>JAGTXR010000020.1:0-2665599 GCA_022606575.1 Glossosoma conforme | reverse complement strand
ATTTTTGCTCATAGCGTATAATATTACCACTTAATATTATGTAAGAGTATCATTTATTTGCTTCCGATTTCGTAGCGATATTGAAATTAACAAGGAGTAAATTTTTGGTTGTATTTTTATTACCAATGTAAATATCACACTGAAAGCGCGGATCTCGTTAGATCGCCGATCTTGAGCAACATTGGACGTGGTCCAAAAAATTCATAGTGATATCAGTTTGATTTAGCTTTTTTAGGCTGATGCCGTAAAGCCTCGAAAAACGATCTCTTGTTTCTTATTCTTGTTCGCTCGTCTGACAGGCACATCTAGTAATGTTAGTTTTAATTATATAATTTTACGCAGGCGTTTGCATACGCCATTTTATTTGTTACGACAGTTGCTCCATTTCATGGTGGTGCAACTGTCATCTTTAACTTGCTTTTTTGCCGCGGTCATTGGTGGCGCGGCATGGCACAGTGTTCGGCAGTCGTCAATTGACTGGCCGGCGAAATGCCATACCGATCGGGCGTAGAAATTAAGTCTTCTTGTTATTAATCTGCTCCTGCATCTTGTCACCCAGTAATTCGATACCCAACTTAGAGAGGAAGATATCAATAGGTTATCGCCAAATGAATGAGATCACGAGACCGTCTCTCATCATCCGATTTCCTTACTAAAACTCCGATCAACAGATCACCCAAACATAAATATATCTGATACTATAGTTGCCATCTCTTTAAGTCCCCTAGATGCTGTCCTGGATACCGTCGGGAACTAAATTCTAGGGGACAGTTATTTTTAAATTAAAAAACATTTAAGTCTAAGAAATCCGTTTTATACGGCTGCGAATCTTGGCATCTCATCCAAATTAAATGCAGCCGTTTTATAGGGTTTGAAGGATGATGCCTGCGTAAACTGTAAATACTGGGGTTGCGGTGGCTTGACTTTGTGAAGATCAACGTTATATGGGGAGCGGACAAGGCGCCAATTCATACCACAGTCGATGAAGAAACTAATTTTGACAATGCCATACGAGAGCATAAACTTAAGCTGAATTTTCCTAAGGCCGTGAAAAGCTGTCAGGTACTATACATTGAATTGACTTGTAAATTCAATGAGGTGGGATAAGGCGTGACAGTGTTTTATGGCGTCCTTTTCGATGCAGTTCGAGGGAAACGCCTCGTCCCTATCAGGCATGAAGAATTTGTGGCCACTAAAAAAAAATCCACGTATTTACCATTTTCGCTCGTATTTTCGTTGAAATAATCTATCTTCATCTCCTTTCAACTCGTGAATTCGATTATATCTCTTTCACGGATTCTTTTATTTTAGCACTTTTGTGCAGTGGCCGCAATTGTTTAGAGGGGACTCCCACTGGACTTTCAGTTTCTAATTGACCATAGTCTGGATGAGCGCGTCATCAAGGAGACTAACTGTACTCCGAAGTGATGTGAGTGTGAGGCGGGTAAAGTCCAGTGTTTTATGGCGGCAGCTTGTGACAACTATATGATCCAGTTAAGTGAACGGTCATAGAAATTTAATGATGAAATTCCGACCGCAATGAGTCTTCCAAACAGGCTTCTAACACACCTAGATTCCTGTTTTCTTACTAATAATATACGTATATACTAACATCCTCCTCTCTCAAAAAGAGAGGGGCGTTATTACGTTGCGAAGGGCAGGATGAGGAGCAGGGCAGCAGACTAAGACTTTCTTGTAGAGACACAGACTATATTTTATTCACTTAAAAACATTACAAGCCTTGGGCCAAGCGGAAACATACCACTGGCCACAACGCTAACGTTGTCACGCTTATGGCTCGGGACTCACTACCGTCTTCACACTTACCGCGGCGTCCGCGCTGCAAGCAGCGCCGCTTGGTGGCAAAACTATGTACTAGTGCCAATGTCGCCATCTACATAAAGGTGTGGCGAGCTACAAAAATATAAGACGAAAGATTGTTTGTCGAGGTTTTCGGTAAACAGTAAGCAAGGACTTCAACATGCTGATGTCAATACCTTAATTAATACTGTATGTCTTAAAATAAACTTTTTTTCTGTGCCTCTTATAGTCACTATATTTTTTATTAAAATATCATTACATATGATCAATGTGTATTTATTATTTTTATTACTTAATTATTTTCGGAACAAAAAAAAACACGTTCGTGATTTATCAAAAATATGGTATAACTAGTTTAGTCGATTGTCACCTTGGCAGTGAAAGAATGCAGGAGGCTTTGAAAATAAATACTCTTGACAGTTTTTTTTATTAACTTCCAGTATTATTCAAATTGATTGACATTCGTCAACTTTTGTCAGGTAATTTAAACACGTTTTTTGTTCATTGAATTCAAAACAATATTTTAATTTCGATAGTTTTTTTGTTTGCTTATAATTTAATATCAACATGTAGTTTAACTATGAAAATAAAGTTTAGTTTCAATTTAACACACATAGTAAGTTTTTAACAACGAATTAATGATAAATTACATTTTTTTTTCTTGTTTAGAATTGTTTAGAAACCTCTGCACATTTATACCAATATTCGTCAAATTCTTCTTCGTAGTATCAATCCGGTGGATTGGTTTGCAGCAACAGAATCTTGCATCTCGATCTCCATTCCTCTCGGTCCTCCGCAACCCTTTTCAGCTCAGCATAAGCGCTACAATTCATGTCCTCGAATACTTGCTGTAAATACTCCCGTCTAGGGCGCCCTCTACAGTTTCTACCCTCAACCATCCCCTCCACAATATCGTGAAGAAGACCATCGTGGCGCATGATGTGACCAATCCATCGGGCTTGCCTCTCTGAGATGGTTCTTATTAGGTGCCTATCTTCCTTGATTATCCTGAGAACCTCATTGTTCGTGACGTGGTCTCTCCAGGAAATTCCGAGAATTCTTCTGTACGACCACATCTCAAAGGCCTCTAGTCTTTTTTTATCACTTTCAGATAAGCACCATGTCTCACAGCCGTACATTAAGATGCTCCAAACAAGTGTTTTGGCAAGTTGCTTGCGGAGCCCTAAAGTAATATTCTTTGACTCAAGAATTTTGGCTTTTTATTGAAAGCTAGCCTTGCTTGATGTATTCGACTGTTGACTTCTCTTTTGTTCTGGCATCCCAGGTAATCGTACTTCCAAGGTATACAAATTCTTTTGCATCTTTTAGGGGTACTCCTAGCATTGATATGTTAATTTTCTGCTGCTCATTGCGGCTTACTCTCATGACTTTGGTTTTTGTGCTGTTTATCTTCATATTGTAGTTGGAATTAAATATGTTTTCCATGGATGTCAGCGCTTCAGTGAGTTCATCTTCAGTTTCAGCAATCAGAGCAATGTCGTCAGCAAACCTTATCATATCAATCTTTTGGCCATGTATTTTAACCCCTCTCTATGGCCCATTTTTCCCTGATGTTATTAATTGCATTTTGTATGTATACGTTGAAGAGTACAGGCGACAGAGAGCATCCTTGTCTCACCCCTTGACGTATTTTTGCTTCCTTTTGGACATTTCCAAGTGATATTATGGCAGCTTCTTCTTTGTAAAGTGAAAATATGAGTCTTCGTTCTTTGTATTTGACTCAATTTCTTTCATAATATCGAAGAGCTTCTCCCAATCTACTTTATCAAATGCTTTTTCAATGTCCACGAAGGCAATATATGTATCTTGGTCTACTTTTATCCTCTTTTCCAAGATCATACGCAGGGATAAGATTGCTTCTCTGGTTCCCATTCTTTTTCTGAATCCAAATTGATCGCTAGTGAGACTATTTTCTATTTTTGGTTCAATTCTATGTAGGATTATGTTGGTCAGTATTTTGGATGCATGGGATAGAATACTGAGTGTTCGGTGTTGTTCACATTTTGTTGTTCCGGGCTTCTTTGGCAGAGTTACAATTAGACACTTTTTGAAGTCTTCTGGCGCTATTCCTGTATTATAAATCATCTGAGTCATTGTGAACAGAGCATCTAGAGTTCCGGTTCCTGCCGACTTTATTAGTTCAGCTGGTAGGTCATCAATCCCTGGTGTTTTTCCATCTTTGAGCTTTTTTAATGCGAAGTCAAATTCCTCTCGGATAATTGGGTCTCCCAAATCATCGGCGTCCACATCAGTTTCGTTTTCTATCACACTCTCAAAGCTGGTATCATTACTTCCGTTGTATAGTGTTTTCAGGTACTGTTTCCATCTCTCCCCTATTTGTGTATCCTCAAACAGTATTTTCCCGTTCTCTGCTTCTATCGCTTTGCCTTTTCCAATTTTCATGCCAAAGAAATCCTTTACTGACGCATATGCAGTTTCAATATTTCCTTTTTTCATGTTGTCATTGATTTCTTTGCATTTTCTCTGTAAGAATGCTTCCTTAGCGATTCGTGATTCTCTGTTTATTCTGTTTCTCAGTGCTCTATATTCATTCTGGGCCTTGTCATTGGGGTTATTTTTGAGTAGTCTCCTTTTTTCTATCATGTTAACGATTTCCTCTGTTATCCATTCTTTCCTTGCCTTAGGCTTATCTTTGCCAATGACTTCTTCTGCTACATCTTTAATTTTTTTTTTATTTCCTCCCATAGTTCATTAACATTTGTCAAATTTTTTGTGGCGCAATCTTGTGTTTTTTTCGTGTATTCTTCTTTGACATCTTTGTTTTTTAAAGCTTTAGTGTTCCATTTATAGTTACTTTTATATTTTATTTTTTTTAGTTTCAGAGAACTTTTAGCAATAACTATATTATGGTCACTGTCGATATCTGGGCTGGAGTAGCTTCTGCAATCTTTAATTTGATTCTTAAATCGCTCTCTTACAATTATATAGTCGATCTGAAGTCTGAGTCGGTCTCCTGGAGCCTTCCATGTGTATCTTTGCCTTGGGTGGTGTTCAAAGCAGATTAATTAGATCAAATTAATTAGATAGAATAAAAAAATGACCGAGTGTCATAATTAAAGACCACCGATTCATAGTAAATTCCTGTAATAATAAGGATGATGCGTGAATGGCTGTAGTATATGACATTGGCGGATCAACACTCAACATGCAGCGCTTAGCCATATGCACCATGGTGAGCGTCATAGAATTCCGCAGATGTTAATTCAGAATCACTATCACCATGTGTCTTATTTTTAAGTATGATATTGTGTCTTTTGGGCTTAGCCGTGTGTGGCGAATTACTTATTTCCAATATTTCGATCGCCATTGCAGGGGTCTTCTTCAGGGTTTATGACTTAGTGATGAGTTGGTGTCTGGAGGTAGTTTAGCCGTCAGACTAACGTATATAAATATTGGAAAGAAGTAATTCGCCTCACACGGCTAAACCCAAAACCTAAAATATCAAATCTGGCCGTGAAAACCGAAAAAGTTATTTTTAAGTATATTAACTATTAAAACTCGTATCCTTAAATAAAAAATTGATGTAGTAAAATGTAAAAGATCATAATTTTTTAGTTTAATAATTCCAGTTTTTTTTGTCATTAAGAACTATAATACTAGACATCACTGACATTAGTTTAAAAAAACCATAAACATATGACGATGTTATAATATGACTCATTTGGCGGATATTGTTATTTATATATATATTTGAATGGACGATAATATTTTTTAATTAAATTAGTGTCGTAAAAATATTAAGTTATATTTTTTAGATAAAAGCTATATAATATTATATAATAAATAATTCCACTATAGATTAGTGTATTCTCCAAACTTGTTTAAAATGATGCTAAATCTTAAAATTCTAGACCAGCTTGACATTTTTATTGTGTGGATCTTTCGGTCATCCTTGAAAATGTAGTTATATAATAATATAAATATAGAGATATATAAATATAAGAATAATCATCAAATAACATTATAAATGTATAACGTCATCATCCACGCATAGCCAAAAATACAATTAAGTAGTATATGTTTTTTATAAATAAAGTAGTGATGCTATCGCACACATCGCATCCCTTTAATACGCTAAGCTCATGTCGAATTCTTCTGAACTTATTTTTATATCTGTAATATATCAACATTCATTTCCGCGTCTGCTCCCATAACCGGACTATATTGTTGTCAAGAACTGTCGCTTAAATATGTCAACTGCCATGATCCTTGCCCCATTCCAAGTCAGCTCTGCGTCCCATAGCTCCGCCAAATACATTATGTGTTTACTTTCCGACGGTCTTCCAGGAAGGCGCTCGAGCCTGGGAGCTTGAAGAAAAGACGGCTGTAGTTTCGCTGCTCTCCTTCGGCACCCTAGAAACATGTCCCATCCAGATCCACCTTGCAACTGGGTCTTCTTTGCATTAATTCGCATGACTAGTCGCAGAGGGATTGCCTGAAACCTTTCAATAATATTCTTCAGATCTTCAGAGTGTTTTTTGATGACAGCGTTATCAGCATACTTCAGGAAAACATGTTCACTACAAATTTTATGCATTCTAGATAAGGTATATATATTAAAATAATGTATTTTGTAAGATTTTTATTGGTATTCAACAACGCGTCAATCGTATACGTAATAATTCAAAACTACCAAGATCGAAATCATAAAAAAGTACCTGCAAGCTCCTAAATATATCAAGGTTCAACCAACGACCTTTGTAGGTTATATAATAGTTAAATTGAATTTTTGAAAAATATTTTAAAGTTTTATTGGGTACACGTTTATCTTTATTGAGGCCATGTTGTGGAAGTACAGCATAAATTGACTACAACATAAGGGCCCGACGTTTCAAACGACCTAGTTAGGATTTTTTTAAGAACCGAGACCTAGACCCTAGTAATGTCCTTCAGAGATCGGAAACCTATAATTAAGTAAGCAAATACATAATAAATACGAGATTTACCTCTTTATAGTTTCTTATTTTACTATTTGTTGATATTTTACATAAATATATTATAAGATAAGCGGAGCGCAATATGGGTTCCTCCACTCACTAAGTAGTACAATAATAATAATGTGGTGTATATGTGTACATGCCGTTTTATATTTTCTTTTTAGTCTGTTTAATTTAATTTTTGTTTTTTTCTGTATTTGCTTGAAATTATTGAATGTAAAATTTCAATTATGGCACTAGTGGCTGAATAAATAAATTTTATTATTATTATTAAATAAGGGAAATTTCTTGAATTTTAATTATCTAAGCATTTCATATTATTGCTGTATGAGTATATCGTCACAAAATTTAGAAAATAACGTTAATAACATTATTGATCTTTTTAATCGTACTTTTTTAAAAATTAAATAATTATATAGTATTTATGAAAAAAAAATGTTTTTTTGCGATGCAGCCGCTAAACATTTGCAATGTTTTTAATAATTCACGTGATCTATTCCGCATGCTAAATCTATCCGACCTTGTTGAGCGTGATATAATCTTTCAAATGCCGCATTGCTTATATGCATAACTAGTGTAACGCCCGCGAAAAAATCGCGGGTGTAGCGTTGTATGTAAATTAGTAATACCTACAATTCCGATATTCAAATGCTTGATTAAACGCATCCAGTTTCTGAACGTTTTTTAGATTTTATACGAGTATCTTTCTTCTATGTTCTTTCGTAATATATATGTCTCGTTTATGTCTGACAACGAAGGACAGGTAACAGAGCACATATTCTGGGACTGTCAGTGGCAGTGGCAGAAAAAGGGGTCCTTTTCGATGCAGTACGAGAAATTGCTGAATATTGCACAGCAGATCAAGCAGAACTCTATGCAATTCAAAAGTTCCTCTCGTGGTTTTCTGAAAACCCCGACTCACAATACCGAACTGGAAACATATTGTCAGACAGTAAACACGGACTGAAGTCGGTAACTTCCGCAAGTACCCCGAACCCCCTAGCTGTGAATGCACGAAATAGCGTACAGTTTCTTGAAAATATAGGTATAGCTGTCAAGTTTATTTGGCTTCGTGCACACAACGGCACACTGGGCAACGGAAAAGCGGACGAACTGGCCAAAATGGGGGGAAACTAAGCACAACACCCCATTACGACTGTTTTCCTCTCTGCTACGCCTTGAACAATGCATGATTCGCTTACTGCCTGAAATACAGCATATCAAGAATCAACCTCGGGAGGAATAACCAAGTCTTTCTTTCCATCCATCGAACACTTACTGACTTGGAAAAAGAAGAACTCCGTGGACTTTCATCTCACTTGAGCGTTTACCGGACACGGAATTTTCAGAGAATTCCTAAAAAGATTTGGCCTCAAAGTATGCATACACTTTGTGGCTTCTAAAACATCCAAGTATTTTCGTTGAGAGAATCCATCTTCAAACTCTCTATAGCCCATGACTCCGATCTTAAACTATTTCGTAGATTATTTCTCTCTAGTACTTTAGTGCAGTGGTTAACTGATCATAATCTGACAGCATAATTAATGATATTCAAATGTCGTCTTGATGCGGTTGTGAGGCGGGTAAAGTCAAGGTACTTCTTCGTATTATCAATCCGGTGGATTGGTTTGCAGCAACAAAATCTTGCATCTCGATCTTCACTCTTCTCGATATTCTGCAACCCTCTTTAGCTAAGCATAAGATGTCAACTCATGTCCCCGAACACTTGTTTCTACCATTAAACATCCCTTCCAATATGTCGTGAAGAAGACCGTCGTGGCGCATGATGTCACCAATCCATCGGGCTCGCCTCTCTGAGATGGTTCTTACAAAAAAAAATACTATCTTCCTTGATTATGCTGAGAACTTACTTGTTCGTGACGTGGTCTCTCCGGGAAATTCCGAGAATTCTTCTGTAAAACCACATCTCAAAGTATTTTCTTATCACTTTCAGATAAGCAGCATGTTTTACAGTCGTACAACAAGATGCTTCATACAAATGTTTTGGCAAGTTGCTTGCGGAGCTTACTGTAGGGAAATACTATAACTCCGCAGAATTGTAATTTTATCTTCTTCCGTAAATTAATCATATTATACGTACTAGTATATCCCTTAGTGATTTGATCAATTCACCGTTTACATCATTTTGCTACAACGAGTACTTAGATATGATATTTTTTTTGTATATATATTAATATATTAATATATACTTAAATATACAAGAAAAAAACCTTCCTCTTATTGGTAATGATTTTTAAATGAAGGGTTTTAACATTGTCTTTTTTAATTTGGTGGGTCTTTCCTTTAAAGTATATTATTTCCCATCAATTAATATGTAATTAATCTCTCTACTTATATAAGTACATTATTATCTCATAATAAGCGCTCAGACATGACAGTCATCCGTTGAATCTGTAAATACATAAGAACCAAATTACATACAATTAGTGTGTATTATTATGTGAAATGGAATTATATAAGTTCAGTGGAAAAAAACATATTTCTCACTGTATACAAAGAGACATATAAGGAGTTCTTTTGAATGAATTTGATGGAATTTAATTAATTAAAAAAAATAGTTAATAAAAGAAAAGCTTAATAACTATGATATCGTCCTCTCTTATTTCGACATCGGTTTACTAGATGAAGGATGCAGGATCAGGTTCACAATACAAACACTTGTTTCTGTTTCACATCTTACGCGTTTATTTCTCACAAATTTCGCCCGCCATAGCGAACGCCCAAGGCGCGCGCACTATGACGGCCGCAATTCAAACTTCAACTGACAACCGCTGGCGCGGCCTGACATCTCGGCGGTGCCAACTGTCGCTGCCCAAAAAGCGAATTCAAGATGGCAGTGGTACCAACAATAAATGGGCCCACTGTCATAACAAATATTTTTGGCGTATGCAAACACCGCTTAACATTAAGCAATTAATATTAATTAATAAAATTAACATTAGATATGCATATCAGGCGAGCGAATAAAATAAGAGACAATAGATCGTTTTTCGAGGCTTTACGGCATCAGCCTAAAGGAGTTATATCAAGCTGATATCAACTGATACATATACAAATTCATATAAAACACTATTTTATGTGACAATTATCTCAATTTTATTGGAGTTAAAGTAAAGGCCAGTATTTCTTTGTTCAGTGACTTATTCAATGTTTTTTTAGTAAGTTAAATCAATTAGCAGTTAATAAAATAATCGGCAGTAGACAAAATAAATCGGCATTAGACTAAATAAATCGGCAGTATCCACTGTGTCAGTATGAAAGTGGACAGTTATAAAATTAAAATGTCGGTAATATATTCAAATATTGGTAAAAATTAATTTAATATAAATGAATAATTAACCCATAAAAAAGAAACCTAACCTAACCTTACCTTTTAGTAATTACCAGTCATTAATTATTTCTCGCCAATTTATTATTTTTCTACTGCCGATTGATATTTTCTTACTGCAAAATATTTTTTACTTACCTTTTTAGGCGTTTATTACAGACCGTTTGCTAAGTATTTAATGCCCATTAATTGAATTAAATGCTGCCAAAAAAATTAATTGCCTAAAATAAAATGAGGAAGCGGGGATTCGAACCACTCATCTCGTACACCATTTCCAGTTTTTTTTTCTCACAACGCACTGACTATTCGTCTACTTACACCGCCTTGTCGAGTCGTGAAATTATTATATACTATCCTTGATATTTATATTTATTTTTATTAAACTAATTACGATTCTATTTAAAATGTTTAATTTAAATTTAATAAATATCACTTTTAGGGAGTAAAATAAGCAGAAATAAGTGCAGTTAGCATAAATTAATTAAAAAAAAACTAAGTACTTAAACAATATACGAGTATATCATTATAATTTATTTTGTAACCTCGCGATAGATGTTCCAATGGAAAAAAATTTTAAATTCGTGAAATTTTTTAATTATAAATGCAATATAAAATTAAAGTAGTAATAAAAAAAACATGCAAACAATAAAGCACGAAAATACGAAAACAGACAGAAACCCAAAATACATATCTATATAAAAAAAATAATGTCTGTCTGTCTGTCTGTCTGTCCTTTATGCATTCCTATACCATTAATCCGACTGCGATAAAACTTTGTCAAATTATTGCTTAGACTAGAGAGAAAGAAGATAGGATACTCAAAATTTGATTTGATTACAAAAATTAATTAAATATTTACGTAAAACATGTGTTTCATACAAGACTATTGTAATACAGAACGGCCATTTTAAAACATTGTACCCATAGCAACGCTGGAAACAAAAATGACGCAAATCTGTCCTGTAGGTATTTTAAGTAGGTATTTTAAGTAGGTATTTTAAGTAGATATTTTAAGTAGGTATTTTAAGTAGGTATTTTAAAGTATGGTACTTACGTAAGGTTTTTGTGAGTGGCATTGCAACGCATGCCGGGTACACGCTAGTCATTTATAAAAATAGTGGCGAAGTTCTCTAATTAGCAAGTATCTGACAAATTACCCCTGTAGAAAAACTTGCATGACTGATGCATTAGAAAAACTTCTTACGTCATCATTTGATTGCCATCAAATCATCATTATCATCAGCAATTTCACCAAATGTTGCAGACATCCTCTTCGGGACGAACGTCATAGAATTCCCCGTAAAAGTAGCACGTGCAATACGTGATTCCAATGCTCTTGAAACGACTCACGTAACCGATATGACCTGAGTTGATTACAGATCTGCAGGCTTGCGGGATTCGAACCCTAACCACAGAGATCATAATCCGTATATAATTCTGTAATCATCAACATCATCATTGTCTGCGTCACACGATTTCAGCAAACACGCAATTACCGTAATTGTTTGATCGTTAAGGATTAAAATGCATGGATTGAAAAATAATGCAATGTTATCTGTTAATTGATACTAATTGTACTGTTGAAGGGTATGTCCTAGAAGTAGAACGCTCGCTTATCATGGGAGGGGTCGTGGGTCCGACTACAATAAAGCTAAAACATCATAGATCAGATTATACATAGTTGATCACAAAAGTAAGATACGTTTTCTGATTTAAATGGAATTAATGATCTGTAAAAATGCTTCCGATTCTTCAAAATACTCTTCTTCTGCATCGACACTTGCGGAGACGTGTCTCGTTATAACATGCTTTTGGATATATTCCACGGTCTACAAATGCTTTCTTTTCAATCGCGGAAACCGAAAAAGTCACAAAATCAAATAAAAATTCTTATCACACTAAAATATTGGTCGTAGATGATAAGATCGCGTCTGACATAAGTATTTATTAGTTAACTCCACGTTTAAGAACCACGGAATAATATATGCTTCTTCATTCTTTTACGATCTAAAACATTGTCTAGTAATGTTGTAGCAAATGTATAATATTGATAATGTCTAGTCATGAATTAATTAAAAATAAAACCATTTATGTAAAATAAAGTATGTTCTAATTTCCGATTTGTTTAATATAAATATGAACTTAAGTAATTTATGTTCAAAATATCCACAATTGGATTAAAATAATATATCGGAAATTACCATCAAACACGCAAGTTCAAGTTATATATTTAATAAATATATTAAATGGTAGCACCCTTACCACTCACCTCCGATCTATGGGAGTATATATAAAGTTTTCAATAAACCATTTTTGACACGCAATTTTTAATTTTTATTAGAATATTAATTTAATATTTCAATATTCTAATCTACTTTTATAGATCATTGACTATATGTATATATAGTATATGTATATAGTCATATATATATAAACTATTTATATGTAATTTAAGTAATCATTTTTATTTTATATTACAACAAAAACTAACTTCCAATTCAATATATCTTCTCGTGTCGGAAACATCAGGGTCAGATCCTGTCTGCCCAGAAGCGGGCGACGTCGATTGCGTTGCTCCCGGCCATCATAAGGTCTTCCTGGGTGCAGCTATTTGGATACAGCGCACACTCTAGAAGGTGTGACAGGGTCTGCTCCACGCCGCAGTCACATTCAGTCGGCTCGCTGTAAAACTGCAAGGCTTTCATTTGTGTCCTCGTCTTGCATACTCAGGTCCGAAGTCTGTTTAGGTACCTCCATATATTCCACTTTAGATCGTGTCCCGGGGCTAGATCCTCTTTCGGGGCAATCCAAGTATTTGTCTCAGTTAAAAAGATGAACACAATCTGCCATTGTTCAAGCCTTGTCTTTAGCATGCAAAGGTTCATATGAGACAACGTATATATTTCCGGCGACTTTCCGAAGGAAGTGGAATTGAATAAATGGCTGCTATACTCGTAGATCTCGGGCAATTTTTTAATTGTCTTGTTAATCATTTTTTTAAAGAGATCGGGTGATTAGTCCTATTTATCCACGGCATGAAAATGATTACCCTTGGTCGGCACAACCCACGCAACGACACGTGGTAACCAATACATTTTTTTAACAGTGTACAATGCTGCTTTACTTCGGTTCTCGTTCACAATGTACCATTGTCATTTGTTTAACTCTTTAAAGATCCATTTTTCATCTAGTTCTCGATACGGCATTCACCTATGGATCGTAACCTTAAATAACCAGTTGGATATGATCGATTAAATTTAATGAAGAGTAGCGCGTCTGGTAAGCAATGGCACTCTTACTTCCGATCTCCAATCTATAGAACATAGGTATGCAATCGCTTTCACTAAAGCGTTTTTATTTTAAACTATCACTATTACTAACTTTACAACGCTATAATTTGCCTAGTTCTGCACTACGGTAGCTACCTTTGGCTTACCTGTTGGATTCGATTGATTCAGCTATGAACAGTGCGTCTAATAAACAATGGCGACCTAACATTTTAATTCCAATCTATCAAAAACAGACATTGAATAGTTTTTATAAATTTTATATTTTCTCTGTTATCAAGGTGATAGCACTTTCAAACATTTTCAACTGATTCTTTGACATATGACGTGTCAAGACGATCAGATTCTCCAACTCTTTCTGCAGCTTGTAACCCCTTATATATCTCAACACGACCCTCAGGTTGGGAAACAATGTTCTAGCATCTAGGTCATACCCCTCAGTAAGTACCGATATGTAATTGTGTTATTAGATTATCATTCTTTTGGATTCTATTACACCTGTCAAGGTATCTTAATGCTGTATGCGTACAACGATTCACTTATGTAATTATACTCCAACCGAGGCTGTATTAAATACCTAAAATATATATCAAACATTACACCTGCTATTTTAAATATATATTTCATTAACATTCATATTATTGCGTGATTTATGGACGTAACACGTAATTTTATTGTTATTTTCTGACTATTAAGACAATTCATTTAAACAGTAATTATTTTATTAAGTTATTCAGAATGTTTTCAACGAACATTTGATAAAGATCATGAACGACCAAATTCAATAAATTTACTGAATGTAATTCTCACGAGTTATTTGCCGGCTTGCACCAAAAAACAACCTTTATTGTTAGTAATTAAATATACACATACAATTATACATCCAATTCGTATACGCATCAAATCATTCAGAAAAATATTGGCAGACGCGGGATTCTTTTACACCGCCCAGTCAACTCGACTATTTCCCCGCGCTTTCATTGGCTGTCTTTGTTCGTAATGTTTCGCTTTTATAGAAACCTTTTGATACCGTCACAAATGCGCTTATACGTGAGAACAATGAAAGTAGTATCAATAATATTTTGACTTTTGGGTTTAGCCGTGTATGGCGAACTTCCTTCAACCAATATGTCGACCGCAATTGCAGTAAGTGAAAATGAAAGATCGTGTAGACTAGGCCACCCAATGGCGTCAGCACTGGCAGAGCATCTGGCTGACACGGGACATAAGTTTTCATTCGGACCCGAAATCGTGGCTCGAACACAAGGAAAATATGCACGCCTAGTAAGGGAAGCCATTGAAATCAAAAGACATTCCATCAACATCAACAGGGATGACGGCTTGATTCTCAAAACAGCATGGCTTCCACCTTGAGCACACACTCTAAAACCTGAACAGCCAAGCAATGACGACCACAGTCCGACATGACGTTCGTTGAGGTACAATTTTTAAAACGTACCTACCTTATTCTTAGAACATACCTACCGTAGTCTTAGAACATACCCACGATTCTCCGGAATGAAACTTGAGTATGTAGATGCCATGGGATAAATCAATAACGCTCGTATAAAAAAGACAATCTGAATAAACCAACTCAAAACTAAATAAATCTTCAATCCTGAAGAAGACCCCTGCATTGCCGGTCGAAATATTGGTTGAAGGAAGTTCGCCACACATGACTAAACCCAAATGCCAAAATATCAAATCTGGCCGTGAAAACCTAAGAATTTATTTATCAATAATATTTGCTAAAATTATTGTGTTTATTTTTTTTGGAGTGTTTGTTATGGTTTTGTAATTTCAACCAGGGTTTTCCTCATCATTAATTTATATAATTATATGCAGCTTCAATTATCTTAAAACAATAACATTATTGTAAGGCAGGGGTGGACAACCAACGGTCCGTATGTGTCTCACGTTACGTTAATGCTAAACAATTAATTTTATTTGAGTTTTCAAACATTGTTTTTACGCGTAAAGCTTAGAAGAAAAACGTTAACTTACCATACGAAATATCGTGGGTTCTATGACCCACGAAGATTTTCTAAATTTATTTTTTTATCGATTTTTAAGATCTTGTAAACCCGATCGGCGTGAATTCGATCCGACGCACGTAAAATGCCAGTCATAGTCTTTTTATCAAAAGATGGTGGTAGAAGAAGATCGTCT
The DNA here is from genome assembly GCA_022606575.1 of Glossosoma conforme. Lineage (NCBI taxonomy): Eukaryota > Metazoa > Arthropoda > Insecta > Trichoptera > Glossosomatidae > Glossosoma > Glossosoma conforme. The sequence continues at coordinate 2,649,994 of JAGTXR010000020.1, read as the reverse complement.
TGTGAACATCACCGATTCATGGCGCGTCTTCGTAAAAAATAATAATGCTCGAATGTTGAGCTGTAGTCTAATGACGTGTTGGCAGACCAACTTTTCACGGTTTTTTATTGTTACAATTTTTATTCTCCAGCGCTCAGTATTGTGTCGCCATTTGTTATGGAAACGTTTTCGATTACACTTAATATTTTAATATAAGTATATATAATAATAAGATCATGTACCATTTTGTTGATGTTTTGGTTTTTGTATCAGTATTTATAAACGCATTAAATTTAATTTGTAATCTTTATAAAGAACAACAAACAATTCAATTCAAACGGAGTTCTTAGGCATTCTTGATGCACACAAGTGTCATAGAATCCACGTTATCCACATTATTAACGCATATGAAAAAAAAATACAATATAACCCTGTGGCGGACTTCCGTTTTATCAATAGTAACGATTTCACTATCTATGCCTAATAATTTAACATTCCATAGATGTCGATAGAATCGCCGCTACCAGAGGTAGCTTCAAGTAATATTGCACCGATCATGTCGGGGTTACCAATGTCGAAATGTGAGAGTGTGTAGTGGAAATGTTAAGATCAGTGGATTGCTATGAAGGAATTTTCATGCGTTGATCGTTTTACCAGATGGCCAAAAGCATTTCGCATGAAAGATCAAAAAGCTGTAACCATGGCACGCGCTTTCTACAGTGGTTGGAACACTAGCCCCTGGACATGACCAAGGGTGGAATACATGGAGGTCCCTTAACAGACTTCGGACCGGAGTATGCAAGACGAAGATAAAAATGAAAGCCCGGCAGTTTTACAGCGGACCGACTGAATGTGACTGCGGCGTGGAGCAGACCCTGTCACCCCTTCTGGAGTGTGCGCTGTGCCCGAATAGCTGCACCCAGGAAGACCTGATGATGGCCGGGAGTAATGCCATCGACGTCGCCCACTTCTGAGCAGACAGGATCTGTCTGCTCAGAAGATATTTATATTTATTATATATATAATTATATTTATTATATGCAATACTACACCGACTGCACTGGTTGAGAGTTTCGGCTAGAATCCAGTATAAATTATGCCTCTTAGCTTACAAGGCACTCAACGGAACTGCACCGGGCTATCTGACAGAACTTATCAAGCCTTCAGAAACAAGCGCGCGTGGAGAGACACTCAGATCGGCTAGAGCAAATAGAAGCACTCTGCAGCTGACGGGAGGTAGTCCTAGCACTGTCTTTGGCAATCGGGCTTTCAGCTACGCTGCACCAATGGCCTGGAACTCACTACCGGAAAGCATAAGAGAGCTTAAAGCGGAGGCATCCTTCAGAAGCAGACTCAAGACCCACCTTTTTACTCAGAGAGGCAAAGAAGCGCTTTTGGAATGATCATTCGGTCATAAAAGAGCGCTATACAAATACTAATATAATAATAATAATCTGACCCTGTTGCTTCCGACACGATTATATATATACTAGATTCGGAACACCGCTCAGAATAACATCGGACCAGGGACGACAGTTTGAATTACAACGCATAACAATTTCATGACAACAATCCACTGTTCACAACACTTACACTACACACTTCCACATTCTGACAGCCGTATCAGAAAAACGGTAAACTATTCCTGTTGAAAATAACAAAAAACACACTTTAGGAATAAATCGGAAAAAATCGGAAAAAATCGGAAAAAATCCTATCCATCATAAAATCTAATAAGCGGATTGTTTAACATCTTGTACACGAAAAAGTAATAAAATAACCAATCGATGTTTTGTTATTTCAAACGTTTTTTGTTTTTGTTTTTAATAACATGTAAACATCAATTAATAATTGTATGTTATCGATATTCAAGTATATGCGCAACTGACCACACCTGTCGAACTGAAATAACTAAAAAAATTTACAAAATATGTAATAAAAAAGTGCCATTTTTTTTATCGAATTAAAATATGCAAGGTCAACGCTCTACAAAAAGAAGGAAAATAAAATTACTAAATTATTTATAAATATATCTTTTTGGTAAAAGAAACTAAACTAGACAACCCTCCTACGCGTACTCTTCTGTAGACATTTTACCTATTGCGTGTATATTTTGGGTTGAATCGATTCTTAAGTCCAAATTTCCATGCTTCATGAGCATCAGGAAAATCATCCGATCTTCTTAATCCTTTCGCATCGGTTGTCGGCATATGCCGTCATTAAATTCCCCGACCGTTGAAATCGGTTGACGTGATATATCGTTTTGCTACATTCTTAGAATAGTATTTTATGCATCATCTGATGGTTAAAGGGAAACAAAAACCAATGTGATGTATGAAAATATACCAGATAAGTACATTTATGCTTCAAATACTAGTTTTATAATTGACAGTACAATATGTATTCAAACCGAGCCGTAATGAAAGGGTTAAAAAAATAACTAGCTGATTCTTCATTTAAAGTCCCCGAGTTCCGGCTCTGGAGATCGTTGAGAAAATATATGTATTGATGTAGACCTTAGGGTGCTGAGATGCCTTAGAACAAACCATGGATAACTGATGTCATCCTCGTTAATCAAAGAAACGACTTCACGTCGCCGGGATAGTCATCGGGACTCGTGGGGAGGATTGCGGAGCAAGTCACAAACAACAAGTTTCTTGTAGAAGCATATCGTAATATATTTAAGACACATTATTTTTGATATCCACCGACACATGTACATATTAAATTATATACGTATATATATACGTCATAATTAACACATTACTATGAAAAAATGTGAGCATGCATATTCATATTGTCTTATTTTTTTCGAATATTTTTCTTTCGTAGTGTTAATGCAATAATGTTGCCAGGATGCCCACTTACATAAAAATAAATATAAGAGATAAATATAGTTTATGGGGCATGTCTAAAAAGTCGCTGTTTTATGGAGTAAAAAAAATATGTTTACGGCCATAGAGCCTGACCAGGATGTAGGTTTACTATCAGCTGTGCGAATACTGTGCAATATTCACGCAAAGAAAACACGAAATTCTATATCAAACACGTATAATATTATATATCTTTACGTCACCTTGGAATCGCTAACTAGTCTGTTTACATTGATATTATTCTCCACATGTTCAGTCGTAGGGTGGCCTCAGGTATCACCAGTTCCGTTGTCGACTGTAGGAAACTTCTTTTTGATTTAAGCCGTGTGGTTATCTTTTGAATACATACTAAGGGCAATACTTGGATTGCCCCGAAAGAGGACCAAGCAACTGAACACGACCAGGGGTGGAATATATATTCCACCCCTGGTCGTGTTCATATGGAAGTACCTTAACAGACTTCGGACCAGAGCCCACTTCTGGGCGGACAGGATCTGACCCTGTTGTTTCCGACACGTTTATATATTATTTATGGAAATTATTCTAAAATGAATAAAACTTAACCTGATCTAACTGTTCTTGTTAAACCCGTATACACCCACTTTATGTGTGAAGGTCTATTTCAATGGTTGCCAATATCTTTTAAGCCGTCCGTTGCGGTTGCATTGGTGATATCGTTCAATCATCTCAACCAGTTGTCGATCTATTACTTTTCTTCGTCTGCATACAGCCATCTTGTATATTTTTTTTTTTCTTCGCGCAACTACATGCGCTATGTAGACAACTCTTAACTAACTCCAAATTATCATAGTTATTATAATTTCATTGTGATTCGAACATGCAACTTCTGGTATGATAAGTAAACGCTTGACTTCCAAGCCATATTCCTTGGCGTATGGCAGAGACTGTGGCAACCATATGCTCGAGTTTTTTTTCCATATCAGTTTCTTCAACTATGTAAATTGTTAAAATCCATGACTTTTCAAAGACATCATTACACCTGAAGGTCTACCTGGAAACATAATATAAATTATTTCCGAGAGCAGGAACACGTGGACTTGATGAGACGGCTGCTGTAGTATCTAAGACATATTTTTGGTGATTCGTTAATCGGAATTTTAAACGGCGGTCATCCATCCTGAAAAGATAAGAGAAAACCGCTTAAGATGGTTTGGGCATGTGACACGGAGAGATGAGGACTATATGGTGAAGAAAGCCCTCAGCATACCCACGCTGAGAAGACCTGGAAGACCACAGGCGACCTGGACTGCAACTGTAAACAAGGATCTGAAAACTCTAGGCTTGACCGAGAATGCAACGCAGGACAGATAGACATTGCGAATGTGCACAAGGAGAGTCGACCCCAGATGATGGGAAATGGCGAGACTAAAGAGAGCGGTCACCCATCCGAGTTTTGGTCCGTATCGAATATTGCTTATCTTAGGTGATCCAACGATGATCTCGCTTAAAATATTCCATAGTAATTGGAATAAATTGTAATATCAAATCACCTAGCCTTAAAAAGGTTTAAAACCACTGCACAATAACTGAATTATATTTTTGTTGTCTTGCATTGTGAATTTAACCATTGTGAAATTAACAAAAACTTTATTCATATTACTTAAAACAACCAGTGCGGTTTAATTTATTTCAGGTTGATAAATTTTAAATAAAACAAAAATATTAAAATTCGAATTGTTTTTTCTTACAGGTGGGTGATTTAAATGCGAGCTTTGCGTCATCTCCAAAAGATGTCTCAAGTCCGGTATTCTTTTTATGTGAGTAATAAAATAAAATGAATTCTAAACAAGTTAATGCATATTATACATATTATTAAATGATAAATATCATGATTATTATGAATTCATTTACATAATTTCCGCATGTTTTTTTTATTTTATAGGTTATACTTTTATTATATTTTTTTACTACAATTTTATTTGTATAATGAACTTAATGGAATTTATAAATCTTTTAAAATAGTACTGCTTCTGTAAATTCTTATTGACACGTAACATAGTAAACGCTATTTTTGTCACATAAAAGATACAAAAATACAATTTAAAAAATAGTTGATATTTACAAAAATAAATGGTTTTCTTATAGATATTATTGGTCATTTTTATCATACAAATTATAATTAATTCCAATATAATTTTTAACTATAAATATTAGCAATGATTTGAACCTTTAAATTATTAATTATTTTTTGTACACACAGATGGCAGTGTTTTTAAATTTAACAAACTTATTTTTATATAAGCTTAGAAATTTTAATTATTTACACTAGCCATTGTAGAATTTAAAACAATTTTATAAACTTGTACAAAAGGTTAATAACTATGAAATTTGTCCTTTACCGTTAAGGAGGCCTAATCAAGGAATATAATAAAGACTGACAGACTGAAGCTTTGAAAAAATACCACAAAATATGATAAACTATGAAAAAAAAAATATCATATCTTGCCTCACAATAGCATATTATTTTTATTGACCGTATTTTAGTTTCGAAGTCGCTTTCTTTCTACTAATTCCACGCTTCTCCTAGATATAGCATATGGTCGACAAAAATCACTGCCGTAGTGTATTATAATGACCGATAGTTGTTTTAATACTTGTTCGACATTCTGGCAAAAATCAAATGTGATGTTCTACAATATTTCACTATTTAAAAATATTTTTTTATTGCAGAAAATTAAATTATTTTTTGCAATATTGTCAGGATATGTTTTACGAGTCTATTGCTCTTTAAGTGCAATGTATTGCGCAATATATCATCTTGATGGTGTGAATGAATGACGGCCGTTTTTATTTAAACACATACAGGAGAATACTGAAAGATGGTGATAGTGATTTTGAAGTCTCATCTGTTGAATTCTATGACGCTCACCATGATGCATATGGCTGAGCGCTGCATGTCTATTGTTGATCCGCCAACGTAATTGACTACAGTCCCAGATTCACGCATCATCCTTATTATTACAGGAATTTACTATGAGTGGGTGGTCTTCACGGGACGACTTTCGTCTTCCACCAATTTTAATAAATAGGCTATGACTGGCATTTTGCAAGTGAGCGATCAAATTCACACCAACCGGGAGTATTTTAGAGCTCAGATATCGTTTTTTTTCTCCGTCGGGGATCGAACCCACGACCTTTGGCTTGCAAAGTAAACACTTTGACGATTGAGCTATACCCGCCGGCAAAGCGTTTTACGAGTCTGTTGCTCTTGTATGTGCAATGTATTGCGCAATATATCATCTTGAATGATGTTGTGAATGAATGACGGCCGTTTAACCCCGTAGTTAACTATCACCAACAGTTTAAAGATCACAAATGTTAATTGTTTCTTTACAAATACTTACTAAGTCATATACTAATAGATATTTAATTGATTACTTGGATGTTTATGTATACTTAGATTTTTCAATAAATAAAATAATCACATACCATTGATAACAAATACAAAGATACTGATGCTAGCGTATTTTTTGAAGCAATACCTATGACAAATTTAGCTAAATCATAATTTGCTTCTTCTCAAATTTATCTATAAAAATTATATTTATAAAAATATTTATAAAAATACATTTTTTAATTATGTTGATATCAGCTTGATATTGGTTTAGGTTGTCTCTTTAAGGTTGATGCCGAAAAGCCTCGAAAAACAATCTTTGGTCTCTTATTTTTGTTCGCTCGCCTGACATGCACGTCTAATAATGTTTGTTTTAATCATATAAAATTACACGGCGTTTGCATACGCCATTTTATTTGTTATGACTGTTGCTCCATTTCATGTTGGTGCAACTGTGATATTTAATTTGCTTTTTTGCCGTGATTGTCTAGGCGGCGCTGCATAATAGTGTTCCGGCAATCGTCAGTTAACCTCTCGTCCTGCCGGCTAAATCTGCCGGAAAATCAAGACTTTAATCAAAATAAATGTGAATTGTGCTTCAAAAACAAGTGTTTTTTTTTTATGATCTGCTCCTGCATCCTTTCGGCAGAAGCGGGATGCGAACCGCGGACCTTGGAAACCAACTATGCCCAGGTATTCATACCGCTCGGAGAATCGCGCCATTGAGCGCCAAGACTGATAGAATAATAATAAAAATATACATACTTTGAATATATACTATGGCATCGCAAGTCAGTCTGGGCATAGCAATGGCGCGATTCGCCGAGCAGTGAATAGTTGGTTTCCAAGGTCCGCGGTTCGCATCCCGCTTCTGCCGTTATTTTGTGCTTGGATTGACGCGTTGAAAAAAGAATTTTATGTTTAGTATATGTATATTTAAGTAATAATAATATTGTAATATAGTCAATGATCTATAAAAGTAGATTAGAATATTGAAATAATAAAATAATATTCTAATAAAAATTAAAAAATTTAAAAACTAAAATGCCATTTTTTTTTAACTAAACATTTTTTTAAATTTAATATTTGATTAAAAGAAAACGCCCTTTTTATAATATCACAACAACTTTATTTTTTTTTTAATTTTATAAAACTTGCTTACAAATAATATTTACACATATCATTAAAAAAATACATCTAGAAGGCAACATGAATTCGTAAAATAGGAAATAAAAATAGTCGTAGAAAGTATGTAGTAATATTTACAAGTCATTAAATAAAAACAATAATATTGATTGACGTCAGTGTTGAATTAGTATTAATTTATATTATTTATAACAATAAAATTATAAATTAATAAAAATATTCTTCTTAACATCAATTTCGTTCGTAAATAAGAAATTTAAATTTTGAAAAACCTGAAAAAATATAAACACAGGTATAATCGTGTCGGAAACATTAGGGTCAGATCCTGTCTGGCCAAAAGTGGGCGAAGTCGATGGCATTACTCCCAGCCATCATCGGGTCTTCCTGGGTGCAGCTACTCGGACACAGCGCACACTCCTGAAGGTGTGACAGGGTCTGCTCCACGCCGCAGTCACATTCAGTCGGTCCGCTGTAAAACTGCTAGGCTTTCATTTGTGCCCTTGTTTTTTTTTTTTTTTTTTTTTTTCATACTCTGGTCCGGAGTCTGTCTTATACATATTTGCAGATTGTGATTGATTTGTTAATTTTTTATTGAAATAGCATAATGTAAATAGTTATTTAAATCGAAAAACGAAGATATATTATTAAACAAAAAAAAAATCATAATAATAAAAATAACTTAATATTTAATGTACATTCCTATAATATATACTCATATCAATCAAATTTAGTAATTTTTGAGCAATTCCAGGAATAATTATTTTTCTAATTTAAAATAATCCATGATGATAAGAATGGCTTAGTATTTTTAAAATGTTTTTTAAATTTACAATGTAACTTTATTGTATCAAATTTCTGACAGCATTTAGTGCAATTCACTTTTAATCTTCAATTAAAACAATCTGTAAATACAAAAAAACACACGTGACTGATAATGTCACTTACATCACAATTATTTATATAATTGTTTATAAACATAAAATATACATAATATTTATAACTATATACAAAATTTTGACTTTACATCGAGTCTAGAAAAATATTCTTTCCTTTATCCAAGTGCAATTGTACTACAATCCTTGCTTCCCCTTACTTAACCACCCCATTACACCTGAACCCATTTTGAACCATCAAACCCATGTCAAACCATACCAATCTTTAATTTATCTCTTGCCAAATTTATGCTAAATTTTCCCAACAATGTGAACATTTTTCATATACATTCTTATCTTTCTTATCTCTTTCGTCTTTTATATGCTAAAAATGATATTTTTTGGAATATAACACATTCAGAGTCAAAAAAATATGCATCCAGTTGCATTAACATTAATGCAAGTACCACTTAAATAAATTTCCATACTGCAACCGTCATAATTCGTCCTTTATTTCTTAGGGCCAGTTTGTATGCACTTCTTTCAACACCACTAAAAAGACACTTCACTCAATTGTCTTTTTTTAAAATTGTTTTATAGTCACCACTATAATGTCACTTTTTTTTTAAATAAAACTACTTTATCATATTGTGTTGATGTCAGCTGTGTCTTGCCAGTGTTTTGTATGTCACCAACTGTTGCCAGTCTTCCTTCACAAAGTCTGACGCCCTTTCCGCTATCATGATAACAGGAGCGTTCGTATTTCCACTGACTATCGTCGGCATGATGCTCGCATCGATAACTCTTAAACCCTTAACTCCATATACTCTCAATCGAGGATCCACCACAGCATCCCGATCCCAAGCAGGACCCATCTTAGCCGTACCAACCGGATGGTATATCGTCATTGAGATCGTTCTCATATGGCACTCAAGATAAGCATCAGAAAGGAATTTGTATTTTCTACAGTTTGGCATTGGTTTCATGTATAACCTAGATCCAAACTGCTTAAACGGTGTAGCTTCTGCCACTTTCAAAGCTATCTTAGCTCCTTCTACCAATGTCGCAACATCGAATGGATCTTCGAAGTATCTTGGATTGATAATTGGACTGTGATGAGGACTTGACGAACGCAATCTCACATATCCTCTTGTTCTTGGTCGCAACAGCAGTGGCATTATTGTCCAAGCGTCTTTGTTTGATATCGGCTTCCAAACATCGTTATATACTTCATCAGTGAGACCTAATACTTTTCTTACTTGTACTCCAGCGTCAGAGCTGTATGCTGCAGGAGCCATGTGGAACTGGACATCAGGCCATAGTCCTGATTGATTAGCATATTTAGTATTTACAAATGCTAATCCTTCAACGCCGCCTAGCGTTGTCATAGGTCCTCTTTCTCTCAAAACGTACTGCATTGTAACTGGGAAAGCTTGCAGTCTATCTTGAACAATAGCAACAGGTTTATCCACCAAAAACGTGAGTCCGCCCAAAGCTACGTGATCCTGCAAATTCTCTCCTACAGGTAGATTCTTCAAAACCGGTATTCCCATCTCCATGAGATGTCTCTTGGGGCCAATGCCTGAAAGCATCATCAACTGTGGAGTATTAATAGTTCCAGCTGACAATATTACTTCTCTTCTTGCCATAACGACTTGTCGCTTTCCATTTTTGACGTATTCAACTCCATAAGCCCTCATGGTCAACGGATTGATGAGAATTCTTAATACATGCGTGTTCAAACTTACATGTATGTTTCTTCTATTGCGCACTGGTCGTAAAAATGCTTTAGCTGTGCTGCATCTTGATCCTCTTCTTATCGTTCCTTGGGCAATCATGAATCCAGTTTGGTACTCTCCATTAATATCTCTGTTTTCGTATCCGAGTTCTGTTCCCGCTTGGACAAAAGCAGCTACTAAAGGTGTCCTCCAAGGTGACTCTTGAACAGTCATGTATCCTCCACTTCCATGGTATTTTGTTCTTGCTAGGTACGGGTTCCTGTTGTCTTCTGACTTCATGAAGTATTTAAGAGCATCCCTGTAGCCCCAACCTGGATTTCCAAAAGATTCCCACTGGTCGTAATCCTGTCGGTTGCCTCTGACGTACAGCATGTAGTTGAGGACACTAGAGCCGCCTAAAACCCTTCCTCGTGGCCAGTTGCATCGTCCCTTCTTCATGCCGAGACAAGCTTGTCCGGTCGGCTCAGTCTTGTACTGGTAGTCAAGCTTGGAGAGCTGGAGATAAGATGCCAGCGACGGCACGTCCGAAATCTCGTTCTCATCAGGACCTGAAACATGTATATTAAACTTCAATTCAAAATATATGTAAATTGAAAATTGGCCAAATAAAACAAATTGCAGATGTGCAATTTAACAGCCTTGAATAATTATGACACAAATGTGGTATTGTTAAATATGTACATTGACAATTAGTTAAAACATTTCATATTTTCGGATAACGATCGGCCCTTTGCTTTTCCTCCTATTTATATGTAAAATGCTGTCTACGAAATACAGGATAGTGTTGCCAGTGAGGATGTTCGTAAAATAATTTAATTTGATGTAATCTTAAGACTAAGCCATGTAAGTATTGCAGCATTGATTGCAACAATTTTATTTGAACGATTGCGAGATGTTTTAATCGCATATCACTGGTTTTCTATACAATAGTGCTTTTTTGAAACAGTTTATTGTATGATAGAAAAGTAATGATGTTTTGATGATGTACTAAATATGACCAAAATTTTCGGAAGAAATCGTGCGTAAATTTTGGGTTTTATGTGGAACCACCGTTCGGTGAAATATACTCGTAGGTATGATCTACAATTTAAGATATACTCGTATAACATGAAAAACTTATTTATAAACCTTTGTATTTTGGGAAGCTTTGAGTTTGTATAATTGAGGTTTTTAAATTGATTAAAAAATCTTAGGAATTTTGTGCTGCACATAGATGCTTATATTTTATATAATTTTTTTTTATTCCCATAGCCATTATATTTATGAAACATATAGCTACCACAAATTGCCGGCAGTTCTGTCGATTACCATTATCCATGCCTCATCTCTAAAGATATATGCACCCAAAAGTTCACCAGGAATATATATGGCTTTCGAAGGCAGAAGCCCGGATCTTGAAGACACGGCAAGCATATTTTTTAGGTGATTTTTTTATTTGATTTTTACAAAGGAGGTAGGATGATCAATACGATGCTCCCAAGGAATAGAACATGTGATCTTAAGAAGCGGCTCAACTTAACTAGCGACATGCGGCGACAACAGGTAGAAACCAATTCAAGTTGTGGTCCACGTTAAATGTTGCTTTACTCCAATGTTCCCTAGAACCGCGTTAACGATATATGTCATTGTTGTTAGAATTTTGACTTACCTGATTCTAAAAGAAGTACACTCCAGCTGGGAATCTCGCTAAGCCTGTTGGCCACCACCGCTCCGGCTGATCCCCCACCAACCACCACGAAGTCATACTCCTGCTTCAGCCGGTGCTGGTCAGGAACCCTCGCCTCAGGATCGTGCGAGTTATAGTTGCTTACAGTCAGTGCTCCAAGAAGCAGAGGAATCAACCACAGACTTGTCACTCCTATCGTCTTCAGCGCTGTTGACGCCAAGAGTATCCCCACAGCCATCTTGGTCACCTGATGATATTCTCTCACTGGCGCTGCTTATACAACCTTCTGATGTATTTTAAATGATTCAATCTTTATAAATCAAACGTTTACTAAGAATCGCTCATTCTATTAACGAATATTTCTTATATAGAATGATGTATTGTCTTCTCAATCAATTATATATCATCCCATAGACTAGATACATTTAAAACATGATTACATTCTTCATATGTATGCAAATAACTTTCAATGATGTTTCATTGAATTTCATGTATTCAAAATTCAATTAGAGATCAATTCAAAATTCATTTATCAATTGATTGTTATTCTACAAATTGAATCGTCTCATTTCTTTACATGAATATGCAAAATAGGTTAAGCAAAGTTCAATACGTCTAATTAAGACCAATTGATTTCACTTTCTTGCAACTTTGTTCTAATTGCTGTAAACTGAACAAGCACTCGAACTTCCTTTACAAAGCCTTTAACAATTTTGCAATTTAATTAACATCGGGGCACTTTAATTAAAGCACATTTAATAAAAGCGAAAATTCTTTTAGTTTGGCAGATCGGACTAGATTTTGTGTTGTGAAACTAGAACATTTGAATTGCAAAGTAAATCGTGTCCTTGTGCATTCAACGCAATTGATATTGATGTTCTTTTTTGTGCCAGGATTTCCTTTTTTTTGTTGCCTTGCAATTGACGATTTCACTTTAGAATTAAACATATGTGTTTATTTAAATTTTATGGTCAGCTTTGCTTTTGGATTTTGATTGCTATTATTTTTAAAGCATCTTTGAACACACACACATTAGTTTTCACCTTTTTATATTTTATCCGTTTTAGTTCGGCGTACACATTTGTAACGAGTCTCTTCTTGTGAATACAAAATAATTTTATGGATTTATTCTTATGAATTCAATTTGTAGCATTATCCGGAACGATAAATGTGCAATTTTAAATTTATAATATTACTTTCTTGACAGCGGATTATTGTTCCAGCATATTATTTCTTCACTTCAGTATAATGCATAAAATCGAATTGATTTCCTTAGAGCTTGTTCATGAAGGTAGAATATCATAAAAATTCATTATTTTTCAAATCTAAAACAATCGCATCACAATCGATTACATATTCTTGTAATAAAAACGAATTCATCCAGAAAAGCAATTTACTTTTCTTTTTTTTTTTCAAATATTTTCAGATACTGAAAGAATTTGTTGTATTAATTCTTTCAAGTTACAAAAAAATCATCTTCATCGTCGATTTTTAGCATACGATATTTTTCTTTCACAAAAGCATGTGATTATTTTGATTGCAGCATAATCAATTTTTCACTGGTGTGAGTTCTTTAATTTATTTTGATTAGAGCATAACTGGCAAATCAGTACTATCGCTAATTTTTCATAATTTCTTGGGCAGCTAACTGTCAATTACTTGTACAGCTGCTTCTTATGTCCGACAAACTGTACCATGAAGGACCTATGTATATTTTTCAGAAGACTGTTATAGCAGTTGCGATTTTTTCCAGATTTTATCGGTGTGTCGAAAGTTTTAGTCTTTTTCTAAAGATGTTGGCAGTTGTTTTGAACCACGTCTGGAGGTCTGCTTCTGTCTCTTGCTGTGCTTGGATCTTGGCTGGACCGCGTGTTCTTCCGCGTCACCATCCTACATCAGGCAGGGCTTCTAGAGAGGACCCGGGGTCGCTTTCATGTCCATGGCTTACTGCACCTGGAAATCGCATGAAAACTTAATTAGAACATGTTTTTACAATGAAACATTGAAATTATTGATGTTTTAAATAAGTACCCTATGTCATTAATAGTATTGTAAATATATATTTAAAAATACGCAATGTATTTATCCATTAATAACTTACGACATATATAAATAACATTAATGAAAATAAATAGTATTAATTAAATATACATATACTATACATAAAATTAAATATAGTATAAGTATATTTAATTAATAATAATATTGTAATATAGTAAATGATCTATAAAAGTAGATTAGAATATTGAAATAATAAAATAATATTCTAAAAAAAAAATTAATAAATCCAGAAAATAAATAGGTTTATTGATAATATTGATTTAATTTAACAAAAATTTCAATTATTACAAGCACGTATCTTCAATAAAATACAATTACTCTATAAAGGTCATTGCGAAGTGAAATCTTAGTTAAAAACGAAACGTACGTATAATTATTAATGTATTCGTATATACATCATACAAGGTAAATAATCTACCTTTGGATAATGTAGAAGGGCAAAATATTCAGTGCGTCAAAATTGTGAAATCAATACAAATATTACATGAAATAAATAAATTCTAAGTAGTTTATGTCAGTGGTAACCAAACCACAGCCCGGAGGCTGGATTTCGATATGTTTTAAACATCAACATTTGTTTGAAAGAAGCGAGCAGATTTTTTATGCGGTCTACGAACTTTTCAAAACACTGTCCCACCTTCAAAAAAGTTTAGAGACCGCTACTTAAAAATGCCTTTGTATATTAAATTACGTCTTTAAACATAAGAGATAATTAATCAATAATATAAGGAATACTAATAGTAAAGTAATATTTGTAACCTTATTTTAATATGGGACAACGCAAGTTTCTTTGAAAAAAAAATAAGGGTCTTGTGCAGAGTGATCCACATAAATACAACAGTGCAGAGTGATCCACATAAAATATATTAAAGTAACATAATGTTTAAAACGTTATTTTGAACGTAATTACTTTGTATTAAACATACAAAAGTCTTAAAAGTAAATATTATAATCAAACTCTCTATCTTAGATAGAATCTGTCAATTTGTACGGTCGGGTACGACACAGGGCACTGACCATCACACTATTTTGCCACTCTGTGTACAGGGGGACACTTGTAAATTGAGGGGATGAAGTTCCGAAACAACAGGTATCGAGGAATTTGCGGTGTATGAAATTAAATTTATGAATTTTAATTTTATAATGGCCTACTCATGTTGTATACTAAGATATAAAAATGGGCATACTATCAAATGAATTAGTACCAATTCAACTCCGGTCTTTGGACGTATCGTCAGTGCCGGAACCTTGGTATTCCGGCGTCACCATTTAGTTGACGCTGTAATTTCGGGACCGCGATCTCGGTTCCGGAACAATAATGTTTAAAATGGACCTGACACATAATGTTTTAAACTTTATGTTAAAAATAGTGAAATTTTTCTGCTGATATTCTTTATTAGTAAACCGATAATGACATATTGAACATTGATTAACAATGATAATGTTATTAAATATACTCCAATTTAATTGTGATGTACATATTTGAACCATTCGTTTCGAGATCCATTTTAAGCAATTATGAAATTAAATATACTTTCGATTTGCGTGTTTTCCATTTTCAACTTTTGTAATTTTCACGTACGCTGAAATAATATGAATTACACAATTCATACGTCACTGAAGTATCTCAATTTCATAATTTTTACTAGTATTCTTTTCATTTGTCGCAGCCCATAAACATAATTCTTCACAAACTTAAGCACATAACAATCGTTAACTCTCAATACACTTATTACACTTATATCATATTTTTAAGTTTGGGGCGTTCATTGTTGTAAGTACACTAAGTGTCAAATAAAAAACTTTTATACATTTTATTATATGAATTTGCGACTTTTAACTAATCTGTTCAGGTTAGGTTAAGTTTAATTAAACCAGCACATTGATTAATTTATTAACGACAAATGTGTTAATAATCCTGCATTAAGTGTATTAAATGCACTCTAATATTGTCCCATCTGTTGAGGTCATTAAATATGTAGCGTTTTACTTAAATACGTGAAATGAATGATTCATAAAATTTGCCTTAACCCTTTCGTATCAGCTGTCGATATATTCCGTTAAAGATTCCCCGACCATTGACATCGGTTGACGTGATGTATCGTTTTGCTACTTTCAGCACTCATTGTGATATTTACGGTAGGAAATTGAAAGTGCAGTCATTCCGTTTATCAACCTGCATGTATTATTTACAGGAATCTGTAAAGCATGTAAAGAAATATCGTTAGGTTACGTCAAAGGAGCGATTTTTCTGTAAACCACACGTGTCAATGTCACCACATGTATGGAGTTACATAATGAACGTTTGTTAAATATAATAGTTTTTTATCCATCATTTGATAGCTAAAAGATAGAAGAACGAATGTGATATATAAAAATAGGTCAGATAAGTACATTTATGCTTCAAATACTAGTTGTAAGCAAAAAAAACACGCAGTATTGACAGTACAATTTGTATTCTACTGAGCCTTAACGAAAGAGTCAATATGTTTCATATAAACTGTTGCCATTTATTTCATATACCTACCTACCAATGCATTAAATGAACAAATTATTATTTGAAGATATTCGAATTAGTAGAGTATCCTATTGTCCCAAAGAAAAAAACCATCAATACCCGACGCCTTAAGTCATAACCTCTTAGTTCACGTTTAAGCGAGATACGCGAGGCTTTCACACATTTATTTCCAAGCTTACCATCAACACAAAACTACTCTTAGATTTTGCATTTTTCTATCATTAGGGATCACATTTTTTTTCAGTTTTTTTTTTATAACTTGATCGTGAAGTATTTCTACGTGATAGTCATTCTAGAGATAGTTTAGTCGTATTGAAACGAATATCGTTTTTTTATTCATCTCAAAATCAACATATTCGTCTCCAAGTACGTGCGTAACAGCGAGTAAAAATAAATTTAGCGCAAAGTACACATTTCAAATTATTCGCGGTAATATCCAGCGTTTCGTTTCAGTACAAAAGCGCCCAACTCCACCGTTCTACGCTCATCCATAATTCCTCCATTGTCTTTATTATAGCCAAGGAAAGTACAGTACGGTGTACGTGACCACTTATTCGCGCCTCTACGACAGTTTTATGACTTTTCGATGAATATTTTATGCACCGTGAAACGAAGCATAATAATCATAAGACACTGTTGTATAATATATGTGTATTATAAGTAATAATAGATTATTACTTCAGGCATGCTTGAAATTTTTGTTATTATTGAAAAGTGTTATTCATTCTATAAAATGAGTACATTTTAGTTGAAAACAATGTTTTATAAGAATACTTGATTATCCCATTTTAAGAAATTAGAAGAGCTTCATAAAGCCTGCCTGTGGTGATTTATTAACTGTAAAGAACTGTTTCTCATTTTAGATGAATAAGGGTTAAATGTACTATAGTGAACATCATAGGTTCTCAGTATTTTTTTCCCCAACGCCCAATTTGAGATATATATTTTACTGGAGTCCTCTTTTTTTCACTTAACATATCTCCATATATATTTTTTTACATGTTCACAACCCCATTGTGTTATCTGGGTCTCCTACTGCTCCTGAAGGTCTCAAACGCCCCCAAGGGGCTGTACTCACTCACGACGTGAATCTAGGGTCTACACTTAACTACGTCATGAAAGGGGAAAGCATTTCAAAGCCTAGAAAAAAAATATATATTAAAAGACAAAAAACTGTGATTTCGAACGTAGTCATCAATGTTTTTTTGTGAAGCTTTAATGTCCATGTAATCGTAATGATATAAAAAATCTAATGTATTAACTCAATTGATGAAGAAAAATATCTGAAATAATCGATTTACTTTTCAAACCAATCTGATTTATGTAATGTGTACATAAGAGATTACGTTACCAGCATTTAAAATTACGATACACGATCAGTCTGACCGTTTACGTCGGAGAAAGAGGAACGAAACGGTAGTCGACTTTCATCTTGATTACATCAGCGTGGCTCGTGGTGCTAGGACTACATTATGATGGTCGCGTACGCATGGTAATGAGTGATGGCCTTAGGCGAGTTGGCCCACTGATACAAAGATATGATGGAGAAGCGGAATTGACTGAAGATGTTGTGTTCTTGGAAGCAATGGACGACACGAATAATAACTCTTTTGACTGTTAATGGATCTGAAGAAGAGGGGTTTTTGTACTAAAGATGTTGTTTTATTAAAAGTAATGGAATAGGGAAAAAACACTTTTTTGAATGGTTGATAGTGTTTATCTGAAAGACTAGAAAATTCGCTAAAGATGTCGTGTATCTAGGACTAGTAATTTAATAAGGACGTTACAATTTTTTTGAATGAAATTGACAGGCGTATGCAATTGTTATTGGCAACATTTGAAAAACTTACGTAAATTTAAAAATTAAAAATTATGCAGTTTCACCAAGTATTGTCAGTTGAAAACCTTAATGTTACATTTTTAAAGTGAAATTTAATGGCCAAAAACTGAGGAGCTTAACCAATGCATCATCTCAAGATTAACTTATGGCGTACAAAGATACAAAAACTCAACAGTAGGTCTTAACCATAAAATTAAGATAACTCAAAATGCGATGGAAATATCAATGGAGTGTTTCTAAACGATACAATAAAAAACAAGGATATTCTGAGAATAACTTGAGTAGTGGATGCTACAGAAATAATAAGCACACTCAAGTGACAATGTGACATATATGTTATAGAGACGTCGTTTGATGGGAAAAAAGTGTTGGAGTGTCGCCTAAGAATTTAGGAACGGAGTTGACGACTTAAGAGAATATTGGTAGAAGGCAGATGCTGAAGCCGAAGATTCGAAAGGATAGAGACTCGATCATGCGGAATGCCTACTTTCAACAGTCGATAGACACATGCTGATAATTATATTTTTTTACGAAATGACTAGAGACGCGGCTTAGACTTCATGTGTAATTGTCTAAGCAGCAGTGTTTGTTGCACTTTATTATTTATACACTAGTCGATCGCAAGTACGTTGGTCGCTGGAACGTTTGTCGTTGGTACGTTGGTAAGAATCAGCAGATTGCGTAATAAGCTTTCGTATTACAGGATCGGAACTGAACAGCAGTCTGAACCGCGCTACATATCGGAACCACTTGTAGACGACTACGGTAACTTGTTGGCTTATTACGCATGCGCGATCAAATTGTCTGCCGTAGTGATCTCACTCATGCCATTGTAGCTGAACTGGAATAATAAGCAACAATATAGCAAATCTCTTGTCAAACAACAGATGACCTTTCCTAGTGAGTTTCAAGTGTGAAAGCGGACCGATTGCGGCATACATTTATAAAGACTTCTCATATAAGTTTATGGCTAGTACTGTCAGACATCTCAACAAAATCCAATACAGCCGCATAATGAATTTTGAAGACTATTGTTCATTTGTATTTTTTAAGAATGAAAAGGTTTATAAATGGGCAAGATCCATATTGTAATCGGTCGAGAGATGAAGGTATACCTATCTGTGGGACGTGTACTTTAGATGCCGCAGGAGTGCTTTAGTGCTTTTTATTCAGCTCTTCTGTAGCTGTTCTGGAAAGTTGTACGGAACTATACATAAAATGTACTAGGTGTAGCTGCGGCAGGCAGAGCTGACGTAGGATGAAACTAGGACCTTTGCGGCTGACAGAGCTTTATGGTGGCATCTTGTGACGACCTTTTGCTCTAGTAAAGGGAGTTCGTATAACTAGAAATGATGATTACGATAGTTTTATTTTGTGCGGAATGACAAGGTAAGGGAACGGATAAGGTAGATTTCTATAATAGAGTCGGTTAAGAGACGAATGTGTACCTGTCTATGGGACATGTGCTTTGGATGTCGCAGAAAAGCATAAATATCAGCTGCTTTTTCTTATAGCCACGGAGATCTTGGATTCCTGGGAAGCCTTCGGGAACATCAAAAATGCGCAAAGTGGATGTAGTTACAATGGGATAAAAAATAATAAAATGTTAAAAAAGGACAAACGGAAGTTTTCGACTTAGTTAGGAGTTTGTAGAAATGATTGCAAGTAGTTAAGACCCTACAAAGGCGTCTAACTCTTTCGCATCGGTTGTCGGCATATGCCGTCATAAGATTCCCCGACCGTTGACATCATTTGATGTGATTTATGGTTTTTCTACTTTCCTAGAATAGTTTTTTATGCATCATCTGATAGTTAAAGAATACAAGAACCAATGTGATATATGAAAATAGACTAGATAAGTACATTTATGCTTCAAATAGTAGTTTTATAATTGACAGTATAATTTGTATTCAAGCCGAGCCGTAATGAAAGGGTGTAACCTTTTTCATGTTTGTGGGTCAGTGGCCACGTTTCTTATGTGTCACATAACAATTATACAACACTAATAAATAAATACAAACATATGCAATCCACCATTTTCATAACTTTTATTTAGAACTCGTTTCGTTAATTGATGTGATTTCCATTATATAATACGAAGAAACATTTTAGATATATTATATAACTAAAACATCTTTATTGGCCATCCGACTAATAAATTTACAAAGTGGGACACGAATATTTTTGTTCGCTTCTTAAAATTTACCGACCTGCCGTTAATTTTATTTAATATTGGAAATTGGTGTCACTCTGTCAATAAATTTTGTATGTGGGTTTCAATATGAAGAGCCCTTTTGTGTAATATGTAGGTATTTTGTTATTTAAGCATTTTTTTCTATTACAACGTTTTGCTTGCACTGCAAAAGTACAAATTATTTTTTCACTTTTTTAGTCAGTTAACAAAAAACCAGTGTACAAACAAATATGACCAATACACGATATAATTAAAAAAAAAAAAAACATTTGTGTAAAATGCCAATGCAGCTGCTTAATAGATTTGGAAAATAAGTATATGCGTAAAATACGTAAGTCCGATGGTTTGGTTTTCTTAGGAATTACGAGGTGGGGGAGTCGATAAAGAAGGTGGACCTGGCTGAAACATGTACTTCAGATGCCGCAGGAGAGCATAAACTACAGCTGCCTTCTTTTGGTCCCTTGAGGTTACGTCGTCATACAAGATTTTAATTAAAAAATAACATGTCCCTTTTCCATGGATTTTCTTATCTGGAAATATATATGGCTCCCAGCGACCGGGAACTTAACGTGACGCAATTATACTCGTAGGATCAGAGGCATATTTTGAGTGACTTTTTAAATTATCTGGATAACGCATGATTAGCCTAACGTTACTGTTGGCGGTTCTAAGCGGCTCAACCCATCTTTGTTTTTGTCTGCATTAATTGATAAAAGCGGTCTTTGGTGATCTAACGAGAATCGCGCTCAAATCGTGTATTATTGTTGGTCGTTATCTGCTTCGTAGTATCAATCCGGTGGATCGGCTTGCAGCAACAAAATCTTGCTCTTGATCTCCACTTTTCTCGATCCTCTGATTCTCTTTAACTCAACATAAGAGCTACAACTCATGTCCTTGAACATTTGCTGTAAATGTTCCTGTCTGCGGCGCCCCCTGCAGTTATTTTTATTATTAAATTAGTATTTATATAGCGCTTTTTTATGACCGAATTGTCACTCTAAAAGCGCTTCTTTGTCCTTCTAGTAGAGTAAACAGGTGGGTCTTGAGTCTGCTTCTAAAGAATGCCTCCGCTTTAAGCTCTCATGCTTTACGGTAATGAATTCCAGGCCATTGGTGGCGCGTAGCTGAAAGCACGATTGCCAAAGACCGTGCTAAGACTACCTCCCGTCAGCTGCAGGGTGCTTCTATTTGCTCTGGCTGATCTGAGTGTGTCCCCACGCGCGCTTATCTCTGAAGGCTTGATCAGTTCTGTCACATAGCCCGCTGCAGTTCCGTTGAGTGCCTTATAAGCTAAGATGCATACTTTGTACTGTATTCAGTTGGATAATAATTCATATGGTTTTGTATTTATAATTTTGATTGAAACGATAAATTTATTGAGCGAGAGAGAAATCGGGAAAAGATCGTTAGCGATCGTTAAAGTAAAATATCTTTAATATAATAGAGTATTGTTAATATCGTATATGTATTTATTTATTACAATAACAAAGATTGTATCTATAAACGCTTGTAATACTTTTTTTATTGGTCAGTCGACTAATAACAGTCGTAGAGACCTCGGAACTAGCACGTGACTTTCTTATACACCTCGTTAAATACCTGAGGCCATAAAAAATGATTCCGACACGTGAAAAACTGAAATTGCTTACATCACAGTTCACGTATGGGTGTTATTACATAAGGAGCGGGTTCTCGTAAACAAGGTCGCGAAGCCAGAACTTGGTTAATAGTCTGGTGTTGGATATCTTCGATTGTTCTGGGCGATAGGGATTGCATCACTGTCCGTCACTTTCCACGCATTCTTGCGGTTGTGTACGCGTACGTGAGGTATACTTTATTTGGCTTGTGTAAGATAGAAATTCATAGATAACTAATCTCTGACATCACTAGCGTTGCTGTGATTGATAGTTTGATTGTGCCTCCATGGTAGACTGTCTATTCTCGCAATAATCTTACTACCGCTAATAGTGTCCGATATAAATATCAACAGAGGCCATTGTATAGCAGCAATTGAGTGTTGTTGTAAACAGGATTGACAAATATTGTAGCTTTTTGGCTTAGCCGTGTGTGGCGAATTTCTTTTAACCAATATTTCGACCATCATTGCAGGGGTCTTCTTCAGGATTGATGATTTCCATGTGAGTTGGTGTCAAGTTATCTTATATCACAGTAAGGGAAGCCATTGAAATCAAAAGACATCGTGGAGATACAATTCTTAGAACATACCTACCGTACACGATTCTCCGGACCAATGAAAATTTAGTATGTAGTTGCCATGGAAAAAATAATAAAAAATAACAATGACGCTCGTGATATAAGATAACCTCAGTCACATCTAAATCATCAATCCTAAAGAAGACCCCTGCAATGGCGGTCGAAATATTGGTTAAAAGAAATTCGCCACACACTGCTAAACCCAAAAATCCACAATATCAAATCTGGCCGTGAAAACCTAAGAAGTTATTTGGTATTGACAAATTAAATATAAGCATACTATACTTTATTTTAATTCTCAAATTAATTTATTTTTAAAACATATTTTATATACGCCCCCTTCGTTTAAAATATAAATGGGTTCATCAAGTAAATTAAGATGATGTGCTGTTAGTCCAGCTTTTATGGGCAGTGTTGGGGCCGCCCTAGAACCTCGGACGGAAACGATAGAAAGTTTTTGAAACGTTCCTGGTAATTTCATGGTCGGACGTCATACTTATTTCACAATTAGTGCTGAAAAAACGCCACTAATGAAATGGTTTTTAAACCATATATAATCCGTTGTTTGGTATTCTATTAATATATTTACAAAACTCAGATAATAAGTCGCTGAACGACTTGTCTGTGAACGAAATGCGGCGGAACCCTATCTACGATGTTTTTTTGTATGCTAAGACAAACTGAGTACATATTTCACACGTCACGTTACTTATTTTATGGTGATGCAAATTGGCGAATTTAGTATTCATTAAAATTATTAAAATATTGTGTAATTGCAAGACGCTGCATGTGGGTTTTGGTAAACCTGAGTAAATTTCTAATTTTAATTATATCTTTAGTTCTTAAAAAATCTAAAAAAAACATTGATTTTATGGAGGCACCCGCTTTCTCTTTTTAATGTTGTTATAATTACTTGCCCAAGCAACATATTACAAGTACGAAAATATTCAAAGCAGCGATAATTTTAATTTTATTTCACAGTCTATGGAGAGCGATACTTTTAGAATTGTATCATAACAATTAAAGCATAATTTGAAATTTAAATCATTGCTTATCGTAATCATATTATTATCCATGATATGCAGGTTTCAATGCATTATATTATTATTATTGTATTATATATAATCGTGGAAGGTATCTTGTAAGAACCATCTCAGAAAGGCGAGTCCGATGAATCGGTCACATCATGCGCCACGATTGTGTTCTTCGCGACATTGTGGAAGGGATAGTTGTGGGTAGAAAATGAAGAGGGTGCCCTTGACGGGAGTATTTGCAGCATGTGTTCGTGGACACGAGTTGCAGCTCTTATGCTGAGCTAAAGAGGATTGCAGTAGATGGAGAAGAGTGGAGATCGAAATGCAAGATTTTGTTACTGCAAACTAACTCACCGGATTGATGATACGTAGAAGATTATATATGTATATAATAAGGACTTAATGATGATTATGATAGCGAGAATATATTAAGAGTGCCACGTTTTTTTACGAGTAAGTAGAGGAGTTGGTAGAACAAAGGACAACCTCGAGCGGTGGGGAATGCTTCGGCAGGGAGAGACACTATTGTGCGACTGTGGAGATCTGCAGACCACCTCACACTTAAGATGCTGCTCCATGTGCCCAACAAGCTGCACATTTCAGGACGTAATGCTGGGCAACACACAAGCTATCGATGTTGCCAGATACTGGGAAAAAATAATTTGACGTCGCTGACACGAAGAAGAGAAGACGAGTAAGTGAGCAAACACGGCAGCTTGCATCTTACAAGATCGAGAGATGGAAATGGAACAGTGTGGGACATGTGTTTTAGGTGCTACAGGAGAGCATAAAATATAGCTGCCTTTTTTTCAAGTCTTCAAGCTTACGCCATCCTAAAAGAGCATCGGGAACCATACATTAATTTTACTCGGCAGAGCTACAGGAGGTAGCTGACATGGGATGAGGCGAGGATTATGGCGGCTGACAGATGGCTATATGCAACCTACTTCGCGGGTGTGCGTCTAAGATCGGAGATATCGTACTACAGCCCAGCGCTTCTCGCAAGCCCGTAAATAAGCTTTGTGCTGATGCCCTTACGGCCGCATGGCAAAAACGTTGGTTATCTTCCACCAAAAGTAGAACTACCTTTCTGTACTTTCCGGACATTTACTTTAGACTAACTGCTATATGGATAAGCCCTGATCACTGGTCTACCCAGCTAATGACTGGGCACGGCGCTTTTAATGACAGATTATACTCATTTAATGTAGTTTCAAACCCTAGTTGCCCCTGTGGCGCCCCCTTCCAGACCTCAGAGCACATTCTCTGGGACTGTCAGTTCCTCTCGTTAGAAAGAGGAGTCATTTTCAATGCAGTTCGAGGGAATCGCCTCGGCCCTATCAGGCATGCAGACTTTATGGCTACTAAAAAAAATTCCACGCCTTTACAACCTTTGCTCATATTTTCGGTGAGAGAATCTATCTTCCATCTGCATCTCTTTACATACCATGAATGCGATTCTAAACTCTTTCACGGGTTCTTTCTTTTAGCACTTCTGTGCAGTGGCCATAATTGTTCAGAGGGGACTCCCACTAGAATTATCAGTTGTTAACTGATCATAATCTGAATGAGCGCGTCATCAAGGAGACTTGACTCTCCTCCGGTGTGAGGCGGGTAAAGTCCAGTCCAGATGGCTATATGCTCCAGTTAAGGAAGTGGACACGGTGATGATAATGATACAGAATAATAAAATGAACAGTATCACATTGTAGTCATGTACCACGGCCTGCTTCGAACTGAACTTTAAAAGAGAATTTTAATTCTGAATAAATTAGTCCCGAGCACTTTCTTCAGCGTTACAAAAGCAATCGCTTTTGACTTTGGGTGCCTCCAGACTGTAAGTTGCTTACATTACCCCTCGTCCATGGCTTCATATAACAGAGTTTCTCTTCTACATAAGCGTCAGTAAACCACAAACGTAACAAATAAAAATGAACAATGTGTGTAAATTAAATAAGTTTTGTAGTATCAAATTTAACGATATTATTTACGACGACATGTTTAAACATCGTTTAAAGGAATACTTATTGTAATTTTCGAATTCTACTAAGAATTATCGATCGACAAAATTGAACAGAATAAAGATGATTAGGGTGTTTATATAGGATGGCGGATGTAGCTTAAGCGTTTGCTTGGCAAGCCGAAGGTCATGAGTGCGATCCCCAACGGAGATTTAAAAAAATAATCTAATCGATTACTGAGCACTAAAATACCCACGGTTGGTGTAAATTTGATTTCTCACCCGTGAAATGCCAGTCATAGCCTATTAATCAAAATTGGTGGTAGACAAAAGTTGTCCCGTAAAGACCACCATTTCATAGTGAATTCATGTAATCAAAAGGATGATGCCTGAATGTCGGGCTGTTGTTTGCAGCTTGGTAAGCGTCATAGAATTCCACAGATAAGACATCAGAATCACTAACACCATCCGTCTGTATTCTCCTGTATGTGTTGACATAAAAAAATACTCAACGTAATCCACTTACAACAAGGTATTAATAAGTATTCAATATTTTTTATTAAAAATGAATCTCAAAATTATTAGCTCTTACGCTGAGCTGAAGAGGATTGCTGAAGATCGAGAATAGTGGAGATCGAGACGCAAGATTTTGTTGCTGCATACCAATCCACCGGATTGATACTACGAAGAAGACTACAAGTTTACATTGAATAATTGATTCACAAATATAATTTTTACGGTAAATTTTGCTACCTCTAAAATGGTTTGCTTTGTTAAAACCACACAAGATTCTTTAACACCCTTTGCCAGTATTCTTTTGCATCTGTTTACGTAAAGAAAAAAAAACTATTTCCTACTGTTGGTGTGAAAGTTATGACCTCACCCGTGAAATGATTACCACAGTTAATCAATCATTGTAGTTTTTTTAATATAATATTCTAGTTGTAGATTGTTTTTGCTGTCTTAAAAAATCTTATTATAATGCCTTTATTTATTTATTAGCAAGAGTACATACTCTTGCATATGGTATTTACTAATTTGGTTAGAGTCTACTTAAACTACGTTGATAAATTATTGTGAAAATGGTATTCATATACGACTATGTATGGCTTTGTAATGTCTTTTTCAACTTTAATTTCTTTATATTCTATTGAAATTTTTAAAAAATAATTTTACTTCATATATATAGATATACATAGAAATTCAAAGTTAAAATTGTCTTTTTTTCATCAATTAATCGATATAAAATAAACAGCGTACGCCAAGATTCGAATCACAGACCCGTACACTATGTTTGTATTAAATAATTCACGGCCAGATTTGGTATTGTGGTTTTTGGATTTAGCCATTTGCCATTGAAATCAAGAGACATCCTTTCAACATCAACAGGGATGACGGCTTGATCCGCAAAACAGCATAGCTTTCACCGCTAGCACATGTTCAAAAACCTGCACAGATAAACAAGGTCAACCGATATAGTCTGACATGATGCTCGTGGAGGTATGCTTCTTAGAACATACTCATTTCATTATACACGTTGGGATGAGATGAACTACCTCATGATATCAATTCAACACAAAATTTTCAGCCCTGAAAATAACCCCCGTAAAGGCGGATGAAATATTGGTATAGATAAATTCGCGACACACGCCCAAACCCAAAAGTCACAATATATTATTATGTATTATTTGACTATGGTGGAATAGTGACAGTAGACAGAACTTTATTTCGACGATTTTTGGCGACCTTATGCTCCAGCTAGAAGGCTTTTATGCATTAAAAAATATTGAACCAGTGATGTGAGAATTGTTTGACCTTGAAACATCTCACATACGTTTAATATAAAATACCTCGTATATAATAATTCCATCGACTTTCTACGCACTTTGACCTCTTCTTAGACGTTTTGTCGACTAATGGCCTCTGGATATTCTAAATTACATTTAAACTAGCTAATTATGTGAGGACCGACTGTCCTTGGAACTGCGCTCTCGTGATGCAGTCCCCATAGTAATTTCTCCGACTCTTGGGCGCGTGACCGCTGGTACTCGATGCAGAAGGCCGTCTTTCGACCCAATGGCCTATGCAGCGACTGGGTTACTTCGTTACCTCACAACCAGGTGCGGATGTAGAAAAAAATGACAAAAAATACAATTTAAAATATAATTTTTCCCTTATTATATCCATTCCATACGCATAAAATATTGTCAACACAATTTGCCGCCACACAGTTCTGTCAGTTTCCATTGTATTTGCATTTTAACGATTTGATATATTTTTCCACCTTTACGTCCACCTGGGAATATATATACGAATATGGTTCCGGACGACCTCCACGGCAGGAGACTGGGAATCGAAGACACTGCAGATGAGTTTTTCAAGGCGTATTTAGGGTGAATTGTCAATCTTTAATTTAAAAGAAATCGTATGATAGGCCTTTAACGAGGCTCAAACCAATCAATGATTCCCGGTTAGAAGCAAGCGGTCACCTATCCGAATTTTGGTCCGCAACTAATATTGCTTAATATCAGTGATTTAATAAATAGAACTGCGCTTACAATGTGCTATTGTTGTTAATATGAATTTACTACGTAGAAAAAATATAGTAATAAATATTTTTAATTCACATACCTTACAATATAAAATTTTAAAAGTTACAACGCAAAATATTACGTTGAAACATACATGTTAGGTTTTCATAAGGTATAGAATAGGGATAAGTAGTAATACTATTCTTGTCCGGAGCATACGAAGAACTTGGTCGAGTAATTAAGCTTACTGAAGGCGTTCTTATAAGTTGATATATCTACTCTTATATGACTATCATACTCGTACTACATGAATATCCTATTAACTAAGAATTTTCTGTTTTTTTCAGGTCTGTCTAAAAACTATCTGGATTCCTGATTTTAATACTGCAGGAATGTTTTTATTATCGCAGTAAGTAAGACAATTTTATAATGACATAGAAAAACAAGTGTATATAATGTACTTAAAAAATCAATAAAAAAGTATAACACATTGAAGGATTACCTCAAAGCAGTATTGTTTATTCTTAAATTTATTTTAATTTATTAAAATCTTACTTTATGTTTGCTTATGTAAATAGTTATATGTTTGCCATTAACCTGTTGTCCTCATACATGTGTTTAGATACATATCATCTTTGGCATGTAATCAATATGTTTATTAATATATTCCTACGTAGCCTTAATATATTCTGATTCGGCACTGTACGAAGGCTCTTCGGTTCAACATGTTTCTCAACCTGCGTCTGGTAATATATCTCATAAAGACGCTCAATGAAGACCGGTGACATACTAAACCGAATATTTATTACGATCTATCGCTTTCGTCAGATTTTTTTTTTTCCACGAAAAACTCTCAATTTCAAAACGTTCTTCGTCGATGATGGATCGCGGGGTATTGGGACACAATGCTCTTATAATCATAAAATAGAAATTTCCGAAATTTATATTTCATAATTATGATAATACTTTTATTTTATAGACTGTAGGTTTTAAATTTTAAGGAGTGCCTTATAACGGGTCCGCCAAATAACTTTTTTTTTTTTGAAAATGGGGCGCAAAACATCGAATGTAGCTTCGGCTGTGTGGCACGTAGCGCCGTCTTGTTGAAACAAAATGTTGCCAATATCCTTCTCTTCAATTTTTGTGAACAAAAATGGCCCGATAACGATCGCCATTGACTGTAACGGCCACTCTTTGCTCATTTTCGAAGAAAAATGGCCCGATTTTCAAAGTAATGTCGCAATATTTCACAGCGTTGTTCAAGCGTATACACAACCATATTCGTTTAGCGGAAAAATAAAACTAATTATCTGTCAAATCAGACATGAGCTAAGTGTTACCATTCACGAAATAAGCACTAGTTGAAAAAAAAAACGTTAGATGGCGGACAATAGCATGATTTTCAAAGTAATGTCGCAATATTTCCCAGCGTTGTTCAAGCGTATACACAACCATATTCGTTCAGCGGAAAGATAAAACTAATTATCTGTCAAATCAGACATGAGCTAAGTGTTACCATTCACGGAATAAGCACTAGTTGAAAAAAAAAACGTTAGATGGCGGACCCGTTACATAATTCAAATCAGAATAGAAATAATGAATTACCATATTTTTTGCTTAAATTATAAATTGCATTAACTCTGCTATCTAAATGAATCATGTTTATTTTATATTATTATGTCTTTGAATGTTTGAATGATATGATTGTTAAATAAGGTAATTAATATAACCGTTTATCCATGGTTAAGCCGTCTTAACATTTACATATCTAAGCTCTATACATACGCCCGGAGGGTGGAGACATATCTTGAGGACAAAAAAAATGTCCAGGCTTCGGAAACTTCGAGTTTATCATCCGATTAGTAATACAGCCGTATTCTATGAAAATTCGCAGGCTCTTGCCTTGGAGGATCCCGGAAACCATATATTTTCCTATATGGATTTGCAGTGTATAGGTGTTCTGGGAAAAGGCATAGACAATATGAGCTTCCAAAACTGTGGAACGACAATTTGCGTTTTCCATTTGCATCAAACATGGAGCGAATAAGGTAAAAAAAAAGCACCTTTTAGTTGAATGGCATTTCGTATTAATCAGGATCGTAATTAATTGTAAAACGTAGTTGTAGTTAATATTTCAAATTGCTTTAAAATAAAATCGTATTAAAATTCATGGCATTAAGATACTGTATATTACATTGCATTAACAAAACATTGAACATATTTAATTCCACCAGTAACGGCTAAGATTTGAAAGCAATATTGTTATCTATGTATTGTATCTAGTTCTGATCTTTGTTTTTTTTTCAAACTAGTCTCAGTGTAGTGTAGTTACAAAATAAACATTAAATCTCGCACGTATTTAAAAAAATCCCTCTTTTCAGTAGAAATCGATCTCTTTGTCCAATGGACCATTTTGAAAATTGCTGCATCATCGGATGATCTTTCTCTCGATAATATCTTCACAATGTTGCGCAACACCACGCAATACATGTAATAAATTACACAACATCGATAGTAAGTTTAATTACGCACACAACAATCAACTGCAAAAATGCACATCACGAAAGATCGGCGAAAATTCCATACTCGATTAAATCATTCGAATATTATTCTCTAGTAGTTGTGTTAATATTTCTTTGAAAAGTCAATTCACCACCTTCGTGTTTATCAGAATCACATATTACGTAACATGCTCTTTATTGATCATTATTTACTCACGTGATACAACTGTAAAAATACGGCAACACAAAATTCATGTTACATACGATTCATTGACATACATTTTCACGGAAACTGATTTTGAGAACACATTATTAATACTTGTTAATTTTTTTATTTATTTTAACAAAATGTTTGATTAATATCAATTCAAACCGACACAATTTATTATTTAATAATTTCCATTTTTTTTATTCAATCTAAACTTAAAACACAGGTATATATATATTTACACTAATCGCAGAATTAAAAAGTATGTTTTCAAGCAATAAATAACATACTCGTATAAAATTATAAATTTCACTCTGTACCTGTATTATTTATAATATTAAAACTCTTTTAGTTAAAGAAAATACTTATATATTTTATTTTAAAAACAGACTGAAAGATATACCCGCTGGCGGGTATAGCTCAATGGACTTCTTGTACCACCAATTTTAAGTAAAAGGCTATGACTGGTATTTTACGGGTGAGGGATCAAATTCACACCAACCGGGGGTATTTCAGAGCTCAAAAATCGATTAAAAATCCTTTTTTTTTTCGATCTCCATCGGGAATCGAACCCACGACCTTTGGCTTGCAAAGCAAACGCTTTACCATTGAGCTATGACAGCCAGCATTATACAATAATATTCATTTTGCTTTCAATTTAAAAAGATATTAGGAAATACTAGGTATTATATTTTCTTTAATCTCCGTTGGGGATCGAACCCATTACTTATATAATTATAATTATTGATTTAATAGAATGCTCATTATACTCCCAGTAATAATAAGGTTTCTTGCGAGTCATGCATCATACTAGTACATTGCTGTCCTAGTATCATTAGTATCTGATTGTTCATTACATGAACGGCAATTTACTTCAAGTGGATCTTTAAATGCCCAGATTTTGTGCGATAAGTAATTTGGTTCTATTGATTTCTCCGAGTCTATTTATCTCGGCGAAAGTTCTACGGCTGTTTCCCTTTCAAACCTTCAATGATACACTTATAATATACACTTAGCGTGTATCAATTGAATGTACGTTCTAAAATACGTGCACGGCCATTTCCAAAGTCCTCGATGTTTAACCAATAGATTGAGAAACTCGCAAGACTCTCTGAGCATATTCGTGTGAACAAAGTAACAACTATAAGTAAATTTCGTTTATTTTCAATGTGAAATAGTTGACCAATGACAAAAGCACTTTGTAAGTGCAGTTGTAGTTAGAATACGGAAGTAACTTAAACGCGTACAAAAACATGGACTTGTTACCGCATGTCGATGGTATGGTTGAGCCGCCTCTGCTTTTGCCCTGAAGATATACGTAAAGGAAACTAAATTTGTGTGAAAATAATTTATTATTAAAATATTAATTTTGGTAAAATTAAAGCACAAAGAAGTGCGCTTTCATTATTGGCACCTAATTTAATGTATTTTTTTTAATGTATCACACGATTTTTCTTAATGTGAAAAGGAGGGTAATGTATTTAAGATATTATTTTAATAAATAATTAAATACTGTGAGTTAAAAAACTTAAAATCATTAATGAAAATGTACGTCGGTGCCTAAAATATATTTTGCATTAAGAGTTTGTGTTTTGTCCGAGCGTTGAAATATTTTAGTAAATATCACTAGGCCATCCAAACGTTATTGCCCAACTAGAAACAAATATTTTTAACGGTTTATTTTGATTCGCTGTTACTAAAGACAACACCGTTCAATGTATTTGTATCTTCTAGTACATACATAGTATATACAACATATTTATTATAAACTACATTATGAAATAAGAAGGTAATTGAAATTCATGCGATAAGAATATCAATCATTACTTACATCTTGTTATCATTATGGTTTTAATACCTTAAATGCAATGAAATTATTTGTTGATTATTTTAGCTTTAAAAAAGGGATACAAATATTTTGGCATTAAAATTATAATATTAAAGTTGTATTCACTTCACTTTTGGTTATAAATAATTCAAAATTCTTTTATACATTTTTTCTCCTATTAATTTCAGATACATAATTATTTTCACTTTTTATTTGACAGTGTTTAGACTATGAATGCTCTAAATAGTTTCAGCTCTAAAAATAAAATAACTTATTAATATATATATCTAATACGTAAGATTAATTTTAAAATGGTAATGTTATAAAACACGAATTCCAGAATACTCTAGCTGAATATGTAACTCTCTCGAATGATCTATCTACGTTATTATGCAAGAGTTTTTTTTATTGTTACAATTTAATGCTGAGCTGAAAAGGGTTGCGGAGGACCGAGAGGAATGGAGATCGAGATGCAAGATTCTGTTGCTGCAAACCAATCCACCGGATTGATACTACGAAGAAGAATTTAATATTTTCCGCATTTGTTTGCCACCAAAAATTAGATAAACACTAATAAAGACACTTCCCCATCTGATATCCGATTCCTCCTTGGCATTGTCATTAACATTAACATTACGCATTGCGACAATGGCGATCATCGGTGTTGTACCGTGCAACGCTAACATTGTGTGCAAGCAAGCTGATCTAACGAGGGTTGGCAGATTATATTCTTGGATTATACCTAATTTAATATTTTTTCCTTTAAAGGAATTCACAGTTTTTCTCATTTCCTTCCAACGCTTTCTAAAACTTTTAAATTTTAATTTAATTTTGACTTTATTCCCTTTTTTCAAGTCCAAGTCAAGGAATTACACATAATTTACTCAACTGAACTCCGGGAGGCAAAGCTGACATGCCCACCACGGCGGCTTATATATCTTCTATATAGCGACAGTTTGTAACGACCATGTACTCGAGTTAATAAAACAGGCACGGAAACAGTTTAGAATCATTTGGAAGCATCACAAAAAAAGGTTTTTAAAACTTTTACAGTATAAATAATGTTTCTTAAAAATTGACGTCAAAAATACCCAAAACGCAAAAAAGTTTCAGCATTTTTTGTCGCTGTTTTTGTTGTTGTTGAGAAACCATCACTCTCTCTGTCTCTTAAAAACTACCCGTTCATAGTGAATTCCTGTTAAAAATGTATGATGCGCGAATGCCGGGTTGTAGTCTATGATATTGGCTGATCAAAATTACACCATCCCTACATTCCGCTCTTTAGAACCAAATGATCCAGGCTTCGGAAGCGTCAAGGAAATCATGTATTAAAAAATGTTGATTTAACAAATCACTTAAAAATATGGTTCGAATATTACAAAGGTCTCTTCTATGTGTGTGCTTACGTAAAAAAAGCTCGATATGGCAACCCTGTCAACTTGCATCGCCTCGGAAGACCGGCTGTCTTGTTTACGTCACAGCCGGCGTGCATCCACTCCTTCAGCTGCTGCAGCGGCTTCCTGGTGCGGCTGGTGATGCAACACTCACTTCCGCGTGACCGACCACCGAGACATGCGGCCAAGCTACGTGCGTCCGATCGCTTAACAAACGAGTCGAGTTTTTGCCGGCAGAGTTTCTGTGTCAGATATTGAGTTACTATCAACGAATGTATGTTGGAATACCTGCTCCCGAAGGTTCACTAAAATTATAACATCGATAGGTGAATATCGTAGTTATATGGGTGACTGTCTGGCTACATCAAGTTTTTTTACTCTTCTAGGTCTTCAGTAGCGTCAGTCAAATAAATGTCCATGTGTAAAGATGATTTGGGACGAGGTCGTGACAGCTGATGTAAGGTAGATATGTAAGAACATGTCTTTAAGTGACATGGAAAAATTAAACTTGTTTGATTTAGTTGTAAATCACTGCCCCTGTTGCACTAAAATGAATTTTATACGTGTATTTGTGCGGTTACCTTCGGCAATGAAGTAAAAAAGATAAGATTCTTACATTTTTAAGTATATTATTTTCACACTTCTGTTTTGTATTCATCACCAAGCCCGTTATAAACTCCAAACTCGTATAACGAGAAAGTGATCTGAAACCAATGCTCGGATAAGTGCTCCCATGGAGCACAGGTATTATTCAACTGGCATATACCTGCACTTCTAACGCCCCAAAACATGACAGTTGTAACATTATCTTAAGACCTTAGAGCACATTCTTAGGAACTGTTAGTTCTTCTTGTTAGAAAGAGGGGTCCTTTTTGATGCAATTCTAGGAAATTACCTCGGCTCTACGTGACATGAAGACATAGTGGCTACTTAATGTACAAAATCGCGTTTGTAACCATTTTAATTTTGTAAATGAAAGATGATTATTAGTAAAAAAATCGAAGCTTTCGAGTTTGAGAGCGTAACCTTCAATTATTAAAAAACTATATTTCTTAGCTCTTATTATGTCATTTTCATTCAGAAAACCCAGGATTTTAATTGTTTAATTGAAGACTCTAGTTATGTTTTATCATTTATGCATTACTTCACTTTAGACACTAACCTATTAAAAGTAACCAAAATATCAACTATTTTAACTTTTTTTTAAATATCTCTTTTCTTTGTTTAATTTTTCAACTGTAAGTGTAAGCCTACCTTTGCGTCTACGTGCACCTCCATTTCAGGCATTTATTCACTTGGCCATAAAGCTTCACTTTACGAGTGCTGTTAATGTCTTATTACGCGCAGACTCTCGATAGATGCATTGCTCTGTGTTGTTGCACTCAGTGTACCTCGTGCTGCACAATGTTAAGTGATTAAACGATAATTTTATCATACACATTCAAATAATAATTTATTTATTTTTACAGTTAACATGACA
The DNA here is from genome assembly GCA_022606575.1 of Glossosoma conforme. Lineage (NCBI taxonomy): Eukaryota > Metazoa > Arthropoda > Insecta > Trichoptera > Glossosomatidae > Glossosoma > Glossosoma conforme. The sequence goes on along the minus strand of JAGTXR010000020.1, from coordinate 2,614,601 downwards.
TTTAAAAAGACATCACTCTCTCCTTGTACACCCTGATATGATGTATATACAGCGATATATGAAAATAAATATATATAATTTTTTGTAATATAGATTCATTGGTATTTTTCTACAATGGATGCTACTTAAATACGGAAGGCTTGTAGGCCTTACGTTTAATTTATGTAAATACATACGTAAGTATACCGCACGATGATGATGAACAATCATCGTTTTTAGATTATATGACGCTTTATTTTAAAGATTATTAAGAGCTACTACATACACAATGCAAGAAAGTGTACTTGGATATATGGAAATGTCAAATAATGGTGTTTTTTTTTATTATTTTTAGTAATCACTTTGATATATATATATTTATTTCAAATATTAAATTGATAAATACTGGTGGTCTATTTTTAGGATAGATCACTAGTATTTAAGTGATCTTTTTTTTTTAAGATAGATTACTTTGAGCTCAGTTCGAATATTTTAAAACCACGGTTTCGCTTTTAATGAGTTTTTTTATTTTTCTTAAGTATCAATTCACAATATAAACATAGTAAGTAAGTACGTTTACGCAGTTAATATTTTATTTTATTTAAAAAATATATATAACATTACTTTGAAACGTCAATTAATTGATAGCGATTTATTAGAAAAAATACAGGTATCTAAAACATATTAAAACCGCTCTTATTGATTTTAATTTAAAAATTATAACTCGAAATTCAATAATTCATTTTATTATATTAAAAAAAAACACTGACAAACAGTTTGCAGGAAGTTATAGGTTTATAGACATAAATAAATAAAGTTTTTTTAGTGTATTATAATTAACAATAAATATTATGAGAAAAAAACATCCACGTTCAATTACACCACTTTACACTATTAATAAACTCTTCCAAGAATGACTGAATGAAAATAAAAACACTTATAGTGAACGGAATAAACTCATGAATAATTTATGTGTTAAAAAAATTTCAAACACTTCACGAGAATTTTCGCAATTCTTTCATATTTCGCTATCAACAATTTGTAATGTTCATGATCGCGTTTAGTGTTTTTGCGTTGTTAACAAGACATCAAATACAGTCGTGGGAATAATGCATTTTTAATGCATATTTTCCGTTCGCAGTAAATGTGTTAATCTCGTTTCTTTGCCCCGAAAGGTCACCATTGTCAGACACATTAGATTTCTTAAATGTCAACACTTGAACGACTTACTGAACTGTTTAAGAGTTCTGTGCATAATAATTACAGTTAAATGCATCTGCATAAGGGTTTTGTATTTCGAACATTTCAAATATAATATAAAAGTAATGTATTTTTAATTTCGATAGAAATAACTTAAGGCTAATATTCATAAAAATACATAAATATAATTTGCATTGATTTAATCAAATGTAAGCTCTATACATATCCCTGGTAGGGTTGAGTCACCCCTTAAGGTCAAAACGAAAAAAATTCAGGCCTCGGAAGCGTTGGGCTGATCATCCGATTTTCTTAAAAACCCTGATTATCGAACACCCAAATACATCTCTGGTACTACAGCCGCAGTCTTAGTAAGTTCGCTGGCTCTTGCCCTGGAAGAACTCGGAAACCATCTATGTTCCACTGTGAACCCCCGGGTATATAGGTGTTCTGGGAAAATGAATAGACAATCGAGTTTTTCAGAACTGTGAAACGATAATTTTGCTTCAAATATGGAGCAGATATGGTAAAAAAAATTCTTAAAAATACTACTATTTAAATATCTAGCAAATCTGTTTTATTATTTTGATCGATAGTTCAATTCATATACTGTATCTATCTAGTCTACTCCTATATTATTGGGTCAGACTGTTGAAAGGGCCAAAAGTTACCATGGCGTACAGGTCACTGATACGACATTGAAAGAAAGCTTGCGTACCGTCTTGGGACGCTAGAGACTATCAACTTACGGTTATGGCACGGCGTAATATCTGAAAATACTCGATTAAAACAATGTGTCACTTATGAAGCGGGAGACTAAAGTTTATTAGATTGTACGTAAAAATATTCTTAAATATTCTCTATTCATATCTGAGATGAAGATTATCTATTAGTTTAAATCGCTCTACATTTGCAAAAGTATCTCTCACTGTTTGTCACGACATTGTCTGTACAAAGGCTGATTTCCTGCGAAAGATAACCATTGTTTCCGACTGGAAAGTTCTCACAATTACATTTATTTCTGAAATCATGATTTATTGTGACATTTTTTATGTACGTGTCTTCCAGACTTAAATCATCTGAAATGCTCTGTAAAACTAAATGATGCTGTTTTTTTAGTATTATTTTACGATCAGTTTTATAATCAAAATCGAAATATTTTGCAGAATACCGACAAAAAAGTACTTCAATGGTTTTTTCTTTTGTTTTAGTTTATTTTATGGTTAGGTAGAGGTATTGATTGTTTATCATTAGATGTGTTTAAATGCTGAATAAAAAGATCGAAATACAGGGATTTTTGACTTGAACAGCTTCTTAGTACTAAATGGTTTAAGCCTTGAGAGAGTTGGGCTAACCTTTTTATCTCCTAAAAATTAAGATGGTAAATTACTTCAAATATGCTTCTGATAGATACAGCTGTCGTTTCTTCAAGTTCTAGAGCTCCTTCCCTTTTAAGGTTTCTAGGAATCATATACGTTCCTTGACCTTCGGGTGCAGAGATGCCTATTGACATGCAAAATGCAAAGTGATATAACTGAGTGGGGCAATTTTATAGTGACCATATATTACAGATCACCATCATAATCTGCCTGTGTCCGTCCACTGTTGAACGTGGGCCTCCCGCATGAGTCTCCATCCTCTTCGATCCTCTGCCTTCCGCAACCATATTACAGATATGCAATTAATATGAGAAGAAAAAAGTTTACAAGCTATAATAATTTTGATAAATGTAATATAATTGTATTAAGGAATGACTCGGAATTTTATCATATATCATTACATAATTAATTAATTATTTAATTTTTATTTATGCATTCGTTTAAAACGTCACGCTCAAAAGTAAATTATTAAAAAAAAACCTACGTCATTAAAATTAAAAAAACAATTATTTGATCCAATAAAAGCACTCGGATAACAAACGGCATGCGTACATTTCCGTGTAATTTTTCTATCGGTTATTTCCAAATTACGCGGCACCTTTTCTCATTTCTCTATTTATCTGCCGGTAATTTTATTCACCTGCAATTGCGTAATATTATGTGTAGGTAGCTGCGTATTAATCCATGAATCGATACCGGTCTAATACAGCAGTCGACAACACTTGTTTAGTTAGTAACAATATTTTTTAATGAAATTCCATTTGCCGGAATGTAAAGACGTTTTTATCCGAAATTGTAAACATGGCTGAGTTTCTCCCTACACAACCGTTTATGCGTTTTCAATTATTTTGACAAACATGACATACAGGTAGTTATTATTATGTAAAACGAATTGTTTATTTTTTTATTGTTTAATTATTTATGAATGAGTTTATCATTAACTAGGTCAAAAATTACGTTCACACGTTAAATTATATAACTCATGTTTCAATAATTTATTTTAGGATGTACGTTTGTTTTAATTAATCAACTAAGTAAAAAGATGTAGCTCACATATCCTGTTTTCTAATATCTAAGGTCTGATGTAATTTTAAAAAGAATAAATTAATATAGTATGATTGAATTATTTATTATTTGTTTGGAGTTGTATGCCTTCAAGGAAAAACAGAAAATGGCTTCTCAACGAAACAGAATCATGACGTAGATTTTTTTCAGGTACTTTATGTTATCTTCATACAATTTCATTCTGCTTACAAAACAGGTAAATTGTGAACATGAACTCTTGTAATATTCCTAATTCCTATACATACACAATCTTTTGTTTCACACAGTCCAATTGAGGGCCAGAACACTGCTATTGTGTTTTTACATAGGCATAAAAGAAAAACATTTTAGTTATGTGCATTTGTCGACCGCTGTCATAATGCATTATTTTCAAACATGTCATTCCATCTCCGATGTGTTATTTCTCATTAAAAGAATGAGAGTCATGACTTTTACTTTTACATGCGGCCACATGCGTCCGCCGGTGTTACGATTGCCGGTTATCCGTTGTGTCACGTATGTGTGTCACAGCGAGCCACATTATGTTTATATTTTATCTCGGGCTTTTACGTATTTACCTGCGACCACTTTCTCGAGTTAGCATGTAAATAATGAGATAACATTCTTGACTCAAAATATTTTTTCTTGTACGTAAAATCTAATCATATTTATAAACAGATATTTTTACTTTACGGATCAATTAATCAACGGCAATTCACGTTATATGTTTAACTTCTGAAAATGCAAATATTTTTTAATTGTTTATTTATTAAGTATTTAAATGCATAAGATTTTTTAATTCAACTCAAAGTATAGGGAGCTACAAAAACCCTTGTGATGCTTTGGATATAATAAAGGAGTAATATGTTTTACAACATTTAGGAAGATTTGTTTGTTAATATTTTTATGGGATGGAATACTCACATGATACCTCTGCAATAACTTCTTGGGCATCCTTTTGACGAGTTTACACTTTTTATTTTAAATTTCACTTATTTTAACAGAATATTTTCACTCACAATTCAATTAATATAATTTTTTATTATTGTTTATGCGGTGTTTATTTTTTTGACACTTTTCTACTGAAAAAAAAAGACAAATTAATTGCCTTTTGAATATATTGAATAAATACTTGTTATTAGTAAAAAAAACTCATTATTTATATATTTTAATACTGTCGTTTGTAAACCTCAATAAACTCTAATTTTGTTATATAAAAACTAATAATTATTGATCAGCTGAAGCTAGAACACAAACCAAAATTCAATTTAGTTTCTTTGAAGAAATATGAAATCGCGGTTGAAACTTTTTTTTCAGAAACTGCCTGAAAACGAAACACCTGATTACTTTATTTAAAGTATTTTTTAATCTGTCTCGTAATTTTATTATGTAGTAAACTTAAATAAGCTTAAAAACTTTTTATCATGAAGTACCTGTCCTATGTATATATATTTTAAATTTTGGTTTTAGATATGATCTTTTTAATGTTTTTTTTGTTTTTACAAATGTGCCACTGTGGGTATTGTACTACCCAGCTCAATCATTTAGTTAAAAATATTGTTACTGTAACAAAAAATTTCATGTGATTTCAATTTTAAACATTGACTTTGAGATACATTTGAATTATCAAATTAATACTTTTTACGTTGATATTGTGGCTTTTGGGTTAAGCCGTGTGTGACGAATTACTTTCGTTGGCGAATTCTTCAGGGTGATGACTCAGTCATTAATTCTTAAGAAGACCCCTGCGGTGGCAGTTGAAATATTGGAAATTAGTAATTCGCCACACACGCTTAACCCAAAAGCCACAAAATCGAATCTTTCCATGAAACCTAAGAAGTTACTTTTTACGTTGTTTTAATATGGATTATGTTAAGTATTGTCTATTTTATCTGATACATTTACTTATGTTATATGCTTGTATTTTAAAATGTATTTATCTGTAGTTCTATAAAGCATTAAATGAACTCTGATTACATATTTATTATAAGCAGTAAATTTTTATTGTCTTCCATACAATTTTTTCAGGAAAATTTCACTTTTAATTCATATTTTAATCCAAGACTATAAGTATGCACATCAATTATTTATTATGATTAGTGTCCGATATTATCTCGTCATGTTGTTAGGTAAGAGAGTAACGACGTGGGATATAAAATTGAATGTGTAATTATGGCACGTAACCGATTGTCTAATAAAGCAGCGATTAAATTATTTAATATTCATGAGCCGTGATCTAATCCGCATCTTTAACAATGATAAACGATTTTTTTCGTTTCGATTTAAAACTTTTTCCAAATTAAAAAGCTTTAATTGAGTTAATTTTAATTTATGTGCGATTAAAACGTAACCAAAAAATGATAATACGTTTTTCCATATTATGCTTACAGGCATAAAATATGTATATATTTTGTGTAATTGAGAATCTATTTAATTTGAACGTTTATTTTTGCTATATTAACATTTTTGTTTCATTACAAGTACAGTAGTAGTAAGAATAATTACAATAGATTCATAAAGCTGATTTCATTATTCAAGTCCATTGTTTTTAATGTTTAATGTTTTTTTCAACGAACCAATATTATATATTAAGAATTAAAAAAAATCTTTATGTGTGTGTGTAATATAAAAGTATTTTACTACCCACCAAATTAACTTATATAGTATTGATTTAAAGGTTTATTTTCAGTGTTTTATTTATATTTGGAATGTATTAGAGGTACGAAGTACTATCGACTGTTTCAGTGAGTGCTAAACCGCGGTCTCCATTTCTTTGCTTAACATGATCCATACTAATTCAACGTAAGAAATATATTTAAAAAAATTCAGTTATATGTAAAATGTGAAAACATATCTGACCTGATATTGAGTAATGTTCTTGAAAAAATATTTTCATGTCGTTTAAGTTGTAACAATAAAATAATGACATGAATTCTCGTTTTTTTAAGTGCTTTTATGTACTTCTTACTGCACAAGGCCAGTCTATTGTTTGTGATGCATTTTTATATTTAATGCATTTTTGTACAAAATAGTTGTCATGCATTAAATTCTTAAGACCGTCTTTGAGAATACTAAAATAAATGAATTCGTATATAGAGCACAATTTTAAAAAATACTTTTTAGCAAGTATTAAATTGAAATATATAAATTGTATGAATGTGTGACATTGTGCTATATTTAAACATAATTTATTTTGAAAATTAACTACGAGTAATTTGAATATCTTGCACAAAATTTGTTTTAGTTTTTTTTTACTAAATCTCTGTCACTTGATTTCACTAAGATTGCTATAACTATTGCATGAACGATTAACAAAAAAATATTGTTTGCCTTAACCTTTTTTAAATTTTACTTCATAAACTATATTTGGTGTCACGATCTTATTGAATGAGTAATAAATGATTTTGTAAATTATTATTATATATATTTTTTAAACTTGTGTGTAAAAATGTGATTTCAAAAAGTCGAATATTTTCGTTTTTTGTTTTCATAATTGTCGTTTGGGGTCACGATCCTCAGTAGCTTGATTCTCGGAGAGAGTGAGACTGTTAAAATAATTATCTAACAATGAACTCACAAAAGTGTGACCGCAGCAGAATTATTATATTATGACTTTTTTCAGCCAAATTACAAACTGTTTCACATAAAGGGTCATAAGGCTAATTTTAAGCAATCGCCGATGAAAACTTTCCTTAATTTATAACGAGAGTATTACTACCAACACACGTAAAACTAGACGTATTTTTAGCATTTACTTGCTGCACACAATGGTTAAAATAATAAGTAAATAATTTTTTTATTAACTAAAATATTTGTAAAGTCTTTCATGAGCCGCATAAACAAACAACTTAAAAAACTCTAAATAAATAAGAATAAAAAGTCGCCTTTATATATATTTGATAAGAAAAATTAGATAAATTTAATGTTATTATTATGATTAATTGTCTTCGTGAAACTGCATAAATAATGAATTGAAAATTAATTTAACTACTAAATTTTTTTTTTTTTTATTTAATCTGACTGAACGCGTTTCATCTCTGTAAAAATCCATCGTCAATATGTACGATCAGCATTCCAATTTTTCAAAAAATTAACGAAAAAATATTAAATTTCACTAAACATGTGACCGAAAACAATATTCTAAAATGTGTTAGAACACGATGTTTTTATTTGTACTTATTTTACTTTTATTTAAAATTACTGAAAGCGTTTCATCTTCTAAAAGATGTATTGTCAACAGGTGCTATTCGAGGTCACCTTTCTTATTAAAAAAAAATACCGAAAAAATCACGAATTTCACAAAAGTTTGACCGAAAACAATATGCAATCAAAATAGTAGAACAGATTTAAAAATAAAAAAAAAACACTTTTATTTAATTTGACTCAAATCGTTTCGTTTTCTTTAAGGTGCATTGTCAACAGTGGCTATTAGAGGTCTCCCATGGAATTCAAAAAATGCCAAAAAAAAGATACTTGATTTCACAGAAATATTGACCTAAAAAAATTAAAAAAAAAATGGGATTAAAAAAATTTAACGCGGTTTTTTTTTTACTTTTTTTATGTCCACTTTTCCGAGTGGTAAATTAGTCGACTGTTGCGCGGTCTGGTGCTTCTGTGTTCGGTACCGCGGCCTCACTGAGGAAGTGCAAGTGTTGGATCCGCTCACTGGGTTGACCCACTCCATCCTTGGAGCAGTCGGGGTGGGATATAGTACTTCCATGGGTGACCAACTTATTTTATCTTGCGATCTTATTGATCTCGTCCAGCAGATATTTGTCAAAAACTCCATCCAGGACCTAAAAATGTGTAAGAATTTTTCCAAAAAAAAAAAATAGTGACTCGTCAATTAATGTATATGTAATACATATTTTTTTATTTACACATAGGAATATACGTCTATATTTTATTTATTGGAGCAAAAAAAATGGATTGAAAAACATTTCATTTTGAATTTTTATGTGAATTAAACTTCAGGGAACATTAAATATAAACACGATTAAAAACACGTTTTTAATATATAAAATAATTAAAAAAAAATATATACATAATATAAATATTTATAATATAATAATAAAGAATAATTAGGTAAAATATTCTTTCGTAGAGATTTTCAATCGGCCAAATTTATTTTTCGCAAAATGTTCGAATTACCAGTTTGACCAAATTTCTGTCGGACAAAAATTTAGTATATTTTTATTATAAACCTATTTTTTTGCAATCGCATGCAGAAGAGTACAACCGGTCTAAACCAGTGTTCTCTATGCTGCCAGGACGGTTGAACGCTGCATGCGGAAAATGTGTGTTGTGTTTGTGAGGCTTGGGGAGATTGCAAGTGTATAATTATGTTTTTTGAAGAGAACCTTCCATTATGTGAACGAGGAAACGCAGATGCATTCCAAACCTTACTGGTGGCATTTAGCAAGCAACTTTGGAAACTGCCGTTCTTGGTCTACACATGTTACATGTATAGAGCGGAAAGGCGGGATTTTTAATAGAAATATATTTTCAAATGTTCTCAACACTTTTCAAACCAAGAAATATACAAATGTAAACAAAAAGAAACTTTTATTTACAAAAACGTTTGTAAACTGTATGGCAATGTTTGGTTTGCTGCTTACAAAGTATCTCTATCAGTACCGTGAATGTGATTTATCGATTCCATGAAAGTGTTTTGCGGGCCACGGGCTTAACGCGTCTGGATTATGCCATCAGACTAATAAATGCCGAAGAGTTTTTACCTCCGCGTCACTTTTTTTTTATATTAACGTTTACTGTTATCGCAGATTATAAAGAAAATGTGTGAATAATGATAATGCGCTACAGCGGGTTCGTTAAATCATTAATTCGCACTTCCGCACTTAGATCAAAAAAGCATCAACAATATGTCATTAAATTCAAATGCATTAAATTATGAGACGTGTCTTATGCGTGCAATTTTTGTCATTTTATAATTTTTTCGTAAAAAATATATGATCCTAATAGGTACCGGATTTTATTACAAAAAAATAGTCCATCGAGTTTGTTAGTTTTACATCTTTAAAAAGGCTTCATTTCTTTGTTAAGTAACTAATTTAAAGTTTTGGGAGTAAGTTAAATCGATTGGCAGTAAATAAAATTAATCTGCAGTATGCTAAATAAATGTTCAGTATCCACTGTGTATGAATGTGGTCAGTTATAAAATTAAAATGGCAGTAATATATTCAATACTGGTAAAAAATAATGTAAAATAATGAATAATTAACCCATAAAATGGACACCTAACCTAACTTATTATTATATACCATTCATTAATTAGTAATTGCCAAATGATTCTTTTTTACTTACCCTTAAAGGTATTTATTATTGACTTCTAATTAAATAATTACTCCCCAATAATCGAATTAAATACCGCCAAAAAAATTGTTTCTCTTACAAATATTTTTTTATAGAAGATATTTAGAAGTGAATTTAAAATAAAATCAAGTTTGAATTCAAATTCTAAAATAAAAGTAAATAATAAAATATCGAATTTATTGTAATATTACGTCCTTTTTAGATATTATTTTATGAAATTATTTTCCATTATAATTTTAATTAAACAAATATCAAATTCAAAAAATAGAGTTTTGATTTCACGTTTATTTTTATGTGATTACATGTTTTGGACTCCCTTGAGTCCATCTTCAATAATTTCTAAACACTAAATAATTACATTACTAAATGTTCTTAATTTGTTAACTTTTTAAATTAAAATTGATATAAAATTATAACTGTGCAGTTTCACCAAGTATTGTCAGTTGATAACCTTAGCGTTATTATTTTCCATAACCATTTTTATTTTTAATACTAGCAACACCGACGATTCTGCAGCTGTTAAATGAGCATGTGTCATTCATATTGATCATTAGAATTGCTTTTATATATTTATATGTTATGTATAAAAATACATATTTTTTAGAATATTTAATGTTGAAAGGCAAAAAATTTGTCGCTAGTCTACGATCTTATTCATTTTGGCTGTCAACGCTCAACATACGAAGCTCCTATTGTACAAACGAATAACCTAGAATTATACTGTCTGTCTTTGACAGCAGAGGAAGAAGAATAATTTATGGCAAGCCTAATAACAATTTAAATTGCATTTCAATTGACAATTTCTGTAGCGGAAAATTGATCAATTTGTTTCGACAAAGTAGTAGACACTGAGCGAACGACAAAAAGTGAGCAAAAAAACGTAAGCTTTTTATTTCGAATGCAAGAATTGTTATGCAAATTAATTGTGGCAGTTTCTTTTTATGGTTGTGATTTTTTCATAACGGTGGGTGTGGGAGCGTTCAAGACACTTGAAAAAAAAAACCCGACTCTACTTGGTTTTTTGTAATGCGTTTTTTTATGTAAACACACGAAGAGAATGTCTAGAGATGTAGTAAAAATTAAATTTAATATTTTTGATAAATATAATCAATATTTTTTCAATTAATTCGATCGATATATGCTGTCGGTAGAATTTCAGAATATTTAAGAACATCGAGTATTATTCCATAATTTTATGCTTACGCGATATCTTTCGGCTTCGTCGAAAAGCCTTTTTCATGTGATATTTTTTAATTAACCATATATTCTTAAATTTATATAGTTATCTCACATCATACACACGTAATCCCTCACATCTTACATTATATAAAACACTATATAACTAATATTGTTGCTTTTGGGTTAAGCCGTGTGTGGCGAATTTCTTCTAACCAATATTTCGACCGCCATTGCAGGGATCTTCTTCAAGATTGATTACTTAGTCTGCAATGGCGGTCGAAATATTGGTTCGAAAAAATTCGCCACACACTGCTAAATCTAAAAGCCACAATATCAAATCTGGCCGTGAAAACCCAAGAAGTTATTTACTATATGACTTACTTGAAGTAGGCTTCTAGACGAAACATATCACATAAAAATAAAGTTGTGAAATTAGTCTGTATATTAATTAATTTATTGTGAATTTGATCTTGTCTGCTTCGTCACTTTGTTATTCTTTATAAAGTCAAACCATAGTACTCCCAGTACTCAATTCCATTAAACGACTGCATTAGATGTTGGTGAGTTGCCAAGATTCGCAGCCGTATAGAAAGATGTTGATAACACAGGCATTTTATAGTCAGCACTTAAATTTGATCGAGCATAACTGCAATTCCCCGATATTGCGCATGGAATTAAATGTCTCTTTAGCGTTCCCAAGGCTGGAGAGCTCCTTCTGTAGACCATCGCACATATTAGAGCATCAAAGTAGTACTACCGACAGATGGTAATAGATATTAAAATACTAACATCCTCCCCTCTTTCAAAACGTGTTATTCATTCGCGTGAGGGCATGATGAGGAGCAGGTCAGCAAAACAAAGATTTTTTCAGAAGCACATTGACATATCATCATCATCACCATCAGCCTGTGTCCGTCCACTGTTGAACGTAGGCCTCCCGCATGAGTCTCCATCCTCTTCGATCCTCCGCCTTCCGCATCCAGGTCACTCCCGCTATTCTTCTTATATCGTCAGTCCATCTTGTAGGGGACATATACTTACGATAAAACTTTGCAAGCTTAGGGCTCGACCTAGTCACAGCACTGAGCCACAATACAATATGCTCTCGCCGACGGGCGGGACACGACTGGCGTGATGGGCTGTCGCACCGGCGCTACAAACGGCGGTCTATATAGCTAGTCCCAATATGGCGGACACACAAATTTATGACAAGCAAACATAAATAAGAGACGAAAGATTGTACATCGAGGTTTTCGGTACAAGTCAGCAAGGGCTACATCATGCTGATGTCAATACATTGTTGTATATATGAACTTGGCACTTCTCGCTTCATAGACAATCGCTATACCCCTGAACCACTCCGCTGGCATGTTTGAGACTTGGCGTTTTTTTGCGTGTCGAAATTCGGTTTTGTTTTTTTGCTTTCGCTCCTCGTCCGAGACTTTCGTCTACGAAACTTTCGATTTCGTTCACTGCCATCAATATTATTATTAGATGCATCTTTTCGGCGAACCCGCCTGCAGTTTGAAATTCGCAAAAAATGGTGCAAAAACACAAATTTTGTTAATATTCAGGCAAGAAACAATACGTATTGTATCGAGTACCGTGAAGGTAGTTTTATTATTTATAGAATATTCGAGAACGATTTCCATGTTCACATTAATTATTATTGAATCGGGATTTCTTACATAAGTATGTATTTTATTTTACACAATGTTGTGATTCTGAATTAGCATATGTTCGAGTATTCTTACATATAATGTTTTTGGCATAGCTGAAATGAGTTGAGGTGACGATTATGACGGGAATTTTCGACGACCATATGCTCCAGCTAAGTAGTCATACATATTAAACATAAGACTATATTATCTTCTTCTTCTTCTTCTTCATAATCGTCTTCTTCTTCTTTTTATACATATTCTTCATCTTCTTCTCCTTCTTTTTATTCATATTATCCTTCTCTTTCTTTACGATACTCCTATTCTTTTTCTTATTCGTCTTCCTCATCTTATCCGAATTATTCTTCTCCTTCTCCTTATTTTTATTCATATTATTGTTCTCTTTCTTTTAAGATGATTGTATTATACTTTTTCTTTTTCGACTTCTTCTTTTTTCTCTTCTTCTTTGTGTCAGCCACATCTTATTGATCTAGTCCAATATCTGACAAAATCAATGATCTGTCTGCTTATAAAAAATAAATGCTTAAATACTTGGATTGCCCCGAAAGAGGACCTAGCCCCTGGACATGACCAAGGGTGGAATATATGGAGGTCCCTTAACAGACTTCGGACCGGAGTATGCAAGACGAGGACACAAATGAGGGCCTGGCAGTTTTACAGCGGACCGACTGAATGTGACTGCGGCGTGGAGCAGACCCTGTCACACCTTCTGGAGTGTGCGCTGTGCCCGAGTGGCTGCACCCAGGAAGACCTGATGATGGCCAGAAGTAACGCCATCGACGTCGCCCACTTCTGGGCAGACAGGATCTGACCCTGTTGTTTCCGACACGATTATATACGATTATATATATATATGTCTGCTGCTTTACATGGTCCTTGGAGGAGCAGCTAGTCGGACACAAGGGGCAGACTTGATGGGCTATGGATGTCTTTACAGTAGCACAGCAGTGAATCCCATTCACAATACTGCGCAATAAGTTTTCTCGCGTTGTTTGGACTTCGGTCTTATGCCTGCTTAATGATTCCCATGTTCGACAGTCAAATTTTCTGCCAGAAAAGAGGTTCTCACTTAGAATAACAAAATCCTCCGGAGCGATCTGCTGCCAGAACTTGAAGTCTCTCAGTCTCAGAGATGGATGTGAATACTTCGAGTAATTGAACATGGTAATAAACCGGTTACTCCAATTTTATAATTATAAAAAAGAAAAAATATATATCGTATATTATGACATATCACGTATCATCATAATCGTCACATTCAGTCGGTCCGCTGTAAAACTGCCAGGCCCTCATTTGTGTCCTCGTCTTGCATACTCCGGTCCGAAGTCTGTTAAGGGACCTCCATATATTCCACCCTTGGTCATGTCCAGGGGCTAGGTCCTCTTTCGGGGCAATCCAAGTATTCCCCTCAGTTGGACCGACTGAATGTGACTGCGGCGTGGAGCAGACCCTGTCACACCTTCTGGAGTGTGCGCTGTGCCCGAGTGGCTGCACCCAGGAAGACCTGATGATGGCCAGAAGTAACGCCATCGACGTCGCCCACTTCTGGGCAGACAGGATCTGACCCTGTTGTTTCCGACACGATTATATATATTATATATTATCGTCAAAAGGATAATTTTACGTAAAACAATATTTTTGGCAAAAAAATCTTTCCATATATGTTTTGTCTTCTTTTTGTGATTCTATTTGTTTAATATTCGTCTATCGTGATTGAATGAAAGTGTGAAAATAACTTTATAAAATGGATTCATTGATATTCATATTCCAAAAAAATCTTCGTTTATTTTATTTGATTATTGACCTTGACTTTTATGTTTAATCAAGATTTTCCTTATACAGGTGAATAAACCCGTTTATTTTATTGGTTGTACGTAAAGATATATAGTACATACTAAGGGCAAACCTGTTATAGGTATAACATGATGTCACATTATATTTAAAAAAATATTTAACAGCTTAAATTTTGTATTGACGCACTTTATAAAGTGGAAAATCCAAATTTTAATTATTTATACTAACCTTTATTGACTATTCGCATGTAATCCCTTACATATATTTACATGACAAATGATTAATTTCGTATCCGCTTTCCCAACATATTGTTGTCATAAAAAACAGCCTCAATGCTGTCATCTACCATGGCCTACGCCTCATTTCATGTCAGCTCTGTTTCCCAGAGTTCCGCCGCGTAATTTTTTTGTATATTTTCTCACGACAAAATTTAGGCTCACCTCGTTATTCCTCATCAAATTGAACCCACGTACCTTTCCCACTTTACGCAAGCAGTAAATCTGACTGATATTGCGGATGCCTTAAGCTTTCGGTGTTTCGACGTGGAAGCCGTTGGGTATGCAATGTAATGCCACCGGTAAGCTATGGAATACTCTTCTAGCGTCTGTGTTTTCTCCTTCCTACAATCTGGATCTCTACAAGAAACAGACAAATATATACTTGCAATCTCCCCAACCCACACACAAACACGAACACAACACATGTTTCCGGCATGCAGCGTCCTGCCTCACTGGCTGAGTGTCATAGAGTGCACTGGTCTTGACCGAGTGTGCTCTCCTGCATGTGATTACATAAAGAAAAATGTTGGGGTCTTCTGTTTGATAAGGATTGAGACCTTCTGTTGCTTGTCCTTATTGCTTTTTTTAGTACTTAATCATAAGTACATTCAAATATATTGTTTATTGAATTATTAATTCTACTTGTGTTTCAGAAACGCATTAAATTAAAAGAAAAATGTAATGATATTGAAAGAAGAAATAAATTAAAATTGAAAATTGAAATTGAATATGAAAGCAAATATTAAAGAATAGCTGAATTATTTTACAATTTAAATATTGATGAACAAATAATCAACGCAATATAAATTTAATATTTCAGTTTCAAATTTGAAATTTGTTTTATTGGTTTTTCAATTTATTATTTGCAAATTTATCTATGCCTAAAATATTAAAAAAATATATTCATTCTAAATCTGGCTTTAAATATATATATTTAGAAAACTAGCGATTCTATTAGGCAACACTTTGAATCCAGTATAATTTTGTCACCATTTTTAGAGAGTTTTTTTTTATCACCTATTATAGAAATGTTATTTATAAAAATATTCGTTTTTTAATCGATTGAAAGTTACGATCAGATGTAGCATTTATTTTATTAATAATTTAAGCTTTTTTTTACTAGTCATTTTATTATACTTACTATAACATAAAAATGCAAAGAATATTCAAACAATCTATTATATGTACGAATATCATTAATTCGCTATGTACGATAAAAATAATTGTGATCTTTGATTGAGAAACTATAACTCCCTAACGTCTGATTTCCAATCTATGGAACATAGACAATCAGTCTGTTCACTATGTATATTTATATGTTTTTTTTATTGACCCCGCCTTCATATATACTGGTACATTTCACGTACTGTATATAAAATCTTGATTTTTTTTATCTAAGCACATACAGGAGAATACCGACAGTGGGTGATAGTAATTCTGATGTCTCATCTGTGGAATTCTATGACGCTTACCATGGTGTATATGGCTAAGCGCTGCATGTGGAGTGTTGATCCGCCAATGTCATAGACTACAGCCCGAGATTCACGCATCATCCTTATTATTACAGGAATTTACTATAAATGGGTGGTCTTCACGGGACGACTTTCGTCTAACACAAATTTTAATTCATAGGGTATGACTGGCATTTTACGGGTGAGCGATCAAATTCACACCAACCGGATATTTTAAAGCTCAGAAATCATTTTTTTTAAATTTATTTTTTAAATCTCCTTTGGGGATCGTACCCACGACCTTTGGCATGCAAAGCAATCCCTTTAACCATTGAGCTATACCCGCTGGCACGATAGTAATATTTTTATAGTATTTTTATTTCATAATTAACCTACTAAGGTTTATGTATAAATTTTAGATTATTGGTAAGATATTGATATGAATAGAGATATTGATAAACGTACTCACTCAGGCCATTGACTAGTGCTTAGTTTATTGCCTATCGATGTTGCCAAATACTTGGAAAAAATAGTTTGAGTCGTGATGAAATGACGTCGCTGACACGAAGAAGAAGAAGTTAATGACCCATCATCATCAGCCTGTGTCCGTCCACTGTTGAACGTAGGCCTCCCGCATGAGTCTCCATCCTCTTCGATCCTCCGCCTTCCGCATCCAGGTCACTCCCGCTATTCTTCTTATATCGTCAGTCCATCTTGTAGGGGGTCGGCCAATGCTTCGTTTGCCAGGGGCAATGGCCCATCACGCTCACCAATCTTTCAATTTCACCTTATCGAATCGAAAAATTAACGAATTATTAAAAATAGCATGTCAAGTTTTGACCGTAGCCACTACTACGTAACTACGTAGCCAATACATGTGGTCGAGTAATAAGAAAATATATAATAATTTCTTAAGAATCATTTAATTTGATACTTTGTATTTACAGCATTTATGTGTAATACTTTCAGCCTAATTATTTTCGCAGAAGTGCGTGTACTATTGAGAGCAAAAAATAACAATGTAGACCTTTATTATTTTCTCACTAAATGCGTCTACTATTGACAGTAAAAAAAAAAGAGAAAATTATACCTTAATACGTTGTACATTTGTGAAATAACCGTGAAAAAAAAAACACATGTCTACGAGGCCGTGAAAATACAGTGTTTACTCGTAGAGGATGACCTAATAACTCGGGTTAATAATATGAAAATACGCTTCTATTGTTTGCGAGAGACGAACAAAAATTGTGTCGCAATTTCTTTGAATAGTTCTCGAGTCGAAATTCCAAGGAGAATTCCGTATTTCACAATTCAGAAGACTGCGTTTGAAACGTTTTTGTCAGCAACTAGATCAAGTCCGTGGCCGTGGACTAGAGTTCTTGAAAAATGCCTGTCGTAGTTCAAATCAACTGAATATATTAGGTTATTGGGAAAGTAATTTACTTTCTCCCAAGAAAGGAATTAATTTAATTTTTTCACTGCTATCTTCACAATTAATCCGCGTACTTATTTTTTACTTTGAGATATATATATTGTTATTAGAACATTAAATGACAATCAAAATAATAATGGAATATGGAATGACAAAGAAATTAAATTTAAATATAAAATTATTCATCAAAAAATAAAGGTTTTTCCAGGCATTTGGCATCTCTGTCTTTATTACTTCTTAGCTGTTAGAAGAAATCTTGTCTGCAGTTGCAACTTTTAGGACCAATGCAACGTGCTGATCAATGATTTTAATTCGTACTGAAAAAATATTTTCTATGATGACTGATAAGTAATCCCAAATAATTATAAAGTCTAAATAAAATATCAGTCAACAAGTAAACATTTATGTAACTCTGGCAGGCTGACTTCATTGAATTTTTCCCTGATTTAACTATTTCATTGGATATGAATTATCTCCATCTGTAAATTTCCAGGCACTAACTCTACGAGTATGTCGATTGAATTTCTGATATCAGCTTGATATAACGCTTGCAGGCTCGTGCCGAAAACTTCGATATGCGATCTTTCGTCTCTTTTTGTTCGCTTGTCAGACATATACCTGTATGTGTCGCCATATTGGTTTTTTGACAAGTCCGGTCACGGGTGTGTTATTGGTATTGTACTTGGCTGTCTGTCATTGGTGCGCCATTAGTTTCTATAGATCGCTACGTGCGGTGCTGGACTGTCTGCCACTACGAGCGCTTAGTGGCGAGTAGTCAGTTGAGTTCCGACCACGACGAGTAGCGTGCTAGGAACAGTTCGCCGCTGAAAGCATGTAGCTCCGCCCGGACCGAAAGTTTGTCAAGTTTATCGAATGTATATGTCAATGTGCTTCTAATAAAGTCTTTGTGTTGCTCATCTCCTCCTCATTCCTCCGCCACGCGTTCTAATAACTTACTATACCGTCCAACGTTCATTAACTTCGGTGATCTAACTAGAACCTCGTTTACATAGTTCTATTGTCGTTGGTTATGTTTTAAATTATAAAATTATTTAATAATGCAAATTGTATAATAGTCGTTCGCGATTTTGCGTTAGCTTCATTCAAAAGGTTCAACAAAAAGGGAAAGTTGTTTCGCAAATGATTAATCTCGAATCTTAATGGATTATCTAAAAATTCGCAATTTCTTTGTGTTTTTTTTTTATTAATTTCAATTTTAAATATGTCCCAAAAAGAACCATTAATAATACCAGCTTTCACCGAAATTAATGGATTCGTCGTTCGAAATGGACGTGTACTCGCCGTGAAATGTCACATCTATTTAATGTATACAATGTTAATGTAACCTATTAACATAATTGTAATTTGGAATGATGTAAATGTCAATCCATCTTCGTATTGAGTCTATAGCGCTTGTCATGATGATGGAACTGCTTACGTGGGTTTTGATAATACTCGTAACGAATTAGTCTACATATTCATCTATTTTCTGAATTCGAAACCAAAAATTAAAATAATCAAAATCAAAAATCAAAACTAGCCGGCAGGTGGTCAAAGCGTTTGCTTTGAAAGCCAAAAGTCGTGGGTTCGATGCCCGACAGAGATTTAAAAAAAGTATTTTTAATCGATTTCTGAGCTCTAAAATTACCCCCGGTTGGTGTGAATTTGATCCCTCGCCCGCAAAATGCCAGTCATAGCATATTAATCAAAATTGGTGTTAGACGAAAGTCGTCCCGTGAAGACCACCCATTTATATTAAATTTGTGTAATAATATGATGATGATGCGTGACCCTCGGGCTGTAGTCTATGAGGTTGGCGGATCTACACTCCACATGCAGCGCTTAGTCATATGCAGCATGGTAAGTATCATAGAATTCCACAGATGAGACTTCAGAATTACTATTACCATCTGTCAGTATTC
Source organism: Glossosoma conforme (assembly GCA_022606575.1). Classification (NCBI taxonomy): domain Eukaryota; kingdom Metazoa; phylum Arthropoda; class Insecta; order Trichoptera; family Glossosomatidae; genus Glossosoma; species Glossosoma conforme. The sequence continues at coordinate 2,594,934 of JAGTXR010000020.1, read as the reverse complement.
TACTGTATGAGTTTCCATAAAAAAAAATTCCATTCCTTTTTGATATTATCTTAATGCATTTCGACCAAGAACTGGCATTCTACAAAGTCCATTCCTAAATATTACAGCTCTAGAATATTCTTTCAATATACTAGTGTGTTTCCTCCTTAAAGAAACATAATAGACTTGAAATCACCGCACACTAACACAAAGCACGTTTTCCGCATGCTTGCTATCAGCTTGATATAGCTCTTTTAGACTGATGCCGAAAAGCCTCGAAAATGGATCTTTCGTCTCATATTTTTTGTTCGCTCGCCTGACATGCACATCTAATAATGTTAGTCTTAATTTTATAAAAAAATACACGGCGTTTGCATACGACACTTTATTCGTTTTGACAGTTGCTCCATTTCATGTTGGTTCAGCTGTCAACTTTAGTTTGTGACTTATCCGCGACAATCTTTGGGGCGCTACTTGTTACTGTGCCCATCTGACAGCTCGTGTCCGCAGTTCCCGTCCGACCGAGGCCCACGATACAGCATGTTACGGTCGGGAGGGGAAATCGAAGTCTTATATTGGAAATAAACGCAAATTGTGCTTCTGAAAAAGATCATTACTTTGAAATCTGCTCCTGCATCTTTCTTCCACGTGGCCCGATGAAGAACCCACGACTGTTGTCACCTTTTTTTAAGGATGGGGGAGGTCAATATAAATTGCTGTCACTCAGTTTAATCTATTGCCAAATCACTCCGAAAATATACACTATTAAAAGAACTGTTTTACGTAAAACAAAAAACTGCGGCATATGATATACAAACAATCTTTATATAAGTGTACGCTATAGGAGGGTTGACTGTATTTTTTTATTTTTCAATTTGGTAAAGCACATTGGTATTGTCATCATTTCTATGCTGTTCTTTTACTAGCAGATCTCTTTCTTGGCCACTTGGACATTCCTCCCGCACAATGGCCACTTTCATTTTTTTGCCAGTGCGAGCATTGTGTCCGTCTTATTGGAACTCATTTTGGTTTGATTTCTTATGCAGACCAATGTCTTGCCCATTGCATTTAGCATAATAGTCGAAGTGAGAGAGAAATGCACACTGCAATAGACACTCTCTATGAGCCAGATGTGACAAATCTTTTAGCTACACGATATTCTTTACAGGAAGTTTATGTACTTTTACGCCTAATATGAAAGTACATTTTTAAAGCGAAAATTCCGCAATGTCTTAAAACTAAGGCGCTTAACCAATGCATCCTCCATGTATTAACTTAGCGCAGAGACGTGGAATCTGACAGCAAGTCTTAGCCCGCCTGGTGAAAACCCTCCCTGTCCCGTCCTGTTTTTTGGGACCCAGATGGGGACCCATTACTGGACGCACGCAAAAAGCTACTTGTTAGAGAGTGGCTGAAGGTCTTCCCGTTATTCTAGGTGCATCAGTTAGATGTCAAATAGACCTCAGTCTAAGGCTGCGAAGTTAGTATACTACAGCGGGTCTCAAATTGCCTTCTTTGGTAACACGTTGCTAACCACGAAATACGTGGGGGTGGATAAGGAAATGGTAAGGTTCGGAAATGGATTCTACAAAAAGCAGACATCAGTTAGGAATCATTACTTGCGTCTGCACTTTTTTTTTTTTTTTTGGGCCTTAGGCCCCCGGGCCGGTCGCCTTGTACCTGCGGTCCTTGGGAGCACTTACCAAGGCATTGTTTTCAGAGTACATTCTCGTTATACAAGTAACTGGTTTTGGTGAGCAACACCACACATGGGTGTAAAAGTTAGTAGTTGAGACGTTAAAATTTGGACTTTTAGACTTCTTCGCCGAAGGTCGCTGCGAATACGGAAAATGCATGGTAGTTGGGCTCCGTAGATATGAGATCGATATATCCAACCGGTTCAGACTTCTGTTGGATTACGCTAAGGAGCCTTTTCCTCGCTAAATCTAATATTGGACAATGCCACAGAACGTGTTCAGCGTCCTGCAAGGGGCTGCCGCATGGGCAGTCTGGACTATCAACGAGGCTAAACTTGAAGAGTTTAGCCTTAAAATTGCCGTGCCCAGTCATGAATTGACTAGTCCAGTGGTTTGGAATAAGCCACGGCATCTCCATTCTATCGAGGACAGAAGGAAAGAAGGAATATGTGTGTCTACCCTTGAGCGAGGTCGACCATCTGCTCTGCCATGCTGCGAGCGCCGCCAGTCTTACTTCTTTTCAGTTTCTTTCGTGATCTTACCCTGCGGAGGATTGAGACAAGTGCCCCCGACCTCCGCAGAGAAGCCACGTCTGAGCAACGACATAGCGGCGCTCACCTGCACTTGCAGATCCAACGGCAGCACTCCCGCAAGGATAATCAATGACTCGGTGGCAGAGGATCGATAGGCTTTAGTAAGTGAGAGAAGTGGGGTTCTTTGACCGCTCAAGAGAATGCGTCTAATGAAGAGTAGTCGAGTGCGCTCAACCCAGCACCGCGCCGCATATGTCACCGTGCTGAGAAAGATCGCGTCATACACTGTTTTAAGGGCTCGAAATTTGAGTCCCCATGAATTCCCTGTAAGGCGAGAAATACAGAAGAAAGCCTTCCGCGCCTTATCTACAACATGGCGAGCGTGAGCGGCGAAACTTCTTTTACCATCCATGATTACGCCAAGGTATGTAACTTCTGTAGAAATTTTTACTTTAGCACCTTGGAAGTAAATAGCTGGTGGACGTAGTGGAGATAATTTTCCCTTTAAAAGAATAGCTTCTGTTTTATGTGGCGCAAAACATAGTTTGTTTCGTTGGCCCCAGGATGAGATTTGGTTTAGAGCTTCTGTGGTTGAGCGCTCCAGTGAAGATCGACTATTAGCTTCTACTGTTAGAAGTGCATCGTCAGCGTATGCTACAACACCACATCCGGGAGGCAGCGGTAAGCTGAGGATGTCATCGAAAAGAATGTTCCAAAGCATTGGGCCAAGAACGGAACCCTGAGGACACCCTCTAGAGACGTTACGTGATATACGAACGCTTCCAGCGTCAGCAAAAATTTTACGGTTTTGGAAATAGCTCTGTTACAATGCGTATAGGTTACCGGGAATCTGTCGAAGGCGAAGCTTAGCCAAGACCATTTGCCACCATGCGTTGTCGAAAGCACCTGAGATGTCCAGAAGAACACCCAGAACGTAAGTGCACTTGGAGTCAGTTGTTGTCTTGATTGTCGTGAGAATAGCATCTTCCGTTGAGACTCCCGGTCGGAAGCCGAACTGTCTCTTGGAGATTGGCATATTTGAAGTGGCTAGATGTGATTCTAGTTTACTTACGACAATACGCTCCAGGATTTTGCCGAGGACTGGCAGAAGAGTGATTGGACGATATGCTTTAGGGTCGGTGCGGGGTTTGTCTCCGGATTTCGGAATGACTGTCAGAAGGCCCACCTTCCAACAGTCGGGGAAGGTTCCTGTTTGGATGCATAAAGAAAGAAGGTTTGTGATCTCTGGCTTGGCCATGAGCCAGACCATTTTGACAATACGATTATCAATATGATCTGGTCCTGGTGCTTTGCCAGGGTCAAGGGACGAGATTATTGTGTTGATTTCGCTCTCTGAAGGGGGCGTGCACGAGGGCGTGTCAAGAGGAAGTGCCGATACACGCCTAACCTGCAACGCGTGATCGTCGTCTGAAAATGGGTCGTCCTTTGTGAGTAAGGAGTCTACAAGGGCGCCAGCCGTATCAATGAGAGTGGATGTAGGTGTATCACCCAAGAGCTGGGCGATACAACAGAGCGTGCGGCCTGGCTGTAAGCTTGCCTTAACTGCACGGAAAGCCTTTCCCCAAGGATCTGGATTAGATGTAGATGTTACGAAATTGCGCCAAGAGGATTGTTTCGCTTTCATTATGGAGCTCTTATACATATATGTGGCGGAGCTATGTTCAGTCTTAAGCCAGCTTATTGTCTCTGTAGCGAGACCGGATTTGCGAGCGCCCTGGAATGATCTGCGGGTTCTTTTTACTAGAGCCTTTAGGCGGGAAAGTTCAGGTGACCACCATGGGACAGTTTGGGGACGGCGCTTCTTTATGCGGCCAAGGGCTTCCTCGGCTACTGAAATTATGCAGTCATTTAATCTACGAGCGGCATCGTGCGGGTTTGTAACAGGGGAATTGGCAAAACGATCCAGTTCTGTCCCGAAAAGGGTTTTAAATCTATCCCACTTTGCTTTGCATGTTTTAAAGGGAGGTTGTAGAGAATGCTGGAAAGGTGATGTGATGGTTGGAACGGTATTTGATAGTGACTTAAATGTTAAGAGACGATGGTCGCTGCATGATTCATCAGGATGGACACGCCATGAGCATATGGAGACTTTTTTAGTTGCAAGTGTGATGTCAATATGACTCTCACCCATAGCACCAGAGAAAGTGGGTGGAGATGAAGTGTCGTTCATAATTACAAGCTCATGTTGCACGATGAAGTCCTCAATCGCCGTGCAGCGACCAGCGTCCCTTTGCCGAGTTGTCGGGGCCCAGAGTGACGACATTGCGTTCACGTCGGCCCCTATTATGACATTCCTTCCGCAAAGAGTCACTAGTGCCCTGTCCAGCAGCGAAAGGACTCTGTAAACTTGTTCCGAATGTTGAAAATATGCCGAGATAACGTAAAAGGAACCTGATGGCTGAGAAACCTCGATGACCGTTACATGTTCTTCAGAGAGGTGGTCCAGGTAAAGGATGCTGATGTTCGGGTCGGCCACGATTATGGCAGCAGCTGGGTTGGGTCCTTTCTCCATGATCCTGGCTTCGCCACCGAGGCCTCGTGTCTTGCCGCCTGAAGCGTATTGCTCCTGCACCATGACTATGTCCAGACTGTGAATTGATATGAGCCGCCTCAGCTCCGATGTTGCGGCGCGGCTTCTACTAAGAAGCGTCTGCACTCTTGCAGACGGACGCGCAGAAGCGCTCAAAAGCAGCGTAATTTCGTTTGTTAGCAACGTAGTCCTGGTATCTGACCGGACCTGATGCCGGCTGGACCACTTCAAAGAGCGCAATCCGAGCAGAGAGCAAGTCTTAACCATAAAATAAAAGTCACCCAGCGTGCTATGGAGAGATCCATGCTCGGAGTGTCGCTAAAAGATAGAATCCGAAACGAGGAAATACGCAGAAGAACTCAAGTAGTGGATGCTACCCAACGAATAGGCACACTCAGTGGCAATGGGCAGGACATATCTGTCGAAGAGATGACGGTCGATGGGGAAGAAAAGTATTAGAGCGGCGCCCAAGAACTGGCAAACGAAGCATTGGCCGACTCCCTGCAAGATAGACTGACGATAACAGAAGAATAGCGGGAGTGACCTGGATGCAGAAGGCGGAGGATCGAAGAGGATGGAGACTCATGCGGGAGGCCTTCGTTCAACAGTGGACGGACACAGGCTGATGGTAATGATGACGCATAATATTATGAATTTTATTTTAATCAATTAAACGGATATATTTATTATTAATGTATAGTATAACCATTTCAGATTTATTATACATTATTATTTTTCCTATGAGCGATGTCAGATTGATTGATCCCAATATTAAGCAACATAAATGTTCTTCTTCTCCTTCTTTTTCTTCTTCGTGTCAGCGACGTCAAATTATTTTTGTTCAGTATCTGGCAACATCGATAGCTCGTGTGTTGCCCAGCATTAGGTCCTGATATGTGCAGCTTGTTGGGCACATGGAGCAGGATCTTAGGTGTGAGGCGGTCTGCAGGTCTCCACAGTCGCACAATAGTGAATCTCCCTGCCGAAGAATTCCCCACCGCTCGAGGTTGTCCTTTGTTCTACCAACTCCGGTTCTTAATTTGTTCAGGGATTTCCAGGTCCGCCAGTGAAGGTTCTTGTCAGCTGAGAGGCATCAACGGTCTGTTGCTTATCATAAAGTCCAGGGAGATGCATCTCTTTAGTCGCACAGGAGTGACTCTCCCTGTTGAAGGAATTTCCATTAAGTGATTTCGCGTTCTTCCAACTTGGATCCTCAGCTTTTTTATTGATTTCCATGTCCGTCAATCAAGGGTTCTTCCAGTAAGGAGACTCGCTTATAGGATAACGATAAACTTTGTAGCGACCCAAAGCTGGAGTATCTAAGTCCTAGGGTTGGATATGGGTGCTTCTATCGATCTCAGAAAGCTTTATTAGTATTATTTTAGCCTCTTATTTACCATAAGCATACAAAACTTGTTAATTTGAAATTTTAACTCTACTTAACAGCGTTATTTTCTGTAACATTTGATGTCGGTGGTCATAGCTCAATGGTAAAGCGTTTGCTTTGCAAGCCAAAGGTCGTGGGTTCGATCCCTGACGGCGATTAAAAAAAAGAAGGATTTTTAATTGATTTCTGAGCTCTAAAATACCCCGGTTTGTGTGAATTTGATGCATCACCCGTAAAATGTCAGTCATAGGATATAAATTAAAATTGGTGGTAGACGAAAGTCGTCCCGCGAAGCCCACCCATTCATAGTAGATTCCTGTAATAATAAAGTATGATGCGTGAATCTCGGGCTGTAGTCTATGACGTTGGCGGATCAACACTCCACATGCGTGTTTAGCCATATACACCTAGGTAAGCGTCATTGAATTCCACAGATGAGACTTCAAAAAAATTACTATCACCATCTGTCGGTATTCTCCTGTATGTGTTTACATAAAATAAAAAAATGTGGTGATATAGGTGGATATGTGGCATTGAAGAATCTGTGTTTTCGCCTTCAACAATTGTGACAATGTGACAATATACGAGTATATATATTTCGTCAAGCAAAGCTGTTTTTTTTTCTCCCTACATCCGTTCCTCATAAGAAACAAATATTCACAGCAGATTACCGCCTCTCAGTTCTGTCAGTTACCATTGTACATGTTTCAAAACATACCTGCAAAAGAATCATTAATTCAACTTTCAATTATCAACATTTTTTGTATTATATGCTAACTGATAAATGACAGATAAAATATTTTGATATTAAGCAGTGTCAATAAGTGCTTTAAACAGATTTTGTTTATACTCGTAATATGCTATATTATGTCACGAACAATGAGGTTCTCAGGATAATCAAGGAAGATAGGCGCCTAATAAGAACCATCTCAGATAGGCGAGCCCGATGGATCGGTCACATCATGCGCCACGATGGTATTTTTCACGACATTGTGGAGGGGATGTTGAGGGTAGAAACTGTAGAGGGCAGCCTAGACGGAAGTATTTGCAGCAAGTGTTCGAGGACATAATTTGTCGCTCTTATGCTGAGATGAGAGGGTTGCGGAGGATCGAGATGAATAGAGATCGCGATGCAAGATTCTGTTGCTGCAAACCAATCCACCGGATTGATACTACGAAGAAGATGCTTTATTCTGCAGGTTATGTTAAATTCATACACTAAAAATATTTTCATATTCAAAGCTTTCATAGTTCGCGTACCGTCAACTAGCAACCGATGTCTTTCGCTGAGTACAATCCAACTGCCAGTCATGGACTTCCTATCACGACCTTTAACGGAACGATAATTAATAGTCCTCTACTCGGCGTTCTTCTCAGTTTCCTGAGTCTCGCTCGCAGTCAGTGTTACAGTAAACCGCACAATTGGCGCAATGAAACCATTTCAGTTTTCTTATTTCTTGCGTAAATACAGGAAATCTTTAATTATATAAATAAGGAACTTGAAAAAGCTTGTCATTGGTATACCAGTAAGTATAAAATATAAATCCACGAATAAACAGTTAAGTACTAACATCCTCCTCTCTCTAAAAAAGGTGTTATTGCGTCGCGTGATGGCATGATTGGGAGCAGATCAACAAAACAAAGACTTTTTCAGAAGCACATTGACATTTATTTATGATAAAACTTTACAAATTCACGGCTCTGCCTCGTCGCAGCAGTAGGCCGAGCCACAATACAAGATGGTCTCGCCGGAGGGCGGTAGAAAACTGATCTCCGCGCTCGTTATGGGCTATCGCCCGCGCCACGAGCGGCGGTGTATATAACTAGTCCCAAATAAATATGGTGGACACATTCATGTATGTCAAGCGACCAGAAATGAAAGACAAAAGATTGTATATCGAGGTTTTTGGTACCAGCCAGCAAGGGCTAAATCATGCTGATGTCAGTACAGATCTGATAAATTGCGTCTGCAGACCAACTCGCAGATTTTTTTTCTTTTTACGCATATCCCTTCCATATATGTAATATAAGTCACCACGAATTTCCGCCACCCTGTTTTATCTGCCACCATTTCCATGCTTTGTCCCATAACATAAGCGCACCTGAAAAATAACCTCGGAACATATATGGTTCCCGACAAACTCCAGTGTAGGAGATCGGAGATGAGACAACAGCCATTAAGGCATATTTTTTGTAGACATTAACATCCTTCTCTCTTGTGGTGTTATTCAGTCACGCGATAGCAGGATTAGGAGCAGATTAATAACACACAGACTTCTTCAGAAGCACATTGACATATATTTACGATAAACTTTACAAACTTATGGCCCGCACCTAGTCACAGCATTCGGCCGGGCGAAAATACAATACGCTCTCGCCGACGGTCGACACACGACTCGCGTGCCTGTGATGGGTTGTCACACAGCGACACCAATGACGATATATATAAGTAGTTCAAAATGCCAATATGGCGGACACATTCATGTATGAGAAGCGAACAGAAATGAATAAACGAATGATTGTTTATCGAGGTTTTCGGTACCAGTCCGTAAGGGCTATATCATGCTTATGTCAACATATATTATATAGAATAATTCATTGCATCGTGGATCTCACAATAGCCGCGTGTTATTATCGTTTGTACACATAATTGAAGCCTTCGTTAAATTTATTAAAATGTACTTAATTGAGTCTTAGAGATTATCTTTGATACTAATTCTTGGAAGAAAATTAACATCTAAGGGAATTCATAATGATACAAGCCCCAATTGCGAAGTACGTTTGAAACTATCATCATACTTAGTAAAAGACAAGAAAAGTAAGAGGTAAATATATTTTCTTAAATGTGTTGACAGAAGATTAAAATTTAGAACAAAGTTTGAATCGATTTATTTTACGCGTATCTTTGTTTTTTTCAGTTGTATTCAATTGCTTCGGTACGTTTTATCTTTGGATATTTTTGTGTATCACGCCAAGCTCAATCGACAGTGGTCCGGACTGCAAATTATTTTCTAGAACCGTTTTTCCTGTCCGTAGAATAACGTTAATTGCTTTTCGTAAAGCTTGTCTTAGTTTAAAGTTTATTATTTTATTATCTTTGATTTCAATTAAATAAGAGTTACCTCTAGTGTCTCGATTTATTTATAATTTAAAAATTGCTATCACTAATCATTAGAAACACTTCCGGTTTAGAAACTCATTGCTCTTATAGTACTATAGTCATCTCAATATTAATAATACAAGTTATATATCAAATCAAAAGATTACATTGTGTTATGTGTAAGAACCGCAGCTGATGTTACGAGATAAAGTTAAAATTCCAATAACATAACAAAATTATGTACGCTACACTACATTGTGGCAATGCATTTTCCCGCATGTGTTGCATAAAGCAGTGATTACAGCAAATTATATTGCTTCAATAATTGATGATGATGGCGGAGCAGTGGTAGAATGTCTAACTTTCAAAGAGAGCGTAAGATGGTTCAAATCTTCGTAAAAATAGAGTATATTATAATTTAAAATTATTCTTGCTGCTTAATATCTGCTTTCTTAGTGGAGCATTTAGTACTTAACGGAGACCTACAATATATATATATATATAATCGTGTCGGAAACAACAGGATCAGATCCTGTCTGCCCAGAAGTGGGCGACGTCAATGGCGTTACTCCCGGCCATCATCAGGTCTTCCTGGGTGCAGATACTCGAACACAACGCACACTCCAAAAGATGTGACAGAGTCTGCTCCGCGCCGCAGTCACATTCAGTCGGTCCGCTGTAAAACTGCCAGGCTTTCATTTGTGTCCTCGTCTTGCATACTGCGGTCCGAAGTCTGTTAAGGGACCTCCATATATATGGCTAGGTCTTCTTTCGGGGCAATCCAAGTATTCCCCTCAGTTGCGCTTCTGCACATGTTCAGTCGCAGGGTGGCCTCAGGTATCACCAGTTCCGTTTCGACTGTAGGATACTTCTTTTTGAACCTACAATAATAACACATTAGGAACACGGTTCTTTTAAGATCACCTATTTTGTAGCAACATTAGACGCGGAACAAAACATAGATGGGATACCTCGCGTTGCTCACTCCGAGCCTTAAGTTTGATTGAGCTTAGCCCTTATCATAAAATAGTCCTGGCTTTTGGAGCGTCGGGATAATCATTTGATTATAAAATTCGGTTATCAAGTTATCCAAAATACGCCATCGGAATCATAAATGTTCCTAGGTGGACATAAGATGAAGATTTGTAGTGGGACAAGGCATGGACAGTGATAACCGACAGAATTGAGTGGCGGCCAATTGTGGCGACTATATGTAAAACCCGATGAAACTTGAGATGTATTATATTAGCAATAAATTTAAAAAATTAAAAAAAAAAATGTGCAATAGACTCTTTTCCCGTAAAAAGCCGGTAAGTTCATCAAATTGGTGTTAAACGAATGTCATTTCGTAAACAACAACCATTTATGTGGGTTCTTTTAACCCTTTCGTTATGGCTTGGTGGAATACGAATTATACTGTCAATACGGCGGGAATTTTTCAAACCATTTTTTTTTGCTTAAAACTAGTTTTTGAAGCATAAATTTACTTATCTAACCTATTTTCATATATCACATTAGTTATCCTATCCTTTAGCTATCAGATGATGCATAAAAAAGTATTATATTTAACAAACGTTCATTATGTAACTCCATACATGTGGTGGCATTGACACATGTGGTTTACAGGAAAATCGCTCCTTTGACGAAACCTAAAGATATTTATTTACATGCTTTACAGATTCCTGTAAAGAATACATGTAGGTTTATAAAGGGAATGACTGCACTTCAAATTTCCTACCCTAGATGTCACAATGAGCTCACGGGAAATTAGAACACTCCACCATTAAAGATAGTAAGCAATATATAATGTACAATGAGATTATCAATACGCTTCTCTTGGTATTCTCATGTATGTGTTTAAATTAAATAAATCAAATAAATCAGCTGCCACACGTCTCGCATTGTAAAAGGCAATAATTTTTCTTCTTTATACGTTAATTTACCGGAATTCTTTTGTATGTGTTAATATAAATACTAGTTTACTCTTATAATGTATCAATGACACTCTGTAAGTGACAGAAAATTATATATTAATAATTTATGTCAATTTGCGTGATTTTGTATCGACAAACGGAAAGAGAAACCAAGAAGTCAACGATCATATGTATTAACATAATAATAAAGGTCTATGATGTCACCGTGTTATGTTTATTTCTTTTTATGTTATGTAACACGTCATAAACAGCTGTAGAACATAAACATATATTTATTACAGTTGTTTCAAGACATGAGTTATCTTTTATTAATAAGGAAATATCACATCAAAAATATTTAGTTATCAGATATTCAACAACTGGTACATATATAAATTCACAGCAAAGACCATCTTATATGACACTTCTCTAATCAATAAATCGGATTAAAATAAACACAAGCGGATTCGAAACACGAGTTTTGTATGTGAATTAACAGTTCTCAACATGATCCATATAAAAACAAGATGATAAGTTTATTTATTTAATATTTTTCTCTTATACTAATTACATTCAATTATTACATACATGTACAAGTACATCGTCTGGAAAACTGTCTTAGACAAGAAGTGTTCAGAATGATTTGAAATTTTTAATGATTACTTCTGTTAACGTCAAGGTTACCAACTGACAATACTTAGTGAAACTGCAAAATTATAATTTTATTATAAATAACAAATTTAAGGTATTTAGTTTGATTTCAAATTTATTTTTGAGTGATTTTATGTTTCGGACTCCATCGAGTCCATCATCAGCAATTTTTGTTGATTGCCGACGATGAACTCCGAAATATGTAATCATTTAAAAATAAATGTGAAATCAAACTTAATACCGTAAATATGTTATTTCTTAAATTAAAATTAAAGTTTACTTTTGTCAATGCCTCCTCGCAATCAGGCTGCATTTTTTTTCTAATATTACTCGATTTGAATATCGATACTGTTATCAGCTTGATATAGCTCTTTTAGGCCGATGCCGAAAAGCCTCGTAAAATAATATTTTGTCTCTTATTTTTTTTCGCTCGCCTGACATCTAATTATGTTAGTTTGAATTATATATAAAATTACACGGCGTTTGCATACGCCATTTTATTTGTTATGACAGTTGCTCCATTTCATGTTAGTTCAATTCTCATCTTTAATTTGTTTTATTGCCGTGATTCTCTTGGCGGCGCTGCATGTCACAGTGTCCCGGCAGTCGTCAGTCAAGCCCCGTTCGGCCGAGACGGAATAAACGTCATGTTACGGTCGAACGGGGAAATCAAGTCCTTATCGAAAAATAAATGTGAATTGTGCTTCAAAAACAAGTTCTTTTGCTTGGTATTCTGCTCCTGCATCCTTCCTCAACGCGGTTACGTGACGCACCCGCGACTTGTCGCCTTTTTAAAGACGGGGGGATGTCAATACATACGGAAAATTGTGTAATCGTGTGTGTAACCTTGAAATCTTCACAACGATTGGAGTGTCCATCAACATTTTTGTAGAAGGTGTGTGAAAGATAGTGTTTTGTAAGAGTTGAAGAGTTGTAAGTTTCTGAGTGGTTTTTAGGAACACGAGATTTCTTTCATTGTTTGATTAATGGACTTTGTCTAGTGACAGCTGTCATTAGTTCATCACTTTATCCGGCTTTTTGAATATTTGTTTTCTCATTAACATTTTTTAGAAGTCTCTCTAATGCTATCTCCAAAATAATTATTTTCTACATGCACCTTGAAATATCTTAAATATTTTTTACCAAATTCGGTTCGTTAATAGGGTAAGGCTTTTTGGTGGCATATCGCTGTTTAATATTTTGTCAGAAGAGGACAACCAGTAGGCTATATGACACTCAACAAGGTCGGCTGGACGCTTCATGTTAAAAATATGTGTTTTTGTGCAGGTTGAGCGTATTGCAATTACTCGTTTTTTAAATGAATATATAAGAGAAGTCAACAGTCGAATACATCAAGCAAGGCTAGCTTTCAATAAAAAAGCCAAAATTCTTGAGTCAAAGAATATTACTTTAGGGCTCCGCAAGCAACTTGTCAAAACACTTGTTTGGAGCATCTTAATGTACGGCTGTGAGACACGGTGCTTATCTGAAAGTGATAAAAAAAGACTAGAGGCCTTTGAGATGTGGTCGTACAGAAGAATTCTCGGAATTTCCTGAAGAGACCACGTCACGAACAATGAGGTTCTCAGGATAATCAAGGAAGATAGGCACCTAATAAGAACCATCTCAGAGAGGCGAGCCCGATGGATTGGTCACATCATGCGACACGATGGTCTTCTTCACGATATTGTGGAGGGGATGGTTGAGGGTAGAAACTGTAGAGGGCGCCCTAGACGGGAGTATTTACAGCAAGTATTCGAGGACATGAATTGTAGCGCCTATGCTGAGCTGAAAAGGGTTGCGGAGGACCGAGAGGAATGGAGATCGAGATGCAAGATTCTGTTGCTGCAAACCAATCCACCGGATTGATACTACGAAGAAGATAAGTGTGTGAACAAATGATTTTTATTGAGATATAGATTAAATAAAAAGGAAACACATTGATATCAGCTCGATAAAACTCTTTTAGGCTGATGCCGAAAAGCCTCGAAAAACGATCTTTGTCTCTTATTTTTGTTCTCTCGCCTGACATGCACATCTAATAATGTTAGTTTTAATTATATAAATTTACACGGCGTTTGTATACGCCATTTTATTTGTTATGCCAGTTGCTCAATTTCATGTTGGTTCAACTGTCATCTTTATATTGTTTTTTTGCCGTAAAATCTTGGCAGAATTGCATGTCACAGTGCCCCGGTCTGCGGGGTTATTGACCAAAAAAATTTTTTGGATGAATGTAAAGTACCACAGATTCAGGTGTTTCATGTTTTATTAATATTGATTCTTGGATTCATAAAGTTTACATTATGTTCTATATGTATCGATTTTTTACTTCAAAACAATTCAATATTTTTTTCCATTTGTAAATTTTTGACTCTACGACTATGAATTCGGCCGAATGTTTGTTAGGTAAAATGTCAGATTTGTCCTATCTGCATTGGTTCAAATGTGCTGTGTTCTTATGTCATTTGACCAAATTGATTTTAACCTATTGTATTATCCTAACAAGTATTGTAGCATCAGATAAAAAATAAAAGTTTCTTTAGAATTTATTCCACATATATTTTGTGCATGTCGTCAAAAAAAAATATATTTGGAATAAATTCTAAACAATCTTTTATTTTATATCTGATATAATTGAATTCCACCAAGAAATATCGATCGAAAAAATCTAAATATTGCAGCATGTTTTCACATGTATGACAAACATATTTAGAACAACCAAAGATATATCTGTGTTACAAATTTGCTTAAAAATGATTCATGATGCGAAGTATTGTAGGCATAATATTTATTGTAATTTAACCATTTTTCAATGAGTTAATCAATTGAACTGTTATTGTCTTAAACCATTTTCAAACCAATGAATCTCCACTGAATACATCGCGACTTGTGTATCATATTCCACTGCCTTCCAAGATGACGACCACAAACTACAACGACACAACCAAAATCAGTACTTCGTAATCAGAAACAACAACAACAACAAAAAAACATACAAATAATTCATACTAGATCGAATTACGCTTGCAGTGTTGTTCTTACGCATGCGCAGGGAGAATGTTTGCAACCGGTCTCGAACCGGAAGTACCCGGTTATGTAAGGTGACCGGCTGATTGAGGCGCCACACATTTTTTTGCGCTATTTAATAACCAGTTCCGAAAACGGCCAAGAGAAAGAGCGACAAGAGTGGAGCCGAATTCTTCGATAACAACGTGTGATCGAGATTTTAGATCAGAAAAACATCCATGCGACAAATGGGAGTTCTAGATGAACGACCTTTTCTCTTATCAGATTCACAAGCAATACATAATATATAGGAGTTTATTCTATATATTGTTGCTTTTGGGTTTAGCCGTTTGTGGCGAATTACTAATTTCCAATATTTCGATAATGCAGGGGTCTTCTTCAGGGTTGATGACTTATTCGGTCGAAATATTGGTAATTTGTAATTCTCCACACACTGCAAAACCCAAAAGCCACAATATCAAACCTTTCCGTGAAAACTTAAGAAGTTATTTGAGATTATTCTATGTCGGTCTTATTAACTGTGCGATTTATACCGACGATATCCTTAATGCAGTTCAATATCAAGGTGTGTCAAAACCAAGTATCAGTTCAGGAAGGTCTTTCCAAAAATCGCGAAGATTCGTCTCTTTTTGTCAAGGATGATACACTTTATTGGATAATGTCTTCGCAGTTTGTCAGGATCACAAGGACAGGCGTCATAAAAAGAGACGCCAAACCTTTGGAGAAACTCTATAAATTTTCCGTGTCCAGTAAAAGCTTGTCTTACGGCAAAATTTCTATATTTTTTTCCATATCAAAACATTCTCATTAGGATTATTGAAACGGCCTTTTGTATTACTCAGATTGGTACCATTTTTCTTTAAACGATTTCATTTATATACGAGTATATCGAGAGTCGACACATAATCACTACATTAATGTGCCATTTTTCGCATGAGCTTAATTCAGAAGTTAAGGTTCGCTTTGTATGAATTTGTTAAAGTTTAGTGACGTTACCTTCGTGGCCATTCTTGCAACAATACGGCCGATTGTAGCAAAAAAAGTGGACTAAGTTGAAGCGTAACCGTTCTTAGAAAGTGAATCTTGTTCGACGCCTACAACACTGACGTTGCTAGCGTCACGTATTTATTGTACGCGGTTCTGGGACCTACAGTATCTTAGGTATATACGTCATCATCATTACATATTCGCTCCTTTAGCTGAGGCATATGGTGGTCATAAACTGCCTCGACCTATCCTATGGCAGTTCTGTCTTTTTTTCAGGGGTTTTCCCTGAGATGCACTGCCGATTTTAGGGGGTGGCGCAGTGGGACAGCTGCCCAGGGCGCCGTATGAACTAAGAGCGATAAGGACGGCCTTAGCTCCTACTTGAGGGGAGTGTTCTGAAGATTTTCCTTCCCACCCAAAAAAAACAGGGGCGCCAGATTTTTTTTCCCAGGGCGCCGCAAGGTCTAAAGTCGCCACTGGACATATGCTTATTTCCTGTGTAGTCTGAAGAAAATAACGTATTTATATTTTATGCTCTTCTGCAGCATTTGAAAATCATAATCCAGCCCGGTCCAAAAAATCTTTCAATGGCCATAGTATAAGAGGCTGCTTTGTCCTCTCCCTTACCTAGTCATTCATTACAATGTAAAACTACCTTTCCATGGAACATTTGTTTTCAAAACCAATTATTCAGCTGCATTGGATTATGGTAAGATACCAAATTCTCAGCCTTATAGAAGGACAGGGGAAAGTATAGAAAACAGTAAAAATACCTCATTTACATGATTAACCCTATACTAATATATAAATGGTTCTATAGGCAAACGATGAAACGAGGAATTTATACATTTTTCAAATTTGCAAACATCCTGTGATTTCAGTATTATTTTTAGTGTGATATCCACCGACACAAATATTATATAAGAATATATTTTATTAAATGCTTAATTCAATATAAGAAAACGTTTTTTTTTTTTTGTATTCGTAACAACCACGTGGAAAAGTGACGGTTTGCTTACGTGCGAAATCCACCGTCGCAAAAAATTAGAATAATTAGTATGGCTCGCCTCACGCTAGAAAGTGTGTCGCAACAATTACGTTGTCTACCTCCGTCCAGGTCTGTCTGCCACAAGGAGGGACTTTCGATTGATAGCGCGTGTGTCCGTTACAAATCCGTTAACCCTTAAACGAAAATGCTCTACGAAGCCATATTCCATTTTTTTTCAAATTTAAATCAATGCTATAGAGTACAAACCGTTTTGTAACTACTTGGGTTATCCGTAATATAAGATAACCAGTGTAAAAGATGTTTAATTCCATGAATGCATACATTTTTATAAAGTTCAGACTTTTATTTATTTTTCTACATAGTCGCCACTGAGGTCAATGCATTTTCGCATGCGGTATACGAACCTTTGAATGCCCGAGTAAAAAAATCTGCCGCGAAGCCACGCAGATGCTTGACAACCGCTTCTTCTAACTCTTCTCTGTCGCTCAAATGCGTTCCACCTAGTTGTTTCTTCTTCGGCTGTAGGCTTCGCATGGTCACATTCAGGATTATAAAAAGGGACTAGTGGCAAACGTTACGCTCGAATATCTTCCCCATCCATCAAAAAAGAAAGAGATACCAATTGTGTCATTAAATATGCTTGGCAGTGAGCAGTTAGAGCAATTCGTAGGAGCCGCATTTGTGAATGTTTATGAATAACGTAATGAAGTCTCGTTAGCATACTTCAAACTCGTTTATTATTGCACAGTGGATAAAGTTCAAATTCTATACAATTCAAGGATCCTCTACTGATTCTCTTAAAACTTACCACTACTACCCACTATACCGAAACGTAAATTTCTTATTAGTCAATAAATACGGATTGAACTCGGTTATTTCCCCTGCTACACTCAATTTTCTTGCTGTAAACGTACGAAATAGTGCTCACTTTGAGAATATAGGTCAAGTTGTCAAGTGTATTTGGTTTCGTGCATATTGTGGCACATCGGAGAGTAAAAAAGCAGATGAACTTGCGAAAATGTGAGGGAAACTAAGCAATAGACATACGACTATTTTCCCCTTAGTTTTCCCTTGACTGTAACGTCTTATAACGCATGTCCGTGTGATCCTGGCATACAACAGAGCGTGAGGCACTATTTTTTCATTTTATTTCTTTGTGACCGAAGACCATAAACTGTTCTTTCTGTGGTTTAATCCGACGATCGCCGTAAGCGCACCCGTGGGCGCTTCGCAATATTCGAAAGATGTATTTCAAAATAAATTCCGATTTTCTCACAACGATATCTATGAATATTATATATATTAAAAAAACCAAAAGGATCGATTTTATTCGATAGTTTGGAAGATATTCATGAGATAGTGTCAAGGGCTGGCATAGAATAAAATTACATATATATATTTTTTTCGAAAACAGTTATCAAATATATCTTAAATATTTACAACAAACGTGATACGTTGGAGGTACATACGATGTACGGAGACAGTTATGTAATATATCTTGGAAATATATCTGCAGCTAGGGAGGTAAAATTGTCGAGTATTTGATCTATAATCTTTTTTGTGGCAACCCTAGTGAAAAAAAGTGTTTTTTTTTTTTTCGCGAAATTTTTAGTTCAAGCGATTGCAGCTCACCAATAACGTAAGTCTAAAATAATTGAATAATTGAGTCATTAGTAAAAGTAGTGTTTTTACTTGTCTACAAACATGTGGCGATGAAGTGGTTAAGGGTTAACGATAATGACGTCAGTGATGGTTTCCGTTCCATTAAGATTGGCGGAGCGAAAACAACCGGCGCACCGCAAAGTTGCGCAATGTTCACCGTAACTGACTGTGCACACTGACCGCGAGTGGATCTGCTTTTCTTTGTACTACGCAATTCTGAAACAGAGCCTCCGTATGTGGACTGTAAACTTGTTATGGCAGTGGAACTAAGCGGTTTGTAAGCTGATATTTTGAAAGATAAAGTTAAGATTAAAATTAGTTATTTAATTACATCATTAATTTTAATAAATAAATTAAAACGCATTTTTTTATATGTAAACACATACAGGAGAATACCGACAGAGGTGATAGCAACTCTGAAGTCTCATCTGTGAAATTATATGACACTTACCATGCTGTGTATGGCTAACCGCTGCATGTGGAGTGATAATCCGCCAACGTCATAGACTATAGCCTGAGATTCATGCATCATCCTTATTATTATAGGAATTTTCTATGAATTGCTGGTCTTCACGGGATGTTTGCCACCAATTTAAAATAATAGGCTATGACTGGCATTTTACGGGTGAGTGATCAAATCAAAATTGGTCAGGCTAGATTAAGTTACTTTTGATCTCATCACATTCTGTATAATTATACCAGATCTCTTGAAGTGATATCCTTTTGACTCAAACTGATTACAAATAGTATGGAAGTAATATATCGTCTATAAAGCGCCTGAATCGTTCCTGTTCCCATTTAAGGCGGTGAATCTTGGAATCTCGAACGATGGTTTAACTTCATAAGGAATTGCATTGCGAGAGAGCGGACAAGGTAAACTTCCCTACTACAGATGATTAAACTGTCAAGACTCGCTGTAGTATACTAATTTCGCAGCCTTAGACTGTGGTCTATTTGACATCTAACTGATGCACCTAGAATCACGGGAAAGCATTCAGCCAATCTTTAACAAGTAGCTCTTTGCGTGCGTCCAGTAACGGGTCTTCATCTGGGTCTCCATAAACAGGACGGGACAGGGAGGGTTTTCACCACGCGAGTCGATCGAAACACGAAGGTAGATCTGGTTGGGACATACACTTCGGATGCCGCAGGAGATTATAAACTATAGCACTCGGTCTCGCGCCGTCCTGGATTGCCGTCGGGAATTATACATATAATGTATACGGCGATGCTGTGGGAGGCAGAGCTCACATGGGATAAGGCGAGGACCATGGCGTATGACAGAACTTTGTGGCGGTAGTTCGTGATTACCATATGTTCATGGACATGGTGATGATGATGATGGATGTAATTGACAATCGTTCGCTTGATCTAAATGCGGCTTCCCGGTCCATTTTACGACACTTACTTTAGCTCTATTATCAACGCATTTCCCGTTGATAATAATTCATAAGCGGGTAATTCCATAAGCGACACTAATGACATTACAAAGGCAATTCCGTGACGGTCGAAGTGATGTTCGTGGAGCGTCGAACCGGAAGCGATGGGCGGGGCCAACAGGAAGCGGGAAAAAGTGCGGGAAAAGTCAACCACGATGCTAAAATTAAATAAAAATATAAATTTACTTGTCGTGATGATTATACGACTTACCGTGTTTTTTTAATAAAAAAACTTCCGGGTACGAATCCTTTAAAACGAAAATTTTGAAACCTGGATCTTATGCGGTTCGATTTGTTGTATAGATTTCATTAAAAAGTTTTGTCATTGTTTTTCATTCGCAATTGTCTTTCCCTGTTGCTTTCAGCCTGTGACATCTATTGGAAGAAATATGAAACTTCCATACAACATTGATCAAATAATTTGAAAATAAGAATGGTTTGTATCTTTGCTTATTATTTGGTTGTTAATTTTTAACACGGGAGGCTTACTATTTTACTATTATAATAAATATTATTACATTTAAGATTAAATAAAAATATATTTTGTTTTATTGTATTTATATATTTTTCAACTCTACATAATTTTAATTTGTACATATCTGTATTTATAATTATATTTCGCATTATTAATTAACATCTAACAAAAAATACTTACCTTATTTCTTTATCGAATACTACATAATCAATGTCACCTGCAAATCTTATTGATGTTAAGACTTTCAGTACGCTTTATTTAACAATCTATCATCATACAATTTTTGGTATATATATATAATCATGTAAACATCAGGGTCAGATCCTGTCTGCCCAGAAGTGGGCGACGTCAATGGCATTACTCCCGGCCATCATCAGGTCTTTCTGGGTGCAGCTACTCGGACACAGCGCAAACTCCAGAAGATGGGACAGGGTCTGCTCCACGCCGCAGTTACATTTAGTCGGCCCGCTGTAAAACTGCCAGGCTTTCATTTATGTCCTTATCTTGCATACTCTGGTCCGGAGTCTATTAAAGGACCTCTGTTAAGGGAAGTCTGTTAACCCTTTCTCACCGTCGCCGTTATCGTTGTCGCCATATGCCGTCATAAGATTCCCTGACCGTTGACATCGGCTGACGTGATAAATTGGTTTGCTAGTTTCTTAGAAGAGTTTTTTATGCATCATCTGATAGCTAAAGGATACAAGAACCAATGTTAAATATGAAAATAGACCAGATAAGTACATTAATGCTTCAAATACTAGTTTTATAATTGACAGTATAATTTGTATTCAAACCGAACCGTAATGAAAGGGTTAAGGGACTCTGTTAAGGGAAGTCTGTTAGGGAAAATTTGTGGTAAACATATGTTATTGATTTGGAAATGTTATGGAATAACAATAAAGTTATCAACAATATTATTTTATATATTTTTTTCAAACTTTTGAATGAGTCTCCATCCCTATCGATTCTCTGCCTTCCGCATCGCAACTAAATAAATAAAATACACAAATATTTTTCAATTTCTTTATTCATTTATAATTAATAATACAAAAAATACGAAAGCATCATTCATTTACTTATACATTTATATATAATATGATTTTACTGAATTAAAGACAAACCTTCTACAGCGTACACTTCAATATATTTATAGATAGATATATTTATGTATACATATATATATCTCGAAGCTATAGAAATATTCACTGAAAATATAATTATTACACGAATCATTTAATAAAAGAGTTTATCTCTTATAAATCTCTCAAGTTACATAACTTTGTGACAATCCACATTTTTATTGTAATAAATGACTAGGATCTATATTATATGAAAAAATATATTTTTCATTACCTACCTTAATTATTTATACAAAAATAAAAAATATTAAAAAATAATATCAACACTCACATTTTTTCATACATTATTCGTGTTAATTACACAATAAAAATTAATTAATATGGTAACTATTTAATTATTTTAAAATATGTTTTTATTCTAACAATACTTTTTTTTAAGATCGTTTTATTTTCAACAAATGATTATATAGTTTTTTTCTTGATTCGTCAAAAAAAAACTCTCAGCTGCTAATCAAATAATCAAAATACTGTATCGAATTTTAGCAAACGGTTTTTTTTATGAATACATATTTTCCATACAAAACGTATATTATTTTGACGTGAACAACATTTTTACTATTTTAACCCTTTCGCATCGGTTGTAGGCATATGCCATTATAAGATTCCCGGACTGTTGACATCGGCTGACGTGATATATCGTTTTGCTACTTTCTTAGAATAGTTTTTTATGCATCATCTGATAGCTAAAGTATACATGAACCAATGTGGTATATGAAAATAAACCAGATAAATACATTTATCCTTCAAATACTAGTTTTATAATTGACAGCATAATTTGTATTCAAACCGAGCCGTAATGATATGGTTAAAGTAAAAAAGTAAAAATTGCTGAAAATGCTGCTTTTCACTTTTTACAATTTATAGACTATCAACTTAAAAATACTGCGTATAATCGATCACACTGGAGTAGTATGCATTAAAAATGAGCGTTTTGTATTAAGACTCCTAATTCGGTAGGCATATATCCTTATTATAATTTATTTCGCCCCAACTTTCTTTTACATCTACTGAGAAAACGTTTTCTGGGCGGTACTGTAGACGGCGCCTTATGATGGAGTATTTGCAGCAAGTGTTCAAGGACATGAGTTGTAGCTCTTATGCTGAGCTGAAGAGGATTGCGGAGGATTGAGAGGAGTAGAGATCGAGATGCAATATTCTGTTGCTGCAAACCAATCCACCGGATTGATACTACAAAGAAAATCTTAAAACGGCAGGGCAAATACCTTAAGTACACCAATCCTCTCCAGAAATTGACTACATGACGACAAATTACATACAATATACAATATTTTACAAGCAAGCCTCACTATATCAGATGTAATAAAATAAATCATCATGCGGCTTAAATGTGAAAAATACAATAAAATTGTTTGTTGGAAAAAACATGATTACATTCCGAACAAAATATTTCAAAAATAAATAAGTAATTTATTTGAATACGAGTGTTCTATTCACTGCATTACAATTTACACCTGTCAGCGTGGGGTCCAAAATATACCTGAAAGATGGACCTTGAGATTGATCGGATCTTTCACTTTTGACCAACTAATGACCATCTTTCGAAAGATCTTGCGGTGAGTTGTGGTGATGCTGTAATAATCTGTATCGAAACGACTTGATGTAATTTAAATTTCGTTCTTGCTGCTCTTTGTGATTGCTTCTTGCGATAATAGTCCATCATCAGGCAAAGGGTAGCGAAAGCGGAGTACAAGTAATAAGACCAAGGTGTACTGGAATCAGAGCTGCATCCAGGTTAAACCATTAATTATCAGCTGTAATTTTAATAATCATTGACATTCTATATCCGATTAATTGGAGCCGTGTTTTAAGGTAAACGCATGTAAAAGAGCACAACCTGTTGAAATCATTGGGTTCTAAGACGCTACATGCAGGAAAAATGTATTGTATTTGTGTTCAAGTTGTCAAAATTGATGGAAGAATACCGACAGATGGTGATAGTAATTATGAAGTCTCATCTGTGGAATTCTATTGCGCTTACCATGGTGCATATGGCTAAGCGCTGCATGTGGAGTGTTCATCCGCCAACGTCATAGACTACAGCCCGAGATTTACGCATAATCCTTTATCATTTCAGGAATTTACTATGAATGGGTGGTCTTCACGGAACGACTTTTGTCTACCATCATTTTTAATTAATATGCTATGACTTGCATTTTACGGGTGAGGGATCAAATTCACACCAACCGGTGTATTTTTGAGCTCAGAAATCGATTAAATATCCTTGTTTTTAATCTCTGTCGGGGATCGAACCAGCTCAAAGGTCAAAGCAAACGCTTTGACCTTTGAGCTACACCCGCCGGCAACGGTATGAATGAAGAAATACGCACACAGATATTGTAAGATCATTTCAATGGTTTCAAGATTATCATTGGCATTTGACAAGGAATTTCGAAAACTAACAGTTCTTGTTTGATAAACATTAACCGTGTATGTATGATTAGCAAGCGTGAGATGAGTTTGTCGGTTGTGAGTTAGTGTAGGAAGAATTAATTATTTAAATTAATATGCTGAATGCGTGAAATGTGTGCTGTGTTTGTGTATAAGTTGGTGAGATTGCATGTGTATATTGATATATTTCTTTAAAAGAACAAGATTGTATAGAGACGCAAGCACAGATACTAGAAGAGATGATCCTTGCGTCGGACAATTGAGGATATGTCGGTTTGAGTTTTTGAAGAATGATAAGGTGATGGAGTGGACAAGGAAGCCTTTCATACAATAGTGAATAGTCGGTGATGAGACGAAGAAGGATGTGGCTGGGACATGTACTTCGGATGCCGCAGAAAAGCATTAACTACAATTGCGGTTTCTTCAAGTCCAGTGCTTTCCACATCGAGAAAAATACATAGAATATACTCGGTGGAGACTGTCGAAGTAAAATTAAAATGGGATAATGCAAGACCCATAGCGTTGGTTTGTACTGTCATATGCTTTAGTTAAAGAACGGGTATGGAAAATATGTTGTAAGATATTTAATTATTTTTATAATAGTCCGGCCCAGTAGTGCTGGTTTCTGCGTACTTGTAGTGCAGGTTTCTACAGATGCCTGTTCTTTTTTGGACGCTCGCGCAATGGCCACTAATGATGATAATTGCCGTGAGAAATGCATTGGCTGCAACAAGGTCAAGGATGCAGTAAAATGCAGCTCGAAAAACGAGTCTAAATTATCTTGTTCGATGAAAATGTAGGTCGAAAAATCGAATTTTGTCTCGTGACGCAATCGCAAATTAAAGCACCGATATGTATTTTTCTTGTTACTAATCAATAAATGAATGAAAAGTTATTTTCGTTGTATTGTAAAAAAATCCACAACGTCTAAAAACTGAGGTGTGTAACCAATGCATGCTTCCAGTATTAACTTATGGCGCAGAGACGTGGAAACTAACAGTAGGGCTCACCCATTAAAAAGTCACTCAATATGCCATGGAGAGATTCACGAAAGGAGTGTCTCTAAATGATAAAATCCGAAAATATAGAATTTCGAAGAAGAATTGAGTAGTGGACGCTACCTAAAGTATAGGAACACTTAAGTTTCAATGAGATATATCTGTTGAAGAAGAAATTGTTGGCTGAGTCTGCAATATGGACTGACGATATCAGAATAATAGCGGAGGAGGCTAGATGTGGAAGTAGGAGGATCGAGAGTGTTGGAGATTCATGCGGGAGGCCTTCATTCAACAGTGAATGGACACAGACTGATAACGATGATATACGTATGTATGGATAGATATTTCAATATCATGCATTTTTCATATATGTTTTTTCTTTTTGTTACAGGTGAGTCAAATGCTTAAAAATCCATTGGATTTAAACGAGGTGTGAGGCGAAAAGGTTTGTATTGCTAGTTTTTCTGTGAATAAGGTAATTGAATTAATCGTAAAAACAAATCTACATAAATTTATACTAAGTGCCCTCTATGAATGTATACAATGAATAAACATATAAGTGTATTGATTTCTTGATTATATGACGTGGATGAAATGGATCAGTGGTCAGCGTCGAGTGTAATGAACAAGATAACCATTATCGTTGGTTCTCGTGACAAATTGTGTTTGAAATGAGAAAGAATTTATATCTCCCTGCTTTAAATATTTACAAATACGTACAATTACTCGTTTTTGTAATTCATAAAATATTTAACATTTTTTCATGAATTTTATTATATCACTGGTATAATATTGACGTCAAAGCGTTTTAATATAAAATAATAAAAAATTACAACATTCAAATATTTACAAGTATTTCTAACACTACATTTTTTAGATGTTCTGTTTGTAGTCAATTTTGCGAGAACTGGCAATGTTATGTTGCTGAAATATTTACAAACGCTTAACGAATATTTGCTGATATCAGTTCTTAAAATTCCATACAGATATGCCAATATTTGTCTTATGAACAAGTACCTCAATAATTTAAAAAAAAAAATTCCGATATTTATCATCATTAATTATTTTTTCAGATTTAAGGGATTAGAAATGATTTTATTTTTATGAAATTTATTGTAAAAATATCTAAAAATCCACGATATAGTAATAATAGATCTTAATCGAACTATTTTGTTGGTCAGTTTAATTTCGTCAATAAATAGCAAATAATATAAATTGCCAGTTCAATCACAATTTAATTCCACATTACATATTATATTCATAGCTATCAACATTCATACATTAATAATTGTTATCTCCACACTTAATTGTTATATGTACACGTATTTAGAAAATACTACTTTCTCTTATTTACACTAAAATAAAGTTAATATATTCACACAGTCTATTCAATAACATTCGTTTTACTGCTAAATAAAATAACTTTATTATACAAATATATACAAAATGCGCGGTTTTAACAACATTATCGATTTGAATAACTCCTTAGAAAAAACTAAAACATGACATAATTTGAACTATTCAAACATTTGAAAATCAATTATTTGTGTAAGCACTGGATATATTTTTACACGAAACACAAATAAATTAATCGTACTGTTAGTTTGAAAAAAAAAATAACTTTGTTCTATTGTAAATCTGTCATTTTTTGTGTCTGTTTTTTATTCACAACTATCATCTTCTTAACCAATCTTCCTTGATCATATCACTAGCTTTCTCTCCAATCATGATGACGGGAGCATTAGGGTTTCCACTGATGATGGTCGGCATGATGCTAGCATCCACCACTCTAAGATTGCTGACTCCGTACACCCTCAGCCTGGCATCTACCACAGCGTCAGGGTCGTCCACAGGTCCCATCTTGGCTGTTCCAGTAGGGTGGTAAATGGTGAACGTGAACTGCCTCATGCTGCATTCCCAGTATTCATCACTGAACAACAACAAGTGTTTGCATCCAGGGAGAGGAATAGTCAAAGGTCTTGAACCGTACTTTTGAAAAGCTGAAGTATTAGAAACAGCCATGGCAATCTTGATTCCTTCAGTCAAGACTTTCACATCATCCGGATGAGCAAAGTAATTCGGCTCAATCAATGGGTAATGTAAAGGATTGCTGCTTTTCAATCTAACCCAACCTGTACTTTTAGGTCTTAATAATAAAGGTAATATTGTCCATGTTTCTGCTTTGAGCAAAGGTTTATACACAGTGTTGAACACCCTGTCTCTCAGATTCACTATCTTCCTGATCAGCTCTCCTCCATCGGAATTCAAAGAACTCGGTCCGAAATGGAACTGAATATCCGGCCACAACCCAGATCTTGGCGCGTACTTTGAATTGACAAAAGCTAATCCTTCGATTCCTGGCATC
The DNA here is from genome assembly GCA_022606575.1 of Glossosoma conforme. Classification (NCBI taxonomy): domain Eukaryota; kingdom Metazoa; phylum Arthropoda; class Insecta; order Trichoptera; family Glossosomatidae; genus Glossosoma; species Glossosoma conforme. The sequence continues at coordinate 2,567,610 of JAGTXR010000020.1, read as the reverse complement.
GTCATCGGCCCTCTCTCGTTGACTATGTAATCCATGGCCACAGAGAGCGACTGGAATCTGTCCTTTGTGAACGTCACCGGCTTATTAACTATGAACGTTAATCCACCTAATCCCACGTGATCTTGCAAGTTGTGTCCAACTTTGAGATCAGCAACCACCGGGATGTTGTGATCGGTCAGATGCTCTGCAGGACCTATCCCGCTCAGCATCAACAGCTGAGGACTGTTGATAGCTCCGGCAGACAAGATGACTTCTCTAGCAGCTCTTACCATCTGTTTCTTGTTGTTTCTTATAAATTGCACGCCATATGCTCTTCCACTCTTATCGATCATAATCTTCGTAGCTTGTGAATACAACGCGATATGCAGATTTCTTCTAAGCTTTACAGGTCTTAAAAACGCTTTAGCAGTACTGCACCTACTGCCTCTTCTTATTGTGGCTTGCGTCATCATGAATCCTGTTTGCTGCTCTCCGTTTATATCTCTGTGTTCATACCCGAGTTCTTTACCAGCTTGGATGAACGTCATGGAAAGAGGACTTCTCCAAGGCGACTCTTGGACTGTTAAATATCCTCCTGTGCCGTGATAAGCTGTTTTAGCCAAATAAGGATTTCTGTTGTCTTCTGATTTCATAAAGTAAGGTAAAACGTGATTGAAAGACCATCCTGGGTTTCCTAATGTCTCCCAGAGATCGTAATCGTTTCTGTTGCCTCTCACGTAGACCATAGCGTTGAGTACACTGGATCCTCCTAAGACTTTTCCTCTAGGCCAGTTGCACCTGTCGCCGTTCATTGCTTGGCAGTACGCTCTGTCTGTCGGGGGTTGTGTCTGGTACTTCCAGTCCATATCTGATAGCTGTGTGTATCCTGCTAGGACGGGTACATCGCTGATCTCTGTTTCGTCTCCTCCGGCTTCTAGAAGCAGGACCGTCCAGTTTGCCACTTCAGATAGGCGGGATGCGACTACGGCGCCCGCCGAACCGCCGCCCACCACCACGAAGTCATACTTTGGCAGCAACTGAAATCAAAAATTGAACTATTTAGCATTTCTTATTAATCATTAAGCTAGTTCTAAAACTATGTGGAATGATTATGCGTATTAACAGAAGAACAGTAAATAGGAACGTTTTCTCTTGTAGTAACATTAATCAGTATATTTAAGACATTTATGAAATATAATTGTATACCATATTTGCACTGCAATAATCATCAAATATAAATCTGCGAAATTGCGTAAGCTTTCATATTCTTGTGGTCAACAGGTTCTTACTGGACATTGAATCGATGTCATATTTTGCAACGATTTTCTTATAATAAAAGTAACATTCATTATTTTTGCACAATATTTGAGCAAATTGCATATTAGATATTTTCTTAACCGTTCTGTTTGATAGAAAAATGAAATTTTATTTCTAATAAAATAAATTTACATTTAATTCAATTCTGCAAATCTAAAAATATAAAAAAAAAAACGATTTCCACGTGTAATAATAACTTAAAGAAGACACTTGTTTATTTTTGCTAAACAAATTTAAATGTTACTCGATCAACCGGTCCATTGACAGTATTTATGTTTATTGGTTATATGTCCACCTAGTGTTATGTCCGGGTCAACGTCATTTAAATTATAGGTAGTTTTTAGTATTTAAATTAATAAACATTATCTTAGAAAAAGGAAAATCATCTTGATATTGTGGCTTGTAGCCGTGTGTTGCGAACTTCCTTCAACCAATATTTCGACCACACACGGCTACAACCAAAAGCTACAACATCAAATCTGGTCGTGAAAACCTAAGAAGTTATGAAAATCATATTTTTTTATTCTTATAAATAATTATATTCCTTCGAAGATTGAATATATAGGAAAATGTATTGCCCCTAACCCTGATATAAATACTGTTAATCTTGCTAATAATATTAAAATTTTAAAATAAATAAAATATTTACATAGATATTTAAAAACTTGTATGTATAGCGATTTTTAATAGTATAGGTAGTCGGATACCAGGACTTCGTAGCCAACAAACGGAATTACGCTGCTTTTGAGCGCTTCTGCGCGTCCGTCTGCAAGAGTGCAGACGCAAGTAAACTGATGTCCGCTATCCCGCAGAATCCATTTTCCAACCTCACCATTTCCTTATCCGTTCCCACGTATTTCGTGGTAAGCAACGTGTTACCAAAGAAGGCAATTCGAGACTCGCTGTAGTGTACTAATTTCGCAGCCTTAGACTGAGGTCTATTTGACATCTAACCTAGAATCACGGGAACGCCTTTAGCCACTCTCTAACTAGTAGCTTTTTGCGTGCGTCCAGTAAAGGGTCCCCATCTGGGTCTCCATAAACAGGACGGGACAGGGATGGTTTTCACCAAGCGATACCATGCTATATTATTATTTAAAAATGCCCATTTCAAGCAGTGGTGGGTCGACGATGCTCAACAATGAGATCGTTGACATGCGATCATCCAATATTGTTATGTAACATACCACATAATAGAACATTACCATAAAATGATGAACATAAGACGATGTTACGAATGTCTATTTGTGTTTTTATTGATTCATGTTTATGGTTCGAGGCAAGTGGTTTCGCAAACATTATTTATGACTAGTAACATAACCTCAATTCATGCATATTGAGAGAAAATATATTATTAAACAACGTTTAAAATGTATGTGTAATACGAATAATTATTAATATTGATTTATATAAACTCATTATTTGAATTTACTGAGTACAACTTGCAAAATACGTTATTCGTTAATTAATAATTAAAAGCACTTTACTGATTTCTTATATATAGAACTATATTTAATGCTAAAATCTTCAATCTAAAGCAGCATCGCATCAAAATAACTAGGTGATCTCTATACAGCACGTATGTATATCAGCGACAAAAAATTTCTACGAGTACATATAGAAAGGACAAATTTTCCACGTAGACCATGGTGCATTCACCTTTGAGAAAGGGTCCAAAAAATACCACATGGACTTATTAGAATTCTTTCAAACAATAGTGGGTCGTCCCGTATATATTATATAATAAATGGTGACAGACTTAGATATTACCCTTGAAATTGAACAGCATATACGTTCATTCATGTCTAGAAGATTCAATTAATTAATTTATATATTTGTCATTAAATGTATACGTTACGTGCAGCATTTTAAACTATTACATGATTAGTCTCAAGCCCGACACTCACGTGTAACCCAAATTGATGTAACGAATTTCGTCACCAAATTAAATTTATGCTTAATAGGTTTATTTAGGTAATAATTTCATAACGTTGTACAAATACCAGCTACCTGTGAAAACTTGTCAATTTATTACGCGCTTCTTATCTTTTGATTAACCCTTCGTATCGCCGAGTCGTATATTAATTTACATAAATGATAACATACCGTAATGTACTTTTACTGACATTTTTAACCCAAACCGAATGGCTAAGAAGTAGTTTTTTTAGTAAGCTTGCATTCAGTGTTCTCGGGAAAAAATCCCACGATAAAAATAAAATAATCTTAAATTTATTCATGTCTCTCTAAAACATATAGAATCACTAACTCGTTTCGAATTGATCACTTAATCAATGTTAACTATAAGTTTAGTAAATTTGAACTATATATATTTTAAAAATTCTCTCTATTCTCATATCCGTTCTATATCCATAGCTCATATTCACCACATATTTCTATCATTCAGTAATGTCAGTTGCCATTTTCCTTGTCCCAAATCATCTTTGAACCTAAGAGTCTTCCTTTAAATATATGAGTATGTTTCCCAACGAACTCTTGCAAGAGCCGGATATTCGAAAAGGTAGCAACTATAAGCATTTGAGTCATGTTTTGTGTTATTTGATAATCAGAATCGCTAAAGGATATAGCCTAAAGCTTTTGAGACATGGACCTTTTGGTCTTAAGGGACGGCTCAACGAGCAATGGTTATGTGCGAGATTATCAATTTGATTCCTCAAACTCCGTCATTTACTTTTATTTTTCTCATATTTATTGTTGAGATAATGTTATATGTGAAGGTATATGAAAGAAGGAAATGAACGCATTCAGATAGTGCAGCTTCTGGAAGGTTCCGTGTAATGTAATACAGTTTCAGTTTCGTGAAATATGATCATGGACCAGTTGTTAAGAAATATGTCTTCAGGCAGGTTGGTCACTATGCTATTTACGAGACAGTTGGTATTTAAAAACATTGCATCATGTATGAACTACTTCAAAATGAAACACGTTCGATCATTTCCAAAGTTGGTTTAACTAACCGAATAAGTGTGTAAAGTTTATAGGTTTCTTCGGCTTTGAACAGAGAAGATTTTGAAGATAAAATAATCTGTTTTTATATTACCCCTTTTGCTTAACCCAAATAATAATATTAAAATTCATATGACGAGACCGTCCGTTGGTTAAAAATATGTGCCCAATATAACAAGCTATATTCACACAACACCAACGGTACTTTGTATCGTATTTCATCTCGGATGTAATAAAAAAAAGTTTTATGTGATTTGATATTGATAAAATTACACAACATCCCATGCTAATAACGATTCGGTTAAAGAACCATTTTATCATGCTATAAAATCTCGTTTCTTCTTAAGATCTTCATAGTTGATTATGTGAAAACAACTCGAAAACTTACTGTAAAAATGTATCTCAAAAATTAATGAAAATAATTTAATTACGGAGTTTTATTTATAGGCAGATTGATTGCATATTTCTATGCGAAATGGATCGGAATTTATTACTTAATATTTAACTTATCTCTAAGATTACCACTTTAGTACATTCTGCGTTTGATACACATGGTACTAGCTGCCATCTTTTGATATTGTATACAAAAATACATTTTCGTAAATTTTTATAAAATAATTAATAGAACGTAGGATAAAAGAAAAATAATATTTTATTTCATCGCGCTATGAAAAAACACTTACTATATAAAGTTAGTTATCCTCCCCAGATATCCTTGTACCAAAACATATCCATATAAGGCAGCGGTCGGGGAACTTTTTTAACCATTGCCCCAAAATATTTTTGCGTAAGTCGATATTACCCCTTCACTAATTTGAAAAGAAGACAATCAATGTATATTTAAATAAACATTATTTATTGAATTAATTTACACGGAAAATAACAAAAAAGTTTTATGAAATAGCAAACTAGAAAAATTTCCTTATTACCCCAAAAAACATATTTTTACCCCATTTGGGGTAATTTACCCCGGTTCCCCGACCGCTGATATAAGGTCTACCTAGGAACATATATATATGGTTCTAGGCGACGTCCAGTATTCGGGGCAGCTATAACGTTAGCTACAATGACTGAGGTGATTTGTCAATACGATTTTTAAGATGGATCGAATGATAGGATTGCCTTACAATGGCTTGGTCTATCTGCTCATAATAGGTGGGTCAACTCTAAATGTACACTATAGAAGACATCGTTAAATGAAAAACAGTCCCAAACGCTGTTGCCAATATCTCTATAATACAGTACGCTATAGGAGAGTTCACTGTAAATAAATTCATTGGTGTATATTTGCTGTGGTCATCTCGTTATTGGACATAGAATCCATGAAATCTGTTCTTTATCGCGATAATCGTTGGGAGAGTTTTCAGAACATTTTTTTGTAATTTTAATATGATTAAAATTTACGTTTTTTTTCATTTATTCATTAATGCAAAATTACTATTGAAAACATTAAAATAATAACTTAAGAATATTCGTGTATTAAGGCAGATTTCACACTGTGTTCATTTCTTATAAATTGCATTTCTCGCTAATTTATACTCTTATTTGAATTAATATAAACACAACTAATTATTATGTTGTGCAAGTTACACTTTAATTTAAATTACAACATAATGGATTCAAATAAAATTAAAAAAAATACAACAATGTAATTTTGTGTGAAATTTATACACGGTTATCAATGTAAGAAATCTACACCATAACAAATGAAAGGCAATACCTGTATACTTCACAAGTACATTACAAATATGCAAATATGATTCGCAACCAGATAACAATTCATTAAACAATTAATAAATACACATAAGAGAGCACCAGAAGAGGGTGTCGGCCTTTCATAGTGGAAGAAACTCAAAGTTGCGTATAATAATTCATATCGACAACGTATGCAACTCCCTAGATTTTGTAGCGCATCTGACATGTTTGTGGAGAGCAGAGTCCATTCATTCCTAGCATTATTGCGTCACCGTGTTGCCGGCTTCTGGAGCAGGATAAGAAGGTCCAACAACACCATCATCCTGGCAGCTTCTCAATGGCTTAACTCCTCCCTGAGCCATCGCTGGATGGAGATTACGCAGTGACCACCATTAATTATTATGTTTATGGATAATTATTATTTTGTATGTACTATATAAATATATCTAAAAATATGTCAGATTGGGTATTGCACAACCCACCCAATCCTGCTGGAATAGAAGCTTTTATTAAATTTTTTTCAGTAAAATATATAATACTCAACCAGGTCGGCTGGACACTTAGTGTGGGATGAATGTGTCGAGGTTTTAAGAGTATAGAATCCAAGTAGTTTTCAGTCGTTCGTAAATGAGGTAATTTGTTTTGTAATCAAAATTTATACAATACACTTAAAGCTTGGTTATCTAAAAAAAACATTTATAATTTATTTTCCAATATTTTTCCTTTTGAGCAGATATATTTTGAAAGTTTTCCATTGAATGTTTCAGTCTTTGCAAAAAAAACAAAACATCGCGACCTATTCACAACGTAAATGGATATCATCATTTTTAAGTGTTCAACTTAGGCGTTGCACAACAATAGTCAACTACACAGCAATTGCAATATTGCAACATTGCATCTGTTCACAAGGCGGTGGTCTTAGAACTGCACAGAACTCGTTGCATGTCCCACAACTTGAAATTTACTGCAATTAGGAACAAACTAAATATACTTGTATTATAAACGCCATAAACACGACACCAAAGAAAAAAAAAGAAAAATAAAATTTTTTCGACATTACGCTTAGGCTTTGTAACCCTCTTCCAAATAAGCGATTTTTAAGCTCTATAAATACCCCCGGAGTTGTGATTACTAATGTCAGTCTTGCCTTCATAATAAACATCAGTCCTCCTGTGAACACCGCCCATTCATAGTGAATTCCTGTATAAAGGGATGATGCGTGAATCCAGGGCTGCAGTTAATGACTTTAGCGGATTCATATGTAAAAATTCTAAGTGACATAAATTCACAGATGTAATTTCTCTTTGACCATTTATCGGTTTTTCTTATTTGTGTTTATATAACAAAAAACTGCTACACATCATTGACACACGTAGCGCCAGCTGTACGTGTTGAGGGTTATTGAGTCCTTGGAAAATCAAAACCCTCCAATGGTGTTCTCTTGTGTGTATTTACAATATATTAATAAAAAAATTAAAAATATATTAAATAAATATATTGCATAGTGATTAATACTACAAATAAATCTATGATTTAAAATATGTACTCACATATCTTGCATTGATGGGATGCGACTCTGGATCGACCGACTGGTAACGGAAGAACGTCAGTCCCATAACCAGCAACGGGATAAGACTGGCCAGTGTTGTTGCAGAGGGAGCCAAGCCTCCTAAGGTCACGATGGACCCCAAGAGAGACGTCATCGTGAATTAAAAAAAAATTAAAATCAAAACAAAAATATTTACAAAATTGTTCACTATTCACGCACTAAAAATATCGAAAATTATCCATAAAAATCCTTTTATTAAAACATTTAAGATTTTATATTAAATTGTCTTCTTATATTTACAGTCATTATCTTATTTTGTTTACTTGTTATGTAAATCACTTGCAGCATGTTGAGTTCAATTGTTGATATCACTATTTATTTGTTTTAATTAAACTCGCGATAGTGTATCACTGTTCATTTTTAAAATTAAAAAAAAAAACACTATTATTTATGCGATTTAATTTGTATTTAAGTCCATCTTCGATTTCCCATTGAAACACGTCGAAAATTTTCTAAATCTCGAACTTTCTACCGCACTCATCATCTCCGTCAATCAGCGATTGTGCGTCCGATTTTTTTCCATCAGAGTCATCAAAAGAACTGACTTTTTCTGGCGGATCAGCGACGCATTGTGTCGCAGGCTTCGGAGCCAACAAACCGCTGAGCAGGCTTATCCGCACACCGCACGATAATGAACTCCATCCATCCGAAGTGATTCCCCGGGCTCGCCTTTCCTTCACACACTGGTGAAAAAAAAAACCCGTTTCGAACGCAACTGAACGGAACGTTTCGCAATTATTAACGATCGCCGCTCGCCGCCGATAATACAATTTCTAAAATGTATCTGGCTTAATTTCGTTAGATAATTCTTAAAAAATTCTTCGCTCGTTTTTGTACCACTGCCGCTCTCGACGCTCTATCAGCGACTAACTGACTGAGCTCTTAATCTGTGTATATTACGCATTCCAACCGATGGCCAAATAGTTGCTCAATACATTTTAATTCAGAACAAGCAAAACGTTTGATAGTTGTTTTCTCAAAATCAGCTAATCCGTTTTTTTGCAGATTCAATTTTGTTGTTATTAAAAATTTCCCAAAAAAGGTTTATTTAACAATTTAGTTTCATGCCTCTGTAAGACTTTTGCTTTCTTATCAATCGTGTATTATATATTATATAAAGTAGATATTTCTTTAACACAAATCAAAATTGATTATTTTCTTGCCAGTGTCAGTTACATATATTTGAAGAAGGTATTTTTTCCTGAAATTATCAGTAATAATTAAGAGAATTTCCTTAAGTTATTTTCTATGATCACACACTTCATGCAAGACTACTCAAATTGTGTAAATTTTACAATTTTCCTCTTTTTTTTTCCACTTGAATCAATGCTTGAAATACTATTTTTCTTAATTTCAATTTGTGAGTTTCTTAACATCAAACTGGTCGGGTTTCTTACAATTTCTACTAACGATAAGCAGCATTAAGTCAAACTTAAGTTATTTATGTGTCACGCTATCAGTAAAAAGTGGACACACTCTTACAGCCAACTGTAATCTGAATTGATGACACCTTGAATGCTGTAATGTTTCAAGTGGCTTATAACCAGTGCCTCTTGTAAACTCGTAAATTATCACAACTCGGTTAATTTTACCTTTTTTCGCTTGTTATCAAGTAACGAGTGTTTTCGTTACTTGTGTTCCACAACAAATTATTCTTATCTTTTATGTACAAAAAACTCAATGCTTAATTTTGCGTCTTTCAATAAGTCTCTGAATAATAACTTCACAAAAGAGAGTGATTACAATAATGATGCTTACAAAGCCTTTTTTCAGCAAATGAAACTTAATGGTCTCCGTCTAATTTTAGTTTTGCTTTGGTGATGGTTTTTCAGACTAATCAGTCAGATCATTATGTTAACCTTCCAATGGTTGTGATTTACGTGAATCTTCAATCATCCAATAATGACTGAAACAACCTTGATTCTAGTGCTTCAGGAACACACTCACCACTTCCTAAAAATAAGTATTTCAGCATCGCATCTATTAAAAATTCTTTTGTATTAAAATTGCATTAGTCAAATATTCTGTCCTTTTTTATGAATGTTTCGCTCAATTATTATATCCAGTGTTCCAAATCTTTTTGAGGATTCTTTTCACTCAAGATCTTTGGAGTGTAATTCCTTATTCCTGCTTTTTTCTGCGTTGTCGGCTCTGGAAGCTGCGGTCCAGCGTTCTTTTTCTTGACTTCGTCTTGCTCCAAGTACGATTTTATGCTCAGATGCTTTTCCAGATAGTCTGCAGTCTCCTTGTCGCTATTGAGTATCTTTAACCTGTGAATCTTGCTCTTGCTGAGTTTTAAAGGTTTGTACAAGTCATTGTTGTTTAGATCTTTGTAGTGGACGTTGGTGTAGATCGGTCTTCTGTATTCGCAGTCGCTTTTGTCTGTTTTTGATGACTTGTTGGAGTAGATGGATTTCTTGTAGTCAGAGTCGGTGGATGAGTTTCTTGATGATGTTTTGGTGGTGTAGTTGGATCTTCTGGTGTCTGTGGATGCTGTGGTGGTGTAGCCGCTACAGATGGAAGATCTTGAGTTTGGCTTTGGTGGGGGGACGGGCGGGTGGGCGGCCCGGGGACGGCGGTCGCAAGTTGAGGGGGACGAATGCTCCTGGCCCATCTCAGGTTGAAGAGACAGCGGCTGTCACCGCTGTGGACACCAGCTAGTCTGAAAAAACAGAGAAAAATGTTAGATCAAAAACTCGTATAACCAACACTTAGCTATTGCTTTGGAAAAACCGAATCCGTTCCGAAACAGGTACAATAACTTAAAAATAAATGTGTTTTTTTTTTCAAATTGAAATTAATATAAAATTATAACAACGCTTAACCACGCAATGGCGCCAGGGGACCGATTTCTATTATTAAAATATGAACGTCTTCTTCGTAGTATCAATCCGGTGGATTGGTTTGCAGCAACAAAATCTTGCATTCCGATCTCTACTCTTCTCGATCCTCTGCAATCCTCTTTAGTTCATGTCCTCGAACACTTGCTGCAAATAGGGCGCCCTCTGCAGTTTCTACTCATTCTTTCACAATGTCGTAAAGAAGACCATCGTGTCGCATGATGTGACCGATTCATCTGGCTTGCCTCTCTGAGATGGTTCTTACTAGGTTTTTCCCATATCTGTTTCACATTTGAAACATTTGGTCACCACAAATTACCGCCATACAGTTATGTCTTCAAGGAATGTTGAATCCGAAAGCCCACCTGAGAGCAAATATGGTTTCCGAATGGGCTACTTAAATATTGAAAGCTCCCGCATTTTACCAACTGAAATATGAATTTGAAATTCAGTTTCAGCAATAATATTTCACGTCTTCTTATTTGTAATGCTATTTGATAAATTAATATAATAATATCCTCCTCTCTAAGTCAGATATCGAATTACCGTGGGACAGGATGCAGGAGCAGATTGACAATATAAGAAACTTGTTTTTGGTTCACAAATCGCGTTTATTTTCTTAGATAGTTGCTTTTTCGTCCACCCGTCGCGAGTGAGCTGTCAATTGACGGCGCGCTCTGACATCTAGCGCTGCCAACTGTCGCGGCAGAAAAGCGAATTAAAGATGACTGTGGTACCAACATGAAATGGACCAACTGTCATAACAAATTAAATGGCGTATGCAAACACCGTGTATTATCATATAACTAAAACTAACATTAGATATGCATGTCAGTTGAGCGAATATGAGACAAAAGGTCGTTTTTCGAAGCTTTACGGCGTCAGCCCAAAGGAGCTATATCAAGCTGATATCAATAAGTACTGATCAAACATGTTATGGTGTTTACATCCCACGGTATCCGATTTACTCTGCGTGTTAACACTAAGAATACTGCGCTCCCATATCGTTGATTTATAGGTGAGTTACACGAATGGGTAATCTGAACTATGGCTCATAAATTATTTGCGCAATACGACGCAGAATACTCACAAGCTTGCAGTGGTTTTATTTTTAATTTTTTTTTGGGAAAGAGTTTTTTTTGTTGATACGTTGTAAACGAATATATATTTTATAAATATTTATACCACTTAATATATATCTGATACATACATTGACACAAAACATAATATAATATGGCGCTTCTGTGCACATATTATGTATAGTTTTTTTATGCAAACACATACAGAAGAATACCGACAGATGGTGATGGTAATTTTTGAAGTCTCATCTGTGGAATTCTATGACGCTTAACATGTTACATATGCTTAGCGCTGTATGTGCAGGGTTGATCCGCCAACGTTATAAACTACAGCCCGAGATTCACGCATCATCCTTATTATTACAGGAATTTACTACAAATGGGTGGTCTTCACGGGACGACTTTCGTCTACCACCAATTTTAATTAATAGGCTATGACTGGCATGCGGGTGACGGATCAAATTTACACCAACATTTAAGAGCTCAGAAATCGATTAAATATTTTTTTTTCAATCTCCATTGGGGATCGAACCCATGACCTTTGGCTTGCAAAGCAAACGCTTTGACCATTGAACTATACCTGCCGGTAAATTTATTTACGATTATAATTTGATATTCATTTTTATTTTAAATAAAATAACAAATTAATAATATTTACATTTGATTACATGTTTCGGACTCCCAGGAGTCCATCTTCAATAATGGATAAAATATAAACTGACAATCGCTTATATAGTTAAGTTATGCTTACTAGTTATGATAAACTGCATAGAACCAAATATTGATAATTGCCCAAAAATATGGTTGAAAAAATGTATGCATTCCCGATTATATTTATCCATTATAGTATTTCCTTAAGACCATTGAATCATAACGATTGGACGAGTATACTATATGTTATTAAATCCATTTTTTTTCCTCCGTATTCGTAAAATGGGGAATAGAATCATTAATATATTCAACGCTAAGATTCTTGCGTTTATTTTTTATTCGCAATAAACATAACGGCCTTACACAGCTTCACTTTCTCCGAGATTGTCTCACTGACCTTACGGCGACCAGGGAACACTCTCGTTAGCAATGTAACATAAATTTATTTATTTAATTTTGCACAGAATTATTTATGTTCGTACTATACGGCGGTTATACCTCAATCGTCAAAGCGTTTGCTTTGCAAGCTAAAGGTTGTGGGTTCGATCCACGACGGAGAGTAAAACAATATATTTTCAATTGATTTCTGAGCTCTACAATATCCTCGGTTGGTGTGAATTCGATCCCTCACCCGTAAAATACCAGTCATAGCCTATTAATTAAAATTGTTGGTAAACGAAAGTCGTACCGTGAAGACCACCATTCACAGTAAATTCCTGTAATAATAAAGATGATGCGTGAATCTCAGGCTGTTGGCGGATCTATACTCCAGACTCAGCGTTTAGCCATGTGCACCATGGTAAGCGTCATGGAATTCCACAGATGAGACTTTAGAATTACTATCAACATCTGTCAGTATTTTCCTGTATGTGTTTACATAAAAAAAAATGCAGCTTCACTTTCTCCGAGATTATCTCACAGACCTTACGGCGATCAAGGAAAACTCTCGTTAGCAATGTAGCATAAATTTATTTATTTAATTTTGCACAGAATTATTTATATTCGTATTATACGCATAAATGTACAAGTTTGACCTTTTCAGAGGTGCGAAAGAATGCCCGTATATATTTTTTAATGTTACTTTTATTGATGTTATATATTTCGTTTTATTTTTATTGGCTTTGCTATGAATTATTCATACGACGCTTCTGCCAAATAAATGGCGACTTTGCGAAAAGAATATCTTGGATCAACGCCTTAGAGAAGGTAAACAGGGAGAAAAATAAATGGATTAGTGTTGTATTTTATGTATTGAATAATATTTCAAAACAAGCAATATGCAGGAAGTTTTTCCGATATTTCGGCTGGACTTTTCTCGCATCACACCGTTGAACAATGAAGTCTCCTTCGTGATCATTTATTCAGATTATAATCAGTTAGCAATTTATTCAATGCGAATCTCTTCTGAACAATTATGGCCACTACATAGAAGTGTTAAAAATAACCAATGAATTGAATTAGAATATAAGTCACGCGTTAAGAAGAGATGGATATACAATATCTGCATGCCCGAAAAAGCTAAGGCGTTATCTTCGAATTGCAACAATACAAGCTGACGGTCCTATAGTATTTGTTCTGAGGTCTGGATGGGGTCACTATAGGAGAGGCTAGGGTTTAAAATTTAAAATTAATAAGTGCAGTTTGTCGTCAAAAGCGCCATGCAGCATGAACTGGGTAGACCAATGACTATTATTTATCCACTTAGCGCTGAGATTGTTATTAACTGTCTAGTAAAACAATGTTTTTTTGTATATGATATTCAATGCTTTTGCCATAAAAGCTATGGCTCAAGATTTTGAAAAAGCAATGGGATTGAAAGTGGCGCTCGTCTGTAATACAATGTCTTCCATCCTAGACGCATAATCGCGCCGAAGATGGTGCAGAGCAGCACGTCATACTATCTCTAAGTACACATTAGCGATTCACATTGAAACGGAACTGCATCTGTTGAACACGTAAAGGGAATTCGTTTTTCACGAGCGAGCCTTCAAACCGCGCTGTTCAGGCGGTTGCTGTTTCCTCGCGTCCGTTGCCCCTGTTCACACTCGTAGTAAATCAGCTCGGATTAAACTTACGTCGAGCGCGATACGTTATTATCAAAAGTGAAAACGGCTATCGTTCGTTCAGAGCGTCGGCCGTGCCAAGCAATGGTCTCCGGGTGAGTGCGTTACAACACCACGCGATACATACGAGTCTCAATTCCACCGACAGTTACCGATAGTTGGAGCATATGAGTTGTTGAGATAGTTGGAGCCTTCTAGAGTTGTTGCTTCCATGTAACAGCCACATTCAAGCATACGCCGACGACGCGATCCTTCTGATTCAGAGCAACACCAGAAGCGTTCTTGAACGAGACTCTGCGCTGGCTCTCAACAAATTTTTAAAATGGGGGACCGCAACAAGTTGAGGTTCGCGCCGGCAAAGACTTTAAGCGTGCTCATGAAAGGCTCTTTGTCTAGAAAACCTTTTAACCTTATTAACATTCCTGTTAAGCCTAACATCAAATCCTTAGGCATCATACTGGACGAAAAGAGAACGTTCTTTGAGCACGTCAAGTCTGCCCTGGCTAGCGCCAAGGTAAGCTTTCAAAAGGCTGCAGGCCTCGACAGAGCCAGTTGGGGAGTATCTTTCCGTACGACTAAGCTGTACTACAACTCCATTTATCTGAGCTCCGTCTGCTACGGAGCTAGTTGCTGGGTGGACTCTTGTGACCGCCGTCAACTTATGCGTATTACTCTACTTCGCGGGCAGAGTTTTCTTCTCGTGGCTATGGCCAAATCCTATAAAACATGTTCGACAGAGGCCCTCCCGGTTCTACTAGTGATTTCCCTTCTGGATCTAGAGGTGCAGCGACGGGCTGCTTTATACAACTGCGTCTAAGATCGAAGATATCGTACTACAGCCCAGCGCTTCTCCCAAACCCATAAAAAAGCTTTGTGCTGATGCCCTCACGGCCGCATGGCAAAAACATTGGTTATCTTCCACCAAAGTTAGAACTACCTTTCTGTTCTTTCCGGACATTTACTTTAGACTAACTGCTAAATGGATAAACCCTGATCACTGGTCTACCCAACTAATGACTGGGCACGGCGCTTTAATGAGAGATTATACTCATTTAATTTAGTTTCAAACCCTTGTTGCCCCTGTGGCGCCCCTTTCCAGACTTCAGAGCACATTCTCTGGGACTGTAAGTTCCTCTTGTTAGAAAGAGGAGTCCTTTTCGATGCAGTTCGAGGAAATCGCCTCGGCCCTATCGGGCATGCAGACTTTGTGGACAATAAAAAAAATTCCACGCATTTAAAATCTTTGCTCGTATTTTCGGTGAGAGAAATCTCCCATCTCTTTACAACCAGTTAATGCGATTTTAATCTCTTTCACGGGTTCTTTCTTTTAGCACTTATGTACAGTGGCCACAATTGTGCAGAGGGTTATCCCACTGGACTTATCAGTTGCTAACTGATCATAATCTGAATGAGTGCATCATCAAGGATACTTAACTGTCTTCCGGTGTTATGCGGGTGTGAGGCGGGTATAGTACAGTGCAGTTGGAGCATATGGCATTCACAAACTGCCGCATTAAAGTTCTATCAGCCGCCTTAGTCTACGCCTCATCCTATGTCAGCTCTGAATCACGTAGCGCCGCAGAGTTCATTAAATGTATGATTATCGCTTGACGGCCTTTCAGGGCGGCACGAGCCCTTGAAGAAAATACAGCTGTAGATTGTGCTCTCCTACGGCATCTCTAGTACATGACGCAATCAACTCCACATTTACCTCTTGACCAACTGTAGTATGGAAGATTGCCTAATCAGCTCTCTCCTTCATTTCCTCCGGTCATTTTTCACAATGTCATGCCATCGTATCCATATTATTCTACACAGGCATCTGTTCATTTCATGTGATGTAATTTGTCTTATGAAAAGACTATAATGACATTACTTTCGAAATAAAAGGCAACAAAATAAAATTGATTTTAATTTAATATTAATTTAAATTAAAAAATTAAGAATATTTACTTTTGATTTCACATTTATTTTCAAGTGATTACATGTTCGGACGATTTAAAAGTTTCAAAAGGTTATTTTGCTTAGGTGAGGTTAGGTTAGGCTCGAGTTGGGTTAATATAACCATGTGGGTTATTATTTTATTTTATATTTTGACCGGAAAAACACGAGCCATAACCTTTTAATTTTATAATATTTTTTTCACACAAAAATAGGATTTTTGACATAAAGACACTGTCCGTGTACTAGCTCCAGCGATGGATTAATTCTGCAGTGCTTGTGGTCGAGTGGGTAAGATGTCTACGTGCCAGTTCGCAGGCCGGCGGCTCGACTCCTGCCCGGCCTTGTAGGGCCGTTTCTTCCTACTGCGGCATTCTTCGGTTTATATAACGGCTAGTTGTTCTATGTGAGAGTAATATATGGGTGATAGTTCAGAGAAATTGCTATACGAGTTAGCGCTTCGATAAAGATACTTCATTGAAGTAAAATGCGGGCGAGTATGTATAAGTAGTAAAGCGTTGACTAATAAACTTAATGCGTATTAAAATAAAGCGAAACTACACTTTATATTTAATATATTTAAATGAATCTTAGAATGAATGCTTAAAAGGCTTTTTAAAGCCTTCTGTCAATCTTTCTACACGTGCGGTCTGTGGGCTGGCTATATTCAGAAGGTCTACAGTGCACTCCGAGTCCAGTATAACAACGCCTTCCGAATGTTGTTGGGTTTGCCGCGATACTGCAGTGCCTCGGACATGTTGACGGAGGGGCGAGTTGATGGCTTCCATGCCATAATAAGGAAGCGTTGCGCTTCTCTGTGGGCGCGCGTTCGCGGTAGTCCCAACGCAATGGTCGCAGAGTGGGCGGATAGGTGGGACTCCCGGTTGGAAGAGCACTGTATGCGTCTTCACGAGGCCATCCAGCGGATCCGGTGCTCCACTCACTGAGTAGTAGTTGTTAAAATTGTCAATGTTATTTATTACCTTGTATTTTATTTTTATATGTATGAAATTATAATTTTTATGGCTATGGTGGCTGAATAAATAAAAATATTATTATTATTAAAACAATGTCCGTGTTTGATATTTTAACATGAGAGCTAAGTATCGAACTTGGTGCAAAGCCTCAGGAGGCCGAATCTTCTTCTGCTCTAAACGCGTATCTCCGCCAAGAAATATTTTTTAAAGCTCTATTTATTAATATGGCTTTAAATAATATTGCTTTCATTAAAATGAGTTCAATATTCATCTCAAACATTTTGTAGTCGATTATTATATATTATTTGATTGAATAATTAAAATTATTATTATTACTTAACATGGCATTTAATCTGGTCATTGTATCACACCCGCTAAGTATTAAATATTACAAGCTTTCGATCGAATACGAAATGGCTTATATATTTTTTGCACTTGCATTCCTTCATTGTGCATATTTATTGTATATATTTAAGAAATGGTAACATAATATGTAATAATTATCATAAATAAATTCGAGTAATATTATTATGTCACGTGTAGTCATTAAATATTGCGTGACAAATTTCCTCATATCTTTACGACTTATAGAAAATGCTGCTTTAAGGCGTCTTAATAGCCGTAGAGGTAAAAGGTGATGGCTGAATCGAACTCTCGGAAGAACTATACGTCATGTCGTCTCATCTCCCCGTGACCTGAAATATTGCCATATTACAGCATCCATTGGCCATAACTACATTAATATGCTTTGAAACAGTGTTACGAAATGTTAACCACATCTAATGGGGGATACAATGGCAATACAAGTATCGACTTCGAAATAGGCAATATCATGTTTTTTATTGCCTATAGTTGAGAAATGTTCAACTGGTGGTTTTTGTACCATCTTCAGGTAATAATTGTCATTCGTTTGCGCTAGTTTTCAACTAATGTATTGAAATGTTTTATAATTTCGTATCAAATAAGTGTCGAAATAGGTTAAATCCTCAGTAGCGTTGGACTAATTATAAAAAATACGTTTAAAAAAACGATTTACTAATTACTCAATAATATGCCTTGAATACTAAAGCAGCGTTCTCTTCAATTCCCTGGGCTCTGGATGTCGTCGGCAACCTTAAATGTTTCAAGTTAGACATTATAAAGAGCATAGATATCTTAGGATAAGGCATAGACTTGGGATAGACAACTGGCATAGACTTGGGATAAAGCATAGACTTGGCATAAAGCATAGACTTTGGATAAGGCAACTGGCATAGACTCGGGATAAAGCATAGACTTGGGATAGACAACTGGCATTGACTTGGAATAAGGTATAGACTTGGGATAACGTACAAACCTGGGATTAGGCAACTCGCTGAGACTTGGGATAAGACAACTGGCATCGACTTGGAATAAGACATTTACATGGAATAAAGTATAAACTTGGGGTAAGGTAACTATAAATTTTGGTGATCATATGTTCCAGATACAGAACGGATATTATAAAAACAGCATATTATACGTATTATTTGTACGAATTCATTAAATTGAAACCATAGCTATATACGTACATTTGAATCCAATCGTAATTTTTTGATAAAAAATATTAAACGTAAAAAAACGTGGAATCAATCTTGTGAAAAGAATTACACTATTCGTCAACTGATACACACACAAATTTACAGTAAATACTATCTTATACGACATTTCTATCATTATAGAAAAATAAACGTCGGACGCGGACTTTTGATCCACGAACATTGTTTATACCTTTTTTAAATTATTTCTATCGCTTATTAAGAAGTCCAGAAAAATAACATTTTAAGATGAAAAATTAACTTGAACATTTTATATGAAATTTAAGCTAAACATCAAAATAAAGATTGCATATGGAAACTAGTATTCTTTGTTATCATCGTAAAAAAATTTTATATGAAATTTAAGCTAAACATCAAAATAAAGATTGCATATGGCTTCTTAAAACTATGTAAAGTAAGTCACGGATCTTATTGAATCTGTCACATCAGACACTTTATAAACACAATTAATTAAATGTGGATTGTTGTTGACAGAGCGAAGGTAATTAATGTTAATTGTCGCGAATAATGTAGCGAAATCAAAAGAAAAACCAAACCGAGTGTTTTAATTGATGTTTTTGCTCTGAATGCACGTAACAAATTAGAATATGTAATTTTGAATGGTTCGCTAATTGAGTGTCTGAGACAAATAATACACATTTCGTTATTTCACGAGAGTGGGACATTGAATCCGTGACTTTTTTAAATGAAGCGTAATTTTTTTCAACAAAAAAACGTGTTTTTTTCAAAATCCTTTTAAGTCTACCACTTTTTTTTATGTAAACACACTCGGGAGAATACCGACAGATGGTGATAGTAATTCTAAAGTCTCATCTATGGAATTCTGTGACGCTAACCGTGGTGCATATAGCGCTACATGTGGAGTGTTGATCCGCCAACGTCATAGACTACAGCCTGAGGTTCACGCATAATCCTTATTATTACAGGAGTTTACTATGAATAGGTGGTCTTCACGGGACGACTTTCGTCTACTACAAATTTTAATAAATAAGTTATGACTGGCATTTTATGGGTGAGGGATCAAATTCACACCAACCGGGGGTAGTTTAGAGCTCAGAAATCGTTTTTTTTTAATCTCCATCGGGGATCGAATCCACGGCCTTTGGCTTGCAAAGCAAACGCTTTGACCATTCATCTATACCCGCCGGCTAATATTATTATATTACTCACGTCAATCAAACGGAAAAAAATAAATGACGGACGCAAGGATTCGAATTATGTACCTACCGTCTCTGCGCTCTCACCTCGTACAAAATTAGCAATACAAACAAACGCATATTATATTTTCAAAATAATATTTTAAGCAGCTAACGATTAAGAAATATATAAATTTACATATTTAAGCGAATTTCCGTTACATTATAAGAATACAAACACATTTTTCCTAGAACAGCATTGCTTACTATGCGTTATGCGTCAACTGTTACATCTTATTGCAAAAAGTTTCGCTTGTTTTTGCCCGGCATTCGACGCCATTGTCCGTCTACGCGGTCTACGTGATGCTTGCCCAGCGACTACGTGACGTGAAGCCCACGACGGAGACGTAACAGCGAGTCCGCGATGACTCGATTGCCTTTACTAGAAAGCAGATTATTTATGGTAACAAAATTCATCGTTTTAAATGCTTGGTTTTTCCCACCCTACCATCCATCGATATAATATGATACATCGATTAAACACATTTGGGAGAGAAAAAAAAATACAACAGATTGTTTGATGTATTTGAAATATTAATGCCTATGCGTTATAATTAAAGCCTCTAACTGATAAAATTAAAAAAATACAAAACACGTCACGTAAAGTCATTTGGCTAAACGATCATCACTCACTTGAAATTTCATTTAAAGATTAATTGTCTACGAGGGTTATGCGTAAAATAAAATTCCCATCTGCGTGGCTTGGCGGCAGATTTTTTTGACTCGGGCATTCAAAAGCTCGTATACCGCATGCAAAAATGCATTTACCTCAGTGGCGACTATGTAGAAAAATAGGCAAAACTCTGAACTTTCCAAAAATGTACGCATTAAATGAATTAAACATGTTTTACACTGTGAAAAATCACTGAGAACCTTATTCTACGGATAACCCTCGTAGTTCAATTAATCTTGAAATGAAACTTGTTCCGTTGCTGCGGAATTTTCTCTTTATCAAAATTTACCGTTCCCGTGATAAATTTCGTCAACTTGTGCACCTACAGCGCCATAATAAGAAGTAGAAGCGAACAACCGCCACTTCCGACTGCTTTTGAATTTACGACGGATTCAGCAAAATCTACTTTCTCCACTCGACATAGAATCCCGCGGGCTGTCTAGATGACCCCTAGCGATCGCTGTTGAAAGCTGGTTTATAGCTGCCATCATCATCAGCTGGTAGTCTTCGATGTTGCCAAACACACTTTGATTTCGAGTGCTTGTATAAAAACGCACTCACTTTTAATTTCTTAAGTATGTGCATGTTTTATTTATCTTTATCGAGAGATTCTCGTAATACCAAATATTTTTTTGTCGTTTTTTGACTCCATTGGAATGACTCTTAATTTTGTTTTGTAATTGTATGTTTTTTAATGTAAATAAGTAGTTTTCAAGTATTATTTGTATGGATTATTGTATAGTTCTATATATGTAGACATAACATGAGCTTGTCTAATATTTATACTGATGTTCAATCTACATAATTATAATTTTAAATTAATTTTAATTTAAAAAATATAAGTAGTCATTTCTCATCCATTCAGTCTATAGTTTGGTTCGAGACCCCAGTGGTACTTACTAAAATAAATAGACTGTCGGAAAGTAATAATATTAAGCTTGTGAATAAATGAAGACTGATTGAATAATAATAAAAATATACATACTTTGAATATATACTAGCGACATCTATCGTACGATGATAACAATGATATAAATACTAGTTTCAACGCGAGTCGGTCTGGGCATAGCAATGGCGCAGTTCGCCGAGCGGTATGAATACCTGGGCATAGTTTTGGTTTCCAAGGTCCGCGGTTCGCATCCCGCTTCTGACGTTATTTTTGTGCTTAGATTGACGCGTTGAAAAAAGAATTTTATGTATAGTATATGTATATTTAAGTAATAATAATATTGTAATATAGTCAATGATCTATAAAAGTAGATTAGAATATTGAAATAATAAAATAATATTCTAATAAAAATTAAAAAAATTCATATAAAAAATCACAAATTATTATAACAATAATTTTTGAAGATGATCTCCAAAGAGACCGAAACATGTAATCGTGTACAATAATGTGAATTAAAACTTATTATTTTTAATTTGTTAATTTGTTAATTTGTTAATTAAAATTAATTTGAAATTATAATTATGCAGTTTCACCATGTATTGTTAGTAGATAACCTTAATCCAATCTACATTACTTAAAAAATGTATTATAGTATTTAGATTAAGAAATTTTTTAATACAGTACTAAATGTCAATTAAATAAATAGTAAATTTCGGTTAAACATATATTTCCTGGGTATTCTTTAGTGTCATTTTATTATTATCTTCGTTCGTTTAGTAAACAAATAAAATATAAAAATAAACAGTGTTCGACGACAATAGTTTATCGTTATTGCGATTCTTTTTAAATCACCGAAATAAAACAACATTAAACGCAGTCATGAAAAGGTTATCGCCTGCTGCTCACCGCGTATCGTTGATAGGGGTGGCTGTCCATTAAGAACAAATGGTCCAGGCGTCGAAAGCTAAGGCTAGTATAGGAACCCCTTAAAAAGTCCGATTAATAAATCGCACCAAATACGCTTCGGATACTAAATCTACCGTCTCTTATACACATCGGAAATAATATATATTCCTCGATGGAGCTTCGTTGTGCAAAGATGTCTTGAAAAAAGGCGTGGACAATGGCAGCTGACAGATTTATGTGACGGCGATTTGTGAAAACAATGTGCCTCAAATATGGAATAGATGTGGGAATAAGATGATAAAATATAAAAATAACAAACCACATTGACCCAAGAATTATGTATGCAATGCTCACTTAGGAAAAGGCAGTTATTTTGTTGAAATTAACTGTAGTAATAACACTTTAACTATGATTTTATATTTTACTTTTTAAAGCAATTCGTATTCTTAAAGTAACGTGTCATTAAAGCCAAAAAAGGCCATCAAAAACGTTCTTAAAATTGCTGTAAAATTACAATTTTTGAACGTGCAATACCATAATTTAATACCATAAAAGTCTCCATTTATAGTGAAGAAAGTAATTTTCCCATAGAGGCTTAACCCACACGAAAAGCCTAAGAAGGGTTTTACTTGTACTGTGATTTGTAAGAGTGCGTCTAATGGCGGGCTTTTAGTACAATTTCACTCATAAAGTTTAACAGTACTCGCCCATATAATGCGTAATAAATTCTTAAGCGTGGGCTGCAAAGAAAAGGAATCTCCCTATATATTTCACTTCTACAGAATGAATCAAAATGATGTGTCGATGTATATCGAAATTGCTTAAATCAAACGTGAGTATATTTTTTTGTATTTATAGCATTCGTTTTTTATTTATATAAGTCACTTTAAGCGCCGTGTATTCACATACTTGGAAACCGAAATTTACTTTAATATAAAAGAAGGAGTGAAGAAGCTTTCATTGAGATCAAAAGGAAGTCTTCAAGGTTGCGGTTTCGCATAATTTAAAATATAATCTGTAATATTCATAATTTTATGTAAGCTCCTTTAACTATAGATAATGGTCGTTATAAACTGCCGCCACAATACTCTGCTACGGTCATTGTCTTGTCCCGTGTCAGATTTTCTTCACGAAGTCACATCAAGTGCATTATGTATTTAGTTTCCTTCAGATTCCCAGCACAGTGAGATTCCGAGAATAAAGAAAAGATTCTAGCATATCATATTATCTTATGGCACCCGAAAAACATACTCCTAATTAATCCAGATTAGGTCCACCTTCGTTTTTTTAATTAACTGTAGGAATCAAGGCTGCCTTCGCCTCATCATTCATTTTCTATTCTACGCATTCACCTTTTCACAAAACTCATTACAAGGCTGTATTGTTTTTTGTCGAGTTCCAGATGGGTTTATTACTGGTGTGGTTCACTTGATACACGTAGCATTACAACGTTTTGCTCCACCCTGTACTGCATATCATCGGCCCGCCTTCCATTGTGTTGCGCACTCATTAGATTAGTCTGATCATTCATTATTCATATCTAACCTTTCTAAATCTATTCAAATATTACGCACCGCTGTTGATAGCTTATTTCAAACGTCGATTATATTAGTATTATGGAGCGGCATATAAATTCGCCAATATTTAGTTACGCATTGCAACATTACTTATTTAAATTTAGTTAAATATTGTTTTTTTCGGGTATTTAGGAACGATTAAGATGGTTTATTTGTCATAACGTCGCCCGTTAAGGGTCGCCCTGAGGGACGGTCCTACCACGAGGACAGGCGAGTTGCGACTACTTGCCCGCTCACATTTCGGCGGTACCAACCGCCAAGATGACAGTTGTACTTGCAACTGACAATGGGCCAACTGTTGATCCGCCAACGTCATATAATTAAACTAACAGGCAAGCGATTCACGTTTGTCATCATCCATCGGCCTTATTACAGGATATTATCTTTAAATTGGGATATCCTTTTAGGCCGATGCTGAAAAGACGTCTTTTTTTGTTCGTCGGCTACGACCAATTTTAATTATTTTTAAAATAACATCTTTAATTTGCTTTTGCTGGATTGTTTGGCGGCACTGCATGTCACTGTGTTCAGGCGGTCGCCAGTTAATTCTCGTCCGGCCGGTATTTTAGACGAAGAAATCGTCTTTGTTAAAAATAAATGCGAATTGTCCTTCCGACCAAGTTTCGTGTTGTTAATCTGCACGAGCATCCTTGGTTTTGGCGGATCAACATTCCAATGCAGCGCTTAGCCACTTTTGACCATGTTTAGCGTCATAGAATTCTACAAATGAGACTTCAAAATTACTATCAATATCTATCGGTATTATCCCGTATGTGCTTACATAAAAAAAAACTCAATATTATCTGTACATTTTGATTTTACGTTGTAATTTATTTGGGATCGATATTATAGATTATTTTAAATCATAAAGCGATATATCATAATTTTTACATACATTTAACTTATATAAATGCCGTTTCACATGTCATTTCGTATCACACATCCGGCATTTCGCATTTCTGTAAATTAAGACATTTCAGTCATGTCCGAAAGTGTGTCATCCCGCTGCATTGTCTTTGACAAAGTTCACAAAAAAAGGTATCACACAAGACTCTGTGTTCGTGACTATGAGGTGTGTACGCTTGCATTAGTGCGACTTCACCAATTTACACTTTTACCGGTAGACGGTCACTTTCACTAGGGCCGAACTTAATTGTCATAGTTAATTGCGTAAGCATTCATACTTTTAACGGCAATTATTGCATTTCTCTGTCGCAAATAATTAACAATTTTAATTGCGCCGAAATGAAAACAGTGTTCATATTGAGTCGTAATTGTTGCTGTAATGCTAATTCTTCTTCGTAGTATCAATCCGGTGGATTGGTTTGCAGCAACAGAATCTTGCATCTCGATCTCCATTCCTCTCGGTCCTCCGCAACCCTTTTCAGCTCAGCATAAGCGCTACAGTTCATGTCCTCGAATACTTGCTGCAAATACTCCCGTCTAGGGCGCCCTCTACAGTTTCTACCCTCAACCATCCCCTCCACAATATCGTGAAGAACTCCATCGTGGCGCATGATGTGACCAATCCATCGGGCTCGCCTCTCTGAGATGGTTCTTATTAGTTGCCTATCTTCTTTGATTATTCTGAGAACCTCATTGTTCGTGACGTGGTCTCTCCAGGAAATTCCGAGAATTCTTCTGTACGACCACATCTCAAAGGCCTCTAGTCTTTTTTTACCACTTTCAGATAAGCACCATGTCTCACAGCCGTACATTAAGATGCTCCAAACAAGTGTTATGGGCAAGTTGATTGCGGAGCCCTAAAGAAATATTCTTTGACTCAAGAATTTTGGCTTTTTTATTGAAAGCTAGCCTTGCTTGATGTATTCGACTGTTGACTTCTCTTTTTGTTCTGCCATCCCAGGTGATTGTACTTCCAAGGTATACAAATGCTAATTCGTGCCTGATAATTTTTGAGTTATTTCACATAACATTAAAAAAATAAAACGACCCTTGACTATTTAACTAAATAGTTTATATTAACTAGAGTTCAGGCTTATATTAAAGTTGAAATACTTAAAATCACTGAAATTACGTAGAAGTTATAAGTTATTCGAGGCCAACGTGGGAAACATTACAAATTATAATAAATATCAATTATATAAGCTGATATACTCCTCTCCGATTTTGATATCGATTTACTGAGCGGCAAGATGCAGGATCAGGTTCACAATGCAAAGAACTTGTTTTCGTTTTACAATTCGCGTTTATTTATCAAAGTATTGCTTTTTAGTCCACCCGTTATGGCGAACGCCATTAGGCGTTCCCATAACGGTCGCGAGCGAGCTCCAACTGACGGCGCGCACTGACATCTAGCGCTGCCAACCGTCGCGGCAGAAAAAGTGAATTTAAAATGACAGGGACACCAACATGGCATGGGCCAACTGTCATAACAAATAAAATGGTGTATGCAAACACCGTGTATTATTATATAACTGAAACTAAAATTATGAGATATGGCATGTCAGGCGAGCGAACATAAATAAGAGGCAAAAGATGGTTTTTTGAAGCTTTACGGCATCAGCCTACAAGTCTAGCTGATATCAAAGCATAACATAATTTCTCTCGAGATAAAATATATCGTCTATATTATCTTAAGTCCATATCATATTATCCATGATATTAACTTTTTAATTAAGTGTAAAAAGATTTTTGTTGTGAATTTGTACTTGCCTATCAATTTGTAGGTGAGAAAATATAGATATTAACTGTTTATTCGTATACTGTATTTCTTAACTAAATGAATATTCAAAGATGACTCTATAACAGACTTTGATTATTATCGTTCCAGGAGCTCAAAGTCGATTAATAACTGCGGGAGTGGTCAATGAATATCGAAGAAAAGTCTTCATTATAGTAGCTATAAAGAGTCTTATTTGACCAACTGAACCTGTGTGTTCTATGTTCTTTTGGATTGCAGTTTACACATTAATATATTATAGAAGTCGTAGTTTTTTATCTGTGAACTACCATCGTTCAAAAATCAGTGTGATTGGTATGACGATAACGACCATCCTCGCTCCAGTGGGTCTGCATTTCCTTACTGGCCGATTTCTTGGTCGATGGTTTCAATTTTACGGACTAAGTCATCCATCACCCTGGGTCAATGTCACCTGCCTGTGAACGATGAAGACTGTTACGTTAGTTTTGTACATTGAGAGTTTCCATCGAGAGACAATGATCAAGAGGCATATAAGTGTATGTAAATCTTTATTGCATCCTTGAAGCTTTTCCAAAGACTGTCTCTCAGCTTCACACGACAAACATTGTTGTTGTTTACTAGTGTCTGAGGAAGAACGCAGAGTGCACGACAGCATTTAATACATTCTGTGACAGTCTCTTAACGTGATTCATTTTAATACAAGGTAAAACAACATTAAACTTAAGATATAACATATCTGAATTTCATGAACAAAATTTTCTTTTATGTAAAGGATATATCTCCTTGTCCTCGAATACGGCTTTTTGGATTGGTACCCTAAAATAACTTTTAGCATTAATCGACTCGGCTTAAAGAGCAGTTCGACTTATTAATAAAGGGTAAATTTTCAGCCAAGACTGTATTTCGGCTGCTGTTCTTGTTTCAGATGAAACTGAAACCGCGCCTGAAACTTGTATTTCAATCGAAATTGCACTGATAAATTGATCGTTAGTACTAGTAAATAGTGACTGTAATATGATCAGAAAATTGCGCTGAAAATCACTTTGTTTTATAATATAATAAAGAATTACACAATACTTTACCTGCTGATAAATAACAACAATGTAATCTCTCCATTACTCTTCTTCCTTTTTAATTTATTTCGTGCCGGGAAAGTAACGAAAATAACGGTTAGCGATGTAACGCAAGGCTGCGCGCGATGCCTGACCTTAGGCACGTCCCAACGCGCCGGATAACGAGCCGTTGCGACCGGAAACTGCGCAGACGGCACACAAAACAGTGACACAATGCGCAGAAGACCTTTCATGTTCACAGTGTGCTTTATATCGAGTTTTTTCAAATTTGAATTTATGACGCATGCTATTTTAACATGATGCCAAAGGGCTGTGGAGTTTCGGTCCGTCAACATGATCTCTTATATTAACGATGCTGCTCCATGTGCCCAACAAGTTGCACATCTCAGGACCTAATGCTGGGCAACACACGAGCTATCGATGTTGCCAGATATTGTAAAAAAATAATTTGACGTCGCTGACACGAAGATGAAGAAGAAGAACATTATCTCTCTATATCTCGGCATTCACACATTGTCCACAAAATAGCAACAGCGATTCGTTCTTTAAGGAGCACACGATTTTTTAAATAGATACCACACCCACTAATGGAGATGCATATTTTACTTGGAGAAAGTGAAATTTATTCAAAAGTTGATTCATAATTCATATTGAATAATAACCAATCAATTATTTGTTTCACAATCTTTAATGGGTACTTAGGCTTTGTTACGAGTATATTACACTTAACCCTGTGGCGGGAAATCACAGTAAACGCTAATAACAAAAAGCTGTTCGTCGGTGGAATATAGAAAAAAATAAAAATTAACTAACTATGCATATCTAAAAAAATATATTTTCAATCATACAACTTGATGGAAGTATTGGGTTTAGTTCCTTAAATTAATTTTGAAAAATATATTAATACTTGTTGACAACATCTAAGGTCGCTTCTTGTAATAATTACGAGCAATCAAAACACAAACCTCTGCAGTACGTCTTAAAATATATATAGATCCTTGATACGTTACACATTAGCGCACACTATGTGTAATTTATAAGTTCAAAACGATTTTTAAAAAAAACATCAGATGCTAAGTTCGACGTTCTCGAGTTCTGAACCATTTGTTCTTAAGAAGCGGCTTAATATGACCGTACCATTAATTTAGTTAAGTATGCTATCTTTCCATGTTCGTTGTAAGAATTTAGTGCGTAAAGTTACCACAAATCGCCGCCACACAGTTATCTTAGTTTGTTTTATCAATAAATTGTCATAGGATATCTCTTGCAACCGAATGTCTGGAATCTGAGAACACGTATGGTTCGCGATACCTCCATACTGAAAAAGAGACTGACGTGAAGAGACTGAAGCTGTAGATCCGAGGCATATTTTATGTGTTTGTTTAATGTCATTTTTTACAATATCGCATTACTTTTGAGGGAGACCATTTGGTTGCAAGGCACATGGTAAGTAACAGACGGTTACCCATTCAAGTTTTGGTCCGGATCTATTGTTGCTAAACTTCAACGATTTCGCTCAAGGGTAGACACATATATTCCTTCTTTCTTTCCGTCTTCCACAGAAAAGAGACGCCATGGCTTATTCCAAACCATTGGACTAGTCAATTCATGACAGGTCACTGTGATTTTAAGGCTAAACTCTTCATGTTAAGCCTCGTTGATAGTCCAGATTGCCCATGTGGTAGCTCCCTTGCAGGACGCTGAACACGTTCTGTGGCATTGTCCAATATAAGACTTAAGTAGGGAAAGGCTCTTAAGCGTAATCCATCCTGGACCGATTGGATATGTCGTCCTCATCGCTACGGAGTCCAACTACCATGCATTTTCTGTATAAGCGGCGACCTTCGGCGAAGAAGTCAAAAAGTCCAAATTTTATCGTCTGAAGTACTTTTACATCAGCGTTTGGTGTTGCTCCCCAAAGCCCGTTACTTTCATAACAAAAAAGTACGCTGAAAGCAATGCCTTGGTAAGTGTTTTCAAGGGGCGCAGGTACAAGGGCCTTAGGCCCAAAAAAAAGTGAGGTATATTGTCGATTTTTCAATTTTTTTTCGCTATTTTACGGTTAAGTATCTAAATTGCTTCAGGGTGAACATATACCTATTGCACTGCAGAGAGCCATAGTCTGTGACGCGTCATCTCGAAAACTCTCGCTAGAAAGTTATTACGATTTGAATATTTTCATATTATTTAATTCCGAGCCATGGCGCCATTAGCGGTGAAAATAAACAGGTTTATTTTTAAATTATAATAATAATACTATTATTCATTAGCATGATTATGTTGATCCGGCAATTATATTTTTCGGGCGTAATACGGTAATTTGCATAATTACCAGAGTTTATGATATTGTGCTTAACATTTATCAAGATCCTAATAGGATGGCTGTTTTTGTAATCTGAACTTACGTAAGTAAAGTTAAAAAAAGGTCTTTAATCGATCTCTGAGCTCTTAAATACCCCCGGTTGGCGTTAATTTGATCCCTTACCTGTTAAATGCTAGTCATAGCCTTTTATTCAAAATTAGTGGTAGACGAAAAGCCGTTCTATGAAGACCACTCATTCATGGTGAAATTCTGTATTAATAAGGATGATGCGTGAATGTCGGGCTGTAATCTATGACGTTGGCGGATCTACACCCCACATGCAGCGCTTATCCATATGTAGAGAATAGTAAGCGTCATAGAATCTACAGATGGAAACTTCAAAATCATTATCACCATCTATCGGTATTCTCCTGTATGTGTTTACATAAAAAAAATCGTGACATATCAGTTGATATTGTCTATGCCTTTTTACAAGACATACCTAAGACCCAAAGATTAACTTGGAAATAATTATAGTAAGTGTCATAGAATTCCACAGATGGGATTTAAAAATCACTATCTTTATCTGTCGTTATTCTACTGTATGGGTTAACATAAAATTAAAATAAAAAACTCAGTAAGCAACATTCGGTCTGTTGTACTACAATTTCTAGATATCCATTCATATTACATAATTTAAAAAAACCATGTACATTTTTAACTAAAATAATATTATGTTTTTTTGTGCTTAACACATATAAATCGAGTATTAAAGCACCCAGTTGTATTGTAGTCGAAGCTGTACATAAATGCGTAAGATGTGCAAAGATTCTATGCTTTAAAAGAAGTACGAAAACGCTTCGCGATCACAATCCAATCCAGTGACTAACATGACGAAAAGACCATCCAGTTCTCACGAAGGATTGTTTTCACAAGGCTAATCTTCTACAGCATCAAATGATCTTTACAGTCATGTCACGATGACCGGTAGTTAATCGGTAGTCCAAAAGAATAACACTTTCTCCAGAGCGCGTCATTATAAAAGCCGAAAGCACTTGACATTGCCGAGTCATGTTATCCAATGATCCAAAGATTGCTCAACTCCGTGTCATGCATTTTCCATTCAATCCGTCTTTGTCCTACGTGGTCTTTGGTCGATCACGTTCCAGTTTCATAGTCTTTCTCCTGGCACGTGACCCGGTTCCTCAAGAGCGACAGTGTCCAAGATTTGGTCACCACAAGTTGCAACACAACGAACACCTCTCAAAGAGAGTTGCAACGTGTTGAAGTGTTTCGTGAAGTAACAAGTGTTGCTCATTTGTATTGCCGACGAGATGCACTCGGGTCATTTGAAGTGCACTCACAGACACACGGTGCATTGACGCATTTATTGCGCAAGTCAAGAAGAAGTAGTGAAATACGGAAGTGGAAGACATAAGCTAACGACAGCTATTTTATGTTTTTACTTCTTGAAGACAGATATGAAGTTGAAATCAATGAAAAAACGTTGTTGTGAAAATGTGTAAACTTTAATCTGAATAATACATTCTGTTCGTTATATTTAATTTTGCGGAAAACAAATACAATATTGTCATAAATATTTTGGAGCAATCTTGTATAGAAAAACAATGGAAACAATTTTGTAGAAATAAATATTTTTACTTAGAGCGATGTTGTACATAGTATGTAAACAACTTTGGAGATAATATTTATGCAATTGAAAAAACGTTGTTCTGGAAAATCTTTTGCAATTAGAGGACATTGACAAAGTGGATAGAAAGTATTATTTCCTAAAAAGCAATTTTGTGTAAAGGATGGTGGAAAACCAATATTGTCATAAATATTTTGGAGCAATCTTATGCAGAAAAAACAATGGAAACAATTTTGAAGAAATGAATATTTTACTTAAGCGATGTTAACACCTATTTAAACTTTGGAGATAAATTTATGCAAATAGTTTTCAACCATGTACCTAATATCTTCCATCTTGAGTGATATTGTGCAAATAGAGGACAGGGGTCGTCAATAGAAAATATGCCTAAAAAGCAATTTTGGCTATTTTTCATGGTGGACAAATTTCCCTATCTCGATATCCATTTCAATTCAGTATATGGGTGGATATGGCGAAATAAGAAGGAATGTAGGAATGACCAAAGCCCACCTATTTATCTGTGTTAATCTAGTGCAAATAAGGAATTTGAACCCTGTTGACGACCCATGAAATAGAGGATGGTGATAACATTATAGATAACACCTCTACACCTGGAACGATTTAAGTGTATATGATGGTGTAAACTTAGCATATAACATCTTTATTTAGTTTGATCTTATATAGAGAATCGTATAAACTATTTGAATATTATCCTTCAATCTGGATCATTATTGTGTCAGATTTAAATGACGTCAATGTCTTCATTAATCAGAAATTACCGTACCGGTGATAGTCAAGTTTATGTAGAGTAAAAATAACTCTTTGAGTTATCATGTAATGCACATGCAATGCTACAAAAATACTTTGATGTGAATCACATACAATACAAAACAATGTGTATGAAAAAAAGTTGTGTAATTTTTCTTGGAAGCCTTTAACGTGATGTTCTTTATATTTGTCATAAACCGCTCTCATGCATAAAGCCTTATCTTTCATATAAATTTACATATTATTTGCGTAATACTTCAATGTGTTAAACGGCCTTGAACTTCGCGAAATATGTCATTGTCACGTGTGGGGGTCAATGTCTTATACCCACAGCATTGTGATTTAATAAGATAATAAAACGATTCATTATTGATATGTCAACAAAATACGTTACAACGATTCATATATTGATGCGTTATTTTTTTTTTATCCGCTGCGCTTTTATGTTACTCAGTTATACCAACAAAACTAACTGTCAACAGCTTGGGACATTTTTCTTGTATCTGGACACCGCGCATTTCCGTTTCACAGTTCTGTATGCTCAGATTGTCCATGCCTTGTCCCAGAACACCTATATCCCTGGAGGTCCACATAGGAATACAGATTTATTTTACCGGGAGCCTCCAGGGCAAGAGCCCACGAACTTGCATAGACTACGGCTGTAGTATTAGAGAAATATTTGGGTGTTCAATGATCAGGGATTTTTTTGCCCGATGTTCCCGAGGCCTGGACAATTTTTGTTTTGTACTTAAGAGGTGGTTCGACTCTACCGAGGGCATGTAAAGAGCTTAGATTTAATTAAATCGATGTAAGAAAATCAAGCTTGGTCAGGGTGCAAACCGACGGCGTCTAAGTGAGAAGCAAACGCTTTAAACGCACTGGACTATGCCGCCCGGTCTATATTTGAAAGGATACCAACCGGAAACTACTGCATAGAATCAATTTAACTTTTACGCAAGTAACCCTTGCTATTTCTCTCGTTAAAATACATATTAATATTTATTTTTGAGTGTGAAGTTGGCTGTGAAAAATACAATTTAGTCCAATTTAAGAAATGTTTTCCAAACAAAGTTATAAAGGGTCCACCAAGCAACTTTTTTTTTTTTAAAAACAGCGCGCAAAACATCGAGTGTAGCTTCGGCTGTGTGGCACTTAGCACCGTCCTGTTGAAACCAAATGTTGCCAATATCCTCCTCTTCAATTTTTGTGAACAAAAATTCGTTCAACATGGCCGCGCCGCATGGAAGCGCCATTGATAGCGCTTCACGCACACTTTCTGCCACAGCAGCAATATTCTCGGGTGTACGCACTGTTTTTGGCTTTTCACGCTTTGGTTTATCGATGAGGATGCCAGTTTCTTTCACTTTTTTCACAAGATAACGAACATACGGAGCTGACGGTGATTCTCTTCTTCCAAAATCCGTACGCAATTTTCGCACACATTCTGCAACATTACCATGATTTTCAAAGTAATGTCGCAATATTTCCCAGCGTTGTTCAAGCGTATACACAACCATATTCGTTCAGCGGAAGGATAAAACTAATTATCTGTCAAATCAGACATGAGCTAAACGTTACCATTCACGAAATAAGCACTAGTTGAAAAAAAAACGTTAGATGGCGGACCCTATATTATATGACGTCGTTACTTGGAGAGGGTCGCGGAAGACTTAAAACGTGTGGTTTATACACAAAGTCGACTTTCTTTTCTCTCCTCACTCATTTGTGGTTGATGTGGTTTTGTTCACGAGATGTTTTCAATAATGTACGGCAATAAATTTAAATCACTCGCTAAGAATTTATTATTTTCCTTGGCACTCACTAGCCGCCAGACATGGAGTATTTCCTGATCAATTTCACCTGCGGATTGCGAGCATTCCACTGCTTAGTATTCGCCGTCACACAGGTGTGCGGAACAGAAAATGTAACAAACATTATGATGTCTTTATTTACGGAAACAAGGTACACGTTTTCAAAATAGATATAGACTCTCCATATTTCTACGTACAATTCTAATCTCTTTCACGGGTTCTTTCTTTTTATCACTTCTGTCCAGTGGCCACAATTGTTCAGAGGGGACTCCCACTGGACTTATCAGTTGCTTAGTGATCATAATCTGAATGAGCGCATCATCGAGGAGACTTAACTGTCCTCCGGTGTGAGGCTGGTAGTCCAGTCCACTCTCTACATTTTTTAAATATAATTACGTTGACCACTCACATAAATATTGTACTAGAAGATCGCGGATTCGCTTTGAATGACAGCTTTTTCAGTTCTTTACATTTATAAACGTACTACTAAACTCTGGATGTAACATATGTAATAAAAAAACTAGGATGACTACGAGCGCGAGTACACACATCTATATATTATGCAGCTAACCTTTTATGGTTGATATCATACATAATATTACATATAACAGTTATTACATTCCCCATGGCTCTTGCCATCAGGGAAGGCTGTCGGTAACTATAGGGTTGAGTATTTTGGTATCTCATTAATATCTAATGTAGCCGTATAATGGTTTTCGCAGAAGACTGATACGATGGTTTGGCTTTGTGAGGTATGACGAGGTGAGGGAATGAACAAGGCGACCTTTCAATCTACAGTCAAGAGGCGTAGATGGACCTGCCTGGAAAGTTTTTCAGATATCGCGGAATAGTAAAATATATTGCCTTTTCTTTAGGTCCCCGGGCTCTTGCTAACTAAACATACATATAATGTATTCGGTGGAATTTCGGGAGATTGAGCTGACACGAAATGAGGCGAGGACGATGCCGGCTAATAGAGTTTTGTGACGGCAATTAGTGACGATCATATGATATAGTTAATGGAAAGGATATGGAAGGGGAGGATGATGTTGCTTAAACCAATATTTATTCGTTCCTAAAATCACGTTTGGATCGAATATTCTGATGTGTTGCAATGCTGATTAGAAGAAAAATACTATATATCACAAAAAATAAATAAATAGTAAACAAAAAAATATTTACCTTTGCTTGGTATCCAAATTCGGTGCATATTCATTTCAGTTGTGAAAAAGTTTTTTTTTTTAATTTGTCACTATTTCCGGAAAATTACCGGATATTCAATTTTGTATCAATCGATCACTGTGTACATTAATTAATTATTTAAATAGCAGAAGCATATATTTATGCCAGCATATAACTATAATTAAAATAAATATATATTAATAATTATAATATAATTTTAAACGTCATTACAAGTCGAAACTAATCATTTTATTTTTACTGGGTGAGTAAATTTTTGATTTTGTGATAAACTTTATTATTATTTTAAAGGTCTTAATTAGTTTTTTATCAATAATCGAGTTGTAAGGATTATTTTTAGTGTCATATACGTTTTTACTTGGTAATATTAATGGTAATTGAAGATGGTTTATGCTCTGTCGGTATTTTTTTTCTGTATTTTTTAACAAAGACGTCAGTTGACTAATTATGATTTGACAGCTTTTTAGACGTACTGAGTGAAAACAAATTACCGTAAATAAAAGAAAATCTCTTTTGTTTGTGTAAACACATACTTCTTAATGCCTTCAGAAATAAAGAGAAACAAATAAATAGAGCGAGTAAATTTCAGTGACTTACAGCCAACACTCTTGTAACGTTTTTATAAGATTAGTCGGATGTTCCTGAGGCTTTGACAATTCATCCTAAAACATAGATGGGTCCTTTATATGAAAAAAGCCGAAAACACTATAGGGAAAATCTCTGTTACATTTTTTTTAAAGTGCGTAATAGGAGGGTTGAATAAAATGGTCCAGGATCGCCAAAAAATACTGTTGTCTTATCTTGTGTTGTATATTTTTTTATTTAATGTTAATATTTAAATTCATTAATTTATTTAAAATTGACAACAAAAAAGGATACGTTTATTGAAAATTAATATTTAATAGTATTTTCAAATGCGAAACCCCCGTTTTAATTTTAGAAAGAATATTATTCTTGATAACTTCATTAAAAAAAACATTTCATATAAATTTGTATTACCAATCGCGCAATAATATTATTTAAAATGCGCAATTGCCATGATATATATATTTTTTAATCTACTAGTATTGGACTTTTAGTTAATCGTGTTTTTATGTTTTGCCTAGATATACTATATCGTTTTGCAGTTATTTACTAAATTTGTATTTAAATTTAACTTTTTTAATTATACATATTATTTAAATTATATTATTATTTTTATTTTAATTTGAGAAACTTTCTACTACTTTTAAAAATACGCAATAGCCCATCGAATATTAAATTAAAAAAAAAACAAGAATTATTTGACAGCCTGCGTATTGATATTGTGGCTTTTGGGTCTAGCCATGTGTGGCGAACCGTTTTTCGACCGCTATTGCAGGGTTCTTCTTCAGGATTATTAGACCTGAAGAAGACCCCTTCGAAATATTGGTCAAAAGAAATTCGCCACACACGGCTAAATCCAAAAGACACAATATCAAATCTGGTCGTGAAAACCTAAGATATTATTAGCCTACGTATTGCCTTAGATATAAAAATCACTTATTTATTAATCACTATTATTTTATCAATGTGCAACAAAAATAATTATAATGATTCACTGTAAAAAAATAACCTGTATCGCCGTTTTTTATTTAAAAAAAAAAGAATGTATTTATTTGAATTGAAAAGCGCGGGATATTTGACAGCTGATGTTGTCGCACTGGCCGCGTGGAAACAAATGGCCTTCTCTCGTCAGCTTTCGTCGTGTTATCCGATAGTTTTAGATAGCGGCCCGTGTGCCCGTATAGAGTAGTGAGCTTATAACGTAACGAGTTTATTTGACTGTGTGAATAATTATGAGTTTATTATTTAGATTTTGACAGATGGCGGATGGTTGGCTCGGCGGCCGCCTGGGCGCTACTATCGCAACTATCTCTCGCTACTCGCCCGTTCGGAACTTTCGTTTTCACGGTGCGGGGAGGGGGAGACTCGGACGATTACGTCGCGCCTTTCGGTCACACATTTTTTTAAGTGGCATTGATCTCGTAAGTTTCCGCACAACATGAAAAGTCTAGAATCAAAATTTCGTATTATACCTGAGTACATAATTAACTTCTTAGGTTTTCACGGCCAGATTTGATATTGTGGCTTTTGGGTTTAGCCGTGTGTGGTGAACTTCCTTCAACCAATATTTCGACCGCCATTGCAGGGGTCTTCTTCAGGATTGATGATTTATTTAGTTTTGAGTTGGTTTATTCAAAAAGATAATCTGTTCAAAACTCAAAATATTGGTTGAAGGAAGTTCACCACACACGGCTTAGCCCAAAAGCCACAATACGTGAGCACAGTCAACCATCCTGTGATGTTTTCATTAGATTGGATGATTAGCCCGATACTCGACTACGAGTCCTATGATGCGGTTCAACCCAAAATAAAATTATATATGGGACCGTTATATCGCAGACCATCGAAAACACTATGGGAAATATATCCATATAACAAATATATAATAAAAATAAAGCGTGCGTTATAGTAGGGTTAATTCTTTTACTTAAATAATTGATAGGTATTAATAATTTTAACGTTTCACAATTTTTCCCTAAATAAGTAAAAGTTTGTTCGTACATTCAGTGATTTTAAGTATTTTAATTTTTATAAAAGCACCGATTTCTTTCTAGTAAATATAATTTATTGAGTTACATTATTGGAGATTATGCTTTTTTTTCTTTAGTATTTATAGTTTGAGTAATAGGGTTTAATCAATATTTAAAATCTAAAAAAAATAAATGAAATATTTGAAGACTAATTTAGGTTACTATTTTAAATTTAAACATAAATATTTGATATAAAATTATGAAAACTGAAACTATTTTCTTCGATTAACACGGAACTTGTGAAAATCTACCAAACAATAATTAAATTCGCTCCAATTTTCTTTAACTCCTAAAAAAACTTTTCTGAGCCGCCAAAAAGGATGAATCGCGTTTATTTCATGTTATTCGCATCAACATGTTACACAAACTAATTTAAAACGGCATGGGAAATACCTTAAGTACACCAACCCCCTCCAGAATTAAACTACTTATCATCAAATTACATATAACTCATTACAATTCACAAAAAAACCTTAAGAATCTGAATTGTCGATTATATGTTTTCATAATTATATCATTAGCCGTAATAATTGTTTGACGTTTCCTTCGTATTAAGTGTATTGTGTTATAATAGTTTTCCCTTCCTTCCAAGCCCTTCTATACGTCAGTATTTCATCAACAATTGACTACTAATACTCAATGAAAAATACATTTACGTTGTCCTGAAACACGTCAATCACTTTTAAATTGCAACGCCAACAAACCTTCAGGACTAAAAATACGGGAGTAGATAATAGCGCACGTACGTCTAAAGTCAATCCTCCGAACAGAAATGTAAGGTCTGTTCATTTACCATTTTCTTCTACTATTACTGCTATTATGCTACTTAACAACTTCTATTCTGGACACAAATAATTAATTCCTCCTGCACCAATAATCTGACTCAACAACACTCAGTACTCACGTGCTGAAACCTCATATATACGGCTTATGTATATCAACTAAGAACAGGTAATTTATAAATCTTTTCTTAACGCCACTAGTAAGCTTCGAAATGATATTGTAGTATTTTGTTTTCTTCTTCAGCAATTTGGATCTCTATAATAGCAAATGCATCTCACTATACCTATCACAACAACACGTAAATCCAGGTGTGTAGATTACTGTGTAAAAACTTTCATAATTAAAAAATACCTTGTCAATGGTCCCTGTAACGATTACAGCAATGCAAGAGAAAATCGCTTGCGTAATGGTAGTTTTTATAAATTATGTTGAAACTGTTCGAGTTTTCAAGTATTGACGAAAACGGTCTGAAAGGGTGCATGACGATGACGAAATAAGGAATAACAATATTTGTCGCAACTTGTAAGTATTATTTACACCTATAAGTAATAATTTGATAGGTTTACGTCCATTTACAATAAAAACAACGTTACGTCCGCAACTATGTGTATTTTTTCTCATTTATTATCTTTGTGGTCACTATTTATGACAATAGCGGAGGCTTGACGAGACCGCTATAGTATCTAAGGCATACTTAGACTTCTGTTAATGATATGATTTTCAAGTGAACCGCTATTTATTGTCAAGGTCTCCCTCAATTCATGAATATTTTTTTAAATTAAAAAAATGTAGTACAACAAAAAAAACACAATGTTTTCGACTGGCAGTACCGAAATGTCTTAGTTCTAAAAATCTGCACCGGTATGATCGCGGTCAGCCGAGCAGTCTCCAATGCAAGAGCAAAAGAGATAGTCGCGCAACATTCTTCGCGGAAAATGAACCATTTTCTCAAGTGTAAGCGAGACATAAACCGTTCACTTTGATTCTATTTTTTTCCCATTTACGTTTTTTTTCAAATGCTGCAGTTTTTCTTGTGTGGGTATTTTATTACTAAGAACAAATACGAGTTCAAAATCGAAATGTCTTAGTATATACGGAAATTTTTATGACTTACGCCTTTTCGTTTAATGGACAAGTATTTGATTAGTAAGAAAGGAAAACTTGCTCAATACTAGAATGTCTTAATTTGTATGTTGACTTTTAAAGACTTGCGATATTTGTTATTTGGACGTTGAAGACTGAATAGATATTTAATCTCGGTTCATTTGTATTGTAAAATGGTAGTCCGATTTTTGACAAAGACTACATAGAATTAATTTTCAATATCAAGACATTGAACTTAATGATGTTTTTGAACTAACATATCATATACAGGTTAGAATATGTTAGGTTAGGTTAGGTTATTAGGTATTTAATATGCAAGGAAGGGAAGTATTTGCAGCAAGTGTTCGAGGACATGAGTTGTAGCTCATATGCTGAGCTGAAGAAGATTGCAAAGGATCGAGAGGAGTGAATATCGAGATGCAAGATTTTGTTTCTGCAAAACCAATCCACCTGATTGATACTACGAAAAAGAATATGCAAGGAAATTATCCGTTTATATAATTTTTTGTTACATTCTATAAAATACAGCAGGAAAGTATCTACCTAAATAGTTTCTATTCATGAGTATTTTTAATGTTTTAGATTTTTTAATTTAGTTTCTTAGGAAGGCAGTCACATAAGGGATGTAACTAAAAACGATTTCATATTAATTTAGCGACCCCCAGCGTGCACGCCAACAACACCCAAATTTCAGAACACCATGTTTAGCAGCTTGTAACTGAGACAACTTCCATATAAACTACAAAAAAAAACATTACGTAGTTCGTAATAATTAAATAAAAATACCTCTAAGACCCATTCAGTTTTCATTCCTTTAATCGTTCCTTCCCTTAACAAAAAAAAAACACGAATCTTAAAAATCAGCTTCCTTAAGTGGTTGCTCTCCTTAATTCAAGTTTATTGACTCGAAGTATTTAACTTAATTCTTTTATGAGATTGATTTCATGAATGATTCGTGTTTTTTAAGGATTTTACGCAGTGACTCTCAAACTGTATGGAAAATGGTAAGCGCGCGCAGACCTATTGGTTGCCATGTTCTTCGTCATATTTTCTTGAAAACAAACTTTCATTCTTGTGATTTATTGAAATTGTAAATATAAACGAAATAGCAGCGTTATGTGACAATGTTGTAAGCGGTATATGGCGCTGTCAAACTATGTCAATTGGTATGGCCTTGAGCCATGACATGTATACTTGTACAAAAATTACACCCACTGAGATAGCAACAAGTTTGCTAAATATTACGCGTAAGCTAATTTTTTTTTTATTTTTTATTTTAACACATTTAGAAGATTACCGATTGATGGTGATAGTAATTCTGAAGACTCATCTGTGGAATTATATGACGCTTTACCATGGTGTATTTGTCTAAACGCTGCATGTGGAGTGTTGATCCGCCAACGTCATAGACTACAGCTCGAGATTCACGCATCATCCTTTATTATTACAGGAATTTACTATGAATGGGTGGTCTTCACGGGACGACTTTCTTCTACCACCAATTTTATATAATCGGCTATGACTGACATTTTACGGGTGATCAAATTCATACCAAATGGGGCTATTTTAGATCTCAGAAATCGATTAAAAATCCATTTTTTTTAATCTCCATCGGGGATCGAACCCATGACCTTTGGCTTGCAAAGCAAACACTTTGACCATTGAGCTATGACCGCTGGCGGTTTTGAGTATACGAGTATAAATAGGTTGTCTCACAGTGATACCTGAGATAGCAGGATCTAAGATGTTTTAAACTAAACTAACATTACTTTCATAAAAGTTTAAACTGTTTTTAGTATAAATAACTTCTTAGGTTTTCACGGCCAGATTTGATGTTGTGGCTTTTGGCAATGGCGGTCGAAATATTGGTTGAAAAAAGTTCACCACACACGGCTCAACCCAAAAGCCACAACATCATGTTTTTAGGATATTACCAATTTAAAGTTTTTCAAACTTTTCATTTTTATGACATTATTTAAAATTGACTTCTGTTATAGGATAAAGCACGTTTTTGTTGTACGCTGTCAAGAATAGCTTACGGACGTATTCGTTTATAGACTACTGAATCATTATATTGTTAATAACTAACGTAAAAAGGTTATAAATTCTAGATTTCTTTTAATATTTACATTATATATTAATTAAATATTTAACTGAAGTAAAGCAACAACCTATTTCATTGCAGATGACGTCTATAGCCGTCATGACCTTTGCGTGGCTATTTATGCTTAACTTTAAAGCCATATTCTTCTGCTGAAAATATAACTGAATATACAAAATTGCATTTAAGTAGAAAAATGACATTACTTTTTCATTTCTGTCAAATTTTTGGAGCAATATTAACCATAAATCTGTTTCTTCTTCGTTTTGTCAGTTGTCTAAGAACAAATATGGTTCCCGATGACCTCCGGAGCG
The DNA here is from genome assembly GCA_022606575.1 of Glossosoma conforme. Taxonomy (NCBI): domain Eukaryota; kingdom Metazoa; phylum Arthropoda; class Insecta; order Trichoptera; family Glossosomatidae; genus Glossosoma; species Glossosoma conforme. The sequence continues at coordinate 2,525,290 of JAGTXR010000020.1, read as the reverse complement.
AGCTGCATCAATAGTATGCGATGCATATTTTTGAGCGATTTGTTAATCAGAATCGTCCTGGAGGACATTGGGCACTATGCATAGTATGCACTCAGCGAAACTATAAGTGCAGACATGACTTGGGACACAAAGGGTAGTATAGTAGCAGAAATTTGTGACAAAAATATGAAATGTTGTTTTGATTTAATATGTATAACGTTTTTAAACTTTCGTTTAGGAAGACCGTGGATTCATGCACGCTGTGCACTTTTGATGATTTTTAAAATGTATTATTTATTTGCATTGTTTCTAAGTTCTTTAAATATCATATAAAAGAATATCAAAACAATAATTACATAAGCTTAACATTAATATCAGTCTAGTATGTACTTATCTTTATGCAACATTATCTATACCAATCGTTTGCACATACATTATACCACTTCAAGACGAAGCTGGTTTATTTTTCCATCTCTGTAACTTTCTTACGCAACATGCAACAGTTAGAGAAAGTTTCACGGAGGTATTTTGCATCAGATTAATTAATGTGAACATATTATATCATAAAGGTAAAGACATATTGTTACATTTTTTTATTTAATTTTAAGCTATCAAATAATAAGGGCGTTATTGTGGAACCGTGTGTTTACACACTACATACGAGTATTTCGCTATTTTATAATAATTAGCTAGACGGTAAAAATCGAGCAATTCAATTAGAAATATAATTATTTTATTTGGTCTTTAAGTAACGGTATTATTTCCTTTGATTACTCAAACATTATTAAAAATAATTTGCTTAAAGTCTTTGCTTAACCCTTTCATTACGGCTCGGTTTGAATACAAATTACACTGTCAATTGTAAAAATAGTATAAGAAACATAAATGTACTTATCTGGTCTATTTTCATATATCACATTGGTTCTTGTATCCTTTAGCCATCAGATGATGCATAAAAAACTATTCTAAGAAAGTAGCAAAACGATATATCACGTCAACCGATGTCGACAGTCGGGAAATCTTATGACGAAAGGGTTAATTAATTAGTATTTATTGAAATAATTTTAAGATTTTACATAAATAACTAAAATGTATTTTTCTTTTTTTACAGGTACGAAGAAAATATACTGAAAGGCAATGTGACTACATTATCGACAATATTAATTTATGTTTATTAAAACCTAATTTGGTATGTACCCTTTTTTGTTAAGGTTTTTTTTTTCTTCTTGTGTTCGTTCCATATCTGGAACATATTACTACCAAAATCCACCACTCAGTTCTGTCAGATGTAATTTTACATGCCTTATACCAAGACATCTCTGCACTTGAAGGTCCACCTAAAAATATATGGTTCCCGATGACCTCCAGGATAGGAGCTTGCGGACTTGATGAGCTGTTTTTTTATTTTTGCGATGCATATTTTGGGTATTTTTTTATCGGACTTTTAAAGGAGATTAAACTATTAACACGACGCACAGAAGACCTACACCATTTAGTAATAAGCAGCAGTAAGTAACAAACGATGACCCATCGATGTTTTTTTATCTATACACATATATGAGAATACCGACAGAGGTAATAGTAATTTTGATGTCTCATCTGTTGAATTCTATGACTCTTACCGTGGTGCATATGACTAAGCGCTGCATATGGAGTGTTGATCCGCCAACGGCATAGACTGCCCCGAGATTCACCCATCATCCTTATTATTACAGGAATTTACTATGAATGGGTGATCTTAATGGGACGACTTTCGTCTAGCATCAATTTTTATTAATAGGCTATGACTGTTTTTACGGGTAAAGGATCAAATTCACACCGACCGAGGGTATTTTAGAGCTCAGGAATGGATTAAAAATATTTTTTTTAATCTCCGTCGGGGATCAAACCCACGACCTTTGGCTTGCCAAGCAAACGCTTTGACCATTGAGCTATACCCGCCGGTATGTTCTAGTTAATGTTAAGGGTTCCTTAACTGTGGTGATCTAACGAGAACCGCGTTAACAATGTGCTTTTTTTCGTATAAAGATTATTGCACAAACTATAATCTTAAATTATTTTTAATTAAAAAAGAACAAATAAAAAAATATTTAATTTTGATTCACATTTATTTTTAATGATTACATGTTTCAGACTCCCTGGGAGTCCGAAACATGTAGCCATTGAAAATAAATGTGAATCAAAACTAAATATTTTTATTTGTTAATTTTTAATTAAATTTAATTTTAAAATTTTAATTATGCAGTTAATCAAGTATTGTCAGTTGATAACCTTAATGTAATTATTGCAAAAACAAATAATACTAAAATTGTTATTTTGCTGACGAGATTATGATTAGAAGTAACAACAAGAAAAATAATCTAAAACAGAAAAATTATTTGTCTACATACGAGTATAATGTGAAGTTTTTTCTTAAATATAAAATATTAATTGTTTATGTCTAGTTTTTTCGATATCCGTTAAAATTTAATTGAAAATAAAAAAATTAAAATTATGTGAGGTTTTCTTTTGATGAAATTTAAATTGGCAATAAGCTGAAATGTGAAATGCATCAAATGCAGAACACTATTAGTGCTATTAAGCTAATTCGCAATGTTCTTAGTGAAGAATACGTGTTATAATCTGCATTGATGGCAGGGTCTTCTGTACAGTGCTTAATCACTTTCGTTTATTGAAAATATTAATATCCTTATAATATACCAGGGGTTATAGCTCAATGCTTTGCTTGGCAAGCTGTAGGTTCAACACTCCACATGCAGCATTTATCCATATGCAGCATGTTAAGCGTCATAAAATTCCACAGATGAGACTTTTGAATCACTATCACAATTAGTCGATATTTTGCTGTATGTGTTGATATAAAAAATATAGAATAATAGAACATGTCAAATCAAGGAACATAGACTAAACTATAAGTTTTACATTAAGCAAAGAGCTTGTTGACATCAAAACTGCTATTACGATGCAAGCTTGTATTGTATGATAAAATAAATAGTTTAAATAATAAAAAAATATATAAAAATAAAACATGCTAAAATTACAACTATGGATAACTTCCAAAAAAAGTGAGTGATTTGAGCAATCCTAACTAATGATCAATTCACGGATGATCCCGCTCCCGAGGGCTAGAGACCTTATCGTTCTCGAAAGACCCTGAACCCAAACATTTCGATGTTGAAGATAATGCACTACGTTCTGGAAAGTCAGTTGAAGCTAATGAAGACACAATATAAAGATCAATTGATTAGTATTGTCGTCTAGCCAATCTAATCGTCAATTTTCGCCTTGTTGTCGTGTTCTGTATATGGCACCTCATTACCTTTTGCGATACTCTCTGTACAGATACGGCTTTCACCAATTGGACGTAATTTAATCGATTTATCCGTATCGAAAAGTTGTGTGTCATTTCTGCCATAGATACATCGAGAAAGTTACACAAGTAAGTGACATGTGGTGCAGAAACTAGTGATGTTGCAAATTAGATGAAAAATGATGCAGACTGCATCTTGATCGTAGTTGTTAACGAATGATTAAGACATTTACACTTGGTTGGACAAGTTTATTAATTTTATCAGTATCTATATTTGAGATCATATAAATATATTTACGTTAGTTATTTTGATATTTATTGTATATTCGTGCGCGGGGTGTTCAGAAATCCTGATATTTTGCTGGAAATCGGTTTGTTTGTCCCTGACAATTATTTAAGGATAAGGAGGCGCAGATTGTTTGTTCTTCCTAGGAGTAACACTAACCTGCCAGAGACTGTGCCTATTGGGAGAGTGATCAGACTGTTCAACCATATCGCCTCGAATATTGATATATTCCACTTGAGAGAAGCCCAGTTTCGACATGAGCTCCACGAATTTATTTATCGAAGTAATGTCGTGGAGTCTTCTGTATAGAAGTGAAGCTTTGGGTTTTTTAAATATTTTTTTGTAAATAGTTTTATTATAAAGTTGAAATCTGTTTTAAAATCGAAATAACCAATTGTTATCTTTATACAAGTTAAATAAAAATAAATTGACAAAATTGAATTGAAATTTTGAATAATAAGATTGTAAATTTAGTGTTTAACGTATTATATTATCAATGATTCACTTATGTATGGCATATTCATTAATTTTAATATCAGCTCGATACAGGCCTGGCAGGCTGGTGCCGAAAAGCATCGATATACGACCTTTCGTCTCTTATTTTAGTTAGCTCTTCGTGCAAGCATAAATAAAAATGTTATGAATATAAGAAATGGCGAAGAAATGTTTCGTCAAAGGGCTGACAGGCCTGCTTGTGTTACAGCGTGCTCCCAGGCACGTCGGCTCGGGGTCTCAACGGAGGTAGATCGTTCATTGTCCGTGGACTGAGCCGAATACCAAAGTTGTCAATCTTTATCTTAAATATATCCCAATGTGTTTCTGAAAAGCTCTTTATGTTGCTCATCTGCCCTTCATCCCTCCACCACGCGTTCTGATAACTTTTCCGGCGACGAAAATTAGGTTTTTTACTCTCGTAACGGGGATATTAATTAATCAAAGAACAAATTCACGTTTTTAGTTTGATTATATTTCAGACCAACAACAGGATATTGTAAGCGTGTTTCAAGTAAGATAAACAAAAAAATCATGTCCAGACAAGATGGGCTATCGCTGGAAGTTTACCGTGTGTTTTTGGTAGGATTAAGCCGCCCCATAACTCAATGGTCCAAGCAGCGGGATCGTAGGATTCGTCAAATGATCTTCTTAAAAAATTCGATCGACTAATCAACGAAAATATGCCTCAGATGTAAAGATGTCTTGACTTTAAATCCACGAACACTCTCGCCGTGGGAGTCTTCGCGAAACATATATTTTCCCAGATGGACCTTCAGGTACAGATATGTATTGGGTAAAGACAATGTACCGAACGAAGCGTCGGCAATTTGTTGTTTCATGTACAGAATAAAAATATTTTTAATTTTATTGAAATATTATATCTTTTACAATATTTTTAAGTACAAGAAGATATGTACCAAATGGCAACATATTGCATCACCGTGTTGGATAAAGAAATCGACAAGGTGGAAAAAACGAGGTTCGAATTCTCGCATCTGTTGTTTACTTTTCATATAAAATGATATTTGCCGTGAATTTATAAATGAATCGGTTGTTTTACGAGTAGTATTGGTATAAGTCTTCAGTGACTTATAATTTAAAGTATTAAGAATATTGATATGTGTTGATATATTTCACGTAAAGAGGGCCCAATTCAGGCATGAACTCTACGAGTTTCTGGTTTGTTGGCGTCGTCTGTTTGATGAGCATTGGGACCTTCTGTTACTTGTCTTTATTGCTTTGTTCTTAGTACTAAGTCGTAAGTGCCTATATTTGTATATTAATTTTGATCGTAATTCAGTAACGATTTGTTTTTTTTTTTATTTGTAATGTTTCTGTAAGTGAAATAAATAATTAAATTGAATAAAAATTAAATAGAAAAAAATATATACCCACATTTCAATAAATAAAGGTTATGTTTAATTAAATTACTAACTTTAAGAAACTCACTCGTAATAATTGTCATTTTAAAATTTTCCGTGAATTCATCATAAACTTATATGATTTGATCCAAAAAAATATATTTAGCATCTCCCTGCAACATACGAGAACATTTAATGTATTTTACATTAAAGTGATAAGCTTGGAAATAGTTTTATTCAATTTTATTTATTTTTTTCCTTGCTGAAACATTACAAATTTTATCAATTCAATGCATTTCTTAAGTACAATAATATAAATACAATTATATAATATAAAATATAAATACAATAGGTAACATAAATGTGGTGATGTAAATTTATTGACACATTTAGTATCACTGACCTCACACTCAGAACTAGCATCAGGAGACTCAAGATAAACAGTTTGACTTGTAACAACAAAAACCCTGTCATAAGTATATCATGATTGACTCACAAATAATAAGGCATTATTGTCACAAAATAAAACGTGTAACATTTCGCCTCCATAAACACCAGTACTGAATTTAAAGCAATATAACACTAAATATCTCAATATCTTCACTCAAGTTGGTTTCAACCACTGTTCACTGCGATTCTTTTGTCTTATGCGTATCCAGGGTTGAACAATGGTCCTTTCAGGCCACACTTGAGGCTCCATGAGACTCCAGCGAAGTCGCGATGACCCCGACTTTGAAAGAAGTTGACAGCGTCCGCCTGCTGACAATCCTCCTGATGGTCATCCAAGAAGGATTGAATGCAGCGGTCGCTGCCAAGAAGCTCTGCAAGTCCTCAGCCGATGTATCTGGGTGAAGGCCCTTGGCGTGAAGATACGCCATCTTCACTCCAGTAACGTTTTTGAAGGAGCTGCAGAACCACGGATCATCAGACATGCTGAATGTTGTTGCCTTTCCCCATGCGGAGAGGCGCGACTCAACTTAGAACGCCACGGAGAAAGCACTCAGGTCCTCCAGTTCCTCGAACGATGATTCGTCCCGGCTGAGAACGGGGAGTCCTTGGGAGCCTTGCTCGAAACAGCAGGGCTCCTTCGATAGTATCTTCCGAGGAGTCCTCTTCGGTGGCCTCACTCGAAGCGGATTCTTTGACGGCAGGTTCGGAGTCTCTGCTGTCACAGTTAAGCGACATCGACACAGGAATGTTGACAGCTTCAGCGTAGGTAGCCGGAATTGATTTGCACGCTCGAGGTAAGCGCCTTCTGCGGGAAGTCGGCAGACTTGTCGGGTTGGGTGGAGGGTCCACACCAACGGATGTCAGAGCATCATCCATCCCGCATCCAACAGCCTTTAAGAGCCACTCCAGCAGCAAACGGTGATCTTCTAAGCGACGATTTATTTGCGCGATATCACAATCGCAACAGTTCGCCATCTTGTAGGTAGGATGACTAGACACGTCCGCCCGGTTTGAGTGTCGAGCGACGAATTTTATTGTTTTATCGTATTCACCCACGTATTTATTGTTTGTGGTTGATTAATAGATCCACTAATTGCATAAAAACGATTTGATCGTCGATGATCCATGTATATCGCCTGTAGTTGCAACATTGTTGTGCAACACGGCAACTATCGATGGCAATATTGCCGTCCATTACCGCGGTAAAGACCGTGTTTACACGCCCCATAAAACATGTAGCTAACGATCTTCATACTTTGCGTTAGACTGAGAGACAAGATCAACTGAACGCACTATATAATGGAGGGAATCGTACATACTAATTACACTTCCTAAGAAAAAAGTAAAATTGAAAACATATATTTTTTTTTTATTTGAAAATCATAAAGCGTATTTTCATAAAAAAAAAGTAAGCACTGGATCTCTTTTAAAATAAGGGACATGTAAGTCACAATTTTAAATTTTTTTTATTATACAATTTTTAGGTTTAGAAATTTGGTACGAGTATTATACAAACTACACACAAGGTTAGACCATACGAACAACAAATATACTAAGGCTGTTGTTAAAATCATTGTAGATAAGATAATTCGTTGATATTTGCTCGATATAGCCCTAGCAGACTGGTGCCGAAAAGCCTCGTTATATTATCTTTCGTCTCTTATTTTTGTTCGCTCTTCGACCACGCATAAATAAAAATATTTCTAATATAAGAAAAGGTGTTGCATCGCCATTTCGGCTTGTTTTGACAGAACATAATTCGTCAAAGGGCCGACAGGTGATAGAAGTGCGCTGGGGTGTTACGAAGTTCTCAGAGTCACTTCGGCTCGGCTCTCAACGAAAGTAGATCGTTCATTGTCCGTGGCCTGAGCCGAATACCAAAGTTTATCGATTTTTATCTAAAATATATCCCAATGTGCTTCTAAAAAGTTCTTCGTGTTTCTCATCTGCTCCTCATCCCTCCACTACGCGTCTTAAGAGTTATCGTATATATCGTATATAAATAAGAGGCTATTCTATGGCGGCCTCGTTAACTACGACCGTCATCCTTACTTCGCAACCTTAGACTGAGGTCTATTTGACATCGAACTGATACACCTAGAATCACGGGAAGGCCTTCAGCCACTCTCTAACAAGCAGCTTTTTGTGTGCGTCCAGTAACTGCAAAAACAGGAAGGGATAGGGAGGGTTTTCACCAAGCGAGTTGTCCTCCCGATGATATCGTTGATGTAGCTCAACAGAAAAGAACTTACAAAACAAAGTAACGGCTTACGAATGTCCTCCCAAAAATGGCAAAGACTCCCAGATGATATCACGAATAACTCCCCTTAAATTAGTAAGCTCTATCACGCTCAGACAGGGCGGCTGGACGCTGCATGCGGAAAATATTTATTCTATTTGTGTACGAGTTATAGTGATAGCACAAGTTTACAAGTGATAATTAATTTGCTTTAATATTTTTTAATATTATTTTCGTTTGTTTGTTATATTTCTCATAGTTTGAGATATATAAATAAGATCATTGCAAACCCTGCAGCTATTTTTATGTAAACTCTCTTTTGTGTTTTTTGCCATTCTTGGTGCTTGCAGGCTCTCGGCAAATACGTATCTATCTATAATAAACCATTAAAAACAGCATACTTGTACAACAAGAAGGAAGTGATATCTATTAATCATTTCCCTTAGACTAGTAATTCTGGTATAGTCAGTGTTTTTTCAATCTCACTACGAGAATGTGATGACTTTATACCGGAATAAAATGACGTCTCATATTATTTATATAATTCTTGTTAAATAATGAAATATTTTCTTTTCAACAACAAATTTTGTATGCACATATTTAAGAGTTCATATTCACCGTAGTAATAAGGCATTCTTGAATTTCAAGTAATTTTAATCATATTTAATTAAAGGCATCTATCAACAAAGTATGAATTAATTTAATTTCTTAAATAGTATTATCAACTTTATGATGCGTAATACATTATGTTGACGCAAACTGAAGCAACTTTGCTAATCGTATTTTACATAAATGTATACATTATATATCAAAAGCTTCGCTGATGAACGCTTCGCAGCCTAAAAGCACTTATTTGAAAATTTCAAATTGTTATAAAATGTCTAATTGTTAGATTTTTCTACCCAACTCAGTAATGTTACCAACACATAAAAAATATGCTGTAAATGCTGCATTCTTATTGGGTCGTTCAGGGACAAAATGTTCTTAGCAATTAGATGATATTATTCAATTCATATTAAGTAAATATTTTATTATTGTTTAAAAAATCAATCGACCATTTCTAAGCTATATATACACCACCAGTTGTTGTGAATTTGATCCCTCATTCGTAAAATACCAGTCATGGTCTATTGATTAAAATAAGTGGTAGACCAAAGTTAACCTGTAAAAAACAACCATTCAAAGTAAATTCCTGTAATTAATGGATGATGCGTGAATGTCGAGCTGTCGTATATTACAATCGCCGATCAACATTCCATATTTTAAGCGTCATAGAATGCACAAAAGAGATTTTTGCATCACTATCGCCGTCTGTCGTAATTCTCTTATATGTGTTTACATAAATAAATGTAATAGCAGTTTTCGAAACAAAATTTGTTTAATGAAAACTCGAAATATATATATTGATATCAGCTTGATATAGCTCCTTAAGGCCGGTGCCGTAAAGCCTCAACAAGCGATCTTTTGTCTATTATTTTGGTTCGATTGCGTGACATCTACATCGAATGTTTGCATACGCCAAGATAATTGTTATGACACTTGGCCTATTGCCGGTTAGTACGACTGTCATATTGGCAGTTGGTACCGTGGAAATGTGAGATCGCGCCGTGGGCTGGCAGTTGAAATTTAACTCGCGCCCGTCACAGTGCGCGCGTCCTGTGCGTTCGCTGTGGCGGGCGACGTTTGTGACAATAAACATGTATCGTGAAACAGAAACAAGTTGTTTATAATGTGAACCTGATCCTGCATCCTTCATCCAGTAAGCCGATGTCCAAAAAATGGAAGAGGAGGATATCAATATATATATCTTTTACTTACAATTAAACGAATCGACATATTTTTAATTTTTCTTTATGCCCCCGGGCTTTTGCCATCGTGGAAACTAAACGGGAACTAAACGTAAAAAATGGCGCATATGGTAGATGAGCTGACTTGGGATGAGGCGAGAATCATGGCAGCTGACTATGCTTTATGTCGCTATTTTCTGACAGCGAAAAAATCTCATCAAGAAAAATATGTTCAATTTCATATCGTCATTTGTATAGTGATGCATCGGATTGCTCTTGACCAATGAACTTAACTATAGAAATGTTAGAGTTTTTCATATTCTCCACAAAGTGCATGTCATCTTTTTTCGGGTTATGTCTAAAGCGTCATTCATGTCATTTCCAAATGTCAATGTCACGGCTACGACACTCAGCTTTCGTTTTCGGGCAAAGATGTTCAAGCCATTGCTTCTCAAACATTTCGCAATGTATGACTATCTTTATATACAATTAATAATATTTTTAACAATAATAACATAAGATAGCAAATATTTTCATATCAAACGCTTAACTCATCAATTACGTGAGGCTATTTGCAGTACAATTTTGGAAGTTAAAATATTAATATTTTTTGTAAAAAGTATGATATTATTTATTAAACATTAAAAATAAGTTCCGAGTATCAATTTAAGACCAATAACGTTGGTGCGTTGAGCCGCCATTTGGAACGAAACGGTCCATGTCTCGAGTGCGTCGAGCTATTGTAATTATCTGAAAATTCTGATTAACAAATCACTTAAAATACACCTCAGATACTACAGCTGCCTCATTAAGTCACCCGGATGCTCTGGAGGTCATCGGTAAACATATATGTTAACATCCTCCTCTCTCAAAGAGGGGCGTTATTACGTCGTGTGAGGGCACGATGAGGAGCAGGTCAGCAGACAAAGACGTTAAAAACATCACATGTGTCTGACCACGCGGAATGACATGCCGCGCGGCCGTGACGCGGACCTTGCTTCGCCAAAGGGTGGGGACCAACTGCCGGCCGTCGGCACTTCCGCGGCCCGTATTCGGTCACCAGCACCGCGCGGTGGCAAAACTATGTAACTAGTCCCAATCTTGCCATACGTAAAGGTATGGCAAGCGACAAAAATACGAGACGAAAGATTGTCTATCGAGGTTTTCGGTACCAGTTAGCAAAGGCTACATCGTGCTGATGTCAATGTTCACAAGTAAACCGTCAGGTGCAGAGGGACGGACAATGGAAACTTATAGAAATAAGTGGCGGCAATTTACGGTGACCATATGATATGATGCCAGAACGAGTAATGATGTACGCAAAAAATATGTTCTACGTTGTGTTTGTGCACGAGTTTGGATGATTTCAAATGTATATTTATCTGTTTGAAGAAATCTATGAAGGAAGTATGAAGAAAGAAACATAGATACTGAAAGAGTAAACAGTGATTTTCAGGAATTTTCTTTTTTAAATAACGTAAAATATTTTTTAAGTTTGACAATCTCACATGAAACATGACACATATGTGTGGTGTTCTTGTACTGTGGTTAATTGATGTGTGAAAATATCGCTTCGGTATTTTCACCTCATTTTGTCATTGGTGAAACTTTTCGCCATCGACCCGAGAGTCCACGTTTGATTCTTCTTGTTTTCACGGCTGCAATAAATTCTGCATCTTAACTGCGTCGTAAAATATGCGACGGCCATTAAGGTTAAACGTTCAGCAATATTAAAATATTAACTATAGATAATTACTGCACAGCTTTCATTGGTTTTCATTTTAATGGAGTTTTAACGTAATTTCAAATTGAAAATAGATAGTAATTAAATATACACATTCTATACATTAAATTCTTTATACGCATCAATTCATTCAGAAAAAATATCGTCAGAAGCGGGATGGGAACCTGCGAGCCTTGGAACCCACCCGTTGCTCTTGTTCATTACCCTAATCCACTCGACTAACTCCTGCCCGAACTGGTTCCAAGGTTTGCAGGTTCGCATCGCGCTTCTGCCGATATTTTTTCTGAATGAATTGATGCGTATAAAGAATTTTATGTATAATATGTGTATATTTAATTACTTATAATATTGTAATATAGTCAATGATCTATGTGTTACGGACGTCCGACTATGTAGAATTAAGTTTATTATTTAATTATTGAGCTTCTAGGCGCCCGGTACTGTTAGGCGGTCTTTCGAGCCTGAATAAAGAAACATTCATGCTTAAGGCTCGACGACCGCCGTACCGCGCAGGCATCGAAATAGGTAAACTGGATAAATAAGATATATGTATACAATACGAATTGCGCTCTCGAAGTTGAGAGACGTGCGTATGAGAGCTCCCGAGCCTCGACGCCTAGACCCCGGCAGAAGGGGGCGGCGACGCGCTAAATCGGGGTGCGCTGATTGGTCCACGTTCTCGCCAGGGCGAGCCGCCCTGGGGTGACATGGTATAAGTATACGTATTGAAAACCAAAATAAACAGAGTTGAAAATAAATACTTTCGAGTTTTACTCTCTCCCGCCTTGGACCCCCCCTGGACTTCTCGACGCTTCCGGCTCTCAGCGCTGGACGGATAACCTGCTTTGGGATAGCAGACTTCGTGCCGGCCAGCAGAGCGGAACAACAGCTGCCTTACAACCAGCTGTCCGGGACCTGAGCCGAATGAAGACGAGGACCCGCACCCACCGCCCGTAGAGCGGTTCGAACAGTCGAGGCTGACTGGTCGTCTACACTATGAAAGAAGATTAGAATATTGAAAAAATAAAATAATATTCTAATAAATATTTAAATCCATGTGAAAATAGATATATGAAGATTTTGCACTTGATATAAAATACGATCATTATTTATGTTTTTGATATTGCACTTCTATAGACGTTACCCGTGTCACACCCGCATCACAGCCGAAAGACAAGTAAGTCTGCTTGAAAATGCGCTCATTCTGATTATGATTTTGTAGACACTGTACAGTAGTGCTGAAGGGAAAGAATCAATGAAAGTTTAGTGTCACAGTCACGGGTTAAAGGCATAGCGATTTTTAAAGCCAAGATAATAAAAGAAGATGGTTCGTTCACAACAAATATGAGTGAAATTGGTAATTACTCCGATTTTTCTATTACTCAAAAAGTATTCATGCCAGATAGGGCCGAGGTATTTCCTTCGAATCGCATCGAAAAAGTTTGCTCTTAACCCTTTCATTACGGCTCGGTTTGACTACAAATTATACTGTCAATTATAAAACACGTATTTGGAGCATAAATTTACTTATCCGGTCTATTTTCATATATCACATTGGTTCTTGTATCTTTCAGCTATAAGTTAATGCATAAAAAACTATTCTAAGAAAGTAGCAAAACGATATATCACGTCAACCGATGACAACGGTCGGGGAATCTAATGACGGCATATGCCGACAACCGATGCGAATGGGTTAGCAAGGAACTGATAGTTCCTGATAATATACTCTAATGCTTGGGAAGGGGCGCCACGGGGACACTTATTGTTTGAAACAAGATTAAATTAACTGAATGTCATGATTTTGATGCTGTTGAAGTATTTATTATAGAAGAACGACAATAGCACACTGCAAACACGGTTGATGTACACGATCACATTAACTAATAATAAAGCGATATTTTTCCCTTATCCAGTGTTTATCATTAATTTGCTAATGATTTCAATCCAATTTTTTTTTCACTTACAGAAACATTAAAAAAATTCAAATCTTTACTGAAGAACAATCAAGATTAATATACAAATATGGGTACTTATGATTAAGTATTAAGAACAAAGCAATATAGACAAGCATCAGAAGGTCCAAATGCTCATCAAACAGACGACTCCAACAAATCATGCCTCCAAAGAAACTCGTGGAGTTATCAACGTGAAAACATGTTACGTGAAATATATCAACATCCGAAGTGATTTAGTTGAACAGTCTGATCCCTCTCCCAAGAGGAATAGTCTCTGGCAATATAGTGTTAATTTTTGGGAGAGCGAACAATCTGTGCCTCCTTATTCTCAGATATTTCTCGGGAACATACAGACCGATTCTCAACAATGATGTCCAGATACATTGATTATTTCACTAATTCCTGGGATAATCATACTTTCTAGAATATTTTTAAACAAACAAATGTTACGACACCATATGGAGATGTTGCCGTTAGATGAACAACTAGGAGATGTAATGGTCAGCTCTGCTGGGCACATTTGCAATTTATATCATACGCAAAGCTATCGCGGCTTTGGAAAGTTTAGAATAATTATAAATATTACGAGCGCAGCAATTATTAACTCACCAAACGTCTTAAGCACACTCGGCTTTTGATAATGACGTCACTGTGAATTTCTTTTATTCCCTTTTTTCTACTTTTGAGGTCAGAAATTCAAAAAAATACACATAACTTACGAATTACTATAAACCAACGAACACAGGTAAATGACTGGTTGTAATGTCCGCATAGGATTTACAAGAAGTTGTTTTCATCCATTCAGTCTATAGTTCGGTTCGAGACCCGAGTGGTACGTACTTAAATAAATAGACTGTCGGTAACTAATAATATAACAAGCGTGTGAATAAATGTTGACTGATTTAATCATAAAAATAATAATATACATACTCTGAATATATACTACAGAGACCTTTGTCGTTATATGATGTTAACAATGGTATATATATATAAACCTCAGGTTTCGCGTGTCTGCCCAGGCAGAGAATAGTCGTGTGGATAGCGTGGTGTGTAGAATTGAGCAAAGGTGCAAGGCTCGTCGTTCGAATCCCACGTCTGCCGATATTTTTTCTGAATGAATCGATGCGTATAAAATTTGATGTTTAATTGTATGTGTGTTTGACTTTTACACTTTATATTGCTATATTAATTTCAAAATACATTTTCGAACATTAAAAGCGGATAATTTGTAATTTTCAATTTCGTAAATGTACTTGAAGACCATGGTTTCGCTTATAATGAGAGTTTTGTCATTTTTTCACTTGTATACTCGTACTGACGACTTGTGAATAAACAGTGCTAAAGTGTTACTGATGAGTCCAAGTAATATTTAATGGCCTGTATTTCTTTGTTCAGTAACTTATTCAAGGTTTTCGCAGTAAGTAAAGTCAATTGGCAGTTAATAAAATTAATCGGCAGTAGACTAAATAAATTGGCAGTTCACATTGTGACAGTATGAATGTGGTCAGTTATTAAAATCTAAATGGCAATAACATATTCATTATTGGAAAAAAATCAATGTAAAATTAATGAATAATTAACCCAACAAATGAAAACCTAACCTTGCCTATTAAAAATTACCATTCATCAATTATTTCCTGCCAATTTATTATTTTTCTAATGCCGATTGATATTTTTCTTACATCAAATGATTATTTCTTACTTACATTATTTGGGATTTATTACTGACCGTTTGCTAAATATAAATAATAACAGCTTATAAATTGAGTTAAATACTTGGAAAAAAAAAACCCATATTTAATTACCAATTCCAAATGTCGCCCATTCGATATCCGGCGAAGATTTCAATAAAAATGTTTTCTAAGTTGTTTCGTAATTTTAATTTTTTCAAACATTTCCAAAGCTCTGATGAGTCCACAGAACATTCCAGACCTTTACCAGAACTCACTAGAAGATGTTCTTTAATTACCTCAGACGCACAATATGAACCAGATGGTAACATTTCGACATAATTATAATTCCAAGTGAAATTGAAAAAATAACCGTTACGCTCTAAGTGCTACAATTAAGTAATGTCGAACTGAGAACTATTACGGTTCACTTTTATGTATGTTTGCTTAATTTATGCCACTGAAGATGTCATCAACATTGCGTAAAAAATGTTGACTAACATTGTTACAATAATATTTTAGACGTTAGAGAATGTATTGAAGATAAGCCCTTGGGAAAATCAATAGTTTATTTTGATAAACCCAGATCATTCAAAATAAAATTGTCCATCGACAATTACGACCTTCTCCCAAACCTCGGAAAAGTATCCATTCCGTATGATCTAAGTCTTGGTTTTTTGAAATCCAATATCGACCCATTTTTTAGTATCGTCATGTGAAGAAAATCGTTGCTCAGCCTGGACATGAGTCATCGAAGGGTACAAATAATAATCGGAAGGGAAATGTCTGTTGAATTCGGCGGGTAGGCTAGGACTTCCCATTTGAGGTTCGCCAGGTAGTTTTTTTTACAACATTTGCAACATGGGGTTCGTGCATTGTCATATTTAAAAATAAACTTGTCATGTCTTTCGGCCCATTGCGGCCTTTTATCTTTCAATGCTTGGCTCAGCTTGATCAATTGTCGTCCGTAAATAAATAAGTTATTTTATGTCCATCCTGATAATAAAAGTCAAATATGGGAAAAATATAAGTCAAATATGTGAAATATTAATAATAAGAACGAATATAATTTAGATTAAGAACCCTTGGGAGCATCGGAATAATTGATTAAATAAACCCATTCATATTAAATTAAAATTGATTCATTAGAGTCTCGAAACCTCGGAAAAGACCTCCATCTGTATGATCTACGCTCTATTTTAAAAAATAACATAAAATATTTATCCTCTCTTGTCCCGTGCGTCAAACGAGCTATCAAAGTTGCCAGATATTGGGAAAAATAATTTGACGTCGTTACCAAGAAGAAGTCGTAGAACGAATTGTCTGTGGACGATAGGTCGTGACACCCACTTTAAAGGTTTGACTTTCATACACCATCATTCCCTTCGGTAATTTTACGACTTATAAGTTTTTGTGTTGGAATTCATACATGCATGCGTTCTGGATGAGCGATGATGTTGAATTATCTAAAAGCTTTAAATATTCTGCAATTGGTTTTCTCTGCACGCATAATCATAAAAGCATTTGTAAATATAAAATAAGAGATGATCGCTCTGTTTAATGCCTATAAGTATATTTGTAAAAAATACTATAACATAATGAAATTGAAGTGGCGTTCATTGTTATATATTTTCTATATGTTAAAGCAGATTAAAAATTTTATGTACGTATGAAAATACACATCTAATTGTTTTTATATGTCTGTTACGATTCTCAGTAATAACTTTTAGATGCGCTCAGTGATCAATGTGATCGCAATCTTGGTTGATTATATTTGAATTAAATTTCACATAAATCTTGTAGAGTTCAATGATCTAATGTTAGTGAAAATTATAGACTATCCAATAAAAATAGTTTCTGATTTCTATATTTTTTTATGTAAACACTTACATGAGAATACCGAATGACGGCGATAGTGATTCTGTCTCATCTGTGAAATTCTATGACGCTTACCATGCTGCATATGAGTATGCACTGCATGTCGAGTGCTGATCCGCCAACGTCATAGACTACAGTCCGACATTCACGCATCTTCTTTATTTTTACACTAATTCACTATGAATTGGTGATCTTTACGAGATGACTTTCGTCTGCCATGAATTTTGATGAATAGGCTATGAATTGTATTTTACGGGTGTGGGATCAAATTCACGCCAATTAAGTATTTTGAAGAACAGAAATCGATTAAAAAATATATTTTTTAATTTCCGTCCGAGATCCAACCCACGACCCTCGGCTTGCAAAGCAAATTCTTTAACCGCTGAGACATACCCGCCGGCATAAATAATTTCGTACGTTTTCGCGGCCAGATTTGTTATTGTGGCTTTTGTATTTAGCCATTTACCATCGAAATCAAAAGACATCTCATCAACATCAACAAGGTGCAGCATTGATGGCTTGATCGTCAAAATAGCATGGCTTTCACCTCTAGTACATGTTCAAAAACCATTACAGACAAACAAGGACTAGAAAACAAGGATTTTTAAAGCTAATTACTTACATAAAGTTTATCTTTAGATATATTGTGAATTTAGATTTTAAATATTTGTTTTGATATTAAAATATAACACCTGCTTTGTTTGTATTATAAATTAATATCAGTTTTCAATGTTTCTGGCTATGTTTGATCAAATTAATTATTTATTTAACCTTTTAGATGCCACGACCCTGAGCAATCTATGCAACGCCTCTTGGATTATCGAAGATTTGAACCCCTAAATCATAGATGGGCAACCGCCGGCCCTAGAGGAGCTATTTTGTCCGGCCCTGATTCATCTCGGCGAAGTAATTGAGAAATACATTAGTTAAAATAATGCAGATGACACGGTCGCTTGCAGTGATTCGGGGAAGCTCGTATACGCACCGAAGGATTACGAGCGGGGCCCACCCCCTCCGCGCTACATAATATAATAATATATATTATTATCGCAATGCATCCGATGGTTTGTGTTTCGGCAAAGTTCGTAGGCACGAAATATCCCGAGTGCAGCACACTAATTCCGTCCCCCTCCGCGCCGCATTCCCCTTATTTAGTGTTCACGCGACTTCTGGTCTGGTTTGTTCTGTTTACTGGTGCGTTCTGGCGTAGAAGACAGTTTTGTTTGTCAGTTCTGAATATTGTTTTTAAATTTGTGACAATGTCCAGGGGTTATGTCGAAAAAAAGAAAAGTTGATGCAGAGTGTCGAAAATTTCAAGACAAGTGGACGGAGGATTATTTCTTTATCCTGAATAAAGGAATGCCCGTATGTTTGCTGTGTAAGGAGTCCGTATCCGTCAACAAAGAATTCAACTTAAAGAGACATTTTACTTCGAGGCATGCGGATCACCAACAAATAAATGAACAAATTCGAAAAGATATGATACAGAAGTTGAAGAAGAACTTGGATACCCAGCAACAAATGTTCAAAAAGCAAATAACGCAGCACGATAGCGTTGTTAAAGCCAGCTTTGTTGTAAGCGAAAAAATTGCAAAGCATTCTAAGTCATTTGGTGAAGGAGAATTTATTAAAGAGTGTCTGCTCGACGTTTCAAGTATAATCTGTCCTGAAAAGAAAAAAAGACTTTGAGAGAATATCTTTGTCGAGACGTACTGTTGTCCGACGTATAGAAATGATGGCTGATGATATCAAAAAAGTTTGAAAGAGGTGATTACTGGATTCGAAGCATTTTCAATTGCTTTGGATGAGAGCACAGATGCCTCTGATACAGCACAATTAGCAATATTTATCAGAGGAGTTGACGTGGACTTCAAAATCACAGAAGAATTATTAGCTCTTCAGCCGTTAAAAGGAACGACTACCGGTGAAGATATATTTGAAGCAGTCAACATAGTCTTCGAAAGCTTTGGGATTAAATGGAGTGCACTATCTGGCATATGTACTGATGGTGCCCCTGCAATGGTTGGCTTACGGAAAGGATTTATTGGAGTTGTTAATGAAAGAGCAATAGAATTACAGATCCAGCCGGAAAATTTAATAAATTTTCATTGTATTATCCACCAGCAAAATTTGTGCAAAAATCGATGAAATTCAAGAATGTTATGGATGTAGTAGTAGCAAGCATTAATTTTATTAAGTCACGTGCACTTAATCACCGCCAGTTTAAGGTGTTTTTGGAAGACCTATTTTCAGACTATGAAGATGTGTCTTATTACTGTGAAGTAAGGTGGTTGAGTAAAGGAAACATGTTGAAACGATTCTATGATTTGAGACAAGACATTGCAGATTTTATGGACATAAAAGGAAACACAATCAACCAAATAAAAGATAACCAATGGGTGTGTGATTTAGCATTCCTTGTAGATGTCACAGGATACCTAAATGATCTTAATTTAAAACTACAAAAACAGGGACAATTGGTTCATGAACTGCATAGCCATGTCAAAGTTTTTGTAATAAGCTTAGATTTTGAAAAAATCAGATAAGAGGTAAAAATTGTTACCATTTTCCTAATCTATCAAGGCATACAAACATCACATATAATTCTTATGGAGATGAACTGAAGGCACTAATAGAGCAATTTGATACGAGGTTTGCCGACTTCCAAAACAAAGACTCAACATTCGCTATATTTGCTCGTCCGATGGATGCTGATGTAAATAATGTGCCAGCAAATTTACAGATGGAACTTATTGAGCTTCAGGGGATTTAGCGCTAAAATCACAATTTGACAAAGTTACTTTGACGGATTTTTATAAATTATATTTGGTGGAAGAAAATTATACAAACTTACGTAGATTTGCAAGAAACATCATTTGTCTTTTTGGCAGCACGTATACATGCGAACATTTTTTTTCGAGGATGAAGTACACCAAATCGAAAATTCGAACGAGGATAACAGATGAAAATCTCGAAAATTCGATGAGATTATCATTAAGCAATATCAACGCCAATATTGATAGTCTCGTAATTCAAGTACAAAGTCAATCGTCACATTAAATTTTATAAGCAATTAATGTCGTTCATTATATAAATAAATAAAATATGCAAGAAGTAGCAATGTGTTTTATTTAATTTAATATTACCTTAATATAGTTAATAATTTGGTCCGGCCCTTGACACGGAGACAGAATGATAATGTGGCCCCAGACCTAGGAAAGGTTGCCCATGCCTGCCCTAAATGGTGTCCAATTTTAACCATTTTTTTTCTTGGGCAGACGATAGACGTCGCTATAGACCCAAGCTATTACATTGACCGAAAAAATACTGTTTTATAGCACACCGGTGTGTTCACGGCACTGGCGGGCTTCCGGCAGCGGACCTATATTTGGGCTCATGGCACCCATACGTTTAAGTAAATCGTCCCACAAATTTGTAATTTTTTCGTATTCTATTAAGTGTCTTTGACGACGACGAAAGAATGTTGTTTATGTTTTTCTGTGGCATTCAAAGAACATTCTAGAATCGCTTTTGCCTCTTGATTGACTAATAAACATTATAACAATCGCTCCTTTCTGTTTACATTATCGATACATTAGTTCATAATAAAATTCACATAAAGTATAGCACCTCCCTCGTGTTCACATCGTACGAGCAATTTAATGAAATTGATTTACTAATAAACTAATTTAATGTTTATGGCAAATCTTGCTTAACACTTTCAGCGTGCAATATGGACGCATAAATTACGCGTAGTCTTGTTAACCAAGATTAATTATACATAATTAGTATAGGAAAACTTGCCGACGTTACAGACGACTCATTACCATTAAGCAAACAGTATATTTTTATTGTTACATAGTTACATCTTTAACTGCTATTTTTTCTTCATATCCGTAAACAGTTCATGTATAGAGTAGTGAAATAACGCAAAAAATATTAGTTGTCGGAAATATTTTTTCAATTTATTCTCATATTTTAATATGATTTAATTTACTACCTTCTGTTGGTAAAGTACTAAAGATTTTTGCCAGCGGGTATAGCTCAGCGGTCGAAGCGTTTACTTTGCAAGCCAAATGTTGTAGATTTGATCCCTGACGGAGATTAAAAATAAGGATTTTTAATCGATTTCTGAGCTCTAAAATACCTCCGGTTGTTGTGAATTTGATCCCTCACCCGTAAAATGCCAGTCATAGGCTATTCATTAAAATTGGTAACAGGACTAAAGTCGTCCCGTAAAGACCACCAATTCATAGTAAATTCCTGTAACAATAAGGAAAATGCATGAATCTTGGGCTGTAGTTTATGACGTTGGCGAAACACTCCACATGCAGTGCTTAGCCATATGCACCATGGTTAATGTAATAGAATTCCACAGATGAGACATCAGAATTCCATTACCATCTGTCGGTATTATCCTGTACGTGTTTACATAAAAAAAATAAAAACATATATTTATCACTATCTGATGTCAGCATTCTCAGTAGACTTCAATGTCATCTTATCATCTTGTCATTTATTTGATTCGATATTATCCTGAAACGCATGTGATTAAATTTCGTATAATCACGATTTCATTTTCATTTCTTCAATTACCATTATCATAAATACTTCTACTCCCAAACCCGTTCAATATCAATATAAAGTCACCGCTTATCACCACTACATAGTTCTGACAGCTGACATTATTCAAGTCTTGTCTTCAAATCATCACTGCACCCAAGACCACTTGGGTACATAAATTTATTCCAACGGATTCGTGAAAGAAAACTCGTAGTATTGATGAGACGGCTGCTGTAGTATCTAAGGCATATTTGGGCATTTTTATATTCATCATTGCATGTCCTGAGAAGTTCTAATAAGGCGGCGTAACACAATTAGTGATACGTAGTGATAAGGAATCACTATTCATGTATGAGCCCTATCTAATGTTGCTTTTCTTCAGTGATTCATTGAGGTTTGTTCGTATAACATGTTATAGTTGCTGATCAATTTAATGTCTTAAAAATACATATATAAACATCATAATGTAAGTGAAAAATTTACCTGAAAAATTCTCCTTCCAGGTTTCGTTGGTCACTGCGCGTTGAGATCTCTTTGGCTTCAGTGCATTTTTCTTTATATCGTCATCAATTTCACTGAAATTATTATCAAGTCCACTTGTATTGTTTCGTAACATGTGACTTATAACTTTCGAAGCGTAAAATACTCTCGGAATTTCAAATTCACACTCTTTTTTTAAATGTTATTTCAACACTCACTTTTTAACGTCAATCAAAATTCGGTTCGAAATCAACTGTTATCATCATTCGCAAACTAAATCTGAAAATATATTCATCTTTTATATAAGAAAATAACTTAAAAGTCTTAGACAAATAATATTTTTGTTACTTACAATAATGTTTTAATTTATAATTAACTATGTTTATTTTTAAGTATGTTGTTATATAAATCCATCGATATATATATAATATTAATCCGTTTTTTTTGCTCGAACATTTTTAATTTTTTGGCAGTTAATAAGCAAAATACAGGTACGCCAAAAAAGGTTCATTTCATGTTTCAAATTTAAAAGAGCAACTATGAAAAACTGTTGCACATAATTTGTCAGAGTTTTTAAAGTCAAAAATGAGCTTTGTCAGCTGTCAAAACATATAATAATTATTTGGCTTCAGTGTGAAAAAACACAATAATTTTTCCCTTAAACCTAATACAAAATTTAAATAGTGTAAGCTTTTGTATTAAAATTTACATATTTCAAAGTCTCTTAAGTAAAATTTTGCCGTAATGTATGATGATATTGTTTTCTTCGGTTAATTACTCTTATAGTGCTACAGCAATTAAACAATCATTAATTACTTTTCATTACATTAACTCTTCCCGCGTTGTTTACAAATCACCGTGTTCTCGTATAGGAAGGTACAAATGTCTATTTAATGTGTATCTAAGTGCTAATTTGTGCAATTAATCATGCTGGCAAGCTAAGTTTTATGTTAATTATCTTTTTATGGAACGGGAAGTGCTATTTTTTCAGTTACACTTATAGAGAAAATAAAATTTAGTTTTCTTTATATGATCGTATCTCAAAACAGGTTCAAATAATAATAAGAATTAGAAAATGCTCCAAAACTATCGTTTTTACTAAAAATGAATGCAATTTTATGTGTTCTTTGTGACATAAATAATTGGTAGCGTTAGGTGCCTATCGAAGAAAAATTAAATACAAAATACTTGTGATACCATCAATAATTGATATCCGGTGATTAAATGATCGATGATTGGAAGTGATAAAGTTATTAAACATCTATCGATGGTCGTAAAATCTGCGATCAGTAATAATTGATACCACAGGCGAGAGCTAATATGCGTTAAAGTAATATGGTACTATAAAATAATAACCGCGCGACAGAGCCTTTAGGATAATAAATAAGTTCGAATTCAACGTTAAATAATTCATCATAATTTGATTGCTTTATAATCATCATATAATCAGTTAACTCATTAACATAAAATCGCCAAAAACTGCCGACATAATGCTCTGTCAACCGTTAAGGTCCTTGTCTTATACATGTCAGATCAGCCTTCAGGAACTATAGGGTCCGCCATCTAACGGTTTTTTTTTCAACTAGTGCTTATTTCGTGAATGGTAGCACTTAGCTCATGTCTGATTTGACTGATAGTTAGTTTTATCCTTCCGCTGAACGAATATGGTTGTGTATACGCTTGAACAACGCTGGGAAATATTGCGACATTACTTTGAAAATCATGGTAATATTGCAGAATGTGTGTGAAAATTGCGTACGGATTTTGGAAGAAGAGAATCACCGTCAGCTCCGTATGTTCGTTATCTTGTAAAAAAAAGTGAAAGAAACTGGCATCCTCATCGATAAACCAAAGCGTGAAAAGCCAAAAACAGTGCGTACACCCGAGAATATTGCTGCTTTGGCAGAAAGTGTGCGTGAAGCGCCATCAATGGCGCTTCCATGCGGCCAAGCCAGGTTGAACCAATTTTTGTTCACAAAAATTGAAGAGGAGGATATTGGCAACATTTAGTTTCAACAAGACGGCGCTACGTGCCACACAGCCGAAGCTACACTCGATGTTTTGCGCCCTGTTTTAAAAAAAAAAAAAGTTATTTAGCGGACCCTTTAGTTTCTTACATTCTTGGGGATGAACCATGGATAGTGGATACTGACTACAGTGACGGGCGAAATATGTGGTGATTTACTTTATCTTATACATTTTAGATCTGCCTTCAGGAACTAGTTTTATAGTTTCTTACTTTCTTGAAGATGAGCCGTGGATACTGACTTAACTGAGTGGCAGAAATTTGTGGTGATTATACTTGTATGTTTTTGACATAAAACGTATACTTGAAGATTTTTTAATTATAAACTTTTAAAATATTAAACGGATATGAGAAGACAATAATAAATTAAAGGATGCAAATAATACAAACGTTAAATCAAATAAAAGTAAAAAATCATCACTCGGATACACTGCTTTAGTAAAGCCTTCAATTGTCCTTATATTCTTCTCAATCTATTATGTATTTCAGCTGCGCAACCTTTAGTACACGTATACTAATAAAAATATTTTAGTTCTACTCGTATAATCGACCATACAAAATGTATGGTGAGAAACAGTCTTTCTAAGAAATGACCACTTTCTTCTCGCGTCTCTGTGACGATTCGTTCCACCACGAATCTCTACACCGGAAACCTGTTTCTTTAACACACGCGGCGGCTGTTGAAATTAACACTTGTTTGTCAACATAAGAGTAATATGCAATAACGTAAACAGATCACTCCAAGGAATGTTTTTCCCAAATCTACTTCATGAATCATGAATTATTACACAGTTTATTTGAGTTATAAAGAATTACTCTTAACCTGTTCGAATCGGTACCCGATATATGCCGTCTAAGATTCTCCTACCGTTGACATCGGTAGTCGTGATATATCGTTTTGCTACTTTCTTAGAATAGTGTTTTATGCATCATCTGAGAGCTAAAAGATAAAAGAACCAATGCGATATATTAAAATAGACCAGATAAATACATTTATGCTTCAAATACTACTTTTATAATTGACAGTACCTGTATAATTGATATTTCACTTAGCCGTAATGAAAGGGTTAAACGTATGATCTACTTAAAAACTAACAGAAATGTTATTTAAGTTTATTAAGCCTCTTTTACCGCTATTATCAAAGACACTGTTATTTTTAAACTTTATCAATTGACCCCGTCAGCACTTGTACACTCAGTCTTTTTTTAGGCAACTTCTTTTTAACGCGATTTTGCTTTTACGCATTTTTTCACAAAACCGTTACTCTTTACTCGATTTTCTTAGTTCCCTTTTAAACCTTTTTTTAAAATAATGAGTAAACTGAGTTTGTAACGCGCCATTTTCTGGATCTATTGTTCTCGTAAAAAAGGATGGTATGTATTACAAATTGTATTACAAGTTGTAATTGTAAGTTTTATTTTCGTAAATTGTTAACAAGTTCAAAATTATTCTATTGATGATTATAAAGTGTACATTTCTTTATAAAAATAATTTACATGAAAGTTTTATTTTTTTTTGTTATTTTAATAAAAAATATTATGCAACTATTATTATATTCTTTAGTGTGTCTATTCCGAAATGGATGTTATATATATTTTTAATTTTTACATATTTACAACTAAGATGGTTTATTGCATTACATTATGTCTTAACCAGTAATTATATTTCCTTCAGTTTCACAAATGACATACCTGAGTTAATTAATGTAATCAATAACCCGTTCTTTTACGCACTTACTACATCTTAATATCGATCCTCCACTCTCACTCCCTGATCACCAGCGATACCACAAACACTCTCTATCTTACTAGCAACCAGCACAACACATCTCACTTCATCTTTACGATATTTCAATATTTATCAAGAAAACATTTATATCGTTAATGCTGATACGATTTTAATTACTTCGATTCAATAACTTTGAATAAGCTGAATACATTTATTTATCAATAAGATTATAAATAATATTAAGTATTTTCGTCAGTTATGGATTGATGTTTGATGATACATTGATTCAAAAATACAATCGAGAAGTCAATCATTTAAAATTAAATCTAAATTAAATGTCATTTATTTTCTTTCCTACAATAATGTTTTCTTTTGATTCATTACACAGTTGATATTAACATAATTTATTTTTAATTGAATTATTTACTTTTCGATCATCATTAATTTTCTATCGATTAATCGAGTGATTTTAAATTCAATTACAGTAATTAATAATGCAACGCTTAATTTTAAAATGTAATCATTGATCTTAAAACTTTCGTCAATGACCAATGCATTTTAATAACCTGATTCGGTTTATTTAAATTAAATATTAAAGAAAACTAATATCCGTATTGTTTTTCTTTCTTTCTTTATTATATCGGCTTCATATTAAGAATATACAGGTATTTTCACACAAATTGCCGCCACTCAATTCTATAAGTTGCCACTGTCCATGCAAAGAATCTTTACATCCGAAGGTCAACCTGAAAACATATGTTTCCCGACGACCTCCAAAGCCCAGGGACTTGATGAAACAGCGGCTGCAGTATCCGAAAAGCATATTTTAGATGTAAATTATTATTTTTTAAGCGATAGAATGATTAGTATGACACTTCCAAGAAATTTTCTTTTTCCTTAAAAGCATCTTAACCCAATAAAGATAACATTCGTGAATTCCCGAAAACGCTAACTTAATAGTTAAAAACAAATATTTTTTCGTAAAATATGATTTAATCAATTTATGTTTAATTTACAAAACAATAAATCTAGGTATTAATAACAATAATTTATTAAGTTCACGTGTGATATTGCCTTAGATTTAATATTTTTGAACCGTGAACTTTGAGGCATTGTAATTATCAACCCGATTCTATCGAAATTTGATGAAAAATAACACATTTCTACGTAATAATAATAACCGATTAATATCCAAATTTCATTAATTTAAAAAAAACGTCACGATATGTTTTTACATCAATTTTACACGTATTATAATCACACTTGATATATACTCGTAATGTTTTTTTTTTGCTTTTGCATCGCGTAATTTTGAATATTATAATTCCTAACCCGGTTCTTTTGAATTAAATTTAAAAAAAAAACAACAAATCTACGTAAATTATAATCATAAATTATTCTCAAATTACCGTTGATTTAAAAACCTTCACGAGTTATTTTTAAAAATATTTGTTATTTAACAAGATCACACTGCGTAACCGCTTAACCTGTGTGTTTTTGAACCGTGAACTTTGCGGTGTTAGCGACCGGCGCGCGATACTGAGGAGTCGAGGAAAGTGCTCTCGGACCGGCTTCAGCGGTGGTTTTATCAAAACAGTTCGCCAGGCGAGCGAGGCCTCCGAAGCCTGAGTGGAGGGAATTGCCCGGCGCGGTAAACTTGACCGGCTGTTTCATTACCTTTAACTGTATCGCAATTTTTAAGCCCTTTCATGATCATACAAATTCTTTAATATGTTATTTTCAGCTTACTTAATGATGTTAATAATTATTTTATCTTACACGATGTTTACTCTGGCCAATCATGAACTTTAACAAATCGTATCAGAAGATTTCACTAACCCAAAGGAAAACCTCTCATATGGCAAGAACCTTGACTGGTGGACCTGGAAATCCTTGAACAGATTAATAAACGGATTCGAAGGATTAAAGGGCAACCTTGAGCGGTGGGGAATGCTTCAGAAGGTAGACTCACTGTTCTGTGACTTTGGAGACTTTCAATCTGCCTCACACCTTAGATCCTGTCCCATGTGCCGACTAGCTGTACAACCCAAGACCTTATGTTGTGCAGCACACGAGCCATATATTGGGTTGAATAAATTTGACGTAACTGACATATAGAAGAAGAAAATCAATTGCAATTAACACAGAGAGCGTTACAATTCTTATGTAAGGCGTATATATTGATACCAAAGGGTAAAGAGAGACCACACAAAGATATTATAATAAATAATATAAGCTTACGACATGCATTTCTTTTTCACTTACAAGATTACAATATTTAATAAATAAAACATTGATTTAATTCAATGCACATTTTTTGTCTATCTCACCCTTAATGTACGTAAATATTTTAACAAAAAACTATGTGAGAAAATACCTTGAAAATCACTCGACGTTCCTCTGCTTTTAGTTTTGTATATTCAAGAATATTTACACTTGCCCTTCGTTATTTTGATAGAATATTCTTGAATAGTTTATCTATCGATATAAATAATAATAAAATAAATACAATAATGAATACAAAAACCTTCGAATGCAGATTTTTTGAAACACACGCTGCGTCCATTATGCGTAAATATTTTTATCAGGCTTCGGAGCCTCTTGCGGCTAACTAACTAAGGTTGTCGTCCGCCGTCACATCTCATGAACTTGACCGACGCACTACTGTAAAGACTTATCGAGTCATTCGTAAAGCAAGTCATACATTGAGTCACGGACGAGCTTTCGCTTTCACCCCGCGGCGGTCTACCTTCCTTATCCATCACCTCACAAATCGCAAATCTCGAAAGTCCGGTTTTTAAAGTTTATCGATTTCCCGTTTTTGTGCATATGTAGACAAATAGACATAAGATATAAGTTTTATTACCCATTAGGCAAATATTTTTTTATGTAACTCGATAATAATACATTTTTATGCGAATGCATGCAGGAGGCGTTATATAAGGAGTTGTCTTCTGGTTGTTTCTATGACGTTGAGTGCATAAGAAAGAAAATTTCTCTCTTTTAGTGACTTCATTATAAAATCGGTAAAATGTTTTTTTGCATTGTTTTATTATAGATCAAGTCAAGTAACTTTTTAGTTTTGGAATGTGTTTTAATGATCCCTGCATACATACTTAGCTTTCTAATTACGCAATAAAAGTAAATATTGTTTCCGTTATTCATTTTAGATCTCCTCAAAAAACGGATTAATATACAATTTTTTTCTTCCTTATCCTTTCACGAACATTACATCATGTTAACATGTGTTTTTCATTCCTTGTCCAAATGACTTATCTTCACACGAAGGGCCACCTGGAAACATCTATGGTTCTAAAAAAGAAGTCCGGGTTCTTGAAGGGTACGGCATCCATACATCCAAGGCATATTTTTAGTCAATAGTAAATAGGATTTTCTATGGGGAACGGATGATAAGACTTTCGATTCCGAGGGAAAGACCATTTAGTCATAGGGTGGTTCATGCCACCAACGACACGCCGTATGCAACAGGCGATAACCCATCCAATCTGGTCTAGTATCCGAAGCGATTATGAGAGATTTATAATTCTTAATATTTAATTAGATTGAATGAACCCAACGCTCCTTAGTCTTGGACCATTTGCCGGCTCAACACTAAAGTTATGTTTCTAATGTTCATTTTTTTATCGCGATACTTCATTGAATAAATTTTACCAGATAAATGCTTGAAAACGTCAAATAATTTTAAATAATATATTTTTGAGCTACCTAGTCATTTGACTAAGCACTTTAGGGTCTCGACGTGGTGTAATTGCTAATTACAGGTACATACACACCTGGCAATATTTTTATTTTAACGTTTTCTATTGTTAATATCTTTACACTGCATGGTTTTTTATCCCAGCGTCGTGTTGTTCTTACATCAGATAAAATTCTCATAAATTAATTGACCCATCTGGGTTAAAAGTGAAATTATTTGATACATCATAGCACCTGTATTTATAAATGATTAGCCACCGTGCGGACAGTGATGGATTATTCTTACATGCAATACAAAAGTTACTACAAACTATTACTTAAAAATATTTTTTAAAAGGAAAGCGAATATGACATTATTTATATTTACATCCTGATTATTATTTTCTTCTGTTACTCATATTGTTCAAAACGTTATTTAAAGATAATTATTTTACATAAAACATCTAAAAGTCTTTAATGTTTTAATTGCCAAATTATTAAATTCTCTGTCTTAGCTCGAATTTGTCGATGACAGCACCTTTACACGAATGGATGATCTCACATAATATAATAATATCAGATCATTAGGAATGCACTTTTTCTACTAAATCTCACAATCTGGTCGCAAGGCGCTGGTCATCACAATATTCTGCAACTCTTTGTTAATTGAAAGGATCACGGTCCAAAACAATATGTATCGAGGAATTTGCGACGAAAATCATTTTATTAATATAAATTTTATAAAATAAAGAATGCTCAGTCATGTAGTACTCAAATGTATAAAAAGATATTTTAACAAATAAATCAGTATCAACTCGACTCCGGTCTTTGGACGTATCCTCAGTGCCGGAACCCGTGGTACTCCGACGTCACCAGTTAGCTAACGCCGTTATTTCGGGACCGAGACATCGGTTGCGGAACACATATGTTAAAAAACAGCTATTAAATTCCTAAAAAGTATCTAATCGCATAATTTTCATAGTGTCTAACAAATAATAACTTGTCTAACACTAGGTTGTTCGAAAAATATTTTCGATTCTAACGAAAAAAATAAAAATAAACGATTTTAACTTTTACATTTCAAATAATGATAAACGGTCGAATTGTATCTATATAAATATAATATAATATAAATGTAATCTGTAGAGGTTTTTTCGCCGGTTTGTATCAATTAATGCATTTAATGTGTTTTAATCAACCTTCCAGAACATGGTGCATCTTCAACGTTAAAATGGCTAGATCAAAATTTTGCAATCTCAATTATAACATTGGCGTTTTTTCAATAAATCTACGCCATTATTTACCGCATTTCATATGTTTCACTATCGATAATAAACAAGTAAAATATGTCAAAAATTCTGCTTACCATATTTAAAAAATAACCAATTAAAAACTAAGGCGTTAAATCAATTGAAAAATTTCACAACCCTTTCTTTACAACCTATTAAAATATATAATATTATTAACTGTGCGGCTTAATTGTGAAGTTGGCTGCGACAAATATAATTAAATCTAATGTTAGGAAAGAAAAGAGATCACGTCACGAACAATGAGGTTCTCAGCATAATCAAGGAGGATAGGCACCTATTCAGAATCATCTCAGAGAGGTGATCGGTCACATCATGCGCCGCGATGGTCTTCTTCACGACATTGTGGAAGGGATGGTTGAGGGTAGAAACTGCAGAGAGCACTCTAGACCAGAGTATTTGCAGCAAGTGTTCGAGGACATGAGTTGTGGCTCTTATGCTGAGCTAAAGAGGATTGCAGAGGATCGAGAAGAGAGGAAATCGAGATGCAAGATTTTGTTGTTGCAAACCAATCCACCGGATTGATACTACGAAAAAGAAGGAAAAAACTTTATTACTTTCCGAACAGCCTAATACTTTCCCTTCGAACTTGATCTATGAAAGAGTAAGTAATATGTACAATGTACATACAGTTCATATATTATTTTAATGTACCGAAGTATGATAAGTGGTTTACGCATGATTTTTAAAAGCTTCAAGAGAATGTAATCATAATTAGCGGCCTATTATTCAACGCATTGTACTGCATTAGCTTATTTTTTTTGTATCGAATTTAGTTGTAATTATAGTAAAGACGGTTTCTCTAATAAATCAACTTTTTATTGGGGTTTCGTGATCGGAACATTTTTACTATCCGAAATGTACAAGTACTACCAGTGCCTTTACTCGTACATTGCATGTATTATCTCATTGTTATTTTTTTTTATATAAGCACATACAGGAGAATACTGGCAGATGGTGATAGTAACTCTGAAGTCTCATCTGTGGAATTCTCTAACGCTTAACATGGTGCATATAGCTAAGCGCTGCATGTGGAGTGTTGATCCGCCAACGTCATAAACTACAGCCCGAGATTCACGCATCATCCTTATTATTACAGGAATTCACTATGAATGGATGGTCTTCACGAGATGACTTTTCTCTACCACCAATTTTAATTAATAGGCTATGACTGGCATTTTACGGTTGAGGGATCAAATTCACACCAACCGGGGTAATTTTAGAGCTCAGAAATCGATTAAAAATCCTTTTTTTAAATCTCCGTTGGGGATCGAACCCATGACTTTTGGCTTGCAAAGCAAACGCTTTGACCATTGAACCATACCCGCCGGCAATGGCTGTATGATAGAGGGCTACCTCGTCTGTTCCCTCACCTCGTCATTCTTCATAAATTCATACCAAATTACCAACAGTATTTTACACGAGTATTGTATAGCTGCATAAGCTTTTGATAAGATTCCAAGAGACTTGGGATTTAGCAAGATACGTCACATTTAAAAGAACTCTTTGGTAGCAATTCGTGGTGACAAAAAGAGCTAGAAAGAATTAATAGAATTAAAAATACTGACAAAAATTTTTCCACAATTTCACTGCTGTACCACTGACTTCTACAAGTTTCTTTAACGCCCTCATTCACATTGACATAATCGCATATATTTACTAGATTTCACTTGTATTTACAAATTGAATAAAATGAACTAATTACGTATTCTATTAACGTGTATTTACCCAATGAATACAAAAAGCACCGAACGCAGAACACTTCATATTTCACCCACCGGAAGCTTGCCATAACACTTTACTAACAAATAAGTTATTAATCCTATAAATTGCTGTTACTTGTATCGTAAGCATTGAGTTAATTTTCACTTCCAGTAAAACATAAACAGCCGTTTTAACTATTCGATATTCTTCAAAAACATAGTCGTAACCGATTATGAAAACTAATTAAATGTATATTTATTTTTTATTTTATTAACCATAAGTTGTACTCAGCATGTATTACGATGCATTATTTTTATGCTTTCAAATACTTTTGATTTCTATTGCTTCTGAAAGTTACCATAACCTTCGCGGTTATGCACGCAATAACTCCTGTACGTTTAATAACATAGTTGAATAGCAGATTATCGTATATTCCCGATACCGTCCCATTCCTTTCCCATGCCAATCCCGTTCCTGTTTTTTCAGAAACCTTGTAAAATTTAATACACTTGTTATCTTCCCAACCCATTCATAAACACAACACACCTTTCCCTTATACAGCGTCCAGCCTCCCTGGCTGAGTGTCATAGTGAGTGGCTGTGCTGTCCTGAATGCGATTACATAAAAAAAATGAAGGAGTAAAAGTGTATGTGTTGGGCACAGTTAAGTAATGCACAATGTAAATATTGATATCAGCTCGATATAGTCCCTGCAGGCTGGTGCCGAAAAGCCTCGATGTACGATATTTCGTCTCTTATTTTTATTCGATTGTCGGACAGGCATGTGTTTGTTTGATGTGACCTATCAAGAGGACGCTACCTGTCACGCCATTAGTTCCGTAATTTGGCACTATGTTAAATTTGACGCTGGGTCATTACTGCTGAATGAGTCAGTCGTCATCTATCCGGGACCTGTGAGGGACGCAGAAAGATATGTCCCGGGCAGACGACCGAAGTTTGTCAATCTTTTGTCTTAAATATATTACGAAATTCTTTGATTTGGAGACCTGTTCTCCATCCTTTAACCTCGCGCTCCGATGACGATCCCGGCGACATAGAGTCGCCTTTGATTAACGGGAATCTCAATATGTGCAGATGATACATTATTTATTTATTTTCAAAAAACAATTATTATATTGTTTGCCTAAAACATCTCGGAAATAAAGTTTTGGAATTTAAACAAAGATAACGATATATTTCAATTACTGAATTTCATTACAGTTATCATCGAAAAAAATTAACAAAATAAAATTATATACTTTCCCTTTTGAAGGACGCCGGCGGGCATAGCTCAATGGTCGAAGAGTTTGTTTTGCAAGCCAAAAGTGGTGGGTTCTTTCCCCGACAGAGATTAAAAAAAAAAGAATTTTTAATCAATTTCTCAGCTCTAAAATACACCGGGTTGGTGTGAATTTGTTCCTTCACCCGTAAAATGCCAGTCATAGCATACTAATTATAATTTGTGGTAGACGAAAGTCGTCACGTGAAGACCACCCATTCATAGTGAATTCTAGTAATAATAAGGATGATGCGTGAATCTTGGGCTGTAGTCGTTAGTGGATCAACACTGCATATGCACCGCTTAAGAATTGCACATGGTAAGCGTCATAGAATTCCACAGATGAGTCTTCAGAATTACTATCACCATCTGTCGGTATTCTCCTGTATGCGCTTTCATAAAAAAATTAAAAAAATAAAGTTACCGCATTGCTTTCATAATTTTTTCAGTCGTCTTCCACTTAAAGTAAGTCCCGTTTAATCAACAATTACCCTACAATGTAACGCCTTAAGTCCACTTTTCCATTAAGATGATATCAATTTAATAGAAGAGCACTACTTTACTGGACATATCATTATTTTAACTAGTCTCCACCTACTTTAGACGCTTGTGTACTTTGTAAATTGCGTGGAAAACTGATATATTGTACATTGTAAGCCAACATTACTAATCAATATGATATTTTGTATCAGCAATTTTTAAATAATTTTTTTTTTAATAAAATAACGAAAAAACTTGAATTTTCTACATTTTGTCGATCAAAAACTATTGGTGTCATTTCGTTAATAAAATTTTGTTAATTAATATTTTTTTGGTGTCGTTTAAATTAAAAATCAAAATTTCTGACGACATATTTCGGCTTCGTCGAGAAGCCATTCTAATGGAAAATTCATACTGAAAAAATGATGAAATTAACATGTATTATATATTTAAATATGAATTCTAAACTCGTTAGTTACCCATATAATTATTTTGGTATATACGCATATATTTCTCCTTACACAATTTGCTTGAAGCACTTAGATCATGAAAGAAAAATACCGCCTTATAATTCCTTAAAACAGTAAGGTTGGTTTCTCCATAATGCACAAAGCTCAATTGAATCAGCCTTAAACTTTAACAGTTAAACCCTCTTATAGCGTATACTTCAATTTTTTTTCCAATAAAGAAATAGTTTAGTCTAGAGACCAAGAAAGTACACAAAAATGAATTTGCTGTCCGGAAAAATAATATCTGTGAATAAATAAATTGAAAGAATATTCTTCTTTTTTTCTACTTCTTCTTCCTCTTCTTTAGCCTCGCCATTTCCCATCACCTGGGGTCGGGTCACCTTGTGAACATTCGCCATGTCTGTCTGTCCTGCGTTGCATTCTCGATCAAGCCCAGAGTTTTCAGATCATTTTCTACAGTTGCAGTCCAGGTTGCCTGTGATTTTTCAGGTCTTCTTCTCAGTTTGGATATGTTGAGGGCTCTCTTCACCATGTGGTCCTCATCTCTCCGTGTCACATGCCCATACCATCTTAGGTGGTTTTCCCTTATCTTTTCAGGTATAGGGGGCCACCCGAAATGAACCCCAAATAAGAGGGGTGCCCTAACAGTATAACGCCTATCATTTTTATCGTGCATTATGATTTTTTTTATCGAATATTGCAAAAAAAATGTGGCAACACCAAGACCAGGCACAAATGGACACGCTACAGTCCTCCACAATAAAAGGCCCCACGAACCGTCGACGAATCTCGACGCTACGTCTCTTCCTTTGACGATTAGTTAGCAGAACTAACAATGTACGTATACTTTTAAATAAGTGCCGTCAATACACATCAATCATATAGTATGTGTTAATTTATTGACTTGATGAAATGTCGTTAGTGGATGAGTGGTTACCGCGTTGGGCAAAAGAACTGGACAATGTATAATATATATAGATTTAAATATTAAGTACCTTAAAGGTTGTCAGGTTGAGATTGGTCGAGGTTATTGAAAATTGATCTTGTGATATGAAACCAAGCTGTATGTAAAATTGTGTAAATTTGTGTAAAATTGTGTAAAATTATGTAAATTTGTGTTAAATTGTGTAAAATTGTGTAAAAATATGTAAAATTATGTTAAATTGTGTTAAGTTGTAATATCATGGATGAAGTCCACGCCACACACAAGATTCATCTTAAAGTGGCGTGGCAAGCGAATTTAACAATAAAAAAAAATAGAAAAAGCAATCTATTTAGTGTCTCTAAATACTTGTAACTGTATATTTATATTTGTTTAAAAAAAAAAAATGGTGAATGAGATGCGTGGTTCTAATCATCGCATCCGCATTTAATTTTTATTCCGATTGATTGACGAGAATAATGCATATAACATGATGTTTTCTATGACTCTGTAAGTGTATTATTTGTTTCTGTTGCGTATTTTTCTAGGCGCGTTAGAAGGGTTGAATGTAATAATACACTTGCGTATATATTTTAGTAGTACGCATGTTACTTTCATTTTCATAGAGAAACGACCAGGTTTGCCATGATCGCAGGCAATCATTAGGTAACCGAAGAAAGTCAAGAGCCGCGAGACCTTTGGGACATTGATCATGAGTAAATTGTACCTCGGAGAGCGAAATTGTCTCACGAAAATTAACTATGAATACCATTATATTGCACACCACATAGCAAGTTCCCTTGAACCAGGGCTGACCAATTTTACTGAATTTTTAAATTTATTCTTACACATTCAGTTTTATTTGAACTTTTAATAAAATTGATTATTATAATGTTTAATTAGTTACCGAGGATATCAACATCCTTGACGTTCCTCTTCAGTAATGTACGAGTATGTGCTTTAAACCTCGTCAAATGAAAAGTCAATATCTTCATCTACTTTGCCTTCTTCGACCGTCCTCGTGTTTTATCAATATTTCATCACATCCATCTTATTCTAGAATGTTTTTAAATGACTCTTAGTGATAAATCTAATTTATATTCTTGAAACATATCGTCGGAATAAAAATCATAAGAAAAAATTATCAAGGAATTATTTTTTTCACACATTTTGTATGGATCGTCATAAGATGTATACTGTTTCAGTAAATAGCGTTGTCACGAAATTATGAAAAAACTGAATTTGATTCAGCTAAAATAAGTAAATACGGGTACAATACTTATAGATTCTGAGGCAGTATGAAGTTTGCCAGGTCAGCTAGTTATAATATATAAACAATATTTACATATTTATTATTAACTTGCTTGAGTTAAAGCGTCGCAGTAAGATTGTCTCCACCTTTGATATTAATGCGATGAAAATGTCATCGCGAAACTTTCAGCGATGTGTTGTTTCAGCAGCAGTTCCCCTGTCTCGCATTGCGGAAGCAGGCGATAAATTAACATTCACATCGCCATTTGTGTTGCGTTTGCTTGCCTGCCATTTTGTTAAATTACCTTCACTTGCCTTTTACAACATCTGCAAGTGAAATACAAAAAGCACTAACTCCACAATCGTCTCCACAAGACTTCAATCTCTATTTCATATTTACATTAGAACGGATTTACTTCATTTTCTGCATTGTATTTTGCTGCTTACTCTGCAAGATTTTATTAGATTGTTCGGAAAGTAACATACTTTTTTCTCAATGGACGATTTAATTTTATTTATATTTTTGGCATTCACTTTGACATTAATTTCAAATATTCAATAAAAAAATACTTACTACCTTGCTTTAAACAAGGATCACACTGAGAACTGTTTACATACTTATGTGCTGTAGAATCGTATGTGTATACATAGATATATGATAAAATATAGTTTTCTGTTCATATTCAACTTCACACTAAAGCTGCGCAATAGTAATATGTTTTACAGCTGATATAGCATGGATTACTTGTGAAAATTGTTGGAATGATTATAGGCGTTAGTTTTCTTTTTCTTTTCAAATATGGAACGCACAATTTTGGTTTTATTTTATTATTTACTATATGAAATGTATAATAGATAAATCGTTCAAGCAAGAAAATAATATATCTGTTGTGTATAAATATTGTGTATTAACAAAACGCCAGTACCAAAAGTTGCCTACAATATTTCGATCTAGGATTTTTTATGCTGAAGATTCACAACGATTCTGTAAGACCAGTTGATACCATTGAGATGAAAACCGGCAAATAACTCTTTAAATCAATAATTAAATACACACATAAAATTCTACATCAAATTCTACGCGTCAATTCATTTGGAAAAAATATCGGCAGACGCGGGATTCGAACCTCGAGTGTTGCACCTTAGTCCAACGACCATTCTCTGCCTGGACAGACACTCGTTAGATCGCTGAGAAATTCATTATTTTTTCTTTCCAATATTTTTAAACGTATTGTTAACTTTTGTAATGTTGAAAAGGATTTTTTTCCAAACAACCTTATTCTAGTTTCTTCCAATGTGCAACGTGTTCTTCAGTGCGACAAAGTCTTATATCTCATTATTTTGTACAAGACTTTGATTAATATACATGTCGCACGTAAGTGTGTTTTTTATCTATCGTTTAATTCCAAGTTATGTGATTCGTTTGTGTATAAACGTATTTAGAAGAGCTTACCTATGCAATGTTCTTAAGAACGGCACTTGGTGTAGGAATGAAAGCGAAATTATTATTTATTTTAGCACAGTGTATGCACTTATGTATAACTTGGGATGGTATTATGATAATTGTATAAATAATTTAATATTTCTACGTTGCATTATAAAAAGGAAAGCTTATGTATTTAATTACCATTCATATAATATAATTTTTTTTATAAGTTTCTATGAGAACTTACTCCACGTCTATGATTATGTTGTATTAATGTTATATCAATAAGTATGTATATATTGTAAAGATTTATTTTTATTATTAGCCATTTGCGGTTTTAAAGGTTATTGATTTTATAAAACCCTAAATTCTTCATAATCTTTGCAGTACTCAATATATATGAGTAGTATAAGGTGTCAACTGAGTTAGAAATTTAAGTTTTTGCGTACCAAAAAACACACTTATAGGCAAATTATTTTATTTATTTTTATAAAAATATTATGGCCAATATTTGAGTCACTATACGTACCTTTATAATTTTCACCTGCATGGATATCCCAGTACTTGACTGCTGGCGCCCATCACATTTACATGAACTAATCATTAATATTTTTGTATCGTGTTTATTTAAAAGATACTTGTATTTTTTTTCTCATTGTAAATACAGTAAAGTAAATGTATTTTCTCGTTTTTTACAGGTTTGTGGATATATTCATCTCCCTGTATGGAAGACTTCAAGTCTTTGAAAATATTATTCCAGAAAGTGCATTGTAAGTAACACATGTGGAAAAAAAACATTCATATATACTCCAATATCTGACTAGTAACGAATTACAAATAGAGTCTCATAATTGTGCATGAGGTGAAAAAAGACAGGAACAATACCAGAAAAAAAAACCTGGAATTGTTAATTATATTTTGTTCTATTAACTTTGAGATCCATTTCATATATTCACTCGTATTAAATAAATAATTGCTTCTTACCTTGTTCATTAAATATACATATACTATACATAAAATTCGCTTTTCAACGCGTCAATCCAAGTAGAAAAATAACGGCAGAAGCGGGATGCGAACCGCGGACCTTGGAAACCAACTATGCCCAGGTATTCATACCGCTCAGCCGAATTGGCTATTGCTATGCCTAGACCAACTGACGTTGAAACTAGTATTTATGTCATTGTTATCATCGTATGATAGATGTCGCTATAGTATATATTCAAAGTATGTTTATTTTTATCTTTTATTATTCAATCAGTCATCATTTTTCCACAAGCTTAATATTATTACTTTCCGACAGTCTATTTATTTTAGTAAGTACGACTCAATCCTCGAACCAAACTATAGACTGAATGGATAAGAAACTACTACTTATAGGTCCGACCCGGACTTTATAACCAATCATTTACCTGTGTTACTGATGAATAATTTTACCTTCTTGATATTGTCTCAAGTAGACATTATTATAAACATTTTTTTAAATATTTATTAGAATATTAATTCATTCAGAATATTCTAATCTCGGCGGGAGATCATTGACTATGTATATTTAATTAATAATAATATTGTTATATAGTCAATGATCTATAGAAGTAGATTAGAATATTGAAATAATAAAATAATATTCTGATAAATATTTAAATAAATCCATACTTCTTACCTTGTTTTAACATGTCTCACGTTTATTAAATTGTTGGAGTACGAAGCTTCGTCAGTTTTCCGCGTGTATAGACAAATTAATGGATTAAACTTCATAAATAACCTACGAATAGCCTAACAAGAAATTAGGAAAAACCCTAACTCGGTCAATAATCTACTATATAGACTTTGCAAGTAGTGAAGGCATTGTTCCAGCGTCTTACGTATTCAGCTTATGAAGTTCCACGTTTCTCTATCTGTTAGACATCCGTTTATCAGGCTGCAGATAGCTGGATGTGGACTCGCTTTTACCCTAAAGACCAGTTCTTCAAAATAAAATGCATTTCGCTTCGATAGAACGTGAATGCAGTTTCGTTCGTGCTAATAAAACCAGTCTTGGCAGTAACATTACTCTGTATTTTGCAAACGGCGTGGAAATACAGCGGTAAAAGCGCGGTATTAATTTGTACTCTAGTGGAACATAAGCGGTACATACGCGGTAACTAATAAATAATTGGTCATTCATCGTTGCTTTTTTATGTAAACACATACAGAAGAATCGCTGGAAATCCATCCTTTCCCGTCCTATATGTAGGATTCAGACCCATAACTGAACGCTCCTAAAAAGCCTCTCTTTTATCAAGTGGCTTATGACACGCGAATCTACAGCGCTGAATACCGAGCATCAACAGACTTCAGTCTAGTTTTGATGAAGTTAGTATACTATGTGCGTGACTCAAGTTTATTTCCCTGGTAATTTGTTGTTATTTCACGATGTAGGTTGTTTGGAATTTTCGAAAAAACCGACAGACAGTATTCTCTAAAGTATCATCTGGAGAAATCTAAGGCATTAAGTTGTCAACTAACAAAAATATTTTCATTAATTAGGAGTTCATTATAACTAATTTTCTCATTATCTATTTTTTAAAAATGGCCTGTTTTCATTGAGAATAAATGTGATGTACGAATTAAAAAAAAACATTTACTAAAAATATTAAAAAATATTAATCAAAACACAGAAATGTTATAATCTCTAAATGTCGTGTGTGTCAGTTAAAAACTTCTTACTTTTGGAGTATTCACTTCGCCAACACCGTTTTTTGTCTAGTAAGGATTTTTTTTTGTCATTTTGGATGTTAGCCAAATTTACGTTTGTCGCGTTATTTTAATGACTCGTCGATTTTAATGAGTGTCGGCCACCGGTGGCTGACATGGCGATGAACGTGTTATGTACAGATGAGGATTGGGCAAGGTTGCAATGATTCTGTTGTATGATAACAACAATTAATAAACATTACTTCGCTTTATTTGAACGTTTTGCACAACTTATAATATATTTTAATTTGTATTCTTGCGTGAAAGGCGATTTGCTAATTGCTGTTCTGCCAATTTAACTGTTTGAAATCAAATGTAACAATAATAATGACTATGATATCACTATTGAATTAAACAGTCAAATTTAGATCATCGTAGAGCTCCAATTCCGATTATTTCATATCGAATTTGGAAATCGCTTTGAAGCACATTCGCTAAGAAGCTAATGAGTTACATGGATTTTGAAATTGAAATATAAATTGGTTTAATCCGCATGTAAACTAACCGGTTACATGTAAATTCGCGCGGTTTAATTGGTTTTTCTTTAATTTATTTGCCTAAATTCAAACTCTTTAGTTCATTGTAATTTAAATTGTATATGATGCAATCTTTGTGTGTAAATGATAACGGTAATTGAAATTTTGCATTGCTTTTATTTAATACGGTTTTTATAACGTTTTCAAGATAATAGAGTATATAAACGATTAACGAATGTTATATATCGCGGGGTGAATAGAATAACTAGATAACTCGAAACTCTCTATTCTTAAATAGCCGTGTAATAGGCTTTGAAAACAGATGTCTACTTAGAATACTGGAGTCAAACCATCGAAGGCTTGACTTTGGATAGGGATAACGAGGCGATAGAGCAAACTTTGACGGAATATATGACGCTCATGTGTCGTGTTTATTATTTATGTAAAAAAAAATAGTTGTGTGAGGTATCCTGCATAATTACAAACAAGATAAGGCCATGAAGAGATGAAAATGTATTCAGCGCAGTTTATTCCATTTCAGCCTCGCTAACTGCCCACGTTATCCCGACGATGTTTTTAATGTAGTTCAACAGAAATGTATCGCCTGAATTGAGCAACAGTTGAGGTAGGCTTTTTTTAAGAATGGCACAGTCTCCCAGACGACAACACAGAATACGTCTTCTATTTTCATGGATGATTAACTTTATCAGAGAATTTCTTACAGGATGTTGTCGGAATACGGAAAGGCATCATTGCATGTATATATTGCGCTTTCTTAACCCCTCCCTTTCTGTGCTAAAAACATTCGAGAGCTTCGTTGATATGTATTTTCTTCACCATATGAATATGACATTAAAAAACCGGAAAACTGAGAATATTCGTAAATATTGCTTTGATTAACTATGGTTGGAGTTGAAATGTAACAATTTTATAATGTAAATTTCTGAAAAAGAGAAAAAAATATCGCAATTAGCCGCTGTAGCTGGCAGTGGACAAATGCATTGCGTATATTGACCCATGCGCAGCTGAATTGATACTGACTTTTTTGACGTTCGCGAATGTGCCCGGTTCTGCCTCGTCTGCGCCGTCACTCGCGCAGATGCATGACACGAGCGCGTGATTTTATCCCCGATTAATTCACAAATTATTTATTTCCATTGCTACAAATTACTAAATATAAATTATTAAAAAATTATTTGATACATAATAATGTTACAGAAGAATACAAAAACTGTGAGCTCAGTATCCATTATATTTTATATGGAGATTCTTATTATTAGAGTTGATTTGTACTAAATACATATCATTGTAAAGCAAGGGTTAAGAGATCTTTATTGTATGAAGGAAAAAATACAGATACTAAAAAAATATTCCAAAGTTTTCGGTGACGTTTAAATTTTTTTTAACAATAATTATTCTTAGTATATGCTTATGTATTTTGATCACCTAGCACGATTACAAAGTTGAGGTATAAACAAACATTTTAATTATTGTTTGATCGTCTCAATATTGACATCCATTATGATTCATGGTCGTCTTATAGATTCCTCGCTTTCTTGTCTTGAGTGGCTTCTTCAGAGCCAGTGCCTCTAATGAAAACACCACCGGCAGTTGGCAAACACAATAGACGTATGCGATCATTGTACTGTTGTATGGGCCAGAGCTCCGCAACCTTTTCTCATCTACGGCACACCAAAGTACTTCTTTGGATTCTACGGCACACCAAAGTTCTCACCTTGAATACCGCGGCACACCAAAAGCCAAAAATAGATGTTAATTTGATCAATTTACCTTTTTTTTTTCATTTAGAACTTAATCAAGCAAGTACCTCGTTGTATGTCTACATAAATAGGCGATAGGCACTGGGAGCTTGAGGACCGTTGTAAAAATATTTATTTTCAATATTGCCTTATTTGATCGCGGCACACCTGTATCGGCTTACGGCACACCAGTGTGCCGCGGCACACCGGTTGCGGAGGACTGGTATAGGCTATGAAGCGCTCATGAGCATTGTGTATAATCAAGACATACACGTATAAATATAATACAACTGATACACATAGAAAACTCATATCAAATACCCATGTACTAGTACAATGACTTTCATAAATTAATTGGAGAAAAATAAACGACAAACGCGGTGATTCGAACCACACTCCCGTACACTATGCCCATCGCGCTGTAACTCATAATTTTTCTACAATGCTTGCGGCGATTTTTCATATAACGGTCGCTTTTATGTTGTTCTTTTGGACAAAACTGCGTCTTAGGATTAAATAGCCCAGGTCTTGGAGGCATCGGGCTAATCATCTGACCTTTTTAAAACGTTACAGCAGGTTTGACTGTATTATATCAGAAGTCGATAACTTAAAGTATCACCAAATGACTCGTTGGATGATTTCAAGATACACTTAATGTGTAATTGTAAATACCTACTGTCTCAAATAGTCTTCTTAAGAGTTAGATTTTTATTTACATTGTCCCGCGTCTAAAAAGGTTGCCAACCTCTTTTTCATATATAATAATAAAAGCTTAGCACAAAAGTTTTAACTGAATTATAAGAAAATAAATAAATAGTTATGCATTTATTTCATTACGCAGATCTGAATGGGTTAATATCTTAGCGTAAATGTTTACCAGAGAAAGTAAGGCAATAAATACTAAATTATATAAAACACATTGAAACTAAGGGCAGGGTCGATTAGAAATGTCATTTTCTTCATAAAGCATGTAACTCAGTATTACTCATCATTTGGCATCATGGCACAATTGATCTATCCCACTGCTACTTAAATTTAAAGGGATTCCCTAAATTTCATATTGTTGTAAATGTGTAGACTCTGTTAATCCTTTCTTTACGGCTCGGTTTGAATACAAATTATACTGTCAATTATAAA
This sequence comes from Glossosoma conforme, assembly GCA_022606575.1. Taxonomy (NCBI): domain Eukaryota; kingdom Metazoa; phylum Arthropoda; class Insecta; order Trichoptera; family Glossosomatidae; genus Glossosoma; species Glossosoma conforme. The sequence goes on along the minus strand of JAGTXR010000020.1, from coordinate 2,480,698 downwards.
ACTAGTATTTGAAGCATAAATGTACTTATCTGGTCTACTTTCGTAAATCACATTGGTTCTTGTATCCTTTAGCTATCAGATGATGCATAAAAAACTATTCTAAGAAAGTAACAAAACGATATATCACGTCAAACGATGTCAACGGTCGGGGAATCTTATGACGGCATATGCCGACAACCGATGCGAAAGGGTTAAATAAATAGTTCTAATCGTGACTCTTGGGACGTCTCCATGTTTCTTGATTCCCTGATGATGGTGAAAGTGATTATTTACTAGTCTCCGGATGCTGGTGAAGACTTCTCAACTTCCGGTGATGCTGCAGTCATGTTCTGCGGTCTAAGACATGAACGACGGATGACATAAATCACAAATGTCATTCAAGAAATGGACGATTGTTTTCCGTGAATGCGACTTACATTAGTTATGTGTAGAAAATCAAATCGGTATTAATTAATGCATACAACACACCCCAAACAAATACATGTGCTCTATAGCAGAGTTCCGCAACCTTTTCTCATCTACGGCACACCAAAGTACTTCTTTGGATTCTACGGTACACCAAAGTTCTCACCTCGAATACCGCGGCACACCAAAAGCCAAAAATAGATATTAATTTGATAAATTTCACTTTTTTTAAAGTTCATTTAGAACTTAATATAGCAAGTTCCTCATTGTATGTCTACATAAATAGGCGATAGGGGCTGGGAGCCTTAGGACCGTTGTAAAATTATTTATTTATAATATTGCCTTATTTGATCGCGGCACACCTGTATCGGCTTACGGCACACCAGTGTGCCGCGGCACACCGGTTGCGGAGCTCTACTCTATAGAGCATGTCGGTATTTCACCGACAAAGAACGACTACTAGGAAAATAAGCCCAAAACATAATATTTTGAAGTCATATTATATTGCAACATAAAATTTATTCACATTATATTTGAAATGATTAGGATTTGTAAAAAAATACACACTGTTTTTTAAACGATTTTTATTAAAAAATAAATAAAGAAAACATGATCGCAATGAACTGGACATGGTGTATGGGTCTGTGTTCGAATCCCCGTTTTAGTAATTTATTTTTCTGAGATTGATTGATGAGAGACATGTCTCAAATGTAGAATTTTCGTTTGATTTTGTATGTGTATAATAAAAATATTTATTAAATTGATTAATGCATTTTACCTTGATTAAACATGCCTCACATTAAGCTCTGATTATTCTAATTATAATTTTAGAATCAATTTTAATTAAAAAATTAATAAATAAAAAAAAAATAGTTTTGATTCACAATTTATTTTAATGATTACATGTTTCGGCCTTCCTGAAGACCATCTTCAATAATGAAAAAATAAAAAGAGGCATTGGCTTATATAGGCATGGACAGTTAATTAGTTCATACACACATATTTATAGGTTGTATATGTGTGCGGGTAATACAATTGAAAAAAGACTCTGTTTATTCATATACTCGTACTCGAAGACCGCGGTTTCAATTTACAATTTACAATCTACAAGAGCTTCTTCAGTTCATCACATTTGTAAACGTAACTTATTAGCATTTGATTTTGGCAGCTAGCCTTTGGCTGTTTGAATTATTACTGCCACAACTCTTTGAATTAATTATTATGCCCAAGAGAAAGGTCTAGTGTTGGGAAATACGATATGAACGATACAATCAGATGAAAGAGTAGCCAAGGAGCGGAGATAATAGCAATTCGGTCCACGTAATGGTCGTCTTATCTCGTCACAGCTACCGCTTATCCCATTATGGCTACATTACAATTATCTCATTACAGCAACCTTATCCGATTGTGGCAACATTATTCGTTGATTTAGATAGATATGAATTATTATGTTTATCCGGTAGGATGCCTCAGATACATATTGAAGTAATATGTATACCGGAAAATATAATGGACATGTTACTGTGGCTTTTGGGTTTAGCCGTGTGTTGCAAATTATCTTGTGCCAATATTTCGACCGACATTTAACTACAATTTTTCAACTCTGAAGAAGACCCCTGAAATGGCGGCGAGAATTCGCCACACACGGCTAAAACCAAAAGCCACAATAACAAATCTGACCGCGAAAACCTAAGAAGTTAAACAAAATGAACATGAGAAATATTCGTTGTAATTATTTTTTTATTGGAAGTTAGCATTTTTGCGCGCACGTTGCTACTCAGAAAACGCCTCTGTCGCTAATTTTACGTATCATGTGATACACTGTACTACAGAGCGTGTCGGTGTGTTAGTGTGCCTTGAGACCCTATTAGCTCGTCACTCTGGCCGACCGAAATGCTATAAATATAAGCAATGTATTGTACATATAGAGTATTCCGATATTTATAGAACTTAAATATTATATAAAGTAAGTGTGTTTGATGTGTACTTCCTGGCAAAAATAAAACAAGATTTTTTATCCTCACAATGGAATATAATACCTACCACGTAATTTTAGTGGATTCTTTTTTATTCGTTTCTCGCAGGATATTATAACAATTGACTAAAATTATCTTCCACCCACTCAAACGCGTCTCTTAACCCTTATTTATTAGTAAAATAATATCATGTTGTGTACAGTTGTGTCTGATTATTCGATTTTATTTCGTTTTCCTACAAGTCATCTCATATTAGTAAATTTAATTTTAATCAATATTATATTTTTAATATTATATGATATATTTATCATTGACATCTGTGGTCGTTTTTATTATTTGTATTTTTTTCCTAAAATTTTATTAGCATTATCAAGCTTGCTTTTTTTTTCGCTAGATGGCAATGTAGTATAATAAATAAATAATAATTGAAACGTTACAATAAGTATGTCATATATGAAATGTCTATGACATAATACAACAAATAGAAGCTATTTCACTCATTACAGCTTCTACTTATTAAGCTGTCATGTGTGTCTTCTATTAAAAAAAAAAAAATTGAGTTGCTAAACATTTAACAATTGTATAATGTTTTTATATGTGGTTCTCGTTAGACCAACGAATTTATTTGAAGCGGACCAAAACATGGATAGGTTACCGCCTGTTTTATAACTGCGTGTCGTTTGTAGGGTTGAGTTCCTCCTTAGAATAGCACTTAAATGATTGAATGAGAATTGAGTGGAGGCAATTTGGTGTTATCATATGCTCCAGATAAGGAACGGATATGGGGTGGTGGAGGTAAATTTTCTATAGAGTGTTTTTATATAGCGCAGTTTTTATATCGACTCTGCAGGAGGTTTGACTTATATACTCTGGACATGGAAGTGATATATAAATTAAAAATATATAATATATACGTATCAGACGATCATATTAATGACTCTTGACTTTCAACTAAAAATGTCGAAACACATGATACTATTTAGTTGTTCGGAAAGTAATTTCATTTTTAACCTAGTCATTTCAAATTATCATTACTGTCCGAATTCGATCTTACTAGTAATTATTTGCCGGTTTCGATCAATTAATGCCTTTATTTTGTGTTTTCAACTGGCTTTCCTGAATATGGTGTATCTCCAACATCAAAATTGCCGGATCGATATTTTAAAAACCAGTCAAGGCACTGGTGTTTTGTCTATAACTCTTCTCCGTACACATAAATATTTTTTCCTGAGTATTATTACCTTTTTGATAGTAAAAAGTAAAGTACTTATATCAGATTTATATAACTCTTTTAGGCCGATGCCGCTTATTTTTGTTCGCTCGCCTGACATGCACATCTAATAATGTTGGTTTTAATTATATATAAAATTACACGCCGTTTGCATACGCCATTTTATTTGTTATGACACTTGCTACATTTCATGTTGGTGCAACTTTCATCTTTAATTTGTTTTTTTTTGCCGTGATTATCTTGGCGGCCGCTGGGTGTCACAGTGTTCCGTCAGTTGTCAGTTAACTCTCGTCCGGCCGGCGAAACGCCATACCGGTCGGACGAGGAAATCAAGTCTGTCTCTCTTCGCAAGACGAATGATGTCAGTATATATGCGAAAAATACTACTTTTCCATATTTGAATGGAACCACACCGAAAACTATTGCATATAATCAATCAATCTTTTACACATACAAGCCTTGCTATATCAGTTTTTTAAGTATATAATTATATAACTGCTTAATTGTGACATAACTGGTCCAAAAAAAATGCAACATGATTAAATAATTTATTGGGAAATAAAAATATTATCACTTTCTGAATAACCTAATGTGATAATTGTCTTGTGCCTGAAAAATGCTTGAAAATAAACACAAAAGTAATGATCGGTAATAAGTTTCGCCGCCTTCAGAATGGCTAACATTGACTTTCACTCAATTAATTTTTTTATTTTATTTTTGATCGCCCAATTGGCTAAAAATATTATTTTTTGCGAGTCAACTAAAGGTGGCGGTAAAATCATCTTGGTATCTTCGATCAGCGATATTCTGAATCGTATAACCGAACCACGAAAATTGAATATTCGTATTAAAAAATATAACAATAATAATACATATTGTGTACATTATAATTGCAAATGAATTGCACAAATATTGCATTCTTAACCCTTTAAATACGAATCGGTTGAATACAAATTAAACTTTCAGTAATATAACTGGTATTTGAAGTACAAATGTACTTTTCTGGTCTATTATCATACGTCACGTCTGTTCTTGTATCCTTTAGCTATCAGATGATGCATAAAAACCTATTCTAAGAAAGTAGCAAAACGATATATAACGGCTACCTATGTCAACGGTAGGGGAATCTAAGACGGCATATATCGGCTACCGATGCGAAATGGTTAAGAAATTTATCTGCTTTAGATGGTCCAAAAATTGAGTTTCTTCTTTTTTAAACTGAGAGATAAACTATAGAATGCAGTGATATAGTTTAAGAGGCTAAATATAAATATTTTTGTAAAGATTAATTCTAAACAGTTTAATGTCGAGCTATTTTATAGACTTGTTTGTATGCTTACACAAAACTTTAGTGTTTTTATAACATTTTCTCAATTGGCTCTCGCTAAAGTAAAAAAATAAAATTCTTTGTTACTAATTTTTGTTTTAAAATGTATTTTTTAATGCAGCGTTAAAGCACGTGTTAAGAATGTCAAACCTGAAATTTTGTTAATATTTTTTTTCTTACATTATCTAAGATGCACTGGGCTATAGAGTTTTTTTAAACTTCAAATAGCCTTATTTCATACATTTTTCAATGTAAATTTCTTATATACTCATACACAATTATTAAAAGAAATTTGACTTACGAATAATTTCACTTAATATGTGGCTTAACTTTATTAACTAAAGTCAAAAAAAAAGTATCTGATTGATTTTTTTTTCTGTTCCATGTTTAATTATGGCATATTTTATTTAAATATTATTTTAGCAATGTAATAGAAATAAAGTTATTTCATTATTTTGGCATTTAAAATTTATTTACAAAAATACAAAGTTTTTTTACATGCTTTATATTATACATTGTGTAATTATTTTCTAGATTAATCTTATTTTGAGCAAATATCTTAAATATATACAATTTACAATGGTCATAGAAAAACGCATATTAAAATACTAAAATAATGTAATTAAATTGAAAATATTGACATATTTCAAAATAACTAAAATATTACAAAGTAATAGTTTAAAAATTATAAAAAAAATTAGTAAATATAAAAATTAAATATAATATGTAAGATAATCACACCCAGCCTACAAAAAATAAATACTATTAAAAAGTAAATATAATTATAATGCTTCACTTCTTCCTGTATTCCCGTTCCCGTTTTTGGTACATTTCTTTAAAACCTTCACGGACATAACATACGTTATATTATAACGTTTACAATAACTCTAACTTAAGTTTTATCGCAATCGCTTCAGCGGTATAGGCACGCATGCGTGACAAACATACATTTATACATACAAACATATTTTTTTTGTATATATAGTAGGTAAACTACATTGTATTTAGTTATAAATTATTTTCAGTCAAAGGTTTACCATTAATGTCCTAAAGTGTTGTCATAGACTAGCTTGATAGTGCATTTCTTCATAAATCACTTTGATTATTTCATAATTAAATTACATAAATAAAATTAGTCTATAGGTAACAGTTATTACAGTAATGCATTGCAATAAAAATATTTTTATGTATTGCAATATAAAAATCAATTGCCATAAAAAAAATATACCTATAAAATTACATACTAGATAATTTAATTTCATATAAAATTTCGCTCATTATTTTCATGAATTTTAGAAAATCAATTCAGTTATTTTCGTCATTTCCACTCCAAATTTCAAATATTTATAAATTTCTTACAATAAATTCAGCTCCGCATTTCAAATAGCTATCGAATTCATATTATAGACCTTCTTCGTAGTAGTATCAATCCGGTGGATTGGTTTGCAGCAACAAAATCTTGCATCTCGATCTCCACTTCTCTCGATCCTCTGCAACACTCTTTAGCTCAGCATAAGAGCTACAACTCATGTCCTCGAACACTTGCTGCAAATACTCCCGTCTAGGTCGCCCTCTGTAGTTTCTACCCTTAACCATCCCTTCCACAATGTTGTAAAGAAAACCATCGTGACGCATAATGTGATCGCGTGTGAGTGAGAAACAAACGCTTTTGACCACTGTACTGTGCTGCGCGGCAAAAAATATTATACCCATAGTATATTTTTTATTCACCATATAAAAACACAATTATGATAGATGCTTTATATTTTTACGTATTTTTAATTAAATAAATTGAAATGGTTTATCGTTTTTATAGATACTTTATAACTACATAGTTTTTAATATCTTTAGAATGATATTTGATTTGTGAGAATTACAAAGTGTGACGGCAATATGTTACTAGTATTATAGTTAGTCGTATTCTAAAGTGGAAATTTCTCATAATCTAGTTTCTGGTAGACACTAATCATATCTACAAGTCGATGCTTATTTCCGTAATCGAATACACAACGTACATAAAATAATAGAGCATAAAAAATTAACGTGAATATCATCACTTTACGTTCGCATCCAACTAGTAGTTTTACAATGATATCTGATACAAATGGAATAAAAAATAAAACTGAAGAAGAAAACTGAATCACTATTTACATCATCAAAGATTACCCAACACGTTCCTTCGACCGCATCACTTCACGGCCATTGAACAAAACAACCTAACTAAATATTACTTTTTACATTTATTATTACCGTATGTACACCTGCATACGTAATAAAAACATAATCCCTTCTAGAAACAAGTTGATCACTTGCCTTATTTATTATTGCCAAACCCACTATTTTTTGGCATGATTAAAAAAATGTTTAATGCATTGAAAACATGCATTAACTCTTCATAAACAATTCGGGATGCAAAATTTCTTCAAGAGTATCACTTGGTGACGTGTTCATACTTCTCTTTCTTCTCTTAGTTGAACTTCTACTCCATAGTTCTTTTACCATATCGGCTCCCTTTTCTCCTATCATTATCACAGGAGCATTGATATTTCCATTTGTGATTGTCGGCATTATACTTGCATCGATGACTCTCAATCCTTTGATGCCATAAACTCTTAACTGTGGATCAACAACGGCCATGGGATCTGATGAAGGTCCCATTTTACACGTGCCAGACATGTGATAGATGGTCATGGTGTATTGCCTGACAACACAATCCCAGTATTCATCAGTAAAATGAGGAAGATGCTTGCAATTCGGCAACTGCTTACTATGGAACCTCGCTCCGAACCTTTTCATTGCGTTTGTTTCTGCCACTGCTATAGCAGCTTTAACACCTTCTCTCAACACTCCAACATCATCAGGATGCGTCAAATAGTTATGATAAATAATCGGATAACGCAACGGATTCCTTGATCTCAGTTTTAAGAATCCTCTGCTTTTAGGACGCAGCATCATAGGAAAAATTCCGTAAGCATCTTTATTATCAATTTCTCTGAACACTTCGTTGTAAAAAGCGTCGGTCAAGCCGTGAGCAGTCTTCACTTGAGTTCCAGCGTCGCTGTTTGTCGAAGCGGAAGTCATCATGAATTCAATATCGGGCCAGTCATCAGATTGGTTTGCGTACTTTGTTGAAATGAACGCGACAGTTTCTAAACCGATACTCGAAGAGAGAGGTCCGTTTTCAAGGACTGCGTACCGCAATGCGCTATTGGCATTCACAATCCTGTTCATCACAAGACTGATAGGATGATCGATTAAAAATATCAATCCTCCTACTGCGATGTGGTCTTGTAAATTTCTTCCTACACCCGGAGCGTCGTGCATCACATCTATTCCCATGTTTTGTAGATGTTCTTTAGGTCCGACTCCTGACAGCATCAGCAGTTGTGGACTGTTAATGCTGCCGGCTGATAATATGACTTCACGTTTCGCATAGACGACTTGTTTTATTCCATCTCTGATGAACTCTACTCCGTACGCTCTTGTCGTGTTCTTGTCTATGAGGACCTTGGTGACGTGGCTGAAGATAGATAGATGGAAATTCTTGCGGAGGCGTATTGGTCTGATGAAGGCTTTGGCTGTGGAGCAGCGCGCTCCTCTGCGCATGGTGAACTGGAAGTAGGCGAAGCCTGTCTGCTGGGCGCCGTTGACGTCGACGAGGTCGTACCCCATCTCTTCACCAGCCTGCATGAAGGCGGCTCCTAAGGGTGTGTTGAAGGGGGCGTCTTGAACGGTCTGATAACCTCCTGAAACATTAAAAAAATTATCAGAAACATTGAAAGACAAGACAACAGAATCTTAAAATGATAAGCATTACAATCTAATTGTGAATCAGATTTTCAGTCAAATTGAATTTCTTAGTTTGGTTTAGTGGTGTGTTGCGAATTTTCTAGCACCAATATTTCGACCGCCATTGCAGGCTAAACCCAAAAGCCACAATACAAAATCTCTCCGTAAAAAACTAAGAAGTTATCTCTTCATTATTAACATTAATCTCCTTCATTCAATATCCGCTCACAAGTAGGAGCATATAGTCTTTACATATTGTCGTAGTAAAATTGTTTCAATCACAACGGTTTTCGCCACGTTCCATTTCAAGCCTTGCCTATTAGAACTCGAATACATTGTATATATTATATATAGTTCATGACGGCCGTACATGGTGGCCTTCCAGGATAGAAAGAGCTCGGAGAGAAAGGCAGCTGTAGCGTATGCTCTCCTGTGACTTTCGAAAAAATATGTAGATATCTGCCATAGTATTACATTACATAATTATTGAAAAATTAAATATATTCCATCGCAATGTAAAGGAAGCGGCAAAAAAGCTGACGGTTTTCGTCGTTGTTTTGATTTAAAACCGTCAGCTCTTTGTGCCGCTTCCTGTATATTATCAATGAGATAAATAAAATCTTTTTCAGAATTACTCAACAACTTTATTGTTTTGGGTGTGTTTATTTCTACGATAAGAAGTTCTTAGGTGAATTAGATGACTGAAATATTATTATTATTATTATATAAGTATTTGTATAGCGCTCTTTTATAACCGAATGATCATTCCAAAAGCGCTTCCTTTGCCTCTCTGAGTAAAAAGGTGGGTCTTGAGTCTGCTTCTGAAAGATGCCTCCGCTTTAAGCTCTCTTATGCTTTCCGGTAGTGAGTTCCAGGCCATTGGTGCAGCGTAGCTGAAAGCCCGATTGCCAAAGACCGTGCTAGGACTACCTCCCGTCAGCTGCAGGGTGCTTCTATTTGCTCTAGCCGATCTGAGTGTCTCTCCACGCGCGCTTATTTCTGAAGGCTTTATAAGTTCTGTCAGATAGCCCGGTGCAGTTCCGTTGAGTGCCTTGTAAGCTAAGAGGCATAATTTATACTGGATTCTAGCCGAAACTCTCAACCAGTGCAGTCGGTGTAGTATTGGAGTAATGTGACAGAATTTGGGCGCGTTGTAGACTAGTCGTGCCGCTGCGTTTTGTAACGACTGCAATCGATTTAATTGTTTGGCTGGCTGGCCTGCGTGCAGTGCGTTGCAGTAGTCCATTTTGGAGACTATGAACGCATTTACCAAACTCTTTGTAGCGTCTCTGGGTAAGCATCTTTTACCAACCGTATCTGCCGCAGGTTAAAAAATCCAGATTTCACCGTTTTTGTGATATTACCGCTAAGGTTGAGGAACTGGTCAATTTCTACTCCCAGCAGCTTGGCGCTTGTAGAAGGGATGACATCATTACCACATATGGCCAAGGGTTGTAAGTCCAATAGATGTTGTCTTCGAGCTGTGGCCATAAAGAGTATTTCCGTCTTTTCCGGATTAAGAGCAAGCCTATTTGCTGATTATGTCATATATATCAGCATACATCATAGTACATCATTGATTGAATTAAATTCTTCTATCATCGGACTAGGTGGACTTTTTTCTGATCGATAGATCAAAAAAAAAAACAATATACCCATATACTCTAATATTCATACAAACAACTCTCCAAGTATTAATTTTCATTGACATTCGTAAAATTTGATTTGTGAATTATTTGTTAAGATAATTACGGAATAAATTTTTTACCCATGAATATAAAAATAAATGTATTTAATACATATATTATTCTAGTTGCAACAACCAAACATTTATTTACTAACATATTAAATCAAAGAGTGATGAAACGGAGCCGTCATTCGCCGCCCAATTATAATTCAAATATGTCGGCAATGCAATATTTAAAATATATTGCGTGTATCTCAAAAAACATGTGAAAATATTACAAGAAAAAACTCATATGAAATAATTGCAGCAACAGATGACCGTAGTACGTCATAAAACACAAATGTGTCCGTCATAAATATGTCATAACACGTGGCCTAATGACCGTTTCGTCTTCGTGTGATTTCGTCATGTCATGTCCGCGATTGTGAGCAGAAATGAATGGGACATTAATCGACATGCACTTGTAAACTTCACAAGAATAGGTCATGGTCTTGAATGTGAATTTAATTGAGCAAGATTAATCTTTAGGTCGAAATATTAGACAATTCTTCAGATTACGATATTTTACGAGTAGATCAAGGGTTTCTTAACCTTTATTCTTCGCAGTATCAATCCGATGGATTGGTTTTCAGAAACAAAATCTTGCATCTCGATCTCCACTCGTCTCGATGCTCTGCAATCCTCTTTAGCTCAGCATAAGACATACAACTCATGTCCTCGAACACTTGCTGCAAAATACTCGCGTCTAGGGCGCCCTCTGCACTTTTTACCTTCAACCATCCCTTCCACAATGTCGTGAAGAAGACCATCGTGGCGCATGATGTGACCGATCCATCGGGCCCGCCTCTCTGAGATGGTTCTTACTAGGTGCTTATCTTCCTTAATTATGCTGAGAAGCTCATTGTTCGTGACGTGGTCTCTCCAGGAAATTCAGGAATATCTTCTGTATGACCACATCTCAAAGGCTTCTAGTCTTTTTTTATTACTTTCAGATAAGCACCATGTCTCACATTTATATCGCGATGAAAACTTGATCCATCCCAAATGAAAATAATATTAAATATATATATGTTTTCCATTATTTTTTAATTTAAAATTGCCAAAGTTAGAAATATATCTACATATTTATAATTTTTAATTAATTTCAATTAAAAAATTAACAATTTACAAATTAAAAATATTTACTTGTGATTCACATTCAATTTTAATAATTACATGTTTTGGACTCCCTGAAGACCAACTTCAATAATCTCCTAAACTTTAATAGGTCTCCAGGGAGTCCGAAACATGTAATCATTAAAGATAAATGTGAATCAAAACTAAATATTTTATGTTTGTCAATTTTTAAATTGACAAATTGGCAAACTCTGGCTTGGTAAGAAGGCGCTTAACCCCTAGGCCATGTTCGCAGATAAAATATTTTCGTACTCTTAAAATAAATTAACAAGGCTATCACTAAATAATTAACAATAATAATTATATTTAAAAAATAAACAGATCACCGTGAAAATTACTTGTTTAAGAAAGTACTTGTATCTCTAAAAACTGTCGGTTTTCTTCGTTTTTTGACTTAAACCGTAAGCTTTTTTTGCCGCTCCCTGTATGTATGTAAATAAAAGCCTTGAAATTTGTGATGTTGTATATATATTATTCTGATACATCACAAAGCATTTTAACAGCAATGTTTTACATGCTTTATTCAAATGTATTTTATTCAGCGCCTTCTTGGGATGAATGTCAACAAAAAAATAATCTTGGTACGAAGCTGCCTCATAATAGTTTTTTCATTAAAACAGCTTTGAAAAAATCAAATCAGAGCACATGAATATATTATCAATACACTTGCATACTCGTATAATATCGACTACGTTGAACTGATCAAGCGGCCTTCAAATACCAAAACATTTTTTGTACTGTCCATTAAACTTTGCACTTAAACGTCTATTGCAACAGCAACAATATCTTCAATGGCAATCGTTGGCTGAATGTTTTTACATCATATATTTTTTCGCTTATAATCAGATCACTTTTTTATATAAGCTTTTATAAATTAAGTTCTTGTGCTATTCAAGTTTTTATTAATCCTTTTTAACGTAATAGAAACGAGTTGAATATTTTACTACTTGAGTGAAGTCGATAGACTTGGTGGTTAGTTTTTAACGTGAGGTTAACAAGTTACGTATAAATTTTATATTATTTCAATGCACGCAGATATTTATTGTATAATTTTGCAATGATTTTAGTGTATCGATATATAATAAAGCTTATAAACGAGTATACTACTCGTGTAGTCTATCAAACTATAGCATACTGATATACTGGTTTTTATTATATTACACAGAATTTGTATGTGATAATAACTGCAACGTGCTAATTATAAGATTGTTATACGGTTCAGGGCTTAGAAGCATCTGGCTAATTATCGTATCTCCTTAAAAATGCTAATTAACAAACCTTCAAATATGCTTCGGATACTATAGCTGCCTTATATTTAAGATCCCATTTTGTAAGAAACATAAATGTACGTTAGTGAAACGGGATTACTATATGACTCAGACCGTGAGGATGGATAATGACAGATGATAACTGTTGTTATAGTAAATTGTGGAGACCGTATGCTCGAGCTATGGAACGCATATTAAAAGAAAATGCATGGCCGAGAGGCTTAAGCGCTTGACTGTCTTGTAAAAGTTACGCGATTCGATCACTGACCATGCTTAAAATTTTCAAAAATACTGCTCAATTTAAAGAGTTTGATGCTTATTTTTTACAAACATTTCAATGCTCTCAGAAGGTGGAAAACTAATTTTCAGTAGAACTCCAGCCATAGCCTTTTAATTTCCGGCGGGTGTAGCTCAATGGTCAAAGCGTTTGCTCGACAAACCAAAGGTCATGGGTTCAATCCCCGACGGAGATCAAAAAAAAATATCGATTCCTGAGCTACAAAATACCCCGGTTGGTGTGAATTTGATCCCACACCCGTAGAATGCCAGTCATATATTCATAGTAAATTCCTGTAATAACTAAGGATGATGCGTGAATCTCGGGCTGAAATCTATGACGATGGCGTATCAACACTCCACATCCAGCACTTAGAATTCCACATTTGAGACTTCAGAATTATTATCACCATCTGTCGGTATTCTCCATTATGTGTTTACATAAAAATAAAAATAAATATAAATAAAATCCACGGGTAACACCATTATCAGTATTTTCGTCCTTATCACTTACACAAAATGATATTCTTTACCTGTTGCATGGTACTTGTTATTGGCCAAGTAGGGATTTCTCTGGTCCTCGGACTTCTTGAAGTACTTCAGGGTTTCTTCGCTTCCCCAGCCCGGGTTCCCCGCGGCCTCCCACTTGTCGTAGTCCCTCTTGTTGCCTCTTATGTACAGCATCGTGTTGAGGACACTAGAGCCTCCCAGGACCTTGCCTCTGGTCCAGCAGCAGCGACCATCTTCCATGGCCTGGCAAGCAGACTTCTGAGGCTGCGTCCTGCAAACATAAAACATGAAATTGGAATTTTCTCACAACTGGACCAGTGCTGATTCAAAAAGCAGTGCATTTGATGAACGTTATCATCTTTAGTTCTAAGCTCCAATCTACGTAACGCAGAATTTCATTAAATTTAATAAGCCTTTTTATCGCAACTATCACAAACACAGGCGTTTACTGGATACGTAATATTTAGACAGTTTCTAAAAATCTGTTTTTTTTGTTTTATTATATTAAATTATTTACAAATTATATTTTATTAAAACAATATGCTAATTTCATTTTATAGATACTTTATCAAATATTAAATACATACATACAATTTTACATCAAATTCTACGCATCGGCAGAGAATGGTCGTGTGGACAACGCGGTGTATAGGTCGGAGCAAAGGTGCAACGATCGAGGTTCCAAACCCGCGTCTGCCGATATTTTTTCTGAATGAATTGATACGTATAATTTGATATAGAATTGTATGTGTGTATCTAATTACCGATTTCTAAAAAGTTTTGGCCTCTCTTCTCTCGATGGATGTCCATGTGATCTTGGTAAAACAACAGGCTGTGATATATTATCTGACGGAGTGCATCATCCATGAGAGCAGGAGACGTGTTCTGTGTTGGCGTCTGCGAGTATGTTATTCGTGGGAGAATCTTCCTGAAATTCTGACTGCTTTTGATGTAATATGCTGTTAAACTACGTCAAGGATATCGTCGGGATAATGCGCGTGGTTAACGGGGCTGCCATGGAATATACTACTTTATTTCATTTTTATTTTTCGGTTCTTCGCTTGATCTAACCTTGTGTGTAATTTGCATTTATTACATCATTTAAAAAAACGTGAATTAATAATTTAAAAAACGCCTCGTTACGTTAACACACAAAACTACACACACACAGTACCCAGCCGACCTAATTCAGCGTCATAGACTCCGTGCGGCAGCAAACCCTCAGCTGGTGTTTTCCTTCGTGTATTTGTACAAAATATAAAAAATAATAAAGTAACACGTGACTGCATCATGACCCGATCAATTGATTATATAAGAATATCATCGAGTCAACTCAATGTATCTGCTTTCGATATATATTTAAGAGCCCTTTCACTTCCCGCATGGCATACCATGTCTCTCGTCATCCTGCTCTGAAGAACGACTTCCTCATGTATGTTATTACCACCATAACCTGGCTGGAAATAACCGTCATCTCTGACCATTATCTAGAGACGGAGAAGCAGTGTATTACACTGCGTCGTTTCGAGCAAAGACATCTCACTTATGCACTAGTCATAACAATGCAAAGAAACGCAAAGAAGTTATTATAATGGGCTTAGTTCACTGACGTTTACCAAGCGGAAGTTTGATTTTAAAAACACACAACTACTACTATATGTATATAACTTATGTATTACATATCACAATTGTTTTGTGATTAACATTGTAAATATCATGTTAAACGAATTTCATGAAATATTATTACGATTTTTGTAATATTTTGAAGCTTAATCATTATTTATTATTAAATTATTATGTTTTATAAATACAATAAAATGGTGATAAATTACTCCCATACCCGCAAAATGTTAGTCATAGCATAGAAGCTTCAGTTTTACTATCTGTCGGTATTCTCCAGTATGTGTTTAAATATATCATAGTTCATAAAAAAAATATCAGCGTCTCTTGATGTACACTTATATTAAATTTTTTTGAAACTTTTGTATGCACCGTACGCGATTATTCTCAGAATATATATATTATGAAAAAAAATATTTTTCACATTCAATTAAATTGTTTCTTCATGAGTTTACATGAAAAAAATAATTGTGTGTAAAATTATAATAGACAATCAAGTAAGTCACTCATTCGCTTATGCATTCAGCTATTAAGAGATCACTCGTAACAATTAAATCACTGAGACATTGTTTCAGAATTATGCATTCCCACGAGAAATGCACTACTTCCATCAATCAGCCGTCACAGCAATATACTCATGCATCTGTCATATAATTGCATCATTATGCTCATGTGTGAACAACAGTAGAGTAGACAGTGATTATAATTGAGACAACACCCTTTTTCATGTTTTATATCATGTTGTTCAGAAAGTACGAACGTTTTTGTACAACAATGTGTTTAATTGCATTTATTACTAACTTTACACTCAAGCCACGTAATCAATATTAGTATTTTCGGTATATTTCACTATGAAAAATATATATTTTTAAGCAAAATAATAATATTCCAAGTTGATGAAGAAGGTGTATTGCCAGTACACGTCAGTACCAAAACTCGTCAACAAATTTTCGATCCAGCAATTTTGATGTTGAAGATGAACCACGTTCTGGAAGGCCAGTTGAAGCTGATTAAATAGCTTAGACAATTATGGCACTTATTTACGGTTTCGCCGCATTTCGTACATTAAGTTTTTCGTTAACAAGACCAATGGATCTCTGGACTCTACGATCACTGGACAAATCCTTATGTTAGGTTAGATTAGCGAAATATCCACTTCACCAGTTGTCTTTTGCACCAAATGTCCCGTACACCAGACATCTAGTGCGCTCCATGTCGTTGAACGAATTGTCTGGGAAAGATAGGTCGTGACACCCTTATTTACGCATACCGGCAAATAACAATGCGCGAGGTTGCTGGGAGATTTCGAAAATATATTTATTATATTCGACTTTTTCGTTTAAATGAAATTACTTTCCGAACAACCTTATAATATAAGACAATATGTTGTAAAGGCACTGTAAGTAGATATTAGCAACTGTCATAGCATGCAACTTTCTTTCTTGATTATGAGTTGTGCTGTATTGTATTATATTGAGACAGATCATATGTAACAATATTTATATAATTAAAGTGATTACTCTTGTTGCATTATGGTAAAATCAGGACCAATGGTAAAAAATCTACAAAACTGCTGTAAGGCCAGCTATGCTCTACGGATCTGAAACGTGACTTGGATAGGATTCATGTGGCACAGATGAAGATGCTGAGGTGGGCAGGCGGTGTGACTAGAGTGGACAGAGTTCAAAATGAGGATATTCGGGGTTCGTTTCGGGTGGCCCCCATACCTGAAAGAGATAAGGGAAAACCGCCTAAGATGGTATGGGCATGTGACACGGAGATACGAGGACCACATGGTGAAGAAAGCCCTCAACATACCCACGCTGAGAAAAAGACCTGGAAGACTACTGGACTGCAACTGTAGGCAAGGATCTGAAAACTTTGGGCTTGACCGAGAACGTGGCGCAAGACAGATAGACATGGCTAATGTGCACAACGAGGGCCGACCCCAGATGATGTGAAATAGTGAGGCTAACGAAGAAGAAGACTCTTGTTGCATTATCCTCTTTTCTTGTTATTTTTTTGCCTAAGCGCAGACAAAAAACGGAAAGTCAAAGATAGATATATCTCTTGGGCGTATTCTATGACGCTCGCTAATTTTTTGATGATAGCATTGGTTAAGATTTGAGTGTAGTTGATCAAGTTGAGTTTTTCTCACCTATACTTCCAGTCCAGCTTGCTTTTATGCAGGTACAGCGAAAGCAGTGGAACGTCAGCTATCTCCGGCTCGTGTCCACCAGCTTCCAACAGCAGCACGTTCCACCCTTCCACCTCGCTCAGCCTGTTGGCCATCACTGCCCCCGCGGATCCTCCACCGACCACCACAAAGTCATACTCCTGACGAAGAACCTTCCTGTTGATGGGTCTGCTCTCTGGATCGAAGAGATCATACTGGAAGTACGCCAGCGACGCCAAGAGCAAAGGGACTATTCCCAGTTTTCCAAGACCGACGAATCCTGAAGCTACCTTGGATGCTGCTCCCAGCACTGAGATTACAGACACCATTGTGAAGAAATCAGTTCCGCTAAATATGAGAGGTTTATATCAAATTATCGTTGCAATTCTTAACCAATAAACACTAGTATGTTCCCAGTTAGAACACACTTAGATGGATCTACAAACAGTGAAAATATTTCATGAATCATATGGAACTCTTCTAATATTCTATTGATCTTTGTGCGTTGATCAAACCAACTAACTTTGATTGTCTTGATATCATTAAAAAAACTTTTGCAGTAATTTGATGGAAAACTCGAATTGTTTATTGTTCTTTTAGTTGGCGTTAATGAGGTGATAATATTGAAGGATGTTTGTTATATCGATTGCATGATGCTCGGAAAATCTAAACTTTTTGGTTATATCTCTCCGATGTGCGAATGTATTCCAATTTCGAATCCTGAAAAAGAGAAACAATGCATTAATTATTTTATATGTAATATAAAACATTTCAATATATGTACATTAATCTTATTAGTATCTTTTCTACCGTTATTACCTCGGTCGCTGCTCTTCGGAACTTAAAGAACTAATTCCTCCTGCACCCACTCACAGCCGACAAACTCGTCTTACGCTTGCCGAACATCCATACACGGTTAATATATGTTGACCTAGAACTGGCAGCTTCCAAAGTTCCTTCCTTAATGCCACTGGTAAACTATGGAATGCTCTTCCAGCGTCTGTGTTTCCTCCTTCCTACAATCTGGATCTCTTCAAGAAACAGATAAATATACACTTGCAATCTCCCCAACCCACACACAAATACGAACACAACACACGTTTCCCGCATGCAGCGTCCAGCCTCCCTGGCTGAGCGTCATAGAGTGCACTGGTCTTGACCGGTTGTGCTCTCCTGCATGCGTTTACATAAAAAAAACATTAAACTCATTACATTATTATATACTTAATAAACTCAAAATTATTTGAATAATTTACTTATGTTCCTGGACGGACATATGCATGAAGGAGTAATATACAAATATCCTACAGTAGAAAATACATTTATTTGCTTCGGCCGAAATTTTGTGTTGGTGGTTCTATTGCTCATAATTTAAAAAAGAAGCAATCCTAGATTACACAGAACTCCACAAAAGTTGTGCAATTATTATTTATATTTTAATATATTCATATATTCATAAAATTAAATAAGGATACCATAAATTCATTTATATTTAAAATACAAATGTAAATATAAAAGCAAGTCGAATATCATAAGACTGTAAATATTCTTTATAACAACGTCTCAATGATCGTCCGATATTATATTATATGTAAGAAATTGAACATAGTAAAATTTTTTGATATTTCACAATCGTATTTCTAATAACAATACTATCTGAAGCATCTCAATTCGTTTTTTTTACTATGAAATTCTTAATGCTGTCAATATGTTTGCTCTTTGCTATTCTAAATGTCAAAGGTGTATAGAGCATAACTCTTGTCGCCTATAAAGCAATAAATTTCAGTTATTTTTCCATCGAATTAAAAAAAAACTCACTGCATTGTTACATTATTTCACAATTACTTATAAAACGCAAAATTATTTTATTCAAATACTATATTATTGGACAGACATAACTCTTAAATTCCAGCACAAATATTCCAGTCGATACTTCACATTGAACTAATATGAATTGTCATTGCTTGCGCTAATGGGAACGTATCAAAGATATTGTTTTTTTTTTTAAAAACTATGAAAACAGAAAATATTCCATGCGATATTTTGAATGTTTCCAGTTTATGTGAACCTTTTTTGTCAGTTGTAAAAATTACTGAAGTCTATTTGCATATTGTAGAACGTAGAAACTTGTGGTCTTACTTGTTTTAAAGAATAAAACAAGTAAAATTATGTGTATAACCACTGGCTTCATACAGAAAAAAACTCAGAGGTTTCATACAAAGTTTTATCTGTTTTATTCTGTAGACGTTTATATGTTTTCCTTTATGCATTTATTATTATTATTTTTTTTTTATGCAAACACATACAGGAGAATGCCGACAGATGGTGATAGTAATTTTTTTGAAGTCTCATCTGTGGAATTCTATGACGCTTACCATGGTGTATATGGCTAAACGCTGCATGTGGAGTGTTGATCCGCCAACGTCATAGACTACAGCCCGAGATTCACGCATCATCCTTTATTATTACAGGAATCTACTATGAATGGGTGGTCTTCACGGGACGACTTTCGTCTACCACCAATTTTAATTGATAGGCTATGACTGACATTTTACGGGCGATGGATCAAATTCACACCAACCGGGGTATTTTAGAGCTCAGAAATCGATTAAAAATCCAATTTTTTTTTTTTTGTTAATCTGCGTCGGGGATCGAACCCACGACGTTTGGCTTGCAAAGCAAACGCTTTACCATTGAGCTATGACCGCCGGCACAAAAAATTTATGATTTATAGTCATGTCGTAGCACCACTCTCGATCAACTAATCGAGTCTCATCTAATTCACTGGATGCTTACTTTTGCCTGTAAGATCTAAGTATTGTTTTATTTCATTTATCTTGCTGACGATTTATTTATTAAGCTTCTTTATATATTTATTTTAAGGAGTAATAAATTACAATATTTTTCACTCGAAAATGCGTTTTCTAAAAACATTTCAAAAATTCATACAAACTTCAAACTTAACCAATAAAATAGAAAACAATATTCTACCTATTAAAATAAGATAACTAATGGAAGGTGCCGTGAAATGTGGGGAAAAGAGAGTTTTTTAATTAATGATAATTTGGAATCAAAAACGCGTAAATTGTTTATTTATTCAAATTATATAAGACGATGCATCGATCAATAACCATAAATATAATATGTTAAAACACTGGTTTTCGTTAGATCACCAATGTAAAGCAAATTTGGACGTGGAACGTACTTGGATGTTTACCGCTTATATCGTCTCCCCGAAGGAAGGGCTATCTCTACCTGGCAAAATACATTCCCAACAGCTTTTATGTCAGCAATCGTTTAAGAGAAAGCACGTGTAGGTTGCAATTAACATCATTATTTTAAAAAGGTCGGCAGTTTAGTCCGATGCTCCCATGGCCTGGACTATTTGATCCCATGCGGCGGCTCAACCCAACTCACTGGGGAGCATGAAAAGAGCCTCCACGCGGTGCCCCCCGGAAACGGAATCTCAGACTTCCTCCTCCGGCCAATCTTTTCAACCCAGCGACAACAAAGAATCCTTCGGCAGTGAGAGCCACTATTGTGCGATTGCGGTGACCTGCAGACCGCCTCACACCTAAGATCCTGCTTCATGTGCCCAACAAGCCTCACACCTCAAGATCTAAAGCTAGGTAACACACGTATCGACGTTGATAAATAGTGGCCAGAAATAATTTGACGTTGCTGACACGAAGAAGAAGAAGAACCCAACTAACAATATGCGATGCATTCTAGCGGTAATCATCCTATTAATTTCTGCTTCCCGTGTTGCTTAACTCCGATAATCAAACGAGAACCAGTCTTAGAATATACTTATAGTTAATTCAATATGCAATTTACATCCAATTACGTCATCATCATCTGCAGATTTGGTGCTTCCACTGCTAAACTGAATATTTATACGATTATATGAGTATAATTATAATATAAAATTATTTTTTATTAAAAAATTAACAAATTAAAAATATTTAGTTTTGATTCACATTTATTTAAAACGATTATATGTTTCGGCCTCCCTGGAGACCATCTTCAATAATTATTAAATTAAAAACTGGCAGCTCCCTATATAGGAATGTATCAGTAATAGTAAAAGTATTGTCAGTTGATAACTTGAATGTTATTGAGTATATGAGTCTCCATCCCTGTCTTCTGCACCTGAACTGAAGCTCCCAATGTGTCTAGCAGGTATGTAGGAGTAATTACATACAATACGTGGCCTATTATTAGATATATTATGTATCTTCGTATTTATTACACACACTCGAATTAATATAATCGTGACTCGGAATATTTCTTCATTGCCGACAAACGTTTTCTTGGTGCTTCATTCCAAAACAATTAGTTGGTAAGGTGCTAGTATTGTGACTGGTGTAATCTGAATCCATCATGCTATGACGGTGTAATGCTAAATACAATACTAAACAAATATAAAAACGCACTGTTCCGACTTTTACTAATGAATAGTACTGCTTAAGGAAAATACACTATATTATTTTTGCTGGATTCTTGGAATTTATTTCCATATTCTGATATTTTTAACTATACCAACATCCATCAATTGATACAAACATACAAATTAACAGCAAGCATTATCTTATACGTAATTAAATGAAGAATGGTTGCAGAGGTTCGTGGTTCATATCCCCAGCGTCTGCCGTTTTTTCTTTTTATTTTTTCCAATTTATTGATGAGAAAATGAATATAAGATGATATTTGCTGTGATTTTGTACTGTGTTTATCATTTGTTGAAAATATACTGTATACATAATTGCTTTCACTATCAACATGCATTATATCCATTCCTCTGTGTTGCTGTGGACCTTGGCATCTCACCGAAATACAATGTAGCCGTATAATGGGTTTTGAGTTCCCTCTTGGTAGTAACTTCTCGCCGTATGTTTGGTGGGGCAATGCCCGAGAGTTGATATAGCTTTGATATTGGGGTAGGTTTTAGGCACCCCGTAACCACCCGGCACGTTTCATTCAGAGCAATATCCACTTTCTTGGTATGGGCAGACGTCGCCCACTTCTGGGCAGACAGGATCTGACCCTGTTGTTTCCGACACGATTATATATATATGGGTTTTGAGAGCAGATGCCTGTTTGGAAGTGAAGGTACGATGGTTTGACTTTGTGATGTATGGCGATGTGAGAGAACGGACAATGCAGCCTCCCATACAAGAGTAATTCAATAAGCGAAGATGTAATTGTATGGAATATATCATCCAGTTATTACAAGAGAGCATAAAATGCAGTTACCTATACTTGATACACTTGGGCTCTCGCCGTTATAAAAGGCCGTCGGAAAATGTACACGTCGAAAATTTGGGAGGCAAAGCTTACATGGCAAGAACTTTACTGGTTGACAGAGCTTTGCCGCAACTCACGATGACCATCGGAGCAGATATAGTGATGATGATGATGATTATATAATACAAGTGAAGTACTAAAGTATGTACAAATGAGTACCAATCGTTGACAACTCACCTTGTTTGTTGATGTTAGTTTTGATAAATTTTTACAGTCATATCCTTGTCGCTCTTCTCAAGATGGTCGTTAGGTGTCTGAACCTGGATGAGTTAATGACGTCAGAGCATATCGTAGTTATGCGCTTCAGGTTTACTCTCATCACGTCCATGCCTTTCCAAAAACTGCTCCACTAGCAGCAAAAACACTTCATTTCTTCAAATTGGTGAAATTTCACGAGGGCTACCATAGATTACGTTTTCTGGTCAATACCACCATCTGAAACAAAAAAAATGTTATATGAAAAATATTCATAGTACTTATTAGTATAATTGAATTCGTGATCGTATAAGAGACTTTGTTTTTCGCGCTGTTGAAAATTTCGATTGATAAATTATCCAAAATATGCCTCGTAAACAAGTACTACAGCTCTATTCTCTTCAAGTCACTGGTTTCTTGCCCTGGAGGTCGATGGAAACCATATTCATTTCCATATGAACCTTTAGGTCTTAGGTATGTCTTGTAAAAAGGCATAGACAATAGATACTAACATGTCACGATTTTTTTTTATCTAAACACATACAAGAGAATACCGATTAATGGTGATAATGATTCTGTAATTTCCATCTGTAGATTATATGACGCTTACTATTCTCTACATATGGATAAGTGCTAAGTTTTGATACGCCAACGTCGTAGACTACAGCCTGACATTCACGCATCATCCTTATTATTACAGGAATTTACTATGAGTGGGTGGTCTTCACAGGACGACATTAGTGTATCACCAATTTTTATTAATAGGCTATTATCGATATTTTATGGGAAAGGGATCAAAGTCACACCAACTGGGAGTATTTTAGAGCTCACAAATTGATTAAAAATATTATTTTTTATCTCTATCGGCGATCGAACCCACGTTCCTTGGCTTACCAAGCTGACGCTTTAACCATTGAGTTATACCCGCCAGAACGATAACTGAATGGCGATAATTTGTGATTATTATATGTTTCGGCGAAGATGCATTGGTTAGACGCCATGGTTTTAAGACATCGTGGAATTTTAATTTACATTAAAATTCCGCGCTTTAAAAATGTACTTTAGTTTTCCAAATGCTGTACATCCCAGTTGTATACTGATTTAATAACACTAATATATATACTAAACAGTAAAATACTCAAATTATTTGTCAATCATCTTTAACCATAGATTTAAATACGAAGTCTTTGACTTCAAGCTTAACACATACTAAATTAAACTTCTTTTCAATACAAATAACCTACTATAAATGATTTGTTAAATATATATAATGTCTTACTATTTATTTAATGAATACATAATTGTATATTAGTTATCTTTATTAATCTTTATTAAATTGCTGTACATATATTATGATGTTTATTCATGTTTTATTTCCAAGTCATGACAGCTCATTCATTCGTTCGCACAATAGAAGTTTTTGAATTGATAAAATTCTTAGGCTCGTGCTTCTATTGTTTAAGAAGATTAACGGCTTACACATTTAAAAAACTTCAGTACAACCTAATCGGCGGCTTAGTCACATTAACTTTCTATTGTTTAAACAAAACATTATATAAACATTTTAATTATTGTTATGCCAGCAACAAATATGAATTGTTCTTATATTATATGCAAGAAATAAGTAGTCAATATAAATTACTCGTATTATTCACGTAAATACGTAAGTTAATTCTCGTATGCTTGAAGAGGCAACTCATGTGAGCGATACGAAATGCAAGATAGCCGAAACCTTTAAAGTTATAACTCTTAGGTTATCAACTGACAATACTT
This sequence comes from Glossosoma conforme, assembly GCA_022606575.1. Taxonomy (NCBI): domain Eukaryota; kingdom Metazoa; phylum Arthropoda; class Insecta; order Trichoptera; family Glossosomatidae; genus Glossosoma; species Glossosoma conforme. Next base: position 2,455,982 of record JAGTXR010000020.1, on the reverse strand, counting down.
GGTGAAACTGCATAATTATAATTTTATATTAATTATAATGAAAAAATTAACACCATCAAATAAAAAATCAACATATATATTCTGTAAATATGTTTGTACTAACGTAATAACTAATACTTGTATATCCCTTACCTGGGGGTGAGCGACATGAGTCGGCCAATATAGACAGGGACCGAATGTTGGCCGGAATAAGCTAACACCCAGCTAACCTCATCAGGTCCTGGTTAGGGCACTCTAATTGTCCTGGAGGGAGTAAATGCTCTCCTAAGGCGGATGAACCTTTATGGTAAACGGCATTAGGATGTGGAAATAAAGGAAAAAATACCACATTTAAGGTCTAAAAGACATCCCATGTATCAGCAAAAAAATGATTGCTTGGAGATCGAGATGCAAGATTCTGTTGCTGCAAACCAATCCACTGGATTGATACTACAAAGAAAGGTCCCTTACCTATATAAGACACTTTTTAGTTTATAGTTAAACCATTATCGTAGATGGACTCCAGGAAGTCCGAAACATGTAATCACTTAAATATTAATGTCAAATAAAAACTAAATATATATTATCTTTATATTTCATTTCAAACACAGTTTTGTATTAGTTGTTGAATATTTATATAAATTAATTTTTTAATTTTTATTAGAATATTATTTTATTATTTCAATATTCTAATCTACTTTTATAGATCATTGACTATATTACAATATTATTATTACTTAAATATACATATACTAAACATAAAATTCTTTTTTCAACGCGTCAATCCAAGCACAAAAATAACGGCAGAAGCGGGATGCGAACCGCGGACCTTGGAAACCAACTATGCCCAGGTATTCATACCGCTCGGCGAATCGCGCCATTGCTAGCAATGGCGCGATTGAAAAAAGAATTTTATGTTTAGTATATGTATATTTAAGTAATAATTTATATAAATCTTCATTGGCTTATAACATACTAATAAAATGTTGTAAAATATGTTTTTATTAAAAAATATGTATATAATTATTAAATAATACATCTTTTTAAATCAAATAAACGTTCGCTTTCTCAACATGTAAAGCTAGTTACGTTCTTGCAGTACTCTCAGTTAAAGTTGAACCGCTCACAATGTCAATGCTACCGATGTTTAACTGGTTAATGCACCGCAGTTAATTGTTAATCGACGGTCATCATTAACCAATCGATCAGCGTTCATTGTCAGCAGCGAGACTACAAAAACAATTTCACCGAACTTCACGGACGCTGATCAATCATGCCACTGCTTCACAGCCATTCGTTATGACAATTTATTTTTACCAGAAAAAACAGTTGTATTTTGTTATTTTACAAACTAGAATTAAATTAATTATTGACATTACAATAGGCTGTTATATTGTTGTAATATATATATACAAGTTTGACCAAAAGTTAATATAGTTTTTAACGACTTAATGTTAACGAACATTTGTAACTTTATGCGTTACAAATGATCATAAACGGTCAAATTCGATCACTTTAATCTCTCAGCGATGTCACGAATTGTTTGTGATTCATCGGTTTGTATCAATAAATTCCAAAACGCGGTGCATCTTCAACATCAAAGTTGCTGAATATATATTTCGCAAACCAGTTTTGGTACTGGCGTTATGTTAATAGATCTTCTCCATCACATTTGATTACTATTTTTGCTTGAATAGTATTTTCATTTTATGACAGTAAAAAAGCAATATATGTATTCAATTATGCTTTTCACTTTCCATGTTTTAAATGCTACCAAACATAAACAACTACGAGTATATCAGCTTTCAAAATATATATAGATTACGCAGCTTTTGTGTGAAGTAGGCTGAGAAATTATTCAAAATCTTGTGTTGGAAAATACATAATTCCTTGAGCTCATCATTAAAAGAGACTAGCTGCTGTTTCTTAAACTATTTCTTCGACATCTTCCACATTTACCTCATCTAAATAATATTGGTCACTCTATTAATCGTTAAAGTATTATATAAATTTATACTTCCAATAATGTCAACAAATGTTTCAAATGATAAAAATGCGTCCGTAGAGCACCGCACCAAACATGAAACACAACTACACTGTTTCGGATATGTTATGTATGTAAATATCTTTTTTTTTAAACCTAGAGCTGCGCAAAATTTCGGGGAATCCCCGGGTTGAAATAAAAGAGCGCTCAACCGAAACAGCGCTAAACGAAACAGCGTTAAGCGGGGTCTCACTGTACGTACTTTCCGTAAAAATCAATCTGTACGTTGCGATATTTTATCCATGTTTCATTTACTTAATGTATATTGGGGCATAGTCAAAAACATGCATTATTTTGATTAGTGAAAAATGCTATGTTATCTACTTAACTGAATGCTACATTTTTTAAAAATATTTTCTACTTAAGCGTGTGCTAATGATGATATTTTTTGATTCCAGGTCAGTTGCACTGGTATTGAGAAAGCACCTTGAGATCGTGCTGAACATATCGATTGTTACATCACATCCTGGTACAAGTTCGTAAGTGTAAAACAGAACCATTACATTACATATTCGTCATACATTGCAAGGTAATCTGTGCCAGATATACGAGTTTAATCTTACATCTTCACAAAATCTATATGAATATGGAGGAGACTACCAAATTTTATTTATGTAGCCCTTTTAAAAAATTTAAAAAAATGTTACCATAGTATTAACATATTAAGTTATTAAAAATTATTCAAATTTAATTTTTAATCACATTGAAAAGCAAAACTATATTATTATTTTTTTTGCTCAGCGTGATACTTATGAAAACAAATTTAAAAGCATTTATCTATTAAACAATTTTAAATGCAAACTAGTACGGTCCATTTCAGAGAGGCGAGCCCAATGGATCGGTCACATCATGCGCCACGATGTTGTTTTTCACGACATTGTGGAAGGGATGGTTGAGGGTAGAAACTACAAAGGGCGCCCTAGACGGGAATATTTGCAGCAAGTGTTTGAGGACATGAGTTGTAGCTCTTACGCTGAGCTAAAAACGGTTGCAGAGGATCAAGAGGAGTGGAGATCGAGATGCAATATTTTGTTGCTACAAACCAATCCACCGGATTGATGCTACGACGAAAAAATGCATCTCAAATAGAATGCTACTTACACATTTGAACGATCTCTAACGCCTTAACTCATTATTTGACGAAGAAATGAAACGACATAAATACTAACGTTTTTTTTTTTGGTGTTTTATTAATATTTACGTATTTTTTTAACGGTGCTATAGTAAGTAAAAGCATCATGAAAAAAATTATTAATGTACGTTTCAGAATTTCGTTGCGTTCATTTGCGTTGTTCGTACGCTCCAGCTACAGATAAGCTTGAAAGAGAAGTACTAAAAAAATATTATTGTTGAAATTTTGATTTACGACTCATTTTATTGATAATATGTCATGCGCCTATAACATAAATTTGCATAAATTACAAGTTTCTCAACATTTAAGAATATCAGCCCACTAGAATTGGCCTGTGATAGATTGATAATGTTTTTAAATGGCAATATTGCGTAGCATTCCTAATTGGATGTAAGGTACCGTAAAGTTCAAATGTCTGATTCATTCCTTGCGGCTTAATCGAGGATAATATTATGTTTCATCTTAAAAACTTTCACCTACTGTGTCACATACCAAGACATTATTAACGATTCCAATCCATTTTTAAGTCGTATTACCATAACAGAATGTCGCTAGTTTTTATATGATTTATTATACAGTAGTTTATAGAGCACGGGGTCATTCAACTGACGAACTGTGTTTTAAAAGGTCTTTTATTAACCCTTTCGCATCGGTTGTCGGCATATGATGTCATAAGATTCCCCGACCGTTGACATAGTTTGACGTGATATATCGTTTTGCTACTTTCTTAGAATAGTTTTGTATGCATCATCTGATAGCTAAAAAAGTATGGAATATGACATCGTTCAAATGTCCGCCACTGCTTTTCTGAGTGGCATGCATCCGAAATGTCCAATTTTCTATAACTCTGGCCCATAAATCAAGCTGAATTTCACCGAAGGCGTTTGTTATGTGGGCTTTAAAGGCTGTGGTTTGCGGCTTCTTCGCAAAGACCTGAGACCTATGTAACAGGCACTAATCGCACGAACTTGGTGGCTAGTTCACATCATTTCCACGTGAGATAACCTTGCCTTAAAATCGATTGTGCAATATGTCATGTGCCCATCTACTTGCTCATCCAAGGACTTAATGATTGATAACAAACAGATCATCGATTTTACCAGATAATGGTTTGAGTCAAATTAGCGCCACCATGAAACTAAAAAACTTCATATTGACATCCCCCGTCGTAATAAAGGAGACTCCATATCGGATGAGGAGCAGGTCGCCAAAGCAAAAAACTCGTCCAAAAGCACATTGACATTTATTTGACTTAAATAAAAGACTGACGAAATTCGGCCCGGGACAGAATATTATGTTTAATCTATGACACCTGGCCGCCGTCATAGTGGCCATCTGCCGAACTATGCCGCTCCACATGATAGGTTGCGACTTGTCAAAACAAACAAAAAGGCGCATTCAATGCCGTGTCTTATGGCTATTCAAATATAAACCTTAGACTAAATTTTATATATGTGCGTGTCAGACGAGCGAACAAAACTAAGAGACAAAATATCGTATATCGAGGCTTTTCATCACCAGCCTGAAAGTGAGATATCGAGTAATGTAGCAATATTTTTCACTTACACGAAAAAGAGGAAGTTTGTTTAAATAAACATTGTTTTAAAATGACCGACACTGGTGACCGCCAGCAATTTTTTAAAAGTATCAAATTTCACCGTTAGCTTGAACAGGTTGGAGTCTGCAGGCCACTTCAAGGGTACCTTAATTTAGTTTTTTTCTTATTATTGTTTATTAGGTTGAGCAATAAATTTTGAAACTGTGGCCTTCGGTTGGCGGCGGCCGAATCTCCCTTCACCGGACGATCGAGAGTGAACCACCTTTTGGATACAATAATTCATTCAATCTTTTCGCAATCATAATTAACAGGTATCTTTCTGACTAATAATCTGTCCCAATCTTTTTTTAAATATATACATATGAAATAATGCGTGAAATGAAAGAATATTCTTGAATTTGTGATGCTTGAATGACTCGAAGAATATAAAAAGATCAAAGTTCCGTTGATTTCATCATCCTTTTTTTTTATTATGGATTTAAAAAAAGTAATATTTAACATTTTGTATATAAAAGAATGCTCAGTGTTACGGACGTCTGGTGGGCATTTGTGATATTTTTGTATCTTCACTTTATTAATATCATAAGTGTAAATGCTTACTTAATATTTAGCTTCTGGGTTCCCGGTGATGTAAGGTGGTCTGTCGAGCCTGAATAAAGAAACATTCATGGTAAAGGATCGACGACCACCGCGCCGCGGAAGTAGGTTAAGAATTATTGTAGGTTAAGTACGAGCGCTAGAAGAACGCTCCCAAATGTCGAAGCATGGGTGTTTGAGAGCTCCGCTCCGTCGACACGCTGACCCATGCAAAGGCCGGTCGACAGGACGTAAAGTCGGGGTGCGAACCGACCGCATTGATTGGTTCTTGTTACGCAGCAGGGCGCGCCTTTTTTACAGATTATAGTATAACTACACGTGTCGAAACCCAAATAAAGCAGAGTTGTACAATATAAACTTCTGAGTTTTACTTCTCTCCCGCCTTGGATCTTCCCTGGACTTCTCCACGCTTCCGACTCTCAGCACTGGATGGATAACCTGCTTTGAGGTAGCAGACTTCATCCCAGGCAAAGCGGAACACAGCTGCCTTACGACCAGCTGTCCGGGACCTGAGCCAAGAAGACAAGGACCCACACCCACCACCCGTAGAGCGGTTCGAACAGTCGAGGCTGACTGGTCGTCTACACTTAGGACTAATCCACTTAAGTTAAATGCTGTACGCGGAAACATTAAGCTTAAACAATTTTAATTTTTAATAGCTACTAACATTCAATGACTGGAGCACCGGATCACCGCTGGATGCCTACGTGAAGGCGCATCCAGTGCCCTTCCAACTGGGAGTCCCACCTATCCGCCTACACAGCGACCATGGCCAATATAGAACGATTGGAAAATGATTAAAAAATAGGAAAAATATGTTGTTTTGTATATTTCAAAAATATCCAAATTTTAATACTGAAAATGAATTATCTTGGTCAATCTTTACGATCGTTCCATAACTTAATAGTAGCTTTTAGGAAGTATTTTTTATATTAATTATTCTTGGGCTGATTATTTTACTCTACATGTTATATCAAAAATTCTTAGCAATAATGGGAATTCTCCAGCTGTAAGCAGATGTAATCAACATTAATAATTACATGTGTGTTGCTTATGCTGAAACATGAGGTCGTCACAAACTGCCACTACAATTCTGTGAGCTGCGATCGTCCATGCCTTATTCCATGTTAGCTCAGGATCCCAGAGCTCAATCGAGTACAATATGTACATAATTCCCGACGGACTTCAGAATAAAATATATTCCGAAGGCCTTGAGAAAGTATATATGTACCTGTATGTATTATAATATTATATACTATAGTTCATACTCTCTTGAGACAGCTGTAGGACATGTCCCAGCTATGTCCATCTTGGAAGGATACCTTGTCGAGTCCTTCACACAGCCATTCTCAAAGTTAATAAATGTTCCCCTCTTCAAAAAAAAATACCTAAAAATATGGCCCTATTGGGTTTCAGTGAGATGCTTAAATTCGAAGCCGCACTGAGGGATGTTGAGTAATACAGGCTCTGTATTGACGGGTGGATAATGCTGGGATTAATTATAACAGTATAAAGGACTTTTAGTATATCGGTAGGAATGACATAGCAAACCAACATTACGATAGTTTTCTAAGTAACAAAGGTTAGACTGAATTACATAAATTATTTTAATTTTCTATAGGAGATCCCAACTGCTAGACAAGCGAGAAACCCGTGTAAAAAATGTGTTTTATTTTTGTATTGTCACGCCTCCAGTTTGACCGAGATATTTTTTCTCAAAGTTCACATATAATATTAAGAAAGTTTTTACTATATTACAACACCATCATTCATTTCATCACATCACGCTGTCATATTCATTACTAAGATGATACAATATACTGTACCGTTTTTTCTAAAGAGTTTGACGGTTTTTTTCAGTTGCACGGAAGTAAGCTCATTCTTATAATGAAATTTAAATTATATGTAAACTAAATGATAAAATCCAGATTTTGTAATATTACAAACTTCATTTGTAAAATCGTGACTGGTTTTTATATGTTATCTTGAAACGTTTAATTTTTATTTTACTTTGTTCTTCGATTTTCTTATTATCTTTATTCAGAAGTAGTTGTTAGAAACCATAGAAAATTAAAAAAAAAATACAAAAATATTTAGTCATGTGCTAATGAAAAAGGAGCATTATTATTAAATTGATAAAAGGTGTGAAACATGTCGTTGAAGTTAAGTGATACGTAAAGCGTCTTATCATCGGTTTTGTAGCGCCAAGTCTCACTCGTGCGCTATTCTGTAGCGCACGAGTGAGACTTACTACTCACGCTTAGTGTGAGGTGTTAGAAACTATGTGTATTTTGTAGTTGAATCCTTTATAATAAACATCTTAATAATTTTACTTTAGGCAATGATCGTAAGCACTTGTTAATTAATCATTACTGTAAAAGAAAACCAAAACTATTCTAATGCGGAGCCTTTTTTCCTAGTTATCTTGTGTTTAGCAAGCCATTATTTATATAATTATAAAATAATTTTGATGACAAATGTTTTTTTTTAAAAATGTATAAATGTACATGATGTCCAAAAACTATTTTCTATAATTTATGTATTATCGAAAGTGCATAAATCAATTAGTGTGTTGCAATATTTTCCTTTTCCTTGTAGTCAATTAATCAATGCCATCTATGAACAATTATTCATTTCAGCAGTGCAATTTCTAATTGTCATAAATCACAATAACAAATAGTTTCCGATGATAAATAATTATAAACACCTTTTTCACTACTAAAGTTTAATATTCATGTGTTAATCAATGATTCACTTATAAAATGGATTTTATAAACAGGTACCCGCATATAATATTAAGATTTCAATATTTTGACTTGTGAGGATTGGTGAGGTTGGGTAGTTAAGATGTCAGCCTTCCACCCTACAGTCAGTCAAATTACATAGCTGATTTTGATTTGGAAATGTTATTAAAATGCCACAGGAATACATTAAAATCGATTGCATTTTATTCAAGAGGTTTAAGAAGACATTTTCAAACTATACATGTTATATATGTGACGGATCGCTGGAAAGCAAAGTTGGTTCATGGAATGATGCGAAAACCATGTCAGGCGACATGTTTATATTAATCTGTAATGGTTACGGATGAAATACTTAATATTTTACTCAAAGAGCAAGATCTTTCTGATTATTAAACTAAATCAGTCATTTTTACTAGAATCCGGACTTCGAAAACAACATTCCGTTTACTTAAGGAAAGACGATTTCACGTCGCCAGAATAGTTATCGAATAGCGTGGTGGCGGAATGAAGACTTGATGAGCAACACAAAGACTTTTTCAGAAGCACATTGACATATATTTAATAACAAGATAAAAATTGACAAACTTTAGTATTCGGCTCAGTCCACGGACAATGAACGATCTACCTCCGTTGAAAGCCGAGCCGAACTGACTCGGAGCGCCTTTGACGAATAATCTTCTGTCAAATCAACCAAAATTGCGACACATGCGTGTCCGACGGGGCGAACAAAAATAAGAGACGAAAAATTGTTTATCGATCTTTTCGGCACCAACCTGCAAGGGCTATATTGAGTTGATATCAATGTAAAAATGCCAACAACGTGTCAGCTTAAAATTTTATTGTAATCTTTGATGACTAGTGATCAAATATGTAATATTATACTAAAAAAGCAAGATCTCTGACTATTCAACTAAATAAATAATATTTACTGAAATCCGGACTTATATAAAAGTTCAAATACTCATGATTATAATCACTGAAAGCAGATACAAGCCCTGTACTTATTTGGGGTAATCATGTCATACAATAAAAAATATTTACGTAAATATTTGTACTTACGGATCGTACTATATTTACTTGATCATTATGATTTATTGATTTTCATTCAATGCTCCGTAATTTATCATTTGGAAAATGAAATTCAATTCGAAATAATACTTTCATACATTCAATATAATTTCATTCAAGTCCACCATAAAGAGAATATATAAAGATCACAGCATATCCGCATTGTCTAGTAATTATATAATAACACTTGTCATTCGTTTTAATCTCTTTTGACATCGTCTCAACATGTCTCGAGTTAATGCTCCGTGATCCATCAGTCTTCAGTCTAGGCATGTTAATCCACCATTTAAGTGTTGCACTCTTAAAAAAACAATGGCGTGTCAACAAATTTGTAGGCAGGCTGTAATTTTTTATGACAGTCGTTCAAAAAAGAGCCACAGACAATTATAATTTTTTCGTCGAACAATGACGAAGAATGCAGTTGTTTCTTTCCTCAATAGCTATACTGCATGTTTGTTTGCATTAGATAATGCCGACAGAGGAAGAAATAACCTTGCGTGTTTCCCTGACTATATCATTAAATATATCATGTTTACTAATATCATGGCTTCTATTATATAAAAATTATTTGGGACAAATGCGTGAAACATAAAAAAACTAAATATCAATGACTTAGAATATCACGGAGGTACGTAATAATTATATTAACTATTTAATAACTTTTGAATTAGACATTTTTTTTCTGTAAGTCTCTTCATAACATGTTTAATATTATGTTATCAATAATCGTAATGTTATTGCTTTGCTTTGCTTCACTTTCCGGATAGTTTGTTATATCAGACATATAAGTTTATAAAGTATTTGTAGTTGTTATAAAATCTAGTATTTTCACCGCATTTTCACATGCCTAATTTATTTTCTCTTTTAAAGAATAGATTAGAAAATATTCAACAATATACGTTAGCGTTGAACACGGAATGTCAGCGGAAGGATCGTGTACACGTACACGTAGCTAAAAATACGTCCGTTAGAAAATTGTAACGTTACTTAAAAGTAAAAACAAATAACTCTTCACACGAACCTATATTAAATTATTTCAAATATAATAGATAGATCCATGCTCCTAGTGTCTCTCAAGAATAGAATGCGGAATAAAGATATCCGAAAAATAACTCGAGTGTTGGACGCTATTGAAATAAGAGGCACACTCAAGTGGTAAAAGCTGATAATTCGAAACTAAATGAGAAATTGTGAAAAAAAATGTCTTGTGGCGTCAAAGATGTCGTGCGATGGGGAAGATCAAGAAGACTGACTTGATTCCACTGGGCAACTGACTACTTACAATATGGGCGACAGTAAAGCTATACTTGTCGCAGGAATAGTCTACCAGTATTAACAAGACGCAGAAAAACCAGGACAAAGAGAAGTGGCATCTGATGAAGAAACATAGGGAAGATTGTGAAGTGGTGAAGTGCCGCTTGAGAGCTGCCAATCAGAGCATTGCAAGATGAACTGATGACGTCAGAAGTTTATTACGAAGAGGTTAGATGCGGAAGTCGAAGGTTCGCGAATTGTGCGGTAGGTCTACGTACAACAGTGGGCGAACAAAGGCTGATGACAATTATTTTAATAACAAATATATATCTTATTTCAATGGATTTGGTAGCATTTTATAAGGTTTAAAAACTCAAAAAAGGCTACTGTACAGGGACATACTCGTGTATTATATTTTTAAGGAAGCAGGTGATTTCGTACGCTCCTAAGTTGAATATTATAAAGCTGAATGTATTGAATGTAATCTAGATAAATTTTATCCAGATGTAAATTGCCTGCATTACTTTCTAACAACCGTTCATTCGTTCATGGTTTAATGATAATTCAGTGTTACTCCCACAATCTGATTACCATCTAACTAGACAATATTTATTGACCACACTATTTTAGTAACGACCTGCTGGTCACTCTCTCATTGGTCTATTAATTTAAGTGTCTGCAGCGCGGAGGAAGGGACGATAGGAATGTGAATGACGTAATAAGAAATGTGATATCGAACACCAACATTCTTCGGATGCAAGATTAACAACACATAGCTGAAAGAACAATACACCTAACCCTACCTACAGTAAGTAGTCGTTCTTATTGTTAACCCTCAAATCTATGTTATAATTTGACATTTAAATAAATAACGCATATAATGTTTTAAATACCAGTCGCAACTACAACACAGCTGATTAGGACGCTATCACATAAATAATTATATGTTTTCATGATTATACGTAATCATTATCGCTTTGTCGAAAATTGCCGCCATAAAGAATATGCTAGTGTTATATGGTCTCCCTACTATCGAACTCATATCGACCGGATTGAATCAGTCCAACATCGCTTCTTGTCAAGAGTTGCACGACTGATCGGCCTTGAGAGAGGTAGCTACTCCTATGAAGATATAGAGAGGTGACTTAATGTATCTACATTGGAGAGACGTAGAACAGTGACTGACTTGCCGTTTATTTTTAAAATTATGAACTCCATAATCTATGACTCGACATTATTGCAGGAAATTACGTTCAATGTTCCCTCCCGGTTCACTAGAGGCAGTGACCTGCTACATCTAAGGACATCCAAAACCAACTACGGATTCTATTCTCCTATGTTAAGAATCTGTAGACTGGTTAACTCCTCTAGTGACTTTTTCGGGGTAGACCTTCCATCATTTCGCTGATCCCTCTACTAATGTACTAGATCTGTTTTTTTTTACTCATGTTCGTGTTTTGTTTAAATTTTTTTTTTTTTTTTTTATGTAAACGCATGCAGGAGAGCACAACCGGTCAAGACCAGTGCACTCTATGACGCTCAGCCAGGGAGGCTGGACGCTGCATGCGGGAAACGTGTGTTGTGTTCGTGTTTGTGTGTGGGTTGGGGAGATTGCACGTGTATATTTATCTGTTTCTTGAAGAGATCCAGATTGTAGGAAGGAGGAAACACAGACGCTGGAAGAGCATTCCATAGCTTACCGGTGGCATTAAGGAAGGAACTTTGGAAGCTGCCAGTTCTTGGTCGACATATATTAACCGTGTATGGATGTTCGGCAAGTGTAAGACGAGTTTGTCGGCTGTGAGTGGGTGCAGGAGGAATTAGTTCTTTAAGTTCCGAAGAGCAGCGACCGTGGTAATAACGGTAGAAAAGACTAAGAGAACCAACCTTACGTCTGTGTTCCATTGATTGTAGATTAGACGTAAGGGTGTCATTGTTTATCAAACGAATTGCTCTTCTTTGAACTGAGTCAATTAAGTTTAGAAGGTATTTTGGGGCTCCAATCCAAAGGTGACTGCCGTATTCAAGGATAGGTCGGATTTGTCCTTTATATAGAAGAAGAAGTTGTTTATCGTTGAAATACCGACGTGATCTATATAATACACCTAGTTTTTTGGAAGCGAGACCGGCTTTACACTTAATTGACTCGTAATATTTGACATTATTCGATATTGATAATCCAAGCATGTTGATGGAGCTTGCTTTCGGAAGAGAACAACCGTTGAAAGATACAGGATCCATAGCAGTCTTCTTGGTGGAGAAAGTACATGATTGGGTTTTTGAAATGTTGAAACTGACGAGGTTGAGGTCGCCCCATCGTGAAACCCTTTCAAGAGATATGTTCATCTTCTTCACCAGAGATTCCCTAGCAGCAGATAGTTCCGAATGTTTCGGAGGTTTTTGGAAGATTATTGTCTTAGCTATTATATTATTCTGTTTTACCATTTCATTTATTGTATTTTCTATTTCTTAAACCGTATGTATTGGCCTAGGCCGTTAATAAAATAAAATAAAAAATAAAGTTCTGTCGGCTGCCGTAGTCTTCACATGGTTTAAGTACACCTTCGTTTCTTGATCGACTGTAAGATGTAAAGCTCTCATGTTAACTCCTTTATCGAGATAAACGAGTAAACATGGAAGGATCGCCATTCTACACAAACTCAAACCATCCCACCCTCAAAATTCTTCATTAGCACGTATTCTTACAACTTATTTTATAATCGAGCTACTTAGATTTGTAGTCGTTTAGAAATATTGGGGTAACACAAGCATCATATGAGTGGCACTTGCTTTGAACTTATATAGCTGCGAGTTCCAGATATTGCGCATGGAATTAAAAAAAACCCTGCAGCGTCCCAACGACGGGAAGCGATATAGATAGGCGCCTTTGCATTGATTGCCATACCCTGTCATGAGGTTTTGCTTGCAACCTGTTGAAGATGTCCTGTAGATCTGCAACGGAGTGTTCTACGAGAATGATTACACCGTCATAATCGTAATCCAGGTTCGTAATAAAAGAGGTAAACTGAAAGTGTTTTTTTTGTGGAGCTTTTTGATTATCTCGATTACACAATATTTTCAACGGAAAATGATATACTACCTTTGGACGATATACATAAAACATATTAATTTTTTTTCGGTTTTATGATATACTTATATATATATATATAAATATAAATAGAATAACTTGATAAATATTAGTAAAGCTTATTTTCTGCGTTTTCTTTGTATTCAATTATATCTAGATTTTTCTGCTTTAAGGCGAAAAAATCTTAATCTTTTTGCATTCATTCACATCAGTGACATCTTACGTAATGTGTTGATCAAATATTTTTCAAAATAAATTCGCTAATGGTGTAATGAAATAAAGTTTCGTAATAAATTAAGCATAATTTCTATTCTAACCTCAAAAATAAAAACAATAAATTACGTTACTAAAACAATGTAATCATCATTATAAAGTTGTATAAATCATTATGAATCGTTTTATTAATTTTTATTGGCCATTACATTACCATTATGTTATATAGTCGTACGTCTTTTTGAAAGAACTCTGTCGATCTGATTTGGTTATTTAATACTAGAATATATAAATTATTGTTTATGACATACTCGTATATATCCATGTCAACGCTCGTTTAACTTATGTATAAATAATTTTCTTCGTAGTAGTAGTATCAATCCGGTGAATTAGTTTGCAGTAACAAAATCTTACATCTCGATCTCCACTCTTCTTGATCATCTGCAACTCTCTTTAGCTCAGCATAAGAGCTACAACTCATGTTCTCGATCACTTGCCGCATGTACTCTCGTCAAATAATTTTAAATGAATCAAAATATGTTTATTTCTTATGTATACACATAAAGTTGAATACCGACAGACAATGATGAAGAAATCTCATATATGAACTCTATATATATAACTATGGAGTACTGTAAGTACTGTATGTGGAATATTTATCCGACAACCTTCACGCATACAACATTCACGCATCTTTCATTTCTACAAAGCTTACTATGGATGAGTTGTGCCTACGGGACAACTTTCAAACACCACTAATTTTGATAATAGTCTGTGTCTGTCATTTTATGAATGAGTGATATATTTCACAACAATCGGGGGGTCATTTATAGAGCTAGAAATTGATTTACAAACATTTTTGCTTTACTCTTCGCCGGAGTTCGCACTCACCATATCTTGTAAAGTAAGCAGGTACCTTACTTCTTAACCATACCTTCTAGCGAATTTTAATTTTCAGCATTTAATATGTTGTGCACTGAAACTTACTTTGTCTTAAAATTAATATAATAAAAAATATGCATGTTTTATACAAAATTATGCAATATATTGTACGATATAGTTTAAATTCAATAAATTAAAGTGCGATACTTATGCGAGAAATGCCTATAAAACAGGTTTGCGTAGATTTATACTTGTCATATATATTTAAAAAACTACATCTTCATCTTTAGGAAAACGTCGTAAAGCTTAAATCTTCTATTTTATGTATTTACTGTCTGTTTCTCGTAAATAAATCAACGTCTTTACTGCCACTGAAATATTAAGACACTTTAAAATTTTACAACAGCCACGGTTGTAATAATATTACAATGTCAGTTTACAATATTACTATAGTAATAACTTAAGATGGTAAGACAATTCTTCCGAAGTGCGTAAATTACTCAAGAAGAAAGTGAAACGAGTATCTCGTTTACAACAGTATGTATTTGTAAATCAGTTCTGATACGCTTGCTATAATCAGTACCGGCTGTAGACCCTGCGGCGCCCTAAGGAAATATTTTTTCTGGCGCCTTATATTGTTTATATTTAAAAAAAGTCAAACAAAATTGATTGCCCTCGGCGCCCCTACCTTATCGACGCCCTGGGCCACCGACCCACTTCGCCACCCCCTAAAATCGGCACTGGCTATAATAATACGAATGCAGAGTGTAATAGATTTTTTTAATATTTACCATACAAAGATTGTAGTAGTTTGTTAAGCCTTTATATGGAAAATTAAAATTGATGACTATATTTAACACTCGCTTTATTTCGCGTCTTTATTTCGTTTTGCATTAACACGTTGATGAGAACGTTTATTGTTTAATTTATTTTTTAATACGCATGAAATTCGCGATATTACCTGAATACGTATACAATGATCAATGGGTTATTTTGGACAAAAGCCTAAACACGTGAATTTCCATGTAACAACGCAAATTGTATTCGATCGAATCAATAAATTAACCAAAGAGCGTTCTCGGCAACGTATTGAAATATAACGGTTCGCGTTTCTAGGAGCGCGATAGGAAACTTAGAGAAATAGCGACTGTTTAATGTGTTAACCGATTCCGGTCTGTGGCTTTTAAAGGGTTAAATTTAAAAACAAAATAAAAATATCTAAAAAATTGATTTAGAGGTACGTAGGTATTTGTGTATATATTCAATTTGAACAATCTCGTCTAAATATTTCCAAATATCGGGTGTACTATAAAATATTTAATTAATGTATATATTACAATATCGCATCCCATTTTGTGAGCTATAGAATTAATTTTGTGAGTTTTAAATACAAAATTCACTTATTTATAACAACAGCCACTTTGTGACAACGAGTAACGAGTAACAAATCACGTATCACTAGTAACAAGTACGTGATTTTACTTACGTGATGATGTGACATTTTTTGACAAAATAATACGAAATTTTAAATAAAAAATTCTGAACCAGTTATCAGTTACACATCACATGCAAAATAAGTCAAAATATTATACCGCAAACTTGTTAAAGCAGCATGATATTAAACGCGAATAATAATATATATTTGTTCTTAAATAAATTACTTGAGTAATCTTTCGATAGACATTTATTAATGCTTTGATCTGTTTTCAAAATGATGCAATATAATATTACGGTCCTATGTACATACCGGATTGACAAGTATATTCTAAGCATAATATCTGTGTAAATATTTAGTTAATTTATTACGTATATATTACTCGATAAACGACCTTATCATGTTTAAACACCGCTTCTCGTCCGATCATAGAAGTTAGGCAATATTGGGCGCGGATTGTACTTAGAAGAGAAAAATTACACGTCGTTATTTATGTATTAGCCTATTTTTAGGCCTTATTAGTTTCGTGCTAATAATCGAATCTTCTTAACAAATCAAACAGCCAAATATGCCTCTGATTCTATCAGGTGTCTTCTTGTCAAGCTGCTAAGCTTTCACTACGGAAACCTTCGAGAACATTGTATGTATGGTCCGGTTACAGAGATAGTTTGGGATAAGACATGAAAAATGTCAGCTGAACTGTGTGGCATCAATTTGTACCAATCATATGCACCAGTTATGGAACAGATATGATAAAAAACTACAGCCTCAATTTCCTCAAACCCCGTGTTCTATAAAAGCCGTAGGCAAGCAAACACACTATATACTTAAACGAGATTCAGAGATTCCTGAAACTGAAAACTAGCAGCATTTCATAATGGCCATCCATATATGAAAAATATATCAGAAAAAATTTGTGTTTCTATTGTATTTTTTCGAATCGGCAGAGACAACGATAACAGCATCTGTGGCAGCAATTCACGATAGCCATATGCTGAAATCAGTGAGTTTAGTAGCTAATATCCGGCGTTGAATATTACCTCATGTCTTAACAATAACTGTCACTCTGCTTACAACGTAACGAGCGACAAATCGCGAATCACGAGCGGCAGCCAACAAGGCTAGGTGCTCGCAAGGTACGTGATTCAACCGGTGTCACCTGCTGCTCCATGTGCCGCTTTCGCCGCTGGCACTCGTTCTTTCACCGACTGCTGGTGTTGCCGAGTGACCAAAGGAAAGTGAAAGCCCTACATTCCCCTCGATCCTCTCAGCACATCCTTTTCCGCCGCAGACTGTTACCAGAGTTACGCAAAGCGATGATTTCATAGCGGACGCACGACGCGACTTTTAATTACGATTGCGACGTCCGATTCTACAACGTGACTTAGTTTTTGTGTAATCACGTCCATTATCAGGGATTAGAATACAATTTTACTAATACGCAACCAGCGTTTCTTTTAGGTTTTTAAATCCCACTGACCGGTCGCCATATGCCTACATTTATTAAGGCATTGTTTACATATTAATTTCCGGCGGGTATAGCTTAGTGGTAAAAGCGTTTTCTTTCCAAACTTTAGACAACTAAAAAAGGTCGCGCATTCGATCCCAGACGGAAAAAAAATAAATTAATAGTTGCCATCTTGTTTAGATTTATTAATGCAGTGTTGACAGATTAGTTTCATATTACTAGCAATAAAATAATAAAAAATATGCACTTTTTGACTTATTTGAAGGTCGCTGAATATGAGTATTTTAAACGCATGGTAGTTAACCTTTGTTAAGATGAGGTTTCGTATTCTCCCAGTCCGGAACTCTAATGGATTATTTTTTCGATCGATAACTCTTGGTGAAATGACATATAATCTTCTATTAAATTTCACGGAATAGCCTTAATTCAGTTTACTTGCATGCATTAGAGCTAATTGAATCATAAATTGATTATTCTATAAATATCGAATAAAGCTGAAAAATTTCAATATGATTTGAAAAGACGAAGTCTACAGTTTCGTCAGTTCTTCGTTTCTTAACAATTATTGATGTTCCAAATTATGAAAAGTATTGCAACACGTGCAAATAATAAATGAAATATAAATAAGACACAACTTTGAACACTGAATCTACCTAATCTAATCGTCATTTCTTCAATATTGTCTCCAAATTTGTCAAAAAAGGTGAAGCAAAGTAACAATGCTTTGAGCAATAGTAAACATTAGTAATACTCATAGGAAATTCTCTCAATAAACATTTTCATACTTTTCATATCATATCCATCGCCAAACAGCGGAATGACTTAAATTTCATCAGATCCGGTGACTCAAAAGTCGTGGTTATGGACTGTTGAGACATTCGTATGTGGATGATGACTCCTGGGATTGTACAGCAAGTTGGTCAATCGTTCAGTATAACGATATTCGAATATAAAAAATATTTGAATTATAAAAAATAATAACACAACCGTCCAGAAAAATAAACTTAATATAATTTTATCAGTATTATATAAATCATTGCTATAAACATCCCCCTTTCTGTTAAATTATTAGTAAATATATCAACAATATACGAATATATAGAGCGCATTTGCGGAAGGTAGACCTGTCAGGAAATCGGGCGAGGAGCATTACAGCTGACATAGCTTTATGGCAGCAGCTTATGACGACCATATGCTAGTCCATCATCCTAGTGAGCGAATACGTAATAATGATATGAAGGATATTTTTTAACGTATTTTTTTAGAACTCATTTTAAATATTGGCAGTACCTCAAGTTCGTCAATAGATAACATGATAGAAGTGACGACGACGTTAGTGTATGTAAAGAAAGTTGAACATTTGGTTTCCCACACGATGTTACCACAAGCTAAATATTACCGACTATTTCCCGGACGCTGAGACTTAACTATTTGTATATATCGATTGACTCAACAAGTTTACATCGATTATTACTCGCCTAGACCTTTCTTGAAGTGCTCAAACAACAAACTTAACATTTGTATATTACTCGTATGATAGTCATATCTAGTTAGTTACAGAAATCTATCAACTTTTATTTTTATTATTCATTTTTGCAAAATTAGAAATAAATATTCAATAACAATGTTTTTCAATCTGTCGAAGAGACGACGGTCGATGGGGAAGAAAAGTATTGGAATGGCGCCCAAGAACTGGCAAACGAAGCATTGGCCGACCCCCTGCAAGATGGACTGACGACATAAGAAGAATAGCGGGAGTGACCTGGATGCGGAAGGCGGAGGATCGAAGAGGATGGAGACTCATGCGGGAGGCCTACGTTCAACAGTGGACGGACACAGGCTGATGATGATGAACAATGTTTTTTTACATATCTGGAACACATTCAAATCTCACTACAAATTTACGTCACTCAGTTCTGTTTTAGGCACAGTTCATGATTTGTCCAAAGGTTGAACTTGGAACATTTATTTATTTATTATGCACTGTAGAATTCGAGGCATATTTTGGGTGAATTTTCAATAATTTTATTTAGGATAGAATTATCCCTCTTGTTTTAATTTATAGTATCTGAGTAAAAGGGGATCATTGTAGTATCCGAGGCATATTTTTGTGATTTTTTAATTGGATTTTATAAGGGAATCTGATGATTAGCCCGACTCTCCGAAGTCCTAGACCATTTTGTCCCAAGGGCACAACCCGAGCTACGTACAATATTATACTGTAACACTCGTAAGTGTATATTTTAGTTGCAAGCTCAAAACTCAAGCTCAAAAATGATATGGTAGGATGTTGTCATTCAATTATTACAAACATTTGTATTTTTTCTATGATTTGTTAATAAAATATGTAATAACTGTATACATATTTGAAATATTAAAAATATAATACAAAATTAACAATACCTGTATTTCTTAGAGTTAATGCGACATGCTTAGCAACACTCGTGGTTAGTGAGTGATGAATCATTTTTTGGCGTCTCGGTGTAATCATCTCAGAGGTCAGAGATAAAGACGACACTCGATGTCTCACTTGGAGTGTCATGTTCACGTCTGAAGGAGACGATGACAACTTTCTTCTCGGCCATCGTCTCAAGGGCAAGACCATTGATGATCTCATTGAACCTAACACTCCATTCATTACAATCGCAACATTTTGTAGTAAAATTTTCCTCCTTCAAACAAGCAAACTGGTGTTTTAATTCAGCAAGTTTCTGAAAAAAAATCAAGTATTTTGCACTCTCAATTTCGAGCATATAAAGACCACGAACTATTACTACTAGAGACCTCGATAGTGTGTTGAATATTCCTCACACCAAACACCGAAAGACTTAACATATATCAAAGTTAACAGATTTAGTATCAAAGGTTGTAATATACTTATTAAAATTACTCCAGGAATGGTCGACGTATTTACTAGCTTACTAAAATGATAAATTTTGTACATGTAATGTGTAGTACATACAATCTTAAATATTCCAAATCAAATCAAGCAGACTTAATGTATGGATCTTTTAGTTTTTGACAAGTTTTTTTATGTCATCAACTTCTATTCTACTACAATATTGAGTGACCTGTGGCTTGCTATGTCTTTTCGCAAAAACTTAACTCGATCGTATGACGCTACATGTGCTAATTTTCAGTTTCAAGAATTGTGTACAAAGCAATATGGGCAATCAAATTAAAATAAATAATTATTTTAAAATTGTATACACTCTTTAAAAAAAACTGGTTGTACAAGATTTACAGAAACGAAGCCAGACAAATCTGCAATGTACGGGTAACTAAGACTGCACTTGGGCCAAGGTTTCAATGTCACTTCAAAATACAGGTGTGTAGGCTCAATAAAATCACCATCCATCATTTTGTATGTAACCAGGCAATATCGCAAATTTCACGAAGTTGGAAAAACAAATTCATAAAAAAAAAACATCCAACTACAAACATTGACGTTTCTATGTGCTCTATAGGAAATATTCACCGACTGCTACTGTATTACATATCAAACTTTTTCGGTATTTGCCCTATAAAGGGTCTGCTAATAAGCCAAGATAAATCACAAAGACCTAGTAAGAAAAATCTATGTTGTGACTTGCCTCACAAAGAGCTAACAAAGAGCGCTGACTATTTGGCTGTCCATTCATACTTATTATGTGTGATTGACGCGGTCTGTAGCCACAAGGCCGCGGGTCCGGCGTCCTCCGCCTCTTCGGAGGCTTTCATTGTCAATATTGTCATTACACTTGACAGCCACTTGCCACGCTGACATATTCATCATTGTACTAATTGCCTTCTGTGTTGAACGGACTAAACATCATTAATCCATTAAATTTTCTAATCACTCGTATTACAACACAATATAATTTCTCTTTACTTTACATGTTGTTGTTTTGTTAAACGAAAGTACAATTCTTCACAATTGCATCATGTTACCCCTTTCATTACGGCTCGGTGGAATACAAATTATACAGTCAATTATAAAACTAGTATTTTAAGCATACATGTTCTTATCTGGTCTATTTTCATATATCACATTGGTTCTTGTATCCTTTAGCTATCAGATGATGCATAAAAAACTATTCTAAGAAAGTAGCAAAACGATATATCACGGCTACCTATGTCAACGGTAGGGGAATCTTAAACGGCATATATCGGGTACCGATACGAAAAGGTAAAATATCAGTGATTATACTCAACAAAATTTACCACGATCCCTGACTTTTTAACTAAATATATTGTATTTACTATTATATAAAATGGGGTTATATAAAAGTAAAAATAATTAAAATCACTAAAAGCGGATGCCAGTCTTAGGTTTTTTTTTTGCTAATGACGTGAAGAATAAATACATATCAATTATTTACGTCAATGCTCAAAGATCACGTAATTAACGATTCCGTTGCTAAAAGCATATTAATTGTTATATTATTTTTTGTACAGTCAACCCATTTATACGTTAATTTCTCTTGATAATTTTCCGATACTGTTGGCGGTGGTTTTTTTTAATAACGATTTATTAATTGTGCATATTTTGAGTTAAATCTTGTCTTCATACCAAGCCTTGGCAACTTCGTCATATAATCAACAAAGATTGCTTAAAAAATCATATTTACACATCACCCAAAATACGGCTTAGATACTGTAGGTATTGCCTCTTCGTGACATAGGATTCTTGTCCTAGAGGGTATCAAGAACCATATTTCTAGATAGACCTTTAGGTGCCTACAAACCTTGAGACGAGGCATGGTTAATTCTAATATAAAACAACTGAGTTCAAGAAGTTTGTGATACTATATACTGATATGTTAGAGATATGGAAAGGATATGGAAGGAAAGACTGAATTTTTCAGCTTGTTTTTCTTATGCTCGGTCCGTGTCTCGGCGCTATAGATTATTGAGTATATTTGCAGAATGCACTTACGCCCCTTGCGACCTAATAAATGAAGTAATGAGGTTTGCCAACTCTCATGTGAGGACTCACCACTTTTCACTGTGTTTCAATTAATTCTAAAATGGACATAATGTCGTACTTAGTCGTTAATGGAAGACTTGCAGGCTCAGTGAAAGCAATGCGTTTCGTCACTGGAAGAGGCACTCACATTTCGCAATGTATTTAATCGTTCTAACGCTACATTATACATGCAGCTTTAATGTTGCAATGTACAATAAGGAAGCGTGGCGAATTATTTATAAGGTCCACGATGAAAATATTATGTTGCTCGAAAAGTTTGAGCAATTTTGTTATAAACGAATATATTGATATCAGATTGATATAGCCGTTTTAGGTTGATGCCGAAAAGCCTCGAAAAATAATCTTTTGTCGCTTAATTTTGTTCGCTCGCCTGACACGGACACCTAATAATGTTAGTTTTAATTGTATATAAAATTACACGGCGCTTGCATACGCCATTTCATTTGTTATGACAGTTGCTCCATTTCATGTTGGTTTAACTGTCACCTATAATTTATTTTTTGCCGTGATCATCTTTGCGGCGCTGCATGTCACAGTGTTACGGCTGTTGTCAATTAAGTCTCGTCCGGCCGACGAAACGTCATGATCCGTCGGCGAATTATGCTTCAAAAACAAGTTCTTTGCTTTGCTACCCGCTCCTGCATCTTTACTCCACGCGGCCACGCGGCTACGTGACGAACCCGGGACTTGTCGCCTTTTTAAAGACTGAGGATGCAAGTCCTTAACCTATACGTTTCAAATTATTATAAACGGTCAAATTCAATCT
This sequence comes from Glossosoma conforme, assembly GCA_022606575.1. NCBI lineage: Eukaryota > Metazoa > Arthropoda > Insecta > Trichoptera > Glossosomatidae > Glossosoma > Glossosoma conforme. The sequence continues at coordinate 2,432,785 of JAGTXR010000020.1, read as the reverse complement.
CTTAGCGATCACGCGTTTTTTTTCGCCAGTATGCATCAATGGATGCTTTTATTGTGCTGTATGATCAGTTTCGAACGGCCTTCTAGAACGCGGTTCATTTTCATCTACATCGAAATATTGCTAATCAATTTTGACACTGGTGATTTTTTAATTCGTTCTCTTTTTCCATCGGATATTTTATTTTTCTCGAACAGTATTTTTATCTCTTTATATGCTGCTTTTTACTTTGCATATTAGATAAAGAGTACCAATCAAAAACTACGTAAAATCAAACTTTTTTTTAGCTAGTAAACTTTACTCTATATAAGCAGTCGAAATATTTAATGATAATAATGTTAGCAGTGAAACATACAATTAATTTATCTGTTGATAGTCCTTCCTTGTAGAACATGGTTAACAACATATTCTTTCAACGATCCCAAATATACAGGATGCATCGATAATCATAAGCATAAATAAATCTTTAGGCAAAGACACAGGAAGTGGTATGGGGAATTTGAATGTCACTGAGTCTAAAAGTGATCAATAATAAAATAATCAACAATTGCAAAGAAGCAATGCAAATAATCAACTAAAAAGTTTCTAAAACTTAAAAAAAACAGATCTAATGCGTGAAGTCTCATGCTATTTCAATTTAAATTTAAATTATTTATTTAAAAATATAGTTTGTTTGAGGTAGTTACCGACTACTGTCCGTGTAAGCCTAATCTCAGCCACCGAATATCGACTGCAAAACGCTTGGGTGACGCGCAACCTTTTTCGTGCATCCGTCCAACATTAGAATGCCAAAGAGGATACTGAAACACGGTTTCCGGTCCCGTAACAAATCTACGTCATTTGCATACATGGATGTACGCGGCACACTTTTGAGCAACGTCTTACGCAAGTCAGTGATAGCCAAAAACGTACACTACACGAGTTGTAAGAAAAATTCGTGTCGCGTGTGTTATATTGTTAAAAAAAATGTGATCCATTCAATGTATTTATCACACGATTACCAAGCTCTACAAAAGGGTACACGTGGGTGTTGATCATATCGTTATTTTTATGTTTTAGCATGAAATCCACGTGTAAGCCATCGAATTGTTCAACACATTTTTTTTATGTAAACACATACAGGAAAATACCTACAGATGATGATAGTGATACTGAAGTCTCATCTGTGGATTCTATGATACTTACCATGTTAGTATGTGGAGTTTGATACGCCAACGTCATAGACTACAGCCCGACATTCACGCATCATAATTATTATTTCAGGAATTAACTATGAATGAATTATCATGATGGGACTACTTTCGTTTACCACCAATTTTGATTAATAGGCTATGCCTGGCATTTTACGGGTGAGGGATAAAATTCACACCAACCAGGGGTATTTAATAGCTCAAAAACGTTTTTTTTATTCTCCGTCGGGGATCGAATCCACGACCTTTGGCTTGTCAAGCAAACGCTTTGACCATTGAGCTATACCCGCCACCAAATATAAACCGCATATTGAGGGCATTGTATCATAAAATAAGATTGTATGCGACAAAACTGTAAAATTAAAATATTCGTATCTTTATAGTAATCGAAATCAAATCTTCTCGAAAGTGCTTTTTACTTTGTTATTTATATTATTTATCAAATTTATCAAAGGTTAACGTGTAGAATTCTCACGACTACCTTTCATATTTCTCTGACTAATTAATGAGAGATATGTCATATTAGGTGGTCACATCCTCCTCTGTATAAGTTTGTCATCGAATTGCGTGGTGGCAAGATGAAGAGCAGATTAACAACACAATAACTTTTTATATTTCGATAACTTTACAAACTTCTGGGCCGGACCTACTCACAGCATTCAGGCCGAGCCAACGACAATATGATCTCGCCGCCGTCGGCACACGACTGCCTGGGCGCCGTGGTCGGTGACACCCAGCGCCGCAACATAACTAACGTCACACCTGTGATCGCACTTGTCCAAAATGCCAATATGGCGACACATACATGTACGACAAGCGAACAGAAATAAGAGACGAAAGATTTTATATCGAGGTTTTCGGTAGCAGTCATCATGGCTTATATCATGCTGATGTCAGTGGTAATAAACTATAGATTTGTATGAGTATCAACTGTTGAATAAATTTATATATAATCTACATAAGCCTATTAATTAAAATTTTAAAAAATACTGGGTTATATATAAAAAAATAGATATTAATAGCAACAAGACAATTTTCAACAAGCAAATTTCTTGTTCAAAATGATGTGTACTTGTATTTGCAATGCTTTATGATCGGTCCTAACTACTGCATTGATTTATAGTAATTAGTCCATTATTCGTGCAAGGTTAATTTTTACAATAAAAAATGATTACACGAGTATTTAACAGCTGATGGCCAATATTTATAAGTTGCATTGACGTAAGCAAATGCTTGAATTAATTGATACCAAATATATTGTTGTTAAATGCCAAATACTTACCCTTGAAAAGTCCTCGGTGGTGATTTCTAATCCATTTAATGTTTTCTCTGCAAGTATGCAATTAATTTAACGACCTTGTAGTTACATTAACATTGAAATTATTCATTTATTTCACGACTGGTAATAATAATACAGGGAGCGGCAAAAAAAACTGACGGTTTTCTTTTAAATCATGATTCCATTAGTTTTTTTAACCATATCCGCTCTATGCTAGAGCACATGGACACCGCGAATTTCCGTTTCATAGTTTTTAAGCTCAGATTGTCTATGCCTTATCCCAGAACACCTGTATCCCCGGATGTCCACATCAGAACATAGATGGTTTCCAGGAGCCTCCAGGGCAAGAGTCCGCGAACTTGCATAGACTGCGGCTGTGGTATCAGAAAAATATTTTGGGTGGTCAAAGATCACGGTTTTTTTAAGTCGATCCGACGATCTCGAGCCCTGGACATTTTTTTGTCCTTTAAGGGTGGCTAGACCCTACCGGGGGCATGTAAAGACCATAGATTTAATTAAATCGATTAAAGAAGATAGTGCTTGGTTGGGATGCAAACCGACGCCATCTGAGTGAGAAGCAAATGCGTTAACCACTGGATTATGCCGCCCGGCTCTATGCTTTATGTAAAATATTTTTGTGTATAAACCAGGAGCCATCTAGAAGGAATCAGAAATTTAAATAATATAAATCATCATGTAACATGTGCGTGTGGAGTGTTGCTCCGCCAACGTCGTAGACTACAGCCCGAAATTCACGCATCATCCTTATTATTACAGGAATTAACTATGAAACGACTTTCGTCTATCACCAATTTTAATTAATAGGCTTTGACTGGCATTTTACGGGTGAGGTATCAAATTCCCACCAACCGGGAGTATTTTAGACCTCAGAAAGCGATACAAAATGCTTTATTTTTATCTCCGTCGGGGATCGAACCCACGACATTTGGCTTGCAAAGCAAACGCTTTGACCGTTAAGCTATACTGCGATATAATTTTGTCAATTGCCATCTGGGAACATTAAAAGTTCCCGACGACCACCAGTACAAGAACTTCCGGGTACTTGCTGAAACAACAAATTTAGTATCGATAATACAATACATTTAGTGTGATTGAGTTATTTGTATTTTTATTGGAGATCGGATGATTAGCCCGATGCTTCCAAGGCCTGTACCACTTAAGAGGAAACTCAACTCAACTAACAACACGTGGTAAGCAACATACGTTAACTCAAATATTAATAACCTGTAACAAAAAAATACGTTACTTATTCTTGTATGAAAACAAACCGTTATATTAATGATGCACAAGTCTGCTCTCGTTAATTTAACAATATCAACCGTGAATGGTTGCTCAGCAAGAGAGTCATTTGAAAAGAGTGAGAGTCTAGTGTTAATTAATTAGCAAATATGGCAACACTAAATAATTGACTTTTAATTGATTTCGTCTTCGCTCAAAAATATGCCGAGTCATTAGTGTGTTTTTTTGTCGACTAGTGTTGTTGCCAGTATGTAAAATACTATGTTACATACTCACATGATCGTTAGTTGAATTTGATCATATCGGTTCGATCATTATTAATAATCATTATTGGCTTTGCGTAATCAATTATCCTAAATGTGTTGATGAAATTTTAACGACTATAAGTGTGTCAAACATTTAATAGGTGTCTATTCGAAATTCGTCACCATCTGATGTATTTTTTAATTACGATTCTCTACATGTTCATATTGATATCCTCGTCTCTAAGTTGGGTATCGAATTACTGTGTGACAGGATGCAGGAGAAGATCAATAACACAAAGAACTTGATCTTGATCGTCGAGCTGCCTTCTCTTCAATTCCCGAGCTTCTGAGCGGGATATCGTAGGGAACCAAAATATTGGTGGTTTTATCCAGGTGGACATTCGGGCACAGAGATGTCTTTGGTCAAGGCATCGATAGTGAAAATTGCCAGAAATTTGTAGTGACCACATTTTAAAGGTGCGGCAAAAAAGATCACATCTTGTAATAGATGCAAATGTTTAGCCCTTCGTTACGGCTCGGTGGAATACAAATTATACTGTCAATACGGCGTGAATTTTTCAAACCATTTTTTTTCTTAATCTAACCTATTTTCATATATCACATTGGTTCTTCTATCCTTTAGCTATCAGATGATGCATAAAAAAACTATTATATTCAACAAACGTTCATTATGTAACTCCATACATGTGGTGGCATTGATACATGTGGTTTACAGAAAAATCGCTCCTGTGGCGAAACCTAACGATATTTGAAGTAATAATATTAAGCTTGTGAATAAATGAAGACTGATTGAATAATAATAAAAATATACATACTTTGAATATATACTATAGCGACATCTATCGTAGGATGATAACAATGATATAAATACTAGTTTCAACGCGAGTCGGTCTAGGCATAGCAATGGCGCAGTTCGCCGAGCGGTATGAATACCTGGGCATAGTTGGATTCCAAGGTCTGCGGTTCGCATCCCGCTTCTGCCGTTATTTTTGTGCTTGGATTAACGCGTTGAAAAAAGAATTTTATGTATAGTATATGTATATTTAAGTAATACTAACGATATTTATTTACATGCTTTATGGATTCCTGTAAAGAATACATGTAGGTTGATAAGGAGAATGACTGTACTTACAATATCCTACCGTAGATATCACAATGAGTACTGAAAGTAGCAAAACAATATATCACGTCAACTGATGTCAACGGTCGGGGAATCTTTGACGGCATTTGCCTACAACCGATGCGAAAGGGTTAAGACATCTCAATTTACCTCTGACATAACATGTCACTGAAGCGAGCATCAAACACATCGTTTTTTTTTTGTTTACAGTCAATTTAAATTCTTTTGCCGGCGAAATTGTGTTGCAACACGAAAAAATAAAATTAGTAAATAAACATCTTTATTACGCGTACATGACTTACACTAATGTCTTGTTTGTCCATTACCTCTTAGTTCGATAACATAACGCATTTGCACCCAATGGCGTTATCACAAACGATTTTCACTTTCTTATACACGTCTACAAAACAACGAATAGATTCGCATCTCTCGAACGCGTCTTCAGAGAAATCCAACACGAAAAAATACAACAATGTTATGATTTCCCTTTGATTCTTCTTATTTTCAAACATTTCTACCTGGCTGGTTACTGTTTACAATGCACCTACTGCGGCCGTTTGATTATTGAATAAAAAAAAACACGCGAAAACTTCACGCGTTTCGAATTCGAATTCGAATTTGGAACGCTGCGATCGCTTTTACACAATACTTTTTTTAAGTAGGTATATAAAGCAGCCTTCACACTTGATTAATTTCAATAAAAAATACTTGGTAGGCTGATAGTTTTTTTTTTGAGACTTAGTTTATACATTTTTGCGGAGCATTTTTTGTCGTTGGTGACAGTAAAATACAATTTAGTTTCATAGCAAAAAACGTTTTTTCTTTTAAATAAAATATATTCTTCAATTGCAGAATTGCCGTTTTTCCTTACAATTTCAAATATCATAAATTATTTAAAATTATATTTTATGTTTTTAATTAATTCGCTTACTTTAGATATATTTAGTTAGCTTGAAATTTAAAACATAGTATTTAGTATTATTTACTTCTATCATATATCCTATATATCTATATTTACAACAACAACAAAATAGGAGCATTTAACTAATTATATTTAATTTAGTAAAAATCGCACTTGTATAAATGTTAAATAATATTCATTTTATCAACTGACAATACTTGGTGAAACTGCATACTTATAATTTTTGATTTATTTAAAATTAAAAAAATTAAAATGTTTTGTTTTGAATCACATTTATTTTTAATGATTACATATTTCGGCCTCCCTGGAGACCATCTTCAATAATGAAAAACTCTAATATATTTTTTTATGAAAAATAGATATAAGATATAAGGTACTAGCAGTAAACATGTGACAAATTAAAAAATATAATAATCATTAGTATTTAGGTAAATATTCAATGATCATACTTTATTTTCTTGAGTGTAATGTGATTATCCAAAACACAATTTTCAATAAATCGTATTTAAAAATAAAACATATAAACATTTAAATTTCGTTATTCGAATATTTTTAAATAATTAAGATTATAAAAATCTGTACACTAGATGATTTGATGATCAGATGAATAGTAGGAGGAGGTTAAATGTGGAAGCAAGAATATCTACAGTTAGCACGCGAAAGATTTTCTTTCGCAAAGCAATGGACGAAGAAATGTGAAATGATATTGATGGTACATACCTTAATTAATAAAAATAATCCTTTCAACATCATACAATTTCATATTTTCAAACAACACAAATTAAATTTATTTTTAATTTAATTTACATGCATAATAAAAAGAAGATCTTATTCACAATATTCATTAATCATATTTTTTAAAAACTAAATACAATCGTTCGAATTTTTAAAATTTAAATTTTGTCTCTTCCCTTGTGATAGGTATGTTGATTCCATTCATTATCATAAATATTAAAATAAATAATTATTTTGTATAAGATAATTTATTAAATTTAAATAATATAACATTCAAAATAATTCCTTCGGCAGATTACAACTATCATTTCATTGAATACTACAGATAATAAAAATATTTACAAATTAAGTAATGACAATAATTTAAATACCTACATTATTTAAAAAAATTAAAAAATAACGATTTCGTTCTAAATCAAAAATACAATAAAATATTTATTCTCTTTACATGTTTAAATAATGCACGCAAATTACCTAGTACAATTAAAAATTAAATTGTTTGTATTGTAAAATCGTTCCAAATTATCAATTTAAAATATTGCAGGAATTTACATACCTATAGTGATGAAAATAATCCCTTCAACACCGTACAACATTCACTTCACCAAACAACACTAATAATTGAATATACATTATTTAAATACATAAACTATTAAATTGACATGGCCAGTGATGCACGTTACTCAACTACCTACGACAGCCTTAATAAAAATAAAAAATAAACAAAACTTAGAATTCGTTCCAAATTTTGAATTTGAAAATTTCGCGATCGATGTTTGTTCGTGATTGTAGTTCGTGTTTATAACATTATCGACGCGCGCCTCTCGCTCGCCTGCATGCGACTGGCTCTTGTACGAGAGCCGCTCGGGCTTCTCGGGCTGGTTTACCTCTTTCACAAGAAAGCTGTCCAGGTGGTAGGACGACAAATAAAACACTATCATTGTCGGACGCCATTGCTGCAATAGAGTTTGCAAGTGTGACGTATCGGAATCTAAATAGACACACATTTGTAAAGTCGTAATATTATAGCACAACGCATTGTATATACTATACATAAAGGTCTTTGTTTACTTTTTTATAAAGGATTTTTTTGCCTGCATTAAGTTTAAAGGGTCCCGAAGGTTTCAAGATAAAGTGAAAACCTTCTTGTTAAGTTTAAAGTTTTCAAAACACAAACGTGCAATTTATCCGCCAAAAAAATATCTTTCAATGATTATACTCTTCAGAATTAAAGCTCGATCAACATGCTTGCGATATCAATCTCAAATAAATTTTTATATTTTGAATCTATGAAGTCTAAAGCTGGTCTCGCATCCAAAAAAAGTAGGTTTGCTCTACAAACAACTTCTTCTACATAAAAGACAAATCCGCCCTATCTTTGAATACGGCAGTCTCCTTAGAATTGGAATATTAAAATAACTTCTATATTTAATCACCACGGTTCAAAAATAAGCAGTTCGTCTGTTAAATAATCGCACACTTACGTTTAACCTGCAATCTTCTTTGGAAAACATACATAATATTGATTCACTTAGTCTTTTCTACCGTTATTACCTTGGCCGTAGCTTCGCTGACCATAAATAATGAATTTCCCTTGCACTTACAACCGACATATTCGACTTTGACGAACATCCATCAAGTTTATAAGCAAAAAAAAATGTTAAACATTTAATTAAGTTAATAAATCTTCATCCCTTTATTGAAACATGAGATACATAAATTCTCAGTGATCATGTTACAATTTCTTAAAACTAATTATATCATTTACCGATTAGTTACGCTCTTAGTAATTATATAGGTATGTGTTTAAAAAATAATAACTGTAGTTTTGCATGGAAATAATTAGGCGATGTATTATTTTATTTCCCTTATCATTACTACTCACCTTCCATAACAGAAACTTTCATTTATTTTCAATGCGTAATTACTAATATATTTGCAACATGCAATTTAACTATTACTAACAAATCACTTATAAACTTGCAGGTAAATAATCGATCATTTAACATTACATAGATTACGATAAATACATACAGATATGTGCAAATAAGATTGTATTTGTTTATTATTGTCCATTGATTTATTTAGTTATAAGAATATTTAAAAAAAAACTAAATAAGTAAATATATATTGTTACTACAATTAAAACTGTGATTATTAAATGGTGTGTTCATTTAAATTAATTCCTATTGTATCGGGTACATCATGCCGGCGTGTACGGCTTAGTAGTAAAGTCTTTGCTTACCAAACCAAAAGTCGTGGGTACGTTTGTCGACGGAGTGGATCCCGCGATTCTGTAGTGTACCTCGGTTCCCCAACTCTAAATCCCTTCCAAGAATGTTGACCAAAGACCACAAATGTCAACGCGTTGAAGCGGCCCAAGAACTTATTCAGGACCACGTAACTCATGGCGAGGAATACCTCGACTCCGTCGTCACTGGAGACCAGACTTGGTTCACTACCTCACACCCGAAACCAAAGAACAGTCTAAACAATGGAAGCACCCAGAGTTGCCGGCAGGAAACGGATCACCGAGCGCAGCTCACACCTGGCGGGCGAAGCAAGGGGGATATCCATCACGTACGTCTGCCAAGCCAAGACTGAGCTCCGCAGACAGCTCGCTAGGAAAGGGATTTGGAGTAGAGGACCAAGGTACATTACAGAATCGCGGGATCCACGCTTTTTAGGGCTGTAGCGCCATAGGAATCTTATATTACTTATAACCCTCGTAAATGGATGATGCGTAAATGTTTGGTTGTAATCTATGACGTTGGCGATGCGCGGTTTCGTGTATCTTGCAGTTTCACGAACGATCGTTTAATTCTCGATATGTTAATTTCCCAACAGCCAGGTGTAAAAGAAAGTTACCTGCAGCACAGTAAGGGCCCGTATGCAAAATGAAATCGAATTTTATTACAATTTTTATGTCACATTCCTGGCATACACGTGCTTTTGTAGCCATTCCAGTGGGCTGGACTTGCTTTTCTCACAAGTTGTCCGCATCTCACTAAAAAGAAATGTTGTAAATTTATTGAAAATATCACTCCATCAACGAGCTTATATAAATTCTCATTTTAGAAAGACATTTAAATTTACTTTCCAGCATTGATTGTCATTTATATTAGATGTTAAATGACTTGTGACTCATTGAAAATTTTGTATTAATGTGTGATTTATATATTTATATTTTATATTATAAAAGTACTATTCACAGGAGTAGTTCAGTCAGTTATTATTTGGTTAGCGTCATGCGTTGAGCGTGCGGGGTCCTTATTGTATTTTGGATGGTGAATCTTGGACTAGAGATAAAAATGCTGGTCTTGCAATATTTTATAGATAAACGACTATAATTATTATCGTTAATTATGTTATAATCGTTATTTTTTAATATTTTTAGATTAAAGAAAAGTCAACGTAACAATTTTTAATTTTTAAGACTTGAAAGAAAAAGTCGTAAATGTGTATATAATAAGAAAGAAAAAATCTTATTCTTAAAAAATAAAATTATCAATAATAATGTTGATTATAATAATATTGTCTGATAAATATCGCAAACATGTTGATTTTACATGTTTTTTTTTAAAAAAGCTAATTAATGTCCAAATATGCCTCACATACAATAGCTGTCTTGTGTAAAAGCACCTAGTATGTCGTAAAATAATAAATAAATTTTACTGTCCACTAACCAAATTTCAGATGACTGGGCCTAAAAGGTCCAATTTATAAAATATTATGTAAAATAATCTTAAGAAAACACCTGCCATGAAAAACCTGTTGTACAAATATTTTTTCGTTCATAATTATACCTTTATGTGTTATTAGCTAATTGCCACCGCTTAAATAATGAATTTGTTATTTTAAAAAAAAGTTCGTTCCATTCACCTTTTTTGCTGAATTATTTAAAGTCGTTTAATAATGTTAATTATAAAATTCTTGACTTTTTTTAATACTCCTTTTCCCTTGTTTTACGTTGACTTTATTGGTTCAAATCATAATATATAAAATCTGTAATTAAATACACATAACTTGAATTACTAACGTCAAAATAAGTTTTAGATCTATATTCGATTATGAGGTTAAAGTTGCTTGAATTTTTTCTGGTGCTATAAGAACGGATGCTGCTCCTCTGAATTCCACCAATTATTCTTTCTAGCACCCACTCATAATGGACAGACTAGTCGTAAACATGCTAAGCATTAATTGTATATACTAGTAGGTTAAACTTCTTCGATCAGAACTTGATATTGGCAATCTGTGACGACCGCATTTATAAAGTGTGTCTGTGGAAGAAGAATACACATTTCGTTATCATTGAAAAAACTTGACAAGTGTTTCTCTAGCTCCCCAGCTGTCGCCATCCTAAAAAACCTTCAACTACGGAATGTATTCGGCAAAATAATAGGAGTTGTGTTTAGTCGTAGCAAAGGACCCAACTGCTGAGATTCCAGTTTTATGTAATATGATAGTTTGCTTCTTACGAGTTTATACAAAAAATAAAAAAATAATAACTTTACTACCCATGATAGTAATATTAAAATGTAAATACGGGAGCTTAATAGTAAAATTAATTAATTTTTGCAAAACTTTGAAAATTCACGTAACTTTATGTTGATAATTTTCTACAAACATGAGTTAATCATTTTAAGCTATTATTCTTACATAACTGTTTCTACATTATAAATAATGACATTTCTTCCGTATGCACTCCAAAGCTGGTGCATAAGATTGCCATAAACTGCAGCCACACTTCTTTACGAGCTGTATATAGTTGTATCATTTGTAGCATTTGTTATCCCAACCCTTTTTTTTGTCTGCATCCAATGTTGCTTAACTTAGGCGATCTAACGAGAGTAAGAACATCATTTTATTTATATTACAAATGTATAAATAAAAGTATTGATATCCTCCTCTTCCATTTATGGACATCGATTTACTGGATGAGAAATGCAGGATCAGGTTTACAATATAAACACTTGTTTCACATATTATTTGTTTATTGTCACAAACGTCGCCCGCCACAGCGAGCGCACAGGACGCGTGCACTGTGACGGGCGCGTGTCAAACTTCAACTGCCAGCCCACGGCGCGATCTCACATCTCCACGGTACCAACTGCCAATATGACAGTCCTACCAACCAACAATAGGCCAACTGTCATAACAATTATTTTGGCGTATGCAAACACCGCTTAACATTCGATGTAGATGTCACGCAAGCGAACCAAAATAATAGACAAAAGATCGCTTGTTGAGGCTTCACGGCATCGGCTTTAAGGAGCTATATCAAGCTGATATCAGTATTTTATAACTTATAACTAAGAAAGAGAACTGTTACAAGATAATAATAATGCATTTTTTATAAGTATCCACACTAATGCATGCAAATCAATTAATTTAAAACTAATCACCTTATCATGTCAATTAATTGATTAAATATAAGGTCATATCAGCTTGATTGCTAAATAGTTTTTTTTTTTTTCAGGTAAGAAGTCCACAGTGATCGATATTAAGTGCAAGTCTTTGGACTGATGGCCCTGATGGACTTTCGAAACTAGTTTCCGTCCTTAAATATTAGCGAAGTTGCTTCAAGGTATTTATAAAAATGTACATATTGTTAAGTGCAGAAATGTCTTGAGACGATGGCAGCTTACACAACTGTGGACGCCACAAAGTTGTATCAGCCGTTATGGTTTCGCAGCCTGATATTCACGCACCAGCACCAATTTTGATTAATAGGATATGACTGTCATTTTACTGATAAGGGATCAAATCCACACTAACTGGGGATTTACAAGCTTAGAAATCTTCGTCAGGGATCGAACCCACAATTTTGGCTTGCATACGCTATAACCATTGACCTACATATCGCCTGGAAATGCTTATTAAAATAAATTTAATTAAATATATGGGACTTAATTACGTTGAACTTTTGTTGACCTCTTCACCAAAAGTTGCTAAAAAAAATGGTGAATGTTACGACCGACCCCTCTTCCGATACAAGGACGTAACTTTTCATTTCGATTCGTCTTAAATCTGCGGATTTAATATTGCAATTAAAATTCGCTTATGTCCAATAAGCCTGGCCCCATTTCGTGTTAAATGGTCTGCAAAAAATAAAACGACTCACCTTAATGATGCACTGCAATAGTGCAACACTGGGATGCAATACTTCTTTCTAACATTTTTTACTTCTTAGAGTGAGATACTTAACAGCTTAGGCCAGTGCGTGTAAACCGAGAAGTCCTACATTGTATTATTATTTTTTTAAATAATTTTCGTTATTTTCTCAACAGAAGAACTAAATTATTTTTATTTGTCAACCAAGTTTATAATTTATATGTTATGATCATTATATATAGCCTGGCGGCAAAGTCCAGTGGTTATAGCGTTTGCTTCTCACTCAGATGCCGTCGGGATGCGAATCCCGACCAAGCTTGATTTTCTGAACGATTTAATTGAAACTGAACTCTTTACATTCCTTTAAGGACAAAATAAAAATAATCTAGGCCTCGGGAATGTCTGGCTGATCATCCGATCTCCTTTAAAACCTTGATCATTCATCAACACCCAAATATTTCTCTGGGACTACAGCCGCAGTCTGTGCAAGACCTCCGGTTGTATAGGATACTAGTGTTCTGGGACAAGGCATAGACAATCTGTGAGCTCACAGAACTGTGAAACGGAAATTTGCTGTGTCAATATACTACAAATACTTATATCTGTGTGTATAGAGAAGATGTATTGACACAACGTCAGTGTAAAAAAGTGGTTTGATTTTCAAATACAAATTTTCGAAGCGTATATTTTGATGTTGAAGGTGCACCAAGTTCTGGAAGGCTAGCTGAAGATGTTTAAGATACATAAAAGGCATAACTTGATGCAATCTAGGGAAAAATAACTCTTGATATTGATAAGGGTTAACAAAATATCGAATTCTACCGTTCACGATTTTAATCGGATAGGTTTGGAACATTCACAATAGAGTTATTTTATTATTATAAAAAAAAAACGTTTAAATACATTGTTTCTAGCTTAAAGAAATAATTTCATAAACATAAGATACAACTGTCTTTTTACACAATGCAAAAATAAAGTAATACGGTTGTGATTGTAAAGTTCTCAAAGATCCGTTCACTTGCGTTAGTATTATTATGACATTTTCTGCTATCTTTTTGTTATCTTCTTTTGCAAAATACACTCAACCCTCTTATAACGTCGATCTAAGAACCGCGCCATAGAAAAACATGTGATAATAAGTTAATATTTCCTCCCATAAGCGTACTTTATCTGTAACACATTGATATCAGCTTGATATAGCTCTTTTAGGCTGATGCCGAAGAGCCTCGAAAAACGATCTTTTGTCTGTTATTTTTATTCGCTCGCCCGACATGCACATCTAATGATGTTAGTTTTAATATTATATAAAAATACACGGCGGGATTTGACAGTTGCTCCTATTCGTGTAGGTTTAACTGTCATATTTAGTTTCTGACATAGCCGCGATTATCTTTGCGGCGTTACCTGTCACAGTGCCCCGTCTGTCGTCAAATGGTGCCGTGCGGCAGTCCCGTCCGACCGAGGCCGACGAAACATCATGATACGGTCGGGCGGGGAAATCGAATTCATATGTTGAAAATAAATGCAAATCGTGCTTCTGAAAAAGTTATTTGCTTTGCGACCTGCTCCTACATCCTTCCTCCACGTGGCCACATGACAAACCCGCGACTTGTTGTCGCCTTTTTAAAGATGGGGGATGCCAACATTTACATCGCAAATTGCCGCCACTCAGTTAATCAATTTGCACTTTCGAAGAAATTCTTCATCAAAATTCCACCTACTAAAATATATGTTCTTGACGGCCTCCTGATGAAGAGCTTATAGAAACGGCAACATAGTATCCGAAAAAAAAACGTATTTTGAGTGATATATTAATCAGATTCATTTATAAGATCAGTTGATTAGTCCGATGCTCCCGAGGCTAGGACCATCTGATCCTGTTTTACATAAAACGTAGCCCACAGAAGGGATAATTATTAAAAAAAACCGCCAATATATACAAAAAAATCTATATAGAATTGTACGTTATAGGAGGGTTAATAAGTCTACGGAATCGTATGCCTTAAGAGAGAGGCGAACTATCATTATATTTTTATTTTTATTTTTTATTAATGTAATAGCCTAATAGATGTGTAAGACTGCCATATAAATTCATGCAATTATTTCTTTATGTAAACGCATGCCGGATAATGCCGACAAAAAACGCATTTTTTTTTGATTTGCCAATGTGGCTAGGGTGACATAATCAACGTCTATTTAAGACTTCAATTTATTCTGCGACTTTATAAGTTTTTTTTGGCGGTTTTTTTTTATCGACTCGTTCTTTATTTTTTCCGATATGTCTATCACTGTTACAGGCCTCGACATCACACACACCTTGTTCTTTCATTACTTCGATCAGCGACTCACCGGTAACGATATGGGGCGTACTGGACGTCTGGTGCACTGGATGTTTCGCTAACCTAACCTAACCTAAATTATTTCGTTAACGAGACATATATCGAAGAAAAATGGCCTGATTTTCAAAGTAATGTCGCAATATTTCCCAGCGTTGTTCAAGCGTATACACAACCATATTCGTTCAGCGGAAAGATAAAACTAATTATCTGTCAAATCAGACATGAGCTAAGTGTTACCATTCACGAAATAAGCACTAGTTGAAAAAAAAACGTTAGATGGCGGACAATAGCACGATTTTCAAAGTAATGTCGCAATATTTCCTAGCTTTGTTCAAGCGTATACACAACCATATTCGTTCAGCGGAAAGATAAAACTAATTATCTGTCAAATCAGACATGAGCTAAGTCTTACCATTCACGAAACAAGCACTAGTTGAAAAAAAAAACGTTAGATGGCGGACCCTTTATATCTCTGGACTCTACGATCTCTGGACAATTCACTGGCCAAATCACTGGACAAAAAAAAACTAAGGTTAGGTTAGGTTAGCGTTACATCCAGTGCACCAGTTGTCCAGTGCCCGACACGTCGTTACCGTTATGTGAACGATAGGTCGTAACAGCCTATACGGTTTTATTGGCTTTTGTTGAGATGTCAAGATTCGCAGCCAAATTGAAATACAGGTAATATATGCACTGTGTTTAAGCGGCATATTGTTTTGACTAACTACACCTCCGATTCCCATATATTGCGCATGGAGTTAAAAGACGTTACCGAGGTGAAAATATTGCAGTTAAATTGCCCAATCAAATTGCACGTAAAATGTGCAACTCAAATATTTTGAGGTAAGGCCGAATGCATTCAATTTAATTTTTGAAGACTCTTAATACTTTTGTAATGCGGTTAAAAATGAAATAATTGAACATAAAGTGGCTCTGAGTTATCAATTAAGGTTAAAGTCAGGTGATGTAGAAAGATACAAGTACTAATTTTATTACAATAGTTGATCACAAAGTCCGTGTATTTAAAAAAAAATGATTTAAATGATATGTAATGATATAGTTTCATTGTTGGCACTTGTAGACGCGTTTTTAATAGAACGAAATGCTTTGATAAATGCGAAACACCCCAAGAGAAGACAGCCAATGAAAGCGCGAAGTACGAGAAAAGGACAGAAAACAGCGTGCTTTGTTTGTTTTCGAGTAATGAATAGCACGAGACAAGAACTGTCTCTGTTGGTTATTTCTAAATGTGAGATATTATTCATAGGAGTGAACTTACCTTTCTTTTGAAAAAATTAAATACAAATAAGATTGGACGAGCTTGACAGAAAGGTAAAGTTTTACTTAAATAACTTCTTAGGTTTTAACGGCCAGATTTGGTATTGTGGCTTTTGGGCTTAGCCGTGTGTGGCAAATTATTTTGTACCGATATTTCGACCGCCATTGCAGGAGTCTTCTTCAGGGTCGACGATTTGTGTCAAAATCGAGCGCTCTTAGTCGGTGACACCCAACGCCGTAATTCGATCCACAGAATAACACCTGTCAAACAAGCAATATGGCAATATTGATATATTCCACTTGAGAGAAGCCCAGTTTCGACATGAGCTCCACGAATTTATTTATCAAAGTAATTTCGTGGAGTCTTCTGTTTGGCGGGCTCCGGGACTTTTTAAATGATTCTTTTATTATTGTGTTATTTATAAATTAATATTTTATCCTGTTTTAGAAATGAATTGAATATTGTTATTTGTAATGTTTCTAAAAGAAAAATAAATTGAAAATAAATTGAAATTTAAAAAAATATATAAAAAATCTTATTATAGTTGTCTTTATGTCTAAGTATGTCTGTATTATTTATGAATAGTCCCTATATTCATAAATAATCATTGTTTTTTTAAATTATTTTTTAATTAATTTTAAAAATAATGTGTACAAATGGAGGTACTCAAAAAATTATATCTTATACCATAAAAACTATTTACTGTTTTCGAAAAAAAAAATTACGCAATTGTGCTCTTTCAATGGCTGTAATAGTAAATAACAAACAAATGACGCAGATTGCTTAAATTTAAACAGTCTATTGACAGATGGCAGTTAATGCGAGTAGTTTTGCTGTTCAAGTCATATTGCGAGAATTTAAAAAAGTCACGGACTCAATGATACACCCTCGTGTTTAAGACGACCTTTATGTCGTTTTTGTGAACACAAGTGAATTACTTTTTTTTTGGAAAATTACAAATAAATGATTCTTAAATATCGCGGGATATTTTTTCGCTCAACTGTGGCGGTCAGTACTATAAAGAATTTTTTTTTACTGCACACCAGCTTTTCTCTGCACGCGTTGCTACGCGTCGGAAAATACACCATCAATTTTTTTATTTTTATTTTCATGTAAATACATACTGGAGAATACCGACAGATGGTGATAGTAATTCTGAAGTCTCATCTGTGGAATTCTATGACGCTTACCATGATGTGTATGGCTAAACGCTGCATGTCGAGTGTTGATCCGCCAACGTCATAGACTACAGTCCGAGATTCACATCATCCTTTATTATTAGAGGAATTTACTATGAATGGGTGGTCTTCAGGGGACGACTTTCGTCTACCACCAATTTTGATTAATAGGCTATGACTGACATTTTACGGGTGATGGATCAAATTCACACCAACCGGGGTATTTTAGAGCTTATAAATCGATTAAATATCCTTTTTTTTAATCTCCGTCGGGGATCGAACCCACGACCTTTGGCTTGCAAAGCAAACGCTTTGACCATTGTGCCATGACCGCCGGCAAATATAATTTTACAAAAACAATAAAATTTCATGACGATCGAAATAAAAGAATAAGATGGGCCATTAACAAATATGTCAATATTTATAAACACTGGTCAAAATATAAAATAAAAATTGTAATACATATGATATATAAGCCAAAATTCTTGAGTCAAAGAATATTTCTTTAGGGTTCCGCAAGCAACTTGCCAAAACACTTGTTTGGAGCATCTTAATGTACGGCTGTGAGACATGGTGCTTATCTGAAAGTGATAAAAAAAGACTAGAGGCCTTTGAGATGTGGTCGTACAGAAGAATTCTCGGAATTTCCTGGAGAGACCACGTCACGAACAATGAGGTTCTCAGAATAATCAAGGAAGATAGGCAACTAATAAAAACCATCTCAGAGAGGCGAGCCCGATGGATTGGTCACATCATGCGCCACGATGGTCTTCTTCACGATATTGTGGAGGGGATGGTTGAGGGTAGAAACTGTAGAGGGTGGCCTAGACGGGAGTATTTGCAGCAAGTATTCGAGGACATGAATTGTAGTGCTTATGCTGAGCTGAAAACGGTTGCGGAGGACCGAGAGGAATGGAGATCGAGATGCAAGATTCTGTTGCTGCAAACCAATCCACATGATTGATACTACGAAGAAAGAATACACATGTTTTTTTTTAAATACATGTTATACCCAACTTGACCTAACCTAACGTAACGTTAACAAACTTACTATTATTAAACTGACTACAAATGAAAAAAGGTCAGAATTTAAATTAAATTCTGGTCAGAATTTAAATCAATTTTAGTCAGAATTAAACATAAATTGTGACTATTTATTTTAGTACCTTTTTATATATATTGGGTCGTTTTATAAATGGTATTGCCATATAATGTCAAAAGTTATCATATTTCTTAATGATTTCTTAAAAATCACAATAATCACATACACGTCCATCATCGATCACGTAGAATTGACATTAAAAACATATGAAATAATATGTAATTATGGCCTTTTACACAACCAATTCAAAGTCAACGGAATATTTTTTGTGGCACACGTATGTTTACAGAAATAATTTTGTCTGTGTATTTTTTAGTTTCGAAATATTTCTATTCCAATCAATGGAATTAATAAATTCTAATCATTAAATATTGCAAATACTATCCCAAACATACGTTCACTTTTCAACATATATTTTTTTTTTAATTCATCATATCCAGTATATAACAGTTTACTTAAGAAAATATAGCATGATCCCTGAGTATTTACCTAAATAATTGGTAATTACTCAGGAAAGGACTCGTTTGATTGTAATGCTAAAGTTCTTTATTAGCTGATAACCCTTTAATGTTGATGGTCATCATTGTCAGTTTTGGCTCTAAGAAGAGCCGTTTTAGGTTCTTCTGCATTTTTGCGTGTGTTGTTGTTTCCGTAGTAGAAGGATTGGCCGGCATTGTAAATAACCGTTTCCAGAGGGGCACCACGCGGAGGTTCATTCTTTGCTCCCCAGGAAGACCTGATGATGGCCGAGAGTGGCGCCATCGACGTCGCCCACCTCTGGGCAGACAGGATCTGACCCTGTTGTTTCCGACACGATTATGTATATTGTAATGCTAAAAACCCATGTCGCTTTCTTAAAAAACCAAGTAAGCATCTAATGCAACATAAAATTATTGATTAATCAGTTAATGATGTAGAAAATCATCACAATTTAAACATTATTACATTTTTATTATCTTAAAATTTCATAATACTAATGTTTCATTCTCGTAATAATAAATTCAGATTAATGCTTACATTTTTTGGACATATAAAACTGGTTTTTAATGGCTAACTATGTAACACTTTCGTTGCCAATGTTTTCTTTATCCTAGTTTTATGATTTTTTCTAATCAATATTTTTAATAGAAAATAACAGTTTTTAATACGATTATATCAGGAAATATACTTGATATTTACTCTAAAAATCAAAAACACGTGTCTACACTTACAAGCTCTATCACTCAGATTTTGTTCTTTTTACATTTCAACATGTGGATACGAGTATTAATCCTTATTTTAATTGGGTCTTATTGATGCTACACATTGATGCATTCACTGTATATGTCTTGTTCTTAGACATCTATGTATATGGAGGTTCACATAGGTAGACATAGTAATATATGGTTCATATGTGTACAGGAGGCTTCAATTTTGGCAGCCGGTTGATCCGGAGGATTTCTTCACCCCAAAACAAAGCCTCTCTACTTAAAGAATCCTTGACTGGCACACATGTAAATCACTAAACAGACTAAACTTAATGGGTAGTACTAATGTTTGACTACGGAGTCCTCCATATCACATCTATGATCCTTCCTCATATGCTCGACTAGATGCTCTTCTCAGGACATTATGTTGGGCAACAAACAGGCCATCGACGTTGGCAGATATTGGGCTTAACCCATTGTCGCTAACACGAAAAAGAAACAATATGTTTTGGTCAGGAAATATATGCCATAAATATATTCTAATTTTAGTATCATTGAAGTGTTTTTATTGATGTGTGAAATAAAGTAAGTAACTTTCGTTTGAAGTAAGTGCCGTTCAATTCTCAGTCAGTAGGTGAACTATTTGGGTCATCGTTACTTAACTGCATTATGCAACTGAACGACCTTCAGTTAACGGTGTGCCACTTCACAGTTATTTCCCATTGAGATTTAAGCTTTAAGTTTAACTGATTAATTCACATTGTTAAAAAAGTATATCACGCAGACATATAATATAAATATATTTCATTTTCTTAAATTGCATCAATTTCCTGTAATTTAAACATGTTACGCATAGGCTTGTATTTCAAAATTACATTAAATATGATATTTTAAGTCGTAATGTGCGTAACAAATTACTTTTAGAAAATTTAGCGTGATGCCTGACTATCTAAATTATATTTTTACAATATAAATATAATCGTGTCGGAAACAAAAGGGTCAGATCCTGTCTGCCCAGAAGTGGGCGACGTTGATGGCGTTGCTTCCGGCCATCATCAGGTCCTCCTGGGTGCAGCTACTCGAACACGGCGCACACTCCAGAAGGTGTGTCATACTCGTATGTTTCAAATTTGGAACGGATATGGGATGAATAAAAAAACATTCTAAAATGTCTTCCGACGAAACCGATTCATCGCATTAAAATAAATTTGTGTATTTTTTATTTTTTATCGAAATCAAATATTGATTCTCGTGGTTTTCTCACGCATCCGACCCGCCTTGTTTGACATCTCGTTACGTGTACATCGTCACGCAAGCCTCGCAGTCTTAGCCGGCGTTTCTTCATAACCAGCAGTTCCACCTCCATCGACACAACTTGGAGGTGGAACTCCTCAGGCTTCGCCCTTCTACATTCTCTGACTGTAAGCGCTTCTTGGTTCATAGTACGTGAGGCACCCCACGCAGGTGCCATGCCTATTTCAGTGGATTGATTCCACGTGTTGCAAATGATAATGTATCAAAAATGCATTTTTCATTAATTACTTACGTCGCCCACTTCTGGACAGACAGGATCTGACCCTGTTGTTTCCGACACGATTATATATATATATATTCATTATTTAAGAAACCAATAAATGAAAAATTTTGCTTCTATTTTTTTATCCGTTAATTAAACTTTTTTTCTTCCTATATCCTGTATCCCTGTATTGTGACTTTTGGGTTTAGTGGTGTATTTGCAAATTCTCTAGTACCAATATTTCAACCGCCATTGCATGGGTCTTTTTCAAGGTTGCCGACTATGCGCCTGCAATGGCGGTCGAAATATGGACTAGAGAATGTGCCACACACGGCTTAACCCAAAAACCGCAATACCAAATCTAGCATTGAAAAGAAAAGAAGTTTCCTATATCCTTTTTATATTTTATATTTCTTTCATATGATGGCCAAAATTGCTGCGACTCAGTTTTGTTAGTTGCCACTGTCAATACATTGTCATTTGACATCACTACACCCGAAAGTCTACCAGGGAATACGTTTGGCTCCCGACG
This sequence comes from Glossosoma conforme, assembly GCA_022606575.1. Lineage (NCBI taxonomy): Eukaryota > Metazoa > Arthropoda > Insecta > Trichoptera > Glossosomatidae > Glossosoma > Glossosoma conforme. The sequence goes on along the minus strand of JAGTXR010000020.1, from coordinate 2,410,769 downwards.
ATCTCCATGTCAGGAACGTTTGTAGCTGATGTAGAATAAGCATATTTTGCTTGATTTTTTAATTGGAATTTTTAAATTCATCTTATTATTTATTAACTCAACGCTCCTGAGGTTTGGAATAGATTCTTAATATTTTTTTCCAAAATCTACAGTGATTACCAGTGACGCCAATTTAACATTGGCTTGTCATGAACCAAATAGGAAATTTATTTATTCGAATTGTAAGCCGTATTTATTCGAAATGTATATTGGGTTGGACATGATCATTTTTTGAACAGGGAGCGGCAAAAAAGCTGACAGGGACACTACAAGTATATTACGAGTTTGCCTAGGCCTTAGATAAAGTTGCAAAAGTTATTAATAATTAAATATACATATACTATACATAAAATTCTTTTTTCAACGCGTCAATCCAAACACAAAAATAACGGCAGAAGCGGGATGCGAACCGCGGACCTTGGAAACCAACTGTGCCCAGGTATTCATACCGCTCAGCCGACTTTAATTAAAAAATCCATATATTGCAAAAGTTATACAAATATTTTATTTCTACATTTCATTTAATTACGACATTCAATTTGAAATGCATCATATCAACTTATTTAATTGAAAAGTCTTCCTTGGATGTGTGTCTAGCATACCTAAATTAATACTCGTTTTATCATCATGGTTCAGGCCTATAATACTCAGTCTACTGTAGCCTATCCAACCTGTTGTGTTAAGTAAGAGGATTGTTACCGGCTGTTATGTACTCGTATTTTATACCGAGTAGATATTTTGTAATGCTATCGTTTTATAATGCGAATACATGAATCGCAACAATTCTATTATAATTTCGCAAATAAATTAATTTAAAAATATAATAACCTTTTAGTAAGATACGTACTTAAATATAGTATGGTCCTCGAATATATATACACTAACGTATTTACTGAGCTTTGTTCGACAACCACTGAAGTGTCAAAAAAAACATAGATTTATTATTTTGCTGATTTATTGTTCATAATGATCGGCTCGATTATATTTATTTATTATTATACATAATGAAACACGACTACCGCCATCTGTCAAGTTGTTGATTACACTTTAGAATAAAACGAGAGAACTAATAAAATGCTTTATTAGTTCGCTTGCCGGTAGATGGCGTAATAAATTATTATTTTTATACTTAAAAATAAATTATTACTTAAATATACATATACTAAACATAAAATTCTTTTTTCAACGCGTCAATCCAAGCACAAAAATAACGGCAGAAGCGGGATGCGAACCGCGGACCTTGGAAACCAACTATGCCCAGGTATTCATACCGCTCGGCGAATCGCGCCATTGCTATGCCCAGACTAACTTGCGATGAAACTAGTATTTATATCATTGTTATTATCGTACGACAGATGTCGCCATAGTATATATTCAAAGTATGTATATTTTTATTATTATTCTATCAGTATTCATTTATTCACAAGCTAGAATATTAAAAAAAAAAAAATTAATTAAAAATAAATTCCTTGTTTCTGAATTCGCACATTTGGAGTATTTGTGTGTTATTTATGACTGTTTTTATATACATAGTTTCAAATATTCACTCATTTCAAATTCTTCACTTTTTTCAAACTTTTTGTCACCATTTTATATTATCGTATCTTATTATTAGTGTCAGCAACTAGTAAATAAATTCAGCTGTATTACTATTATTATTATATTAGTATTTGTATAGCGCTCTTTTATTACCGAATGATCATTCCAAAAGCGCTTCTTTGCCTCTCTGAGTAAAAAGGTGGGTCTTGAGTCTGCTTCTGAAGGATGCCTCCGCTTTAAGCTCTATGCGTAACAACATTGATGGCCTGTCGTTTGCCCAACATAACGCCCAGAAGTAAGCAGCCAGTCTAATATGGAGCAGGATCTTTAATAATGTGCGCATTTGTATTGATATCCTCCTCGAGTATTTAGGACATCCATTAACTGGATAAAGGATGCAGGATCAGGTTCACATTATAAGCAACTTGTTTCTGTTTCACGATACATGTTTATTTGTCCATAACGTCGCCCGTTAAAGGGCCGCCCTTAGGGACGGTCCTACCACGAGGACGGGTGAGTTGCGACTACCTGCCCGCTCTCACATTTCGGCGGTACCAACCGCCAAGATGACAGTTGTACCAACTGACAATGGGCCAACTGTCATAACAATTATTTTTGGCGTATGAAAACACCGTTTAACATTATATTATAAAACTAACAGGCAAGCGAAAAAAAATAATAGACAAAAGATCGTTTGTCGAGGCTTTACGGCATCGGCCTTAAGGAGCTATATCAAGCTGATATCAGTATATATAAATAATGTTTCTATTTTGCATAATTTTCTAATGGTTCGGATTGCTTGGTATTCTTTCGACTCCTGTTTTCAATCTGTTCAATGGCTTCCATGTTTTACAGTCATGGTTTTTGTTTAACGAAGATAGACTCTTTTTTAGACTTAGAAAATATTTTGATCTGTTGTCATTGCCAAATTCTTACAGTCTCAAAGTTTTAAAGATTGTGCTGATATCAACTAACTGATTCCTGGCCTCATTCTGGATTTTGGAAAATGTTGGTTTCTATACTAGATTTTATATAATAATGTCAAATAAGGCATAAAATAGTTAAATCAAATATTCCAATCTTCTTTGATCATATCGGCTCCCTTTTCTCCTATCATAATTGTTGCAGCATTTGTGTTTCCTCTTACTATATCAGGCATGATACTAGCATCTATCACTCTGAGTCCTTGAATCCCACGAACCTTCAATCTTGGATCCACTACGGCATCAGTATCACTATTACGACCCATCTTAGTAGTGCCTGTAGGATGATACAACGTGGAACCCATATGCTTGATCACGCAGTTCCAATATTCATCACTCTTGAACAAAGTTTCATTACACACCTCGACCTTAACCATCTCTAATCCAGCATCTCGAAAAGGTTGTGTATTTTCTAGCTGTTCCAAAAATCTTATCCCTCTGAGCAGTGTCAAAGAATCTTCAGATTCATTTAAATAATTAGGATATATCAAAGGTTTTTCAAATGGATCGTTGCTACTGAGTCTAATTTTTCCTTTTGACTTAGGTTTCAAAAGCGTTGGATAAAATCCGATTATTTCGTTTTGATAGTTCAATGTTATAATTGGCTTTGTTATTACATCACTGTATCCTAAAATTTGTCGTAAGTATCTGGCCAAAATGGCTGTCGTATTTATAGATCGATGGTAATGGTGAAATTGAATGTCTGGTACAGATTCATTTGTTATTAGCGTGTCCACGAATCCAATCAGATCAATCATATCTATTGTACTCAAAACCCCGCGTTTGTTAAACAAATAGTCTAATTCTGCTCTTGCAAAAGTGTTATTTGAAGCGTTTTCTTTGGTTTTGTTAGATGCAAAGAAAATATGTGCCGCAAAATGATCTTGCAAATTGTTTCCTACTGGCAAATCTGCTATTACGTCTATTTCCAAGCTCTCCAAGTGTTCTTTTGGTCCAATTCCCGAAAGCATCAACAGCTGAGGTGTGTTGATTGTTCCTCCTGATGCGATGACTTCTTTGTTTGCTTTTATGAACATTTCCTTGCAATCTTTGATCTTGACCATGACGCCTTCAACTTTTCTATTTTTGCTATCGAAAACTATTTTCGTTGCATGAGAATTCTTGATCACATCAATGTTGTTATTGTTCTTTAAATCTGAAAGATAAGCTTTCGCAGAGCTGCATCTTTTACCATCTATCACCGTACCCAAGCTTTCCGTGATGCCGAGCTGGCTGAATGCGTTTATGTCGTTTGAAACTGTTTCTCCGACTTCTATCCAAGCGTCTTTGATCACGTTTTTCCAAGAAAGCGAAAAGTTAAATGTCGCAGTACTTAATTTTCCATCATATCCGTGATAACCATTCAATTGGTCATCTTGAGCGATACTATGTTCTCTGCTTAATCTCTCAGACTTTTTGAAGTAGGGCAGCACTGATTTGTAGCTCCATCCTACGTTTCCCTCGTTCTCCCACTCGTCAAAGTCTTTAGGATTACCTCTGACGTATAACATCGCGTTGATAGTGCTGGATCCACCTAAAACTTTTCCTCTTGGCCAATCGCATACTTTACCTTCCATTCCTTGGCAAAATCTATGATTTTTTTCCGTTTTGTATTTCCAATCCAGGGAAGTGTTCCATAGACTGCCTAGTAATGCTGGGACCTGCAATGGAAGAAATTCAAAAATATTTTACGACTCATGTAGTTCAAAATTCATAAGACAAATTTACAAAAAAGAGTCGGTCAAAATTATATAAAAGACAAGACTCTTGATATTAGCTCGCATTTTATGTAGGCGATGAAGAACACAATTTAACTTCAGCAATTGCTACACATTGAAAATTATTACAAATTCTTTCATTTATCATTACACATACAGTTTTATCTTTTATGAGACAAGACAGGTGTTTATGTTTCGAATCCTCGTGACTACCGTTCATTTTTATCTGATTAATTGATGAAATTGTAGCAATTATTGATATGTCTATAAATCACCTTAAACTGTTTTTGGCGGACTTTTTGAATATATTTCAATACTTTCATATGTATTGATCATTATAGATCCATACCAATATTCAACAATTGATGCGTACATAAAAATTCATAGCACAATAGATCAAAGAAAAATAAACGGCGAATGCTGAGATTCGAACCACGAACATTCTTTGTATGCTCGGTATAGGCCCAACGCCATTTGCTTCGCTCACTTAATATTAAATGATGTCCATAAATCTTCATTAACTTATTACGTAATATATATATATTTCTTAAATTTGTTACTTATACCGTTAGCATTCACTTTGAGATCCATTTTTAGCTATAAAACTGATTTTTTTATTTGTTTGATTGAAATATTTTCGGGGAATTTCACATGTGTTCAGTGTCATGCACTGCACTTGTCAATGTCTAGTCGTGATATTTCCGTTACTATTCATACATTCAGTTAATACGATCACCTCGCTGTCAGCATTGGGATCTCCACCAGCTTCCACCAGCAAAATCTTCCATCCGTCTTGCTCTGCCAGCCTGGCAGCGACTGTTGCTCCAGCAGACCCGGCTCCTACGACTATAAAGTCATATTCTGGAACACCTGGATAACAAAAAGTCGACTTATGGAAATAAAAAGCATAAATGATATAACTTTATCAAACACTCGGCTTTAGAATCGAGCACTCGCTATTTTACGTAGTTTAATCGACGTAAAAATGTAATCCTTGATCAGGATTTAAACATGTTAGAAATAAAATCGGTTGTGGGGGCGAATAATCTACTTTCTTTCACTAGGCTTTCTTCATCCTGACTGTTGTTGTCGATATTCCTTGCTTTATCAAAAATATTCCTTTTGTATAGAAGAAGCGCATATAGCTTCAACACTGTCTCTTCTCGTTTTCTACTATCCCAATAAACCTTTTTTGCTACGCAAGAACCGCGTTCAACCACTAAATTTTTCACCGTTTTTCACCAGGCTCAAAGTTATTTTACCCGTATTTTTTTGACTCTTTGTTTAACTGATTATGAATACGTTTTTTTTAATGTGTCCTAGTATACCCGCACCTGTAATATAAAATTCAATAGATATTAGTTGAGATAAATACTGAGTGACATTGAAACAGTGATTGTTATATTTAAGTCACATTTTTTCGCGTTGATTTTTTTTACTGTGGTAACGGTAGTGCTGGTACCCGGTTGTAGGTAGAAATTATGTTTATATTTGATTCATATTCGAAATAAACGTTTGTTGTGAAAAAATATGAAAAAAGTCGGTAAATAGCAGCGGAGTTATTTTACTACATAACATTTTTTCCCAAAAAGTATGCTAGCATATATTTACCGAATTCTTTTCCTTAGTTCCATGTTGGCTCATATTCAAAATGCATGTTGGCTTGGAAATGATTTTTTTCAGTATGGTACACGGTTGCTGTTTTTGAGGACTTTATTTATTTTTATTTATTTAAATATTCATTTAAATTTCGATATTAGATTCAATTGAGGACCATGACACCCTAATGGTGCTATCATTTGCATCATTAGATTTATGTAATACGCATAATAACACAAAATACAGACAAAAAAAGGTATACGTTTCTGCTATTTATTCTAGATTGCTAGAGTATACAAACATGTTCAAATAATTACTCTTTTCTAGTAATTCTTTAGCCTTATCCTCTGGCCATAGTTCAGCACTTCCAAGGTTACAGTAGTTGGTTATCATCACACCCAGGATGCTTCCAAACAATAAAGATGCCTGCCCTCCCACTGTGGTGTTGGGACAAGTACCCTGACTATGAAAATCCATCGATTCAGCGATTGCGAATTTCAACACCTGGAACATACAATACATACCCACTGGTCAAGAAACCTGTAACAACAAGGTGACTTTGAAACTTAATGAAATTATCAAAAAAATCTTTAACTCTTTCGCATTGGTAGTCGATATATGCCGTCTAAGATTCCCCTTCTTAGAATAGTTTTTTACGCATCATCTGATAGCGAAAGGATACAAAAACCAATGTGATATATGAAAATAGACCAGATAAGTACATATATGCTTCAAATACTAGTTTATAACTGACAGTTTAATTTGTATTCCACAAAAAAGTCATTATAGTAGGAACATACGAATACTTTAAATATTAAATAGTCAAGTAGACACAGCATAATTTAACTTGAGCTACTAGTAAATACAGTTTTCTGTCCATTATCTGATTCTCGTCCACTGTTGTGTTGAAAACAAGTAGTTCATCTACAAGGGGCACATGAAAAGAAAGGTCTGCATTTTTAATATATTTATTGATATTTATAACCAATGTGTATTACATGGTAAGAAATCTTGAAAATTCAGCTATTTTTTTATGAAATCTTCGTGCTCGATGACTTTGGAGTCTTCGTGCTCGATGACTTTGAACTTTTTTATTTTTCCGCTAGTGTCACAAATTTCGCGTAGCGCCGCGTGCGAAAATGCGCGAATCTTGCAGAATGTACTGTTCATACCCGCTAAATACATCTCTTAATTGAAACGACCAAATTCAGGCATGAAACGGTGTATTTTTGGGGTATTATTATATTTAAAAAAAACAAACTTACCTAATTTATTTTTTAATATTTTTCCTATCAATTTACTTTCGCCTTAATTTTTTTCATTGATTTTGATTTCTCACTTTGCTGACACCAATGCTTAATAATATCAATATACAAGTTAACCGATTGATAGGAAAACACCAAGTGATCCGATGATGGGTGTTTCCATAGCTACATTTATAATGTAATATTATATATCGGTCATGGTCTAGTACAGTGCATTCCACGTTACTATGCAGTTTGTACGAGGGCCTTTGCAAACATTAAAAAAACAACAATTAATTTGTTTAAAAAGAAATCTTGATGAATTATTAAAGTAAAATGAATGGTGTTTTTTCTAGTACTAGTATGATCGTTATAATCATTCTGTGTTAATTTTTTGATATATATAAACACCTACATAGTGCAAACAAAATTACATGAAAAAATCAATATTTGTTTGTATTATATGCACTGCCATACCGCTCAATGGATTGCGATGAAACTTGCAGTATTTAATGCGCGCATTTCCGCGATGGTTTCCATAAAAAATAAATAAAATGGGAATGATAATACAGGAATGAGTGACATTGCAACACATCCGTTATTGTGTTTTTTTTATGTAAGCACATACAGGAGAATACCGACAGATGGTGATAGTGATTCTGAAGTCTCATCTGTGGAATTCTATGACGCTTACCAAGGGGCATATACCGCTGTATGTGGAGTTTTGATCCGCCAATGTCATAGACTACAGCCCGAGATTCACGCACCATCCTTAATATTACAGGAATTTACTATGATTGGGTAGTCTTCACGGGACGACTTTGGTCCCCCGCCAATTTTAATTAATAGGCTATGACTGGCATTGACTGGGATCGAACCCACGACCTTTGACTTGCAAAGCAAACGATTTGACCATTAAGCTATACCCGCCGGCGATTGGTTGTTTTTCTGTATGAGTCTCCATGCTTCTCTATCCTCCACATCCAATCAATCTATATTTTATTACGTAAGCGCTTGAAGAAGAGATCTATCAATGTTTAGTAACCGGTGAGCTGTAAGTCACTAAATCGGGTGGCTGGACTCTCCATGCGGAATAAATGTACTGTGTTTGTGTGCGGCTTAATGAGACTGCAAGTGGATATACACATATTTCTTGAAAAGATCCGCATTATATGAAGAAACTCAGATACTGGAAGATTATTTCAGACCTTACCGGCGGTATTTAGGAAGAAATTTTCAAAACAGTTTTTAGTTATTTTGGTTTTTCTCGATCGTAATTCTTTATCAAAATAAAAATAAAATATACTGTAGAAATTATTCCACATTTTTTTAATATAGGTCGACATGTTTCGTTTACGTTGGGTATCCATCTTCAAGACAATTTTAATATCTATTCTGCAAAGAGAACAAACGCCCCTCCTATATTGACATTGAATATAAAAAATGTTTTTTTTATTGCGCCTGTCAACTGGGTCAATATTTATCTCAAAGGATCATTTTGCTTCCACTTTTCATCATCATCGTCATTATTTCCATATTCGTTTCCCTGACTGAAGCATATGGCCACCTTAAACTGCAACTATAAAGCAGTACCGCCCTAGGGCATTTTTTTCTATCGCCCCATATTGTTTATATTTATTTAAAACTATATAAGAAAGACTGGTTATCCTTGGCGCCCCTAGCTTATTCGATGCCCTGGGGAACCGACCCACTTCGCCACCCACTAAGACCGGCACTGCTATAAAACTCTGACAGCAGATATACGCTCGCTTTATCCCTTGTTAGCTCTGCTTCTCAGTTATTGCCACGTCTGCTTCTCCTTTGATTACAAAACTAATCGTCTCTGCACCAATCCCAATTCTACAGTCTCGTCGTAGTATTGCTGATAGGAATACACAACTCATAACAAATTTAAATGATATTTTGTAAATTTAAACAAAAACAATATATTTTATATTTATTTGTATGCATAATTTTTCAATGAAAAATATACTCGTGTACTATACATAAAATTCTTTTTTCAACGCGTCAATCCAAGCACAACACACTTGGCTGAGCGGTATGAATACCTGGGCATAGTTGGTTTCCAAGGTCTGCGGTTCGCATCCCGCTTCTGCCGTTATTTTTGTGCTTTGATTGACGCGTTGAAAAAAGAATTTTATGTATGGTATATGTATATTTAATTAATAATAATATTGTAATATAGTCAATGATCTATAAAAGTAGATTAGAATATTGAAATAATAACGACATCTATCGTACGATGATAACAATGATATAAATACTAGTTTCAACGCGAGTCGGTCTAGGCATAGCAATGGCCCAGTTGGCTGAGCGATATGAATACCTGGGCATAGTTGGTTTCCAAGGTCCGCGGTTCGCATCCCGCTTCTGCCGTTATTTTTGTGATTGGATTGACGCGTTGAAAAAAGGATTTTATGTATAGTATATGTATATTTAATTAATAATAATATTGTAATATAGTCAATGATCTATAAAAGTAGATTAGAATATTGAAATAATAAAATAATATTCTAATAAAAAAAATTAAAAAAAAATCTATATATACTCTTGTAATTAACTAACATCCTCCTCTCTTCAAAAGTTGTTACTCCGTCGCGTAGGGCAGGATGAGGAGCAGGTTAGCAAAACAAAGACTTTTTCTGAAACACATTGACATATATTTACGATAAACTTTACAAACTTATGCCCCGACCTAGTCACAGCATCGGGCCGAGCGACAATACAATATGCTCTCGCCGACGGGCTGCACACACTAACCCGTGCGGCGCCGTGGTCGGTCACCAGCGCCGTAAGTGGCAATCTTTATAACTAACGCCAATATGGCGACACACATGTCTGACAAGCAAACATAAATAAGAGACATAGATTGTATATCGAGGTTTTCGGTACCAGTCAGCAAGGGCTAAATCATGCTGACGTCATAACAAATATGGGTACAAAGTTACGAGCATTAGGAGTCTACAAAAACGCTTTATAACTTAGTGTATTATTGTCCTTAAAGTTATTACTGCCAATCTTCCTTGATCATATCCGCAGCTTTCTCTGCTATCATTGTTGTAGGAGCATTAGTATTACCTCTGACTATATTGGGCATGATACTAGCATCCACTACCCTGAGTCCATCGATCCCGTGCACCTTCAATCTATGATCCACCACAGCCTCTGGATCACTCGAAGGTCCCATCTTTGCTGTTCCAACAGGATGATCCCCTCCCATAATCATGTGACTCATAATACACCTCCAATACTTATCGGTCTTAAATCTATACCTCGCACAAGCACGTATATTCATCCTCTCTATTGTCGCATTAACAGCCTTAAACGAAACAGTTTCTTCTAATTTTTCAACCAGTGATATTCCTCTCAAAAACGCTTTAACGTCATCTTCGTCTTCAATTAAAGAAGCATATATCAATGGCTTATCCGATGGATTAACAGATTTCAATTCCACTCTACCTTCAGATTTTGTTTTAAGCAACTCAACGACTACCACAAGAGTTTCTGTACGATTGTTCATACTCTTCAATATACCGTCTACTTCTTCATTCATCTCTAATGAATTCAAATGATACAAGAAACCTTCGTCTTTCTTAAAGAAGTAAACATGCATGTACTGTATATCAGGTGCTGTTGAAGAGTTGTTTAGAGTATCAACATATACATTATGATCATCTATTCCGACTCCAGTCAATGGACCAGTTCTCGTGAAGAAATATCTTGAAGCCTCTTGAAGACTCACTTCCGGCGGAATCTCAATCTGTTTATCTTTATTCAAAGAAAACAAAATTATCATCGAACCGTGTTCCTTTAAATGTCTACCCACAGCCAAATCTTTGATTACTTCGATTCCCAACTTTTCTAAATGCTGTCTTGGGCCTATCCCCGATAGCATCAGAACTTGAGGCGTGTTGAACGATCCTGCTGAAACAATCACTTCTTTCGTCGCATTGATTTGTACTTCTTCGCTGTTGTTGACTCTAAATCGCACTCCTATTACTCTTGTTCTAGAATCATCGAATACAAGTTTCGTTACTAAAGCATGCTTTGCAACATCAAGGTTTGCTTTAGCTGGTGTAAGGTATGCTTTTCCATTGCTGTGTCTTCTACCATCTTTGATTGTGCCAAAAACATCACTGATTCCTATTTGGCTTTCTCCGTTGCTATCGTCAGTCTCTTGAATACCTAGTTCTAACCACGCTGATTTGAGAAGTTTCTTAACATCAGGATTTCCTTTAAACCTTTCCACGTTTTGCTTGCCTGTAAATCCATGATACTCCTTCAAATGTCTACATTTAGATATCGCGTCATCGTTTAAATTTTCTGCTTTTTTGAAATATTTTAATACAGAGTCGTAATTCCAGTCTTTGTTTCCCATTGCTTCCCAATCGTCGTAGTCTTTCTTGTTACCTCTGGCGTATATCATTGCGTTGAAGGAACTGCTACCACCAAGAACTTTTCCTCTTGGCCAGCGGCATTGTTTGTTCTTCATTCCTTGGCATCTTCTTGTGTTATTAACTGACTTATAAGTCCAGTCGTATTCCGTGTTCTGCAAACTCAGTGACATAGCTGGCACCTGCAACATAAACATTCATTTAGTTTTATATCTTTACATTAATCAAAACACGTTATAAACAGCCCATGTAATTTTTTCATTTATTTCTCTATTTTTTGGAAAATTGTCATTTTTAAACATTATTGCTAAAAAATATTGCATTTCCCAACATTTAAAACTTGGACTTATATTTTTATATTTTCGTGTCAGACGAGTGAACAAAAATAAGTGAACAAATATCGTTTATCGAAGCTTTGCGGTACCAACCTGCAAGGGCTGATAAGAATAAAAAAGTGTCTTACTTCGCTGTCAGTTGGAGGATCACCTCCAGCTTCTAACAGCAATATTCTGTAGGATTCTTCTTCAGCTAGTCGTGCTGCTACAGTCGATCCTCCCGTACCAGCTCCAATAACTATAAAGTCATATTTTGGCCTCTCTGAAATCATAGTCACTCATTTTACTCATATACATATTGAACACAATATAATCTAGATTTTTGCCTACGAAATAAAATGTATGATGCTTGCCATATTTTTAAAATGACTCAGCGTTGCATGTGGAGTGTTGATCTTCCAACATTATTAACTACAGTCCTGTATTCACGTGTCATCCATTTTTACGTAAACTCACTATGAATGTGTGGTTTTCACTTCGTCTACCATAGACTTTGATTAATGGATTGTAACTAGCATTTTACATGGATCAAATTCACATCAAATAATCCATTTTTAGAGCTTTGAAATTTATTCTAAAAAATACAAGTTGTCTTCGTCGGGCATCGAACCCGCGATGTTTGATATGATAAGCAAACTCATTCCTTGCATACATATGGTCTAAACAAATTTTTGCCACTCAGTTCATTTAGATGCACTGATCATGAATCGTCCCAAGAAATTTCTTCACCCGAAGGTCTACCTGGAAAATTATATAGTTCAGGTGACCTCCAAGGCAGAGACGGTTGCTATCATATCTGATGCAAATTTTGAGTACTTTGTTAGTCGCATTTTAATAAGATCGGATGATTAGCTCGACGATCCCAATGGCTGAACCATTCAGTGCTAAAGAAGACACGACTGTTAGCCACAGGGGTTGAACATCTATGTTTTGGTTTGCTTCCAATGCTGTTTATCTTTGGTAATCTAACGCGAAACCGTGTTTGTGATGTGTTATTGTTGCTAGACTAAGTTATACCAACAGATAAAAGTTACAGTCATTGAAAAGCAATGCGTTACCTCCTTGCAGTAATGCTTGACTCTTGTCTGGTGGCCAATCTCTGGTGTCACTGAGAAGACAGAATGTTCCCAACATCATCTGCATCATCCCCCCAAGGATGGCCCCAGTCTGTCCTCCGGGAGACGCTGTTGGTCCACATGCTCCAGATATCACACCATCCATCTCGATGATGTAAATATTTCACACCTATAAACGAGTATAATTTAATACAAATTATATGAAACATGTAATAAAACAGATTAATACTTCTTTCCCTGTCATGGATCATGGGCCTTCAATGAAAAATCATAAAATCCTAGAAAAACAGTTTCTAACGTGTATAAATTTCGCGGCATTTCTAACACCGTGGCCGCTGTGTGGACGGATAAGTGGGACTCCTGGTTGGAAGGGCACTGGATGCGCCTTCACGTAGGCATCCGGCGGTGATCCGGTGCTCCACTCACGAGTGTCATTGTTTATCAAATGAATTGCTCTTCTTTGAACTGAGTCAATCATGTTTAGAAGGTATTTTGGGTATCCAATCCAAAGATGACTGCTGTATTCAAGGAAAGGGCGGATTTTTCCTTTATATAGGAAGTTATTCATCATTGAAATACCGTCATGCTATATATTCTCGAGTATATGTAAAGGTACAACTTAAACGTGATTTAAAACTTTATCTACACTACTTATTTTATAATTAAACGATTTTTCCAGGTAATCCTTGACAATATTACAGAACGTATTTTTTTTGCAATGCACTTGTAAAATGATGAGAAATCTAGTCCTTTGTATTATATTGTGTACATTTTACACTTCGCTTGATATTTTTATAAGATAAAAAAGTATTGTTTAAAAATCAGACAAATGCATTGTTATACAGGTATAGTATTGAAACAAGTGTTTAAAATTAGCAAATAGTTAAACAAGTGTAGGAGGACATTAGCAGTACTTCATATATTGTGCTGAAATGAGCTGCAGACAATAGGGTGCAGTGAAGAATAGTATGAAGGACAATTTTGCTAACTAATCCCCAGTATGTATTTTGTGCTTAATTCGTTTAAAAATTATGATATCTGATAGTCAGAATAAATAATATTATTTGCTTCGTAAATAAGAAGGTTTTTTTTATAAGAGGAATTAATTATATTTCTTCACAGCCAACATTACACTTGTATGTCGTATGTATTGTCGCATAATCATATAATTTTCAGCGGATTTTTGATTGATTCTACTTAGTAGAGTTTAGTTGGTATCCTTTCAAATATACTATATGCCGGCGGGTATAGCTCATGATTAAAGCGCTTACTTTGCAAGCCAAAGGTCGTGGGTTCGATACCAGACGGAGATTAAAAAAAAACGATTTCTTAGCTCTAAAATACCACCAGTTGGTTTGAATTTGATCCTTCCGCCCGTAAAATGCCAGTCAAAGCCTATTAATTAAAACTGGTGGTAGACGAAAGTCGTCCCGTAAAGACCACCCATTCATAGTAAATTCCTGTAATAATAAGGATGATGCGTGAATCTCGGGCTGTAATCTATGACGTTGGCGGATCAACACTCCACATGCAGCGCTTAGAAAAGGTCCACTTTTGTATTGCAATTTATTTATAAAGATGATAGTAATAATTTATGTATCAAGATTTAAAAAAAAACTCATTACACAGAAAACTAATGCTGGATTCACCGTATTACACAAATTGAATTATCACAATTTTATTTTTTTGTTACAATGAAGGGAGATGCACTGTTAAGCTCGAGGCTCTTATTATATACCTGGCATAATTAAATAAATAATGATAATTGGAGATTTTTCCTTGGGGATTTTCCTCAATCACGACCACACGGTCAATAATATTACTTAGTTCTCTATTTATTTATACCAGTGTTGACAGATTTTTATTCATCCAATTCTGGATTTTCAAAATTTCAATTTATTAATTTATTCTTTCAGAAACATTACAAAAACATTCTATACGATCTTGAAATAATTGAATACAAAAAGAAAAATATATCTAAATAAAGGTATTTATTATTACTTAAATATACATATACTATACATATAATTCTTTTTTCAACGCGTCAATCCAAGCACAAAAATAACGGCAGAAGCGGGATGCGAACCGCGGACCTTGGAAACCAACTATGCCCAGGTATTCATACCGCTCGGCGAACTGCGCCATTGCCCTGCCTAGACTGACTTGCGTTGAAACTAGTATTTATATCATTGTTATCATCGTACGATAGATGTCGCTATAGTATATATTCAAAGTATGTATATTTTTATTATTATTCTATCAGTCTTCATTTATTCACAAGCTTAATATTATTAAAAAAAAAAAAATCATATAAAGGTATTTATGATACTAAGAAGAACAAAGCATTTAAGTTCCCGATGCTCATCAAACAAACAACTCCAACAAATTAGTCTTCCAAATTCGTGGAGTTCATGCCTGAACTGGGCCTCACTTGCGTGAAATCAATGTGAATCAAAAAGGGATTAACCCTTTTGCATCGGTTGTCGGCATATGCCGTCATAAGATTGCCCGACCGTTGACATTGGTTGACGTGATATATCGTTTTGCTAGCATAGTTTTTTATGCATCATCTCATAGATAAAAGAACCAATTTGATATATGAAAATAGACCAGATAAGTACATTTATGCTTCAAATACTAGTTTTATAATTGACAGTATAATTTGTATTCAAACCGAGCCGTAATGAAAGGGTTAAGAAACAGTTTACAGGAATTTGCAAAATTGCTTGTTTTTGGTTGACATATGGGAACCTTTTATGGGTTTTCAGCAAGTGTGCGAGGAGTCTGTAGGTTGTAGGGGGGTTCAGAACGAATTAAGTTTAGAAGATCTGCGGTAAAAACGTTACAAAAGTTAATTCTCAATGTATGAACCTTTATTCTTAGATTTTTTTTCTCACATATTATTTTAAAAGTCTCACTTTTTGCAACACTCACACTTACTGATGTTTTAATTCTGATTATCACTTCACTACTGCTACTGTTAATATTTTTTTATATCTTTTGGTCGTGATGTTTTATATTTTAAGTATTTATATAAGAATTATGCCTAATCATATGTGTTGCCATTTAATAAACAAACAATAAACACTTTGTAATTAATTTACATACTAGTATGAATATTTATATCTCAACGTATGTACTAAGAATAATTTAATAAGTATTATAAATAACCTTTAAAATGCAAACCTGTATTTTTATGGGTGTATGGTATGTCACAGACTATCATTTATTATGAGTCTCATATATTTAAACTTTTGAGAGGGTTGATATTTCAGGCATCTTAGCATAATAGTCACTAAAAGCATCCTGTGTGCCGCCTGCACAGCATGTGTATTATCTCCATTCTTTTGTATGGCATTGACTCGTGGCATTTCTCTGAAAGTCAATTACGGTTAACGAGGCTGACATGGAATAGGCTCCAACGTTCTTCAATTATTTTTCAGATGAATAATCTAACATTGTATGTAACTTGCAGGGTATAACACGCAACTATATATTTTTTCTATATTTTTTTAAATTAATAAAAACAACTGTAAAACAAATTTCATTTTACTCTTGATACTTGTTAAACAATCTTTAGACATAATGTTATGTATATTAGTTAAAATCAAATAATTTTAGCTGAATTTTTAGATGTTTTATGGCGAATTATTCGTGATTTTTTTATTGATTTGTTCATGTATTTATAATCAAATAGAAATTTATGTCAAACAATAAATCTATGCGTGATTTAGAGTCACGAACATTTTGCATATACTTGTTTTACATCAAAAAATTTGTCTTCTAATCTAAGCAGACAAGTCGACTCCATTTATTATATATTCACTGATGTACCTAAATCATTTAATAACATAAATCATGATTTGCTACTCAGTAAAAACAGTTTCAGTGTCTTCATTAATTTCCTTGATTTTTTTTCCATATTTCAGCATAAGCAATCATACTATAAAGTATAAACAATTGGTAGACTTTGTTGAATACAAACCTTTCCCATTCACGGTCTATTTGGGATCCCACAAGGATGCATTTTAGGTCCGTTTTGTTTTATTTAGTTATATTAATTGACTATTATCAATCCAATTGTGTTTATTATTTGAAAGCAATCTTAAAACCTTCTTCTTTTTCGATTTAAAATTCTATCAATCTAAAGTAATTATTAATTAATTAAAAGAGTTCTCAATATCAAATTTTTACACAATAAATACCATAAGGATTCACCTTCAGTACTCCATCTATTATATATACTCACATTAAATATGACTGCCCACGAAAATAAGACGTATTTCTAATGTTTTATGTTTAATTATTTGTTACGGACGTCTAATGACATTTGTGATATTTGTGTATCTTCACTTTATTAATATCATAAATGTAAATGCTTATGTTAATATTTGGCTTCTAGGTTCCCGGTGATGTAAGGTGGTCTGTCGAGCCTGAATAAAGAAACATTCATGGTTAAAGGTCGACGACCACCGCGCCGTGGAAGTAGGTTAGGAATTATTGTAGGTTAAGTACGAGCGTTAGACGAACGCTCCGAAAATGTCGAAGCGTGAGCGTTTGAGGGCTGCGACCGATCGACACGCTGACCCATGTAAAAGCCAGTCAGCGAGGCGCCGAATCGGGGTGCGAACCGACCGCGCTGATTGGTCCACATGACTCGCCAGGGCGCGCCTTTTTTAATGATCATAGTATAAATATACGTGTCGAAACCCAAATAAAGAAGAGTTGTACAATATAGACTTCTGAATTTTACTTCTCTCCCGCCTTGGACCTCCCTTGGACTTTTCGACACTTCCGGCTCTCAGCATTGGACGGATAACCTGCTTTGAGGTAGCAGACTTCGTGCCAGCCAGCAGAGCGGAACACAGCTGCCTTACGACCAGCTGTCCGGGACCTGAGCCAAGAAGACAAGAACCCGCACCCACCGCCCGTAGAGCAGTTCGAACAATCGAGACTGACTGGTCGTCTACAATATTAATTATCAGAAATACATAATTTTTAAATAAATCATTTTATTTGTGAATTTTTAAAAAAAGTTACATAATTTGATTAAAAAATATGAACAAAAAATAAAAGCTTTGTAAAACATGTTATTACTTTCACACTTTGTACTAGTGATTTATTTTTGGTTTATTGTATAATACAATATTCGTACTTACATTACACACAATTTTAATTATTTTATTTACAATTCATTATGCATATTTTTCCAATCCTCTTTGATCATGTCGGCTCCTTTTTCTCCTATCATATTGATAGCAGCGTTCGTGTTTCCCCTTACAATATCAGGCATAATACTTCCATCTATCACTCTCAAACCCTGGATGCCATGCACTCTCAGCCTGTCATCAACAACTGCTTCCTTGTCTTCTTTAGGTCCCATCTTTGCTGTACCCACAGGATGGTACACAGTTGATGCCAAGTGTCTAATAATACATCGCCAGTAGTCTTCCGATTTGAAATCATAGTCCATGCAACCGGATATGTTAAACCTTTCAATTTTTAAATTTGCTTCTTTGAAAGATGGTGTACTCTCAAGCTTTTCTGCAAACCTTGCTCCTCTCACTAATGTCTTCACGTCTTCGTCGTCTTTAAAATATTCAGTAATTATTATTGGCTTGTCAAAAGGATCAACGCTCTTCAGTTCTATCCATCCAGCAGATTTTGGCTTAGATATCGACGGAACAATAGATATTATCCCAGTGCGCGACACCAGATCTGTTAATGCTTTGCTCAAGTCATCATTGTATCTAATGCCTTTGATGTATCCTGGTAATGAAATCTGATCCTTTAAATGATGATACAGGAAAAGAAATTGGACATCTGGAACATCTGATCCCTCTTCTAATGTATCCACAAATCCTGTTAAATCCGTTAAGCCAATTCCACTCAAAGGTCCCGTGCGCTGCAACAAGTATTGCAGTGCAACTTTATACCTCATATCTTGTGTTATTTCCTGTGGATTCAGGGTATTCACTGAAAAATGTATCGGGAACGCAATATGGTCTTGCAAATTTTTCCCCACGGCCAAATCTTTGATTAATTTGATGCTAAACTTTTTCAGATGTTTCTTTGGCCCAATTCCTGAAAGCATCATTATTTGCGGAGTATTTATAGAGCCTGCCGATAAAATTACTTCATTCTTAACATAAACTTCCACCTCTTTGGAATCTTTGATCTTTAAACGTATCCCAGTAACTTTATTTCCATTTGAATTGAAAACTAATCTTGTGACCTGAGCATTTTTAACAACGTGGAAGTTTTTTTTGTCTTTTGCCATTGTGAGGTAAGCTTTACCTGTGCCGAATCTTTCTCCGTTCTGTAGATACCCGACGCTATCGGTAATACCCATTTGACTTTCTCCGTTGATGTCTTCATTGACTTTTTGACCGACATCTTTCCACCCAGATTTGATCACGTCTCTGTAAAGATTCGGACTATCGAACAACTTGATAGTCTGCGGCCCGTCGTATCCGTGATAGTCAGAATTAATTCGATCCGAATCTGGACGCATAAGTTTTTCAGCTTTCTTGAAATACTTCAAGACGGACTTGTACCCCCACCCTGTGTTGCCCATATTCTCCCAGTCGTCGAAATCTTTTTTGTTACCTCTGACGTACATCATAGCATTGATGGAGCTGGTTCCACCGAGAGTTTTTCCTCTCGGCCAGTTGCATTGCTGGTTGATCATACCCAGACAAGACCTTGGATTCTTCTCTGACTCGTATATCCAGTCGACTTCGGATTTTATGAGATCGAATACGAATGCTGGCACCTGAAATTTTTTATTACATTATTTATTTATGAAGTGAAGCATTTTACATATTTACTCTTATCTTATTTTTTGTTATTTACTCAACATGATTGTGTTATTATAAGCTGTGGTGATATTTTCTTCAGTAGAAGAGTTAATATTAATTTAATTTAAATATATAGTATAAATAGCATATTACTATAATATGTTTTACATTAATAGGGTATTGCTCAATGGTTAAAGTGTTTACTTAGCAACCCAAAAGTTCGTAGGTTTGATCCCCGGAAATTAAAAAAAAAAAAATATTTCAGAGATCCAAAATTCTCCCGGTTGTTGTAAATTTAATCCATCACCCGAAAAATGCCAATCATAGCCTATTAATCAAAATTTGTCGTAGACGAATGTCGTTCTATGAAGACCACCCATACATAGTAAATTCATGTAATAATAAGAATGATGCGTGAATCTAGGGCTGTAGTCTATGATGTTGGCGGATCAACACTTCACATGCAGTGCTAAACCATATTTAACATGGTTAGCGTCATAGAGTTACACAAATGAGACTTCAACATCACAATCACCATCTGTCGGTATTCTTCTATATGTTATAAGTAATTTTATACGAATACTTTAATCAATTATATCAATTGAATAATAAATCAAGCTTCTAGTGATTATAGAAGAAATTTATTTTGTTTATTTTTAAAATGCACTGCACTTATGAACATAATCGTTATAAATGCATTGATAACACTGTACATATGTACTTAATGTATTTGTCAATACCGATATTGCCATGTCTATTTATTTTTCCTCCTAGGCCAATGATAAGAATTTATTATTAGAGACTTTGTAATGAAAATCTAATTATCAAGCAATCAAAGATAAGTGAAGAGTAAACCTATTACTACATCATAGGACAGAAACAAATCTTACAAATGAAAAAAAAAACAATGTATTATTTGCTCTGCCGTACCATTCAATGGATTGCGATGAAACTTGCAGTAGTTGATTAGATTTTTTCGTATCAATGTCAAAAAATTTTTTTGCTTCTGCGCACAATACTGTAGTTTGCAGGTACGTGCAACTTCATATTCTTTATCAGGCTTCTTTATGAATATTTGGATGACGTCTCATTCATCAGATCTACTAACCTGGGTGTCTGCTGGAGGGTCTCCCCCAGCTTCCACCAGCAGCACCTTCCATCTGTCTTCCTCAGCCAGTCTTGCTGCTACAGTAGATCCTGCAGTTCCTGCTCCTACCACTATGAAGTCATACTCAGGATTCTCTGGAAACATACCACCATACATTTTAGGAAAGAATAGTAAGACTTCATTATAAAAATTGAAATAATGCGTTGCCCTGCATTAACCGACAGTGTTTGTTTTCCAAAACCTTAAGGTATTTAGTTTAGACCTCAAGACTAAGTGGTCTATGCTTTCGAACGTTTGGCTTATCATGCGATATCGTTAAAAATTCTGATAGACAAACCATAATACTAGAATACTACATCCGATGTCTCTTCAAGTCCAGACTCCCGCCCTAGATGCACCTTCCGATACAGATATATAACTCTTTATCATCAATTTGTGGTAATTATGCATTAGTGTAAGTAACAATAGCGTTTGAAGGGTTAACCTTCTAGAAGTAACTCGATCCTCTTATAACTTGAATACAATACTTATGTAATTTCAATGCATTAGTTCTGTACATTTTAACCATATACAAGTATATAGATAAAATGTATTCTAGTACATAGTGAAGTGCCGTATCAACAATCATGCTGAATATAAAAGAATCCTTACACTTAACACCGCATTTAGCAAAATTCAGTTCTTTATCTTCAGTGTTGTTATAAGAGGTCCGCACCTCTTCTAGCAATATCTTAATTTCATATTGCTTTAGAATATTATACCTGCTGTTATGGTTGAGGAAGAAGACTGCATAGACTTACTTGTTTTACTACAAGATGGGAAAGTTCTTGCACTCTCGCTTAAAGTAAAATTTGCAGACAAAGCCTACTTTATGAGAAGATTTGTCATTTATAAGGTTAGCAACATTAGTAATCACTTCAGTTTAAGGAAAATGAGTAGTGAAATACGACAGACATGGAGAATGTAATTATTCTTCTAGTGATAATCAAATTCGAAAAATAAACAAAAATCATTTTCTTCCATTTGATTATTATAAATACAGCAATAATCTGCACTTTAGATATATCTTAACATTGGTTACCCATTGTTTTATTCATTTAAATTCCACAAATGATTATCACCAATTTCTCACCTTCTTTGAGAAGCTCTGGAGCTCTGTCCTTGGGCCACTTGGAAGTGTCACCAAGTCCGCAGTAGGCTCCAAGCAGCAACTGGATGATTCCTCCAAACACCTGAGCAGAATGACTTCCACCAACTGACCCCAGGCCACACAGCTGATCCATCCTGACCTCGTCCTTCCTGTTTCAAAGTCTATCTTAACTATTTGCGGTCCAAAATCATGATTTACTCGATGACACTACAATGATATGTCTCTTGAAAGCTCAGATGTCGTAATTTCAAAAACAATTTAACATTTATATTTTTCATTTTAGTTGAATTTATAGCAAATTTAGGAAAGAAATTTCAATACTTTTTAATAGTGATTACAATAATTTTGGTTATTTTTCGGGATACAATAAAAGCTCGCTTGCTCTGCATCTTACGGCCGTTTTTTTCATTTGTGATAAAGATATTCTTTATATTTGAAATAATTATAGTTCTTCTATACAATTTTCTACTGTAACAGAACCGTATGTTCCACTAACGTGCACCATGCTGATATCATTGAAATATACAAAATTTAAATAAATGAATAATTTTACCTTAAAATAAATGTTTTATTTTGAATAATCTATGCTTATAGATCATGATAAATATAGATAGTGACCTGGTGAGTTACTTTTTTTTAAGCACAGCCAAAGATCTCAGAGCAAAGTCAATTTTCAATACATTATTGTCACTTCAAAATGAGAATATTCACTTTAAATATGTTTGTATAGCGTCTATTTATTTGTATTGTAATTATTTATGTAAGTGTAAATATATTTACTAAATATTTTATTTACTCACAACTGAAATGTTTTCGTAGTTCAGTTATCACAGTGTTTGGTCAATTGTTTGATAATTACTTTTTGATTAGTGTCTAATCGCCTTAAGGGCAACTTTTTCCTGTCTAACAAGGGACCGTCTTCAGGTACTAGAAACAACTGATACAACTGAACCTATTGATGAAACTGACACAACTGAGGACCTTTGAGGGTTCACAACAGAAGCCATCTTGAAAACCCCCTCCCGCTACCACTTATATTAATAATAACTACCTACTTCAACAAACTAATCTCATATAGAATATGTAACAAAGCTATTTTTAACCTATGTTATATACCAATATAATTATTCTTCAATTGATCATACTAGTTATCATTCACCGGTTAGTATCAATTATTGGCTGTATTGAGTCTCCATCAGCCTTCCAGAAGGTGGTGCATTTACAACATCAAAATTGCCGTTTAGTATAAATAATATAGATAGAATATCGATACATTTTTTTAGATTGATTGCAATGATCAAATGATTATAAATCTAAAATTTTTGGTACAAATTTGAAGTGAACGATAAGTTACACTAAAGAAAGTATTCATGTTATTATTTTTAATATTAAATTTATCAATATAATTAGATTAAATAATTGTTTGATATTTATTCCACATATTGAACACTATGAACATACACAACTATGAACTCTACAAATTTTTTAGATGTATCATTTTACTTGTTGATTTGATAAAAACATCTCATGTGAGTACTTTATTATCAAGAGTTAAGTTAGCTACGTGAAGTAAATGGGATATTAGGATATTAAATGATACAATTATACAACTCAATTAATTATATTTGAAATTGGATTCAAACATACAATTTGCAATAATATATTTTATTCCTTTAATATTTAAATGCAAAAAGATCTTTTATACTTTAATAAACAATCCACTGTCTTAAAATTTACTACCACACATTCTACTCACTTATTATATCTTTTTGGTTTAAAGTCTTCTTTTTACATTTAAAAACACCCAATTTGTAAACACTACGTTGATTATTTTCTTTACAACTCGTTATGTGTATTTTTCTAATCCTCTTTGATCATGTCGGCTCCTTTCTGTCCTTTCATATTGATAACAGTGTTCGTGTTCCCCTTACAATATCAGGCATAATACTTCCATCTCTCACTCAAGCCCTGGATGCCTTGCACTCTCAGTCTATCATCAACAACAGCTTCCTTATCCTCTATTGGTCCCATCTTTGCTGTATCTACAGAATGATACACGATTGACGCCAAGTGTCTAATAATACACCTCCAGTACACTTCTGATTCTTACTCTGAAAAATACCCGAAAACCGGATTATGAATTTCATTGGGTATTTGGTAGTCCTACTTACAAAGGTAGGTTCATTGAACAGGTCAGATCTGCTAATTGTTTAATCAGGTTGATGCATCTTGGAGATATGTTCGTAGGGCAGTAGCAAGGAGTCCATGGAGTGCTGCAAAGCCACCCTGCAGGAGGCTTTTTCCTCCACGAGTCCTTGAAGAATTCCCCTGGAGCCCTTGTGCTTTCCTTGAAGAACCATAACAGCTCTGCCGACTCCTGGAATCACAGTCTCTAGGTGATCCTGGTCCAGCCTGAGCCTGTCACCCGAGTCCATCATCTGCACTTCTGCGCCGTGAGCGCCCACAAGGCTGGTGACCACCGCCTTCTTCTTGTGGAACTGGGAGCCCAGGCTGCAGGTCAGCACCTTCACGACAATCCCTTCATGAAGCCAGCTGTCGGCCACTTCAGACATAATGGGGGCACTGCGGAAACAAACAATAATTAGACATGTAAATGAAAAATTCACCACTTGAAAAGATCTGAACCCTCGCCCGTAAAAATGCTCATCACAGCATATTTATCAAAATTGGTAATCATACGATACCATCCATCCATAGCAAGTTCAAATATGACTCCCATCATTCAGTTTAATATTACATAAGATAAATTAATTAGACAAATATTGTGACTTACGGTTTTGGTGGTTGCAAGTGAACCATCTTCCTTCTCTCTCCTTCCATCTTGATCTGCTCCAGCGCGGAGAGCTTCTTGGTGATGCGCGGCCTCTTGGAGCTTGCCGCGTCTTCATCATCAGCCCTTCTCTTGTCCAGTGCTTTCAGGGAGGTGGGCGCCAGCAACAACTTGCGCCGACCTGGAAAAAATAAAAAAAAAGATCAGCCAACCATACAGGGCAGAGACCTGTGTTTTTTGTTACGTAAAGTGTTGTATGTGCTCTAGCTGAACGCACTTTATTCGGAATTCGACAACCTTTCCCAATACAATAACACCTTGCAAGTATGTCTCGCATCTAATAAATATCTGGTTATTTATATAAACTCAATTGAATTAAGATTACATCATTAAAATATTTACCTTTAATGAAAGAATTTATCTGATTAATGCAAGTAAAGTTAGATGAATCTTTGGAATTCCTCGAAGGAAAGATAAAATCAAACAAAAAGATCCCCCTCCCATGTCTTTAATACACACAGCAACACTTACCTAATGAACTCGTCTTGAGGAGATTGAGAACAAGTTTGTCCTCGTCCTCGCGCCGCAGTTCTGTATAGCTGGGTCCCTTGCTGCCTCCTTGCCCACGCTCCACTTGTTTCTCTATGAACTCCATCATTCGTTCCTAAAGACAAAAAGAAACATCATCATTAATTATCGAGAAACTCCCACAACCTCTCACACCTGGGATCAAGAGATTTCATCACATCTGTGTTGCTAGCAGATATAATGAGAGCGCTTCACCCACCAACTGAAGATATTAAGGGAATGCTCTTGAAGTGACTGTGTCCTGAGCATTAACCTTTTGCCCACGGCACCAAATTTAGCAGACATGCCCCGTATGCGGCAGCTTTTTCGGGGATTTTCTTGTCCCGTTTTCAATTAAAATATCCAAGGTCATAGCCATTTTAAAGCCGGGGAAAAACCCTGATGATGCTAAAAGCTACCGCCCAATATCTTTACTATGCCATATATTTAAAATCTTCGAACGAATACTACTCAACCGACTCACCTCCTTTATCGAAACTAAAATGATACCCCAGCAGGCGGGCTTCCGACCCGGAAAGTCATGCACTGGGCAAATACTAAACCTGACCCAACATATCGAAGACGGGTTCGAACTAAGGAAAGTGACCGGAGTGGTATTCGTCGACTTAACTGCTGCATACGATACAGTGTCGCACAGCACACTCCTCAGTAAATTGTACAGAATGACAGGTGACTTCTCGCTAGTGCAGATGATCGCGGCTATGCTGCATAACAGGAGATTCGCAGTGGATTTTCAGGGGAAAACCAGCCGATGGCGTAACCAAAAAGAACGGCTTACCACAAGGCAGTGTACTTGCTCCTATACTATTTAATATATATACAAACGACCAACCCACCCCTAAAGACACAAAGTCTTTCATATATGCGGATGACTTAGGTTTGGCAGCACAAGCAGTAACGTTTGAAGAAGTTGAGGACATCCTAAGCCAGGGACGCAACGAGATGTCCCATTACTACGAAACCAACCATCTCAAACCTAACCCATCAAAGACACAAGTCTGCTGTTTCCACCTTAGAAACAGGGAAGCTAACAGAAAGCTTCGTGTCACGTGGGAAGGTAGAGTACTGGAACATAGCGACCATCCAAAATACCTCGGAGTCACTCTAGATCGCACCCTCACCTTCAGGCGTCATTGCAGCAACACCAAACAGAAAGTTGCAACAAGGAACAACCTCATCCGCAAACTGACCAACACTCACTGGGGAGCCCAACCACCCCTTCTTCGTACCTCAGCTTTAGCACTTTGTTTCTCAGCCGGAGAATATGCGGCACCAGTGTGGGGTCGATCAGCCCACTGTAATCAAGTGGATACTGCCCTGAATGATGCATGCAGAGTCGTCACAGGCTGCCTCAAACCAACACCCATTTCTAAACTATACCCCTTGGCCGGTATCGCACCACCGAACATAAGACGCAAAGTCATATGCGCCGAAGAAATGCGTAAAGCAATCAACCAACTGTCCCACTGCTTGTATAATCAGATACCCCCAACGCCAAGATTGAAGTCTCGAAGCAGCTTTCTGAAATCCACACAACCTCTCACATCCGGACTGAAAATGAGAGACTCCAACTCTGGCAACAAATCGCACCAGAGGATTTCATTACTCCAAAGGAAGGCCTCCCAACTGGCAAGAGCCTTGACTGGAGGACCTGGAAATCCCTGAACAGATTAAGAACCGGAGTTGGTAGAACAAAGGACAACCTCGAGCGGTGGGGAATGCTTCGGCAGGGAGAGACACTATTGTGCGACTGTGGAGACCTGCAAACCGCCTCACACCTACGATGCTGCTACATGTGCCCAACAAGTTGCACATCTCAGGACCTAATGCTGGGCAACACACGGGCTATCGATGTTGCCAGATATTGGGAAAAAATGATTTGACGTCGCTGACACGAAGAAGAAGAAGAAGAAGACGAATTAAAATATAGGTTGTGATATTTTTTCAACTAATCAATATGTTAATTGGCACCCAAAGTAATTTGTTCAATAATAAAATACAATATATTTATTGTATTTTCGGTTTGATTTAACAATAATCATTCTTCATACAATTATATAGGTTTGAAACTTCCGTGACTCTATGTGTGTCATACGCGCTGAGGGCATGTTCGTTAGAACACACATAGCGGTTATACGCGGTGAACAGATTAAGTTATGTTCACTAGTATCCATCTAAAACTAGGCAACTTGTAATAAACAGTTGGCTTACCTGGTCGTCCTTGTCCATCTTGTGCTTGCGCGCGGCGGCCTGCGCGTTGGCCACGGCCTCGGGGCACCTGTCGATGTGCGCCACGAACCAGCCCTTCTCGGTCTCGTCGACAGTGCAGAGCCCATCTCTGCCCAGCCACTTCACGAAGTCCGTGAGCGTTTCCCACTGAGTGGCATTCATGTGTAGGTGCTCCCTGTCGGCGATGTATTCCTGGTAGATCTTGTTTGCGCTGACTCTCTTGGTGCCGTACTGTCGCCGCAGGAGCTCGCAGAATCCGTCACTGAACTGCTTAGAGAAATCGTCTATATACTGGCCGGAGTTGTCGGCAAACAGTATCAGCTGCCGCTGGTGAGCCTCACTCGTTGTGTGGCACTTGAAGCCGTTCTCGTCCCGGCACTGCTTCTGACACATTTGGCAGTACCAGCGCAGCTTCTGAAGGCCTTTCGCCTTTATTTTGTTGGCTATGTACTTGGGAGTGCCTTTCTCTGCCTTCCCGCCCATCTTCAGATTATATCGTAACGAATTAAAACACGCTTCAAAGAAATTGACTAGTAAATTGACGCTTTTATCGAATGACAACACAACACAGCTCGCCAAGCAATACAATGTTACAGCGCGTAAGCATTTACTGAACTGACGTACGCTGTCCTCGTCTTCTTATTTATTATGGCGGTACACACACTATAAATAAAACGGCCGTCAGGATGCGCAACACACCTACCTTTACTTTGTCGCCTATAGGCACAATAGTACATGATTTATACTAATCGCAATTATTATTTTTAATTAAATGCTGATGTAATTGTCATAACGATAAAAAGATTTAATGATAATTTATGTTATAGTTTGTCAATTTTTAACTTGAACATATCTCAATGTGCTTGTAAAAAAGTCTGCGTGTTGTTCATCTGCTCCTAATTCAGCCACCACGCGATCCAATAACAATCCCGGCGACGTGAAGTGGTCTTTTCTTTAAGTAAAGGGGATGTTTGTATATTAAATGATACAAGTATATAACTCAAGTAATTATATTCGAAATTGGATTTAAACATACAATTTGCAATAATACATTTTATTCCTTTAATATTTGAATGCAGAAAGATCTTTTATATATTTTACTAAACAATCAACTGTTAAAAACTTAAAATTTACTACCACACGTTCTACTCACTTATTATATCTTTTTGGTTTAAAGTCTTCTATTTACATTTAAGAACACCCAATTTGTAAACACTACGTTGATTATTTTCTTTACAACTCGTTATGTGTATTTTTCCAATCCTCTTTGATCATCTCGGCTCCTTTTTCCCCTATCATATTGATAGCAGCGTTCGTGTTTCCCCTTACAATATCAGGCATAATACTTCCATCTATCACTCTCAAACCCTGGATACCATGCACTCGCAGTCTATCATCAACAACTGCTTCCTTGTCTTCTTTAGGTCCCATCTTTGCTGTTCCCACAGGATGGTACACAGTTGATGCCAAGTGTCTAATAATACATCGCCAGTACTCTTCCGATTTGAAAACATAGTCCATGCAACCGGATATGTTATACCTTTCAATTTTTAAATTTGCTTCTTTGAAAGATGATGTACTCTCAAGCTTTTCTGCAAACCTTGCTCCTCTCACTAATATTTTCACGTCTTCGTCGTCTTTAAAGTATTCTGGAAATATTAGTGGCTTGTCGAAGGGATCGGCGCTCTTCAGTTCGATCCTTCCAACTGATTTTGGTTTTGATATCGATGGTAAAATAGTTATAATCTCTGTGCGCGATACCAGATCTGTCAATGCTTTTATGGTGTCATCGCTGAATCTAGCAGCCTTGACGTATCCTGGTAGCACAACCTGATCGTTTAAAAGATGATACATGTGGAGAAATTGCACGTCTGGAATTTCTGACCCTTCTTGTAACGTATTCACAAATCCTGTTAGATCTGTTAGTCCTGTTGCACTCAACGGTCCTGTGCGTTGCAACAGATACTGCAAAGCGAATTGAACAAGCATTTCTTGTGAAACTTGTAGTGGATTTTGATTGTTCACTGAAAAATGTATAGGGAACAGAAGATGATCTTGCAAATTTTTACCCACTGCGATATCTTTGATCACCTCAATGTTAAACTTCTCTAGATGCTCCTTGGGACCTATTCCTGAAAGCATCATTATATGCGGCGTATTGACTGAACCAGCCGATAGAATGACTTCATTTCTAACTTTAACTTCCATCTCTTTGGAATCATTGATTTTTAAACGTATCCCAGTAACTTTATTTCTATTTGAATTGAAAACTAATTTTGTGACGTGAGCATTCTTCACGACGTGTAAATTTTTATTGTCTTTTACCATTGTGAGGTAAGCTTTCCCTGTGCCGAATCTTTCTCCATTTTGTAAATATCCATGGCTATCGGTAATACCCATTTGACTTTCTCCGTTGATATCGTCGTTTATATTTTGTCCAGCATCTTTCCACCCAGATTTGATCACATCTCTGTAAGGATTCAGACTATCGAACGACTTGACATTCTGCGGTCCTTCGTATCCGTGATAGTCAGTATTGATTTTATCTGAATTTGGATGAATAAACTTTTCAGCTTTCTTGAAATACTTCAACACAGACTTATACCCCCATTCTCTATTGCCCATCTTTTCCCAATCGTCGAAATCCTTTTTGTTGCCTCTGACGTACAGCATGGCGTTGATGGCGCTGGAGCCACCTAAAGTTTTTCCTCTCGGCCAGTTGCATTGCTGGTTAATCATCCCCAGACATGATCTTGGATTCTTCTCGGATTCGTATATCCAGTCAGCTTCAGACCTTTGGAGATCGAAGAGAAATGCTGGCACCTGAAAACCATAAATTACTGTATCAAATATGGTGCATGGTAAATTTACGGAAGGATTTATCATAATAGTTTTTACGTAGCATTATTTATCTTAACACATCCTGATATCAGCTTGATATAGCTCATTCAGGCTAATGCCGAAAACCTCGATAAACGATATTTTGCCTCTTATTTTTGTACGCTCGCCTGAAATGCACTTCTAATAATTTTTGTCTTAATTTTATTTATAAAACACGGCGTTTGCATACACCATTTTATTTGTTTTCATATTTGTTCATGTTTGGTTCAACTGTCAACATTAGTTTCTGATTTAGCTGCGACAATCTTTAGGGCGCTACATGTTACACGCTACACGATACATGATGTTACGGTCGGGTGGGGGAACAGGAAGTCTTATATTGGAAATAAACGCAAATTGTGCTTCCAAACAAGTTCTTTGCTTTGCGAACTGCTCCTGCATCCTTCCTCCACGCGTCCCTAATAATCGACAAACCCGCGACTTGTTGTCATCTTTTTAAAGACGAGAAATGTGAATACTTTAGTGATTCGACGAAAACTTATGACTTCAAGATAATTATGTTTGTCAAGTTAGTACATATATTATATCATTATCAAAGGTCTAACACGTCTTATCGCATGAGTCTACTTTTGTGCTGTCATTACTAATTAATAAGGCATTCAAGTATATTTACATTATTCACTTGACTTTTAACTCTTTAAAAAAATAATTGTGATATATTTATTGACTCTATTTCTCGACTCACCTGCTGTAGTAATTCATTGTTGAAATCACCTTAAAGGTCACACATGTCATATGAAATATTCTTTTAACTATTTGCATGAACAGTTAATGTTATATTTGCTCTGTTATATAACATTTATCATTCCTTCTCTATCAACATCAGAATTTCTTATCTAGCTAGTACTAGGTGGCGGCCTCAGAAGACTTATAATTTATTGTATTTGTAGATACAGAGATATATTTCTTGATAGAAATTCATACAGAAATATATATATGTATAATCGTGTCGGAAACAACAGGGTCAAATCCTGTCTGCCCAGAAGTGGGCGACGTCGATGGCGTTTCTTCTGGCCATCATCAGGTCTTCCTGGGTGCAGCTATTTGGGCACAGTGCACACTCCAGAAGGTGTGACAGGCTGCTCCACGCCGCATACAGAAATTACATTCATATTTTTTTTTATGTAAACACATACAGGAGAATACCGACATATAGTAATTCTGAAGTATATTCTGTGGAATTCTATGACGCTTATCACGATGCATATGGCTAAGCGCAGCATGTGGAGTGTTGATCCGCCAACGTCATACACTACAGCCCGAGATTCACGCATCATCCTTACTATTACAGGAATTTACTATGAAAGGGACTTTTGTCTACCACCATTTTTAATTAATAGGCTATGGCTGGAATTTTACGGGTGAGCGAAAAAATTCACACCGACCGGGGGTATTTTAGAGCTCAGAAATCGATTATAAATCCTTTTTTTAAATCTCCGTCGGGGATCGAACCCATGACTTTTCGCTTGCAATGCAAACGCTTTGACCATTGAACTATACCCGCCGGCTATATATATATTTAATTACTTAAGCATAAAGATTGCCCTTTTAACCCCTTCCTCGCAACTTTCATTTATCATAAGTTTTAATGCCTACTAGTGAGTAGAGTTTGATTATAACGAAACTATTACACTGTATTAATGTGATTATTGTAATTGCTTAAATATTTTAATCATCTTCATTACTTTATAGATACATTCAAGCTACAGTTAAGACCATAATATTAGGAAAGTTGTAGTGAAAAAGCAAGTGTAAATAAGTGAATAGTTAACCGGTTACTAAATTATAGGACTGAGATTACTAAAATATAGGACTTAAAAACATTTCTTAATTGCAACATCGGACTTGGAAAGCGCTCGGATGTCGACCGCTTGTTATGACTACTTGCACGACGTATCCATCATCAGATCCACTAACCTGACTGTCTGCTGGAGGATCCCCCCCAGCTTCCACCAGCAACACCTTCCATCTGTCTTCCTCAGCCAATCTTGCTGCTACAGTAGCTCCTGCAGTTCCCGCTCCTACCACTATAAAGTCATATTCCGGATTATCTGAAAACACAACACGATACATTTCAATAGAAGATAGTAAAAATCATGCAACAATTAGCTTTGCCTTACTTAGTAAGACTCAAAACTTTGTTACGCCGCCCCTTACGTCCAAATGGTCCAAGCCTTGTAGTGTTGCGTTAAAAGCATTGTATCTAGAATAACATCATTGTATAATTCAATTATAGAACACGCCTTAAAACATTTAAAACCAAGTTTACGGATTATAAGGTAATGCGATGATAAAAAATAGATCGATCATGTTTAATATGAAAAATCGAATATCTCCGTAAGCTAGTGGTTATATTTTAGTGATGAAAACGTTTACTTAGCAAACCGAAGGTTGTGATTTCGACTCTACGGCTGTAATCTATAACATTTTCCATTTTCATTTCTTTCGCCTAGTGCGCGGCGTGTTCAGAAATTGTGATATTTTGTTTGAAATTGGTTTATAAGCAATTAAATATACATATCCTGTACATAAAAATCCTTAAACGAGTCAATTCATTCAGAAAAAATATCGGCGGGAGCGGGATGCGAACCGCGGACCTTTGGAACCAACATTTTTGCCCAGGTAATTATACCGCTCGGCCACCGGCCAATTTCTTCCACCTGAGATGACTCGCCTCTGATCTTCTATAGAAGTAGAATATTCTTTCTGAATGAATTGACTCGTTTAAGGATTTTTATGTATACTATATGTATATTTAATTGCTTATAATATTGTAATATAGTCAATGATCTATAAAAGTAGATTAGAATATTGAAATAATAAAATAATATTCTAATAAATAATTTAAAATATCCATATGAAATTGGTTTGTTTGTCCGTGACAATTATTTAAGGATAAGGAGGCACAGATTTTTTGTTCTTCCTAGAGGTAATACTAACCTGCCAGGGACTATGCCTCTTGGGAGAGTGATCAGACTGTTCAATGATATCGCCTCGAATATTGATATATTCCACTTGAGTGAAGCCCAGTTTCGACATGAGCTCCACGAATTTATTTATCAAAGTAATTTCGTGGAGTCTTCTCTTTAGCGAGCTCCGGGACTTTTTAAATGATCCTATTATTATTGTGTTATTTATAAATTGTTTTTTATCCTGTTTTAGAAATGAATTAAATATTGTTATTTGTAATGTTTTTAAAAAGAAAAATAAATTGAACTTGAAATTGAACATTGGGAGATCAAAATTCCACATGCAGCTTTTAAAACCATACGTAACATGGTATAAGCTATATAGAATCCGCAGATGAGATTTCTGCATCACTATCACCATCTGTCGGTTTTCTCCTGTATGTTTGAGTTTATGTGTTGTAGTGGCGCTTAAGAACCGGTAAACAGACTGTAAGCCGGCGTCTTGCTTGATAGACAGATGATATCAGAAACATAGCAGGAAAATACTGGACGTTCTCTCAATGTATTAGTCTTTTTGATATGTGTTTTTTCGTGCAACAGGGCTTAGTTGTTGGTCTATTATCTTCATGTTTACAACTAGCTATCACCAAGTGCCCACCTTCTTTGAGTAACTCTGGACCTCTGTCTTTTGGCCACTTGGAAGTGTCTCCAAGTCCGCAGTAGGCTCCAAGCAGCAACTGAATGATTCCTCCGAAAGCTTGTGCAGAATGACCTCCACCAACTGACCCCAAACCACACAGCTGGTCCATCCTGACCTCGTCCTCCCGACCCTCAAAGTCTGTCAACAAAAAATCAAACAACTAAATTACCACAAATATTATAGGCTTAAAATTCACTCGTACTTGTTTTATACATCATTTATGTTGTTGGGAGAGTTTTTTCATTTTTTACAAAAAGAAGAACAGCTATTTTTTTCATAGCCAACTTCACACTTACTCATCATTTATTTTGTCATATGATACAAGGTTTGCTCGTCAAAAATTCCGATTGATTTTACGCATTAGTTTTTGGTTGTTACACTTTCAAATACAAAATGTTACAATAAACATTTTCGGCTTAAAACGCTGGTTAAAAGTAAGACTTGAATATCATACGTGTATGAAGAAGGTGTATTGACAGAACGCCAGTGCCAAAATAGTTTTTTAAAGTTTTGATGTGACAATTTGTGAACAATTTGTTGACAAAATGTCGAGATGCACCGCGTATAAGAAGGAGTTTCATATATATGAGTTTCATATACCAAGTTTCGTATATAACATATTTTTTTTATACATTGACATCAGCATGATATAGCCCTTGCTGACTGGTATCGAAAATCTCGATATTCATTCTTTCGTCTCTTATTTTCGTTCACTCATCGGACATGTGTTGTCATTTTGTAATTTCTACCGTTAGAAAGACTAGTTATAAAGATTGCCGCGGCGCAGCGTGTCACCGACCACGGCGCCCGGTGTTCAGTCAGTAGTGTGCCGACGGCGGCGAGGTCGCATTGTTGCTGGCCCAACCTGAATGCTGTGACTAGGTCCGGGCCAGAAGTTTGCAAGGTTATCGAAATATATATGTCAATGTGCTTCAGAAAAATGTCTTTGTGTTGTTAATCTGCTCCTCGTCCTGCCACCACGCAATTAAATAACAAACTTGGAGAGGAGGATGTCAACACTTGTAAAACATCACATGATTTTTAATGTTTTCATTATAGAATAATGTTTGTCGCAGAAAACATATTACTATGTAAATAAATAGTATTCAATACATAGTCTTATGGAAATGATTTATAAACCAGCTTTGAATACTTATTTTTGCAAATCAGCTTTTAACTTTTGTACGCAGTAATCGTTACGAATAGTTTTAAATATATAAATAATCAATGACATTATTTTTTAATTCATCGAATAAACATAAAAATATATTTACATATAAGAACCAAAGAAGTTATATATTCACATACTCCTTTTGACATCCCCCGTCTTTAAAAAAAGAGACAAGTCGCGGGTTCGTCACATGGCCGCGTGGAGGAAGGATGCAGGAGCAGGTCGCAATGGAAATAACTTGTTTTTGAAGCACAATTCCCATTTATTTTTAATAAAGACTTGATTTCCTCGCCCGACCTTTACATGACGCTTTCGACGGCCGGGCGAGATTTAGCTGACGACCGCCGGAACACTGTGACATGCAGCGCCGCCAAGATAATCACTCAATCAATACTTCATACGAAGCGCTTAGTGATATGAAGCATGTTAAGCCTCATAGAATTCCATAGATGAGACTTTAAAATCACTATCACCATCTGTCGGTATCACTACAACTGTATGTGTTTGCATAAAATATAACGTGTAAGATGGATGGTCTCCTAACTTATAAATTGACACATTTGTAATTTTACTCGGTACCTGTTATCAAAACGCATTACACGGTTGCATTGACCCTTGATAATTCTTCGTTTATGTTGCTACCACTGCACCGGCTATCTATCAAAGCACATTGACTTCTTCAAGCCGTGGATAATGACTATTTTCTCGCATGTTATCGAAGCTGAGCGTTCAATATTGCTCTTGCACTTTCTACAATGTAAAATACGATTTTCACTTTAAACAGCCTTTTATTCGATTTCGATTTTACCTGGGAATGATCCACTGGATTACGTGCTTGATAACGAAGCAACATGTCCTGTGTGTAAAACCATTTTGTCCAATTAAGAAAATAAATACTCCTAAGATAGTATATACTTAGATTATAAATACCGTGATTATATTTTCGATCAATATTTCTCGGATTGTTATATATTTTTTATGTAAACGCATGCAGGAGAGCACAGCCGGTCAAGACTCTGCACTCTATGACGCTCAGCCAGGGAGGCTGGATGCTGCATGCGGAAAACGCGTGTTGTATCCGTGTTTGTGTGTGGGTTGGGGAGATAGCAAGTTTATATTTATCTGTTTCTAAGGAGGAAACACAGACGCTGGAAGAGCAGAATTAAGTCATAATATCACCAGGTAAAAATGAAAAATATTTATATGATCCTTTTTCTGATATTTGCTCCACAAGTGGAACGTATGGACACCACAGATTGCCTCACCTCGGTTCTAACAGATGCCTTGTCCCAAGACGACTCTGCACCCGCATGTCAAACTAAGAAAAAACTTGTATTTGGTTCCCGACGGCCATCAGGGTAGAAGCCGAAGGACTTGAAGTGACTCAGCTCTAGAGTAACCTAGGAATTTTTTTTTGAGTGATTTGTTTATCATATTTTTTGTTATTTGGTGAGTCTTGTTAAAATCTTAAACCGTGTGTTGTAAATTATTTTTTACGATTTTAATCGTCAATTTAATCGCAATTTTGTGACGTGAAAATGGTCGAAGACGATTTTTTGTCCCCGAGGACGCCACCTATTTACAGGGAACCTTCACTTTACGTGCGAAATAAGATTACATAAAAAGTCACGAAATAAGTCAATAGTCAATGAAAAATAAAATTGAATATTTAAGGACGATTTTTTTAAATATGTTTTGATTGGTCAGTGCTGCATTTATATTCACCTTCAGAACTAAATGAAATAAATCCATTATTATTTTAAAAGGGCATATTTAAAACATGCGTATAATGATAATGTATGATGACCCACAACTCAATACATATCGTAAAAAAAATTGACAAAGGAATGTCGGAATACGAAACAAAATAATATTCAATATGGTGTTCGCATACATCCGCATCTCACACTTCAGTGACGTGTTTTTTTCAGGGCGTGGGATGATCCGCACCTCGCACTTAAGAGCCGTGCACGGTGATGCGGATATATCCGCACCTCGCATCTAAGGGTTAAAATATGTGATGCGCTAATGGCTACAATTTAATGACATTAGAGAAACCACAAATGTCACTTAGTTAACCAAACGGTACTTCGCATGCAGTAAACATGTCACTTTGTTAACCACATATAGTATTCAAAAATAAAATAACGTCCTTAAATGCACAAATATCTAGTCAATTTGTCATATTTTTATATCTCGTATTAATCTTAAATACATTGATGCATATTTTAGATTGAAATTAAACACGATTATTTTTAGTCAAAAATTACAATACAACTTTAGTAGTAATTTAAACGACATTGGTCCAAACTTAAACTAAACATTCATTGCGTATTGGTCACAATACAAAGAGAAAAATAAATTATTTACGATCAGAAAATGCCTGTTTATAAAATGGTGATAACTTAAATTAACCTAACCTAACCTAACATAATATGAAGCGATCTGACATGTCTTGATTTATGTTTCGTTACCTATTTTTGTAAACACGTATCTTTAAAAATACCACGAGAGAGAGAGATCACGTCACGAACAATGAGGTTCTCAGCATAATCAAGGAAGATAGGCACCTAGTAAGAACCATCTCAGAGAGGCGATCGGTCACATCATGCGCTACGATGGTCTTCTTCATGACATTGTGGAAGGTATGGTTGAGGGTAGAAACTGAAGAGAGCGCTCTAGACGGGAGTATTTGCAGCAAGTTTTCGAGGACATGAGTTGTCGCTCTTATGCTGAGCTAAAGAGTATTGCAGAGGATCGAGATGAGTAGAGATCGAGATGCAAGATTTTGCAGCTGCAAACCAATCCACCGGATTGATACTTAATTAATCTACGTTAATCTGAAGACAATACTTAAAATTTAAAAAATCATTGTAAATATATAAAATTTATTAATAAAAAATCAATTTATATTTCACTTTTTTTATTACTAAGAATAAAGCCTTTTTTTCTTCAATTTCTTATAAAAAAATCAGTGGCGCTTAGATTATAAATAAAATCATTAAAACTACCTGTATTGAATTAGCGACGATTTAAGTGCAATTACTTTATCGGCACATAATCGGTTTAGATAATATAAAACTTAGTAGAAAAATTATCATTAGAAAACAGTAAAAGTGGTTCAATGTATTATTTTATTTTACTCACATCAGGGTCTGAAACTGATTCAGTTGGTTGATTAGTTTCTTGTTCGTTTAATGTTTGATTCGTATAACTCGTATATCCGACTTCAGGGCAAATATTACTCGTTTAACAAGAGATTTGGCTACAAGCGCCACACTCAACCGATACAAACATCTGACTGAAGACAAGCGAGGGCATCTCTGCAAAGACCTGTTCATAACCCCCTCCTTGAACCACTGGTATCTACTTATGTCGGTGGTCATCAAAACTGGTTCAATACGTAATGCGTTACAAAAAATTAAATACCATTAAAATACTACTATTTTGTAGAAAATTGAGCATCGATACTATTTGATGACTATTTAACTAATTTTTTTTCGGCTTAAATCATGCGGTTAACACAAAGTTCTGCCATAATGTTCTGTCAGTCGACATGGTCTTATTCTTTCTCTATGGCGATGGTCTGGGTGGTTTTATGTTTATTTTTATGTAAACACACACAGGAGAATACCGGTAGATGGTGATAGTAATTCTGAATTCTCATCTGTGGAATTATATGACGCTTACCATGGTGCATATGGCTAAGCGCTGCATGTGGAGTGTTGATCCGCCAACGTCATAGACTACAGCCCGAGATTCACGCATCATAAGCTTTATTATTACAGGAATTAGAACAGAAATACTATGAATGGGTGGTCTTAACGGGACGACTTTTGTCTACCACCAATTTAAATTAATAGGCTATGAGTGGCATTTTACGGGTAAGTATTTTAGAGCTCATAAATCGATTAATTTTTTTTTTAATCTCCGACGTGAATCGAACCCACGACCTTTGGCTTGCAAAGCAAACGTTTGATCACTGAGCTATTCCCGTCGGTTGAAGAAAAAAGCAACTGTATTTTATGCTCTTTTGCGGCATTTGTAAAACTTGTCGTTCTATTTCTGCTTTGCCTTTTGACCGACTATACTACTATAGGATGGCAGGCTTCTTTACTTGCTCCTTCACATAGTCTTTCTTCACAATACTATACTACCATAACCCCAGTTTTCTATGCAGGTACCTGTTAACAATTTATAACAAGTTTTTTTAAATGATTCAATTTCAATTTCAATTTATTTATTTTTTTCCTTGCAGAAACATTACAAATTTTATCAATTCAATGCATTTCTGAAGTACAATAATATAAATACAATAATATAAAATAAAAATACAATAGGTAACATAAATGTGCTGATGTAAATTTATTGACACATTTAGTATCACTGACCTCACACTCAGAACTAGCGTCAGGAGACTCAAGATAAACAGTTTGACTTGTAACAACAAAAACCCTAATAATGATTTATTTATTCACAGCAAAGATGTTGCAATATTGCAGTACAAATATTTATAAAATAAATGATAAAACAAGCGCGAATTACAAAAATATAACACAAAAGTAAGAGAATAAATACAATAATAAAAGAAAAACAGACTGAATTCGCGAAGAAGCTTTCTGAGATCACACAACCTCTCACATCCGGCCCTGAAAATGAGAGACTCCAGCTCTGGCAACAAGTCGCGTAAGAGGATTTCATTGCTCCAAAGAAAAGCCTCCCAACTCTCAAGAACCTTGACTGGCATACCTGGAAATCCCTGAACAAATTAAGAACCGGAGTTGGTAGAACAAAGGACAACCTCGAGCGGTGCAGACTGCCTCACACCTAAGATCCTGCTCCATGTGCCCAACAAGCTGCACATCTCAGGACCTAATGCTGGGCAACACACAACTTTTCGATGTTGCCAGATACTGGGCAAAAATAATTTGACGTCGCTGACACGAAGAAGAAGAAGAGTGATCTGTAGTCCAAGAAATCTTAGACTCTCTCAACAATCTGACCACCGCTGGTGATGCATCTCAACAGGCTATTTTGAGTACCAACTGTGTCTTATTTACATTTAAATATATGTATTTTTTATTGTAATATGCTCTAAATAGATAGCGGATGTGACAAAGAGAAATTTAAATGATAACAAAGATTTTGAAATATTTTCGTAACTGTTTTGCTACGAGTATTTTGCATTGAACTCTTGACTTGTATGTGTTATTTTTCTTGTGTTGATGTTCCTGCCATTAGATTGGAGACTTGTTCGTGTCCTATATACCTTAACAATCTTATCTTAATATTCTATTTGTATGCCAAAAATTTACATATACACAATATATTTTAGGGAGCATTACGCAATAATAAATAATATTAATTTAAAATTGATGTAAAACGACAATAGCACATTGTCTGCATAGTCGTCGTCAGAATACCGAAGTTATGCAACTTTAGACATGGACCAAAACTTGGATGGGTTATGCCAGTACCGGCTTTAGACCCCGCGACGCCTTAGGGCAATTTTTTTCTAGCGCTTCAAATTGATTATATTTAAAAATATAAAAGAAAGATTAGTTACCTTCGGCGCCCCTAGCTTATTCGACGCCCTGGGGTATTGAACCACTTCGCCACCCCCTAAAACCGGCACTAGGTTATGAGCATTGCTTACCACGTATTGTTAGTTGGTTTGATCCGCTTTTTTGGACTAAATTTTACAGCCCTCGGGAATGTCAGACTTATACGATCTCCTTAAGAAAATCAAATCACCCAAAAAAGGCTGTCTTCCGTTTCCAGGCTTTGCAGGTCGTAGGGAACCATATATATTCCTAACTGGACATGCTGGTTCAGTGATGTCTCAGGACAAGGTAGCGGACATTTGTATGAGTAAAGGATTAAATTCGCACCAACCGGAGGATATTTATAAAATTGATAAAAAGAGAAATCGAAAAAA
Organism: Glossosoma conforme; assembly: GCA_022606575.1. Taxonomy (NCBI): domain Eukaryota; kingdom Metazoa; phylum Arthropoda; class Insecta; order Trichoptera; family Glossosomatidae; genus Glossosoma; species Glossosoma conforme. Next base: position 2,369,536 of record JAGTXR010000020.1, on the reverse strand, counting down.
TAATAATATTCGTCGGAATTGAACCGAACTTTCGTTTAAAACTCAAACGCTTTACTTCTCAGCTTTATCAGCAGGCATATCTTTTTTCAGACACTGAATCAAAATAAAACAAATTTCTAAATTAAGCCATATATTTTTAAAAAGATACATTGTCATCTCAAAAATAAAAATAGACAATTAAACAATCGAAACAATTTCAAAATATTATTTTAAAGTTCTGCATGTGCAGCTGCAATGTTTACATCGATATCATTATTATTGGCAACATTTGCATTAATATTGGCATTAACATTGACTTTGACATTTGCCCAATCGTCTCTTATCATATCAGCACCTTTCTCTCCAATCATTATGCATGCGGCATTAGTGTTTCCACTGACTATCTCTGGCATGATACTTGCATCGATGACCCTCAGACCTTCCACTCCTCTAACCTTCAGTCGAGGAGTAACCACAGCCATCGGATCCGTCTCTGGACCCATCTTAGCTGTTCCTACAGGATGATACAGCGTCGAAGATACGTGCTTGATGATACATCTCCAATAAGCTTTACTTCTGAAAGCAAACTCTTCACAAGGCATATAATTGATCCTCTCTAACCTAGCGCCTTCTTTGATAAACACACTCGTCTTTTCTAGCTTCAAAGCTTCATTGATACCTCTCAACAACGTTTCTACGTCAGCATCATCACTAAAATAGTTCGCATATATAAGCGGTTTATCTTTAAAATCGCTGCTTTTCAATAAGATTTTTCCTTTAGATTTTGGTTTAAGATTCACAACGTATATATGCAAGAGTTGTGCATCAATGTTCATGTCATACATGGCCTGAACATAATCGTCTGTATATCCAATTTTTTCAGCATACATGGGTAAAAAGTATTTTTCTTTCGGCTGCAATAAATTGTAGTGGAATTGTATATCAGGAGTCGATAGTCCGTCGTCTTTTGTGTTAATGAATCCTGTAATTTCAATGGTTCCAGCTGAAGCAAACATTCCGCGACGGTTGGTCAGATATTGCGTGAAGCCACTAGCAATGTCTTCTTCGCTTATGACTTTAGCTCTTCCGTGGTTTGCAGTGTAGAAAACAGGAGACATGATGTGGTCTTGTAAGTTCTCCCCAACTCCTGGTAAGTCAGCTATCACGAGTATACCGATTTCGTCCAGATGCTGTTTGGGTCCTATACCTGATAGCATGAGTAGCTGTGGAGTGTTGATTGCTCCAGCAGATAGAATAACTTCCTTTGTAATGTTGATCCTAATCGCTTCTCCGCTTTCCAATTGCACCATAACCCCTGCAGCTTTCACATTTGTCTCATCAAATATGACTTTAGTTGCTAATGCGTTTTTGATAACATGCAGATTGTTTCTGTCTTTGGCTGGTTTTAAAAATGCTGTTGCTGCAGAGCATCGCACTCCATTCTTGATTGTCCCTTGAAGTCTTGTAAATCCAAGATGGTCAGCTCCGTTTATGTCGTTGAGTGTTTCGTATCCGATTTCTGCGTTCGCTGCCAATATTTTTTTTCCAAAATAAGACGAGTCGTTGTACGTGCCGACATTCAAATATCCTCCTTCTCCGTGGAACACCAGATAGTCTCTATTCTTCTTGACGCGTTTATCGTCGATGTGTTCGCTCTTTTTGAAGTATCTCAAAACATTCCTGTAACCCCATCCCGTGTTTCCCATCTGTTCCCAGTCGTCAAAGTCCTTGGGATGACCTCTGACATAGCACATGGCGTTGATGGCGCTGGATCCTCCCAGAACTTTTCCTCTAGGCCACCTGCATCTTCCTTCCTTCATTCCCAAACAGGAGTTAGGATCTGGTTCAGTTTCGTACATCCAATCCACATCAGATAAGCAGTTGGAATAAAATATTCCTGGTACCTGAAAAATAATTGAAAAATTATTGCTCCACAGTGATTTGAATTTTTTTCTTGATTTTAATTAACTGACACAAATAACAAGAATGTAAGACTAGTCTCTATTAACATCCTCCGTCCTCTCTTTTAAAAGGTTGTTATTCCGTCACGTGGTGGCATGATTCGGAGCATATTAATAACACACAGACTTTTTCAGAAGCACATTGATATATATTTACGATAACTTTACAAACTTATGGCTCGACCTAGTCACAGAATTCAGGCCACAATACAATATGCTCTCGCCGACTGGTGGCACACGACTGGCGCGCTTGTGGTGGACAGTCGCACCGCGACCCAAGTGGCGATCTACTTAACTAGTCCCAAAATGCCAATATGGTGACACATACATTTACGACAAGCGAACAGAAATAAGAGACGAAAAATTGTACATCAAGGTTTTCAGTACCAGTCAGCAAGGGCTATAACATGCCGATGTCACTATAAATAAGCTCATTATGATATTTGCACAAACATTTCAAACAATTTTATTTATTAAATTTGAATTTGGTTTTGTTTAATAGAATTCAATGTATTCGAATTTTTTAACAATTGTTTAAAATTCTACTTGCTTCTTGTCGACCCGATAATTGTTCTGTCATTATAATTTAATTTAAGTTTAAGAATAAAAACTGACTTATGTTATCTTTAAGCTTATATTATATTTAAGGAAATGAACCGTGTTTCCTGTTCATTACTATAAATGTCAAAAAATATCTAATCTTTCTTTTAAATCGATATATTTTCAAGCATTTTTTTTTAAATTACAAATAAATAAAATCATTTTTTTCAATTCTAGATACTTTATTTCTACTCGTCTATAGGAAGGGTTTTGCTTTGGTACTTTTGCTTACTATAATGTAGATTGTAGAACATGAATATTTTTTTGTTATTTGGATCAATTCGTTAGGTAATATATTCAGCTAGCAGAAAGGGCCCACGAATTTGTGTGTTCTTCGAAAATCTTGAATCTCGATCTTCACTCTTCTCGATCCCCTGCAATCTTCTTTAGCACAGCATAAGATTGTTGTGTGTTGGAATTTACGATTTAAAATCTCTTTTCTACCTAAACTGCCTGCATGTATATATACAATAGCTTCATATCATTTTTTAAGTAACCTATGTTATCTTACAAAAAATAATTAGCCGTCTTACGTAAATAACACATAAATTATACGCAAAGTGACAAAGATAAAAAAAACCGCAAGCATACACATCATGGTGGACGGCCAAACCGGCAAATATTTCGACAGACTTTTGGCTAAATGGATTAAATACGTATATATCACAGAAACAATCAATAGAGACTTGCTTAGAAAGGCAAATAATCGAGAGGGGTGTTAAGTTATGGGAGACTCGGATCTTCTTAAACAAAAACAATTTACCAATCTTCCAAAAACAGCTGCCTTGTCTTCAAGTCTCCACGACATAAAGTAATAATTTTTTTTTTTCATATCCATTCCATGTCTCGAAAATATTATTACCAACACTCAGTTTTATCAATTGACACTATCTATGACCTATGTCTTGTCCCAAAATATCTCTTCACCCGAATGTCTACCTGGAAATATATATATTTCTAACGACCCCCAGGAGCCCAGATACTTGATGAGGTAGCAAGTATTCGAGGTATATTTTGGGTGATTTGTCAATTTCAAGTTTTTTTAAAGAAGATCGCTTAACGCTCTCTAGAACTAGTTACTAAATTATTTGATACTAAGCAATGTATTTTAACCCATCAAATGCTACTTTACTTCGACGATCTATCGAGAACCACGCTTATATAGTTAGTGAGATATCGTCTTGGTTTGATGATAATAAATGATGATAAATAGGACGTATTTAAAAAAAAAATACCTGTGTCTCCATGGTTGGATTTCCTCCAGCTTCTACGAGGAGGACCTTCCACCCCACGACTTCAGACAGTCTGCTAGCCACCACAGACCCTGAAGATCCAGCTCCGACCACTACAAAGTCGTACTGTCCTCCACCTGTAACAGGAAGTTCAACATTTTCTGACATCTTCACCAAAATTTGTTCTGATGATTATGACAAAAATATGCCGACATATTGGTACATAAAGTTGAATCTACAGATTGTATATAGGTGGGTTTAGATCGAACGAACGAATGCGCTTTTATACTGACTATTTCGAATTGAAATCGGTGCATTGAGCGAATTCGATTAGTGCAACCAAGCCGTTTTGAATGCGAAATCTACAGAAAACATTATTATTAAATTTTATTACTGAATAATCATTTTCAAAAATTATTTTTCGATTTTTTAGTCCATACGCATTTTAATTTTATTTTCAATAAATAAAAACAAAATTTTTGATTAGAATAAGAAAATCGCTAAAAGTTTAAAGAAGAGTCATATTTAGTCAAATGTAATTATTATTCATTTCTAACAATGTATTATCATGACAAGGAATGATACTGTAAAACTAAACAATACTTATCATGGTAATAAGATATAATTATTTATTTCAAACTCTGTTAAACCTAAAAAAATAACTGTTTGTATCGGTTGTGTGAAGTACGCAAAGTACTATTTTCGCAAATTACTTTTCATTTATTATTTTTGAAATGACAAATAAAAAATGCGACATCTCTATTTATTTAATTAAATTGTATAACAATGTTTCTAAACGAAAATACTTGTAACTTTTGTACATAGATGGCAGTATTAATATATATTTTTAAATTTATTCCTTTTATTTAAAATGCATTTTTTAGAACGAAAGAAATAATGTTGTTTCAATTTCGATCGTTGTCTTTTGTTTTTGGGTAGTAATACATCATTTGTTTTTATTATTATAGCTTATTTAAGCCGTGATAATAATTATTTGTTTGTCTTATTTCAGGTACGAATTCCAATGCAAGCCATGACGGTTCTACTGACTTCTGATCTTGAGCTATTATTAGTTCAATGGACTGTTGCTGAATCCTTCACCGTTGATACAACAATGTATGAAATTTTGTATTTTTTATTTTAGAATAATGCGAATATGAATTTATGAATGAATACTCTTATTATGTTGTTCGAACGGCTTTCGGTGTTACCTAAAGTAAGCAGTTCTTGGGTTCGATCTGCAGGCCACTGTGCAGGATCCACCAGAGCGCATTGGGCCGCCATTAGCGTCCTCAAGGTGTTCCCCATCAGAGAACCAAATGCTCCCGTGCTGGAGCCGCAAGTGCCGGCGATGGCATCCATCCCGCCAAACGCCTCCATGGTAGACCTCAAGATAAAACTGTAAATAAAAATTAAACAATCATGCTAACATAGTGCCGGTTTTAGGGGGTGGCGCAGTGAGTCGGCTCTAGGGCGCCGAATGAGCTGTGGCGCGTAGGACGACCTAAATTACTTAGATTTTTCTTATTGCGCATTCTTTATTTAATATTTGTGTTGTATGAAATTCAATTGTTTAATATATTTGTTTACAATAAGATATGTTTATTAAAATTTCCGCCATTCAGTTCTTTCAGTTGCTTTTTTCCATGCCTTGCTATCTACGCACGTCCGCCAATAGGCAGTAACCTATCCGTGTTTTGGTCCGCGTCCAATGTTGCTTTACTTCGGTGAACGAGAACGTGTTTCAACTTATGATTTGCCATATTACAATTTCCGCACTTCATATATTTTTGTTAAAGCGGAACTGTCTCATAGTATTACCGAAGTTTGAGGTTATTATTGAAATGTACATTTATTGATTCGAAGACGTCGTGCAAGCAAGATGCATTATACGTATTATTATCGATGTTTTATATGCATTGTTTATACCGTAAATTACAACGAAGGTACTTAATTTATGTTTTAGATGCCTTAACTTTTCATTTATTTTTCTCCCTAGTAACTCTAACACTCAAAAAGTATACAGGGACTGGATTCAGACGGGCCAATACGGGCAGCTGTCAAAACAACAATATCCAATACATATGTGAATTTTAAAGTTATCCCTGAAATCGGTGGTTATTATGTAGAATTATTCTAGGTCGTCGTCTATGCAAAAAACGTTTTTGAAGTTGTATCGAAATCATGATTATTATTTTTGATTGAAACACTGTGACATTGAATTTAACTAATAAATTAATTTTAACACTGTTTTACCTTTGAACCGAATCTAGAACTAACCAACTGCACAACTGAACAAAACAATGAACTCAGCCGGTCTGTATTAAAGTCTCCCAAACACTAAAACTAAGCCAATGAAGTCTCACGTACGTTGACTTAGCTCTATGTATGCAGTCAGGTTAGTCTGCAACGTACACACCTTAAAGTCCTTACAAATACAGATCCACCAACAGGGCTTCCTCAAACGCATTTCATTTATTTTAAATAATAATGTTTTTGTTAGTATTAACACCCTCCTCTCTCTCAAAAAGGTGTTACTCCGTCGCGTGAAGGCATTATAAGGAGCAGGTCATCAAAACAAAGACTTATTCAGAAGCACATGGACATATTTACGTTAAAACTTTACAATCTTTCGGCCAGGCGGAATGACATGCTGCCGGCCGTAATGCGACCATCTCGTTCGTCAGCCTACCACTGATCTCCGCGCTCGGTATGGGCTCTCGCCCGCGCGACGAGCGGCGGTGTCTCCAACTAACACATCCGTTAGCAGACCCGTCCAAAATGACAACATGGCGTCACATAAATGCACGCCAATCGACCAGAAATAAGAGGCGAAAGATCGTATATCGAGGTTTTCCGTACATACCAGCAAGGGCTACATCATGCTGATGTCAGTATGTTGTAACAAACACCATCTTTAAATATATTACAAAATAATCATAAGGTATATATTAAATTCTCGTCTAGATGCGGCGCCGAATGTGGACGAACGGCCATATTATTGGGCAAAAATAAATTGACAGTGGTGTAAGAGGTCAGTGGTTTGAATCCCAGCTTCCGCCGTATATAATCTGTCGAATAATTGATAAGAGAATTATCGTATACGATTGTGTTCGTTATTTATTTATGCGTATCAGTTGTTACAATAAGCAATTCTCTACGAAGACTAATACATACATGGGCCACTGCCTGTTGCTTTTAGTAATTTTCAAGACCAAACGTTCCAAGACTCGGGAGCTTTGGGCTCATCACCCGATCTCCTCTTAAAAACGTATTAACAAATCTTAAAAAAATATGCTTCGGATACTACTTAGCAATTTTTCCCAATACTCTTGACCAAGAGGTTTTTGAGAATTTTATTATTTTCAATTCATTATTTATTTTCCTTCAAATACATTACAAAATATACAATTTTGATTCGTCATTCAAGTACTAAAGCAAGTGTGATGATGTAAATGACAAATTTATTGTCAATGACGTCACACTCAGAACAAGTGTCGGAATACGCAGCGCAAATAGTTACGATTTGTGACAACAAAAACCATGTCTTAAGTTTATCATGGTGGACACACAAATAACACGGCATTATTGTCACAAAATCAAACGTCCAAAATTTCGTATCCGTCCACACCAGCACTGAATCTGAAGCAATATTACATTAAATATGTCAATATCTCTTAGTTGCTTATATGCTCCTAGTTGGACCATTGGGTGTAGAGATGTCTGTAAACAAGACACGGAACAATGAAAACTGACGTGAATTGTGTGGCGGCAAATTGTGATTACCATATATTCCAGATGTGTAACGAATATGGGAAGATTTTTTTTCAATAGTTTATTTTTAATCAAATATTTTTCAGCCCTGAAAATTGAGATTTCTGCTTTATGTATATCATCTGTCTAGGAAAGTATTTACTTTCAATACATTGTAGTTAAAAACGCATTGTTTGCTTGCTTAAAATTATTAATGTCACCTCAAACTCTACGCTGCATCGTCTTGCGTCATACAATAATCCGAAGCACATCGCCGGCGAAACGTTTATTTGAAGAACCACTGGTTCTTAAATGCAATTTAACATCACAGATAGGCTGTATCAATGCACTATTCGCCATATCGTTATCTTACCATATATAATAACTTTTATACATCCTTTTAATGCAAGTTGTGGCGTGTACCACAGATTAATTATACCTGATTATGAAAACACTATTTTGCTGACGGATGTAGCTTAAATGTACACTCTTTGGTTAACATACCAAAGGTAGTAGGTACGATCACCGATGAAGATTAAAATGAAAAGGTTTTGCATTAGATATTGACATCAGCATGATATAGTCCTTGCTGACTGGTACCTAAAACCTCGATATACAATCATTCTTTTCTTATTTTTGTTCGTTAATCGGACACGCATGTGTTGTCATTTTGTAATGCCGTTAGGAGGACTAATTATATCGCCACTTGTGGCGCTAGGTATCACCGACCGCGGCGCCCGGCGTTCAGTCAGTTGTGTGCCGACGGTGGCGAGGTCATATTGTGGTTGGCCCGGCCTGAATGCTGTGACTAGGTCCGGGCCAGAAGTTTGTAAAGTTATCGAAATATATATGTCAATGTGCTTCAGAAAAGTCTTTGTGTTGTTTATCTGCTCCTCATCCTGCCACCACGTAATTCAATAACAAAGTTAAAGAAGAGGATGTCATTATCATTTCACTTATTCTCTTAAGTGGGCAGAGAACTACGCTCTTGTCTCTTACAAAGGTCTACCAATCCTCTTCCACTGACACTATTTATCGTGCCTCCCTTTTATTGCTCAGGCGTGATTTCTCTGCAGAGGTGTGAGGCACCAATCTTACCCTTTCACAGGGCACAATTTTCCTATAGTCGACAACGGAAGTGGTGATACCTGTGGCCACCATGCGGCTGAACATGTGAAAAAGCGTACCTGAAGGTAATACTTGGATTGCCCCGAAAGAGAACCAAGCCCCTGAGCACAACCAAGGAGGGAATATATGGAGGTCCCTCAACATACTTCGGACCGGAGTATGCAAGACGAGGACACAAATGAAAGCCTGGCAGTCTTACAGCGGACCGACTGAATGTGACTGCTGCGTGGAGCAGACCGTGTCACACCTTCTGGAGTGTGCGTTGTGTCCGAGTAGCTGCACCCAGGAAGACCTGATGATGGCCGGGAGTTACGCCATCGACGTCGCCCACTTCTGGGCAGACAGGATCTGACCCTGTTGCTTCCGACGATATATGTATACAGGACATGAACATTTGAAAAAAATGTTGTAGACCTAATTGGTTCACCTCACTTAAGGATAGACACACTTATACCTTCCTATTTTCCGTCTTCCACAAAATGGATGTGTCGTCACTTATTCCAAATCACTGAATTAGCCAGTTACACGTATCTACGTCACGAAAATTTTAATGCTAAAGACTTTTACTGATAACCCAGACTGTTCACGTGGTACTCCCTTGCAAGATGCTAAACACAGACAAAATCAGGCATTGTTGAATTGGGTGTTACTGTTTATCAGAGCTCATTATTTTGAATTCAATTAATCTTCTCGTATTCTCATTATTACTTATCTATTGTTTGAATCGTACAAACTGTTATTAGGAATATCTTTTTCCAGATCTTTCGTATGAATCCAAAAATATTGTTTGACCATGCAAAAAAAAACCAGACAAATTTTGTGAACCGCTTCATGTCATATCAACTCTGCAAATAATGATACATTTGTGTGATAAAATTTCACCGTCAAAATAATAATAACAATGGACTACTGTTTTAAAATGTCATTTTACAAAGGATGCAACTTTTAATAATTGAAACGTGTACCAATGAAATGCATTTATTTCGTTAAACTTTGTTATATTAACGTATCGTGCTTTTGAATGTGTAATTTTGTAACAATGAATAAGTTATCAAAATATTTATGTATATATTGTTAATATGTATTTCGTTGAGTGATTGTACATCTACAGATGTTATAATTTAGTATTTTAAAGCTACATTCATTTTTCATTTTCATTTCCAAGCTCCATCCGTAACCGTACCTTGTCCTAAGACAACTCTGCATTTGAAGGTCCACCTGGAAACATATAGGGTGCCAAACAACCTCCTGAACATGAGTACAGTGACTTGATTAGACGGAAATTATTAGTATCAAAAACATATTTTTGGGTGACTTGTTAATCGGAATTTATTGATTCCACAATTCGTATAATTCTTTAAAAATATAAAACTGTTTGCTTGGAAAATATCAGGTCAAAAAATAAAACAAATACTATTTCAAACATATAAATGTATTTTACATATATAGAAATTAATAACATTACTATATAATATTACAATAGAAATATATATCATTCTTATTTTGTGTGTTATGTGTTACGGTTTATTCTCGGTTTTAATGATTTTTTTCCACTTCAGAGATCGTAACAGTGTGCACCAAAACGACTCAGTCGAATTTTCGCAATATGGGAACGCTTCCTTTATCGATTCCTCTTCGTTTTCTGATTCATATTTAGTCCCACGGCGATACCTTGTGGGAAACGTCAACTCCATATCGAAGTCATAAAAAGGATTGTCGTCGGCCTCCATCACTTGAATTTTTGGCACAATTGTTAGTTGTAATGCTTCCGCTGGTTTCATCGATCGCTGATGATATGGTTCCGTCAATTCTTGGTGATAAATCGCATGAACCTCGTCGTAATCTGGGAATTCTATTTGATCAAAATAATAATGTAGATATTGTAGAAAATTTGCATTAAAATATTCATTGTAATCTTTGTATTGATCCTTGATGTCGTTTGAATGGTAATTTTCTTGCATAGGTTGGTACATTTGATCAAAACCATGATTCGTGCTATAATCATCATCAAGATATTGATTTGATACATGATTTTGATTGTACGTGTCATGTGCATTTTGGTAATGTTCGTTATTTAAATTTTTATCATGTCCCAATTTTTCACCATTAACAATTTCTTTGTTTGGTTTCCCATTACTTTGATTAGAATAATTGCTTAGAACCCTCAGTACACCACTATTATGATTCGGATGTGCATTATATGAATAATCATTCTTTATTTCGCCATTTATATTTTTATGATCGTTGAGAGGCTTTGCATTACCCATCGCAGAATTGTCTTGATTATACATATTAAATCCTTCAATTTCATGAAGACTATTTGGACTGCCGTGTTCAATGTTGGTTGCGCTGAAATCTGGAAATGGATTTTTGTTTCCATAACTTTGAATACTACTTGCTGCAAAGTGATTTGATCCGATTTTTTTCACATCATCTTTATTATAATGTTTGCCACCAAAAACATTCGGAATACTATCTTTATGATCAAGATTTGATTCAAATATATTCGATTCAATTTCTTTTACAGGTTTCCAATGTGCTTCACCGTTAAGTCCAGGTAAAACCGTATATCGATGGTCATAATTTATATCGGTTTCTGGCGTTCCAAAATATGGCTCAACTTTGTCGCCTTCATTGCTATAAATTGGTCTGTGATTAGTACTCTGACCATTGAGGCTTGTCACATCAATATTATACACTTTTGTAGCGTCGTATTCGTGTGGTTTTTGGGTTGTTGTCACGTGTTCAAAATAGGCATTACTAAAAACACTGTTTCCATTATATTGGTTACCTTGGTGCTTACTATCATCGACGTTGTTTGTACTTATGTTCGCTTTATTGTAATCTACGGGAGCAATGTATGGCGCAAACGTTTCATCCTTTTTATGAGCGTGAATGTTATCATCTACGCTTGTGTTTGAATCAGAATTAAAACTATTATATGGTTTACTTTCAGATATGGAATTGTTTAATATGTTCGGCTGAACGTTATCTTGAATAAATGGTCCAATGTTTATATGATGATTATTTTCATTAAATATTATATTTCCTGCCTTATTTTCGAAACAACTGCTATTTGTTTCAGGACTTACGCTATAGTTTTTTTCATCCAATTTTTTATCATTATAATCAATGGTAATTTTTTTGTTCAAATTGCCATAGTCTACGTTCGTCCCATAGTTTATAATATTTTCCGAATTCTCGTTAAACTCTTTTGGGTCATCAACAGAGGACAAATTAGTTTCAAAATTTAGCATTGAATTATCATATTTTTCATCAACATATCCATTGACATTCAAATGCGTATCTGTATCATTTGAATCTTGATCTCCTTTATGATAATTTGTAAATAGATCGATTGATGATTCATCTTGATCAATTTTTACTTCTTCTTGCGTTTGATTATAATGATTATCATGTACATAGTCTTCGTTTGGCACACTTGGAGATGTTATACCATCATTGCTGTAATATCCATTTTCTTCTTCATGCTTGATTGGTACATTATCGCCGTCTGTTATAATTGGCAGCTCATTGTTTGCATTGTCACCATTATGTACGTGGCTTGGGTACACTATTGGATATACGAATTCACTAGTATCACCATCATCTATATGCGTATCCGATTCCATATGATTAACATTATTTTCGTGGTTCATAAAATTATATCCATAATTTATGGGATCATTATGTGGATGGAAATTATGTATATTTTGATAGAATTCATTATTGTCAATGTACTGTGCTGCTGGGCCAAAATTGACATGTGTATTTAAATTCGTATTATCAGCAAAGTTATGGATGTGGTCAGGTGATACCATAGGAGCGTTTTGATAATTCTCATTTAAATTTTGATAACTGTAACAATCTGAGTTCAACGGAACGTTACCCATTCCGTAGTGATGATACTCGTGAAAACTGTCTATAGGTATTGGATCATTTGGAACATTACCAGCATCGTGATAGTGCCAATCGCTTGGTTGAATCAAATTTTGTTCGTGTAAAGGCACTCCATGTATATTTGGTGTCACTGGATACATCATATTGTTATGTGAATAATGATCAAAATTTTGTAAATGCTGGAGATTTTGAGCCTCTTCATGAATATTTGGTGTGTTATAACCCATTTTAGATAAAGCATACGGCTTACTATAATGTATGTCTTCAAATTCCATCGGATTTACATCAATTTTTGGTTTGTTAAAACTTATGTTATGTTTATTTAATGGAATTGAATTATATGCATGAATCTCTTGTAGTTTTATCGGTTTAAGATCAATTTTTGGCAGATTGTAGTTGAAGATAGGCAAAGGTTTCTGAATAATTGGAATGTGTATTGGTTCATATTTGATTGGTGGAACATTGATGTAATGCGACGGTGTAAAAAAGCTTAATGGGTCTCGAATGTAGTGCGGAATCGGATTGTATATATCGTAGTCTTGTGACAGATCTGGAAGTTGGTTTGGTTTGGCGTCTTCTTCTGATTCTTGATGCCCATGTTCTTGATGATGAGGATCCTTCTGTGGTGCCAGGAAACGTAGTCCTCCCAGCCAGTCTTCCTTGATCATATCCGCAGCCTTCTCAGCAATCATGATGGTGGGAGCGTTGGTGTTTCCACTAACAATCACAGGCATGATGCTAGCATCCACCACTCGAAGACCGACCATCCCATGGACCTGAAATGTACACGCGTAACATCAATATTGACTAAAATATTTAAATTCAATCAAATATGATGATAATGCCACCACATCTTTGTCAGTGATACATTCCACCTAGCAAAGTATATGTTTCTAAGCATACTTTGGGTGATTTTTTAATCGTATTTTTTAAGAAGATCGGCTGAGTAGCTTGGCGCTCCCAAGGCTTAAATAATTTCGTCCTAAGTGGTGGCTCAACCTAATTAGATTATATTTTGTAATTATAAAATTGATAAATAGTTGTATATTAATAATCATTTTTATTTAGAGCTTTGTAAGAATTCAATCCGCGAATTCATAGAGGCGAACGCTTTTTTTTATCCATACCCCTCGGCGTAAGTCAGAATCCATTTTTCGACGCGATCATATACAATATATTAAGATAATTTTCGTAATGAATTTTTCACGTACCTTGAGCCTTGGGTCAACCACCGCCATCGGATCACCATAAGGTCCCATCTTGCATGTTCCAACTGGATGGTAGATAGTCAGCGTGTGATGCCTCGCCCTGCATTCCAAGTACTCCGCAGACAACATACCATCAAGATCATCATCATACCCACCAATCTCCTCCTCATCATGCTTTTCGCCTTTATGTCCAATGTCATCCCCTTTATGCTCTTTATCACCCATACCAAAATAATCACCAAGTTTATGACTATGGTGACGGGCAGATCTCCCATCATGCATTTGATCTTCTTCACTTACATCCTGCTTTTCTTGATTTTTATCATCTATATTATGACTTCCATTCCATGCATTATGAATTACTTCTTGTTCCATTTGAACTCTATGCTGTAAAAATATTTTTTGATGCTGCTCATTTGCATCACTTATTTGATCTCTTGCATCCGTTCCTTGTTGTCTTTCTACATCACTAAAAAGTAAATTTACTCTTTTCTGTCTCTTTTCAGTTTCATAATCAATTTCTTGTATATTTTCATGACTGTCGTAATAGTTTTTTCTTTCATCTGTTTGGGCATCTCTATATTGCCTGCTTAAATAATCACCACGGTCATATGCATTCTTTTGCTCCTGATACCCTGTTGGATAAGGCATTTGATGTCCTTCATAGTGGATATGTTCGCATCCTGGTACTCGATGTGGAGAAGGACGAGCTCCTAAATACCTCATTGCTTGCGTGCGGGCGATTTTATCAGCAATTCTTGCACCTTCGATCTGCAAATCAACGAAAAATCAGCATGAGACACAAAACTCTTTCACCCTCTATTTTCTTCGCCTCACGCCATATCAACTATGACTCCTATATCTCAGCACTTTTAGATCAAAACACTCAAATTTAATTCACTTTTGAAATTTTTCGAAAAATTTGTTATGCGGTATACAGGTATATATGTCTGTACAATCATTTTTTTTTCTTTTCATTAGTTAAATAAAATAAAGTGATATTGCTTAAAAAAATCAATTAACACGTGTAAATATTTTTGTAAATTCGTCATCAGGGTGTTATTCAATTTCACATAAAAAAATATTATTGAAATTTCAGCAAAAATTATTTCAAATATTTTAAAAACATATAACGATTTATAAGAGCATAGTGATAAGATTTCGTATTAGAAATATATTATGTGTAATAGACATAAAAACATCAATATTCTTATTCATTAGAAATCTGATTTATTATACATATATATTTTTCGATGTATTACAAAAACAAAAAGATTTTTTTTCTATTTTTTAATTAATATTGTACTGTTATCCAGTTTTAAACTACGTATAAAATTAAAATCTCTGGCTCATCGGGAAATTTATACGAAATCAATTTCAAAATTTATACTGAAGAGACTGACAGGAAAAGAAGAAATTCAAAATCGTTGAAAGAACATAGATTTATATGTATAAAATTCCTTACCATTACTTTCATGTCATCCGGATGGGTGTAGTAATTTGGATAGATCAACGGTTGGGAGTACGGGTTCTTGTCCCTTAGTCTGATGAATCCCCTGCTTTTAGGTCTCAAAAGCAATGGCACCGCCGAATACGCGGGCTTGAAAATGATATCCTCGTAGACCTGAGCATACATATCATCAGACATCCCGACTGCACGCTTTCCGAAAAGTCCACCATCAGAATTGTCCGCGAAAGCTGACATAAACAGCTGAATGTCTGGCCAATCGTCGGAATAGTTTGCGTAGATGGTGTTCACAAAACCCATCACTTCACATTCAGGCATATCATACAATAACCCTTTATGTTCTTTCGTAAATTCTCGAACAGCTTCGTCTTGAAAAACCGATTGAATTTGAATAGTTATTTTTTTCCCGGCTTCGCTTTCTAACATGAAAGGATTGCCTCCCATCGCTACGTGATCCTGAAGATTTTCTCCGACTCCTGGTAGATTTACTATCGTTTTTATTCCATGGTAATTCAATTGTCCAGGTTCTCCGATGCCCGAAAGCATCAAAACTTGAGGACTTTGCACAGTTCCTGCTGATAAAATCACTTCTTTACTCGCCATCACATCTTTCGTATAACCGTGCTTATAGAACCTCACTCCCTGCGCTTTTTTGGTGTACTCATCAATTAAAATTTTGACTACGTGTGATTCCAAACTCACGTGCAAGTTTTTCCTTTTGGCGGCCGATCTTATAAACGCTTTAGAAGTGCTGCATCTCAATCCATCTCTTAACGTTCCATGCGATCCTGTGAATCCAGTTTGCTGCTTTCCGTTTACGTCCACAGCGTCGTAACCCAATTCCTTTGCAGCCTTCATAAAAAACTCCCAAATCGGTTGCTTAAACTTGAACTCTTCCACTGTTAAGTATCCACCTTTTCCGTGATAATAATCATCTATCAATTCAGGTATTTTGATATCTTCTGATTTCTTAAAGTAAGGCAAGATTTTATCATAAGACCATCCATTGTTTCCCATATCTTCCCATTGATCGTAATCTCTTCTGTTGCCTCTTACGTACAGCATCGCATTGATGCTGCTCGAACCTCCGAGAGCTTTACCCCTCGGCCAATTGCACATTCCATTCTTCATAGACAGACAGTACCCGTAATCTTTTTCGGTGTTAAACTGCCAATCCATATCGGTGAGCTGAAGAGAGGGCATAAAAAACGGTATATCTGCGAGGATGTGTTCATCTTTACCAGCTTCCAAAAGCAGCACTTTCCACTTGTCGATTTCAGATAGTCTGTTTGCCAAAACAGCTCCTGCCGAACCTCCTCCGATGATGATGAAATCGTAGCGATCATGTATATACTCCATACGGACGTCTTTAACCCTGTACTCCACATCCAAGATGTCAGGCCTGTCGCGAACAACTGCATAGTGCGCCAGGAACACAAAAGAAATACTCGGTATCAACGACATCAATATTCGAGCACTCGAAATCAGCCCCGGCAAGTACACTCTCTCATATGGCATCTTGATGGATTCAATTAAAATAATACACTTAAAATGTCTCAAATTACTTAATCATTCGTTCAGTTTCTTGGTCCATGCTGTCCACGCGAAAAATTTCCACAGTTTTACAACTAGACTGAATCGTTTATTTCTTAGTTGATGTGTCTCGGTAATAGGTGAATGGCCAACTGGTCTGTTGATGTGAATATCCGATAATTCAATGCAATTGCGAAATTGATGATAATTGCGAAAATTCAATGAATCGTCTGTTTCCGAACGGCGCACTCTCGATCAGCCATTGTCATATTACAGCATTCCTCATAGTAAGCAAAAAGTATATGTTTGATTCTGAAAATTATGCATTGCATATTATTACAAAATACGGTGAATAATTATGTAATCATCAGGTTAGTGTTAATAACAGATATTAGATTTATTAATGAAAAATAATGAGTTCAAAAATTCATATATATTATAATTGTGTATATTTCGTTAATGTATTATATTTTGTATGTACGAGAATGTCTAACATTGTATAAAATGTGTATTTTAAAAAAATAATGGCAATTTTTTTATATCATCTATCTAATTAATTACAAATTCCTTTTATTTTATTTTAGTACACTCATTTAAGAAATGTTATATAATTTATTCAACAGATGTCATAACAAAATACTCATTTTATATTTTAATAAAAAAAGTTTTTTTTTATTTAAATTGTGACTTTTGGGATGAGCCGTGAGTGGCGAATTTCTTGAAATCGATATTTCGACCGCCATTCCACAGGTCATCCTTAATATTGATATTTTTTATGATACATATATAGTTTTTTTTTTACGTCACGAACAATGAGGTTCTCAATAATCAAGGAAGATAGGCAACTAATAAGAACCATCTTAGAAAGCCGAGCCCGATGGATTGGTCACATCATGCGCCACGATGGACTTGGGATGGTTGAGGGTAGAAACTGTAGAGGGCGCCCTAGACGGGAATATTTGAAGCAAGTATTCGAGGACATGAACTGTAGCGCTTATGCTGAGCTGAAAAGGGTTGCGGGGGACCGAGAGGAATGGAGATCGAGATGCAAAATTCTGTTGCTGCAAACCAATCCACCGGATTGATACTACGAAGAAGAAAGATAGTTTTTTCATTTTTTTTACTTCAAATTCCCGCGTCCGCCGTTTGTTTTTCTCCGATTAACTGAAAATAGAATTCTCAGAAAATGCTTTGAATTTCCGTGTATATCAGTTGTTAAATATTTGTGTTATAAAATATAATAAATCCTCATTAATTGATGACATATTAAGGATATTACAAATATTATTCTTATTCTAAAAAAATACTTGTGATGTTTTAGATTCGTGTTATTATATGGTATGGGAAGGCACATTACATTATTAAAAGTACTCGTATATTAGTCTTTTCACATAAGAAAACCACTAAGAACCTTAAATTAATAAAAAAAGAGGTTATAGTTTATGATGATTTATTTTTAAATATTTACAAATCATAATATACATTATATTCATTTAGAAAATTAACAATAACGTTATTATATAGCTTTATATAATATATTAACACCGTCTTATTATATATAGATGTCTAGGTATGTGCTGTAATATTATTGATCCTTCAAATAATATTTATTAATGGTTAAATATTACTTATACTTAACCTATTCTTAGCAATGATTTCAATTTAAGCCTAAAATCAGTACCGGTTGTAGACCCTGCGACGCCCTGTGGTAATTTTTTTCAAGTGCCCCATATTGTTTTTATTTTTAAATAATCTAAGAAAGATTGGTTGCCCTCGGCGCCCCTAGCTTATTCAACGCCCTGGGGGCACCGACCCACTTCGCCACCCCCTAAAACCGGCACTGCCTAAAATTATTGTGTAATTTATAACTAACCATGTGTACAAATAAGTAGTTTCTGTAATTACGGTATTAGGAAACATTAGATAATTTGTAATTACATTGGAGTTATCTCACTAATCGTTTCTTAAAAAATAATATGGGCACAATTAAATATTGTCAGAAAATTACACGTCAAAGGCATAGTAGGCTATTATTATATGAGTAATACACATTTTTATGGTGTCACGACCTACCGTTCACAGACAATTCGTTCAACGACTCAACAGTAACGACGTGGGCGCACTGGACGTTTGGTGTACGGGACATTTGGCGCATGGTTCAACTGGTGCACTTGATGGCTCGCTAACCTAACCTAACCTAAACCAAGTCAAGAGATCTATAGTTCTCGCTTATATAACTTAGGTAAGGTTAGGTTAGCGAGACAGCCATTGCACAAGTTGTCCCGTGCGCCAAATGTCCCGTACACCAGACATCCAGTGCGCCCCACGTCAATACCGTTGAGTCATTGAAAGAATTGTCTGGAAACGAAATGCGGTGGAACCGGTGCGGTGGAATTTTTATATAAATGAAAAAACATTTTAAAAATTATTATTTTTTTGCTGTCTACCAAGTTAGTTACACAAGTATTGTATTTTTTGCAGTTTATTTATTTATTTTAATATTTTTATATTGTTTGATTTTTTAATTTCACTTTACCAATACTCAAAAAAATAATTAAGCTTGTCTTCAATATTTTTGGTAATGATTTATTATTTTGTACAAAAATTCAATTATACAAGCTTATAAGTAATAAAAATATATGGGCCCAACCCTCTGTTTGCCATAAACTAAACTAAATAGGTATCTTTTACATTTTAACCCGTTTACTGACTCACTACTGTAACATATATCTCGCTTGAATCATGGCAGGGTTATCCCTTCGATGGCTTAAGAAGGTTATAAGTAGTAAAGTACACTAAAAATGTTACATCGGTTTTGTCATTTTTAAAAATGAAATACTATCACACTCACAAACCTCCATTTATCACAAGGAACATTGTTTGACCAATTTTTCATGTTTGTATATCTCTTCAACTGTTCCTCATCCAGTAATCTTTGATCAGATCGCTAGCTTTCTCTCCGATCATGATGACAGGAGCATTCGTGTTTCCGCTGACCAGATTTGGCATTATGCTTGCGTCTGCAACTCTCAATCCTCGAATACCATAAACCTTCAACTCTGGATCTACAACAGCCGATTTGTCCCAATAAGGTCCCATCTTGCATGTACCCACAGGGTGATAAACAGTTGCTGAATACTGCTTGATCATGCATTCAAAGTATGGATCAGTATACTTCTGCATGTGACCGCAAGCCGGAAACACTAAAGATGACAGCTGACTTCCAAATCTCTGGAAAGACTTTGTTCTTGAAAGTGCAATTGCAATTTTTACACCTTCTCTTAAAGTTTCCAAATCTTCACGCTCTTGAAAGTAATTAGGATATATATAAGGGTAATCGTAAGGGTTCTTGCTTCTCAGTTTAATAGATCCTTTGCTTTTTGGTCTCAACAGCATAGGCAGGATACTCCAGGTGTCTAAATTGTTGATTGGACCAAACACAGATTGGTAAAATTTATCAGTAAGTCCGTGGGCTTTCTTTAGTTGATTTCCTCCGTCTGAGTTCGTCGATCCTGAGATGAAATGGAACTCAATATCAGGAAAGTCGTCAGATGCGTTAGCGTACTTTGTGTTTACAAACGCTAAGCCTTCTACACCTCCCATGATTGTTAGAGGACCTTCTCCAAACACAGCATACTGCATCAGCGTTGAAACAGTGTGTAGTCTTGATTCAACTATAGAAATCGGTTGGTTCACCATGAATGTCAGTCCACCCATTGCTATGTGATCTTGTAAATTTTCTCCCACTTGCAAGTCTTGTATTAAAGGTATTCCGTGTTTAGCCAATTCAGCTTTAGGTCCGATTCCTGACAACATCAGAAGCTGTGGAGAATTAACAGAACCACCTGAAACGATTACTTCTTTGGTTGCTCTTATCCTGTGAACCTGTCTGTCTTTGATGAACTCCACTCCGAATGCCACTTTAGTGACTGGATCAATCATGATCTTTGTTGCGAACGCATTCATGGATATGTGTAGATTCTTTCGCAGACGAGCTGGTCTGATGAACGCTTTAGCTGTAGAGCATCTGCTCCCTCTTCTCATTGTTCCTTGTGCAACCATAAATCCAGTTTGTTTTTCTCCATTCACATCTCTATTTGCGTAACCCATCTCAACTCCTGCTTGGACAAAAGCTGCTGCTAATGGCGTGTGATATGGAGCTTCTCCGATTGTCAAATATCCGTCTTGAGAGTGATAAGGTGTTTGCGCTAAGTAAGGATTTCTGTTGTCTTCAGATTTCTTGAAGTAGTAGAGAGCGTCTTTGGATCCCCATCCGGTGTTACCAAGACCCTCCCATATATCGTAATCTTTGTGATTTCCTCTCAGGTACAGCATGTAGTTGAGAACCGATGAGCCGCCCAAGACTTTTCCCCGAGGCCAGTTACACCTTCCACCTTCCATTGCTGAAAATATAAAAGATACCGATATAGGCTAACATATTAAATAAATACTTTATCTACTATTACTATGATTTCTACAGTTAACTCAAATGTTAAATATGTACATTCGATGAGCTCCTTAAAGAATTTTGACAAATAATTGAGACCAGTTTATTAGTTTATTTATGTTGTGTGTGTAATACTGACCTAGACATGCATTAGGTTGCGGTTCGCTCTTGTACTTCCAATCCAGTTGACTGAGCTGAAGATAGGCCGCCAGAAGTGGAACATCGCTGATCTCTGTTTCATCTCCACCTGCCTCCAGCACCAAAACTTTCCAATCTTCCACCTCTGACAGTCTGTTGGCCAGCACCGCACCTGGAATGATTAAGTACACAATTGTCACAATGTCTAAAATCTTTCATGCTCGAGAGCTATCTTAAAGTTTAGTATTGCGTTTTGCTTTTCTTCTTTTCTTTAATGCTAAGGAAGATAACTGTAAAGGTAGGCAACTATCAACACGATCATATACCAACAATTAAAATTGTACCGCTTAGAGTGCATGTGAGATTGATAGCCTGGTTTCACGCCCAGTAAAGTCCCTTTTTCTAGTCCGTATACATCTTTACCATCTACTTTATTGGATTATTCTATATCTTATTATCTTGAGAGTATCATAGGCAATGCATAAATCAAATAATATATAATCAGAGCTGGAATATTTGAATTTGCCTTTACTTTTAAGTATTAATAAAAAAAAATATTTTTTTACTGTAAGTAACTCCTTCCTCGTTTAAATTAAATTTAATTGATGATCAAAATAAAAATAAATATTACTCAATGCTAATTTTTAGATTTTTTCTTTACAATATGTGTAAAACCAGAGTGTACTACTAGTATATTAATTTTCAAAGTGGATCTTAAAGCGAATCCTTAGAATGCTGGTATTGTTTTCGATTTTTTATCATGTGTACGATGACTTTAAAATCAAATCCACGGACTGGTTTTTTCCTATACACAGATACACTACCAAAATACATCAGATAATAATTAATTTTTCATGATGCGTTCATTTTTTCAATAATGAACACCTGATAAGTAAGAAAAATCCCGCGAAATATAATAAAATTTGTTATAATAAGTTCGTTAAGTATATAATAATAAGTTCTTGATCCTACCTGCCGACCCCGCCCCTATCACTATGAAGTCGTACTCGCTGAGAAGCTCGTCAGCCTCCGTGTCAGCTGCCCTAGACTCCGGATCCATCATCTCGTACTGGAAGAAGGCAATGGCTCCAACCAACATAGGGATAAACCAAGCTGCTTGCGAAGAAGCTGCCACAGCTGCCCCACCTATAGCAGTAGCTGCCCCGACTATCGCACTCATCTTGGTTCTTTTGTTGCAAAACCACTTTAAGACACCAAATTCTTGTTCCTTGATTCAAGAAGCTTTGTTTTCTTATTTTTTATCACTCTCATCGAATTCTGATTGTACAGTTATTCCAATCACAATTTTTCACTCTTAAATTTTATTACTTGGTCATTGTTTTCTACTACTATAAACGCATTACTTTATCTTCCTTTTACACAAGTACTTTAATAATGACTAATATTATAATTACGAACTGCATTTCGTTTTGAAAAACTGATTCACTTTATGTTGTTTTTTTTCACATTCATTTATCGTATTCCCGTCGTAGAAATAAATTCTGATTAAATAACACAATCTCTTTATATTCTAGTATTTAAATGTACAGTTTAAATTATAACTTTATTTGGTAAACTTCCAACAATCTTACAACAGCTTTCTGTTAAGCCACTCGACTTGCATCACAATCCTATTGTATTTTCAATTTCTTAATATACATTCAGATCATGCACAATTGTTCAATACATGTGTTTTACTTCTTCTTCCGTATTTTCCGATCGATGTTATTGAATCCGATTTCTGATCTACTTCCTAATCGAATTTCGTTCAAATTTTTCCGTTATTTTTATTGTTCTTGATACGCGTATCTCTGCTGATTCTCGACCTTGATTTACGTTATGTAAATCAGGCGATTGCTTTCTTGTATTGTCGTTGTGAACGCCTTCACACAAGGCAGCAAAGAAGACATTCGGTTCTGCGGATAAAAAAAAACAAACAATTAATAAAGATATTTTTAATTACGACTTGCATAAAAAATTGCTTGATTCTTTACCAAACTACCTTGCAGTGAAATACATCCATTTGTTTGTCACATGGGAGTGGCAGTTTTATGCTTATTATTTATACTTGCTTATAAATATCAAGATCTTGTTACTCATATCAAAAGTAAGTTTTTTACGACGAACTAATAGTTTTTTATAACTCATGGAATGCAACATCAAAGTACCACCAAGACTGAGCAATACTTTGACATCAGCATGACTTGCTGACTGGTACCGAAAACCTCAATATACAATCTTTCATCTCTTATTTATGTTCGCTTGTCGTACACGTATGTGTCGCCGTATTTGGATTTTCGACAAGTCCGGTCACGGGTGTGACGTTAGTTATACATATTGTCACTTGCGGCGCTTGTGACCGACCACGGCGCCGCACGAGTTAGTCGTGTGCCGACGTCGGCGAGATCGTATTGTATTGTGGCCCGGCCTGAACGCTGTGACTAGATCGGGCCACAAGTTTGTAAAGTTATCGAAATATATATGTCAATGTGCTTCAGAAAATGTCTGTGTGTTATTAATCTGCTCCCCATACTGCCACCACGCGACTGAATAACAACCTTCTTAAAGAGAGGAGGATATTAACTTTAAGGAGGTCTCAAGGTCTCAAGAGACGCAAACACGCAAACAACAACCACACAGAATGCGTCTCCGAAGTTCAGTAGCATTGGGCACGAAACGCACTAGCATAGAAAACAGCCCAAAGTAGTCCAAAGTCATTAAAATACGATGAATAACAACCGTTTAAAAATGCCTTAGATACTAAAGCTGATTTCTTTATTCCCATCGAAACTCTTGGGAAGTATCCAAAGTACATATGAACTTGCCGGAGCTCCGGATGTGAAAATGACTATAAAAGGGACAAGAATAATAACAGGCGACAAAACTGTTAGTGGCTAATAAAATATTTCAAGCACATCAGTGATATTATTTTCACATGTTTACGTGATAATTTTTTTTTTTATTCTGCCCAATAAATATTCGATTAAAATTATGTACACATATTTTTTTATGTAAACACACAGGAGAATACCGACAGATAGCGATAGTAATTCTGAAGTCTCATCTGTGGAATTCTATGACGCTTATCATGGTGCATATGGCAAAGCGCTACATGTGGAGTGTTGATCCGCCAACGTCATGCACTAAAGCCCGATATTCACGCATCATCGTTATTATTACAGGAATTTACTATGAATGGGTGGTCTTCACGGGACGACTTTCGTCTACCACCAATTTTAATTAATAGGCTATGACTGGCATTTTACGGGTGAGGGATCAAATCCACAGTAAGTATTTTAGAGCTCAGAAATCGAATAAAAATCTTTTTTTTTTAATCTCCGTAGGGGATCGAACCCACGACCTTTGGCTTGCAAAGCAAACGCTTTGACCATTGAGCTATACCCGCCAGCGATTGTAACTTCGAATTAGCGATATACTCGTAAATATTAAAATATATATTATTTTTGAAATGTTAGTTTTATATAGTTCTATTATTATTATTGCAGTGTCTTCATAATTGAAATCTTTCAATGCAGAGCAGTATTTCACATTCCATTCGAATGAGTGTTATGCAGCTTTTTAAAATATGCGAATCTAGTTTCGGCGAGAAATGTTGAAACCCACTTGCTGTTTGCCAAGTTTTGGAATTTCCAATGACAAATAAAGATTGAGTAACAGTTACCTTCCAGAAAGGGAAGATTTCAGTGCCACATGTATTATATAAGTATGCTGGAAACACTTCAGGATATACTCGTATATTGTTACTGACGACCTCCAGGACAGGAGACTTGGAGATACTTATACTATAGATCAGTGCTCCGCAAGCCGATACAGGTGTGCCGCGATCAAATAAGGCAATATTATAAATAAATAATTTTACAACAGTCCTCAAGCTTCCAGCGCCTATCGCATATTTATGTAGACATGCAACGAGGTACTTGATTTATTAAGTTCTAAATGAAAATTAAAAAAATCAAATTGATCGAATTAATATCTATTTTTGGCTTTTGGTGTGCCGCGGCATTCAAAGTGAGAACTTTGGTGTGCCGTAGAATCCAAAGAAGTACTTTGGTGTGCCGTAGATGAGAAAAGGTTGCGGAGCTCTGCATTAGATCCATTTTATATATTTTGGGCAATTGGTTTTTGTGTTTTTTTAAAAGGATGATCTTATCGAATTAATGGAATCTTGTACAGCAAAAGAAACATTTTTAAATTGTCTGTTGTTCAATTATCTAGGTTTATTAACCTGTTAATTAATTTAACTCAATTAAAATGAATCACTGCAATTAATTAAGTGAACGTTGTCAATTAATTAATTTAATCGAGATTGATTCCGGTGAGCGTGACTTAGTGGTTTCATTGAAACATTTATTAAACGGAAATTTAAGAAAAAAACGGGACCTCTGGATCTTGAGCTCCGCCAAATATAATAGTTTCTAGCAGCCGTCTAGAGCAGTGCTCCGCAACCGGTGTGCCGTGGCACACTGGTGTGCCGTAAGCCGATACAGGTGTGCCGCGATCAAATAAGGCAACATTATAAATAAATAATTTTACAACGGTGCTCAAGTTCCCAGCGCCTATCGCCTATTTTTGTAGACATACAACGAGGTACTTGCTTTATTAAGTTCTAAATAAACTTAAAAAAAAGCTAAATTGATCAAATTAATATCTATTTTTGGCTTTTGGTGTGCCGCGGTATTCAAGGTGAGAACTTTGGTGTGCCGTAGAATCCATAGAAGTACTTTGGTGTGCCGTAGATGAGAAAAGTTTGCGGAGCTCTGGTCTAGAGGTTGTCGGAGATCATAGATGTTTTTAGGTGAATCTTTGAGTTTAAGAGTCTTGGGACGAAGATCAGATAATGTCCACTGACATATATTTGTGTCAAAGTTTTTGGTTTGCTTTATATTTGTTATTTAAATTTTTAGCATTCACTTTGAGATCCATTTTAAATATAAAATAGATAAATACTTTGTACCTTAAATAACTTCTTAGGTTTTCACGGCCATATTTGATATTGTGGCTTTTGAATTTAGCCGTGTGTGTCGAACTTCCTTCAATCAATATTTCGACCGACATATCATTAAAAAGATAATCTAAGTAAACCAACTCACTAAATAAATCATCAATCCTGAAAAAGATCCCTACAATGGCGGTCGAAATATTGGTTGAAGGAAGTTCGCCACACACGGCTAAACCCAAAAGCCACAATAACTTCGTACCTTGTTTTTATACATATCACACAGAGCACTGTTTATTCACTTGTTGGAAAGCCGCAGTTTCGCCCTTAATGAAGGGGTCATCAGTTCCTAACGTTTATAAAAATACTGATGTAATATTTGAATTATAAGGGTGTGAAGACGTACTTTGCTAATTGGTGATGGGTCTTCCAGTAAGTGATTAAACAGTTCTCTGTGAGATCCATGTTAAAACAATATACAAAATATTAATCTTTTTCATGACTTTATGTTTCATATATGGAACGGATATGAGCAAAATAAGGTGGAGCTTAGGAACAGATATGGATGAAGCAAAACGATGATGATGACTGTGATTATGTTGATGATGTGTATTTACCTCAAAACCAATTGGTGTCAATCCGTTTGCGTACTAGAGGGCAGTAATAAGCGGACTAACTGTTAACTATGATTGGTTAAACCTTACTGTTACGACGCATCGGCGCGCACTGCGTGCTTGGGTGCGTTTCGTTGATTTATAGTTTCTTCACATTAAGAACCTCAAGGTTCTCTTGATGTAACAATGATGACCTACCGCTGTTTGCATGTTACATTAATAACTTAGCATCATAACTCTACATTTGACATTAGTTTTACTTGTTTACTTAACGTGTATTCACAATTCATTATATATGGTAGTGAAAAACAACACAAACTATGCAACAAGCCATGCTGGCTATAGATGGGCTACCGTCTGTTGCTTATCTACCGAGTATCGTTGATCAAGTTAAAAAAAAACGATTAGTAAATTACCCAAAATATGCCTCGTATCCATCCGCGGGTTCTCCGGTAAAACGAAACCGTAAATGTTAGAAAACCTGCAAGTACAAAGCATGAACGACGGCTACTTATATAAACTGAGTAGAGGCAATTTGTCGTCGACATATGATTCATGAGTGGTACAACGGGATCACAAGATTTTTTAAACTTCGAATTCACTAAACGTTGAAAATAATATACTAGTAATTTAATTTAAATATAATAACTAATCAACATTTTTGTTAATCTATTTTATAACTTTTATTATTGATATCAGCTTGATATAGCTCTTTTAGGCTGATGCCGTAAAGCCTCGAAAAAGATCTTTTGTCTCTTATTTTTGTTCGCTCGCCTGACATGCACACTAATAATAATATTTTTATTTATTGCTGTCTATTAATTATATATGAAGGCTTAGAAAAATATTATAAAAATTAAAATATTCTAATCAAATTAAAATAATCCGAATATTTATCAGGGCTTCGTTATTCCCTTTTCTTCTTTATGTCTGCTAATCTAGGCGTCTCATCAAAATCAAATGCAGCCGTATAATGGTGTTCGAAAGCAGATGCCTTCCTAGAATACTAGGTGTACGATTTTTTTACTTTTTTATGTGGCTGATATAGTTTTATGGCGGCAGTTCGTGACGACCATTAGAGGAGCGGACATGATGATGATGAAAATGATTGTTATTATACACGATCAATTACAATTAAAATGATTACAACCCACTTAATTGACTCAATTAATTATCGATGTTTCTATAAAATGAGTTATTTTAATTGTAGTTTTTTATTTACTTTGTCACCACGGAACGCCCCTGGGTGTGTTCCTTTTCTCTACGACATTCTTGTCTCGTCCGCGCTCCGCACTTTCTACTGGCGACTCGACGGGCGGCACGTAGACCTTAAATAACAATTATTTTGTAATTTTAATTATTATTTGCACTTGTGATGCGACGGCTCCTGAATATTTTAAAACGGTTACGAAACGACGCTGAACTAATATTTCGAAAAAAAGGCAGACTTTGAAAGAACGTGCGAAATATGACGTATCAATTGCACTTACTGTATGTAATAATAATATGATCAACGAAAATAGCACACTGTTATCGTTCTAAAATCGCAGTTAACCAACGTTAGACACGTATTAAATCTTGGATGGGTCAGGTCACTTACAGGTTGTGTCGCCCTTTAGGATCAAATGTTCGAGGCATCGAAAATATCGGAACACTTTTATTTTATGTATTAATTTATACGGTAATTGGGTTTTTACATTATAAACACAGTAATCATAACCAGCTTGTATTATATAGAAATATATTTACATATATAGTGAACCTCCAAATATATAAATGTTTGGACAAGGCATGGACAGTTACAAATGACAAAACCGTGTGAAAGCAATTTGTGTTGACCATATGCCCTACCTTTTAGCATTGAAAATGAGCGGTTTTTCTTAAATCAAAATCAACAGTTTATTTTGAGAAGACACTCAGATCATTCAAAATACTGTCCATTAGCAGCTACGACCTTCTCCCACCTTTCAGGTAGCATTCGGATTCCACACTGGAAAAAGTCTTGGTATTTTAAGGCAATCTAGTCATCAACATATTTTTGGTATCGTCATAAGAAGAAAATCGTTGCTCAGCAAGGACATGTATCATCGACCGGAACAAATGCTAATCGGAGGGTGCAATGTCTGGTGAATACGGCGGGTGGGGTAGGACTTCCCGCTTAAGGTTTCCAGGTAGCTATTTGCAACATGGGGTCGTGCGTTGTCATGTTGAAGAATAACCTTGACATGTCTTTCGGCGTATTGCGGCCTTTTATCCATCAATGCTTGGCTCAACTTGATCGATTGTCGTCGGTAACGGTCTGCTGTAATCATCTCATTTGGTTTAAGCAGCTCTATGAGCTGCTTAAACCGAATGAGATGATATATATCTCCGAGTTGGTCCCACCAGATACAGAGCATGAGCTTGGAACCATGAATATTCGGTTTTAATAATAATCATTTTTTAGTATGATCTTTCAACTGGTCTACTGCGTTTAGCCACCTTAATAGTTTTGTTTTGTTATGCAAGAACTACAGTAATAACTGAAGCTTATTATTCAAATAGTGTTGTCGAATAATTAACATTAGGTATGTTAACTGTTTAACTCAATTGACTTGTTAATTTGTTGTTATATATAACACGTTCAGCAGAATGTATAATACAAAAAAAAACATCGAATAATACGAAAATTAACCTATTTAGTGACTAACGAAAATAATTTTGTTTACATAGTGCAACGCTTTTCATTAATGCCCCAAAGATTATTATTTGTTTCTTCGGAAAATTATTCGTTTGTGACGAAAAAAAAATTAACACACATTTGTTACCTGTGTTTTAAATGACAAAGAACGGTTATATTCGATTAATTGAATCTATCAGCAATTTCATTTATTTTTATTCGCTAATTTGTATCAAATAATGCCTTTATTTTGTCTTCAACTAGCCTCCCAGAACGTGGTGCATCATCAGCATTATATATAATATAATCGTGTCGGAAACAACAGGGTCAGATCCTGTCTGCCCAGAAGTGGGTGACGTCGATAGCGTTACTTCTGGCCATCATCAGGTCTTCCTGGGTGCAGCTATTCGGGCACAGCGCACACTACAGAAGGTGTGACAGGGTCTGCTCCACGCCGCAGTCACATTCAGTCGATCAGCATTAAAATTGCTAGATCGAACTTTTGAAAACCATCACTGAAGTTCTATCAATGCATATTTTGCATGCACATTTTTTTTCTCTCTCTTGTACAACCGTTTTGCTTTTTTTATTAATAGAAAAGAAAAATATGCTGAAAATGCTGCTTTTCACTTTTCTTATATGAAAGAGTACGGTGGTTTGACTTTAAATTGAAATTATTGGGTGAAGATGTAGACACGGCAGTCTTCCATCATACAAAATTTCTAGAGACGAAGATTATTCTAATTCCTTATGTGAAATTTACCAAAGCTGCCTATTATTCATACCTCCAGGCTCTTACCGTCCTGGAAGGCCATCAAGAACTATAAGTATAATGTACTCTGTGGAGCTGTGGGAGGTAGAGATGGCACGAGATGAGTAGAGAAACATAGTAGCTGACAGAAGTTTTATGTTTTGGCATTTTGTGACGACCATATGCTCCAGCTAAGCAGTTGATATTGAATGATGATAGTGACGTGTATAATTTATAACATTCACGGTTGATTTTTGCGTTCACCGATTAACGTTCACGGTTATGAATGCTAATTTACCGTTAAATCGGCGCATTCCGCAAAAATAATAACAACGACAATACTCAATCTGCGTGCTTCCGTTACCTATGTTAATAAAGCGTTAAATGGCGTGCTAATACAAAAATGTTTAGTGCTGTTTATAAACCAATTAAACGTTTAATTATTTTTCTTCCAATATCCGTTTGAAATTTTAATTAATGAATATTTAAAAAAATGTTGTATTACCCTGCAAATTACACACAAGGTTAATACCAAAAGGAGAAACAAAAATATGGAAGTACTACGACCTCTTTGATGAACTCGTAGATTAACAAAAAGGGACCGTCAGAACCGAGCAGCAGTTCAGGAATGTCCCCTAAATAATGGCAGATACTCTCAGTCGACAACACAGAACACGTCTCCTGTTCTCATGGATGATGCACTTCATCAGAGAATGTCTTAAAATACCAGGATCTTATGGACAGGCGTCACAAGAAGTGAAGCTAAACCATTATAGAACCTCTATAAATATTGAAATACTGTAGACTTTTTCTCACACGTCCTTTCCATATCTGGAACATAATTACGTAAAAAAAATCTCCACTCAGTTGTGTCAGTTTCCATTGATCGTTCCTCCTCTCAATACTGCATCTGAAGGTCCACCTGGGAACAAATTTGATTCCCGACCACCTTCAGGGCAGAAAATTAAGTATTTGAAGACACACCACCTGTATTATCCGAGGCATATCTTTGGGTGATTTATTAATTCGATTTTTTAAGGCGATCGGATAGATTTGATCCTAGGGAGCGACTCAACTTACTGTAGACACTATATTTATTCATGGATTAGCATTTTGCACACCTTTGGTATATTTTTTACCGAATGCGATTACAAATCAATTATATAAATTCATCATGACACGTGCAATATGACATCATTGATGGTTTTTGAGCAGCTGTTTTCGATTCTTCACGTGTCATATACTAAGAACAAAAATTCATAGGGACTGTTGTTAAGCTTTCTGCATACATTAAGTGGTGTCGAAATAAGAAAGTGGAGAAGATTGAGAGAGATTGTTAAGGTTCTTTTATCTTGAGCACACAGATACAGCATCTTCATGAATTTGTTGAACCATATTTTATTTTGTTTAAATTAAGGGATAAGATAAGATAAGAGTAGTTCAGCGAGAATATCACATCGTAAAGATCGCCGAAGTTAATCAACATTGGGCGCGAACCAAAACTCGGATGGGCCACCGCCTGTTGCTACTCGCGTGTCAGTGGTTAGGTTGAGTCTTTCTTTAGAGCCAAATTTTCCAGGCCTCGGGAGTCTCTGGCTTAAAAATCTCTATCCAAAATATGCCTCGGATACTATAGCTGCCGTCTATTGAAATCCCAGCCGGGGTATTTTTATAGCTCAGAAATCGATTAAAAATCCTTTTTTTTTTAATCTCCGTCGGGGATCGTACACACGACCTTTGGCTTGTAAAGCAAACGCTTTGACAGTTGAGCAATACTCGCCGCCAAAATTGTCATCACAGTGTTAATAACAAGATATAAAATTAGTATCTCAATATGAATGCTAAAATATAATTTACTTGCTATTTTTAATCTTGTGAACGAATTATTTTGCTCATAGAAAATTTCTTATCGAAAATTCGCTGAAGTAAGTGATTGACTTGTAACGTCACTTTGGCATTTCGATTAAACTTGACACGTTCATCAATTGTTGTCAAATTGCAAGATGACAATATAAATGACAGTTTTCATCTATCAGCCGCTACGAGTGTTTGACTATAGAGAGAGTCCATTCAGCGCTTATTTATTTTAATATAAAGACTCTATTATATTAAATAGAGTGTATCGAAAGTGCGAGTGACTTATCGTCATTCAACTGTGCAATTTAGATTTCACCCATTTACTGCGGTTGGCACTTTTAAATATAAAACAAATCTGTTCAAACAACTCCAGAATTTCATACATTTTTCAGTACGAGAATCATATCAATTGATATCAGCTTGATATAGCACTTTTAGGCTGATGTCGTAAAACCTCGAAAAACGATGTTTTGTCTCTTATTTTTGTTCGCTCGCCTGACATGCACATCTAATAATGTTAGTTTTCATTATAGAATATTACGCAGCGTTTGCATACGTCATTTTATTTTTTTATTGCCTCATATCATGTTGGTGCAACTGTCATCTTTAATTCGTTTTTTTGCCGCGACAGCTTCATCAGCGTACTTCACAGCTACTCCTCAATACCAACTCCATTTATATTCACCATCGTCATGTCTATTTTTTTGTAATTCACAAGTATTTATTAAAAATAAATTTTTAAATTCTGATGGTTTTTTTCTTTTTTTCTCTCTTACGTTAGTTTCTTAGCATATTCGGTGATATCATTGCAGTTGCTTATTATTATTCAAAGCGTTTTTTGATTAGTCACCAATTTCTCTTCTAGAAAAATTTATGGTCCATCGGAAACGACGTGCGTATTTGAATATCAAGTAATACCAACATACAAATAAGACATTATGCACGTGGACTAGCGTAGAATTTTCCCAGCTCACACTTTTATCACATTATTTCATAATTATTACATAACTCGTAAAATCCGACTTATTTCATCGATCTGTAATTTCAAGAATCATGAAAAAAAAATTCTCTGGTAACAAAAATATAGAAGAAATTTTATTTTCGTTTTCTTCTATTGTATAAATAATGCAATTAGTTTCGACTATGGATTCCATAATAATGTTGTAGAGTAACGTGTTTTAGGAATTGAACTTTAGGTACATGTTATTTCAAGTTTGTATTCGAATAAAGAACAATTCAAATCAGCTGGTTTCACTTGTCCTTTCTAAATCTAGTAACAATTGTTCTAAAACAACCAATTTACGTTTGAATTCAATCTTGGATTGACGGAACTTTATATGACAAATATACATAAAAGTCAAGATTATTTAGTATACCTGACTATTTAACTGAATAGGTAAATTTTACTAGAATCTTTGCTTATATAAATATTTAAATAATTAAGGAATGTTATTAAATGATATTCGTTATTTGGAATGAATGTGTGAAACATTGAAAATTCTAATAATTATTAACTACGTGGTAAATATCAGGGATAATGCTATATTTTCTTGAGTATAAACAGATTCACCGCTGGGTAAAGCTCAATGGTCAAAGGGTTTGCTTTGCAATCCAAAGGTTGTGGATTCGATCCCCGATGGAGGTTAAAAAAACGATTTCTGAGCTCTAAAATACTCCCGGTTGGTGTGAATTTGATCCCTCACCCGCGAAATGCCAGTCTTTGTCTAATAATTAAAATTGGTGGTAGACGAAAGTCGTCCCGTGAAGACCACCCATTCATTGTAATCTCTAATAATAAGGATGATGCGTGAATCTCGGGCTGTAGTCTATGACGTTGGCGGATCAACACTCCACATGCAGCGCTTTGCCATATACACCATGGTAAGCGTCATAGAATCCCACAGATGAAACTTCAAAAATTACTTCACCTATAGAAGGCACTTCGAGACTCGCGGTAGTATGTATACTTATTTCACATCCTTAGACTGAGGTCTATTTGACATCTAACTGATGCACCTAGTATTACGGGAAGGCCTTCAACCACTCTCTAACAAGTAGCTTTTTGCGTGCGTCCAGTAACGGGTCCCCATTTGGGTCTCCAAAAACAGGACGGAACAGGGGAGGTTTTCACCAAGCGAGTTCTATCGCCATCCGTCGGTATTCTCCTGTATGTGTTTACATATAAGAATATACTGTACAAAACAGGTGATAAAATAAAGTGATAACTGATCGGAAGTAGTCAATTATTTGGGAATAAAAACATTAAATAGTATACTAAATTTTTTGATGCGTAGCAACGCGCGCTGGAAAACTATTATTGTAAATAACCGTATATAGACAAGCGAGGTACGTTTTCACCTAGAACACTCTACACCTGTAATAGCTAATAGAGAGTTGCCTTGTGGGCATAATATTTGTTCATTCGCTTTCGTTGATCTTAAAAATATCCACCAAAGATCTACAAACTCGAATCATGCTAATTCAAAAAACAGCTGTGATATTATCATATCTATAAACTGATTTAAAAATATATTGTAACGTCTCATTAACATACTATATAGTTTATTGATAATATTAATTGATTAAACAGAGGAGAAAGCAAGTAAGACTTTTTGAAAATTCAACACGTGGGCTTCGATGAATCATGTACATTCGATGTTAATTTTCAGGTTTCCAACGTCATTCATTCATTTTTTAAACGCAGCAAATTGTTTTTCGAGACATTCAGACAAAATATTTTAATAGGAATGGTGTTGCCACATTTCAAATTATAAAGCATTAACATTTTTTGATAATAACGAATGTTTTAAAAATATGAAACCTTTCGTTTGGCCGTTTTCTTACACACGCAGCACTTTGTAGAGTATCTAATAGTAACGTGGTTTTTGATTGATGGGTCATTTTCAATTATTTGTCCATTATTTTAATTTATATTAAACATTTTTATACTCGTACATACAAATTTGAAACAAATACTATCTTGTATGATATTTCTTTCAATTATCATATAAAATGAAAGCGCTATGAAGAAACAGAAAAAAAATCAATATAAGATGGTATTTGCTTTGGACTTAAATTTCTATTGATAATGTTGATTGTTTTTTTTTAATGATTTTTAAATAATTTTATGAATCTTTTAATTTCGATCCATTTATATTGATCGACGTTATAATTACAAGTTGTATCGTATTATTTCGTTTCCACATTTTCGTTTATCATTACTGAAGTGTGATAATTTCAATGTCACTCTATTTTTTGTCCAAACGATATTTCTTTGTGAAATTCTATAATTTAAATGTTATAAATCTCAGAAGACTATGGAATCTATAATGAAAATCCTTATTTATTATATTTATTAACAATTGTCACACTGTAATAAAGTTTACTTTAAGATTTTCAAATAATCAAAAATGTTTCGACCATCTGCTTACTAAATCGTTAATAAAAAAAAACTTT
This sequence comes from Glossosoma conforme, assembly GCA_022606575.1. NCBI lineage: Eukaryota > Metazoa > Arthropoda > Insecta > Trichoptera > Glossosomatidae > Glossosoma > Glossosoma conforme. The sequence goes on along the minus strand of JAGTXR010000020.1, from coordinate 2,333,895 downwards.
TTCCTTTACTATCATTTTACAAAATAATGTTAAATTATTATCTACAAAGTTTATTGTTACCTTAAAACCACTTCTATTTATTTCTTTATGATGCCTTCAATTTAAACATTTGCTTTTAGCAATTGATATTTCCATCCTCTTTAATCACTAAATTTTCTAAAATTTTGACTGCAAAGATATTTAAACAAAAAGGATTAAATATACACGACTTACTTCCACGTAATAGTATCCAATGTCAGTCCTCACGTGTCACGTAAACAACACTTTGAAACGTAATTAACAACAACTGACGCCTCTTTAATGTTCCAACCATTCGCGTCTGTTCTTCTCGATCCTCTGAAGATCACTGCTGTGCCTTGTCTGGTGGTGTATATAGTGTATATGTCTACAAAGCAACACTCTTCACTGAGGAGTCCTCCTCCAAGTCCAAAACACAGAGTCGGAATAAGGATATCTCCAGTTTTTCTACGCAAGGTCGCATGTCTAAAACACCAGTTTCAGGTTCTTCTTCGTAGTATCAATCCGGTGGATTGGTTTGCAGCAACAAAATCTTGCATCTCGACTCCTCTCGGTCCTCCGCAACCCTCTTCAGCTCAGCATTAGAGCTACAACTCATGTCCTCGAACACTTGCTGCAAATACTCCCAGATTACTGTGATCAAAAGCGAGTTAGTACAACAATTCGGAGAATCCTCCTTTAATTCATATATCTGTATAATCGGATTTATATTTAATTTAATATTGTACATTTTCATATCCCATGTTGTTATTGTTTACTTTTATAGTATTTTACGCGAAATATGCCCATTGAACCACAGTGAATATTTAAATATGTAAAAATAATCCGATGATACTTTTTTTTAGATATGTGTTAATATGAAGCATAAAATAAAAGGCTATGTTTCAGTTTTTAACGTAAAATTGATGCCGAAATTACATTTTTTTTTAATGTTTCACAAATTAAATTATTTTTTGTGATTAAATACTCCCTGTTTGTGTTGGAATTCTGTCAAGCCTATTAATCAAAATCTGTGGTAGACAAAAGTCGTTCTGTGAACACTCATATATACTGAGTCTCTTCGTAAATGTGGATGATGCACGAGTGCCTAGTTTTAGTCTAATAACATTGGCTGATCAACAACCTTAACCGACTTTTATCTACCACCAGTTTTTATTAATAACATATGACTGTAATTTTACGGGTGAGGGATTAAATTCACATCAACCTGGGGACTCAATCCGTGGGGGATTGAACTCACAACGTTATAATAAGCAAACGCTTTTACACTGAGTCATATTTTCCGGCAGGATCTTAGGATCAAATATGCCCCGCAAGTGTCGGACTAATCCTTCGGTGTCGTAAGCAAATGCTTACTAAACCATTTCCTTATCGAGAGAATGGACTTTACTTTTGTATTGGTCCCTGTATTTCTCCATCTCCGCCTGTCGGTATTCTATTGCACGTGTTTAACTTTTAAATCTTGATTCCGCCCTGGGTTTTACCGGTCCCATAACGGTTAGTCGCGAGCTTGGCGGGGCGCGGCTGCTCGCGCTTGTCCCACATATCAGGGCCTTGACCGCCGGCAGTTTTCACTCGGCCTAGGAACTTCTTTCTTCGTCTGCGAAGAGGGGAACTCAAACAAAAAAGATTTTTATTCTCTTTCATCGATTCTATCACACTTCATTTATCATTATCCGTTGCATATGTTTATCCCAAGCTGCTGCCACACAATAAGCTGCCAATGTTTACTCTCTATAACAAGACAACAGATACCTACGTAGAATATTTCGTTGACGATAGTTTGACTAGATTGAATGTGCGAGGAACATCAAGCAGTCTTCTCTCACTTATAAATTTAGCGAAAAGGCGTCTCATTCATAACTTCAATAAAGGCTAAAATACATTTATTTTTAGTAATTAAATATACACATACAATTATACATCAAATTTTTATATACGCATCAATTCATTCAGAAAAATATCGGCAGATGCGAGATTCGAACCACGAACCTTGGAACCAACTATTGCTCAGGTCTTTTACACCGCCTAGTCCACTCGACTATTTCTCCGCCTAACACTTATTTTTATTTCAATTAATCTCTAACACGAGTCTTAGTTTGTCAAAAGTAATACATACTTTATAAAGAATATATATAAAGTGGTACCTTGACATACTAGTGCCCTAATATACGAGTTTTTGAGATACGAGCCGTCGAGCGAGCGATTTTTTGATTTGAAATACGAGTAAAATTTGAGACACGAGAAATCGGCTTAGCGGGTCGGCCGGTTGCACACGAATAGCGCGTCACGATTTCCCGCGTCTGGGGGGCCACGGTCAGATACTCAGTGTGCTCTCGCTGTGAAAGCATCTTTGATCAATTAATTTAAATTTAAAAAATTTGCTTTGAGATACGAGTAATTTGAAATACGAGCTAGGTTGCGGAACGAATTAAACTCGAGGTACCACTGTATAATAAACATTTTGAACTAATCTTTCATAATACTCATACATAAGGAACAAAATCTTGTAAGAGTGTATTGAACTATTTTTTAACATTTCACAGATCTTCTAACTTTTTATAACTATTTTTTAATCATTCATTTTTCATACAATTATTAGCTTATATTTTGTGTTCATGTATCGTATATAAATTGCACCTCTTAAATAACGTAATGTATAATTATAATTATATATTACAAGACATAAATCACTTTCTCCATGCGCAATTGTCAAAACAGATTTCGATTTGTCATTCGAGGACATGTACACAAAAGTATTAGTTAATCTTATTACTTTCACTCTTAAAATGGATAATTATTTTATATTTCTTCTATATAAAGGACAAATCCGACTTATCCTTGAATACGGCAGTCACCTTTTGATTGAAGCCCCAAAATACATTTTAAACTTAATTGACTCAGTTCAAAGAAGAGCTATTCGTTTGATAAACAGTGACACTCTTACGTCTAACCTGCAATCAATGGAACACATGCGGAAGATTCACTTAGTCTCTTCTACTGTTATTACCACGGACGCTGCTCTTCGGAAATTGAAGAACTAATTCCTCCTGATCCCACCCACAATACGACCTCGTCGCCGTTGGCACACAACTGAATCGGTACCGGGCGCCGCGGTCGGTGACACCCAGCGCCGCAAGTGGCGATCTACTATATAACTAGTCCTTCTAACGGCATTACAAAATGACATTACATGCGTGTTTGATGAGCTAACGAAAATAATAGACGAAAGAATGTATATTGAGGTTTTTGGTACCTGTCAAAAAGGGGGGCTATATCATGCTGATGTCATAGTGTACGCTATATAAGGGATTAAATGTACCTAGATATTTTTTTATTAAATACTCCAATATGTAAACAATATTTTATAGATACGATATACCTATTATACATAAAAAATATTTGCTTATCCACTGTTTGACGAAAGTCTTCTCAAACCTTTTATTTTATTTTGGACCATGCGAAAGAAAAACTCAAGCTTAACAAAATAAATCAAAGAAAATACAAGTACCGTAAACAGCAATTCGAGTATTGTATGTCACTGGGTTAACATAATTTATGATTTTTTAGCCTTCTTTTCGTTTTTTTTTAATTCACGAAAAAACTTTAAAACCACTGATATCTGAGTAGTTACGCACACATTACAATAGAGTGCAATACATTAATACTTTTTAAAATAAATTAACATCAATTTTTGTTATTTTAAAATATATTTATTATGATCTCAAGCGTGTTTATACATTCAATAAGGAAATTGTTTTTCACCCTCAAAAAGCATTAAATTCAATGCTAAAAAAACTGTCAACAGTTTGAGGGTTATCTTCAGTAAAAAAAAAAAGACTTTTATAAATATTAGTATTGATATCGTCGCTTATTCTCGCAAATATTACGTATTATTTGATAAATTTTGGCGGAAATGCAAATAAATCTGTTGAAATTTGTTTTAATAGATTCTTGTGAAAATTCGCGGAAAAGCATTCTGAAAGATGTTCTCAAAGTTAAATATTTATTCTGCAAAAGCGATATTATTGACTTGTTATTAGATGAACAGTATGGCACAGTGGTTATGTGCACAACTGTGTCTTATCCAGCTGCAAAAGTACATCATCACCCATCTAACTGTATACGGGGTTTATGTTGGGATACAATGAGTTGAGAACTAGAAGAGATGTGTGCTTGAGTATGTATTTATTTCGGCAAGTGCGCGGCGTCTTCAGAAATGCTGCTATTTTGTTGGAAATCGGTTTGTTTGTCCCTGACAATTATTTAAGGATATGGAGGCACAGATTGTTTGTTCTTCCTAGAAGTAATACTAATCTGCCAGAGACTATGCCTCCATATCGCCTCGAATAATTGATATATTCCACTTGAGAGAAGCCCAGTTTCGACATGAGCTCCACGAATTTATTTATTAAAGTAATTTCGTGGAGTCTTCTGTTTAGCGAGCTTCGGGAATTTTTAATAATTATTTTTAATAATAGTAAATACCTAATTGCTTCTCTTGTATTATATCTTATTTCAGGATCGTATTTCAGGATCGTATTAAATATATTTGTATTTGTAATGTTTCTGAAAAAAAAAAAAAAAAAAAAATTGAAAATTGAAATAATCATTAGTGTGGTTTTCGGTAGTTTAAGGAAATAAAGCAATAATCGGCGCGGACCAAAACATGAATGAGTCACCGTCTTATGCTCACCGCGTGTCGCTGATCGGATTGAGCTGACCCTTAGGACTAAATGGTCCAGGCCTCGAGAGCGTCGGGATTATTACCAGATCTCGTAAAAAAATACGATTAACAAATCACCCAAAAATATGCCTCAATTACTATCAGGGTCCTTGCCCTGGAGGTTGTCGGGAACTATATTCTTTCACAGATGAACTTTTAGGTGCAGAGATGTCTTGGAACGAAGAATAAACAGTGAAGAATGAATATGGGAAGAAAAAAATGTCTTATTCTACCAACTACAAAGCCTGAAAGAGCATACTATACCGAACGTATTGCTCTTCTTCGGTGCTCTTTTTCTTCATTGTGTGTCATTTAGCACAAGTGTGAGGATATACTCGTATGTGGCCCAAGTATTTCACCATTGACAAAGTCGCTAGTTTCTTGCCCATGAACTTTTTTTTTTTCAATTTATTTATTTTCTTTCACTACAGAACATTACGAATTTAAAAAAAAACAAATCGTTACTGAAGAATATTTATAATATTTATAAACAAATATAGGTACTTGTGATTAAGTACTAAAAACAAATCAATAAAGACAAGCAAAAGAAGGTCTCAATGCTCATCAAACAGACGTCTCCAACAAATAATTTCTTCAAATAAACTCGTGGAGTTCATGCCTGAATTGGGCCTCCCTTACGTGAAATATATCAACATCCCAGGCATCTTCTTGGTGTCAGCGACGTCAAATTATTTCTTCCCACTATCTGGCAACATCGATAGCCCGTGTGTTGCCTAGCATTAGGTCTTGAGGTGTGCAGCTTGTTGGGCACATGGAGCAGGATCTTAGGTGTGAGGCGGTCTGCAAGTCTCCGCAGTCGCTCAATAGTGTCTCTCCCTGCCGAAGAATTCCCCACCGCTCGAGGTTGTTCTTTGTTCAACCCAGCGACGAAAACAAAAGAAATTCCAGGCGATTTGGTTGAACAGTCTGATCCCTCTCCCACGAGGCATAGTCACTGGCAGATTAGTGTTACTATATGGGAGAGCGAATAATCTTTGCCTCCTTATTCTCAGATATTTATCGGGGACACACAGACCGATTTTCAATAAAATTTCAGGGTTCCCGAACACGCCACGCAACAGCCGGAAGAAATGCATACCTAAGCACACATCCCTTGATGTCTTAACTCAATTTACCCCAACATACCCTGTATATTTCACTATTGGTAGGATCACTGATTCATTATTGAGCTTAAAGCACAAACCATTGATTTTGCGAGGTTATACTCTTATCTGAACTCATGTGATTCAGCATATTGTAACCATCTTGCAAAGTTAAAGAAACACTCTGTTCGTTGTACTTCTAGTAGTTTCTATCAGCTCGTGGCGTACGTGCTTGTGGTAGACCTGGCGTGTGAAATAAATCATGAGAAATTATGGAGACCGGTTGTAGGCGATTAGGTTTTTTGTATTCTCGTCACTTCTGAAGGGAAAGAAGGTGATTTCTTCAAAGCAAGTGTGAGAGCGAGAAAGGAGTACATACTATCAGAAGCATGCGAACAAATCTATCATGTAATTATCTTAGCTACGGTTGGACATCTGCAGTGCCGGCTCTAGAACCTGCGACGCCCCAGGGCTAATTTTTTTCTGCCGTATGTAATATCTATAAATATGAGAAAGATTGCCCTTGGCGCCCCTAGCTCATTCGACGCCCTGGGCCACCGACCCACTGCGCCACCCACTAAAACCGGCACTTGACACCTGACTGCTGCATTAAGTTAATTTACAAGTAACAAATAAGAGTTCTTAAAACTATCGTATCTAAAATTTTAAACAGCAATTCCATAACGATGAAATTACTCTATTCGATCATTGCATATTTTTATTTAATTATTTTGATATCAGCTTGATATATCTCTTTTAGGCTGATGCCGAAAAGCCTCGATAAACGATCTTTGTCTCTTATTTTTGTTCGCTCGCCTTACATTCACATATATGATAATAATGTTAATCTTAATTTTATATATAATACACAGCGTTTGCATACACCATTTTATTTGTTTTAACAGTTGCTCCATTTCGTGTTGGTTCAATTTGCAACTATAGTTTCATATTTTGCCGCGATAATCTTTAGGGCGCTGACTGTGACTGTGACTGTGCCCATCAGAGTCTCCGCCCGACCGCTGCCCACGATACAACATGTTATGGTCGGACAGGGAAACCGAAGTCTTAACTGTGAAATATATATGAATTGTGCTTCTAAATAAGTTATTTGCTTTGCGACCTGCTCCTGCATCCTTCCTCCACTTCCCGATAACGAACCCGCGACCTTTTGTCGCCTTTTTAAAGATGGGAGATGTAATTTTTTATGTGTTGTAACTACTGACATCCATATACATGTTTGTTTATTATTTTCTTCCTTTTTGTTTTATTTTTATAATAAGTATTTTAATAAAACTCGAATTTAACACGGGCGAGATACATACAAGAAATAATATAGAAGGAAGAAGAAACATGAATAAAACCCTTCGGTTTCACAAACCGATCTAACCAACTGCATTTTTTGTTCTAGGTGGATGTTGCGGTTCCACCAAGAAGAGGACCATCGTTGGAGGATGGGCTTGGGCGTGGTGGCTGGTGACAGATGTCCAAAGACTCTCACTAGAGGTAAACTAACCATTCATCAGCTATTTTCCTTATTATATAAGTCGGTACCTCCTAAGAACTCAAAAAGAAGACTCCACTTTGTTGAGGCTCTGAAAATTATTGTATTTGAAATATTTCAATTCTCTTGCTATATTGTACTTAATTATTGACAAAAGAGTATTATTATTATATTAGTGTATAGCGCTCTTTTATGACCGACTGATCATTCCAAAAGCGCTTCTTTGCCTCTCTGAGTAAAAAGGTGGGTCTTGAGTCTGCTTCTGAAGGATGCCTTCGCTTTAAGCGTTCTTATGCTTTCCGGTAGCGAGTTCCAGGCCATTGGTGCCGCGTAGCTGAAAGCCTGATTGCCAAAGACCGTGCTAGGACTACCTCCCGTCAGCTGCAGGGTGCTTCTATTTGCTCTAGTCGATCTGAGTGTCTCTCCACGCGCGCTTATTTCTGAAGGCTTGATAAGTTCTCTGACAAATATCCCGGTGCAGTTCCGTTGAGTGCCTTGTAAGCTAAGAGGCATAATTTGTACTGGATTCTAGCCGGAACTCTCAACCAATGCAGTCGGTGTAGTATTGGAGTAGGCGACAGTACAGGATTCCCCAGTTGATTCTAGTGGGAATGTTTATTTTTATTTTTGTGTAAACACATACATGAAAATAACGACAGATGGTTATAATAATTCTGAAGTGTCATGTGTGGAACTCTATGACGCTTACCATGGTGCATATGACTAAGCGCTGCATTTGGAGTGTTGATCCGCCAACGTCATAGACTACAGCCCGAGATTCACGCATCATACTTAATTATTACATTAATTTACTATGAATGGGTGGTCTTCACGGGACGACTTTCGTCTACCACCAATTCTGATGAATAGGCTATGACTGGCATTTTACGGGTGAGGGATCAAATTCAGAAATCGATTAAAAATTCTTTTTTTAATCTCCGTCGGGAATCGAACCCACGACCTTTGCCTTTTAAAGCAAACGCTTTGACCATTAAGCTATACTTGCCGGCAAGAGATCTAAAGAAAACTGATCTGTAAATAAATATCTCCATATGTAAATAAAATATGCTACTGCTTTTTGAACTTTTAAATTTACACTAAATTTACAAACACTATAGATGAAAAAATGGTTTAGAATTTCATTAGTTTGTACTAACATCCCCTTAATGAAGGAAAGACACGACTTCACGTCGCCGGGATAGTTTTTGATCGAATGGTGGCGGTATGAGGAGCAGATGAACAACACACAGACTTTTTCAGAAGCAGATATATTCTCAATAACCTTGACAAACTTTCGACCAGGATCGAGTTACATGCTTTCAGGCACCGGGCCGACCACATCCCGACACACGTTGTGGTCGGGGAACAACTACTAAGCGCTCGTAGTAGGCGAGAGAGCCCAGCGCCGCAAATGGCGATCTACAGAAACTAATCGCTGACCAATGACAGACAGCCACGTACAATACTAATGACACACCCGTGACCGGATTTGTCAAAAAACCAATATGGCGACACATGCATGTCCGACGAGCGAACAAAAATTAGAGACGAAAGATTTATATTGAGGTTTTCGGCAATGGTTATATCGAGCTGATATCAGTACCAATAAAAATATTATTTAAAAAAATGCATTTCCAATTTTGTTTTATATATCTAAGAAAGCCAGGTCGAATGAAGATTTAAATGATGTGCTAGTTATGACAGTTTAAAGCTGTGTATCTGACAGAACTCATTGCGACCGACCGGAGGCACCAAAATATTGCGATCGTTTTTTTTATGTAATCGCATGCAGGAGAACACACTCAGTCAAGACCATTGCACTCTATGACGCTCAGACAGGGAGGCTGGACGCTGCATGCGGGAAACGTGTGTTGTGTTCGTGTTTGTGTGTGGGTTGGGGAGATTGCAAGTGTATATTTATCTGTTTCTGGAAGTGATGTAGATTGTAGGAAGGAGGAAACACAGTCGCTGGAAGAGCATTCAATAGCTTACCGGTGGCATTAAAGAAGGAACTTTGGAAACTGACAGTTCTTGGTTGACACATATCAACGGTGTATGGATGTTCGGCAAGTGCAAGACGAGTTTGTCAGATGTGGGTAGGTGCAGGAGGAATTAGTTCTTTAAGTTCCGAAGAACAGCGACCGTGGTAATAACGGTAGAAAAGACTAATAGAACCAATATTACGCCTGTGTTCCATTTATTGCAGGTTAAACGTAAGAGTGTCATTGTTTATCAAACGAATTGCTCTTCTTTGAACTGAGTCAATTAAGTTTAGAAGGTATTTTGGGGCCCCAATCCAAAGTTGACTGCCGTATTCAAGGATAGGTCGGGATTTGTTCTTTATATAGAAGAAGAAATGGTTTATCGTTGAAATACCGACGTGATCTATATAATACACTTAGTTTTTTCGAAGCGAGACCGGCTTTATGCTTAATTGACTCGTAATATTTGATATTATTCGAGATTGATAATCCAAGCATGTTGACGGAGCTTGCTTTCGGAAGAGAACAACCGTTGAAAGGTACAGGATCTATAGCAGTCGTCTTGGTGGAGAAAGTACACGATTGGGTTTTGGAAATGTTGAAACTGACGAGTTTGAGGTCACCCCATCGTGAAACCCTTTCAAGAGACATGTTCGTCTTCTCCACCAGATATTCCCTTGCAGCAGATAGTTCCGAATGTTTCGAAGATTTATGGAAGATTGTGAAGTGATGATTAACAAACCTTCATCGTTGTGTGGCAGGTCATGACGCTGAACCCGATGTGCGAGAGCGTCGAAACGTCTCAGGGGGTGCCCTTGACCGTCACAGGAGTGGCGCAGTGCAAGATCATGAAGGCCGACGAGCTGCTGGGCACGGCTTCCGAGCAGTTCCTGGGCAAGTCCGTCAAGGAGATCAAGATGACTATCCTGCAGACGCTCGAGGGACATCTCAGGGCGATATTGGGTGAGTCTTCAAAACCTAACCTAACGTTCATAATTGTTGTATCAAACTGTAACCTAACATGAAGTATTCGAGGAGTTATAATTTTTGTCAACAGTCTATTATATAGATCAGCGGTCGGGGAACTTTTTTAACCATTACCTCAAAATATTTTTGCGTAAGTCGATATTACCCCTTACCCCCATTTTGAAAAGAAGACAATAAATGTATATTTAAATAAACATTATTTTTTAAATTAATATACACGGAAAATAACAAAAAAAGTTACAGAAAATAATAAGTTTTATAAAATAGAAAACTAGAAAAATTTCCTTATTACCCCAATAAACACATGTTTACACCATTTGGGGTAATTTACCCCGGTTCCCCGACCGCTGATATAGATAAAGTAAGTACATGTATTTATTGGTAATCGACTTAATTAACAAAGATATAAAGAATTTATGTGTGTGAGATCATGTAAGTAATTTGTAAACATTTTTTTTTAAATAAAAGTGCTACGAGTTAATAAGAGCTGCAGTGGTCCGAAATACATAAATGTACAAATGTATGTCCAATCACCCATAATAAAATAATATGATATAATGTAATTTTTGTACATTTATTTTTAATGCAAGACTTAAACAAAACTTTGCAAATAGGCCTACACATAGTAAACATTTTACAAGAGTATATACCATCTTCCTGTCAGAAGACAAGAGTTTCGGTATTTAAGTTTTAAAAACGAAAAGAATGATTTGAAAAGCGAATTGATTACAAAAATAACAATATGTACATGATTATTTATTAATGAAAAATATTCTTCTATTGATTTTTTGTATAAGCTTTTTTATTGAAAACTTATTAAATATTAGGTTTGGTTCTCGGATGTTGCAAGTATAAATTGATAATAGTATTTCAAATTTACGGTAGATGCCGTTAGTAAAAAAGTTTAAAATTGTATTATCATTTCACTGACAATATAAAAAATATATATTCTCAGTTTTATTATTACTTCTTTCATTTGCGGCATTTCATTATATATTTTTATAGCTGCGAGTTATAAAAAACTAATATTTAATATAAAATTTGCTTGTAACGTAATGAAGCACTAAGCTGTTTTTATATTTGCGTTTTACTGTGTAATATTTTTTAGCATCCTACTCTAGCAGTACACGAAGCCTTTGCCTTAATAGTCCTCGTTTCAGAAGCATATGAAAATACAAATTGGAGATCTCTTTTTAATTGATAATTAACCTATATCTTACGTTTGAAAGGAAGAAATTCATTTTACTTGTAGTTGGGCTGCAAAGCGGCCAGCGGAGAAGTCCTCAAGGCTTATAATGATTTGATGATACTCTTAATAAGCTTCGTACCAAGTTAACTCCGCAAGTTCCTATGAATACAAGATGTAGTGATAATGGACACAAAAAATGGCAATTTTCAAAATTCCTTCTTCATACCACCGGTAAGCTTGGCATGCTCTTCTATTATATGTGGTTCCTTCTTCATAGAATCTGGATCTCTTCAAGAAACATATCAATACACCTCAAACCTCGCTTTACGGCCTAGATACGTTCCACGAAACTTGAACGCAAAGCGAAAAGCCGTATAAGGAATCAATTATTGTCATACAAATTTGTACATTTTTTTCCTTGATAGTCATTAATTAATTGGCATTCTCCTCAATCCATAAAATCAATGTTTCTTCCATTTTTTCTATAATTTTAGGCCGAAAATCGAAAACGTGCCTTAATTGAAGAGGGAAGTTATAGCGAAATGCCGTATAAAGAGCGGCCGTATAGCGAGGTATGCGTGTATACACTTGTAATGTCCCCAACCCTCGCACAAACACACCACATATTTCCTACATTCAGCGTCCAGCAGTTTTTGCTGAGCATCATAGGTGGTGTCACGACCTATCATCGCCAGACAATACGTTCAACGACTCATCGGTAAGGACGTAGGGCGCACTGAACATCTGGTGCACGGGACATTTGACGCACGGGAAAACTAATGCACTGCCTGTCTCGCTACCCTAACATAGCCTAACCTAACCTAGGATTTTTCCCGTGATCGTGTAGAGTCCAGAGATCCATAATTCTCGTTATCGAAATAACTTAGGTTATGTTAGGTTAGCGAGACATCCAGTGTACCAGTTGTCCCGGGCATCAATTTCGTCTCCCCTTCAAACCCAACGTCGTTACCGATGAGTCGTTGAATTTATTGTTTGGGGACGAAATGCGGCGGAACCGAGTCTACTGTTTTCAAACAGTTATGCTCTTCAACATGCCTTTATAAAAAACAGTTCACACTTCTATAGAGTTATAATCGTGAAATGCCGGCGAGTATAGCTCAATGGTCAAGGCGTTTGCTTTGCAAGCCAAAGGTCTTAGGTTCGATCCCCGACGGAGATTCAAAAATTTCGATTTTTAATCGATTTCTGAGCTCTGAAATACCCCCGATTGTTTTGAATTTGATCCTCACCCGTAAAATGCCAGTCATCGTCTATTAATTAAAATTGGTGGTAGACGAAAGTCGACCCGCGAAGACCACCCATTCATAGTGAATTCTTGTAATAATAAGGATGATGTGTGAATCTCGGAATATAGTCTATGACGTTGGCGAACACTCCACATGCAGCGCTTAGCCATATGCACCACGTCATAGAATTCCACTGTTGAGACTTCAGTATCGGTATTCTCCTGTATGTGCTTTAAATAAAAAAATGAATTTATTAATTTAAAATTACTTCAGCTTTAAGTAACAGTTATAAATTTGGTCGGGTATAAATGGATTATGCAAAATTATTACTGAAACAAAATAATTATATGGTGCCGTACCAAAAACTAGTTTACAGAGATTTCTAACAGTATAGTAGTTTCATAAAACATGACTTTCAAATTTTAATGATTATGACTTTGGGTGAGCAGTATCATAAAGAAGTAAGGTTAACCTATCTAATACATTAATAATATACAAATATAAATATATTTTATGATTCTATTGTCCGCAATGCGTCGCTTTGGAGAATGAGACCTTCATCATTTGCATATCCGCTTCACAGTTGGAACATATGGTTGTCACAATTTTTTGTCATGAAGTTCCGTCAGCCGCCATGATTTTCGCCACGTCCCATGTCAGCTCTGCCTAACAGAGCTGCGCCAAATACATTCAACGTAGTTTTGATTAATTTAATAGAGAATTAAATAATGAGGAACGTTGCTTTTAACATGGTTTTGATTTTATTCACCTCTAGCACATACTCTAAAACCTGTACAGACAAGCAAGGACGACCGCAGTCCGACATGACGTTCGTGGAGGTACAATTCTTAGAACATACCTACCGTATTCTTAGAACATACCCACGACTCTCCGGACCGATGAAACTTGAGTATGTAATTGCCATGGAGATATCAATAATGCTCGTAAAAAGATAATCTGACACCAACTCACAACTAAATCATCAATCCTGAAGAAGACCCCTGAGACTTATCACTTAAAAATAAATATGAAAACAAAACGAATTATTTTTAATTTGTTAATTTTTTAATTAAAATTAATTTAAAAACTATATACCTGTATATTATCAGATCTAAATAAAATAATTTTTAGAATTTATCCCACAATATATTTGTTGACGACATGTTTCAGCCACGTCGAATGGCCATTTTCAAGTAATTTCAAACAACTTGAAAATGGCCATTCGACGTGGCTGAAGCATGTCGTCAAAAAACATATTGTGGGATAAATTGATATTGTGGCTTTCGGGTTTAGCCGTTGTGGCGAACTTCCTTCAACCAATATTTCGACCGCTATTGCAGGGGTCTTCTTCAGGATTGATGATTTATTTAGTTTTGAGTTGGTTTATGCAGACTAAATAAATCTTCAATCCTGAAGAAGACCCCTGCAATGGCGGTCGAAATATTGGTCAAAAGAAATTCGCCACACACGGCTAAACCCAAAAGACACAATATCAAATCTGGCCGTGAAAACCAAAGAAGTTATTCATTTTGATACACTTCACTGAAGTTTTACCCTTATCATCTTTATTCAGTGAATTGAGCAAACATGCGAATCGTATCGCTTGTGTGGGTAGCCCTTTATAGATTGTTCAAAAGACCATTTTTAAATTGAAAAGGGTTATGTTTTTACCCTTTTTCTGTTGATAACGGGACACTTCACGTTACTCCTTATCATCTATAACTCGTATTCAGCATCCTTCCGCAGTTATTTTGATGCCATCAAAAAAACACAGATTATTATTTATAACATTTTATATAGATGACTAAATACAATAGCAATTATTTGTATGCACGGTTCTTTTTCGATCGCCAAAGTTAACCCTTTCGCATCGGTAGCCGATATATGCCGTGTAAGATTCCCCTACCGTTAACATTCTTAGCCGTGATATATCGTTTTGTTACTTTCTTAGAATCGTTTTTTATGCATCATCTGATAGCTAAAGGATACAAGAACCAATATGATATATGATAATAGACCAGATAAGTACATTTATGCTTCAAATACTAGTTTTATAACTGACATATTAATTTGTGTTCCACCGAGCCGTAATGAAAGGGTTAGGCAAAATTGGATGCTTACCAGAACTTGAATGTGTCACCAGCTATAAAGAACAAATCCGACCTATCCTTGAATACGGCAGTCTCCTTTGGATTGGAGCCCCAAAATACCTTCTAATCGTAATTGACTTAGTTCAAAGAAGAGCAATTCGTTTGATAAATAATGACATAATTACGTCTAAACTGCAATCAATGTAACACAAGCCTAATATTGGTTCACTTAGTCTTTTCTACCGTTATTACCACGGTCGCTGCTCTTCGAAACTTAAAGAACTAATTCTTCCTGCACCCACCCACAACCGACAAACTCGTCTTACACTTGCCGAGCATCCATACACGGTTAATGTGTGTCGACCGAGAACTGGCAGTTTCCAAAGTTCCTTCCTTAATGCCACCGGTAAGCTTTAGAATGCTCTTCCAGGGTTTGTGTTTCCTCCTTCCTACAATCTGGATCTCTTCAAGAAACACTTGCAATCTCCCCAACCCACACACAAACATGAACACAACACACATTTCCAGCATGCAGCGTCCAGCCTCCCTGGCTGAGCGTCATAGAGTGCACTGGTCTTGACCGGCTATGCTCTCCTGCATGCGATTACGTAAAAAAATAACTAAGTGGCTGCAATTTGCGATCACCATATGTTTCATATATGCAATGGAAATGGCTAAAATAAGAATCTATAGATGTAACAAGTTTTAGTATATTAATGCGTCGAACGTCATACCGAAGACTTATGTAGTAAATGAAGCAACAGGTCAAGTATTTATGTATGCAGATCACCAGATTTATCTCGAGATAGATAACTAGGCTAACTTTATCTTCTGATCAAGGCCCGTGGTTCATACATCTTCATTTACACAACAATGTAAAATAATACTGGGAGGACGCATTTATTTATTTACAATGTAATAATTTATGCAGATGACTCCCGCAACGGCGGAAAAAATGTTGGAAAGAAGCAGAAATTCGCCAAACACGGCTCAACCTAAAAACTATGAAAATCTGGCACACTGCGAGGACGTATACAAAACATACAATAACGCATGCGCTGCAATGCCACCCATTCCTGTTTTTTCCGTTTTAGAGTGTTTTTTTTTTTTCAGAATTTTGTGGCTTACAATTTATGTAAGTTTTATCGCAATGCATTGAACGGTATAGGAACGCATGCGGTTAACGAAAACATTGATTTTTATACATAATATTATATATAATTAGCTGGAAATTTCCTTTTACGTTGTCTGAGGTCAAAACTAGTAAATCACATGGTTTTATTACCCACTCATGTGTAATATTTAATACTAGTATTTGAAGGATAGCTTCATTGCTTATGTATTGCAAAAGGTCTATTAGAATGTTATGCAAGTAACTAGAAACATGTGACAAGTTACCTCATAATTATGGACGTATAATGTTTATTATAATTTAATTATATACAATAACAATTTTCTTGGAAAATTCCAATAATCCACACGAACTTAGTGAAATAATTAATTAATTTCTAGTCAGTTTTGCCTTGATAAACTGCAATGATTTATAATTCAATATTCAAAAAAAAAAAAAAAAACAATTTAAAAGCTCCGCAAGCAATTTTCCAAAACATTTGTTTGAAGCATCTTCATGCACGGCTGTGAGACATGGTGCTTATCTGAAAGTGATAAAAAAAGACTAGAGGCCTTTGAGATGTGGTCACACAGAAGAATTCTCGGAATTTCCTGGAGAGACCACGTCACGTACAATGAGGTTCTCAGGATAATCAAGGCACCTAGTAAGAATCATCTCAGAGAGGCGAGCCCGATGGATCGGTCACATCATGCGCCACGATGGTCTTCTTCACGACATTGTGGGGGGGATGGTTGAAGGTAGAAACTGTAGAGGGCGCCCTACACGGGAGTATTTGCAGCAGGTGTTCGAGGACATGAGTTGTAGCTCTTATGCTGAGGACCGAGAGGATTGGAGATCAAGATGCAAGATTCTGTTGCTGCAAACCAATCCACCGGATTGATACTACGGAGAAAGATTTAGATTTGTTTTTCCTCTTTTCGTCCACTTTTCTCGTTGCTTGAGATGTTGATTAATAGTTTCGGTCAAAGATAGATGTTGTAACATATTTCCAAGCTTTCTTAAACCGTTGACATGTGTCTAGTCAGGAAAATCAGTTCTTACTTTTAATTAGACGTACAAAACATCGAGTAATCTTGTGTGTTCTTAATTTAAAACCGTTAAAAAATCCGAATAAAAAATTGCTTCAACCACTTCTAATATAAGTAATTAAATATACTTATAATGTATATAAAATTCTTTAAACGAGTCAATTCATTCAGAAAAAATATCGGCAGGAGCGCGATGCGAACCGCGGACCTTTGGAATCAACCATTTTGACCAGGTAATTATACCGCTCGGCCACCGCGGCCAATTTATTCCGCCTGAGCTGACTCGCTTGGAACTTTCTATACAAGTTATCAGCGTATGATAGATGTCGCTATAGTATATATTCAAAGTGTGTATGTTTTTATTTTTTTATTATTCAATCAGAATGCATTTATTCAAAAGCTCAATATTATTACTAGTCCGCGGTTCGCATCCCGCTCCTGCCGATATTTTTTCTGAATGAATTGACTCGTTTAAAGAATTTTATATATTGTATATGTATATTTACTTACTTATAATATTGTAATATAGTCAATGATCTATAAAAGTAGATTAGAATATTGAAAATAATAAAATGATATTCTAATAAATATTTAAAAAAAAAACATATAGCTTCTAATATAATATTTAAATTTATAATAAAACAACATCTTATACCGAGCACTGCGACACACCTAAATACCTAGGGGTCAAGCTGGATAGGACCCTCACTTATCAGAAACACTGTCAGTCTGTTAAGCAAAAGGTGTTCACCAGAAACAACCTACTCCGAAAAGTGGCAGGTACGAAGTGGGGAGCCCAACCAAACCTGATCCGCACAAGTGCTCTAGCTCTCTGTTTCTCTGCTGGCGAGTATGCTGCGCCAGTATGGGCGAGGTCTGCCCATACCAAGAAAGTGGATATTGCTCTGAATGAAACGTGCCGGGTGGTTACGGGGTGCCTAAAACCTACCCCAATATCAAAGCTATATCAACTCTCGGGCATTGCCCCACCAAACATACGGCGAGAAGTTACTACCAAGAAGGAACTCACCAAAGCAACCCACGACGCACTCCACCCTATGTTTGGGTACCAAAAGATAACTACACGGCTCAAATCAAGAAGAAGTTTCCTACAGTCGACAACGGAACTGGAGATACCTGAGGCCACCCTGCGGCTGAACATGTGGAGAAGCGCAACTGAGGGGAATACTTGGATTGCCCCGAAAGAGGACCTAGCCCCTGGACATGACCAAGGGTGGAATATATGGAGGTCCCTTAACAGACTTCGGACCGGAGTATGCAAGACGAGGACACAAATGAAGGCCTGGCAGTTTTACAGCGGACCGACTGAATGTGACTGCGGCGTGGAGCAGACCCTGTCACACCTTCTGGAGTGTGCGCTGTGCCCGAGTGGCTGCACCCAGGAAGACCTGATGATGGCCAGAAGTAACGCCATCGACGTCGCCCACTTCTGGGCAGACAGGATCTGACCCTGTTGTTTCCGACACGATTATATATTATATATACCGTTAAAAAATAACTAACGTTTTTGCAACAAAAAAAAAACAACATTACATAAGGTTAACAGCACTTATTAAAACCAATTTCCGGAATACGATATTGAAGCAATTAGTCAATAATCTAAACAACTACCTGAAGGCTTAAGGTAAAATAATTCGTTCTAAGAATTGTTTCATACAAATCATATAGGACTGCGTATTGACTAGCGTTTCAAGAAGTGTTTTTGTACGTGGAGTTTTATGTAAACACATGCAGGAGACTACTGACAGACGGCAATAAAATAATACACATGTCGATTTTTATTTTAAGGATAGCTTTAAAAGTGCTGCATTCTTCTTCTTCGTAGTATCAATCCGGTGGATTGGTTTGCTGCAACAAAATCTTGCATCTCGATCTCCTTTTCTTCTCGATCCTCTGCAATCCTCTTTAGCTCAGTATAAGAGCTACAACTCATGTCCTCGAACACTTGCTGCAAATTCAAAAAGAAAGTGCTGTATTTGGGATGTTAAGCTAAAATTATAATAATACAGATTCGCGTATTGTTAATTTTTACGCGGACTCACTATGAAAAGGTGGTGTTCCTGACACGACTTTCTTCTCCAACATTTTTTTATTAACCGTATGGGTGTCATGAGCCCAAATATGGGTCCGCTGCGGGAAGTCCGCCAGTGCCGTGAGCACACTGGTTGTTATAAAACTGTATATTTTCGGTCAATGTTATAGCTTAGGTCTATAGCGAAATCTATCGTCTGACCAAGAAAAAAAATGGTTAAAATTGGACACCATTTAGGGGTTCAAATCTTCGATAATACACAAGGCGTTGCATAGATCTGACATGACATCTTAAAGGTAGCATAAGCTATGACCGTCATTTTACGAGTAAATAATTAATTTTTCACAATAATTAAATTATTTCTATATCCGTTACATGTCTGGGATATATTTCGCCACGAATTACCGTCACTTAGTTTTGTCAGTTGCGACTGTTCATGTCTTATTCCAAGATATCTCTTTACCTGAAGGTTCATCATGGAACATGTATGGTTCCTGAAGACATCTCGGGGAAGAGACAGCAGCTAAAATATCCTAAACAGAGTTTGTGTGATTTGTTAATCGTTTTTTTAAAGAGATTAGATGACTATCCCGACACTCCCATGAACCATGTAATCCTAAGCAGCGGCTCAACTCATCCAACAACACGCAGTACGCAACAAGCGGTAACCAATCCACGTTGGTCCCTCTCCAATATTGCTTTGTTGCAGTGATCCAACGAATCTGCAGAATCCATTTCCCAACCTTACCATTTCTTTATCCATTCCCTCGTATTTCGTGGTTAGCAACGTGTTGCCAAAGAAGCAATTCGAGACTCGCTGTAGTATACGCAGCCTTAGACTGAGGTCTATTTGACATCTAACTGATGCACTTAGAATCACGTGAAGGCCTTCAGCCACTCTCTAATAAGTAGCTTTTTACGTGCGACTAATAACGAGTCCCTATCTGGGTCTCCAAAAACAGGACGGGACAGGGAGGATTTTCATCAAGCGAGATCAAACGATAACCACGCTTACAATTTTTTTTTTTTATTATTTTAAAAATGTCTTATTGTCGACCAACTTAAGGTATTTGAAGGCCATTGATTCAAATTATTTTAAGTATTAACCTACTTTGGGGATCGAACCTACAACCTCTGGGATGCTAATTAAGTGCTTTACTTCTAAGCAAAAGGTGAGTGTATGATGTTGGCTGATTACCAAGTTACCTGTCGGTGAGTTGGCGTTTGAACCTCACTTACTTCCGCTTTGAATGGCCTCTGGTTTCCGGAACTTGCCGCAGCAAGTTGCCCGCATGTAATTACCAATGACCGACCAGGCCTGGTCTACTGCCTTCAAATATAATCAGTTCATATCGCCGTCTATTAAATACTTCACATTAACTTCCCCACCAGACCCGAGAAATTAACACGTATTATATATTATTAATACGTATTAATTAGTGCTAATTTCTCGACTCGATGTGCTGAGTAAATGACCTAGCGGTCAGTGTTGTATAATAAACTAAACACGTGTGTATACACGGTTCGTGGTTCGAGTTTCCACGTTCGTTGTTTATTTTTCTCCGATTTATTGATGAAAGAAATGATATATATTTTTATGTGTAAATACTTACAGAAGAATACCGAGAGATGGTGATAATGATGCTGAAGTCTCATCTGTGGATTTTACAGCGCATACATATGGCGCCGCTAAGCGCTGCATGTGGAGTATTGATCCGCCAACGTCGTAGACCCGACATTCATGCATCATCCAATATTTACAGAAATTAACTACGAACGTGTCGTATTCACGGAACAACTTTCGTCTACCATCAATTTTGATTAATAGGCTATAACTGGCATTTTAAGGAAGGATCAACTTAACATCAACCGAGGAGAAAGAGCTTAAAAATTAATTAAATTTAGTTTTAATCTCCGTCGGGAAGAGAACCCATGACCTTCGATTTGGTAAGCTAACACTTAAGCCACTAAATTATAAAATAATTTTTTAATTTCTTAATATTCATTCAACTTTTAATAATTACAAATATTGAAAGTTCTGTTATTTTTTAACATAAAAAAATATCTCTAAAATAGACGTAGGGTCTCCCAAGTGCATAATCTGCCACTTCTGAGGAAGTAGGTATACACAATGGAATTTATTTCAAATTGAAAATACACAAAAAAATAATTAATAACAAACTTAATTACTTATTATACTCTATTATGCAGTTTCAATAAGAATTGCCATTTAGTAACCTTTACTTTAATAGGTTTATAAATTTAAAAAAAAACTCGTTTTCCGGCCTTTGGTCACAGTTGATTGAGTATCCCTGTCGCAGTCGGAACCTCGTCGCAGGGATTTGAACCAAAGTCCGTGCGACCTTGCCCAACCAATCAGCTGGGTACGTTCACCTGAAGTCGTTCCACGGCACTTGATACGGAGTCACCAAGTCGTATCACGGTACATTACACAGCGGCTCTATTAACCTGTAGACGACGAAATTAATTATGTAACACCATCTTGCTGGAGCACATTTTTTTCTTCCCATCTTCTTCGTAGTTTCAATCCGGTGGATTGGTTTGCAGCAACAGAATCTTGCATCTCGACCTCCATTCCTCTCGGTCCTCCGCAACCCTTTTCAGCTCAGAATAAGCACTACAATTCATGTCCTCGAATACTTGCTGCAAATAGTCCCGTTGGGCGCCCTTTACAGTTTCTACCCTCAACCATGCCCTCCACAATATCGTGAAGAAGACCATCGTGGCGCATGATGTGACCAATCCATCCGGTTCGCCTCTCTGAGATGGTTCTTATTAGTTGCCTATCTTCCTTGATTATTCTGAGAACCTCATTGTTCGAGACGTGGTCTCTCCAGGAAATTCCGAGAATTCTTCTGTACGACCACATCGCAAAGGCCTCTGGTCTTTTTTTATCACTTTCAGATAAGCACCATGTCTCACAGCCGTACATTAAGATGATCCAAACAAGTGTTTTGGCAAGTTGCTTGCGGAGCCCTAAAGAAATATTCTTTGACTCAAGAATTTTGGCTTTTTTATTGAAAGCCAGCCTTGCTTGATGTATTCGACTGTTGACTTCTCTTTTTGTTCTGCCATCCCAGGTGATTGTACTTCCAAGGTATACAAATTCTTTTGCATCTTTTAGGGGTACTCCTAGCATTGATATGTTAATTTTCTACTGCTCATTGCGGCTTACTCTCATGACTTTGGTTTTTGTGCTGTTTATCTTCATATTGTAGTTGGAATTAAATATGTTTTGAATGGATGTCAGCGCTTCCGTGAGTTCATCTTCAGTTTCAGCAATCAGAGCAATGTCATCTGCAAACCTTATCATATCAATCTTTTGGCCATGTATTTTAACCCTCTTTCTATGGCCCATTTTTTCCCTGATGTTATTAATTGCATTTAATTTTTATTATTAATTGCATTTAATTTCTTCCCATATTCGTCCCATATGTGAAACATGTTGTCACCACAAATTGCCGCCACTTAATTCTGTCAGACATATCCCAAGATATCTAAGTAACCAAATGTCCACCTGGAAACATATATAGTTCACGACGACATACAGAACAGTAACCCAGGAACGTGATGCTGTACAATCCAAAGCATATTTTGAGTGATTTGTTAATCGTTTTTTTAAAGACATCGAATTATTAGTTCGACGCTCTCGAGATCTGGAACACTTGATCTTAAGGAGCGTCGTTGTGACCTAACCAAGGTCACGCATTCAAGCAATAGGCGGTAACCGTCCCAAGAATTGATTCGCGTCCTCTGATACTTAACTTTGGTGATCTAACAATAGCTTAATATTATGAATATACTCGTAATATATACTTGACTATTGTTTTATCATTAAAAATGTGAATAATTAAAGTCTTAAGATTATTTGGTTTCAAAAGTTTTAATATTTTTTTACGTTTACTGCATTTAAAAGAGTTAAAAGTAGCTACTAATCCTTTGTGACCTGTTGGCAAAAACCAATTCACGGAATTCGCCATTTTTACCAAAGAAAAATCAATTACTTACGCCTGATAAGAAAAGTCATTTTTGAACACCTTTTGTGTGACCGAAGCGTTATTTTCTATTGTTAGTAATTTCGTAATAGACTAATCTAGGTCACAGTTTTTCAAGCCATTGTACGAGCTTTCGATATCGTTGGCAAGTTCTTTTAAAAAACTTTAAATTTACGCATATTTTTTTTTACCAAAACACGTCATTTTAGGTGTATAGTTTTTCAATTTATGACTATACCTTTAAATTTACTAATTTTCAGCGCCATTCAAGAATAGATGAGGCCCCATTTTAATTCACTAGTTCGGCCCTCTGATGGATGTATCACGACTTTGTTCACTGCGCGCATAATTCATCGGGAAGCCCTAGCGAGTCCTCTCTGACAGGGCCGCATTAGGGCTAATGGGAATACCCGGGCGGCTTTCTCCAAAGGGGCCCCAAAATTCATTCTGTCGACTCTTTCGCACAACTATTTAATCCTAGTGATAAGTGACCTCTCCCAGAACTTATTCGTATAGTATATATAAACTAGTGCAGCGCTTTCGAAACTTTAAAATGTAACAAGATAAATTGATAATGTAGCTTTTTTATGTAAGCACATACAGTAGAATACCGACAGGCGGTAACTGAAAAATTTCATATGTGTATTCTATGACGCTTGCCTATTAAAAGTATGAATGTTAATTGTTGATTTGCAAATACTGCAGCCCGCATTTTTACAGGGGACCGAGTGATTTATGGGACGACTTTCGTCTACCACCATTTTTATTTTATTGAGTATGACTAATATTGTACGGTGAAGAATCAAATTTACACATACCGGGGATATTTATATAGCCAAGAAATTAATTAAAATATTTTTATTATTATTTTAATCTCACTTTATATCGAACCCATTAAAAAAGATTATTTATCGATTTCTAAGCCCTATAAATATTGGTGTTTTTTGATCCTTCACCCGTAAAATGCCTATTTTAGTCATAGACATAATAAAATTGATGGTAGTTGATTTCGTCCCATAAACATCACACATTCAAAGTGAATTTCTGTGAAAAATAAATGTTGCGTCTATGAAGTTGTCGGATCAACATTCCACATGCAGCATTTAGACATTTTTAAATAGGCATAGAATTCACATGTGATATTTCTCAACCACCATCTGTAGGTATTATCCTGTATGCATTTAAGCAAAAAAATAAAACTAAGTGCGGATGAATGGGCGCTGTGGTTATTCTAGCATGGCTGGAAAATTAGCAGGTAGCAGAAGGCGCAAATGACAATTTGTATGGAGGTCCTTTGTCATTGCTGGCTGACGTCAAGCTTGACGCCCTCCGGTCCTAATTATTTATCGTCAGCAGAACAATTACTATCCGTATTGTCCTTTCCTTCGAGCCGGTAATTGTATTAAATTATTTCGCAACGTATTGTCAGCGCCTCTCAAACGATTCCTTCCGCGTTGATAAACGCACTGCATTGTGCAAAAACATACCTGGCTGCTTTGTTGTGACGTTCATGGACGAAATAATTACGTATATAAGTACATATACCTGTAACGTGAACAAATATGTATATACGTTTTTTCATATTTTTTATCATCGGTCAGTGACAAGTCTTGTGGTATTTATTTAACTATTTTAATGCTTTCGCAAAAAAATATGATATTTATATGTATTTTTTTTTATGTAAACATACAGGAGAATACCGAACGACGGTGAAAGGGATCTGTGGAATTTTTTCTATATGTAAAATTGTAAGCGTCATAGGATGCATAGATGAAAAACTTCAGAATCGCTAATACCAAATGTGGGTATTTTCCTGTATAGCGCTTACATAAAAAAAAATAGTACGATTGTAATATAATTCGTGCAACATTACAAACATTCATAATGATTTATTGTCATTGATTATTCTTCTGCGTACGTCTTTGTACTAAGAAACCGGATATGGAATAGGTTTCCTAATACGTGGTTCAAAACAATTATCACTTCTACACGATACATTACTTACCTAAACGACCATCTAATGAACTGGCCCTTAATTACGTCTAATGGACCAAAATCAAATTTAATCTGTATTTAATGGAATGCACGTGTATTGTTAAATATTTAATTTTTATTCTTTACACGTGTATTACGTCAGCGAGAGTGATAACATAATCTTATAAATATTATAATATACAGTCGATTCCGCTCAATTGGGACACATCGGGAATTGGGCATTTTGACCCAATTAAGCGGCTGTCCCAATTAAGCGAATTTCACATTTTTGTAAATTCATTTATTTGGTTTTGGCAACTAAGGCCATTAACCAGTAATATACACATACAATTAAACAATGCATATTTTTTTTCAATAATTTTATTTTATAAACTCTTAGAAACTGTAAATTACATATAGGTAATATAAATTATCATATAAATTACAAATATGTAACTTTTAATGCAAAAATGAGTCAAGTGTAATCTGTCTTTTGTTTTTGTAACATTTCACTTCTACAAAATCAGCACAGATATTCAATGCGGGTGTCATTCGGCTCCCTTCATTTTCTTCCTGCATAAAATAACGCTGCAACACGGCCATACATTTTTTTGCCTCCTGGTTAGTCACAGGCACAGGTGACTCATCATCATCATTGTCATCTCCGTCTAATTTTTCATATTTGGATTTAATACCTTCTACAATTGAATCCTCACAGTCTTCATTATCATCGAAACATGGTAAATTGTTATCTATTCTTGAAAATTTATGCTGTGATCTTAAATGTACTGTCCCAATTAAGCGGAATGTTGTCCCAATTAAACATATAAATTTACTATTGGTTTCTTGGTTTGGTTTCTGTTGTTTGAGATTTGTCCCAAATAAGCGGCTGTCCCAATTAAGCGGTGTCCCAATTAAGCGGAATCGACTGTATATGTTACAATGTTCAATTTCTCTTCGCGTTTTCTTTGATATTGCTTTCGTAAATCCTGATAGCTTAGTTTGCCTGAAGAAGGATTGGAGAAGGCGGAATAGGGTGGTTATAAATGGACGATGTTCCAACAGATGGAATGAAATTGTTTCAAATATCGCACGGAACAGCGTTGTACGAGAATATGATTCATAAAGTAGGCCAGAAAATGGAAATAAATCGATCGTTAAACTTATCTTGCTCTAGAGCAGTGGCTCTCAAATAATCAACGAGTGAACCGTGGCTCCTAAAAGATTAAGAATCGCTAGTCTACATTTATTGCTTCACATCATGTAGAATCTACATTGTAGATGAAATAATTGTATCTTTTTTGTTATTTCACTTTTTCTATTTCCATTTCATTCAGTTCTTTCATCCTTGCCTTATCTCAAGGCATCTCTGACCTGGAAACATGGAAGTATGATTCCCGACGACTTCCACGGCAGGATGATACAGCAGCTGTAGTAACCAAGGCATATTTGGAATGATTTTCTAAACGGAATTGTTAAGGAAGTCGGGTGACTAGCCTATTAAAAACTATTTAAATAATGTTATCATATGGTCGTCACGAACCGCCGCCATAAAGCTCTTATCAATGTCAGCTGCCACGGCCTTCGCTTCATCCTTTATCAACTATGCCTTTCGATGCTTCACCGGGTGCATTCTATGTATACTTTTCGACTAACTTCTAGGACGGTAAGAGGCCGGGGACTTGAAGAAAATGCAGCATTATTCTATGCTCTCCTGCGGCATCGAGGTCCACTTTCGTCTTTTGACCAACTGCTGTATGAAAGGCTGCATTAGCTTTTGATTATCATCATTAGCCTGTATCCATCCACTGTTGAACGTAAGCCTACCGCATGAGTCTCCATCGTCTCGATCCTACGGCTTCCGCATCCAGGTCACACGCGCTATTCTCTTTATGTCGTCAGACCATCTTGCAGGGGGTCGGCCAATGCTTCGTTTGCCAGTTCGACCATTGACCGTCGCTATCGACCGTTGTCTCTTCGACATATATGTCCTGCCCATTGCCACTGAGTGTGCCTATTCGTTGGGTAGCCTCTACTACTTGAGTTCTTCTGCGGATATCCTCGTTTCGGATTCTATCTTTTAGCGACACTCCGAGAATGGATCTCTCCATAGCACGCTGGGTGACTTTTATTTTAAGTGTAATACTTGCTGTTAGATTCCACGTCTCTGAGCCATAAGCTAATACAGAGGGGATGCATTGATTAAACGCCTTAATTTTAAGACATTGCGGAATTTTCGCTTTAACCACTTCATCACACCACATGTTTGTAGACAAGTAAAAACACTACTTTTACTAATGACTAATTTATTGGTGATCTGCAATCGATTGAACTAATCTCATGAATATCTCCCAAACTATGGAAAAATATCGATCCTCTTTGATTTGTTAATATTTAAAAATATTCATAGATATCGTTGTCAGAAAATCGGAATTAATTTTGAAATACATCTTTCGAATATTGCGATGCGCCCACGGGTGCGCCTACGGTGATCGTCGGGTTAAAAATGTACTTTAGTTTTCCAAATGCTGCCCATCCCAGTTGTAAACCCCTGTCGATTTTGATTATATGCCAAGATTATTAGCCGTAAAGAAGAATGTAGGCCATGCATGGGTTGTTTAGACGGTACTATTGTGTTGTACATCTATCATTATTGAGCGTTTTATGATTTAATCAGCATGGCAACAGTGAATCGTTTTTTTCCACGTTTGTAATTGCACCGTATGCACTTTATGCGACTCCCTGCAGTACTTTTCCTATCACGTTGCACGTATTATGCAACTGTGCATTATCCATTCAATTGCGCTAGAATGTATACATTTGAATCATACACGTGCTAGCAAAACACACGATTCAGCATGTTTGAGCGTCGTTTTGATAAAGGCATTTGGAATGTAAAATTGATAGAATTTTAATGATCTAAATACAACGAGATGACATAACACACTTTGACGTCAGATAACCAGTTAATATTTATAATTATTTAGATTTTTTTCGATCGATAATTCTTGGTGGAATTCCATAATATCAGATATATATAAAAGATTTTTTTTAATTTATCTAACAAAATAACTTCTTAGGTTTTCACGGCCAGATTTGATATTGTGGCTTTTGGGTTTAGCCGTGTGTGCCGAACTTCCTTCAACCAATATTTCGACCGCCATTGCAGGGGTCTTCTTCAGGATTGAAGATTTATTTAGTCTGCATAAACCAACTGAAAACCAAATAAATCATCAATCCTGAAGAAGACTCCTGCAATGGCGGTCGAAATATTGGCTGAAGGAAGTTCGCAACACACGGCTAAGTTTAAAAGTTACAATATATTGTGGACGACATGTTTCAACCACGTCGAATGGCCATTTTCAAGTTGTTTGAAGTTACTTGAAAATGGCCATTCGACGTGGCTGAAACATGTCGTCAACAAATATATTGTGGGATAAATTCTATAAATTATTCTATTTATATCTGATAACATATATAGTGTTTAAATTAAATTAAATTAAATTAAAAAATTAACAAATTAAAAATAATTCGTTTTGTTTTCATATTTATTTTTAAGTGATTAGTCAATAACAAAGAGTCCGAAACATGTAATCATGACAAAATAAATGTAAATCAAAACATAATATTATTAATTTATTATTTGTATAATTTAAATTAATTTATAATTATGCAGTTTCACCAAGTATTGTCAGTTGATAACCTTAATGTTACAGTAAATATTTGTTTATTTTCTATGAAAGAAAGTATCAAAATGCCTTTTTTCGTCAATAATTATGAAGAACTAATAGTTTTTTTTATAAAATCACATGCAGGAGAGCACAACCTATCGAGGCCAATGCACTCAATGACGTTCAGCCAGGGTGGCTGGACGCTGCATATGGGAAACGTGTGCTATGCTTGTGCTTGTGTGCGGTAATATCGGAACTGCTTTATATATTTTAAACATTTACTAAAGTATGTAATTATAACATAATACATACAATTATTTTTATTCCATATCTCCTTAGCTTGTAATCAAACTACCGCTCGGTATTCACGCATCGTCTATGTTTACGTAGACTCACTACGATGTGATTGTCTTGTCGTCAGTTACTTTTTGGAAGAGAAGGATTTCATCGGGATAATGCGTTCAGTTAACGAGGTCGAAATGGAATGCACTCTTTTTTTTTCTGTTTCCTTCGTATAGTCTTGCCATGTGTGTAATTTGCAGGGTACCACACACATTATTCTATATATTTTTAAATAATCTATAAAAGTACGAATATTTAATTCATGCTTATACTATAAGACGACTTTCATTTATCACATTTATATTATTAATACGTTATTACTAGCATTTAATAGGTGAGGCATTAATTTAAATAATCATCAGCCTCTATCTGTCCACTGTTGCACGTAAGCCTCCCGCATGAGTCTCCATCCTCTTCGATTCTCTGCCTTCTGCATCCAAGTCACTCCCGCTATTCTTCTTATCGCGTCAGTCCATCTTGCAGAGGGTCAGCCAATGCTTCGTTTGCGATAAAACGAATATTTTAAATCAAGCTTGTCTGGGATTTGAACCGACAGTCAATGACATAAAGGGTCCGCCATCTAACGTTTTTTTTTCAACTAGTGCTTATTTCGTGAATGGTAACACTTAGCTCATGTTTGATTTGACAGATAATTAGTTTTACCCTTCCGCTAAACGAATATGGTTGTGTATACGCTTGAACAACGCTGGGAAATATTGCGACATTACTTTGAAAATCAGGCCATTTTTCTTCGAAAATGAGCAAGGAGTGGCCATTACAGTCAATGGCGATCGTTATCGGGCCATTTTTGTTCACAAAAATTGAAGAGGAGGGTATTGGCAACATTTGGTTTCAACAAGACGGCGCTACGTGCCACACAGCCGAAGCTACACTCGATGTTTTGCGCCCCATTTTCAAAAAAAAACGTTATTTGTCGAACCCTTTACAACCGCTCAAACCACTGGACTATGCCATATTTATCGAAGAATAAAGTTTTTGTATATTTTTTGTTACAGGTAAGGAAATATTAATAACGCATTGCATCTTCTTGCATCATCCTCAGGTACATAGAATACTTAAATAACCGCAAGGTGTGTCACATCTTGTATCAATCATAATGTTTGAAGGAAGTTAATGATAAATTAATATGTCACGGATCCAAACATGGCTGCCACACTAGGGTGTCCAAAATTTTTTTTTTCGTTTTTTTTTCAATGCTCATCCCCTCGTTTTGTGTGAATAATGTCCAAATAATTGTAAAAAAAGTTTCACGCCATTAAAACCACGGGAAAAGATAGCGACTTGCATCGGAACATGTCAATACTAGAATTCTAAGGCGCGCGAAAGCTAAACCCTGATTATAAAAAGCAATATTTTTTTTTTAATTTTCTGTGATGGATAATAATATTTACTTAATATTTGTAAGAAAGAGATAAAATAGCGTTTTATTTGCTGAATAAACAATAAGTTTTCAAAAGCTCCTTTTGGCCTTCATACAAAAATTTATATTAAAACTTCAACATCAAGTCGCTATCAGAAAACATTGTACGATAGCAATCAAATTTATTATGTGAGTTACTAGGACCAAACCACATAAAAATAGAGGGTAAGCCGATTTCATTTCGAAATAATATATTTTCCCATACATAACCTTGGACACCCTAATGAACACTGATTATAAAAAGCAAATATTAGGATTTTCTGTAATAGATAATAATATTTACATAATAGATACTTAAAATATGTAAGATAGAGATAAAACAGCGTTTTATTTGCTGAATAAACATTAAGTTTTCAAAAGCTCCTTTTGGCCTTCATACAAAAAATTAAATTAAAACTTCAACATCAAGTCGCTATCAGAAAACATTGTCCGATAGCAATCAAATTTATTATGTGAGTTACTAGGACCAAACCACATAAAAATAGAGGTGAGCCGATTTCATTTCGAAAGAAATAATTTTCCCATACATAGCCTGGGACACCCTACTGCCACACACTTGACCGAGATAAAGCGCCTTTTGATGACTTACCTAACGGGCATGGCACTTAGTGGTCACTTACAGTGTAACATTACAGGCAAATTGTATATTATAAAATGGTATTCGACCTAATAATGATGACATCAGCATGATGTAGCACTTGCTGACTGTTACTGAAAAGCTCGATACACAATCATTCGTGTCTTCTTTCTGTTCGCTTGTCATACATTTATGTGTTGCCATATTGTAATGTTGGACAAGTCCGCTAACGGGTGTGTTAGTTATATACACCACCGCTCGTGGCGCGGGCGAGAGCCCATCTCGAGCACGGAGCGCAGTCGCCCCCCGCCCGTCGGCGAGAGCATATTGTATTGTGGCTCGTCCTAATGCTTTTTCTTGGTGGAGCCCTAAGTTTTATCGTAAATATATGTCCATGTGCTTCTGAAAAAGTCTGAGTTATCAATCTCCTCCTAATCCTGCCATAACGCGACGGAGTAACACCTTTTTGGAGAGAGAGGAGGATGTTAAAACATATAGAAGAATACTGACAGACGGAGATGTACAGGTAAATATATAATTGTAATCCATTTAAGGTACGGCTAAATGCTGCGGTAGAGTTTTTGATTTGCTCACGTCATTAGACTACATTTAATAGTCTATTTATACAGGACGTTATCATGAATGTACGATGCTCATTTGACGACTTTCGTTTACTTCCAATTTTGATTAATATGCTATGACTGGCATTTGAGGGTGTGTGATCAAAGTCACACAAACTGGGAGTGCGTATAGGGCTAAGTGATCGATCATTTTTTTATTTTATTTTAGTATTTGTCGGGGATGGAATCCGCGACCGTTGGTAGGAAAATCAAATGCTTTACCTATAAGCCCCGCCTACTGAGTATGATTGCCTTTTTTATGTCGCATCAATTGTGTGGTCGTTGTGTAAGCGTGTGCTTACATAAATGGAAAGTAAATCGATCTCATTGGAATTTTCATGGTCTTCGAGTATTTGCCGTCCTGGTAGGCCGTCGGGAACTATACATAGTATGTACTCGGCGGAGCTCCGGGAGGCGAGTCAGTATGGGATAAGGCAAGGATCGTACCGACAGTTTGTGACCATCTTATGGTCCAGTTAAGGGAATTGATGTGAAATAATGATCACGACGATGTAACTCTTTATTTCATTCTTCGTAGTAGTATCAATCCGGTGGATTGGTTTGCAGCAACAAAATCTTGCACCTCGATCTCCACTCTTCTCGATCTTCTGCAACCCTCTTTAGCTCAGCATAAGAGCTGCAACTCATGTCATCGAACACTCGCTGCAAATACTCCCGTATAGGGCGTCCTTTGCAGTTTTTCCCCTTAACCATTCCTTCCACAGTGTCGTGAAGAAAACCATCGCGGCGCATGATGTGACCGATCCATCGGGCTCGCCGCTCTGAAATGGTTCATTTTACCAATTTATTTGTATGACGTTGATGAGTCGATGCAGGTGGAAAAAATTGAAAATGTTCATTAGACTAGTGTCTAGAAATTATTATTTCTTAGTTAAACGGTTATTATATATGTGCCGGCGGGTATAGCTCAATGGTCAAAACGTTTGCTTTGCAAGCCAAAGGTCGCGGGTACGATCCCCGACGTAGATTAAAAAAAAAATAACTATTTCTGAGCTCTAAAATACTTGATTGGTGTGAATTTGATCCCTCACCCGTAAAATGCCAGTCATAGCCTATTAATCAAATTGGTGGTAGACGTAAGTCGTCCCGTGAAGACCACCCATTCATAATAAATTCCTGTAATAATAAAGGACGATGCGTGAATCTCGGGCTGTAGTCTATGACGTTGGCGGATGAACACTACACATGCAGCGCTTAGCCCATATGCACCATGGTGATAAATTCAGAATTACTATCACCATCTGTTGGTATTCTCCTGTATGTGTTTACATAAAAAAAAAAAGTGAATTTTTATATTTCTTAACAGGTATACCTGTAAGGTTTATGAAGTAAATATGTATTTTTATGACTGCAGGATTAATATATCATGAAAATATATATATTTGCAATTATGTTCAGGATATGAAGGTAGTAAAGTATATACACACTAACTTTATATAGCGCGATATTTTGACGATAATGGAGGGTTGCCTGTACAATAGAAGACTTAACATCAGTAATATGTGGGTTTTAGTTGTGTGTCCTTAATAGGCAATCATGAAATATAACCTTTTATAGTCACATAAATAATTAAATTATATATTGCCTCAATGAAAATAAAATACGCCATTTTATAACAGGAAACAGGTATTCTCCAATGTAGCAGATCCGGTAATGTTGACCATAGATCAATTAGTGTCATAAACTATGAATGCTCAAGTTACCGTGTCTCGTCTATGGTCGTTTTGAATAATTCCATCAGCTGTTGCGGCTCCGCCATGTTTGATCATAATTTATAGGATTGTCAAAACTTCTGAGAAAAATTTATGTAATTTATTAATTGTGCAATTTCGTTGCCTAACCAAAACTTTCATCTGCGAAACTTACTATTAATATTTTTATCGGTTTATTTTTGAAGCTACACATATTTTAAATTACATATATCGTAGTAAAATTACGTATTAAATTTAAATTTAAATTAATAATGTAATGAATATTTCTAGAATAATAAACATTATTATACTAGTCCATAGAAAACAATGTTTATTAATCATTTAATTCCTTATGTGCGTTCCCCAAATTAGAACATAAGGTCGTCACGGACTAACTTCGTGAAAACCTTCCCTGTCTCGTCCTGTTTTTGGAGACCCAGATGAGGACCCGTTACTGGAAGCACGCAAAAACCTACTTGTTAGAGAGTGGCTGAAGGCCTTCCCGTGATTCAAGGTGCATCAGTTAGATGTCAAATAAACCTCAGTCTAAGGCTGCGAAGTTAGTATACTAAAGCGAGTCTCGAATTGCCTTCTTTGGTAACACGTTGCTTACCACTAAATACTTTGGAATAGATAAGGAAATGTTAAGGTTGGGAAGTGGATTCTGCAGAATGGCAGACATCAGTTAGGAGTCATTACTTTCGTCTGCACTCTTGCAGACGGACGCGCAGAAGCGCTCAAAAGCAGCGTAATTCCTGTCGTCACGCACTGCCGTTATAAAGCTTTGTCAGCCGCCATGGTTCTTGACCTATCCCAATGTCAGCTCTAACTCGAATATATTCTGTGTTTAGTTCTGGCTGACTCTAAAAGACGTCGAAAGCCCGTGACCTTGCAATAAAAGCAGTAATAGTATATCCTCTCCTATGGCATCCGAAGTATATATCCCAGCCAGGTCCATTTACGCCTTTCGAATAACTACAGTATGGAAGACTGCCATATATACTCCCTCACTTTATCATTCACAAAATCAAACCATCGCATCCAGTATTGTATGCAGGCATCTGTTTTCAAAACTCACTAAACAGCTGCATTGGCTTTTGAATTTATATATATACTCATTGTACGATGGTAAAATATTAAAAGGATAAAATAATTTCTCGACTTGATTAGATGGTAAAATGGTAAATTTCATGACAGGTGTTATTGGCGAACCGTCTTAGGTTTAAATCTTTAATTATAATAAATTTGTTTAAGAAATGTCATATGACATGTTTTTTGCTTCGGATTTATATTATAATAATGAAGTCACTGGTGTATATTATGTGAAACAAATTGGCTTCATTTTATCGACATTTATAATGATACTTTTACGAATTGTGGTAACCCTGACCACAGCCTTGCCTATACATCTCAATAGCAAGATATTTAATATGTATTACCATTATCTATAGTTATACTAGAATTTGTGTCGAGGCAATTTACTTTCTCACTCTATAGTGTAGACTCCACAGACTGTGTGCTGCTTCTATTCACTGCAATTAATACATCTCTCTCTCTGTCTATTATTAACACAATGGCACTCTTTCCGATATCATTTTTTTTTGCAATAATGCTAAGACCAACGACAATAACACATTGTAAACGCATTTCTCGTTAGATCACCGAAGTTAAGCAGCATGTACACGGACCAAAACTTTGTACGGGTTATCGCCTCTGGCTTACCGCGTGTTGTTGCTTGGGTTGAGCTCACATTTAGAACCAAATGATCCAGGGTACTAAATTTTTGAATTATATGTTTACATTAAAAATTATCCAAAATATGCCTCGTTTACTAAAACTATGTATATTAATATTGAGACTAGGCATGGACATTTTCTTGGTGGGAATTTGTGGTGATCGTGTGGCCCACATATGAAAAAAAAACAATATTTATTCCTGACTTTGGCGTTCAAAAAGGGCAAAATTTACTCAAAACTAAAAAAATAACATCAATAAATACATATTTGACGGTTGAACTACCTCAAGACATGAACTAATCACAAAGTCGTCCACCCTGAAAAAGACCCCTACAATGGCGGTCGAAATATTGGTACGAAATAATTCCCCACACATGTCTAAACCCAAAAGCCACAATACCAAATACATCTTCCATTAAAATATATTTTTTACACGTACAAGTATGTATGTCGGTATAAAAATCATTTTCATTACCTTTAAAATAACTGCATAGGTTAATTTTACTACTAAGCATAAAAAATAAGCTAAGCTATACAAAGTAATAATATACCTGTAGTTACTACATGTTCTTCTTCGTAGTATCAATCCGGTGGATTGGTTTGTAGCAACAGAATCTTGCATCTCGATCTCCATTCCTCTCGGTCCTCCGCAACCCTTTTCAGCTCAGCATAAGCGCTACAGTTCATGTCCTCGAACTAGATGCTATAATTTGAAAAAAACCGTTGTACTTTATCGCTTGCTGTTCTATTCTCACGATCAGTTTATTTATTTTGCTTAGCACGTTTAGAACATTCTTATCAAGAACAAACTTTTAAATTCTAAACAAATAGCTTGACTAATAAGAAAACTTTTATGCAATATCAACCGTATACTATGTACATTTCATGAAACTTTGAGTTGGCAATGCCATCTCAGTGCTGCGTTCACACAGTAACTTATAATCCGCGCGGATCGGCGACATTGCATTTCAGCTTAATAGCTCAGTAGTAACATAGTTAGAAATCCTAAGCCTTGTGCTAATTTCCGAAGAAGACCCCTGAAATGGGTGTCGAAATATTGGTACTAGAAAATTTGCCACACTCGGCTAAACCTAAAAGCCACAATACCTTTTATCCTCACAGTACTCACAAAGTTACATCACGCTAAGCATTTTTCGCTGTAACAATTAACACTAATTACTTCGGTTCAATTCATTTGTACAATAAATAACAATAGCTCCATAGCGGCAATGACAATACGCAATTGTATTTTATTAAGTTCAATTAGTATTTTTATTACAAACAGTTCAACTACAAGAATCTTTTTCTCCTTCGTGTCAGCGACGTCAAATTATTTAGCCCGTGTGCTGCCCAACATTAGGTCTTGAGGTGTGCAGCTTGTTGGTCACATGGAGAAGGGTCTAAGGTGTGAGGCGGTCTGCAGGTCTCCGCAGTCGCACAATAGTGACTCTTCCTACCGAAGCATTCCCCTCCGCTCGTGGTTGTCCTTTGTTCTACCAACTCCGGATCTTAATCTGTTCAGGGATTTCCATGTCCGCCAGTCAAGGTTCTTGCCAGTTGGGAAGCCTTCCTTTGGAGTAATGAAATCCTCTGATGCGACTTGTTCCCAGAGCTGGAGTCTCTCATCTTCAGGGCCGGATGTAAGACGTTGAGTGGATCTCAGAAAGCTGCTTCGCGACTTCAGTCTGGGTGTTGGGGGTATCTGATTATACAAGCAGTGGGACGGTTTGTTGATTGCCCAGCGACAGCAAAAACCACTTACTAGAGTTATATAAGAATGCTTATTACAGATTCAATTCAGTCAATTAGTTACGCAATTTCTTCTCCGTTGCGCTTTTCACAGCCCATTCTTGAACTGTATAGACCTTACGTTCCAGATAGGTATATTCATGCTCGTGGTCATAAATTATTTTCCATTGCAGTTGTGTGTGGAGTTTTGCAACAACAAAAAAAACTTTTCTACATTTGGCTTTTCTTTACTGGTATTCTCGATATGATCTGTATGTCAGGCTTATCATAAACCGATGTCGTTAAAAATTTAAATCAACAAATCGCGAAAAAATATGCCTCGAGTAATGCAGCAGTTGTCTCTTCAAGTCCTCAGACTACTGCCCTATCATCCCCAGAAAAATCGTTCAGCGACTCATCGGTAACGACGTGGGTCGCACTGGACGTCTGGTGCACGTGACATTTTGCGCACGGGACAACTGGTGCACTGGCTGTCTCGCTAACC
Organism: Glossosoma conforme; assembly: GCA_022606575.1. Taxonomy (NCBI): domain Eukaryota; kingdom Metazoa; phylum Arthropoda; class Insecta; order Trichoptera; family Glossosomatidae; genus Glossosoma; species Glossosoma conforme. Next base: position 2,296,517 of record JAGTXR010000020.1, on the reverse strand, counting down.
TAACGTACGCTTCGTTTACCAGTTCTTGGGCGCCACTCCGATATTTTCCTTCCCCATCGACCGTCGTCTCTTCGACATATATATCATGCCCATTGCCATTTGAGTGTGCCTATTCGTTGGGTAGCCTCCACTACTTGAGTTCTTCTGCGGATATCCTCGTTTCTTTCTCTCCATAGCATGCTGGGTAACTTTTATTTTATTGGTAAAACTTGCTGTTAGATTCCTAGTCTCTGCACCATAGGTTAATACAGGGTGGATGCACAGGTTAAACGCCTTAGTTTGAAGACATTGCTGAATTTTCACTTTAAAAATTTACTTTAGTTTTACAAATGCTGCCCGTCCTAGTCGTCGGACGATTTCTTTTGAGAAGTTATCTCGTCCTAGTTGTATTACTTGTCCCAGATAAGTATATTCATTTACAACCTCTATTTGTGTTCCTCCAATGGAAATCGGGTCAAAAGTCTTGGAAATATGACTATTTATAAAAAATCATTAACTATGTGCTAGTATTATCGCAATGAAGCGTAGAATGTTCTCGTAATCACTTAGCCAGTTGATAATAAATGGTATGTTTTGCTTTTGCTCTCCTGACGTCATTCCCTTGATTTGTTATCGACCAATCACAAAGCATCCCGCGTGATCGCGCCTCCATTCAGTGCAGCCAACCATCAAAATGAATAATCAATTTAAAATGTACCTAACAGTATCCAGTCTGCACTGGTGCCAACTGAAACCAAATATTTTTTTACGTTTTACATTTTTTATTATTCTATTCTACTTCGTAACATTATCACCATGGCCACTCCTCGAATTGGAACTTATTGTCGTCACGAACTGCCATCACAAAGCTTTGTCAGCTGCCATGTCCTAGCTTCATGCTACCTCAGCTCCGCCGAGTTCATTTTTTAAATTTGATTCCTGACGGTCTTCTAAGACGGCGAGAGTCCGATGGTTTGAATAAAAGGTAGTTGTAGTTTATGCTGTCTTGCGCCATCCGAAGAATGTGTAGCGTTATGTTGGCTACACTGCATTTGTATTCCACACAGCAAATATATTATATTCTCTGGTGTACCTTTTGATATCCTCCTCTCTAAGTTGGGTATCGAATTACTGGGTGACGTGATGCAGGAGCAGATTAATAACACAAAGAACTTGTTTTCGAAGCACAATTCGCTTTTATTTTAAATAAAGATTTGATTTCTACGCCCGACCGGTATGGCATTTCGCTGGCCGGACGCCAGTTAATTGACAACTGCCGGACACTGTGACATGCCGCGCCGCCAACGATCGCGGCAAAAAAGCGAATTAAAGATGACAGTTGCACCAACATAAAAGAGCTATATCATGCTGATATCACTAAGAATGCAAAAATATATTTGAAAAATGCATGAATAATAGCAACTGAGTGGCAGCAATTCGTGTTGACCATATGCTCCATATATGTAAAAGAAATGCAAATAATTATTTTAGTATGAGCCTAGCAACAGACTATATGTGTTTCTCAAGCATTATTTTTATATGCCCAGTTTATATCTACATTAAATATTTATGCGACGGTGTGATTATACTTTTTATGTGCGCTGCATTTTTATGCGATATACTTAGCTTACGGTTGAGATACAGACATTGGTAAGCGTCATGGCCGTCAGGAAATGCAGCAAATGCAGCTTCGGAATACCATTAAAAACATTTCGCATCTTAATTCCACAGTCGGAACATTTTCAATTAAATACGAGTACGTATATATTATAGTATGTAAAATATTGCATTTTTTCATTCAATGCAATTGTGTTTTTTAAATTATTATTCAGCGGGTGTAGCTCAATAATTCAAAACTCAATAGTCAAAGCGTTTGCTTTGACTATTGAGTTTTGAAATATAGTTTAGTGACAAAAAAATTACCACTAAACTATATTTGCCGACAGGACCAAAAAGCGTCCGACTAATCGTGTGATCTTATTAAAAGAACTGACTAAAATCACTTAAAATATGGCTCAGATGCTAACAGCTCCTTTCCCTTGTTAGAAAGAGGAGTCCTTTTCGATGCAGTTCGAGGAAACCGCCTCGGCCCTATCGGGCATGCAGAATTTGTGGCCACTAAAAAAAAATCCACACATTTACAATTTTTGCTCGTATTTTCGGGGGAAGAATCTTATCTTCCGTCTCCATCTCTTTATAGCCCGTGAATGCGATTCTAATCTCTTTCACGCGTTCTTTCTTTTAGCACTTCTGTGCAGTGGCTGCAATTGCTCAGAGGGGACTCCCACTGGATTTATCAGTTGCTAAATGATCGTAATCTGAATGAGCGCGTTATCAAGGAGACTTAACTGTCCTCCGGAGTAATGCGGGTGTGAGGCGGGTACAGTCCAGTTCAGCTCCTTTATCTTCAAGTCTTCTGGAGGTTTACGAGACAAGACATCTCGAAGATGGGACTATGGCAAATGATAGAACTGTGTTGTGACAATTTGGTTACACAATGGACAATGTGTTTCAGATATGAAAAGAAAATAAATTCAACTGTAATATATTGTTTGTTAATCGTAAGTGACTTCCATTATCGCATAAATTAAAGACGATTTTTTATTTGCTCAGATAATTAGATTTTTTCTCTGTACGCACATAAACAGCATCATCGTTCTTCATAAACAACACAAAAATATCACATGATACTGATTACATCAGTAACCAGCCTTTACCGGTAAACAGTAAATACTTAAACAGCGGGCCGACTGAATGTGACTGCGGCGTGGAGCAGACCCTGTCACAGCTTCTGGAGTGTGCGCTGTATCTGAGTAGCTGCACTCAGGAAGACCTGATGATGGCCGGGAGTAACGCCATCGACGTCGCCCACTTCTGGGCAGACAGGATATGATCCTGTTGTTTCCGACACGATTATAAATTAAACATTTAAACTTTCAAGAAGTTATTGAATATTGAATCATCCTTACAAACTGTCACAGCTATTTTTATTTAAATCTTAATAAACATTAATTCATGATTCACAAATTATGAAGATTTATTATTCAGTGGACTGATGATCAGGAAGGCTGGACGCAGCATACGAAAAAGATGAATGATGTATACGTAATGAATGGATATATTGCAAGTGCATATTGATCTGTATCACAAATAGATACGTATTGTATGTGATCGTAAGGAAACACTTTTAATGTATGCGGAATAACCTAAAGTGTGTTCAAGAAACTGGTTTGCTCTATGACGTTCAACCGGGCTGGCTGGACTCTGCTTCTGTAAAGTATGTTTGTGTAATCGTTGAGGAGATTGCTTGTGGAAATGTGTATTGTTCGGTTTCATGTTGAGATACAAATTCATTGAGGTAGGAAACTAAAACGATGGATCTCACTAATCACTTTATATTATATACCGCGGTTCGCTTTTAATGACAGTTTCTTCAGTTCTTTATATTAACATCTACGTTACTCAGAGAAAAAAACGACTTCATATCGCCGGAGTAGTACAGGAATGAGAAGCAGATGAGCAACACAAAGACTTTTCAGAACCACATTGCCATATATTTAATTAAAAGATTGACAAACTTTCGGTCTGCCCGAGGCAGACAATGGCGTGTTGTTAACGCCCCGAGCAGATACAGATTGACGGCTGGCCACTGAGCGCTCGCGGTGGCAGTCGGTGATACCCAGCCCCGAAATTCAAAATAAGAGACGAATGATTGTATATCGAGGCTTTTCGGCACCAGCCTGCAAGGGCTATATCGAGCTGATATCAACATGTTGACAGCATGATATAGCCCTTGCTGACTGGTACCGAAAACCTCGATATACAATCATTCGTACATTATTTTCGTTCGCTCATCGGACACGCATGTGCTGTCATTTTGTAATGCCGTTAGGAGGACTAGTTATATAGATCGCCACTTGTGGCGCTGGGTGTCGCTGACCACGGCGCCCGATGCGCAGTCAGTTGTGTGCCGACGGCGGCGAGGTCGTATTGTGGTTGGCCCGGCCTGAATGCTGTGAGTAGGTCCGTGCCAGAAGTTTGTAAAGTTATCGAAATATATATGGCAATGTGCTTCAAAAAAGTCTTTGTGTTTTTAATCTGCTCTTCATCCTGCACCACGCATTTCAATAACGAACTGAGAGAGGAGGATGTCAATATATAATTAATTTTCCTCCTGTGTTATGCGTACAAAACTCCATTGCATTTTGATCATTCTTTAGTCTTGATCTAAACAGATTTAATTTGCATGGTATTATGTAAAGTTCATCAGTTTCAGAATATCTTACAGACCATATAAGCTCTACAACACTTATGATTGATAGTTTTTGCAGTGCGGATATTGAGATATACGACGTGTGGCAGGAAATAGTTATTTAAATAGACTTCCTGAGCTCTTATTGTTCGATTTCGGAGCATGTGACTAGTAAGAGTGTTATGATATTCTAATGATCACGATCTCATCATGTATTCAAGACTTATGATCACATTAAATACACAACACGTACCTCAAACTTTAAAACGCATTATAAACATAGCACAGTATAACGATGTTTATAATATTTTAAACATGTTGATTAAACACGACATGCATACACTTCCTTTGTCATTTTAAAAATAAATATTAGATATATATTTAATATTTATTATTAAATATTTATTGAGATCCATGCTCGGAGTTTTTTTCTAAAAGATCCGAATCCGAAACGCCGATATCCGAAGAAGAACTCAAGTGGTAGAGGCTGCCCAAAGAATAGGCACGTTCAAGTAGAAAATGGGCAGGGTCTGTTGATGAGGCGACGGTTGATGGGGAAGAAAAGTGTTGGAGTTGATTTAAAGAATTGTTAAACGGAGTGTTGGCCCTGCTGGACTGACGACAAAAAAATAATAGCTGGAGTAGTCTGGACGCAGATGGCAGAGGATCGAGAGGGATGGAGACTCTTGCGGGAGGCCTACGTTCAACAGTGTCCTAACACAGGCTGATGATTATGTTGATATATTTATTCGGTTTTCGGAAAGTTATTTCGTTTGTTTCCAACAGATGATTTAATTATATTTTTTCTTAGCCAAGTTCACATTAAAGCGTCGTCATTATTATTCACCTAAACAACTTATATAGCAAAGCTTATGAAAAAAATGATTTATTCTACGCACTAGTTTTTGATTAGCTCCCTTTCTAATTAAATGTTGCATAATTCAAAAACACAATGTAGAAATAAAACTATTGTTGATTTCTCGTTATATATTAACACCCTCCTCTATTTTAAAAAGGTGTTATTCAGTCGCGTGAGAGCATGATTAGGAGCAGATTAATAACACATACTTTTTCTGAAGCACATTGACATATATTTACGATGAACTTTACAAACCTATGGCCCGATCTAGTCACAGCATTAGGCCGAGCCACAATACAATATGCTCTCGCCAACGGACGGCACATGACTGGCGCGCCCGTGATGAAAACGTTATAGAAGGGTTGACTGTATTGTTCGTCTGAATCGATCATAATTGTGGGTTTTCATTAAATGCATGTACTTGCGTAGGGTTTCGAAAGCTTGTAAAACAATCAATTTCTCAACCTGCGAGGTGTATTTGATAGCACCTGGTTCGTCTCATTTCGTGTTATAGCAGTAGTTCACCAACAAAGTAAGTAGTTACCTGTAAAGTAAAGAGACCTGTAAATTATTTTCCATTCAATGCAATCTTCTTCATCCAAGGTTCGCATTTAATTGAATATCAACTCAAAGATTTTTCATAAAGATACGTTGATTTTTCTCTTGTAAAATGCATAAAATTGCATTATTTGTATACTTTACTGCATCGGTGTATCGAAATTAATACATTTTATGGCATCGTAATCTCAGTGCATTATACCTGCAACTAGTTGCAGTGTTTATTATACACTTTAAGATACTAAATTTGTATGCGTATATTAAAATCGGCCTCGCCGAAAACATAGTATCGATTAAGAGCGCCCTCACTTCCTATATAATAAAACGTTTTATCGATTTATTAATCAAAATTAAAGTTTGTAAATCTTCTTATACAGTGTACGTGTCGCACAAAAATTAAAATGGTGACTTAATCAAATACCTAAGAGATATATCAATTCACGGAAAATATTAAAATTATAATTCTAAAGGGTGATTTCCATAAAGAAAGTAAGTGATTTGATCAAACCTAACCTCACCTAACCTTATGTAACCTAACCTAACCTAACCTTCATCAAACATGGAACATCTTACTTAAACTTCTATAGTTTTATTACTATCTGACATCACTAACTTCATTTATGTATTTGACATGGTGAATAATCACGATATAAGTAGACAGACCAACGACAATACCACATTGTAAGCGTAGTTCTCGTTAGATCACCGAAATTAAACAACATTGGGAGTGAACCAAACCTTTCATAGGTTGCAACATGTAGCTTTCCGCGTGTTGTCGTTGCGACCTTAAAAAAATCCACCGTAAATATGCCTCGGATGCTACAGCCGTCTATTTACATTCAAATTCCCTAGCTTTCCCGTTCTTGAGTTTGTTGGAAACCATATATGTTTCCAGGCGGATCTTTAAGTGCAGCGATGTGTTGGGACATAGCATGAACAATGCCTTTATTGAGTCGCGGCAATTTGTTCTGATAATTTGTTCTAGATATGGAACAGATATGTGACGAAAAAGGCTTGTCTACTTTGTCAAATTAAAATATAAAGTTCTTTAGAGAATAACTTTGTATACTAAATAGGATTATACGTGTACTATATTTACTCTTATTCAACATTTGAATGGTTTTCTTGAATATTTTACATTTGAATGGATATTCAGATTATTCAACGAATTGTTAGTTAACCCTCTTTTGTTTGTCGAATTAATGAAAAGGAAACAAATGAACAGGAAATCCTTTATTATGAATAATATAATCGCTTTTATGAATAAAATTATATTAATATTTTTAAATTAAAATTTTAATCTAACGTTTCGCTTTTTTTAAAAACACGCTTAACAAATACTCTCGCTCGCGTTTTGTAATTGTTTTCAGTTGCGAAAATAATTACATTTTTTTCATGATTTCAAAGAATCTCACAACTATACTCGAAATGCTGACGATACAGCGCATACAGCTACAAATCTTTGCATATCACCTAAAGCCAATGCAGCCGTATAATTTTTCGTAAAAACAGATGCTCGTGTACAATACTGGGAGTGCGATGGTTTAATTTTGTAAGAAATGACAAGACCCGTAAATACCATCCTAACATCTTCAGTGCCCTTCCACACACAGCTTCAATGTGAGCATGAAACGTTAGCTTTCTTTCAAAGAATATGCCAAGGTCTCTGATGGATGATACTCGCGGGATGCCAATACCATCCATACTGTACATATGGTATACCATCTTATAATTACGAGTATACGATAAGACGCTACACTTAGCAATATTAAATATCAGTTTATTACGTGCACCCCAGTCAGATATATTATCAATATCCGACTGGAGAAGTCTGCAGTCGTCCAGGGTAACTACATCCAAGAAAAGCATGATGAAGCAGGCAATCCATGATTCGGTCGATTTACAGACGAATGTGCTCCTGGTTGTGCTATGTACTTCAGATGCCGCAGCAGAGCATAAACTTCAACTCCCTTTTATTCAAGTCCCAAGGTTCTCACCGTCCTTGTAGGCCATAGAAAATCATGCATATAATATACTCGTCGTAGCTTCTGGAAGCAGAGTTGATATGTTGATATTGATATGATGAGGCGAGATTCTCGGCGCCTGACAAAGCTTAGTGGCGGCAGTTCGTGACAACCATATGCTCCAGTTAGGTAGCTGATGTAGAATTCTGTTAGCCAGTATTATACATGTATATTCCCAAGCACTTAAGAAATAATATACATACCTTATACCGGCCCCGATTGGTGTCACGACCTATCTTCCTTCAGGCAATTCGTTCAACAACTCATCGGTAACGACGTGAGGCGCACTGGGCGTCTGGTGCACGGGACATTGGGTCCCCGGACAACTGGTGCACTGGCTGTCTTGCTAACCTAATCTAATTTCAGGATTTAACTTAGGTTAGGTTAGCGAGACATCCAGTGCACCAAATGACCCGTGTACCAGACGTCCAGTGTGCCCCACGTCGTTACCAATGAGTCGTTGAACGTATTGTCTGGGGACGAAATGCGGCGGACCGCCACGATCAAAAATTTTAAGTTACTTTCATTCTAACCCTTACGTCTAATCTACAATCAATGGAACACAGACGTAAGTCTTTTCTACCGTTATTACCACGGTCGCTGCTCTTCGGAACTTAAAGAACTGATTCCTCCTGCACCCACTCACAGCCGACAAACTCGTCTTACACTTGCCGAACATCCATACACGGTTAATATATGTCGACCAAGAACTGGCAGCTTCCAAAGTTCCTTCCTTAATGCCACCGGTAAGCTATGGAATGCTCTTCCAGCGTCTGTGCTTCCTCCTTCCTACAATCTGGATCTCTTCAAGAAACACATAAATATACACTTGCAATCTCCCCAACCCACACACAAATACGAAAACAACACACGTTTCCCGCATGCAGCGTCCAGCCTCCCTGGCTGAGCGTCATAGAGTGCACTGGTCTTGATCGGATGTGCTCTCCTGCATGCGTTTACATAAAAAAAAAAAACGGTCTTTAGTTAAGTTGTTTATCTTACGGCAATACTTTTTTAACGTAAATCTCTATATATGTACTTGAACATTTTTTCTAAAAGTGCATTTTTGTTTTGAAAATTTAAAAATAGTAATTCTTGGTTTTTCTTTAATAAAATTCTAATTTGAAGCCTTATAGAAAAATAATTTGTTATAAAAATATTAATTAATAAATTTACTACAATTTTGATTTAATAAGTTTGATTGTCGATATATGCCATCTAAGATTCCCTTATCGTTGACATCGGTAGCCGTGATATATCTTTTTGCTACTTTCAGTACTCATTGTGACATATACGTTAGGAACTTGGAACTGCAGTCATTCCCTTCATCAAACTACATGTATTATTTACAGGAATCTGTAAAGCATGTAAATAAATATCGGTAGGCTTCGACACAGGAGCGATTTTTCTGTAAACCACATGTGTCAATGCCACCACTTGTACGGAGTGTACATAATGAACGTTTGTTCAATATAATAGATTTTTATGCATCATCGGATAGCTAAAGGATACAAGAACCAATGTTATAAAGGAAAATAAGTCAGATAAGTACATTTATGCTTCAAATACTAGTTTTAAGCAAAAAAAAATGGCTTGAAAAATTTACGCCGTATTGACAGTACAATTTGTATTCCACTGAGTCTTAACGAAAGGGCTAAAAATATCGCTCTTCGACTTTCTATAAGTATACTGGAATATTATCTATCTATAATACTCGTATTCAAATGTTCAGTATCATTTCAATGTACGAAAATTCGATCCTGAAATTCAAAGTATTTGCAAGTTCGTTATGTAATAAATAAAGGGATTAAATTATGTCCCAAAACGTTTATAAAGACTATCAGATTTTCTGACCCATTTTCGCGAGGGCACTAAATGGTCCCAAAACCAGATCGATGAAGTTTTACTGTATCGTTTAGATTTTAGTGGACAGAGTACGACCTTGGCTGTATTATCAATTTATTGCGACATCGTGTTAGGTCAATAAAAAACACATTTATGCTATCTGCGATATTACGCGTGTAATGTTGTTGTACATTGAGGACATGTACAAATATTGTACATGTCCTCAATTAATAAAAATGTATATTAAAAAAACTAGTTTAGGAAGACATTTTGCGATGCACTGTTTCACGCATTTGCTATGGATCATTGGTAGAATATCAAAGAAATTATTGATAAGGAATATTAAGAGCATTTCGTTTGATAAACAATGACAATCTTACGTCTAACCTGCAATCAATGGAACACGGGCGTAATATTGGTGCACTTAGTTTTTTCTACCGTTATTACCACGGTCGCTGCTCTTCGTAACAGAACTAATTCTTCCTGCGGTCACCCACAACCGACAAACTCGTCTTACACTTTCCAAGCATCCATACACGGTTAATGTGTGTCGCCCAAGAACTGGCAGCTTCCAAAGTTCCTTCCTTAATGCCACCGGTAAGCTTTGGAATGATCTTCCAACGTCTGTGTTTCCTCCTTCCTACAATCTGAATCTCTCCAAGAAACAGATAAATATACAATTACAATCTCTCCAACCCACACAAACACGAACACAACACACGTTTCCCGAATGCAGCGTCCAGCCTCCCTGGCTGAGCGTCATAGAGTGCACTGGTCTTGACCGGCTGTGCTCTCCTGCATGCGATTACATAATTTATATATAATCCATATTTCTGCTGTCATCTGTCAGAGAAAAACGCCAAAAAATACATATCAAATAGTAGGTTTAAGTTCACTTCTTTGAGTTTTATTTTTATACAAAAACAGGTTATGGCTGTTATGGCTTGCTGGTTGATACGACTTATGGGTAAAGCGCTTGCTTACCAACCGAGAGATCGCGAGTACAATCTCCGATTAAGTGTTTTTTTAATAAATTTATCAGCTCTATATATTTATCTCCGGCTTGTGTGTAATTGATCCCTCGCTTGTAAAATGACAGTTATAGTTAATTAAACAAAATTAATGGTAGATTATCAGGTATCTTCCCGTAAACCCATGAATTCACCTGAAAATCTATCTTGGTATTCTCCTGTATATGATTACCTAAAAATAACGATATATGTATAGTTTAAATTATCACTAAGCTTGCACGCTGAGTTCAACCGACCAGTTAAGCGTCATAGATTCCATTGGAGGACCAAAAACTTGTTTATATTAACAAAAAAGTTTCGAAATTCATTTTAATTTTGGCAATATCTTGTTATCAAAACCCGATGTATAATAATGCCATCAATTTACACATGAATACACACATTTTTCATTGTTAGGCTCTCATAATAACGTGGAGCCTGCAAAAAAAGATAAAGGCGTTTTTTATCGTTTTCCGATTGCACACAACTCAATGGCGAAAAATTTGGCTTAGGCGTGTTTTATAATAATACGTTTTGCTCAAACCGAAATCATTATGCGCAGACTCGAAAAAAAGTCATTATAAAGTGTGTGTGCCGGTGGAATTCATGTTTTCGTATGGGCGAATTGTATAAGTTAAATTATTCGAGACCGCAATTTCGTGTTTCGGAAACGCGACTCTATGAATAGGTTCACAATTTGGCGGAGCACATTTCGCCGCAAATGTGTGTTCCGCGCTAAACCGATTTCGAACAGCAATTTACAACGCAAATACGCGTTTTGTTAACGCCTGTTTATGGCATTTAAAATTATAATATATCCCTTTATTTATTTAGCCACACAAGCTACTTTAACAAATATTATCCATGACCGCTAGAAAATTTAGTTCATTGTTTATATGCCGTAAGATTAATAGAAGATGTACATAACTTAGGTTTTCACGGCCCGATTTGATATTGTGGCTTTTGGGTTTACCCGTGTGCGACGAACTTCCTTCAACCAATATTTCGACCGCCATTGCAGGGGTCTTCTTCAGGATTGATGATTTATTTAGTTAAGAGTTGGTATCAGGTTATCTTTTTTACGATCAATAACGCTCGTAAAAAACAGACCAACTCACAATTAAATAAATCATCAATCCTGAAGAAGATCCCTGCAACGGCGGTCGAAATATTGGTTGAAGGAAGTTCGCCACACACGGCCAAACCCAAAAGCCACAATATATAATAGAAGACGTATTTTTTTTTAGTTAATTATATAATTTCGGTTTGACAACTTAGATCCAAATGATGAAGTCATCGGGAGTGTTGGGTTAATTATTCGATCTCATTAAAAATTATTATTTATAAGAAAAGTCTACTGTAATTGATGCTCTCCTGCAGCATCCGAATTACTTGTCCCAGCCAGTTCCACAGCCTTCTATTGACCTACTTTTTTTTTGGGGGCCTAAGGCCCCGGGCCGGTCGTTTTGTACCTGCGCTCCCGTAGGAGCACTTACCAAGTCATTGTTTTCAGAGTACTTTCTCGTTATATATACAAGTAACGGGCTTTGGTGAGCAACACCAAACGTGGGTGTAAAAGTTCAGACGTTAAAATTTGGACTTTTTAACTTCTTCGCCGAGGGTCGCCACGTATGCAGAAAAAGGCCTCTTGACCTACTGTAGTAAGGAAGACTGCCTTGTCCGCTCTCTCAACTAATACATCACAAAGTAAAATCATCGTACCCCCCAGTATTAAACGCAAGCAACTGCTTTCGAAACGCATTAAACGTTTGCATTAACTTTTGGTGAGATCAAGATTCACAGCCGTAAAGTAAAATGCGGATGATACGTGTGCTGTATGTTCAGCTCTATGTTTTAATCCAGTAAAGCTGCTAAAGTAAGCGATTCTGTAAGCAGCCAAATCACATCGCGGTGAATATAAAAAACGGATAAAACTCTTTAAAATTTGAATTTTTATAATATTGCTTACAAAATTTGCTGTAATAGTATCTTATTTGATTTTTCGTACCTGAATTCGTGAAAGTACATTTTATAAATTAAATTATAAATTTTCACTTAAATAATAACATTGAGGTTATATTTTTAAGAGCATATGACTATCGACCCCGTCGTGAGCTAAGCGTATTGAAATTATAAGATTCTTAATGAAAATTTTATTTTTCAAATATTTCAGGACCTGTTGAAAGGAAAGAAATAAATTACATGGCTTCAAAGTAAAATCACATTTATTTCTCTCACAATTCTCAACTTAATCGAAATATTTCAATCTGAAACTTTTTTCATTTAAATATCCTGAAATCTGAAAAAAAAAGCTTAAACTGTACCCAGTAAGTCCAATATTATTCCTGGAAATGGAATTCCTGAAAAAAGCTGCCGACTTTAAGTAATTTAATGGAATTTTTACGTAAAGTACTCAGTAATTTAAATTTTACTAAATATATTCCTTGTATAACGTCCTCCATTTAAATACAAGTATTTTACAAACATGGATTTTATGCACGATTACAAATCGATTTCCGAGATAAGCAACGTTGGAAGCGGACCAATACTTGGAAGGGACACCGTTTGTTGCTTACCGAGTGTCATTGATTGGGTTTAGCTATAATTTACAACTGCATTCAGTGGTCTACGCCTCGGGAACGTCACATTTAAAAAAACACACAAAACAGCTCTTGTTTTGAAAGCCACCAGGAACCAAATATGTTCCCATGCAGATATTTCTTACTTGTAATTTGTTGTGATTATATGCTTTAGATATCGAATGGATCATCATCATCAGCCTGTGTGCGTCCAATGTTGAACGTAGGCCTCCCGCATGAGTCTCCATGCTCTTCGATCCTCCGCCTTCCGCATCCAGGTCACTCCCGCTATTCTTCTTATATCGTCAGTCCATCTTGTAGGGGGTCAGCCAATGCTTCGTTTGTCAGTTCTTGGGCGTCATTCCAATACTCTTCTTCCCCATCGACCGTCGTCTCTTCGACAAACATGTCCCGCCCATTGCCACTTGAGTGTGTCTATTCGTTGGGTAGCATCCACTACTTGAGCTCTTGTGCGTATTTCCTCGTTTCGGATTCTATCTTTTAGCGACACTCCAAGCATGGATCCCTCCATAGCACGCTGGGTGATTTTTATTATATGGGTAAGACTTACTATCAGATTCCACGTCTCTGCGCCATAAGTTAATACAAGGAGGATGCATTGGTTAAACGCCTTAGTTTTAAGAGATTGCGGAATTTTCGCTTTAAAAATTTACTTTAGTTTTTCAAATGCTGCCCATCCCAGTTGTATACGCCTGTCGATTTATTTTGATAAGTTACTTCGCCCTAGTTGTATTACTTGTCCCAGATAGGTATAGTCGCTTACAACCTCTATTTGTGTTCCTCCAATGGAAATAGGGTCAAAGGTCTGGGAAATATGACTATCGAATGGATATGGAAATTAATTGTAGACTGCATCCAAAATCGTCATATTTCACTAAGTAACAAACGCTATAGCTTTAGCATTCATTTGTACTTGTTTAACATTACGTACACGATACAAAAAGCTGGTATTTGGTTGTTTTTTTGTTGTTTAATCAGTGGCAGATGCTGTTTGGGTGAACTAACATGCTGAACTGCGACCATTGACGTCACCAGAGTACCAACCGAAGAGTGTCAAAGGCTTGCGTGACGTCAGAGGCGAAGAAGGAGAACAGAGTACGCATATTAAGCAGCAAAGATTGCTTACAACTCGGGATGTTTGCTGAAAACCGTTCGAGTTGCTTAAGCTGGTACATTTTTTTATTTTTAAAACCATACAGAAGAATACCGACAGATAGTGATAGTGATTCTGAAGTCATCTGTGGAATTCCATGATGCTTACCATGCTTCACATGGCTAAGCATTGAATGTTGAGTGTTAATCAACGTCATAGACTACAGCCCCCACATTCACGCATCATCCTTATTATTACAGGAATTTACTATGAATGGGTGGTATTCTCGGGACGGGATTCTACCACCAATTTCGATTAATAAGCTATGACTGTCATTTTACGGGTGAGGTAGAAATCATACAAACCGGGAGTATTTTAGAACTAATAAATCGATTACAAATCTTCTTTTTTTTAATCTCTGTCGGGGATCGAACCCACGACCTTCAGCTTGCCAAGCAAACGCTTTAAATATAGCTAGCTATACCCGCCGGCTAAATATATACATACTGCAATTTAGATATTCACTCACCTATAGACTTAGATTTCTTACCTGAAAAAACCGTTGGTTCGATCCCCGACGGAGATTAAAAAAAAGGATTGTTAATCGATTTCTGAGCTATAAAATACCCCCGGTTGGTGTGAATTTGATCCCTCACCCGTAACATGCCAGTCATAGCCTATCAATTAAAATTTGTGGTAGACGAAAGTCGTCCCGTGAAGACCACCCATTCATAGTAAATTCCTGTAATAATAAAGGATGATGCGTGAATCTCGGATTGTAGTCTATGACGTTGGCGGATCATCACTCCACATGCAGCGCTTATCCATATGCACCATGGTTAGCGTCATAGAATTCCACAGACGAGACTTCAGAATTACTATCACCATCTGTCAGTATTCTCCTGTATGTGTTTACATAAAATAGAGCTGGTGTCTCGTTTTAAAGGCCGCATGTGAGGGATTGTGTGGATCTCAAAAAGAAAGAGAATCAATGCTTAATGAGGTAAAATACACGTATTATATATATATATATATATATATATATATTTGCAATATTAGTTATGTTTTTTTTTATTATTAATTTAAAATTGTGCAATTTTATGTAAAAAAAAAATAATAATAAAAGTTAAATTATATATTATTTTATATTTCTTGGTGTATCCACTTGATGGACTTGTCATGTCCATTTACCGAATTTCAAATTGACTGAGCATTACAATTGGGACGAATTGATTGCTCGTAAAGGAGCGTCGTTGATTGAATCGCTGCCGAACGAATTACTAAAAATTTAAATTATTCATTAAGGATGGGGACATTCTAGTTCGTCATTCCAATTTCGAAATTTTATCAAAAATATAATAATTTATATAACGATGAATTTATATATGTGCCCAACAAGCTGCACATCTCAGGACCTAATGCTAGGCAACACACGGGCTATCGATATTGCTAGATACTGGACAAAAATAATTTGACGTCGCTGACACGAAAAATAATAATAAGAAGATCTATCGCCAATAATATTGGCACGAACACAACACACGTTTTCCGCATGCAACGTCCAGTCTCCCTGGCTGAGCGTCATAGATTGCACTGATCTTGACCGGGTGTGTTCTCCGGCATGCGATTACAAAACAACAAAAAAAAGTTAGACTGACACTTGCAGCCTAGAGTTTTAGCTTTCGGGTAAAATTTATTTCAGCCTGATCGGATATATACCTGCCAAATTATGAGTCTCAATACAAAACGCTAATTTTCAATTCATACTATATTAATTATCATTATTAAACCTTTGTTTGAGAGTCTCGGATTAGATTCTCTAAGAATGTGTGTATTATCAAAAAATTTCTAACATAAATAAGCAAGCACAGCAAATTGTTTGGATAAGTGATAAAATCAAAGCATTTTTAAATTCTATTAAAACGTGTGAAATATAAATTATAAACATGTCTTTTTGTTCAAAGAGATTTTTTTGTCCAGAAAAATGTTGATAATTGCAATTCCTTCAGTAATACTTCAGTAATAATTAAATATTTATATCTTAAAGACAATGCAGCTGTATGTAGCTGTCTTTGAAAACATGCTTGCCAGAAAACTATGGTTTGGCTTCTTGAGAAATGAATGGTGCCGGAGAGAACTAAACAGCCTTCCATACTACAGTCGGTTAAAAGACGAAGGTGGACCTAGTGAAAGGCAGGAGAACATAAACTACGGCTTCATTTTCTTTACGCCCCGGGCTCTCGTCATCTTCGAAGGCTGTCAGCAATAAAAATGACCTCATTTCGGAGAGAGTTCAGAATAAATTTTTGAGGTTTCTTTACATAAGGATGTATGGATATTATCCGTGGCTGTACCCATCTAACTTTCTACGGGGTATGTTGGGATACAATGAGTTGAGAACTATAAGAGATTTGTGCTTGAGTATGTATTTCTTTCGGCTAGTGCGCGGCGTGTTCAGAAATCCTGATATTTTGTTTCAAATCGGTTTGTTTGTCTCTGACAATTATTTAAGGATAAGGAGGCACAGATTGTTTGTTTTTCCTAGAAGTAATACTAACCTACCAAAAACCTCTTGGGAGAGTGATCACACTGTTCAACCATATCGTCGCGAATATTGATATATTCCACTTGAGAGAAGCCCGGTTTCGACATGAGCTCCACGAATTAATTTACCAAAGTAATTTCGTGGAGACTTCTGTTTAGCGAGCTTCGGAAAATTTTAATAATTGTTGTTAATAATTGTAAATACCTAATTGTTTCTCTTGTATTGTGTCTTATTTCGGGATCGTATTAAATATATTTGTATTTGTAATGTTTCTGAAGGAAATACATTAAAAAAAATGAAACTAATCGGGATAACTTCGGGAGGCAAAGCTGGTATGCGATTAGACGAGGACCACGCTGGCTGACATCTTTGTGGGAGGGGATACAGTACAACGATGATAATTATGGCAATTGTTATCGCATGACTAGTCTGACGTGTCAACATGAATTAAACTAAATTGCAATTTATTGTTTTTTTTTATTATTTTGTTCACATACTTCAAGGCCACTCCAATTCGCAACATCGCCATCCGCGATTACTTGCAATCGATGTTACATTATTTATTTATTTGTTTTAGTTGCCAGTTGCCACAGGCGGCTGACTAATTAATAGATGCTGTCTTGTTGCCATGCCGTTGCCATGTTTGTAAAGTTTATATTGTACATAGAGCATATGAAAAGTAAGGTCCTCTATAAGGCCTTGCGTCGCCGCACGCAGCGCTGCGCAAAATTTGCAAGTTTTTGGTATTTGTTGATTCTTACTCTACTTCGCCACACAAACGGCACCTCGCTAGCAAGCTTAGTGTCGGTAGCAGCCATTCGCGATGGACGTCCAGATTGTTACCTTTCCCACATGCGAACTGTGATCTGTCATTGAGTTTTTGCATGCAAAGAAGGTTAGTCTGATTGACATTCATTGCCAATTAGAAATGTATTATCAAATTTACATGAACGTGAAAAATGTGTGGAAGTGGTGCTGAAAATTTTCAGCTCACCACTTAACTTTCAAAATGCCGAATAGATGGAAAGTAATTGATTATGCCACCTTACAGTACCATCGCCAACCTTAGTGACTCTCATTACCGGCTCTCAAAAAAGTTTTTAAAAAATCGAGGAAGTTCATGAAGTGGTTCTTACCTTTCTAAGCGAAGCAGTGGATAGCTGGTTGGAGGAGGGAATACAAAAGTTCGTCTTTCAAATAGAGAAGGAGACTACGTCGAAAAATAGTTGAATATTCAAGGTTTCTCACCATGTATTCAAGAAGTAGAGTCTCTTCGGTTGCAGTGTAATTCATTTAGTGTTACCCACTGCAAGGAAACGTATAACTTTACAATAAATTTCGTTAACTATGAAAAAATTATGACCTTCCTTTTCATATGCCCCTCGTACGATATCGGTTTGGCAACTTTACGTCTCCATTGAACCATCAAATGACGTAGGCAGCCGTTTTTTTTTTGTTATCAATAGAATAATAATTAAAAACCATTGCATTGATATGGGACTGTTTGCCATCACGTCAAAAAAAACACTGTCATATTTTTATTATTTTCCTTCTTTTTCTTTAATGCTGAGGATAGTGAATGCCGTTATAGCTATAGTCTTGTAAAAAGTATATCCTTGTATCTGGAGCAGTCGTGTGTCGTTCAGAATACCTCAGTGATTGATAGTCTAGTACTGGTTGTACACCCAACGGAATTACTCCCATCTGTCAAGAATACACGTCTGCTTGATTTTCTTATCCCAATTAGTCCAGAGTAACTTTTTTCTGTTATATTGTTATATAATTTGATATTAACGTTTTTGCAAGAAATACTTGTAGTACATATTTAAAAAAAGTATATTAAATTTGTAAGCAAAGTAAACCTTATTTATCTTCTTCTCATATCCTTTCCATGTATAGAGCAAATGGTCACCACAAATTTCCAGTACTCAGTTTTTTCAAATGCCATCGCGTATGCATTGTCACAAGATACATCTGCTCCAGGAGGTCCACCTGCAAATATACTTGTATATGGTTCCCGATAAATTCCGGGCTTAATATAGTTCGAGTACTTCGGAGACGGCAGCTTTTTTTAATGTAAACACATACAGGAGAATGCCGACAGACGGTGACAGTAATTTTGAAGTCTCATCTGTGGAATTCTATGACGCTTACCATGGTGCATATGGCTAAGCGCTGCGTGTGGAGTGTTGATCCGCCAACGTCATAGACTACAGCCCGAGATTCACGCATCATCCTTCTTATTACAGGAATTTACTAGGAATGGGAGGTCTTTACGGGACGACTTTCGCCTACTACCGATCTTAATTAATAGACTATGACTGGCATTTTACGGGTGAGGGATCAAATTCACACAAAATATCTTAGAGTTCAGAAATCGATTAAAAATCTTTTTTTTTCTAATCTCCGTCGTGGATCGAACCCACGACCTTTAACTTGTAAAGCAAACGCTTTGACCATTGAGCTATACCCGCCGGCAGAGTATCTGTAGTAGGCTGTAGTATCCAAGGTATATTTTTGATCGATGTTAAAAATATGTCGATTCCATCGACACAAATTGTAAAATACTCGCACATATTTTTAAATACTTATTCAGATGATAATTGTGTTTGTTTTTTGGCCGCGAAACGGCCAGGATCGTGGCCTGTATATATTTGAATACTTCAACAAAAAATCTCATTCACTAATAGTATATCAATTCGTGAAAGATACACGGTTGAATTAGATTGTGTTACCATGGAAACGTTCATTAATACGTGTGTTCTAAATTCTAAACAGTCCATTGTGTTTTGGTGACACTGACATTGCACAGTAAATATTGTATCTGATTCATATTCTTAGAATGTTCCAAAACTTTCTACGGTACCTGTTTTGATCCATAGACCCTTTATTCATCTCCTATTCAGGTAGATTGAAAAAAAACGTTGCAAATCATCTTTTGCAAATAACCCCTTAGAAAAAGCTTTTAAAACCTAATTCTTAGAATATATCTTTTTTTATGTTAATATAATCATTCGTAGAACACCTTATAAAAAATTAATGGTATGGTAATCTCTAAACAGGTAAACTAGTCACTGAATCGTTTTGGACCCAGGGATTCCCCGGAATTTTCGAAATTCTCGTCAGTCTACTCCGGCTTCGTGACGTCCTCTTGCACCAGCCCAGCATCAGCCGGCCGGAGACCGAACCTTGGACTCCGCAGCACCAAGAAATGTAGTGGGAGACCGAACCGATAAAAAGGCAACGCCAACACACCGACCTCCAGTGCTCTTAGCAGACGTCATAGAAAGCTTAACGCTCGAAACCGAGAACTCTCAACAAAACCAAGAGTTTCATCTTAAAACAATTGACAAACGCAACGAACAATTTTCGAATAAATTTGAAAAACAATTCGATAAACAAGTGACAAACGAAACTGAAAACGCAGTCTGTTTTACCGATTACGCAAACGTACTGTTTTTTTAATTTAAAAAACAGCTGCTTTACGTCAAATCAGTGATTCGAATAAAACATTTATACAGCGTGAATTATACATATTATTTTGCACATTTTTGATTGGCGCGATTTGAAGAACTGAATAGTATTGTTGCAAGTTTTCTTGCTGCAATAAAATATCTGGGACACTCAGTTTTTGACACACTTGTGTGTGGTTCACTGTGACTACGGGACTCGTTGGTGAAAGTGTGTTTCGGCCACTTGGCTAGATAGCTGTCAACGACTACTGAAGAGCAGGGAATCACGGTCAGAGGCATCCGGGAGAGACAAACATGTCTTTGCTGTGGATGGGCGCCTTTAATCTTGGATTGACGGTTGGAGCCACGCTTATGATAGTGAAAGGGTAAGTCTAACTTGTGTTGGTTAAGTCAACTTATGTTAGTTCAGTCAACTTTATGACAGTAAAAGTTAGTGTGACATATCTTAGGTAGAGGTTGATTAAATAAGTTTTTGTCGTTCATGATTTGTACTACACATATTGTACTAGAAAGAACATTGTGCTACTCGTATTCAAAGTAAAAGATTGCGCAAGCGTATTCCCGCCTGTGTGACCTCGTTAGAAATAATGGTAACATTTCATTGTGGTGTATCAAACTTAAAAAAACTCAAAAAAATGTTACAAATTACAGAAAATATTCTTTAACAGCATTCTTCATTTTCAGATTCTTCAGTTTTCAACTAAAAATTACGTTTTTCACAGCTTTTTAGACACAAACAATACCTTCTTATGAGTTAAATTTTTCTGTTTGAGTTAGGTTAGGTTAGGTTGGGAGTGTTTTCTTCATATTCGTTCGTAATGAAAGTTTTACTTTTTTTAATTTGTAGGTATCACTACACTGTCAAAAGCGCTAATGAAAGTGTAATCAATTACATTTTTACTCCTAAACTAGTAAATCTGACAATGAGAAATAATACTAAGATCCATTATCCATCAGTGATATCGCAGTTTTAGTTTTGTAAACGTAAGACTGATTTTATAAAACGTTCTAAAGCATTAAGATACACAGTGAAGTGTTGCCAAAATGCAGCACCAGCTTTAGACCCTGCGGCGCTCTAGGACATATTTTTTCTGGCGCCCCATATTGCTTACATTAAAAATAAATCTACGCAAGATTGGTTGCTCTCGGCGCCCCTAGCTTTTTCGACGCCCTAGGGCACCGACCCACTTCGCCACCCCCTAAAATCGGCACTGCCAAAATGTGACAAAACTATCGAAAACTCGATTCGAATGTTACAGAAAAATTGTGTGTGGAAGTATGCAATCTACAGTTTTACAAGATTTGCAACATTGATAGTCGACAATAAGCATAGCCTTAGCAGTAAGCTAGAATGAATGTATTACACGCTATATTTTAGTTTATAAGTAATTACCATAGATAATACGAATGATTTGAAAAGTAATTGGATATGTCTAGAAATTACAAATGTTGGAATAGAATTAAATGTATGCTAGCTTAAAATGCCACTGGTCTTTCATTTGTGAATGTCTGGAACGTGTTCCACGTGTTACTTTTGATTATATGAAAGGTTTATTTAAGATAAGTGAACAATTGTTTGTTGTTATCGTTGGCTCATGTTCTGTCTGGTTTAACCCAGTATATGCATGTATGCCACAATAACGATAATGCGTGTCCATTGTTATCTCTACATAAGGAAATATCTTATATTGAAACCAGCGTATCTAGAAAGGAAGAAACTAATATTATATACGCAATTTAAAAAAAAACATTATTTTGTAGTTATTTCCTGTTATTCATTTTAGAATTTAGTCAATGCATGCTCCGAAATGCTTCAAACATGTCTTGTCTTCAATGCTTCAAACATGTCTTGTCTTTAATGCTTCAAACATGTCTTTTCGTCAATGCCTGCTCGTGAAGCTCTCGCTGAGAAAGCCTTCAGGTAATACAAATTGTATTTACTGAAAAACTTCAGTTATAGAGATGACTTAGAATGAAGCAAGTACACATTATAAAGCTGCTTACAAAACAGGGCGGCGGTAGTCTTGACATCTTTTTTATCAACATACCATGTTCTATATGCTCTTCTTGTATATTCCTTTCCTAGTTGAAGCATATCAACGTCACATGTTTTCGTCACATGGTTCTATCAGCTGCTATTACCATGTCCTACGTCATCTCTGTGCCTGTAGTACTAACTATTATACTACGCATTGTTCCCGTCACAAGCGAGCTGTTTCCAAGGCAAATTTATTCTCTTATTAACCCGACGATCGCCATAAGCACACATGTGCGCTCTACGTAGACGATCGCCATAAGCGCAGTTGTGCGCGCTTCGCAATATTCGAAAGATGTATTACAAAATGAATTCCGATTTCCTCACAACAAAATCTATGAATATTTTCAAAATATCAACAAACCAAAAAGGATCGATACTTGTAGATAGTTTGGGAGATATTCAAGAGATGGTGTCAATTTTTTTCTACAAACATGTGGCGATGAAGCGGCATTTTTAAGAATATCAGTTGATTAGCTCGATTCTCGGAGGTATGCATGAATCCATTATTACATACGCACAGCAACTAGTAATTGTGTCTCACACGCTATTTTAATTCAATTAAGTCTTTCTCTCATAATCATTTTCTTGCTTGATATACTTGTTCATTGAAATGTCAAGCTCCGCCTTGCTCCACATCCTGTTGATTTATATTTCCTGCAGTGAAACTAGTAGATATTTTCAAAATGCACCGCGAGAGTACACTTGCGGGCTCTATGACGCACACGAAACATTTAACATCCTCTCAAGTGTGAAAAACGACACTTTACTATCTTATTTTTATCTCTTATAACCTTTTTTGATTCTTTATACTGACATAACAATTTTAATGATACTCCCACGTTTACGGTTCACATATATTTTTTTGCTCACTTTGATATACGAGTATAATTACAATTTCGATCTTAGCTTTGTTTTGCAACGAGTAACTCATAAATAATTACAGTAAATATTTTTTCACAAAGATTATTTAAAAAATATGTTTTTTAGACAATTAATTAGAGCATTGTTAAAGCATCTTATATTCAAAACAATATTTATGACAAAATTGATTAACTAAAAAAAAACTTTTATACTCTTTCGCCGCATAAAATATAGATCAACGGTAATAGAAACAAGGCGTAGGCTTACTTCAGGCCCTCGGGCTCCCGTCGTCCTGAAAGGTAGACAAAAAGTTTGTACTTACTTGCTTTCTGGCAGCAGTTTGTGACGCCTATTTGATCCAGTTCAGGAGCGAATATAGAATGATGATGGTTATACTATTTGAAGTGAAAAATGTTTTATTTTTCCGTATCCATTCTATATCTGTAACGTACAGTCACTATAATGTCCGAAACTTAGTTCTATACGTTGCTATTTTCCATACCTTGTCCCATATTAAATATGCACCCGAAGGTCCACCTGGGAACATATATGGTTCCTGACAACATCCAAAGCAGAAGCCACGGGACGCATATCAACCCTGATGACCACTGCAAAGGCGGTCGAAATAATAAAACGTTTTTGTTGCACTTATTAAATAATTAATCTTCATTCAATAAACAGCTTGAAAATGTCGTTTAAAAAGTAGAACACTATCTTTGTGCAGTACTGTTAAGTGTAAATGTACTGCGGATGCTGATTAATTGACCCACAGGGGTCAATGATCGTCCTGAGGATGCACACAGCTCTGCGTGAGGTCCATTAACATTAACAAACTATAATCTCCAAGATATTGTGGCTTTCGTTATCTTTCGTAACTGGACAGTATTAATAGTGTACCCCTTCTGTTTAGAGAGTATAAAACCAGCCAACTTTTTTGGATGTATTTTTTATGTAAACACATACAGGAGAACACCGATAGTTGGTGATAGTAATTCTGTAGTCTCATCTGTGGAATTCTATGACGATAACCATGCTGCATGTGGAGTGTTGATCCATCAACGTCATAGAATACAGCCCGAGATTCATATCCTCTTATAATTCATCTCTGCCAAATAAGAATATTATCGTCAAGGAATGCCTAACAACAAATCACCCACATCACATGTATACACTATTTTGTCATAATATTGTTATTTATTTGTCAATTTACGTGTAGTAAGAATACGTTACATAAATAAACAAATACCTGACAACATAGAACATAACAATCTACGCAGATGACTTCTTAGAAATGTGATTTTTTGCAGACTTTATACTCGTATGTATCTACCTGTTGTTGGTTATTCATTACATTATTTCTTTTGTATACGTCTGCAAATATTTACCTTAATCTAAAAAAGAATGCCGCTTTATCCTCATCTCTGTATTTTTCATTTCAATTTTAACGTTAAGGTCGTCTCGTGTTATTTCAGTTGATGGTAGAAATTCAATACCTTTTATTCTTCAATCTAAAGATCTTCCTCGCGTCATTAATTAAATCATACCTGAACTCTCCGATCTCTTATCCTCATTGGCCCATTGTCTTTTATTGCTCTTCACCATCAGCGCGTCCATCTTGGTTATTCCATGTGAGTATTTCCCGGATATGAGATTTTAAGATATCCTTTTAAACCTTTTTTTGCTCCATTGTCTTAAAAGGCTTTCATACCAGACTTTCATATTAATTTATATTATTTAATTTACGATTTATTTCAATAATATATATTTATTTTATTAAATTATTCATTTTTACTATACATTTTGAATAAAATATTTACTTTCCATTGTGGTATTATTACTATTCAGAAGAATTATAATTTTAGAATTAATTTTAATTAAACAATTAATAAATTTATTAATTTTTTAATAAAATTACACCCATTTGTCAGTTGATAATCTTAATGTTATTCAGAAGAATGTTGATTTATTAACTACACCATTTTATTGTGACTACTATCTTATTCGTATTTAACACGGTGAAGTATAATCTCAAATCCGTGGCACACAGACGTTCAGTCGCTTCACTAAGCTTTTTTCATCGCTACTATCATAAACACTGCTTTTAATTTTCAAACATTACGAACGTTAGTTTATTACGTTCATAAAAATGAATACAAACAACAAACAACAAACACAAAAAATAATTTCTTAGGTACAAGATAGTAGAAGAAACAATGCATAAAATATAGGTATGTACTTATGATTAAGTACTTAAGTAATAGAAAATAAGAAAGTCAACAACAATTATTAAAAAAATATACTAAAAAGTCCTGAAGCTCACTAAACAGAAGACTTCACGAAATTACTTTGATAAAGAAATTCGTAGAGCTCATGTAGAAACCGGGCTTCCCTCAAGTGGAATATATCAATATTCCATGATATGCTCTTCCGAACTCTCTCAACTGATCTTACTTGAACCTATCCATCAATGTCAAACTCGCGAAACCCCAATCTTCCTGGATTTTTCAATGGATTTTTTTCGCAGTTTTCTATTTTTTGAACTTTACGCATATGCCGATCGTCATGAGATTTTAACCACGTATTGACAAAGTTTATATAAAATTTCACAAAAAACGTGATAAGTTTATGAGGCTGTATTTTATCTAACCTTTGCGACGAGGTAAGATAGTTAGTTACACATCGCGTATAACAACCAAGGGTTTCGATGCACATTTATACACTGACACGCTCTCGCACTACACACAAAAAGCGCATCACATTGACAAGGATTTCATCTCTAAGGGAGTGATGGTAGAAGTAGGTAGGTTAAAAACAATTTTAAAATGTTGTGCATTTTCTGACACTGGAATTTTCATTTTAATAAACTCGAATCACTAGTGAATGTGCAGTTTTTTGCATTTTGTCCTTCAAGAGCAAACGATTCATTGAACTTTATACACGACGCAAAACAAAGCATAATGATAAGGTCGGTCATTACAGAAATCATTTGGTTATATTGATTTTCCTTCCACATTACATTTAACAACATATTTAGCATTCATTTCATGACCTTCGTTACTCTTTTAATACAATCCTCTTTAATGCTTAAAACTTAAAGGTGATATTAAAAAAGATACTGAATTTAAAAATATAATTGCACTATAAAGGCCAGTTTCTTCATAAAGTTCTCTCGTGTAAACTTAAGTAAATTCTTTCAGTGCCCTTTATAAGGTTCAATGCTATTTAAAATTACCTTTTTAAGTTCAATAGCCTTGTAAATAATTTCATGTACACTGAACAGTACCTTGTAAAGATAATGTTTATACCTGGTTATATTACCTGTAAGTGTGCAATTTTATTATTACAAGTTGAATTACTTTATTAAGTGCAATTTCCTTATCGCATGCAACCACTTTGAATAGGTAAATTATTTCATTTAATTTCATCATCAAATTAAATAAATAATACGTGTTATAAAACATAATTATAAAGTTCATTACTTTACATTACACTTGGCATATACGTGATTTTGAACACATACTTTTATGCATAATTTAACTTTAATTACAATACAAAGTTCAGTTTACTTTTAAAATGAATTTTGTACTTTCCAAAGATTGATTTTTATCCACATTAATTACATACCTACATTTGCATAAATATATTGATTATATTACTAATTAACAATATACTAATTATCAAAGAATTAACTGGAATATTCAGAATTTTTCAATTTCCTGATTGAAACGAATGTCCTCCGGTGTGATGCGGGTGTGAGGCGGGTAAATACCAGACTTGGGTCTGTAATAATGCGCAGATACCATTTTTCGTATTTTAATTATTGACAATCGTTACCCCCAAACATATTAACTCATACCTCCATAGATTTGCTCCAACGCACAGATAATCAACCTTTAATCCCCATTAACTTCTTAAGGCGTATTAAAATTTGTTTTCGCGTAGTTTTTTGCTCGCAGCGTTCGTCAATAAGGTAAAGTGTTTACTGAAAGCGAATCTCGCAAAAAATACCTTTAAGGAAAATAACATGTCCACCAGAGAACCAGAGGGTTATAAGTCCTAAGATGTATCCGTGGTAAACAGAATTTTAGAATGACGCAATACCTAATATCTATCTTATTTTCTTATTACGTCACTAGATATAAATTTTGTAATTTAAATTATTCTTCAGTCAGAGTCAGATATTCTTTATTTTCTGTATACTAGATGGTTGTTAAACTTCGCGTCCCCTCATAAAAATGTGCAAAAAATATCAAAACGTCCTTTTTTACCAGCTTCCTATTCTTAGGGGTGAATTTGTCACCGGTTGGGAACCCCTTTTCACTTGACTTCCTTAAGATATAGAATTTAATACTTAATTCATAAATCTGTATGGTCTTAACATATATTTGTTGTAGCAGGATAGCATAAATCACAGGTATATACTCGTATACTTCGAGTACTGAAGTTGAACAATGTTTTACGTTACTATGTTCTCCAACTTTGCTTAGCACTCAGACACACACTCAGATCAGCCAGATCAAATAGAAGCACCCTGTAACTGACAGGAGGTAGTCCTAGCAATGGCCTGGAACTCGCTACCGGAAAGTATAAGAGAGCTGAAAGCGGAGGCATCCTTCAGAAGCAGACTCAAGACCCACCTTTTTACTCAGAGGCAAAGAAGTTCTTTTGGAATGACCATTCGGTCATAAAAAACGCGCTATACAAATACTGATTTAATAATAATAATAATTAGCCGAGAGAACACAAGATACACAATTTCTTATTATGGTAATGATGAATTTAAAGATTATTTCGATTCCCTGTGATATTGTATCTCAGATATACCCTTCACTGTAAATGAGGATTATTTCATACTAAGAATAATCATAAGTAAACCAGAATTAACCTTACAAATAAGCTTCAAACGGCATCACATTATGTATTAACATCATTAGCTCCTAGCCTTAACCTTTTAGTATCCGCACACTAGTAAAAATATAGATAATACTCGTATTTAGCGTAACAAGATACACATACAAACATTCTTCGCGACTTACTATGTAGTATAAGGTAATATAAACACACGGAAACATGGAAAAAAAACAAAAAGTATAAAAAACTGCAAGAACCTATGAAAATTATTAAATAAAAATATATAATTTAAATATATTACATATACTCGTACCATAATATATTTTCGATGTTCACTCTTAAATAATATTCTGATATTAAAATTTTATAATTAGGCTTTATATAAAAAATGTATTGAAAATTAGCAATTATTTATCATTCTTAACCTTAACGATTTTAGTATTTCGCAGATTTGTCTAATAATAAAGTGTTTTGCTACCTCAGTTAAAGAGTAAACTACAAATTTTAATGAATATAAATGAGCAGATTCGGTAGTGATATTTTTTATCAATTTAAACCAAATATATTTAAAATAAGTGAGAGTCCACGTCACGAACAATGAGGTTCTCATCATAATCAAGCAAGATAGGCACCTAGTAAGAACCATCTCAGAGAGGCGATCGGTCACATCATGCGCCACGACGGTCTTCTTCACGACATTGTGGAAGGAATGGTTAGGGTAGAAACTGCAGAGGGCGCCCTAGACGAAGTATTTGCAGCAAGTGTTCGAGGACATAAGTTGCAGCTCTTATGCTGAGTTAAAGAGGGTTGCAGCACATCGAGGAGAGTGAAGATATAGATGCAAGATTTTGTTGCTGCAAACGAATCCACCGTATTGATACTACGAAGAAAAACTGACAAGATTTCCGTTGCTCGTTAACTAACTGCGATGTTTGGCGTATGATCATAAAACAATAAAATAGTAACAATTCAAGTCATCAGTTCAATGTTTCATTTATATTATTTTACCATTTGTAGTTTAAATGATATATCAATATAGTCAGGTGAACGTTTTCATGAACCGTCAATAAATTATTTTATAAGGCAGGTTGACGACCACTGAAATACATTATGTGCTTATATTGTATTGCTATATTGTCGATAGCGAATTGGGTGAAAATATGTGTTATCGTTCGGCCCGAAATTGATCTAATGACATCCCGCTACGTACCCAGCACTGTTATCACTCATCTATCAATGTCACTGAAATGCCACCCCTCTTCAGAGGCACGATATATCCTCTGGGATATTGCTTTTGGAAGTAGGCAGCAGGGCTCGAATGGATTATTAATGATCAAAGTCAATGCATTTGACTCCTTTGTTTATTTTTCCACAATATATAATATAATTAATTATACTCTGAATAAACTAGCAACTATGTAATTATAAATATTTTTCAATGTATTATAACATAAGTATACTTTTCAAAAGTATTTATTGATATCAACTGGATATAGATAGCCCTTGCAGTCTGGTGCCGAAAAGCCTCAATATACGATATTTAGTCTCTTATTTTTGTTAGGTCTTCGTACACGCATGAATAAAAATATTAGTAATATATATAAGAAAAAGCGTTGCATCGCCATTTTTCCTGTTGTGATAGTTATGTCTTCAAAGGGCTGACATGTAATCGGAGGAATCTGCAGTGTCACGGAGCGCTCCGATTCACTTTCGGCTCGAGTCTCAGCGGCAGTAGATCGTTTATTGTTTGTGGCCCGAGCCGAATACCAAAGTTGTCTATCTATCGTCTTAAATATATTACAATGTGCTTCTAAAATAGATCTTGTTGTTTGTGACTTATTCTGCATCCCTCCTCAAGCGTCCTGATGACTATTCCGGTGACGTGGTCGTTCCTTTGATAAATGGGGATGTCAGTATTAATGAAAGCGTCGCATAGGTTTGATTGTAGTGCATGTTAGGAAGGCTTTCGCTCTAATGTTACCACCAATTAAAATACTTAATCTTTAAATTTAAAAATTGAAAAATAATAAAAAATATAAATATTTATACAAATTGCTGATAAAATACGATGCCGTGTTTGTCAAATATTTTACTGTTTACCTGCATTCTCGAAAATATTAAAACTCCAAGACAAAAAATATATACACACTAAAAAAACATGATCCCATTACTTGAACTTGAATAAGTTATATTGTGTATGATTTTTTTATATTTTTGTTTTAGTTACGTTTATTTTAACTATATTTTCATTTTAATTAAACGACTCGTTAATCGTTACTTATGTATTTTTTATTCTTACGTATGTTCGACTAACATAGAATAATATTTTTAAAAACGCTTAAAAAGGCGTGTTTTTTTTAAGTATTTTTGAGTAATCTTATTAGGCGTTCAGGTTATTTTTGCAAAAGTTTTTCTTCTCAATTTATTTTTTTGAACAATTTTTAATACGTTTCTCCTGTCGAGTGTCAAAAAAACTCTTTTCCGTTGAGTGGTCTGGTAAGGCTCTGAGTGAACTCGAAAGTGAAAAGAATTTTCGTGTAACGCTTGTGAAGAACGCTTCATACATTCGCATACTTACAGAAACCTTTAGGTCAAATATATACAACAAGCAAGTACTATATGAAAGAAAATAACATTATTTTCATTGGTATAGTATGGTAAGCAAAATATCAGCAGCATCAGTCTGTATCCGTCCACTGCTGAACGTCTTCCGCATCCAGGTCACTCCCGCTATTCTTCTTATATCGTCAGTCCATATTGTAGGGTGTCGGCCAATGCTTCGTTTGCCAGTTCTTGAGCGCCACTCCAATGCTTCTTCCCCATCGAGCGTCATCTCTTCGACAGACATGTCCTGCTCATTGCCACTTGAGGGTGCCTATTCGTTGGGTAGCCTCCGCTGCTTGAGTTCTTCTGCGGATATCCTCGTTTCGGATTCTATCTTTTAGCGACACTCCGAGCATGAATCTTTCCATGGCACGCAGGGCGACCTATATTTTATGGGTAAGACTTGCTGTTAGATTTCACGTCTCGAGAAAAATATATCATCATAAAATCATGAGACCGACGATGGAACTACTTAACAATATACTCGTAATATATATAAAAAAATGATTGCATGTATTTTATGCACTGCCATACCGTTCATCCGATTGCAACGAAGCTTAACAGAAGTTATTGAGTCCACGTACGCAAAGATTACTGTAAAAAAACTCCCAAAATGTTATCGAAAAAACTGCAATGAGCAGCATAAAAGTATGACAATGTACTTCAATAATTGAACTCGTTAAATTCTTAGTCTTGAGTAGACAAACGTCAATATTGTAGAAAAGGGATGCATGGAGGGTTTAGCCGTTTTGTACTTACAGTACACGTTTTTAAATTCACTGATAATCTTTCTTATACAAACTTTATTTTAAAATGAAATTATGTGTAATTAAATGTCGTGTGCCGCCTCCGTGTTTTTGTATCCCCCTAGTCGAGTCGTGACTCAGCTCGCTATGTAGGTCAAGGGCTGAAGTGGGGAGGCCACGGAGACCTGCGAGCGAAGCACGAATGTAAGGAAGTGACAGCTACGAAGGCAGCATATTACAAGAATACCTACCGCATATATTTTATTATCACATTTTACAAGTGCACCTCACTTTCTTTTCTTTTGCTTAAATAATAACACTGTAGCTTTCACCGTGCAAAGTATTTTTTTAATCATTTCAATTATAAATTTATAATATGTGGCGCCAATTTTTTAAATATCTTATACGGTGAAGATTCCTAACTATAGTGGCGCCACGGATATCGTTTTCTGTAACTACACCAAATTTAATTTAAAAACACGTATTTTTACATTGAATTAGATGTGCGTGTTGTAATAATTACAAATATTATATCGCCACTATAGAAAGACGTAGTTTATTTATTTATTTATGGCAACAAGTTTCAAGATTATACAAACGTACATCATATAAGTTTATATTATACTTGTTATAAATAATTAAACTATAATATAGACGAACGTTAAAAAATTTCATAGCGACTTCATTCCTAACGACAGGCATAGATTTTTTTCTAAAACATGTATCAGAACATGAAATCTTACGTTTTTGTTTTTTCAAAACTGAATTTCTCTACCAAAATATTCAGACTTTGTGTGTAACACACAGATTCTTTCATGCACATAGATTATTCTACATTATAAAATTGTAACACCGAGTTGTTTCATTGTTCTGTTGGAAGCACTCCATCCGGAAGTCAGCTGCATCTCTTCAGACTTCCTTCCTTATGTCATGCACGTAGGCGAGGACTTTGCTGTGTTCCAGTTTTGGACGTGAGGGTCTTCAGTTCTTATTGTCTCGCACACCAAGACGAGGCCACGTCCGGCCAAGAAGCCTGCCAAGCAATCTTCTGCATTCTCTTTCATCCTTTCATTCCGTTAATTGCCCTACGCTCTTACGAGAGGATAACAAACACCGAAGAAGTGCTTAAAGTGGGCGAGAATGAGTTACTCACTGTACTCGTAGAGTTTGCAAAATTGCGATTTTTAATGAATCTCAAAGTGAATTCTAAAAACATTGAAAAAATTAAGATTTTTGATTTTCTTTCTAAGTATGTGAAGTAATACTATTTGAGAGTAAATTTAAATAAATTATTCAACGAAATAACTACAATAATAATTTTAAATTAATAATAATTAAAGAAGATCTCCAGGGAGGCCGAAACATGTAATCAGTTTAAAATAATGTGAATCAAAACTTTTTTTTTTAAATTAAAATTGATTTAAAATTATAATTATGCAGTTTCACCAAGTATTGTCAGTTGATAACCTCAATGTTATTAAATAACTACAATATAATATTTTTTAAATCACCCTGTCGGTGATAAATGAAACTAAAATGAATACGGGTCGATAAAGCAGAGATTTACAGCCTGGCCGTCAAAGCAATGTGGCGGCGAATTGATCTTGACAATTATTATGCAATAAACATGAAGAAATATGACTGTAACATCAATTTTATTGTTTTAAAATTTCTAATTTCAATGGCTGATTTGATTACGCACACATAGCCGCAAGAATTGCGGAAATCTAACGAGAAATTGTCTTTGCAATTTGATTTCAAAAATTTCTCACCGCAAAATGATTTTTGTACGCGAAATAAAAAAACCTGATTTTGTAATGGAATTACGTTTTCAAATATTTTGGCCTTTTGATAAAAAATTTAAAATCTCAACTCATTCAAAATTATAAATTATTTCTTTGAATATCTAATCGAGATGTTTATTTTTCATTAGTGAAATTTACGACGTCGACAATTTTGAACTTAAAACAACCTTCGTAACTTAATTAACGTGATTTATACGTGGACTGGCTTTTAAGAACAGATGCCCGTATTGCATACAATATCTGGATACGATGGTTTGACTTTTAAGATGACGGAGTGGACAAGGCAGCCTTTCATAGTATAAACGGTCACCAGAAGAAGGTAACCGACATGTACTTCGTATGCCACAGGGCAGCATAAACCAGAACTACATTTTCTTAAAGATCCTAGGTCTAGGTTGTCGCACGTCCTAGAAGGCCATCGGAAACTGTACAAAGAATGTAACTCAGGAGACAGAGTTGTCATGGCATGATTCGAAGACCATGGCAGAACTTTATGGCACTTTTTTTTTCATGTGAACCCATGCAGGAGAGCACACCCGGTCAAGACCTGTGCACTCTATGACGCTCAGCCAGGAAGGCTGGACGCTGCATGCGGGAAACGTGTGTTGTGATCGTGTTTGTGTGAGGTTTGGGGAGATTGCAAGTGTGTATTTATCTGTTTCTTGAAGAGATCCAGATTGTAGGAAGGAGGAAACACAGACGCTGAAAGAGCATTCCATACGTTACCGGTGGCATTAAGGAAGGAACTTTGGAAACTGCCAGTTCTTGGTCGACATACATTAATCGTGTATGGATGTTCGGCAAGTGCAAGACGAGTTTGTCGGCTGTGAGTGGGTGCAGGAGGAATTGGTTCTTTAAGTTCCGAAGAGCAGCGACCGTGGTAATAACGGTAGAAAAGACTAAGAGAACCAATCTTACGCCTGTGTTCCATTGATTGTAGATGAGACGTAAGAGTGTCATTGTTTATCAAACGAATTGCTCTTCTTTGAACGTCAATTAAGTTTAGAAGGTATTTTGGGGCACTAGTTCGTTACCGCCATATGCTTCAGTTAGTGGAGAGAGCATGGAAAATTGATTCGTGGGATGAGTTCTATACGGTGAATTATTTTCTTCGATATTTCTAACATCGTTACAGGATCATCATACAGTGTGATGTTTTTTTTTCAATATTAAGGTTGTTTATTTTTCTTTAATTACTAGATATTGCGTGTATCGGTTGATGGCATCAATATTTACGGCAAAAACCACCATTTATTATCAATTATGACAAAAATAGATGACTGCGTACAAAAACGTCAGGATATTTTTTTTTATCCTCGTTTAAACTATGTTTCACCGCACATTGTGATAATTTTAAGGTTTTTTGCGATACGAGAGCAACAATACTATCTAAATCTGATAAAACATAAACATTTACTTTCTTAAGATCTTACAGAAGTGCGATATTCGTTAAAATTCACTGCAAAGTCCGAACATGCAAACAGTTAATCCATTTGTCAAACATAGAGAGAAGTAAATATTATATACCATTTTGTTCTTCAGTTGCCGGCGGGTATAGCTAAATGGTCAAAGCGTTTGCTTTGCATGTCAAAGGTCGTGGGTTCGATCCCCGAAAATTAGGCAAGAAAGTATGCGTGTTTATATAAGGCAAGGTGTGAGTGAGTACTCTTCCTACCTACCCTTCCTTGACTAATTGACTCGATAATGGCTACCCGACGTAGCCGAAACCTGTCGTCGTATAATAATAAAATGATAAATAATTTTAAAGAAATCTTTTATTTTTTATATTATATCCACCAAGAAAAAAAATAGACTTTATTTTTGGTAAATTAGAATATTTTCAAAGAATCTTATTATAAAATATATTATATAATATTATTATTTACAAACATATATCCTATCTAGAGCAGATTTAAAAATGGTTTACTACTCCATTGTCCAATCTCAACTGCAATATGGCATTGTTGGCTGGGGAGGAACATACCTAAATATCACCAACCCCATTAGAACTGTACAAAACTTATCATCAAAGTCATATTAAAAACCTCCCACTTACCCAACAGAAAGCCTATTCAATGAATTTAAAGTGCCAACGGTAGATTCATTATACCAAAAATACACTGTTCTACAGACAATAAAAGAAAGGAGAATTGAAAACTGAAAACTCATCACTCTGCTAGGTATATACATAATCTACTAATACCAAAATTTAACACACAACATGCAAAGAATGGTTACAAATACAACGGAATAGTGAATTTCAACAATCTTCCTCCGGAAATAAAAGCGATCAGTGACATGAAAATAATGAATAAAAGGGGAAAACGGTTCTTCAAAATTATAAAAATCAGATCTGACGTAATTGTACAAAATGAGAAATAAATTATGTATATATATATATAAATAATATTATTACATTATAATGTTACTATTATTAAAATGATACTAATGTAAACCACTCTGTATATGATTCAAGCTAGGTACTAAGTAGTAGTTGTATGTATATGATCCAAGCATAATAATTATAGAATTTATATAAATTGTATAAAATATTTATATTGTTAAAAAGCTATTGATTATATTAAGTTCATTAAAAGGTGTCTGGTGGAAATTGAGACTTAGATGGGTCGAGGCTATTAAAGAATCGAAATATATATGTAAATGATGCTGAAATTGTCACTTCGACTATAAAATTTTTATAAATTTTAATGATATTATTTTATATTCTAAAAAAAATATATTATTATGTAAAAATGTGAAAAAATAATAATATAAATTATGCAACACTTAAATCAAGATGAATCCCACGCCACACACAAGATCTACCTTTAAGTGGCGTGGAAAGCGAATTTCCAAAAAATAAACAATAAAAAAAAAAAAATGAATGTAATACTGTCAATAAAATCTTAAATGTATCCTATTATATTTGATTAAATAAAAATATATATATATATAATACCTACCGGCATTATTACCAAACTAGCAAACTACATTTCAGTTTTATATAAAAGATTTTTTAAATGATAGTGGTTGTTGTATCGCTTATGCTGATCTGAAAAGGGTTGCGGAGGACCGAGAGGAATGGAGATTGAGATGCAAGATTCTGTTGCTGCAAACCAATCCATCGGATTTGATACTACGAAGAAGAATGGTCGCAGTAATCAAGCACTTGCTTGTGGAATGTAATCGTCTTAATCTTGACCGTCCTTAAACTGTTATCGTCGCCACATGAACCAGGAAGCTACAGTCCTGGTCCAGAGCGAAGGTATTGAGTCCTCCCACGCAGCCACCTTGAACATCCTCTTCATGAGGTACAGCAATAGACAATTGCCGACAATGTCCGTCTGACGCACTACCAATTAGTGTCGGTGCGATACATCAATTTAGCAGAGCGCGCCGCTTGTCTCTGTGCTAGCAAATTATTGAATATAATAGACCATTAGGACCAAGTGGTCCAATAGACTTTGCGGATAATTTGAAAACAACGTATCAAATAGGAAAATCTTACATGTATAATAGAGAGATGACATAATTCGAGATTTCATTAAATCGCTGAGGGAAATTATCAATCAACGTAAAATGTTAAAATTACTAAATGTATATTAATTTAATAAACTAAAGTTACAAACACTTAAACTGCAGATTGTTTTTTATATAAATAGTAAACAATTTGATCAAACCTCATTTTACCTAGCTTAACCTAACCTAATCTAACCTAAGCTTACCAGGAAGTTCAGAGATATTAGGTAGAGTTGTAGCGACATGCAAGCAAGAATCTCGCATTTGTCTGTGCAAGTTTATTCTTGAAGTGACAAAAAAATCTTTCATTACAAAATACCTAACCTAACCTAAAGCAGAGATTTGCAATTTAAACATCGTCAATGAATTAATCTTATTACTGAATTAATAAAGCCTTTTATTAATTAAGGGATTAGCTTAGGTTGGGTTAGGTTAGGTTTTGTCTGATCAAATAAATTACTTTTTTTAGGGAAATCACGTTACAGCAGAGTACTTTTAACATTCATCATTTATCTAACAGATTTGATTAGGTTGATTTAGGTTTGATCAAATCGATTATTTTCTCTTGGTAAATCGCCGCAGAGTTGTAATTTTAAAACCCTCCGGGAATTCCTATTGATGAAATCATATCCTTTGAGGATTACATTAAATATCTGTTTTTATCATTTTCTGTAACACATATTGATTTTACGATTTCTAAATGTTTACGTAAATTAAAAAATATATTTCATATGGTCTCATATAACGTATCGCAGAATTGATGAATTTACTATCTCATTAATAGTTTTCTAGCATCAAAAGCGATCATATCAACAGCTAGTTAAATGCTTTAATATTGCACTATGCTCCATTTAATTAATCTCAGCTTATTTACAGATTTAATGTCTTTCTAACTCGCTATATTCAATATTTATCTTTAATGTACGTGTATTTGGATATTTATATATATGTTTACTGTATGTATTTTAGCATTTACCATTAGGATGAGTTTCACAACGTCTCTATAACTAAGTTAATATTTTTACACCAAAAAAAGTATATTCACAACCAGAGCCTCTCGTAATCTCGCCAGCAATCTTCCATTTCTTTTCAGTTCTTTTTTATTCTTTATCTTTATTTTAGACCCTCAAGTACTTCTGTTATTTCCCAGATGCTTCATACAGCACCTTATCTCTGTTACGTTATTGAGGTCTTAATCTCAATGCTTCGAGGCGTATTTTAGTCTTTGTTATATCATCTCTGGCATCGTTTCCATGTTACATTTTATATGTAAGATATTTTTTATTTTATAAATTCTAGTAGTTATGAGATCCGATTGAAGTCTGACTGCAGACAACGTTGTTGAACTACAATTGAAACGTCAAAGGGACATTTAAACTTCAGCCAATTGATAAAAATTATATTTTCTACGACTTGTTCAAAATCCTAACCTATCATTCAGCAACCATAAATTATCGCTATATTATATGATTTGAAAAATATATATTTTTACCAACAGATGGCTTTATTGTATCTTTTTACAGCCAACTTCACAACAGTGTCGACCACACAGACAATTCTTTCAAAGACGCATCGGCAACGACGTGAAGCGCACTGGACGTTTGGTGCACGGAGCATTTGGCGCACGGGATAAGTGGTGCACAGGATAACTGGCGTACTGGATGTCTCGTTAACCTAACCTAACCTGACCGAAGGATTTGTCCAGTGATCATAGAGTCCAGAGATCCATATGTCTCGTTAAAGAAATCACTTAGGTTAGGTTAGGTTAACGAGACACCCAGTGCAACAGTGCGCCAAATGTCCCGTGCACCAGATTTCCAGTACACCCTACTTCGTTACCGATGAGTCGCTAAACGAATTGTCTGTGAACGAAATGCGCGGAACCCTTCACAGCTTTTGCCGTACAATCATGATAAAATTTGCTGGCTATGATATAGCAATGCTTGCTTGTAAAAAAAGTTCGATTTATTCGCTCGGAAATTTTCGATTGGAACCCTTTCAAATATGGAAAGTAAAATCAGTGTTTTTGGCAAATAATCACTCTTTTTACTATCAATAAGTAAAATTCGTTATGTCATACTCGTATATTTAATTTTGTGGTTTAGCAGTGATAATTCGGTTTTGAGTTGGACACACAAAAGTTATGTATTTAATAATGATATAGTTATTTTACATACTTAATATTAACTTTATGCTTTAAGCGTGTCACGGACTTCAGGCAAAACAATATTTGCTTTGAACAAATTAGCACAAACGCATTCGAGGTTTCAGTTCATTCCACCGTCAAACGCCATGCACGTAGCACGACAAAATCCATTTCAGCATGCGACCAAAATACCTCATGTTAACAATTATCACAATGCAGGTCAAATATTGCACGGAATATCTATAACTAGACACTAAAAAGGTAAAATAGTGGATTATTGTTTTGGCGACAATGGCACATCGTAAGTCCGGTTTTCGTTTGATCACCGAATTTAAGCAAAAATTGGACACGGAGCAAAACTTGGATGAGTTACAGTGTGTTAGAAAGTAAACTTGTGTACGTACTTAAGTGCACTAAAGTGTACTTGTTAGAAAGAGGAGTCCTTTTCGGTGCAGTTCGAGGGAATCGCCGCGGTCCTATCGGGCATGCAGACTTTGTGGCCACTAAAAAAAAATCCAAGCATTTACAATCATTGCTCGTATTTTCGGTGAGAGAACCTATCTCCCATCTCCGTCTCTTTACAACCCGTGAATTCGAGTCTAATATCTTTCACGGGTTCTTTCTTTTAACATTTTGTGCAGTGGCGACAATTGTTCAGACGGGACTCCCACTGGACTTATCAGTTGCTAATGAGCGCATCATAACTTAACGTGAGTCGGGTAAAGTCCAGTGTGTTATGATCGTGGCTAATCTCAGTCTTCCTAAAAAAATCCATTTAACAAATCACCTGAAATATTGCCTATGATACTAAAGCTGCTGTCTGCTGTCAAGTCTAAGGGAGGTCTTCTTCTTCGTGTCAGCGACGTCAAACTATTTTTTCCCAGTATCTGCCAACATTGATAGCTCGTGTGTTACCCAGCATTAGGTCCTGTGATGTGCAGCTCGTTGGGCACGTGGAGCAAGATCTTAAGTGTGAGACGGTCACAATAGTTAAAGCAGCTCGACTGCGGTTCTTTGTCTGTCAGGGATGTTAAGGGAGATGACAGGATTAATCTTCGGTTGCATATACGCCTGGAGACAAGGCATGGACAGTGGCAGTTAACAGAACTAGGTGACGACAAAAAATGGTGACCATATGGAAATAAAAAATATTTTAGTACTGGCCATACCTTGTTCCAAGATATCTCTGCATCCGATGGTCCACATGGGAATATATTTATAATTGGTTCCCGACGAGCTTCAGGCCAGCAGTCCAGTGACTTGAATAGACGGCCACTGTAGTATCAAAGGCAAATTTTTTAGTGATTTGTTTATCAGCGTGTTTAAGAAAATCGGTTGATAATCCCGACACCTCCGATGCTTAGACCATTTGATCCTCATAGGCAGCTCAATTAGTAATATTTAAAAAATTGCAAGAGTCGGAAAAAATCAAAAGTTATTATTTCTCTGTCATCGACTTTGTGTATTCTTCTGTATGTGTTTATAAATATATGTTTTTTAAATTAAATATTAAAAAATAGAAAATCTCCAATAGGTCCCTAGACATTAACAGCTGACATAGTGTTATGACAGTTTAAATTTTGTAATGTCATAACTCAACTGTCACGCTTGTTGAGCTGTGACTCTGAATCTAGTCTGAGCGACGATTTAAAGTTCTAATTAATAAGGTGGGACGTGACCTGACCCCTCGCACCTCACTTGATAGAACATTGAACCTAAAAAGGATGACCTTTTAAATTGCGACGATCGCCGTTTTAAATTACATCCTAGTATGTGAAGTTTCTAATAGATTACATAATTAATATGGCTGGTTAAAGTAGGTCTTGGTGGTTTTCAACTCAAATAATGTTCGTGATAAGTGTTAAGTTTTGGGATAACCCAATACATCAGGGCTTAAGTTTAATTGAAAAGTTTTAGACATGTTGTATTATAATACATTTTCTTGTACTATAATACATTTCATTGTTTATTTAAATAGCCTAATAGGCTATAAATTATAGCTTTATAATGGAAAATCACGTAATAGCATGAGTAAAGTTTATAGTTATTATGTTACTGTAACACTACAGATTAATTTGAAAATAAACAGTAACATTATGAAAAAAATACGCTCTCATTACTTTAAGAAGAATTATTACTAGTATTTTTTTAATAATCAAATATAAGTGTTTTAGTTTTCTGCCCTAGAGTTCTCATTTCACTATTTTACAAGACCATAAATTGAATTAGTACCATGTAACGGGTCCGCCAAATAACTTTTTTTTTTTGAAAATGGGGCGCAAAACATCGAGTGTAGCTTCGGCTGTGTGGCACGTAGCGCCGTCCTGTTGTAACCAAATTATATTTTTATTCTGTGTTTAAATATTTTATATTGTTTTAGAACATTTGGAAGCATTTGGATTTTTAACGATTTAAAGAAAATGTGGCATTTCATAGAGATCCTTTCTTATAAATAATGTACTGGTCTAAGCTACAAATTGAAAGCTTTAATGTAATCATTATATATCAATAATATTATCTTTTATTAAAATACTTAAAAGTTAAAACTAAGATCGACAAGTATGTATCAAAAGCGTCGGGCTATTCATAGGATCTCTATATTTAAAAAAATATTAAAAAATCACCTAACATATATTTAGAACACCTTCCGTCTCCGTAAGTCTCCGGGTTGCCGCCTTCACCGTGAACCGTATTTTTTTCCGGGTGAACTTGAGGTTCAGAGGTGTCTTGAGACATCGCATTGATAATGGTAACTGGCAGAACTACGTTATTAAATGCTTCAGATATGAAATGAATATGGAAAGAAAAAAATATATTAAATTTAATAAAAGTATGCAATGCTTCTA
Organism: Glossosoma conforme; assembly: GCA_022606575.1. NCBI lineage: Eukaryota > Metazoa > Arthropoda > Insecta > Trichoptera > Glossosomatidae > Glossosoma > Glossosoma conforme. Next base: position 2,254,863 of record JAGTXR010000020.1, on the reverse strand, counting down.
TTTTAATGGCAAAGTGATCCAGAGGCATAAATCAAGTGAAAATTTGTACTTTTTACAGTAAAATTAGTTCGAAAAAATGTGTATAATTGTATAAAAAGTTTATCGCGCATGTTTCTTCAAAAATAATCTTTTATTTTGAATAATTTACGCATTTTTCGTCGCATAATCTTTTCAATCGCCACGCTCCAAGTTGCCAGCAAGTGTTCACAGTTTATTCCGAATTTCCATATATTTCAGATAAGCACGGCTTCTGTCTCTGGACGAGGGTGACTTTGGCTTTTGTCTGCGAAGCACGCAAATCCTGCCGAGCACTTTTGTAATTAATTCAATTCCAGATTACTTGCTGAATTAATTTTCCGAAAATTCAACGCACAAAAAGCTTGTCTCGACAAATTTATATAATAAATTATTATTACTTAAATATACATATACTAAACATAAAATTCTTTTTTCAACGCGTCAATCCAAGCACAAAAATAACGGCAGAAGCGGGATGCGAACCGCGGACCTTGGAAACCAACTATGCCCAGGTATTCATACCGCTCGGCGAATCGCGCCATTGCTATGCCCAGACTGACTTGCGGTGAAACTAGTATTTATATCATTGTTATTATCGTACGACAGATGTCGCCATAGTATATATTCAAAGTATGTATATTTTTATTATTATTCTATCAGTCTTCATTTATTCACAAGCTTAATATTATTACTTTCCGGCAGTCTATTTATTTTAGTAAGTACCACTCGGGTCTCGAACCAAACTATAGACTGAATGGATGTGAAACGACTACTTATAGTTCCGACTCGGACTTTATAACCAATCATTTACCTGTGTTACTGATGGATAATTTTTACCTTCTTGATATTGTCTCAAGGAGACATTATTAATTAATTTTTTAAAATTGGATTGACGCGTTGAAAAAAGAATTTTATGTTTAGTATATGTATATTTAAGTAATAATAATATTGTAATATAGTCAATGACCTATAAAAGTAGATTAGAATATTGAAATATTAAAAAATTAATTAAATAAATTATTATTTCGAATTAAAATATTCCCTTCATATGACAATATTTTTTGCATCGTCGGGAATATAACTCAGGTAAGCGAGCGCTTTACGCGTACGTACAGGCAACCCTCTTATAACGATATTATAAGATCGGACGATTAACCACTTCATCGCCACATGTTTGTAGACAAATAAAAACATTACTTTTACTAATGATTAAATTATTTTAATATTTTTAACATACATTATTGGTGAGCTGCAATCGATTGAACTAAAATTTTCTCCCACAAAATAGATTATAGATCAAGTACTCGATAATTTAACCGCCCTAGATGCAGGTATATTTCCAAGGTATATTACACAACTGTCTCCCTACATCGTATGTACCTCCAACGCATCACGTTTGTTGTAAATATTTAAGAGATATGTATACTATATATTGATTGTTGATTGATGTATTCGAATAAAATAATTTTTATTCATTGCCAGCCCTTCACACCATCTCATGAATATCTCCCAAACCACAGAAAAATATCGATCCTTTTTGGTTTGTTAATATTTTAAAATATTCATAGATGTCGATTTGAAAAAATCGGAATTAATTTTGAAATACGTATTTCGAATATTGCGAAGCGCGCACTGGTGCGCTAACGGCGATCTGCGTGTTAAGCCGGTGCTCCCCAGGCCTAGACAATTAAGTGCTTAAAGTCGATTCAACCCCAAATATCAATATTGAATAAACCGTCCTATAAAAATCGCTTCGAACACTATAGGAAAAATCTACGTTACAAATAAAAAGCCTGCGTTATTGGAGGGTTGACTGTATTAGTAAGACATATATAATATTGTAATAGGTAACTGTCAAGTCCAATATAAAATTTCCATATTTTATTAATTTTTATTACATTCAAATTTCGAACAAACTCAGTTAGTCACTTGTTTTATGATGTTTTTTAGTATTAAATTGTTGTTATTGAAATTTTTCGTTTATCCTCCGATCTCCTTAAAAATTTTGATTAGTATAATTATCCAAATATACCTCAAATTCTACAGCATAACTAGGAATTCCGTCTCTTCGAATTCCCGGATTCTCGGTTTGAAGGCTTTCGAGTATTGCTTAGATTCCCAGATGGACTTCTGCGTGCAGATATGTCTTGGGACAAGGTTTGAACAATAGCCGCTGATAGAACTGTGTGTTGGCGATTTGTAGAAGATATTACATTTAATTCGGGGTTACACAAAAAAAAAAAATTCTTAAAATCACTGAAAGTAGGTACAAGCTTTTAGTTATATGTTGCAAATATGTAAAGCATGAAAATTTCTAATAGACATGAATTATTTATTAAAACACTCAGGAATCATGCTGTATTTCCAGAAACAAAGTTTTTTTTTTTTTTGTAAATCGTAATCCCAAAACTCGTTACACAAGATCACGTTACACGTTACCGTATAGTCGTAAAAGCGTCGTCAGAACGTCGCATAGTGACGTATTATCAATGCAGATTCGAACGTTAACGTTTTAGTGATAAGCCTCACGTTATGCGGCAGTGGGCAGTTACGTCGTTACGCTGTTACGTCGCGCTACCTAGCTGCTTTTACGTTACTGTGCCACCGACGATTTTTCACCATAGGCGTAACATAAAAAAAAATGAGTTCATTTTATTGTACATTTTAAAAACATAGAACACTGCTCAATTATACTCAAGTTGAAGATATAGGTCAGAAAGCATCGTAAAACAAGTGGACAACCAAAATAAATATTTTTTTTTTTCGTATTAAAGTATAAACTACAAGTGCTTGTTCTTTATAATGCATATTTATATAAGCTTATTTTAAGCTATTTATCTTTCTAATATTATAATTATGTAATTTTTGTGGATTTTTGATGGATGTCAAACTGTAGTTTGATAACGTAAGCACATCACACAAAAGTTTTGAACGTTCATGTAATAATAAGAAAATACTCAATAAAGCTCATCTTCTACAAACGTTTTTTTTAAACAATAATCAAATAATTTGAGTATCAAATTTTAATTTGATCTTTGAGCACTCGATGCTATTAACTTTTTTATTTCAGTTATAAAATCGCTTCGGGCGTGAAACCTGAAATATATTTATATAATGCAATAAAAACTGAAATAATGACACATTACCTGTAACGATTTGCGCAATATTCAGTTATTGGCATATTGCCAAGTAATTGGAAACAACCGCTTGGCAACTGATCGATATGCTTACTTTTTATTTACGACCGGTTTCGGACAATTCAACAACGCGATATACAACACTTTTTTGTTTAATATACTTTCATCTGAGTTATACATATCTAAAATTTACTATCATTTGTATCTTTTTGATGCGAGAATGTTTTTAAAAACCCTATTTTTATCACATCTTGGTAATAATAACAATTTTTTAAATTTATCATTTGAAGGCTTACAATACAAGTAGTCTTGTGTTCAAGTCCCATTGATAATAAGCATTGTTTTTCATGCTCAAAAGAATTAAATATTCGATTAATTAGATAATTCTACTGTATGTGCATAAAAGTTTCCAAGGTGTAACATTGATGAATATATGCAGGAGGGATCATTTGATAAAGTTCTAAGAGCAGTGTCTACGATAGTACGACTGTGTTACTTAGATCGGGTTATTAGACGTTAGAATGTCATTGTTTATTTGACGCACTTATCTTTTTCTCATTGCATTAATCGACCACAACAGATAATTTAGGGCTCCTATCCAAAAGTAGCTGCCGTCTTCAAGAACTGAATTAATTCGAGCTCTGTATATACATAGTATATATTTATTATTTTTATATCATTTATGTTCAGCAATGTTTAATCACTTGCTGTAAAACTGTAGTTTAGCCTTCAATGAAGGCTTCATCAATTCCCAACGTGTATGTTTATGTACACAATATATTGATTATTAGAATGAATCTCTACGTAAATGCCAAAAATATAAGTAACGTATTGCATTTATATTGGAACTTTATTAAAATACGATTATCGTGCGAGTATTATATAGGTAAAATATATTTCATATATTTTACCACCGACGAGGTGGGAGTTCATTGAGATAAAGTAGGCGCTCAAGTAATGCTGCACAACCTCATTGTCTAGCAAATGCTTCTAACGTCAGTTATAAAGCCCTTTTTCTATATTTCAGGAACAATAACTCGCAAATAACTGAAACGTTTTATTCACCATCAACATTACATGTCCATTTCCTATCTGCAGCACATGTTTGTCACAAATCAATGTACAAATATTAGATAAATGTGTGGCGACGCCACTGACTCTGTTGGGATAATTCGTGAAGGATTTCCCTAGGGCTTCAGTAGCGAACAGCTGGTCGTTTCACGCGGTCGCTCGTACAGCGCGTCTCTGAAATAGTGCAGACTGATCGTAATAATATCGCCGACAAAATCGAATTCGCTCCGTTCGCTTTGACAAGTCTCGACCGTGGCCAAACGTCAACAATTAATCCTTGTTTCGCATCGTTATGAATTCATAATCGAATTAATTTAATTTTACATCAAAGTAAACTGTTTTTTATATTTATGTTTTGTCATTAAAATTGTTCAGTGGTGCCCGAGCTAAACGGCTCGTTGCTATTTATTATTCGATACCATCAGGCTGATCATTCGATCTAATGAAAACGTTATAGGAAGGTTGACTGTAAATCGTTTACTTAAAGAAAATTCGAAGAAGCTGTGATAAAATGTGCGAATATTCGTTTGGTCTGAATGCACCCTTACCCAAGCATCTTTTTATGCCTCGGAGTATACGTTTCTCCAAACGGTAATGATATAATAATTATATTCCGGTATAGCTCAATGGTTAAAGCGTTTGCTTTGCAAATCAAAGGTCGTGGGTTCCATCCACGACAGAGATTAAAAAAAATTGAATCGATTTCTGAGCTCTAAAATACCGCGTTTGGTGTGAATTTGATCCCTCACCCGTAAAATGCCCGTCATAGCCTATTAATCAAAAATTGGAAAAAGGACGATTATTTTTCAGTAAAACACTATAAATAATGAATTAGCGTGCGTGTTCATAAGTTTTCAGGTTTGCTAGTTATATAGTACTTACTAAATTTATTTAGTTTTTGAAAAATATTTTTGTATGGATTAGAGTACCCCTCATTTGACCAATGTTGTTATCGATTCGTTGAGCCCTCATAACAAATAGTTTTATCTTTAAAAATGATATTTGCAATACTCTTTAAATACTCGTAAATATACAACTTAGCACTGCTTACTAGATTTATCACATATTATTTACACTTGCATATATATTAAAAATAAATTCGTGCTTAAAAAATGTATTCTCAAAAATTCAGATAAGGAAAGAATGTAGTCCACACATGGCGTATATCTCCAGCAGAGGAGGTATTCGTTAATTTTTTATTTTTATTTTGTATTCTATGTAAGCACATACAAGAAAACTACCGACAGAGTGAGAAATGTTGATGAAAAAAAAATTGATCAAGAAATCTCATATGTGTTTTCTACGTTGCTAGCCACTTTAAGGATATCTAAGCGCTGCACTTGGAATGTTGATTTGTCTACGTGATTGGACTGCAGCCATTTATGCATCATCCATTTTTACTGGGGCTCACTAAAAACGGGCGGTGTTCACGACGACTTCCGTCTTGCACCGATTTTGATTAATAGAAAATACATTTAATTTTACAAGTCAGCGATTAAATTCACATCAACCTCGGGGATTTATAGAGCTAAGGTATTGATTGAAAAACATTTTGTAATTTAATTTTCTTGTGGGACCGAACCCCTGACCTCTAGCGTGATTTGAAAGCGTTTTACTTCTAAACCATCTTCTTCGTAGTATCAATCCGGTGGATTGGTTTGCAGCAACAGAATCTTGCATCTCGATCTCCATTCCTCTCGGTCCTCCGCAACCCTTTTCAGCTCAGCATAAGCGCTACGGTTCATGTCCTCGAATACTTGCTGCAAATACTCCCGTCTAGGGCGCCGTTCTGCAGTAATGTTCGAACATTCCAGGTGGCATATCTTGTTGGCTGAAGGTTTTTCTTATTTGTCTTGGTTGTTTTGTCTCGAGCAGTCCCCACCCAGAGATCCGATTGGGGGACTATATTATCTCCGGAAAATTTTACTTGAGATGCAATCATTTTTTTGCTGATACTTGGGATGTCTTTAAGACCTTTAATGTGGTATTTTCCCCTTTATTTCCACATCCTAATGCCGTTGACCATAAAGGTTCATCTGCCTTAGGAGGGCATTTACTACCTCCAGGACAACCATAACCGCTGTTAAATTTGGAGCGTTTGTGGGTTTGGATTTCTAACTTAGTGTATTATTTGATCGACGGAATTTTTCCATCCATAGAACATCGTGTTAGTGATTATAATCGTTTTAAATCGTGATAAAACTTTACGACTTTTACATGTAATAAAAGTGCGAAATATGCTTTTTTAATATATTCGTTTATGGTGTATATTTATTGTGTTATTAATATTTTTTTGACAACAGTATAAATGTTGAATTTGAAAGATAAATCCTAATACGCAATACAATTAACAAGTAATCGTATAGGCACTCAGTATTCTCCATTCCACATACTCATGCCATTATCCATATTATTATTATATATTTCTTCTTCAGGCAGTGGTATGATTACACCTGTATATGTATGTAAAAAAAAATTTTTTTACATATTCTTAAATAATTATATCTCGTTCATTATTATTTTATTGATTTAATGACTCGTTCAAAAAATACCGTCTGACGGTGAAGAAAAAATAAACATTTCTTCTTTACATTCTATGATACTTGCCATTCTAATGATAGCTAAACGCTGCATATGGAGTATTGATCTGCAATCATCTTATAACTACAACGATATTTCACGGAACACAAAAATAATTTTAGTACATTTTTTTATGTAAACACAAACAGGAGAATACCGACAGATGGTGATAGTAATTCTCAAGTCTCATCTGTGGAATTCTATGGCGCTTACAATACTGCATACGGCTAAGCGCTGCATGTGGAGTGTTGATGCGTCAACGTCATAGATGACACTCCAAGATTCACGCATCATCCTTATTATTACAGGAATTTACTACGAATGGGAATTTCGTTTACCATCAATTTCAATTAATAGGCTAAGAATGGCATTTTACGGATGAGGGATCAAATTCACACCAACTGGGGGTAATTTTAGAGCTCAGAAATCGATTAAAAATGTTTTTTTTTTTAATCTCCGTCGGGGATCGAAACCACGACCTTTGGCTTTCAAAGCAAACGCCTTGACCATTGAGCTATACCTGCCGGGAAAAATTAACTTTTTTAATAACACACCCACATAGAGCATAAATTTTTTATTGCTAACGGTAAAGCGTTTACTCACTAAAGCAAAGATCGTAGGCTCAATCCACTACAAAAATTTAAAAAATATATATTTTTTAATATATTTCTAAGCTCTGTAAATACTCTCGCTTAGTGTAAATTTGATGTCTCACCTTTGAAACGACAGTAATAACCAATAACACCACTCATTCACAGTGAGTCTCCGTAAAAATGGATGATTTGTGAATGCTGGGCTGTAGTACACGACGTTGGTAGCAGCGCTTGACCATACTTTAAAATGGCAAGCGTCATATAATCTGCAGAGTAGATCACTCCTGCAACGTGTGTCATTATTTTACTGTTTATTTAAAAATACGACCATATATAAATTTTGAAAAATGACCAACTACGAATATATTTTAATTTTTTGAGCGCCTGGAATATCTTCGAAAAGCTTCGCACGGCATCGCTTACAAAACACTGTTTCAGACTATTATTACATTAATTGATAACAGTTTTTTTGCCCCAATTTTCTTTATTTTTACCTTCAATTTGTATGACACTACGCACGTGCAATATCACGTATCCCAAGTACTGATATCTATCATTATTCGTGGCACGTGTGAATTTATTAATTTAATTAAATATGCTGTTCTCGACTAAGAAACACGTGCAGTAGCTACAGTGTTGTGTTATCCCAGAACGGCATATAGTCCATGGGTCCTGTTTGACCTTTGCGTGGTATATGACACTATTTATAATCAATGTTGAATCTGGCGTTTAGTTTAATAATATCAGATAACAACTATAATCACACATGCGTCCAGTCAAGCGTTTCGTGGTCTGTAAATGAACGCACGATCGAACATTGATGACGTCATTCGAATCACACAAAAAATATCAAACATAGGTAATTTCCACTCAGAAAGGTTTCGAGTTGAAAAAAATAGTAGTGTTTTCAATGACACGTTATTAAGCGACTGAAAAGTTTCTTTTTTCCTTCTTATCTTCTTCTCTTAGTATTATCATTCCGGTAGATTGGTTTGCACCAGCGAAATCCTGCATCTCGATGCAACCCTCTTTAGCTCAGCATAAGAGCTGCAACCCATTTCCTCGAACACTTGCTGCAAATACTCCCGTCTAGTTTCTTCTGCAGTTTCTTCCCTCAACCATCCCTTTCAAAATGTCGTGAAGAAGACCATCGTGGCGCATGATGTGACCAATCTTATCTGCCTCGCATCTATGAGATGGTTCTCACTAGGTGCTTGGTGGTCTTAGGACTGCGTCTTCTTATTTTCTTTTTTTTTTTTTTTTTTTTTTTTCAATTTTCAATTTTTTTTTTTTTTCCTTACAGAAACATTACAAATTTTATCAATTCAATGCATTTCTGAAGTACAATAATATAAATACAATAATATACTATAAAATATAAATACAATAGGTACCATAAATGTGGTGATGTAAATTTATAGACACATTTAGTATCACTGACCTCACACTCAGAACTAGCGTCAGGAGACTCAAGATAAACAGTTTGACTTGTAACAACAAAAACCCTGTCATAAGTATATCATGATTGACTCACAAATAACAAGGCATTATTGTCACAAAATAAAACGTGTAACATTTCGCCTCCATAAACACCAGTACTGAATTTAAAGCAATATAACACTAAAAATGTCAATATCTTCACTCAAGTTGGTTTCAACCACTGCTCACTGCGATTCTTTCGTCTTATGCGTATCCAGGGTTGAACGATGGTCCTTTCAGGCCACACTTGAGGCTCCATGAGAGACTCCAGCGAAGTCGCGATGACCCCGACTTTGAAAGAAGTTGACAGCGTCCGCCTGCTGATAATCCTCCTGATGGTCATCCAAGAAGGATTGAATGCAGCGGTCGCTGCCAAGAAGCTCTGCAAGTCCTCAGCCGATGTATCTGGGTGAAGGCCCTTGGCGTTATATCAATTCTATATCTGTATGGTCACCACGAATTGTCGCCACTCAGTTCTATCAGTTGCCACGCCTCGTCTTCAGACATTTCTACACCAGAATGTCTACCCGGGTACATATATATGGTTCCCGACGAAACCCAGAAAGATGCACTGGGATTTGAAGAGAAGGCAGCTGTAGTGTGGGAGGCATGTGTTGAGTGATTTGTTAATCGTTACTTTAAGGAGGTTGGATAATTAACCCGACGTTCCCGAGGCGAAGTGCCTTAACTCAAATAGTTAATCCAAATAGAACACTTGCGTTAATGTTAATACGCTAGAATATAAATAAATTCAAGTTCTAGTAAATTATTTAATACTCGTTTTAAACAAGTTCAATTACAATTCATGTCGAAAATTCATGAAATTGTCTAAATATTTCACAGCTTATTTCAGTACATATAGTTAATAATTTACCGGCGTTTATTTGCTCCGCGAAATTGAAATTCTTTCGCAAGATAAATTACTTGGTTAAATTAAAATTTCAATGTAGCGTTTCACTGAAAAGTTAATCCTGACGTTTATAAACCGTTTTCTAAACAAATACAATTAATTTAATAACTTTTTATCAGACTTGGCTTGTCGATGTATGATAAATTATTTATTATATCTTTCCAAATCCTGCCGAAGCCTGGACCATTTGGTCATAAATACGGCTTAACTCTTTGATAAATGCTGATTTGATTCATCATCATCATCAGCCTGTGTCCGTCCACTGTTGAACGTAGGCCTCCCGGCATGAGTCTCCATCCTCTTCGATCCTCCGCCTTCCGCATCCAGGTCACTCCCGCTATTCTTCTTATATCGTCAGTCCATCTTGTAGGGGGTAGGCCAATGCTTCATTTGCCAGTTCTTGGGCGACATTCCAGTACTTTTCTTCCCCATCGACCGTCGTCTCTTCGACAGATATGTCCTGCCCATTGCCACTTGAGTGTGCCTATTCGTTGGGTAGCATCCACTACTTGAGTTCTTCTGCGTATTTCCTCGTTTCGGATTCTATCTTTTAGCGACACTCCGAGCATGGATCTCTCCATAGCACGCTGGGTGACTTTTATTTTATGGGTAATACTTGCTGTCAGATTCCACGTCTCTGCGCCACAAGTTAATACAGGGAGGATGCATTGGTAAAACGCCTTAGTTTTAAGACATTGCCGAATTTTCGCTTTAAAAATTTACATTAGTTTTCCAAATGCTGCCCATCCCAGTTGTATGCGCCTGTCGATTTCTTTTGAGAAGTTACTTCGCCCTAGTTGTATTACTTGTCCCAAATTGGTATAATCGTTTACAACCTCTATTTCTGTTCCTCCAATGGAAATAGGATCAAAGGTCTGTCCTGATTTGATTATTATCTTTGTAAGAAGAGCGTTTTTCAGTTTTGAAATTTGAAACGAAGCAAATAAATCCGTTAACTTATCGGATTAACTTAGCTTTGAACACAGAAGGAAATAAATTATCTTTTAGCAGCTACATTTGTTAATAATATAGTTATTATTACATTATTTATTTAATGCTTTAATATCTTTTCTATTCCTTTCAGTATTTTTAACATTAAATTAAGTATTTTTAAATAGCTTACGTGATTAATTTAAAAATAACTTTGTCGACTTTCTAGATCTCGATAAACTTACTTTCAAACTGAATATATTCCTTGATGAAATGTTCAAAGCATTCCTGGTATTACCACCGATTAACACTAATTAAGATGACGTATCTAATTCCATGCTAATTACCTGACTGTAATTGATTTTGCGATTTGGCTTATCAATCCTTAACACACGGTGTTCTTAAAATAACCTAAAGTAATCATATATATATTTTTTAATGAAAATTGATTTTTTAAACACGTTTTGTTTATTAATTTCTTGATTTCTCGCATTGGTGTAGAAGCTGCCTTATGTACAGCAAATCAAATCACTCTTTGTTCGTGGTTTATTCTGGAATATTCCAGAATAATATGTATGCCTACTTCGAGCCTATACGTTAACTTAGAACTGAATAAGTATACATGTATAATACTTGGAGTACGATGGTTTGACTTTGTGAAGAATGACGAGGTGATGGAGTAGGCACGGCAGCCTTTCATTCCATAGTCGTTAAATATGCAACAATGGACATGACTAGGACATTTTATTCGTCTGCCGAATGAGTGCCTAAACTATATCTACTATTTCGACAGTCCCCGGGCTCTCACCTTTTGGAAGGCCTTTGGGAAATATGCAAGCAATGTACTCGGTGGAGTTCCGGGAGGCATATCTTACATGGAACGACAGATTTTTATGGCGTTAATTTGTGATGATCATATGCTCTAACTGGGAAGCATCTATAAAATAAAAAATACCTTTTTTTCTCTTATGATTGATATGCATTTAAAATTATAATTATTTCGCGTTTTGAAGGCCTCACATAGTGTGTAGTCTAATGTCGTTGGCGGATCAACACTCCACATACATCATTTAGCTATCATTTAAATGGCGAGCGCCATAGCTCTAGAGATGGCATTAATACATCACCATTTTGCAGTTTTCTCCTGTAGGTGTTTAACTAAAATTAAATTAAAAAATATGACAGTTACTTTCGGTATATTCTGTAGTTCACAAATTACTCGAAAACCCTACCATAAACTTCTTACCCTATCTATTATATACCTGCAAAATTAATTTCACTCCACCTCTAACTTTCATACTGAAAGCATCGTAAAATACATAACTTGTGTATACTACCAAAATGTACGATACAACTTTCGAACTTATTACTAATATTTTTTTTATGTGCAGTGAATTGTTTTTAGTTAATTTTAAAAGTTAAATTGACGATTATTTCAATACTGTGTCAGTGAAGAAGATTTCCAAGTAAACTGAAAGTTATTGGACAGTTAAGTTATGTGTTATATGCTGCTGACAATGTCTGCATTTCCAGTCTGCCTTGGAATTGGAATTACCATATTTAATATAACAAGGTAAAAGAAAAATATTTAATTTTTATTTGAGATTGAACAGCATTTAAAACTGATGATTTAAATTATTTTTTAATATTTCTACTGATTTCATACTTGAGTTCCTTTACAGACATATATATACGAAATATAATCATTTTTTACATGTAAACGACCCTTACCGATACTTTGACAAAAAAATATTTTTACTTACAAACACAAATAATCATATTGGTTCCGTAATGCTCAGTCATGATCAATGATTACATTTAAAATAATAGCCACTCTTGCATTTTTATATAATATTATCTCTATCAATTACAACAATACTATCACTTTTCTATTGTTATATAGCCAATTGAAAATAATAAGTGCATTGTGAAGTCATTTTTGTTCTTAAAAAAAATATTTTGCTAAAATATTATATATTGAGATAATTTAAATAAAATATGGTTGAGCCCCGTTTACAAGCAAATGGCTTAGGATTTAAAGGCATCGGACTACTCATAGAATGAAATACTCAAAATCTCGTCTTGGAGGCCATATCATTCCCAGATGCACCTCCGGATGCAGAAATGTCTTAAAACAAAGCATGGACAACGACAGCGTACAGAACTGAGTGGTGGCAATTTGTGGTGACCATATGTTTTAAATATAGTCTGCAATGCAAGAAATAAGTATTAACAATAAGAGATGGCCGCTATAATATCCGAGGCGTATATTTGTTGATTTAAATAACTTCTTAGGTTTTCACGGCCAGATTTGATATTATGGCTTTTGGGTTTGGCCGTTTGTGGCGAATTTCTTCTCTGCGATATTTCGACCGCCATTGCAGGGGTCTTCTTCAGGGTTGTCAACAAAGTCATCAACCAAGATATCGAATATACGAAGCCACAATATCATTTGTTGATTTGTTTATCAGTTTTTTTTAATAACCTGTTTTAATTATCCTGGCGCTCCCGAGGCCTGCACCATTATACAGCTGACAGAAATGTGTGTCAACAATTTGTGGTGACCATATGGAATGGATATAGATCGATAAAGTGTAATGTAACAAATGTTTATTATTTATTTCAAAAAAATCTTTTTTTTTTTCATAAAAAAGGAATGTTCAAACAAAAAATATCAATTTTTTATCCTTTGAAATAAGGTCGTAATGTCTGGAAATGTCTGCGCCTATTTGTTATAGCTGGATTTAATATGTCATTCGAACCAGTGCGGAGAGATTCATGATGGGCATTACCCCGGGGACCGGAAGAGGAATAGATGGAAACCGGAACGAGAACGGTGGTATTTGTTTCTTGAAAGTATCCTGGAAGTTAATCATTTTAATGCCCTCGGAGGAATGCTTCATAATCACGGAAGTATTTTCATTATTTCAGGTATTGCGAAATCCTGAAAGGTTTTTTTTTGCGCTCGAACGAAAGCTCGTGAACCGTAAACGATGCTCCATTCTTCGACCGAACAAAAGTTTTGGAACAATACGAAAATACTCGTCCAACACACATACTCGTATACTACTTATATTAATTACTCATTATAGCACTTATTATTTATTGGTATCATAAAGAACTTAAAAAAACAATACTTTTCAATCGTCCAAAAATTTAAAAGTGTATTTATATATTATGTTTTACCTAAAAAAGAAAATATTTTAAATAACTTCATACGTTTTCACGGCCAGATTTGATATTTTGGCTTTTGGGTTTAGCCGTGTGTGGCGTATTTCTTCTTACCAATATTTCGATCGCCATTGCAGGGGTCTTCTTCAGGGTTGATGATTTAGTCTTTCTTAATATATATATGATATATATGTACTCGTTATTAAACGCATAATACATTTTAAATATACATATATATACTTTCACTAACGACAATAGCACATTTCAAGCACAGTTTTCATCAGATTACCGAAGTCACACAACATTGGACACGGACAAAAATTTGGATTGGTTACCGCCTATAGCTTACCGCGTGTCGTTAGGACCAAACGTTCAAGGCCAAAGCAACGTTGGATCTATCTATCACTCGATTTCTTTCAATATTCTGATTAACAAACCACACAAAATATGACTGCAATGCAATAGCTGCTGTCTCAAAAATTCCTTGTCCAAATCCTTTAGCTATTGGAGGCCGCCGGGAACCATGTACGTTCCCAGGTAGACGTTCAGGTGCAGAAATATCATGGGACAATGAATAAGACGTGGTTTCCCAGGAAATCTTTTCAATGAGATGGGGAGATAAGTGACGATTTACTTTACGAAAGGATGGAATCGTTAATAACAGAAAAATGAGAAAAAACATGACTCTATTGATGATTAATTCAATTTAAATGTTTATTTCTGCTTTACATTTAAGTCTCTAATAACACGCTGTCGAATTTCGTGCTTAGTAGAAAATTTCCCCGCAAACTCCAGAATAACACACTCGGTCAGTTTTGAATTTTCTACGAAAAAGAACCAAATCAATTTTTTGTACGAGATTCTCACCCCGAACTACACAATTTTCTAACATCAGGTCCCGACCTTCGTGTTATTTAAGGGTTTACTGTATATAGTCCAGAGTGTACACTGTACAAGTACATATAACAATTACCATTTCATTTGCAGCCGATTGCATTGGGATGCATTTCAATGTCTTAAATTGGTTTTTGATTTGTGATTCTTCTTCTTCTTCGTGTCAGTGACGTAATATTATTTTTTTCGCAGTATCTGGCAACATTGATAGCTCGTGTGTTGCCCAGCATTAGGTCCTGAGATATGCAGCTTGTTGGGCGCATGGAGCAGCATCTTAGGTGTGAGGCGGTCTGCAGGTCTCCACAGTCGCACAATAGTGTCTCTTCCTGCCGAAGCATTCCCCACCGCTCGAGGTTGTCCTTTGTTCTACCAAACTCCGGTTCTTAATCTGTGATTTGTGATGATGGCATTCTGATGATGTTTTGTTTGTTTCAGGAACTCTTACAGTAGAAGAGGTGTACAAGGACCGGGACCAGTTCGCGGCACTGGTGCGCGAGGTGGCCGCCCCGGACGTGGGCCGCATGGGCATCGAGATCCTCTCGTTCACCATCAAGGACGTGTTCGATGACGTGCAGTACCTGGCGTCGCTGGGCAAGGCCCAGACGGCCATCGTCAAGCGCGATGCCGACACCGGCGTTGCGGAGGCCAACAGAGATGCCGGCATCAGGGTAACTAATCTCATCTTCTTTAGTCTAGCCATTTCCCATCATCTAGGGTCGGCTCCTGTCCTGCGTTGCATTCTCGGTCAAACCCAGAGTTTTCAGATCCTTGTTTACAGTTGCAGGTTGCCTGTGGTCTTCCAGGTCTTCTTCTCAGCGTGGGTATCTTGAGGGCTCTCTTCACCATGTGGTCCTCATCTCTCCGTGTCACATGCCCATACCATCTTAGGCGGTTTTCAATCAATCCGAGGTGTCCGTAATGATATTTCTCTGCGTTATAATTCCGTTTTTCTTACCAAATATCATAATGAAGGGTCATAGTTTGTTATAGTTACGCCGATGGTATATCAATGGATTTCTTACCTATAGACAGTCTAATATTTCCGTTTTTTAATATTCCTTTTAAGATCCATTTCAAATAACTAACCTCACCATCATCGTCATTACCATGTCCGCTCCCCTAACTGGAGCATATGACATTCATGAACTACCCCACTAAGCTCTGTCTTCCGCCTCACAGCTTCCAACGGCCTTCCAGAACGTCACTAGCCCAGAGGCTTGAAGAAAAGGCAGTTCGAAGGCTGGTCGTGAAGTGTAGTACTTTTTTTTGTTTATGAAGATTCAGTTAATAGCCCGATACTCCTGAGGCCTAGACAATTCAGTCCTAAGGGGCAGCTCACCCCGACAATATGGGTCAGGTGAGAGACAGAAGAATGTGTTGTTAGAAAAGAAAAGAGAATGTATGATTGAAGTAAGTTGAGGATGGGAGAATACTGCCTGGATGAGATGTGGGATGCTAGACAACGATCGGTTCAGGCATCTAGGTACGAGGGTGATCCGTAAAATAAGTTTCCCATGGCGCTCCAGTCCTGAAAAGCGCTGTTATAGTGGATCCTGCGATTCTGTAGTGTACCTTGGTTACCCACTCTAAATCCCTTCCCTAGCGAGCTGCCTGCGGAACTCAGTCTTGGCTTGGCAGCCGTACGTGATGGATCTCCCCTTTCGCTTCGCCCGCCAGGTGTGAGCTGCGCTTGGTGATCCGGTATTACCAAACCTGCAACTTACTTGTTGAATAAGATCGTTGAGGCAACTTACCCACAATTTAAATAACTTCTTAGGCTTACACGGCCAGATTTGCCACACACGGCTAAACCCAAAAGCCACAATACCTACAATTTGTATATTGATTAAATAATACGTATTACTAATGTTTTTATTTGTTTGTTTGTTTCAGGAAGCAGAATGTGAGAAATCAGCCATGGACGTAAAATATTCGACCGATACGAAGATCGAAGACAACTCGAGACTATTTTTGCTACAAAAGGCACACTTCGACCAGGAGGTCAACACCGCGGTAAGATTCCTTAATATCTTATCATCGAAGCAGTGCCGGTTTTAGGGGGTGGCGAAGTGGGTCGCTGCCTCAGGGCGTCAAATAAGCTAGAGGCGCCGAGGGCAACAAATCATGCTTAGATGTAAAAAATATAAACAATTTGGGACGACAGACAATAAATTGCCCAAGGGCGCCGCAGGATCTATAGCCGGTACTGCATCCAAGCTTTGGGTTGAGCCTAAGCAACATATCAATCAAATTATTTTCTTCCAGTTTTAAGTATTTTATCATAAAAAACAATAACAATGTAATAACTGCTAAATCGTCTATTATACTCGTATATTGGCAATACTTTCATTCTGAGAAACTGTTCAAAAAATGTTCTGTGAACAATGGGAGAAAATACTTCCAAACACAATGTAAAAGTGAGGTGATTTGGGTTTTTTTTTATTTACAAGTAATTTTCAATAATGGCATGTGATTTTGTAAAACCAATTCCAATTATTCTGGCAATCAGTGAATATGGCAAAATTGTAATGGGACAATTACAAGTATTTACGAAAGTAATTGAGGTCTATGAACCAAAATTAGTAGAATTTGTGTGTATATCGAATTGTTTAATTTTTTTATAAGCTAGGCCTGATGGGTATTTTAGAGCTCAGATTTTTTTTTTTTAATCCCCGTTGAGTATCGAACTCGCGACTTTTGGCTTTCCAAGCAAACGTTTTTACCACTGAGCTATACCCGCTTTTTTATTTAATCTGAGTTTCTACATGGTTACTTGCAATTGTTGGCATATGGCTATCTCAAATGATAGCCAAAAAGAGTGCATTCGAAACTCAGTATCATGATGTCCTAAATACACATGTAGTCCACAGTGTTTTAGGGTTTATTGATTATGCACTTTAATAGTCAGATAATTGATGTTTTATTCAATTAATGATTTAATCAAATAATTTAAATAAATGGATTTTAATTCGCGAATGCTTATCACGGAGATTGATGTAAGCCGACGGAGATATGTATAAAAGATAAGCTGAATGGGAAAAGTGGAAGTGAAAAAATGACGAAAGTTTGTAAGTGTAATATGAAGTTGCAAAGTTGTCGAGAAAAGTTGGGTCGCAGGGGATTACATAATGACCTCGGCGAAATGGAATAATGTTAAAAGATCCTGAAAGTATATGTTCAAAGACAAAAAAAAACTTTTTTCTGAAATTTAATTTATTTTGTGAAATTGCGTTTTTTTTTTCATTACTTAATCAAGCCTTCTAGCTTTAATGAAAACGCTTTCGTTTATTTAGCAGAAAACGTTAGGTTTAAAACAAAAAGGCTTTAGTGAGCAACACTAAGCATAGGTGCAAATGCAAGGAGATGGAGACGTTTATGAATTTTGAAGTTCTTCACTGAAGGTCGCAACATATTTTGAAGATTGAAATTTGTCTGAGCCGAAATATTACCACCCTACACTGAAGGAAAATGAAGTCTCCTTGATGATGCCTACATTCAGATTGTAGTCAGTTAGCAAATGATAAGTCCAGTGGGAGAGTATCTTCTGAACAATTTTGACTATAGAAAGGATATGGGAAAGAGATCATAAAATTTTATTATAGAATATCAGTTACGAAACAATGAAGAGAGATAGATTCTGATACTGAAAATACAAGAAAAATTGTAATATTATTAAATTATTTATAGTAGCCTCAAAATCTGCATATATGATAGTGCCAAGGCATTTCCCTCTGCTTCTGAACTGACAGTCCCATAATATGTGTTTTTTTCAATTTTATTTGTTTATTTCTTTTAGAAACATTACAAATACAAATATATTTAATACGATCCTGAAATAAAATATAATACAAGAAAAACAATTGGGTATTTACTATTAATATTAACAATTATTAAAAAGTCCCGAAGCTCGCTAAACAGAAGACTCCACGAAATTACTTTGATAAATAAATTCGTGGAGCTCATGTCGAAACTGGGCTTCTCAAGTGGAATATATCAATATTCGAGGTGACATGGTTGAACAGTCTGATCACTATCTTAAGAGGCATAGTCTTTGTCAGGTTCCGAGGTAAAAGACATATAGAGTTTGGGTCATAAGCTGAATGCACCGATGATCAGGATTTATCTATATAACCTATGTAAGCCACTGTTGGATTACACTGAAGATATTTTTTGAAGGCAGGAAATTTTAAAGCAATATTTAGTTTTTAATTTCATATTTGTTGTTCTTTTTTTGCAGAAAGCGGAGGCTCAGTTAGCGTACGAGCTGCAGGCCGCCAAGGTTCGCCAGCGCATTCGACAGGAGGAGATCCAGATCGAGGTGGTAGAGCGCCGCAAGTGCATCGAGGTGGAGCAGCAGGAGGTGCTGCGGCGCTCCGCCGAGCTCATGGCCACCGTGCGCATGCCGGCGGAAGCCGAGGCCCACAAGATGCACTGCCTGGCTGACGGCAAGAAGTAAGAAACAATACCTTTATACACAAATATTATGTAAGAATCAACTGTTTCAATAGCGTTAAATGTCGTTTCTTGAATAACTAAATTTTGCTCAAAGGTAGAAACACATAATCCTTTCTTTCATTCATCCCCAATCCAATGAAAATGTAGTTTGTTCGAAACTACTGGACCAACCAATTTATTTACAGATTGACCACTGCAACTTCAAGGCTTTTTCAAGTTCAACCGTCTATGCAGTATACAGAACACGATATGTGACATTGCGTAATATTATAATATTCAAGTATACCTGTAGGAATGGTCCAGATTATTTATGCACCAGTTGAATACATAGGCCTTAATCCATTTGCTGCATGTGATGTCTACAGCGATCATGATCTTTACACATCAATTGTAGCCACATATTACAGATTTATTGTACTGTTGTAATGTTCAAAATTAACTTGCTCAATAACTGAATATAAAATATATATTAAATTGTAGTTAAAAACTATAAGCAATATCTGATATATAACTAACATTCTGGTTAAAAATAGCATTAAATACTTCAGCATCATTCTCGGTGAAAAGAAAACAATATTGTAGAACATTAAGTCTGGCTTAGCCAATACTAAGATAAGTTTCCGAATGTCTGCATGTTTCACCATGCCCATTTGGTGGATGCATATAATTTTTATGACTAAACTCTGTGAAACGATTCAATTTATATTCTTTCAATAAATGACAGAACTAATGTACGTTCTCTTTTCTTCCAGAACTCAGATAATCGAAGCTGCCAGGGCCGACGCAGAGAAGATCAGGATGATGGGTTCAGCCGAGGCCGACGCCATCTCCGCCATGGGCAAGGCCGAGGCCGAGCGCATGTTGCTCAAGGCCGGCGTGTTCAAGATGTACGGAAAAGCCGCCATGATGGCCATGGTGATGGAAGCACTACCAAAGGTGAGGATATCTTCAAACAATCTTCATAGCTAATATTTCTCATAGAGTTTTTTGAGCACCAAGATTCAAGAATTCCAACAATAAATACCAAGTCATTGTCATATCAAATTTGATACACAGGTATTATTATCATAAAATCAAACATCCAACACTCTGTAACCGTCTATACTAGCACTGACTACAAACCATTATCACACCAAGCATGTCAATATTCTCCCTTCAAGTCTTCACTGCACTGTGCATACTGCGATTCTTGTGTCGTACATGGATCTTCTCAGGTCCTCTCAGGCCACACTTCATGCTGCATGAGAGCCTCTAGTGAAATCTTGACATTGAAAGATGTAGACAGCGTTTGCCCTTTCACAATCCTTTTGATGGTCATCCAAGAGGCATTGAATCTAGCGGGCGCTGCCAAGAATGCTATGTTATTACAGTACTTACAAGTCAATTAAGTATAAAGCCGGTCACGCTTCCAAAAAACTAGGTGTATTATATAGATCACGTCAGTATTTCAACGATAATCAACTTCTTCTTCTATATAAATGACAAATCCGACCTATCCTTGAATACGGCAGTCACATTTGGATTGGAGCCCCAAAATACCTTCTAAACTTAATTGACTCTCCCACGTCTATCCTGCAATCAATGGAACACAGGCGTAAGATTGGTTCTCTTAGCCTTGTCTACCGTTATAACCACGGTCGCTGCTCTTCGGAACTTAAATAACTAATTCCTCCTGCACCCACCCACAACTGACAAACTCGTTTTACACTTGCCGAACATCCATACACAGTTAATATATGTCGACCAGGAACTGGCGGTTTCCAAAGCTCCTTCCTCAATGCTACCGGTAAGCTATGGAATGCTCTTCCAGCGTCTGTGTTTTCTCCTTCCTACAATCTGTATCTTTTCAAGAAACAGATAAATATACACTTGTGATTTCCCCAACCCACACACAAACACGAACACAACACACGTTTCCCACATGCAGCATCCAGTCTCCTTGGCTGAGCGTCATAGAGTGCACTGGTCTTTACCGGGAATGCTCTCCTGCATGCGTTTACATAAAAAAAAAGACTTGCTTTCGCCTTCAATGAAAACATCATCAGTAGGTTTATAGAAGATGAAAACTAATGGAGCTTTTATTAAAACTGAAACCCGTCCATGTTAAAACAAGATAGTAAGTATTTAACTTTTTAATAATTTAAACATGCATTTTATTTATAACTTTTTTTTCCCTTTATAGATTGCTGCCGAAGTGTCTGCTCCTCTGGCCAAGACGGACGAGATCGTGCTGATCGGCGGCGGAGGTGGGGAGGGTCTGGCTTCTGATGTGACGCGTCTCGTGGGGCAGCTGCCCCCGGCCATCAGCGCTCTCACTGGGGTGGACATCACCAAGGTGCTGAGCAAGATCCCCGGGGCCAAGGTCACGCCCTCACATCAGCCCACCGCAGCGGCCAACTAGCATAGGGCCACGGCCGCCCCGACGCCCACTAAGAAGAACTGAACACTGGAAACCATCCAATACGCTACCAGACCATCCCATAAGATATTTCATTGAATAAGTATCTTTGACAAAATCAGACACATCCAGATTTACGCACGCATTTTTTAAATTGTAATGGAGATTTTCCTTATAGTGTATGCGGCGATTTTTCATAAAACGGTCCCTTCTATTTTTTTTATTTTCAGTTTAACCATCTTAGGTCCAGGGCTCGAGAGCATCGGACTAATCATCCTATCTTATGAAAACATAAAAGAGGGTTTACTGTATTTTTTCTTTTTTATGTGAACACATACAGGATAATACCGACAGTCAGTAATGAAAACTTCTTAAATGTAGATTCTATGACGCTTACCATTTTTGATTACATGGATTGTCTCTATATAATATGTATAAACCTCCAAGATCAAAAATTACATTCACGCATTCATCCGTTTCTACGAGAAGACTGTCGTCTACCACCAATTTTAAATAATTGCCTATGACTGGCATTTCACTTGTGAGGGATTAAATTCACACTAACTTGGGTATTTATAGAGCTTAGATTTCATTTCAAAAATATTTTATTTAATTATCCATTTGGGATCGAACTCATGACCTTCGGTATGGTAAGCAAACGTTTTACCTCTCAGCCTTACGTGTTGGCAGATATTCTTAATTTTGAATTAAATTTATATTTAATATGGAACTGGATGTGGCTGGATTTGATATTAATAAACTTATATAATGTTCTACCCGACCGTTGAATCATCAAACAAGAGACTATATTTATAAAAAACTCATCTTTATTATCAATTTAACATTATTTTTTTTTAATTATCTTGTAATACATTCAATCAATAATACAAAAAGAATAATTACTTACACAACTAACTCTATTGTTTTCATAGAATGCCTATGATCTATAAAATCAATCGGATATAATGAGATTATTAGCTTCATGTCAGGCTTAGAAGCCACTTAATGTCATTTTTATGTCTATTAATGGTCTATGGTCGGGTATAAATATCTGTGGGATATTCGTTTAGCAAAAGCAATCAACAGAATCATAAATTTAGCACCACAATACTGTTACTACTCAACGCTGATAACATTCCAGAACAGAAATAACTATTTTTAATAAAAATTGCACTGGACTTTTTACCTAATTTATACTTAAACAAAAAAAAATGCAATGTCATTCTTTCATTCAGCATTCTTTTTCAATTTTCTATTCTTCTATCATAATGTATTTTGCTTTACACGTTTTTATAATGAATTGCACTCGAACACTGTTTATTATTTCTTTTTAAACCAAAATATACTCCAAGAAATGTTATTATGGTGTAAAGCTATTTGCTTTATAGATTTTTAGGTTAAAATGCCATCTATATATTTTTAGATTAATTTGTTTATAAAATGCCCACAAATGTATCACAAAGCTAAAGAAAAAGAGTGCATTTCTGATTTAAACATTTTATCATCTTCATAATGAGTCTGACAACTTGATGTTGATCTTGATCCTTGGAGTTGTCTTTGTTTTGTGTGACATATTAATATATTATATTAACTGTAAATTATACTCTTTGTATTTATTCAATAAATATTGTAGAGTATCTTTTTAAAATGTACATTTATTTGAATTTCTATATTTATTCTTCTGGTTTGAATTGTTTGAGGGATTTTTCAACAGCTGTCAATAAATTGCGGTGAAACATTTTCAGTGCAACTTTACAAAAGTAGAGTATTTTTATAAGGAAATGATATTTTAGATCAGAAGATGGAGTAATTTATTATCGTACCATAAAGATTATTTTGTCATTGTGTAGTGTATTCATGGAGGCCTTTTCTGGTTTATTGTTGTTTGTGGAAGATGACATTTGAAATCGCACATAGACACAAATGCCAATTTAGAATCTCTGACATTTGGAATTCATATAAAATTTGTAATTTTTTACAAATTATGGAATCTTTATGGCACTTTGTGAATCTGTATTGTATTTTAAATCTGTGTGAAAATTTTAAATTTAGAATCTTTGGAATTAACAACCAAATGCTAAAAAATAATGTGCACTACGATTTTGTATCAAAAATGTATTTTCCCTTAGTGTGGCAACTGTGCGGCCAAAACATCCTGGCAAATCTATCATAAAAAAATATATATTGTAATAATAATTTATTATTACAAATTTATAAGGGCTTGAGATCTTCTTTTACTGTATTTTTAATGTTTTACAATTTCAAATTGATGTTTATCAAATATATACTAATTTAAATCTCTAAACTTACGTGAGTCAACCTTAAATTCTTATTAATGTGAGTAAAAATTGTGTATTTTTAAACAAATTATGTCAAATAATTGGTAGCTTAGTTTTTTATCTTAAATAAATTTATTTTGATGTGTAAAATTGTCTATGGTTGGTTTATTTTTGTAAAAGAAGAAATTAATTGAAAAAAATATGGTTGACTCACATGAGGCGGTGAATAGTTTTATTGTTTTTAAATTCTTATTGTGTGTTGTCCCATTATTGAGAGTATGCCAAAAATATTATCACATGATATTTGAAATTAATCTTTGCAATTATACCTTGAGATTATAATTTATGTTTTAGTCACCCTAGCACAATGTAATTAATAAACATTTTGAAAGAAAACGTGTGCTCGGTGACTAAATTTGTTTAAACAAAAATTATTAAATAGATCTTAGAGTGTGACGTAAAAAAATGTAATGTTACCAAATTAAATAATTAATATAAAATAATTTTATTTAAAAAATAATTCTTCATTGCTATGCATGCTCAAAAAAATGATTTTAAAACACAGATATTAAAAAAATAAATACAGAAACACATGAATGTAATGAACTCATATTTTTTTTTATATTATTCATATTATTAATTTACATTATTTAAGCAGATATGTTAACTGATAATCCTCAATGGGACTCCATGATTAATTATTTAAATAAATATTTTTTGCTTATTAAATGCTACATAAATTTTATGGCTGCAACATTCAACTGTTTGAAAATGTCAGTTAAATGAAGAAACAAGCAACATGTCAAATTTTTTTTTAAACATATTTATTAAATATTTTATGGTGTATTTCATTTTCTTTATATATAAGAATAAAATTACTATTTATTCTCTGTATATATAACTTAAAGGAATACTGAATTATTTATTATCTACGTCAACTGGCTGATTTTTCACAAATTTTTTGGTCCTTTGTTTTATACCTCTTTTCCAATAATTATATGTTTTAAGTTACCATTAATATTATCACAATTTTTGCATGAATTAAAATATTATTCTCAACTTTTATTAAACATATACATTATTTTAAATTTTCAATAAAACAATTACAGTAAGCTAGTTATGCATGCAACTAATTTACAGTTTTTTTAGTCGTAAGGTTTTTTATTTCCCCATTCAAAAAGGAAGTTATTTATATTTATAAGACGTGTAACAAATGAAGCATTTAGTGGCCATATTTTTTGGTATATTTTATGTTTAATTTTTAATTTGATTCGCACTTTTTATTATTCAACATTCTGTATTTTTATTGATATTGTAAATTTTGTAGATGTGAATAACTTTTTAACAATAAATGTTTCTTTTCTTTCTTAATTTTGTTTATTTTATTTATCTATTATTAAGATTTTTAAATAATTTTGTTTTCTTATTTTTTTTGAAGATACCAAAATTTTTTTTTAATAAAATTAGTAGGTGAATATTTATTTATAATAATTGGGTAATTTATAACAAGACTTGCATTAGAAAATATTTTAGTATTCAATAAATGTTACGCATTCTGGCTTATTTTTTTTTATACAGAATAAAATCCAATAAATATTGAAATATAGAAGCCAAATTTTTAAATTGAAAAAAAGAACATTACTAGAACGGCCAATAAAATTCTAATATTTCATAATTATCTACAGTACCGGCTTTAAGCCCTGCGGCGCCCTAGGGCAATTTTTTCTAGCGCCCCATATTGTTTATATTTAAAAATATCTAATCAAGATTGGTTGCCTTCGGCGCCACTAGCTTATTCGACGCCATAGGGCACCGACCCACTTCGCCACTCCTGGCACTGATTATCTATCTCAACCTTTCTTTTCTTTTAGACCCACAAAAAAGTCATGAATTTAAAGGTTTATTTGGTGATTATTTCAGTTTTCAGAGCAAAAACAGGGATTCTTGGCAATCTTGTTTATCACAATTATATTCCATGAAGTTCTTTATTGCCATAGTGAAATGAAAGCAAGGGTAGGTATATATATTTTTTTTCATACGTTTTTCTTCTTTTTAATTATTTTTGAACATATATTTGGTATTTTTTATTGAGCTCTCCAAGTTTATATAAACAATAATGAGGCTCTCGTATTAAAAATGATTGGTTACATCTGATCTAAACAGTTACAAACCCACCCAACTTATTCAAAGTAATTTGTGATACCTAGCATAACTTTTTTTACATATAAATGGTAGTTCTATTTTTATCGACTTACTCTAGTAGGTATTTTAGCTTGATAATAAATATTTTTGCATCTCTCTAAAATTATTTTCTTTTTTGTTTCATGGAATAGAATAATAGTGGAGTTTTGCTCACAGCTACTTGAATGTGTATTTTAGTTTTCAGTTCTTGGCTTTTTTCGAGAATAGTAGTGGAGTTTCCCTTACTTTCTATAAAAAATTGAAAAAAAAGAGAAACATCAAATTTTGGTCTGAATCCAAAATTATATCATTTAAAAAATTATACATTATTATGCCTACATGAAGTGATTTTTAATCATATATAATCAGTGAGCCATTTACAATATTTTTTTATACATTATTTTTACCTATATTAAGAAACATTAGTAGTTCAATTTTAAAAATTCCATTTTTTTTAAATACACGTTAATTGCTAAACCAATTCAAATAAAATAGAATGAAACAGGATTAAAATAATGAATGAAACATTATTTTCGATTACACTGCATTATTTTCACATTCATGAATTTACATCTAATGTGTAGAATTATTTTTAGTTCATTTGAACTAGACTCCAAACTGCTAAACTCCACTTCTTCTTATAGCTAAACAGTATTGATTCTTTCAGAATATTCTACAAGAATTTAATCAACTGCAGTCTAAGAAACATTCCGCAACTTATAAGTATTCTGTATGTAATATAATCTTCTAGACCAGGGGTCGTCAACCTTTTTATGCCCAGCGCCCACTTTTGCCTATTTTTCATGGTAAAATTTCCCTACCAACCTCGCTATATTTCAATTCAGTATATGGCTAGAAAAAATTTAGAAGGAATGTATTAGATTTGAAAATCTACAAAAATCGCCCACCGTCCACCACGGAAGCCCGTATCGCCCACTAGTGGGCGGTACGGACAGGTTAACGACCCGTATTCTAGACTAATGTAAAAGAATTTTACTACCTACTCTACACCATGTGACAATTTGCCACTTCTAAGCATTATATTTACCTACCATAGGTAGGTAGATATATAAGGCTTATGCTTACACCATGCAGTATTAATGATTAATTTGAGTTAATTGTAAAATTCTTTAAAAATAAATGGAAGGCAGTGCTATAATATTAACTGCATGATAATTTAATAATTTTTTACAATTTATTTAGTGAATTGCTATTTAGTTATGTTTGAAGGCTATTTTTTATTTAATTTTACTTCCAGGAATTGTTATTTATTTTTAACGATGTTCTGATTAGTACACCTCTGATCTTTGTCTAGATCTGTATACTAAAGATGTTTTATTTATTTGTATAATTATTTATGTGACATTTTAAATCATCAAATATCATATGGTAAAATATTAATGATTTGTGATTTATTTGGAATATCCACTATCCTCTTTCATTTTGTCAAAAATGGTTTTTGTGACGTGGCACACTTTCATTAAATAAAAAACGCACTTTAAACGTAATTAATGGGCTTTCTTTAAATGATATATTTGTCTTTTAAAAGTCTCCTTTACTTGTATAATCTTAAAAAATGTGTGTTATAAAAAGTAAATGTAAGTAAATATATTTTCAATGTATGATTAAGGATACTCTGTTTGCATTTTTCTGTTTGTAAAATAGATTATAATGTGTAAAATAGATTGTAAGTTTCCCCGCGTTGATTGAAAATCTTCATTCCATTGGAATTTAAATATGTTTCATTTAATAAATCACAGCTGTGCACTAAAGCCTTTTGTATCACTGACTTTTGATCAAATTAAGAGAATGTAACAAACATTTTCTTGTGTATTTTTTGCTGCTTAAACCCAACATCCGTTCCATCGGCAATAATTGATCCAGTCTGAATCCAGCAGTCCTGGTCAAACAACTAAGAGATTATTAGGCAGACACAAACCTGAATAAAATTGATGTATTCTTAAGTTTATGTTCACTTTAGAATTAATTTTTATAAAACTGTCATAAGCTTCACATTACTTAGTCTTTATTTTTAACATTTACCATGTATATTTTGTAATATATCGACACACTACTTTAGAATACCTATTAATTCAAATCATCTAGGTATATTTATTTTTATTTTTAGTATACCTTTAGCTTTTTACATTTAAAATGTATCTCAAATATTTTGTGAAGTATAGAACTGGCGAAGCATTCAGTTAATGTGAAACCACGGTCTCATTTCTGTGATTAACAGTTGCTCAACGTGATTCATGTGCCATGCAAATAATATTGTGTGTTGATATAATTTTTTTGAATTGATATTTTTTGCAGTTTTTCTGAAAATCATTAAGTCATATATAAAAATAAAGTTTTTATGAAATTCATATTAATTTGTCAAAAAAAAAATGTTGTGAAAAAATATAAAAAATCATTTATTTTCTTTCTAAATGTTTATAAACGTATAAAAAATAAATTATGTGTACATATTTTATATCGATGATTAATTACTAATTTAGGTGTAAAATCTGACAGCTGACAAAAGTACCTACTTGCCTACTAATTTATATGCCTCAAATAGAAAACGAAAAAGAAGAAGACAGTACCGAAATGTGCACATTTTTCCATCGCAATCAATTACACTATTAATCTCAGTATTTTTGATTGTAGGTTATAATTTTTTCGTATTGATCGTTTCAGTGAAATGAAGATTTTCAAATTGACGCTTATTATTCAGTGTATTCTTTTAAATTTATAAAATGGAACAAAAATGTACTAATGTGTTCAAAATAGTAAAAAAAAAACTATCTATCTAGATAAAGAATTTTCCTTGGGACTGTATATTCTAATAATTATGTAAATTATGCTAATGTGTAAAACTATCTTTCGGTGTATCTTGTAAGTAAATATGTAATTCAAGGCAAATTAGAAGAGTTCTATATATATATCTAACGATAACTATTTAGTAACTGGCCATTAATGTTATCTGAATATAACCCTAATTTTACTTGTATTTTTTTATTATATCCACCTATAATAAATTTAGCTAAAAAAAAAAAATCTATTTTTATTGCATTACACTCACCAACATTAATCTCTGACTATTGAACTAAATAAATTATATTTATGAGAATCCACGCTTAATTACAAGTTAAAATACTTGAAATTATTAAATGTAGGTACAAGACATTAGTTATTTGGGGCAAACAAAAAAAATGATATACATAATGCTAATCATATTAAATTACTTGGGTAAATAATCAAGGAACATAACTATGTTTTCTTGAAAATAAGCATATACCATTGTTATTGAAGATGCACCACGTACTGGAAGATCGGTAGTTGACGAAGGCACTTAGAGTTAATTGATGTAAACCGGCAAATATATCATTTGAAATGGTTCTGCTGCATTTCGTCCCCACACAATTCGTTCAAAGATTCATCGGTAACGACGTGGAGCGTACTGGACGTCTGGTGCACGGGACAGCTGGTGCACTGGATGTCTCGATAACATAACTTAACCTACTAACTCGTTAACGAGACATATGGATCTCTGGACTCTACGATCGCTGGAAAAATAAAGTTAGGTTAGGTTAATAAGAAAGCCAGTGCACCAGTTGTTCCGTGCTCCAAATATCCAGTGTTCTAGATATCCAGTGTACCCCACGTCGTGACCGATGAGTCGTTGAACGAATTGCCTGGGGACGATAGATCGTGACACCATTTGAAACACACATAAACCAAAAAACGTTCGTTATTTTTTTTTCATCAAAAACATCATCACTTTAAAAACAACTTAACATATCTTTCTTATTGCTTTCTTCGTAGTTTTTCTCTTTTATTTTTATATTTAACGTCACTTTTCACGTGTCGTAACATTTTTGTTATGAGAACATCTGTGCTGTGTACAAAATAATTTAAAATAAATAATTCCAATTGAAAATTTGAATTGAACCAAAAAAATATTCCATTTTGAACGATTTATTTTTAAAAAGACTATTTCAGAAAAATCGCTGGATGCGATGTTTTTTCGATCACCTGTCATTATATTTTGTTAATCGCATATAAGATAATATTAAATTGCACAAAGTCAAGCTCGAAAATATATAAAAATTACGCATTATCTCTTGCCACAGAAAAAAACATTTTTTATCTAAATCACTGCGTCGCCGCCATTGTTGCCATATCAAACAATTAATACATTTCGCTCACAAGTTCAGTCAGTCGGTAGGTGAACGTCGATGGACTTGCGCCACACCTGGTTCAATTAAATATATATTTAATAAATATATAATCTAATAAGTTCTTCAACCATGAAAGGACTATGTTTGGTAGTGGCGACACTTTTACTAGTCTTTGCGGGTGTTAATGCAAGACAGGTGAGAAAATTACATTATATTTATTACGTTTAAAAATCAATATTTGTTCTTGTTTTATGCGCTGCCGTACCGTTCACCCGATTGCGATGAAACTTACAGAAGTTATTGCCTGTGTGCCCGCAAAGGTTTCTGTACGAAATTTTCAATAAAAAACAGTAATAAGTAGCATTGCAGCGCTTAAAAGTATTCAAATGCACTTTTATAGACGTAATGCATTGTGATGTATGTGTATCGTCGCACTCAAACTGCTTATTATACGTTGTTTGGTTGAGCCTCCCCTTAGGACGATGCTTCATGAGTAGAGTTAATCACCAAATATTATTTCGAGCAAAAAACGACAAAATTTGCCATAGATACAACTATTTATTTTTCTTCAAGTACCCGGCCTCTCTTTCTTTTTTTTGTTAATCAGCATTTTTAAGGCGATGAGATGATTATCCCGACGCTCTCGAAGCAAAGATCATTTTGTCATAACGGGCGGCTCAACTTTCAATTGACTTAGATCGGTTTTAAAATATCGCTGGTCGTACAACGGACTATTAATGCAACTATATTAACTGTAATAAAATCTTATTATTTTAGTTTATGTTCTTGTGCCATCACTTACGATCTCATTTCGGAGCATATGGCCTCCACATGTTTCAAGGGCAGATTAAACCAGGAATATGTCGTCTGCGGCTGTTATGACAATAGTTTACGTTTATCTTTAAGATCCCATGATCAACCTAGATCTTAGCTTATTCTGTAGCGTGCTGATGTAATTCACAACATGTGTTTACATATTAAATGTAAACAAAGTTTAATATAACCGGTTGGCTGATAATAAAAAACTTACTCAGAAGACTTACATGCGATAATCTTTGAATGTTTTGGTATTTGTCCAAAGTTGTTTAAATTTTGTGATCGAATGAGATTAACGTCGCAATGTGCCATTGTCATTAGACATAACATATCATAAGCGCTAGTTTATAAACACTTGCGTGAGTTCACCTTTCATGTAATAACAATGAAATGTTTTGCGTCAACAAAGTCATAATTTTCCTAGAAGTGTCAGCTGTTGCATTAGCATAAGACACATAATGAATTAGTCATTGCATACTGTTTCAAATCCGTCACTATTATATACACTATACTCAAGAATACAGGACAATCCTTGAATTTTTAACTAAATTAATAATAAATAAAATAATCAGAGCTTATATAAAAGTTACAATGCTTTAAATTACTCAAAAATATGTGTGCGGAGAAGATGAATTGACAGAACGCCAGTACCAAAGCTGAATTTCAAAATTTTGATCCAGCTTGTTTGATGACGTTGAAGATGCGCCTCTCACTGGAAGAACAGTTGAAGCCGATGAATACACAATAAAGACATTTATTAATCCTAACCGGCGAATAACAATTCGTGAGACCGTTAAAAAATTAAGATTTTTTCGATTTTTCGATCGATAATTCTTCGTCATTAATCAAGGAAGATAGGCAACTAATAAGAACCATCTCAGAGAGGCGAGCCCGATGGATTGGTCACATCATGCGCCACGATGGTCTTCTTCACGATATTGTGGAGGGGATGGTTGAGGGTAGAAACTGTAGAGGGCGCCCTAGACAGGAGTATTTGCAGCAAATATTCGAGGACATGAATTGTAGCGCTTATGCTGAGCTGAAAAGGGTTGTGGAGGACCGAGAGGAATGGAGATCGAGATGCAAGATTCTGTTGCTGCAAACCAATCCACCGGATTGATACTACGAAGAAGAATTCTTCGTGGAATTCCTAGACGACATGTTTCTTGACTTGAAAACGGCCATTTGACGTGGCCGAAACATGTCGTCTACAAATATATTGTGGGATAAATTCAAAAAATTTATTTA
The DNA here is from genome assembly GCA_022606575.1 of Glossosoma conforme. Lineage (NCBI taxonomy): Eukaryota > Metazoa > Arthropoda > Insecta > Trichoptera > Glossosomatidae > Glossosoma > Glossosoma conforme. The sequence goes on along the minus strand of JAGTXR010000020.1, from coordinate 2,222,537 downwards.
TTTATATCTGATAAAAGTATGTAATTGTGAAGCTGCATAGATTTTAAATTCTCCAAGAAATACAGCTACAGTGAAATAAATCAATTTGAAATAATATATTTTACAAAAGTATATCATATTTTTAACTATATACATCATTAGATTAGAATTAAGTTTTCTTATTGATGAAAATTCATCATTTAATACAATAAAAAACAAGGAAAATTTTAACCACATATATAACAATTCTCACAAGAATAATTTTGTTCTACAATTCTCAAATGGATAATATTTTCAGTGGATCTCACAAGGATCTTACCCATCAGTGGATCGCTGATGATAATTCACGTGAGAAGAGAAAGGAAAAGTACAAAAAAAATTTTGGAATGATTCTCAATAAATATATTTTTACGCAAAAATGTACAAAATCTTTGTCATTATTAAAAAGTATTACACATCACTGTGATCACGTGATAAGGCCTGACAAACTACTGATAACAATGTCTAGCGATCAAAACTATTGTAATTCATTAATTAATCCTGATTTAACAATCGTGATAACAGTGACTAGTGAACTTATATCTTAATTACTTGCAGAGTACACAATTATCGGTTATCAATCGCGTAAACTTACGGTGATTTTAAAAGATATGAGTTCTTATCAGAATCGTATTATTTGTTGTTATATTGACCTATGATCATATCATCGTAACCAGAAAGTTTGCTCAAACAGTTTTTTTTATTACTTAAATATACATATACTATACATAAAATTCTTTTTTCAACGCGTCAATCCAAGCACAAAAATAACGGCAGAAGCGGGATGCGAACCGCGGACCTTGGAAACCAACTATGCCCAGGTATTCATACCGCTCGGCGAACTGCGCCATTGCCCTGCCTAGACTGACTTGCGTTGAAACTAGTATTTATATCATTGTTATCACCGTACGATAGATGTCGCTATAGTATATATTCAAAGTATGTATATTTTTATTATTATTCTAAATATAGTTTTTTTTAGTATAGATAAATCGAAATTGTATGTACTATTCATTACCAAAGTAATTGTAACGACCTGTATTTCTTTGTTCGGTAACTAATTCAAGGTTTCGGCAGTAAAATAAATCAATCGGAAGTAAATAAAATTAATCGGCATTAGACATTAAATGAATTGACAGTATCCATGTGTCATTATGAATGTTGTCAGTTATAAAATTAAAATGGCTGTAATATATTCAATTTTGTTAAAAACTAATGTAAAATGAATGAATAACTAACCCATAAAATGGAAACCTAACCTAACCTATTATTAATTACCATTCATGAATTATTTCCTACCAATTTATTATTTTTTTACTGCCAAATGATAATTTTTTACTTAACTTATTAGATATTTATTGCTGACCTTTTGCAAAATTATCACTGCCCATTAATTGAATTAAATAGTGCCAAAAAAAGTAGTTGCGTATTATAACTGAAGCTGTTAAAATTACGTGTTAGTAAAAATAAAGCTTTGCACTTCACGAATTGTCCGATAGTCACTAGAACCATGGACTAGACTAGACCAGGTTTTTGCTTCCAAAGAAAGAGTTTTTCTTATGCCAATGAATTACACCTGCAAATAATTTAATGATGATTTTGAACGAAACGCTAAAGCTACCATTGATCTACCGAGCTGCATTTTAACAGCTGATTATGGCGCACTATCAGCGTTTCAAACAATACCAATATTGACCATTTGACCTCTTTATCTGTTTGTTGCCTTAAAGAATTAACTAGCCAATGACACATACCTAAAAATATATTTAAAACATAAACACATTCAGTTGACGTTAGAGTGAGGATAAATTTAATTTTAACGTAACTAAAAACACCGACAATAATAGCAAATTTTGAGTGAAGTACTAATTAGCTCATCAAAGTTAAGCAAAATTAGATGCGGACCAAAACTTAGATGTGTTATCGCCTGTTGCTTATTGTGTTTTGTTGGTTAGGTTGATCGCTTCATACGAGTATGTTCGAGCTGATTATCCGATCTCCTGAAAAATTCTGATTAACAAATCACCTAAGATAAGTCTTGGATACTACAACTGCAGTCTCATCAAGTCTCCGGGTCTCCATCAAGCCTTGGAGATAGTAAGGAACCGTATATGTTCCGAGGTAGACCCTGGGGTGCACATATGTCTAGATGCGACAAGGCATGAACAATGGCAAATGACAAAACCGAGTGGCGGTAATTTGTAATAATATAGAACGGATATCATATAAAAGATTCCGATAGAGATTTATAAGTATATACTTACATTGGGGCAGAATATCAGGTTGTAGAAATTTTTCTAGCAACGCTGAATGAAATATTGACTATTTATTGAAAAAACCTTGTTGATTAGATATTTTATAAAAAATAATACATTTGACAATTTGGAAAATTTCTCACCATACAACATTGTAGGGATGTTCAGGTATTTTTTAAATTATATCAACGTTAATATAGGGTCCGCCATCTAACATTTTTTTTTCAACCAGTGCTTATATCGTGAATGGTAACACTTAGCTCATGTCTGATTTGACAGATAATTAGTTTTGTCCTTCCGCTGAACAAATATGGTAGTGTATACACTTGAACAATGCTGGGAAATATTTCCGCACTTCTTTCAGGTAATTTAAGTTAATGTTCTTCGAAGTATCAATCCGGTGGACTGGTTTGAAAAAACGGTTCACTTGTGTGAATTTGAACCCTCACCCGTAACACGCCAGTCATAGCCTATTAATTAAAAATGGTGGTAGAGGAAAGTCGTTCCGTGAAGACCACCCATTCATAGTAAATTCCTGTAATAATAAGAATGATGCGTGAATCACGGACTGTAGTCTATGACGTCTGCGGATCAATACTCCACATACACCGCTTAGCCGTATACACCATGGTAAGCATCAAACAATCTCATAGATGAGACTTCAAAAATTACTATCACCATCTGTCGGCATTCTCCTGTATGTGTTGATATCCTCCGCTTCCATTTAGGACATCGATTAACTGGATGAAGGATGCAGGATCAGGTTCACATTATAAACTTGTTTCTGTTTCACGATACATGTTTATTTGTCAATAACGTCACCCGTTAAAGGGCCGTCCTTAGGAGCGGTCCTATAACGATGACGGGCGAGTTGCGACTGCCTGCCCGCTCTCACATTTCGGTGGTACCAACCGCCAAGATGACAGTTGTACCAACTGACAATGGGCCAACTGTCATAACAATTATTTTGGCGTATGCAAACAACGTTTAACATTATATAATTAGACTAACAGGCAAGCGAATAAAAATAATAGACAAAAGATCGTTTGTGGAGGCTTTACGGCATCGGCCTTAAGGAGCTATATCAGCTGATATCAGTGTTTACATAAAAAAAATATGCTTGGCAGCCAAGTACAGAGTACTAAGCCATATTATTTGTCTTAAAACCTATTCAAAGTGTTACATATTATTATATTTTTAGATATATTTCAATTTCGAGAAGGATCTCAAATTGAATAATTGTAATATTATTTGTATATTTTATTTAAGTGATTTTTTTGTCTAGAAATCGACTGCTGCCTCCACCACGTACAAGGCTGGTGTTGTGGAGTATTCCCCAGAGACAGGCCACGATATATTCACCAACCTGCAGAAAAACCTGGACAACTATCTGAATCTCATCGAGCTTGCATCCAACAAGGTAATGAAATAATCCCACATTTACCATAATAAAACAATTAACGTGATCAAGTATTTAGCTTTTGAGATGTCTAACCGCAATGGCCATTTATGATTGCGAGTTTCCTGGTGACCCCATATAAATATAAAAGAAAGATAAATAGATAATTTTTGATGATTCATTTATTAGGTAACAATATACATATGAAAATATATAGGTTTAGAATTCGTTTAGAAACATACAAAATTTTTAAATTGCACAAAAAGTTGTAAAATAGTACAAACTCAAATTTTGATTTTGAAATCAAATATGTTGTAAATAATAAATCTTTATTACTGTCACCTTGTGTTTAGATGAGCGTGGAATATTCGACGCTTCGTCTTTTTCGGTCGAGAATCGACCGTCGAATCTTCGACGATTAGTAACCAAAAGGTTAATAGAAGAATTGGTTCACATGCTTGCTTCACCGAATAGATTGAAGTCAGTTGTTGATTAGTGCGTGTATGATTGTTAATCCGATAGTCTTTTCTTTTCAGTCCGTGGACATCCTGGTCTTCCCGGAGTCGACCTTCAACCGCGCCTGGCAGGATGACGTCCTCAGCAGTCACACGGCCTTCAGGGTTCCTCACGAAGGGGAGAACGCCAACCCTTGCGACGACGAAGACTTCATCTCACCGGTAAACTTCTAGAATCTTCCCAATTTCGATCCGTGTGCGTAGCAAGTGGACCAAGTGTCGCAAATATTAAAATAACAATCCAAAAGCTAGATGCATTTTATAGAGCATATTAGTATTTCATCGACAAACAACTATTACTTATTGTTTTTCCATGGATTACGTTAAGTATGTTTTCTGTTTATGAGACTGCAGTTTCGACTAACTCGTAGCCTTCTTCAATCTGACACTGTCAAGAGTCAACTCTTGACTCAAAAAGTCAACAAGGTGACTTTTGACAGTGACAGAGTGCGAGTATTTAACCCTTTCATTACGGCTCGGCTTGAATCAAATTATACTGTCAATTATAAAACTAGTATTTGAAGCATAAATGTACTTATCTGGTCTATTTTCATATATCACATTGGTTCTTGTATTCTTTAGCTATCAGATGATGTATAAATAACTATTCTAAGAAAGTATCAAAACGATATATCACGCCAACGGATGTCAACGGTCGGGGAATCTTATGACGGCATATGCCGACAACCGATGTGAAAGATTTAAGACAAACAATACCAAAGGGTTCTCTTGTGACCGCAGAGCGGCCTTAAAAACATTATAATTATATTATACTATTAACTTTCATAATTATTCCAAATATACAGGTTTTGAACAACAAATTTGCGTATTATGAGTCACTTTAAAAAATCAGACAAAACCCAACTTATTTCGGAATCAATCCATTTTTATGATAAAAATGCATTTAAATCGAATAAAAAACACACTTACCATAAACTATGTGTGATTATTATTTATCATTATTATATTACGTCATCATTTTTATACAATGGCAATAAAAAATTATAACAGAAAATGGAATAAAAAATATTCAAAAATTCGTCAATTCGCTATTGCAATCTGCATTTAGTCGGTAACTGAGCTATATTTAGGTGTCAATTAAACATGTAATCATACGTGTAAAGGCATAATTCATTGCGCAATCGCTATTATATTGACCTTTGCAAATCAATGAAATTTAATAAAAATATTTTAAAACTTAATTACGATGGATACAAGTAATTAATAAAATATAATGCAATTTATGCCATGTAATCAAACATGTAAATACTTTAATCTTTAAAAAACATTGATTGAATACGAACGTTGTCATCTTAGGAAGCTTTTGCAAAATATAGGGTCCGCCAAATAACTTTTTTTTTTTTTAAAACAGGGCGCAAAACATCGAGTGTAGCTTCGGCTGTGTGGCACGTATCGCCGTCCTGTTGAAACCAAATGTTGCCAATATTCTCCTCTTCAATTTTTGTGAACAAAAATTCGTTCAACATGGCCCGATAACGATCGCCATTGACTGTAACGGCCACTCCTTGCTCATTTTCGAAGAAAAATGGCCCAACTATGCCTCTGGACCAAAATCCGCACCAAACAGTGACTCGTTTTGGGTGCAACGTCTTTTCAATGTATGCGTGCGGGTTTTCTGTGCCCCCAAATGCGACAATTTTGCTTGTTTACATACCCGCCAATATCAAAATGGGCTTCATCTGAAAAGATGATTTTTTTGGCAAAATCGGCATCTTTTGTAAGTCGATCGCAGGCCCACTTAGCGAAGCGAAAACGCATTGGATGGTCAGTTGGCTTCAACTCCTGAACCAATTGGACTTTGTATGGCGTCATACCAAGGTCTTTATGCAAAATTCGTCTCAATGATGTCTCCGAAATGTTCAATTGTTGAGAACGACGGTGAATTGATGTTGATGGCGCTTCACGCACACTTTCTGCCACAGCAGCAATATTCTCGGGTGTACGCACTGTTTTTGGCTTTTCACGCTTTGGTTTATCGATGAGGATGCCAGTTTCTTTCACTTTTTTCACAAGATAACAAACATACGGAGCTGACGGTGATTCTCTTCTTCCAAAATCCGTACGCAATTTTCGCACACATTCTGCAACATTACCATGATTTTCAAAGTAATGTCGCAATATTTCCCAGCGTTGTTCAAGCGTATACACAACCATATTCGTTAAGCGGAAGGATAAAACTAATTATCTGTCAAATCAGACATGAGCTAAGTGTACCATTCACGAAATAAGCACTAGTTGAAAAAAAACGTTAGATGGCGGACCCTTTATTACGGAAAGAACAAGTCCAAGTCTACCTTTGTCTCTTTACTGACTGTACGATAGAAGGCTGAAAATAATTGAAAAACAAAACAGCGATCACTGTTGCTGGAATACCGCGCTGATGTTCCTTCTATGCATCCGATATTATTCCGGAATCAAAGTCTCGGTCCCGAAATGACGACGTCTTTTAAGGTCAATAAGTACACACATTGACATTTTACATTTTCACACAAATGATATTAAACGAATTGGTGTCTTTGTTACGACAGTAAATATGACTACATTCAGTGCCGGTTTTAGGGGGTGGCGAAGTGGGTCGGTGCCCCAGGGTGTCGAATAAGCTAGGGGCGCCGAAGGCAACCAATACTGATTATATATTTTAAATACAAGCAATATGGGGCGCCTGAAAAAAATTGCCCTAGGGCACCGTAGGGCTATAAATCGGTACTTACTACACTGCAATCACTTGTCTTAATTTCTCTGGAGCTTAAATTAAATTAAATTACAATATAATATGATCGTCAGCATATCTTTGGTTAATATGACCAAACTATTTTCTTAGGTTTTCACGGCCAGATTTGATATTGTGGCTTTTGGGTTTAGCCGTGTGCGGTGAATTTAATATTTGAATTAATAATGAATGAAGTCATCAACACTGAAGAAGACCCCAGCAATGGCGGTCGAAATATCGGATAGAAGAAATTCACCACACACGGCTAAACCCAAAAGCCACAATATCATGACCAAACTGTTTAGGTAATGAGGCAATAATTATAAGTACATTTGTCAATAACTGCTATTGTTTCTTACAAAAATGGTAATCCTACACTAATAATGTATGCAACAGCTCTTGACCTGATATAAATTTATGGCACCCATAAACTTCCATTCTCAACAGATTTGAAATAAACAGAGTTTTCTGTTTTCATTTAACTAATATTACTTTATATACTTTTGGTCAGAAAATTTTGTTCAAAATGTTTTGAACAGATATGATGATGATGATTTTCCGTTAACTAATATCAGTTAATTTTCTTGATTTCAGATGCTGCGTGACATCTCCTGCGCTGCCAAATACGAGCAGATGTACATCGTCATCAACGTGGCTGAAAAAGCCTTCTGCAATGAAACCACCACTAATCCTTGCCCCGACCTGGGATACTATCTCTTTAACACCAACGTCGTCTTCGACAGGAAGGGAACTATTGTATCCAGATACAGGTACATTGTCCACTGCAACGAACAACTGATGCTTAAAATATTTTCTGAACACCACTACAATTTGGAACGCTTTAACAGCAAATCTGTAACCTTTATATACGTATCAAAAGACGCACTAATCTTTAATAAAGCCAATTGGAATATAACATTTTTGAAATGGAAATCGTGAAGAAAAGTGCTGCAGGAAGGAAAGACGTAACCCAAAACATTCCGCTAGTGATGATTACTCTTCTTACTAACCACCAGCATAAACTGCCACGGATATATTTTATGGAAGTTTCCAATGCTCAAATTTAGTTAACACTCATGTAGCAGTTCTCTGTTTTACCACATAACCACTACGATTTAATACATGTTTCTATTAGTACTGTGTAATAGCCTCAATAATTCAAAAGAGATCCCGATAGTCTTAATTATGCAGATGCAAGTTTAGAAGTATATTTAGTAGATCAAACGAATGAATGCTTTAAATTCGATTGCACGCACCTATCAAATTCGCTCATTGTATTAAATTTTAAATAATAGAATGTACAATTTGTTTGGTCTAAATCAACTCAAATAAAGATAGGGATCGAATGTTGGCCGGAATAAGCTAACACCCAGCTAACCTCATCAGGTCAAGCTGGTAGTAAAAGCTCGGCGAAGGCGGATGAACCTTTATGGTCAACGGCATTAGGATGTGGAAATAAAGGGGAAAATACCAAATTAAAGGTCCAAATGACATCCCATGTATCAGCAAATATGATGGCATGCATATCGAGAAGAGTGGAGATACAAGATTTTGTTGCTGCAAATCAATCCACCGGATTGATACTACAAAGAAGAAATCAACTCAAAATTCAAAATTGCATTATCAATGGGACATTACTGATCACAAATTTTATGCCATTGTATGGCAACAACTCAAGTCCAGATTTTTAGCAGTACCGGTTTTATGGGGTGGAGCAGTGGGTTGACGGCCCAGGGCGCCGAATGAACTAGGGGCGCTGAGGGCGGCCTAATTTGCTTAAGTTTTTTTCATATTGCGCCCTTTCTATATTTAATATTTATGTCTTTTAAAAATATTTTGTATAAGAGTTTGTCACAAAGCATAATTTATCAAATACAAGCATTCCCACATCTTTATTAAAGCAGAAAAAATGATTTTTATCTGGTATAAAATTAATCCGAGGACTACTTGGTATCAATTTTTAATTGAGTCAGTGCCGGTTTTAGTGGGTGGCGAAGTGGGTCGGTGCTCCAGGGCGTCGAATAAGCTAGGGGCGCCGGGTGCAACCAATCTTGCTTAGATTTTGTTTATAAATGTATACAATATGGGGCGCCAGAAAAAATATGCCCTGGGGCGCCGCAGGGTCTAAAGCCGGTACTGAACTGTGTTGTAGACTTATCATTATTTTGATGACTGCAGAAAGATCAACCCTTACGGCGAGACCGGCTTCTCTCCTTCTCTGGACAAAAAGGTCGGAACTTTCGAGACGGACTTTGGCGTGAGGTTTGGACACTTCATCTGCTTCGACATCCTCTTCTCCAACCCAGCCGTCTTCACCGTCGAGGAAGAGAAGATTCAAAATATTATCTTCCCCACCATGTGGTTCTCAGAGATACCATTCCTGCCCGGTTAGTTCCTCTTATACCCATGTTTATTTTTACATTTTTCAAATGTGATCAACGGTGACTATCAAACATCAATATTACAAGACTTATCAAACACGGGTCAAATAAAATTCTAAGTCGTAGCGTCATTATAAATTGAGTTTGATAAATCAGTTACAATGACTGATTTATATTATTTTAGCTAGATTGTGTAAATGCCTTCTATATGTCAGTATTATTGCACGTGAATGAACAAAAAAATGAAAATCAATTAAAGTTGATGTACACCTGCACAGATGTCCTTACAATACAAAAATTACATGAGAACAAACAAGTTATTTTATAATACTTTGGTTTACTTCTTTGCTATAAATAAATAATCATTATCAGCATCATAATATATTTTTATAAACGTCTAATGTTGCTAACTTGATACCATAAATCAATATTTTGAATAATGTTAATTTTATAGAGAATAATCTAAAATTTAATATATTTTTTATTCTAGCTGTCACCATGCAAGAGACCTTTGCATACGTCCACAATGTCAACTTTTTGGCTTCTGGAGCCAGCAACCCTCATGTCGGAAGCACAGGTATAATACGAGTACATGTATTTCAATTAAATTAATGTAGATACATGGGTAATGAACGAAAAAATTGACAACTGAAATGTCAATACTATCGGAATGTATTTGGTCGAGGTTGAGAAGCATATATAAATTAATCACCACTTTATGATCATTAAGTAATTTAAATCTTTTGAGGTGAATCAATTCAACTTTATATTGAACAATATTAGTATTACATAGTGCACATGCTCTGAACGGACTGCGCATCTTTTTTGTATGACAGGATTATGCGCAGACTGTAAAAATTGTGCATTTAACTGATCGTGTGGGCGCGGCTTATAGATTAAAACACACGAAGCAAAAACATGTTTTCAAAAATATTTTGACGTCTTCTTGTTGATGTGAAAACCTAATGCAGGTCATTGCCTCTAGCACTGACCCTGATTTAGGTTTGAGGTCTGCCTAAAACAATTTAATTTTGATAGATACATAGTGGTATTATTTCTTAAAACCCGTCTTTGGGTTATCATATTCAAGTTAAACTTGCCTTTTCTGTTGTCTCCGATTTTGAAGGTAGTCACATAATGCACATACAGCAATTAAATTATATTTGAGGATAAATAGACATACAGGTATGTCATATTTCAATGAATGTTCAGTAGACATGTTTTAGAGCAGAAATAAATTTTAAGACATCATAACTTATGAACCGCTTTAGATTATTGCGATCTGTAAAGATACGGGTATTTCTTTCTTTCGTTTATTAAATTAAATTAAGACAAAAAGTCGTAAAAAAATAGATGACTTTGTGAAATAACGGTTCCACAAATAATGAAATATACCAATTTTAACTGACGCCTAAATGTTATCATAATTTTTTTTCAAATTGATTTTTTTTTCTTCATGTGTCGGCACATTTTGTCACTGGACAGTTTTGTCAGTTGCAATGTCCATGCCATGTCAAGACATCTCTGCACCTAAAGGTCGTCCTAGGAGCACATATAGATTTCGACGCAGGAGCTCGAGTTTGATGAGACGGCTGCTGTAGTATCCTAGGCATATTTTATGATGATTTGATAATTGGGCGTTTTAAAAAATGATAAGCCTGAAACCTTAATTTCTTAGTCTTAATGAACGGGTCAACCCAACAAATGACACGTGGATAGCAACAAGTTTGTAACCCATCCAAGTTTTGGTCCACTTCCAATGCTTAACTTCTATGTACAGTGATCTAACAAGAGCCGAGCTTCATCATCATCATCATCAGCCTGTGTCCGTCCACTGTTGAACGTAGGCCTCCCGCATGAGTCTCCATCCATTTTTTTTTTTCATTCGGGGTTGTTGGCTTAAAACGCCACGCTTGCCAGGCGGCTTAGCGAGTTTGTGGCCGGTTTACACCGTGCCTAGTTGAAGCTGGGAGAGTTCTTTTGATAACTTTCTCAGCCCTCCTTTCTCCCGTCAGTTCATCACGTCATATCGCCAAAGGGATTGGTTACCGCAATCTTGATGTGACATGACTATGTAGGGCTCACCACGTACAGGTGGGAGTGGAGTTGGTTGTGAGAGGCTATAAACTGCTGTTTTAATAGCAGTCGGTAGGTGCGCATCACCACCCAAGAGCCGAGCTTATGTTTCCCTAATTCACAGGAGCACTTGATAAACTATCGCTTGTTATATTGACGACACACAATCCTAAAAAATGTGAATGGATTAATACATTTTTCTTGCTCTATTTAGGTACGGGAATCTACTCCGGCAGGACGGGCGCCATCGTCGCCGTGATGAACGGCAAGCGCACCAACCAGGTGCTGGTCTCCGATGTTCCCAAGGTCCCCGGCTCCAAAGACCACTCCAAGCCACCTCAGCAGGATCCCTTCAGCAAGGCCGAGCAAGGTTCGAAGGAGGTCATGGACGATCTGTTCCTGAAGCAGGACGACATGACGCTCTTCGTCTCGCAGGCCATCGACGAGACCAACGACCGTCAAATGATCAATCTAACACATGGAGACATGCTGTGCCACTTTGACGTCAAGCTCAACAAGGACTACATCTCCCCTAACGACGTGAGAATCTTTCTTTTCCTCAATTCAGACAATATATGACATTATCCCATCACCCTATTGACGAGACAAATAGACGGTCATCCACTGAGATATGCAGCACCCTTTTAACGTCAAAATCAAAAAGGTACATAATATTTTTCCAAATAAAGTAAGAACAAAGATTTTTTCCTCAACTTAGCCCACAAATGACTTTTTGCTAATTAAGCCATTGATAAGATCAACGATTACCTATCTATTGAGACATTCAGTGCTAATTTAACGTAAAGATCAACAAGGAATATCCCAATCCCTCTCAATGACGTAAGAACCCTGATTTTGCTCAACTCAAACCACAAATGACATTATACTTTTTTCCATTGAGTCATAGATGAGATCAATGATCATCAAATGATTAAAATTACTTATGTAGAAGATGGGCAAAGTGCGCGGAACGTTTTCCGATCAGAACACCCATTTTATGATTTCTTCGCGTTGTTGAACGCTATATCTGTCCATGGTGATTTGAAAAAAAAACACTGAATATTTGACAGCCAATTTGACAGATATCGCTTCTACAATATCAAATTAAAAATCAACTGTTCGGAAGTCCCTATTGGTAGACTCTTTAGTTCCACTTTTAACTGTTTCATTAACGGCTCGGTGGAATACATAATATACTGTCAATTATAAAACTAGTATTTGAAGCATAAATGTACTTGTCTGGTCTATTTTCATATATCACATTGGTTCTTGTATCCTTGAGCTATCAGATGATGCATAAAAAACTATTCTAAGAAAGTAGCAAAACGATATATCTCGGCTACCGATGTCCATAAGAGGGGAATCTTACACGGCATATATCGGGTATCGATGCCAACAGGTTAAGGATTTATTTTTATACAATTCACAATAAAAGAGCTATCAAAGACTTAAATGTTTTATTTTGTCCATTCTTTCAACACGAAATGTGTTTGCCAACATGATTTCATTATTTATTTTTATTTAAAAAAAATATCGTTTATTGTTTAATTAACATTTTGCTGTAAAAGCTAACACGATAAAGCATTTAAAAACAACATTATTATTTTATTGCGAGTCATATCTTGTACGTATTCCACAGCTGTAATAAATCAATTTAGAGTAAAGCTTTACTTTAAAAGAAAAATTGATTATTGAGCTATTATCAAATTGAAAGTACATATTTTTAAAAAATATTTGAATCACTTAGTAATGTCATTTCAAAGCCTTAAATATTAAATTACTTTTTAATTACAATTTCAACATAAATATTTATAAATAAATTGCCAATTAACAATTATTAATGTCTATTATTCAATCAGTCATCATCTATTCACAAAGTAAAAGTAATAATATTAAGCTTGTGAATAAATGATGAGTGATTGAATAATAAAAAATAAAAATATACATACTTTGAATATATACTAAAGCGACATCTATCATACGATGATAACAATGGCATAAATACTAGTTTCAACGTGAGTCGGTCCAGGCATAGCAATAGCCCAGTTAGCTGAGCGGTATGAATACCTGGACATAGTTGGTTTCCAAGGTCCGCGGTTCGCATCCCGCTTCTGCCGTTATTTCTCTCTTGAATTGACGCGTTGAAAAGAATTTTATGTATAGTATATGTATATTTAATTAATAATATTATTAATGTCCTAAATTAATGATCATTTACGAATGTAATTAATGTATTTTTTACAATTACTTTTATGATAATTGGTGACAATATCAATGACTTTCAGTACAAAATTAATAATGAATTATTTAACTAAGTGCAAGATATTTTTGACCCGATTATTTTGAATTCTGAAAAATAAATTTTATTATGCGAGGAATGTCAATTTCTTCTAGTGTTTGCCCCAATTAAATAATACATTTTAACTACTTTCAGTAATTTCGAGTATTGTTAATTTTACGTAAGTCTGGATTCTCGGATAATCAGGGAACATACTAACTTTTCTTGAGTACAAGTGAAAGGATCATTTCATACAATAACTTACGAAAGAAATAACTACTTTATCGATGAATTTACACGTTAAATGATTACTCCATCAAATAATTCACAAAAATAACTGATTCATTGTGGGAACAACAAGAACGCCACTCGTAAATGTATTCGAACGTATTTTTACAGTAAACTACAAAAGCAATTGGCAGTCGTATCAATTAATTGACATTATAAAAGAAAACTCCCGATGACACTGTGGAATAGGTGGTAAAATAATGTAGTGGTTATCAAAGGTATAAAGAACGATCCGGCTTATATATCCATATTTTTTTTCTGTTTCACTTCCAATGTGATGATATTTAATTAAAATTCATATGATATTGTGGCTTTTGGGCTTAGCCGTGTGAGGCGAATTACTAATTTCCAATATTTCGACCGCCATTGCAGGGGTCTACTTCAGGATTGATGACTTCTTCGTAGTAGTATCAATCCGGTGGATTGGTTTGCAGCAACAAAATCTTGCATCTCGATCTCCATTCCTCGTACTTGAGATGCAATAATTTTTTTTTGCTGATAAATGGGATGTCTTTAAGACCTTTAATGTGGTATTTTCTCCTTTATTTCCGCATCCTAATGCCGTTGACCGTAAAGGTTCATCCGCCTTAGGAGAGCATTTACTACCTCCAGGACAATAGAGTGCCCTAACCAGCTTGACCTGATGAGGTTAGCTGGGTGTTAGCTTATTCCGGCCAACATTCGGTCCCTGTCTATATTGGCCTACTGATGTCGCTCACCTCCCACCACGAGAAGGAGATAGATTAGGATTTTCCTTTTATCGAACCTGTGACCTTAAGGCATTTCGCAGAGTCCTCAGTACTTGATGACTTAGTGACACAATATCAAGTATGGCCGTGTAAACCTAAGAAGTTATTTAAAATTCATATGTTTACTAATATTTTGATTAATATTAATGTTTCTGTTACAATTATTTGATAATTACAGAAAGGAACTGAACATTACCACTACAAGGCAGTAATTTTCGATGGAGTGAAATCCTATGGAGAGAAAACTGGTGGAGTATCAAATTGCGCAATCGTCGCCTGCACCACCAAGGAAATAACTTCGTGCGGAAAAAGGTTAGTCGTTTTCCCAATATATTTTCCCTTGTAACACTAGAAATTTCAAAGTTCAGTATTCAGGAATCGCGATTTGTTGCAAGTTAAGAAGATGGATATTTTGTTCCAGGGTATTCTATAGAAATCTATCTATTTGGCTAAGTAAATGAGTCGAAGTATTGTTAAGTCACAGAGTATTCTTCAAACATTCACTTTCTAATTCATCACTTCTACGACAAGATGTCTGAAACTCTCGATCATTTTAATAGTGTAACCACCGATCAGCAATACAACAGGCGCCATTGCATAGCAACTGGGTTTCCTTTGCATTAATTCGCATGCCCAGTCGCAAATAGTTTGCTTGCAACCTGTCGATAATGTCTTACAGATCTGCAGTAGTGTTCAATAATTCCAGTAGACACATATTGGAGAATTCCGACAGATAGTGATAGAAATTCTAAAGACTCAGCTGTGTAATTCTATGACGCTTACCATAGTGCATAAGTCTAAACGCTGCGTGTGAAGAGTTGATCCGCCAACGTCATAGCTACAGCCTGAGATTCACGCATCATCCTTATTATTACAGGAATTTACTATGAACGGGTGATCTTCGCGGGATGACTTTCGTCTACCACTAATTTAAATTAATAGGCCATGACTGGAATTTGACGCGTGATAGATCAAATTCACATCAACCGGGGGTATTTTAGAGCTCAAAAATCGATTAAAAATATATTTTTTTAATCTCCGTCGGGATCTAACCGACGACCTTTGGCTTGCAAAGTAAACGCTTTAACCACTGAGCTAATCCAATCACTTATATTTAATACACGCATCATATGTGACATGCATACGTTAATTCAATAAATGACCTACAACTTAAATGTAAATTGCCAAACTTAATGTTATTCCTTCCTTCCAAAAAGTAATTTGCCAAACTGATTCAAAACACACCACATGTAACCTTCATTGTAATAATGATGCATTTTGTAATAGGTTCCCGAAGCACAGCTCTCTGAAGCCCATAATAGAGTTCACTGAGATTGAGCTGACAGCCACCGTGATCAAGCCTGTCTACAACGTGACAATGAAGACCCTCGATCGCGTCTACCATCCGGTGACCATAGACACGTCCATCCTGCCCATCGGCGTGGCCCACTTCGAGTTTACAACCATGCAGACAGCACAGTCCAACAACATGGAAGTTCTGAGAATGACCCTGAAGAAGGCCCAATCAGAACTTCTCACATTCGGCATCATGGGCAGGGTGTTCGAAAAGGACGATTGGCCAGTTTCCAAAGGAAGTTTCTCACTACCCATCAACACCATGATCTTTTTAGCAACAGGCTTAACTTTGATGTTCTCCTCGATCATAAACAGGACTTAATTTTTCAGTGTCAATTCTCAGACTCACTTGTATACTTTAAATGTTCAAACAGCTTTATTCGTTTTCGTAGTATCAATCCGGTGGATTGGTTTGCATCAACAAAATATTGCATCTCGATCTTCACTCTTCTCTATCTTCTGCAACCCTCTTTAGCTCAGCATAAGAGCTACAACTCATGTCCTCGAACACTTCCTGCAAATACTCTCGTCTAGGGCGCCAGTTTCTACCCTCAACCATCCCTTCCACAATGTCGTGAAGAAGACCGTCGTGGCGCATGATGTGACCGATCCATCGCGCTTGCCTCTCTGAGATGGATCTTACAGGTGCCTATCTTCTTTGATTATGCTGAAGAACCTCATTGTGCCTCACAGCTTTATTATTTTATTTTATTTTATTTCACATCTCGAGTACGATTGTTTTGTAACATATCTGTTTTATACGCATTTTGTTATAATATATTGTTTAAAAATTGTGGTTGTTTTTTTATTACTTATTATTTATTTTTCGTCAACGATCGATAAAAATATTATGTACTCGCGCGGAACTTCAAGTATATGACTTAGTAAAAAACAAGGATAGAACAGCTGACAGAAATGTGTGACGGCAATTTGCGATAACCATATGTTCCTGGTGTAAAAAGGATGCAAAAAAGAGAAGAAAAAACTATTATAAGCAATGAGAATGCAATGTCTTGCCTTTACAAGTATTAAATGTAATTATTTATTGACATCGAAATTACTTTACCCTTTCATTACGGCTCGGTTTGAATACAATTTAAACTGTCAATTATAAAACCAGTATTTGAAGCATAAATGTAATTAACTGGTCTATTTTCATATGTCACATTGGTTCTTGTATCCTTCAGCTATCAGATGATACATAAAAAACTATTCTAAGAAAGTAGCAAAACGATATATCACGTCAACCGATGACAACGGTCGGGGAATCTTATGACGGCATATGCCGACAACGATGCGAAAAGGTTAACAGATTTCATTAGGTAAGGTTAAATTAAAGTAAAAATATATTTTTACATGCTATCGGTTCGAATCCTGATCAAGCTTGATTTTTTTTAATTATTACATAAAATTTACGCTCTATACATGCCTCCGATAGAGTTGAGCCACCCCTTAAGGACAAAACAAAATTATCCAGGTCTCAGGAGCGTCGGGTTTATCATCCGATCTCCTTAAAAACGCTGATTATTGAACACCCAAATATTTCTCAGGTAATACAGCCGCAGTTTATGTAAGTTTACGGGCTCTTGCCCTGAAGGCTCCCGGGAACCATCAATGTTCCCATGTGAACCTCCGGGTATACGGGTATTCTTAAACAAAGCAAAGACAAGATGAGTTTACAGAACTGTGAAATGACAATTTATGGTGTCCACATGCTCCAAATATGGAGCGGATATGGTAATATACACATAAAAATTAAATAAACATTTTTCACAGTGCATCTGTAAATACTCTGTAAATACTCTTATATCATGTTATGTTTAAGTGAATGAATTTTATAATTATTAGCCTCCCTTCTTCAATAAAACTTTAATGAAAATGGCGGATTCTTTTCTAAATATTTTTTCGCAATAATTCATGCAATGATGAAAAATGCCTTGGTAAATATTGTCTTCGTGCACACTATGTACAATTAAATAATCAATAAAACCAGTCGACCGCTGCTTGTAAACCGCCTCGATCCGGATCCGAAACGTCGATAAACTGTTTAAATATTATCTGCGGTAAATAACTCAATGTACCTACTGTCATTAATTTTATCACAAATAATGTCCACAATATACCTATTGGAATTGATCACACTTTTGCTGCAAATTGGCAACACTTATTATTTACATGTAAAACTGACACAAGAAATGCACGGATTATCATATTTAATACAAGATTACCTCACAAATTGGCAATTAATATTGCTAGAAATATTGCATGTAACTATAGAATTAACAAAACATATATGTTTCCCGATAACCTCCAAGATCCCAGAAGCCCAGGGGACTTGAAAAGATTGCTTTAGTATTCGTGACATATTTTGGGTGGTTCGCTAATTTGATTTTATTTAAGATCGGAAGATTACTTCCATGCTCCTGAATGAGGTTTGAACCGTTTGGTGCTAAGGTGTAGCCCAACCAAATACTGTAAAATTTGAATTATTATATTACAATAATATATCATATAATACTTTGATGATTATAATATAAAATGTGTTGTGTAATACATTTTAAAGCAAGATACATTATTTATTATAAAAACAAACATACCGGGTTAAAAGCTCCGATTACCGAAATCAACTTTGGACGCAGATTATACTTGGATGGGTGATCACCAGAGAACACTGCGTGTCTCCCCAAAATACGAAATCGTCTAAGCCCTGGAATTGTCGCCTAATCATAAAATCTGCTTTAAAATGGTGATAAACGAATGGACGTGATCTTGATATGAAGTCAGATGGAAAGTAAAATTTAATTATTAGAGCACTGGATGCACAGATAAGATAATAAATGCATAGTGGCAGCTGGCAGAACTGGATATGGAATAATAAGATGCTTAAATTTCAAAAAATATTCATATCAGCCGCCATAATCCTCGCCTCGTCGTAAATCAGCTCTTTTTCCGGTAAATCTACGGGCTCATTGGGCTATCATCGTTTTTGAAAGAAAATCAATCAATAACTATATAATAGTTCTAGAAAATTGTTCTTAATTATTATTTCCTATTTATTAACTCTTATCAATGACAATCATCGTATACTGAAACATTTGAGTCGAAAATATTACCTTATATTGACGTATTTTCTGTCCTCAGCAACAGTTTTGACGCAGTCAATCCCGAATGTCTTCATTTGTTATGCGAGTTGATCATTTTTTCTGTTGATGTTGTTCACACGACAAATAAAAACACCAAAAACGATTGATTGTTCAATAAGCAAATAATGCAACCGCCATTTCTGTAAAACACATTTTCCAAACAGCTGTGTTAACTTCAGCTGCCGTCCGTTCAAATCGTGGAATAAATACTTAGGTATAATAATTATTCCATGGTTCAAATAATTTGATAGCGATACGAGAGCCTGAATGAAAATGAAAAACAAATTTAATCGTGAAATATAGACTATATAACTCGTATTTTAAATACCACAGTTATTGTACAGGAAATAGTTATGACAGAAGTTTAGATTTGATATTATTTTCTTTGTAAACGCCATCACAATGCAATAATCTGTTTCGCATTGCACTCTCAGATAGCGTAAAAAGATTAAAGTTGCTTCGGTAACCTTTTATTACATTCGTTCTTAATAGTGTACAGTTCAGTTAATTATAATAACTCAAATAATCAATTTCAGCAGATTTTTCTTTAGGCATAATGATGACAACATCATAAATATTGTTTTCTAAACCGATTCGTATTTAGATTTATTTGGTTCTTTTATTAGTAAGGTTAATTGCAGTTAGTCGATTATTTCAAAGTCTGAGAGGAGTTAAAAGTCTATCATTCACGATTATGAACACTTTGATTGCTGAACTACTTAATATAGGAGCTTCCTGAATTAAGAAATGTCATCTGCAGCTGATTGAAGAACATTGTGGCAGGTAATATTTAATAACACTAAAATCACACAAAATGACGGAAATGAACACTTGCTTCACAAAATTACATTGATGTGTAGACAAACAAACACGTAGGCTTGGTTAACTAAGGCATCTACAATTCATCAAACTCTTGATATCAAAATATAATACGAAACTAACCACTTTGAGTTGTAAAATTTACACTTTTGACAAGATTACACTTATGTTTGAATGATCTCCACAGAACTTAAAAATACTTCAGTAAGATCCAATTTTTTCAACTATTTCACTTTAATTTCACATAAGTATTTTAAATGTTTAGTGCTCTTAAGTAGTCTTCTTCGAAACAAGAAGACAACTTGACATTTCACTGTTTTAAAAGAAAGTTACACCATAATTTAAAAAGTTGTGAAATTGTATAGTTACTACACTAAAAACAATTTGACAGCACAATATTAATTTATTCGTCATAAAAATTTGCAATGAAAAACTCTATGCTTACAAAATTACGATATACCTATTGCTTTAATTTTTTAAATTGTTAACTGGTAATTCTCAACTATGAAACTATTACCAAACTGATAATTTCCAAAAATAAAAACACTGTTATTTTTTAATTCAGTATGTGTCTTATAATACTAATTTGAATGTAAAACATAGGTAAAACATGTCAAAAATAAAGATATCTATATGTATGTTTTTTAATAATTAATAAATAGTTTACAGAACAGTCACACTTTAAAAGAAGTGTAAAAAATTAATGACATTAATTTTACGATCGACTTGAGAAAAAAGTGAAAACATCCGAAGGGAAAGTATCGAGAATCAATAAATAATTGAATAGACCTATTGCTCCGTAATGTATAACTTTGTAAGTGGCAAAAGCAGTGAGGTAGGTACCTTGATTTCTTGTGTCAGTTAAAACCAGTTTTTTAAATGCATCTGTGTAAACTGTTAAGAGTAAAATAGTATTAAATGAGCATCAAAAAAAACATATTTAAAAATACATATTTTACGTATACCTTAACTAAAACAAGAAAACGAGTCATTCTATGTAATATACGGGTATAAATCTATAAAAAAGATGATAAAATGAAAATCAATGACTTAAAGGACACAAATAATCAGGAATAAAGAAGAAACGAAAAAATATAGATGAAAAACGCTATTAAATCTACGGAAAAATCGTGCTTCATTAACAAATAAAAATCATTATTCATGTTTGGAATAATAACCATGAAAAAAAAACACTTTTTTCTTTCTTATTTGTTCAGGGAATTATTTTATTAGCCATTACAGTTGTTTTTTTGCCTACCAAAATATTTCTTTCGTATATAATTAAAAATGGAACTTTTATGAATATTAATAAACAAATGAAGTGTCAGATTTGTTTTCGTGTTGGTATAAAAATTTCATCTGTATAACGGATCTTTTCGAAGAATTTTATATTAGAATTGATATACATATTATATTATGATGTCTTCGTCATAGTAAATAAATAAGTACATGTGTCTAATAAAAAAGTAAATCTTTATATAAAAACAATTTTAATTTATTGATCATCCACATCATTCATATTTCGACCATTCTCCCCTTGCAAATGTTTACAAAAAAAAGTTAAAAAATATGCCGGCATGTCTAAACGTTCGCTCAGTCGGTTATCAGCTGTCGCTGGGTGGACACGTCTCGAACATTTGGTTCGCGTCGTCAATGAAAGAATCAACACATTTAGTTAAAAAGCAAGTGATCTTTTATCGTTTGTAGTTCTCTGCTCAATGCCTTTACACGCATCAGAACTAGAATCAGCTAAATCATAAATAAATAACCATATATTCATTTATGTTTAAAAATCAATAGACGTAATAAATCATTAAAAATAATACATCAATAAAAAGTGAAAGATGCCGCCTATATCGATCACAGAAGAGGTAAATAATAATTGTTATTAAAAAAACACTCGCATTATTGTATTCTTATAGTATTATTGTATTATTAAATTACATTTTAATTGTCTGACAATGTGACTGCATAATTATAATCTCATTGTAAAGCATATAGTCACCATAATCAACAGCTCGTTATCAGCTGTTTCAGTTTTGTTCTTATCCAAAATCAGCTGTGTATCTCAAAAATCCATTACACACATCTTGTATAACAATGCATAATAATAAACGGCGAGCGAAATGAATGTAAGGTATTATTGTGAATTTTTTTCTGTATTATCCTCCCTCATTTGAAGCATATGATCAGCACGATATGAAGACTAAATCTGAAACTAATATATAGCAGAAAAGTTATTGCAGTCGGGTTAAATGTATTTCTGCATAGAACTGTGATTAAATCGTTGTTTGTCTAAGATTCGTAAAAGTTATGCGAAACATTTTATTTTCATAATAATATTTTATCATTTTGGCATTGTTATTAATATTTTTCTGAATGTCTTGAATAATTATAATAGTATAATTTAATTGTGTAATTCGCGTTTGACAGATATAGAGTTTGACAGCTAAATTTGACTTGTTTGTTTTATTTAGGCGCCAAAGCGTTCCTTGCGCATCGCTCTGATAGGTCAGAGCACTTTCGCTGCCGAGGTCTTCAAACTTCTGCAAAAAGATGGACACGAAATCGTCGGAGTTTTCACAATCTTGGACAAAGGAAATAGAGAAGATCCTTTGGGTAAGCTTCAAACGTTATATGATCAACATTTTAATTCAACTTTTTGGATTCTAAGACTTACATTTAAGGTTATGGACTTATATTTAAATTTTCAGTGTTGCAATATAGAAAATTAAATTTATAGTGTATTTTTTCACAATTCTCCTCGCATTATTTTCTTTTTGACAGATTTTCAACTAAAACACAACATTTTCGTTAATAAATTAACCATTTAGGCTATTCACTATTTTTATTTGTCAAATATAATAATACAAGTATTTATAAAAAATACATTTACTCCGATTATTGCCATATACATGCCAAATCTAGGATTCTACTAAATTTAAATAAAGTTATATTTAAAGCATTATTATTTATTTCACATACTTGTGGAGTTTATTTTTAACATAATTTAGAATACCTACAAACTTATTTCCAATCAGTAGAACTACATTTATAATGTTAAAATCTTCCCCCCCTATAATTCAAAGATATTATACATAAATTATTCTTCCCCTTTAACGCTGTTTCTTCTTCATTGTAGCAACGATTGCTGCTGCAAACAGGACACCAGTCTTCAAGGTCAAAGCTTGGCGAATCAAAGGGCAGATCATCCCCAGTATTCTTGAGCAGTATAAATCGGTCAGTGAAAAAATATAAAATGCATATTTCATCATCAACAAATGAATTGTATCATTTGATATACAGAAATAATAATGCAATGTACATTAAACTCTATATATTACCATATATTGTTTGATATTAAGCCCAAACTATGTTTTAAATGCAGTGTTCTGTTTTAGCGTTTGTTGGGAAATTTACACAGCCTGAAATATATTTGTGTTTTTGTACTAACAGTGAGTGATTTGAGTGATGACACCTCCATGCTTGGTTCTAATGTATAATGTGTTAGTCTCACCACTTTTATAGGTTAATATTTGTGCATTATAGTCGCATACAATATTGCAATTGTTATAGCCTACTTACGAGCCATTTTACAATTAGGTTGCATAATAACATAACACTACTGTCCGTATTTGATATATGCTTACAAACAATATGTCATACAAATGTCATATTCCAGTGATTTATACAATAGTCTACTGAAAGGTTATCAGGGTTTGCGATACTCGCAAGTAACAATATTAAAAACATAAACAGTAGTAGTTCCCCAACGAATATTACTTAATACTGTTTTATATAGCGATAAACAATCATTAGGAAATTTCCTCATAATAAACTTGCCATATAATTACAATAAGTTTTCAGATTTCTTAACAGTTGTCACAAATATTTAGGTCAGAATTATATGTATCATATTACACAATTAATTCACTCTGTCTGACATTTTTGATAAAGATTATAAATATTTTACCTACCATTAAAACTCTTATTACCTCTTTAACTCCCTCTGAGGTGGGTTGGAGAGTCAATCATATCTTTCGTTAAACTAGACTATTCCGTACACACTTGCATCACACCCGAGTACAGAGACATCTCCTTGATGAAAGGCTCATTGCGATTATTATTAGCTTACATTTAAAAAATCCCACGCCTCTTTACAAACTTTATATATTAAAAGCATTAAAATTAGTATTATAAGTCATAGCAAATCCTTGCGTCTTTTAACATACCTACATTGAATTTAAATAAGATTAGTTTTTAATGACTTTTACTTCATTATCATATTTTAACCCTTTCGCATCGGTTGTCGGCGTCATATGTCGTCATAAGATTACCCGACCGTTGACATTGTTTGACGTGCTATATCGTTTTACTACTTTCTTAGAATAGTTTTTTATGCATCATCTGATAGCTAGATGATACATGAACCAATGTGATATATGAAAATAGACCAGGTAAGTGCATTTATGCTTCGAATACTAGTTTTATAATTGACAGTATAATTTGTATTCAAACCAAGCCGTTATGAAAGGGCTAACACAGAGACCAAGCTCCCTCCTATAGTACGTACACTTTTTTGATTTGTAATAGAGTTTTGGTATAGCTTTTGCTGCGGTTTTTATATAACGGTCCTTTCTATATTATACATTTTTAATTGCCCAATTCCAAGTTGAACCGCCTCTTAAGACTAAATAGTCCTAGCCTCCCGAGCATCAGTCTAATCATCAAATCTTATGAAAATAATATACATAGAAGGGGTATATAAAAAAATATCTACATACATAATTAATAAAATACAAATCCAATATGATATTCGCTTTTGATCCAAATGGTACACTGATAATTTGATATATATATATAATCGTGTCGGAAACAACAAGGTCAGATCCTGTCTGCCCAGAAGTGGGCGACGTCGATGGCGTTACTTCTGGCCATCATCAGGTCTTCCTGGGTGCAGCAATTCGGGCACAGCGCACACTCCAGAAGGTGTGACAGGGTCTGCTCCACGCCGCAGTCACATTCAGTCGATAATTTGATAATAATTATTTATCATTTATGACTTTATTCATCTGCAACAGGGTGTTATATATACTTATTTATCAATTCAATATTATACAATGTTGCCACTCGTTTTTTTTATAAATTAGGTATATTAAAATAAAATATATATATTTTAATGATGAAATCCCATCATAAATTTGTTTCCTCGTTTATCTACTGGCAAAGTTTATCAAGGGTTTACTGCGGCGGCCATTGTACAGATGACCCTGTCCTGATCCTCTTGCATTATTGACACAAGAAATTTGATGTCCGAACAACATATCTCCATTTTAAATGATAGCCAACTGAAATACGGCTTCCATGAAGAGATTACTGTTATTTATTATTTTCATACAATTAAATCAAAGTGATTAAATTCAGAAGACAAATGTGATATAAAAATTTATAAATATTCAATCTAGACAGCACCTTTAACCTAGGTCAAGATTTAGCTTTGTCGCCAGATTGATATGAATTTTAAATGAATTTTGGTTATTATCCATAACAATTTAAGCTGTAATATCTTTAAATTTGGCATTTAACATGACTTTTTAAAGTGTTTTAGAAGAGAAAATTATTTATTCAGGTTCACTGAATTCTTAGGTCAAAACACTCCATTTATATTTTGTATTATTTGGATAATAATGAATTGTGATAAAAAAGTTTCCTAAAATCACATCATCCGTTGAAAACAAACAGCTGAAAAAAAAAGTAACAAATACGTTCGTATCTTGCTTACGAATAATATTTGTTAAATTATTTAATGGTTATTGGATTCATATCAATAATCAAGAGATGCTTCACATATCTCAATAGAACAGTTTTTATAATAATTATTTACACCCATTGAAATCAAAAGACATCCCATCAACATCAACAGGGATGACGGTTTGATTCTCAAAACAACATGGCTTCCACCTCTAGCACATACTCAGAAACCAGCACAGACAAGCAAGGACAACCACAGTCCGACATGATATTCGTTTTGCCAAAATAATTTGCCAAGGAAGTGGTTGATAGGTCCCTTTAAAAACAATAGATAGAGGTTTCACTGTACTTGCGTTGTGGACAAATTAAGAAAATTGATTTATACCACGTAGTGCACGAAAACATCCAGAGAATTTTTGAATTTCTCACAAAAAAAAAAAAAAAGGAACAAAAAAAATTAAAAAAAGTGTTGTCTCTTTGAAAAATGATATGAAAAACGACATAATTGATACTCTTTCCCGCTTATAATTGTTTATTGACAGGTGTGAATGTATTATCTATTGACATTAATCATGATAATTAAAGTCATGGCTTGGTTTGCTTAAAATCATGAAATGACTGCGTGTTCCGTAACTGACGCGTGAAAAAACAACAACTGACAGTCGCCGCTCGACAACACAAAATATCACATTGTTTACAAACATGTTGCGAGTGGCCGTGAAAAATGTCACAATCGTCGTGAACGTGACAACGGTTGCCATGCAACAGAACATTGAACTCTAAATACATTTATTTGTAGTTGCAACACTTGAAAATGAAAAGTCGTTGATAATTTTCTCTTGTACTCTTAATAAGAGATAACAGCAGATTCAATTAACCTTTCCCTTAATGTGCTATAAGACATCCTCGTTATACGATGCTGTGTAATCAATACGCATATAAATGAAAGATTAACTATCAGATAACTACAAAATATTTATAAGTAATTGCTTTCATTAAATATACAGTAGTACCTTGACATATGAGTTTATTTCATTCCAAAACATTGCTCGTATTTCAAATTACTTGTATCTCAAAGCAAATTTTATAAACTTCAAATTCAATCAAACAAAAAATTATCAAAGATGTTTTGACAGCGAGAGCACACTAATAACTGATTCTCCGACCGTGGCCACGGGATTCATGCGGATAAATTTTTTTAATGTTTCACATGTGTGCCCCAAATAGTTAATAGCTTCTACCTACTTTCAGTGATTTAAAATATTTAAACTTACATTAGCCCGGATTCTAGTAATATAATTTATTTTGTTAAATAGTCAGGGATCATGCTAAATTTATAGTAGCAAAAAGTGTGAATATTAAAAAAAATCACAGTTTCCAAAGCTTTGATATTTACGGATCGCTTGGTCAGTTCAAATGTTCCTTATCAGTATTGATATGAAGTGTGTGGCTTAGTCTTTGTTGAACGCATCACCAACGTTCGCTTGGGAAAGGAAAAACTGAACAGAACCGGTTTGTGGCCATCCGAGTCGTGTTTCATTTTATGGAAAAACAACATTCACGATGTACTCGTAAAGTTCAAATGGAATCAGATATGAAGATAGCAAATGCCAGATTTAAAAACAACAAATTCCCTTACTATTTCACACTCACTTATAAATTACAGCGTACTCGTATGATCAACATGATTAGTCATTAATGCCTTTTAGGTGCTGCTATATCCTTTCCTTTATCTCAGGGTTTTCAAATGGAGAGCACTAGTTTTTGGTTCTTAAAGTATTCTATGACGTTCAACTCTGTTGGCTATTATACATGTAGGTATTGAAGAGCTTGCATGTCTTCTTCTTTAGCGTCGCCATTTTCCATCATCTGGGGTCGGCTCTCCTTGTGCACATTTACCATTGTGCCAACACTCCGATCTGTAGAGCATAGCTGGCCTTACAGCAGTTTTGTAGATTTTACCTTTGGTCCTAACTGGAATTCGGCTGTCACTCAAAACCCCAGAGAGAGACCTCCATTTCAGCCATCCTGTGTTTATTCTATGCTCCACGTCGGATGTAGTTTTGGCGTCTAAGGATATTGAAGAGCATGCATGTGTTTTTATTAATCTGCTTGTTAAAGTTATTTAGATTGTACTCTTATATGAGGAAAAACAAATATTCTGGGAGAACATTTCAAATGCAAACAAATTTGAGTATAGAGAACGCTAATTTAGCTCTGGAAAATGAATATAAGATAAAAAATGTTAATTTACCTTTAAAGAAAATTATACCTAAAGACTTAAATACCTATGTTTTTCCCTATAATTTTCGTTGCCTTGGCAACACACATGTGGCTTGTTTAGATCAATTGGTTTTTTAAGCCGTGGATAAAAGAAGTGTTTGTAAACACACTTTAAAAATAATTACAATGAACAAAAGTGGTGAAAAAAGTGTTTTTATTAGTAGTTAGAAGTAATAATATTAAGCTTGTGAATAAATGAAGACTGATAGAATAATAATAAAAATATACATACTTTGAATATATACTATAGCGACATCTATCGTACGATGATAACAATGATATAAATACTAGTTTCAACGCAAGTCAGTCTGGGCATAGCAATGGCGCAGTTCGCCGAGCGGTATGAATACCTGGGCATAGTTGGTTTCCAAGGTCCGCGGTTCGCATCCCGCTTCTGCCGTTATTTTTGTGCTTAGATTGACGCGTTGAAAAAAGAATTTTATGTATAGTATATGTATATTTAAGTAATAATAGTGTTTTTATTAATTGTGTTATTTTTTTATAGGTTGGTGCAGAGTTGAATGTGTTGCCGTACTGCTCTCAGTTTATCCCCATGGAGGTGATCAATTTCCCCACCTACCAGAGCATCTGTTACCATCCATCCCTGCTGCCGAGGCATCGCGGGGCTTCCTCCATCTCATGGTGAGCACACTATCTCTATGGTATATTGTACCTTATTAACTACTCGTATATACAACTGCTAGACTGTTTAGAAGTTTCAAGAATTTAAGTTTTAACATTCCTTGCTACATCTCAAGCTACATCAATATCCCTTAAATCTGCTAAATACATTTTACATCAGGATTTTTTTTGAGGATGATAGAAGCTAGAGACTTCCAAAAGAAATTTAGATTGTATTGGAGACTCGTAGGTAATGATTATGTGTTCCTTAGAGAGATTATTTTTTATTGTCATCATTATATTATTATTATTATATTAGTATTTGTATAGCGCTCTTTTATGACCGAATGATCATTCCAAAAGCGCTTCTTTGCCTCTCTGAGTAAAAAGGTGGGTCTTGAGTCTGCTTCTGAAGGATGCCTCCGCTTTAAGCTCTCTTATGCTTTCCGGTAGTGAGTTCCAGGCCATTGGTGCAGCGTAGCTGAAAGCCCGATTGCCAAAGACCGTGCTAGGACTACCTCCCGTCAGCTGCAGGGTGCTTCTATTTGCTCTATGCCGATCTGAGTGTCTCTCCACGCGCGCTTATTTCTGACGGCTTGATAAGTTCTGTCAGATTTGTAGACATCCAAGTCATCATCGTCACCATGTCCACTCTTCAATTGGATCATATAGTCATCACGAGCTACCCCCACAAAGCTCTGTCAGCTGCTTTGATTCTCACCTCATCCCATGTCAGCTCTGCTTACCGCAGCTCTGCCAACTACATTCTATCTATATTTTATGATAACTGTATATTTATGGCATGTATGTCATAATGCAGTATGGGAATGATGAGTAGTGGTTGTGTGCGTGTAAGGATTGAGATTCCAAGTCAATCTGATTTTTGAAAGATTATATTTGTAGGTGCAAAGAAGATGTAGGAAAAACCTCTCAAAGCCTCGTGTGATATTTACAGGACAACATCTACAAGGAGCTATAAAAACTGTTTATCATGTGTCAACCATGAAAGGATGATCGGTTCTATAAGACTGATGGTGATGTATAAATGCAGGCATGATAAATTGATACAGTTTTGAAGATGTTTTTCCATGATAGTAGTAATAAAATATGATTTGTTAATTGACTGAACGTTTTTGTTGGTTAGATTTGACATCCTATGTATCTTTTGTTTATCGAATGCAATGCCATTCTTAAATTTAATCCATCTAATCCATTATGTATCCTAGGGCTCTACTTCCAAATCTATCATTCTAATAAATGAATAAACTATTCTTTCAATTC
Organism: Glossosoma conforme; assembly: GCA_022606575.1. Taxonomy (NCBI): domain Eukaryota; kingdom Metazoa; phylum Arthropoda; class Insecta; order Trichoptera; family Glossosomatidae; genus Glossosoma; species Glossosoma conforme. Next base: position 2,192,593 of record JAGTXR010000020.1, on the reverse strand, counting down.
CTATGAATACAAAAAAAAACTGATTATCTAGGTTTCAGTTTAGCTATGAAATAGTGTTTTTGTGAGTCATGAATGTCAAACATAACCTATATATGAACTGGTAACTTGTAGACATCCAAGCCACTCTTGCTGCCAACAAACATTGAACATCTGTTTCTTCTTTGATTCCATAAATCTATTTAACGGTCATTAAATTGACAGGCTATTTGGTGTTACCAAACAAATGGCATTCCTTGAAGTCGTGCTCCATTGCTGGTACTCATCAAACAAACAATTTTACTGCATACATAAAACACAAAATGCTTTATGGAGGAATTTTAATACCATACGCTATCGACTATGTACTCCGGTGGGTATAGCTCAATGGTCAAAACGTTTGCTTTGCAAGCCAAAGGTCGTGGGCTCGATCCCCGATGGAGACTTAAAAAATATATTTTTAATCGATTTCTGAGCTCTAATATACCCCCAGGTTGGTGTGAATTTGATCCCTCACCCGTAAAATGCCAGTCATAGCATATTAATTAAAATTGGTGGTAGACGAAAGTCGTCCCGTGAAGACCACCCATTCATAGTAAATTCCTGTGATAATAAGGATGATGCGTGAATTTCGAGCTGTGGTCTATGACGTTGGCAGATCACCACAAGCGGTGCTTAGCCATATGCAGCATGGTAAGCGTCATAGAACTCTACATATGAGACCTAATAATTATCACCATCTGTCGGTATTGTCCTGTATGTGTTTACATAAAAAATACTGTAATGAATATTGAACTTCGCACAGCAGAATGCATGTCAATTATTATTGTTATTATTAATTCTTCTTTAATCTTCTTTCTTTGGATCAACTACGGTTATCTTTGAATGTAAAAATACACCAATTTACTTTACCTAAAATATCTTTCTCTATTAGATTCCGTTTTTCATAACTTTTTTATGCATTTTTATGATACAATCTAATTGAATAATGTTTTTATTGTGCTCTTCTCTTCTATACAACAAAGAGGAACATTGCCATACTTGAGAATGGCTTTTCGACGAAGCCGAAACATGTCGTAATACATAAAAGCATTCAATTTAAATTAAAAAACTTATTCAATGTACAAATTGTAATTATGGAATATCACCAAGAATTATTGATTGAAAAATTTAAGTAACTTTTAATAATTCATGTTATTATTCTAGGACACTCATTGAAGGTGATACCATTGGTGGGCTCTCCATCTTTTGGGCTGACGATGGTCTGGACACCGGACCTATCCTGCTGCAGAGGTCTTGTCCCGTTCTGCCTGATGACACCGTGGACACCCTGTACAACAAATTCCTCTACCCGGAAGGTATTAACTTGTGAATGTATTTAGTGTTGCCAGATGTACAGTATTTTGTTGTGTGTCTGATTAAAAAATATTATCTTGGAAATATTGGAAAAATTAGAGCAGAATAATAAAAATAAACCATTCTTGTATTTAAAATATCATGCAATAACTAGAGTTTATGTTGATTAATTGACTGTAATATGATTCGAGATTGAGTTAAAAATAACCCAAAAAAAAAAACAATTAATATTTCTCTGACCTAAAAAAAGGAATAGAAATTTCCTTTTGTCCCACAATTAAAATCAAAATACATAATCACCTTCCAATATTTTTATTATATAATCATTCAAAATTAAACAGTATTGCTAAGCTAGCACTTCTGTGCAGTGGCCACAATTGTTCAGAGGGGAGTCCCACTGGACTTATCAGTTGCTATCTGATCATAATCTAAATTAGCGTATCATCGAGGGGACTTGGCTCTCCTCCAGTGTGATCATCTTGTAAATCAAGGCAAAAATATGTTTTATTTTAAAAAATACAGTGACACCAACTGAAACTGGTGCAAGATTAAAACCACTAATCTATGAATTTATCTAAACTAAACTAAAATAAAAAAAAGTTTGTGAATAAATGTTGACTGATTGAATAATAAATAATAATAATTTACACACTCTGAATATATACTATAGAGTCATCTATCGTTATATGATGGTAACAATGTTATAAATACAACTTATTCCGCGCATCAGTTTGGGCAGGAAATAGTCGAGTGAACTAGGGTAATGAACAAGAGCAACGTTTGGTTCCAAGGCTCGCGGTTCGCATCCCGCTTCTGCCGATATTTTTTCTGAATGAATTGATGCGTATAAAGAATTTGATGTATAGTATGTGTATATTTAATTACTAATTTATCTAAACTTTAAATGTCTCTCTCAGGTATCAAGGCGCTCTCCCAGTCGGTGAACATGGTGGCCAACGGTACTGCACCGAGGGTACCACAAACTGAAGTTGGCGCCTCATACGATCCGGCTCTCTTTAAACCTGAAACTCACATGGTATGTCAGATTATTCAATTTATTTATTTACGGTAAATACTCTCGGGTACTTTAGAAACTTAACATACTTTGGATAAATCAACCAAACTCAATAACAAACGATAAGCAACTTCTTCTTCTATATAAAGGACAAATCAAGATTGGAGCCCCAAAATGCCTTCTAAACTTAATTGACTCAGAAAGAGAAAAGCAATTCGTTTGATAAACAATGACACTCTTACTTCTGACCTGCAACCAATGGAACACAGGCGTAAGATTGGTTCACTTCGTCTTTTCTACCGTTATTACCACGGTCGCTGCTCTTCTGAACTTAAAGAACTAATTCCTCCTGCACCCACCCACAACTGACAAACTCGTCTTACACTTGCCGAACATACATACATGGTCAATGTGTGTCGACCAAGAACTGGCAGTTTCCAAAGTTCCTTCCTTAATAATGCCACCGGTAAGCTTTGGAATGCTCTTCCAACGTATGTGTTTCCTCTTTCCTACAGTCTGGATCTCTTCAAGAAACAGATAAATATACACTTGCAATTTCCCCAACCCACACACAAACACGAACACAACACACGTATCCCGCATGCAGCGTCCAGCCTCCCTGGCTGAGCGTCATGGAGTGCACTGGTCTTGACCGGCTGTGCTCTCCTGCATGCGATTACATAAAAAAAAAAATTTTAAAAAAAACGCCGAATTATTTCCTTGGATGCTAAAGCTGCTTTCTCGTCATCTTTCAGCTCTTGTACTGTAGGCAGGCGAGAGCTATATATGTGTATATACTTAACAGAGCTTTGGGTCCAGAGATGACATGGGACAAGCCAATGATATAACAGCTGATATAACTGTAAATGGCAATTTAATATGACAATATGCTCTAATAAAAACGAAGGTATTTCAATATGCTATGTTTGTTGGGTAACATACTATACTGTGCAATGCTCCGAGTATAGCATGCTTACCATCAGTATCATGTGGCATTCATGAACTGCCGCCACGAAACCCTGCCAGCCATAATCTTCGTCAAACCATCATACCTTCAGTATTCTACGCAGGTATCTGCTCTCATCTCCCATTATATGGCTCCTCTTAGTGAGATGACAAGGTTCACAGCCATAAATAAGAATGCGGACGATACAGACGCTGTATGTATGATGTAAAGCAGCATGCTCATAAATATAAAATTATGATATTCTTAGATTGACTGGTCCAAGTCTGGTCAGGACCTTCACAACTTCATCCGAGGGTTAGACTCCGCCCCCGGAGCCTGCGCCCAGCTACGCCCCGCTGTCATAGAAGGCGCTGCAGTAGAAAGTCAGGTGGAGGGGGCCGAGGTGCGGCTGTTTGGCTCCAGCATGTGGCAGGGAGACCAACTCCCCGCAGGAGAGCAGCTCGAGTTTGTCGGGCTGAAGAAGGCAGCCATTGTGCACGAAGAGGGTCTTTTGATCACGGCAAACGATGGAGTATCCGTAAGTTGTTATAGTGTACATCTCTAAAAAATTTACATATTTTTCATGTGATAAACATATGTGATGCATGTTGGGAAGATTGCAAATGTATGTTGATCTTAAACTATTAATACATCTCACTTAGATCTAGCTGGCGTACAAGAATACAAAAGAAGAATGCAGACTTGTCGTTAGAAAATTATGTTCAAAGATTTGATGCTCCATAGAAACATTGTATGTCGAAAAAGTGTGAAAAAATGTAGGAGCCAACAAGAATGTCTTGCTTGAAGAGCAGCAGGAGCAACAGAGCCAGACGCGGTAGTCCCAATCATACCTTTCCTATGTATAATTTTTCTCTCAGGAGTTTGTGATGATGTCTTGAAGAGATACAGATCTCTTGGGAGAGGGATGTTGATATATTTCACGCAAGGGAGGCCCAGTTCAGGCACAAACTCCACGAATTTGTTTGGAAGAATAATTTGATAGAGTCGTCTGTTTGATGAGCATTGGAACCTTCTGTTGCTTGTCTTTATAACTTTGTTTTTCTTAGAACTTAATCATAAGTACCTATATTTGTAGGTTTTTTCTATTTGTACTATATTTTTTCTGGATCGTACTGAATAAAATTTGTTGTTTCTGAAAGAATAAATAAATTGAAAATTAAATTGAAATTTAATCATAACGTTGGTTGCATTAAGTATATCCATAAATACTTCCCAGTTTTTTAGAGATAGATCCCGCATTAATAAAAATGTCTGCATTTAACTATTAACTATAATCAGTTTTAAACAAAAGTCATCTTGTAAACACCACCCATTTACAGTGAGTCTCTTAATGAACAAATTTCTGAGATTTATGGACTATAAATGCCAAGCCGCTGTCCAATGATGTTTAGCGATTCACTTACAGCGCTTAGCCTTTCTCAAATTATTAAGTGTCATAAATGATTTACAGGCGTGATCATTCCATCACTATCTGGCGGTATTTAAATGTTTACATAAAAAAAGTTAAATAATATTCTTTAACATAACAATCCAATTGAAGGTCACTCTCTCTAACTATATATTGAAATTAAACTTATCGCCGTGACATAATAATAACAATTTAGTATCTGTTTCGTGACTATCTTTTCAGTATATAATGTTAATGAATCATAAATAACATGATGAAATATCATCAACTTATGTTAATATCTTTCATGTAACAAATAATATTTTAATGTCATGACTTTAAAATAAAGAGGATTTTTTTTTTTTTACTACAAGTTTATCTTATGTAATAAAAATGATAACATATATCTACAGAGCTACACAGCGATACAGATTGCATGATTTCTTAACTGCTGAAATAAACCAAATCTACACAAACATAATATAACATTTTGCAAAATTTTCGGGAAAAAAATCGGACGGAGATATTATTTTAGCTATACAATAATGCATTAGGTACATAATACGCAATGGGGAATTAATTTTACTCATATTTTTTTCGTCTCTTTTTCTTGGGCGTATTCAAAAATTTCTTATAACTTTACTCTCATATTATCTCAATAGCATTAAATCAAATCAAAAGATATTTATTTCCTATTACTTACTAATTCATTTTTTTACCTAAACAATCAAATTAAGTGACCATCATTACACTGACATTGAAAAGTATACATAATATTGTTAATTTATAACAATGTGCTTTAATTTGTAATTACTGTTAGTTTTTTGTGATGTTTTAACCCAAATAACTTTATATTTATTGCAATTAAGGCTTATATGTCAATAAAATTATCCTCACTGTGACAGGGATCAAGTCATAATTTCCCAAGTATCGGAAGGTTGATTGAGAGATGGTTATTTGACCTATAGCTGTGGATTATTTTAGTATCATTCTTCTTCGTAGTTATCAATCCAGTGGACTGGTTTGCAGCGACAAAATCTTGCATCTCGATTTCCACTTCTCGAACCTCTTTAGCTCTGCATAAGAGCTACAACTCATGTCCTCGAACACTTGCTGCAAATACTCCCGTCCAGGGCGCCCGTCATTAGTATCATTAGATATATGTAATTGGTCATAATTTTTAAATTTATTTTGCAGATCAACGTCCAAAGACTTAAAGTCAACGGACGCATGATGGCGGCGTCCAACTTTTTCAAAGGACAATCATCGAAAGCCAGCGTTGAACTCAGCGCCCAAGAACTGGAACACAAAGAGAACATCCGAAACGTCTGGACGTCTATTTTGAGGATAGACATCGATGAAGACACGGACTTCTTTGCATGCGGAGCGGGGTCCATGGACGTGGTCAGACTTGTCGAAGAGATCAAAGACTTGATGGCATTAGAACTGCAAAACGAAGACGTGTTCATGAACACTACGTTTGGTGAATTCATCATCTGCGCTGTGATCAAGCATCGTGGAGGATCTGAGGAGAAGGTCATTCAGTATGACGCTTGCGAGTTCACGGCTAATAAGATGCAGTTGAAGTTCCCGACGCAATTGTTGATTGACGGAGAGTTTGTTGATTCAGACAGCGGGAAGACTTTGACGATTGTTAATCCTAGTGACGAGTCTGAGATCTGTAAGGTGCAGAGCGCATCTGCTGCGGATGTGGATCTTGCTGTTAAGGCGGCTAAGAAGGCGTTTGATGAAGGAGAATGGTCCAAGATTAGCGCACGGGAGAGAGGACAGCTTCTGTTCAGGTGTGTAGCAATAAGCATAATGTAATCATCCATTAAAAAAAAACCTATTTTAATCTATTCAATTAGATTCTGCCACAAGAATTACATTAGAATCTTAATTAATGCAGTCTAAAAACACTTTGAATCTTATCAATAAACATCCTGCTGTCATATTTTCTACTCTAGCTGTGATGACAGATGACAGACAAAAATGCAACCAATTGACTTACAAATTTCTGCTCTCTTTTGTTTTAATTTATTTAAATTTGATGGGCTCACATTTTGAATAATAGGGCTAACCCTTTCGCATCGGTTGTCGGCATATGCCGTCATAGGATTCTTCGACCGTTGATATCGGTTGACGTGATATATCATTTTTCTACTTTTACTACCTACTCTTAATTTTTTATGCATCATCTGATAGCTAAAGGATACAAGAACCAATGTGATATATTAAAATAGACCAGAAAAGTACATTTATTGTTAAATACTAGTTTTATAATTGACAGTATAATTTGTATTCATATCAAGCCAGAGTAATGAAAGGGTTAACAGGCAACATAAAATAATTAAAAAATTAGTTACTTAAAACATGTAACTTAAAAGGTAAAGTATACTGCTGAATAATGAGAATGGTATATTATGATATGAATTAATAAAATATTGTACTGGTCACCTGCACTTCTGAAAATATTATAACTTGACAATAAAATACAATAACAAACCAATCATAGAATATATAATTTTTGGTGTTTGGCACTGTTGTTTGGGAAATCCGACTTTAGCGTATTTTAATAATAAATGCAAATGTAAGAGGAAAAAAAAATACGTACATCATCTTGCGAGCTAAGTATACATCATAATAAAATACTCTTTTGAATGAATTTATAATATATATTTTTAAATACCTGTATGCCTATGGTCCGGTGGTACTATAAAAGTAGCTAATAAAACATGCAATGCTATTTTTGAAGAATGGGGCAACATCAAATAAGGTGATTAAGTTCTATTAGAGAAGCATTACTATGAATGTTTTGCTAACATTTGAATGGTGTATCTTACCGTTAACTGTAATTTAATCTACAGGTTGGCCGATTTGATGGAAGAGCACAAAGAAGAGCTGGCGACCATCGAGGCTCTGGACTCCGGAGCTGTGTACACGCTCGCCCTCAAGACCCACGTGGGCATGTCTATTGATACGTGGCGGTACTTTGCCGGCTGGGCGGACAAGATCCACGGCAGCACCATCCCCATCAACCACGCGCGGCCCAACCGCAACCTGACCTTCACCAAGAAGGAGCCGATCGGCGTCTGCGCCCTCATCACGCCGTGGAACTATCCACTGATGATGCTGTCGTGGAAGATGGCCGCCTGTCTCGCAGCCGGCAACACCGTCGTCATGAAACCGGCTCAGGTATGTAAATTACACCTTGTACTAGGTTATTATAATTAGTTAGTTTTACTAACTAATCGTCGATAAAAGAGATATAGCGTCGAGATTCGTCAGCGGTTTGTGGGGTGTTTTAGTGTTAAGGACTGTAGCATGTTCTCCTGACATACCGGGTTCTAGAGAATGACTGCCAGTTGTCAGCCTGTGTTGGCGTGCATCTTTATGGTTGGTCGCATGTCACCATGGTGTTGCCACAAAGGTTTCGAGCAATTCCAAAGTCATTTCCTTCACCACGGAGACCAAACTGGTACACATCAACACAGATCAATAACACATAATTGTGCAGTCAAACATCAACGTGAAACAAATTTTTGCTTAGGAATTGTGGCCGTAGATTTAAGAAATGACCATGCAGGAAACAAACGTTCACTGACCTGAATATACTCGCTACAATATAGCGTTCTAGATGTTTCTTGTAGAAAAAGGAAGATGTGTTATGACGCAGCTGTTATGTAGTATTCATAATGTCTTAATGACACTGCAAGCTTTCACATTTAAGACACAACCAAATTAGATAACATCATCAGGCCAGCTGATCCGCTCGATCAAAGTGTGACATCGACAGGACCGCAAATATTGTCACCTACAAAATCGTTTGAAAAGTTTGAAGAATGACAAGGAATTGTAATATTATGGCATTTGCAGGTGTCTCCCCTTACTGCTCTGAAGTTTGCCGAACTGACGGTCCGCGCTGGCTTCCCCCCCGGAGTGGTGAACATCCTCCCCGGCAGCGGCTCCGTGTGCGGCCAGGCCATGGCTGAGCATCCACTGGTCCGCAAACTTGGCTTCACTGGCAGCACGGAAATTGGTAAACATAACCTAACCTAACATTACAAATGTGCCTAATTATATAAAATAAATAAGACCTTTAAAACAGAATATTTATAAGATTCTGATATCTGATATAGCTCTTTTAGACTGATGCCGAAAAGCCTGAATAAACGATCTTTGGTCTTTTATTTTTGTATGCTCGCCTGACATGTACGTCTAATAATGTTAGTCTTAATTATATATCTAATACACCGCTTTTGCATACGCCATTTAATCTGTTTTGACAGATCAGACTCTATATCATGTTGGTTCAACTGTCAACTTTAGTTTCTGATTTAGCCGCGATAATCTTTGAGGCACTACATGTTACTGTGCCCGACAGTCCCCGTCCACCCACTGCCCACGATACAACATGTTACGGTCGGTCGGGGAACCGAAGTCTTATATTGGAAATAAACGCGAATTGTTCTTCTAAACAATTTCTTTGTTTTGCGACCAGATCCAGCATCCTCCACGCGTCCCGATGACGACCCCGCGACCTGTTGTCGCCTTTTTAATGATGGGGGATGTCAATTCAAATTAGTGATTTTAAATTTATTATCTGAATTATTATCTTAATTAACATTATCTAGTTACTACTTTAATAGATGTTGGAGACTTTATTTTATGGACAGAAAATTTGTATATAGTTTGTGATTAAAAGTTGAAGAAAAGAATCTGTAAAGATATTTGATAAAAGAGTCAGTTAAAAATATTTATTGTAATTTATTTTACAAATTGTAAATATTCTGGTTGTTTGTGCTAGTCACATGAGCTGAAAAACTAATTTTCCTTATGTTTGCAGGTCAGGTCATCATGAAGTCCTGCGCGCAGTCCAACATGAAGAAGGTTTCCCTGGAGCTCGGTGGAAAGTCACCGCTGGTTATCTTCGAAGACTGTGATATCGAGAAGGCTGTTAGAATTGTAAGCAATGTTATATCCCGTTTAAAGTCTTCATTGAAGTATTAAAGATCGACAGTTGTATTAACTATGTGCAGAATTGTCCCCATGTGTCATCGGATCAAATTAGTTATTCCAATCAAAATTTGGCAGTCTGATACTGCTCTGTTTGGCCAGCTTATTTCCAGCTTCTAAATTAGACATAATAAAATTATTAATTTATGAATGAAATGTCTTAAGATGGTATTTACTGTATATTTAAATGTATATCAATTATTGAATATTGCCTATCAATTGTCTTTTTATCTTCACCGGTTTATTGACCATATCACCGCGAATGAAGTCTATAGCGGTTATAAGCTTTACGCGGAATTTTGAGCTTCATAATACAGTAATTATGTATTGATGCAAATTAACTGAATATATTACTGAGTCTATTGATTTTCCGCTGAAACATACATGTGGCATCTGATATATTTGATTACTGAAAAATAAATTACATCCTATATTAATTGTCTAAAAAGCACAGCGTCAATGGGTCAAATAATAAGAATAGCGTATATTTTTTCCAAAATTTAAATTGATGTAATAATGAAAGTATGGATTATCGTCACCAAAATGACTCATATAATATCCAAATTTGCCAGCTCAATTTTGTTTCCATTTTGATTATAATGTGATCAAGATTTAGAGAAAATAAACAGGTTTTAATAGATACTAAAAAAAATTAAAAGTCAATAATTGAACATGATTCAAACGTGTATTTTTTTTTTACCAGGGAATGGCGTCTGTTTTCTTCAACAAGGGAGAAAACTGCATAGCGGCCGGGCGCGTCTTTGTCGCCGCTTCCATCCACGATGACTACATCAACAGAGTCAAGGAGGAGACGAGAAAGATTGTCATCGGAGATCCTCTGAACAGAAGTACAGCCCACGGACCGCAGAACCACAAGGCCCACATGGACAAGCTTATAGAGGTTAGCTTACGAGTAATCCAATGCCAAAAACCTGATGTAGTCTAAAATAACATGTAAAACTTAATGAATTGTCATTGAAAAACTCCACTTAAAAGCATTGTTTAATTTTAGTTGGCTTAATTTTAGATTTCATCCTTTAACATAATTATTTTGAAAGGATGGGATATTTGTAAGAGGTGTGCTACAAGGTTCGTTACTTGGACCTTTTTTTATGTATATTTATATATAATAACTCTAGAACGAAATAACTAGCTATGTAAACAAGAAATATTTAAGAATATTACAACTTTATATAGAATTCTATCGAATATTCTAGAAATAATTTATGTACTTGTATCTTACAAGCTTAAAAATTATTCTTGACATTCATCGTTACATGCTGTAGGAACTTCAGTAATGCAATACCATGAAAGAAAGTATTAAGTCTTTTTTAATACAATAAAAATAATCAAACTAAAGCATAAATCTACCAAAAAAATATTTACTAAACTTTTTACATAAAGCTAGTATATCAAATTATTAAGTATACAATTCATTTGTTTTTAATCTACTCTATTAGACTCGACAGGCGGTTTAAATGAGGTAAAGCAACAAATAAAGTTTCAAAGGTTCATGGTTCGAATCTCAATGTGTGCCGTTTATTTTTCTCTGATTTGTTTATGAGAGAAATGTCATATAAGGTGATGTTTACCGTGAATTTGTTTCAATTGTATGTGTATCAGTTTCTTACTCTATTATATTTTCAGTATTGCGAAATCGGAGTGAAAGAAGGTGCCAAATTGGAGTTGGGTGGCAAGCGAGTCGACCGCAAGGGTTACTTCTTCGAGCCGACCATCTTCTCCGGAGTCGAGGATCACATGTACATCGCCAAGGAAGAATCCTTCGGACCCATCATGATTATCTCAAAATTCAACGACAAGTAAGTACCAATCAACAAGTAGATTTAATACATTTCTTACTAACCTGCCTTTTCAATTTATCAAGAAATTGGTGCTCGATACAATGCTTTTTATTATTTCTTAAAAATAACTTACAGCTTTTAACCTACTTTCAATAATTTTAAGTATTTTAAGTTTTATATTAGCCCACGTTCAAGTAAATTTAATTAATTCTGGCTCCAATTTATTCCAATAACTATTAATAAAAATAAAGGGGTTATGCTTTTCTCTGTCTCAAGCCTGCCGTAAACTGATTTTTGAAAAAAAAAATTTCAGTGACCTCGATGGAGTTGTCAAGAGGGCCAACAACACAGAGTTCGGCCTCGCCAGCGGAGTCTTCACCAAAGACATCTCGAGGGCGATGAACTTTGCAGACAAAATCGATGCGGGAACCGTGTTTGTCAACACGTACAACAAGACGGACGTTGCTGCTCCTTTCGGAGGCTTCAAACAGTCTGGCTTTGGCAAAGACTTAGGTAAATCATCAATAATCCTTCTTAACCACATCAGCTGTTTGATAGAGACTACCGCAGATAATTTTTCATTACCATCATTTGTAAATCGCATATCTACGATGGTCAGTCGATAGGAAAAATTATTTAATGAACCGGGATCATAGGGAATACTTTCTCTACTCATGGTCTGGCAACACTAGCATGCATCTTGGTTCTTCCCTTATAATTCCTCACTGCTCTGAGCTAGCTGTCTATGACGCTTAGTCTTCAGGTGTACTTAGGTTTAGTAGTCATTTGCGATATATCATATTAATATGTTAAAAACATTGCTATTACAATGTATATTTAAAACGTTTTATTATTTTTTTCAGGTCAGGATGCCCTCAACGAATATCTGAAAACAAAATGCGTCACACTCGAGTACTAATTTAAATATAATATATATTTAAAAAATCATTTTGTTTAAAATACTTATATTTCACAAATAACTATAACGCAATATATTATTATCATTATGATTTATTTTAGAAGAAAACTACTAAGAGATGCCCAAATGATTGATATGAACTTGGAATTGGTCAATTAATTTATATTTATTATATAAAATTTATAATACTTTTAAGCTTGCAATTGCTGTATCTTGCTTTGTGTGTAATATCTCATGTTATTTATGTATATTTCATGCAATAAGCAATTTAATAATTATAACACCATTAATAAGAAACTGTCATAAACAAACGAAACATTTTCCTCATTTATCTTTCTAATTTTCTACTTCAAGGGAATACGTTTCAAATTTCCATAACAAAGCCACCAATGTTTTTTCAATTTTCGTATTTATATTGTTTGGTTGTTTTTTTTTTTTAAATAAAAATGTTCTCATTAAAACACAAAGACTTGGTGCTAAAGATTATGAATTATAATGTTACCATTAGTAAAATATATAACTTGGAAGGCATATAAAATCCCCGTATTTATTATAATATTTTATATTAATCATTTGTTTTATTTATCTATAACAATTGTTGTGTTTTAATCTTGATGTTTTAAAATATTAATGTTTATTGAATTATATTTTATACAAATAAATGTCACCGATGAGGATTCATTTATATATATTTATATTTTTAAGTGTTACATAATTTTATACCTAAGACATAATGATAGTTACAACCGGTGGGATATAATCCTCAAAAATTATAATTGTATATATTTTTATATGAGAAATAAATATTTAAAAAAAAATGTTTTTCTACTTTTCTTTTTTATTTATGTAAACATAATAAGGGATTATTTCCAGACAGTAAAAAAAATAGTCTTGCGTAGTATTTTTGAACAGTTGAATATAGTTGAGCAAAAAGGAACAAAATTCGATTTTGTAAAACGTAGATATGGATGTTTGAAGTTGAATAACACATCTAATAATATAAAGGATCAACATTCTTAAAAATTACACATACACATACTCTTCTAAATGCTATATTATATCACATGAAATATCAAACTTTTGAAGATTCAAAATGAATAATGTATTATGATTACTTTTAATTTACGGCTATAAACCTAAAATTTGCTTCTTTTTATTAATCACACAAAAATACTGAAAACAAATGATCATTGAAAATTTGTTCTCTTTTAAAATTAAATTTAAAATATTCACTTTTTATAATGTACTCGGTAGGTACCTAAAATTGTTCAAATTACATTTGGAATATTTTAACAATTAAAAATGAAGCAAATTTTTAAAAAATATCACTTTTACTTCCATTGCATCAAAAGTAAACAATTATTTTAATTCATTATCGAATGGATTTTTTTTACTTAAATTTATACTTTTTGTAAATTAGAATGTTTTCATAAATATTTACCTTTCTATCATAACTATCTATCATACCTACCTATCATATGTACCTATCATAACTACCTACTATAACATACCTACATATCATAAATACCTATCATACATAAATATCATACTTACCTATCATACTTACAATCAAATTAACTCCATGTCAGTTTTATATTTAAGAAAATTAATTAAAATATATTTTTTTGCTTCATTAAATTTATTGTTTTATTAAATAATATGAAAAATGAGGTTTTTATACACTACTTTCTAGAGCTGTATCGCGTAAAAAAGAATGGGGTGTATATATATTAAAATAAAATGTATGTTTGTCATTTGTCTTGTGTATTCCAGTTTTTCTCAACACCCGATGAGCGTGATAAATTTCGCGGCGAAAATCCACTAGTGATGCTCTCCTGCATGCATTCATATAAAACAAATAAGCATAGACTGACAAACTCCATGTCATGGATAGGAAAAAAATCCCCAACACCTGACTTCCACACCACACAACTCCTCATGGGACATGGCCGCTTTGGGACCTACCTCCATTGAATAGGGAAAGAAGGAAGTCTAAGATGCCATCACTGCACATCTGCATGTGACGATGCTCAGCACACACTACTAATCTGCCCTGAATGGATAACAGAAAGAGCTGAACTGGTCACATTGGCCAAAATACCACAAGACAAAAAAATTAAGTGTGCCCTAAAGAGCGACATTACCAGAAACACACTTGCTGTATTTGCCAGAAAAGTGATGAAAGTGAAAGAAGAGTTTTTTTTTATTCATTTTTTTTCTTACAAAAAATGTAGATAAAAATATAAAGTTGCAAGAAAGAAGAGTAAAGACTCACGAAGACGTTACAATGCTTCCCCTGCTGCAGTAATTCTCAAAAATACCAAGACTGACACAAACTCCATGAATGTATGTGGAACATTATATTTAGTATATCGTAATAAAATGAATACAAAATAATTTTTTTATTCATTGATATTTATTTCATTTCAATGAAAAAACTATTAATATATTACATTATACATTTATTTATTTTAAAACACTTTAACAGTAGTCTAATAATCTTCACCATCTATTTGCAGCGGATAAGTAAACAAAATCGGGAACAATAAATTAAAATATTCTCCTAGCGACATCTGTTTATTTATTTCAGTAATGGTTGTCAAACTTGTAAGTATTTCCAGGGGTCGGTATCCTGATGACAGCTTCAGTTGGTTCGCTGAAAATATACAAAGAAAAACAATGTAAATAATAATATGTATTTTATGTGGTTTTTTTTTGCAAACTTGAAGATGTTTTAGGGCTTTGATTAGCATAATGATATTCAAATAAGATCAGCTGCATTTATTACATTTTTATGTATTTAAAAAAAAAATCACATACAGGACAATAACGACAGACGGTGATAAAGAATTTCATCTGCGGATTCTCTCGTCATTTCTTTTATGATAGCAAAGCGCTGTATGTGGAGTATTGATCTGCAAACGTCACTAAATTTGCTAATGCACGGAATTGAGGGAACTTCTATTTTTAAGGGAATTACATCATCATCATCAGCTTGTATCCATCCAATGTTAAATGTAAGCGAGAGGATGGAGACTCATCTTGCAGGGGATCAGCCAATGTTTCCTTTGCCAGTTCTTGGGTGCCATTCCAATACTTTTCTTCCCCATCGACCGTCGTCTCTTCGACAGATATGCCCATTGCCACTTGAGTGTGCCTATTCGTTGGGTAGCATCCGCTACTTGAGTTCTTCTGCGTATTTCCTCGTTTCAGATTCTATCTTTTAGCGACACTCCGAGCATGGATCTCTCCATAGCACGTTGGGTGACCTTTATTTTAAGGATGAGACTTGCTTTCAGATTCCACGTCTCTGCGCCATAAGTTAATACAGGGAGGATTATCATTGGTTAAATGCCTTAGTTTTAAGACATTGCGGAATTTTCGCTTTAAAAATGTACTTTAGTTTTCCAAGGGAATTAATAGGCTTTAATATACATTTTAGTTGTGAGGGATTAATTATGCAGAAACTAAGTATAATTATCAATATATATTTCAATAGTATGGAGGTTTTGTAATGATTTAAAATCTTTGTTATTTGTAGCTTTGTTAGGGATCAACCCTCAACCTCTTACGTACCAGTTGACAGCATTTTTTTTTTAAATTTATTAAGGTATGAGGTAAGATATAAATTAGGTATTGCGATAAATTACTCTTTTTTGCCGCTGGGCTCAATAAGCTTGGCTCCGACGTCAATAGGTGGAGCTACTTCCCTTCTGGCATCGCGGGAATAGTAATAGTTGGCCGATATCCTGGAAACAAAAACAATTTAGAAATCCAGATTAATTTATTTTTAATGAAAATTAAACAACTATAAAATTTAATTTAAAATTTGAAACAATAATTCCGATCGAGTTCTACAATTTTAAGCTCAGTAAAAAAATGGAATATTGAAAAAGGATTTTAAAATTTCATTACGAATATACCAACATGTTTCCATTTCGGTGCAAAGTGCTGATAGCTTGATAATGAATTCTCCTCTAAATATAAACATATTGCTTATTACTAAAATAATTTAATATTATTTATTTATTTTATTTAGTAGCATAAAATTTATTTAGTTCTCTACGTCCAAAATAAAACTGTTTTTAATAATCATACCTATCTTTTGTTATTAATTTATTTAATTCTTGCCGACTAAATACATACATGAGAATACAGACAGGTGGTGATTGAGAATTTTTAATGTAGATTCTATGACGATTGCCATTTTTAAGAATGCCTGAGCGCTATATGTGATGGTTCGCCAATGTCATCAGACTACAGCGCAGCGGTACTATTAAAATGTATTTTTACATCGACTCACTGTGAATAGATACTGTTCACGGTAGATCTTTTGTCTGCCATTTTTTTTAAATAATAGGCTATGACAGGATTTTTATAAGTGAGGAATCAATTTCACACCAACCGGGGAATGCATGAAGGTTATCTATTTATTAGGAATCATTTTTATTGAAAGTTTCATCGGTGTTTTAACCTCTCAATCTTTATTTGTATTTTTTTTATTTTTTTATTAGAATGATTTTTAATATTCTAATTTTATTTTATAGATAATTAATATTTTATTTCAATATTTTCAATATTATTATAAAATAAAATTAGAATATTGAAAAATATTCTAATAAAAATAAAAAATAATCTAAGTAATAATATCATTTGAGACAATATCAAAAAGGTAATAAGGTTCATCAGTAACAGAGGTAAATGACTGGTTGTAATATCCGCGTTGGATTCACAAGAAGTTGTTTTCATCCATTCAGTCTATGGTTCGGTTCAAGACCCGAGTGGTACTTACTAAATAAATAGACTGTCGGTAACTAATAATAAAGCTTGTGAATAAATTTTGACTGATTGAGTCTTAATAAAATAATAATATACATACTCTGAATATATACTACAGAGACATCTATCGTTATATGATGTTAACAATGGTATAAATACATCAAGTTTCGCATATCTGTCCAGGCGGAGAATGGTCGTGTGGCAAAGGTCCAATGCTCGAGGTTCGTATCCCGCGTCTGCCGATATTTTTTCAGAATGAATTGATGCGTACAATTTGATATATAGAATTGTCTCAATCTTTAGGTTCCTGTTAAAATGTAAGTTTATTTATAAAATAAAAAAGACATAAAAAAAGTAAATTGATTTTGAATGTTGTTCATACTTGTGGGATGGTCCATCAGGCAATTCAGGCTGGGGCTGAGTCCTGGCTGCTACACTTGCTTCAAAACGAAGGGCATTGTTGTGTTGCCTCTGCGAAAATATATGAAAAAACATAATTGACATTGTCATAACTGAATGTCATGACACTTATGATCATTAGTGTCTTCATCTCCTCATTTTTGATCTACAGGAAACCAGTGAGGTTGGTTCCCTTGCCTTCCAAACCATATAAAGTATAAATACTTAATAAATTTAATATATCTATAAATAAAATCGATTAACTATCAAACTTAAGCGTATTTTTCTAGGAAACATTTACGCAATGAGAGAAAAATAATATAAATAATAACCAGCAATTATACGGTCACATTAGGGATATTGTCCTTCCAACTGGAAATATCGCCAATACATTCAATCAAGACGAATATCATGTCCAGATAAGAATATTTATTATCTCTACAATATAAATAAAGGCATTAAATAAAAGTATATGTTTTTTTGAACCGAGTAATTTGAGAAAAGTGAAATATTTTTTTCGTTCAAATATATTTTCTAAGACGTCAAAAAACTTAACCTCTACGCACACAATTACGTAATTTTACAATATAATTGTTATGTTTTATGTTCTGTATAAACTTACGCCCAGCAGGAAGTTACGGACCCACTGCAGGATGGGAGAGATATCCCTCGGTTGGACTTTCGGCATTTTAAAAAGGTTTCTGATTCCTACGACGAAAAAGTCAAAACACTGACATTTAAGTGTTGCCAATACAGTTTTTCACCTTGCAAATAGGTATTTTTAATCAATCTTTACTTTTTTGTAAGCTGTATTATTGTGATGAAACCAAATCCAAAAATAAATTGCATGATCGTTATATATTTAATTAAATGAAAAATTTATTAATTTTAATTATTTAATATTTAAAGTACCTAAATAAAAAATACACCAAATAATATTCAAATCAAAAAATGAAATAAGGTAATTTTTAAATATTCAGATAAAATATAAATAATTTATATGAAAAAATGTTTACTATACTTCCGAGTTAAAATTTTGAGCTATCATAACGTTTATTCTTGTATATTGCATAAAAACAAATAAAGATGAAGACGGTCAGTTGTTCTGTCAAACATTTAAATGTTGTTCCATAAAATAGTATGTGAAATTTTCTACTTTTTTTATTTTAAAAATGATTGTATAGAATTATCAGTGATATAATATTTTAAAAAGTAAAAAAACTTTGTTAAAGAGTTGTATTGTTAAGAATCATTTTTATTTTATATTTAATTAAACATGAAACTGTGTTGTTGCCTCTCAAAATTTATAATCTGTCATCATGAAATATTTACGACTCAAAATTCACAACTCGAAGAATGATAACAGTCATATCGTGGTGAGTTATATTTTTTTATACAATATAATATCTGTCCACAGCCTGAATTAGACTTCCCTGATAAGACTCCAACCTTCTTTCTTGGCCCTTTTCTTTACATATTCATGTTCCTTCCACTTCAAATCGTCTCTGATTTGAAGCACGTAGTCAAGATAGTCAATCAACCTGTCAGACATTAAATTACCTAGACTCCTTCACATCACTAAGTCCACTGATTACAATCCATAGTTGATGGTCATCAGGATGACTTCTTCTTCGTAGTATCAATCCGGTGGATTGGTTTGCAGCAACAGAATCTTGCATCTCGATCTCCATTCCTCTCGGTCCTCCGCAACCCTTTTCAGCTCAGCATAAGCGCTACAGTTCATGTCCTCGAATACTTGCTGCAAATACTCCCGTCTAGGGCGCCGTTCTGTAGTAATGTTCGAACATTCCAGGTGGCATATCTTGTTGGCTGAAGGTTTTTCTTATTTGTCTTGATTGTTTAGGATGACTAGATGCAGAGAAATAATGTGCTGTTATTGGTAATGTTCTCTTGCAGACCCCCTTTCCTATATGGCATATAATTTTGGTAACACAGTTCAAAGGATAACTTTAGTGTATCAATCAACATAAAAAAGCAATCCTATGTTTTAAACACGGATTGACTTCCATCACTTTTGATCCCTTTTTCACATCCTTTTCTATTTCTGTTGATGGCGTTGGTTTCATCTAAAATATCATCTGATCTGAAAAAATTTCTTCTATAATGCTCATATTTTAAACTCTTTTATCTTGTTCTTTATTAGAGTGATTATTTTTGATTATTTGGTATTACTATTTAAAGGTACATCTAATTTTTATCTATTTAGTATTCATATATGTATATTTTATCTTAATTATCCATCAAATCAAATACTGCTTACTTTTGAGATATCTTTGCGTAAATGTATTCTGTTCTTCTGTTTTTTTTTTTCATTTCTTTTTGAGGAAATTAAAATTGGAATATTTTTCCGTATCATAAATCATTTAAAGATTCCCTTGTAAAACTAATAAATCCTTGTTTGATTTAAGTTCCCAAGTTTAATATAATAATACAGTTGTTTGTGTTCATGAAAGTGATTGAATTGTTAAACACAATAATTTTCTGGTAAATATTAATACTTCCAGTCCTGTACTACAGAAATCTGGGTTAATACAATGTCATAAAACCATAAATTATTCATTGCCTTTGAAAATCACTAATGCAAGAATGTTAACTGTTGATATATTAATTGCAAGTTAAAACCGTAGAAATGTCCGTAAACCACATATTAAAAAAATATATCCTTATGTGAATGTATAGATTGAATAGAAGTACAGGGTTGCCATATAATAATAAAGTGATCAATATTTTGTAATCCAAAATACCTTCAAGTGTTTTTTTAGAACTTAATTAATTTGAAAAAAATGGCATATGACATTGAGAAGCAGTTATTACATTTTCCTTCTTTATGAATTAATTAGTTTTATAGACATAAGAGGGAAATATAAAATAGTTTTTTTCCTTTTTTCCCATAAATAATTAGGTTTATAAAGCTGGTAGTTAAGTTGTCATATAGAAAGTGTTTGAAATACAAATTTATAAAATTGTTTGTGGTTAAAGTGCATTCATACTGTAATAATTTTGGTACTCCGCGGTTGATCCTTATAATCAAAAGTGTTCCGTGACCGAAAAAAGGTTAACAACCACTGACTTTTACTGGATCTGATGAGTTTTATCAAATATATTACACAATACCCGGTTTTAATAATGAAATTAAATAAAAAAACGGTTTACTGTTATTTATATAAGTTTTTTTTTTAATAATATTTATAGTACATACAGTCTGTATTTACATAGATGAATAAACTATAGAAGGTTGACATGCATAATAATATTGTTTTTCATATATTTTTTAATTATATACAATTCATTATATAACTGTTAACGGGATTGTTGTGTGAAAATGCTGGTTATTGAACAAATGAGGATAAATGCATTCTAGAATTGGAGTATAATATCGATGGCATCAAGTAAAGAGGTTTTTTGGGTTTTTTGGTTTGGCCATCCTTTTTTCATATGTAATCAAACACACACAGGAGAATATTGGCAGACGGGGATTAATAAATCTCTTCGTTGATTCTATGATGCTTGATATTTTCAAGAGTGGTTAAGCTGTATGTGGAGTGTTTATCCACTAAGCAATCCCTTTCATTTTTACAGGGACTCATGTAAATGGATATTTATTATAGGACGACTTTTGTCTACCATTAATTTTGATTTATTGAGGGATCAATTTCCCACCAACTAGGGGTATTTACAGACATCATAAATTAATTAAAAATATTTTTACTATACAGGTACCCGCGATAAGCTTTACATGTAAACCATACTCATAGGCGGCAAAATGTTTTTGTATAATTTAATCATAAAAAAGAATTTTCAAATACTTTATGATTTCTTAATGCTTTATTTCAATATTACTAAATCAATTTTTGTAAGACACCAGGATTAGAAATGATCTTTTCACTAGACCCGATGGAATTTGTGATTTGAAAAAATATTCACAATTCACACAGTAATAAGAATTTAAATAAATTCAAAAAATCTAATTAAATAATTCTCCCATCCCTTTGACACTAAAAATTACAAAAGTCACAGGATTTATACTAAAATTTGTATAGTTCATTTTTTATTAATTAATTTATTTTGTATTGTTAAATAATTACTGATTGGATTGCACTAGTCGGTTTACCCTGCTTTGCAAAAAACGATGACCTTTACCATGTGATATTGAACATTGAGTGTTTACATTATAAAAAAAAACTTTTGTCACTTCTTATCATGGGAAATATTTCATTAATAATAAATGGTTATGCACAATAATGGGTAGGTAATTACCTCTTTTACAATACTGCTTATCTAATAATTATTATGCACATTATTCTGTGCCATATTCAATTCCATTTTGGATCATATAGCCACAACTAATATCCACCAGAGAGTTCTATTTTACTTAGAAAATGAGTATTAAGCTCTGTTTTGAATGGGGGAAGTATTCTTTCTTTTTTTCTTCTAATTTATTCTTTTAGGCGATTTAAAATAATTCATCCAAGTATCCTGTCAGTTCAAAAAAAATAATTAATAATGTTTCAACCAATCCAGGTTAACAATCATCATCATCATTATTTACATATAAATACATTCCCTAACTAGAACAAATGGTCGTCATGAACCATCGTTATAAAGCTTTGTTAGCCGAGTACACTCCATGAAGAGTTTCAGACAGTCTTCCAGGCTAGCAAGAACACAGGGACTTGAAAATAAGGCAGCTGTATTTTACTATTCTCTCCTGCGGCGTCCAAAATACATGTTTGAGCCAGATCCACCTTAGTTTTTTAACCGACTGTATTATGGAAAACTGTCTTGTCAACTCCCTTACTTCGTCATTCCTCAGAAAGTCAAACAATCGTACTCTGAGTATTCTACATAAGCATCTGTTCTAAAAACCCATAATACGGCAGCATTGGCAATTTTTTATTACAATTGAAAGTAATATTTTTACTAATGCTGGTTTTAACCCTTTCGCATCGGTTGTCGGCATATGCCGTCAAAGATTCCCCGACCGTTGACATCGGTTGACGTGATATTTCGTTTTGCTACTTTAAGTACTCATTGTGACATCTACGGGAGGAAATTGGAAGTGCAGTCATTCCCTTTATCAATCTACATGTATTCTTTACAGGAATCTGTAAAGCATGTAAATAAATATCGTTAGGTTTCATCACAGGAGCGAATTTTCTGTAAACCATGTGTCAATGCCACCTCATGTATGGCGTTACATAATGAACGTTTGTTAAATATATTACTTTTTTATGCATCATCTAGTTATTTTATGCATCATTTAGATCAGGGGTCGTCAACCTTTTTGTGCCTAGCGCCCACTTTTGCCTATTTTTCATGGTAAAATTTCCCTACCGCCCAGTTTATAGGTGGAAAAAATTGTAGAAAGAATGTAGAAGATTTGAAAATCTACAAAAATCGCCCACCGCTCACCATGGAAGTCCGTATCGCCCATTAGTGGGCGACCAGGTTAACGACCCATGATTTAGAATTTAGATAGTTAAAGGATAGAAGAACCAATATGATATATGAAAATAGGTCAGATAAGTATATTTATGCTTCAAATACTTGTTTTAAGCAAAAAATTGACAGTATAATTTGTATTTCACTGAGCCGTATTGAAAGGGTTAAAAAAACTCAATATTTATAGCAGCAATAGAATATATTTTCAAAATTTACATAATTATTATAATATAAAAATGCATTACATTACAATTATTATAACCTAATTACTACTCAATTAATGCTGTAACATCTTCTTTGAATCGGCAATTTAAAAAAAAATACGTCTAGCGACGATGGTGTGATACATGCAATGGATGTCATTTTTATAGCACAGCTGATCTCATAGATTAAGTCCTGTTCTATTGTTTTCAGATAGCATGTCATTTTTCGAATGCATGAACTGTCCTGAAATAATCGTTCGGATCAATTTGATTTGTTTGTAAATTTAAATATACATTTTTTTGTCAATCAGTCAATTAAGCCTTATGTTTTATGGTGATCGATGACCATTGTTGAATGCATATCATATCAGCAATTCCAATCGAAAATTATTAATATTCAAGAAGACAATAATGATAGATCATAAGCAATAAACAGCCATATAAATTATTAATAATTATATTTATTTATTTACCTTGTTTTTACATGGATCACGTTAAGTATGGCCATTGTGTAGGAGACTGCAGTTTCGACTAACTAAGTCACTAACTTCATCCTTGCAACACTATCTGTCTCTCTCTCGTATCATTCCCTATTAGACACACCCCCTACCCCTCTGCTACATAAATGTGTTTGAACACTTATGAAAGTATTATGCAGCTCAGTTGTCTGTTGACGGTGATGCAATTGAGGAAGGCTACGAGTTAGTCGAAACTGCAGTCTCCTAAACAGAGGCCATACCCAAGGTGATTCATGTAAAAACTAGGTAAATAAATAAATATTTATTAATTTAAAAGGATCTCAAAGTGAATGCTGAAAACATTGAAAACAATATATAAATAAATTTACATTTCTTGATATTGTGGTTTCGGACAAAGTCATCAACCCCGAAGAAGACCCCTGCAATGGCGGTCGAAATATCGGATAGAAGAAATTCGCCACACACGGCTTAACCCAAAAGCCACAATATCAAATCTGGCCGTGATAATCTAAGAAGTTATTTCGGTAAATGTCACATGCACATCCATGCTTAAAATATTATGCAGTCACTTGCATTTTTTTTTATCATAGCACCACAAATGTCTCAGTCGTAAGTCGTCTGGGCTATTTGTATGTGCTTAAACACCAATGATCTTATAATAAATCAACTATTATATAATAATATATCACTAGTGTTGTTAGGAATATCATGATAATACGAATATCATGGGTTTATATTTACAACGAAAACCGATTTATTACATATTCATGTGAACGCCGGGGATATCGTTAATTATATTTTTTTGGCAAAAGATTCATTATTTGTGTTATATGAAAAACTAAATTTAATCAAACAAACTATGTTATTTAATTATTATAGTATTAAACAGTCGCTTCTTATTGAGGATCTAGTAGCAAAATATACCAATTTGGTAGTGGATACGAAATAGATAAATTATAAATATTGTTGTAAATTTTCCGAATTTTTATGAAATTTGTGAAGGGAAGTTGATTTCCTGTGGATTATGTGATGTCATTGAAAGATAAATATTTATCCTTGAAGATGAATTAATTCAATATCAAACACTTGATAATCTCATGTTATTTTTGGCAAATGCATTGCTATCAATATCAGAACTGATGCGGGCAAATTCCTTCAACTTTGCCAAAAAAAATATTGACCACTTAGACCTCTTTGAAAGCGAGGAATTATCTTATACATTTTGGATCGCTTCTGGTTTTCATTAGTGAATTTTAATTAATACTTAAATTCATAGGAATTATAAATGAAATAATTAAAAATACATTATTTATTCACTGGTAATTAGTTTTAAAGAACTACCTATTCTAACGATGTATCCACACTACGGCGCATCTGCATTGCACATCAAATTTCGTATATGTTTGTGTATAAAATTCGACACAAAAATGACAGAAATGCAACGGTTAATCTTCCATCTTATAACAATTTAGATACGATACATTGATACGTGTTAGTGCGGAAGCGCCTTAAGGATACTTTTGAAACCTTCCATAAACTACTTAAAAATAATTTTACATCACTTATATAAATCTAGTTAAAATATTGTATTGGAATGTCGCTAATTTAAAGTAATTGTATTACAGAAGTCTAATAATGACATTTATCTTTGAGACTATACTTGTCAACTACAACTTAGCCAGGTTCAAACTAAATGAACGAATGTTCATTCCATCAACACTTATTCGAATTCGCATGGTTGTACCAATCGAATTCTTTCTAGTGGCCTAAGCAGACCTTTAAACGCATGTACAAGACATATGCTGCCAACTATAGAATGACTGCCATTGAAAAACAAATCTCATTATATCTTTAGTAACTCTTTTAACCCTTTCACATCGGTTGTCAGGATATGCCATCAAAGATTCCCCGACCGTTGACATCGGTTGACATGATATATCGTTTTGCTACTTTCAGTACTCATTGTGACATATACGGTAGAAAATTGAAAATGCAGTCATTCCCTTTATCGACCTACATGTATTCTGTACAGAAATCTGTAAAGCATGTAAATAAATATCGTTAGGTTTCGACACAGGAGCGATTTTTATGTAAACAACATGTGTCAATGCCACCACATGTATGGATTTACATAATGAATGTTTGTTAAATGTAATAGTTTTTTATGCGTCATCTGATAGCTAAAGTATATAAGAACCAATGTGATATATGAAAAAAGGTTAAATAATTACATTCTTGCTTCAAATACTACTTTTAAGCAAAAAAAATGGTTTGAAAAATTCACTCCGTATTGACAATATAATTGGTTTTCCACCGAGCCGTAACGACAGGGTTAATACAACTGGTAGACTTTGAAGTTATATAAAATTATCTGTTTCCCCCTTTACACAACCTGAATTTTCTCAAGAAGCAAATCAGTAAACACTTGCAGCATCTAAATTATAGACTGAGCATCATAGAGTTAACTGAAGAGAAAAATTGCAACGTTTGTACGAGGAGGTCATTGCCGCCACATAGGCTTAATTTGCAGACCTCGAAAAGACATATTTTTCAGACGGGTTAAAGAAGTTGAAGCATCACTTGGTCAGGTGAATCAAGCTAACAAGAGTCTATTTGAGAAATAAATCGCCACTTTTCCAAAATTTACATTTTTCTATTGTAGGCAAAGTACTTATTGGAACACCCTTATATGTTTTTCAAAAACTGCAACTTTTTTCATGTTGTCTTCTATCACACTTGTGTACTATCTTAAGTGAGGTATAAACTGTGATGGTGGGGTCATACAGGAGATATGGACTGTGCCGTGACGGTGTCCAGGTTCCTCTTCATGCTTTCCAGCTGCTCCATGTCTTCGGTGGAAGCGTCGCACTTCTGCACCACCAGAGTGTGATAAAAGTGGACAGCAAACGCCACGAAAATAATCAAAACTGAAAAAAAAAAAATACTAAATTTAAATAGTTTTTAGTGGATGAGTGATACTAGTGTGAGGAAAGTAATGTACGTCATTGATCTATAAAGAAAGTAAGTCTTGAAATGTTTGCATTCTAGCACACGGCTTATCATAGACGTACAACCATACACTGTTGTTCGCACACATCAAATTATATATTATATAATTGTTATGACTCAGTAGATGGAAAGCTTGTTGGTTACCTGGTATAACTATCACAGTGGCAGCGGTGGCTGCTGCGAAGGAGTAATCCCAAAACTTTACCCAGCACAAGATTGCTATTTCCACTAGGAACAGAAACAGACCTGGAACCAAAATATGACAATAAGAATCAAAAATATTCAGTAGATGCTTTGATGAAGATGTATGTGTTTGGTAAAGATTTTAAATTTCTGGGAAAAATAATGCTTATCAAGGACGAATACCCATATCTATATATGTCACTATTGAATATAATAAAGGTTACCCAATGTGCCATGGAGAGATCCGTGTTCTTTGTGTGTCTTTAACCCTCTCCCATCGGTTGTCAGCACATGCAGTCATAAGATTCCCCGACCGTTGACATTGGTTGACGTGATATATCGTTTTGCTACTTTCTTAGAATAGTTTTTTATGCATCATTTTATAGCTAAAGGATACAAAAACCAATGTGATATATGAAAATAGACATCTGTGCTTCAAATACTAGTTTTATAATTGACAGTATAATTTGTATTCAAATTGAGTCGTAATGAAAGGGTTAAAAGATAAAAGAGTGTCCGAAAGTAGGATATCCGAATAACAACTAAGTAGTGGAGGTTACCGAAAGCATAGGAACACTCCAGTAGTGATGGATAGGACATATCTGTCGATGAGACGACGGTCGGTCGATGGGTAAAAAAGTATTGGAGTGGCGTCCAATAACTAGCATACGGAGTATTAGCTGACCCCTTGCAAGATAAAAGAGAAGTGTGCCACGTTCAAGAGTAGACGGACACAGGCTGATGATGATGAAAAATTGAAATGAGAAAAGCAGAATATCAAAAATGTAAAGATTTTAATGGTAAGCAGATAGATTTGATGTTGGAGATGTTTGATGGATGAGTATGATGCCTTACCCAGCACTGTGCTGAAAGCCCAGGCCAGCTCGATGAACCCTCGCATCCTCTCGTGCGGAGACTCCCTCAGAACGTCTCCGGCGCTCATCTTGCTGACTGCGTCAATGTTGGGCAACAAGTAGGTGGAGATCATCAGCGCGAAGATGTGCACGGCGACCAGCACCGTGGTGCACATGGCGAAGATCACGAACAGCCACTCGGGCACGTTCGTCGGCTCGTTTATCTGCAGCTCCACCATCGCGATCATGGCGAAACCTGTACGAAAAACCATCATGAACCAGATTTTACTATCGCAAGTGGGTAACGTTGTTCTTAAAGAAATATGGACCATAATCCACATCAAATGGACCAGAATGCCTTTTTCGGGATGCAATATGGCCGCTATCAACTGTCAAAGTTCAGAAGTCCCTGTTGGAAGATTCTTCTTTCTCTTCTTCGTGTATGCTGAAATCAAAGATCTCTCTTCTTTGATTTCAGTGTACATGGTATGATGATGAAAGACGATTGGAGATTCGTAATTCACTTACCGGAGAGTAGTTCGGAAGTGGTGGCGGTGGCTTTGAGTTTTGCTCTCGACATGTGAAGCCGGCGCCACGAAAGGGCTTCTGCTGACTGGGGCGAAGGCACTTGGGGGTCACCACCGAAGTCTCCACCGCATCTGCATGGGCAACGACAAGATCGTAAAGAGCCCCCAGAGGCTGCCGGACCCAACCGTCGCTCATCCAGCGCGGAACCGTTCATCTAGAAAATTGACATTATAAGTACCAGTTTTAAGGGGTGTCTTTTATTTTATGCAATCGCATGCAGGAGAGCACAACCAATCGATAACAGTGAACTCTTTTTTTACGAATTCAAATAAAAAAAACTAGCTATAATCGAGTAACTTCGGCTTTGCGTTGGGACTTTAACGTCAAACTTGACAATTATCAATTCTTCGCACATTCCAGATGAACCTCTCCGCCTTCATGAGAATATATACATCTGCACCATAACTGGCATATGGTCTTCACAAATTTTCGCCACACAATTCCCAATCAGCTCCTTTTTTCACAACCGGCAGCCAGGGCGGCTGGACGCTGCATACGGGAAAAGTGTGTTGTGTTTGTAAAGGGTCCGCCATCTAACGTTTTTTTTTAACTAGTGCTTATTTCGTGAATGGTAACACTTAGCTCATATCTGATTTAACAGATAATTAGTTTTATCTTTCCGCTAAATGAATATGGTTGTGTATACGCTTGAACAACGCTGAAAAATATTGCAACATTACTTTGAAAATCATGCTATTGTCCGCCATCTAACGTTTTTTTTTCTAACTAGTACTTATTTCGTGAATGGTAACATTTAGCTCATGTCTGATTTGACACGTAATTAGTTTTATCCTTTCGCTGAACGAATATGGTTGTGTATACGCTTGAACAATGCTGGGAAATATTGCGACATTACTTTGAAAATCAGGCTATTTTTCTTAAAAAATGAGCAAGGAGTGGCCGTTACAGTCAATGGCGATCGTTATCGGGCCATTTTTGTTGACAAAAATTAAAGAAGAGGATATTGGCAACATTTGGTTTCAACAAGACGGCGCTACGTGCCACACAGCCGAAGCTACACTCGATGTTTTGCGCCCCATTTTCAAAAAAAAAAAGTTATTTAGCGGACCCTTTACTTGCGTGGTTGGGGAGATTGCAAGTGTATATTTAACGTGTTTCTTGAAGAGATCCATATTGTATGAAGGAAGAAACTCAGTCGCTGGAAGAGCATTCCAGAGCTTACCGGTGGCATTTTGGAAGCAATTTTGAAAACTGCCAGTTGTTGGTCGACACATATTAACGCATTTTACGCAATGTTTGTACCATATAAATATGTTTATAAATATATACGAAGAACTGAAGAAGTTATCATTGAAAGCGAAACTGCTGTCTTCAACTGTGGAAATAAACAGTGCTTAAATTGATTTATGTTAAAGCAACGTTTTTTTTCATTTATTTAATATTTGAATTGGACCTTAAAAAATTATAAGTATATATAAATAACATTAAGCACGAAATCAATCATTGTAATTAAGCAACTTTTGCGACATAAACAATCGATCACTTAAACAATTACACAAATTTTAATTGCTCGTTGTACCTTCGTGGCTTATCCGGAATTTGGTTTGAACCACTTTGTTGTTGTGCATACAGATTAGAGCACCAGTAAGTGCAGTCACCTGATGTTACGCAATTCAAAATCAACTATTCGATAATTCCAAAACTGCAGCTTTTCACCGAAGAACAATTCGAATTCACCAATAAGCTTCGGGCAAACAGTAAAAAAATATGCTTACAATTGATGCACATTGCACATATTATACGAATCTATAAAAAATTACAATTTTAATGTTAGTATAGAAAAATAAACGGTTGACGTGAGAATTCCAATTCAGCTGACAGTTTACTTGAGCATTGCAATTGCAATTTACCACTGTGGTAAATTTTTCAGCGAGTCGATACAATTAAAATAAATACATATTCCACGTTTAATTTTTAATTAATATCATATATGGCACTTGTTATGGAGATTTACAGGAATATTATTAATTTATTCAAAAAAAAAAAAAAATTCGAGAGTAACATCAAATATCTTATTTAATATATTTCTTTAAATCTTCCTGGATGGATAAGTTAAAGAATATTTTAAAAATCTACTCTAATTTTAATTTTACTGTTCAATAATTACAAAACAAATGACACGTGTTTTTATTTTATTTAAAAATTCATCAAACTCACTAAAAACCTTGATAAAATAAAATAAGTGTTACCATATCATTACCAGTGGAGAATTAGCATTTTTCACTAAGCGAACAGCAATATGCATCTCGCAGTTTATTGACCAAAAATCAATGACGAAAATATATCACATCTTTGAGTAAACATAAGTAATAATGCATTGTCATCATCATCATTGGAATATTCATATTTCAGTAAGAAAATAACAGGCATTAATC
This sequence comes from Glossosoma conforme, assembly GCA_022606575.1. NCBI lineage: Eukaryota > Metazoa > Arthropoda > Insecta > Trichoptera > Glossosomatidae > Glossosoma > Glossosoma conforme. The sequence goes on along the minus strand of JAGTXR010000020.1, from coordinate 2,161,802 downwards.
TTGCGTTAATTAACATTGATTCCAAAACAAATGACTGAAGTTTTCCACATAATAAATCAGAAAGGCTAGCTTTCAATAAAAAAGCCAAAATTCTTGAGTCAAAGAATATTACTTTAGGGCTCCGCAAGCAACTTGCCAAAACACTTGTTTGGAGCATCTTAATGTACGGCTGTGAGACATGGTGCTTATCTGAAAGTGATAAAAAAGACTAGAGGCCTTTTGAGATGTGGTCGTACAGAAGAATTCTCGGAATTTCCTGGAGAGACCACGTCACGAACAATGAAGTTCTCAGGATAATCAAGGAAGATAGGCACCTAATAAGAACCATCTCAGAGAGGCGAGCCCGATGGATTGGTCACATCATGCGCCACGATGGTCTTCTTCACGATATTGTGGAGGGGATGGTTGAGGGTAGAAACTGTAGAGGGCGCCCTAGACGGGAGTATTTACAGCAAGTATTCGAGGACATGAATTGTAGCGCTTATGCTGAGCTGAAAAGGGTTGCGGAGGACCGAGAGGAATGGAGATCGAGATGCAAGATTCTGTTGCTGCAAACCAATCCACCGGATTGATACTACGAAGAAGAAATCAGAAATAAGCTTCAAGCAAATCAGAGTAATATTTTTTTTTATCATTTCAACCATAAAATTCGTGTATTTTACTAATAATATAATATCATACTATTCAAAGTCATTTGTGTAATAATTCCAAAACAAATGACTGGAGCTTACCACAAAATAAATAAAAAATAAGATTCGAGTAAACAAAAGTAATGTTTTCTTCATCATTCTTCTTCGTAGTATCAATCCGGTGGATTGGTTTGCAGCAACAAAATCTTGCATCTCGATCTCCACTCCTCTCGATCCTCTGCAGTCCTCTTCAGCTCAGCATAAGAGCTACAACTCATGTCCTCGAACACTTTCTGCAAATACTCCCGTCTAGGGCGCCCTCTACAGTTTCTACCCTCAACCATCCCTTCCACAATGTCGTGAAGAAGACCATCGTGGCGCATGATGTGACCATCGGGCTCACCTCTCTGAGATGGTTCTTCATCATTATAATCGTAAAAGTCGTGTATTTCATCAATATTATAATATCATACAATTCAACGTTTATTTAATAAATCCAATATAAATAATTGAAGATTTCACCAAAAGATAAGTCGCTAAACTCACCATTAAACCTCGAGCAAAAAAAATATGGTACTACTTTATAAGATCAGCATAAAAATTGATGCATTTCGATCATTCAAAAAAGACGTGCAATCGAACGTTTTTTTTTAAATAATTCCAAAAAAATTGACTATCGTTTTTCATCGAACTAGAAGTCGCCAAACTCACCAATAAGCTTCGAGGTAACAAAATATGTGATGTCTTATCATTTTTAGCAGAAAATTGATGTACTTCACACTAAGCAAATAGCGTGTTGATCAAACACTGAATATTTCCGTTTCAGTCACGAAAACAGCTGTTGTTCTAGAACTCTTGGTTTTGTTGTGACTGAATAAGGTGATTCCTAATGTCATTTATGTAGTTTTGTATGTTTACGCTTTAATTATGTCTATGCCTCGGTAATTAATATTAATTTTCAATGGCATCAGTGCATTAACTCCTCTTTCACCCGACATAATTTTAAGAAAAGTTCAAATTCTGACAATATTATTATCTAATAACTCTGAGAGATAGAAATATTGTGTTTTAAAATTTAAGCTCCATACTTTTTCACATTAATTGATCTTATCATTACAAGTGCTTTGTGACCAAAAAAGGTTAATAACTTCCTTGCTTTATAAGCTACTAAACAGTTAACTTAGGAATTGTATTACATCAATTTTAATATACTATATTCGCATCTCACTTTTTCATACTTCACAGTAAGGAAGAGGGAATAAAGTGGGAGTGAGCCACTCCGGCAACTACTACGACTAGCGGCAGTAGCTCTCGAGCTTGAAACCAGAGTGGACCTATGCCCGTTTCGTAAGCGTTGCCAGATGGTTTTTTCATGTTTTCAGCTAATAAATCTCAATTATTATAATTTTTCGCTTCAATTACAATCAATTAAGCTATGAATGTTCTTACTTTTCCGATTAAAAATCGCTGATTTTTTATTGTGTACTGACCACCCAACACTCGGAACGCGCGTTTTTATTTTAGCACTGTATAAAAAAGGTTAATCGCCATAAAAAAAACTAGTTAAAAATATTTTCCGCCTGTCTTTCAATTGCTATGGGCCTGAAAGGGTTATTCACTATCGTAAATCTGAGGTAATAAAGAGAATATGCACATTAAACAAATTTGCACAAAGCATTTATGATCGCTTTGCGTGATATGTCCATTATTGTAGTCGTTCGTATCAAATTAGAACTAACAAATCATATTGTGCGAAAATTGACATTTCACGTCAAATTTCTTAGTAATTGCAGTCTAATATTTGTAGCTATAAACGAATAAAAAGCCTTTATTTACAATGTTTTCAGCATTCATTTTAAGATCCACCATAAATAATAAATATTTATTTATTTACCTTGTTTTTACATCACATTGGACATGGCCTCTGTTTAGAAGACTGAAGTTTCGACTAACTCGTAGCATTCCTTAATCCATCACTTTCATGAATCGAAAAATAATACTCTCTTCTTTATCCTTGCAACACTATATGTCTCCCTCTCTTATCATTTCCTGATAGACACACCCCTACCCCCTCTCCTACAAAAATGTGTTCGACCACTTACGAAAGTATTATGCAGCTCGCTTGACTCTTGACAGTGATGGATTAAAGAAAGCTCCGAGTTAGTCGAAACTGTAGGCTCCTTTACAGAGGCCATGCCTAACGTAATCCATTCAAAAACAAGGTAAACTAATAAATTAAACACTTCTAAGACATGACCAAAACATGTATTTTATTGAGTATTGGGAAAATCAATTATCCACAGATAAGCAAATGAACAACAGTATTCCGCAGTGTTTTTCTTTTTCGAAAAAAAATGAAATCTTTTTTAAAAATTGCCTTTAATCGATCTTACCGAAATTACATACATTTTATAACATTGCTTATCTTTTTTTTTATAACATACTATGAGAAATGTAATCATTTCGAAGCAATAGTAATCATTGACGATATAACAGACATATATTTTGATGACAAAACCGATTTCACATGAAATTTTACATTTGTATGATAATATCTTTTCCGTGTATTGACCCAATTTGTGTTGTTGTTTTTCAATGGAAAAATAAATAAACATTAAAAGCATTATTTAATCACGATTTTGTAATAAATTCGTGATTAATTCGTGATTAACATTACTACTTTTAACAACTTCGTCGAATGGAGGAATCGAGCATAAAGATAGCGCAAATCAGGCACCAAACTGTCTGAAAAATGTATTTTACTTTTTTGTGTCACACGGTTCTCGAACTTGAACTAGTCCTCCACATTCGTTCCTGAAAATTATGCTGAAAATAAAGCATCCTTACATGCCTAACTGTAAATTTCTTCCTCAAAAATTGGTTGCTACTTACGGCGTTGCATATTAATGAATCATTTATTTTAATTTTAATAATATATTTTACTTTTGGTTTGACATATCGACTGGGTATTTTTTTAGTATGAAAGTGTATAAACGGCATGACAAAATGACTTTTACAAATAATATAAATCTCAAATGGCAACATAGACATTAAAACTTAAAAATATATATTTAGAAAAATAAAATATCATCAACATCATCTTCATTATCATTTCCATAACCTCCCTTAACTGAAGCGTGTGGCAAATAAATTTCCTCACGAACAACTACACCCGTATGCAGAGTCATTCCTTGGCTTAAGCCTTACGGTTATCAACTTAACATACAGACATTTCTTACGATAACCAATATATCCTTCTCTCTAAGTTGGGTATCGTATTACTGGGTGACAGGATGCAGGAGCAGATTAATAACCCAATGAACTTGTTTTCGAAGCACGAGTCTCGTTTATTTTATTACAGACTTGCTTTCTTTTCCGACCGATATGTCATTCGCCATACCGGTCGAAAAGTCAACTGACAACTGCCGAACAATATGACATGACGCGCTGCCAATGATCGCGGCAAGAAAGCAAATTAAAGATGACAGTTGCACCAATATGAAATGGAGTCATAACAAATAAAACGGCGTATGCAAACGCCTCCATAATATTCAATAATTAAAACTAACATTATTGGTGTGCATGTCAGGCGAGTGCACAAAAAAAGAGATAAAAGATCGTTTTTTGAGGCTTTGCGGCATCAGCCTAAAAGAGTTATATCAAACTGATATCAATATAAAAGCTACTTTCCTTTAGAATGATTAAAGTGATGAAGCCTCAGCCCTTGACTCAACTCAAATCTTAAGAAACGTATCGGGAAAACAGTTGTTAAGTTGGTTACTTTAAGATAAGAAATGAATCTGCATACGGGTGTTTTACACCGTGTGTGTGAAAAGTTGTCCGCGAGGAATTTATTTTAGAGGACCCGCAAAAACTGTTCATGTTGTTGCTCGTTATAATTGTGGAGCTATTATTAATGTGTCGTGTTCTTTTTACCTTGCCCTGATACGACATGGCTTCAGTACTCCAAGCGTCCCTCAGTGCGAGGCAGTCGAGGCTTCCTGTGGGGCTGTCTCCAGGGCAGGGCGGGGGGCGGCGGCGAGCGCGGGCGCTGACGGAGCCCGGGTAGGCGGGACAGGCGGCCCCCGTGTAGGCGGGAGGAGAATAAGCCCCCCCGTTACCGCAGACAGAACCTGTGTATCCTCCGTTTGTGTACCCCCCACCAGCGTAACCGTTAACACCTGTATTGAGACCTGAAACATGTGCATGACTTTACTTGAAACGCTTGCAAACTCAATTCGTAGTCTATACTCAGCGTAGACTCATAGCCATTTGCTCCACGTACTGACTCGACAAATTAATGCATATCAAAGAATAAAATAAGGTTTTTTTTTTATGAACCACTGAGTTTTAATTAATAATCACTTTACCGGTTTACTTACTAAAAACTAAATGTAAATACAGACAGTTAATCAAGGTTGTAAAAGAAGTGGAGGGGAGAGAAGTGATAGAGACATCTGTTGACGGAACACTCTTCTACTCTCGTTCTACGAGTATGTAACGCATATTACATAATTCGCTTTACAATCGGTTCGAGTTTGAATCCCAGCGTCCGAGGTTTATTTTTCTTTGATATTGATCATGTCTTTATTTTATTATAAATCGATAAAGTAGAAAAAGAAATGCCACTAAAGTATGAAACTCATTTATTTGAAATAAAGCGAATACAGGAATTAACTTAAAAAGTACGAAATTCATAAGTGAAATGCCTTTGAAGCTATTACACGGTCAAGAAGAGCGGTACCAAGAAAAACCCAAACAATCCCGATCACTTTCGAGTGCGGTTTCCATAACACTTACTGCATTTATGGCGGTACTGTGGCATATAAACTCCCGGGATCGTAGTTCCTTTCTCGCACAGTGCGCGCCTCATAGAGTCCAAAGGTGGGTTTCCCCATTACCATATGTCGGTATTCTCCTCTACGTGTTTACATAAAAAAAGTTGCTATTTGAAGAGTTTAACTTTCTAGCGGGTGCGCTATGTAATTACTCTTGAGTGGGCACTTCATGTAAATGGTTTTTTCTTTATATTATATAAATGCTAAGGAATTTGCTGTAAGATTATTAAAAATGATAAATGACAGCATTTAAAAAAATCTAATAAAAAACAAACGATTCTCTAAGTAAATTAATTTTAGTCCTATTAGTCAGGATCGATATTCTCATCCTTAAAATGGTTGCAAACCACTTAAATTTCAAAATGGTTGTTAGATGTTAAGGACTGGCAACGGCAACACTTCATTGATCCTGAGAATCATTTGTTAAATAAAATATTCGTTTATATTTGAAAATTCACGCTCAACGAAAATTTCGAAATATAAATGAATAACTAAAACTTCTAAACACACCAGGTACGTCTATATAGTAGCTTAGAAGGACACTGACTGTCGTACGGCTTTAAGCTCGATACTTACGAAAAGTGGTGAAGCGATTAAGCGCATTTGTAAGGTTAAGATGGTGATGTTGAGGTTATGTGAATCGGTTACCTGAGGGCTGGAAGAGAGGATGGGCGGGCCGCTGGGTTCTTGCAGCGGCCGCCGCCCTTGCCGGTGTTAGCAACAGTTCGGAGGCGTGGTGTCTCAGAGGGGGCCGAGCTGCGCGTGGGGCACGCGGAGCACCCACTTGCGTGCCCACGTGGCACGGGCCCAGTACGGAGCCCTGCGGCACTCCCTGCGCTGAGCCGGTCAGAGAGGGCGGGGAGCCGCCTGACATCTAGGATCAAATCAAAATGCGGTAATTAAAAAAAATGTTAGTCGACATTTTTTCACGCATCACACTGTGATAAAAAAAACGAAAAACCAAAATCTACAAAAAAATTAAGAAACGCTTAAATAACAATTTTTATACAGTGTTTTCATGATGAGGTTCATGTAAAATGTCCTCTGACCATCTAGAAGGCTGTTGTAACAAAATATTACATATCAATGAGCCAAAAAACACTAAGCTTTACCCATTGCCTTCGGGTATAACTTAATGGTTAAAGCTTTTGCTTACCAAACCGTAGTCTTGGGTTCGTTCCCCGACGGAGATGAAAAAAAGGTTTTCAATAGGTTTCTAAGCTATATACCCCCAGTTGATGTGAATTCGATGTTGAAGTCATAGCATATTACTTAAAATTGGCGGTAGTCAAAATCTGTGCCGTGAATACCACCTATTAATACTGAATTTCTGTAATAACAGGGATGATGCTTGAATGTTGCGTTTTAAAGTTATAGAACGCTGGCGGATTAATTTTAATATGCAACGCTCAGCCATACGTTACATAGTAATCATCATAGAATCCACAGATGGAACTTCTACAGTATAATATTAGTTCTGCAGAAAGAAAATCGCATATTTTAAAAGTTGTCAAATTTTTCTACAATTTATTATGAAACAAAAAAATACAATATTTAACCGTACTTGAGTTATATCATCATAAAGTTGTGATGTTTGCCTGAATCCGTCATTATATATGTATTATAATCAAGTGCAGATAGAACATGCGCAAGCTGTATGTACGAGTATGTGTGTGTTTAATGGCAAGGTTAAGTTTACTTAATTATTTAGATTTTTTCGATCGATATTTCTTGGTGGAATTCCATTATATCAGATATAAAATAAAAGATTCTTAAGAATTTATTCCACATATATTATTTTTTTTGACTACATGTTTCAGCCAGGTCAGATGGCCATTTTCAAGTCAATTAGTTTAATTTTTGTTGGCTCTATATAAAGCAAAAGAGTGAGCGAAAAGGTGTATATGAATTATGTGATGGGTAAATGTGGTTTAAGGAAATCATTAATGTTTAAAGGAATTCATTGATGTATTCATTGATCCCTTTAAATTTAACTAATTGACTTGAAAATGGCCATCCGACCTGGCTGAAACATGTAGTCAAAAAAAAAAAAAATGTGGAATAAATTCTAAAGAATATTTTATTTTATATCTGTTAAGTTTACGTTAAAAATTGCACACACAAACATCACATTATACGTCAACCAATATCGTATGTTAGTAATAACCATAATTTTATATTTTATTTTATTTCTAAATGACTGTTTTGGCACAGTTTAACATTTTTTAATACACGTGCAGTGCACATGCCATACAGCCGGGGTTCATTAGTCTGTCGAGTTGAAAAAATAACTATAATCGTTGAAGTTATCTTTTGGTACTTGAAAGATATATATATAATCGTGTCAGAAGCAACAGGGTCAGATCCTGTCTGCCCAGAAGTGGGCGATGTCGATGGCGTTACTTCTGGCCATCATCAGGTCTTCCTGGGTGCAGCCACTCGGGCACAGCGCACACTCCAGAAGGTGTGACAGGGTCTGCTCCACGCCGCAGTCCCATTCAGTCGGTCCGCTGTAAAACTGCCAGGCCCTCATTTGTGTCCTCGTCTTGCATACTCCGGTCCGAAGTCTGTTAAGGGACCTCCATATATTCCACCCTTGGTCATGTCCAGGGGCTAGGTCCTCTTTCGGGGCAATCCAAGTATTCCCCTCAGTTGCGCTTCTCCACATGTTCCTCTTGAAAGATTGTATGTATCGTCTATAAAAGTCCCTTATAAATTACAAAATAATTTAGCACGTTATAAAATCGTTAAATCTTCAAGTTAACCTTTCTTAGAATAGTTTTTTGTGCATCATCTGATAGCTAAATGATACAAGAACCAATGTGATATATGAAAATAGACCAAATAAGTACATTTATGCTTCAAATACTTCTTTTATAATTGACAGTATAATTTCTATTCCACCGAGCCGTAATGAAAGGGTTAAGCAAGATTGGACGCGGATCAAAACATGGATAGGTTAGGCCATATGTTACAGCCATATGTTCGCCGGGTGGCATAGTCTTTTAGTTTGCTTGTCATTTAGACGCTGACGTTTCAAAACCCGACCGAGCTTTATTTTAAAAAAAATCTAAGCTCTATACATGTCCCATACATTAGAATTGAGCCACCTCACAAGCGACAAAAAATTGGACACTCTGTCAGTACCGGCTTTAAACCCTGCGGCGACCTAGGGCATTTTTTTTCTAGCGCCTCATATTGTGTATATTTTAAAAAGTCTAAGAATGATTTGTTGCCCTCGGCGCCCCTAGCTTATTCGACGCCCTGGTACACCGACCCACTTCGCCACCCCCTAAAACCGGCACTGCACTCTGTCGATATGGATGAAATAGTGGAAGAAATAGTGGAATTAGCGAAACAAACCGGTTTAGATGAGGTAAATGTAGAAGACGTCGAAGAAATAGTTAAAAAAACAGCAGCTAGTCTTTCTAATGATAAGCTCAAGGAATTAACTAAGCAAGAAGAAAACAAAAATATTGATAATAGTGATTTCGAAGAAGAGCAAAAAGAACTTTCGATGCTGTTTGTAAAAAGGAGTTTGCCCACTATAACTGAAATTATGGACCAATTTGTTGAAAATTATCCAAATTTTGACAGGAGTTCAAAAGCAAGACGGGGTGTTATAGATGGTTTATCCATTTATGAAGAACTTCTAACAGAACGCAAAAGGAAAACGTAAACTACATTAGATGCCTTCTTGACAAAAAGGCAGAAAATTGGAAACACTGAATAGACTGAATGATCTGACTGACTTAGAATTTTATTTGTTTTTATAAGTATATTCGTTTATATTGTTTTTTTTTGTTGAAAGAAATAAATGTTTGGTTTTATTTTTATTAAAAAAAATATAATTATTAAATTTAATACTTAACCAATTTTCTATCCATCTTCCCCTAACCTCATTATTTACATGTTAAGAAAGCCTCGTTTAGCGCTGTTTTTTGCATTACGCTCTACTTTGATGGAACGTATCCCCCGCGTTAAGCGGGGTCTTACTATATTTACATCTTAAATCTAATGAACTAATCATTAAAATTGGGACAGGTGACAAATAAAGAAAAGCTGATGATTCACTATTTGAAAAATATTAAAAGATTTAAGTGTGGATACCTTTGGGACATGTCCAACTTAATGTTTATTGCGTTGGCTAATCTGTCAGCGGTGATATTGTCTCGTCTCTAAATAAAATAAATAATAATCTAAAATAATTTTGACAGACGAAAAAAAAATCAGACAGATACATTACAATAATATCAGATAACTGTGTATTTTCTTAGAGGTAAATTATGTTTAGTGGAAAAAAAAATCAGTCAGTGAAAATAATATTTAGACTATGAATCATACTCGTATATACTGGACTTTACCCGCCTCACACCCGCATCACACCGGAGGACAGTTAAGTCTCCTTGATGATGAGCTCATTTAGATTATGATCAGTTATCAATTGATAAGTGCAGTGAGAGTCCCCTCTGAACAATTGTGGCCACTGCACATAAGTGCTAAAAGAAAGAGCCCGTGAAAGAGATTAGAATTGCATTCACGGGTTGTAAAGAGATGGAGATGAAAGATAGATTCTCTCACTGAAAATACGAGCAAAAAATGTAAACGCGTGGGTTTTTTTTAGTGGCCACAAAGTTTGGATGCCCCGATAGGGCCGAGGCGATTCCCTCGAACTGCATCGAAAAGAACTCCTCTTTCTAACAAGAGGAACTGATAGTCCCAGAGAATGTGGTCTGAGGTCTGGAAGGGGGCCCCTCAGGGGCAACTAGGGTTTGAAACTAAATTAAATGAGTATAATCTGTCATTAAAAGCGCCGTGCCTAGTCATTAGTTTGGTAGATACTAGGGGCATCGCATCTTCACCAGATCAAAAATCAATTATATTTATCTCCGTTACATATCTGGAACATATGATTATCACAAATTGCCGCCACTCAGTTGTCAAGTCACTGTGCATGCTTTGTCTCAAGTCGTCTCGGCACCCAAAGATCCACTTGAGAACGCATATGATTCCTGTCTATCTCCAAGGCTTGTGGACTTGAAAAGGCAGACGTAGTATCCTAGGCATATTTTGACTGATTTTATGGAGATGTGATAATTCGATCGACGCTTCCGAGGCTTAAACCTCAGGGGCATCCCAGCTCAACCAATAACCCGCGGTGAGCAACAGACCCATCTGAGACCCATTCAAGTTTTGGTCCGCGTTCAATGTTGCTTAATTTTGGCGATCTAACGAGAAACGCGCTTACAATGTGCTTTTGTCGTTGGAATAATTTAATTTTACCATTTAGAAACAGAGTAATTTAAATAATTTATTTAAAAATATTATGTTATTTAATTTATTTGTAAAATAAAACTAAATATTTTAAATTTTAATTTATGATTAATATCTTTCATAAAATGTGTATTTATAAGTCTATTCTGAAATTTCAATATACATAGTATTAACTATATTAATTACTCTACAAGCTATCAGTTAGTTTGGGCAAATATGTGATTTTTTTAAATTCAAATACAATTAAATATCAATTATGTAGGTAAATACTCAGGAACCGTGCTACATTTTCTGGATTAAATTAATTACATGTAATAATATTTAATAAATATATAAGTATATATATATGTACTTACATATTCACCGAAAGTACGTCAGCAACTTTTAATTTGAAAAAAAAACGTAAAACAACAAATCAAAACGTATTTAAAAATAAGAAAAAAAGTACGTAATTTATTTTAATATTTAAGAATATTCTCAATTGATTGACGAAAACATTAAAATAAAAGGTTTATGCTAACACTCGTTTCTTTTTTAATTTTTACTCGTTGCACTCTTACCTCGACGATCATACCCCAACAACTGAATGAGAAACTTCCATCCAGTAGTCGTCTGTCCCAGCGAAGCCTTTGTAGCTACTATTCAAATATCACTGAAATGCTATATCCCCCCCTTCAACTATGTGTCGTTACATTACGTACATGTCCTATATTTCAGTTGCCCAAATCCATTGCGACCATTTTTTTTTCATGTAAACACGTACATGAGAATACCGACAGACTGTGATGAAGAAATCTAATATGTAGATTCTATGAGGCTTCTCATTTTAAAAATGGCTAAGAGCTGTATGTGAATGTTGATCAGCCTACGTCATTAAACTACAACATTTTTATGTGGACTCGCTATGAATGGGTGTGCATCTGCGTAAACTACCAATTATTAGGCAAGTGAGAGATGGATTTCACATCAACATTTTTAACTTGAATTCACTATGAATGGGTGGTGTCTACGGGACGGCTTTCGTCTACTATAAATAATATTTAATACGATATGACTGTAGTTACAGTTTCGGTTAGGGATCAAATTCACTCCAACCGCGGGTATTTATAGAGCTTTTAAATGGATTGAGAAACATTTTTATTTCATTTTTGTAAGGGGCTGAACTCACGACCTTCAAAATGATAAGCAAACGCTTTACCACTAAGCCATACCAGACTGGTAAATTTTTGGATAATCATTTTTATTCTAAGCTTCTTTGGGGGTCGAATCCACGATATCTGGCTTAGTAAGCAAACGCTTTATATCTAAGCCATACCCGATGACAGATTAAAAAAAAACATTGAAATCTAAAATATATCCAAAAATTATAAATAATTTAAGAACAACATTACCCAAAATATGCCACGGGATACTACAGAAACCATCTCTTACAAGTCTCTGGACTCCTAATCTGTAGGTCGTAGGGAACTATTTCGTATGTATATTCTCAAATGGAACTTCAGTTGCAGTACGAGTACCTACGTCTTGTGACAAGGCATGGACAATGAAAACTGAGTGGCTGTAATTTGTGGTGAACATGTGTTCCAAATATGGAACAGACAAAAAAAATACAATAAAAAATCAAAAATATAAAATAATGAAATATTGTGTGACCTCAGTTTTGGTACTTGTAGTTCGTGATATCATAAAAATGTCGAGTATCCAAGTACATTACTTTTAATTAGGCCAAATTGATTAAATATTACTACACTTTTATCAACTTTTTTTCGTGATGATAATAAATACATGTGCAACTTTGTATTGAGATATAAAAAATAAGTGTTTTGTTTGTTCTGTAAATCACTTGATTGCACGATCCAAGTTTCAGGTTTTACAGGTGCGATGATTAGAGGGTTATGTGATTGCTTATAAAACTGATAGTACTGGTATCATATCAATTTAAAAAAACGCTTCAAGGGCTATGTTCGTATTCTCCACTAGAGATTGCCTAAGAGCCCTTTTCCACGGCAACGTCCCGTTTTTTGCGGGTTCGGTTTTTTGCAGGATCAAGTTTCGTAGTATACGTGCTACTGTGGTAACATTCACATGAGTATTCGGTTTGCAGGATACCGCAAAAATCCGATCCGTTCGAAATGTGCTGTACGGTTTTGCTACTACAAACCGGATGACCTGGATCCAGTAAAAAAACGGTATCCAGTTTAGTTACGTACATAGTTTAATGAAAGTGTTCCCACTAGCAACCTGCATACGGTTTTTTACTGGATACGGTACGCGGTGCAGAGCGCCGGAGAAGTGCCAGCGTCCATTGTGTCTGAATTTTCTTCTCCGACTGCCAATGCTATCCCGTAAAAAACAGGATGCAAACTTCTGTGTGTGAACACATAAGTATGATTTTTGCGGTATCCAGTAAAAACCGATCCTGGAAAACTGGACGTCGTGAGAAAGAGCGGTAACAGCAGAGAGTTCCAAAAGTTTGGGAGGTGCTTAGAAAATTCCACAGGTTCCTGCCCTGAAAGTCGTTGGGAACCATATAGGAGTATGTACAATATGTAGTCAACTCTTCATCGGACTAATCATCCGATCCTTTGAAAACGTTGTAGAAGGATTGATTCCACGTTCTTAGGTGGACTTTCACCATAAACGGCCTTCAGGTGCAGAAATGCCGGCGGGTATAGCTCAATGGTCAAAGCGTTTGCTTTGCAAGCCAAAGGTCGTGGCTTCGATCCCCGACGGAGATTAAAAAAAAGGATTTTTAATCAATTTCTGAGCTCTAAAATACCACCGGTTGGTGTGAATTTGATCCCACATCCGTAAAATGCCAGTCATAGCCTATTAATTAAAATTGGTGGTAGACAAAAGTCGTCCCGTGAAGACCCCCCATTCGTAGTAAATTCCTGTAATAATAAGGATGATGCATGAATCTCGTGCTGTGGTCTATGACGTTGGCGGATCAACGCTCTACATGCAGCGCTTAGCCATATGCACCATGGTAAGCGCATAGAATTCCACAGACGAGGATTCAGAATTACTATCACCATCTGTCGGTATTTTCCTGTATTTGTTTACATTTTAAATATATAAAAAAATCTTAAGCATGTTATCCAAAAGGCCACCTAGCGGACAAGAGGGACGTCTCAAGTACCTATATTTTTTTCCATTAAACTTTTAAAAAACATATACAACAATAATATTTGACAAAATTTATTAATTTAGTGTTCATTGAACTTGGAAAATAACAAGTCATAAACTTATACGAATATAATAATGAAATAAAATATGTATGTCTGAATATGTTATTAAAAACGCATTTTCTGCTTTGACTACAATCAAAAATGTCTAATAAAAATCAAACTAATGTTCTACCTTATTATAAAGTATCATTAAATAATAATTTGCTTATATTGTACCTAGATTATAAAATGAAATTTGATTACGAAATTACCTTTTCAAAAATCTCCATATCGAATATTATGATAATTTTGTGCATATTACGAGGGTGATCCGTAAAATAAGTTTCCCGTGGCGCTACAGTCCTAAAAAACCGCTGTTATGGTGGATCCCGTGATTCTATAGTGTACCTTGGTTCCCCCACACCAAATCCCTTCCCTAGCGAGCTGCCTGCGGAGCTCAGTCTTGGCTTGGCAGCCGTACGTGATGGATCTCCAGTGTGAGCTGCGCTCGGTGATCCGTTTCTTGTCGGCGACTCTGGCTTATTTATTAATTAAAGTGTATAACCGTTTTAAATGTTTTTTTTTTCAAATTCGATCAATTTAATCTCTCAGCGATCTCACGAGTTTTTTTGCATCAATAAATGTCTTTATTATGTCTTCATCACCTTCAACTGGGCTATCAGAATGTGATGCGTCTTCCACATCAAAATAACCCGATCGCAATTTTGCAAAACCGGTTTGGCACCGGCGTTATGTCAACACATCTTCAAACAGATCGGATATTTTTTTCTCTTGCTCGAACAGTGTTTCCAATTTTCTTCTTCCTTAGCCTCGCCATTTCCCATCATCTGGGGTCGGCTCTCTTTGTGAACATTCGCCATATCTGTCTGTCCTACGTTGCATTCTCGGTCAAGCCCAGAGTTTTCAGATCCTTGTCTACCGTTGCAGTCCAGGTTGCCTGTGGTCTTCTAGGTCTTCTCGTACATCCTGTTTTTTTTGCTTAACAGAGTTTCTAACTTTAAAATTACCAAAGTAAAATAATACTATATCAAAAATAATGCTTTTTACTTTCCGTATTTGGAAGGCTACCAACCAAAAAGTACTGCTTAAATTCAATTGAATTTTTTCACAAGAAAGCATTGCAATATCAACTGTCAAAATATATAATGTTCTTACATTTAAAGTGTGAAGTTGGTTTTGAAAAGCTATCGTATTGACATCAGCATGATGTACCCCTTGCTGACAGGTACCGAAAACCTCGATAAACGATCTTTCGTCTCTTTTTTCTGGTCGCTTGTCGACATGCATGTGTCCGCCATATTGGCATTTCTGGACTAGTTACATATATTGTCACTGGTGTCGCTGTGCGACGACAGCTTATCACGGGCACGGCTGTTGTGTGCTGACGGCCGAGAATGTCGCCTTACGGCTGGCGGCATGTCATTCCGCCTGGCCGGAAGCTTGTAAAGTTTTCACGTAAATATATGTCAATGTACTTCTGAAAAAGTCTTTGTTTGATGACTTGCTCCTCATCATGCCCTCACGCGACGGAATAACACCCCTTTTTGAGAGAGGAGGATGTTAGTATGTTAGGAAAAACGAGATTCTTTCTGAACAAGGTATTACTCGTATGTCCGTGAAAACTGTAAACATAGGAACTTTTTTAAGCATTTGCATTTATATTGTTTATATATAACGACTACATGTAGATACTAAAAAACGCACAATCGTCAAATACCGTAAAAAATTAAAATCCATAGATATTTTAACATATGTATATGAAGTATACTCGTATAGATATGATAATAATGTTAATATTTGGTCAAAGTCATTGCCTTTTACAATTCCACCGAGATGATCTTTATTGTGATGCTAATGATAATGCGTTGAAAAAAATATTTGAAAACTGAAATATACATAACTATTGTTAGAATTTCGTAAAGTCGTATATAATCATGTAAAATACATACCTGTAAAACAGTAAAGCGCAAAAATATTTTGCCCATTTGCCTCAGATTATTTTTCCTATCCTAAATTATCATCATCATTCTATACTCGCTTCACTAACTGGAGCTTATGCTCGTCACAAACTGCCGCCATAAATCAATGACAGCCTTCATGATAATTTTAAATTAATTTTAATTAAAAAAATTATAAATTAAAAATATTTTGTTTTGATTCAAAAATTATTTTAAATGATTACATGTTTCGGCCTCCCTGGAGACCATCTTCAATAATGCCTTCATGACCTTCGCCTCATCCCATGTGTAAGCGCTTTGCTTCATTAAACTTTGTCAAAAATATTATACGAGTATGACAGCGAGACTAGGGGTCCTAAAGAAAAGATATATATAGATTATGCTCTCCTGTGGCATCCGAAATACATGTCCCAGCCATGTGCACGTTCATCTCTTAACCGAATGTAGTATGGAAGGCTTGTCTACGTCCTCACCTTGTCATTCCTCACAAACACTAACCATCTTTTCCTAATTATCTAGTCAAGTATCTGTTTTTAAAACCCATTGTTGATCGGCTGGGCATTGTATGTGGGAAGTATCTGTAGTGATTGTGTGTGTCTACTTCTCATACATATATTCATAACGACAATAAAGATTCTCCTATATTTTCTTCGTTTGTTTCCATATGCTACCTAGATAGATTATCTATTTTTGGTGTTCTATCAACCACCACGGTCAAGCAAGTTAACTATCAAAACCTATTTTTTGGCAATAAAATAAATATTTAACTAATTATATTAATTACTAAATAGCATGATCCCTATGTATTAACCTTTAAACGCCCAGTGGTTTCCTTACGGGACCTCAGATTTGTCGTTCAATGCCCTGCGGTCCCATACAGTAGTGCTTATGGTCCATTTCGCAATCGGATTACATTAATTTGTAATAATAGTATTAAAGTAAGTTCATAGAAGAATCTATTGTGCGACGAAACATTACAAACATTAGCCTGCTAGGGCATTGAACGACGCAAATTTGCTTTCCCGTATGGGACCACTGGGCGCTTAAAGGTTAATCTAAATAATATATAATTATTTGAGTTTTTTCACGTGTTCACATGGCTTTCCCCAAATAACTAATACCTTGTACTTACTTTCAATTACATACTTTACTTTAAGTATTTAACTTTTATATTAGCCTTCTGTAGTATTAGAAATATTTCCTTTCATGCATTACTCTGTAAGAGATTATTCGTCAACAGATTCAAAGATGGCAATGCACACAATCATATGTTTCACTTAAAATCACTTAAAAAAGAGTCTCAAGCAGATTTTTTAATATGCACATATCTAAATACAATTTAATCATTTAAGATAACTGTTTACGAATTTGCAAGTTAATCTGATTATCATTATTTTAATTTACAATTGCGTAACAATGGCATCAGGTTTAATACGTAGGTGTTTATATTTGTTCATAAATCTTGGCTTAGCCTTATTGTCGTAGGTTTCCTGTTCAATGTTTGAACACGGTGAATATTTAAACGTTCTATCGTCGTGATATTCACTGTAATAATTTAGGATGACCACTTTTTCTTGTATCAAAAGATAATAGGTATGATAAGTGCATTTCATCATTATCATCAGCCTGTGTCCGTCCACTGTTGAACGTAGGCCTCCCGTATGAGTCTCCATCCTCTTCGATCCTTCGCCTTCCGCATCCATCAAGTGCATTTATATTTTTAATATTCATGTAAATTACAAATAATATTTGCTAAAAAAGACAGATTATAAGCTTAACATATATTTTCCTAGATACATAAAAATACTCAACAAATTTAAGCATATTCCCTTAGTCTACATCTTCATACTTACAGGCTAAATCAGCATGATATAGCCCTTGCTGACTGGTACCGAAATCCTCGATGTACAATCTTTCGTCTCTTATTTTCGTTCGTTCATCTGACATGCATGTGTTGTCATTTTGTAATGTCGTTAGGAGGACTAATTATATAGATCGCTACTTTCGGCGCTGGGTGTCACCGACCACGGCGCCTGGTGCCCAGTCAGTTGTGTGCCGACCGCGACGACGTCGTATTATGGCCGGCCCGGCGTATTATTCTAAGTTTGTAAAGTTTATCATGAAAATATATGTGCTTCTGGAAAAGTCTGTGTGTCGTTCTTCTGCTCCTCATCCTGCCACCACGCAATTCAATAACTAACTTAGAGAGAAGGATGTTGATTCGTAATAATATATGTAATGTAACGATAATTCGTGGTCACACTAATACGCTATCCATGTACACGCCGTAATAATTACAAATGGTGTTACAGTAGTACTCCGAACCCACAATACATTTTTCTTCTTCGTTCAACCACAATGGCCCCTCCATTCTATTTACTCTTTACTCTAAAATACGAAGTCGCTTTGTTTCTCTTTACAAAATCACACAATCCGATACCCAATGACGTTTTCAAGCTTTTATTTCTGCTGAAAAGATCTCGTGTTGGCTAAAAGCATATATTTACATACTCTGTCCTGTTTATTTACTAAAATGCTTTACAACCATTTAAATTCATGTAAATTTTACAATCTACACATTGTACATATGTTATGCTGGATTTTTGAATAGGCTTTATACGTTTTTTTTTTTTATGTAAACGCATGCAGGAGAGCACAACCGGTCAAGACCAGTGCACTCTATGACGCTCAGCCAGGGAGGCTGGACGCTGCATGCGGGAAACGTGTGTTGTGTTCGTGTTTGTGTGTGGGTTGGGGAGATTGCAAGTGTATATTTATCTGTTTCTTGAAGGGATCCAGATTGTAGGAAGGAGGAAACACAGACGCTGGAAGAGCATTCCATAGCTTACCGGTGGCATTAAGGAAGGAACTTTGGAAGCTGCCAGTTCTTGGTCGACATATATTAACCGTGTACGGATGTTCGGCAAGTGTAAGACGAGTGTGTCGGCTGTGAGTGGGTGCAGGAGGAATACGTAACTTTGAGAAGAAAAAATGCCGAATGCGTGTTAAATAATAAATAAAAAAACAAAACAAAAAACATAAATTCGGCATATTTTCTCAAATAGTGGATTTATGTAACACTGTGTTTAAAAGGCTTTACAGAAAAAAATATTAATATTTCCGAGTTCAATGTTCCCAAGCATTAATCATCTTTTAAAATTTACCTAAACCCTCTGAGCTAAAGTAAAGAGGGTTGCAGAAGATCGAGAAAAGTGAAGATCGAGATGCAAGATTTTGTTGCTGCAAACCAATCCAACCGATTGATACTACGAAGAAGATTACTTTTTTTAAACGTCATACTTTAAGGAAAACAAATAATATAATTAATTTTCTCAAAATATTGTATAATTTCTCTTTAATCATAATTTTAATAATGCAAATCTAGTTGGTTGGAAAATCCGATTTTTATTTTCTTATGAATCTGATAATTTGTTTACAGTATCTGTTTTATAATAAACAAATAAACATTACAGTCAGTCATACTGTATAATACTCGTATTCATTTAATTACTATTAGAAAATCATAATCAACCGTCGGTTGTGGATTTTTCGTAACTGCGTGAAATATATTATTTTTAATATACGAGTACCTTATACACAAGAAAGTTAAGTATAATCCCTGACTATTTAACTAAATAAATTAGAATTACTAGAATGCGGGCTTACGGGAACGTAAAAGTTGAAATACGAGGGTGATCCTTAAAATAAGTTTCCCATGGCGCTACAGTCCTGAAAAGCGCTGTTATGGTAGATTCCGCGATTATGTAGTGGACATTGGTTCCCCCACTCCAAATCCCTTTCCTAACGTGCTACCTTAGGAGCACAGTCTCAAGCTAAAACTAACCACTTTTTTTATATTTGTAATTTACTTTAAGTATCGACGATTGTACGTTAATTACTGGCATTGCTGAGAATATTTCTGACATTTTAATTTTTTACCGACCACATTCGTAACACAGTGGATACTGACCAATTTTTTTAATTTACTACCAATTTATTTAGTTTATTGCCAATTCATTTAATTTACTTCTAAAACCTTGAATTAGTTACTGAACAAATAAATACAGTCCTTTAAAATATTTAGTTAAATTCTCAGGGGTCTTGCTATATTTTCTTGAGTATGTAGTTCTTCTTTATCCTCGCCATTTCCCATAATCTGGGGTCGGCTCTCCTTGTGAACATTCGCCATGTCTGTCTGAACTGCGTTGCATTCTCGATCAAGCCCAGAGTTTTCAGATCCTTGTCTACAGTTGCAGTCCAGGTTGCCTGTGGTCTTCCAGGTCTTCTCATGCATCATGTTTTTTTTTTTGGCGGTATTTTTTTACTGCCGATTGTCACCTGACACAAAGGCGGTAGCTTTCTTGGAAAGCTAGAGAGCTGCCGTTGACCGCTAATTCGGTTCGTCCGCCACCATCTCAGCTATAAGGTCCTGCCCACCACATAGATCCATCATAGCCTCACCTCCGAATATGTCGAAGAAGCCTATGGATGGTCTTCCACTGGGAGCCTCTACTTCAAAATGTGTTGAAGAAGCCTCCCAGTGTGGGTTTTTGTATCGAAGTTTGCCTTCTCCGGCTTGTTTGTCCGCGGGAGGTATTTTATTTTATTTCTTGAGTATGTAGTCTAAATATAATAATTTTGACGATTGTTTTGAATCTTGCCTATCGTGAAATACGTATATTGAAATAGTATTGTGCAAATTTCACTTTCTAATAAATACTGAATGGGTAAACGGTGCCTACTGTACGCCTCCAGCATACAAATAGTTATTTACCGAACGTAGGTAGCGTATTCCAATAGGTACATATAATTAGCACTATCTTATAATACAACAGATAAACGCAGAATCTTCTTTAGACCTCAAAAGCTAATATATTTTTTTATTATAATTTTTAATTTTATTAAACTGGTAACATCGCATATAAAAAAACTTATTTTAATATATAATTATTAAGGTACATTTTTCTTTGATATGACACTTAATTATATTTAGCAGAACAAGAAAATAAAACTAAAAATATTAATGGTTACTGAAAAACTATAGCATCTTTTATTATTTCTGGAAATAATTAAACAGAAACAATCAATTACATAAATTTTCCTCAACAATCTCAGAAATTCTTCGAACGTATGATTGTTTTATTTGTTTGTATTTTAAAAATTCGTTCTGACAATATTGCCATAGCGAAAAATAATACGGCCGATGACAAAAAGTGATGCGAAATTTTCTTGCCTTCGGTCACAGTCTATATTTTATAATCATCATTGTCTGTGGCATTTATTTAAATTTTAGAATATAATAAATTCGAATAGCGAAAGACAGTTTTTATAAGCGAGACAATTGACGATATTTTTGAAATCCGTTTAACGATTCACTTCGCTTTAAAAACACAATTCAGACCATACGAACGAATGCGCATTGTTTTACCACTGCTTCAAAATCGCTTGGTTTTACCAAGCGAATTCGCTTCATGCGTCAAATTCGAAAGATTGGAAGTTATTAAGAATTCGTTCGCTTGGTCTTAACCGGCCTTAAGATGTTAGTTTAAGGAGTTTGTCTAATAAGTAATGCCACACTAACACTAAGTACAGTGCCGGTTTTAGGGGGTGGCGCAGTGGGTCGGCTGCCCAGGGCGCCGAATGAACTAAGGGCGGCCTTAGCTCCTAGAGGAGGTGTTTTCTGAAGATTTTTCCTCCCACCCAAAAAACCCAGGGGGTGCCAGATTTTTTTTCCCTGGGCGCCGCAAGGTCTAAAGCCGGCACTGACTAAGTATTTCCTACCGTTATTAGCATGGACGCTGCTTCAATGAACTATAATGATTCAAATCCTCCTGCACCCATCCACAGCCGACAGACTCATCTCAAGCTTGCTGAAAATCCGTACACCAACTTAATGAATATCGACCAAGAATAAGCAGTTTCCAAAATTCTTTCGTAAATGCCTCCGGTAAGCTCTGGTCTACTTTTCCAGTATGTATCTGTGTTTTTTCAAGCATACAATCTGGATCTCTTTAAGTTACAGATGAATATTCACATGCAATCTCCTCAATACGCACACAAACACAACACACGTTTACCGCATGCAGCGTCTAGTCGTCCTATCTAAGCGACATAGAACCCAACGGCATTGCCTTCCGTAAAAAATGCATATCCGCATATAATGCATATACGTTTCACATTGAAAATTATTAAGATTTGACCGTTTCCGAACTCAGGACAGTTAGCATGACAGTCGTGTGATTCCACCATTAGTGACTCTAGGAAAGAAGGTTATGAATTGTATTTTTATGAATCATAGCTTCCCAACAATAAGCCCGACAACGTATCATTACTCTTTGTTATACAATTACATAATTAAAAAGTAATTTCGCGATACGTGAGTTTACCTGAATAGAAATATCACATCTAATCGTACCTTTGGTCAAGGCGCCACGAGCCATGTTCACCCAGGGTGACATACACGATTAAATCACGATACACAAGTAATTATTAAAACCTGTGTTTTTTGTAAGAAAATGAGATTTAATTTATTTTTTTCATAAAAAATTGTGACGATTTTTATTCATGGTTCTCAATGATATCGAGGGATTAGCCCGGCGCTCCTGAGGCCTGAACCATTTCGTCCTAAGTGGCGACTCACCTCAAACATATTTGTCAGTTGAAGAAGAGATTTGTGTGTAGTTTGAAAGGATTCTGTATGAGAATATAGTATACATGTAAAGTAGTACATATTCAGTCCTGCGACAATAGCAAATCGTAAGCGCAGTTCTTGTTAGATCAAGTTAAGCAAAATTAGACGCGGACCAAATCTTGGATGGGGCACCGCCTATTACTAACCGCGTGTCACGGTTAATCCGATCCTTAGGACCATATGGCCCAGGCCCCGGGAGCGTAGGGCTAGTCATCCAACCTCATTAAAAAACCGACTGACAAATCACCCAAAATATGCCATGGATACAGCTGCCGTATCATCAAGACCCCGGCCCTGAAGGTCGTCGGAAACTGTGGGACAAGGCATGGACAAGGCATGGCGGCAACTTGTTGTAACGGTATCGATGGTCACTTCAGTCGACTATTTAAACCATTCGCATCGGTTGTCGACATATACCGTCAAAGATTCCCCGACCATTGACATCGGTTGACGTGATATATCGTTTTGCTACTTTCAGTACTCATTGTGATATCTACGGTAGAAAATTGCAAGAGCAGTCATTACCTTTATCAATCTACATGTATTATTTATAGGAATCTGTAAAGTATATAAATAAATATCGTTAGGTTTCTTCACAGGAGCAATTTTTCTGTAAACCACATGTGTCAATGCCACCACATGTATGGAGTTAGATAATGAACGTTTGTTAAATATACTAGTTTTTTATGCATCATTTGATAGCTAAAAGATAGAAGAACCAATGTGATATATGAAAATAGGCCAGATAAGTACATTTATGCTTCAAATACATGTTTTAAGCAATAAAAATGGTTTGAAAAAATCACGCCGTATTGACAGTATAATTTGTATACCAACGAGCCGTAACGAAAGGGTTAAGATATGTTTAAGGCATATATGATGAGTTTTTTTTATATACATAAATACTAAACAAAATATTTGTAATGTTTTTAATATTCCTACTAGTAAATAAATTTATGGTGATCATTGTTTAATTAAACATTTCAACATTAGATTAAAATGTGATTAACTTACACGAAAACATATTTAAAAACCCTAAAGAATAAAATTAAATAAAACTTCAAATTTGAAAAAATAAAAAATCCCGCTATACCTTGAAAACAAAAACAAAGAAAACGTAATGGAAGTCACTAGTAATAGAATTCGAAATTTCTTAAAATTAAATAAGTAATTTACCCCATTTTTGCTGCAGATGTCGTTTTTGGCTTTTTCTTATTAAAAAATAGATGTATTGACGATATTTTAAATTAAATTAATATTATTATTTAAAAAAAAACATTTTTAAATGAATAACATTTCGTTCCAAACACTGAAAATTCTCAAGTGTTTATAAAGGTGACTTATAATAACATGCACATAATTCACACAACTATTACAGCGATTCTTTACAAGTATTCCATACAAATGTGTAATATTAGAACCGTTTGATTGTAATATATTCGGTCATTTTTACAACTTGACCGCGCAAACTGAAAAATAACACTGAGAACGTTTTCTAAGCAAAAAAAAATGTTGCCAGCTTTGACATTTAATTAGTAAGATTTTTAATCGAGATAAATACATTGTTAATATCATAATAATACATGTGACTTAATTAAAAACACTTAATTCTCCTTTGTATGTAAATACATACAGGAGAATACCGACAGACGGTAATAGAGAAATCTCATCTGTGGATTCTATAACGTTGTCATATTTTAAGCATAGCTAAGCGCTACATGTGTTGATCTGCCAACGTCATTAGATTACAGCCCGGTATTCACGCATCATCCATTTATAAGGGTACTCTCTATTATGAATACGTTATTACGCGATTTAGATAAAAAAAAGCTATGACTGGCATTTCGCGGGTGAGGGATCAAATTCACACCAACCTCCCCCAGGTTTATTTGTAGAGCTTATAAATTTATTTAAAATATATTTTTTTAATCTTTGTCGAAAATTGAACCCCAGTACCTTCGGCAAACACTTTACCTCTAAGCTATACCCGCCGGGAATATATTTATATTAGGCGTTTAATAAAACTACCAATATTGTACTATACTGTACTTGGTAGTAGTACAGTGTACTATGTACACTGAAATAACTGTGTATTTAGTTCTAAAGTCAAAAATTATAAGGTCGGAAAGTAAACTGCTATTTCATTATTATTATTATTATTTTACCATATCCTGTAACTGTATATCCGGAAGTACACATGGGAACATAGATGGTTCCCGGGAGCCTTCAGCGCAAGAGTCTACGAACTTGCATAGACTGCGGCTGTAGTATTAGAGAAATATTTGGGTGTTCAAAAATCAGCGTTTTTTAAAGAGATCGGATGGTCAGCCCTAAGCTAGGAATGGACAATTCTTATTTTGGCCTTAAGGGGAGGTTCGATCCTACCGGTGGCATGCATGTAAAGAGCTTAGATTTAATTAAATTGGTTTTTATAAAAAATCAAACTTGGTCGGGATACGAATCGACGGCGTCTAAGTAAGAAGCAAACGCTTTAACCACTGGGCTATGCCGCCTGGTAAAATTTCATTATTACAAACCTTTATTTTATTTTTTGTTTTGTATACAACTATATATAACAACTGTTAATTTATAAATAAAATAAAATAAAAATAGCCTAAAAAATAAAGCTCTTGAAAATTTTCCATATAATGTCAATATAATTAAACTATATTAAATATATTTTTTACAAGTAATATTCAATGGGATGTTTTATTATTTATGATTTAAAAAAAACTGATAAATGTACAATTCCACTGTCATCTAATCTTGTGGATAAAAAAACGATTATTGCCTTTTATGTTTATTTAATAAATAATTATGTCTCGGTTGACAGCACAGCAGCCATACAAAAATTAATTCAAACAAAAAAATAACAAAGCAGAAGTGATAACCTATCGCGTCGCTTCATTTGAACTTTCGAGACTTTTCAGCCAATGAAAAGCCTTGAAACACGACTGCTACACTGTGATAACAGTTTGTAAAAAAGAACGAAGCTCTCATCTAACACTATAATTTTCATAATGTTACACAAGCATAGAAAACTCTGAAGAACATAAGCTGTTCTGATTATAAAGGAAAAACATGTTACACGATAAAAAACGTGCGAGAAATACGAACGAAACTCTCACCTAATACATAATTAACATAATGTCAAAGTATCATAGTAAATCGTATAGAACATATGCTATTCTAATAAGGATTAAAATTTCATATTATGATAACACAATGACTTAAGTATCTTTATAACTTCTTCTTCGTAGTTTCAATCCGGTGGATTGGTTTGCAGCAATTGCTGATGCATGGGATGTCTTTTGGACCTTTGATGTGGTATTTTCTCCTTTATTTCCACATCATAATGCCGTTGACCATAAAGGTTCATCCGCCTTTGGAGAGCATTTACTACCTCCAGGACAATAGAGTGCCCTTACCAGCTTGACCTGATGAGGTTTGCTGGGTTTTAGCTTTTTCCGTCCAACATTCGGTCCCTGTCTATATTGGCCGACTGACGTCGCTCGCCCCCCACCACGAGAAGGAGATATATCAGGATTTTCCTTTCATCGAACCTGTGACCATAAGGCATTTCGCAGTCCTCCAGTACTTTTAGGGGGCCTTTATAACTATATGGTGTTAATAACATTTTAAATATTTAAAAAAGTCGACACGTTTCATTGGTTAAAAATGAACGATATCTTGGAATAAAACAAATGTATTGCAATTTTTTGAATTTGAAAGAAGAACGTTCTTAATATATATAAAGGGTCCGCCATCTAACGTTTTTTTTTTTCAACTAGTGCTTATTTCGTGAATGGTAACACTTAGCTCATGTCTGATTTGACATATAATTAGTTTTATCCTTCCGCTAAACGAATATGGTTGTGTATACGCTTGAACAATGCTGAGAAATATTGCGACATTACTTTGAAAATCATGGTAATGTTGCAGAATGTGAGAGAATCACCGTCAGCTCCGTATGTTCGTTATCTTGTGAAAAAAGTGAAAGAAACTGGCATCCTCATCGATAAACCAAAGCGTGAACAGCCAAAAACAGTGCGTACACCCGAGAATATTGCTGCTGTGGCAGAAAGTGTGCGTGAAGCGCCATCAACATCAATTCACCGTCGTTCTCAACAATTGAACATTTCGGAACGAATTTTTGTTGACAAAAATTGAAGAGGAGGATATTGGCAACATTTGGTTTCAACAAGACGGCGCTACGTGCCACACAGCTGAAGCTACACTCGATGTTTTGCGCCCTGTTTCAAAAAAAAAAAGTTATTTGGCGGACCCTATAGTATGGGACAGTATATAAATATTATTTGTATCTTGGTTCGTTCCAGAATAGCATAAGTCTGACTGAAAATTCTAACATAGATGGACATTCTCTTCATTGAATAAAAAAATATGGTAAATAATATTTTTGGTTTTAACGATGCTTGTATGAGTATGTTGATTAATTTTAGAATATCGTAAGTCTATATTAACTGTGCAGGATTTGATGCATTTTGGTTTTTGTATGAAATATGCTTTGTAGCTACATTCGCTTCATAAGATGATTCTTTTAAATCTTCGGTCTCGATTATATTCTAATGGCGGGAAAGTGGTTGAACAACAAAACATAGGGCTGTCAAAATAATTAAATATATTTTTATTTATTTCATTATTAAAAAACGAACGTTATAAAACGGATATCTTTAAGCAATATTACGCTTAGGTTGTACTTGAATGAGCGACCGAATTTTTCGTTGATTATTTTGAGCTACCTTTAAGAACCAAAAGGTTTAGAACTCATTATGCAATATCCTTAAAAATGCTGATTAATAAATATGACACGGATACTATAGCTGCCTCCTCTTTAAGTATCTGCTCAAGAGAGCGTAGAAAACCATGTACATGTAAACCTACTAGTGTAGAGTTGACTTACGTTTGAAGTAGCTGTGTTTTTCTTCCTTCATACAATATCGATCTCAAAAAAACATCAATTTACCGAAAAACATTACACATGTTTCCCGAATGCAGTGTCCTGTCTTAGCTTATCATAGAGCCCACTGGTTTCAACCGGTTGTGCTCTTATGCATGTTTTCCTTAACATGAAACAATGGAGGATAGCAGCTGACTGAAATGTTTGTCAGAAATTTGTGGTCCTCATATGCTCCAGTTATGGAAGATATATTGGAATATATATATTCTCATGAAGATAGAGATGTTTATTTGGCTTTTGCGAGGAATTGATATCTGTTAAGCGCAACACAAAAAACGCAATACAGAGCCGAATTTAGCCGATTATGGCCAGTCTCTTTCTTGTAGATAGAAGTAAGACTGGCGGCGCTCGCAGCATGGCAGAGCAGATGGTCGACCTCGCTCAAGGGTAGACACACATATTCCTTCTTTCCTTCCATCCTCGATAGAATGAGATGCCGTGGCTTATTCCAAACCATTGGACTAGTCAATTCATGACTGGTCATGGCAATTTTAAGGCTAAACTCTTCAAGTTTGGCCTCGTTGATAGTCCAGACTGCCCATGCGGCATCCCCTTGCAGGACGCTGAACACGTTCTGTGGCATTGCCCAATATTACATTTAAGTACGGAAAGGCTCTTTAACGTAATCCAACAGAGGCCTGGACCGGTTAAATATGGCGACCTCATCGCTACGGAGTCCAACTACCATGTCTTTTCGATATACGCGGCGACCTTCGGCGAAGAAGTCAAAAAGTCAAAATTTTAACGTCTGAGCTACTAACTATTACACCCACGTATGGTGTTGCACACCAAAGCCCGTTACTTGTATAACGAGAAATTACTCCGAAAACAATGCCTTGGTAAGTGCTCCCAAGGAGTACAAGGCGACCGACCCGGGGGCTTAGGCCCCAAAAAAAAGTCTCTTTCTTGTCGAAATTCTTATAAAGTAAATGCAGAAGTGCGTCGACCCTGATTGGATTCGCGATGCTCAATACAAACATTTGCGTTCACAATGACATTCGATTATCGCTGTTGGCTTCTTCTTCTTCTTCGTAGTATCAATCCGGTGGATTGGTTTGCAGCAACAGAATCTTGCATCTCGATCTCCATTCCTCTCGGTCCTCCGCAACCCTTTTCAGCCCAGCATAAGCGCTACAGTTCATGTCCTCGAATACTTGCTGCAAATACTCCCGTCTAGGGCGCTGTTCTGCAGTAATGTTCGAACATTCCATGTGGCATATCTTGTTGGCTGAAGGTTTTTCTTATTTGTCTTGGTTGTTTTGTCTCGAGCAGTCCCCAACCGGAGATCCGATTTGGGGACTATTTAAAGCTGTTGGCTAAACTTGGAATATCTATTTACATACAAATATTGGCCCATATTTAACGAAGCCGGTACAAAAATAAATATTTCAAAATAATTCCGCCGTGAAGACATTAAACCTTTCGCGTCGTTTGTCGGCATATGCCGTCAAAGATACCCCGACCGTTTACATCGGTTGACGAGATATATCGTTTTGCTACTCTCAGTACTCATAGTGACATCTACGGTAGGAATTTGGAAGTGCAGTCATTCCCTTTATCAACCTACATGTATTCATCAATAAATATATTTTATAATTACTTAGATAAATACTTAGAAATCATGTAATATAATTCCTTATTAATTCAACATTAGAAAAATATATTCAGGTTAAAATTGTTGTAATGTCCATTACGATGCCATCTATCGGTGATTTTACAATTTTACAATTTTACAACCGAAAACATCGTAAAAAGTCTAATGACAGATCGTAACGTGCGTCGTCCATGTTTGTTTATAAACAAAAGAGGCGGTCGCATAGCAACGAACTTCTAGCATCCCATAAAATTCAAATTTATCGACATGTAATTTATTAAATTATTTAAAAATATACCAGATATTAATGTTAATTGTCAATAAAAGTCATCTGAGAATACGATTATTAGTTGTTTAGTATCACGGTGCGGTGTGACTAGAGTGGACAGAGTTCGAAATGAGTATATTCATTTCGGGTGGCCCCCATACCTGAAAAGATAAGGGAAAACCGCCTACGATGGTATGGGCATGTGACACGGAGAGATGAGGACCACATGGTGAAGAAAGCCCTCAACATACCCACGCTGAGAAGAAGACCTGGAAGACCACAGGCAACCTGGACTGCAACTGTAAACAAGGATCTGAAATTTCTGGGTTTGACCGAGAATGCAACGCAGGACAGACAGACATGGCGAATGTTCACAAGGAGAGCCGACCCCAGATGATGGGAAATGGCTAGTATAAAGAAGAAGTTGTTTAGTATCACGGATTAGTGATTTTGCTGCTAATTCTAAAGTTGTTTATGTCGAATCCTCCCACCACTAAGTTCTCGTTCATTGATTTCCAGTATTTACGTTTCTTGGTATTTAGCAATCATTCAAAAGCAGTATTGGGCGATATTTTCTACCGGTTGTCGGGCATCGTTTCTGCATCCATTTCTTGATCGTCACTCCATAACTTTTCTCAATAACCTGCCATCTTCTCGTCCAGATACATGTTCCTCCTACTCTTATTATTTTCTCCTCGCAACTACATGCGCTATATTAGCAACTACTAATAATCTGTATCACAGTGGAAGTTCTTTCTGAACAGTTGTGGCTACTGCATAGAAGTCAAATAATTTCAATATAAAGGCATGAAACTTTAAACGCAAATCCCAGAATATTACAAATATCACAAAACCGACAACTTAACAAATTATTTTTCCAAACAAATTCTAAAGCTCCTTTCTGAATTAGGCTTCCCACGCATGTAATACATAAACATTCGATGTGGATGAACAGTCTGGATATATGTGTTAATTGACAATAAACGTCATCTGATAGTAGGATTATCACTTCTTTTCTATAGATTTGTGTTTAATTTTATCGCTGATGAAAGTCATCATCCAATTATTATCTTCCATGAGGTATAGTCTCTGGCAGGTTAGTATTACTCCTAGGAAGAACGGACAATGTATGCCTCCTTATCCTCAGTTGGGCAACAGACAGATCTTCGATTTTGACAAATATTGGACTGAACACATTTGACTCATACTCGTAGCTCACACGCACAACCCTTAGTCCGCTACGGACTGTTATTCAGGATAATCGGAACATCTAAGCTCTTAGATAAGGCAGATCTGATTTATGTTCTCCTGCGACAACCAGTCTTTGGCTACATCTCCAAGGTATAAAAAGTTGTTGTTGTGTGACACAATTAATATATTTAAGCAGCCAATGCGACGTATCACTTCACCACGTATCAAATAAACGTAGGAGTAAAAATCACAAAGATTTTAACGGGAGTATCAAATACAGTGGTACCTTGACATACGAGTGCCCCAACATACGAGTTTTTTGAGACACAAGCCGTCGAGCGAGCGATATTT
The DNA here is from genome assembly GCA_022606575.1 of Glossosoma conforme. Classification (NCBI taxonomy): domain Eukaryota; kingdom Metazoa; phylum Arthropoda; class Insecta; order Trichoptera; family Glossosomatidae; genus Glossosoma; species Glossosoma conforme. The sequence goes on along the minus strand of JAGTXR010000020.1, from coordinate 2,130,839 downwards.
TGCTTTGAAATACGAGCAAAATTTAAGATAAGAGCAATCGGCTTAGACAAACCGCGCGTCACGCATTCCCGCGTGAATCCCCCGGCCTCGGTCACAGAAGCAGTTATCAGTGTGCTCTCACTGTCAAAGCATCTTTGATTGATTGTGCTCGCGTTTTGTGACTTTGAGATACGATTAATTTGAAATGCGAGCAAGGCTGCGGAACGAATTAAACTGGTATGTCGAGGTACCACTGTATATATATTTTTAATATTCTTTTTTAATGTAAAATAGTTTTTTTTTTCTTTTGAAATAAATTATTTAAATTTATTTATTTAAGTATCGGGATGCTTCTATTGTTGTTTGACTATGCTTTCATTTCCTCGCTTGCGTGGGAAGACTATTTTTCTTTTGTCAAGAATAAATTATGAGATCATTTTAACTATGAATAATATTTTACAGATCATCTTGTTATTTATGGTCCAGCCTACTGCTTCAATAGCAACAGGTCATTCACATAATGATTTAAATAAAGAAATTAAGAGTATTTACTATTCAGTACCGAAAAAAGTCTTGAAAAAAATATTTATTTGAAAATATCAAAGAAACATGAATATAAACTCAACTGTACAAAGATGAACGTCATTTTCAGAGTCAGAAGGAGTAGTTCTGAAAAGAACTCTTAATCCCGAACACTTTTTGAGAAACGTTATAAGAAGACTCAAATATTTGGTCGCAAGCAATTCCTTTTATAACTAATACAGTGGGCAAAAAATACAGTTTTTTTATTTATTTTTTATTTTGCGGGCTAAGCAATTTGAATTAATGTTTTTATTTTTATGTTGGTTACTACTGTCACTGAAATCTGTGACAAATTACACGTCAAAATATTCATTAGTGTTTGAGATACCCGTCCATTTGTAAACAGTAGTTTCAGACACTTACAAAACGAAAGAAAAACTTTTAGCTGTTTATAAAAGGACGGGTATCTCAAACATTAATGAATATTTTGAAGTGCAATTTAGCACATATGACAGTGACAGTAATGCCAACATAAAAATATTAATATTAATTTGAATCGCTTAGCCCGCGAAATAAATATAATAATAAAATAAAAAATAACAGTAGTATTGCAAAGGCGAAAAATTAAAGCAAATTTTTTTTTCGCTCTCACGCTCTACACACACCCGCGATTTTCCAACAAACGGCATGCATGTGAAAGCAAGAAAGCATGCTTTTTTTCCGCCCCTTTCTCGAGCCCGCGCTTTCATTGGTTATCTTTTATCATAACATTAGACTTTCGTTGAAGCGTTTGTTGCTAACAAAAAACGTGTTCATATTTGAGTATAATTAGGTGGCATCAGTATATATTTTTTACAATTATTGTATAACTTAATTATTGTATGCAAACATTTTAATTATGTATTGCATCGATTTGTGAATTTTCTAGCGATATTCTGGCCTAGACCGTCAAGTATGTATGTTTATCATTTGGGTCAAAGGCGTGGATATAAATATTGTTAATAATCACCTGTGAATGACAAATAACAATAATAATATGCTTATAATATCGCAATGACTATCCACTACTTAAAACGCAAGCACCTTCCTTTCTTCCGATAAAGAAATATGCAAGAGTATAGTCTGCGACCGTTGTACGGGTGTTATCTGTAAAATAAGTTTCCCAGCGATTTTTCACAGTGTAAAACATGTTTCATTTCATGAATACGTACATTTTTTGGAAAGTTCAGACTTTTATCTATTTTTCTACATAGTCGCCACTGAGGTCAATGCATTTTTGCATGCGGTATATGAGATTTTGAATGCCCGAGTCAAAATAATCTGCCGCCAAGCCACGCAGATACCTGAGAACCGCTTCTTCCAGCTCTGCTCTATCGTCGAAATGCGTTCCACCCAGGTGTTTCTTCATGTCAGGGAAGAGATCCGGCTGTACGGTGGGTGTTTGACAATACCCCATCCAAATTTTGCGATGAACTCGTTTGTGGTCTTCAGTCAACATTCTTTGCACCCATCTCGTGCAAACCTTAGAATACCCTAGATGCTCCGTCAAAATCTTGTCAGTAGAGGTTTCGCTGACATCAGGGATCATTTAGGAGAGCTTACGAACCTTCACTCTTCAATCTGAGAGCATCGCTGCCTCCACTTTTGCGATTGTTTCATCAGAAACAGATGGCCATCCGGAACGCTCCTCATCATGAACGTCAGTAAGCCCGTTCTTGAACTCTCTGCACCATTTGCGCACGTGTTGTACGCTCATACACTTGTATCCATAGATTTCGCATAGCTGGGAATAGATTTATACCGACGCAATGTTTTATACAGACAGGAAACAGATCACCGAGCGCAGCTCACACCTGGCGGCCGAAACGAGGGGGAGATCCATCACGTACGGCTGCCAAGACTGAGCTCCGCAGTCAGCTCGCTAGGGAAGGGATTTAGACAAGTTATTTGCCTAGGCGACCTGCTCTTCATCCATCCACCACGCATCCCAATGACAACCCCGCGTCTGGAGTCGCTTCAGTTAGATGGGGGATTTCAACGCATTTTTCGACGAAAAACTAATAAAATATTATTTTCAGTATTATTTATATAACAATATGTATGTGATGTATCATGATATATAAGTGCATATGTAAATACGAATTATTGTTACTTTTTAATCAATAATTTCAAGGTGAAGATGTTATATTATCAACTACAGTTGTCACAATAAAACCCTTGAATTCAAGTGCTGAAAAGTAGGGTAACTCCAAGATTATATATAATTTACATAATTATAATTATAACTGATATAACTTCTTATAAATTTAAAGCCCATTTCAAGAATTCATTCTTCTTCGTAGTATCAATCCGGTGGATTGGTTTGCAGCAACAGAATCTTGCATCTCGATCTCCATTCCTCTCGGCCCTCCGCAACCCTTTTCAGCTCAGCATAAGCGCTACAGTTCATGTCCTCGAATACTTGCTGCAAATACTCCCGTCTAGGGCGCCCTCTACAGTTTCTACCCTCAACCATCCCATCCACAATATCGTGAAGAAGACCATCGTAGCGCATGATGTGGCCGATCCATCGGGCTTGCCTCTCTGAGATGGTTCTTATTAGTTGCCTGTCTTCCTTGATAATTCTGAGAACCTCATTGTTCGTGACATATATAGAACTCATTATGGTGTATATATTAATATGTATAGTAAAATATCGATGCTAGTAATTGAAGAGTGAATAAAAAACTAAGGTTTAACCGCCTCTTTAGGACCAAATTATCTAGGTATCGGGAGCGTCGAGCTTATCGTCCGATATCCTTAAATTTTCTGATTAACAAGTTACCCAAAAACTGTTTCTCTTAAAGCCTTCGGGGTTCTACACTGGAGGTCGTCGGAACTCTTATATGCTCCCAGGTGGCTCCTGGATACAGAGATGTCTTGGTACAAGACATGGACAGTTTTAACTGAGAGAACCATATGCTCCAGCGGATACAGAATGATGATGTTCTGGCTTTTGGGTTGAGCCGTGTGTGGTAAACTTTTTTCAACCAATATTTCGACCGCCGTTGCGGGGGTCTTCTTCAGGATTAAATAAATTATTAATCCTGAAGAAGACCCCTGCAATGGCGGTCGAAATATTGGTTGAAAAAAGTTCACCACACACGGCTCAACCTAAAAGCCACAACATCAAATCTGGCCGTGAAAACCTAAGAAGAATGATGATGGTAGATAAATTAAAATATATAATAGTGATATTTTTCGCGTTATAAAAAAATATGCCGATTTGTTAACGTATGTAAATTTAAGCAACCGGCTTCTATTAAAAAAATATGATCTGTACCAGAAAAAATGGTTAAGAATTAGAGATCGATTTAATTATGCTCGCTGTATCAACGATCGCTGACGTCATCAACGTGCTTGTGCATATTAGGCAATGGTACACAAAAAATAAACATTACAGATGTGTAATATAATAAAGAGAAATCATGTGTTGAATTTGAGGTACTTGAAAAAACTTAAAGTTAATTTATTGTAATTGAGAATTGTTTTGTGAATGTTTCAATTCTCAGTAGATTAAATCTCTGTGTGAGATTTCCCTAAAGAAAGTAAGAGATTTGATATAACTTAAACTAACCTAACCTAACGCAACCTTACTTAACGCAACCTTACCTAACCCAACCTAACCTAATCTCTAAAGTAGATATAGCCTGCCGGTATGGGTCAGTGGTCAAAGCGTTTTCTCGGCAAGGTTCTATCCCCAACGGAGATTAAAATATATATATATATTTTAATCGTTCTTTGAACTCTAAAAATATCCCCGATTAGTGTGAATTTGATCCCTCACCCGTAAAATTCCAGTGATAGCCTATTAATCAAAATTGTTGGTGCAGGAAAGTCGTCCCGTGAAGTCCACCCACGTCCCGTATTTGGACCTTGATCCCTTCAATTCACATAGAGTGGCAGAATATTGGGATGGCCAATGCTCCATGTCGATGAGTAAGCATTCTTTATTTTATAAAATTAATATCAATAAATTGATTTTCATACCCCGCAAATTCCTAGACACCTGTTGTTTTGGACCTCGATCCCTTCAATTTACATAGAGTATCAGAATATTGTGATGGTCAATGCCATGTGTCGTACCCGACTGTATGAATCGACAAATTCGCGCTGAGATTGATAATTTGATTATAATTTGACAATTAATACTTTTAAAGACTTTCGGATATTTTATACAAAATAATTATGTTCAAATAACGTTTTGTATGAAAATTATTAAATATTTCCCAATACATGAAAAATTTCCGTTAATTTTTCTACGAAAATGTTGCCTGGAATAAGGTGTATAAATTCGCAGTCGTGTACAGTGATGGGGTAATATAGGCGCTGTATTATTAAATATTAATCATTCATAGATATTAAATGGCGTATATTTTGATACAGCATTTGCTCTAAAAAGAATTAGCGTAACGTCGCAATCTTACGCGAAAAAGGAAAGGTTCTAATTGAAAGCGGAAAGATACATCCGGAGCTTAAGCTCTTCCGTCCGTCGTGCAACCGGACCGCCATTAGCTCCAATTCGAAGCCAATAATCGTTCTCTTTCGTAATAACAAATTAGAAGACTACCGCCGAGCAATACATAATGCCTATATTCTATATACAGCTCGAAAAATAACATTGAATGTACCGTATGGTGCACCGCGAGGATATTCCACGTGCTTCGCGAAGTACGAAATCGCTCATAATTGATACTAACAGATGGTGGTAGTCATTATGAAGTTTTTTTTCATCTTTGGATCGTATGACGCTTACCATTTCACAAATAGATAAGCGCTGCATGTGGATTGTTGATCCGCCAACGTCTTAGACTACAGCCCGAGATTCACGCATCATCCTTATTATTACAGGAATTTACTATGAATGGGTGGTCTTCACGGGACGACTTTCCTCCACCAACAATTTTAATTAATAGGCTATGACTGGCATTTTACGGGTGAGGGATCAAATTCACGCCAACCGGGGGTAATTTAGAGCTCGGAAATCGTTTAAAAAATCTCTTTTTTAAATCTCCGTCGGGGATCGAACCCGCGACCTTTGGCTTGCAAACCAAACGCTTTGACCATTGAACTATACAAGCCGACGATATGATGTTCAGCTTGTGTTTTATTGAATCACTCTCGACGCTCTTAATACTCGTAGTTAACGAGTCAATAGACAATGAACCTTTAGGGTTAATTCGTGTGTAATATGTCTTCATAATACGACCACGTGTATTGACGGTAATTAGTCTCTGCCATTAGCTTCCTCTCGTGCTCACCCAGCCTTGTTTGTTGACAATGGGTGAAATTAATAAAGCAAATTATACTCACCTATAGCAAATAGGAGCTGCAGCAGAAAAACATGAACATGTGTGCTCTAAGCATTATATGATGCATTTCATCTAGTGTTATCAATGTTGAAAAAATCACAAAAATCGTCCACGACTTGTCACAAGGCACCTTTGCACCCGAAGGTCCATCTGGGAACCTATATTGTACTAATACACTTAATATAAAAAATTGCCGGAATTAAATTGTTGAAACCTCTGGCGATACGAACATTCAAAATATCTCCCAGTAAATCACAAATTTGTAGCACGTGTTGGACTTTCTTTCTTCATGAAATGGTAAAGCATAATATTTCGAATAAATTCCTCATTCTGTACAAAGCTCTCTATTGTATATAGGGTTGTAATTTTTTTTGTTTAAAAGTTCTAGTATACTCTAGGTATACGTAGTCAGAGAAACAACACAGAACACGTTGTAAAAGTTCGACTGCCGAAGCACAACTGACCACTCAAAAGTGATAACAAAAAACGACATTCTTTTCCGGTACATCTATTATATGCTTAATCTGGGTTTCAGAGTGGTCCCACCTTAGCCCAATTTTCGAACCAAAACGGCTCATAAGAGATATTTTTGGAACCCACATTGGAAACGCCTGCAGTTCTTGTGTATCAGCAGTGTTCTAACAGCGCATGCGTGTCTCATTAAAATTCTAGAAAAATTATGAAACAATTAGAGTAGATAATAATAACAAGTTTCTTTTAACATGTGTAAAAACATCATCATCTCCAAAATGCACCATTATAACCCATTTAGATATTGCTTTAAAAAACGAAAGCTTTTTTTAATTCTTATTGAATCTAACATGTTATGTATGTTGCTACAAAATGATGAAATCGTAGGTTTGGTCATATCCCTAATGCCAGGCGGGTTTAGCTCAATGGTCAAAGCGTTTGCTTTGCAAGGCAAAGGTCGTGGATTCGATAGCCGATTTAAAAAAAAAAAATTTTAATCGATTTCTGAGCTCTAAAATACCTCCGGTTGGCGTGAATTTGATCCATCACCCGTAAAATGCCAGTCATAGCCTATTAATTAAAATTTGTGGTAGACGATAGTCGTCCCGTGAAGACCAACCATTCATAGTAAATTCCTGTAATAATAAGGATGATAGTATATGACATATGCAGCATTAAAGCGTCATAGAATTCCACAGATGAGACTTCAGAATTACTATCACCATCTGTCGGTATTCTAATGTATGTGCTTACATTTAAAAAATAATTTAATTATGTTATAAGTACAACTATGTCGGTTGATTTCTCTAAAGAAAGTAAATTATTTGATCAAACCTTACCTAATTCATAATGTAATACTAGAAGATCAATCCACGGAAGATTTTTAAATTACAAAACTCTGGGTTAGGTAAGGCTAGGTAAGTTTAGGTTAGGTTTGATTAAATCACTTACTTTCTTTTTGAAAATAATTCCACAGTTTTACTTTTTACATCTTCTGTGAACTTAAAATTTCCCCAAATCTCCGATTAAAAAATTTTGCTGCGACACATACACTCGTAAATAGGTTGAGAGTACTAGTGCAGCGTGGAAAATTGCATAGCTACCAAAAAGATTATCTTTCTATATAAGCCAATAGCGAAATTTAGTATTTTTATTCCATAAGATATTTCAACGCTATATTTACATTTATATACTCTTAGTAATCTCTTATCGCATGTTATATTATGAGTGCATTCTTAAACGAGATTAAAAATAAATATTATGCATAATGTATATTACAATTTTTATGTTCTAATCCTGGAAAACAGCAGACTTTGAGACATTCTGTGATGGAGTGGATCTACAAGATAGAAGTGCATCTTTAGAATATATGACGTATGAGAGTTGTCTGAGAATTTGTGTCAGTGTTTGGAAAAAAACGTCTTAAACATCCTGCTCTGAAGATCTTTCGCTGTTGAACTACATTAAGAACATCATAACACAACATATTGATTTAAAGCTTTGCAAGCAACTTGCCAAAACATTTTTTTGGAACATCTTGATGTACGGCTGTGAGACATGGTGTCTATCTGAAAGCCTTTGAGATGTGGTCATAGAGGAGAATTCTCGAAATTTCCTGGAACGACCACGTCACGAACAATGAGGTTCTCAGCATAATCAAGGAAGAACGATGGATCGGTCACATCATGCGGCCATGGTGGTCTTCTTCACGACATTGTGGAAGGGGTGTTTGAAGGTAGAAACTGCAGAGGGCGCCCTAGACGAGTGTTCGAGGACATGAGTTGTAGCTCTTATGCTGAGCTAAAGAGGGTTGCAGAGGATCGAGACATCGCGCGCTTAACGATTCTGTTCCCCTCGAATAGTTTTTCCTTATAACTTTTTTTCCACATTTTTAATTCTAAAAACTTTTGTTTGTTTCAGATCTTGGATATTACAAGATGAGTGGAAGATGCAGAATGAGAAACTTTAGTCATTACTTTGGCAACCCACCTGCATCCACAACTGGCAAAAATGAACAAGAAATCAAATCTAAGTGCAAAAAAACAATTAAAACATCTCAAAACAGAGATGTGTCAACGTGCAATGACAACAGCGTCAAAAAAATCAACGCATTCGATGACATTGACATTATAATGGACCTGTCATCAATGGTCATCAACGACAGCGATGACGAAGTCGCAGCCAGCTCTTCAAAAGTTTATCGTCTTGAAGGACGTGGAAGCCATCATTCTTCGAGTTCCGAGAATCGCGAAGAAGTATGTTCGTCTGAATTCAATAGAGTCGTGATTGACGAGAATACCTCAACTGACAATGCAGTCTTCGTCAGCAAATATTTTCATGCAAGTGACAATTGCAGTAGTGAAATTTATGTAAACAAAATTGATGCCATCAAACATGCGAAAATTCCAAAAATTAAAATTGATAATAAATTACAATTCGATAATGAATTTTCTCAAAATGATTCTGAATCATTATTTGCTTCTTCTCAAGAATGTAATTCATCTCAAGACGAAGCTTTTGAAGACGGATTTGAAAGAGAACTTAGATCTTCTCAGTTGATGTGTGATGCTGAACGCATTTTTGTACCACCTCTTTTCAATATTTCTCCAAGAGATATGCCAGACTCGCCTCACAGAATCATAGAAGAAGAGTTTAAAGAAAATCCTTGGGCATTGCTTGTAGCAACGATATTCTTAACGAAAACCACCGGAAAAGCAGCCAGGCCATTCATGAAGCAGTTCTTCGAAGAGTTTCCGTCGCCTTTGGACGTTTTAGGAGCGGATCCTTGCGATATGGAGAAGTACTTTGTGACTTTAGGGATGAGGAAGAGAGCGAGGATGATATGGAAAATGTCGAGACAGTTTATTTCTGCAAAGTGGAGAAGGGCAAGCGATCTACATGGGATAGGAAAGTATGGTGAAGATGCTTATAGACTGTTCTGTTTAGGACACACTGATATTGAGCCTACGGACAGGTATTTGAGGCTGTATCTGGATTGGTTGAGGAGTTACACTGATTATGAGATGGACTGGAGCTTTGCGCAGTGCGAGAGCGAAATATCAGAACATTTGGTCAATCACTATGCTGTGACCTTACGGAAGTGATTATATGTAACAATCTCAATTGCTTTAAAATAACTTTAAACCTAAAATACTATATCCTCTGTGACTTACAATCTATCTGTAATGTAATGTTAACATTATATATGTGTACACGTAGTTTGGGACAGAAACATAGCAAAGGAGCTAGACTTGAAAATTTATCCAATGAGCTGGAGCGTCAGACGGAGTATAACAAATGTTTTTTTTTTGTTTGTAAGCACATACATAATAATACGGACAGATGGTGCTGGATCTCATATGATGCTAACCATTTTACATATGGCTTAACGCTTTATGTGGAATGTTGATACGCCAACATAAAATACTAAATTTCATTCACGTATCATACATTTTACCATAAATTCACTATGAATGATGGTGTTCACATATCTACTTTTGCCTAGTACCAAGTTTAATTAATAGGCTGGTATTTTACGGGTGAGATTTGAAATTTACACCAACTGGGGGAATTTATAGAGCTTAGAAATCGATTAAAAATCATTGTTATTTTAATCTCTGTCGGGGATTGAATCTACGACTTTCGGTATGGTAATGAAACGGCTTACTACTAAGCCACAGCCACCGGATAAATACGGTACATACGCCTGTCAAAAGTGCCAATTTTTGGGGGGTGGCAAAGTGGGTCGGTGCCCCAGGGCGTCGTATAAGCTAAGGGCGCCGAGGGCAACCAATCTGTCTTAGATTTTTTTAAATATAAACAATATGAGGCGCTAGAAAAAGAATGCCCTGGGGCGCTGCAGGGTCTAAAGCCAGTACTGCCTGTCAAGATGTGTATTGCATTGCTTATATTAAGACGAAGATTACATCTTAATGCGAAGTCAGATAACGTTGCATTTTATAAATAAAACATTAAATAATGTCCCCAGAAGTAATTTCATGCAGAGGTGCTATTAAGTCATTAAAAAAAGACGATTCAAGCAAGTACGGTTTAATGATCATGTCATTAAAAGCATTTTAATTATTTTTACTCTCGTAGTGACAATGCAATGAAATATCATCGTTCCACACGCAATACCGTGTATGTTAAAACAAGAGTTTTTGATTAACTATACACTTACATCCTCCTCTCTTTAAAAGGTTGTTATTCAGTCGCGTGGTGGCAGGATTAAGAGCAGATTAATAACACACAGATTTTTTCTGGAGCACATTGACATATATTTACGATAAACTTTACAAACTTATGGCTCGATCTAGTCACAGTAGCATATGATGCCCATGCGGCGACGTGGTCGTTCACCAGTGCCGCAAGTGGCAATCTATATAACGTCACACCCGTGACCGGACTTGTCCAAAATGCCAATATGGCGACAAATACATGTACGTAAAGCGAACAGGAATAAGAGACGAAATATTGTATATCGAGGTTTTCGGTACCAGTCAGCAAGGGCTGATGTCAACACATACGAGTAAATCTATAGTAAAGACCAGTTGTCTGATATTGATCTCATTAATTAAGGATTAAGGAAGGGAAGTCGTCCCATGAAGACCACCCATTCGTAGTAAATTCCTGTAATAATACGGACGATGCGTGATTCTCGGGCTGTAGTATGACTTTGGCGGATCAACACTTCACATGCAGCGCTTAGCCATGTGCACCATGGTAAGTGTCATAGAATTCCACAGATGAGACTTCCGAATTACTATCAGCATCTGTCGGTATTCTCCAGTATGTGTTTACATGAATAAAAAAGGTTATTTTTTAATCGAAATTTAAAGATAAAACTAGCCCTTTGCTCTTGAAGCCCGGATCATTTGGTTCTGAGGGCTGCTCAACTTATATAATACATTAAATTAAAAGTAAAATTACGTATTGTTGTCGATTTTAAACATATAGATTTTGTATTGTTATAGATTTCAGTTAACGAAATTAATTTTTGAATGTTATGTTTTTTAACTGTGATTTTATTTGTTTGATATTTGTAAAATGTATAATTTTGAACATGTAAAATAATCAATAAAAATAATAAATTATTACAAATTTGTATTTCAATTTTATTCTCTATATTGTACTATGACATTTTATTTGAACAGGTGATTTTTTTATTAGTAATTTGCATGAGTATTTTTATTGAAATTAGCCGTTTTTATAATGTTATTCTGTTAAAAAACACATTGAATCATTAAAAACACGATGTGAACTAAAATTATTTAATTTTGCATAATATTCAAATCTTACAAATTTATAATGCAGTTATATAAATGATGCAATTTATTCGCATTTTAATCAACTAATGAAATTCTATAACTCCCATTTTTCATAGTAAACCAGTTTGGCGTGTTATATTTATTCCAAACAAATTCGTGGAGTTCGTGCCTGAACTGGGCCTCCCTTGCGTGAATTATATCAAAATCCGAGGCGATGTGGTTGAACAGTCTGATCCCTCTGCCAAGAGGCATAGTCTCTGGCAGGTTATTGTTACTCTCTGGGAGATTGAACCATCTGTGCCTTCTTATTCTCAGATATTTATCATTCCATATACACTTCATATCTGTAACGTATGGCAACAACAGATTGCTGTCACTCAGTTCTGTCAACTGCCGCTGTCAATACTTTGTTGTATGACATCTCTGCACCCAAAGCTGTGGTGCCAATCTAAAATCGGAAAAACATAATTTCTAAGTAAATTTGTATATTTTCACGGGCAGATTTGGAATTGTGGCTTTTTGGTTTAGCCTTGTGCAGCCATTGCAGGGTCATCTTTAATGTTAACAATTTATGAGAAAAATCGTCAACCCCAATTTTTTAATTCTTCAGATTTTTGTTTCCAATCAGAATGTTTTTTTTTTTCTAAATATTGAATCCGAATTAAAATCAATTATTACACTTCCAGAAAAATTATAGAATTACAAAGTGTAAGTTTTCTTAAAAGTATTAACTAGAGTAAAATTAATTAATTCTATTTTATTTGTATTGATTTTCCAACACAAATATTTTTTTAATAAAATGTTACAGAAAACCGGTGGAAACATTACGATTACACCAATGACTCGAACGTCCATCTGGGAAGTTGAATGGTTCCCGAATCTCGATGACCTCTAAAGCTAGAGCCTGAGGATTCTTTAGAGACGGCGCTATAGTATATAAGGAGAGATATAATATGTAAGTATTTTTTTTAAAAAGATCACATGAATACTCCGACGATACGTTTATTCATAAGGAGCAGCTCAACATAGCCAACAACGCGCGATAAGCAATAATCGGTAACCCATCCACGTTTTGGTCTGCATATAGTGTTGCTTACTAACTAAGGTGATGTCTAGAGAGCCGCGCTTACAATGTGTTATTGTCATTGATAAATATAATCCAAAGTTAAAATTGAAGAATTATAGTCTGTCTCTTCTTCTAGCGACGTCAAATTATTTCTGCCTAGCATCTGGCAACATCGATAGCCCGTGTGTTGCCTAGCATTAGGTCTTGAGGTTTGCAGCTTATTGGGCACATGGAGCAGGATCTTAGGTGTGAGGCGGTCTGCAGGTCTCCGCAGTCGCACAATAGTGTCTCTCCCTGCCGAAGAATTCCCCACCGCTCGAGGTTGTCTTTTGTTCTACCAACTCCGGTTCTTAATCTGTTCGGGGATTTGCAGGTCCGCCAGTCAAGGTTCTTGCCAGTTGGGAGGCCTTCCTTTGGAGTAATGAAATCCTCTGATGCGACTTGTTGCCAGAGCTGGAGTCTCTTATTATCAGGGCCGAAAGGGGGGACCATGAAAAGTACCTCCACGCGGTGCCCCCTGGAAACGGAATCTCGGACTTCCTCGTCCGGCCAATCCTTTCAACCCAGCGACGAAAACATTAAAGTGTGTATCTTTGATCGAATTAATGCTTTTGCCATGACGGTCTCATGGCCATAGACAATCGGTGGAGAATATAAATGACGCGGAAAAACAAACGTAACCTAATCAGTGCCGAAATCGTCCCTTTCGCGGTCACACGTACCATTTGAGTATTTAATTATCATCATCTAATGTGTATTCGGATAATCAAGCAATATACATTGTTTGGAAAGTAATTTCATTTATGCAAAGAAATAATAACGAACCAGGCATTTGAAATGTTCGAATTCGATCAATTTAAACTATCAATAATCTCACGAGCTGTTCACCAGTTATCAACAATTAATACCTTTGCTGTCAGCGGACAACTGCTGGCCACTAAGCGCTCGTAGTGGGCGAGAGCCCAGCGGGGCAAGTGGCGATCTACAAAAACTAATCGCGCACAAATGACAGGAAACCACGTACAATGCTAATTGTCACACCCGTGATGGCACTTGTCAAAAAACCAATATGGAGACACATGCATGTCTGACGAGCGAACAAAAATAAGAGATCAAAGATTTTATATCGAGGTTTTCGGCACCAGCCTGCAATGGCTATATCTAGCTGATATCAATATATTTTAAAGGTTATCAACAAAGAAACTACTGCGTTGATTGAATGAAACTTCTTCACAGGCAAGCCTATCAGTTTTGAAAATATAAAATGATGGCTTAAGTGTGAAAATGGCTGTGTACAAATACAATATGTTCTCTTTTGTGTGAAAATAATTACATACCGAACAACCTAATAATAGAGGTCATAAAACATTAAGATTATCACATTATAGTAGAGAGCTGTCAATGTGCCAATGCCACCAGCTTAGAAACCGACTATGACGTCGTCGGCCAACGACAATACAGTGAAACCTCTATCCATCGTTCCTCTAATAATCGTTTTCCCGAATTTCATTTCATACAAAAATTGATCCCTCATTCACCGTTTTTCCGCATTCAAAGATTATTTTAAAAGGTCCCATTAAAAACGATAGATAGAGGTTTCACTGTAGTACATTGTGAGCGCGGTTCTCGTTAAATCACCGAAATTAAGCAACATTGGACGCGTACCACCACTTCGATGAGTTGCCAATTGTTTCAAGCGCGTGTTGGTTGGGTTCAGTCGCCTATTTAAGACCAAATGGTACAAGTATCAGGAGCATCGGAATAATAATCCGATCTCGATAAAAATTTCAATTAAAAATTTACCCAAAATATGTTTTAGATACTACAGCATCTGCTTTTTTAGTAACGTAGTATTCTGGCTTCTGCCTTGGAGGTTGTCGCGAAGCATGAATGTTCTCAGTTGGACCGTCAGGTGCAGAGATGTCTTGAAGCAAGGTCAAATGACATAATTGAGTGCTGGCAATTCATGGTGAATACGTTCCAGATATGCAACGAGTTTGGGAAGAATTAATAATATTTTTTCCCGACTATAAAGAGCTTGTATCGTCCCCATTCTTTCTTACAGCTGCAAATCTTATAATAGCTTCTGAAAGCAGATGCCTGCGTAGAATACTGTAGGTATGATGGTTTGATTTTATAATGAAGGACGAATAAGAGCGGCCACGTCAACTTTACTTCTTACAATCGGATAGAAGACGAAGGTGGACCTGTCTGGGACATACACTTCGGATTTCACAGGACAGCATAAACTACAGCTGCCTTTTTTTTCAAATTCCCATGCTCGCACCGTTCTGAAACGCTGACAGGTATTATACATTAATTCAATTATTCAATACAATTCAATTATTTATGTATTTCCTTCAATAACATTATAAAATATTTTACATTTTAATTCATTATTGAAGTATTTACATATAAGTGTGGCCCTGTAAATGTATTGACACATTTAGTGTCAATGACCTTACACCCAGAACAAGCGTTAGGAGACTCAATGCAAATAGTCGACTTGTAACAACAAAAACCCTGTCATAAGTAAATCATGGTTGACCCACAAAAAACACGGCATTATTGTCAAGTTGGTTTCAACCACTGTTCAGTGCGATTCTTTCGTCTTAACATTGAATTTACTAGCGAGACGTAGAGCTTATATGGGGTAAGGCGAGGACCATGGCAGCTGACGGAGTATTATGGCGGCAATTCATGGCCACTGTATGCTTTAGTTAGGGAAGCGGACATTAAATTGATGATGTTGATGATGATCCAATTATAATCAAGTAATATCATTGGGCGTAATGTGATATGCCACGAATTTACGTTTACAGTATAGATCCTTAAGACTTGCGGTCAAGGTTAGTCGGTATCTGCTAAAAATACTAATAGCGGTTAGCTGGCATACTGCGTTCCCACCTGGGGGGCAATAACCTGAAAGAATTTCAAATTAACCGTTACATTTCTAAACCAAAGTGACGTTTCTTTTATGCACAAAAAAAACAAAATGCATCTCGTAAAAATCAATTAAAATTTTAATTATGTGACATTTTTTTTTCTATAATCCTTATCAAGCCAATGAAAATTATTAAATCCAAGAAAATATGCCCTGATCCCTATGTATTTAATTAAATAAATTATATTTACTGGAATCCGAGCTTGTACCTTAACATACTTGTAATATCAGCTTGATAAAGCATCGATAAACGATCTTTTGTCTCTTATTTTGGTTCACTCGCCTGACAAGCACATCTAATAATGTTAGTCTAATAATGTATAAAAATACACGGTGTTTGCATACGCCATTTTATTTGTTTTGACAGTGGCTCCAAATCATGTTAAAAATCGATTAAAAATAACTACATCGTATTTCATATTTTTTATATGGCATGAAGTGCTTCGTGAAAACCTGGAACATCCTCGTCGAGTACTTCATTAACTATACTACAGTAATACATAATAAATGGAACAATATTAATTATTACCTATAGACCATAATTCTAGTTTTAAACAGCTAAATTACAAAGCCCTGTAAAAGGTAATATTATGTAATTACCAATTACTGTAAAACGCTCAGTTCTTTTACAAATGATTAGGTATTTTATTGTTTATGACGCACATTGAACCAGAGACAATACAGACTTATGTACCTAGTTATTTAATTATATGGCTACACACGATGGGACATTTACGCAGATCTATGTGCCAGATAATAATAAAAACTAGATAATAGTCATATTAGGGTTGCCATATTTTTTCGAAACACATTTGTGGTGAAATATACGAAATAATATCCCCACTTTCCCCACCAAGAGAAAAAAAATCACCTTATTTTGCATCCAAAGAATTGAGGCAACTATTTTTTGGCATTATTTAATTAAATTAATAAGCAGTTATTAATAAGCAAACGGTCAGTAATAAATACCTAAAAAGGAAGGTAAAAAATAATAATTTGTCAGTAGAAAAATATCAATCGGCAGTAGAAAAATAATAAATTGGCAGGAATGGTAATTAATAATAAGTTAGGTTAGGTTTCCATTTTATGGGTAAATTATACATTATTTTTTTACCAATATTGAAAGTATTACTGCTATTTTAATTTTATAACTGACCACATTCAACTGACACAGTGGATACTGCCAATTTATTTAGTCTGCTGCCGATTAATTTTATTTACTGCCAATTGATTTAATTTACTGTCAAAACGTTGAATTAGTTACTGAATAAAGAAATACAGTACAAAGATTAATTAAATACTTTTATCTTTACTCTCATAAAGTACAAAAACAATGGCGAACGGGACATCGATTTAGATGTTGAAGATGCACCTCGGTGTGGAAGTTGATGAAGACACAATAAAAACATTAATTGATATCTTAAATTTATCGAATTCGACCATTCATTATCATTTGAAACACCTAGAGGTTAAATCTCAAAGCTTGACAGCTGGTTTCATCACGTACATAGGGAAAGAAATTTGTGTCGTTGCAACACCTCGTATGTATCATCATTATCATCACCATATCCGTTCCTCTAAATAGAGTATATGGACGACATAAACTTCCGCCACAAAGCTGGGTACTCGCCTCATCCCATGTTAACTCTATATACCCCAGCTCCACCGAGTATATTCTATGTATAGTTCTGGACGGCCTTCCACTGCAGAGCGAACCCGAGGACTTGAACATAAGGCGTCTATAATTTATAAGCTACATACTCATACGTATTTTGACACCACAAGATACACTTTAAAGAAAGCCACGGCACTAAAGGATACACTTTTATTATTGATAATTACATTATACAATAAGTGCAGTTCAGAAGAATTACTTTTGGTCCCGACATCAGTTGAGGTTGACGTTACACTAGAAAATATCCGTCAAAACAACATTGGAAAACAATTGAACACAACTGAAAAGAAAACAAAATTATTCGAAAAACAAAATTTGAATTTTGTTCCAAATTTGAATCTTTATATAACGCCGAAAATTTTCAAACGACTTTCGTTTCCATTGGGTAAGAGGTTGGATGCCAACGTCACACACGTGATATCTGGGTATCAATATATTTATATTATCATGAAAGATTTTTGAAATGTTATAAAACCATTGATTTTATTTTAATTCATTTAATACTCGTAATATCATTTGTTATGTTAAATAGTCAGGATCATGCTAATTTTCTTGAGTTTAGTGCTCCGCGAAACGATCATCCAATCATCGTGGTCACTAAAAGGTTAAGAACCGCTGAAATAGATGTTTTGATGATAAATTTGCATGATATAAAATTACTTTTTTTGTGATTATTGTTCATACTCTTCTCTATAGGTAATGCATTAATGTAGATACAATAATTAAAATCATCGATACTATGTAAGTTAGTATATTTCTGGTTCTGTAACAAGATATTGCGATTATTTAACTACATATTCAATTTCAATACGGAATGAATGCACTATTAAACAGTAAAACACTACGGTAAATAAAAAGAAAAAGATATTTATGTTACGAGTACATAGACTTTTTCCTGAATAGATCCAGATAACATGAAAGAAAAAACGCAAATACTTGAAAAGAATTCCAGAGTATACGATTGACATTTAAGAAGCCATTTTTGGGAACTGCCAGTTGACATAGACAGTGTCAACTGACAAAACTGAGTGGTGACAATCTGTGGTGAAAATATTATCAAGTTGTAGAACGGATGTGGAAGGAAAAAAAAAGTGTGCAATGTTTGACCTTTTTATTATTCGTTATTTATCAATTGTGCTTTTTTTGATATAAATAATAATTTCGATGTAATGTTTTCTATTTTTATTGTTTCGTTTTTATTACATTAGTTTCACTCCACGTGATTTATCGCAAGACTTTGTAATACACTTTTTTACGATAGCTAAATAATAACATAGAGGTTATATTTATTGGACATATATAAAAATAATACAATATTTTTGTAAAATTATTGGGTGACGACTGACGATACTCTTCGTGAATCCGGTAATAAATAATTTGTTTTAATTAATATATATAATTACAAATAATGACATTACAATTACTTTAAAGCTTTATAAGACATCATCATCAAAAGCGCAACAAGTCAGATTTGTAAATATTTTAGCATCCTGTAAGAACATTCTTCACAGGTCCCTTAAAAACTATGTTTCTTTTATTCTAGTTCAGTATCTATTATTTTTGGCAGTACCGGTTTTAGACACAGCGGCGCCCTAGGTCATTTTTTGCTAGCGTCTCATATTGTTTACATTTAAAAAATATCTAAGATAGATTAATTTCCCTCGGCGCCCTTAGCTAATTTGACGCCCTGGGACACCGACCCACTTCGCCACATATTGAATTAAATTAGCCAGTAATAATTAAGCAAACGGTCAGTTATAAATACCTAAAAAGGTAAGTATAAAATAATCATTTTGCATTAGAAAAATACCAATCGTCAGTAGAAAAATAAAAAATTGAAAGTAAATAATTAATGAATGGTAATTAATAATATGTTATGTAAGGTTAGGTTTCCATTATTATGGGTTAATTATTCATTCATTTTACATTATTTTTTACCAATATTGAATATATTACTGTCATTTTAATTTTATAACTGATTACATTTACACTGACACAGTTGTGTTATACATTTATAATACCAATTTATTCAATCTACTGTCGATTAATTTTATTTACTGGCATTGATTAAGCTTACTGCCAAAACCTTAAATTAATTACTGAACAAAGAAATAAAGGCCATTTTTTTAAACGTTACCCTCAAATTATAGGTATGATTATGTTTTTTAAACTAACACGTGTATTTTTTTACTCATTTATTGTTTACAACAACATTTATTTTATAAGTCATTAAAAATATACCATTAAATCTACATATATTGTAGTAAAAATATGTATTGAGTTGTTTTGGGAACGGTTTTAATGTAATCATATATGAACAAAAACGTTATCTGAATAGTTATTATCACATACAAAATTGTATATGTACTCTGTAAAATATTAAATAAATATTTGAAAGTGCAACTCGAGAAGAAGATGATGTAAGTAAGAAAATCATATGTAATGTAACCAAATATTAATGATGTTAAGAAATAATATATTTTAAAATTCATTTTATGTTTAAAAATATAAATTTAAAAGAATAATAACGAAAAAACGATAAACACAAAATATAGGATAAAAAATATCACTTCATGAATTTAAAAAATGGACTGGTCAATAGATACACAACTCACAACAATATTTAATTAAATCCTTAGTGCATAAGTGCATATTCATTCTAAAAATACTATAAAAATACTTATGACAAAGGATGCTGAATAAAAAAATAGATAAATCCCTCGTTTTATTCGTAAATTGTGGATTTATATAAATGTAAAAATTTAAATCCTGCACAATTAGTAGTATTTCAATATTATATATAATATTTTCGCTCATTATGGATTTAACCAGTTTTGATATCCACCACATCAATATTGAATTTCTTAAAGAAAATAAAATAATATAATTTACTAAGAAATAAATAAAACTCACTTTAGGTCATAAAGGACTGTTTAAACTCGATTTATTCATGTGTCTGTATTTTAAAAATTAATCACTAGATTTTACTCCATTTATTATTTAAATCACTGCATTTTATGTATATTTCATTCACAAAATACTATTTAAATTACATTAATCTGTCAGTTGTACTAAAACTGTATATTTAAAAAAAAACACTTTTACTACAATGTTTGGCCTTTCATTTATTTATTGTTTACTATATATATTAAAATATAATATTATTAAGTCGCACTCAACACGTCTGTACATAATTGCATTGAAATGACAACTAAAATCATATGGTTTTATTTTATATGCTCTATAATTAAATTACATAAAGTGCATTTCTAGCAATACAATCACGAAACATAAAGTTTATCGTAATATAATTATCGATATAGGTAATAACCACACAAGATACGACCTCTATAAAGCACATTGAAGTGTCGACTGAAGGCAAAATGCTTTATTTTAATTTTGTTTGATATTAAATTTAGCGCGGTTCGATTCACGCATGCGCGCTACGACGACCAATCACGAGCTTCACACTGGCAACTGCTGCCAACATTATGGCGAAATGAAAGTAGTAGGAAAACTAGAAATCCACAATATCAAGGAGCAATAGATAGCATGGTAGGTATATATTCATATTATAAAAAATACACACTACATCACGGGTCGTCAACCTGGTCCGTACCGCCCACTAGTGGGCGATACAGGCTTCCGTGGTGGGCGGTAGGTGATTTTTGTCTCTCTACAATCTTTTAAATTCCTTCTAGATTTTTTCCACCCATATGCTGAATTGAAATATAGCGAGGTTGGTAGGGAAATTTACCATGAAAAATAGACAAAAGTGGGTGCTTGGCATAAAAAGGTTGATGACCCCTGCACTACATTATCGATTGATTACAAAGAATATTTGATATTTTTGGTAGATTTCATTGATATTAGTATGATGTTCTCATGAAAAAAAAAGTATCGTTTATGGAAACGTAAAAATAATCTTCTTCTTCTTCGTGTCAGCGACGTCAAAAAAAATCTTAAAATATGTCGTTTCAATTTTTGAATATAAAACAATGTTTGGATTTAAAAAAAAAAAAAGACTTACAAATACATATAAAAGCCAAGGAAGACTCAGAGTTGAGTGAAACTCATTACTCCAAATAACACTTTTGAACAAAAGCAAGACATCTTCTATACCCGTTCATAATAATTGTCAGCTGCTATAACCCTTGTTTAGTTTCAAACCATCTATGCATACAAAGTTCCGCTGACTGAAAGATAGTTTGTAAAATTCTCGTCGGCATTCCAGAAAAAAAGCTGGATTTCGAATATATATAACAAAACAATGTAGGTTAGTATTTGTTTTAAGAACATAATAAAACAAAATAAAATAAATTGTTTTTTGACGGCCAGCATTTAAATTTAAAAATAAAATTACCAGCAAGCGTCAACTAAAAAAATTATATTTCTTAAATTATTATAACACATATTAAAATAAATTAATAATATGTACATATAAATCAAAATAGCAGCTAATTAAACGCTTCCTTTTTTAAATTAATTATTTTTTATTAAATTGCTCATAAATTTAAATTCAATATAAACAATTACATAAAAAAACTAAAACTTCACACGGTGGTATTAGGCCGTACAAATATTTTGTATCTTTTTATTGTGTGTAAAACTGGACAATGCTTAGTAAATAAAAATATGTCGGTATCAGGTAAATTGGTGATAGGTATTATCACTTTTGTCGCTCGAAGGCGCCTCCTGTACATTTCATCAGCTTCGCTGCGGCCCAGTGCTCGGCCGCCTTGTGTTGGCAGCAGTCATTCAGTCTCGCGAGTTTGCAAATGGTGGGTGCCGCTTCACGCCGCGTCGCCGTCTCCGCGCTCCTCCCGTGAACCCGCGATCCTCGCCGGGGCCGCCGCCGACATGGCCGAGAGCCTGCCGCCCACCAAGAGGCACCTCACCAGACAGCTGGTAACTACCCGACACGCGCCCCAAGCGCCGCGCAGTCTGACGCCATGGTGGCTTTATTCGCGATCACGTAAACATTAAGCCAAAACTATCGCACACTATGACAACTCCGTATCGAAAATGCGCGTTCGCGACACAAACATCAGAGCAATCAATCATAAACGTTAATCACAATTATATATACATACTTGACACGGATTATTAATCTCGAACGCATTATTTTCATTGCTTTGTGGTGGGCATATGCTCCAACTAAGGAGCGGTTGCCGCATGAGCACACAAAATCAAACAAAAACTTCATTTTTACATAATCTTATTATCAATTACGATAAACAATAACATTTTAAATACACACTAAAAAATATTCGGTGCACATTTGTAATTCGGAGTTAACATTATATGTATTATTAAATGTGGCAGCTGACAATTCGTGTTTGTATAAATACTCCATTTCATAGCATTGCTATATATTTTTAAACGTATTGTTATGGATAGTGTAGGTGTTCTTTTTTAATATAGTTTTTTATTGTGTGGTAATTCAAATTCATTGTCGCGTGATGCACTGCGGATGAGATCGTTTCATCGCACTAGATTAATTTTAACAAAAAAACCTTCGAGCTATGTAATTATTTTAACTGATATTACAATAATACTAATATATTATTAAATAGGTAATTAATGTATACATAAAGGTGTAAATATGTAATATACTATATTTCGATCATCTGAACTATCAAATTTTTTGTTAGTAAGTTTCATATTATGAAGTAATCACCGAACTATTCAAGTAATTCCATACATACTCCTATACGTATAAAAAAAGCAAAATAATTTTACTTGTAATTATTTTTATATTGTAATACACGTTAAATAATTGAATTATTTTATGAATTAATTGATGTATCTTCACATGTAATGAATGTGCTTAATAAATTCGTTTCATGATTTTCTTAGGAAATTTGTTTTGCTGAGTTTTAAAATAATATTTCTAAAAATCGATTACAAGAACATTTAACTAATTTGTTTCTATTGTTTCGTGTGTACTCGTATCAATTTAAATGCGTTTTAAAAATAATATTTTTAAAACATGTGTTGCAATATTAATTAAAAGTTATGAAATTTGTTTTTTCTCTAAGGGAAAGCATAAATTCATGGTATATGATAAAATTGCAACAATGTGTAGTGATTTTCCTTCGGGAAGCAAATGATGTGATTAAACCTAAACTAATCTAACCTAACACAACCTAACGTAACCCAATCCCTACAGACCCGTATTTTTAGTATCTATTTTTTTAATTTTTATCGTTTCAGAGCATTTTAATGCTTGGATTTTAGTATTTTGGAGCATTTAAACGTTGATTTTTGCGTTTTGTAGTATTTTAAAGGCTTTTTAAGCATCTATTTAGCACATATTTAGCATTTATTTTTATAAGGTACAAATAATTAATAATTCCAATTTATATTAAAAAAATATTTATTATGCTACTTACATAATTCAAATATTAAACAAATTAATCTAAAAATAGGACAATTATAAAAAGTTACAGCCACGAAGTCCAATTACAGAAAAAAAGCGGAAAAACATGTGTATATATATTTATAAAAAAATATTCAAAGAACATAAAATTTCGTAATCAATGATTATTTTAGCATCTATTTGCATCTACATATTCTGAATGTTAGCATGTATTTCGCATCTATTATCGCATACGGAATACTAAAATTACGGTTCTCTACTAATCCCTAATGTTGCAATTTTAAGATCATCCGATTTGATCTAATCTTTGTTCTAGTTATCACCCTGGAACATATCTAAGAATGTACATACATAGTTAATTATTGTTACGTGATTATTTCTTAGGGTCGCTTTAACTATTTTTTACATGAAATATATTTCTATAAATTCAATATTAATTAATAAATTGTGGTTCTACACATACAGGAGAATGCCGACAGATGGTGATAGTAATTATGAAGTCTCATTCGTGGAATTCTATTTCGCTTACCATGCTGCATATGGCTAAGCCCTGCATGTGGAGTGTTGATCCGCCAACGTCATAGACTACAGCCCGACATTCATGCATCATCCTTATACGGGAATTTACTATGAATACGTGGTCTTCACGGGACAACTTTCATCTACCGCCAATTTTAATAAATAGGCTATGACTGGCATTTTACGGGTGAGGGATCAAATTCACACCAACCGGGGGTATTTTAGAGCTCAGGAATCGATTAATATATATATTTTTTTAATCTCCGTCGGGGATTAAATCCATGATCTTTAGCTTTCAAAGCAAACGCTTTGATCGTTGAGCTATACCCAACGGCTAGTTTCGAATTTAGATTGAATTCGTGTTGAAATTATTCATATATTTTTCAGTTTTATAACTATTCACTGAAAAATTATCAACGATAGGTATTATTTTTAGTGCTTAGTATTTTCAATGCATAACTAGATAATATTTTTGTATGTATTATGGATTTATCTAAGTTTTGATATAAATCGACATATTTCTGCAAAAAAATCTGCTTATAAAGTACGTTATTATTAAATTAATTACTTATTCCCAACATTCTTAAAAACTATTTCCTCCTGCACCCACCGACAACCGACAAATTCGTCTTTCACTTGCCGAGCATCCATACACGGTGAATGCGTGTCGACCAAAGAACTGACAGTTTCCAAAAGTTCCTTCCTGAATGCCCCCGTAAGCCTTGGAATGCTCTTCCAGCGTCTGTGTTTTTTTTTCCTTTCTACAAATCTGGATCTCTTCAAGAAACAGATAAATACACACTTGAAATTTCACCTACGCACACACAAACACGAACACAACACACGTTTCTCGCATGCAGCTTCCAGCCTACCTGGTTGAGCGACATAGAGTGCACAGGTTGTGCTCTCCTGCATGTAATTACATTAAAAAAAACTTGTATAATGGATTTTACATAGACGTCTTATTAGCAGTAATAAGTGTTGCCATAATATTGGGTAGTTGAAATAGAAAAAAGGAAGAAAAATGTATGTAATAAAACTGGGGAAAGAAGAAATACGTTTACATGTATCGGATGTTTGCGAAAATCGATTAGAAAGGAATTGGTATTTGTAATTTGTATTTTTTATGTTAATATATTTAGTTGAATACTGACAAACTATGGTGATGAAATTTCATTGCGGATTCTATGACGCTTGTCATTTTTTTTAAGCATGGCTAAGCGCTGCACGTGGAGTGATGGTTCGCAAATGCCATTCTAAATACCATCTTACCAGTATAAATGCAAAAGGTATGTGTTTACAACACAAAGCACTGTCTTTTAGGCGTTGATCAACAGCGTCTAACATTAGATTATTATCATCTAGTTTCACAATTATGGTTTCGTCGCATTTTTCGTTGCCAGACAATTCGTTCAACGGCTCATCGGCAACGACGTGGGGCGCACTGGACGTCTGTTGCACGGGACGACTGGTGCACTGGATGCCTCGCTAACCTAACCTAAGTTATTTCGAATGCGGGTTTTATTATGTTCATGCTGCAGAGAGCATGGAATACAGCTGCCTTTTATACGGGCCCGGGTATTCGTCTTCTTTTGTGAGGCCGTCGAGAACTATACTGATATCAGCTCGATATGGCCCTTGCAGGCTGGCGCCGAAAAGTCTCGATATGCGATCTTTCGTTTCTTATTTTCACTTTTATGTATGCGTGTTAGGATAAGTCTATATTATAACGTGCTTATATTCTATAACAATAAGGTTATCAACTGACAATACTTAGTGAAATTCCATAGTTACAATTTTGAATTAATTTTAATTAAAAAAATTATAAATTTAAAATATTTACTTCTGATTCACATTTATTTTAAATGATTACATGTTTCGGCCTCCCTGGAGACCATCTTCAATAATATGATTATTGAATGATTATTGAAGATGGTCTCCAGGGAGGCTGAAACATGTAATCATTTAAAATAAATGTGAATCAAATGCAAATATTTTTAATTTCTAGTTAAAACTATTTAATATAAAATAAAGATGGAAAAATAATATTTATGGTAAGCACGGATCCATGTTGTCGGCATTTTTTTTTTGGAATTCGCATTCCACGCCACTTAAAGGTAGATCCATTCATTCATTTAAGTGTTGCTTAATTTATAATATTATTTTTACATTTTTTTTTTTTTTTTTTAGAATATAAAATAATATCATTCATATTTATAAATTTTTTATAGTCGAAGTGACAATTTCAGCATCATTTACATAAATATTTCGATTCTTTAATAGCCTCGACCCATGTAAGTCTCAATTTCCACCAGACACATTGTAATGAACTTAATATAATCAATACTTTTTTAACAATATAAATATTTTATACAATTTATATAAATTCTATACTTATTATGCTTGGATCATATACATACAATTACTACTTAGTACCTAGCTTGAATCATATACAGAGAGGTTTACATTAGTATCATTTTAATAATAGTAACATTATAATGTAATAAAAAAATTATATAAATATCATTTATTTCTCATTTTGTACAATTGATCTGATTTTTTATTTTTGAAGAACCGTTTTACCTTTTATTCATTATTTTCATGTCACTGATCGCTTTTTTATTTCGGAAAGATTGTTGAAATTCACTATTCCGTTGTATTTGTAACCATTCTTTTATGTTAAATTTTGGTATTAGTAGATTATGTATATACCTAGCAGAGTGATGAAGTGTCTGTAAACAGTGTATTTTTGGTATAATGAATCTACCGTTGGCACTTTAAATTCATTGAATAGGCTTTCTGTATGTGGGAGGTTTTTTTAATATGATTTTGATGATAAGTTTTTGTACAGTTCTAATGGGGTTGGTGATATTTAGGTATGTTCCTCCCCAGCCGACAATGCCATATTGCAGTTGAGATTGGACAATGGATGTTTCTGAGTCTAATGAATATGTAGATGCATTTGCGTATACGTTTCACTAGTTCGTTGTTGTCGGCATTTACAATGGATATTTTGCTGCTGGATACACGGATCTGTATGATAGGTATAAATGGGCAAAAATACCACAAAAAAATATTTTTTTACAAAAAAATTAATTAAATTGGTAATAAAGACACTTATTACTACTGGAAACAAGAAAAAAATCTCGCAATTTTTAAGAAATCACATTTTTTATGGCAGTGAACGTGTTAAGGCGGCAATTTGTGACGAACATACGCACCAGTTAGGGGTGCGGATATGGCATGATGGTGAGGCGGTGTTCGTAGACCATTTTCTAGCCTGCTTCATGTTTAAACAATGACTAATGGTATGTACGCGCTCCTACTTCTTATTATCGATTGCATTGTTTCATTATGGGGCTGGGTCGCAATAACTCGACTCATAATGTTTGTAAACATTGGCCTTCCCTAACTGACATCTAGACGTACCCTGGCCTAAACGGTCAGTTATATTTTGATCTATATTACAAATTCATAATTCTGTATTCGCAACCTAGCTGGAGCATACGGTATGATACATACATAACTTGTGCACTGCTTTAACACGTTTAACGCCACATGTAATGTTTTTAATGCATTCGACTTAGTGGCGCCATATAGGTCACACTGTTAAAATTCAATTGAAATGTAACCGATGGCGTACAGGTACTGTTTGTTCGGGAAAATAAACGAAGGTCACCGGTGACCTACGCTGCGTTAAACGTGGAGCTCCGTTATGTAAATTATATGTATTTGTTCATCATCATCGAAAGCATGCGGTCGTCACGAGCTGTCGCCAGAGAGCTCTGTCAGCCGCCACGGTTCTCGCCTCATGCCATTCAGGTCTGCATCCCGCATCTCCGCCGAGTACATACTATGTTTAGACGGACTCGGAGAAAAGACGACTGTAGTTTAATGCTCTTTTGCGGCATCTGAAGTGTATGTCTCAACTAGGTCCACTTTCGCCTCTAATCGGACTAATACGAAATGCTGCTTTGTCTTCACTATCGTCGCGTCGTTTCTCACTAAGTAGAACTATTGCTCACCCAGTATTCTGTGCAGGCATCTGCTTTCGAAACCCATTAGACGGCTGCATTGGCTTTTGGACCTAAAAGTTGTAAAAGGAAATTTTCAGTACATTTTTTTTGTGAACACGGTTTTACAACGTTTGATGTGGTCATAGCCTATCAATCAAAATTCGTGGCAGAAGAAAGACGTCCCATGAACACCACCCATTATTAGTGAATTCGTGAAAGTTGGCGGATCAACACTCCTCGTGCAGCGCATAGCCATATGTAGCATGGCAAGCGTCAGATAATCCACATATGAGACATCTGCATCACTATCACCATCTGTCGATATTCTCCTGTATAATATTGTAATCTATAACCTTGTTTTATTAACACAATAAATCTCCCATCATGTTATACCATGTGCGATCTGTTAACAAAAATGTCGAAAAAAAATGTTTTCTGAACATTTTAGCGACTTACGAGGGTGATCCGTAAAATAAGTTTCCCATGGCGCTACAGTCCTGAAAAGCGCTGTTATGGTGGATCCCGCGATTCTGTAGTGTACCTTAGTTCCCCCACTCCAAATCCCTTCCCTAGCGACCTGCCTGCGGAGCGCAGTCTTGGCTTGGCAGCCGTACGTGATAGATTTCCCCCTCGCTTCGCCCGCCAGGTGTGAGCTGCGCTCGGTGATCGGACACCCGTGACCGGACTTGTCAAAAAACTGGCGACACATACACGTCCGACGAACGAACCAAAAGAGACGAAAGATCGCATATCGAGGTTTTCGGCACCAGCCTGAAAGGGCTATCACTATATTTAGCACATTTAAATTAATACACACAATGTCCTACAACTCTGGTTGTTAAAATAAATAGATTCTCTGAAAATCATTATTTAATAAAAAAATAAATAAATTGTAATATACTCTTGCATCATTGGTCCAGTGCCAGAAATCGTAACTAGGTTCAGGAGACTAACTTTATTAATAACTTTTAAATAAACATTTAACTTAAAGTATATTATATATATCTACTACTTAAATCGACTTTAAATATGATGCGATTGGGTTCAAATACCCTTATTATATGCAACAAAATATACGAGTATCATGTACCCTCTTAGTATTTACCTATATATTTGATGTTTAATGTAATTTGTACCATTTCACACATTTGCCCAAAATAATTATTTAAGCGATTTCAATTACAGGAGCGGCAAAAAAAAGCTGACGGTTTTAAATGAAAACAATGACGAAAACCGTCAGCTTTTTTTGCCGCTCCCTGTATTTTAAAATTCGTACAATCCCGTATTCTAGTCCATAAATATAATTTATTAGTTAAATAGTCAGTTTAACCCTTTCATTACGGCACGGTTTGAATACAAATTATACTGTCAATTATAAAACTAGTATTTGAAGCATAAATGTACACTTATCTGGTCTATTTTCATATATCACATTGGTTCTTGCATCCTTTAGCTATCAGATGATGCATAAAAAACAATTCTAAAAAATTAGCAAAACGATATATCACGCCAACCGACGTCAATGGTCGGGGAATCTTATGACGGCATACGCCGACAACCGATGCGAAAGGGTTAATACCCAAATAGTGTTCGAAAAAGAACACTGACGCAGTTGTTTGTCTACAGGAACAGTCAGATATTATTAGGATTGTAATTTTAAAAATAATATATTAAATTGTATATACATTTTTATTTATATTACATTTATTCAATCTGACTGAACGCGTTTCTTCTTCCTAAGGAGACATGGTCAACAGTGGCTAAATTTTTTTTAGGTTTCTACAACGATCTATTATATCAACTTAACTTCAGATAAATATTAAAAATTTATTTCAACAGAGTTGGTGTCCTTTAAAAACGACAATACATGCAACGCCATCTACGGGAACCAGCTAAATTCTAAAAAGTAGTTCCATACAATATGTATGAAAAAATTAATTCCTTTATATATTTTTTTCTTTGTTTTTTGTTTCCGCTCCATATTTTGGAGCATATGGACACCGCAAATTGCAGTTTTAACAGTTCTGTAAGCTCAGATTGTCTATACATTGCACCAGAACACATTGTATACCCGGACGTCCACATGGGAACATAAATGGTTCCCGAGAGCCTCCAGGGCAAAGTGCTCGCGACCTTACATAAACAGCCGCTGTGTTACCAGAGAAATATTTAGATGTTCAATTATTTAAGAGTATTTTTAAGGAGATCGGATGATAAGCCCGACGCTCCCCGAGGCCTGGATTTTTTTTGTCTCAGCACTACCGGGGGTGCATGTATAGGGCTTAGATTTAATTAAATCGATTTATTGTAAGAATATCAAGCTTGATCGGGATTTGAACCAACGTCGTCTGGGTGTGAAAAACGCGAAAAATGAGTTATTATTATTTATTTTACTAATAAAATAATGTTTTTATTGTAGTTGAATGATATATTTACTATTTGAGTTCGTAGAGCACTTACTTTGAATATTCAAATTTAATTAAATAGAGTAAGCGGATCGCCAGTGAAATTGGCTAAACAGATATTTATGTTTCCTTATGAACACCCTTTTTGCTGTTATATCCCAACAGTAAAGACCTGTAACGTATATATTTTTATTAGGTTGTTCAAAAAGTAAATTCGTTTTTAACGAAAATAATAAATATCTAAAAAATGTAATCTAAGCGTTTCAAATGATCACGAACAGTCGGTTGGACAAATTTAATCTCTCTAGGCGATGTCATGAGTTGATATTTGCCGTTTTTTGTATCTTCGACTGACCTTCCAGAATGTGGTGCATCATCGATGTCTAAATTGCTGGATCGAAATTTACCAGTCCATCTTTCAGGGGGGGGGTTTGGCCAGTTTTTGGACGCCACCCCAATACTTTTCTTCTCCGTCGACCATCGTCTCTTCGACAGACATGTCCTGCCCATTGCCACTTGAGTGTGCCTATTCGTTGGGTAGCATCCACTACTTGAGTTCTTCTGCGGATATCCTCGTTTCGAATTCTATCTTTTAGCGATACTCCGAGCACGGATCTCTCCATAGCACGCTGGGTGACGTTTATTTTATGGGTAAGACTTGCTGTTAGATTCCACGTATCTGCGCCATAAGTTAATATAGGGAGGATGCATTGGTTAACCCTTTCGCATCGGTTGTCGATATATGCCGTCTAAGATTCCCCTACCGTTGACATCGGCTACTGTGATATATCGTTTGCTACTTTCAGTACTCATTGTGACGTCTGCGGTAGGAACTTGGAACTGCAGTCATTCCCTTTATCAACCTACATGTATTATTTACAGGAATCTGTAAAGTATGTAAATAAATATCGTTAGGTTTCGTCACAAGAGCGATTTTTCTGTAAACCACGTGTTTCAATGCCTCCACATGTATGGAGTTACATACTATAATAGTTTTTTTATGCATCATCTGATAGCTAAAGGATACAAGAACCAGTGTGATATATGAAAATAGGTCAGATAAGTACATTTACGCTTCAAAATATTAGTTTTAAGCAAAAAATATGGTTTGAAAAATTCACGCCGTATTGACGGTATAATTTGTATTCCACCAAGTTGTAACGAAAGGCTTTAAACGTATTAGTTTAAAGATTTGCGGAATTTTCGCTTTAAAAATGTACTTATGTTTTCCAAATGCTGCCCATCCCAGTTGTATACGCCTGTAGTTTTTTTTTTTTGAGAAGACCTAAACAATACATTATCTTAATTACTGAGTCCCTTACGTTCCCAGGTCACTTTGTCATTCATTTTTATGAATCATGCGCCAACCGGTAGACATGAAACAAAGGATCGATCTCTTTGCGTATGTGCATGTATGTAATGTAAACACGGAGAAAAAAATAGTCGCTCTGGCTGGAAATATATTGTATGTACACAAGAATACCGGCTCATATTAAATTTTCGTATATAATGATAACAACTTTTCGGAAAGTCTTTGTATCAGATAATAATATTCTTGATAATTATGACGGAGGCCATTTTTTCAAACACGAGTATAAGCGGGCGATATGTATTTAGTTACGTGTATTACGTAAGGGTTTTTTTTGATGTAGATACATACAGGAGAATACCGACAGATAGTGATTCTGAAGTCTCGTCTGTGGAATTCTATGACGCTTGGTGTATAAAGGCTGAGCGCTGCGTGTGTAGTGTTGATCCGCCAACGTCATAGACTACAGCCCGAGATTCACGCATCATCCTTATTATTACAGGAACTTACTATGAATGGGTGGTCTTCACGGGACGACATTCGTCTACCACCAATTTTAATTAATAGGCTGTGACTGGCATTTTACGGGTGGGGGGTCAAATTTACAGCAACCGGGGGTATTTTAGAGCTCAGAAATAGATTAGAAATTATTTTTTTTTAAATCTCCGTCGGGGATCGAACCCACGACCTTTGGATTGCAAAGCAAACGCTTTGACCATTGAGCTATACCCGCCGGCGAATTTTGAACATTCAAAAAAAATATTATGATCCCTGACCTATATAAGTAAATATGATTTATTTACTTTTTAAATTTAAAATGTCATTGTCAAGAGTTGTCTCTTGCCAATGGTGGATTGAGGAAGGCTACGAGTTAGTCGAAACTGCATTCTCCTAAACAGAGACCCAATGTGATCCATATAAAAACAAGGTAAATAAATAAATATTTAACTTCTTAGGCTTTCACGGCCAGATTTGATATTGAGGCTTTTGGGTTTAGCCGTGTGTGGCGAATTTCTTCTCTCCGATATTTTGACCGCCATTGCAGGGGTCTTCTTCGGGGTTGATGACTTAAGAAGATAACTAGAAGAAGACCCCTGCAATGGCGGTCGAAATATCGGAGAGAAGAAATTCGCCACACACGGCTAAACCCAAAAGCCTCAATATCAAATAAATATTTATTATTTTCAATGTTTAGAGCATTCACTTTGAGATCCATAATAAATTATAAATATTTATTTATTTATTTATTTACCTTGTTTTCACATGGATCACGTAACAAAAGTTCTCTTTTAGGAGACTGCAGTTTCGACTAACTCGTAGTCTTTCTCAATCCTTCTCTAGTTAAGAGATAACTGAGCTGCGTTGTACTTATAAGTGGTGTAACCCATTTTTGTAGGGGGGGAGGGGGTGTGTCTATCAGGTCTTCTATCAAATATGTGTCTCTTCCTTTCCTCAGGCCTTCTATCAAATATGTACTCAGGTGTCTATCAAATATTTATTATTGATAAAGCATCTCAAAGTGAATGCCGAAAACATTGAACAATAAGATAATTGTGGCCATTGTCACTGTTATTTACTTTTCACATCATCATAATGTTAATTTTGCCTGAATATTGTATTTTATTTTAAAAGTTTTTTTTAACTGATGCTATATCATATCTTTTGTATGTAAACTATTGACAGTACATAATGGTATATATATAAGGAAAAACAAAAAAGTACCCTTGAACGTGCCTTATCTATCTTCACATGTTTAGCAATGCAAATACTAATTGTTTTATCTCACAACATCACTTCTAAAAGTTTTTTTTTTACACTATCTACGAATTGTAATGCGTTCATTGTTTTTTTTGATTCTTTGTCGTTACTCTACTCGTTTTTTTTAACCTTTCCTTCCCTGTGATGTGTATCTTCTACACATTGCTTCTAATAACCATCAATATCTCTATAAATATAATAAATACAAGTTTAAGATTTTAGGTATTCCTCTATAGTATATTTATCGGGTACATCGGAGGTATTTTGTGAACGTCGGAAACAAATTCGCGCTGCAAGTGCCTCGATCTTGGGTCTCGAGGATCTGCGGGAAACGCGACACTATATTTGCATCTCACTCTTTCATACTCCACTGTGAAGGAAGAGAGTGGGAGTGGGCCACTCCGGTCTAATTACCACGGCCTAGCCGGTAGTTGCTTTCGAGCTTGAAACCAGAGTGGACCTATGCCCGTTCCGTGAGCGTTGCCAGATGGTTTTTTAATGTTTTCAGCCAATAAATCTCAATTATAACTAATTAAAGGGAATTAGCTATGAATGTTCTTATTTTTCCGATTTAAAATCACTGAATTTTGATTGTATACTGACTACCCAACACCGGAGCGCGCGTTTTTATGTTAGCACCGCAAAGAAAAGGTTAATAAAGTGAAATTGGCTGAAATATTCGATTTCTTTAAAAAAAATTTCTAAAAAAGTCAATAGTGCATTTTATTCGCGGTTTTCTTTAGATCGTGTATTACGAGTATTATTATTATATAATATATAATCACTTTTTCTTTCTGTATCTGTTTTTTTTTATTTTTTCACATCCGTTTCGGATCCGGAACATACCTGTGTGGTCACAAAAACATTCTGACACAATTCAGTCAGCTTTTATTTTTATTGTCCATGACTTTTCTCAAGAGATCTGTGCACCTAAAGGGCCACCTGTGAACGTAATCGTTCCCGACAGCCTCAAGGGCAATAAAACACGGGGAAACGAAAGAGAAGGCTGCTGTAGTATCCGAAACATATTTGTGTTTACTAATTAATATTTTTAAGTATCGGATGATTAGCCTGACACTTCCAGGGCTTGAATCATTTGGTCCTAGATATACTAGGAGGTTCCTATTTTGATAATCACTAGCGTAACTATTCCCTCTCCTGGGTGCATATTCTAAGGGGCGGCTTTTCGTCCAGTATATTTTTACATTAGTCTATTTCGTAAAAAAAAACTAATAAGGATATATATAATTACTAAATTTATGAAAATTTGTAGTTAAAATTTTGGGTGTAGTGCGAGAAAGTTGAAAAATTGCCCCTGGCGGTTAACACCCTAGTTACGCCACTGTATACAAATAATGCCTGGCGGCATAGACCAGTGGTTAACCCTCGCTTTACGATGCTAAAAACTTCCGCGCGTTCCGATGGTGTCAACTCATTACACATTCTGATTTAAAGTGAATAAAATGAGTAGAAATTCTAAAAAATGAAAATATTCAAAGATATCGCTTAATTTTATAATAGTTGATGTCAATAAGCAGTAATAATTGACATTTAATAGCTAAAAACATGAAAAACATCAGACGAAGACCTCAAACGGCCAGACGCACCTTGGCGCGTGAACTTCCGAGAGCTACTAACATTACTTAGCCTGTCGACATATTGATGAGCCAACGCGCATCGAAATTATTTCGAACTAGCCGACTAACTGAGGTTTCCCGTCTCGCTCACTCATATTAGTACGTCAGCGAGAGTGAGGAGTATAGATGCCGCCGCATCTGTGTATTTTTTAATTTTATTTTCGCACACACTTCCGGCAGGTGCAATGATTCATGACAGTTGACGCGTCTTGATTGTAGTGGTGAATTTATTCCGGATTTTAGAAAAATATTTCCTGCTCCCGATAGTGCCTATTATTATAAATATTTTTTTTTTTTCAATACGTAAATGTATTAAGGAGGAATACCTAAAATCTGAACCCTGTGTGTATTATATTTACAGAGATATTTAAGTTATTACAAGCAATGTGTAGTCGATAGACATCACCGGGGAGGAGAGGTTAAAGTGTTTGTTTCTCATTTAGACGCCGTTTTTTCAATTCCCGACCAAGCTTCATTTTCTTCAAATCGATTTAATTGAGCCACCCCTTAAGGACAAAACCCTTAAGAAAAAAAATTCCAGGAGCATCTGGTTTATCATCCGATCTCCTTAAAAATACCCTGATAATTGAACACCCAAATATTTCTCTCTAACAATTTTTGGTGTTCATATGCTCCAAATATGGAACGGATATGGTAAAAAAAAGAAATAATTGTTTAGTAAAAAAAAAGTATAAGTAGTCCACTTAGTTGCATATATTTTTTGATTTATACTTTAGGTAAAGAAATAAAAAAAACATTAATTTTACAATTTAAAGATTTGATAGCAAAATTAAAATTTCATGGAAATTGATCATGTGATGAATGCAATGCTAATAGTCTTTCTTGGTTGCTTTTCAGCGTGAACGTAAACAGCGTAAACTATATTCCGAAGAATGGGCGTTGGGTGACGAAGAGGCGGCCGAGGGGGGCCGCGGTTTCTCTCTGGTCGACAAACTGGACAGCGCCCGCTTTGAGCACACGGGGGCCGTGAGGGAGATGCTGGGCCCGGACCTGACCGTGGCTCATCTGCAGCGCCACGGGTTCAGCACGCCGCTAATCTTCAGGGACAAAGCCGGCCTGGGCATCAGGTACCAACTTCAGACAATTGTATACTATATTACTTTCATCACTAACACTGATCTGCCAATCTTTCTCAATTTAATCATTTTCTGATATCCCTGTCTATTGTCGGATTGTCATTGGGATGCGTGTTGGATAGATGAGGATCAGGTCACTAAAGCAAAGAACTTATCGAGAAGCACATTGGCATTTATTTTAGGTGAAATACTAAAAGACTATCAAACTTCAGTCTTCTACCCTAGACAACAATGATGTGTCCGGGCAGAAAGTGACCCCGGATGGCAGGAGTTACAGTCATAGCGCCTGTAAAGGACATAGCGGCCATATGGAGAACTATCCACTTTCACGTGTGTAGCGGCTGTAAAAATCAGATAGACAAAATGGCGGCTCCATGCGCTGCGCTTCTCATAAGAATATAAATTTAAAACTTAGGCTAACATTTTCATAATTGCGTGTCAGATGAGGGAACAAAAGTATGATATAAAAGATTGCATATCAAGGCTTTTCGGCACGCTAATGCATCAGCTGTTTAATTTTTTATTCTATTATGAAATATATCTATAATTATTATTATGTTGTTTATTTTTTTCAACGCTTTTTCCAGAGTTCCTACTACAAATTTTACTATCAACGACGTCAGGATGTGCGTCGGATCCAGGAGGCTGCTGGACGTGATGGACGTCAACACGCAGAAAAATGTTGAAATGACAATGAAGGTAAAATACTATTGTAAATTACGAGAAGTGAAAAATCCATGCCCTATCGTTTTGCCAGAAAAAATATCGAAATATCAACGCCTTTTTTGTTGTTGTAGGAAATAGTATTACTAATATAAGGGTATTAATTAAAATAAAGGTCACCCAGAGTGCTATGGAGAGATCCATGCTTGGAGTGTCTCTAAAAGACAGAATCTGAAACGAGGATATCCGCAAAAGAACTTAAGAATGGAGGCTACCCAACGAATAGGCATACTCGAGTTGCAGTGGTTAGGACATATCTGTCGAAGAGGCGCCCGAGAACTGGCAAAGGAAGTGTTGGCCAAACCCTTCAAGATTGACTGATAACATCAGAAAAATAGCGGCGGATGGAGGTTGATCAAAGAGGATGGAGACTAATGTGGAAGGTTTTCAGGGGAGGGTTCAACAGTGGATAGACGTATGACGATGATAAGGGTATTAATGTGTTTTGTGTTGGTCGTGTTTGCAGGAGTGGCAGCGCTACTACGAGGACCCCAACAAGGAGCGGCTGCTGAACGTCATCTCGCTAGAGTTCTCTCACACGCGCCTCGACAACTACATCCAGTCCCCGCGCATCGTCCGCCAGGTGGACTGGGTGGACTCTGTGTGGCCGCGACATCTCAAAGAGCAGCAGGTGAAGATCAACACCAGAAGAGAATCCTAGAAATTTAGATTTTGCTTGTCAATTAGTTTTACAGTCACCAACAATACGATGCATTTTTTTAGTATATGAACAAATGGCGTATAATATAAACTACACAAATAGAATTAATGAAAAAAATAAGTAAAAAGTGTAATGATTTGTCCAAAGGGGTTCTATAGTTGTTATATTCAAAACTGTTAATTAATTTGGCACTATATTTGTTGATATTGATAACGTATGGATCGACAGTCAGTGTGTTATGGCTTTTTTTAAATATAGCAGTCTGCTCATAGTGCTATGAAAGTGGGATGATGTTGAAGGCGACATTAGATAAAAATAAATTTGCTTTTTGTATACTTGTGAGGAACATAACAATTAAATTTCTATAACATTAAGGTTATAAACTGACAATACTTGGTGAAACTGCATAATTATAATTTTAGAATTAATTTTAATTAAAAAATTAAATTAAAAATATTTAGTTTTGATTCACAATTTATTTTAACGATTACATGTTTCGGCCTTCCTGAAGACCATCTTCAATAATTGTGAATCAAAACTAAATATTTTAAATTTTTAAATTAAAATTAATTCTAAAATTATAATTAAATTTCTATAAAGACCGAAGCACTGTAGATTTGAGCATTGATGATTTTTTAGTGTTTATAAATCAACGATCTTTCCTTTAACATATAATCAATTTAGTTTATGGATTGATTGCATTCTGGGTACATCAAACTCGAAAATACATTTTTTAACATGAATTTATAAGCTTTGTAAATTTAATTAGCGAATTTTATATTGAATGTTGAGAAAATCCAATTTTTGCCAAATCTGAAATGCTGATGTTGGGTGTACTAGCAATAACTTCAGCCCTTTTAATAATTTCTCATGTTTTTGCTGAGAGAATCTATTTTTCTTTTCCATGTTTAATTAATCTCGGTTTATACGGAAAGCCACTGATTTAATTGTTTGTATTTTGATTTTCAGGTGGAGTCGACCAAACTTGATTGAGGACATGATGTACCCGAAGGTGCAGAAGTACTGCCTCATGTCCGTCAAGGGCTGCTACACAGACTTCCACGTGGACTTTGGGGGAACCTCCGTTTGGTATCACATCCTCAAAGGTAAACTTCCACAAACCATTTATACAATATAGCAATCAAACAATCTGTCATATACAATGGTGTGCCATGAATTACTTTATATTCAAATCTGATTGAATTTGTCAGAATGTTATGAAAGTTTTTGCTATCTTCGCTATAGGAATCTGTTGGCTACAATTGGAACTTACAAGTGTTTTCAGCAAGACTGAAGCACTTATCATACCATTAAAATGAATCTTTGCAAATAGTAAATGATATATTACTTGAAAAACTGATTTCTAGAAAATTAGAACAAAATTAGTCACAATTAGAAGCCAAAAGATTTATTTTTATAAGGATATTTGAAGTATCATGTGTACACTCATAAACCAACGACACTGCTTCAATTATATATATATATATAATTTGCCGGCGGGTATAGCTGAATGGTCAAAGAGTTTGCTTTGCAAGTCAAAGGTCGTGGGTTTGATCCCCAACGGAGATAAAAAAAAAGGATTTTTAATCGATTTCTAAGCTCTAAAATACCCTGGTTGGTGTGAATTTGATCCCTCACCCGTAAAATGCTAGTCATAGCCTATTAATTAAAACTGGTGGTAGACGAAAGTCGTCCCGTGAAGACCACCCATTCATAGTAAATTCTGTAATAATAAGGATGATGCGTGAATCTCGGGCTGTAGTCTATGATGTTGGCGGATCAAAACTCCACATGCAGCGCTTAGCCATATGCACTATGGTAAGTGTCATAGAATTCAACAGATGAGACTTCCACGGAGAATTACTATTACCATCTGTCAGTATTCTCCTGTATGTGTTTACATAAAAAAAAGTAAATGCAATGATTATAGAAGAGGTCTCGACAATCGCGTAATCGATTAGAAGAATGCCAAAGTGGAATTTTTCTCACAGATATTATTCATTGACTTGATCAATGCCTTAACAAGCTCTCTTTTCAGTCAACTGTGGTCTGATATCAGTGACTTGTATGTGAAGATATCTGAAACTCTCAAACCAATTCGTAATATCAATAGATACCACTACAAACACCTGAGTCTTGATTTTTTTTTTTTAATATATTAAATAACTTCTTAGGTTATCACCTTCCAGATTTGATATTGTGGCTTTTGGGCTTAGCCGTGTGTGACGAATTTCTTCTTTCCAATATTTCGACTGCCATTGCAGAGGTCTTCTTCAGGGTTGATGACTTAGTTGTAAGTTTGTGTCAGGAGGTAGCACATACTCAAAAAGCTGTACAGACAAGCAAGGACAACCACAGTCCGACATGACGTTCGTGGAGATACTCTTCTTAGAACATACTCACCGCATACGATTCTCGGACATGACGTTCGTGAAGGTACGTTATGTTGACAGCTAAACTACCTCCTGACACCAACTCACAACTAAGTCATCAACCCTGAAGAAGACCCCTGCAATGGCGGTCAATATATTGGAAAGAAGAAATTCGCCACACACGGCTAAACCCAAAAGCCACAATATCATATTAAATATTGTATAAACCATTTTCATGACAAGTTTATTTTCGGTATTATAATATTGTATGGTATTTATGAATGTTTTTATTATTGATGTTTGACTTGATGGTGTGATGCATTGTTTTAGGAGCCAAGGTGTTCTGGCTGATCCCTCCCACGGAGCGCAACCTGCAGCTGTATGAAAAGTGGGTCCTCTCGGGGAAGCAGTCGGACGTCTTCTTCGGAGACACTGTGGAGAAGTGCATCCGAGTCCATGTCAGTACACAACACAAAGTCTAGATCTCTATTGCCACTAAAAGTACTCCAATTAGCAGATATGAATTTTGGATTAGAATTTGTTAATCGATTTTTGGGGAATTAATATAGACTAATATATTTCATAGTAAACAAATATATCGGATATTGGCTATAGTCTTTAACTGCAATCCAATATATTTTATATTCCATTATATAGTAAGTTAATTTTGAACATTACACCAGTAGAATGAAGCTGTAATATGAGGCTACAAATTCCATGTAAATCTCATGACCGCCATAGATGTCATAAGCACTGAATGGGTTTAAAATGTATTTCAATCTAAATTTATAGTCTAAAAATCAGTTAATAAATTTGTCAAATGTATACAAAAGTATTAAATTATTTTAAAAAAACTAAAATAAGAATAATATCACTGCAACTTACTGTTCGGGCAAAACTTGCCTAAACAAAAGTGAACCTAGGTCTCTGCTGAGACTGAAGGATAGTCTCTGTTCTCTAACTGGGTTATTTCATGTAAAAATTGTGGATATTTATAATTGAACATGCTTTAAAACTTTTATAAACATCTTGGCGTCAATATTTGTTTATGTTGGTTTTCAGCTGTATGCGGGCAACACTTTCTTCATCCCAACGGGCTGGGTGCATGCCGTGTACACTCCCAGTGACTCTCTGGTCTTCGGAGGAAACTTTCTCCACCAGTTTGGCATCGAGAAGCAGCTCAAGATCGCTCAAGTCGAAGATTCCACCAAGGTACGTCTCAGACTTAAACCAAAATGTAATACTTATAAATGTCAATAAAAAAGACGTTGATTTTTTATTTATTTTCTTGTTTTCTCAGGTGCCTCAGAAATTCCGCTACCCGTTCTTCACGGAGATGCTCTGGTACGTTTTGGAGCGCTATGTTAATGTGCTGTTGGGGCGCTCGCATCTGCTGAACGCTGATGGGGAACCTGAACCCTCGGCGGAGCCTGCCGCAGCACCTACAGCCCCTGAGGAAGGATCAACTGGAGAGTCTGGTGATCCATCGGCTCCGAAGGATGAGAAGGCAAAGATCAAGACTGAGGCGGAGGCCGGAGATGCCAAGCCACACGTCCATCTCACGCAACAGGAGCTGCACGGATTGAAGGTACACTATTTGATTCATTATCATATCTCCTCAAACAATAACTACATGTCATTATTT
Organism: Glossosoma conforme; assembly: GCA_022606575.1. Classification (NCBI taxonomy): domain Eukaryota; kingdom Metazoa; phylum Arthropoda; class Insecta; order Trichoptera; family Glossosomatidae; genus Glossosoma; species Glossosoma conforme. The sequence goes on along the minus strand of JAGTXR010000020.1, from coordinate 2,089,040 downwards.
TTGATTTTTCACCTGATAGATTAACCTGTGTGATTTTTCTTATATTAAATATATATAAAAAAAATACTTAAAAGTGATTAACATGCAAGTCAGAACCAAGCAGCAGTTGAGGAAGATCCTCTCCAAAAAAATGGCAGACTCCCAGGCGACAACACATAATACGTATCCTGTTCTCATGGATGATGCACTCCATCAGAGAATGTTTAACTGTCTGTTGTATGAACTCTCTAAATATTCCGTGTCCAGTATACGCCTTTGTGGGATGAAAATCAACAAAACTCTACTCTTGTCTGGTGCTGTAACTGGACGGTATGTCATAGACAAAGACAAAGACAGTAGACCAGGTGATAAATGACAATAAAAATTATTAAATTTGCATTTAAAGTAGATAAAAACTAATTTGACATTAAAAAACTTTTACAAACACTTGTTTTTGCAGGCAATAGTGATGTACCTGCACCAGCTGCCGGCCAACAGGAAGAACGTTCCGGAACTCCTGGGCGACCCCATCGCGCTCATCCGTGACGTTCGAACCCTCGTGGAGAAACATCGCCACGACTCCCGGGAGCAAGCCGTCACCGGTATAGCCGTGCTGCCCAGTGAGTAGACCAAAACCATATTAAATACATAAGACGGTAATGGAAAAATCAAGAATGGGCAAGCGTTGTATGTGGAATGTTGATGTAATGCAATCATTAGAATATAGAACGGCATTTATGCAGCATCCATTTCATTAAACAAGCGGTATCTGATAAAAAATCTTCAGTATAATATAGTTATTTGAGAATATTTCGGAGGATGTTGTTTTCTCTTTTTTTCATTGCAGTGATATAGGAACTGAGCCTCATATCCATGTGGACTGTATGTGTTCTATGAGTACGGTTCACAATGTCTGCAATTTTTTTATGACTAATGAAGAAAGGACAAATTGGACACAATCGCATCTTCTAGTCGGTTTGTTTACTGTTTCCATCTCCAATCCTTGTGTGTTGATCTGATGTTTCACTTCATTCATTATTATTACATTGATACTCATTGTTTAACCCTTTCCGATCCAATAAAAAAAATCCCCACCAGGTCCACAATTGATTTTCAGAAATTCAGGAGAATTATTATTTTCATTTTTTTTTTAATAAAAATTGAATGTGGTAAAAATTAATTTTATTTATCAAATATATATGCTCATAATGACGTAGAAAATGCGTCGAATGACATTCGATGTTGGATCCATGCGGAAAAATCGATGTCGAATTAGATTCGACATTGGATCGGAAAGGGTTAAGATTAGTCGCATACACCTTCGCTACCTTCCTACGTCTTTACAAATCTAGGTGTTCAAATATGTTCCTTCCAATCGAAACTTTTTATTGAACTGAGAACTTGCATTAAAGACAGTCTAGAAGGTTTTTTTTTACCAGATTTACCCATAACTTGTTAACTGCCATCATATTTCGCATATCTGCAACCTAAAATACCATATGGAAAAAATGATTTTCAGGGTCACAATCATTATGTAAAAACGCATAGATTTTTACCAAACCACGAAAACAACAGTAATATTAAAGACTTCAAGTAACACGCCACTGCACACAACCATTTAATGCGAACGCCGACGCAAGCATACTCGATACAAAATGTACGCAATCGACAACCCCGATCGGGGCTTGTAGCGCTTTGTTTGAGTAGCCAAAGAGCCCCGATCGGGGTTCGTGGCAGTCAACGAGTTAAGGTCTCTATCTGATTCTGATTCCTCAATAATTGTTATAAGAAGCCATCCTTGATACCGCCAATATAATGACTTACATATTTGACTAATATTGAAGTGATATCCATTCCAGCTCCGGACGAAGTCATTAACGAGCGAGTGAAGAAGTCTGGCCTGAACAAGGGCAGCGGCAACATGCGTGGCCCGCGGGGATCATACAAGAAGTCTCCCGGGGCCCCGCCCGTGGAGAGGCCAGACAAGACTGGGGCGCTTCGCCGCAGGAGAACCAGGTATAATATAATACACAACAGTAAAAATCATAAACTAATGAAGCACTTTGTAATTTAAACTCAAAAGTAAAATAAAAGACACGAAAGATCTTAGTTTCCTTTTTAAGCATGAAAATAATGTTTTTTGAGTTCCAACATTAATTTTCATCAAGCTTTGTGGTCCTATTTTGAATCAGATTTGATATCCATTTCGTTCCGTCGAGTCTTTTGTTATGTTTAACCTTTTGAGCGAGGCAACTTTTTTTGTGAGTTTGTTAATTATCAGAGTGTGCTGATGGATTGTGTCTTTCAGGTGCAAGAAGTGCGAGGCTTGCCAGCGCACCGACTGTGGAGAGTGCGTCTTCTGCCAGGATATGGTCAAGTTTGGTGGACCGGGGCGCGCCAAGCAAACCTGCAATATGAGACAGTGCCTGCAGGTAACAACAACACACAGTCTTATTATCCCTCCATGGACGAGTATGACCACATGATTACATTGTTCTGTACTTACCCCTACTTTGATCCTTTTTCTACATGAACATCGTAGCTATCACTCAATTTCAGTTTAAGAGGCTCTGTACCATTGTTATCCAGCAGCTGCCGCAGCGATAACAACTACTAAACACTCTCGCTATTTATTTTATATTTTGTTAAATTATTTTCATTAAAAAGGACATTTCACTTGTTTTTCATCATCGAATTTAACTATATGTGACCCTGTAAGAATGATCATTATCATACAGTAATGTAGATGTGTTGTTAATAAAGCATTCTGATTTTCAAAGAAAATATATAGATATATCAGATTACATGTTCATTGAATATTGCTAAAATCTCTGATTTATTTATCAAAAAAATTCTGGCCTCTGGACAGTTCAATACCAGACATCAAAAAAGATCAATGAAACGAAATTTTGCATTGGATTAGTCACACTGATAGTCTCTACCCACAGCTCAATGCAACAATAAACATTACATATTTCAACAGGTGTTTAGAGCGGAGCTCTAGCCAACTCACATTAATGTTTGTTTCATCAATTTTATTAATAAATGTAATGTTTTCAGCCCATGCTGCCGGTGACTGCGTCTTGTGCCGTGTGTCATCTTGACGGATGGATGCAGACTCCGGTGGCTCCACAGGCCAAGGGAAACACAGGTAAGGAACATAACCTGATAATCATATTGAATCAGTTAAAAAAAGACCAAGAGTTATTTAATTTATTTTAATTTTTTATTTATAAAGTTTGTGAAATTTCAGAAGCATGCACAGTTAATGCGATGTTCTTCTTTTATAAATATAAAGGAATGTCGTGTTAGCTACACCATTATAACTCAAGAACAACTGGACCAACAACTGGTTGTATGCATTATCATTTTGCACAAAACGCCATCTCTGTTTAAATAAATTTTAGTATTCATTCGAACTTGATAAAAAACTGAATTTGTTTCAGTGAAAATAAGTGAACTCATTATCGTTATTTTCCGTCATCATCATCATTGAAATTTCATGGTTTTACTTTGTATGTTTGCAGGTCGTTGTGGTCCCTCAGCCCTCATGGAGTGCGCCGTGTGTTACTCCATCTCCCATCCTGTCTGTGTCGGTCCTGGAGGCAGCGCCCCCAGCGAGGATCTACCCAACTCCTGGGAATGCCCGCAGTGCACCAATATGGGTCTCAACCACGACTACAGGGTCAGTCTTACCCTATCATATATTAGAGAGAAAAATTCTCATTTAAGGCCTTCCCTAGACCATCACTTACATGGCTCAAAATTTCAATTATTTTGTTTCAATTAGTGGATTTTTTACTACACCTAATTTATATTAAACCAGTTTCGTAATATTTTCCAGCCGCGTCACTTCCGTGCTCGTCAAAAGTCGTCTGATCTTCGCCGGATGTCAGTCTCGTCAGACGCCAGCTCCATCCACCCGCAGAGGACTTCAGCGCAAGGTCTAGACACGCCTTTGTTGAGAGGTATCCTTTTTACAATCAATGTCTTAATACAACACATACTTCTTATGATCTGTATTACCTTCTTAAATCGATTCATTTATTAATTTTTACTCATACTTAAATTTGGATTTAGACTAATATATCACATGTAAAATGTGACAAATGTCCAATGATTTGAATACCAGGACTTACATCAATATTTCATATGCAGAGTTCAGTTGTACTTAAAATGGCAATCATCATAGAATATACATATCTCCGTTACTGTCTTGCAGTATTTTCCTGCGTAAATAAATATTCTCATGTGTTTACATAAATAAAAGTTAATAATCGGGAGTAGTGGGTGTGGTCTATTTGAATACATCAAAATTGCAATATAAAAAAAATGTATATATATTTGGATCAGGTATATAGAGTATATCAAGACCAATACTTACTCTTTCAGAATGCACGTGATGTAATACTTAAAAAGAGTTAGAATATCTGTTGCTTTTTTTTATTTAATGTTTTTTCTTTTAATTTGTAGATATCAAGCAAGAGGTGGATGACAAGTCTCAGTCGCTGAAGCTAGAGAACGGTTCTTCGCCCGCCTCGCCTGGTGATCGCCGCGCCTCGCCCAGCGCCTCACCGGCTCTGGAACTCAAGCGCCGCCGCTCCACAGAGGAACCCTCCGAGGGCAGCGCCGACCCTCCCCGCAAGCTGGCCCTGCGCACACAGCTCGCACATCAGCTCTGCTCCAACTCCACCAAGGTTGAAATACAGCTCATCATCAAACTAAGCCATTAACAATTTTTAATAATTTATACAAATCATAATTTCATATATAATAAAAAAAAAAACTTTCATATCCCTGCATACGCTAAACGACCCCCAAAACTTGCTAGCTATAGACTGATGCAATCTAATCTCTTATTGTGTCATGCATAAAGGAATGGGGTTAAAAAATACAAAATGTTCCAGTATTAAGTACATGTAATACTGGGCAAATATTGGTTAAATGAATTTTACTTTGAGATAAATTATGATTTTATTGCAAAGTATTTGTTCATTTGTAAGAAGATGTATGATATGATTTTGTGGATAACCGGGATAGATGTGTATGCAAAATAAGTTTATACTCTAGGTTACTACAGCGGGCCCCATGGGGGGAACTGAGGGGTAATTCTAGGCCTGGCAGAATAGCAGATTTTTTTTTTCAAATAAATACCTAAATGATTTATTTTTTGGAATAATTTTATTCTCAAAATACTTACTGAAATTAAGATTATACTGTCATATTTTAATTTATTTTTTTTGATGGATGTTTTATTGCTAATAAACTGACAAGTAAAAAAACATTGATGACAATACAACAGGTTTGTCTCTCTTATAAGAATTATTTAATAAATATTAATTACTTAAAAATTTAAGCACAGTGGCACCTCGAGATACGAGTTTAATTAATTTCATAAACATGCTTGTATGTCAATTTGCTCACATTTTGAAACCAAAAGTATTCTCGTATTTTAAATCAAAACTTTGTTCTCTCTAAGGCTCGTATCTCAAATATCTTCTATGTAGGGCACTCATATTTCGAGGTACCACTGTATTTGCGTATCTTATAACAATATAAGTAAGAATATTAAATAAAATATAAAGAAGCCTTGTGTAATCTGTACCTGAATGGGTCTAATAAGTTTAATTAAGTGTGCAAGCTCAAAACGGATTATATATATTTCTGGTGTTAGCTTGTCAGTGTTACTCACTGCGATGGTGTGTTGATGTTCCAGGTGCTGAAGAGGCCCATGTACCCGGTGCGGCCGACCCAGCTGAGCGCCACCAACAGCGGTGGAGCTCTCTGCCTGGAGCGCCGCTGTGTGCTGTCGCTGTTCCGCTTCCTGTCCCCTAAGGAGCTGGCCACCTGCGCCCTCGTCTGCAAGACCTGGGCCAGATACTCGGTGAGTGATGACCATGAACACTGACCTCGTGGCAGCTTAACCCAAGTCATTCTCGACTATTGTGTTTCTTGATATACTGATTTTCGGGTCAATCTTTCTTTTTGTTTGTGGACTAGCATCAACTTAGCTTGAAGGTTTACTCAAATTTTTGAATTTTTATATAATTTTTACCAAAACTGGGAATTTGAGTTTTTTTAATTTCTATTTATGGCTTACTTTATTTAAATGACTTACTTTTATTAATATATATTCTTACATAATAATAAAAGAGTAGAGCAACCCTCAAGGACAAAAAATATGTCCAAGCCTCAGGAGCGCCGAGCTTATCATCCGATCTGATAATTGAACACCCAAATATATTTCTCTGGTACTATAGCCGCAGTTTATGCAAGTTAGCAGGCTTTTTGCCCGGAGGCTCTCGTAAACCATATATTTTCCCATGTAGATCTCCGAAATACAGGTGTTCCGGGACAAGACATAGACAATACGAGCTTACAGAACTGTAAAACTGCAATTAGCGGTGGGCATATGCTCCAAATATGGAGCAGGTGTAAATTAAAAAAAATCTATTAACCTTTAAACGCCCAGTGGTCCCATACGGGACCGCAGATTTATTATTATTATTATTATATTAGTATTTGTATAGCGCTCTTTTATGACCGAATGATCATTCCAAAAGCGCTTCTTGCCTCTCTGAGTAAAAAGGTGGGTCTTGAGTCTGCTTCTGAAGGATGCCTCCGCTTTAAGCTCTCTTATGCTTTCCGGTAGTGAGTTCCAGGCCATTGGCGCAGCGTAGCTGAAAGCCCGATTGCCAAAGACCGTGCTAGGACTACCTCCCGTCAGCTGCAGGGTGCTTCTATTTGCTCTAGCCGATCTGAGTGTCTCTCCACGCACGCTTATTTCTGAAGGCTTAATAAGTTCTGTCAGATAGCCCGGTGTAGTTCCGTTGAGTGCCTTGTAAGCTAAGAGGCATAATTTATACTGGATTCTAGCCGAAACTCTCAACCAGTGCAGTCGGTGTAGTATTGGAGTAATGTGACAGAATTTGGGTGCGTTGTAGACTAGTCGTGCCGCTGCGTTTTGTAACGACTGCAATCGATTTAATTGTTTGGCTGGCTGGCCTGCGTGCAGTGCGTTGCAGTAGTCCATTTTGGAGACTATAAACGCATTTACCAAACTCTTTGTAGCGTCTCTGGGTAAGCATCTTTTTACCGACCGTATCTGCCGCAGGTTAAAAAATCCAGATTTCACCGTTTTTGTAATATTACCGCTAAGATTGAGGAATTGGTCAATTTCTACTCCCAGCAGCTTGACGCTTGTAGAAGGGATGACATCATTACCACAAATGGCCAAGGGTTGTAAGTCCAATAGATGTTGTCTTCGAGCTGTGGCCATAAAGAGTATTTCCGTCTTTTCCGGATTAAGAGCGAGCCTATTTGCTGACATCCACTGTCCGATCTCCTCTATACAGCCGACCATCCTTTCTTTCATGTTGCCAATTTCCTCGGGTCCACAAGAAGAGTAGAGCTGGCAGTCATCTGCGTAGCAGTGTACTTTTATTTCCCATCTCTCAGCAATCTCCTCAATTTCTTTGGTGTATAGAATAAAGAATAATGGGCCGAGAACTGAGCCTTGTGGGACACCACATGATAGAGTAGATGGTCTCGACATTTTATTCTGTAGACAGATGGTTTGCTTACGGTTTTCTAGGTATGACTGAAACCAGTCTAGGGCCTTTCCAGATATACCGTAATGTATTCTTAGTTTCCTTAGAAGGATAGCATGGTCTACAGTGTCGAACGCTGCACTCATGTCTAGAAGAGTCATCATTGCGATATTTCCCTTTTCTATAGTTGTTATCAGGTCTGAAAGAAGTCGCACTAGGCCCTTTTCTGTGGAGTGGTATTTTCTGTATGCCGATTGCTTCTTAGCAAAGAGATTGTTGCATTCCAAGTATTTTGTGAGTCTTAGAGCCACAATTTTTTCTATTACTTTGGAAACGAACGGCAAATTGGAGATTGGTCGGAAATTTGACAGATCCTTTGAGTCTAGTTGCGGTTTTTTCAGAACTGGTGTCACTAAGGCCTCCTTTAATAAAGAGGGGACTTTTCCGCTTGTGAGTGATTTATTAATAATTCCAAGAAGCCACGGGACAAGTTCTTTCTCACATTTTTTGAAGAGCCAAGTTGGGATTGGGTCAAGTGCGCATTGTTTGTTTGGAGCACTGTTAATAAACTTGGTAAGTTCTGCAACAGTTGTCTCTTTAAGAGTGTTAAAACTGTAAGCAGTCCCCCGTGAGTCCTGGTAGCCGGCGGAACCAGTTCTGTCGCGGATTCTGCTAATTTTTTCACCAAAAAAGTCTGAAAATTCCTCAGGTTGAGCTTCCGTCATTAACCTATCTTGTTGGTTGCCACATATTTTGTTAATGTTTTCCCAGAGTCGTCGTGATTTGTGTCGTTCAATGCCCTATGGTCCCATACAGTAGTGGTTATGGTTCATTTCACAATCTAATAACATTAATTTGTAATAATAGTACTAAAGTAAGTTGATGGAAGAATCTATTGTGAGACGTAACATTACAAACATTGGCCTGCTAGGGCATCGAACGACGTTTGCGGATTTGCGGTCCCGTATGAGACCACTGGGCGTTTTAAGGTTAATTAGAAATGTATTGGTTAAAAATCACTTCTCTTAACAACGATGAAATATCTCTGTAATGTGAATTGTCATAAAAAAAATAGAAATAATATATTTTTTGTATCGGTTTACAGGTGGAGCCGGTTTTGTGGAAGAACATGTCGTTTGTCCAATGTCGGTTGACCGCGGCTCACTTGACAGGCATCACTGGCCGTCAGCCGCAAGCGCTCGGCCTCGAATGGAGTCAACTGGCACGGCGACAGCTGGCCTGGCTGGTGGCGCGACTTCCTGCACTGCGTTCACTGTCACTGGCCGGTTCTCCCGGAGCAGCGGCTGCAGCTTTAAGAACTTGCTGTTGTCCTCCACTGCTGACGTTGGACCTGAGTTTTGCGCCCGGGCTGGGAGACGCCTGTCTCCGTGATGTGTTGGCCGCGCCTCAGGACTCTCGCCCGGGACTCACAGATTCTAAATCACGTCTGCGTCACTTAAAGCTGCTCCGGCTCGCCGGGACAGACATCACCGACGTGTCACTTAGGTACACTTATTCAAATTTGATCCTAAAAATACTTGCAGTATCGGAAATCATTAGATGACTATTAACGCGTTGTGGTTTTAGCATTAAAGAAAGCATTAAGGGCAATTTGGAAGATTGCCCCTCCTTCCCCCACAAACAATGAACCATTTGCAAACCCAATGATCGTTCTGTATTCAGCGTGGACTTGCTCCTTTCAATAAATTAACATGTATTGTATTAAGAGGCGTTTGTTGTAAAATATAACGATGATGGTTATATGATGGTAACATGGTATAAATACAATTTATTCTATGCATCAGTTCGGGCAGTAAATGGTCGAGTAGTCAAGGGTAATGAACAAAGAGCAATGCTTGGTTCCATAGCTCGCTGGTTTAAATCGCGCTCTTGCCAAAATTTTTTCTGATCGAACTGATGCGTATAAAGAATTTTGATGTATAGTATGTGTATATTTAATTACTAATAAAATATAAATTTATTAAGATTCAATCAATTTATTCACAAGCATTTAACTACTTAAGGAAAAATAGGAATGACACGGAACCAGGATTGTTATTCGAAACTAGTGGTGGAGGAATGAGGAGCAGATGGACAACACAGATTTTTTCAGAAGCACATTTTGACAAACCTGACAAACTTGATATTGTGGCTTTTGGGTTTAGCCGTGTGTGGCGAATTTCTTCTTTCCGATATTTCGACCGCCATTGCAGGGGTCTTCTTCAGGGGTCTTCTTCAGGGTTGATGACTTTGTTTGACAAACTTGACAAACTTTCGGCCCGGACCGAGTTACATGCTTTTAGGCACCGGGCCGACCACAATCCGACACTCGCCGCGATCGAGGGACAACTAACTGGACACTAAGCGCTCGTAGTGGGCGACAGCCCAGCGCCGCAGTGTTGATCTACAGCAACTAATCGCGCACCAATGACAGACAGCCACGTACAATACTAATGACACACGTGTTATCAGACTTGTAAAAAAACAAACAATTCAATTTGAATTGATGGATGATTGTAGATATGTGACGCAAGCCTTGAATGTGCTGACTGAGCTGGACCTGTCCTCCTGCGCCCGCATCACCGACGCCGGAGTGAAGCAGCTGGGCTCGGCGCACAGCCTGGAGCGCCTCAGCCTGGCCGGCTGCCGGCTGCTCACCGAGGCCTCGCTGGACCACCTCAACACCTGCACAGACCTCGTCAGGTAAACACTAACCTCCACACACACTGATACATTTACTTTCAAATATTATTAAGTCCAATCAATGTTCAGTTGATCAATGTTCCCTCTAAGAGGAGAGGTTGGCTGCGTACAAAATTTAAATGCTGAGGTCAATCAAGCCAATGCATGTTAAAACTTCATTTTTTAGCGCTAACCCGGGAGAAGTGCCTGGGGGTTTTCAAACTACTGTGCAGCATGCGTGCACTTGCAGCTTAGAGTGAATATTGCCCGTGATGCTTGTTAAATTCAAATTGTCTCAAAGCCGCTTAAGTTATTTTACAGAAAAGGTTTGAAAGATGCTGGCTGCTGGACTTGACATTTAGACCTTATTGTGGAAGACGTCTAGTGTAAATAAACTGACATAAGCCTTTAACGTTCCAAATTCTGTTTTTCACAAGTAAATTCTTCCATCATTTTAAAAATACATAACCATGAAGGCTGTTGAAAAAAATGGTATGTTTTCCATCGTATTTATTGGCTCTGTATTAACCTTGAAACGCCCAGTGGTTTCCTTACGGGACCGCAGATTTGCGTCGTTCAATGCCCTACGGTCCCATACAGGAGTGCTTATGGTTCATTTCACAATCGGATTACATTAATTTGTAATAATAGTATTAAAGTAAGTTCATGGAAGAATCTATTGTGCGACGAAACATTAGAAACATTGGCCTGCTAGGGCATTGAACGATGCAAATTTGCGGTTTCGTATTGGAACACTTCTAAAGGCTAATCTTCTACGGTCCTTATTAAATTGCAAGCCTTCCTTAGCGAGACAAACTTACTCCAAAACTATCTACGATTGTGACTATCAAAGATGCATGTGACGACTTATGTATGTTTCTTCATTTGTCAGGTTGGACCTGCGGCATGTGCCGCTCGTGTCGACGTAGGCCGTCATCAAGTTTGCCTCCAACTCGAAGCACGACCTCTGCGTCAAGGATGTCAAACTCGTCGACCGGAGAAAAGCTAAATGATGTCCAGCGAACGTGGGAGAGGGGGAAGAGCCGGGGCTGGAACAGGAGCAGGCCGCCTCTGCTGCACAGGAACCCTCCCACCCGGGGGAGGACTCCCCACCGCCTCCGCCCTCCCCCGAAGACTCTTGCGTCAGCGGCGCTTGAAGAGATACCCAACAACTACAAACCTTGGCTCATGACTATTGACTCTCCATTTTTCATTCTGCCGCCATACAGTTCCGTTAGCTGCACTTGCTCCACTTAATATATATACTGTGTATTGCTCTTAACACGGCCCAAGTTCAAGGACTTGATCAAAAGACAGCATCTTAGGTTTTCACGACCAGATTTGGTATTGTGGCTTTTGGGTTAAGTTTAATATTTTGAAATATTGGATCGAAACAATCGCCACACATGGCTAACCCCAAAAGCAACAAACTAAAAAGACAGTAGTTTTCGTATTCGAGGAGTGTTAAATATTGTTTGTTTACAATGAGATCAGATGATCAGTCAGATGCCACTGAAGCTTGCTCATAATGTTGGGTCAGGATTAGAACATGTCCGCGAAACAATTAACAATATTGAGTCAATTGTAAATTTAAATGGAGCTGCTCTTTAGGGAGGTCTGCATTCAAACGTTAACATTACAATTGACTCGAAATTTTTAATCAAATATAACAAAAATCTGTGATTTTTAAAATGTTGCACAAAATTCAAGGCTTTCAATTTGAAATTGTTCCAGATATTCAGTGCCTGTTTGTCTGTTATTGAAAATGTGATGTCGAGCAATAGAAATATAATGTATGTGTATTTATGATTAGTGAACGTTTTTGGCTTTAATATGAAAATTGCGATTTCAATGTGCGATTTTAAATTTAGTTTTTAGGATACGTGCACGTGTGATATTTGACACGCGTACACGTGAATTACACGCACTGAAGTCTGGGACAAGCTTTTCAAACATCGATAAGCCGCCTCTATTGAGTAATTCTTAAGACTTGATCTACAATAAGTGTTGATCTTTACACACAGAAACTACTGTGTTCGAGGAAGTTTGTTTCTCCATCTAAAAATCTTGTTTTTAAATCATGAGCCAAGTGTTTTTATTTGAAGTGTGTCGAGTGTGACGATCTCAAGCCTTTTGAACCGTATTTTAAATGATTATCTTTTCGAATGTCAAAATTGTCTTTTTCGTTTGTATTCTCTATTTTGAAAAATGTGATGAGAATTGAATTTTTAAAAATTAACATAAGGAACGATGAGTTGTGTGTAGGAGCACCATTTTTTACACAACTGACGTATATGTAACGCGTGATTTAAAAAAAAACTATATAAGTCTCCATCTGGTGGCAATTTTTGTAACCTGTTCAATATGATTTTCAGATTAATTCAAATGACTGCGCATAATAAATCAATGTTGCCACTGCATAAATATAAATTCGCAAACCACAAAAATGTTAACTTTTTCATTGTATACATGTATTGTGACATTTTTCTACTGTCTTGATAAAGCAGACCTAACTTGTAAAAGAAGTACAAGTACACAAAATACGCCTGATGTAAACCTACTGTTACACTGGACGAAATGTATTGCAGTAATAATCTAAATATATCTATGAACAGGGCAATAATTTCTTTTGGTTCCTTCCTACAACAAAAGTATTTTTATTTTAAAGATACTGTATTTTCCATTTTTCGAAAGGCCATTTTCTGCCTTCATATGTGAAGTAATCACATGTGTCATGTGCATTTAATTTTGTTTAATTTATTACCTGATCAATTGAGAAATTAAATTCATATAATTGGACCTTACGTTATCATTTGAAATGTCTAAATTAAAAAAGTTTATAAAAAAACCAAATAACTTTACAAATAACCTAAAATGTATCAGCTGTGTATACTCCTTTTAAATATATTTTTGCAGTCTTCGGAATTAATTGAAAATCATGGAGAAACGACGCGTCAATCAAAACTATTCTAACTCTGTAAATAAAATATAAATATATATAAACTTAGATTGGAATATTGATTTAATTAATTTGTGTAAAAAAAAACAAATGGCACTGACATTAAAAAAAGTTACATTAACTGACCCGTTTAATGTCCACTAAACTAAACTATTTGATTTGACGTAATTAAAAAAACACCGCATAATAATGTATATATTTCTATTTTTTGGGATTGTTGTCTCTCACAGTATACATTATGTTCCTTTGTCTATTTTTTAAAGTTAAATGTGTATAAAATAGTATGGAGCATCATCACCAAAGTGCGTATTGATGGAGGTCGGTGTGGGAGACGTGCAAAACGTTTATTGTCTTTAGTGATAATATTATATGCGATTAAATCAGCCGAAAACTATTATTTTTTTACGTAATGTCATACTAATTGATGTCCTCACACACCTATATAAGCATTATAAAATTCACAGGTGAGAACCCTTCACAGTATTCTTTAAGTGTCTAAAAAAGTATTGAATAAGCTTAACCACTCAATTACTATTTGGTCGGTAACAATTATCAGTTTTACTTTTTCGCACTGATCACTGACACCCTATTGCTTTAACCCCTTAGGTGCGGCTATTGTTTTTATCATTGTTCCATAAAAAGTGTCCATAATCCTTGGAAAAATAAAATAATGATATTTTTGATTATGACGAATTTTTTTTTCTTCATATTTACACACCTATATCATTTATTTATTATTTTTTAACATAAGTAATTAACTAACCACCAATTAAAACAAACTATATCATTTTTCAATAAAACACTATGGCCCTGCCTATATATCGGCGCGCCATACTCTAGTGACATAAAGTATCATGCTGATATATAGGCACTCCGCATCGAATGATTTTCCGGCAGGGACACGCATTCTTCATGTGTTTACCAAGTTTCGTATCCTTACATACCGCAGGCAGTTTTGTATAGCCTTGGCTATATATATATTGGCACACCGTACTCTATCCACATAAAATGTCATGCCGATATATAGGCACGCCGCATGTAATGGGTTAACCTACCCACAGTGCTATTTAAAGTAATTATCTAGCAGCCATCATTTGAAATATTATTGTTATGATATTTCTAAATGGTTTTTATAGTTTTCGGCTGATTTAAAAAACTACTTAAGTTTCTTTTTGTTATCTTTACAAGTTACCGGCCTTGAAGTTTGTCTAGCAATCGTTTAAGGATATCTATCTATAGGGAATAAAGCATTTTTATGGTGCAGAAATATTAATGATAATGTCTACCTTGTGTCTAATTTAAAATATAATCTTAAGGTAAACTAACATGAGCCGATACACTCGTTTATATTACGTTCTTTCTGCCAATGTCTTCTTTAAGTATTGTAATATTATATATATATTGTGTGATCTATTTATTAGTGATTACCATTTAAAGGATATCTATATTATTACAACAAGTGGTTCAGTATCAGGCTATAAATACTTGTATATAGTCAACCTTCCTATAGTGTACACTTCTATAGATATTTTTCGTTGTTGCATTTGCGGCAGTTTTTTTGAACCACCTCTTACCATCAAATGGCCCAAGCCTCAGAAGTGTCCGAAAAATTCTGATTAACAAATTACCCAAAATGTATGCTTTGGATACAAGAGCTACCATCTTTTAAAGTCTCCAGTCTCTAGCCCTGGGGGGCATCGGGAACCACATATGTTCCGAGGCGGAGCTTGGACAACAAGGCATGAATAGTAACAGTTTGTGTTTTACTATATATTCCAGTTATGGGGGGAAGATAATTTTTTTATTGTTTTTTTTTATCGTGACACTGTAGCATGGTTGACTGTACTTATTTATAGTTTATATCGATATATATATATTTTAATTATTAAGGTTGTTGAAAAAAAAAAACACTTTATGTGTTAAAGTTTGCCCAATAGCAAAAAAAAAGCTTTGAGACTAAGCGAGCCCCTTGTTAACATTTTGTTAACCCACTGCCGGTGTAAGTGAGCTTGCCGCAATGATTTATGTAAGAAAAATGTCCTTAATTTTTCATTTCTATAGCATTTTTTGTTCAGTGGTTTCTTTTATTATTATTTGAAAGAATGTTAATGCTAGTGAACTATTTTTATATGCATCAATAGGAAGTCTTTCGTTCAAATACTGCTAAACTGTATTTTTCTGTTTCACGTTTTATATTTTGACCATCAACATGTCAATGCACTTGTAGGATTACATCTTTACGCCATATTCCTTCTCAATACCGGCATATGACCACCATAAACAAACTGCAGCCGATCAAACAAATTTGCCACATATTTACTCTCATCCTATCATTTAATTTGTTTTTTTTCGTGACTAAGCTTGAAAGAAATGTACGATTCAGGTTTAAATTCTCCTGTAGCTATTGCTCCCTAGTTGGATCATTCAATTGTGTATATCTGAGCCACATTTGTTTCTCTAATGCTTCATATTCAGAATATGGTGAAAACAAACAATATTTTTTATGGAGGTTCCGGCAAATAATAAAAAACATTAAATACGTATTATTACGATTCAAAAACAAGTATATATTTTTTATTTAAAATGAATAGAATATTATTTTCTGTATCATTTTTCTATAATTTCTTTGCATTTTATACACATATTAAACGTGATTTATAATTTAATTTTTTAGTTAATGCTTGTGACAGAAGTAAAATATGTACAGAACCTTGACATACGATTGCCCCAACATATGAGGTTTTTTTGAGATACGAGCCGTCGAGCGAGTGATTTTGTGCTTTGAAATACTAGGAAAATTTGAGATACGAGCAATCGGCTTAGCGGGTCGGCCGGTTGCACACGAACCGCGAGTCAAGCTTTCCCGCATGAATCCCCCGGCCACAGTCAGAGAATCAGTTATCAGTATGCTCTTGCTGTCAAAGCATCTGGCAATTTAATTAATTTAAATGGGGAAATTTGCTTTGAGATACAAGTAATTTGAAATATGAACAAGGTTATGGAACAAATTAAACTCGTATGTCGAGGTACCACTGTATTAATCATTTGATATGTCTAAAAAACTTAGGCATTATTTTTTTCTGTTTTTTTTTTATTGTTTCTCACACTCAACGTCTACATGTTACTCTATTAAGCATTATAGAATCCTTGTCTGGATTTATTATATATTCTCTAATTAAGTTTTCTTCACCTTTTTAAGTTATGCGACATAGAATCCACAGATGTGAATATTTCTTATTCTACTCTCCTAGATATGTTTGAAGCTAAAAATTATTTAATTGTAAGTAAGATATTTTTTATAATACAACATTACTGTACATTTTATGTATCAAGTGTAATATCATATTATTTTTTTCTTTTTATTTAACGCTTTGACTGCTACAACGATGATATATCGTTGTTTTGAAATCGGCGAAGATTTCTAACGACATCGTTTTGTCTTATTCAAAGTTCCTTCCTTAATGCCACCGTAAGCTTTGGAATGCTGCGTCTGTGTTTCCTCCTTACAATCTGAATCTATTCAAGAAACAGATAAATATACACTTGCAATCTCTCCAACCCACAAACTAACAAGAACATAACACGTGTTTCACGCATGCAGTGTCCAGCCTCCCTGGCTGAGCGTCATAGAGTGTACTGGTCTTGACCGGCTGTGCTCTCCTGCATGCGATTACATTTAAAAAATGTCCATAACTCTCTCCCTCTTTAAAAGTTAAGTGATTTTGAAATTCGAATATTGTATGATTTGCCCTAAATTCTTATCTTGATTGTAAGTTTATTGTGTTTTTTTTTAATAATCATAAATATGCTACAATAATGCACAAAAACTGCTAACTAATATATATATTATATATATATTTGATATATCTAGTCATCAAAGATATTTTGAAAATAATTTAAAAAATCAATAAAATCTAACTGCATTATTTTTGCACCCAGCATCTTACATTTTGTAATTTATTTTCTAATCAAAAACTTGTTCCGTAAAATGATTATGTTATATTAAAAAATTAATTACTTAATTACACTATGATCATAAAGCTATCTATTGCTTTTAAATAGTAATTATAATCTGTCAATATATATTTTTTCATATATATTGGCAACATAGGGTTAAACCAGCATTGAACATGTAACTTGCTATTTTGTATTATTTCCAGTTCCACTGCATTTCGTCCCCAAACAATTAGTTCAACGACTCATAACGACATGGGACGCACTGGATGTCTGGTGCATCTGGTATATGGTGCACGGGACAACTGGTGCTTGGGAGTCTCGCTTACTTAACCTAACCTAAGTTATTTCTTTAACAAGATCTATGGATCTCTGGACTCTACAGTTACTAGACAAATCCTTAGGTTAGGTTAGGGAGACAGCCAGTACACCAGTTGTCCTGTGCTTCAAATATCTCGTGCTCCATACGTCTAGTGCGTCCCACGCCGTTACCGATGAGTCGTTTGAACGAATTGTCTTCCATATCTGCTCCACACTTGGAATAAATAGTCAGTTATCATTGTCCATGTCTTCTCCCATATCGTTTCTGCATCCAAAGGTTCACCTAGGAACAAATATGGTTTTTGACGACCTGCAGGGTGCAAGTCTGGGGGCTTATATGTCCAAGGATTTTTTTTTGTGATTTGTTAATCGGGATTTTTAACAAAATTTGATAAGGTCGACGGTCCCGAGGTCTTGACAATTTGATCCTAAAGCTAACCCAACTAACAGGTGGTAACCATTCTAGTTTTTGTTCGCTTCCAATGTTGGTGATCTAACGAAAACCGCACTTACACGTCTTACATCTACGTAGGACTTTTTTTTCTATACAATTGCAGTGAGGCATTGTGCCATGTCTAAACACGGCTACTATATATTTTGATTTGAAATTATGTTTTGTGTTTAAGGATTTTCAGTATTTGTCAATGTGTTTTTTGTAATACGCTTATAGGAAAAATTCAAAATTGTATTAGATATTTTAATTGTAACTTTAATTTCATTGAAAATAGCAATATTTCTTTTGGCTAAGTTTCTTATTTAAATAATTTAAAAATCAATTTAAATAATTTAAAAATCAATTTAAAAATCAATTTAAATAATTCAATTGAAGTTTAAAATATATATTTTTAAATTTCAATTATGGACAGCAAAATATGTTTTTTTTTTCAATGTTTTCAGCATTCACTTTGAGATGCATTATAAATATTTATTTATTTACCTTGTTTTTACATGTATCACTGATTAGTATGATATAGCCTCTGTTATATAGAACAGTGCAGTTTCGACTATCTCGTAGCCTTCCTCAATCCTTCACTGTCAAGAGACAACTGCAGTCTCCTAAACAGAGGCCATTTCCAACTTTTGAAATATTATCAAACATTATTTTGGTATATCTTTGCTAAAATATAATACAAAATGAATAACATCACGAAAAATATGTAAAATCTTCAAAATTAATTTAATAATATATATTTTTTATGTTAAATAATCCTTATGGTTAAAATAAATAATTCTGCACTTTTTATTATATCAATAAATAAAAATACTTTTTTCTATATTTTCCCCCTTTTTTTATATTTACGAAAATTGAAATATTTGTGTTATCATGTTATTATAAAGATAGTTTTTTTTTTATTTATAGATCGGATTTATTTGTATGTTTAAATAAAGATTCTTATTTTATGATAATATTAAGGTAGTGTAAATAGATGACGAAATAAATATTTAGAAAAATAAAACATGCATTTCATTCACACTTTTTTCAAATGTATAATATTCATAATGTGTTGCACAGAGGGTTATCCGTAAAATAAGGTTCCCATGGCGCTACAGTCCTGAAAAGCGCTGTTATGGTGGATCCCACGATTCTTGTAATTTACCTTCGTTCCCCAACTTCAAATCCCTTCACTAGTGAGCTGCCTGCGGAGCTCAGTCTTGGCTTGGCAGCCGTATGTAATGGATCTCCCCGTCGCTTCGCCTGCCAGGTGTGAGGCAGATTTTTTTGACTCGGGCATTCAAAAGCTCGTATGCTGCATGCAAAAATGCATTGAACTAAATGTCGGCTATGTAGAAAAATAGGTAAAGATCTGAACTTTCCAAAAATGTACGCATTCATGGAATTAAACATGTTTTACAGAAAAATCACTGGGAACCTTATTTTACGGATAACCCTCGTAAAAAAACTACTGAAAATTCAAATTGAACTATTTTAAATAACCTTCACTACTTGCAAAAAATGAGAGTGAAAAATGTGCCACTATACCGTACTTCACCTTGCATTAGGCCTACTTCGGCTAACTTGTGGAGGTACTCTGTAAGGCGCATCTAAGAAGAGTAGAGTTCAATGTTTGAATAACAAATGGCAACAAATTAAATAGTATGTATTTTAATATTTTTTTGTCAATTGTAAAATACACTGTGTCGTTTTTTTTTTATTTCCAAAATGGTCAGCATAAAATTTTATGTCAGTCAATATTTATATAAAATACAACTACTGTTTAGGTGACATGGGCTTTATAACATAAATAAATAGATAATAAAATATGGAAAAATATACTATAGATTAACACAATGATGCCGACTGAGGAGGTTTTTTTAATTACTGACAATATTTAAATATTCCTAAAAGTTAATTAAAATATTATTCACCGAAATGAAAGTCTCTCAAAATAAATTTTAAACAGCCTCTGCCATCTTTGATTTAATTTACTATTTGATAAAAATTATAATGCGCTTGCAGTGCCATCTACCACCGAATAGATTAAGCAATAATTAATACCTTCGGGAGTATTTACAGCAAGTATTCGAGGACATGAATTGTAGCGCTTATGCTGAGCTGAAAAGGGTTGCGGAGGACCGAGAGGAATGGAGATCGAGATGCAAGATTCTGTGGCTGCCAACCAATCCACCGGATTGATACTACGAAGAAGAATACCTTCAATTTTTGAAGTACAGATGTCAGTAAACATTTTGGTAAAATAATAATCTTTTTATTTTTATGTGTGCTTACTGAGTAAATGATGTTGCAAAATATTGAGAAATATTTTATTTTATTCTACTCAAATGTTTTTTTTTTACGATTTCAAATAATTTTATTTTTAAAAATACATTTTTTGACGGTTTTTACACATATTTTTATTTAAATAGGCAGTTAGGAAAATATTAACACACACACTATTGTTTTATATATAAAAAAAAAACATTTTAAGATCTCTGAAGATTAAAAACTTTTAAATCTCCAAATGTGAATTCAGAGTCGATCAAGACCTATGACATTTAATGATATTAGTTTTAAGTGAACATTTTTTAAGTAACTTTTTACCAAATACAAAATTATTGAGAAGTACTTTTTCTTCTTTCGGAGATTTAAAAAAAAAACGATATCCGAGATCTAAAATACCCCCGGTTGGTGTGAATTTGATCTCTCACCCGTAAAATGCCAGTCATAGCCTATTAATTAAAATTGGTGGTAGACGAAAGTCGTCCCGTGAAGACCACCCATTCATAGTAAATTCCTGTAATAATAAGGATGATTCGTAAATCTCGGGATGTAGTCTATAATGTTGACGGATCAACACTCCACATGCAGCGCTTAGCCATATGCACCATGGTAAGCGTCATAGAATTCCACGGATGAGACTTTAGAATTACCATCACCATCTGTCGCTTTTCTCCTGTATGTGTTTACATAAAAAAAATGTAATTATTATTACATCTAAGTACAATATTCAGTTGTTTGTTAAAATGTGTTTTTAAACATCAAATCACGTGTCACGAAACATACTAAAATGGATTAATACAATATTTACCAAAATCCAATGCAATTTATTGCTATACATTATCATTAAGTGATGCCCCAAAAAGCGGCCTTTATTTTAACTGTCGTAAACTCCCGTCTGACTTTATTAACGTTCCACCCTCGCATTTGATCCATCAATTATTTTTTCTTGTACATTTTTGTGCCACGTTGCTCCTCAGTCATCCGGACTGGCGTTCGCTCCCCCGGTGCAACATTTTTATTGTCACAACTCTGATAATGGCTCGCCGGTGATAATAAAGGCATACCGCGGGATCGGCGGCGCGGGCGGAACCAATATCATCAACACCGAAAACCAATGGGAGCCTCCAGGATGAAAAGTAACACGGGGAGATGTAGTCAAAGCACAGATCAAAACATTAACTGAAGATACAACTTTTTCAAATTGTGTGGTGTAGTATTTTTAATTGATACAATTAAGTTCTGATTTTGACAAACAAATGCGTTTAAAAATCAAGAAAATAATACATCATTACAAAGTATTTTAAATATCTTAATAATTTATATTTATTCTAATTTTTAATATTTCACATGTTTGCCATGAATAATTTATAGCTTGTACGTTAAGTATTTAACCCTTTCGTTACGGCTCGGTGGAATACGTATTATACTGTCAATACGGCGTGAATTTTTCAAACCATTTTTATTGCTTAAAACTACTATTTGAAGCATAAATGTACTTATCTGACCTATTTTCATATATCAAATTGGTTCTTTTATCCTTTAGCTATCAAGTGATGCATAAAAAACGATTATAATTAACAAACGTTCATTATGTAACTCCATACATGTGGTGCCATTGACACATGTGGCTTAAAGAAAAATCGCTCCTGAGACGAAACCTAACAATATTTATTTACATGCTTTACAGATTCCTGTAAAGAATACATGTAAGTTGATGAAGAAAATTACTGCACTTCCAATTTCCTACCGTAGATATCACAATGAGTACTGAAAGTAGCAAAACGATATATCACAGCTACCGATGTCAACGGTAGGGAAATCTTAGACGGCATATACCGACAATCGATGCGAAAGGGTTTATAAGGTTAGGTTAGGTTGCCCACTTTAAAATCCCACAAAAGACACGATGTTTATACAACATATCACTGAGATTACATTTATGTTTATTTGACTGTTAAAACCTTACAAAATCTTATATTCTTCCCGTTTCCCGTACAAATTTGCCACACTATTTGAATGATCTAGTAGTCTAGTTTAAATTTGCCATACTATTTGAACGATTTGGGTCATTTGATTTTAGGCAGGATTGCTTGATTGGTGTGTAGTTGTATCCTTGCTCTGTGGGGTACTTGAGGGTACAGGATACAGTGACGATGCAGAACTCAGGAAATAAGGTTCGCTCGCGGGTACCTGGAGCCGTGGACGTTTTCCATCATCACACAACAACCATTAACATCACGCATGCAGTCGCCGTGTTCGTTTCGTGTAAACTCACGCAGGGGAAAACATTTTTTTTTCTCATCAAAACTTACGCAAAAGAATTCCGACAAATATACCTACTGATGGCCCTTTTTTGTTGTGTACATTTTACAACGAATTAGTGAAATTGCTTTTACATTATAATCTGTCGATTTTGTAATATTTCTTGCAACTTTTTTAAATTTTATGTAAGCACTTACTGGATAATACCGACAGATGGTGATAGTAATTCTGAAGTCTCATCTGTGGAATTATATGATGCTTACATGTGCACATGGCTAAGCGCTGTTGGAGTGTTGATCCGCCAACGTAATAAACTACAGCCCGAGATCCACGCATCATCCTTATTATTATTGGAATTTACTATGATTGGGTGGTCTTCACAGGACGACTTTCGTCTACCAGCAATATCAATTAATAGGCTATGACTGGCATTTTACGGGTGAGGGATCAAATTCAAAATCGATTAAGAATCCTTTCCTTTTTAATCTCCGTCGGGGATCGAACCACGACCTTTGACTTGCAAAGCAAACGCTTTGACCATTGAGCTATACCCGCCGACATATAACTACAACTACAATAAATGTGTATTGTAATTCCAAAGCTGTAAATAATGTTTTTTTTTGTATTAATTAAACCGTTTTATTTTTAATGACATGTTTCAACTTCGTCGAGATGCGATTCTCAATTGTGAAATTGGTTACACTTGAGAATGGCTTGACAACGAAGCCGAAACATGTCGTTTTAAATGAAATTCAGAGTGTGTGAAGAATGGTTATTATCCGTTTGATGGATCCGCTTTTCCGCTCTCCGGCTCCGCATCCGCTTCGTTGTTTTTAATTGAGACAAAAAACGGAACACGGACGAGAATGAGCGATTGTAATCCATTGCTATATAAATTTCACGTCCATTTTAACGCTATGATTAACATTTAGTGTAAATCAGAATTGTTTCGTGCGAATTTCGCCATTATTTTGTATTATTGCTGATGAGAAATAATGAGACTACTCCCATAAAGTGTTAAGTCAAAATTACTAGAAATTTTGTATTTAAATAACGTTTTTAACCTAGGTGTTTAATATATATAATCGTGTCGGAAGCAACAGGGTCAGATCCTGTCTGCCCAGAAGTGGGCGGCGTCGATGGCGTTACTCCCGGCCATCGTCAGGTCTTCCTGGGTGCAGCTACTCGGACACAGCGCACATTTCAAAAGGTGTGACAGGGTCTGCTTCACGCCGCAGTAACATTCAGTTGGTCCGCTGTAAGACTGCCAGGCTTTCATTTGTGTCCTCGTCTTGCATATTCCGGTCCGAAGTCTGTTAAGGGACCTCCAAATATTCCACGCGTGTCGGGCGAACGAACAAAAATAAGAGACGAATGATTGTTTTTCGAGGAATTTTGGCATCAGTCTAAAAGAGCTTTATCAAGCTGATGTCAACCTTTACACCACCATCAGACATCTAGAAATATTTACGAGCAACCCTACACGTTTTAAATATGTCGAATAATAACGAACAGCATCTGTGTTTTCATTGTATTAACAATTACCCTTGCCATAATAAAAAAATAAGCTCAATAATAAAACATCACAATTAAGTCTAAATAGCGTAAAAACGACTTAGCATGTTTTCGTAAAATACCGTCGAATAAATTCATTCAAATGTGTGCAATGATTTTTTTCTTTCTTGTTAAAAGTACCTACACTTTTCACGCATTAATTTGATTTTTCGTATTGTTATCTTCAATGTATATCACATGGACGAGTATGATATATCATGTAGAAGTAGGTACCCAGTACCTACCTAATAACTGGAAGGTATATTGTGCTTCTCAACATTATAACACGAACACGCCATTCTTATGTGAATCCCGTGTAACGGATGGCTGCATTTTCGGTTTGAATAATTCAAATAAATTATATTTTGTAAAATACGAGTGATATTGTTATTTTTATATGAGATCTTCCGATCTATCTCCTTCTCGTGGTGGAGGGTGAGCGACATCAGTCGGCCAATCTAGACAGGGACCGAATGTTGGCCGGAAAAAGCTAACACCCAGCTAACCTCATCAGGTCAAGCTGGGTAGCGCACTCTATTGTCTTGGAGGTAGTAAATGCTCTCCAAAGGCGGATGAACCTTTATGGTCAACGGCATTAGGTTGTGGAAATAAATGGGAAAATACCACATTAAAGGTCTAAAAGACATTCCATGTATAAGCAAAAAAAATGATTGCATCTCAAGTAAGATCGAGATGTAAGATTTTGTTGCTGCAAACCAATCCACCGAATTGATACTACGAAGAAGAAGTATTCAGTATGAAAAAAAAAATTTTAGAGCCCTACACAGGAGTATTTGTAGCAAGTGTTCGAGGACATGAGTTGTAGCTCTTATGCTGAGCTAAAGAGAGTTGCAGAGGATCGAGAAGAGTAGAGATCGAGATGCAAGATTTTGTTACTGCAAACCAATCCACTGGATTGATACAACGAAGAAGAATATTATTAGATTATGATGTACTGCAGCATTCTAAGAACATGTCCCAGCTTTTACCGACTGTATAATGAAAAATGTGGATAACACAGGCGTTGTATACGCGGAAAATTGGTTCTATCGAGTATACCTGCCAGTCCCAGATATTGCGCAAAGAGTTAAATGACTCTTATCAATAAATCTCAGATTGATGTAGATTGTTGCAAATAACGATAGATTTTAACAATCAATTTTCTTGCTTTATATGTTATTAATCGTAATTTTCAAGAAGATTTTACGATAAGCAGGATGCGCCTGAGGCCTGGACAATTTAGTTATTTATTTATTTATTTTACAGAATATGCAAATGGTATAATATAAAAATAAAATAACATAATATGCGCAAAGAATAGAAACACAGAAATAAAAGAAAAAAACATAAAGAAAGCAATAGGAATAAAGAAAAAAAACTTCATCAAAGATCACAGAGATCCACGTTGTTCGGTTATAAGAAACGACTAAACCAAACCAATGACATGGAGTAAGCAATAAACGGTAACATATCTATGTTTTGGTTCGCATCTTGTGTTCTAACGAAAACTGCGCCTATTAATGCGCTATGCACACAATGTATACCTGCTAAAAACGTATTGGAGTGTAATAGTTGCTAATTATATGATAATATGACAGTGATAATAGTCCAGTAGCCACCAAGCAATTAGCTGATAATAGTAGTGGCACTTTTGTATGATTCCGGCCTAGATTGTATCACGATCGTGGTTTGTAAGTGCTACAGCAATGGCTTGGGTGGCCGTGCGATTGCCACTACAGGTAATTAGCTACAAATTGGGATAATTACACTGTGATTAAAAAAAACACAAAGCCGAAGAATAAAATAAAAAAACAGTCGAATTTAATTACTATCTTCCGCCGATCTCGCAAGACATAATCACTTATTGTTTATGGTCTCACACTTAAATTTCAAAAATATTCTTAAATATTCTGAAACTCACAGCTTTTGAAAAATATTTTTAACGAATTTAAATACTAAGACACTGACGTGTTTTGTTAGTGAAAAACCTTCACAAGGTCATTCCACGGTCGGGAGGAGCAGTTCTGAAAAGAACCCTCAATCTCGACCACTTAAAAAAAATACTGATTTCCTTCGATGTCAGGGCTTTTTTTATTTTCCACTCTATGGGTCATGCACCAGAGAGCAGAAAGCACGACTTTCTTCGTCCCTTTCACGAGTCTCGCGCTTTCATTGGCCGTATTTTCTCGTAATGTTTCATTTTTATGTGAGAACGATAAGATGGCATCAATTCGTCCACATTTTTTTTTTTCTTTACGCTATTCACAATTCATCATTGAATGCTTTGGGCTTTACGTTCCAGATATGTATACCATTGCTCGTATGTCGTAGTCGTCCATTGCTCTTGTCCTATTCAATAAATCTGTGATGTTGCTTCTAAAGGGGCTTTCAGCACACCTCGATATTTCTTCCATATCCTTTTCTACATTTTACAAACGCATTGATGCCTTGGATGTATGAACGTTCTAATCTAATATTACTTATTATCTTTGGACTTCTCACTCAGTGCCGGTTTTAGGCGGTGGCGAAGTGGGTCGGTACCCCATGGCGTCTAAAGCCGGTACTGTTCTCACTAAACAAATACAGCACTATGGATATGTTAGGCCTCTCCATGATTCAGTTAACCAATTTTACAAAAAAAAAACTGGTGATGTTCCATTGAGTATTAAACTAAATACGGGAATATGAGTGGGCGCATGCGTAATGAAATGCGAGAGTTCTGAAATATTTGTGTCAAAAGCTAGGTGTCCGTTCGTACCCGCTGGCAAATTATCAATTATAACCCTTGGGGCGCCGCTCTCACGAAAACCACAAATCATCTTTGGACCATCAAAAGATAGTCCCAGCGAATACGTTCTCGACTAGCCCACTAGTGATGGGAAAACACGTTGACTACTTATTATTTATGAATACGTGGTTCATATACTTTTTTATGATCACTCCGTTTTTATAATTATGTAAATTATTAATTATATAGTCATGTATGAAAATACAACCCTTATACTTGAACGCGCTTTACGTCACAGAAAGATATTTACTGTACATCCCTAACAGGAAAGTATGGTCGTCTCTCTGCCTCTCAGAGTTCCACTGAATACATTCTTTGTATAGTTATACTTGGTATACCATAATAAAATCTTCCGTGAATTTTGGTTTGGCTTGTTTTGACGAATTGATGTATTTTTTTGTAATTTTATGTTTAGAGAATTTGTTAATAACTATGAGTTTTCTTTTTATTAGAAAGAAGTGTCATTTTTGACGCAATTCGACTAAAGTACTTCGGCCCTGTTGGGCATACAGACATTGTGAATACTAAAAAAATCGCGCCTTCACCAACTATGAAAGTATTTTTCATTACTTAAGATAATTTATCTTTCTTCTCCATATCATTTATATACATAACATCGATTCTAATTAGTGCCGGCTTTAGGCTTTGCGGCGCCCTGGGCAAAGAAAACTGGCGTACCCTGTTTTTTTTTTTGGTGGTAGGAGAAATCTTCAGAAAATACCCCCTGAAGGATTTAAGGCAGCCCTTGGCGCCCTTAGTTCATTCGGCGCCCAGGGCAGCAGACCCACTTCGACACCCCCTAAAACCGGCACTGATTCTAATATAGATAGTTATATTTACGGATATTTATCTTTCCCATTTCTGGGCTGTGCCAACAATTCTTCTCAATTGGATTCCCACTTGATATATCACTTACCAACTGACAATGCCATCCGAATAAGCGCATTTTTAAAGATAATTAATTTAAGGAAGCGTTAAAATTCAGCTCCGTGAATAAATAAATAAAAAATGTGCGAAAAAATGTCCGATTGTTCACATCACTGTTTCTTCGGTAGTCAGCCGCGATGGATCGTTTTGATCGTGAGGAGCGTGGGATACAAGAGGTCAGAGCTGTTGAAGAGACGGCAGCCAGGCTGGACCGGTATCAGCTGCTTCTGCACACACTAAAAACCGTGACATCACCAGTGTATAGTGAGAAAAAACGCATCACTGAAAGGTGCAAGAACACCGAGCGAATTCGTCTATCGTTAATAAAGTAGATCAGTCTTATCACCATTTCAAGAGGCATTGTTTTTGTCAGGTTAGTATCGTTCTTCCGAAGAATCAAGTGTATGTTTCCTTGTTATCAGATTTTTTTTTCACTTACAAAAAACATTACAAATTATAAAGAAAATCAAATCGTTACTGAAGTACAATCAATGTTTATATACAAATATAGGTATTTATCATTAAGCACTAAGAACAAAGCAATAAAGACAAGCAACAGAAGGTCCCAATGCCCATCAAACAGACGACGCCAATAAATCATTCCTCCAAAGAAACTCGTGGAGTTCATGCCTGAATTGGGCCTCCCTTACGTGGAATATATCAACAATAATAATTGTTTGTGATTTCTCAAGTTCACTAAGTCACGGTTCAATTTGTCATTTTTTATAACTGGCGTTTCATGCATGCAATCATAGCACACTGTTTCCAATAAAGTAATTTAATTCAAATAAAAATAATTCCACGAATTTTTGTGTCTGGAAAATTTAAGGTTGGAAATTTC
Source organism: Glossosoma conforme (assembly GCA_022606575.1). Lineage (NCBI taxonomy): Eukaryota > Metazoa > Arthropoda > Insecta > Trichoptera > Glossosomatidae > Glossosoma > Glossosoma conforme. The sequence continues at coordinate 2,060,504 of JAGTXR010000020.1, read as the reverse complement.
TGATACAGGCCACAGTTTATATAAAATGTGATGTAATATTAAATAATTAATATTTATTTATTTCACATTACAGTAAAATAATTCAACACTTTTTCTTAAAATTCTTTTTAAGCTAGACTGGTGAAGAAAAATATGCATATTTTAATAGCACGTCATATTTATTATATTTTCATCAATAAACGGTACTATATAAATAAAAAAATCGCACTATTCAGCTACTACCTTTAGTTTGAAGCCCCAAAATACTTTAAAGACTTGATCGTCATTTAAATTTGAGATATACGTCTTATTAATAATAACACACTTACGTCTAACTGTCAATCTACAAATGCGAGAAAAGTAGACACATTCGTACCAACAGCAATATACTTTATATATAAATTTGAAAAATTATAGTTTTTGGTATTAGCAAGTTTACTACTTGTTTTATTTTATTGGTTTTGAGGGGGTGCAGGAGAAATTCATTTTGAAAGTTCAGATGAGCACCGATCGTGGTTATAGAGATCGAAAAGATTAAGTAAACCAAGCTAAGTAAGACATTTTTTTAACGTATAGTATACATATGGTTAAAAATAATTTACATTAATTATTAACACATTAAAAATATTTACTTTTATTTTGTAATTTATTTTTAAGTGATTGTACATCAGGTTCTTCCCAAACAATTATCATACATATATTGCTTTTACACCCACGTTTGGTGTTGCTAAGCTCGTTACACTTATATGGAAGGAGTACTCTGTAAGCAATGCCTTGAAAAGTATTCATCTAAGATATGTTTATCCTATCCATAGATACCTAATAGGTATTATCTAATATTTGATAGGTATATTGAATGTCTCAATGCGAGTCTGGGATGCCATGTCAGCTTTCCACCCCAGGGTTTAAGATTCGATCTCGCGCACTGCGAATTCCCTTCCGCAACAGTTGTCGCTTCTGGTGGGGCTGCTGCTCCACCCAGGACCTACCGCCCAAAGAACCACCCCATTGCAAATTTCAAACGGGAGAGAAATATCGCCTGCAGCCAGAGATACGAAGTTAAAAATTAAAATTAAAAATACTCGAGACTCTTGCGCGTTACAAAAGACACTTCTTAGGTTTTAGAAACAGTCGAATTAACAATAATTTATACGCAATTCTTAATAGTTGCCAGTTCTTGAAATCGACAGGTTTTATATCGTTTTCGAACTGTATTCGTTCACATATATGAAACACTCTGTACCTACTCCTGACTATTTACAATTTAAAGAAATCAATTATATTTACTGGACTCTTGGATTGTATAGAAGCTAAAACACTAATAATCAATGAATGTAGGTACGAGATATTTTTTTATTAAATTAAAAATTAAAAAAATTAAAAATTCTAATATACTCGTCAATTATTTATGCCAATACTTAGCAATTACTGTATATTTTATTTATTTTAATTGAAATGATGTGTATTTTTTATAATTACTTTTTAAATCCGTAGATGGAATTCTGTTTTGATCAAAGTTAGCTGCAAGTTTTACATCTTATTATTGAAGTTAAAGGATAATTTCTCTTTGATGGTTCTCAGGGAATTGTACGCCAAAACCTATTTACCCTTTTTTAAATTATAATGGCATCTCAACAAAATAAATGGTCTGAATTAAAATGAATTTGTAGTCGGAATTTAAATCAACTTTTGTTAAAAAAAAAAACTCAACTTTTGGTAAGAATACAAATATTAACTGTCAAAATAAATTATTATACAGACAAAATTAGGTTAGGTTAGGTTAGGTTGATCAAATAATATAAAATATGACAAATGTAATTTTAATTATTGCCATTTAGTATTTTAAGTCTGACCATAAATTATTTGTTCTGCCCTCTGTAATACTGACCAGTAAATTTTGACCAATGTATTAAAAATTATGACCGAAACTGTATTACAATTCTGACCGGAAAAATGCGAGCCTTTTATTCCGCGTTCGTCTAGCTCTAAAATGACTTGGCCTGTCACGCCACCGTGAATCGGCTAATAGATAGCTACATAACCTATAAATACTCGAGCAGTTTTATTTTAAAGGGGGCCGTTTTAAGGGCGTCCGTGTCGAGGGGGGCGCCGGAAGCGTCTCGAGAGCCTCCGCCCCAGCGGCTTAATCAAGAGTAATGACTCTGGAATGGGGGCTCGGGGAGCAAATCACTTCTACTGACATTTTCAAGGCTCTCGATAAAGACAAATGATGCGTTTTTGAAACGAAGGTATTCCACCGTTTTTTCTTCCCCCTTGAAAAATGAAATTTTTTCGATGATTGAAAATAGTTTGAAAATAAAAGAATATAAATTATTTTTATATACGTAAGTATTACAAATATAATAATTACAACTATTATATACAACAATTGATAGACATAAAAATATATAGCACACATCTTGTGTGACATATAAAAGAGAAAAAAGTGTTGATTCTAATCGTAACGCCTATATTCATGCTTAGTTCATAAGACTCAACGTTGACCACCGAGTCAATTTCTCTCAACTTATTGAATCGAGAAATTAATTTACATTATCAAGTATCATATATTTAAGATTCTATGTAATATAGGTATGTAATATTTGGTATTATTATATAATGAAAATAAACATCTTACATTTATTAAAAAAATAAATGTTAATAGGTATACATTTTAATTTATGGAACATTGACAATATTGTCTTTTGTTTTGTAAAAAAAACTATTTCAGCTTATTTTCAAACGTCAAACTAAAAAGCATCAAAACAAACTGATGAAGGTATTGATAGATTGTTGAAAGCTGGCATGATCCCTGGTATTTATATAAATAAATGATATTTATTTAAAAAAATATTGTTTCACAAGTTTTTAACCCAAACAACTAAAAGCTTGTCCCTACTTTCAGCGACTTAAATATTTTAACTTTTATAAAATGCAGATTCTAGTAACTATAATTTATTTAGTTAAATAATCAGGGATTACCTATTTTTTCTTGTGAATACTTCAATTTGAATTCTAATGTTTTTTGACGATTCTTGTTGCACTTAATAGGAAAAGAAAATATTTTAAAAGGGATTTTTTAGTCTTATGAATAGAGAAATAAGTAAATATTTTTATGCTTGTGTTAAACATGTGAATGCCATTTATTTAAAATCTGGTTGTGAGAAAAAGTAGCATTATTATTTAAAAAATAGGATGTTCCTAGTAATTTCGGACAAACATGCGAAATATTACACAGTAAAATATGTAAATATGAAATATTTAGGTAAATACTGAAGGATCAAGCTCTATTTTCTTGAGTATAGCGGCACAAAGCCCAATGTTTCGAGTCGCACCGTTCCTACTTCGCTACCGTTCTAAAGAAGCAAAGAGCATCCGAAAAAAAAACACTCGAAAGAAATAATAAACAAACAACGAGAGAAAAGAGAATCCGAGAAGAAAAAAACATTTTGAAAAAAATAACATTTTTACACGCTGCGCACATGCCGCGCTGTGATTGGCCGAGAGCTTTGCTACCAGTGCGCGCGCACCTCGAAACCTAACAAAAAAATAACAAGCCGCGCCCTCCATACAAAACCCCACCGCATCCCGCGCCGTATAACATTTATCTTTATCTAACTCATACCTTGTTGTATGTCGTGTCTCTTTCTAGATTACAGCAGGCGGATTGCTGACCGTCCTATGGCCGTGTTCTCTCGCGTATTAAGCTCCCCTTTGCACTGAAGCGCCGCCCAGCTCTGAGAGTGAGAGAGACGAGCGAAGATCTTGTTAGCTAGTCAGTATAGCGCGAGACACAGCCTGCCAAGCTTGTCCTGGACGCTGCGTGAGCGAACGACACAAAAAAATATCCCGCGACACACTCGCACGCGCGAACGAAATTGTTTGTTGACAACAATCACCTCAACGAAGAAACAAAATACACGCGAAGTTAGTTTGACGTAAATTTGAAATATTCCACAGTGCGACCGCGTTGCTCTTCCAGAAAACTACATTGTTGCCAATACGAAAAAGAAAAAAGAACAAATTTGAAAATTGCATACATATTTTGAGTGCGTACAAATTGTTATTTGTTACATTGCGGTTGGTTGGCCCGTTTTTTTTTTGACTCGTGTGACGTTTTTTGAGAGGTGTTTTTTTTAAGTGTTGTTTGTGTTATTGTTGTTGTTTAAACATGCTCATTTGATTGACTGGTGTCCTGTGTGAGATGTGATCGGTCGCTCTTGTTCAGGCTTGTTTAGTGTTTCCGTGTAATTGCTCGTCTGTCCAGTGGTCAGCTGATCTGCTTGTCGCTTTGCAGCGGTTGGCAGCCATCTCTAGAGAGCGCCGTGGCGGGCTTTCTCACACTCGGGGCACATGCCCCCTTCCATCCCTACCATATCGGTAAGTTTTGATAAAATAAATCATAATCGAAACACCTCCAATTTCTCATTACTCATTGGGAATAGAGAGATAGAGAAAAGAGCGTATAAAAATACATTATTTAAGGTTAGAGAACCGTCGGATTTCAAACATTAAAAAATATATAAGTTTGCTTTTAGACTATATTCTCTCTATACCTACTTATTTAGCGAATGCTCGAGTATATACGACACTTCACTGATAGAAAGATGAGTAATAGTTATTAAAATTCCCTGTTTGTAGAATAATCTGTCCTTTTAACAGCTTGATATTTAAGGCTTCCATATTCTCTTTCTATAAGATATTTACTTAAATGAGTTGATACCTAAAGATATAGCAGTGACTAATAGGGAGGAAATGATTTTTGATATTAATTTACGCGTTGAATTTGATTTGAGAACCGTCGCTTCTTAATATGGCTTTGGTACAGCAATGATAATCTTTTCACCTCTTTTCTACGATATCTCACTTAAAAAACCTATAAAAACGTTTATATTTACTTACTAAATCTTATGTTTTTCAACAAAATGTGACGTTCAAGTTACTACCAGATTTGTGTTTTTATTTTTGATGTCTTTCTGATTTGTCATCACCATAGTTGCTTGCAATTTTGATATTTAAAATGTAACTACCTACTTAATTAATTTTGTTACCTAAGTTATTCATCTACAAAAGAAACGACGAGAATTATGCTTGTTTAATTTGTAATTATATATAGCTATGGCTTAAATATTTTACTATTAGGTTAGGTAGCATTTTATAAATATAATTTTAATTTATCTGTGTTAAATATTTCACTAGATTTAGGTTAATGTCAGTCTTAAAGCGCTCGTTAAAGCCGTGATTTGCTACGAGTTTACCTATTTACAATAAAACATTTGACCCATGCCTACCTTGTGTGATCCCCAGATGATTTAATGCACTATTGTCGATGCTAATTTTATGGTCAAAACATTTTAGTGTCAGTTCATAAAAAGGTGTGTTAAAATTCTAAGATGATTTTCATTTCAGTCACTGAAATAGTGAGGTGTGAATTTTGTTAAAGAATCATTAGTTTTTTGTTGGACCAAGAAAAGGGTGAAGGTAAAGGCACGATTGGTTATTATAAGGTAGCCTTTTTTTATTTTATCAGGTACATATTTATTTTGAAATCTAACATATAGGTGAAAATACATTCTCATTTTTTTTTTTACCTTTTTTCAATGTCTAAGAGAAACTTGTATTTATGTTGTTCAATTATAATTAAACATTGAAACTTAATTTACTATAATAACAACTTGTTATATTCCCCCAATAAACTAATTTATAAATAAAAAGTGAATACACCAATAAAATATAATACTTTTTACCTTGTTCACGTTTAACACTGTTTATACAAAACATGTGATTGCGGTTGCGCTTTTAATGAAAGAAATTTCAGTTCTTTATTTATATAAACGTACTTTACATAAGTGAAGAACTGACGAAGCTTTTTTCATTGAGAGCGAAACCGCGCTCTTCAAGTAAATGAATAAACAGTGGTCAGCGTGATACACATTGCAACAAGGTTAAAAAGTATTTACATATTTTATCGTTGCAATAAGTAAATAAATGCGTAGAATATAAATGACAAATCTACAAATGATGCGTTATTTTTTATTACTTAAAGGTTAGTTCATTATTTACATACATACTATACATATATAAAATGATAGGTGGTTAGGTATTTAGTTCATTGAGATGAGAACATAATGCATTGCTAATAATATACTGATAAATGTCACTCAAAACATTTAAGTATAATAATTATATAGTTCTTGATATTGTGGCTTTTGGGTTTAGCCGTGTGTGGCGAAACCCAAAAGCCACAATATCAAATCTGGCCGTGAAAACCTAAGAAGTTATTTATATAGTTCTTACATAATTGTTTCTGTTTTTATGTACACAGACAAAAAAAAAATCATTTATCTATGAAACAGGTATCTGAGTATGTGTCATTGATTTTATTTTACCATTAGGCTAATTATTTTCTAGAATGTTCAAAGCCTAAGTAAATGTTAGGTTTAACCTGAATATTTTTTTGGTAAATCCTCACATCAAAAGTACCCACTTAAATCAAAAGGAAACTTAGGTACATATCCAAAAATATGATAATAATTATTAGAGGCTTTATATCTACATAACCATTAACTATTTTGAAAGTTTTATGAATAGAAAATGTCTATGCAAGTTCGTGTGTGCCTATTTTGTTTTTCCACATTAGGACAATCTTACTTACAGTCATATTAATGCGTTGGCTTAATTGAAAATCTGTAGATGTACATTAACGTAGTAATAAGCTGACATAATTACTATCATTAGTATTTCCTAAATCATTGTCATCAGCCTATATATGTCCACTGTTGAACGTAAGCCTCCCGCATGAGTCTCCATGCTCATCGATCCTCCGCCTTCCGCATCCAGATCACTCCCGCTATTCTTCCTATGTCGTCAGTCCACTTTGCAGGGGATTGACCAATGCTTCGTTTGCCAGTTCTTGGGCGCCACTCCAATACTTTTTAAATCCATCAACCGTCGTCTCTTCGACATATGTCCTGTCCATTCCCACTTGAGTGTGCTTATTCGTTGGGTAGCATCCACTGCTTAAGTTCTTCTGCGGATATCCTCGTTTCGGATTGTACCTTTTAGCGACACTTCGAGCATGGATGTCTCCATAGCATGCTGGGTGACCTTTATTTAATAGGCAAGTAGCACGAAATTACGCTGCTTTTGAGCGCTTCTGCGCGGCCGTCTGCAAGAGTGCAGACGCAAGTAATGATTCCTAACTGATGTCTGCTTTTTGTAGAATCCATTTCCGAACCTTACCATTTCCTTATCCATTCCCACGTATTTCGTGGTTAGCAACGTGTTACCAAAGAAGGCAATTCGAGACTCGCTGTAGTATACTAATTTCGCAGCCTTAGATTGAGGTCTATTTGACATCTAACTGATGCACCTAGAATCACGGGAAGGCCTTCAGCCACTCTCTAACAAGTAGCTTTTTGCGTGCGCCGGTAACGGATCTCCAAAAACAGGACGGGACAGGGACGGTTTTCACCAAGCGGGCAAGACTTGCTGTTAGATTCCACGTATCTGCACCAAAAGTTAATACAGGGAGGATGGATTAAGGACAGGTTAAGCGCCTTAGTTTTACGACATTGCGGAATTTTTGCTTTAAACATGTACTTAAGCTTTCCAAATGCTGCCCATCCCAGTTGCATACGCCTGTCAATTTCACAATACACATGGAAAATTCAAATTTCAATATGTCCGTTTAATATTAAAGGGTTTTAATGGCTTGCTAAAATATCTTATTCACTAAATAAAACATCATCCCATTTACTGCATATGACAATTGTAGCGATCATGAGCTTTACATGGATTTTGTCGCCTTATATTACAGCTTTTTTCTGCTGTTGTAAAGCTTGAAATAAGTTAAATACATATTTTACCCAATAAAAAAATCCTATTGGATTGTAGTCGAAAACTACACGTAACTACTGATACATGTGTTTATTGAAAAATATATTGTGATATCAGCTTGATATAGCTCCTTAAGGCCGATGCCGTAAAGCCTCAACAAGCGATCTTTTGTCTATTATTTTGGTTCGCTTGCGTGACATCTACATCGAATATTAAGTGGTGTTTGCATACGCCAAAATAATTGTTATGACAGTTGGTAGAACTGTCCTCTTGGCGGTTGGTACTGCTGAAATGTGAGAGCGCGGCTGACAGGAGAACGCGCGGGGAGTTAGTTGAAGTTTGACTCGCGCCCGTCACAGTGTACGCGTCCTGTGCGTTCGCTGTGGCGGGCGACGTTTGCGACAATAAACAAATAATATGTGAAACAAGTGTTTATATTGTAAACCTGATCCTGCATCCTTCATCCAGTAAGCCGATGTCCTATAAATGGAAGAGGAGGATATCAATTGTAACATTTATTAATGGGCTATATTGACAGTTCATAGTTTTTTCCCCATATTCTTCGTAGTATCAATCCGGTGGATTGGTTTGCAGCAACAAAATCTTGCATCTCGATGTTCACTTTTCTCGGTCTTCTGCAACCCTCTTTACTTTGGCTCAGCATTAGAGCTGGAACTCATGTCCTCGAACACTTGCTGTAAATACTCGCGCTGCAGTTTCTTCCCTCAACCATCCCTTCCACAATGTCGTGAAGAAGACCATCGTGGCGCATGATGTGACCGATCCATCGGGATCGCCTCTCTGAGATGTTCTTACTAGGCGTCTATCCTCCTTGATTAAGCTGAGAACCTGATTGTTTATGACATGTCTCTCCAGAAAATTCCGAGAATTCTTCTGTATGACCACATCTCAGAGGCCTCTAGTCTTTTTTTATCACTTTCAGATAAGCACCATATTCGTTCCATATTTGGAGTACATGTTAGCACAAATATCCGCCATTCAGTTCTGTCAGTTTCTACTGTCTATACCTTGTCCCAAGACATCTCAAAGCTTACCCAGAGATCCATCTGGAAACATATATAGTTTCAGACGACCTACAGGGTAGGATCCTTAGGTACTTGAAAAGAGAGCAGCTGTTTCATAGGAATCGTATTTTTCCCATTTTATGACCCAAAAAATTGAAAGAAATCGGCTGAAATCTAGATCATTTGGTTCTAAGGGGTGATTCAACCCAACTAAGGACATGTATTAAGCCATGGGTGGTAAACTATACAAATTTTGGCGTGTGTTGTTTCTTAACTTCGGTGATCTAACGAGCTAAACTTATTTGCATATTGTTAATACAAGCAGATATTACATAATGTAAAATTGAAATGACAGGTACTGATACATAATTTATCACGAAATGACAGATGCGCATCTCTTGACAAGTTATGACTGGCATGAGAGTGACGTCTTAAAACATTAAAATTCAACATTTATTGGAATTTAATTTTAAGCAAGAATTTTTCAATACATAAAGTATACATAGACTCTCTAGTATATATATTGCATTTGAATATTATCTACTCTAGTTTAACAATGTCAAACAACATAGACAGATCAATATTATAAAAACATGTACTATATATCAATATGTATTATCAATATATTTTTATATTATGCATTGTCAAATCTTGTGATAACGAAAAACTACTTATATGAAATATTACATTTTACGGAGATTTTTCATACAACTGTCCCTTCTATGTTGTTATTTTTTGTTGAAACCCCTCTAAAGACTTAATGGTTCAATCCTTGAAAGCATCGGGCTAATCAGCTGATCCTGTGAAGAAGTTATAGGAGCATTGTAGTCTTAAGAACTAAGTAAGTTTGTATGATTATCCCGACACTATCGAGTCCTAGATCATTTGGTCCTAAGAAGCGACTCAACTCAAATATTATACATACTAGCAAAGATACATTTTAGTATCAACTTTTTTAAGGCATGGTTGAGTAAAAATTTCGTCTTAGAACAAAAATAATGTTATTTTGCCATCACCTTAAATGAATTTAAAAAATTCTTGTGAGATACAAATTCTTAAAAAATGTTGGCTTAAAATGAAAAAAAAAACGCAATTTTTGATTGAGATGTCTTATTTGACGATTCCATTTCTGAAACAATGCATTTCTCCATGCTCGTTAGTGATCAGTCAAGGTGTGCTTTATTTAATTAGGAAATTGCTGCCGTTTTTGATTTTGCCGTCGGTCGCGAATTCGCGGATCAAATTACACCTACGGTTGATTTGTTAATATTTTTTTAACTGGACTTTGTTTTAACTGGGAGATTATGAACCGAATCATTTCGCAGTAACTATATCAAGTTAAACTTTCGTAATTCTTTATTTAAAAAAAAAATTTAAACTTCTTATAGATTGTATAGTTATAAGCGCTTACTCTAAATAGTCTTAATAAACAATATTTATTATTTAACTAATTTTTTTTATAATTTTAGTTCTACGAGTATTTTACATACTTGTGTTGGCTGCGATATTTATTTAACTTAGGAATATTATAAGAATTTATCTCTATTGATTTGTAATGTGATTAAAGGTAATGGGTGCTCGGCTTTCCAAAATGTGGAATTTATTAGATCGTTGATATAAAGCTAGTAGGATATATTTGATGTAGATATATTTATTAATATTTAAGGGATTTGATGATGCACCTTATTTAATAGTTACTCGCCGGCGGGTATAGTTCAATGGTCAAAGCGTTTGCTTGACAAGCCAAAAATCGTTGGTCCTATCCCCGACGGAGATTAAAAACAAAAAGATTTTTGATCGATTTCTGAGCTTCTGAAATACTTGGTGTGAATTTGATCTCTCGTCCGTTAAATGGAAATCATAGCCTATTAATCAAAATTGGTGGTAGGCGACAGTCGTCTCGTGAAGACCACCCATTCATAGTAAATTGCTGTAATGATATGGATGATGCGCGAATGTCGGGCTGTAGTCTTTGACGTTGGCGGATCAACACTCCACATGCAGCGCTTGGCCATATATAACATGGTAAGCTTCATAAAATTTCATAAATGATACTTCAGCATTACGTTCTCCTGTATGTTTTTACTTAAAAAATAATACTCTTATGTACTTATCAGTATTTTGAATTAGATAAGGGAAAATATTTGTGTCGTCATATTTAGGCTGTTGTGAACCATGTCATAATGTTATTTTTTAGTTTTCAAATAATGTTTTACCTAAATACTTTATTTGTTTATATACTATATTGTTTTTATAATTTTAAGTTACTTACTATAGCATTTTATTGAAATATTATTCAATTCGACATATCTTTAATAATAGATTAATTTAAATAAAAACATACAGGTATAGATTTTCTATTATATTTAATTTGGTGTGACCTTCCACAGTGACAATAAAATTTGATGTAACCATTGTTGATGTTTCAACAATCCAGCCATTATACGGTTGGTAGTCATTTTATTGTTATTTAAATTAAGGTAGGTAAGTTAACATTAGAGTATTTGGCTACCAAAAAAACTGGGTCCATTGGAATAGTTAGCCAAGTAATTTATGACACTAATTAATTTGGCAATAATGTTGATTGCTTGAATTTTATTGTAATAATTAATAAAAATAAAGCAACTTAAATAATATTAATAAAATATTATTATATTATAACTGCATCTTAACAGTAAGTAATTCAGGCCTCCAGAGCATCGAATTAATCGTCGTATATCATCAAAATGTTTATGTACGGCTGCGAGACATGGTGCTTATCTGAAAGTGATAAAAAAGAGGCCTTTGAGATGTGGTCTTACATAAGAATTCTCGGAATTTCCTGGAGAGACCACGTCACGAACAATGAGGCTCTCAGCATAATCAAGAAAGATAGGCACCTAGTAAGAACCATCTCAGAGAGGCGTGTCCGATGGATCGTTCACATCATTCGCCACGATGGTATTCTTCACGACATTGTGGAAGGGATGCTTGAGGTTAGAAACTAGAGGGTGCCCTAGACGGAAGTATTTGCAACCCTTCTATGGCGTTGAAATAGTGACTGTGCTATAAAAAAACATACTATGGAGAGATACTCAGTTCTGTCAACTGCCATTGATCATGTCTTGTACTAACATAACTGCTTCAAGATGAACTCCTGAGTAGAAGCTCAGAGGTTTAAAGATACTGCAGCTATAGTATAGTATAAAGCCATACTTGACGTAATTTTGAATAGTTTTTTTTAAGGAGATCAGATTATTAGCCCTTCATCACTTCCGAGACATTCTTTGTTTGATCCTTAAGAGGTGATTCAATCCAAAATATACACTATAGAAAGGAATTTTATGAAAACACTATATGATAAGCCTCTGCTATAGCAGGATTGACTATAATTAATTCCAATGAGTTTATATAGTTTATTTTTAATTATTTCACATCACAAGGAAGACTTGCTGATTTGACGAAGGTGTGAAAATTAAGAATTCCAGCGCATTTTTTAGTCTCTGGTCGTTTTGGGATTATACCTATTTGACAGATGAGAATCGCCGAGAATTTCTAGGATACGGCGATTCATATTAAAAATGATATTATCCGGACAGGTAGCGTTCTTATATCTACCCAACTGTCTGGATCAGTGGTGGACAAGCAACAAACCGCGAACCACATTTAAGTTTTTTTTTAAAGGATAAATATAGGATTTAACTTTTTTTTTTCAAAATGCTCATCATTTCGTCGGTCATTCTGTGTGTTTCATTTAGTTCTATAAGTACATCGGATAATAATTTTATTTTTTCTCAACAGTGTAGTGGTCAAAACGATTTATTTATTACAGCATATACATTTAAGCCGCAAAATAATTATATATTTTAATATGTGATGTAGCAATGTTTTCTTTTGAAAAAGGTCGATTGATTTTATAAAGTACTTTAAGAATACTACACTTTCAAACGTGAAAAATGAAGTGCAGGTTTTTCGTTAAATTTTACATTATTACTATCAAAAACGTAAAAATACTCTTCAAGGAAGCAAAAAATACCCGGTGCGTATAAAGAAGATGTATTGACAGAACTTCAGTGTCAAGACTGGGTTCCATTTTACGACCCAGCAACTTTGATGTTGAAGACGCACCACGTTCTGTAAGGCCAATTTAAGCTATTCTTCTTTGTGTCAGCGACGTCAAATTATTTCTGCCCACAACATCGATAGCCCGTGTGTTGCCTAGCATTAGGTCGTAAGGTGTGCAGCTTTTTGGGCACATAGCACAATAATGACTCTCCCTGCCGAAGCATTCCCCACCGCTTAAAGTTGTTCTTTGTTCTACTTCCGGTTCTTAATCTGTTCAGGGATTCCCAGATCCGCCAGTCAAGGTTCTTGCCAGTTGGGAGGCCTTCCTTTGGAGTGATGAAATCCTCTGATGCGACTTGTTGACAGAGCTGGAGTCTCTCATTTCAATTGAAGCTGATGAAGACACAATAAAAATATTAATTGATGCAAACCATCAGATAAATAGTCGTGACCTCTGACGAATTATTTAATTCGAATTCGATCATTCGCGATCATTTGAAACAACTACTGTAACACTGTAAACACTGTAATAAGATGTTAGATTATAATGTTGCCTGTTATAATAAAATGTTTGAGTATTCCTGGCTTGAAGGACAGACTTATCGGGATATTATGGCTACCCAGGATAGGTTTAATGACTACTAGGAAAGGATTTGGCGGCAAGCCATGTCCATAGACCACAAATGTCATAAAAAATTGCGAAGAATGCGAACTCTACCTTATTTTTTATTGTTTTTCTTTGAATTTTTTTAATCTGTGGTAACGGACAGGGATTTTATATGATTTTAATTTCTTCCCTTCGGATATTAGGACATGTTTATGACACGTATTAATGGCATTATAGTTTTTATACTAATCGTGGTTGTTATTGGTAATGATCCACATAATTGTACATGGATGTGTTCGAAAATTTTTGTGGTAACGGAAATATATTATTAAATATACATATTTTACACACCTATTGTTAGTTCATTTTCATGTTTTCTTTTTATGAAAGCGCATGCAGGAGAGCAAAACGCGCCGAGACCAGTGGACTGTATAGCGGTCAGTCAGAACGACTGGACGCTGCATATAGGAACTGTGTGTTGTGTTTGTGTTATCATATATTATAATTTGGAGCATAAAGCCACCATTAGAGATGTCATTGCACTGTCAAATATATATCCAAGTCGTATGACATCTATTGAAATTAATGTAATTATATATTAAAATCATTCCGTAGTCAATGCTCCAGGATATTTGTCTCTTCTACTACATTTTCTCTCTTGCTAAAGCATATGCTCAACACAAATTGTTGCTATGGGGCTATATAAGCTGAAATAATCCTGGCTTTATCTAAAGTTAGTTCTATATAATGAAGCTCCGCAAAGTACTTACATTGTATATTTGTATAGTTAAGTAAATCCATTTAGGACAGCGAGAGCCTGGGGGCTTGAAGGAAAGGCACTGTAGTTAATGCTCTAATACTTATCAATAATGAATCTTCGTAAAAATGGACAATGCGCGAATGACGTTGGCGACTCAAGACTTCACATGCTGCGCGAGGCTATCTTGGCAAACGTCGTATATCCACATATGAAATTTATTGAAGTAATAACCACCATACCTCTGTAACCGATAGTACTACTGGGAACATATACGAGAATCGTTCCCTACGACCTCAAGAGCAGGTTCTCTGAAACTCGAAGAAACGGATGCAGAAGTAGTATCCAAGCCATATTTTGGTGATTTTTTAACCGACAATTTTAAGGATATCGAATAATTAGCCGGATGCTTCCGTACCCTTGAATATTTGGACCTAAAGAGCTGATCAACCCCAAACACTGACATGCAGTAAGCAACAGACGATAACCAATCCAAGCTTTATTCTGTATTCAATGTTATTTAACTTAGAAACGCGTTTACAACATACTATTTTTGTTGGTTAAGATTGGCCTGAAAAAGAATATCCTGTAGTGATTAAAGTAATAAGTCAGCAAAGTACTGAAATCGTAATATTGAATAGGTATTTCTATAATAATCCATTGAGTAAGTCCCAGGTATATACAGTACAATAGTTCATAGTTGACATTAACAGTTAATATTATTTGTCAAGTCAGGTATTACGATGATGTTTTCCCGGTACATTGTATTTTATAATAACCACCCTTCACACAACCCTCCATTCCACAAGAATTGTTTCTAAAGGATTAAAATAAGTTTCTATACATTTGTCTAGGGCTTATCCTATGAAACAAGCACCTATTTTCTTAGATTTAGACAACAAAAATTGTATGGTTACCTTTCTGACAAGTTGCACTAAAAAATCTGTCAAAAGCTGCTCAGGTGTTTACGTGTTGTTAGGTTTTAAATACAAAGTAGGAGGTCTTATTTTCGAATTCTTAAAAAAATATTTTTTTCAATTAACTGCATATACTCGTAGTTAATAACCGTTATAATTGAGATGTAAGGATGGTAGTAAATACCAAATTTATTAATAAGTAGCGGATTATACCAGGCGTTGCTTTTGGACCTTTTTCATCTAAAATTAGGGTTAGATCGGGTTGTAAAATTGTTTTAATGACACAGAAACCTTACCGGATGCGCAATCAACATATTTACAAAATTTCACGTAGATTTCATTAGCAGTAGGGGCAAATCCAAAAGTTTTTTTACATACATACAAATACACATATTTTTTTATTTAAATAGACGAATTTGTGGCAATGATTACATTGTTCTACAAGTATTTACGCCTTTTTTATATAAAATTAAAAAATAAATTTCGAAATGACGTGAATCGACGAATATGATAAATTTAATTTCACAACGATCTCAAGAGATTTGTTGTGTCTTAATCAATTTCAACTGGCATTCTAGAACGTGGTACATCTGAGGTCTGATCCATGGAACACAAAATTCATTTGGGTCCCTAAGTTTTTTTAATGATTCAATTATACTTTGGATACTGCTCTTCTGAGCTTTATGATTTGATATCACGTGTACCTATACTTCAACTAAACATTAACATAAGCCGTTTTTAAGCATCCATATACATTTCATAAATGTCAATTCAGGATGAATAGATTCTCCAGCTCTTTCTTTAACATTTGATGTAGGTTTTGGAATGCTCTCGCAGCATTTTTGTTTCTTTCTACATACAATATGAATCTCTTAAACAAGTGTATTAATAAGCTTGCAATATCCTCAATACCCACACGCACATGTGCCACTACACACCATTTCACACGCAGCGTCCAGTCAACCCAGTTAAACGTCGATGAGTTTGTACAAGATCAACACTTTGTATTGTGTGCTCATAAACACTATAAAAAAAGGATCTAAGAAAATATTATTTTATTCTTTTTTTAATCGGTTCTTTATTTAAGGTAATTTTTTTATTTTACAAGTCTACACATAATCATTACTCTAACTTAAATTACCAGACTTGATTGTCTCTTAACTTATTACATAATGTTTTACATACTATGACATGAACTTAATATATTTAATTATAAATTAATTATAAATTAATTTACACCTTCCTTGAAATGGAAGTCATTTCTTAAATGTGATTTTACTTAGTTAGAAAGAAAATAAAACATAAAAAAGAGACATGACAGACACATAAAATGAAATGCTTTGATAATATAAATAAAATGAATTATTTTAGTCTAACCTAGGACTATTCGCATAAAAATCGACCGCTTTACCTCTAAGGCATGTTCGTTGAGGTTTAGTTAAAGAAGGCGCCGAACAGGAAGCGGTAGTTATATTACCTATTTAATGTTTTTATGGCTATCTTAGGTGATAATAAATAATAAAACACTAACGACCTCTTAACCACAGCACGGTCATTGTTAAAAAAGTGCAATAAAATGATTTATTTCGTGGTGATACATTACTAATTTATAAGCCCTAAAATTCTGACCAACGATAATAGCATGTTGTAAGCGCGGCTCCCGTTATATCACTGAAATTGAGCAACATTGGACGTGTAAAAAACTTGGATAATTTACTGCTTGTTGCTTACCGTGTGTTACTGATTGTGTCTTTTAGGAAGTCTTAGTGGGTCAAGTGTATGAATCGCGGGCTATCTGATGTCATTCAAAATTTCGATTAACAAATTAATTTGAAATATTTTACCTAAAATATGCCTCGATTATAACAACCAACGTCTCTTCAATTACGCGGGCTCCTGCTTTGGTGGTCGTAAGAGTTTGATTATCAGGTGCAAAGATGTCTTGGGACAAGGCATGGACTGTGTCAAATGACGGAACTGAGTGACGAAAATTTCGTTGTGACATTATATTCATTATATGTAACATATGTGTCGTAGAAAACTATTTTTCTATAGTGTTTTTATAGCGTGGTACCTAAATGGACGTTATAAAAGGATTGACTGTACGTTGGGAACTTAGTATGCATCATCAGGAACTATGTATGTTTTCGAGCAGTGCCAGATCTAGACTCTGCGGCGCCCATGGTCATTTTATTTGGCGCCCCATATTTTATATACTTAAAAAGTATATGATATAGATTGGCGCCCCTAGCTCATTCGACGCCATGGGCCACCGCCCGACTGCGCCACCCCCTAATTTCGGCACTGTTTCCCAGTGAACATTCACAGTGCATTTAGATATTCTATGACTATTGACGAGGCTAAGCTTAAATATTTAAGCCTTAAAAATTGTCATTACAATTACCAATTCTATATATACTTTACTTACTCAATGTAGTTCGCATAAAGTAGTGAATTCAAAGGATATGGGTATAATTAGCATTCGTTCGTTAGTCAGTCCAACATCGCTTCCTGTCAAGAGTAGCACGACTGATCGGCCTTGAGAGAGTTAGCTACTCTTATGAAGATATAGAGAGGCGACTTAATTTATCTACATTGGAGAGACGTAGAACAGTGGCTGACTTGCCGTTTATTTTTAAAATTATGAACTCCATAATCGATGACTGAATATTATTGTAGGAAATAACGTTCAATGTTCCCTCCCGGTTCACTAGAGGCAGTGACCTGCTACATGTAAGGACGTCCAAAACCAACTACGGTTTCTATTCTCCTATGTTAATGTTTTGTCCAAATGTATTGTCTTAGCTTATATATTAATTCTGTATTACCATCTTCTTTAATTGTACTTCTAATTTAAAAGCGTGTCTATTGGCCTAGGCCGTTAACCCTTACTTTACGATGCTAAAAACTTCCGCGCGTTCCGATGGTCTCAACTCATTACACATTCTGATTTAAAGTGAATAAAATGAGTAGAAATTCGAAAAAATGAAAATATTCAAAGATATCGCTTAATTTTACAATAGTTGATGTCAATAAGCAGTAATAATTGACTTTTAATAGCTAAAAACATGAAAAACATCAGACGAAGACCTCAAACGGCCAGACGCACCTTCGCGCGTGAACTTCCGAGAGATACTAACATTACTCAGCCTGTCGATATATCGATGTGCCGATATCATTTCGAACTAGGTGACCAACTGAGGTTTCCCGTCTGGCTCACTCATATTAGTACGTCAGCGAGAGTGAGGAGTATAGATGCCGCCTCATCTGGGTATTTTTAAATTTTATTTTCGCACACGCTTCGAATGATTCATGACAGTTGACGCGTCTTGATTGTAGTGGTGAATTTATTCCGGATTTTAGAAAAATATTTCCTGCTCCCGATGAGTGCCTTTTATTATAATTTTTTTTTTTCAATACGTAAATGTATTAAGGAGGAATACCTAAAATCTGAACCCTGTGTGTATTATATTTACAGAGATATTTAAGTTATTACAAGCAATGTGTAGTCGATAGACATCACCAGGGAGGAGAGGTTAATAAAAAAAAAAAATAACGACTCAACATTTAGGAATTACTTTTGAAAACTGAACTTCATCTAACATTTTATCATCCTATCAAACTTTGCACATAGAGCTTTTTACGAGTAATGTCCGAATGCGGTGATAATCACTTTGCATAAGAACGTTTCCAAATCCATAACTGATCGATTTCCGTGGCCTTGGACAGTCCACCAGTTATGCAAATCACCTTTTACGACCATTCGTTGCGGATTTTATTTTTTGGTTTCCATCTGTCCTCCATTTGAATTGGATTATCAAAGCGAGAGATAACGATTCGTGGCTTTTACGTTGAACCATGTGTGATGGAATCATTTCTATCTTGAGGTACAATAGCTGTCATCATGATATAATGCTTCAAGCACACACATTGAACATAGTAATAATTTTTAATCATCATCATCAGCCTATATCTGTCCACTGTTACTAACGTAAGCCTCCCGCATAAGTCTCCATCCTCTTCGATCCTCCGCCTTCCGCATCCAGGTCACTCCCGCCATTCTTTTTATGTCGTCAGTCCATCTTGCAGGGGGTCGGCCAATGCTTCGTTTGCCAGTTTTTAAGTGCCATACCAATACTTTTCTTCCCCATCAACCGTCGTCTCTTCGGCAGATAAGTCCAGCCCATTGCCATTTGAGTGTGCCTTTCGTTGGGTAGCATCCACTACTTGAGTTCTTCTGCGTATTTCCTCGTTTCGGATTCTATCTTTCAGCGACACTCCGAGCATGGATCTCTTCATAGAACGACCTCAATGAAGCGTCGAACAAAATTGATCTGAAAATGAACATGGATAAAACAAAAGCCATGATAAATAGTCATATTTCCCAGACCTTCGACCCTAAATTGTTATTAAACAAATTAAATGTTAAAAAATAATGAATTTTAGTTATTTTATACGTAAAAAAATAACTTGTTAACTGCAGTTGATTATAATTATACATCATCGATGTATGCCAAATATAAGTGCATATATATAGTTAATATAAATACCTATTTTAGTAGTAGGTACTATATAACGTTATTTATAAAAAAGAAGAACTGTACCTTGTTGAGATGATTAATTTATAATTTTTTTTTGGCGATTCGGAATTGAAATGTTAGGCGTGGGATTCGACCAGAGGTCATGAAACCAAATTTTATGACTTTTCCCAGTGGTAGAAAACCTTTTTATAATGTTTATAAATTTTAATTTTGAAATTAATAAAATAAATTAATTGGCGAACTAATTCCTCCTGCACCTACCCACATCCGACAAACTCGTCTTACATTTACACTGAAACGATAAATGTATGTTGACTAAGAACTGGCTATTTCCAAAGCTCCTTCCTTAATGTTTTGGGGGCTTAATTATGAGATTATTTTATTTTTATTGATGAACTCTATGTAACCTTAATATTATTTTATTAAGAGTATAATTATCTATTACATACCATACAGGTGAAGGTTAGTAAAACCTAACCTAACATTATTACTTTCAGTGGAAGTAATGTAAAAGAATTCCCCGCAAAAACGGTTTTGTAGGCACGAACTCCATGTTTAAAATTTCGGATAAAAACGTCCTTACACTCCAGTAGTTAAATTGGACTGATGTTTGTAGCCTAGGGTTTTAGCTTTTAGATAAAAAAAAATTCAGTCAGATCGGATATATACTTGCCGAATTATGAGTCTCAATACAAAACGCTTATTTTCAATGCATCTTCTTCTTCGTAGTAGTAGTATCAATCCGGTGGATTGGTTTGCAGCAACAGAATCGTGCATCTCGATCTCCATTCCTCTCGGTCCTCCGCAACCCTTTTCAGCTCAGCATAAGCGCTACAATTCATGTCCTCGAATACTTGCTGCAAATACTTCCGTCTAGGGCGCCCTCTACAGTTGCAATGCATACCATCGAAATAAAAAGAATAATTTATTAGAATCAAAATTATATGCAATTTGTTTACTTGCTGATCACTGCTTATTGCATAGGTGGGCATATAATCTATTCCCCAATATATAATTTAGTATTTACCTCTAATCTTTGTTCGATATATGTATAATTTACTATTTACCTACCGGAATATTATTGGATAGGTAAACACAATATAAGTGGCAGCACTGCACAGAGATACCAACCTACGAAACTATAATTGCGTACTCATTAAGTTGGTAAGCACTAACTACCTAATCTAGCTACATACGAGTACATACCTACGTACATATATTTAAACTAACGACTATATTCCAAATTCATTTATCGTTATTTTTTTTTTAAATATATATAAAACGTGACAATTAACATTACTTGACTTGAATATATGAATTACGTAAAAAAGTAAATAAACAATAATATAACTCTTACAATCTATAAAATTTGAAGTTTTATATATGAGGAACTCTTTGGGATGTAGGTATAAGCAGGGGTCGCTAAAGTTTAGGACCTCAATGGGCTATCTGCAATCAACCAATAAAAAAATGTTGCATTGTGCAAATGTGGCAAAAAAACTGACGGTTTGATAAACAAGTAATCAAACCGTCATCTTTTTTTGCCGCTCCCTGTATCTGGAAAGTATTTTTCGTATTATGTTTCCTATAAATGAAATACTAGTATGTTCAAAGTGTATTATTTTATATAGGCCAACAACATATGTACTTCAGATTACATGACTATATGTAAACATATTTTTGTCACCCACTTAATTGTGTGATGATAAAACTGACATTTTATATTTTAAATCGATTTCTTGCGATTAAATCAAGAGTCAATCTCAATTAGGTAATTGAATTAATATTTTTCAACAATGAAATATATTAAATAAATAAAATGAGTACGTCATATATGCTATTTATTTTGTACCTGTTGTGTATTGATCATTTCATTGTGTCAATAAATCATCTTTGTTTAGATAAAGTAAAAGTAATATAAGAAAAATATTACTATCTATAATTTCAATTGAGATACCTGAAATTATGTTGAAAACTTACCACACCATAGACAACGTAGGATATGTATTATTTTTTGTTACGGGACTTTGAATTGTGAATTGTGAATACTTGACTTTACTTAGAATAAGTAGTAAAGTATGAGTACTGAGGTGTTTATGGTTATTTTCAAACCTTTGTTTTGACACACGAACATTGTCTTATGACCATAAATGTTCAATGTTACAAAGTTGTTTATAAATTTACGGCTGTACCTAATTTACACGGTTGGCAACTAATAACCTTAGGTTTTAACAGACTAGTTTTAAAAATCACGATAAAACACCTGCTGCTGAAAATGGAAATTATGATTTTCTAATGCTCTTTATCGTGGACTCTAGGTCATATTATTGTGACGAACATGATCGTGTTACAAAATTATATGTGTAACGCCGGATTTTGGTAATTGGTTTTTTTCGTACAAATTATTCCGAAAACCAGCAAAATTCAGTATTCACGAAGTAACGGATTCATTTAGAAAATAAAGTAAAAAAGCTTAACACATTTAAAACTTTGTTGTATCTGGTGAATATTATTTCATAATAGCTTTGTTTATGATTAAATTTATCATTTAATATGTAAAAAGGTCGTTTTCACAATATTAAGCTATTTTTGACAGTTCTACTAGCGCAGCGTCGATATGTTGAGATTTGTCGTAAATAAATGTATGACGTGTTGGATTAATTTTATCCAACGTAATATAATTTTGAATTGAGTACGAGTAATAAATGAAAGTACAACTTATTAATTGTTGAAACATGTCATTTCAAATGACATTTAGTGTAGTTGCAAAAATACAACACGCTAGGCGTCATATGCGAGTATTTTCACGATTTAAGTGTAACATACGCATTAATTGCCTTTCAGACAACGTATATCATTGCTCACAATTTCGTAGCGTGCTTGTAACCTTCGATCTTTAACCTTTTTATGCTGGATGTTGTATTTGAAGATAGAACGATAGTCCGCTCAACAATTTACTACCAAGGTATCGGAGCGCGCCTGGCAGATTCGTATTCTTGTATCCTTGATTCACATGACGCGTGTTGTATAATACTATATGACTGTGTCAATTTTTGAAATGCATTCGGCATGGTTAGACCCTACTATCTTTGTTTAATTGTATCCTCGGCTCAC
Organism: Glossosoma conforme; assembly: GCA_022606575.1. Taxonomy (NCBI): domain Eukaryota; kingdom Metazoa; phylum Arthropoda; class Insecta; order Trichoptera; family Glossosomatidae; genus Glossosoma; species Glossosoma conforme. Next base: position 2,037,681 of record JAGTXR010000020.1, on the reverse strand, counting down.
ATGACGAGTGTTTCAAGGTTGTGGCAAGCCGGCGGTCTTAGCTCAATGGTAAAGCGTTTGCTTTGCAAACCAAAGGTCGTGGGTTCGATCCCCGACGGAGATTAAAATAAAAAGAATTTTTAATCGATTTATGAGCTCTAAAATACCTCCGGTTGGTGTGAATTTGATCCATCACCCGTAAAATGCCAGTTATAGCCTATCAATTAAATTTGGTGGTAGACGAAAGTCGTCCCGTGAACACCACCCATTCGTAGTAGATTCCTGTAATAATAAAGGATGATGCGTGAATCTTGGGCTGTAGTCTATGACGTTGGCAGATCAACACTCCACATGCAGCGTTTAGCCATATACACCATGGTAAGCGTCATAGAATTCCACAGATGAAACTTCAAAAATTACTATCACCATCTGTCGGTATTCTCATTATCTCCTGTATGTGCTTACATAATAAAAAAAAAGCTTATCCTGGACAAGTTATTTATTTTAATTTTATTAACTCAAGGTTTTCGAGTTTACTTAACTTGCATGTACCGCTTGGTGAAAACCCTCTCTGTCCCGTCCTGTTTTTGGAGACGCAGATGGGGACCCGAAAAGCTACTTGTTAGAGAGTGGCTGAAGGCCTTCCCGTGTTTCTAGGTGCATCAGTTAGATGTCAAATAGACCTCAGTCTAAGTCTGCGAAGTTAGTATACTACAGCGAGTCTCGAATTGCCTTCTTTGGTAACACGTTGCTTGTACCCTTGTATCCTTGTATCCTTGTCTCACACATGCTCGTGTTGCAGGGCGCGGCGAGGCGGTGGCGGGCGGCGCGGTGATGGCGTGCGCGGGCTGCGACAAGCCCATCCTGGACAAGTTCTTGCTCAAGGTGCTGGAGCGCGCCTGGCACCAAGCCTGCGTGCGGTGCGCGGACTGCCGGGAGCCCCTCACGGACAAGTGCTTCTCCCGGGAAGCCAAGCTCTTCTGCAGGAACGACTTCTTCAGGTAACGACCGAAAGCCACTTTCAAAACGTTTGATTTTTTAGATTTTGCGAACGTCCTTTGTGATGTGTCCCATCCGAACATCAATACGAGACGGAAAAGAGGTAAGTAAAAGCGCGGTAACAAGTACAACCCCACATTAAGCACACTCACCTTTTAGATGCTTAAAAAGTCATCATGTAATCTAACATCTCCTCTAAAAAGATTTGGGCTCTCTTCTTGCGACGCATGTCCATATGATCCAGGCATACAACAGACAGTGAGACGCTCTCTGATGAAGTGCATCATCCATGATAATAGGAGACGCATTCTGTGTTGTCGCCTGGGAGTCTCTACCATTTCTTTGGAGGATTTTCCCCGAACTGCAGCTTAGTTCTGACGGTCCCTTGCTGTCAAACTTCACCAAGGAAATTGTCGGGGCTACACGCGTGGTTAACGAGGCTGACATGGAATAGGCTCCTACGTTCTTCAACTATTTGTCAGACGTATAATCTAACCTTGTGTGTTACTTGCAGGGTACAACACGCATCTATATATTTTTTTCTACATTTTTTCAAGATAAAAAAAAATCTCCTCTGATGATGCCTATTCATGTGATTCTGGCAAACAGCAGATTTAGTATCTCATACTTTACATGTTGAACACAAAGAAAGCCATTAACTGCTACTTCATCCCATGAAACCTACAAATCCTCGAGAGGCATAAGCAATTTAGATAGGCAACACATCGAAAAATTAAGTTCATTTTTAAAGTGTAAATTTCGCAATGTCTAAATACTAAGGCGTTTAACCAATGCATCATGCCAATATTAACTTATGGCGTAGTATAACAGAGACGTAGAATCTAACAGCAAGTATTACACATTAAATAAAGGTCACCCAATGTGCCATGGAGAGATCCATGAAAGGAGTGTCTCTATAACATAGAATAAGGATCGAGGATATTCGAAGAAGACCTCGAGTTGTGAATGCTGCTGAAATATTAAGCACACTCAAGTGAATATGTTCAGGACATATTGGTGGAAGAGACGACGGTTGATGGGGAAGAAAAGTGTAGTGGCTTCCTAGAAATGGCAAACAGAATGTTGGTAAATACCCTGAAATATGGACTAACAACGTCAGAAAAATAGCTAAAAGAATTTGGATGTGGAAGGCGAAGGATCGAGAAGGATAGAGATTCACGTTGGAAGCTTACGTGATGTTCAACAGTGGACGAACTAATTATGATGAAAGCATTTTTCGGTTAATTTGTTACTGCAGACAATATGCAATGTTCATAGATTTGGAGTTGATTTCTAAGCATTCGTGTTGAATGTAGCAATTCCACAAATTTAATATAACATATGTAGCATATTAAAGCTGTTACATAAAACAAAATGGCAGCTGGTTGTAGCAAAAATTCGTATTCTTCTAACATCCTGGTTCCTACCCGAATGCTCATCCACTAGCACCCAGCCATCTGATCTTGTATTGATCCATCAACATCAATTGGCTTCAAGCGCCGCAGCTCCACGCTTGAAGTCGCCTGATTGATGATCGACGGCTGATGATAAATGACGCCACGGGATCAGCTTTTCAGTCAGAAGAGGTCGATTAGTCAGCGGACGATAGTGATCTAGCAGTTGATGAAGTGTTTGCAAAGACCTGGCTGCCTATCATTGGATCTATTGTGTAAACACTTGCGGGAGAATGCATCCATATTTTTTTACTTAAACACATACAAGTGAATACCTACAGATTGTGATAGTGATGCAGAAATATTATCTGTGTATCATATGACGCTTCCCATGTTACATATAACAAAGCTATACGTGTAGAGTGTTAATCCGCCAACGTAATAAACTGCAGCCCAATATTCACGCATCATCTTTTTATTAAAGGAATTCACTATAAATGGGTGGTGTAAACGGGGTGAGTTTGATCTATCACCAATTTTAATTAATATTCTATGACTGGAAATTTACGGGTGATGCCACCCTTGATTTACACTTACAGGATATATTTATAGAGCTTAGAAATCGTTTTTTTTTAATCTCCGCAGGGATTCAACCCAGAAATTTCAGTTTGATAAGCATACGCTTTTATCACTAAGCCATATCCATCCACTAGTATAAGCCATACCTGGTAGGTTAGTATTACTACTAGAGAAAACGAACAATATGTGCCTCCTTATCGTCATACAAAATTTTCAGGGACAATAAAAAACTATTTACAATAGTTTTTAAAACTATTGTGTGAGGATTGGAGAGATTGCAAGTGTATATTGACCTGTTTCTTGAAGAGATCCTGATTGTATGAAGGAAAAAAAATAGAGATGCTGGAAGAGCATTTCAGAGCATATCTGTAGCATTCAGGAAGTAATTTCGGAAGCTGCCAGTTCTTGGTAAATATACTCGTACATGAATCGTTTATAATGACATCAGCATGATATAGCCCTTGCTGACTGGTACTGAAAACCTCGATGTTTCGTCTCTTATTTCTGTTCGCTTGTCGTACATGTATGTGTCGCCATATTGGCATTTTGGACAAATCCGGTGATGGGTGTGACGTCAGTTATACAGAGCGCCACTTGAGGCGCCCGGGGTCAGTCAGTAGTTATCCCCCGATCGTGACGAGAGTCCGATTGAGGTTGGCCCGGCCTGAATGCTGTGAGTAGGTGCGGGCCAGAAGCTTGTAAAGTTATCGAAATAAATATGTCAATGTGTTTCAGAAAAAGTCTTTGTGTTGTTAATCTGCTCCTTATCCTGTCACCACGCAACTGAATAACAACCTTAAATTAGAGAGGAGGATGTTAATACATGTTCATCAAGTGCAAGACGAGTCTGTCCGTTGTGGCTACATGAAAACTATTATCTTATAGACACTTACAGAGCATGTACACCTGATATAAATTTATTTAAAATATTCACTGTATTGGGAATCGAATTCGCGTTTGACAGTCGATAATTTTACCACTACGCGGTCACACCATCATGTTTAATGTTTTTTTTTCATGTCTGCGGTGAAGGAAAAATGTTATTTATGGTGTTGTGCGGCGTGAAGCATGTTATGAGATGGTCGCCGGTGGCTTTGTGTTCCGTGGCCTGCACGTCACTGCCGGGGCGAATGCTAACCTATTAATATGTTGTAACTTGAAAGTATAATATTAATTGTGTAAGTTTTACGTTTCACGTAAGCGAGAGAATTGATGATATATGCTCTTGAAATCTAAAGAAATGTGGTGAAGAGCTCGTTTGACATGCGAAAAGTCACGCGTTCGATCTCTGACGAAGAAGAAAAAATATATATATATTAAAATCTTCCTGTATCTCAAAAAAAGAGTGTTACTCCGTCGCGTGAGGGCAGGATGATGAGCAGATCAGCAAACAAAGACTTTCTTTTAGAAGCACATTGACATACATTTACGTTAAAACTTTACTAGCTTCCGGCCTGGCGAAATGGCATGCCGCCGGTCGTAATGCGACCTTCTCGATCATCAACACATAACTGACGCGCTCGTGATCGGGCTCTCGCCCGCGCCCCTGACGGTGTCTATCATTAACACACCCGTGAGCGGGCAAGCGAACAGAAAATAAGAGACGAAAGATTGTATAGAAAAGACAGAATGATTCAATCTAACCAATCCATAAAACACACTTTACGTCTATATTTAATAGATTAGAGGTTAGGTTAGGTTAAATTAGGTTAGGTCAAGGTAATTTTATGTAAGGTCAAGGTAGGACGTTAATGTGTAATTATAATAATTATTAATATGGTTTTAATTGTCAATGCTTGTTGCAGGCGATACGGTACCAAATGCGGAGGTTGTGGTGATGGTATATCTCCATCAGAGCTGGTCCGCAAGGCTCGCGAGATCGTCTTCCACCTGAACTGCTTCACCTGTCTCGTCTGTCGCAAGCAACTGAGCACTGGCGAGGAGTTGTACGTGCTGGCTGACAACAAGTTCATCTGCAAGAAGGACTTCCTAGAGGGCAAGGCTCCCACCCTCCATCACGGTGAGTGCGACACTTCCATTGCTAATCTTGAAGAATTACAAATATATTGACATCCCCCGTCAAATTAAAGCTACTACAGATCACCTGGATTGTCATTGGGATGCATAGATAGATGATAAGTAGGTCGCCAAAGTAAAAAACTCGATGAGAAGCATACTTACATTTATATTATACAGCGGCCTAGGTAGAAAGTGGCGGAAAATTACATAGCAGCCATCTATGGAACTAGCCGCTCCCGCATGACACGGTTGGCTTTTAAAACAATATAAACAACAGGGTGCATGCAAACGCCCTATCTTATACCTACCTAAATCTTAAGCATAGAGTAGCATTTTTATATGTGCATATTAAACGAGCGAACAAAAATAAGAGACGAAAGATCACATGTCGAGGGTTTTACTAGCCAGGAAGGGCTTTATTGAGTTGGTATCAATATAATATGAAACTCGAGGCAATTGTTTTAAATAATGATTTATCGTTTGAAAATATAAGAGAAACACGAATTTATGCAATGTTAATAGAGATTACATGTATTTATAGGAAGAATTAAAGTAATACACTTAAAACCACAACATAGTAAGACATGCCCTTAAAGCTAAGTCAAGGATAAGTAAATAATCACTATTGGTCTCGACTGTTGTTGAGGTTTACGTCTCACTGCTAAATGTCCCAAGAACGAACGTTGTGAAACAATTGAATATGTTATAAATATTTATTTATTTATTTACCTTGTTTTCACATGGATCACGTAACAAAAGTTCTCTATTAGGAGACTGCAGTTTCGACTAACTCGTAGTCTTTCTCAATCCTTCTCTAGTTGAGGATTGAGAAAGATACTAGAGATACTAGAGAAGGATTGAGAAAGACTACGAGTTAGTCGAAACTGCAGTCTCCTAATAGAGAACTTTTGTTACGTGATCCATGTGAAAACAAGGTAAATAAATAAATAAATATTTATAATTTATTATGGATCTCAAAGTGAATGCTCAAAACATTGAAAATAATTGAATATGTATATCTGAAAAAGAACAAAATTCAAATTAAGTTTGAAAAAAAAGGAATTTAATTGTATCCCAACATAGGACTTGGAAAATATATTTTTTCACAGCGAACTTTACACTTGAACTGTTTCATCAATGTATATTTTGATAACTAAAGGCTTGCTTGTGAAAATTTTCGATTCATTCTATGCAGCAGTTTTTTATTCGTACCTTTTTTAATAAAGAAAGTATTAAGTAACATTTTCTGCAAATTTTATATTTTTATTTCAAAACGGTAATACATTATAATCATATATATCCATATATAAATATTTGATAATTATGCCATCGTGAATATTAAATTAATTAATGTGTGTAATTTTAGGGAATAAGTTTATATTATCAAAATAAAATAAAACGGCTCCAATAATTCAAACACAATTAAATAAATAAATACGCAAAAGTCAAGTGGCGCCGAATGTCGTATTTACCTTTTCAGGAATCGAGGCGATCCATTCAAAGCTTTGACTTCTGAAAATCGGACCGCTAAAAGCTTTTCCTCTGCTGAAAGAGGGAATAGAGAATCAACGCTCTTTATAATGGACTTTTTACTCTTTAGGTACCTAAAAACAACAGCTTAAAACGCAAAAAATAAAACGTTTGCAGGGAATACTAAAAAGAGAGTATTTTGTAGAAATTCGCAAATTAAAGAAGTTTTTAATGTGTCATGTGTCATATACTCATATGGTTCCGCGGCATTTTGTCCACAGACAATTCGTTCTACGACTCATCGGTAACGACGTATAGTGCACGGGATATTTGGTGCACGGGACAACTGGTGCACTGGATGTTTCGCTAACGTAACCCAACCTAAGTTATTTTGTTAACGAGACCTATGGATCTCTGGACTCTACGTTCACTGGATAAATCCTTAGGTTAGCGTAATATCCAGTGCACCAGTTGTCCCGTGCGCCAAATGTCCCGCGCACCAGACGACCAGTGCGCCTCACATCGTTACCGATAATTCGTGGAACGAATTGTCTGGGGACGAAATGCGGCGGAACCGTAGAAAACTAAACTACGGAACAATTTACGTAAAACATATGAAATTTGGGACTAGGATATGTTTCTTGCTACTGGCAAAACTTCCGTTAGTTGATTATGATGCCCATATGTTCCAAACGAGAGTTGACAAGGCACAGATATAACATATGTTTATCATACTATATATGACATATTGCAAATTGGCATGGGTATTAGGGTTTATTGTTTGAACGTGACTTTTCGCGCTAATGAGGTCCGAAACGTATAAAAATGATTTATAACTATACTGCCATTAGTAGGTAGCTTTTTTTCTACATTTGATTATTATCACAGTAATTTTATCTAGCGTATAGTTTATTACGCATTAAGAAGCCGTAACTTTCGAGAAAAGATATTTATTACGTTGGGAAACTTGTAATAGCCATATAGTTTTTTTTTTAATTTAGTACGTGGACAGCAACATGTTTATTATTTTTATTTAAATTAATTTTATGTTAACTTTGCCGCTGGTCTTGATTGCTTGAATTCTTACCGACAATCTTGCAAGTAAAATTAATACTATTCCCGTAATCGTAAATTAGAGTTAAAATTCAGCAAATCTATTCACAAGAAAATATTCCAGTATATGCTTAGCATGTCTCTGGTTTTGATGTAAACTCTCTAATCGATATAGTCTAATTTATATGCATTATTTTCTGTGTTATCTTTTCTTTACCGAAAGGGGGGCACCACCCTTTTGGGGCACTCCGCCCCGGGGACTGTTTTCAGAGCAAACAGATCGCCCCTCAACACAAAGAGAGCCCTCAAAGGGGGCGCAAGAGGATATGTTTATGTTGTAATGCAGCCCTGCGGAAAAGAAAAGAAAAAAAGGGCACAGAGGCATTCAATTGAATCTCTGTCCTCTGTAAAAATTAAAGAATAAACCAGCTACGTATTTGTCATATCATTTTTAAAAAATATATTTTAATTTATTTTACTAAGACTTTTGTTAATAAATATTAACATTCGTCATGCCATGTAAAATTCTATTAAGACAATTTTTTATTTCTATAATGTGAAAACATTGTTTATTTTATTTTAGAATTAAAACATCAACATATATGCTATAAGTTCAATGCATTTCATTCCAATATTTTAAATTTCCACTATTAAATTTATATCTATATTATTGTGTCTAAAGTTCTTAAAAAAAAAAAAATCCTTTTAAGTGCCGTTTAAAAATTAATATAAAATTATATTTTTATATAAAGTAATACATTTGTGGAGACTCATGCGGGAGGCCTACGTTCAACAGTGGACGGACACAGGCTGATGATGATGATGAATACATTTGTAAATAACTTCTTAGGTTTTCACGGCCAGATTTGATATTGTGGCTTTTGGGTTTAGCCGTGTGTGGCGAATTTCTTCTCTCCGATATTTCGACCGCCATTGCAGGGGTCTTCTTCAGGGTTGATGACTTTGTGGTCAGACATGATTAATACATTTGTGGTCAGACATGATTAAAATTAAAACAGTTAAAATTTGTTTATAACCACATGGCTTACAGTTTATTGTTTACTAGTTTCGGTAGCACCTCTACCACCTTCAGGACACTAAAGAACAAAAAGAAAGTATAAACTACGCAATTGTTTAGTTGTTAGTGTTTTCCTGAAGATGGAAGAGGGTGCTACCGAAACTAGAAGATAATAAACTGTTCTATATGTGGTTATATATGTATTTTTAAATTGTTTTAATTTTAATATAAAATTATTCAACATTATCCGTATTAATATTACTACACGTAGAGAAAATATACATATTTTTTTACATTACCTAATTCATTTAACCCTTCTTATCTAATTCAAAGATCAAAGATCGCAGCAATCTTTCCTTTAATCTTTTGCTTTACCCTTTTCGCTCCCATTGCCCTTTCTTGATTTAAATTACCATTTTCATGCAGCACCAGCCGCGGAGTTATAAATATATCATCGGCAGAAAGAGTTACTGGGCATCCATTATTAAAATATACATATTTTACATTATCTTAATTCATTGATTTAAATTAACCCTCCATGTCCCAATATATTTTGTTTGAGGGTGAAATCCCAACGAAAGTTGAAGCTATTTTTTTTACATTGATCAGAAATATTTTTTATTGCTTCCCATATCATTTATTAATCCGTAACTCAACACAAATTGAAACTATTCTGTTATGTCAGGTTATATTATCCATACCTTGTCTCAGGACATATCTGTACCAAAACGTTCACCTGAAAACATATGGTTCCCGATGACCATCTGTAATATTCAAGGCATATATTTGGGTGACTTTTTAATGGCAATTCTTAAGGAAAAGGGATAATAGCCAGACGCTCTAGATTATTTTATCCTAAAGGGCGCATTAACCTAATTGATAATTTTACAACGTGTCAAATATTTATTTAAATAGTAAAGCTGTCACTTAGGGTTAATTGATTTTAAATAATCACTTAATGTTCGATTAACTGTAGTGATTCGAGAGCGGCGTGCATGGAAACGGCTGTATACATTTTATTTTGAAGTTATACATTTGACAACTATCACATATAATGTCTAGAAAAACGGCTCAATTTTTTTATAAATTATCAACTAAATATTTCACAATCTCTGAATATATATAATTAAATATTTTATATTAATTACAATTTCTAATTATTTACATGTTTGCCTCCGATAACTAATAGCTTGAACCTAATTTTAGTGTTTTTAAGTATTCTTAAGTTACTTAATTTAAGTAATTTAAGTATTATACATTTCCTTTAAGCCCAGAATCTAGTGAATATATTTTTTTTAGTTGAATAGTCAGTGGTTATGATAATTTTTCTTCAGTATAGTGTAAAAGAATGTTCGACGCGAATATTTTTTTAATGATTGGCTTGCGATGTTTTATTTAAATATTTTATTTAGGTATTTTTAGGGGGTTTTAGGTATTTTCGAGGGTTAAACTCTAATATTCTTGCTCTCTGAGTTACGCCGCATAAATCCGCCGAAAGTAATCCATTCTCACACAGCCTCCGGCAGGTTGGCAACGCTCTGAACCGCGACCGTTCGCTTTCCCGCGCACGCCGACAACCGCACCATAAAAAAACAACAGATCTGCATACCTAATAGGTATTTGCGGCCGGGCATCTATGTGAAAATATAATAGGGGGGAATAATAGCTAAACGTAAATTTCAATCTCAAGCTATTTGATATTTTAATTCATAAATTATTTACATGATTATATATATATATTGAATGAATTGTCAACATTTATTTTACGGGCTTTAAATCTTAGCATTCAACGGAAAACCAACGATGGCGTATAATAGTTTTTCTAATTTTCTTTTCATACATCACCATTTACATTTTAGAGTATATGGTCACCATAAATTGACGCCACTCAGTTCTGTGTTGCCGTTGTTCATGCCATGTCCATCTGGGAACATAAATGAATCCCGAAGACTTTCAAGACTGGAGACCGGGAACTTGATAAGACGGCAGTTGTAGTATCCGAGGCTTATTTTGAGATATTTGTTAGTCAGATTTTTAAATTAAAACTACATGATGATGCAGCCCGACCATTTGTCCGTAAGGGGAGGCTCAAAATATTTTTATATACGGCTTTGAATCTTGGCATTTAACCCTTTCGCATTGGTTGTCGATATATGCCGTCTAAGATTTCCCCATCGTTGACATCGGTAGCTGTGATATATCGTTTTGCTACTTTCAGTACTCATTGTGATATTTATAGTAGGAACATGGAACTGTAGTCATTCCCTTTATCAACCTACATGTATTATTTACAGGAATCTGTAAAGGATGAAAATAAATATCGTTAGGTTTCGTCACAGGAGCGATTTTTCTCTAAACCACATGTGTCAATGCCACCACATGTATGTAGTTACATAATGAACGTTTGTTAAATATAATAGTTTTTTATGCATCATCTGATAACTAAAGGATACAAGAACCAATGTGATATATGAAAATAAGTAAGATAAGTACATTTGTGCATCAAATACTTGTTTTAAGCAAAAAAAAATGGTTTGAAAAATTCACGCCGTATTGACAATATAATTTCCATCCACCGAGTCGTTACAAAAAAAAACCCTACAATAGTCAATTTATTTTTATGACATTTAATGCTTACATATTGCTTCCCATTACATTACACGATTAGAATAACACATTTTTTACGTATGTGTATTATTTCACTCCACACACACACCAACAACATCATAGCTTACATTTGCCAGCGGGTATAGCTCAATGGTCAAAGCGTTTGCTATGCAAGCCAAAGGTCGTGGGTTCAATCCCCAACAGAGATTAAAAAAAAAAAATTTTTTAATCGATTTCCGAGTTCTAAAATACCCCAGTTGGTGTGATTTTGATCCCTCGCCCGTAAAATGCCAGTAATAGCCTATTAATCAAAATTGGTGATAGGCGAAAGTCGTTCTGTGAAGATCACCCATTCACAGTAAATTCCTGTAATAATAAGGTTGATGCGTGAATCTCGGGCTGTAGTCTATTACATTAACGGATCATCAACACTCCACATGCAGCGCCTAGCCATGTGCACCGTGGTAAGTGTCATATAATTCGACTGATGAGACTTCAGCATCACTATTACCATCTGTCGGTATTCTCATGTATGTGTTTACATAAAAAAATATCTATTAATTCGTTCCTTTTCAATATAAATAATTGAAAATTACTTCTTGATAAAGCCGAAATGTATCGCATAAAAACAATCATTTTGGAATAATTCTGAATAAAAACTCCTTCATTTTGATATTCAATGTACTCGTTAGTATGAAATAAAAATGTCAAAAAATTATGTGTTTTTTTCTTCTTTTAAATCGCTGTCCTAAATGTTACAATCTAATAGCGATCATGACATGATCAAGATGTCGTATCAATGACACGATGACAGTCTAAAAAAACATGACAGTCATGACTTACCGATTCGCCATTACCATAAAGCTGAATACTTATGAACTAGCTAATGTTGGCGTAATGATCTAGAACAGCCTTATTATGATAATCGATATAATATTATAAATATACTGTAAAAAAAATATACATTTATAAAAACTTGTTGCTGTCTAAAATTCTAACAGCTCTGTCGAATATATTTCTTGCATTTAATATATTATAGTCGTATTTTTTTAGGATAGTAATGGTTTTTCCCAACAGAGGACTTTATTGTATTTTTTCAGAGCCATCACCACACTTCAGCCGCATAAACATTATATTACTCGTATTTTATAGTTAATATATTAAGGCTTGCTTGAGAACAAGTAATATTGATTTTACGCAGTATTTTTTTTGGTATCCTTTGATACATAGAATGTAAAAAGCGATATTTTACTTTTTTACTGTAAATAATGCTTAGGCAACAAAAAATAGCCGATGTGGAGAAGATGAAATGACAGAACGCCATTGCCATTGCTATTTTGCGATATTTCGATCGGAAAATTTCGATCTGATGTTGAACGGTCGAATTCGGAAAAAACATCTCTTTGCTAGTTGTTATTTCCTAGATGTGCATCAATTCATGCCTTTATTGAGTTTTCATTAATTAAAATCCTCCTTCCAGATCGTGGTGCTTATTTAACATCAAAATTGCCGAATCGATATTTTGCAAACCAGTTTTGGCATTTTCTTCAAACACATCAGATAACTTTTTGTTGCTTTAAAAACATATTTTGATAGTATCATCATCATCATCATTAGTCTGTATCATCAACAGCCCGACATTCACGCATCATCTTTATTACTACAGGAATTCACTATGAATGGATGGTCTTCACGGGACGACTTTCGTATATTACCAATTTTGATTAATAGGCTATATCTGACATTTTAAAAGTGAGTGATCAAATTTAAACCAACCGGGGCATTTTAGAGTTCAGTTTTTTAAATCTTTGTCGGCGATTGAACCTACGTCCTTCGGCTTACTAAGCTAACGATTTAACCACTGAGCTGAACCCGCCGGTGAACATGTTTGGCCCAAGCAACTAATTACTTTCCGTGATTTTTATTCTTTTATTTTTTAAAGAATCCGAATAACAATTAGTAAAATAGTCAGCGATAATATTTATTTTTCTTGACTATTATACTCGTAGGTATTTTTTAAATAATGTTTCTCTAGTTCGTCCCTGATGTTAATATGGCGGCCGCGCATGCGCCTCACAACCTCCGGTTGACGTTTAATGCGCGCAGAGATTTACGAGGTTTCTTTTTCTTTATTTTTCTTCTTCTTTTCGTTTTTTGTGCTGTACAACAGCACTGCGAAACTGCTCTCCACCGTGATATACATAATAATAATAAGAATAATGCGGACCGTACTATCGCGAAAACATCGTAGACGACAAAATATATTTTTATTTTTTTTTAGTTAAAAACCAACCAAAAGGCAATGCATTATTTGTGTTGAAAACAGCTTTACTGGATCAAAACAAATTTCCGACTTTACTACGTCTCTATCGTTCTCATTCTTCTTTATGGCTTTGAAAATTGACATGTCATAAAAAGCCAATGCAGCCGTAAAATGAGTTTTAACATCAATTGCCTGCATAGAACCCTGGGGTTACTATACTTTGACTTTGTTGGGGATTGCAAGGCGAGAGAGCGGTTAAGGTAACCTTTAATTCTACAATCAGTTAAGACGAAGTTGGACCTAGCTAGGACATGCATTACGCATACCGCAACATATACTATAGCTGTTTTTATTCAGGGCCCCGGGCTCTCGCCGTCCTTGACGGCAGTCGGGAACTATTAATTGATTGTACCCCGTGGAGGTAATATGGGAAGAGACGAGGAACGTGGCGGCTGACAGAGCTCTGTAGCGACCATTTCTGACAACCATATTTTTGCAAAGCAGATGTTTATTATCTTCTTTTTCTAGAAGTAATAATAAATTTCATGAAACTGTTCATAAATTTAATTATTTCAATATTCTTATCTGCTGTCACTGTCCCTGCCATATCCCAAGATATCTCTCTACCCAGACGTCTATTTGGGAGCATACGAGTATATGGCTTCTAACAGCCGTCATGATGAGAGCCTAGGAACTTAACCCTTTCGCATCGGTTGTCGGCATATGCCGTCATTAGATTCCCCGACCATTGAAATCGGTTGACGTGATGTATCGCTTTGCTACTGTCTTAGAATAGTTTTTTATGCATCATCTGACAGCTGAAGGATACAAGAACCAATATGATATATGAAAATAGAAGAGATAAGTACATTTATGCTTCAAATACTAGTTTTATGATTGACAGTATAATTTGTATTCAAACCGAGTCGTAATGAAAAGGTTAAAGAGATGGCTGCTGTAGTATTCGAGGCATATTTTAAGTTTTTAAATTTGTTTAATTTTAAGATTAGCCTGACATTTCCGATGCATGAACTAACTTTACTTAAAACATTTGCATAATTTTACTTAATTTCAATGATCGAACTAAAAACTTCGCTTACAACGCAATATTGTCGATGATCAATAAAAAAATCAGCAAATTTGTTTTCTATTATAGTTATTATTTTTACATGTTTGTACTTATTGTCTGACCGACAACACAACCATATTGTAAGCGCGATTCTCGTTCGATCATCGAAGCTAAGATAATGAAAACGTATTAGCGTATTTTGCTTTAAAAACGCTGTTTAATAAAAAGTGTAGGTTACGATGTTTTGAGATCCGTTGGCCCATATATTGCGATATACGATTTGTATTTTGACATAAGGCGAGCTCATATAGGGTGACGGAATTTCATTAATCTTCTTCTTTTATTTTTTTCTCTTTTTATTATTATTTTTATTAAATGTTACTACACAAATATGATCCAAGACATTCACATTTTTTTATCAAGGCAATTAGACGTCGCATTGCTAGTTAATGTGCATTGTGGCGCCTATGATCTCGTAATAAAATAAATTAAAGTAAAAAAACTCTTGAATAACTATAGTGTGGAAGGCTGTCTTGTCCGCTCACTCACCAGATTGTTCTAAAAGTCAAACCGTTGTATCCCAAGAATTCTACGCAGGCATCTGCTATCGAAGTTCATTATACGGCTGCATTGGCTTTTTGTGAGATGCCAAGATTAATAGCAGTGAAAAAGATAGGGGATGATTTACTCGCTGTATAAACGGCACTTTGTTTTGATCGAGTGAACCTGCGAGTTCCAGATATTGCGCATGGATCAAGAGACGCTTCGGCGTTCCCAAAGTGGGCAGCGAACTCCTTATTATCAACATATGTATATTTTATCATATATATATATGCGATGCATGAGTTAGACCGCGCTCCCATCACTTTCGGCTCGGGTCTCAACGGAGGTCGATCGCTTATTTTTCGTGGCCCGAGCCGAATACCGAATTTGTCTTAACCCTTTCATATCGGTTGTCGGCATATGCCGTCATAAGATTCCCCGACCGTTGACATCGGTTGACGTGATATAAATCGTTTTGCTACTTTCTTAGAATAGTTTTTTTATGCATCATCTGATAACTAAATGATACAAGAACCAATGTGATATATGAAAATAGACCAGATAAGTACATTTACGCTTCAAATACTAGTTTTATAATTTACAGTATATTTTGTATTAAAACCGAGCCGTAATGAAAGGGTTAAATAAATTACAATGTGCTTCTAAAAAAGTTCTTGTTGTTTGTGACTTGCTCCGCATCCCTCCCGACGCGTCCCGATGACAATCCCGGAGACGTGGAGTCGTTCCTTTAATAACCGGGGATGTCACAATCTTCATTGATCTATAAATATAATTGAGTATTGCAATATACGCTAAAAATCCAACAAAACTGTACGTAGGACTTTGATTTTTTGTAATAAATAAATAAAATATTTGATTTATTCGTTCGATGGCCTTGCTGTGTTTCGTGGCCAGTCTTTATGGGCCGTTAAACAAGATGATTGGGGTTGGTTGCTCCGTACGGTCGGCTTCCAGTTTCAAATTTCGAACAATTCGATTTCTACGGCAGTTGAACGCCTCGTTTTCCAGCCAGCCGTTTGTTTCTTTTTTTAATTTTTATGCCTACGAGAAATATAAAAATATTTTATTATTTCTGGCGTAACACACTATTCGAAAAACATATAAATGCGTTTGTTTTTTTTATTTTCGTATGGGGGGTTCGTGTTTTATATCCGATTTTCGATTTTAATCGTTTAATTAAAATTGAATGGACGGATCTTTCAAATACCTAGATGATTAAAACAATATATTAAAAGTAAATGTAGTTATATGTTTTGGAATAATTTTCATCCAATAATGTTCTTATCAGTACCATTATACCATTCATAAAGTTCTTTCAGCTCTTCCAAGAAAAGTTAGCTGTAGTTTATGCTCTCCTCCGGCATCCGAATACCGCACCCCAGCCGGTACATTATATTTTTTGGATCAATTGAAGGATCCGCTCAATCACCTTGTCATTTAAAACAAAGTCAAACCACTGTACCCTCGTTATTTTACACCATCAACAGTTCTCAGGCAGTTGCATTTTATGCTCTCCTGCAGCATTCGAAAATCTATATTCACGCAAATCCAGGTTTGTCTCTTGACGGACTCTTTAATTTAAAAAACAGGCTGTGTCCGTCTCTTTATCGCTACATTCTTCACAAGTTTAAGCCATCGTTATTATAAACGAATACATGTTTTCAAAAACTACGGCTGTATTATCTTTTGTTGATATGCCAAGATTGGTAGCCGAAAAAAAGATTCAATTATTTTAAAATAATGATTAGATATTTCACAATTACTTCTTAACCAATAAAATAGGAGTTAAGATATACCGATGTACGTATATATTTAAAAAAAAAGTTTTCTACTTTAGGCATTATTTTATTTATGTTTTAATAATGCAAATGTTAAAAATCTTAGAAGTAGGTATTCTAAAATATCATAGATTATAATTTTGAAATTCGTTGACACGTGTTAGGTTGGTAACACGATACCAACTTTGATTTTTCCGCAGTTTCACGCTTACCAACTTGCGGCATTGATAAAGGACAATAATATCCTTTTTATGAACCCGCAAACCAATAGAGTCAACAACGACGGGTCCATCTGTTTGTCGCACTGGTGACCCTTTCGTTTTTTGTGAACATACCTATTTTTTTTATTTTAATGTTTATGGGTTTTCTGTAAATTCGAGTAAATAAACAACTAAAAAATATTTAATGTAATATGATAAAAATAATAATTTTATTTATTCAGCCACCAGAGCCATAAAATTTAGAATTTCATACATATAAAAAGAAAATACAAGGTGATAAATAACATTTTACAATTTTAACAACTACTGACTCTCAGTGAGTGGAACACCGGATCACCGCTGGATGGCCATGTGAACCAATGCTATAAATTACATGAAGGAATATCAGTTAATTCGGGGACTTTATAAAAATAAAGGTCTTAGCGTTTTAGTAATTGAGACTAATGCTAAATAGTTGGGTTTTATACAAATTAAATATAATATATTTTTAATTTTTGTTATTTATTTATTTTATGTAAACACATACAGAAGAGTACCAACAGATGGTGATAGTATTTCTGAAGTCTCATTTGTGGAATTCTATGACGCTTACCATGGTGATCCGCCAACGTCATAGACTACAGCCCGAGATTCAAGCATCATCCTTATTATTACAGGAATTTACTATGAATGAGTGGTCTTTACGGGACGACTTTCATCTACCACCAATTTTAATTAAAAGGCTATGACTGGCATTTTACGGGTGGGGGATCAAATTCACACCAACCGGGGTATCTTAGAGCTCAGAAATCAGTAAACAATCTTTCTTTTTTAATCTCCGTCGGGGATTGAACCAACGGCCTTTGGCTTCCAAGGCATAAACAGTAACAGTAAAATAAATGTAAGAAAAAAATTAAGGGATTCCATTTTTTTTTTCTCAAAGTGGGTAAAAAAGGTTCAGAACCTATGCTCTAGAAAATATTACTTCATACATATATATGTGAAGATGTAAAATTATATATATTTTGTAAATTTATATTTACGAGTTGCGTAACTATCTCGTTAAAAATGTATTTTTAGAACGCGTTTTTGCAACATTTTTTTTTTTTTTGGATCTGGGTAGGTAAGCATTTTATATTCCATCGCCGGGTAGTGTATTATTCATACTGGCAACACCGGCGGTGCAAAGCGCTAAGTACCGCGGGGAAATGAATGGCATTAAGATGGCGGCGGGGCGAAGTTCCGTGGAATGGAGGACGACCGATAAAAACTCATTTCGCGCCAACGGCAGAGGAGGAGGCAGCCCGCCAAAATCTATTACAAACACACAGGGATCTAGGTATACATTGTATAACTATATACTTTACCATGTATTATACATGCCGAGTAACTCTATGCATATTTATAGGTGTGTATATACTCGTAAGCTTGCCTAACCTAGAACTGCTTTCTTTATGCGACGAAATACAAGTGCAAAGTAGAATTAATTTTCATTTTTAATTGTTTTTTTATTTTTGGTTTAGCACACAAGAATGGAGTAAAAATATCAATTATCCGATTACTTTATTAACATCCTCCTCTCTTTCAAAAAGGTGTTATACAGTCGCGTGAGGACGAGATGAGGAGCAGGTCAGCAAAACAAAGAATTTTTAAGAAGCACATTGACATAAATTTACGATAACTTTACAAATTTATGGCTCGAACTAGTCACGGCATTCGGCTGATCCACAATACAATATCCCGACGGGCGGGACACGACTGGCGTGATGGGCTGTCGCACCGGCGCCTCAAGCGGCGGTTCATATAACTAGTACCAATATGGCGGACACATAAATGTATGACAAGCGAACAGAAATAAGAGACGAAAGATTGTATATCGAGGCTTTCGGTACCAGTCAGCAAGGGCTACATCATGCTGATGTCACTATATATAAAATTTATTTATTACTAGATAATTATAAACAGTAAACATAAGCTTAATTTATTATATAAAATATGTTGAGATACGATTTTCTTTGAAAGAATCACATTTCCAAACAATACGCTTGCCTAACTTAGAACTACTTATATTGTGACGAAATACAAGCAAGATTAATTATACTTCTATCTATATTCAAGTAAATGAAGCATCATCCTTGACTATTTAACAAAATTAATCAAGTTTACTAGAATTTGGTTAAATTAAATAATAATAATAACTATAAAATGCTTCTTTCTTCGTAGTATCAATTAGGTGGATTGCAGCAACGAAATCTTGGCGCCTCAGACAGGAGTATTTGCAGCAAGTGTTCGAGGACATGAGTTGTAGCTCTTATGCTGAGCTAAAGAGGATTGCAGAGGATCGAGAAGAGTGAAGATCGAGATGCTTTGATTGATACTACGAAGAAGACTTCAAATATTTTAGAATATTTTAAATCAACGTAAAAAGAAAATATGTTCATCTTGTGACCACATATGTACAGAAATTCACGTTCAGAAATTTTTAAAAACCCATCTCGTTTCATTGGGCACACAGAGCAACCCCCTCCACTCCGCCATGTTTAAGCGGGAAAGCCAAATGACACCGGGAAAATAAATAGCGGGAATAAGAGACCGGGGATTTTTCTCCGCGAGCAGGGAAACGTATTATTTAAAGAGGGCACACTCTTATATTAAAATAAATCACGTTTCATAAGAAAGTATTTTTATAAGGAAAATTGAAAAATACACGGTTTATTGAAGTAAATTTAACACGATACATTATGTATTGTTTATGAATGATTATAAAGGCATGTATATTTTTTTATGTAATCGCATGCAGCAGAGCACAGCCGGTCGAGATCAGTGCACTCTATGACGCTCAGCCAGGGAGGCTGGACGCTGCATGCGAGAAACGTGTGTTGTGTTTATGTTTGTGTGTGGCTTCTTTGAAGGTATTTTGAGGCTCTAATCCAAAGATGACTGCCGTATTACAGGATAGGTTGGATTTGTCCTTTATATAAAAGAAGAAGTTGTTTATCGTTAAAATACCTCAGTGATCTATATAATACAAATAGTTTTTTGGAAGCGAGACCGGCTTTATTTCATTAATTGACTCGTAATATTTAACATTATTTGAGATTGATACTCCCGATAATGGAAGTCGTATGTTTTTATATACATATATATGTGAAGAACTGATGAAGCTCTCATTGAAAGCGAAGCCGCGATCTTAAAGAATGTTAATAAACAATGACCAATGTGATCCATTTACAGCAAGTAAAGAAGTATTTATCTATTTAAAAATGTGATGATTTTTCCGATTCACTCCACACTACAGTAGCGGATACGTATTCAATGTGGGAGGAAACACAGATGCTTGGAGAGAAATTTCCATATCGGTGGTGTTAAAAATGTGCTTTTAATAATCTGATTTATTTATTTCTTAACGTAACCAATATTACCAAAAAAGGACAGAACAGAAACACACAAGAAAAAGAAATGCGTAAATTGATTATAAAAATCATCTTTAGCCTGTGTCCATTCAATATTGATCGTAGGCCTCTCCTATGAGTCTCCATCCCTCTCGATCCTTAGCCTTTTGCATCCAGACACTGCATCAGTCGTCAGTTCATCATTAACACTACGTTTGCCAGTTCATGGACGCCACTCCAACCCTTCTTTATGCCATCGAGCGTCGTCTTTTCGATAGAATTGTTCTGTTCGTTACTACTTGAGTGATAAAACCTAGTATACATGAAAGGTACTAAGCATTTTATTATAAAATTTCTTTGGAATCAATCAAACTGTTTTCATTATTGCAAAATGATCACCGTGTAAAAAAGTCGTTTTAAAAATGATTAATTTTCGAATTCGTCCCTGTAATGGGTGGGTGGGGATTTTCCAGTTTTCCCGACACCTGGGGGAATTTCCCCTTCTCCGCGAAACCATTTTATTCCGGGGACGTCCCTCGATAATGGAATTTCTGAACCCTAAGACTGCTCCGAATCCTGCTGCATACAGTTCAGCCCCCAGTGGAGACGTCCCCAATGGAAGGGGTCTCTTCATCTTCAGTTTACGTTGCAATTTCAAGTAATAATAAACATCTCAAAGATCACACAATTCCGTCATTGATCTTTGACATGTTTTAATAACGCTTACATTATTTACATGTTTTATAGCAAATTTTTATTAAGCAGTTATGACTTTATAGTAAAGCGTTTGCTTATCATAACGAAGGTCGTGGAATCGAACCCCGAAAAAAATATTAAATGATTTTTTTTTTATTCTACTTCTCAGCTTTAAAAATATCACCTATTATGTAAATTGGTGACTTTCATTTCACTCGTTGAAAGTCACAGCTTATAAACAAAATTTTCAAGGTGATCGCATGATAAGATCGACACTCTCAAAGTCTGAACCCGTTTGGTTTTCCACGCACTAGAGCAACGGGCGATAACCCATCGAAATTTTGGTCAGCGTTAAATGTTGCTTAACTTCATTGATGTAATGAGAACCGCGCTCAAAATGTTATATTGTCATAAGTCATTTTTTTTTTTTTTGGAAAGGAATATGCGCTTGAGAATGCATTTCTTCTGGTTTTTCCGTGGCGTGTTCAGGACATTTTTTTGGAAATTGGTTTATATGTATATATCTGAGGATAATGATGCACAGATTATTCGTTCTAACTTGCCAGAGACTATGCCTCTTGGGAGAAAGAAACCATATTGCCTCGGATGCTGATATATTCCACGCAAGGGAGGCCCAGTTCAAGCACGAACTCCACGATTTTTTTTGGAAGAGTCATTTATTGGAGACGTCTGTTTGATGAGCATTGGGACTTTCTGTTGCTTGTCTGCATTACAATTTAAGTTACTGTTATAGAAACTTACAATAATACAAAACGTATGTGTTAGTACGGTCTGGGTGCCAGGTTCCGGCAAACATGCTATACCATGGATGTGGACTTTGCGAGTAGCCGGATAGTCAGATTGATGGTCCGGTCGGTTAAAGGCATGTCGTACAGCTGTATTTATGGGGGCGCCACGGGGGCCCTGCTAATTGGCGCAGTCCCCCGCAAAGAGGCTTGAGGCGTGCGAACAAACCCCCAGGGCCCCCAACTTGAATCAAACTGTGGCGCGTAAATATCATAAAAAAAAGTTTTACAATCACCTGCTCTCTCACATGTTTTTCTCTTAGAGTATTTTTTTTTCAGGAATAAGACACATTAGACTTTGTATAAAAGCAGTGACTTTTTATTTATATATCACTCAACCGGCTTAGGTGACATGTCACCATCGTCAGGAGCTACTTTAAACTAAACTTAAATACAGAACAGTTAATTAATGTTACATAGAGAAATGGAGGGCAGTGGAGAAGAATAAGAATCTGTAGACTGAACGGTTGACGGATTTATTGGAAACATATTAATTATCTGGGTATACATTAATAGTTTATTTATTTACATAATAATAAATAATAAGAAACATATAGTATACATAAAAATACAATACATACAAAAAAAATCAAAGAAGAAGAAGATGACACGTGTCAAAGATCACAGAGATCTAGGAGAACAATACCATCGACAAAAGAGGAAAAGGATGTTAGAAAATGATCGAGGTGTGCTGGTAGGCCATTTAGGAGTGCCATTGCCGTTGTAATAAATCGAGTGCTCGAAGCTCCACGAGTATCAACTGGGATCGAAAACGATGGATGGCTACGAGCACGGGTGTACTTATCTGGAACGTAGAAGTTAAAAAATTCAAGAATACCAGGATTGTGAATTGCACCGCAAATAAGAAGGAATGAATGTTTGAGAGCTATTACGAATAAATAACGTCTTACGTTTTAACGTCAGATTTAGGAGCTTGATAACATTACGTTATCTCTTACAAAAATTAAAATAGGTGACCGCGTAAATAACGTAAGAATACAATAGTTTTACTACTGTGGTATAATGTTTATGTGAAAGAACATAAGTAAACTCAAAAATAATAATAGTAAAATGAATATTTAATATATATTTAATATATATTTTGTACAGTTTGATGATTCTTCTTTATTCGTTTCTTTTTCTCCACACTGTTTCATGATATATCTCAGGAGGCTGCGATCGTTATGAGTGTATTACAATATACCTACCTGGCTGGGTAACGTATGGCAGGCACGCCATGGGAACATGGGGCACCGTCTGATGAAGAAGGGGATCCTCCACCATCGTCCCGACCTCTGACCTGAAGTCCATCCCTCTGCAGCCAGATCCAGCCGAAGATACCCACGAAATAATAACAATGTTCGTTTTTTTGATAATAAATGGGCATTAGCCTTTGTCTAAGGCACAAAGTGATTTGTTTACAGTGACGGTCAGCATCATTATTTATATTATGATGTAGTGCCTTTTCCGCATCATTTATTATTATTGAACGTGGACTAAAACTTGGATGGGTAACCGCTTGATATATAACATGTGTCCTTAGTTAGGTTTTTTAAAAATAATTTTTTAACCTTTTCATTACGGTTCGGTTTAAATAAAATTATACTGTCAATTATAAAACTAGTATTTGAAGCATAAATGTACTTATCTGGTCTATTTTCATATGTCACATTGGTTCTCGTATCCTTAAGCTATCAGATGATGCATTAAAAACTATTTTAAGAAAGTAGAAAAACGATATATCACGTCAACCGACGTCAACGGTCGGGGAGTCTTATGACGGCATCATGTCAACAACCGATGCAAAAGGGTTAACATTAAAAATGCTGAAAAAAAATAGTTGCGCGTTGTACTCTCCAAATTACACTGTCTATTCCATGTCTTCGTTAACTGCGTGCATCATTACTACGACACCCTTGACGTAGTTTAACAGCAAGGGACCGTCAGAACTAAGCGTTAGTTCAGGAAGCTGGAAGGTCCTCAGAGAATTTTGAAAATTAAGATGTATTCCGTCAAGGTTTATGTGAAGTATATGACGCATACCATTTCAATGTTTTTTTTTACACCACGGTAGCACATTCACACACGTCATATCATTATCAGCCTGTGTCCGTCCACTGTTGAACGTAGACCTCTCGCATGAGTCTCCATTCTCTTCGATCCTCTGCCTTCCGCATGTAGGCTACTCCCACTTTGATTATGATGTCGTCAGTACAACTTGCTGGGACCAAAATTACGTTTTCCAGTTCACGAACGCCACTCTAACACTTTTCTTCCCTGAAGCAGAAATATATAGTCAAATCTAAATTTGCTGCATTTGTACTATAAATTCTACTTTTATTTAAGGCATGAAAGCTTATATTTTATGTTAATGACATAAGTGGATAAAAAAAACGATCAAGTTAGCCTCTTTAACAGCGTTCATTATTTCTAACACTATCCGTAACAGCCATTAAATATGAAATATTACATAACCTCAATCCGTAAAAAAATAAAAACATTTTAATATTGTTTCTGGGCTCTCGCTCGTTCAGTTCGGATGGACCCTGTGGTCTTGAACAGGGCAATGATGATGAAGGGTCCGAAGAGCATTTTGTCTGATCAACAGGGGGTCCTGTAAACGCCTCGCAGCATACACAATAAGAGCTACACGTTATAGAATCTACAAAGTACGAAATAGATGCTGACATCAGCATGATATAGACTGGTGCCGAAAACCTCCATGCACAATCTTTCGTGTCTTATTTTTGTTCGCTCGTCATACAGGCATGTCTCGCCCGCTAAATTGGTAATTTGGCGCCCAATTCGTAGGGCGTCAAATTAACATCCTCCTCTCTGAAAAGGTAGTTATTCAGTCGCGTGATTGCAGGATGAGGAGCAGATTAACAACGCAGACTTTTTCCGAAGCACATTGACATATATTTTCGATTAAGACTTGGTTTTCCCGATCGATCGTAAAATGGCGTTAATTTCGCCTCAAACTCACGACAGAGAGCGCTCGTGTTGGGCTGTCGCCCAGCGCCGCAAGTGGAGATCTGCGTAACTAGTCCCTCTAACTGCATTACAAAATGACGACGCATACATGTACGACAAGCCAATGGAAATAAGAGATGAAAGATTGTATATCGAGGTTTTCGGTACCAGTAAGCAAGGGCTTTTCATGCTGATATCAAAGTATATGACATATGCATAGTTCAAAATTAATGTTTTTTGTTCTTGATACATTTAACGTAGATGTTATCGTTTATATACTTTTACAAAAAGCCGTTTACATAATTTTAACTAGCGTAAAACGTTAATCTTGTGATAAAAAATATTGTGATATCACCAATTTTTTACGTTTTTCAGTTTTTGATTTTTACAGGTAGTCTGTTCGTTCACGTTTATTGTATACAGGCAGTGGATGAATGACCCCACATAATGTGAAACATTTGACCTCAGTAGGCGGGGCTTCCGTGGGGCTCCGAAGGTCAAGCGACTAACGAGGGAAGGCCTGGTCATCTTCCATTGTCTCGGATATACCGTAAACTCTTGCACAATTACCCTTAGTGATTCAAAAAAGAGTTTCTTCTTAACGTACGAGTATAGTATATAAAGAAATAGCCAGTTGGCGAATCGATTTGATGTTTTTTAAATTTTAAATCACCATCATGAATGGCTCCTAAATGGCCTACCAGCACACCTCGATCCTTTTCTTACATCCTTTTCCTCTTTTGTCGATGGTATTGTTCTACTTGATCTCTGTGATCTTTGACACGTGTCATCTTCTTATTCTTTTGTGTTATTTTTATTTTTTATTATTTTCTCTATTTATTGTATATTTATGTATACTCTGTGTTTCTAAATATTTGTAAAAAATTGGAATTTCGATTCTGTATATAAATAAATAAATAAATCATACTCGTACTAGTGATCAATATATATATAATCGTGTCGGAAAAAACAGGGTCAGATCCTGTCTGCCCAGAAGTGGGCGACGTCGATGGCGTTACTCCCGGCCATCATCAGGTCTTCCTGGGTGCAGGTACTCGGACACAGTGCACACACGCCGCAGTTAATAGTAATTATCATGTGTCCGTACACTGTTGAACGTAGGCCTCCCGAGTGAGTTTCCGTCCCTTTCGATTTTCTGCTCTCCGCATCCTACCTCCTCCCCCTATTCCTATTATGTCATCTCATACTCACTCAGTTGGTATTGCTCCATACATTATCCCAAGACATATATTTGCGTACGAAGGTTCACCTGGAAACATACATGGTTCCTAACGATTTTCATGGCAGAAATACCGGGGAGTTTTTCTCGAATAACTGATACTACTAGTGATACAAAATGATAATTTGTAAAATCCATCGTATAACTAGGAGTGTCAAATCAATAAAATCGGCTCAAATCAAGAATAAGTTTCCTACAGTCGAGAACGGAACAGGTGATACCTGAGGCCATCCTGCGGCTGAACATGTGGAGAAGAGCAACTGAAAGGCTTGGATTGCCCCGAAAGAGGATGCCCCTGGACACAACCAGGGGTGGAATATATAGAGGTCCCTTAACAGACTTTGAATCGGAGTATGAAAGACGAGGAAACAAACGAAAGCCTGGCAGTCTTACAGTGGGCGGACTGAATATGACTGCGGCGTGGATCAGACCTTGTCACACCTTCTGGAGTGTGCGCTGTGACCGAGTAGCTGCACCCAGTAAGACCTGATGATGGCCGGGAGTAATGCCATCGACGTCGCCCACTTCTGGGCAGACAGGATCTGACCCTGCTGCTTCCGACACGATTATATATATTAGGAGTATATAACGATTTTTCTTCCGATATCCGTTCTGTACATATCAGGTACATATTGTCACCACAAATTGCCGTTACCCTGTTCTGCCAATCGCCATTGCCCATGTCTTGTTCCAAGATATATCTGTTCCGAAAGGTACATCACGGATGGTTCCCGAAAATTTCCAGGGCAGAAAAACGCTTGGGGACTTGAAGAGACACCTACTGTACTATTCGTGACAAATTTTAAGTGATTTTTTAATAATATATTTTTTTTAATATCTTATGTTTTTGTCGACTTTTTCGAGATCTTAACCATTTTGTCGTAAGCGACGACAACCAACGACACGCGGTAAGTAACAGACCCATTAAAATTTTGGTCCTCGCTTAATGTTGCTGATCTTTGGTGATCTGAAGAGAACCGCGCTTACAATGTGCCACTGTCGTTGGTCTTGTAGCTTAGACATAATATACGAGTATTTAATATTTGATATAGGCGCTTCAGGGAGCTTCTATTGAAGAGGAGACTCACTAGATCATTGGTGCCATTAAACAAGAAGAAGATTACATAAAAAACGTTTAAATAAAATAAAATAAATAAAAAATGCAGTAAGAATGTCTCATATTATTTTTCACCGTCTTCCGCGGTTACACAACGTATTTATTTCCTCAATAATATAAAACTATAATTCTTTTGACGTGTTGATTTTTTCCTTTAAAAGTGACCATTTTGACGTTTTTTTTGACACCTTTTTGCCTCAAGTCAATTCATTCCGCCGATGGTATTCAAACCAGGGACCGCAAATAGGTTATTACTGTTTTACCGGTAAAACATTCAATCCTACTCTAGCGTCTATATAGGAACTGCACCATAGAAAAACAAGCTATAGAAAGTACGCCTTCTCTTCTTTAGCATTAGCTGGGGTCGGCTGTCCTTGTAAAAATTCACCATGTCTGCCTGTCCTGCGCTGCATTCTCGGTCAAGCGCAGAATTTTCAGACCCTTGTCTACAGTTGCAGTCCAAGTTGCCTGTGGTCTTCCGGGTCTTCTCCTCAGCGTGGGTATTTTGAGGGCTTTCTTCATCACCATGTGGTCCTCATCTCGCCGTGTCACATGTCCATACCATCTTAGGCATCTTAAGCTATATAATGTACGACATCTCGTCAAATATATTCCATATCTGGAGCATATCATCATCACTGTG
Source organism: Glossosoma conforme (assembly GCA_022606575.1). NCBI lineage: Eukaryota > Metazoa > Arthropoda > Insecta > Trichoptera > Glossosomatidae > Glossosoma > Glossosoma conforme. The sequence continues at coordinate 2,009,822 of JAGTXR010000020.1, read as the reverse complement.
TCCGCTTCCCTAAATTGAGCATATGGTAGCCACAATGTTCTATCAGCTGCCATAGTATTCGCCTCATCCTTGTCATGTTGGTTCTGGCTTTCATATGTTGTCACCACATTTTTTTGTTACTTAGTTATGTCAGTTGTCGACATCTTTGTCGTTATCCAAGATATATATCTGGACCCGAACGTCCACGTGGGAACATTAATAGTTATATAACAGAACTATAAGAACTTAAAGTTATATTTTTAGTGATTTTTAAATTTAATATTTTTAAGGAGATCGGATGATAAGCCCGACAGATTCGAGCCCTAGACCATTTGGTTGTAAGGATTTGTTCACTTTAAAATGTACATTATTAAAAGGAGCGTTACATGAAAAACTGACTCAAAAATTATTTATAAAAATTTAGTATTTACAATCCACTAATGAAAAAATTGTATTGTAATATTTATACAAACAATTTATTAAAATATCCGATCGAACGTTTTGACTCTCTTCCAACGCTTCCTAAGCCTGGATTATATTGTCCTTAGGGGAGGCTCAATCTTACTAAAGTTTAGTCAATTACGATAGGTAGTGACATATTCAAGTACGGTACCAATGTTGATTAGCCGGTGATCGAATGCTCACGGCGATAACAACATGATATGGTCGTTGTGAATTAACCGTTCAAGTACCCAACCCTAATATTTCTAGAACCACTGAGCGTAAAACGATCTGCGACCGTGTTGCTACCAAGCATGACAACCATTAGGTGGTGACAACCAAACCGTGGTGACAACCTACAAAAGGGACGAGGCTCGTCTAGCCGTCACCACCACGTTCTCGAAAAATATATTTAATAATTTATTATTCCCAAATTATTTAGCGCATGGTGACACTATTTAAATCACAAATTAATTGTGTTGCACTGTGAGTGTGTAGTGTGACTACGCATTTAGTTTTTTATATAAAAAAAATATAAAAATATTATTTATTATAAATATATTTTTTAATATGGATTGCGTTAGTATTGTTTAATCATAGCCTTGAAGACAATTATTTATATATATGTATAGACAGTCTGTTAGTATTTTAATATTTTATGATAAACTATCATGTGCCTAACAATATACGATTATAAGGATTAGTTTCAAATTGATGTTTCTAGTAATTATTAAAAAATGGATATTGCATATTGTAAGAAACGAGTTTGTCGATATGTTTAATTTTAAAAATAATAATTAAGAACCATATATACTTGGTCTTACAAATTATTATTATACTTAAATTTTTATAGTGGGCCTTTTTGGTGGAATAACATACCGGGCCGGCCATAATCTGACCTTCGGCCATAATCTGACATTCGACCTACAGTCGGCACACAAATGACTGATTCAGCGCCGCAAGTGGCGATCTATATAACTAACGTCACACCCGTGACTGGACTTGTCCAAAATGCCAATAGTGCGACACACACATGTACGACAAGCGAACAGATATAAGAGACGAAAGATTGTATATCAGGTTTTCGGTACCAGTCAGCAAGGGGTATATCATGCTGATGTCAATATTTTTGCGGATAGTAGCTTTGCCTAATTATTTTACTGTGGAAATTATTAATTTATGTATTCAATAAATTCAAGAAAATTTAGTACGATATCTGACTCCTTAAGTAAATAAATTATATTTACTACAATATTGGCTTACATACAAGTTAATGCACTTAAAATTACTAAAACAACGTACAAGGTGTTAATTATTTGGATCAAACACGTGAAACATTAAAAATTCAAATGAATATCAATTATTTTAGTAAATACTCAGGAATCAAAGTATAGTTTTTCATTTTAATTTCTTATTAATAAATAAATAAAAAATATCTAACTTTTTTTGGTAAATATTAGAGCAACCATGCAATAAAGCAATGTAATGTTTTTTTTCGCTTCTTTCAGTTTTTATAATGTACTAGTACATTGTACGGTGGGTAATATCGGATAAGACAGAAATAATTGCCGTGGTCTGAACTGAGAGCCTTCGCGTGCCTGATAGAACCGGTAACCACTGAGCTGTCAAGTAAATAACGTTTTCATGTGCGTTTTATGTTGCTCAAAGGTATAAATAGCTAGTTTTTATATGGCATCTTAAGAAGTGCTAGCGTGTCTTCAATGTAATCGATAAAGGAGGAATGCCAATAGAAACTAGGTTTATTTATAAATATTTATTTATTTATTTACCTTGTTTTTCCATGGATCACGTAACAAAAGTTCTCTATTAGGAGACTGCAGTTTCGACTAACTCGTAGTCTTTGTCAATCCTTCTCTAGTTAAGAGATAACTGAGCTGCGTTGTACTTTATAAGTGGTGTAACACCTTTTGTAGGGGAGGGGGTGGGGTAATAATAATTAAAAAAAAAAATAAAAAAAATAAAAAAAAAAAAAATAGAAAATAAAAATAAATTTATACCTAAACCACTTTTATGTATTTATCTCTTCCTTCATCCTTGCAACACTACCTATCTCCCTCTCCTTTCCTGATAGACACACCCCCACCCCCTCCCCTACAAAAAGGTGTTACACCACTTATAAAGTACAACGCAGCTCAGTTATCTCTTAACTAGAGAAGGATTGACAAAGACTACGAGTTAGTCGAAACTGCAGTCTCCTAATAGAGAACTTTTGTTACGTGATCCATGTGAAAACAAGGTAAATAAATAAATAAATATTTATAATTTATTATGGATCTCAAAGTGAATGCTCAAAACATTGAAAATATAGGTTTATTTGATACTTTTCTTCTACCATATTTGATCCTTGGCTGGAGCATGTGATCGTCAAAAAATACCACTACCCACAGTATAAATTATAACCAGCTTTCATTATTTCACTTAAATCGGCTTATATCCTTACAAAAATTTCACCCGAAAATATTCTTTGAAAACTACATTGCCGTCTCTATAAGTCTTCATCAGACTTTAGGAAGCATATATGCTCCCAGGTGGATGTTAAGATGCAGAGATGGCTGAGACAAAGCATACAGAATGGCAACTTTGCCGGCGGGTATAGCTCAATGGTCAAAATGTTTGCTTTGTAAGCCAAATGTCGTATATATCCCCGACGGAGATTAATAAAAAAAATATTTTTAATCGATTTCTGAGCTCTAAAATATTTGGTTGATGTGAATTTGATCCATCACCCGTAAAATGCCAGTCATAGCCTATCAATTAAAATTAGTGGTAGACAAAAGTCGTCCCATGAAGACCACCCATTCATATTAAATTCCTGTAATAATAAGGATAATGCTTGAATCTCGGGCTGTGGTCTATGACGCAGCGCGTAGCCATATGCAGCATGGTAAGCGTCATAGAATTTCACAGATGAAACTTCACAATTACTATCACCATCTGTCGGTATTCTCCTGTATGGTGTTTACATAAAAAAAATTATGTTGTGGATATTTGTGGTGACCATACGTTGCAGATATACAATAGAACGTTTATGGGAAGATAAGTCATCTTTGCGCTCGTAGCACCACCGAATACTATACGAGTATATGTGTTGTTTCCGATTCGGCGTTCTAGGTACGAAGAAAAGGCAGCTGTAGTTTAAGCTCTTCTGTAAAATACGAAAAACATTCCCACAGTCATTTTCACATTTTTCTACGTATTTTTAACATGTTATTGGTTGTTAGACTGCTTTAACCTCTGCCTTGCCTCGTCATCTTTTACAAATGATTTCATCTCAACACATTTAAGTGCAGAAACTATTTCTCAAAACTTATTATGCTGCTGCATAGGCTTTGGAGAAGTTTGATTATTTTTTTTAAGCTTTCGGGAATCGAATCCGGTACCACTCGTGTGAAAATCGAGCACTTAAAAACTCATCAAAGAGCTTTTGAATTCAATTCAAAGTTACAAAAAATATTCAGAATTATATCTAAAAGCTTGTACAATAATTACACGAAACTTTTAATAACCCCAATTATTATCTTGTTTTGGAAAGATTTTTTAAAATTTAAAATTTATTCATTTTACACTCAGGAAATATTAAAAAATAATCACACTCCATCGTACTATACTATCAGTTGACATATCAAAACATGATTTTTTACACGTAAAAACAACAGGTAAACTCTTATATATACTAGTAGGTGTCTGACATGTAAATTGAGTGAAATTTCCCTTTCCTGCAGTGTAAATTTACTATAGTCGCGGAAAAATATAACCGAGTCATGTTTTAGTAAATTTTTAATTATTTCCCGAACAATCTAAGAGTTAGTTAGTGGTCTGATTAGTAAGAGGCTGTACATAGTAAGTGATACGTCAAAGAATATTAAAATAGTAAAAAAATATCAGTTTCACACAAACTGAAAGCGTTGATAAATCGATTAATAAGTAAAGATGAAGATTAGTACTTAACGGGAGTCTTAGAGTACATTCTTGATGTGTCATACGATTGTTTTAATAAACTATGAATCAGGCTTGTTGCGATAGTCATTCTTTGTCTCTACCGTAAAAGAAAGCTCGTTTTCTATAGATGTTGTCGGACGTTGTCTTCAAATGTAAATATGGTCTGCTTAGTCAATGTTTCTCTTGCGTTTCGTACTCTGAACACAGCGCATCGAACTGATTAAACTACTTTCATTGTAGTTTTTAATGGCGGATTGTCCGTTTTGAGTAGATGTGCAGTTACAATGCTCTTAGCTGGTTTTGAAATCTGCTGGTGCAGAAGTTATACGTATGGTTGTGAAAGCAGGAATTTCTACGTTTAAGGCGCGAGTGCGTGACGAATGCAGACAGTAAGCGCGGCAAAGGGCTTGCAATGCTGAGTAAGTTTATTTAATACCTGTATTAAATACATCGCATTATATCATCTTCCTTGTAAAGGCCAATTCGGCAAAGTATTACATTTTTCTCAATTGTAAATATTATATAGCCAGTCTAGGTCCAAATGGACTACTGCAACGCACTGCACGCAGGCCAGCCAGCCAAACAATTAAATCGATTGCAGTCGTTACAAAACGCAGCGGCACGACTAGTCTACAACGCGCCCAAATTCTGTCACATTACTCCAATACTACACCGACTGCACTGGTTGAGAGTTTCGGCTAGAATCCAGTATAAATTATGCCTCTTAGCTTACAAGGCGCTCAACGGAACTGCACCGGGCTATCTGACAGAACTTATCAAGCCTTCAGAAATAAGCGCGCGTGGAGAGACACTTAGATCGGCTAGAGCAAATAGAAGCACCCTGCAGCTGACGGGAGGTAGTCCTAGCACGGTCTTTGGCAATCGGGCTTTCAGCTACGCTGCACCAATGGCCTGGAACTCACTACCGGAAAGCATAAGAGAGCTTAAAGCAGAGGCATCCTTCAGAAACAGACTCAAGACCCACCTTTTTACTCAGAGAGGCAAAGAAGCGCTTTTGGAATGATCATTCGGTCATAAAAGAGCGCTATACAAATACTAATATAATAATAATAATAATAGGTCCGCGTTCAATATTGCTTTATTTATATAATCGTGTCGGAAGCAACAGGGTCAGATCCTGTCTGCCCAGAAGTGGGCGAGGTCGATGGAGTTACTCCCGGCCATCATCAGGTCCTCCTGGGTGCAGCTACTCTGACAGAGCGCACACTCCAGAGGGTGACAGGGTCTGCTCCACGCCGCAGTCACATTCAGTCGGTCCGCTGTAAAACTGCCAGGCTTTAATTTTGTGTCCTCGTCTTGCATACTCCGGTCCGAAGTCTGTTAAGGGACCTCCATATATTCCACCCCTGGTCATGTCCAGGCGGTAGGTGTTCTTTGGGGGCAATCCAAGTATTCCCCTCAGTTGCGCTTCTCCCCATGTTCAGCCGCAGGGTGGCCTCAGGTATCACCAGTTCCGTAGTCGACTGTAGGAAACTTCTTGATTTGAGCCGTGTGGTTACCTTTTGATACCCAAACATAGGGTGGAGTGTGTCGTGGGTTACTTTGGAGAACTCCTTCTTGGTGGTGACTTCTCGCCGGATGTTTGGTGGGGCGATGCCCGAGAGTTGATATAGCTTTGATATTGGGGTAGGTTTTAGGTACGCCGTAACCACCCGGCACGTTTCATTCAGAGCAATATCCACTTTCTTGGTATGGGCAGACCTCGCCCATACTGGCACGTCTGTCTATAATCTATATATAGTCTGTTAATATTGCTTAATTTCTGTGATCTAATGAGAAACATGCATAAAATGTGCTATTTTCTTTGCTATTGTAATCCGTAACATTTGATTTATAAAAACCGGTATATCATTATCATGAATATAAACTAAATATCAGGATTACAGCTGCGGTAATTCCGGTATTGCCATCCCTGATGCCGTAACGGGAACGTTCCGTTAATAATCCTATGCAATGCAAAAATAGAGAAATTTAGTGTCCACTTTGATTCTTTAAGACCCAATAAAGCTTTCTTAACTGCTCACAAATTATTAGGTCATAAAACCAATGGGGATAATAAGTATATTTAAGTTTGGAGTCTATGAAAATGTTTTTTTTTGTTTGTTTTATTGATGTTTTACTAACTGGATAGCTGTTGAACAACTCATCCATTGCTATGAAGACTTTTCGACCCATTCAAGGACTGAAAATCCGACATAGAGTAAGAATCTTTGAAATAACATAAGTTTACGACGTTGAATATGTTGTGGACTTTTCCTCCCCATATTTGTTCCATGCGTGGAATATTGTCACCACGAATTTCCGCCACTCAGTTCAGTCAAGTGCCAGTGGGAGGTGGATCTTTGTATGCAATTTTCCTTCAATGATAATACGAAATACTGAAGTATATACAAACGTAAATGTGACGATGTTAATGTATTGGCATATTTAGTGTCAATGAACTCATACTCAGAACAAGTGTCGGAATACGCAGCGCAAATAGTTAGGACTTGGGACAGCAAAAACCATATCATAAGTTTATCATAGTTGACACACAAATAACACGGCATTATTATCACAAATCACACAGAGACGTCTTGACACAATGCATGGACAGCTGACATAACTGAGTGACGGCAATTTGGGGTGACAACACGTTGCATATATAAAACGGACACGGAAAATTAAAAGTGCGATGATTTTAAGAACACTTCTAAGTGTTTTCGATTTTTTTTTATCAAGCCACTGCTTTTGAAATGATGATAAATAATAAGAAAATATGAGTTTGAGGTTATTGTATGCGGGCGCTGGGCAGCCGGGGCTCGCGCAGCCTTCACGCGCCACCCCTGCCCCGCCAGTACAAAGAGGCAAAGGCTTTTATTTTTTAATACGGAGGCAGAGTGCAGGAGCGGCTCGTGAATGCTTATATATATATATTTGTAAAATGTATTTTTGCGTGTAAATTACACACAAGTATAGGTTATGCGAATGACATTAATAAATAACAGACTATTGTCTTACCCTCATTTACTGCTCGCTTAACCCTTTATTTGATGAATTATGAAATGATGTATTTACATTTCTGATTTTTTTTATACGAATAAGTGTTGATAGGATATAGAGAAAAATATTAATATTTTTTTTTCTTAAGTAAACATTTATTTTATAGTTTTATAAATCCGACTTATAAGTCCCGTCAGGGCACAACTGCAGCAAAGTGCACGATCAATATTGGATTTTGATACCTGATGATGGCCAGAAGTAACGCCATCGACGTCGCCCACTTCTGGGCAGACAGGATCTGACCCTGTTGTTTCCGACACGATTATATATATATATATTGGATTTTGTGGTATGGGGTTATAAGTCCCGTCAGTAAATAAAGGGTTAAGTCCGATGAAGTTCAAAATAAAAGAAACTGTTCTGGCTAGAATACGCAGCAGTTTAGCAATGTCTTCGTAAAAAGGCTGTTCAACTCTCAAAATACAACACAAAATGCCTATTCCATTCTCGTAGATGGTGCACTTCGTCAGAGAATTTGTCACAGTCTTATATACATCATAAAGTAATATATACTAAATTTAAATATAATGTCTGAATCTCTCCCTGTTTGTCCGACAACAAGCCTGTGCAGTGTATTACACTGCCGCTCTGTGCTCTACAATAAAAACATCAAAACAACACATCATCTTGATCTTTTTTTTGTGTTTTTTTTTTCGTATGGACTTGTGGCATTGTAACTCTGAGGCGTATCTCCCTACCTATCTACCTACATATATACCATCATATATATTAATCATGCCATAGACGTATTTAAAACATTAAAAATAAAACATACTTATATTTTTTCGTTCCATAACTGGAGCGTATTGTCACCACGAATTACCTGGACTTTACTTGCCTCACACCCGCATCACGTCCAGTGGGAGTCCCCTCTGAACAATTGTGGCCACTGGACAGAAGCGTTAAAAGAAATAACCCGTGAAAGAGATTAGAATCGCATTCACGGGTTGTAAAGAGATGGAGATGGAAGATAGATTCTCTCACCGAAAAAACGAGCAAAGATTGTATATGCGTGGAATTTATTTTAGTGGCCACAAAGGCTGCATGCCCGATAGGACCGAGGCGATTCCCTCGAACTGCGTCGAAAAGGATTCCTCTTTCTAACAAGAGGAACTGACAGTCCCACAGAATGTGCTCTGAAGTCTGGAAGGGGGCGCCACACGGGCAACTACGAACTACCTGTCAGTTGTCATTGTTCATGCCTTGTCTAACGACATCTGTGCATCCGAAGATATATCTACAAATAGTATTTTATATTTACTTGCACCAATATTTCAACCGCCTTTATAGGGGTCATCTTCAGGGTTGATGATTTTATTACGCACGTTAGCTTAGATTTGTAACGAGGATTTTTGATACAGTGTTTGCGGCAATTTTATATTTAACGTTACGTTGTTATTTTGGGTTGAACCGCCTCTTAAGACTTAATGGTCCAGTCCTCGGGAGCATTGCGCTAATCATTCTACCCTGTGAAAACGTTATAGGAGGGTTGAATGTACTTAATATCAATAAACAACGGTTACATAATTTAATCCATATTAAAAATAAATAAATGATAATATCTATTTAGTTTTTCAGTGTTTTTAACACTTTTTCATGATAAAAACTCGTATATCACGATGATAACGTCAATAATTTGCAAACTCGTAGAACGCAGTAACTTAGTGGTTTGTCATATTTGACGAATAAAGCAAGTTAAAATTTGTATTAACTACTAAGTTTAAATTAAAATTCACTGTACCGGTTTCGGTTACATACATAACAGTTATTAATTAAGGTTACAAAGAGAAGGGTAGAGGAGAAGTTCTAGAGACCTCTGTAATTGAACAGAGCGAATTTATACGAAACATATTAAGAAACAAGCTATACGTTAAAAATAATTGATTATTAATGATTTTCCTATTTTGTATTTACATTTCTATTTCTAGTGATTTAATATTATCAAGTCTATTAGGTTTAGTTTTTTAGTAGCTCCTGACGATGGTGCCATGTCACCGAAACAGGTTGAGTGATTATTAATTAAAACTCAGTTTCATACAAAGTTTTACTTCTTTCAATATTTCGCGTTCAATCGTCGTTACGTCCTTCGTCTCTTTCGTGGCGGTCTATCGGCAAAGTTTCCAGAGTCACGCTCCGTGGGTACCGGATCCAGTGCATCACCAGCGCCGCTCCATGTAAACATGAGATGGCAGTCTTCGAATCCAAGAGTTTGCCCAGCAGAAGACTCACGGTGGACGAGGCACCTGCAACCGTAGTGCGGTCAACGTTACCGGCAAAATTACCAAAATAGAAACATAGCTATATTTGTATTTTTAAAAGATATTGCTGCTTTAGGATTTAGATTGTAGAAACGTGCAGAAATATACCTTCTTTGGCGCGATCGTGCGTCTAGGATCGAAGACATTGCACCATTGCCGGTTTTAGGGGGTGGCGAAGTGGGTCGGTACCCCAGGGCGTCAAATAAGCTAGGGGCGCCGAGGGCAACCAATATTGCTTAGATTTTTTTAATGTATACAATATGGGGCGCCAGAAAAAAAAATGCCCTAGGGCGCCGCAGGGTCTGAAGCCGGTACTGCATTGCACTTAGTATCATATTCCAGCAGGACGCTAGTTTTAAGCTATAAAGTCTTACGCTACTGCCCCTAACGTAACTTGACCTAACCTAACCTAACATATTGCAGCCTTCGAGAAAATTGCCTATCGAGAATGCATATTTTATAGCAACTTATTTATTAAAACATATTTATAATTTTCGCTCATTTATCAATTTCGTTCGTATTTTCATAGAGAAAATCTATCTTCCATCACCTTTTAACCCGTGACTGCGTTTTGAATCTCTTTCACTGGTTCTTTATTTCTAATATTTATGTGCAGTGACCACAATTGTTCAGAGGGGACTCCCCATCATAATCTGAATGGATGTATCATCAAGGAGATTTAATTGTCCTCCGGTGGGAAGTGGGTGTGCAGCTGGAAAAGTCAAGTCCAGTGCCACATGGCAAAAGCGATCTTTCACCAAAGGTAGAACAACTCCTATATTTTTAACGTGGAGTAAAGACTAAGTGAATAAACCTTGTTCACTGGTCTAGCCAGCTAAACGACAGATTTAACTGATTTAATTTAGTTTCAAAATATGCTGCACCTGTCTCCTCATTCCAAATAGAGTAAATTCTCTGCGACTAAAAATTCCTTTTGTTTTCGATCCAATTCGCGGACATTGATTGCATCAGCTCTTGTGACTACTCTCATTTTTCGACCGAGTATTTGCTCTAGTTTCTGCTCTCTTACCCAGTGCCGGTTTTAGGGGGTGGCGAAGTGTATCAGTGCCCCAGGGCGTTGAATGAGCTAGGGGCCCCTAGGGCAACCAATCTTTCTTATATATTTTAAAATATGAACAATATGGGGCGCTAGATAAAAATGGCCAGGTTGCCGCAGGGCCTAAAACCAGTACTGTCCACCTCGTCATTCCTCAAAAAATGAAACCATAGAATCTTCGCTATATTCTGTGCAGGCATATGTCATTAAAAACTATTAAATTAACTTCTTTTGCTTTTGGTTAAGTAATATAATTCATAGTCGTATAGAAAGATGACAGGTAATACGGATGGAATATTTGGTACTTATTTTTGATTATGGATAGCCGAGAGTCCCAGATATTGCACTTGGAATTAACTATTTTTTTTAAATAAACATAAATAATATTCATTCATTTTATATAATACCCGTATCACCTATTGAAAGCAATATATTATTTATGTATATAAGCATAATTATATACCCTGCTCATCTATCTCATCTTGATTGAGAACCAGTCGTTGGTTGTATTGCAACAACACATTCGACATTTCCATACGAGCAATATATAGCAATATAGCGCAACACCTAGCCCACTACCTGTCTTATATTCAATTCTATTCACAGGTATCAAGTATATACTTAATTTCGTTCCCACCTGATGTATCTACAGAGTGAGCGAAAATTTCAATTTCACATATATTTTTTTGAAATAAAACTTAATTTTAAAGTGGAAACAGTAACAAACAAATCAAATAAATCCACGTGTAAAATATTATTTTATTAATTTATATAATTTATATCAACTGGCCAATGACAATAGCGGATATTAAGTTGCGCTTCTCACACGATCACCGAAGTTAAGAAACATTGGAAGCGACTAAAATTTTTAAGGATCATCGTAATCGTTAGTTGCGTTGAGCAAAAGGAGTTTTATAATAATGAATAGTATAGGCTTTAGAGTTTAGAGCGTCGTGTTAAACATCCTATATTTTAAAAAATAATTATTAACAAACAAAAATGTGTCTGACGTACCATCTTTTCGAGTCTCAGACTTACAAGATAAGGCAAGGACAATGACAGGTGTCAGAAAACTTGTGGCGTTAATCTGTGGCGTCCACGTGCTCCAGATATACATGTACTGATATGAGAAGAAAAAAATATTAATCTCACCGCCAATCTTGTTTAAAATATGTAAATTATAAACTTCTTGTCATCCAATCTGTCGTATAGTTGTGCACATCGCCTTAATGTCGATGAAAATACAATATTTCAAACACTTTGTGGTCACATATATTCACATCCTCCTCTCTAAGTTTGTTATTGAATTGCGTGGTGGCAGGACGAGGAGCAGATTAACAACACAAAGACTTTTTCTGAATGAAGTGTATTGACATGTATATATTTCGATAACTTTACAAACTTGTGGCCCGGATCTACTCACAGCATTCAGGCCGGGCCAACTACAATACGACCTCGCCGCCGTCGGCACACAACTGACTGCATACTGGGCGCAAGTGGCGATTTATATAACTAGTCCTCCTAACGGCATTACAAAATGACAACAAATGCATGTCCGATGAGCAAACGAAAATAAGAGACGAAATATTTTATATCGAGGTTATCGGTACCAGTCAGCAATGGCTTTATTATGCTGATGTCAATAATAATACGTATCTCTTTATTAGTTAAACTCTTCACTTGTAGTGCATTATGCAGTTTTTATGTATTATCAATCAACTTATTTAACTTATTTCAAGACATCTCTGCATCCCGAAACTCTTCCGAGTACTTACATTACGTGTACAATTTTCGAGAAATTCACTAATCAACGACTCTTGATAAAAAGGCAGTAGTGGTATGCCACGATTAATACGTTAACCTTTTCGCATCGGTACCCGATATATGCCGCGTAAGATTCCCCTACCGTTGACATCGGCAGCCGTGATATATCATTTTGCTACTCTCTTAGAATATTTTTTTATGCATCATCTGATAGCTAAAGCATACAAGAACCAATGTTATATATGAAAATGTACCAGATAAGTACATTTATGCTTCAAATACTAGTTTTATAATTGACAGTATAATTTGTATTCAACCGAGCCGCAATGAAAGGGATACAAATACCTTGATTATATTAATTTATGTTTTTGTTTTCGATCTATAGTTTCAAGTGACATTCCATAATATTCGTACTCAATCAAAGCGTGCACAACTTACTTACTACGCTGTATATACAATATCAAAATAACACCAGAAAATAATTGTTTCTGAACATACAATACACGAAAAAAAAATCATAAAAGGCACCCATACATAATATATATCCAAAATACAATATACTCTTACAAACATACACTTATATTATATACCTACCTTTTTGTATATTATTGTAAATAACTACATACAATGTATATACTTGCGTACGTGTGTTCGGTATAGTTTTTTTTTATAATTTTGGGCGTGTAAAAAACAAAAATGGAGTAGCCGCTCGGCCGCCATTGTAGCGCAGGTTCTATCCCGGCGTGAGTTGCACTTTTTCAGACCGGTCACCAGCAAGATGGTCTGACAAGGTTGTTGTATTTTTTTCTTCGTATTTTTAAATCTCTCTCAGTATCACTACTGGTAGTAGTCGTAGTACCTTTCGATATTTCCACAATTTTTATTTTAATGTTGGTACGGCGTGCTTGATTATTTGTTGGGTGGCAGTTGGCAGAACTGCCATTTGAATTTGTTCTTTATTTCGATGCGATTTTTTTTATTTTGCTCCTTATGAGCAGCACTTTATATATTTCAATTAAATTAATTATTTAATTTTCAGAATTTATTTATTATTCCATACCTTAACCTAACCTAAACTGACCTAACCTAATCCAACACTCAGTATTCTCATAAAAATTACTTTTAAGCAATTTATAAGCTGTATAAATACTTGCTTGGTGTGAATGTGATCTCTGACCCGTAAAATGTCAGTCATAGCTTATGAATTAAAATTCGTTTTAGACGAAAGTCGACCCATAAACACCACCCAATCATAGTGAAATCCTGCTAAAATCTATGATGCGTAAATGTCAGGCTGTACTCTATTACGATACATTATATTAACATTCTACAAGCAAAATTGTGCCATGTATAAAATGGTAAGCGTCATAAAGTCCAAAGATGAGATTTGTTTACCACAATTCTTATGTATGTGTTAACGTAAAAAAAAAAACAAAACAAAAACATTTTTTTCGTTACTAAATGCTAAAAATATGAGTCTCTAGTAATAATATATATTTAAAAACTATTATATATATTTTTTTACTGAAACATGAAATATAAGTGCGGCCCTGCCATTTTCTATCTCATGTTTTGGAGCATCAATCTATAAGAGGCGCCAAACTCAATAAAAAAAGAATAGGCAATCTTATTTTTTATCAACTCAATAAGTCGGCAGGTATACGCGTACCTACCTACTTACTTTACATTTAGGTATCAATATATATTTTTTTGTCTGTGGCGCGTCTATCATATCGATGCGTTTTGTCTATGCATCGAATTTCGAACGTTTTTTTTCTACTATTCAAATTTAAACTGGCCGGTATTGAATACATGTATGGCGTCGGTTATTGCTCCTGTGAAAGAGTTTTTTGATTGGTCGACTTAAAAAACAAACTCTTTTTTTATCAATACATAAAAAAATACTTTTAATCTGGAGTCTATGATCACCACAAATGCAGAGACAATATCTGTAAACATACAGATCCATCTCAAAGTCAGCAACTCATTATTAACCCTTTCGCATCGGTTGTCGGCATATGCCGTCCAAGATTCCCCGACCGTTGACATCGGTTGACGTGATATATCATTTTGCTACTTTCAGTACTCATTGTGACATATAAGGTAGGAAATCGGAAGTGCAGTCATTCCCTTTATCAACCTACATGTATTCTTTATCTGTAAAGCACGAAAATAAATATCGTTAGGTATCGTCACAGGAGCGATTTTTCTGTGAGCCACATGTGTCAATGCCACTACATGTATGAAGTTACATAATGAACGTTTGTTAAAAATAATAGTTTTTTATGGATCATCTGATGAAATTAGTGTTTTTTGTTGGTTTACATTAGATTCCTTACAAACTTAAGTAATGTATGTTTGTTTATTCCACCAGCACCTACATAACACAGTTGGTCGTCCCGTGAATCACTTTACGAGTATTCCTATATCGTGTATATATGTCGACTTAACTATATTTAGTATCTATTAACATCCTCCTCTCTTTCAAAAGGTGTTATTCCGTCGCGCGATGGGAGGATTAGGAGCAGATTGATAACACAGACTTTTTTAGAAGCACATTGACATATATACTTACGATAAAACTTTACAAATTTATGGCTCGACCTGGTCACAGCATTAGGCCAAGCCACAATACAATATGTTCTCGTCAACGGGCGGCACACGACTGGCGCGTCCGTGATGGGCAGCGCCACAAGTGACTATCTCCGTAACTAGTCCAAAATGCCAATATGGCGACACATGCATGTCGACAAGCGAACAGAAATAAGAGACGAAAGATAAGGGATATATATACTAATGACACTATGTTTTTTTATTCATGAAATATCGAAAATCGTGGATTCGATGATCGATAATTTTTTAAAATTAATTTACGAGCTCTATTAAATATATTAGTGTGACTTTGATGCCTCATCCGTAAAATGCCAGTCATAGTGTATTAATTAAAATTAGTGGTAGTCGAAAGTCGTCTCGTGAACACTTCCCATTCATAGTAAATTCCTGTAATAAATAGATGATGCGTGAATGTCGCTTGTCTATTACGTTGGCGGATCCGCACTCCACATGCATCGCTTCGTCATACATGTATGTAGCATGGTAAGCGTCATAGAACCCACAGATTTTAACATTACTATTACCATCTCTCGGTATTCTATCCTGTGATTTAAAAATAAAAACAAAAAAAATATATAGTATACAATTATATTAAACACGCAGCGTCCAACCAATCATAAAATTGATTGATTCCGCCTGGTTTTGCTCTCCTGCATGCGCTCTCTTAAAAAATATATATTTGGACCAAAGATTCTTTATAGAAATGGGTGTTGGAAATAAAACAAATGGAGACTACAAAAGGAGAGCAGGTAGCTTTATGGAAAATCGATTGGTCGCGGAAAGGAGCGTATCGGTTCGAATCCAGCTCGGGCCTTCTCTTTTCGTCATATTAGGAGCAGTAAATATAAAAAAATAAGAAAAAGATGATCACAAACGACGTTATTAAATCAGGCTTTATTTCAGTGTTTCTCATTTTAAGAAAAATGCAAAATATTTGTAGTGTTTTCATGCGTGCTGGGGAGATTGAAATATATATGTTTTGATAAGTTTCTTTAAGATATTTCGATTGTGCGAAAGATAAACCATAAATACTGTAATAGGATTCTAAATGTAACAGTTCAAGTACCTATTCTTGGTCGATATTTATAAACCTTGTATGGATGATCTTCTAGTGCAAGACGGGGTTGTCACTTATGGGTGGGTTAAGAAGAACTTAATTATTTAAAAAGTTAAGAATTTTATACCTTGTTTTAACATGGATCACACTGAGCACTGTTTCACTTGACGGATGACTGCAGTTTCGTAATCTATGAAAGCTTCAACCAATGTGCACAAACGTACTGACGTAAAAATGAATATTTACCGATAAAGAAAAATTTCCACTAGAGGATAGTTTAGTGTTGTGAAGTAGTGGAGATAATGGGTGGAGTCTGTATAAGCAAATGAATAATGAAGAAAAATATAAGGTTGTGAGTTTATAAGAAAGGATTATTAGGTATGGAATTCTTATCTATTTTGAGGTGAGTGCTAAAAATATAAATAACATTAATTATTTAAGATCAGAAGAGCAGCTGTTATGGTAATAGCTGTAGAAAAGACTAAGCTGACGTTATTATTGTTTCAACGATTGTAGGTTAGAAGTAAGTGTGCCATTATTTATTAGACGAACAGCTTTTTATGAACTAATTGAACCGATAGATTGCGTCACCCCTTTAGACCAAATCATCCAAAGCTAAATAGAACAACGATTCATATAAAAATCACGGGTATATGTTTCGAATACTACTTTAGTCGTGCCAAGTTCCGCCGTGAAGTTCATCGGGAATCATATACAGGTATGTTCCTTGGTAGACCTTTGATTGAAGAGATATTTTAGGGTAAGGCACATCCTGTGTGATGGTAATTTAGGGTGAATTTTCATGAATATTTGCAGGTAAATCTCCTGTTGCAGCAATGTCTTGAAACAAGACATATATTTACATTGTTTTTGATCCCAGTCGATGCTTGTGGAGCTTCAAGCACTCAATTTGGTACAACGGCAATGTCGCTCCTAAATGGCCTACCAACACACCTCGATCCTTTTCTTACATCCTTTTCCACTTTTATCGATGGTATTGTTCTACTTGATCTCTGTGATCTTTGACACGTGTCATCTTCTAATTCTTTTGTGTTATTTTTATTTTTTATTATTTTCTCTATTTATTGTAAATTTATGTATAATATATATGTTTATATAAATATATGTTTCTAAATATTTGTAAAAAAAAATGTAATTTCGATTCTGTATATAAATAAATAAATATATTTATATATATATACATATATACAATTGCAGCTGCAGACTATACATTTAAGATATTAGACGGATATGGGAAGGATAATAAAATGGATAGTATCCAAATGTAATGAGCTAAGGCAGGTATTATAAGTGCCATTGGACCTTTTGAAGGAAGCAGCATGAGATCTGCGATGCATCCTTATCCGACTGCTTTTCGCTGCATCGAATGCGTCTTCGGTTCGAGTCCAATTCTCGCATAAAACATCCATCCATTTGACTCGTTTAATGCGAGAGCTGTTAACGTGGAGCGTGAAAAATTGCCCTATGGCGCCTGCGTACGGCGCCTTCCACAAAGGTAGAACCCAACACGAATACTGTTGAAATTTAAAACTTCGTCAACCCATCGTAAGCCAATCTCTTTGTTTGTTAAAACACCTATCGAAAGATATACATTTTTAATTTGATTAATTCGTTGGCAAAATATATAATTTATAGATTATTAATTATCATTCTATATCCTCTCATAGTTGGAGCGTATGGTAGTCTTAAACGTTGGTCTTTGTCTTATTCCATGTCAACTTCTTCTTCGTAGTATCAATCCGGTGGATTGGTTTGCAGCAACAGAATCTTGCATCTCGATCTCCACTCCTCTCCTAAGTGGAATACAAATTATACTGTCAATGCGGCGTGATATTTTCAAACCATTTTTTTGCTATTATCTAACCTATTTTCATATAACACAATGGTTCTTCTATCTTTTAGCTATCAAATGATGCATACAAAGCTATTATATTTAACAAACGTTCATTATGTAACTTCATAGATGTGGTGGCATTGACACATGTGGTTTACAGAAAAATCGCTGCTGTGACGAAACCTAACGATATTAATGTACATACTTTACAGATTCCTGTAAATAATACATGTAGGTTGATAAAGAGAATGACTGCACTTCCAATTTCCTACCGTAGATGCCACAATAAGTACTGAAAGTAGTAAAACTATATATCACGTTAACCGATGTCAAATATGCAATCTCCCCAACCCACACACAAACACGAACACACGTTTCCTGCATGCAGCGTCCTGCCTCCCTGGCTGAGCGTCATAGATTACACTGATCTTGACCGGGTGTGCTCTCCTGCATGCGATTGCATAAAAAAAAGTGCTAAGAATGATAAATTTCACGTTGCCGAGTTAATATAGGTAGATTAAAAATTATATCCAATTAGCGATGTATTTTATGAAACCAAGTGTTGGTCGTGTGTTGAAGAAGTTTGTTTTTGGGGTCTATTGAAGACGATCACGATGTCTGGATGTGAGGTAACGACGGTAATGAGGAATACGATGCAAAAAAGTGGAAAAAACCCTTCCTCTCATCTCCATGATTGACGCGATGACACCACTCGTGGATGATTAATAGGTCTTTATGGTCTGCTCATGATGAAGTCTTCCTGGCGAAGGTCAAAGTGGAACGTCTGGCATCTTCAGGGTTACCGAAACGAGTCGAAAATTCAACAATTAAAAACAATACCCAAAAATCGATAATTTTTTAGTCAAAATCAATCAAACACTGCATTGTGTTGTTTTTGCTGGCGGCAGTGCCGGTTTTAGGGGGTGGCGTAGTGTGTCGGTTGCCCAGGGCGCCGAATGAGCTAGGGGCGCCGAGGGCAAACTTCTCATATATATATATTTCATATACATACAATATGGGGCACCAGAAAAAATATTGCGCTAGGGCGCCGCAGGGTCTAGAGCCGGCACTGGCTGGCGGTTATGGCTTACAAGTAAAGCGGTTGCTTATCAAATCAAAGGTAGTGAATGGGTTCAATCCCTGACTAAGCATAAAAATAAAAAATAATTTAAAAGCAGTTTATAAGCTCTAAAATTACTCTCACAAATAAATTTTCAGTCATAACATTTTAAATAAAATTGATGTCTAAAGTAGTCCCGAGAACGTCACCACTCATTTATAGCCAAACCTCGTAAAATTAGATGATTCCTGAATGATGTAGTCTAATGACGTTGTAGGATCAGCACTCCGCATACAGCGCTGTACCTTCCACAAAAATGGCAAACGTCGATAGATTTCATAAATTAGATTTCTTCACTAACTACTGTCGATATTATTATGTATATAATTCTTAAAATTTGAAAAGAATTTTTTAGTGCTATATCGCTTAAAAGTATTTATAATACGGCTAGTATTTAATTTTGATTTTATGTAATGTTCTTTAATTTAAATTTTTCGAAAAATGTTTTTTTTTTAAATAATATTAATTCATATATCAAGGATATTCTTAGTATATATAGTACATTCGTCGTCCACTGTCATGTCAGCTGCCATGAGTCTTGCAGTGCCGCTTTTAGGGCGTGGCGAAGTGGGTCGGTGCCCCAGGGCGTCGAATAAGCTAGGGGCGTCGAAACCAACCAATCTTTCTTATATTTTTTAATAATATGTGCATTATGGGGCGCTAGAAAAAATTATGCCTCAGGGCGACGCAGGGTCTAAAGCCGGTACCGCATCCATGCTTTGATCTAACACATATGCATTTATGTTACCAGACAGCCATCCAAGTACATTATGACAAAGCAGAGATAATAATGGCAGCTGAAAAATCTGTTTGGCACAAATTTGTGGTGAAAATATGCTTGAGATTTGGACGAGATATGAGAAGAAAAAACTCAGTGATATAGCTACGAGTGTAATCGAATATAGTGGAAAAAATATTGACTCCATAAATGTTGGTCTTTTATGATGTGACCCTGCCATGAGTCTCCATCAATCGTCTCCCCTGTCGCTCGTCGAAACATCCTTCAACTTGTAATTGTCCAGCTATTTGGAAGGTGGTGTGAAAAAGCAAAGGTCATCTTATGACATCTCCATCCATTTATCATACAAAACGACGAGCTGGAACTTTTTTTATTACCTTTTGGATAAGACACATTCATGACTGATTTCAAGCCATCAATACTAATATCTAACTGACTTGTTTTTGAAGCGAAAGATCGCGGATTCGATGTTTTGATAAGGACTTTATTTCGCATAAATTCTTAGCGCTTTATGTGCCTCATAGCGGTAGTTTGTGACGACCGTATGCTTCAGTTATTAGAGTGATCATGATAGTAATGTTTTTTTTTTATGTAAACACATACAGGAGAATACCGACAGATGGTGATAGTAATTCTGATGTCGCATCTGTGGAATTCTATGATGCTTACCATGTGGTGTATATGGCTCAATGCTGCACGTGGAGTGTTGATCCGCCAACGTCATAGACTACAGCCCGAGATTCACGCATCATCTTTTATTATTACAGGAATTTACTATGATTGGGTGGTCTCCACGGGACGACTTTCGCCTACCACCAATTTTAATTAATCGAATTCACACCAACCGGGGTATTTTAGAGCTCAGAAATCGTTTTTTTTAAATCTCCGTTGGGGATTGAACCCATGACCTTTGGCTTGCAAAGCAAACGCTTTTACCATTGAGCTATACCCGCCGGCGAATTAATAATGAATAATAATTAATAATAAATTTATCAATGTTAAGTAAAATAGGACGAGTGTGATATATCCGCTTGGTGAAAACCCTCCCTTTCCCGTCCTGTTTTTGGAGACCCATATGGGGACCCGTTACTGGTCGCACGCAAGAAGCTACTTGTTAGAGAGTGGCTGAAGGCCTTTCCGTGATTCTAGGTGCATCAGTTAGATGTCAAATAGACCTCAGTCTAAGGCTGCGAAGTTAGTATACTAGAGTGAGTCTCGAATTGCCTTCTTTGGTAACACGTTGCTAACCACGAAATACGTGGGAATGGATAAGGAAATGGTAAGGTTCGGAAATGGATTCTACAAAAAGCAGACACGAGTGTAATACAAAGTCCATTATGAAAGTAATGGGCATGATTTTATCGTGACGCGACTATCCATGGCAGCGCGGTAAAACTGTTTGGAAAATGCGCAGGACCGCGTATGACACGTCGGCCGTTTCAACCTGCAGGTCAAGCTAAAGCATCGCGGGAAACGGATGCGAGAAACAATCAAGATGGCCGCCGGCTTCCCGAGATGGAGGTAGCCTTTATGTTTATTAGATTGTCGACTGAAGCGTTTTATGACGCTTGCCAAATCGATTTGAAAATTTTACTGCTAGGACTGTTCGAGTCTCTCCATTGTTGGTTGACATTAAACGCCGGGGATCGAACCCGCGAGAGCGAGGTGCTTTAACGCTCAAAGCGATTGCACACTTTAAGCAGCAGACCATCGTCCCACAACTGCAAAAAACGATATTTTTACATGCAATTAATCATCCATTTCAATGTTCTACCAACAAGAGCATACTACATAAATGATAAATCACTCGAAAGGGTTTCAAGATAGAGTAACTTCAACATCATCAAATTTAACGTTTCCTTAACCTAATCATGCATTTTTTCCAACAAAAAAAGACTGCAATGGATAGTGTATCTGATATTTTAGCTTTTGGGCTTAGCCGTGTGTTGCGAATTACTTCTTTCCAATATTTCGACCGCCATTGCAGGGGTCTTCTTCAGGGTTGATGACTCAGTGATCATTTGGTGTCTGCAGGTAGTTTAGCCGTCAACCTAACAGAACTCCACAAACGTCATGTCGGAGAATCGTGTAAGGCGGGTATGTTCCAAGAAGCGTTGGAACATACAGTTGGAACAAATGTTACAGCATGGAGGAATGCTCCATAGAACAAACTAGACTATATATAGAAATACTAACATCGAGACGTAGAACGGACGATGGAAAATACATAAACAAGGATATAGATGTGTAGCAACACCGTGCTCTAAGAGCACGAGAACGCAACGCTACCAACGTACCGCAGTTAAGCTCCAGACCTCAAAACGCAACGCCCTGCATGAAACGCTCACAAACCATGACGGGTTGAAAACATCTCCATGAACAATTAGTTGTTAAAACTATTATTTAATGCGAATAGTATGCAATATTTGTAATTTTTTTGTTGAATGTATGTAAAATTGCAATTACACCAATTTGGCATTACATATAAAAACGATGTTTTCAACCCTCTGCGTGCCGCGGCGCGGAATAATGGCTTAATCCAGTGCAAACCCTCGGCGGGCGGCTGCGGAGTGTTTTTGACAAACACTACATCCAACTGAAGGGTTTCCGCATGCTGTGATCGCCCTTGCACGACAACCCTCCTACAATCCACTAATCGATTTCCGTCCAAGGGAAAAGTAAACGATAATATTTACCTTTATAATAAAAAAAAAATATTTTGTTGTATTATTAGATTACAATGAACATCCTATACATGCATTGAACATCTATACTAAACGTGCCAATGAATATTAACTAGAGCAAGCAATATGAGTGCAGCTTTCGTTCGATCATCAAAGTTAAGTAATATTGGATACGGAATAAAACCTTCATGGGACACCACCACCTGTTGCTTACTGCGTGTCATTAATCGAGTTGAGCCGCCTTTTAGGACCAAGTGAATAAGTTGATAAGTTGATTATGTCTACTCGACATAGTCGAAACATGTTTAAAAAAATGTGGAATAATACTAAATATTATTTATTTTCTATTGATACCTGAATTATGGAATTCTATAAAGGAATAACAACCGATCATTGAATCTTAGTAAATATGCATACAGTCTACAACAAGCGCCATCTATAAAATGATACGTATCAATAACACAATGCGTGCCAATTTCTTGACTCGACAGACCGTGCAAATGGTCGTGGGGCCAGCGACGGGTAATTAAATAAATATGGTAATGTTTCATGGCTCGAATCCCAGCGAGTGCCGTTTATTTTTTTCCAATTTGTTGATGAAATAAATGTCATATAATGCGAATTCTTATGTATTTCAATTGTTTAATAAGGAACGGTACTTAGTATTTACCATAGAGTAAATAATGCAATATTATATTGACATCAGCATGATGTAGCCCTTGTTCACTGGTACCGAAAACCTCGATATAAAATCTTTCGTCTCTTATTTATGTTCGCTTGTCATGTCGAGAGCCCATCCCGAGCGCGGAGGCAGTTGTGTCCCGCTCTTCGGCGAGAGCATATTGTATTGTGGCTCGACCTAATGCTGTGACTAGGTCTGGGCCACAAGCTTGTAAAGTTTATCATAAATTAATGACAATGTGCTTTATAAAAAGTCTGTGTTATCAATCTTTTCCTAATCCTGCCATCACGCGACGGAATAACACCTTTTTTGAGAGAGAGGAGGATGTTAGTATATTGTGTTTCTATGGTAGTTAGGTACCTAGAACCCACTCTTATATCAGAAGTAAAAATATTTTATGCTGTTCAGAAAAAAAATGATCTGCAAATATTTTCTTTGCGCAAATGGGAATGTTATTGGAGTGGATGTTCGGCCGGGGGTCTAGTGGTGTAGCCGGGGGTTTATAGAGCGAGGGGTCCGCTTGTCGACTGCCGAGGTCTGCTTCTGACGTCTTCCATTCCCCATGAATGGAAGAGGAGGAGGGCATTCTGTTGGCCAATAATGAAAATGTAATTTGAAATTTGCCGATATTTTTTTCGCATTATTATTATTATTATTACAAACGAATTAATTTTATTATTATTTCTACTTGTAGGATTAATATAGTAAGCATGTATACAAATTAGAACTTGGAATAAATCTTTATGGAAATAATTTTTTTATTTATGTAAACGTACACAGGAAAATACCGACAGACGGCTATGTAGATATCTTGTGTGTGAAATCTTTGATGTTTGCTATTTTAAGGACGGCTAAACGATGTATGTAAAGCATTATGATACTCTTTTCCATCCTCCCAGCACTCACGAAAAAACATTCGTCTGTATTACAATTAAAATTAAAAAAAAATGAAAGTATTTTTGTACAAATAAAGGGCCAACCTGGCTTAAAAGAGGTATCTATCATTATAACACGTTAAGTTCACGACGAGCTCGCCTACTTGAATACTTTAAAATTAATCCGTGAAGACCACCCATTCATAGTAAATTCCTGTAATAATAAGAATGATGCGTGAATGTCGGCCTGTAGTCTATGACGTTGGCGGATCAACACTCGACATGCAGCGCTTAACCATATGTAACATGGTACGCGTTATAGAACCCACAAATGAGACTTCAGCATCACTATCACCATCTGACACCATGTAATACCATCTGGTATTCTCCTGTATGCGATTACATAAAAAATACATTTTTATTTATATATATATATTAGCCAAAAAAATATATTAAAAATACAGATATTGCATTATACCATGGTCCTCTTGTTTATTACATTAAAAATCGATAAATTTTTTAAAACATCGCACGAGAACGAACCCACGACATTAACATGACTGCCATACTCTTTGTTTTTAGACTACATATTTAAATACAATTACTAAAGAAAGATGTCTCGAATCGTGTACATCCGCCTTTCAGGCATTGCAGTGTAAGATTTTGTCCTAGTTTAAAAGATAGTGAGTTACATAGGTTTTATATTCTACTTGCGCTCAGTTCGCCGGCGTCCCGCACGAGTGGCGCTGGTTCCGAGGCGGTAGGTATCACCTGCTCTATGGCCATTGTCTATTTTTCTCTACGCCTTCCGAATTTTATTTGAAAGAAAACAACGAAAAAAAATGGCGACCGATCCGCGCCTGACATTTCTTTTAACCCATCACTGCAAAATAGATTTTTTTAACCTGTTCGCATCGGTACCCGATATATGACGTGTGAGATTCTCCTACCGTTGCCATCGGTAGCCGTGATATATCATTTCGCTACTTTCTTAGAATAGTTTTTGTGCATCATCTGATAGCTAAAGGATACAAGAACCAATGTGATATATGAAAATAAACCAGATAAGTACATTTATGCTTCGAATACTACTTTTATGATTGACAGTATAATTTGTATTCCACCGAGCCGTAATGAAAGGGTTAAAATGAAATTGGAAAATACTGTGTAAATATGTTTTATTATTACAGAATTGGAAACATATGATTTAAAAAAATACGGCAAGAATATGACATTATTAAATACATATTTTTTATGTAAGCATATGTAGGAGAATATCTACAGAAGATCTTGGGGAAATCTTATCTTTAAATTGTATGTGCTTGCTATTTTTAAGTATGGCTAAACACTGTATGTTATTTTTTAACATTTTAAATTTTGTAATCATTGATCTGTTAATATCACAATGACAGCCCATCATTCACGCAACATCTATATTTAAAAGGACTCTCTTTGAAAGGGTGGTGTTCATGTACATCAACAATTAAGCCTGATCCTTATTACATTTTTTTCGCTAATTTCTTAATTCGCTTAATTTCACTGATTCATCATGTTAAAAAATGATCATATTTTATCATACAGCATAAGATGTGTCTTTAAGACGTGCCCGCGCAAACCTGTTTGAATACCGAAGAAAATAATCTAATATATGGTATAAAATATGTAGCGGGAAAATTACGATAACGGTATTTTAATCCCTGAAGATTTGAATCCCTAGTATAGATTATCCTAAAGAAAAATGCGTATTTTTTTTCAAAACTAACCTTATCTAAAATAACCTAACCTTACTTAACCTTACCTAAGCTACAGATTTGTAATTGTAATATCTTCCGTGAATTCTCCGTTTTCATCCTCTATATAGGTAGATATGAAAGAGAATTTGGTTTGTGCAAACCAGTTTGCACGGTATTGGATGCACGTGTGTAAGGGCTTATAATTTTAAAAATTAGGTTATTTATAAGATTCTTAAGCAGTGGAGGGTTTTAAAACGCGGGAAAAAAATAAGAATCACGAAAAGACCGATGGAAAGTGAACTGCTCCGAGTATTTTGTGCTGTTGCATAATGCCGCGTAAAAAATACAACAATAATTGAACTATAGTTCACTTTGATTATTTGCCTTTTGTTTGAATGGAATAAAAAAGATCGATCTTATTTTTAGATTCGGTAGTTTTACAACCATTGTCGGTTATTACATAAATAATGCGCTGCTTTTCTCGTTTTATAAAGAGACAGTAATCTTTATTTAAAATTGTATTGTTCTAAATGTATTCATTTTATATAAGTACCTAACTAACAAAAGGTATAGCCTAGAGTTGACGCGTTCGTTAAACATGCAAGAAATCGGGGGTTTGTTTTCCATGAAACTCAAAATTACTAAAATCCAATGATGTTTAATTTAAAAGCTCTATTTATTATCTATATTCACAAATATTTATAAACAACCGGTGTTATAGTGAGATTGATCCTTCACGCTTAAAAATAGTATGTCTGACAATTCGCAGATTAAAATTTTAAAAGTAAAAAAAATCTACAAATCTTCTTCTTCGTGTCAGCGACGTCAAATTATTTCTGTCCAGTATCTGGCAACATCGATAGCCCGTATGTTGCCTAACATTAGGTTTTTAGGTGTGCAGCTTGTTGGGCACATGGAGCAGGATCTTAGGTGTGAGGCGTTCGCAGGTCTCCGCCGAAGCATTCACGCCGCTTGAGGTTGTCATTTGTTCTACCAACTCCAGTACTTAATCTGTTCAGGGATTTCCAGGTCCAATAAATAATAATTGAGCTATTCTTCACTTTGATGCAGTGGTGGTAATAAATGTCATTGCAGTATACTAATTGAGCTTCCATCTGTCCTTTTGTCCACAGCAGACTCTGTACTGGGTTCTGATGAAGAAGACGAGGACGATGAAGAGGCCGGGGGAGCCAAGGGACCTTCAGGGCTCAGTCCGGCACTACCACACCATCCTGCGGACCTGGCCATCAATTCAGACTCCAAGACTGGCCAAGACGACTCAGAAGACCAGGTTAGTAACCTTATCAAAGTAGGGTACATTACGTGGCGTTAAACGTGTTCAACAGCTTCTTGATATCTATACAGCTTACTCCTCAAACCCCCTGGCATTTTTTAAAATTTAAACACACACAGGAGAATACCGACAGATGGTGATAGTGATTCTGAAGTCTCATCTGTGGAATTATATGACGCTTACCATGGTGCATATGGCTAAGCGCTGCATTTTGCGTGTTGATCCGCCAACGTCATAGACTACAGCCTGAGATTCACGCATCATCCTTAATTATTACAGGAATTTAATATGAATGGGTGGTCTTCACGGGACAACTTTCGTCTACTACCAATTGTAATTAATAGGCTATGACTGCCATTTTACGGGCGAGGGATCAAATTCACACCAACCGGGCTATTTAAGAGCTCAGAAATCGATTAAAAATCCTTTTTTTTTTAATTTCCGTCGGGGATCGAACCCACGACCTTTGACTTGCAAAGCAAACGCTTTGACCATTGAGCCAGTGCCGGTAATAGGGGGTGGCGAAGTGGTTCGGTGCACCAGGGCGTCGAATAAGTTATGGGCGCCGAGGGTAACCAATCATTATTATATTTTTTTTAAATATAAGCATTATGGGGTGCCAGAAAAAATACGCCCCAGGGCGCCGCAGGGTCTAAAACCGGTACTGCATTGAGCTACACCAGCCGGCTATTAAATTGATTTGTAAATTACACACGCTCTTTGCGGCGAGATTGACGTTTTCTCTCGTTCCAGGGTTCTTTGGACGGCGATCCGGAGACGCGCGACTCGCAGGCCGAAAACAAGAGTCCTGACGACGGCAACGGAGGCTCCAAGAGACGGGGACCTCGCACCACCATCAAGGCCAAGCAATTGGAGATCCTCAAGACGGCGTTCTCGCAGACGCCCAAGCCCACGAGGCACATCCGCGAGCAGCTGGCCAAGGAGACCGGGCTGCCCATGAGAGTCATCCAGGTCAGTCCACAAACCAAGAATCGGTCACAACAGCTGCCATCACCGAGTATATCATCGGCTTTAAGCGAAAATTGCTACCATACTTTCTCTCAATTTGTAGTATCATGTCTTTGTCCAGCGATCATTGTAAGCGTGCTTCTCATTGTTCACCGAAGTTAAAGCAACATTAGACATTGACCAAAAGATATGTTGGTCACAGCATGTTATTAACCGCATGTTGTTGGTTGAGTTTTATCGTCTTCGGGTCCAGAACTAAATGGTTCTGGTCATTTTACAAGAAATCTCACTTTGAATGGTTGGTGTTGATGGGAAGACTTTTTGTGTCAATTTTAATTAATAGGCTATGACTGGAATTTTACGGGTGAGGAATCAAATACACACCAACTGAAGTTTTTTATGTTGTTTAGAAGTCGACTAAAAATATATATTTTTTTAATCTTCGTCGAGTATAGAACTCACGAACTTCGGTATGGTAATGTTACACTTACAAAAATATATTGTTCTCGACGACCTTCAGAACAGGAGCTCGAAGACTTGATGAGACAGTAGTCTTAGTATTCAAAGAGTATTTTTTTGGATGATTTGTTAATTGGAATATTTGAGAACGTCGGTTGAATAACCCGACGCTCATAAAGACGGGAACATTTAATACTAATGACACGCGGTAAGCAAAAGACGGTAAACCATCCAAGTTGTTGTCTACGTCCAACGTTGCTGAACTTTGTTGATCTAATGTACTACTGTAGTTGGTCATCTTGAACGTTATTAAATTTTCCCTTAAAGTCGATGATATGTCGTCTAGAATAGGATCCATCACCGATTCCATCGTTTCGTCGAAAGTCAGCTCCGCATCACTATGTTACATCAGGGTATGTATACATTTGTTACCTTACAGGTGACCCAACTGCTTGTTTTAACAGTTCAATAATTGACTTGCTGCCACATGGAAAACATATCCCTAAATGTCTGAGGCTGCAGTGGTGGGGATATAATCTATGTATTTTGACAGTATATATATATATATATAGGTTGACCCAACGTTCATCAAAATCCGTAAATTACATTTACATTACCTACAATAGGGTGTCTCAATAAAAGCGCCGGATTTCAATTTCATGCCATTTAATTTTTATACTGTTGGCAGTTCTGAAGTTTTTGTATGCATAAAAAACGCAATGTTATTATTATCATATCGATTTATATGATTATTTAATTTAATCAATATTATTACATGTGAAAAGGCAGCTCTAGTTTATGCTCCCCTGTATAGTCAACATTTGTTTGGAACCTATCGAATTTCGATAATGTACTGCAATCCGCAGAACAGTGATCTGTGGTGACAGAGTCATCAGCGTACGCCCGGTCGCAGACATTACAAGAGTCGCTTACAATCATTCCTCGATCTGGTGGTATTGACTTGCGGAGAATGTCGTTCATAACAAGGGTGAAGAGAAACGGAACTAGTATGTATCCTTGTAGCACGCCAGTGGATACCACGAAACATCCAGTAATCATTGCTCCAATCCGCATGCTGTACTTGCTATTCTGACGTAGGGACCTAATAGTGGATATGATTATGGGAGGCACCCTATCCGCGTCAAAGATTGCCAGGGATGGTCCGTGCGGATAGTCGAATACCTTATCGTAGTCAACGAAACAGCACGATGAATGATGCGCTATTCGTCTCGTGACTTTGTTGTATGGTCAGCACATTAACCAGGCAGAAATATTTCACTGAACGCATTATCGCTACGTTTCTCTTCACGAGAGCGAAGAGAAACGAAGCAAGTATGCTGCCTGTTATCCGATGCCAGCATCGTCAAAGAACTGGTGCCTTTGACGTCCTAGAAAGCCGTCTAGAACTATACACAGAAATTAGAAAGTATTTAGCAGATCTCCGGGAAGTAGAGTTGATATGGGAAGAGGAAAGGATCATAGCGGTTTTTTGTGACGATCGTACACATCTTTAACCGTTTCGAATCGATAGCCAATATATGCCGTGTAGAATTCCCCTGCCGTTGACATCGGTAGCCATGATATATCGTTATGCTACTTTCTTAGATTAGTTTTTTATGCATCATCTGATAGCTAAAGGATACATGAACCAATGTGATATATGAAAATAGACCAGATAAGTACATTTATGCTTCAAATACTAGTTTTATAATTAACAGTATAATTTGTATTCCACCGAGCCGTAATGAAAGGTTTAAGAGGAGTAGATATGAAAAGGGATGATGTTTTTCGTGTGAGTTTAAATTTTATGGTCGGTAAGAACAATGCGGTTGTTGTAAGGCTGATGGAACTAAAACTAGAAAGCAAATCCGGCGCTCTTAATGGAGACACTCTGTGTCTGTTGGATCAAAGAAACGAGGTCCTCGGACTACTGTGAAGGCGCACCAGCTGGAGGTCCTCATGTCCGCCTACTCGCAGACTCCGAAACCCACGAGGAACATCCGCGAGCAGCTCGCCAAGGACACTGAGCTGCCAATGAGAGTCATCCAGGTCAGTCCACAACAAATCAAAATTATTGGTTTCAGCATCACGTGACATGTCAATCACCGTCTTCGGAATGTTAGATCTCTTATGAAATGGAAGAAGCGCGCGATGAACTTTCTTAACAGAGCACGCATTTTGATAATAAAATTCAATGATTTGCAAGCGTTGTTCGTTTGTAAGACGATTCATGGTTAAATTATAAACCAAACTGAAGATGTTTTTTTTTTTTTTTATGTAAACGCATGCAGGAGAGCACAACCGGTCAAGACCAGTGCACTCTATGACGCTCAGCCAGGGAGGCTGGACGCTGCATGCGGGAAACGTGTGTTGTGTTCGTGTTTGTGTGTGGGTTGGGGAGATTGCAAGTGTATATTTATCTGTTTCTTGAAGAGATCCAGATTGTAGGAAGGAGGAAACACAGACGCTGGAAGAGCATTCCATAGCTTACCGGTGGCATTAAGGAAGGAACTTTGGAAGCTGCCAGTTCTTGGTCGACATATATTAACCGTGTATGGATGTTCGGCAAGTGTAAGACGAGTTTGTCGGCTGTGAGTGGGTGCAGGAGGAATTAGTTTTTAAGTTCCGAAGAGCAGCGACCGTGGTAATAACGGTAGAAAAGACTAAGAGAACCAACCTTACGTCTGTGTTCCATTGATTGTAGATTAGACGTAAGGGTGTCATTGTTTATCAAACGAATTGCTCTTCTTTGAACTGAGTCAATTAAGTTTAGAAGGTATTTTGGGGCTCCAATCCAAAGGTGACTGCCGTATTCAAGGATAGGTCGGATTTGTCCTTTATATAGAAGAAGAAGTTGTTTATCGTTGAAATACCGACGTGATCTATATAATACACCTAGTTTTTTGGAAGCGAGACCGGCTTTACACTTAATTGACTCGTAATATTTGACATTATTCGATATTGATAATCCAAGCATGTTGATGAAGAGTTTGACAGTGACACAAAACACAAAACGTACGTGAGCTGTCAAAATCAGCGTTGCCAAAAAGAAAATAATTTAAAAATCACCCTTTATATGCGAAGAAAAGAAAAAATTCATAAATAGGTTTTAAGGATAGCTTCTGAAGCAGTACCCATTAATCCAAGGTATATTACACAGGCCTAGCGTAACTCTGCATACCAAAGATTATAATATTATTATTTTTTAATCTAAGTTTATCTTCTTTTAGTTTCTTTAACCGTATGCGTAATTTTCATGGTTTTTGTTGACTGATCGCCGCCGAGCGTCTTTTCTCGAAACACTCGTTAAAGTGATCCGACCGAACAACTGTTCACATCTCGTTGTATTCCTTGGAGTGTGTCTGTGTCGAGGTCGCGGCAGAATGCGCCGCAAGCTAAAATTCTTCAATCTCTCATGCTGCAACACTGACAAATGGCAAAAATGCCGCAGCACTCTTAGAAGCAATGTTGCCAGCCTCGATTAAATGTTTCTTCACGAACATACCTTCTAAAGAACTGCAAATCATGGCGCCTTACGCTTACTATAAAACCAATGCAGCTATGTAATGTGTTTTGAAAACAAATGCTTATTAACATACTGGGGGTGCAAAGGTTTGACTTTGTGAAGAATGACGAGGTCTTCTTCTTCGCACTATCAATCCGGTGGATTGGTTTGCAGAAACAAAATCTTGCATCTCGATCTCCAACTCTTCTGTATCTTCTGCAACCCTCTTTAGCTCAGCATAAGAGCAACAACTAATATAAATAAAACTTACGGCAAACACTATTTCGAATGAAATTTCTCTCATCAATAATTTTTACAAAAAGGTAGACGTTGAGTTTGTAACCACCGTGTTGGGCAAAAAGATCTGAATACGATGAGCAACGTCATTAGGTCGAATCCCTTCGTCAGCCGCTTACTATTACTATTTTACTCTGAATTATTGACAAGAAAATGGAGATGTAAGATATGTATCAACTATTTAATCCTTATTATCGTTGAAAATGTACTCCAAAAGGCGTTTAAAGTCTCCAATGTGCCAATGTACAATATGCTATTGTGGTAGGTATAACAATAGCCATAGATTATTTTTGTATTTAATATTTTAACGCTGGCAATACCGTCTAGTGGTGGTTTTGGTTCTGGTTGGCTTCGATAGTATAACCGGGGTTCGATCCCGATCCTTTGCAGCCGCCGACTAATTTATGGTCTTGGGTTCAAGTCATCCGCGGCGGACCCCGCTGGGCCGGGGCTTGTTAACGCTCTGTTTTGTAAAAAAGAAGAAGAAACTAAAAAAAAAACACAACGCAACACATAACCTACAAATAACACTACACGACAACGCGCGGTAATGATTGTGTTGAACAGCCAACGCCTTAGAAAAACGTAATTTGTCTAAGTTTTTTAAATTTATTATTTTCGATTGTCGTTGCCACGTAAACAAACTTAGCCCAACTTAATTTACCTATTTTTTTCTGTACCACCATAGGTGAAGTAGTACACGATAGAAAAACACTTAGTATCTGATTACCTAGCCAGTTCTTTTAGTCCATCTGGAAGACTTTTGAAATGTGTTGACATAAAAAATGACTACGGCCTTGATTCTGGAATGTTTCAGAGCTTTCTCCATCTGCCGAAGTTCTCCCACGTGCGTTTATTATTTTGCCAACAAATATTAATACAATTTAAACATATTCCAATTAGTTATCCTCGGTCGGGAGCGGAAGAATGTTTTTAAATTTAACGCGACTTCCGGTTTTGAAAAATTTAAATTGGCGCAAAAAACCGACACGCCCTATTTAGTACATTAGAAACATTTTAAAGAACTATCTTCTTTACATTAATAAATCTCAACCATTGAAAAAATTATATATTTATTTTAGTTACATTTACTTAATTTATAATATAAGTAGGCAAGATAAAGAAGGCATGTAGAAAGCACATATATATAAATTATTTTGTCAAACTATAATAAAAAGACACTTATTTATAGACAGTAATATCTGCAATCGTATTCAATTGAAATGGGACATACGTATCAAGGTTAACATATTATGCATCAATAATTAAAATGCATCTGTTTATCAGGTCATTCCCATAAAAAAAAGGTTATACAATGTACCATGGAGAGATTCATGCTCAGGTTATCTCTTAAATATTGAATTTGAAACGAAAATATACGAAGGAGAACTCAAGTAGTGGACGCTACCGGAATAATAGGCACACTCAAGTAGAAATTTTCAGGGCATATCTGTCAAAGAGACGGTGTTCGAAGGGAAGAAAAGTAAAGGATTAGTGCCCAATAATGCGTCCCAGGCTATGTATGGGAAAATTATTTGTTTCGAAATGAAATCGGCTCACCCTCTATTTTTATTCGGTTTGGTCCTAGTAACTCACATAATAAATTTTATTGCTATCGGACAATGTTTTCTGATAGCGACTTGATTTTGAAGTTTTAATTTAAATTTTTGTATGAAGGCCAAAAGGAGCTTTTGAAAACTTATTGTTTATTCAGCAAATAAAACGCTGTTTTATCTCTTTCTTACAAATATCGAGTAAATATTATGTAAATATTATTATCTATCACAGAAAATTAAAAAAAATATATATTGCTATTTATAATCAGGGTCTAGCTTTCGCGCGCCTTAGAATTCTAGTATTGACATGTTCCGATGCAAGTCGCTTTCTTTTTCCGTGGTTTTGAATGGCGTGAAACTTTTTTTACAATTATTTGGTCACCATTCACACAAAACAAGGGGGTGAGCCTTGAAAAGAAACGAAAAAAAAATTTTGGGACACCCTAGTGCCCAATAACTGGTAAACATCGTTAAAAATGAATTTACTGAATGCAGAGAGAGTAGAGGATCGAAAGGAATAGAGACTCTTGCGAGTGGATTATGTTAAGAGGTTGCTGATGATGATGAAACATTTGTTATATAAGTATTCGAAAAACAGACGTCACTAATTTTTCCTACACGTGTTAATTATGTTCACAAGAAAAGTAAGCCATTATCGTATATCACCCAATTAGCTTAATTCCATGCAGGAGAGCATAATATTTTACAAATTAGCGCTCCTTCCGGTATTAGGATTTGCAAAATGAAATGTGACTACCATTTTAACAGTTTAAAATGACATTTCTCTGCTCGCCACGCCCTTTTTGAAGTATTACTGTCACAACGTCTCTAAACACTCGTGTATTGAGATAAATTAATACATTTACTAATAATTAAACAATTATTTTAATATTAAACATTTAAATACGTGATTGATAGATTTTTTTATCAACTTATTAACTAAACGTAGCTTAAAATATCTGTAGTAAAAGCTAGCCAACGTAATCAATATCAAATATATAAGACTCTCTTAACAATGAAGCTAATACAAAAGGTTTATTTAGTATAAGCTGTATACGTGTACACAGGAAAAAAATAACTACCTACAAAAAATGTAACACATTACAATTACAGAATATTCATTGTTAATTTTAAATGCTATCGAGTAATTTATAAATAATAAAAGTACCTACAATTTCACATTGCAATACTATTACAGCATTTGTAGTATCCGAAGCATTTTTGGGTGTTTTTTAATCAGCATTTATAAAGAGATATGAAAATGATATCTTTGTATCTTAGAACCTTATCATTATAAACCTCATGGTGAGTAACAGATTTCAGTTATTTAGTCGCATGGTGGCAGAATAAGGAGCAGATTAACAACACAAAGACTTTTTTCTGAATCACATTGACATATATATTTCGATAACTTTACAAACTTCTGGTCCGGACCACAGCCTTCATGCCGGGCCACAATACAATATGATCTCGCCGACGTCGGCAAAAGACTGAGCGCGCTCGTGATCGGCTGTCGCACAGCGCCGCAGTGACAATCTACGTAACCAGTCCAAAATGCCAATATGGCGACACATACATGTACGACAAGCGAACAGAATTAAGAGACGAAGGATTGTACATCGAGGTTTTCGGTACCAGTCAGCAAGGGCTATATCATGCTGATGTTAGCTTAAATTAATTGATCCCGAGCTGGAGAGTGTTTGTTATATATAGAAATGGTAGCGTGATGTTTAGTGGCTATATATTTTGTCATGTGTCGTTTTTCGATGTCCCGTCCATCCATCACGCGGCGCCCTTGTGTGTTGACAAATACGCCGCATACTCCGGTGTAGTAGAAACACATTCCTGAGTCGGATAGTAGTAAGGAAATAAGCAGTGGCGTAACTTAATTATATATATAAATTTAAGTTTTTATTTAATTTAACATTTTGATTTGACCAGCGACAGCAGCATATTGTAAGCGTAATGTAAAGCCAACCAAAACATGTCTGCATAACCGCCTGTTGCTTTCTACGTGTCGTTGGTTAGGTAGAGGCACTCTTTTGTACCAAATGGTCCAGGCTTAGGGAATGTTGTTGTTATTGTGAATGTTGCTAATTATCCGAGATCTCCTTTAATTTCTAATTTTCACACAATCACACAAAATATGCGTCAGATACTACAGCTGCCGTCTAAGCAAGTCCTCGGGCTGTTGCACATGCCGAACTGTGTGACGGCAATTTTTGGTGACCATATGTTCCAGATATGGAATGGATATGAGAAGAAAAAATGTAACGCTTTATTATTTGAAATATACGACTGCAAATAAACAGTTATCAACGTGATCTATATATTATAATAACTAAATAAGTATTTGTTATTTTTATATTTCAAATGGATTACAAAGTGAATGTTTAGAAAATAGATATAATAAGACTTTTCTTTTTTATATCGAAAATGTTAGAAATTTAGTATTTTTTTAAGTACCCATGTGAATTTAATAATATCTTTGATTTAATAACAAAAAACTTAAATGGTTATATTTTTAAAAGTAAAAAAAAATAAAAAAATAATAATATATAAATAACTGAATAATTTTTATTGTATATAAAAAGCGATACGTCCATGCTTTGCCGTTGATTACCTTGTCATCTGGATGCTGCGACAAGATGTGGGGATCTAGAAGTCATCCATCAAGTGGCAAGGCATCTAGGAAATGTTAATGACGTCTCACCACACTTCCCCGTGTCATCCGCCGCTTGTGAAGATACATTCCACGTGATGGAGTCCCATTTCAGTCAGAAACTGTCCGATTTCCTTGTATCAAGTTTTTACGATATTTTGAAGCTTTATCAGTTATTGCTATATATAATATGTCGTAGTAAAATGATAAGAACAGAGATTTGATCAAATCCCTAAGTAAATTATAAATCAACGTATGATTATTGTAAATTACAACACTGTGCAATGATTTTCTTTAATAAAATAATTGGTTTGATCAAACATGACCTATCATAAAGTCTATAGTATTTTGAATAGCAAATTATTTAGATAAATACACAGGGGTTAGGTTGCTCTTCAGGAACGAATGATCTTAACCTCGGGAGTGTCGAGCTAACTAACCTATCTCATTAAAATAATACTAAAATAAACCACTCAAAAAATGTATCTGATACGAGTACCATAGCTGTGGTCTCTACTAGCTACTGCTTTTTAGGCCGCTTGGGTACCATATATGTTTTCAGGTGGAAATTCGGATGTAAAGATGTCTTAGAAAACAGCCACTGAAAGAACTTAGTAGCGGCAATTTGTATTGACCATATTTTTAAGGTTTGGAAAGGATATGGAAAGACAAAAATATACTGAGTATTGCTAGATTTTCATCCGCTATGGATGCCTTTAGTGCATTTTATTGCATTATATTTCATATTAAAGACATAGTCACATCGGACGTCTTATAAATTATTTATAATACAATCAATTAATTAACTTCAATTACCAGTCTGGTGTAATTAATAATTACACGTTACAAATTGCTAATTGCCCAAGGTGTCTGTAGGTATATAATAATTGCATGTGATTATATTCCTGCGATCGATGGGCTGATTGAAACAGTCCAATTTGAATATTTAATTTTTAAAGGGCATGTATTACCAGTATCAAGTCCATGTAATACAATGTTATATGTCCGTAATTGACAATTAATCAGTGATATGACCAACTTCACATTTACCTGAGCTTGTTAAATTGAAAAAAGTTTACAATGTAAGCTTTTTTAAAAATATATAAAATAGTACGAAATAATTTAGATTTCCCGAACGTTTTTGCATTTAAAAATGGTCACAAACGATAGATTTCCATAAATTTAATCCCACAGCGATCTTTAAGGTTTCTACTCGCCAGTTTGTGTAAATTAAAGTCTTAACTGTTTCTTCAACTGGCCTTACAAAACGTGATTCATCTTTAACTTCAAATTTGCCGAATTGATGATTTGCAAACCAGTTTTGGCACTAGTTGTCTGTAAATACATATCCTCCATACACATTAGATAAATTTTTTTTATACATGTACAGAATTTTTACTAATTTGATGATAAAACAATAAAATATGTTGTAAATAATATTTTTAACTTTCCTATTTGAAAACGTATCAATAAAAAACTGCTGCGTAGAATATTTTTTTTATAAAAGCAATCCTTGATAAATCAGCTGTCGAAATAAGTATATAATAATGCGGCTTATGTTTAAGTTCACTCTTAAAAATACGATTAATTCAAAAAGTTTTATTACTTTACAAACAACCTAAACTGAAAAAAATAGCATGATCCCTGACGATGTAACTAAATAAATAACATTTAATAAAGTATAGTCTAATATAAAAGTTAAAGACATTAAATCACTTAAAATATGGAAAAGCTATTAGTTATTTGAAGTTATCAGTAAAAGATTAAAAATACTAATAAATATCAATTAGTAAAATATATACTGTGGACGGATATTTTAATGTTTATTAAAATCCTACAGCTTCTTAAATTTAATATTTATTTTTCGAAGACATTGTTTTCCAGGGTTGTCATTACAGCAATAACTGAACGCATTTGTCATGAATTTATGAACAAAAAATAAAAGGGCTTTCTTCTGTAGGGATACAATCTCGGTAGGAATTTAAGGAACTCATTCAATTAGGTGTGAAGTGCGGCGAGGGTGGACAGGAATCTGCACCAATCAGGAACGGTATTTGTTTTTGGGAACATTTTACGGCTAGGGAGAACAGGAATTCGTTCAAAAGGAAATCGCCTGGGGTGAATTTTTCGCTTCTTTATTTTTTGTGTCTGCATCTCGTTAGTTCATGAAAGTTTAGCGGCTCTAGACGCGAAACGTACGTGAATAGTTTTGTTAGATTTTCAACTGCTTTTAATACATTGTAAAAATATTTTTATTTAACCTTTCCTTTGCGGTTCAAAAATAAAAACGCGCGCTCCGGTGTTGGGTAGTCAGTACACAATAAAAAATCAGCGGTTTTAAAGTCGAAAAATAAGAGCATTTGCATCGGATTTTGGTGAGATGCCAAAATTCGTTAGTTTTCTTTTATCTGAGTATGGGTCTATGGGTCCCAGATATTTATATTTACCCATTCCATTACATATTCTTCATACACGATTTTTACCATTTTCTGATACTTATTTATTTATTTATTTATTCATTACAGAACAGAAGTTCCAAGCAAAAAGTTACAGAGCATAGAATATACAATACATACATACAAAAGATAATAAGCAGATAAAAATAAGATAAACGAATAAGAAGATGACACATGTCAATGTCTAGAGATCTAGGAGAACAATACCAACGACAAAATAGGAAAAGGATGTAAGAAAAGGATCGAGGTGTGATGGTAGGCCATTTAGGAGCGACATTGCCGTTGTACCTAATTGAGTGCTTGAAGCTCCACAAGCATCGACTGGGATCAAAAATAATGGTTGGCTACGAGCACGGGTGTACCTATCTGGAACACAGAAGTTACAACATTCAAGAATCCCAGGGTTGTGAATTGAACCGCGAAGAAGAAGGAATGAATGTTTGAGTGCAGCAATTTTCCTCCGGGACTCTAGCGAATGGAAAGAAAGCATCCCTAGAAAAAAAGCGTTGGGTAATGTTCGGAATTAAATGAATTGAATGGATAGTTACCGTCAATCACA
Source organism: Glossosoma conforme (assembly GCA_022606575.1). NCBI lineage: Eukaryota > Metazoa > Arthropoda > Insecta > Trichoptera > Glossosomatidae > Glossosoma > Glossosoma conforme. The sequence goes on along the minus strand of JAGTXR010000020.1, from coordinate 1,970,185 downwards.
TCGGCAGATAGATATTTTACTGTTACCAGTCGTCTAAGGTCAGTGGTAAGTTGCGGTGATTCGTTTATAATAAAATAATTTATCACCGGGCGGTATCGTAAAATCATTAGTAAAGTCATAAAATAATTTTCAATCGTGTGTTGACGCCCCTCAATCATTTATGTGAATAATTTGCCTCTGTAATTATAATGATTTTGCATTTAAATTAATAAACATTAATTTTCCTGCATTTAATTATTGACGATTTGTATTAATGCCCATTATAATCAAATAAGACATTAATTCATATAATTGTATTTATTATTTCATATTATAATTTAACGATTCTCATATAGTCGCCATCCGAAGATTTCTCATCCTTTCCTATTGCCATAATGAAGAAAATTTACACGATCCCTAACTATTTAACTAAATTCATTATGTCAATTGTGCGACTGTCGAGACCTGCAGACCGCCTCACACCTAGGATGCTGCTCCATGTGCCCAACAAGCTGCACATCTCAGGACCTGGTGCTGGGCAACACACGAGCTATCGATGTTGCCAGATACTTGGAAAAAATAATTTGACGTCGCTGACACGAAGAAGAAGATTATGTCAACTAGAATCCGGGCATATATACAAGTGGCGTGCGACGGGCGGCGGTGATTGATCGGGTTACAAAGGCGTCGAGAGAGAAGAGAAAAGAGATCTGGTCCGTATGGTCACCTGCTTATATAGAGCCTACCTTGATAGGTGAAATATTATTTGAAACGATCTCTGGTGACGGTGATTCTAACGACATATATGGGACATACAAGGCAAATATTAATAAACAAGACATAGATATTGGAGTTGGTATAATTGATAAAACTGAAGTCCGCTACAATACTAATATATATATACATCATCATCATCATCATCAGCCTGTGTCCGTCCACTGTTGAACGTAGGCCTCCCGCATAGTTCCATCCTCTTCGATCCTCCGCCTTCCAAAAGTTAAACAATTTAAATTTTCTTATATCGTCAGTCCATCTTGTAGAGGGTCGGCCAATGCTTCGTTTGCCAGTTCTTGGGCGCCATTGCAATACTTTTCTTCCCATCGACCGTCGTCTCTTCGACAGATATGTCCTGCCCATTGCCACTTTAAGATGCCTATTCGATGGGTAGCATCCACTAACAGAATTCTTCTGCGTATTTCCTCGTTTCGGATTCTATCTTTTAGCGATAAATTGACATGGATTTCTCCATAGCACGCTGGGTGACTTTTATTTTATGGGTAAGACTTGCTGTCAGATTCCACGTCTCTGCGCCATAAGTTAATGGTTAGGAGGATGCATTGGTTAAACGCCTTAGTTGTAAAGCATTGCGGAATTTTCGCTTTAAAAATGTACTTTAGTTTTCCAAATGCTGCCCATCCCAGTTGTATGCGCCTGTCGATTTCTTTTGAGAAGTTATTTCGCCCTAGTTGTATTACTTGTCCCAGATAGGTATAGTCGTTTACAACCTCTATTTCTGTTCCTCCAATTGAAATAGGATCGAAGGTCTGTGAAATATGACTATTAATCATGTATACATATATTATTTGAATTTGAATGTTCTAGGTAGTGAACAAAATTCTCGAATCGAAAGTTATTAATATTTCTACATATCTGATATACAAGGTAAAATATCTCATATATTTCAAAAGTTAAACAATTTAAATTTGTATTTATTTAAGTCAGGTAGATAATTGAGGATGCTACTCCGTTTTATTTTATGTAGCGAAACGTGGCGTGTGTATGGCTTTTAGGTAACTAATTAAGTGTGGTCATTATACAACAAATGATACGTTTAAAATGGCGGGCAATTACAATTGATGCGGTTCCTAAAAACAAACACTCCATAGAGAAGTGACTGAAAAAAGATAGCGCGGTCTCTGGTGACAAACTGCGGCCACCAAGCGGGAATGGACAACACTTTAATAGCCAGAATATATTGAAAATATAGAATACCTACAGTTTAATTTGTATTTTTAATGTATTCCCGTTATAAATTACACTATGTATAAAATGTAAATACTCGTATTCTTTTCGTTTTTATTTTAATAATTTTTCAGTTACAATAAACAATATTTAAAGTCGATAGTTTAGAGAAATATCTATTTTTTTTTATTAAAAACTTTCTTATTCTTTTTTCTATAACAATATTGTTTTTTTATTAATAAATTATAATGAAATACATTTTATAAAATAATAATCGTCTACAAGTATTGTACAAAAAAAATATTTTTTTAGGATTCGACAGAAAAAGTGGCCATTTTTTTTTTCAAATGTTAATTTAAACATTCTTTAGAGCATGAAATTTAAACATAGTTATCTTTATTTTTTGAATATTTATTTTTCTGTGTTATAAATTGACATCAGCATGATATAGCCCTTGCTGACTGGTACCGAAAACCTCGATATACAATCTTTCGTCTCTTATTTCTGTTCGCTTGTCGTACACGCATGTGTCGCCATATTGTCATTTTGGACTAGGACTGTGTGACAGCTCATCACGGGGCGCCAGTCGTGTGCCGACGTCAGCGAGAACATATTGTATTGTGGCGCGGCTTGAATGCTGTGATTAGATCGGGCCATAAGTTTGTAAAGATTATCGTAATGTATCTCACTGTTCTTCAGAAAATAGTTTGTGTGTTATTAATCTGCTCTTTATCCTACCCCCACGCGATTGAATTACAACCTTGTCACGAGAGAAGGTTGTTAAAATTTATCAAAAGCAATAAAATTATGAATCTGTCAAAAAAACTTGTAAGGTAGCATAAATGAATAAATTTTTTACTTGTAAAATCAGATTTATGCTCACTTAATAATACTCTTTTATTCTTATAAGCTTAAATTAAGAAAGACGTTATTAATTAGATTCATGTAAACGTATTACATACATAGTCAATATATTGTTGTAAATAAATATTCGCTTCCAATAGCTTAAAATTCATAGTAAAATATATTATGTATTTAAATAGGTAACAGAAGGGTTAGAGTTATAGCTGGCCAGTTACGGGAGCGTCAAGGTGGCGACGCGGATTAAAAAAAAACATTTCGAGACAAGATGGCGACCGCCTGACGGATGGGACACCCAGGAGAGTTTTCCGTCACGGCCGAGCTGGCGCTGATTGCCGAGGAAATGATAAATAATGTCCTCACGCGATCAATGTGATGGAGACGACTTAGAAAATTAAATTTAGATACATTTAATTAAGACAGTAGGTAATTAACAGATTCCAAAATAAATTTAATGTGAGAAGGAATTTTGAATACGAAAAAAGGAACGTTAAATAAACAAGATGGCGAGTCTCTTGACGATTTGACGTTTGGCATAATGATAAATATCTCACCTAAATCAAAAGAGTATACATTATATCTTAAATAGTTTATATTTATTTTAGTAATTAAATATACAAATATTGTACATCAAATTCTTTATACGCATCAATTCATTCAGAAAAAATATATCGGCAGAAGCGGGATGCGAACCTGCGAGCATTGGAACCAACCGTTGCTCTTGTTCATTACTCTAATCCGCTCGACTATCTCCTGCCCGAACTGGTGCGTGGAATAAGTTGTATTTATACCATTGTTACCATCATATAACGATAGATTTATATTTATTTTAATGCGTTAGATTAAATTGTAGTGGATTTACGTTTACATTGAAAAAAAAACACAAAAAAACATGTTGTTTTGAAACAAGATGACAACTATTTTGATAATATATATATATATATTTATTCTTTAAGAAATCATTCAGGAGAATTAAAATAAATTTTCCTGAAATATTTTAATAAATCTGATTTTTTAATTATATTTTTTATACATAGATACAACATATGTACAACGACAATAATTAATAAACCGCATTTTACTTATGAGTATTACCCGTCAAACATTTACTTTATATTTAGGTTATGAACGTAAGTGTTGCTATTTAAAAACACAGAATATTGTGAGTAGGTATGTTAGTTACTAGGTAGGTATTGAAGTAACCCTTTTTACGGAGCTTGAAACTTTTCTAAGTTTGATCTTGTATTTTGGAATAAATACAAATTTAATTCGTTGGATTTTTTGGAAGCGACAGGAACAGTATTATGGTCTATTGTTTATATGTTTTGTATGTATAACTAAAACGCGCCACTAATTTTGTGACAATGGTTCGACCAACACATAGCTAAATGATGAAATCGAAATTTCTCGGCCGATTACTAATTTTCCGGTTGCTACGTGACAGACGCCATTTAAACAAAAAAACAATAAGAACAAAAGCGATCGCCATTTAACCTTTTCGAATTTCGAACGGTGACCGTTTCAACCCGCTTTTTGATAATTAGTCACTAATAAAGTCATTAATATTATTTATTATTATTGACATGTTCTTCAAGACAAGAAGAGCATCGTGGCACCAATGACACCCGTAAGACAGAATAAGTTTCTTCTCCATCAGATTTATTGATCGAAAAAATCCAAAAATAATTATGCTATGCTTACATGAACCAATTGCCAGAGCAGAAGAATTAGTGCAGGCAATATGCAATACACATAGATGTACGAGTACATAAAAGCAATTACTCAATAATATATATTTATTTATTTGTCTTAGTTTTACATGGATAACGTTAGATATAATAATAATAATACCTAATTCATTCTCTTCTTCATCGTTGCAACCCTGTCTTCCTCTCTTATCATTCCCTGAGACACCCCTACCCCCTCTTCCGACATAAATGGGTTCGACCACTTACGAAGTACTATGCAGCTCAGTTGTCGCTTGACAGTGATGGATTGAGGGAAGCCATATCTAATGTGATCCACGTAAAAACAAGGTAAATAAATAAGTATTTATTGTTTATAATGGATCTCAAAGTGAATGCTTAAGACATTGGAAAAAATAATTACTCAAATTTAGCGCAGTATACAACGATTTATTAATTCATATAAATCACAATAAAATTGTATTTTATATTGAACGACTGCAGTTTGCTCTGCCTAACATTGCTTATAATAATTTATAGGCTTAGTAAATGTTATAATCTAATGTTTCAAATTCATGGGACAATGTACTTATATACGTATAAAAATAACAGTCATAGCCTATTAATCAAAATTGTCGTAAGTCGTCCTGTGAAGACCACCCATTCATAGTAAATTTCTGTAATAATAAAGGATGATGCATGAATATCGGGCTGTAGTCTATGACGTTGGCGGATCAACACTCCACATGCAGCGCTTAGCAATGTGCACCGTGGTAAGTGTCATAGTGTGCCACAGATGAGACTTCAGAAAAACTATCACCATCTGTCGGTATTCTCCTGAATGTGTTTATTATTAAAAAAATAAAAATATTCCAATGCTTTAAGCGACTAAAGATATCTACCTGTATATGTACGTTAAAGTGTATGGAAATTTATTTGGTTTATAAACAATGTTTTTTATTATCTAAATAATCTCGATTACGACACAAAGGTTACATAAAGGGTTAAGGCTTCCGTGGGAATCCGTGCGTGAGGCGTTGCTAGTTTGTAATGAAAAGTTTGGTTGTCGGCGCCATCTTCGTTTTTTGTCTATGGAAGAGATTTTCCCGCGCGCGCCATGAGCTGTCGAGCGAAACAAAACATGGCGGACACCTTTAACGCGTCTATTTAAAAAAAACTATTATTTTACTCTTATTTATATTGTCATTGTGCTAAAAATGTCACAAATAAGGTTTAAATAATAAAAAAAATGTTTTATCATATTTTGTACTAAAATAATCAAACTAACCCATCTATATTGAATGTTATTTTTAAGAACGTGAGTTGATTGACCCGATGCTATAAAAATACAAATTTTACACAATAAATATATCGGATAACAGTCAGAGCTTTAAATGCAGTAAAATTTCAAAAGGATGATGCCTTCGATAAAGACATTACGTGATGTCAATCCGATATTTCGGCGCAAGTTGATGAGACCATTAATTTTGAGTGTCGGGCATTCGGAGCATTGCGCAACAGCCATAAAGTCGGAAATAAAAAATAACATATTGGTCTTTTGAATTTGAATTTGAATTCGAATGCGGCGCGCAAAACGCAGAGGTGCCGCCAAAATGTAATGGAAACATAAAAAATGCGTAAAAGTTACTTATAAGAGTGACGCCGCACAGATCAAAATGGAGGCCATGTAAAAAAATACGATTTCAAATTCTAAAGAAGCTTTATGTTTTTCGATTTGAAATAACGAACTTTTTTAAACTAGACGTTAAAAATGAACAAATTAATAAATTTATCTTTCAGCGATCTCACGAGTTGTTATTCCCCGGATGATGTATCTCCATCAACTAATAAGTAGACTGGACTTTCAGAACGAGGTCCATCTTAAACAGCGCTCTATCAATACATTGTCTCTACACATCGATTTTTTTTTGCTTTATCATATTTTTTCAACAAGTTACGAGTATAATAGTAAAATACTCGTAAGTATATGCCGAAAATGCTCCTTTTCACTTTCCATATTTGATAGGGTACTAACGTAAAACTAACGCACACAATTAATCGAGCTTTTTCATAAGAAAGCCTTGTTATATCGGCTGTTAACCCTTTCGCATTAGTTATCGGCATATGCCATCAAAGATTCCCCAATCGTTGACATCGATTGACGTGTTATATTGTTTTGCTACTTTCAGTACTTACTGTGACATCTACGGTAGGAAATTGGAAGTGCAGTCATTTCCTTTATCAACCTACATGTATTATTTGCAGTAATCTGTAAATCATGTAAATAAATATCGTTAGGTTTAGTCACATGAGCGATTTTTCTGTAAGCCACATGTGTCAATGCCACCACATGAACAGAGTTCCATAATGAACGTTTGTTAAATATAATAGTTTCTATGCATCACCTGATAGCTAAAGGATAGAATAACCAATGTGATATATGAAAATAGGTCAGATAAGTACATTTATGCTTCAAATACTAGTTTTAAGCAAACAAAATGGTTTTGGCAAAAAATTCACGCCGTATTGACAGTATAATTTGTATTCCAACGAGCCGTAACGAAAGGGTTAAAATATATGAAATGAGTATACGTTTAATTGTGAAAATAGCTCTGAAAAATAAAGAGTACTCTGATAGATATTAATTTATAATTGATAATGATAGACATAAATATTTGTAATTTAAAAATATTCTTTGACTGAATAATTAACCTGAAGGATTTCATAAAATCGTTCGTTTTTATCATTTTCTGCCACACACACAACATTCTTTAAATTTGAAGATTAGAATAAAAATTGTTGATGCAGTTCCTTGCAAGCCCTCTGTTTGTGAGACTGTACACATAAATATTTATATTTAAATACCTAAAGGTAACAGCTGTTGATGACCGCCATTGAAAAGTCTTATTATGTCTTCTTCTTCATTTTGAGTTGGAGATTATTGTTGTCGTTTCGATTGAAATATCCAGCGTTGCCAATCCGAAGAACACATTTGAATTGTTGCCAACATTAAGAATCTAAGGCGCACTTACACTGGCAGTGATTTTAGACTGTTCACTGTTGTTTTGTATATTATTACTGCGAATCTGTGGACATCATTTAATAACTCATACAGACGAATAATACTTTTTAATAAAGTATGCTTACGTAGAATACCTGAGGCTTTGACTTTGAATTTGATAAAGCGGAAGCGGCAGGCTTCTATCCTATATTTAGGCCAAGATACAAAGCTGAAATTTAATAGGAAATGTTTTTTGAATACTAGAGGGGAGCATACAATATATAATGTTGATCTCTTCTAATGCAGCTACGAGCTGGTCGTCACGATCTTACACCATAATTTTCTGTCAGCCCCCATGGTCCTTGCCTCATTCCAATTTAGCTCTACCATCCAGAGCTTTGCTGAGTACATTCTATAAATAAATTTCGATGGCCTTCCAGAACAATGAGAGCTCAGTTGTCTGAAAAAAGAAAGCTTTAGTTTATGCTCTTTTGCGGTATCTGAAGTAGTTCTCCCAGTTCGTCTCTTAAACGTTTGTAGTATAGAAGGCTGTGTTGTTCACTCCCTCACATAGTCAATCCTCACAAAGTCAAATCATCGTACCCCCAATTTAAAAACAGGAGTGCATGCGTATAAGTTGCTTTATACAACTGCCTTTTATTCAGGATTCTAGGCTATCGTCGTCCTGGAAGAACTATATATATAAATTACAGGGCTGACACTAGACATAGCTTCATGGTGGAAATTTGTGACGAACGTATGCGAATATGAAATCATTATATACTTACATGAAATGAAGTAAATTCTGAAACTAGATAATGTAACGTTGTTGAGGATAGAAACTGTAGAGGGCGCCCTAGACGGGAGTATATGAATAAGAACCATCTCAGAGAGGCGAGCCCGATGGATCTGTCACATCATGCACCACGATGGTCTTCTTTACGACACTGTGGAGGGGATGGTTGAGAGTGGAAACTGTAGAGGGTGCCGTAGACGGGAGTATTTGCAGCAAGTGTTCGAGGACATGAGTTGTAGATCTTACGCTGAGCTGAACAGGGTTGTGGAGGACCGAGAGGAGTGGAGTACGAGATGCAAGATTCTGTTTCTGCAAACCAATCCATCGGATTGATACTACGAGGAAGAAAAATAAATAAACAATAAGAAACATTTTTTTGTAAATCTCTCTGGTTGTCGGTTTTTCGTTCTTGAAAGTTGTACTCGGGTTAAGACGTGTTTAATGGCCGCCGTTCGACGGAAAAAGCTCCGCCAACGGGCGCTTAAAGTCGTCATAAATTGACGTCGAAGAACGATCCAGTTCGACATAATCTCCTACCATTAAAACGGAGAATGTCTCTTTTGAAGGCTAACATATTCAGTTCGACTGACTGCCATCTATATTTTTCACGCTGTGATACACAGGATACTTTTTACTTAAGCATGTTTTAAATCCACGCATGCTCACAATTCGGAGCAAAAGTCCATCACAAAATGAAGCCAACAATCAGTACGTTATCAGATTATTTTCCTCGTTCTGAGACTGATGTTACACATTTATTTTCTTAACCGTTCCATATATCAATAATTGCCGACACTCTTTTATGTAAGCTGCCATTGTGCATGCCTTGTTCCAAGAAATCTCTGCACCCAAATGTTTACCTGAGAATATTAATATATGGTTCCCAACAACCCTCAGGACAGAAGCTCGGGGACAACCATTTGGTCATATGAGGTGGCTTGACCCATTTATTTACAATCTAATAAAACTATCACAACAACGAGAACAGAGAATACAGTTTGAACATTTTTCTTTAAGTGAGATTTTTTTTGCCTGTTTTCTCAAAAGATAAAAATGCTTTTTTCTTACTTTAAGGAAATTCGAATAATAATATATAAACAAATATGATTTTTCTGAAGTATTGTTTAGCAAAAAATGGGCAGTTAAGGCGCTAGAGAACTTTGAACTTTAAATTAAAAAAAACTCCACTCCAAACATTTAAAGTAAAAAAATATTTACATCATTATTTAAGCTAAGTTGTATTTTAAATTACGACAAGCGTCTTATAATTCACAAATGCGATGTTTCCATGGTGTTTGTTAAATACATTCCATGTGTTTACATATAAACGGTAAGTAAAATAGTATTTAGGTTGAAATACGACTTTTAAGCATTCAAGCGAAATAAAGAAGAACCGACTCATAAAAACGTCATAGATGCACTTTGAAATGTTTGAAGATTTCGGACAATCAAGTATTGAAAAATGTTTTTTTTCATGCAAGACTTTCAGAATCTGAACTGTGTAAGGATTATATGACGCTTGCTATTTTGGGCATGCATGAGTTGTGTGTTTTTTCCGTGGCTTTGTGCTAGCTATCTTATTCCATATACGCTCTTTAGATGAAGCGTATGGCCGTCACAATTTCCCGCTACAAAACTCTGTCAGCTGATGTGGTCCTCGCTTCATTCACGTCAGCTCTGTTTCATGCGCAATGGCTACACCGAGTACATTATATATATAGTACATAATGGTCTTTCAGAACGGCGGGAACCTACCTGTACTTTATGCCCTGTTGCAGCATCCAAAGAACAAGTCCCAGCGAAGTTCACCTTCTTCTATCGACTGTAGGGTGGAAATTTGCCATCGTCGGGAGCTATATATTTAATATACAGAGCTTAGACATTATGGCGGCAATTTGTGATGACCGTATGCTTCAATTGGGGATACATGTACGTGCAATGATGTCAGCTCCTTTATTCCATTATTCCTCACTAAGTCAAAATTAAGTAGACACCTTTTCTTAAAACCTATTTTTTATACGCTTACATTGGCGTATAAAATATTGATTAATTGAAAAATATATTTATTTTTTCGAGCTTCTCGGGTATCGAACACAATACCTTGTACATCAAGTCGCGCATTTTAACTTTTCGGACACATATTTCGACGCAGACATACTAAGGCATCTGAAACACTAAAATATTGCGTTTTGTGGTTTGAGGGTGAACGCCGCAAGAGAGAATCTCCGAACCGAGTCATAAAAAACCGAGACTTTTAGCATTTTTATGCACATTTTTTCTACAATATTTATGTCAGATTTTTATGACCTTTTCGTCCACTTTTTTTTTAATTTTTTACGCGATCATATTTCATACAACACGCTTTATGACAGCACGTCCTAGTTTTTAGAATACATTAATGATTTATTGTACATAAACTCATTATTTTGTGCGGCTGCAAATCTTAGCGTCTCACCAAAAAAAAAATCGAACACCCCTGCAAGGTTGATGTATGTCGACTTGGGACGAACAGCGTCTGCAGATTATTCTTTAACAACATAAGCAGGCTTTAAGATTTTCTCCCAGCATCTGTGTCCTCTTACATAAAATCTTGCGGCGCTGGGCGACAGCCCATCACGAGCGCGCTCAGTCGTGTGCCGACGGCGGCGAGATCGCATTGTTAAGTCCCGATCGATCGCGGCGAAAGTAACGCCATGTTACGGTCGATCGGGGAAACCGAGTCTTTATCGAAAATATATGTCAATGCGCTTCAGAAAAAGTCTTTGTGTTGTTAATCTGCTCCTCATCCTGCCACCACGCGACTGAATAACTACGTTTAAAGAGAGGAGGATGTTAGTATCAACAATTATAATACCTTCAATATCTACACGGACGCAATATATAACACGAGTATCATTAGAACTATTATTAAAAAGATATATACTTGGCTGAGATTGGTGAGAGACAACGATCGATGTGGAAGACAAGTGTTGGAGTGGCGTCCAAGAAATGGCAAACGAAGCGTAGGCCCCTGCATGATGGACAGCAGAATAATAGCGCGAGTAGCCCGAGTGCGAAGGGCGGAGGTACGAGAAGGATAAAACCCATGCGGTAAGCCTACGTTCAACAGTGTACGGAAACAGGCTGACGATGATGATGAGGCTAAGGTCACAAAGTAGTTTTCTGAGAATCTATAGAACCACTTAAATCTAGAACTAGACTGAGAGAGTCCAGCTCTTGCATTAAGTCACTCCTGTCTTTAAAGATAGTCGACTACAGGCAAATACCTGGACTGGTGAACATGGAAATCACTGAAGAGATTGAGGATCTAAATCAAAAGGATGCTAGACAACCTGAATTGATGGGCATTGTTGCAACATGAAGAGTCATTGCTGTGGACGACGTAGACCTCCAGAACACATAAAAGATTCTTCATCATTTGCCCGACTAGTTCTTCTTCTCAAAATATTATTTCGGTTAAGAGAAAGGCCATCAAGGCAACCTTAACACATTGTGCTGAATCAATTTGACATCATTTACACCAAGAATAAGAAGAGGTATATACGATTTAGTAACATTTTTGCGCATGCATATACCGTTCAGCATGGAACGCCGCATATTCTAGATAGCAGTTAAATATTATTTTTTACCAAGGCACACGGGAGCCTATTTTTTTTATGCAAGTACGCTAAACCCCTAAATGACTGAACGAAATTAATTTTATTTTAAGACTCTAGGCTTTTCAAAATAGTTTTGTAAAATATGACCTTGACATTTAAAGTCTGTCTTAAAAGATGTAGATCCCTAATATGAGAAACTATTAGCATACGCTATGTTAATGAGTATCAGTTCAATACAAAGTTTCGGCTGGAAAAGATGTATGAATTCCGACACAAATAAACCACAGTTGTAAATATATTATTCATGCATGAAAGATTAAAGGTGTACGTGTATAAATAAAAATGGTCCATGGGAGAGATATGTAATAATAATAGATAATAAATGTTTATAATGTAAATTCAATACAAAATGAAGTATATTGACACAACATTCTTAAATTAGCTGATTAAGTTAGTATATCTTATAAAGATATAGATTTCTTAATGTTTCACATTAACAAAATCTATATTTCACCCCAAATATGTAATTATTTGTACTTACTTTCAGTGTTTTTAACCCTTTCATGACAGCTCTGTGGAATACAAATTATAATATAAAACTAGTATTTGAAGCATTAATGTTAGTTAATTTATTATATGTCATTGATGAAATGTAATGTTCATGTATCACATTGGTTCTTGTATCCTTTAGCTATCAAATGATGCATAAAAAACTATTCGACTGTATAAGATAGTAGTAAAACGATATATCACGGCTACCGATGTCAACGGTAGGGGAATCTTACACGGCATATATCGGGTACCGATGCGAACAGATTAAGTATTTAAACATGTATATAAGCCCGGATTATAGTGACTATAATTTTGATAATAAATCTTTATTTATTTACCTTGTTTTAACATGGATCACGTAAAATATGTTATCTGCTTAGGAGACTGCATTTTCGACTAACTCGTAGCTTTTCTCAATCCATCACTTGTCAAGAGACAACTAGAGACAACTAGACAACTAAGAGTTGAAAACTTTAATTTTGTCAGGGATCATGCAAGATTTACTTGAGTATTGCCCATATTCTCCAAACAAATAATGAAAAATCATTGATCATCATAACAATTATTCGTTACTTAACCCTTTCATTACGTCTCGGTTTGAATACAAATTATACTGTCAAATATAAAACTAGTGTTTTAAGCATAAATGTACTGGTCTATTTTCATATATCACATTGGTTCTTGTATCATTTAGCAATCAGATAATGCATAAAACTATTCTAAGAAAGTAGCAAAACGATATACGTCAGATCACGTCAACCGATGTCAACGGTCGGGGAAACTTATGACGGCATATGCCGACAACGACGCGAAAGGATTAAAGAGATACGAGTACCATGCAAATCAATGACTTGCAGTTTTCATGTTACTTTTGACCCCTTAATATTTAATTCATTTAATAATAATTAGGTAATTTAAGTGTTTGCCGGTGAAAGCAGTTTTCGCGGGCGCATTATCTCATACAGCCATTGCTACCAGTTTATTTTTTTCCATACCTAACGATAAATACCTACAGATACAGTCGGCCGGCCGCCATTAATCACGTTTCGTTATTATTTATTGCCGCGACCGTTGGTACCACTGTTTCGTCTAGCGCGCAAGATGGACGGCGAAACCAGTCGACCAACTGTCCGGAATAATTATTGCAGCAATTCGTTAATTATTTTGCATAATAGCATTCTCTTCGTCTTCTTTTGGTCATATTTGCCGGCGGTCACAGCTCAATGGTCAAAGATTGTGCTTTGCAAGCCAAAGACTCGTGGGTTCGATCCCTGACGGATATTTAAAAAAAATGGGTATTTAATCGATTTCTGAGCTCTAAAATACCCCGGTTGGTGTGAATTTGATCCATCACCCGTAAGATGTCAATCATAGCATATTGAGTAAAATTGGTGGTAGACGAAAGTCGTCCCGTGAAGACCACCCAGTCATAGTAAATTCCTGTAATAATAAAGAATGATGCATGAATCTCGGACTGTAGTGTATGGCGTTGGCGGATCAACACTCCACATGCAGCGCTTAGCCACATACACCACGGTAAACGTCATAGAATTCCACAGATGAGACTTCAGAATTACTATCACCATCTGTCGATATTCTCTTGTATGTGTTTACATAAAAAAATAGATATTAGATTGTTCTCAAAGTCTTTTTTCTCAACAGCCAATTTCACACGCACACATTGTGACCATTATATATTTTGGCAGCTGATTTAGCAAGGCTACGTGTGAAAAACTTCGATTGATTTTACGCAGTAGTTTTAGGTTTGGTGATCCATGGATGATCACAAATTAGAAGATTCGGGTTGTTGAGGTTGAGGATCGCGACCCATGCATGTGAATTGGAATGCTTCATTAGGCGCCAGGGCCGGACAAGAGGTGACAAATAATCCCTTGGTAATTGCGGCTTAGCGCGCGCCGGCCCTGTGGGAGGGCTGCGACACAGAGAACACCAACCATTTGTTCGCGGAAATCAAAATAAATAAAAGTTAAATTCGCATCCTTAAATATAATAAATACCAACGGATTAAATTGTAAGCCACGATCTTCAAAATGCTAATGTTAATATTTTACAGTTTTTAGAGCTATTGATTTTGGAATCTTTTACAAGTATCCCTATACGGTTGACTTGTAAACGAGAAGGTTCTCCAGCTTCTACTTTAATAGCATGTACAGGCGTTCTAATACTCTCCTAGCATCTGTGTTTCCTCCCACATACATTGTGAATGTTTCCAAGAAGCAAAGTAAGAAAACAGTACAATAGTCTCAACACCTACACGCACGTAATCAAAACACATTTCTCCACATGCATTCCTGGTTGAGCGTCATCGTGAAAGACCGTCAAGAACTATACATAAAATGTATTCGGTGGAACTCGGAGACGCTGATATGACATGGGGCGAGAAGCATGGCGGCTGAACAAATATTTTTGCAGCAGTTTTTTAAGACCATGTGCTCCATTTAAGGGTGTCACGACCTATCGTTCCCAGACAATTCTTTCAACGACACATCAGTAACGACGTGAAGCGCACTGGACGTCTGGTGCACGGGACATTTTGTGCATGTGAAAACTCGGGCACTAGACGTCTCGCTAACCTAACCTAAGGATTTGTCCAGTGATCCATAGGTCTCGTTAACGAAATAACTTAAGTTATGTTAGGTTATGTTAGCGAGTCATCCAGTGCACCAGTTGTAACGTGCAACAGACGTCCAGTGTGCCCCACGTCGTTACCGATGAGTCGGTGAACGAATTATCTGGGAGCGAAATGCGGCGGAATTCCAGTAAAGGAATGAACATGCAATGCTTTTTTTGCTTTTTTCAATGTTTTCAAAGACGCATTGAATTTATATTTTATTTTTTATTTTTACAATTAATTATTTTGCATATTCTTATGAGTATATATAATAGTATAGCTTGTATATAACTCGTATACTTCCACTATGTAAAAAAAGATTTTCGTTCTCACATAAAATTATAAAACTAGTCTTCTTGTAAAGTAATAATTTATTCAAAAATATTCTCGCTGCGAAGAACAATAAATTTGAAACCGAGTGCTGGGAATATCATAACACCATATTTTAAATATATTTTTGGTCGCGGTTAATGTGTTAAACTTCTTCATTTAAAAAACACTGACACGTCTAATTGATAAGATACACAGTGTATTTGACGAGGTAAAAGATGGCGAAACAGCTGGAAGTCAAAGTCACCAAAAGACACTTATTCATTCACAGAACTGTCCTCAAACTAAATATATATCATGCTATGTAGGCGCCATAAACTGCCGCCAGAAAGCTCTGTCAGCCGACATAGTCCTCGGGTCGTCCCATGTCAGTTTTGCCTCTCGCGAGTCCATTTCTTTTCCATCCATCGAACGCTTATTGACGTGGAAAAAGATAAACTCCGTGGACTTTCATCTCACTCGAGCGTTTACCGGACACGGAATTTTCAGAGAATTCCTAAAACGATTTGACCTCTATTCTGGCGACGCATGGTCCATGTGATCCAGGCATGCAACAGACGGTGAGACACTCTACAGTGGAGTGAATCATCCATAAAAACAGAAGACGCATTCTGCATTGTCGCCTGGGAGTCTCTAGCATTTCTTGGGAGGATTTTCCTGAATTGCTACTTAGTTCTGACGGTCCCTTGCTGTTAAACTTCATCAGGGAAATCGTCGGGGCTACACGAGCGGTTAAGGAGGCTGACATGGAATGGGATCCTACGTTTTTCAACTATTTCTCAGACGAGTCCATTCTTTTATATCGTACGCGATGGCCTTCAAGGACGGTGCGAGTCTGGGGCTTGTAGAAAAGGTAGCTCTAGTTTACACTTTCATGAAGCATTCGAAGTGCATGTCCTAGTCAAGTCCACTTTTGTCTCTTAATCGATTGTAGTATCGAAGGCTGCCTTCCGCTCCCTCACTTCGTCATTCCTCATAATCAGGCTAATGATCCAATCTCCTTAAAAATATATTACAAATCACTTAAGGTATGCCTCGGATAGTACATTTGCGCTCTCAAAAAGTCTCCGAGCCCCTATTTTAGAGATCTTCTGTAACCGTTTATGATCCCAGATCTTCGGGTACAAAGATAATATTAAATTTTCTTAGTATGTTTATTTTTATTTTTATGTAAACACATACAGGAGAATACCGACAGATGGCGAAAGTAATGCTGATGTCTCTCATCTGTGGATTCTATGACGCTTACCATGTTACATATAGTAAAGCTCTGCATGTGGAGTGTTTGATCCGCCAACGTCATAGACTTCAGCCCGACATTCACGCATCATCCTTAATATTACAGGAATTTACTATCGATGGGTAGTCTTCACGGGACGACTTTTGTTGTCTACCACCAATTTTGATCGATACGCTATGACTAGCATTTTACGGGTGAGGGATCAAATTCACACCAACCGGGGGTATTTAAGAGCTCAGAAATTGATTAAAAATATTTTTTGTTTTAAATCTCTGTCGGGGATCGAACCCACGACCTTTGGCTTGTCAAGCAAATGCTTTGATGATTGAGCTATACCCGACGGCATTTGTTATGATTTGAATTTGAATGTATGGTGTGTTATAGTTCTTAGAGAGAGACTCTAGAAACGAGAATTTTTCTTCCTTGTGATTTTGTGAAGCTGATAGAAGGAGCGTTGTTCCTCGGAACAGCTTAGATCTCCTCTTAACAGGTTTTTAAACTAGTATTTCCATACAAAGTAATACATTTTAATAAATTTTACGTTTCATCGAAGCCCCATTAAACATTAAGTAGTAAAATATCAAAGAACCTGGTTTTGTGTGTTCTGCGTCAACGTAAATATTGAAATATTTATTTTCACGCATTAGTTAGCCTATTTTATTTAATTTTTATGCGGAATCGACCTTTAACGTCATAGACGGCCGGCACTAAAACCACTTGATTTAGGAGCTGAGTGTTAAAGGCTGTAGTCGGGTATTCATGAGATCGGATTTACGATTTTTTCACAGCATCATTTTTTTTTTCAAAAAAATAAGAATAAAACACAGAACCGAAATTCAAGCACAAAAATCAATTAATTTCATGTGAGAATTAGATTATTTTACATTTGTTGTGAAATCCACATGGTGAAGAAAGCCCTCAACATACCCACGCTGAGAATAAGACCTGGAAGA
Organism: Glossosoma conforme; assembly: GCA_022606575.1. Classification (NCBI taxonomy): domain Eukaryota; kingdom Metazoa; phylum Arthropoda; class Insecta; order Trichoptera; family Glossosomatidae; genus Glossosoma; species Glossosoma conforme. The sequence continues at coordinate 1,952,595 of JAGTXR010000020.1, read as the reverse complement.
CCACAGGCAACCTGGACTGCAACTGTAGACAAGCATCTGAAAACTCTGGGCTTGACAGAGAATGCAACGCAGGACAGACATGGCGAATGTTCACAAGGAGAGCCGACCCCAGATGATGGGAAATGGCGAGGCTAAAGAAGACATTTATTGTATTCTCGACATTCATGATATGCCATTTTGAATGCCAACAACTCAATGTTTATCAATCTATAATTATAATATGCTAAGCTAGTGACAAGCTTGCCAGTGCTAAACCTTAAAAATAAATGTAACAGTATGGAGTTTAATACTTTCATTACGGCTCGGTGGAATACAAATTATACAGTCAATACGGCGTGAATTTTTCAAACCTTTTTTTTGGTTAAAACTAGTATTTGAAGCATAAATGTACTTATCTGACCTATTTTCATATATCACATTGGTACTTCTATCCTTTAGATATCAGATTATGCCTAAAAACTATTATATTTAACAAATGTTCACTATGGAACTCCATTCATGTGCTGGCATTGACACATGTGGTTTACAGAAAAATCGCTCGTGTAACGAAACCTAACGATATTTATTTACTTGCTTTACAGATTCCTGTAAATAATACATGTACGTTGATAAAGGGAATGACTGCAGTTCCTATCATAGCTCCCGATATCAACGGTGGGGGAATGTTAGACGGCATATATCGACGAACCGATGCGAAAGGGTTAATGTGTATGCTTTAATAGTAAATTATTTTAAATACCTGATCCACCTCTGGTACTTCAGGATTGTCCCCAAAGAAGCCGCTCGGAGTCGGGACTTTATTATCACGTCATTCCCTGTCAAAAGGACATCATTTTATTACCAGGACCGCATGTAGGACACCACACATTCTCTAAATCCGATAATTTATCATATTTTTATGTAAACATATGCCCGAACGAATAAAAACATAAACAATAGTCGCCCTTCTTCAAGCCCCCTTGCTATCGAGATTTGAAATAATGAAATAAAAAAATAACATGAAGATCAGTTTTTCGAATCATCATCATCATCATCATCAGCCTGTGTCCGTCCACTGTTGAGCGTAAGCCTCCCGCATGAGTCTCCATCCTCTTCGATCTTCCGCCTTCCGGATTTCGGTTTCGGATTCTATCTTTTAGCGACACTCCGAGCATGGATCTCTCCATAACACGCTGGGTGACCTTTGTTTTATGGGTAAGACTTCCTTTTTTTTCCGAACTGATGTCTGCTTTTTGTAGAATCCATTTCCGAACCTTATCATTTCCTTATCCATTCCCACGTATTTCGTGGTTAGCAACGTGTTACCAAAGAAGGCAATTCGAGACTCGCTGTAGTATACTAACTTCACAGCCTTAGACTGAGGTCTATTTGACATCTAACTGATGCGCCTAGACTCTAGAGTCACGGGCACAAGGCCTTCAGCCACTCTCCAACAAGTAGCTTCTTGCGTGCGGCCAGTAACAGGTCCCCATCTTGGTCTCCAAAAACAGGACGGGACAGGGAGGGTTTTCACCAAACGGTTAAGACTTGCTGTCAGATTCCTCGTCTCTGCGCCATAAGTTTTTCGAATACCTTCAGTATATTACAACCTCATTCATTATAGTACGTCTCGTACCGTAGACCACTAACATGAGTTCACACGTTGATTATTTTTTTGCTTCCACCGCAACTATCTCTTCTCTCGCACGTAAGAAACCGATGTTCCACAACGTGCGGCATAGACTCCACAAACCGCAACAGCAATCACGTGCGCACGTACCACCTTGCGGTCGCTAATTCGGCTTGGTTACCACTAAGCCACGAAGCTCATTTTTTATATATATGTGTGAACGCATTCAGAAGAATTCCATCAAAGGATACTTGCCATGTTTTTTGTTAAACATTTTAAAACTCATGCATGAGAGCACAACCGGAGGGCTTTATGACGCTCAGCCAAGGCAACTGAAACGTGTGTTGTTTATGTGCGGTTTGGTGACACTGTAAGTGTAATCTCGTAATATATAGTAACATCCTTCTCTCTCAAAGAAAGGGGCGTTATTACGTCGCGAGGGAGCAGGATGTGGAGCAGGTCAGCAGACAAAGACTTTCTTTTAGAAGCACAGATTTTATTTACGTTAAAAATATTACAAGTTTGTTACCACGCGGAATGACATGCCACGCGGTCGCAACGCGGACCTTGCCTCGCCAAAGGGTGGGGACTGACTCCCGATCTCCGCGCCGCTACCGGCTTCCGATCGCGGCCACCAGCGCCGTCGGTGGCAAAATTATGTAATTATTCCCAATGTAGCCATACATAAAGGTATGTCAAGCGTCCAAAATACGAAACAAAAGATTTTCTATCGAGGCTTTCGGTACCAGTTAGCAAAGGCTACATCGTGCTGATGTCAATAGATATGTTTCTTGTAAATATTCTTCGTAGTATCAATCCAGTGGATTGGTTTGCAGCAACAAAATCTTGCATCTCAATCTCCACTCTTTTCGATCTTCCGCGACCCACTTTAGGTCAGTATAAATGCTGCAACTCATGTCCTCGAACACGTGTTGCAAATGTTCCCGTCTAGGACGCTCTCTATAGTCTCTACCCTCAACTATCCCTTCCAATATGTCGTGAAGAAAACCATTGTGGCGCATGATGTGACCAGTCCATCGGGCTCACCTCTCCTGGATAGACCACGTCACGAACTATGAGGTTCTCAGCATAATCGAGGAAGATAGGCAAATCTAGTAACAACCATCTCAGAGAGGCGATCGGTCACATCATGCGCCACGATGGTCTTCTTCACGAGATTGTGGAAGGGATGGTTGAGGATAGAGTAACTGCATAGGGCGCTCTAGAAGGGAGTATTAGCAGCAAGTGTTCGAGGACATGAGTTGTAGCTATTATGCTAAGCTAAAGAGGGTTGCAGAAGACCGGTAAGAGTGGAGATCGAGATTCAAGATTTTGTTGCTGAAAACCAATCCACCGGATTGATACTACGAAGAAGGAGTAAATATTTGAAACATTAAAACTTGTAATTAACATTAATTATTTAGGTGAATACTCAGTGATTTTGCGATGTTTTCTTGAGTTATTAATATTTTAAATTAATAAAAATTAAACGTATTTTTAAGCTTTATTTTATTGAAATTAAGTTATCGAACTCGCAATCGCTTGCATCACAGTCGTGTGCAAGTACCTCTCTAGAGTATAACCCTCAGTAGAATTCTTCTCACTGTTTTGCGGTCACCATCACCATGTTCTCACAAGCTCTGGATCCATTAAACCTTGAATATAATACTATATTACGGTCACCCTAATTGCAAGAGAGAGAGCGGCGTTTTTTATTTATTTTTATAGTTTATGTGTACCACATTTACCCTGTGTAAATTTTTTACAGCATGGTCAACGCATTTTGACTTTTTGTATTCATAATCATCATCAGTATATATCCGATCGTATTGCAGCTGTAGCTATGCTCTCCTGCAGCATCCAAACATCATGTCCCAGACAGATCCCCATACCTTGTTAGATTTCTTTCGCTTAGTAATATCAAGTTTAATATGTACTTGCGTTCAATATTTAGTGTACGATGGTTTATTTCTTTAAGAAAAAATGATATTGATAAGCGATACAGACTTCTTTAATACTACCTAAAGTGCACCTAGCTGGTATGTGTTCTTCGTATACCGAGAAGAGCATAAAATACACCTGCTGTTTCTTCAGGTCCCGGGGATCTCATCGTCATTGAAGACCGTTGAGAACTGTTTATAGAATGCGGTGACCGTAGTGGGTGACAAAAAAAGTAGCGACGGCTTGTGACGATCGTATACTCTAGTTCTTCTTCGTAGTATCAATCCGGTGGATTGGCTTGCAGCAACAGAATCTTGCATCTCGATCTCCATTCTTCTCGGTCCTCCGCAACCCTTTTCAGCTCAGCATAAGCGCTACAATTCATGTCCTCGAATACTTGCTGCAAATACTCCCGTCTACGGCGCCCTCTACAGTTTCTACCCTCAACCATCCTCTCCACAATATCGTGAAGAAGACCATCGTGGCGCATGATGTGACCAATCCATCGGGCTCGCCTCTCTGAGATGGTTCTAGTTAGGAAGCGGATATTTACGAGTAACTATCATAATAATGTTTCTAACGTGCCACGGAGACATAGAATTCGAAGATATCCGAAGAAAAACTCAAGTAGTGGAGGGTTCCTAAAGAATAGGCACACCTAAGTGGCAATGGAGAGGATATATCTGTCAAAGAGACGAGGATCGATGGCGAAGTGTTCGAGTAGCGTCCACGAACTGGCAAACGGAACGTCAGCCGACCACCTGCACGATGGACTAACGACATCACAAGAATAGTGGAAGTAGCCTGGATGCGGAGGGCGGATAATCCAAAAGGATGGAGTCTCCTACGTTCAACAGTGGACGGATAAAGGCTGATGATGATGATGGTTGCCATAGATGTACAGAACGACAAATGATTAAATGTATTTGTTGGAGTTTCGGGATATTGAGCTGACCTATATAAATAAAGGTCGTCAAGCAAAAATGGCTGAAATATATGATAAGAATTTCAGTCTTTGTGAGGGCGGCAAAATGGTTGAATTTTGCAAAAAAAAATTTAAACAAACGTTCGCTTTCGACACGTTTGCAATATTGCAGTAGATAACAATGAAAGCTAAGTCAATAAATCAAATAAAGAAGAAAAATAAAAAAATGCACCTTTCTGTTACCTGTACTCATGGGCGTAGAATAATCAATAATAAAATTGTAATTATTACAAAGAAAATCTAACCTGATCCTTGAATATTTAACTAAATTTATTATATTTTATCACATGGACAATTGCATAAATTGTAATTAATTATAAATAATAAATATTTATTTATTAACCTTGTTGTTTCATGGATCACGTAAAATACGGTCTCTGTTTAGGACAGTGCAGTTTGCCTTCCTCAATCCATCACTTGTCGAGCACGAGTCGAAACTGCAGTGTGATTGTAAAATTAAAAAAACATATTTTTCTTCTTCCACCACTCTGTATCAAACAAAAACGCAAACAATACAATAAAATGTCCGCCGTAGATGACTAATATTGAGAGCGCCTTTTTGTTTCTTCTTCGTTTTGTTGTGTTTTTTTTAATGTTTTCGGCCCCCTTTGTGCGGATTCCCCGCAGGGCGCTCCGGCGCCGTCCCGCCGTGTAATTCCGGCCAATTATTACGGCGTAAACCAGCGTGGGGCCCCATTTTCGAGCGGAATAATGCCCCCCTTATTTATGGCGCGAACAAGGAATACCCACCAACCAACTATATATATACATTTTTCAAATTTATTGACACGTGTGGTAGAACACTGACATACGCTTTAGCTACGAAATCGGTACAGCAAAAGGTAAACCAACTTTCTTCTATTAATTTAGGCTGAATGTTAGTTGAATTAATCAGCATTGATTTGTGGAAATCCAGTGATCAAGCCGATGCTTCCGAGACTTGGACCATTCTGTCTTAAGGGTGGTTTACCCCGACTATTTTGGTCCTCTGTGGGATTAATGGATGTGTTGTTAGAAAACAGTATGTATGGAAAACAGATTAAGGTTGGGAAAATACTGCCTGGAGGGGATATAGGCAACGATCGGTTCAGGCATCTCGGGATCACCAAGTACGATTCCAAAGCTTTTGGTCCTAAGAGGCGGCTAGCCACCTACGACAAGTGGAAAGAAATAGACGATAACTAGAGACCCATATTTTTAGCATATTGCAATAGATGCGAAATAGATGCTTAAATTCGGAATAGATGCTAATAAATGAGAATTTCAGAAAATATGAAAAAAGATGCTGACATCATAATTATTTGCGAAATTTTATGTTTTTTAAATCAATTTTTATTAAGCTCGATTATCGCAAATGAACATTGTAGCTGTAACTTAGATGATTCCTGAACAATGCAATTTATAATTTAAAATTACCCTATTTTAAGATTATTTTGTTTATCGTGTTAAGTATGTACATATATAATAATAAGTGTATCATAAAAAAATGTATTGGAATTATCAATTATTTGTTTTTTATAAAAATATGCTAGAAATATATTAAATATATGCTAAAATCAGCTTTAAATGCTCCATAACGCTAAAATCCAAACTTTCAAATGCTACATAACGCTAAAAAAAAAAAAATGCTAAAAATACGGGTCACTAACGATAACCCATCCATGTTTACGTCTGCGACATATGTTGCTTAACTTCGATGGTGTAAATAAATATATTTATGTACCATAGTAAATTTGTCTACGATTTTGTTGTACTTTCTGCCTTATCAGACAAAATTATAAAACTATATTACAATAATATTTTTTCTACCATTTAAGAGTAGTTAAATTTTGTCGCTAGTTAAGCTGTTAAGGCACTAGAGAAGTTAAGCTTTCACATAAATTGAAAACTCCACTCCTGCCGTAATGGAACATTACACATTACCTTGCTGTGTTTCATTGCCGACCGAGCGTCATAGAGTCCGCTCTACGGCCGCCATTAGGCCGCTCAGCTGACTGAGGAGCATTCATCACCGGCACCGCCGCCCGCCGTGCATTCTATAATGACTGGGTTCGAATCCGAGCAGGGATCTGCAACTGATATTAAAAATATATATTTAAATCTATACCAAATACGATATAAAATTTCTATATTTTTTCATAAATTAATCATTAAGTTTGCAGTCGTGTATGCTTTTGATATAGAGCGTTTGCTTAGTTTCGATCCCCGATGACGATTAAAAATATTATTTTTAACCCTTTCATTACGGCTCGGTTTGAATACAAATTATACTGTCAATTATAAAACCAGTATTTGAAGCATAAATGTACTTATCTGGTCTATTTTCGTATATCACATTGGTTCTTGTATCCTTTAGCTATCAGATGATGCATATAAAACTATTCTTAGAAAGTAGCAAAACGATATATCACGTCAAACGATGTCAACGGTCGGGGAATCTTATGACGGCATATGCCGACAACCGAAGCGAAAGGGTTAATAATTTTTCTATATATATAATATACTGTTGGCGTGAACTATCCCTCCTCCCCCGTAAAATGGCTGTCATAGCTTTTTAATCTAAATTGATGATAGATAAAAATCGACAAATGAACATCACTGAACTTCCTCTATTACCTTCTGTCAGTATTCTCATGTTTGTGTTTACTAAAATAATATATAAAAATGTTGTCCATCGTGTGAAATCACCAAAAAACGTCTCAGATACTGTAGCTGCCGTCTTCAAATCCCCGGGCTTCATGCCCTGGAGGACGATAAAACCTTAAACGAGTAAGTTCTCATGTGGACCCCCGGATTCATAGATGTCTTAGGACAGGGCAAAAGATAAACTTAGTCACGGCATTTGTTGTGGCAATAATTTTTTGGGGCCTAAGGCCCCCGGGCCGGTCGCCTTGTACCTGCGCTCCTTGGGAGCACTTACCAAGGCATTGTTTTCAGAGTACTTTCTCGTTAAACACCAAACGTGGGTGTAAAAGTTAGTAGTTCAGACGTTAAAAAAAATAAGTGTTGTTCCACAAAGGCCGAATAACGACAACAGAACAGTGAGAGTAAGGAGAGTGTCCATGTCATCCGTGTTGCGTGGATTGGAGATTGGACGTTAGGGTGTTTTTATTTATCTCGGACCGCGTTCCCAGCTTGAACACACCTGCGTCGTCCTCTCAGCTGGAAGCATGTTTCCAACACTTCCCAGCAGTCTGCAGTCTCTCCTTGCTTTGTCTAAGCGGTCGGCGCATCGGCCTTTTTGCTTGTCCGCCGTGTTTACATCTTTTTTATTGACACCAGGACCGAATCCCAAGCACATAACTTACACTCACGAGCTTACAACTCACGCACACCACTCGTCCACTTCATCCTCCATATATTAAATACTAAAGTTGTAATACTCAAGTTTGTCAATAGTCTTGCTTTCTTGGAAATAAAATTTTAAGCATTTTTCGTCATCCAACAGAGCTAAAATTTCGCACATGAAAATTACGTCATGGGCGCTGCATCATTATGCAATTTTTGCATCGATATATCAATCACTATTCCATAAGTCATTGATAAATGTATTTCATTCAATGAGAGCTTTAACCTAGACGTTTCAAATGATCATGAACTTACAGATTCAATAAATTCAATCCCCGACGAAGATTGAATAAAAAAGGTTTTTAATCAATTTCTGTGTTCTAAAATACCCCCGGTTGGTGTGAATTTGATCCCTGAGCCGTAAAATGCCAGTCATAGCCTATTAATCAAAATTGGTGGTAGACGAAAGTCGTCCCGTGAAGACCACGCATTCACAGTAAATTCCTGTAATAATAAGGATGATGCGTGAATCTCGGGCTGCAGTCTATGACGTCGGCGGATCAACACTCCACATGCAGTAGAATTTCACAGACGAGACTTCAGAATTACTATCACCATCTATCGGAATTCTTCTTTATGTGTTTAAAAAAAAGATCTCACGAATTTCTTGAACAATTGTATGTTTATAAGCTGCAACTGGCATTACACAACGTAGTTCATTTCCATCGTGCAACATCGAAATTGCCGGATTGAAATTTTACGTAAACATGTTTTGACACTGGCGTTTTGTGAATATATCTTCTCTGCTCATTGGATATCTATATTATGCTTGAACAGCATTATTTATTAAATTTTTGGCAGTAAAAAAATAATCTGAATGCTGCTTTTACTCATCACATAATTGAAAGGGTACCAATACAAAACTACTGCGTAGAATTAATTGATAATTTGGAAAAGCAAGGCTTGCTATATTACCTGTGCAAATATGTAATGATAATGCGGCTTAAGTTTTAATTTGGCCATGAAAAAATACAATCAAGTCTTCTGCTTGAACGAAAAATTATAACATAATGCATATTTTGATTCTTACGTATGGCAATCATATATATTGACATCCTCCTCTCTTTAAAAGGTAGTTATTCAGTCACGTGGTGGCAGGCACAAAGACTTTCTGAACCACATTGACATATATATTTCGATAGCTTTAAAAACTTATGGCCCGGACCTAGTCACAGCATTTAACAAGCCGGGCCAACAACAATACGATCTCGCCGACCTCGGTGCACGACTGAGCGCGCTCGCGATGGGCTGTCGCCCAGCGCCACCACAGTAGCGATCTTTATAACCAACGTCACACTCGTGACCGGACTTGTCCAAAATGCCAATATGGCGACACATACATGTACGACAAGCGTACAGAAATAAGACACGAAAGATTGTATATCGAGGTTTTCTGTACCAGTCAGCAAGTGCTATATCATGCTGATGTCAATATGTTATCGTGAGACTGATAATATTGACCTTATAGAGTACTTTTAAAAAGTTGATGATAGGTGTGTTCTCGTGGAGCAAGGTTGTCTTATCTCTTTTTGAAAAAAAGGTTTTTGGGGGCGTGCAGTCGTCTCTGCAGGGGGGCTCTTTTGAGCCCCACCGGCGCTCCCCCGTGGGGCTCGAAACGGTCCCTAGACATAAGAGACCTACGAACTTTTGAACGTCCAACTCTAAGCACCAAGAATCGTATACATGAAGTACAAGTATACATGAAGTAATTACAGCCTAATAAAGAATCCGAATTACTTAGTAAGGTGTGTTTTTTTACGTTCTTGAATGTGCTGCCTGTGAAGTTAAAGCGTAAATAGAATATTCGAATATTTAAACATCCAGCAAGGAAGGAACTTTTTTATATGTTAATTAGTCCGTTGTTTATAAAGAACACGTGTCACGTAATTTGAATGCTCGGTAAAAGAAGAAGAGACAATAAAATAAAGCTCGTATTTTTCTGGTCAGAATTATTTTTTATTTTTGGTCAGAATATGGTCCGAATTTGCCGGCGGGTATAGTTCAATGGTCAAAGCTATTGCTTGACAAGAAAAAGGTCGTGGGTTCGATCTGCAACGGAGATTAAAAAAAAGAAAATAATTTTCATCGATATCTGAGTTCTAAAATACCCTAGTGTGGATTTGATACCTCACCCGTAAAATGCCAGTCATAGCCTATTAATTGAAATTTGTGGTAGACGAAAGTCGTCCCGTGAAGATTCACACATCATCCTTTTTATTACAGGAATTTACTATGAATAAGTGGTATTCACGGGACGACTTTCGTCTACCACCAATTTTAATTAATGGCTATGACTGGCATTTTACGGGTGAGGGATCAAACACCAACCGGGGGTGCTTTAGAGCTCAGAAATCGATGAGAGATGCTTTTTAAAAAATCTCCTTCGGGATCGAACCCACGACCTTTGGCTTGCAAAGCACACGCTTCGACCATTGAGCTATACTTTATTACTTGTTATAACAATTTGTTGGTGTTCTTTTTCGTGTGATCGCATACAAAATGGGTAGATCAACGTTCAGAAGCCAACAGGTTAACGGATGCCTCAGAATTCACGTCTCGCGAGGACAAAGCAGCTGTGTTCTGATCTCTTTCCTCGTTTCTCGGTAGTCTGGGCGGAGTCGTTTGACGATTATCCTCGCATCATCAGAGACGACCTTGAGACCTCCTGCTGATGCTCGGAGATCACGACGAGAAGAAAAGGTGTATCTTGGAATTCGCAAAAATCTGAGTTTTTGCTTTGTAAAATTATCTTGACGGTTTTTGCACATCAAGTATCAACGCTTGTAGAAAAGAAAAAATATGGATTATAACAGAATATTTAATGCAGAAATATTTATGACATTCACTTAAGAAGGACGGCGGGTATGGATTAGTGGTAAAGCGGTTGGTTACCATACCGAAGATCGATTCCCGACGAAGATTAAAATAAAAATGTTTTTTTAATCGATTTCTAAACTCTATAAATTAACATCCCCTTTACTTAAAGGATGAAAAGACTTCACGTCGCCGGGATAATTATAAGGACACTGATGGACGTATGAGGAGCAGGTGAACAACGCACCAAGCATTAACACATTCATCCATATTTAAGGGGATTCACTATGAAAGGTTGTTTTTCGCGGGCCGATATTCGCTCACAATCAATTTTAATTAATAGGCTATGATTGGAATATTACAGGTGAGAGATCACATTGACATCAAACATATATTTTCACATCAGCATGATATAGCCCTTGCAGACTGGTGCCGAAAGCCTCGATATACAATCTTTCCTCTCTTATTTTTGTTTGCTCGTCGGACATGTATTTGTCGCCATTTTTATTGTTTTGACAGAAGATAATTCGTCGAAGGGCCGACAGGTGATAGAAGGGCGCTGCTGTGTTTCAAAGCGCGCCATCAGTTCGGCTCGGCCATCAACGGAGATATATCGTTGATTGTCCGCGGCATGAATAGAATACCAAAGTTTGTCAATCTCTATCTTGTAATTACATGTATGTTCATCTGCTTCTTATACGTCCACCACCCGTAAAAATAAAGATCCCGGCGACGTGAAGTTTTTCTTCCTTCAGTAAAGGGGATGTTAATTTATATTTATTATTGGTGACGTCAGATAAAGCGTTTGTCAAGTTGGTGACTCTTCATTTACACAACGGGTAGCCACAATGCAATCTAACGTGAGTTTTTCTTCTTCCACAGGTCTGGTTCCAGAACAAGCGTTCCAAAGAGCGCCGTTTGAAGCAGCTGACGTCAATGGGTCGAGGTCCGTTCTTTGGTTCCTCCCGCAAGATGCGAGGGTTCCCCATGAACCTGTCACCCGGAGGTCTAGACGAGGCTGCTGCAGCCGCTGGGTTCCCGTACTTTGCAACAGCCGACGGGAAATTCGAATTTGGATATGGTGGACCACCGTTCCATGCTCACGATGCTCCATTCTTCCCATCGCACCATCCTCCAGGACCAATGCCTTTCGGGCAGCAAGGTAACGATCACACTCATTACAATACAAGTAATATCTACTTAAATAATTACATAAATTTTCACGTTCAGAATTGTAGCTTTAGGTTGAGCCGTATGTGGCGAGTTTCTTAAACTAGCTAGTAAAAAAACTTAAAAGAAATCAAGAAACATTCCTTTAAAATCAACAGGGATGGTGGCCTGATGAAATGCAAAACTTACATTTACATCTTGAGTCATAAATCTAATGTTTAAGCTATGCTATGTATAAATAATACAGTCAACCCTCTTATAAGACTATAGTGTAGAGATATAAACTGTGAGAAGAAAAGGTAGCTGTAGTATCCGAAGCATATTTTTGGATGATTTTCAAACCGGATAATTTAAAAATAGATCGAATGATTAGTTGTAAGCTTTCGAGGCCTGGATTGTTTAGTCATAACTTCTAAGAAGTAGTTCAAAGGAAAAATTTGTTACAGATGCATCAAAAAGTCTCGGTCAAAATGCTGCAAAATAAAAAAGAACAATCAAATATGGAGGCCAATTACTGTGGAATATGATTAGGTTAGGTTAGATTTTTTTATGTTAGCACATACAGGAGAATACCGACAGATGGTTATAGTAATTCTGAAGTCTCATCTGTGGAATTATATGACGCTTACCATAGTGCATATGGCTAAGCGCTGCATGTGGAGTGTTGATCCGCCAATGTCATAGACTGCTGTCCGAGATTCACGCATCATCCTTATTATTACAGGAATTTACTATGAATGGGTGGTCTTCACCGGACGACTTTCGTCTACCACCAATTTCAATTAATAGGCTATGACTGGCATTTTACGGGTGATGGATCAAATTCACGCCAATCGAGGTATTTTAGAGCTCAGAAATCCATTGAAAAACATTTTTTTTTAATCTTCGTCGGGGATCCCACGACTTTTGACTTGCAAAGCAAACGCTTTGACCATTGAGCTACACCCGCCGGAAAATTGAAAAAAAAATCAAATTTGAAAAAGGCAATTGTTATAGAATATGTTCAGGTCAGGTTAGGTTAGGTTATAACGTGAGGGTAATAAGAAAAGCAAAAAACTTTACAATTAAAAATGCGTAATAGTACAGAATAAAAAAGAACGACCGGACGCTGTTTCTCAAACTAAAAGAATTGCGCCGGTAGCCGGCGAAATAAATTAACAAACCCATTCGTTCTAAAAGCTATAAATATTGAGATAAGAGCGATGGAGGGAGAGAGAGAGGCGGTCGGGTGGAGTCAGCTCTTCAGGGCTCATACGGACGCCTGATCCGTAATCTTTTTAAAATTAAATTCCGATTTATTTCTCAATAAATGTTTAAATTAACTTTTACTGTTGAACGATAGCGGCGCTGCATTTTTACGATCGTGCATTTGATTTCGTTCGATTAGATCTGCACATGAAACATTCACGTAATTCCTCATCAATACATTCTTATTTATTAAATTCAGTATCGACTTTAGACCCTGCGGCGCCCTAGAGCATTTATTTTTCTGGCGCACCATGTTGCTTATAGTTAAAAAATGTTAGGAAAGTCACTTGCCCTCGGCGCCTCTAGCTTATTCGGCGCCCTGGGGCACCGACCCACTTCGCCACCCTCTTAAACCGGCACTGATTATATTGCTTACCAACGTTCGTCAGCGCGTGTTGCTACGCGTCAGAAAATGGAATCAAACATGAACCGCCGCATGAATATTCATTTATATTTACTGTATATAGAATAAAAACTTTGATAACAATTTTTGACGAAAAAGGTATCCCTGCACTTTACCGGCGAGTATAGCTCAATGGTCAATGCGTTAACTTTGCAAGCCAAAGGTCGAGGGTCGATCCCCGATGGAGGTTAAAAAAATAAAAGATTTTCAATCGATTTATGAGCTCTAAAATACGCCTGGTTGGTGTGAATTTGATCCCTCACCCGTAAATATCACAGAAATTATGTATTTTTAATGATAGTTTCAATCATATTTAATATATTAAATATGATTAAAACTATTCATAAATTTAAAACTTCATTATTGCTACATTTTAATATTTTAGTGTATTTTAATATTTATACTTGTAAAACATATTTTTTAACACAATCCATTTTGATTCGCAATATTCCATGTGCCACATTATTTAAATTTATTTTATTTTAATCATTTATTAAAGCACTATAGTATAAATTAATGCTTATTTCTGAATTAATTATGTTACTTTAAAAAAATAACACAGTTTCGCAAATCAATAGTGTTTGTACGATTTAACAATTGATAAACATACAAATGCACAGACAATACCATCTTATGTATTTCTTGCTTAAATTTATTACAGAAAGATAAACGGTGGATTACGGATTCAAACTATAGACAGCATATCCATGTATGTTGTGTGAATGCTCATGTCAGCCGTTTCTTTTTCTATGATTAATTGGTGTTATAGATGTCATATAATTGATATTATAGGATTTGATGTAATGCATTTTTATATGCGTGAAAATTGTTGGATATGTCGTTTTTTTTTTTATTTTTTCGATAGAAAATTCTTCAAAAAATTAAACTTTTATGTAGTATCAGTCTGTAATAAGTAGCTTCTGAGGAAGGTGTGGCAGCACCGAAATCGGTTAAGTCATATATTAAAACTCGGTGTTTTCATACAAAGTTGTATTTGTTTTATTCTCCAAGTGGTATCCACTATCCAGTATGTGAATCACTTGATAATGACTACTCGACGTTAACGAAACATGTCTTCAAAAAATAAGAAATGTGGAATAATTTTAAAAAGTCTTTCATTTTTATTTGAAGTTATGGAATTTCACAAGAATTGTCGATCGAAAAATTTATAATACAACGTATTTTTTTTGGACACGTCGAACAATGAACACGCATACAAATAAATTCACGCAAACATCAAATACTGTTTTATTTGATCTCTATTTCGTCAATTCAACATAGGATTTTTTTTTTTTAATTGGGAAATTTACTTTTTTTTGTGGCATTGTGGAGTGTGTGCTCTTCAAAAAGGTTTATTTCTCTACGTTACTTTACCTGGATGCGCTGGACAGTCCTGTTCGTTCCAGGTGGGCCGATGGACCACGGAGGCATGGGCGGAGGCGGCATGGGCGGCTTCGACGGCGGGCTCGAGGGCGGCGGCGGCGGCTTCCTGGGCGGGCCCCCGGAGCACCTGCTGGCGGGGCTGGCGCGCGGCTCGCCGGACTTCCTGCCGCCGCCGGCCTTCGTGGACGGGCCCCAGGGCCTCCACGGCAGCGAGGGCCTCGTCTGGTAGCTGAAGGCCGAGCCGCGGGACTGCCTCGAGTGATGCAGCCCGCGGCTGCGGGGGCCCCAGCGGCCGCCGCACAGCCACACCAACTTCCTGCGCAGGGAGCACTTTACCTAGACAACACCTGACTTCTGCACGAAGCATCGAGGAGAGCAACGACCACGTCCAAGAACCACTACAGACACAAGATACATCAAGCTTAAAACATTACAATAGTGTTAGTTTATCCAAAACACTACTGTGGTTGACTCATAGACATAGTATCGAGGAGTGCAACAACGATGTCCATGAACCACTTGGCTACATAATACACATAAGATTCGGCAAGTCATGTAACGATCGTCCAGAAAACTACAGTAGTTGACTTAAGATGGATCGTCGAAGAGATCAAGAATCTTGTCCGAGAACTACTTCGCTACGATATACACATGACAAGATACAGCAAGTCATATAAAGTTTGTTTAAAAGACTACAGTAGTTGACTTATAGATGGAGCATCGAAGATATCAACAATCACATACAAAAACGACTTCGCTTCGACGTAGACATGATTACATACAGAAAGTCATATTAAGTTTGTCCAGAACACTACTACAGTTGTTGACTTATAAATGGAGTATGGAAGAGATCAATAACCATGTACAAGAACTACTTGTCAGTGACAGAAGAGATACATCAAGTTCAGAATACTTCAGCTGTTGTCCAATACAGTAGTAATCGATTATCCTGGACATTATAATAATTGACTTGTAGATAGTGCAGCGAAAAGATCACCAACCGTTCTCATGAACTATTTCGCTACAACATACACAACTAGTCATATAACGTTTATCCTAAACACTAAAGTAGTTGACTTATTGATAAAGTATCGAAGAGATCAACAACCTTCTCAAAAAACCACTTCGATAAGATACAGCAAGTCATATAGCGTTTGTCCAGAACACTACAGTAGTCGACTTACACGTGAAGCATTGGTGGGATCAAAACCATATCTACGAACCACATCGTCGTTTAAAGAGACTTCATTATATACATATGATCACATAAATCTGTGTTCATTACATTCAGACGTTGGAGCATTGATTGAAAAAATATCGCAGAAGTAATAATCATTATTGGATAAATTTGAATATAATTTTTTGGTGAATTTTTAATTTCTCCTCGTCTATACTTAAAATAAATTTTCTATCTAAAAACGTTGAAATTGAGAGTTTAACATTTAGAAAGAAATAACAGTAAGATACAGTTTTAAAAACACCACGAAATATATGATCTATAATTGGAGCATGATTTTTTTACGAATTGGTTTGTTTATTCCTAAAAAATAGTTGAGAGAAGTACCCTTAAAATTATACATAAGGTTGGACTATGCAAAAAGTACAAAAGTATATAAACAACAGTTTATTACATATTAACGTTACGAATGCGTGTTATTTTGACGATGTCCTCATGTAGTTCAACATCGAGAGACTATCAGAAAAGTCTTCTAAAAAAATGGCAGAAACTCCCATTTAAAAACACAGAATACGTCTGTTCTTATGGATGATGCACTCCATCAGAGAATGTCTCACAGTCTGCTATTTGACAAGATTTCATGGACAGGCGTATAAAGAAGAGAAGCCAAACATTCTGAAGAACTCTCTAAATATTCCGTGCACAGTAAACGCATGTGAAAGACAGAAATACATGTAAGTATGATCGAAAAGAGTTTGAAATTATTGGTTATGTTGTACCGTCCACAAGATACAGTGCCGGGTGTAGACCCTGCTGCGACCTAGGGCATTTTATTTCTGGCGCCCCATATTGTATGTATTTTTAAAAATATATGAGATAGATTGCTATCGGCGCCCCTAGGTCATTCGACGCCCTGGGTCACCTCCCCACTGCGCCACCCCCTAAAGCCGGCACTGACAAGACATATTTACAAGATGAAACCAAAATGGAGAATCGACATCATAAAAGGCTTCTTAAAGTCTGAAAATATTTAAATAATTGACTATTAAAAAAGTGGCGTGAAAATAAAATAAAAAGACTTAAATAAATGTATAAAAAAATAAATATCGTGTGTTAGATGGAAATAATATTCTATGTGAAAATAAATATAAAAAAAAAACAATGTTTTTTTGTAATGAGTGTAAAAAATTGTTGAACGTGTAATTATTAAAATATAACCATTTTGTGATTTTTTTTTTAAAATTAATAAAAAAAAACAATTATTATTTTTTAATTTTAATTAATTTAATTTCGCATTATTTATCATGATTTATATATGTTTAATAAATTTATAATTATTTCGTATTGACGATAAATAAATAAAAATGCTGGTGCTCTCAAAATACTTATACTTTAAATTATTTTTGCTTAGTTGTACAAAATTTAATGATTAAAAAAAAAAGACTCTTATGTGACTCGTAATGATTTATTTTTGAATATTTTTAATATATTCAGTGGATTTGCTTTTAAAAAAAAAGTGAGATTATATTTTGTTGGGACGTTTGAAAAGCGCGGGAGAATATTTAAAAATTAAATTCGAATGACATGACGTTGGCATATTATTATCAGGACGAGATTGGTAGGTAAATAAATATACCAATAGGTATTCTTTTAATAATTATGATTGTCTTTAAAATTCTCAATTGTATTATTTTTTAACTTTTTTATTTTTAACAATTTTAATGACTGTCGTCTCTATTTATTTTGTTCCCATATTTATTCTATATCTGGAACATATGGTCACCACAAGCTGATGGTTTCCAAGCTGCTTTGAAAAGGCGGCAGCTGCAGTATTCAAGATACATTTGGGTGTATATCAATCAACATTTTTAAAGAGATCAGATTATAAGTATGACGCTCCTGATTCTTCGACCATGTGATCTTAACAGGCGAATGAATCCAATCAACGACACGTGGTATGCATCATGCGGTGACCGTCCACGTTTTAGTCCGCGTTCAATGTTGCTTAACCTAAAAAAATTATCGATTAACTGTAAATGTATACGAATACAAATGCAATACATTAAATAAATACCTACCAATCGCATTGTAATACTTTTTATGGAGTCTATAAAGTGGAGCACAGCCATTTCAAATGTCTGCATGTGGAAATAATTGATTACGCTATATATGTATGTACTCGTATGTACTGTATGTACACATGTATGTGGCTTATATACATTTCTCGACATAATAAGAATTGCGAAACTGTATATTACATTTTCTCTGATAGAAAAATGGTCGCCTTTCAAATCAATTCGTCACAGCTCATTAATTTTTAAAAGAATAATACGTATTAAAGTCTTTAAAATATTATTATTTTACACATTTTCTTTGAGCTGAATCTGCTCCACACAAAAATGCCTGTCATAGTCTATCAATAAAGTCATCGCGTGAACGCTGCAAGCGAATCTTTTCAGAATAATTTTGTGTTGTAGTTTTATGACGTAGGCAGATCAACAACACTTTTTTTGGAATCGTGTTTTTTTTTTCAAACATTCTCCGTGAGTTTTTTTAAATACGTGTTCACATAAAAAAATATTCTCCCGCAATACAAAAAATAAAATCGTTTATTTTTAATATTTTTAAATCAGATTGACACACTGTAAAAACACTTTAATACTTAATTAAAAATATTTTAAATAAAATAATAATCAGCCATAGTTATGTTTTTTTCTTTTTTTTTTTTTTTAATGTACTCTGTTGTGAAATGCTTTATATCAAGAATAAACCAGTACAGAATGCAGGAGACTCATATTAGTTAAGATTTCATGAGAGTTACTACTGTGGCGTTAAAAATGTACCCTACAGAATTGGATTTGTAAAATTTAAAAAATAAAATGAAACAAAAGTATATCATTGTGTATAGACTAGAAAATATGTTGTAGTTTTTTAAGGTTATTTATATATGATATTTGTATAAAAAAAAAACTATATTTTAGATTTAATGTGATTTTGCGCTGTAAAATAGGCATTATTTTATTTTATTTTTTTATCATGCATTATAACAACATTTTATGTTTAGCTACTGTTACAAAGGTAAGCGTCGCACAAAAAATAACAAAAAAATATTATTCATTTAATATTCATCCTTATTTGACTTTTAAATGGTTTCGCCGTATTTCGTCCCAGACAATTCGTTCAACGATTCATTGGTAACGACGTGGGGCGCACTGGACGTCTGGTACACTGGATGTCTCGCTAACCTAACCTAACCTAACTAAAGTTATTTCTTTAACGAGACCTATGGATCTCTGGACTCACTGGAAAAATGCTTCGTTACCAATGAGCCGTTAAACGAATTGACTGGAAGCAATAGGTCGTGACACCCTTTTAAATGAATACAACTTTTGGTATCTTACTAAAAAAGCCAATGCAGTCGTATAATTAATTTTGACAAGTGACTGTGTAGAATATTGAGGGTGGAGTATAAAGGAGTTGTCTCTTGACAGCGATGGATTGAGGAAGGCTACGAGTTGGTCGAAACTGCTCCTAAGCCGAAGCCATATGTAACACATTTCACGAAAAAACAAGGTAAATAAATAGACATTTATTATAAGTTAATTTTTAAAAATTAATTTGCGAGTGGATATTTTTTGTGTGACGCTTATCGATTAAACAATTTCTTTTTTCCAAAATACTATATAATGTCATTATATTCCAAGATAAGAACGAATTTTTGAATGCCAATAGACTATTTTAATTTACAGTCAATAAATTTTGCTTGATCAATGTCAGCAAATGTGTAATACAATCAATAAAAATTCAAGACTAATCGAATTGTAAAAATTATACTTTGTTCCTTTGTCTTGGAATAAAATGATAATTTAAATGAGTCAGCCAAATAAACGCATTTTTCTTTATTTTTCAAACTAATTGTAACAATTATCAAACGAATTGTATCAATAGTAAAGCAATTGAAGTTGTTAACTATGCTTTTGATGTTTTCTACAAGTCTTTGCAAAATTATTTTTAAATTATTTGATTTTGCTTTACAATAAAATGGAACGTCTGGTTTATCGCCCATCCTAAAAAACAGATTGCTAATCATGCTCGTATAACTGCTACAGTTGCTTAACCCTTTCATTACGGCTCGCTTTGAATACAAATTATACTGTCAATTATAATACTAGTATTTGAAGCATAAATGTACTTATCTGGTACTATTTTCATAAATCATATTGCTTCTTGTATCCTTTAGCTATCAGATGATGCATAAAAACTATTCTAAGAAAGTAGCAAAACGATTATCACTTTAACGGGGCATATGCCGACAACCGATGCGAAAGGGTTAAGAAACTTATGTTTTGTAGCAGTTAACTCTAGATAACACAAACATATGCCATTATTTCGTTAAGCCATGGTGTCTCGCCATCTTGGAACATAGTCGACTTAAAAAACATATACATTGGAACACCATTCACAGTGTTAAGCAGGTGATTAGGTTATGAATATGATAGCTATCAGAATGGTGAACCTAAGCTCATATGATAAGGAGAAAATATTACATAACGATTTTAAATTACTTTTATTTCATGTAATTTCTCACTAATATACAAATCTTTTATTTTTTATTTCATGGTATTTAAAAATATTTCTTTCAGTTGAAAAGGTGAACACTCTATTTGATTTTATTACGTTTTAGCGTCGAGCTAATCATCCGATCTTAAAAAAAAATCTGATTAAAAAATCTTTGGATGCAGATGTGTTTTCAAGACATGGCATTGACAATGGCATTTGACTGAAAGGAGTTGCGGCAATTTGTGGTGGCCATATTTTTCTGATATGAATGAAAGAAATATCATCTATCAATGTTAAAGTATGATGTGTTCAATGAACTTAAAAATCAAATATCAATAATTCATTAAGTTTTTGTTTTTATTTGACTGGCTTTTAAAACTGTAAAAAACCTTGAAATTGTGAAAATATATTATGAAAAATAATGTCTCCTATTAGTATTAAAATATATATATACAAATATATTTACAACATTGTGCATACAAAAATGTCTAAACAATATACTGTATATCTGTCTACAAAAATCGATCTGCCTACAAAAAATGTATGGGAATTTGAAAAAAAAAAGCGGTTATCTCATGTGCTTATACAAATTTGGATATTCCATCATTTGAAACGAAGGTATTTTTACTATGAAATTACAAGGAATATCTTTATTTTAAAACTGTTAAGATTTGTATAACGTACTCGTAACTAATTTAAAAAAAATATTATACAACTCTATAAGTTTTGCTCTCTGCATAAATATTTATATTTTAATGAAAAAAAATAATTCCGATTTGGTAATTGTACGATGTTTTTAAAATTGTAAGTTTGGAGGTTTTACAAGAACATCGTAAATAAAAACATTGTTTGAAAAATACAATTTCGGAGATGCCGTCTTTTGTTTCAGCACCCCTCATTATCGAATCGCACTGCTGTTGCCACTTTATTACTTTTCAATTTTAACCAATCAATAAAATACAAATGCCAATTTTTATTCACCTGATAAGAATGCGATAAACGTAAACAATAAAAAAATAATTTGATCCATGACCTATTTTGCTTACAAAATAAAATTTCAACATCCAAACAAACATATGTTTTGACTATTTCATAAATTATAAAGTATAACGGTCAACCAGGTCGGTAAGACACAGCAAGAGTAAGCAGATATGCCGAAAAATCTTTAAAAATAATTCATTTTCCACTGCTAGATGAAGTTCTTATAAATTCCGCTTGATTTTTATTACTTTTCATTTTGTATATAAAAGGCATAGTTTTTTTTTTCAAATTAGAAATAAAATAAAATTTGTTGTATACTTTCAGATTCCACTTCAGTATGAGGCTTACATTTTAAATTTAGGTTAGGT
Organism: Glossosoma conforme; assembly: GCA_022606575.1. Taxonomy (NCBI): domain Eukaryota; kingdom Metazoa; phylum Arthropoda; class Insecta; order Trichoptera; family Glossosomatidae; genus Glossosoma; species Glossosoma conforme. The sequence goes on along the minus strand of JAGTXR010000020.1, from coordinate 1,930,608 downwards.
TAGGATTGCTTTTTAAAGAGTTAAAAAAATAAACTTAACCCAACCTTACAAAACTGATGAATTTATATTTTTTGCAATGATTTTTTAAATTAAATTTGTATAAAATTTAACTTAACCTGAATTAAAAATGAACTTGTAAATAAAACCTCACGCTTATGCGGCGTCCATTATTATTTTCATGTTTATTTTTCGTTTTTGTTCTAGAAAAATGTTAAAAAGGTACTTTTTTTTTTTGTATGGTACAACTAATTTTGTATAAAATAATAAATATTAACAGAGATTTCGTCGGAAGCGTATAAAATTTATTTAGTGTGGTATTAAATGTGTAAATTGATATGAAATATTATAAAATCATATTTCCATATATTAAAAAAATGTGTTTTATTCAGTTTGAACCCCCTCCTCACTTTTTACTGTGATATATTGTATTTTCAGTATAAAGAAAATAGCAAAGAATATATTACATTACATGTCCAACATTAGAGATCAAGGAAACAAAGGATAAAGGAAAAAATGCTGTTTTTCGCGAAACTTCAAAGGTAACAATTCGAATGGTAAGCTTACGACACACAAACGTCTATACTCCAATTTTTAGAATACAGAGGTAAGGTCGACTCACTAAATCTTTTATATCGCAATTACTCGGTCGCTGCTTCTCGAAACTAAAATAATGAAGCCCTCCTTCATACACCCGTTTTGGGTTGATCTACCCCTTAAGATCATATGGTCAACGTGAGGTCTATGGACGAAATACAGTATTTTTGTATGCATTTACAATACAAAAAGGATATGAGGATCAAATAAATTATTTTTAATGGATATGTTTACCTAACCTAACCTAACCTTAACATCAGGATCCTAACTAAGGCACTTAACCTAACCTAACCTTCATTCATTTGTGCATGTCCGCTCCGACATGTCTCAGCCAGGTCCACCTTCGCCTTTTACCTTACAAAGTTAACCTTAAGGTAACCTAACCTTAAGGTACCGCTAATTGAACCAGTGATCGAAGGGTAGACGGCAGACACGTTGAACCGGTACCAGATGATGTGAATTTTTATGGACGTATTAACATCCTCCTCTCTTTCAAAAAGGTGTTACTCCGTCACGTGAGGGCATGATGAGGAGCAGTTCAGCAAAACGAAGACTTTTTCAGATGCACATTGACATATATTTACGTTAAAACTTTTCAAGCTTCCGGCCAGGCGGAATGACATGCCGCCGGCCGTAATGCGACATTCTCGGCCGTCAGCCTACAACTGACCCGTGCGGCCCGTGGTCGGTCACCAGCGCCGTAAGCGGCGGTCTATATAACTAGTCCCAATATGACGGACACATAAATGTATGGCAAGCGAACAGAAAAGAAACGAAAGATTGTAAATCGAGGTTTTCCATACCAGTCAGCAAAGGTTACATCATGCTGATGTCAGTATCTGTTGATAGATAAGTCAGTGATCTGTCACGATCTATTCCTTGACTAAAATCTGCCCCAGCTTTGTCATCCCCTGTGTTATAGTTCATTGTTTGTTGCCAGTATTAGCAGTGACAGGTGGCAAGTCAATAAGCGATAATAAATAACAAATTTTGCCAACCGAAACAATTTTTGCATTATGCGAATCATACGCCCCGCCCAGCGCCATCTGCCAGGACCGCAATAGTGCTATTTAGGGGCATTTTAAGAAAAAAATATTGCTAAATTGTTGAACATAAATGTGATATATTTTTTATTATTCAATCAGTCATCATTTGTGAATAAATGATGACTGATTGAATAATAAAAAATAAAAATATACATACTTTGAATATATACTATGGCGACATCTATCGTACGATGATAACAATGATATAAATACTAGTTTCAACGCGAGTCGGTCTAGGCATAGCAATGGCCCAGTTGGCTGAGTGGTATGAATACCTGGGCATAGTTGGTTTCCAAGGTCCGCGGTTCGCATCCCGCTTCTGCCGTTATTTTTGTGCTTGGATTGACGCGTTGAAAAAAAATTTTTATGTATAGTATATGTATATTTAATTAATAACTTAAATACTGCATAAATTTACACACACAGACTTTTTCAGAGGCACATATATATTTTCTATAAGCTGTACAAACTTACGGCCCGGGCGGAATAACATGCCGGGCAGGCCGTAATACGACCTTGTCGCGGTCGGCACACAACTGAATGCCGCGGTCTCTGACACCCAGTGCCGCAAGTGGCGATATATATATCTTTAGTTATATATAACTTTAGTTATATATAACTAAAGTCACACCCGTGACCGGACACATACATGTACAACAAGTGAACAGAAATTAGAGACGAAGGATTGTACATCGAGGCTTTCGGTACCAATCAGCAAGGGCTATATCATGCTGATGTCAACCTTTTCTTTTCGTCGGGATCTCTCAGCATCAACAGGAAGCCGTAAGGTCAACGCTGATGATGCGACGATAATTGTCAAATCGTATTATGGTAAGCAACATAGTTATGTAGAAAGTTAATGTAAAATAATGATATAATATTAAAATATAATAAAAAATAAAGTATAAAATATAATATTAAAAAGCTGGTGAATAAATGTTGACTGATTGAATAATAAAAAATAATAATATACACACTCTGAATATATACTATAGAGAAACCTGTCGTTATATGATGGTAAAAATGTTATAAATACAAGTTGTTCGGCGCAACAGTTCGGGCAGAAGATGGTCGAGTGGTCAAGGGTATTGAACTTGAGCAACGGTTGGTTCTAAGGCTCGCGTTTCGCATCCCGCTTCTGCCGATATTTTTCTGAACGAACTGATGCGTATAAAGTATTTTGATGTATAGTATGTGTATATTTAATTATTTCTAAAAAATGTCATTCCGGTTTTTCATCAGGCTTTACATCGACGCGCTGGTTCAGAACAATGCGCAGATTCGTTCCAGGATTCTGCTCCATCCTCTGTATCGGCGAAATGCCCCCCTTGAAAAAGTTGGATCAGCTGCAATTACACTAAATTGCACTAATTTTACCCACTGCACACAACAGCGGCTAGCAAATATGTATTGCCGATTATTGCGGTAATTTTTAATAAAAGATTGCGTCCCCTTGCGCAATTTACGCGTCACAATTGCTAATAATAAGCTATGCTTGAAGAAGTGGGATGGAATTGTAATTTTCGGCAATAAAATATTCGTTTTAGGAAATTTTTATTGCACAAGAAAGTATACTTCAAGAAAATACTAAATAATCTCAATGTACTCGTATCTGCCGCCTATATCTATTTCCCGGCGGGTATAACTCAATGGTCAAAGCGTTTGCTTGACAAGGCAAAGCTCGTAGGTTCGATTCTCAGCAAACAAATAAAAAAAAAAGATTTCTGAGCTCAAAAATAATTTGTGTGTATTTGATCCCTTACCCGTATAAAAGTATACAAGTGATAGTCTATTAATCAAATTGGTGGTAGACGAAAGCCGTCCCGTGAAGACCACCCATTCATAGTAAATTCCTGTAATGATAAGCATGATGCGTTAATGTCGGGCTGAGGTCTATGACGTTGGCGAATCAACATTCCACATGCAGCGCTTAGCCATGTGCACCGTGGTAAGCGTCATAGAATTCCACAGATGAGACTTCACCATCACTATCACTATCACCATTTGTCTTTACACTTAGTCTTTTCTACCGTTATTACCACGGTCGCTGCTGTTCGGAACTTAAAGAACTAATTCCTGCTGCAGCCACCCACAACCGACAAATTCGTCTTACACTTGCCGAACATCCATACACGGTTAATGTGTGTCGACCAAGAACTGGCAGTTTCCAAAGTTCCTTCCTTAATGCCACCGGTAAGCTTTGGAATGATCTTCCAGCGTCTGTGTTTCCTCCTTTCTACAATCTGTATCTCTACAAGAAACATATAAATATACACTTGCAATCTCCCCAACCCAAACACAAACACACGTTTCCTGCATGTAGCGTCCAGCCTCCCTGGCTGAGCGCTATAGAGTGCACTGGTCTTGACCGGCTGTGCTCTCCTGCATGCGATTACATAAAAAAATCTCCTATATGTACATAAAAAAAAGGCAGCTTACAGAACTGTGTGGCGGTAGTATCCGAGGCAAGTTTCGGTGTGTGTCTATCAGAGACACCTAAATTCTAATGAATTATTTAGTCTAAATGTTTAATATGTCAATGAATCTGTTTTAAAGATGAACCATCAGATGTAGAGATGTCATAAAACAAGGCGTGGACAGTGGCAACTGATTGAACAGAGTAATAACATTTTTCGGTGATTTTGGGGAACATTGTGTATGTTTTTATATAGCGTGGTCCCTGTCTTCACGCTTTACGAGGGTTGACTGTAGTTAAAAAAGCATGTACGAGTGGTGGCAAAGTTACTTGTGAATAGTTGACAATTGTTAACATTTTAACAACTATAATAACAGCATAGAAACGAAATTAACTAACCCTTAACAGAGCTCCCCCGCCACCGGTTATGAATAGGGTGAGTACACTCTATTGCATTTATTAGTGTATAAGAACAGTAAAAACTGAAAAAGTAAATAAAAAACTACATTAATTATAAGATGGTACTTCAGTAATTTTTTTTATTGATAGCTTTATATTTTACCAGTAAGCATGTATGTACCAAGGAGTATGCATTTCGAATGCAGAGATGACTTAGGAACAGCCATGGATTATGGCGACTGACAGAATTATGTGACGTCAATTTATGGTGGCTTTATGCTCCACTTGGATTCATATTTGTCGTTATAGTGTATATTCTTGTGTATTTATATTATTTTTTATATTTAGGCATTATTACTTTTTCCAAACAATTATTTATATATATATATCACAAACTACCACCACTCAGTTCTGTCAGTTATCATATTCCATGCCTAGTCCCATGACGTCTCTACATTTGAAGTTCCCACTGGGAACATATATGGTCGTTAACAACATCGACTCGAAGGAAGCCCAGGGGCTTAATAAGACGGCAAATGTAGTATCCGGAGCATGTTTTAAAAGATTTTTTAAGCAAAATTTTGATTTTTTAGGCAGATTTTTTTAATAAGATCGGACGCCTAGTTCTATGCTCCTGAAGCCTAGACCATTTGATGAAAATGTGACTTAACAAAACCAACGAAACGCCATTATAACGATTTGCGGTAACCTATCAAATTTTAAGTCAGCTGCCAATGCTGCTTAACTTTGGTGATCTAACAATAACGCATATACGTATTATTTTCATTGGTTCACTGTACATTGAAAAATAATGTAAAAGATTTTCTATTGATATATTATACAGCGGCGAAGGTGGACCTGGCTAGGACATGTCCTGAGAATGCCGCAGGAAAGCACTAACTACGGCTGCCTTTTCTTTAAGCTCCCGGGATCTCGCCGTCCAGCTAGGCCGTCGGGACTGTATATAGAATGTACTCGGCGGAGCTGACATGATACGAGACGAGGACCAAGGTGGCTGACAGAGCTTTGTAGCGGCAGTGATGTCCATATGCTCCAGTTGAGGGAGCGGACATGGACAAACGAATTTTACATTTCATTCATCATGACAGCGTTAGAAAGTCATATTTTGAATTTATTGAGTATTCAAAATATTTTATTATTACAATAGTATTATTTGATGGTCACCCCAGTCATGATGTATGATTTTTTCATCGAGCGCAACATCGCAAGTGTAAAATTGGCCTTCTATTGTATGTCTCGGTGGGGTGACCATGCTACAATGGAGGGCGCGGGGCTTCAATATAATAGCGCCTTACAAATTGCGGCCAATTCCTCATCTGATGAATTATGCAGATTGATGGTTTCGTCCTTATGTTGTTATGCTAGAAATAAGGGTCTTCACTGACTTCACATATAATATTTTTGTATCAAAACGATTTTAAAATATAAATTGTGAATTTCGCAGTATTATTTTAAATAATAAATTTAAAAAAATAGAAAAAATATATTTCTTTATTTGTAATTTTTTTATAACCATAACAAATTTTGATTCAATACATGTATAAATAACGACAACCAAATAAAATACTACAAATAAAAATCAATTATTTTAATAGTTGTGTTTATATTTTCCGGCGGGTGTAGCTCAATGGTAAAAGCGTTTGCTTTGCAAGCCAAAGGTCGTGAGTTCGATCACCGACGAAAAAAACGTGACTTTGATAGGATTCGTGTGGAAGAGAAGAAGAAGAGAAGAGGTGGGCGAGCGGTGTGAATAGAGTGGACATATCTCGAAATGAGTATATTGGGAGTTTACTTCGGGCCCCATACCTGAAAAGATATGGGAAAACCGCCTAAGATGGTATGGGTATGTGACACGGAGAGATATGGATCACATGATGAAGAAAACTCTCAACATACCCACGCTGAGGAGAAGACCTGGAAGACCACAGGCAACCTGGGCTGCAACTGTAGACAAGGATCTGAAAACTCTGGGCTTGACCGAGAATGCGACGCAGGACAGACAGACATAGCGAATGTGCACAAGGAGAGCCGACCCCAGATGATGGGAAATGGCGAGGCTAAAGAAGACATTGGAAAACGACAAAAACACATTGTCGTTCTCCGTTCTCGTTAGATGATCAAAGCCAAACAACATTGTATGATAAGCAAAAATGGATGTATTACCTCCTGTTAGTTGGATTTAGCCGCCTCTTCCAACCAAATGGCCCATGCTTTTGGAGTGTCAAACTAATCATCAGATCATCTTAAAAAATTATGTTAACAAATCACCCAAAAATGTACCTCAAACAATTTACATGCCATCTTATCAAGTCGCCAAGTGCTGCCCTGGATGACGTCGGGAACCATACATGTTCCGATGTGGACCTTTGACAAGTGACTAAACTGATTTGCGGATATTCTTGACGACCATATGTTCTAGACACGGAAATAAAAATGCTTTTTAGCTTTAAAAAAATAGGTTGTCTTATTTAACCCCCTGTTTTTTTGTGTGGATTGCCACCCTAGAAGACGTGAAAGGGTAAACCAACAAAAAGAGTAGCAGACCCATCAGAAGAAAGTGTTGACATGTGCGTGTAGGGCGGGTCCGGCACAAAAGAGATTCGATGCCGTGCTCAAAAGCGTTCTGAACAATGGATGCGGTTCTGCTTGAGGTCGACAACGACCCCTTACTATGTTTTTTTTTCAACTAGGTGGTGACACCAGATTTCATGAAAAGGTTAGGCTTACCTTCGACAGTGATAGAAAAGGGGTTTAACATTTTAAAAGTGTATTGTTGGGTATAAGCGAAGACTAAAAGTCAGTACATACGAGTATATACATATATATATTCGTATGTCCTCTGATATATCTACATTATGTATCTCAACTAATAGCATTGATTCTCAAGCGTTTTATTTTTTTAGTGTTATTTCATATCAAATAAAATTCACGAAAAAAACATTTGATAATGCCGAAACACATCACTACAAAATAAAATTGTTAAATAATTCTAAATACATATTATTTTTATTGATATTATGTAATTCCACCTAAAATTAACGATCTAGAAAATTATAAATAATCATTACTATTTCCAAACTGTATCTCGTGTAAATGAAGCATATTATCTTCATTAAGAACCAGAATCGGTAGAACAAAGGTCAACCTCGAGCGGTGGGGAATTCTTCGGCAGGGAGAGCCACTGTTGTGCGTCTGTGGAGACCTGCAGACCGCCTCACACCTAAGTTCCTGCCCCGTGTGTCCAACTATTTGCACATCCCAAGACCTAGTGCTGAGCAACACACGGGACATGGATGTTGTCAGATTTTGCGCGGAAAAAAATTGACGTCGCTGATACGAAGAAGAAGACGACGGTCTTCGTGAACTGCTGTCAAAAATCTCTGTCAGTTGGCTTGTTTCTCGATTCATCCCATGTGAGCTCTGCCTACCGAAGCACCGCCGAGTACATTTGATATTAGAGGATGTGAAAATCATGGATGCTGACAGAGCTTTACTGTGATAAATTGTAACGACCACATGCTCCAGGTAGGAAGCGTATATGAAAGAAAGGTTGCGTACCTAAGTTCTTAAATTTTAATTATTTTGGAAAATAATGTCAAAACATTTTATGTTATTTAATGTTTGAGAGGCACTGTTCATTGGGTGCCGAAAGGGTTTTTATAAGGTTTCTTTTTCATATTTACAGTTGAAATTGAAATGTCATAATAGCTGTGTGAGGCACATACCATTGTACTCACTGTAAGGGTTGACAATTGATTTTTCTATTCACCGGCCTTAAAAAGATCAAAAACGAATATAACTAATGTTTACTTTTAATTTTTACCGTTTAATGCGAAGCAAAGAAACGAAAAGGTGAATGAATGTGCAAAATAGTAGGCGTGTATGACGCTTACCAATTTATAATTAACAGACTTCGGACCGGAGTATGCAAGACGAGGATAAAAATGAAAGCCTGGCAGTTTTACAGCGGACCGACTGAATGTGACTACGGCGCTGAGCAGACCTTGTCACACCTGCAGCCGCTGTACGACCCAACGTAAAAAAAATATATAAAAATAATAAAGTAAAATCGATATACTGATATCAGCTTGATATGGTTCTTTTAGGCTGATGCCGCAAATCCTCGAAAAACGATCTTTTGTCCCTTATTTATGTTCTTTCGCCTGACATGCATATCTAATAGTGTTAGTTTAAATTATATTATAATACACGGTGCTTGCCTACGACATTTTACATGTTATGACAGTTGCTGTATTTCATGTTGGTGCAAATGTCATCCTTAATTTCCTGTTTTGCCGCGACTGTCTTGGGGCGCTAGACGACACAATGTCGGCAGTTGTCAATTGACTCGCGCCCGGCCGGCGACATACCATGCTGGTCGGGCGTAGAAATCAATTTTTGTTTAAAATAAACGCAAATTGTGCTTCGAAAACAAGTTCTTTGTGTTGTCAATCTGCTTCTACATCCGTTTACCCAGTAATTCGATATCAAATTCAGAGAGGAGGATATCAGTACTTTAATACTATCTAATAATGTTTGATAGAATATAATTCAAAGTTTGCTAACAATCGCTTATAAACATTTTTGACAGTTTTTTTCTGACATATAGCAACGGTGTTGCAAGCTACATACATCACATGTGAAACACGGATAGGTATTTCACAATTTTAAATGTATTTAAAAAAAAAATCTTGATAATTTTTTAACCCTTTCGCATCGGTTGTCGGCATATGCCGTCATAAGATTCCCTGACCATTGACATCGGTTGACGTGATTTATCATTTTGCCACTTTCTTAGAATAGTTTTTTATGCATTATCTGATAGCTAAAGGATACAAGAACCAATATGATATATGGAAATAGACCAGATAAGTACATTTATGCTTCAAATACTAGTTTTATAATTGACAGTATAATTTGTATTCAAACCAAGCCGTAATGAAAGGGTTAAATACCTGCATCGTGTACCTTAAATACCTGAATTTCACAAAAAAAAACATCTACCTACAAAATATTTTTTGGATTACAAAATTCATTATTCTTATTTATCATTCAACACTCTTCTTTTACTGGAGTGGAAATTTTTCAAAATACAGCCACAAAGCTCTATAAGCCGCCATGATTCTCGCCTTATCCCTTGTAAGGTGTGTTTACCGGAGCACCGCTGGTCACATTATCTGTTTATATTTCACGACGAATTTCTAGAACAACGAGAGTCAAGGTGCCTGAAGAAAAATCGGTTGTAGTTTATGCTTTCCTGCAGCATCTGAAACACGTGTCATATGAAAGGCTGCTTTGTCCATTCTATTACCTCGTCAATCAAACTATATTACCTCTAGCATGTATTTTCAGCAATTATATAGCAGTTTCGTCAACGCTTTTAGGTAAACTGGTAACTTATTTTACTGAGCTTTAGTTAGTTGAGCAACTAGGATGCTTCTCACCAGTTTATATGGAGGCATATGTTCTAAATAGAAAGCAGACATGACAGACAGTAAAATTCTTATAAATGAAATGTAATAATTTTACTTGTATCGCACATTCCGTTATTTATTTCCCCTCAGTTTTTTTACGATGAAGAAAAAAACGTTTTTCGAAAAATGATGAAATGCTCAGAGAAAAGAAAAGAGGAAAAGATAATAAAAATATCATTACATTTGTCGAAGGGAATAATCGAGTAGTCAATGCACTTGACTGTTTTGCTAAAGATCGTTGGCTTGATCCCCAAAAAAGCTTTAAATAATGTAAGTGAATGGATTGTATATTAAGTTGTTAAAAAAATAATGTCTTTTTTCGCAGCAGAGAAATTAATTGTATTTGAAAACAGCCTTTTTCACATAATAGACGCAAAATCTATATATAATTAGAGAGCCGACATATTCGATTAGTTGTGCAAAAAAAAAAGATTGATTATTCGCAGTAGTTTTTGGTTAGTATCCTTTGAAATAATTTAAAAAAAAAAATCATTTTCTGCATATTGTACTTTCTTACTATCAAAAATGTTAAGATCCTGTTGAATCATGAAAAAAATATCCGATGTGTATGTCGTAGATGTATTGACAGAACTCCAATACCAAAACTAGTTTGCGAAATTTCGATTCAGGAATTATGATGTTGATGATGCATTTCAGCGTTCTGAAAGGGCAGTTTTAGCTCACGAAGACACAATGAAGTAATTAATTTATCTAAGCTGGCAAATACTTGGATCTTCTTCGTAGTAGTATCAATCCGGTGGATTGGTTTGCAGCAACAGAATCTTGCATCTCGATCTCCATTCCTCTCGGTCCTCCGCAACCCTTTTCAGCTCAGCATAAGCACTACAATTCATGTCCTCGAATACTTGGATATTGATGAGATATTTATTTATCGAATCCGACCATTCATCATTATTTGAAACGTTTAAGTTCAAAGCGTTCACTCACTTCTAAACAATGTAATATTACATATTTTTAAGTATTTAATTGCAGCACGAGAACATAATTCAGTGATGACGTCATCGACGTCTAGTGGCATTCTCCTGAATGCGCTTACGTAAAAAATAAACGTAGACGACGGGAAAAGGTGATTCCATTGATAATGGACATCTTCAGACGAACATAAAAAGGTCGTAAAATGGAATTGAATCTGTATTCCATCATTCTTAAAGCGGTAATGGCATCTCTCTCGCCCAGGATCGCTTTCATTAGGTGTGGTTTTTTTTTTTAATTTATGCCGTTTTCAAAATTATACCTCGTGAAAAATTTGCATGTTCCCAAGCCATTTAATAAATTAAACAAGATTTTTAAGAATCTGAGCTTTTTTGAAAGTTAAGATACTTCACTGAAAGTAGGAACAAGATTTTTTTATGTAATCGCATACAGGAGAGCACAGCCGGTCAAGACCAGTGCACTCTATGACGCTCAGCCAAGGAGGCTGAACACTGCAAGCGAGAAACGTGTGTTGTGTTTGTGTTTGTGTTTGTGTGTGGGTTGTGGAGATTGCAAGTGTATATTTATCTGTTTCTTGAAGAGATCCAGATTGTAGGAAGGAGGAAGCACAGACGCTGGAAGAGCATTCCAAAGCTTACCGGTGGCATTAAGGAAGAAACTTTGGAAACTGCCAGTTCTTGGTCGACCCACATTAACCGTGTATGACGATTTATGTTCGGATATGATGATATTCGGCAAGTGTAAGACGAGTTTGTCGCTTGTGGATGGGTGCAGGAGGAATTAGTTCTTTAAGTTCCGAAGAGCAGCGACCGTAGTAATAACGGTAGAAACGACTAAGTGAACCAATCTTACGCCTGCGATCATTGATTGTAGGTTAGACGTAAGAGTGTCATTGTTGATCAAACGAATTGCTCTTCTTTGAACTGAGTCAATTACGTTTAGAAGGTATTTTGGGGCTCCAATCCAAAGGTTACTGCCGTATTCAAGGATAGGTCGGATTTGTCCTTTATGTAGAAGAAGTTGTTAATCATTGAAATACCGATGTGATCTATATAATACACCTAGTTTTTTGAAAGCGAGATCGGCTTTACACTTAATTGACTCGTAATATTTGTCATTTTTCGAGATTGATACTCCAAGGATATTGATGGAGCTTGCTTTTGGAAGAGAACAACCGTTAAAAGATACAGGATCCCTAGAAGTCTTCTTGGTGGAGAATGTGCACGATTGGGTTTTTTGAAATGATGAAACTGACGAGGTTGAGGTCATCCCATCGTGAAACCCTTTCAAGAGACATGTTCATCTTCTCCACCAGAGATTCCCTAGCAGCAGTGTGTATTGGTTAGGGAGATTACAAGTGTATATCTATCTGTTTTTTGAAGACATCTTTATTGTAAGAAAGAGAAACAAAAATCACTATATGTAGAGCACACCGGTGACTTTTAGAAAGTATTTTTTGCATATTCTTGATTGACATACATTAACCTTGTATGAATGACTGACAAAGATAAGTAAATAGATACGCAGGATTTATTTTTCGATCGCGTTTCCCACTGGACCACGATGTCATTATTTTAGTACATTTCGTGGATTCGCACGCGCCCACGTGTCTTTCGAGCGTTCGGTGACTAATCCCAATCAATCACGATTCGCTCCGGCATCCAAAAAGGCAGGGGTTCAAACCCGGGCGGTTAACGAAACAATGGACACTGCACCACAACATTTCTACGTACACCCACACAAGGTGTCTACAAGCAGAAACAGTTCGACCACATGAAAATGTTATTCTTTTTACTTAGCACATGGCAAGCACTGTCCATGTTAGATCATCAAAGTTAAGCATCATTAGACGCGGATTGAAAATTGGATGGTTTGCCGACCGTTGCATACCGCGTATCGTTGTCTGAGTTCAAACTAAATGGTCTTCTTAAAGAGGGTCTTTACCGCTCGGGACAATCTTCTAATTGGCCGCCCCATTAATTAATTTAAAAAATGTAAAACACAATATCTGGTTTAGACCCTTATCATCGTCAGGCTACTCATTCCATCGTCTTAAAAATTCTGTAAAATCACTCAAAATATGCTTCCGTTACTACAGGTGTTGTCTCGTGGTTCAGTCATCGGGAGTATCGTGCTAATCATCCGACATTATGAAAATGTTATACAGGGAGCGGCAAAAAAACCTGACGATTTTCTGTAATCTCAAGTTATCGAACCGTCAGATCTTTTCTAAAAGAGATACGACGGTTTTCTGTAATCTCAAGTAGTCAAGCCGTCAGATTTTTTTACCGCTCCTTGTATAATGGTTGACTGTATCATAATATAACGAGCATGGTTTCAACAGTAGCTGCAGTAGTAATAAAAATAAATCAGGTTTTAACGAGGCCACGTGATTAGCACGACGCTGAAAACCCCAAAAAAATTGCATCTAAATAACAGGCCTGACAACCTTAAGTTGGATAACTAAATAAATACGTGGAATCTTTTTGAAGTTGGTTACGTGAAGCAGATGAAAATAAGTTTATAATGGCGTAAATTTCGCAAAAAAATAAGCAATTATAACAACAATAAAACATGTTTTCTTATAAAAATACACGAATTTATTTCTGGAGTACTTAACGAATAATTATACAACGCTAAAAGAAAGCCTATAAAAGTTAGGACTGTTGGTGATTTATTTATATTTTTGCAAATTAAATTGAAAATTTTATTTTTGTTTAATGAGTTTTTACTTACATAAAAATCGTTTTTTTATGACCAAAAATATATTATACTCGTATTTCCATGGCACTTATCTAATATATTTTTTAATTACGTGACGAATGAAAAAAGCACATTGTTAGCGAGTGATCAAATGATAACCACACGGCTCAAATCAAGAAGAAGTTTCCTACAGTCGATAACGGAACTGGTGATAACTGGGGCCACCCTGCGGCTGAAAATGTAGAGAAGGGCAACTGAGGGGAATACTTGGATTGCCCCGAAAGAGGACCTAGCTCCTGGACACGACCAGGGGTGGAATATATGGAGGTACCTTAACAGACTTCGGAGTATGCAAGACGAGGACACAAATGAAAGACTAGCAGTCTTACAGCGGACAGACTGAATGTGACTGCGGCGTGGAGCAGACCCTGTCACACCTTCTGAAGTGTGCGTTGTTGACGACTGGCTGCACCCAGAAAGACCTGATGATGACCGGGAGTAACACAACCGACGTCGCCCACTTTCGGGCAGACAGGATCTGACCGTGTTGTTTCCGACACGATTATATATAGCGAGTGATTCTCACATGACCGTTGACGTTAAGCAATATAAGACGTTGATCGAATCATGTATGGATCACCGCCTGTTGCGCTGTGTATCACTGGTTGAGTTGAGCCAGCCTTGGGAGCATCGGACTAATAACATCTCCTGAAAATTCTGATAAATAAATACCTGAATATGCCTAGGATGAATAAGTTTTCACATTTTAATTCTAAAATAAACGTGTTTTTTTATTAGTAACAACACGTTATTTCAAAATTTTACAATTAAGCTTTTACTTCGTGTTTCTTTATTTTGAGTTCATCACTGAAATGGTGCTATAAATTTTATTAATTGTAAATCGGCCTGCATGCAAAAGGCTTTATACGTTTTCTTCTACAAATTTTATATGTATACGTGCCTAATATACCAAATAATTTCCAATTAAATGTCTCGTAAGAGCGCGCAAATTCGTCTTGTCATTTTTTGAAATGCGAAAAGGTAATTCTAACTGTTAATAGGCCGTGAAGCGGCGTGGGATGAAGCCTCTGATATAACTATTTTATCAATAATATTTTTCAGAATATTATAGTATTGATAGGATTATCAATACTATTATTATTATTATTACTATTTATTATACTTGGATAGGATTCATGTGGCAGAGATGAAGATGCTAAGGTGGGCGGGCGGTGTGACTTGAGTGGACAGAGTTCGAAATGAGCATATTCGGGGTTCATTTCGGTTGGCCCTCATACCTGAAAAGATAAGCGAAAACCGCCTAAGATGGTATGGGCATGTGACACGGAGAGATGAGGACCACATGGTGAAGAGAGCCCTCAACATACCCACGCTGAGAAGAAGACCTGGAAGACCGCAGGCAACCTGGACTGCAACTGTAAACAAGGATCTGAAAACCCTGGGTTTGACCGAGAATGCAACGCAGGACAGACATACATGTCGAACGTGCACAAGGAGAGCCGACCCCAGATGATGGGAAATGGCTAGGATAAAGAAGAAGAAGAATATTATAGTATTGATTTGATCTAAGAACATTGTTTTTCTCATTTTAACAAGTGACTCATGTCCCTCCAACTTTATTTAAATATCAATAATAGCCACACTTGAATAGTCTAACATGAGTGCCTGATCTGCATTTTCACCTCAACACGTGCTTTCGCATAGTAACTGGATCTTGTTAGCATTGATTCGCATTTCCAGAAAATCCAACAAATTACGAAATATAATATTTTTAAAAATATTTTTTTTAACAATGCCAAGTGTTTATTCTTATGCGTCAACTGTACATTGAAAGCATAAATATGTCAAAAATAAAATTAATTACTTGTATAACATTCCTTTGATGTGCAAACATTAATGAAAAAAACTTTTCAATTACTTTTCTTTGCCGAGTGCTATTTCTGTGTGTGCCACGTGTACCGGTGGGTGCCAGTTGCTACCTCCTGACCACGTGTTCGCTTCTCAGAATGTCACGTGCATTTCTACTACTCTCCCCCATCACCCTGACCTGTGACAGGCCATAGCCTATTACTTGTAGGTACACCGACTCACCTTAAAACTGAAAACGAATAATCTTTATTGTTACATACACATGTAGGTAGCGAGTTTAGTTTAGTATTGCAACTATTGATTACATAAGTATCATATGAACTAGGATTTAAGACTACTAATATCTCGAACAAAAATAGCACATTTTAAGCGTGGTGACAATATGTTCCATATAGGACAGACATTCTTGAGTCAAAGAATATTAATTGAAGACTCCGCAAGCAACTTGCCAAAACATTTGTTTGGAGCATCTTGATGTACGGCTGTGAGACAAGGTGCTTATCTGAAAGTGATAAAAAAAGACTAGATGTGGTTATCTGAAAGTGATAAAAGACTAGATAGCCTTTGAGATGTGGTTATACAGAAAAATTCTTGAAATTTCCTGGAGAGACCACGTTACGAACAATGAGGTTCTCAGGATAATCAAGGAAGATAGGCACCTAATAAGAACCATTTCAGAGAGGCGAGCCCAATGGATGGGTCACATCATGCGTCACGATGGTCTTCTTCACGACATTGTGGAGGGGATGGTTGAGGGTAGAATTTGTAGAGGGCGCCCTAGACGGGATTATTTGCAGCAAATGTTCGAGGACATGAGTTGTAGCTCTTATGCTGAGCTGAAGAGGGTTGCGGAGGACCGAGAGGAATGGAGATAGAGATGCAAGATTCTGTTGCTGCAAACCAATCCACCGGATTGATACTACGAAGAAGAGATAGGACAGATATAGAAAGAAGTAAAATAAAGTAATGAATTAGTTATTTTTCTCTTCTTTTATGACGGTAGGTTCTTAGTGGTGAAAGCGTTTTCTTACCAAACCTAAAACCAATCCTCGATGGTGCTTAATTTTTTAATAATATTCTTTAAATCAATTTCGAATCTCTTTAAATATCCATTGTTTGTGTGAAATTGATCTTTCACCCGTAGAATGCCAGTCATAGGCTATTAATTAAAATTGTCGCTGAAAGTAGTCTCGTGACATTACCGGTTTTAGGGGGTGGCGAAGTGGGTCGGTGCCCTAGGGCGTCGAATAAGCTAGGGGCTCCGAAGGCAACTAATCTTTCTTATATATTATTAAATATAAACAATTTGGGGCCTTAGAAAAAAATTGCCCTTGGGTGCCGCGGGGTCTAAAGCCGGTACTCTCTCGTGAAAACCTTGTATCCTTAAATATTCACTGGAGGGTACAATGATATTTATCTTAATTTACATTGGAATTTTAATGCAATATCGTGACAATATTTACCCATCATCCTATAATAATTATTACTACTGGAATACACGATCCTTATATACGAGTATTTTGAACCTTGAATATTATTCTACTTCTACAATCTAGGGTGCTGTATACAGTTTTTGACTATCAAAAAAAATATTTCACATTGTTTTCATTAAAATGAGAATAGCCATTAAGCAGTGCTAAACTAAAGATTAACTCAAATATAATAACATAATAAACATATCTACAAACAAATAAAATAAAATTTGATAGTAATGGGAAAATATTATATATAAGCCACGGCACTAATAAGACTAAGCGGCGTTAGTGAAATGCACTTGCAGGCTATTACTATATTACTATCTAAGGACAGTAAGAGCAGTCTAAGTGAATCACTCTCGGTCCCGACCACTTTTAAATGTGGTCGGCATCGCACTGGAAAATATGCGAATTATAAACGTTCGGAAACATTTAAACCCAACTGAAAAAAACAGAGCTATTCGTAAAACAAAAGAATTGAAATTTCAAATTTTAAATTCGATTTTTCTATCAATACATTTATAAAAATGTGTTCTTACGTAGTTTGACGTTAGTTTCAAATGCAATTCATATTCGCGGCTATTATTAAATTGATCTTCTAAAACAACACCAATATTTCTCATATTGTCGTGGTTCTTTATCTATTTTTTAAATTTTCTACTGTCTCTAGGACAAAGTCCTGTTATTACTCGGAATCTGTTCCTGCGACACGGATTTCCAGCTATCACACCATCTTTTATACGACCTTCCTGAAGAATCAGATGCCCAGTGGTATCTCGTCAGCTGTTATGCTCACCATTCTTTCAGAACACGTTCTTCCAACGTTATTTCTCCAATACCAGCTTCTTGATCTTCCCCATCTCACATCTTCGACGCCACATGTTTTTTTTTCCAGATTTTTTACTTTATTCGGATTGTCATTTCTGCATTTTTTTATTTTTATTTAAACACATACAGGAGAATACCGACAGATGGTGATAGAATTAGTAATTCTAAAGTCTTGGCTGTGAAATTCTATGACACTTACCATCGTGCATATGGCTAAGCGCTGCATGTGAAGTGTTGATCCGCTAATGTCATAGACTACAGCCCGATATTCAAGCATCATCCTTATTATTACAGGAATTTACTATGAATAGGTGGTCTTCACGGGACGACTTTCGTCTACCACCAATTTTAATTAATATGCTAAGACTGGCATTTTACGGATGAGGGATCAAATTCACACCAACCGGAGGTATTTTAATATTTATCACAAAATATATATATTTTTTAATCTTCGTCGGGGATTGAACCCATAGCAAACGCTTTGACCATTGAGCTATACTCGCCGGCAATATATCAAAGTCTTCATCTCAGTGGTTCTAAAAAGTTTTTAAACTTCATAGACGCATTTTTTTGTCGTTTATGACTGTGCTGATGCTTCTTCTTCTATTATAATTGGTATTATTAATGTATCGAGGTGGTCTAGTCACTAGTGGTTAGCGTGTTTGATATAATTACATTTTTATTGTTGGGGCATTGCTCACGTAGCATCCACCATTATCCTGTTTTGAGAATTTCTGTTGTTACGTGTTTTGTACTAAGATCTAACTATGGGATAATGATATCAAGAATATTTATTTTGTAAGTGAAAACATGCAGAAGAATATGAAGACAAGAAGAAAAATTCGACATCTTCACACTAAAAAAATAAATTATACAGTTCAGTGTTTATATACTCTTACATCCTCCTCTCTTTCAAAAAGGTGTTATTCAGTCGCGTGGGGGCATGATGAGGAGCAGGTCATCAAAACAAACACTTTTTCAGAAGCACATTGACATATATTTATTATAAACTTTACAAACTTCCGTCCTAGGTGGAATGACATGCCAGCCGGCCGTACTGCGACCTTCTTGGCCGTCATCACACCACTGCCGCGCTATATAACTAGCCCTAAATGCCAATTTGGCGGACATATTCATGTCTGACAAGCGAACAGAAATAAAAGACGAAAGGTTGTATATTTAGGCGTCCGTCTGCAAGATTGCAGACGTAAGTAATGACTCCTAACTGATCCATTTCCCAAGCTCACCATTTCCTTATCCATTCCCACGTATTTCGTGGTAAGCAACGTGTTACCAAAGAAGGCAATTCGAGACTCGCTGTTGTATACTAATTTCGCAGCCTTAGACTGAGAATTCGACATCTACTGACGCACCTAGAATCACGGGAAGGCCTTCAGCCACTCTATAACAAGTAGCTTTTTGCGTGCGTCCAGTAACCCCGTCTGGGTCTCCAAAAACAGGACGGGTCAGGGAGGGTTTCACCAAGCGAGGTCTGATATCGAGGTTTTCGGTACCAGTCAGCAAGGGCTATATCATGCTGATATCAATATATTAAATATAGATTTTCGTTGGTTATATGAGAATACAATAATGAATTAGGGTAGCTGTGATGGCCGTAAATTTGGATGCTCCAAGCGACTGTCGTACTTCCCATGGCTCATGCGGTGTTGAGGTGACTGATGGCCCCACCACACACCCTCGTGACAACACCTATTTTAATTGGCAGGGGTCGAATGAATGATAGTCGAACAAATGTACATTGTTTTTGTAAACAATTTATTTTATTTTATTTGAAGCACCACTCTTCACGAGAGGTATTTACCGAAAGGCGTGACGTCACATCAAAATCCAATGCAGCCGTATAATGGATATTTAAAACAGAAGCTTGTAGTATGTTTGTTTGAATTTGAAAACGAACGAGGCAGTCTTCCATTACTACTCGTTTTGACATGGCTGCCGCAGGAGAGCATAAACTGCAGCCTATAAGCTAATACCGGCGGGTATAGTTCAATGGTCAAAGCATTTGCTTTGCAAGCCAAAGGTCGTGGGTTCGCTCTCCGACGGAGGTTAAAGAAAAATAATGAATCGCTTTCTGAGCTCTAAAATACCCCCGGTTGGTGTGAATTTGATCCTTCACCCGTAAAATGCCAGTCATAGCCTATTAATCAAAATTGGTGGTAGACGAAAGTCTTAGTAAATTCATAGTAAATTCCTGCAATATTAAGGATGATGCGTGAATCTCGATGACACTGGCGGAACAAACATTCCACATGCAGCGCTTAACCATATGTAAGATGGAAAGCGTCATAGAATCCACATATGAGACTTCAGCATCACTATCACCATCTGTCGGTATTCCCCTGTATGTGCTTACATAAAAAATATAAAAATAAATCATGGCAGCTTACAGAGCTGTGTGGCGGTAGTATCCGAGGCATGTTTCGGTGTGTGTTTATCAGAGATACCTAAATTCCAATCAATACCGACTTTAGACGCTGCGGCGCCCTGGGAATTTTTTTTTCTGGCGCCCCATGTACCTTATATATATGTTTTTAGCAAGATTAGTTGCCCTCAGCGCCCCTAGCTTATTCGACGCCCTGGGGCACCGACCCACTTCGCCACCTACTAAAACCGGCACTGATTCCAATATGTTTAAAATGTCAAAAAATCAGACACACTTGTCAAGCATGCGTTTGAAAGTAAGCAGTGAGTAGGTGCGGGCTGGATCACTACGCACGCTCTTCTGCGTGACATTTGCGTGCATCGCTCGCAGGTGGGCGCGTATATGCGTGCGTGGCATCAGTGGGGGTTAAGAAATTATTCCTGCAGCTCATTTACAACCAGACGCATAATAATTCATACTACCACTAAATTATTAGTGAAGAACAATTTTGAATGATCCACAACGACTGTTCTCTACACCTTCGGGATCAAACTGTAGAAGGAATCAACATGAAATGTATAAATATCTATGGCAGCCGACAGAGCTTTGTGTTGGCAGCTTATGACAACCGAATTATCCACCTAGGAAGCAGATACAAAATAACAGTAATTTTGGTAAAAAAATATATGATAAAGAAATGTATAGATAACAGAAGTTGCACAACGTTGGAAGCGGACCAAGCGTCGGATGGGTCACCCGTGTATCGCTGGGTAGAATAACTCCTTAACCCTTTACGTGCGAGGTGCGGATATATCCGCACCAATTTGCACTGCTCTTAAGTGCGAGGTGCGGATTTATCCGACGCCCTGAAAAAAACACGTCGCTTCAGTGCGAGATGCGGATTTATCCGAATACTATATTGAATATAATTTCGTTTCGTATTACGACATTCCTTCGTCAAATTTTTTTTTACGATATGTATTGAGTTGTGGGTCATTCTACACATGTTTCAAATTTGCCCTTTTTTAAAATAATAATGGATTTATTAAATTTAGTTCTGATGGTGAATATAAATGCAGCACTGACCAATCAAAAGACATAAAAAAATCATCCTTAAATATTAAAATTTATTTTTCATTGACTAATTTCGAGACTTTTTATGAAATCTTATTCCGCACGTAAAGGACCAATGGGTCCAGTTCTCAAATTCTTCAGGTCATGATCCGATCTTATTTTTAAATTCTGATTAACAAATCACCCAAAATGTGCCTTAGATACTATAGCAGCTATAACTTTAAATGCTTGGACTTCTTTTTTTGAAATTTGTTAAGAACCTTATGCGAGTATTTTACCAAGTGGTATGCAACAATGAACATTGTGCAATAGTTCGTGGTTCGAACCTCCGCGTCTGCTGTTTATTTTTTCATGAGATTAGTTTCTTAGATTTTACTGATAAGAGTAGTATCATATTGTATAATAAAGTTTTACTATATATTTTTTATTTGTATCAGTTGTTGACTCTTGATGTGTTTCTCAAGGTTCCCATAACTCTAGCTAGGTTCCCGCCCTAACCGTGTAGTCTCCATCGCGGCGCTGCATGTACATGAGAGGAGGCTTCTCGGGTCCTGTGTTAATTCAAATCAGCTGCTACCTGTAACATGCTGCCTTAATAAAATCGGCCGTAAATCTCTGCGGTCAAGAACGCTCTCTACCTGCTAGTTATTCAGAGCTGTCCATATATATATTAATACATCATGCTTTACTGAGATATGAAGATCGCAACTGTAGATCGCGATAAAAACTGACTCCCTGGGCACAAAGCGATCTGATCGCGACGGGCAAGAATATATTTTTTGCAAGAGATTTGACTTGTGACAGCCAATTACAAAACATATCGTTGCCTTTTGTCATATCACGTTGTATTTGCTATATCATGTATTAATGAGTTGCTAGATTTTGCACGTTTTTTTTTATATTTGTTTGATTAAGATATGTGATATACAAATTGGTCCACGCCTCGGGAATGTCAGGTTTCGTCATCATGCGATTTCGTATAGAAAACGGATTAACAAATCACTCAAAAAAATGCCTTGGATAAAACAGCCGATTCATCAAGTCCAAGCTTCTGTTCTAGTTCTAGATGTCTTCAGAAACCATACTACATATTTCCAGGATGACCTTAGAGTGAAGAGATATCTTGAGACGAGACATGGGTAATAATAGTAACTGATTATATGTTTCAGATATGGAAAGGTTCTTCTTCTTCGTAGTATCAATTCGGTGGATTGGTTTGCAGCAACAATATCTTGCATCTCGATCTTCACTTTTCTCGATCTTCTGCAACCCTCTTTATCTCAGCATAAGAGCTGCACTACGATGGTCTCCTTCACTACATTGTGGAAGGAATGGTTGAGGGGAGAAACTTCAGAGTGCTGCGAAGACGGAGTATATGCAGCAAGTGTTCGAAGACATTCTCAGCTCTTATACCGAGCTAAAGAGGGCTGCAGAGGATAGAGAAGAGTGTAGATCGAGATGCAAGATTTTGTTGCTGCAAACCAATTCACCGGATTGATACTACTAAGAAGAATCGACATACATTGACCGTCTATAAGTGTTCAGCAAGATTCACTATATTTGTATTTAAGGTAACAGTATTTTAAGAAGATGTTTTTTTACTCGCCATAGCTTTAATCAGTTTTGATATCCACCGACACAAATGTACATAACAAGGATCTTTTTCTTTTATGAATAAATATATTATAATAAACAAAGCTTCGTCGGAGAGATTCGGCTCATTAGTTGAATATCAAGGCTTCAGTCTCTACTAATTATTTGAACCGTGGTTGATAAATGGTTATTTTTTCTGACCGGCGACCGACAAGATGGACAGACGAAATAAAAATTAAAAATAAAATAAACAAACAATATTCGTACTGTGTTTTTATTCAGGGTAGTTGTTTGTGTTAATAAGTAAGGAAAATGTCAAGAAAACATTTTTTTTTCATCCTTTGAATTATTTACTGCTTGCTTTTTTTCAAAGTCCTTAACCCTTTCATAACGGCTCTGGTTTGATTGAATACAAATTATACTGTCAATTATAAAACTAGTATTTGAAGCATAAATGTACTTATCTGGTCTATTTTCATATGTCACATTGGTTCTTGTATCCTTTAGCTATCAGATGATGGATAAAAAACTATTCTAAGACAGTAGCAAAACGATATATCACGTCAACCGATGTCAACGGTCGGGGAATCTTATGACAGCATATGCCGACAACCGATGCGAAAGGGTTAATACGCGCTGGATGTTGTGTGTTGAGCCCAAAATTCACGCAAAATCTATTTTTACGGAGACTCACAAGGAATGGATGGTGTTCCAGGAAAGAATTTCGCCTACTGACAATTTTGTTTAATAGGATATGACTGCCTTTTTTGTTGAGGGAACAATTTGACACCAACTGAGGCTGTTTGTAGAGGTTAAAAGTACATTCAATAATATTTTTTATTTAATTATTCGTTGGAGATCGAATTCACGATCTTTGGTATGGTAAACAAACGCTTTACCTTAAGTCGAAAAAGCGAGTGTAACATATTGTATAGAATTATTACAAAGGGTTACTACGAGAAGGCCGCGAAACTTAAGTTAGTTTTATTTATTTGGAATACAAAATAATGCAAAACATATCTTAAAACTACGAAATTAACGGTTAAAGAGAACCACTATTGGTTCCGAATATTGTTGGCAACACAACCCTTTGAATCTAAAGAACAAAAACGATACGAAACAAAGATATTCGAAAAAACAAAATTCAAATTTTGTTCCAAATTTGAATCTTAATACTACAATGATAATTTTTACTGGGCTTTTCGTTCTCGCTGGACAAGAGATTCCATGCTAACGTCACACACGTGATTTCTGGTATCAAGAAGGATTAACAAATTCAATAATATTACTTTTAATGATGAAGATAGATGTAGAAATGACACCTGAAAACATAAAAATCGTACTAGTACTAACTTACAGCGTTATGAAGTGGAATCTGACAGATGATATATTCGTGAGTGTCACCGTTTAAGAGCTAATGGTCCAGTTCTCTGGAGTGCCGGGCTAATAATTCGATCTTCTATAAAAACATCATGATTAACACACACACTCACACACACAAATACATTTCCATAGATTGTTCTGGAACCAATTCTCGATCCCGAAATGACGTCAGAGTGTAACAATACAACAATGAAAATATTTCATTTTCGTTTTCGTTTTACATAATTCAACTTTAACTGACTATTACTTCATTATTTATAAAAAATATTTAAGTATCACTTGGCACAGTAATCGATTGATTATTTAACGTATTATTTTAGAGTTTTCATTGATTTTTAATGTAAAATTAACTGATTTTATCGATGCGATGACAGCAACGCGGGTGACATTTGCCGCCATATTGTATACACTAATAATAAATACCTTTTACAAATTAATTCAGTAGGTATCTTTTTTATGTAAGCACATACAGGAGAATACCGACAGATGGTGATAGTGATAGTGATGTTGAAGTGTCATCTGTGGATTCTAGGACGCTTACCATGTTACATATGGTTAAGCGCTGCATGTGGAGTGTTGATCCGCCAATGTCATTGACGAGATTCACGCGTCATCCTTATTATTACAGGAATTTACAATGAATGGGTGGTCTTCACGGAACGACTTTCGTCTACCACCAATTTTGATTAATAGGCTATGACTGGCATTTTACGGGTGAGGGATCAAATTCACACCAACCGGGGGTATTTTTAGAGCTCAGAAATCGATTAAATTTTTTTTTTTATTTCCATTGGAGATCGAACCCACGACCTTTGATTGTCAAGCAAACACTTTGACCATTGAGCTATAACCGCCGGCAGATGATCTACCTATCAACGGTATTTTTTTTATTTTCAAATTATGTTCAAGCGATATTTGACAAAACTGAGTGCCGGAAATTAGTGGTGACCATATGTTTCAGATATGGAACGGATATGGAAATAAAATCACTTTCTAATCGTCAAAGCACATTCTCTGGGACTGTCAGTTTCTTTAGTTAGAAAGAATGGTCCTTTTCGATGTCATTTGAGGAAAATACCTCGGCTCTATTGGGCATGCAGACTTTGTGGCAACTAAAAAATTCAACGTATTTACTATTTTAGACCATATTTATTTATACTTTCAGTAGGAGAAAATATCTTCCATTTCTATCTTCTTTTAACCTGTGAATGCGACTGTAATGTTTTTCACGGGTTTATTCTCTTCAGCACTTCTGCGCAGTCACCACAATTGTTCAGAAGGGACTCCTACTGGACTCCAAGTAACTAACCAAATCGCCTCGGATGCTGATAAATTTCGCGTAAGGGAGGCCCAATTCAGACATGAACTCCACGAGTTTTTTCGGAGGAATAGCTTGCTGGCGTCGTCTGTTTGATGAGCATCGGGACCTTCTGTTGCTTGTCTTTATTACTTTGTTCTTAGTACTTAATCACACGTATATTGTATAATATTTGTATATATTGTATTTTTGTATTTTAGGATAAATTCTTATTGTACTTCAGAAATGAATTGAGTTGTTCAAATTTGTAATGTTTCTGTAATGGGAAAAAATAAATAAAATTGAAATATATAAATATCAGTTGCTAACTGATTAAAATCTGAAAGAAAGCATCATCAAGACGACTTAATTTTTTAATTGAGACGGGTAAAATCCAGTCTAGCCTTTTCTTCAAACCTTGATGCCGTTGAAAATGCATAGACTGTTTGGCAACAATTTTTGGCAACCGTATACCCCACTTATAAAGCATATATAGAAGAAGAAGATGACTTTCACTTTTACTGATCATTTTATGTCTTATACCGACCAGATTTCTTCAGGAAGATCATTTAAATTATTCATATAATATATTTTTAATCTACAATAGTTCAGTTTTGTTCTCATACACCGCCATCGGTCCATTTATCATTGGGACTCATTTTTCAAGGAGGCCAGGGCTATCGAAGGGCCGCACCGGGGGCGGGGCAGGGCCTGATTTCATTAATGTTTTTTTGGGCCCTTTGTTTCTTGCGGCCGAGCAGTTGCGCTGCTGTAAAGTAAAAAGAAATAATTTTTTTTTTTTTATTTTAATTTTGTTCCTATTGAATAAAGATTCTCCTACTCACGATTTACATTATGTACGAATATATATATTGATATCAGCTTGATATAGCTCCTTAAGGTCGATGCCGTAAAGCCTCGACAAACGATCTTTTGTCTCTTATTTTTGTTCGCTTGCCTGACATCTACATCGAATGTTAGTTTAATTATATAATGTTAAACGGTGTTTGCATACACCAAAATAATTGTTATGACAGTTGGCCCATTGCCAGTTGATACAACTGTCATCTTGGCGGTTGGCACCGCCGAAATGTCAGAGCGGGCTGTCAGTCAACACGCGCCCGCCATCGTTATAGGACGCTCTTAGGCGCTCCTATAACAGGCGACATTATTGACAAGTAAACGAGTAATATGTGAAACAGAAACAAGTGCTTGTATTGTGAACCTGATCCTGCATTCTTCATCCAGTAAACCGATGTCCTAAATACCCGAGGATAATATCAATATACATTGGTATTTCTTCCCATATTCGTTCCACATCTGGAACATATGGTTGCTATAAATTGCTTACACTCAGTTCTGGTGCCAATTATCCATTTTTCGCCCCAAAACATCTGCACCTAAAAGTTTACCTGGAAACATTCATCTGCCGACAATCCCCAGAGCAGTGGAATATTTTTAGGTAATTTGATAATAGTTGATTATCCAAACTGTCATCAACATCGTGGATACCACCTTGAATAATGCATGCAGAGACGTCACAGGCTGCCTCAAACCAACACCCATTTCAAAACTATACACCTTGGCTGGTATCGCACCACCAAACATAAGATGCAAAGTCATATGCGCCGAAGAAATGCGTAAGGCAATCAACCAACCGTCTCACTGCCTGTATAATCAGATACTCCCAATACCCAGACTGAAATGGCGAAGCAGCTTTCTGATCCACACAACCTCTCACATCCGGCCCTGAAAATGAGAGACTCCAGCTCTGGCGACAAGTCGAACCACAGGATTTCATTGTTCCAAAGGAAGGCCTGCCAACTGGCAAGAACCTTGCCTGGTGGACCTGGAAATCCCTGAACAGATTAAGAACCGGAGTAGGTAGAACAAAGGACAAGCTCGAGCGATGGGGAATCCTTCGGTAGGGAGAGCCACTATTGTGCGACGGCGGAGACCTGCAGACCGCCTCATACCTGAGATCCTGCTCTATGTGCCCAACAAGCTGCACACCTCAAGACCTAATGCTAGGCAACACACGGGCTATCGATGTTGCCAGGTACTGGGCAGAAATAATTTGACGTCGCTGACACGAAGAAGAAGAAGATTATCCAGACGCTTCTAGGCCTGGCCAATTCGGTCATAAGGAGTTGAGACGCTCCAATTAACGAAAGACGGTAAGCAACGCGTGGACACCTATTCATATTATGGTTTGCGTCCAATGTTGCTTAACGTCAGTCATCGAACAAGAACCTTGCTTACAGTGTGCTATAGTCATTATTCAAAACATCATTCTAATTTATTTTTAACCCTTTCGCATCGGTTGTCGATATATGCCGTCAAAGATTCCCCGACCGTTGACATCGGTTGACGTGATATATCGTTTTGCTACTTTCAGTGCTCATTGAGTGAATATATTGACATATTTAGTGTCATATTAATTCAGATTCAGAACTGGTGTGGACAGAGTAGAAATGTTGGACGTTTGATTTTGTGACAATAATGCCATGTTATTTGTGTGTCATCCATGATATACTTATTATATGGTTATTGTTGTCACAAATCCTAACTATTTACATAAGTATCCGACACTTGTTCTGAGTGTGAGGTCATTGACACTAAATGTGTGCATTTACATCGCCACACTTACGTTAGTACTTCAATAACGAATTAAAATTGTAATATATTTTGTAATGCCACTGAAGGAAAAAAAAGGTAAAGCATTTGCTTACTACACTAAAGATAGTGGGTTTGATACGCGATGTAAATAAAAATACACCTTAAGTTGGTTCAAAAGTAACCCTTCACACAAAAAAGGCAGTCATAGCCTATCAATTAAAATCGTCAATAGACGAAAGTCGTCCTTTGAACATCACCCATTCATAGTGAGTCTCCGTAAAAATGTATTTTGCGTGAATGTCGGATTCAACACTCCACGTCAAGCGCTTCTTCAAAATCATCTTGATAAAGACATCTTGAAAAATGGTAAGCGGCATAAAATCCATAGATTTGATTTTTTACAACACCATCTATCAGTATTCTACGTACTGACATCAGCACGATGTAGCCCTTGCTGACTGGTACCGAAAACCTCGATATACAATCTTTCGTCTCGTATTTCTGATCGCTTGTCGTACATTCATGTGTCCGCCATATTGTCATTTTGGACAGGTCCGCTTACGGGTGTGTTAGTTATAGACATGGCCACTGGAGCGCTGGGCGAGAGCCGCAGCGCCGGCGAGCCCATCACGCCAGTTATGTCCTGAAGGCCGAGAAGGTCGCATTACGGCTGGGCGGCATGTCATTCCGCCTAGGCCGGAAGCTTGTAAAACTTATCGTTAATATATGTCAATGCGCTTCTGAAAAAGTCTGTGTTATAAATCTGCTCCTAATCCTGCCATCACGCGACGGAGTAACACCTTTTTTTGAGAGAGAGCAGGATGTTAGTACAATAACTCCTAGGGCTACGGTTACGGTTGACCCAGTCCTTTGCAAAAAATTGTCCAGGCCTTGAAAGCGTCGGGGTAGTCATCTAATTGTCTTAAAAAATCCAATTAAAAAATCACACAAATTGCGAAATGCACTCCAAATTTGACTTGTCTCAGATCGCCTCGAGCACACCTTTGCTGTCTCTTCTTCTCCGCGAAGCTGCATTTCAGACAGATCGCGGGAGCGCCTTAAATGAAAATGTTTAACAAAATATTTTCTGATAAAAACATATAATTTTAAGCGTTCTGTTTAAATCTATGAATGAAATTTACTATTTCGTATTGCGTTCGTGTATTATTGGCATTTTAATAAATATTTAATTTCTTTCGCAAAATATATTCAATTAAATATCTGGCAACATCGATTTCGTATCTGTTATACAGCTTTTGGTCCAAGTAGGAGCAGTTATTTGAGAAATAATATACATTTATTAATGTGCTGAAAAATATGATCGTCATAAATCGCCGCCATCAAGTTCTGTCAGTTGCCATGGTTTTTGCTTAATCTCGACCAGCTTTGCATGTCGTGGCTTTACCGAATACACCGAGTATTGATGTCAAAGATTTTGATAATATAAAAAAAAAAAAATAGATTTGCTGTAGTGCAAAGGACATGTATCGGCCAGAAACTTCTTTGTTGCTTGATCGACTTTTAGATGAACGACTGCTTTGTCTGCCTCCTCAGTTCGTCATTCCTCACAAAGTCATCATAATCCTTGTATTCTATGCAGAAGATCATATGCTCCAGTTTGCAGAAAATATATATAATGATGAAGCTAAACTTTGAAATATGGTGTTTTATTGGCAAATGACAAGAAGAAGTCCTAGCACGGTCTGTGGCAATCATGCTTTCAGTTTCGCAGCACCAATGACCTGGAACTCGCTTCCTGAAAGCATAAAAGAAGTGAAAACGGAGGTATTCTTCAGAGGTAGACTTAAAGTACACCTTATTGCCTGAAGACAGGCAATAAATTGCTTTTGTAATGATAGTTTGGTCATAAAAAAACGCTCTATAAATTCTGATATAATAATAAGTACCTGCTAAAAACCTACTTGTTGTATCTGTGATGGATATATGCTCCAACTCGGGAATAGTTATGTTAGAGTAACACCAGTAAGAAGAGACTTTCCTCGAATTAAGGTAACCAGCTTAAGACCCTATATATACGGAGACATTTCTTAAGGAAGCTTACCTATAATAGCTACTCTCCTCTAGAATGATTAAATTGAGGAAGCCTCAGCTCTCGACTCACCTCAAATCTTTATAAGAAACGTCACTGTAAACGGGTGCTCAGTTAGTTACCTTAAGTAAAGGAATAACTGTTTGCACGAGTGTAAGTATCTGGAGGGAGCAAGCAGAGTATACAAAAAAAGGTTCACATAAAAGGATTTTAACCCAAATCATAAATAATAATTTCACATAAAATATGTTCAAGGGTTTTTTAAACTCTTAAACTATGAGGAAAAACAACAAAGGAGGGCCGTAAGCTGCGGTCTAAAATAAATTATCATCCATGACGGTTAAAACTGAAAAAAAAATATTAAAAAATGACCAAAAACACGTCAGTTTAAAATATATATAAAATATATTGTTCACGGTATAAATTTTAAGATTTGCTCACTTACAGATTATTAAAAAAAAATAAGGATGATGCGTGAATCTCGGGCTGTAGTCTATGCCGTTGGCGGATCAACATTCTACATGCAGCGCTTAGCCATATGCACCATGGTAAGCGTCGTAGAATTCCACAAACGAGACTTCAGAATTATCAGAAACTATCATCATCTGTCGGTATTCTCCTGTATGTGCTTACATAAAGAAATGGAATGTTTTATATGTTTGCCCCAAAAAACTAATACTTTGTACCTACTTTAGTGATTTTAAGTATTTTAATTAATTAATTTTATTATTTAAGCCCGGAATGTAATAAATATAATTTATTTAATTAATGAAATAGTTAAGGATATGCAATTTGTCCTAAATGATCTAAATACTATTTGCTACAATCTGTTGTTAACCCTTACGGCTCGATGGAATATAAATTATACTGTCAATTATAAAACTACTATTTGAAGCATAAATGTACTTATCTGGTCCATTTTCATATATCACATTGGTTCTTGTATGCTTTAGCTATCAGATGATGCATAAAAAACTATTGTAATAAAGTAGCAAAACGATATATCACGGCTACCGATGTCGATGTCAAAAGTAGGAGAATCTTACACGGCATATATCGGGTACCGATGCGAACAGGTTAAAACATGCTCAAAATATGAAACGTACTCGTATATAGGAAGTTTTTTTAGTAATTAAATATAAACATACAATTATACCTCAAGTTTTATACGCATCAGTTCATTCTGAAAAACTATCGGCAAAGGCGGAATGCGAACCACGAGCCTTGGAACCAACCGTTGCTCTTGTTCATTACCCTAATCCACATCTCCTGCCTGAACGGATGCGCGAAAATAAGTTGTATTTATACCATTGTTACCATCGTATAACGATAGATGTCTCTATAGTATATATTCAGACTATGCATATTTTTTTTATATAAATTCTTGATTTGATCATTAAACTACCTAAAACATTCGTTACCCGTGATGCCCTCTGGCAATCCCAATAAAAAACACATAAAAGCATAAGTGATACCGCATCAAACTGATATACAGCGTTTATTGAAGGCTTGAGTTTCAATGTTCCTCGGGCTATGTTGCAGGTATCACTTTAATTGGAATACCAAATTAACAGTTACCTGCCCAATTAGGCCAAAACCAACAATCTAATTAATGGTTACCTCCATAATAACCAATGGTTAAATCTTTCATTGATACATTAAACAAATAACTGAGATTTAAACGTACAATCAAAATTGATACGAGTGGAAAGAAAAAACAATCGTATTAAACTTTTGACGCCTTTTTGGTGGATTTGTTTATAGTTTTTAGCATCATCATCAGCCTGTATCCGTCCACTGTTGAACGAAAGCTTCCCGCATGAGTCTCCATCCTCTTTGATCCTCCGCCTTCCGCATCCAGGTCACTCCCGCTATTCTTATGTCGTTAGTCCATCTTGCAGGGGTCGGCCAATGCTTCGTTTGTCAGTTTTTGGGCGCCATTCCAATACTATTCTTTCCCATCGACTTTCGTCTCTTCGACAGATATGTCCTGCCCATTGCCACTTGAGTGTGCTTATTCGTTGGGTAGTAGCATTCACTACTTGAGTTCTTCTGCGTATTTCCTCGTTTCGGATTCTATCTTTTAGCGACACTCCAAGCTTGTATCTCTCTATAGCACGTTAGGTGACCTTTATTTTATGGGTAAGCCTTGCTGTTAGATTCCACGTCTCTACGCCATAAGTTAATACAGGGAGGATGCATTGGTTAAACGCCTTAGTTTTAAGACATTGCGGAATTTTCGCTTTAAAAATGTACTTTAGTTTTCCAAATGCTGCCCATCGCAGTTATATACGCCTGTCGATAGCTTAATATAGATATTTATTTTGGCCTGCATTTCTTTGTAAAGTAACTAATTCAAGACTTTGGCAGTACGTTCAATCAATTGGTAATAATAAATAATAAATATAAATTGTAATATATATATATGAAGGGTCCGCCATCTAACGTTTTTTTTTCAACTAGTGCTTATTTCGTGAATGGTAACATTTAGCTCATGTCTGATTTGACAGATAATTAGTTTTATTCTTCCGCTGAACGAATATGGTTGTTTATACGCTTGAACAACGCTGAGAAACATTGCGACATTACTTTGAAAATCAGGCCATTTTTCTTCGAAAATGAGCAAGGAGTGGCCGTTACAGTCAATGGCGATCGTTATCGGGCCATTTTTGTTCACAAAAATTGAAGAGGAGGATATTGACAACATTTGTTTTCAACAGAACGGCGCTACGTGCCACACAGCCGAAGCTAAACTCGATGATTTGCGCCCCATTTTCAAAAAAAAAAAGTTATTTGGCGGACTCGTTACAAATGACCGCATTGGCGAGATACCAAAATTTACAGCCGCAAAGAAAAATAAGGACGATACAGGCGCTTTGTAGTCGGTATTT
The DNA here is from genome assembly GCA_022606575.1 of Glossosoma conforme. Lineage (NCBI taxonomy): Eukaryota > Metazoa > Arthropoda > Insecta > Trichoptera > Glossosomatidae > Glossosoma > Glossosoma conforme. The sequence goes on along the minus strand of JAGTXR010000020.1, from coordinate 1,897,518 downwards.
TTTTTTTGATCGATTTAAGCTGAGTGTCCCAGATATTGCGAAAAAAAAAGCGGCAGACCACCGCTTTCAGCGACATCTACGCCTACGTATCTGAAACTCTCGAACCTATCAATAGTAACCATATTAGCAATTTATTCCATATTCGATATATCTCCTCCATATTTGAAAAACACATTAATTGCGTCATATTATTTGATGTCGCACCAGAGAAGGTCGCGTTACGGCCGGCGGCATGTCATTTCGCCTGGCCGGAAGCTTGTAAAGTTTTAACGTAAATGTATGTTAATGTTCTTCTGAAAAAGACTGTATTATCAATCTGCTCCCAATCCTGCCATCACGCGACCGAATAACACTTTTTTGAGAGAGAGGAGGATGTTATAATGTAGTTTTATTGGTGAAGGGATCACTCTCACACTAACCTGGGGTTAGTAGTTGCTCGGCGGAGAATTCGTCGTGGCTCTGATCCCTATCCAAATTGTTGGGTTCGATCCCATAAGTGGGTTGCCATAGCAGACGGCGTTAACGGTATTATAAAAAAACCTGGAACTGTGTATATATAATATATAGTAAGTGTACTCGTTTTCAGTGACCTCTATGCCGAGATATTTGAAACATCTCAACCCTTTCAATGCTTCTATCCGCAATTGAACACTTTTTAAAAATGCTGCCCATAGCATTTATATTGATGGAGTGAAGAGGGCAAGGTGGTTTGATTACAGTGTTCTGAAGCCCGGAGCAAGAATCCTCACGGTTCGACTACTGGTTTCATGTAATAAGCAGGCGGAGCAAAACCGTTATGGGAGTGATCTTTCCTAATGCCTTGGATTCTACATAAATATAACAGATTCATTTCGTCTTGCACCAATCCAAGAAATCAGAAAAACTAAGATTTATTTTTTCTTTTTATATCCGTTTCATATATGCTAACGTCCTCCTCTCTTTAAAAAAAGTTGTTATTCAATGGCGTGGTGGCAGGATGAGGAGCAGATTAATAACACAAAGACTTTTTCTGAAGCACATATATATTCCGATAACTTCCGGCCCAATTGGAATAACATACCGGGCCGGCCATAATGCGACCTTCTCGTGGTCGTCGGCACACACTCACTGCTGTGCGGCGCCGTGGTCGGTCACATCAGCGCCGCAAGTGGCGATCTATATAACTAATATCTCGTTAATTTAACGATGTCTGGGGATTAGGCATGAACAATTTCAACAAACAGAACTAAGTGGCAGTAATTTGTGGTGATATATACGTTCTATGGAATAAAAATAAGAAGAAATAAATAGTTTTCTGCGTGCCGTTTTTTTTTTTGGGTTATATAAAAATTTAATACTCCATATATATATGGACAGGTGTGAAATGGAGTGGCAATGCCACACTATACAAACACTTTGTCGCTTATCGCGTGTAGAGTGTAAGAGGCTGGTATTAAATTCTATGCCCGAAGCAAAAATCCTCCCAGTAGACTACCGGTTACGTGTAATATGCGGGCGGGGCAGAACCGTAATGGGCGGCGATGTTCCCTGAGGCTTGGGACGATCCTCCGCCTTACAGATTCATTCAATCCATCCTGTAATCACTGCTTCACCATACTATGTATGGAGTAATTTTCAAGTATATTTTTATTTAGACTTGAAATTAGATAGAAGGTTAAGTAAACGAGACATCCAGTGCACCAGTTGTCCCGTGCACCAAATTTCCCGTGCACCAGACGTCCAGTGAGCCACACGTCGTTACCGATGAGTCGTTGAACGAACTGTCTGTGAACGAAATGCGGCGGAACCACAATAAGGGCATAAATTGATGCAAAATGACAAAATTCGTGAGATCGCTAAGTGATAAGATTTATCGAATTTTACCGTTCATATTCATTTGAACCAATGCGTCCTCTCTGTATTAACTTAAGGCGCAGAGACGTGGAATCTAACAGCAAGTCTTACACAAAAAATAAAGGTCACCCAGCGTGCTACGGAAAGATCCATGCTAGGAGTGTCGCTAAAAGATAGAATCCGAAACGAGGAAATGCGCAGGAGAACTCAAGTAGTAGATGCTACGAATCGAATAGGCACACTCAAGTAGCGACGGTCTATGAGGAAGAAAGTGACCTGGATGCGGAAGGCGAAGGATCGAAGGGTATGGAGACTCATGCGGGAGGCTTACGTTCAACAGTGGTCGGATACAGGCTTATGATGATGATGATGATGAATAATTTGAAACGCCATTTTTTATTTAGAATAAGAATTAAATTCTTTTCTTCTTAGTTAAGAATTAAATTCTTTTCCAAACAACCTAAGTGTGTAAATAAAAAAATGCACATTTCACCACATACTCGTATTGAAATTTTTAAATTGATAAAAAATACATGGCATCAAAAATAAACGATTTTTCGATCGTTTAATAGACATTTCTTTCAATCTATCAACACAATAAAATGCGATTAACTCGATAATTGCGATCCGGCAACGTCATTAACGTCCCATTCGTAGACCTCATTAAAAAGTCATTAGAATTTAGACAGATGAGAGTCCCGAACATGCCCATAATGAGATATCACCCTGCAGGACAATAGGGTGACATGTGAATCATAACCAGAGGCGGATCAAGGTACTTTGCCGCCCGGGGCGCTATCAAAATTTAATGCCCTACACATATATTGTTTTTTTTAATGTGAAAAATAATTATCTGTTCAACAATCAGGGTACTCGCTGAAGCATCATGCTAATCGTCTAATCCTTAAAAAAATATTAAGCAATTTATTTAAAATATTCTAAAGTAGCACCAGAAATCTCTTGAAATCCCTGGACCCTTGCCTTGGAGTTGTCGAGAACCATATATGTTCCAATGTGAACCTTCGGGTGTAGAGATGTCTTGGGAATAGGCGTTGACAATGGGACAAGATAGAACTGAGTGGTGGCAATTTAGAGTGAAGTTATTTTATGATTGTAATTCTTGCATTTTTATTTTTGGTAATAGACAAACGATAGCTTAACAGTAGTAAGAGCAGTTCTCTTTCGATCACTAAAGTTAAGCAACATTGCACGCGGACCAAAATCCACGTGACGTTGGTGTTGTCAAGCTACCACTTTGCCACAAATGCCGCAGACCTCGATAGGGACGATAATTCTGCGCATTACTTGAGTCTGCAAGAGTGCAGACGCAAGTAATGACTCCTTACTGATGTCTGCCATTCTGCAGAATCCATTTCCCAACCTTACCATTTCCTTATCCATTCCTACGTATTTCGTGGTTAGCAACGTGTTGTAGTAAACTAACTTCGCAGCCTTAGACTGAGGTCTATTTGACATCTAACTGATGCGCCTAGAATCACGGGAAGGCCTTCAGCCATTCTCTAACAAGTAGCTTTTTGCGTGCGCTTAGTAACGGGTTCCCATCTGGGTCTCCAAAAACAGGACGGGACAGGGAAGATATTTTTTTTCACCAAGCGGGGGCCGATACTTAATTAACTTTTAAATATGCCATGAACACTACAACTTTTGAGTGTTTCTTCAAGACCTCACACTCTTGTCCTGGAAGTCATCGGAAAAGGTACATGTTTCCAAAACTTTCGGTTGAAGAAATATCTTGGTGCAAGTCTTGCAAGTACTGGCAGAACTTTGCGGAATCAATTTGTGGTGACCATATGCCCCAAACAGAACGAATACGAAAACGAAAAAAAATCATATTCTAAAAGTCATGTATTTGAAAATAGCATTTAAATGCCGCCCCTTAGAAGCGGCCGCCTGGTGTGGCCCACACCCTAATTACGCCACTGATAGAAACCCATTAACGAGTGTGGACTTGGCTGAATAGATTCCGATGTGTGTACAATCGGGTCACATGTCCCGGAGTAAATTAGAGCGTGGTGACACTATTTAAATTGGAAATTAATTATTCTGTATGGAGATTCTGTGGGGTGACTAGGCGTTTGTGATTTTTTACGGTAATTGCGTAGTGGCGAGTGTGTTTGATTAGATTTCTTAGGAACAGAGTTATTTTTTAATATGTAGTTCTAAATAACATTTTCTTAGAACTTAGTGTGAGATTTATTAAATTAGTTCTAGTAAAGGTGCATATCACTTAATGCTTGAATTATTTTAGAGACAGGGAAAAATCTGAATATTTAAATCCGTCATTATTAACATTATTACACCAAGAAGAGTGCTATGGTTCCTGTATCTTTCAACTATTGTTCTTTTCCAAAAGAAAACTCCATCAACATCCTTGAAGTATCAATTTCGAATAATGTCAAATATATATTACGAGTCAATTAAGTATAAAGCCGGTCACGCTTCCAAAAAACTAGGTGTATTATATAGATCACGTCGGTATTTCAACGATAAACGACTTCTTCTTATATATATAGGACAAATCTGACCTATCCTTGAATACGGCAGTCACCTTTTTAGTGGAGCCCCAAAATATCTTCTAAACTTAATTGACTCAGTTCAAAGAAGAACAATTCGTTTGATAAATAATGACACTCTTACGTCTACCTGCAATTAATGGATCACAGGCGTAAGATTGGTACACTTAGTCTTTTCTACCGTTATTACCACGGTCGCTGCTCTTTGGAACTTTAAGAAATTATTCCCCTGCGCCCCCCACAACCGACAAACTCGTCTTACACTTGCGGAACATCTATACACGGTTAATGTGTGTCGACCAAGAACTGGTACATTCCGAATCCCCTTCTTTAATGCTACCGGCAAGCTTTGGAATGCTCTTCCAGCGTCTGTGTTTCCTCCTTCTTACAATACAACGGAAATTAAAGAACTAATTCTTCACGTACTAGAGAAAAAAAAATGTATTCAAAACCTAATGAATAAAATAATAAGTATAATAAATATGAGACCCAGTGAATTGTGAATAATTCAGTAAAGTATTATATATATAATTATATCGTGTATTTATCCCGATTATTCTGGGTGCAGGAATAGGAATACATGATATATGCAGTTTAATTATTTTTTAAGGGGTTTGCGTCTCGGATGATCGGGTCGGTCTATTTTGACATCTCGCCAAGTTGGTTTCTATAACGGCAACAACAAAAAAAGTCTGTTCGAAAAACTTCCATAAATCATCGTCTGGGAACAGCGCCGGCCCATGGAATTATATGAACATTAACGAACTTAAAAATTCAAATTCGAAAAATATTATCTTTTTACGGGTCTTCTATGAGCAACTTCGTTCAGACGTAACCAATCAGAATGTCTTTATTAAACATTGAAATTAAATATTTAAAAATGATTTCTTTCTATTTTGTCGAGTTTGTATTGTTCTTTAATTTGCATCACACAATTCAGATATAGTGTTTTTTTATGCCTTTATGCCTCGGTTTAAAATTCTAAATTCTCTACTAAATTCACTTCAATCTTTCTAAATACATTTTATTCTAAAAATCATCAATCTTGCACTCATGTTTAATATTACAATTGATATCAGCATGATATGGCACTTGCAGGCTGGTGACGAAAACCTCGATATGCGATATTTCGTCTTTAATTTTTATCCGCTCGTCGGACACGTATGTGTTGTCATGTTGTAATTAATTGACAGGCCGTTAACAGGACTAGTGCTATAGATCGCTACTTGCGGCGCTGGGTGTCACCGGCTAAGAGCGCTCGGTCACCAGCCATCAGTCTGTGCCTGCTCGAGGCGTTAACGACACGTCATTCCTCGAGCAGACCGAAAGTTTGTCAAACTTTAAATTAAATATATGTGCCTCTGAAAAAGTGTGTTGCTCATGTACCTCTCATCTGTCCACAACGTGTTCTAATAACGATCCCGGCGACGTGAAGTAGTCTCTTTTCTTAAGTAAAAGGGATGTTACAATCTAATTTTCATGTAATGAATCTAAGATAATTGATTATAATAATTATTTTAAAGACTTCAGGATGTTTAATACAACACAGTTATGTTCAAAATAACATTTTGAACAGTCAGTAAGTTTTGAATACATGTTTCTTTTTGCGTCTTAAGATTTAGCTCCTCTGGCATCGCTTTTCCCATGGGCTGGATGGGCTGAAGCGCATAACTCAGGTAGGCGGACAAGTGGTAGTCCAACGACACGCCCAACACCAGGTATCATTCCGCCCACCACCAGCAAGCCGCCTCCAAGCAGCAGGATGGGTCCTCTTCAGTATGTGAAGAACGAAGAAAAAAATGGTAGATATATACTCGTACAAGAGGATGTTCCAACCATCGTTGTAATGAGCATTACTATTTAACAATTGATACACTTACAAATGCAGGGCAAACATCATCTTTTATGACAATTCTCTCATCTTAAAAAAATGTAGAAAAAATATATATATGCGTGTTGTACCCTGCAAGTTACACACAAGGTTAGATTATACGCCTGACAAATAGTTGAAGAACGTAGGAGCCTATTCCATGTCAGCCTCGTTAACCGCGCGTGTAGCCTTGACGATTTCTTTGATGCAGTTTAACAGCAAGGGACCGTCTAAGAACTAAGCAGCAGTTCAGGAAAATCCTCCCAATAAATGGTAGAGACTCCCAGGCGACAACACAGAATGCGTCTCCTATTCTCATGGATGATGCACTCCATGAGAGAGTGTCTCACTGTCTGTTGTATGCCTGGATCACATGGACATGCGTCGCAAGAAGAGAGGCCAAATCTTTTTAGGAATTCTCTGAAAATTCCGTGTCCGGTAAACGCCTGCGTGAGATAAAAGTGTTTTTCCACGTTAATAAGTGTTTGATGGATGGAAATAAATACTTGGTTATTCCTCTGGAAGTTAATTCTTGATATGCGGTATTCCAAGCAGTTAGCAAATCACGTATTAACTTGTTCAAGGCGTAGCAGAGAGGATTAATACTCGTATGTATGTATTAAGAAGTAGGGATACGAGATGTCATATAAGATACTCGTATGTTGCTATGGATATTTATTATGTATTTGGATGGGGAATAAAATTTGAAAAGGTTATCGCCTTTTGCTTATCACGTGTCGTTTGCTAGGTTGAATCGCCCAAATACCCAAATGGTCCAGACCTCAGCAGCGTCGTTCTTATCGTCCGATTTCTTTGAAAAATCACTCAAAATATCCTTCTAATATTGCTGCCATCTCATGAATCTTGTACGCATAGGATTGGATTGCCCCGAAAGAGGACCTAGCCCCTGGACACGACCAGGGGTGGAATATATGGAGGTCCCTTAACAAACTTCGGACCGGAGTATGCAAGACGAGGACACAAATAAAAACTTGGCAGTTTTACAGCGGACTGACTGAATGTGACTGCGGCGTGGAGCAGACCCTGTCACACCTTCTGGAGTGTACGATGTACCCAAGAAGACCTGATGATGACCGGGAGTAATGCCATTAACGTCGCCCATTTCTGGGCAGACAGGATCTGACCCTGTTGTTTCCGACACGATTATATATATGAAGTATCTGAACTTCTGCTCTGTATGTCATTTAGAATCATATATACTCATACGACATGCGTATACTGGATTGGACTTTACCCGCCTCACACCCGCATCACACCGGTGGACAATTAAGTATTCTTGATGATGCTTATTCAGATTATGATTAGTCAGCAACTGATAAGTTCAGTGGGAGTCCCATCTGAACAATTGTGGCCACTGCACATAAGTCCGAAGACTGTGAAAACTGATTATCGGCCATTTTTCATGAGCATATGCTGCAAATCTTCTTTAGCCTCGCCATTTCCCATCATTCAGGGCCGGCTCTTCTTGTGCACATTCGCCATGTCTGTCTGTCCTGCGTTGCATTCTCGGTCAAACCCAGAGTTTTCAGATCCTTGTTTACAGTTGCAGTTCAGGTTGCCGGTGGTATTCCAGGTCTTCTTCTTGGCGTGGGTATGTTGAGGGCTCTCTTCACCATGTAGTCCTCATCTCTCCGTTTGCTAACTTTGCCGTAACATATGCTGCAGATAAGTTACATATCTAGAATGAAAAAAGAAAGGAATGGATTTTTATTGATTATGTATGTTTTTTAAATGTATTTTTTTGTATTAATTAATGTGCACCCTCTGCAACTCCTTCATTCGCTACCCAATGCAGGGCGTCTCCTCAGCGAGCTACACGTCTGGTGGGTTTAAAAAATGAGCAAGAAGCATATACGGGGCGTATGATGGAGTATCCCCGTAGACCGCTGGCGAGCCCGCAACGCGTAGCCACCCCAGTAATTATAGACTACCGGGACCAGGGCGGGGCAGAGCGTTGCTCGTTGCCAGCAAAAAAGTGCGGTGACCAGGCATTCAAAATATACTCAACACAGAACAATAAACTGCATTATATTTGAGAGTAAATCAAAAACTGAATACATTGATATCGGCATGATATGGCCCTTGCTGACTGGTACCGAAAACCTCGATATACAATCTCTCGTCGTACATGTATGTGTCGCCATATTGACATGTTGGACAAGTCCGGTCACGGGAGTTAGTTATAGATATCGCCAATTGCGGCGCTGGGTGTCACCGACCACGGCGCGCAGCCAGTCAGTCGTAAGCCGACTGCGGCGAGATCGCATTGTTGTTGGTGCGGCCTGAATGCTGTGAGTAGGTCCGGGCCAGAAGTTTGTAAAGTTATCGAAATATATATATATATTTCAACGTGCTTGAGAAAAAGTCTTTGTGTTGTTAATCTGCATCCTGCCACCACGCGATTGAATATCTACTTTTTTTAGAGAGGAGGATGTTACTATCAATTCTCAATTCCTTTATTCCGTCAACTCATCATTCTTTAGTCACTAAAATCTTTAAACTACTAACATCCTCCTCTCTCAAGGTGTTATTCCGTCGCGTGAGGGCATGATGAGGAGCAGGTCAGCAAAACAAAGACTTGACAAGCTTCCGGCCAGACGAATGACATGCCGCCAACCGTAGTGCGACCTTCTCGGCCGTCCGCACACAACTGCCACGCTCGTGATCGGGCCCTCACCCGCGCCACGAGTGGCGGTGTATATAACTAGTCCCAAATGACAATATGGCGAACACGTTCATGTACGTCAAGCGAACAGAAATCAGAGACGAAAGATTGTATATCCAGGTTTTCGGTACCAGCCAGCAAGGTCTACATTATGCTGATTTCACTAGTCATATCTTATGTCTTAATATACCCACGAAGACTGGATCCTTTAAACATCACCCAGCAGCCCGTATCAGATTCTTCGCAATGTACTTACTGTCTAGATCCCGAAGTACTGGCATGCTGCATTTAGCCAGTGCATCGGAACGGCATAATGACCTCACGCTTCATTATTTTAATTTTCGGCGCATGCGCACATGTATGATGCATCATACGAGTATTAATCAACCGCTTAAAAAAAAACACGATTACATATAATATAGACAAAAAATATTATTTTGTAATAAAAACAGCATCGATATTACAAATGACTTCATTGAATTTTGATGCATGGTTGAAAGCTAGACCAACAACAATACTATATTGAAATAAAGTTTTTTATTCGATCACCGTAGTGAAGCAACACTAAGCGTGGATTGTAATTGGATATACTACCTAGTTAAAATACCAGTGACATCAGCCCTTGCCGCTGGTACCGAAAACCTCGATAATCTTTCATCTCTTATTTTCGTTCGCTCATCGGACACGCATGTGTTGTCATTTTGTAATGCCGTCAGGAGGAACAGTTATATAGATCGTCACTTGCGGCGCTGGGTGTCACCGACCATGGTGCCCGGTGCAGTCAGTTGAGTGCCGACCGCGAAAAGGTCGTATCATGGCCGGCCTGACATGTTATTCCGCCAGGGCCGGAAGCTTGTAAGATTTATCGTGAATATATATGTGCTTCTGAAAAAGTCTGTGTTTTTAATCTGCTCTTCATCCTGCCACCACGCAATTTACGATTACGAAAGGATTTTACAAGTTTTACATTTTACCAGTGTACTTAAAACAAACATGCATTCGCACTTTACATCCTTGTTTTTTTCGATTTTTTATGTACAAGGAAAATGCAGCGTCCAGCCTCCCTGGCTAAGCGTCATTGATTGCACAGGTCTTGACCGGCTGTGCTCTCCTCAATGCGATTACATAAAAAAAACACGTTGTTAAGAACGACGAAGATTTCATGATAGATGTTGTATGCAGGAAGGCAACAATCTGTAAGTATTGATTTGCAGAGGATGAAGTCTATGACGACATCGAAGAACTCTTAGAGAAGTATGTTTCAATCTCATGGCATGTGTTTTTTTGTCCTGCAGTCTCTATGTCTGTATAACGTTCTGCTGTATAGGAGTGCATATTGCTCGGTGTGCTTAAAGTCTGTCGAACAAAAAATGGTCCAGCAGAGATCTCTCGGAGGTCCAGCATCGATTACGTGCATTATGGGGGACGGTAATGGCGGACAGACAGATTATTTCATCGAACCTAATCGGTTACAATTTTCCAAATCGACGCGACCGTTTTGCCGTACGATTTTGAGGTGCACCGGGGCTCAAAAATATGAAACACTTTAAAATATGTTGATCGTAACAACATTCACATTTTTTTTTTCAATCTAATGTGTATTCTAAGACTATCAATCTATCTTTATAGTTCATCATCAGCCTGTATCCGTCCACTGTTGAACGTAAGCCTCCCGCTTGAGTCTCCATCCTCTTCAATCCTCCGCCTTCCACATCCAGGTCACTGCTGCTATTATTATATATTCTTATGCCGTCAATCTTGCAGGGGGTCGGCCAACGCTTCGTTTGCAAGTTCTTGGGTGCCATTCCAATACTTTTCTTCCCCATCGACCGTCGTCTCTTCGACAGATTTGTCCTGCCCTTTGCCACTTGGTGTGCCTATTCGTTGGGCAGCATCCACTACTTGAGTTCTTCTGGTTATTTCCTCGTTTCGGATTTTATCTTTTAGCGACACCCCGAGCACGGATCTCTCCATAGCACTCCACACCACAGATAAGACATTAGAATTACTATCACCATCTGTCAGTATTCTCCTGTATGTGCTTACAAATAAAAAAAAAATACTTACAATAATAGTCACTTTCACCAAATAAAATCTGTAGCATTTTATTACCAAATACAAATATTTAAGTAGTTTAGTTCAAGAATTCTTTGGTCACTATGACTAGGCTAAATTAAAATAGCACATTTTCTAAATCCACAGTAATCCGCAATGGGAATTAAAAAGCTGAATGTAATGGTTAATTTCTTCTTCTTTATATAATAATTGATTATATGTTTCATCATATAGATTGGTTCCTTTATGTAATACGTAATTTCTAATCTCACTTAAAAATCTAATTTAAAAGCACAATAAAGTGTTATATACTTACAAAAGTATATCCACTACCAACCTACATATAACATTTAGATTTGTATGTTGTTTTTTTTTATGTAAACACATACACGAGAATACCGACGGCCGAGAAATCTCTACTTCGTAGTATCAATCCGGTGGATTGATTTGCAGCAACAGAATCTTGCATCTCGATCTCCAAGCAATCATTTTTTTGCTGATACATGGGATGTCTTTTAGACCTTTAATGTGGTATTTTCCCCTTTATTTCCACATCCTAATGCCGTTGACCATAAAGGTTCATCCGCCTTAGGAGAGCATTTACTCCCTCCAGGACAATAGAGTGCCCTAACCAGGACCTGATGAGGTTAGCTGGGTGTTAGCTTATTCCGGCCAACATTCGAGAAATCTCACCTGTGGATTATTTGATTCTTGTTATTTTTAAGCATGGCTAAGCACTGCGTTTGTAGTGTTAAATAGCATTTTTAACGAAATCGGATGATTAGCTCGATGCTCTCGAAGCTGAAAACATTTGTTCATTATAAATGATAATAAAATTATTTTTATTGTTATTAAAATAAAATCGGGAATATACTCAGTGGAGCTCAGATGAAAACCGTCTAAGATGGTATGGGCATGTGACATGGAGAGATGAGGACCACATAGTGAAGAGAGCCCTCAACTGAGAAGAAGACCTGGAAGACCACAGGCAACCTAGACTGCAACTGTAAACAAGGATCTGAAAACTCTGGGTTTGACCGAGAATGCAACGCAGGACAGACAGACATGGCAAATGATCACAAGGAGAGCCGACCCCAGATGATGGGAAATGGCGACGCTAAAGAAGACTCAGTGGAGCTCATGCAAGCTGAGCTAACATAATGGATGGAGCTGATGGAGGATGAGGCGAAGACCATAGTGGCTGACAAAGCATTATGACGGCAGTTTGTGACGGCCATATGCCCCATCAAGAAGAGCGGAAATAGTACGATGATGATGTTTAAAATTACTTTTTGATTTCAATAATCATTCTTTATAATTTCGTAGATTTTCACGGCAAGATTTTGTATTGTGGCTTTTCGGCTTAGCCGTGTGTGGCGACTTTCTCTGTAACAATATTTCGACCGCCATTGCGAGGGTTATCATCAGCGTTGACGATTTTGTGACGAGTTGATAACTTGAGGCAGTACCGGCTTTAGACCCTGCGGCGCCCTAGGTCAATTTTATTTCTGGCGCCCCATAGTGTATTCATTTTTAAAAATCTAAGCAAGATTCGTTTCACTCGGCGTCCCCAGCTTATTCGACGCCCTGGGGCACCGACTCACTTCGCCACCCCCTACAACCGGCACTGTCTTGAGGTAATTTAGCCGTCAGCCCAAGCTACCTTTCTAAGAGTCATGTAGTATGTTCTAAGAAGCATATGAAGCCTGCAATAGCGGTCGAAATATTGGTATAGAGAAATTCAACACACACGGCTAACCCCAAAAGCTACAATACCTAATAATTCAATTTTTAAGCTTGTGAATATCTTTAGTAAATAACTAAATATTTTTATTTAAAGGCTTATATTTTTTGGGTCGCAGTGTATCCCAAACTTTTTTGGTCCAAGTGACCCCAAAATGCTTAGGTGGACCTCGCCTATTATATAATTAGTATCGACTGACTTTTAAGAAAAAAAAAACTCCACAAATTATTATAATACCGTAAACGCCGTCTGTTTGGGCTACCCACTTATGAGATCGAACCCAGCAATTTAGATAGGGATCAGAGCCACGACGGATGCTCCGTCGGGCACCTAATAACCCGGGTTAGTGTGAGAGTGATCCCTTTATCAATAAAACTACGGCCATATGACGCCATCGATGTTTCTTAAAAAAATAAAGGAGATGTACCGAATGTGGCATAAGATCCTGAGATGTTGCTCAAATTACTTTTTACAGGGTCGAGAATTTCAGATATATCGGCGTACATGTCACTGAGAACAGTGATCTGCAGACGGAGCTCAGTTATCGCTTCGGGAACGGTAGAGCGTCTTTTAATTCCATGCGCAATATCTGCGATTTGTAGTAACATCCTCGTCTCTCTCAAAAAAGGGTGTTAGTCCGTCGCGCGAGGGCATGATGAGGAGCAGTGCAGCAAAACAAAGACTTTTTCAAAAGCACATTGACATATATTTACGTTAAGACTTTACAAGCTTCTGGCCAGGCGGAATGACATGCCGCCGGCCGTAACGCGACCTTCTCGGCCGTCAGGACCCAACTGACTCGTACGGCCCGTGGTCGGTCACCAGCGCCGTTTGTGGCAAAAACTGTCTAACTCATACACCCGTGATTGGACTTGTCCAAGATGCCGATATGGCAATACATAAATGTACGACAAGTGAACAGAAATAAGAGACGAAAGATTGTATATCGAGGTTTTCGGTACCAGTCAGCAAGGGCTATATCATGCTGATATCAGTAGCTTTACAAAAAGCAAGTAACGTCTTTACAGCTCATGTATCATCCAAATTTTTTATGGCTATGAATTTCAGCAAAAAAGCCAATGCAGCCGTATGCTGGATTTTAAAAACAGTGCCTGATTAGAGCACTAGGATTAAGATAGTATGACTTCGTGAGGAATGGCGATATAAGGGCGCGGATAAGGCAGCATTCCATATTAGAGTATTCAGAAATCCTGATATTTTGTTAGAAATCGGTTTGTTTGTCCCTGACAATTATTTAAGGATACACAGATTGTTTGTTCTTCCTAGAGGAAATACTAGCCTGCCAGAGTCCATGCCTCTTGGGAGAGTGATCAGACTGTTTAACCATATCGCCTCGATTATTTTTATATTCCACTCGAGAGGAACCCTGTTTCGACATGAGCTCCACGAATTTATTTATCAAAGTAATTTCGTGGAGTGTTTTGTTTAGCGAGCTTTGGGACTTTTTAATAATTGTTGTTAATAATCATAAATACCTATATTTATAAATTGTTTATATTTTATCTTATTTCGGGATCGTATTAAATATATTTGTATTTGTAATGTTTCTGCAAGAAAGAAATAAATAAAATTAAATCATTAGAGTCGGTCAAGAAATAAAGGTGGACCTGACTGGTACTCGTACTTTGGATGCCGCAGGAGAGCATAAACAACAACAGTATTTTCTCCCCCGGGTTCAATCTGTCCTGGAAGACCGTTGGAAATTATACATAGAATATACTCTCGGGAGGCATAGTTGATATGCAATGAGGCGAGGACGAAAATTCCGCAATGTCTTAAAACTAAGGCGCTTAACCAATGCATCCTCCCTGTATTAAATTATGGCGCAGAGACGTGGAATGTGACAGCAAGTCTTACCCATAAAATAAAGATCACCCAGCGTGCTATGGAGAGATCCATGCTCGGAGTGTCACTAAAAGATAGAATCCGAAACGAGGATATACGCAGAAGAACTCAAGTATTGGATGTGACCCAACGAATAGGCACACTCAAGTGGCAATGGGCAGGACATATCTGTCGAAGAGACGACGATCGATGGGGAAGAAAAGCATTGGAATGGCGCCCAAGAACTGGCAAACGAAGCATTGGCCGACCCCCTGCAAGATGTACTGAATACGACATAAGAAGAATAGCAGGAGTGACCTGGATGCGGAAGGGGGAGGATCGTAGAGGATGGAGACTCATGCGGGAGGCTTACGTTCAACAGTGAACGGATACATGATGATGATGATGAGGCGAGGACCATGTTGGCTGTCAGAGCTTCATGGCAGCTGCCCATGACAACCATATGATCCAGTTTGGGAAGACCACATGAAAATTGAAGTGATTTCTTCACAGTGTATATGGCTCTTGTTATTATGTGATGGCTCAACGCTATACTCGTACATCTATCCGATTACGTCATTAGACGACTGCTTGCGTGGTGATTCTTGAGACGACAGAGTAAATAGTCCACCGCTTGTAAAGTGCCCACTTACCGGGATTCGAACCCAGTAATTTGGATCGAGAACAAGACACGACGGGTGCGGGTCTCGTATCTGACCCCGTGAACTGGAGTTCATGCGTAGGGTCTGCTCTGCGTCACGTCTGCGGTAATAGACACCCATCTAGGTAGCGCAATTTATGATTTTCAAGGACGTGGTATATCGATTAACGCGCCATACCATGTTTAAAAACACAGGTTCTCTTTCGATCACGCAAGTAAAGCAACATTGGGCGCGTATGGTACTTGGAAGGTGACTGCTCGAGTACATGCAAAATATTGTAGATGAACTGAAGTCGTATGGAAAACATCAAACGTTATAATTCGATCTTCTTAAATATGCTAACATCATCCTCTCTAAGTTAGTTATTGAATTGCGTGGTGGCAGGATGAGGAGCAGATGGACAACACACAGACTTTTTCAGAAGCACATATATATTTTCTGTAAACTTTACAAACTTCTGGCCTGGGTGAAATAACATAATACGACCTTTTCGCGGTCGGCACTCAACTGACATCCATGGAAAACATATTTAATTCCAACTACAATATGAAGATAAACAGCACAAAAACCAAAGTCATGAGAGTAAGCCGCAATGAGCAGCAGAAAATTAACATATCAATGCTAGGAGTACCCCTAAAAGATGCAAAAGAATTTGTATACCTTGGAAGTACAATCACCTGGGATGGCAGAACAAAAAGAGAAGTCAACAGTCGAATACATCAAGCAAGGCTAGCTTTCAATAAAAAAGCCAAAATTCTTGAGTCAAAGAATATTTCTTTAGGGCTCCGCAAGCAACTTGCCAAAACACTTGTTTGGAGCATCTTAATGTACGGCTGTGAGACATGGTGCTTATCTGAAAGTGATAAAAAAAGACTAGAGGCCTTTGAGATGTGGTCGTACAGAAGAATTCTCGGAATTTCCTGGAGAGACCACGTCACGAACAATGAGGTTCTCAGAATAATCAAGGAAGATAGGCAACTAATAAGAACCATCTCAGAGAGGCGAGCCCGATGGATTGGTCACATCATGCGCCACGATGGTCTCCTTCACGATATTGTGGAGGGGATGGTTGGGGGTAGAAACTGTAGAGGGCGCCCTAGACGGGAGTATTTGCATCAAGTATTCGAGGACATGAACTGTAGCGCTTATGCTGAGCTGAAAAGGGTTGCGGAGGACCGAGAGGAATGGAGATCGAGATGCAAGACTCTGTTGCTGCAAACCAATCCACCGGATTGATACTACGAAGAAGAAGACACAACTGACTGGGCACCGGGCGCCGTGGTCGTTGACACCCAGCGCCGCAAGATGCAATCTATATAACTAACGTCACACTCGTGACCGGACTTGTCCAAAATGCCAATATGGCCAATATGCTTCTATTATCAGCGGATATTGCAAGAATTTAGTACAGTTTTTTGTACGGCGAAACATTTTTTTAAGTAGAATACATTTGCCGGTCGTTTTTCCCCACTTACCGGATATCCAATATAATGCGTCTCCGATCAGAGCCCGCCCAATTATCCGCGCATAACATAATGCATCGACTATCGACTCTTAACTGCTTATGACTTCCTGTGCAAACCTGGGCTTGGTGGTCCAAAAAAATATTGATGCAGACGCACGCTAACTTTTAAAAAAATTAAAAAGTAAAAAAATATACGTAATAATAATAATAAACATAGCAACAAAAGCCGATGCAGCCATATATTGGGTTTCTTAACAGATGTCTTCGTAGAATACTGGGAGAACGATGGCCTGACATTGCGGAAAAGACGAGGTGAGAGATTAGACAAGGCAGCTTTCTATACTACACTGGTTTACAGGCGAAGGTGGACCTGGTTGGTATGTATACTAAAGATGCTGCAGGAGAGCAAAAACTGAAGCTACCTTTTCTTCAAACAGAAAATCTTGGGTCGTCCTGGAAGGCGTCGGGAAGTATACATGAATGTACTCAGTGGAACTGATGATCTGAACAGTGAGGCAGAGCTGAAATAGGATAATGCGAAGACTATGGTGGATTTTTTTGAGCAGAAGAATGTGTGTGTAGTTTTTAGGATTTAGAAAATATTGGGATTGAAATTGTTTCTAACCACTGAATTTGAAACGAAAGAACATTTTTGATAATGCTCTCGATCCACGCTTAAACACCGGTGATGTTGCCACGTCTGCCGGTAATTCCCCATTAAATGTTCCAATTACGACGGAAACAAAACAAAAAAATATCAACCATTATTATAGAATAGACTAAAGTAAAAAAATGCGCCCGGGGGCCATTACAAAATATAATATTTATTATTATTTAGTACTAAACGGCCTGCGGTAGCTTTTTGGATGGTCAAAACAATTACTACGGGAAATCGTTCTATACAAACTGAGAACTAAAAATCGATTAATTGTTACGGAGATCCGCTTCGGTCCCCGAATATTCTAAAAAAAAAATGTTTAATTTTGAAATTGTTCGAAAAATAATTTAGTTTTTGAAAAACAGACGACTTAGCCGCATAATCATTCTTCTTCGTAGTATCAATCCGGTAGATTGGTTTGCAGCAACAAAATCTTGCATCTCGATCTGCACTCTTCTCGGCCCTCTGCAATCCTCTTTGGTTCAGCATAAGAGCTACAACTCATGTCCTCGAACACGTCCTCTTCTACCCTCAACCATCCCTTCCACAATGTCGTAAATAAGACCATCGTGGCGTATGATGCGACCGATCCATCGCCGGCTCGCCTCTCTGAGATGGTTCTTAATGGGTGCTTATCTTCCTTGATTATCTTGAAAACCTCATTGTTCGTGACGCGATCTCTACAGGAAATTCCTAGAATTCTTCTGTATTGCCACATCTCAAGGGCGTCTTTTTTTTATCACTTTCAGATAAACACCAAGTCTCACAGCCGTACATCAAGATGCTCCAAACAAATGTTTTGGCAAGTTGCTTTCGGAGCCTGAATTAATATTCTTTGACTCTAGAAGATTTTTTGCTTTTTTATTGAACGCTAGCCTTGTTTGATGTATGCGACTGTTGACTTCTCCTTTTGTTCTGCCATCCCAGGTGATCATACTTCCAAGGTAAACAAACACTTTTGCATCTTTTAGCGGTACTCCTAGCATTGATATGCTAATTTTCTGCTGCTCATTGCGGCTTACTCTCATGACTTTGGTTTTCGTGCTGATGGAATATGAAGTTTGTAATTATTTGAAACGCCTACGATGGAAACGATCAATAATACTTTTTCGTAATGTTGAGTCGCTCCTTTTAACCAAATGGTCCAGGTCTCGGTACCGATGTCTAATCAATCGATCTTCTTAAAAATGCAATTCACAAATCAACCAAAAATATGCCTCGGATATTACAGCAGCCATCTTTACTTCGGACTTCTGTCCTGGAGGTCGTCAAAGACCATATATATTCACAGGTGGACCTTCAGGTGGAGGGATGTCTTGGGATAAGTAACGGACAATAGCAACTGACATAACTGATTGACATCAATTTGTGGTGAAAATATTTTTCAGATATGGAACATATATGAGAAGTGAAATTTATTTTTCATTAAAAATGGAATCACTCTTCGAACAACGTAATATACAATATTATTATTATTTAACCCTTTCGTTACGGCTCGGTGGAATACAAATACGATTTTTTCAAATCATTTTTTTTGTTTAAAACTAGTATTTGAAACATAAATGTACTTATATGACCTATTTTCATAAATCGCATTGGTTCTTCTATCTTTTAGCTATCATATGATGCATAAAAAACTATTATATTTAACAAACGTTGACACATGTGGTTTACAGAAAAATCGCTCCTGTGACGAAACCTAACGATATTTATTTACATGCTTTACAGATTCCTGTAAAGAATACATGTAGGTTAATAAAGGGAATGACTGCACTTCCAATTTCCTACTGTAGATATCACAATGAGTACTTAAAATAGCAAAACGATATATCACGTCAATCGATGTCAACGTTCGGAGAATCTTTGACGACATATGCCGACAACCGATGCGAAATGGTTAAAATAATACAATTATAGACGTACAATACGTGTGCACACTAATCCATTGATATTTGACAATGAGAGCCCGGGAGCTTCGAAAGCTAATTTCGCACACAAACACTATCCGAACGAGCGCATCATCGGGGAGATTTCAATATTGGGGAGATACAGGCGCGACGATGAAGATTATCTCGAAACGCATTAAAAATAAGCGGTGAGGGGTGGATTCTATGGCTGTCGACCATCAGGATAATTGCCGGTTGCGGAGTTCAATTTCCGCCCTTTGCCAAAGGTGAGCATCGTGGCTGAGGTCCTGCTAAGGAACGATAATAATTATAATAACTTTTCGTGATGACCACACTTTTGGAAAACATTAAATCATTTTTTTTTTTTAAATTTAAATCGAACATTTATCATACATTAAAGATAACCTACAATAACAACAATAACACACTGCAAGCGCGGTTCTCGTTAGATCGCCGAAGTTGATATTAGATGTGGCTCAAACATGTATTTATGTATATAAAAAATAAATAAGATCAAAAATGAATAGTAAAATAGTAAATAGTACAATGAATAGATATTTCATTTCGCCCTCGTCAACTGCGCGCATTATCCTTACGATATCCTTGATGTAGTTCAACAGCAAGGAACCGTCAGAACTAAACAGTAACTAAGGAAGGTCTCAACTTGTATGGGCTATCGCCTGTTGTTTACCGCGTGTCGTTGGTTGGGTTAAGCCGTCTCTAAGCATGTCGTCTCGCCTACCGGAACTCCGCCGAGAATATTATACGTATAATTCCTGACGGATGAGAATAAGACGGCTTGACAGTAAGGTAGCTGTAGTATCTAAAACATATTTTTGTACGTTTATTAATCAACATTTAAAAAATATTATTACATATTATCCTGTCGATATCTTTGATTTAGTTCAACAGCAAGAAACCGTTAGAACTAAATAACAACTTAGGAATGTCTTAACTTGTATGGGTTATCTCTTGTTGTTTATTGCGTGTCGTTGGTTAGGTTGAGCTGTCTCTTCACTTGGAAATGTCATTTGTCCCATGCGATGAATCTTAGAATACCGGATTTCCGCCGACAATATTATACGTATAATTCTCGACAGATAAGAACTAGATGGTTTGACAGTAAGGTAGCTGTAGTATATGAAACATATTTGTATATTTATATATACTATGCGTCGAAGAGACGACGGTCGATGGGCAAGAAAAGTATTGGAATGGCGCCCAAAACTGGCAAATGAAGAATTGGCTGACCCCCTGCAAGATGGACTGACGACATAAAAAGAATAGCGGGAGTGACCTGGATGTGGAAGGCGGAGGATCGAAGAGGATGGAGACTCATGTAGGAGGCTTACGTTCAACAGTGGACGGATACCGGCTGATGATGATGATGATGAATAACATACTAAAAATATATTCTTACATAAAATGTCTCGTTATTTTTTAATTACATTATATGTGTTAGTATCGTCTATTTACGTAAGTTAATTTTATTTATGCCTTCTCGAATTGGAACATTGTTCGAAAATTCAATGTAATTAATGCCTCCAAATAAATGTCACGTTAATAACGTAATTGTTTAAAAAAATCTTTTGATGCTAAAAATAAAAATAGCTACAAAGAGACCAATTACGACAAGCATTTATACGGCAGCGAAATAATCCAAAAATAAATATATTTTTTGTGTACAAAAATAAAATTTCTATCGAAATATGCTGACCCCACGTGGCACGTGTTTTGGGCACGTGGACTCGCGTGTCGCATGGCACCTAAAGTATATTAATGGCACCTCGAATACTTTAATAGCACATCTCACTTAAAAATACACAATAGCACATATCACCGCAAAGTCTTCTTATATTTACTATACCAAATGCTTCAAAAATGTCAAAAAGTTCTACTGTTTGTAAGCTATGAAATGAGTTGTAAATTTTTAATTTTTTTGACATATCCGCTCCTCTGTGGCAGCTGTTTGCCTCGAATCTGTGATATAAAGCCTTTGGCTCATTTGCCGACGGGAATAGCTCAATGGTCAAAGCGTTTGCTTTGCAAGCCAAAGGTCGCGGGTTCGATCCCCGACGGAGATTTAAAAAAAGGATTCTTAATCGACTTCTAAACTATAAAATACCCCCGGTTGGTGTGAATTTGATCCCTCACCCGTAAAATGACAGTCATAGCCTAGTAATCAAAATTGGCGGTTGACGAAAGTCGTCCCGTGAAGACCACCCATTCATAGTAAATTCCTGTAATAATAAGGATGATGCGTGAATTTCCACATGCAGCGCTTAGCTATATGCAGCATGGTAAGCGTCATAGAATTCCACAGATGAGACTTTAGAATTACTATCACCATCTGTCGGTATTCTCCTGTATGTGCTTACATAAAAAAATAATTCAAACCAACTTATATTTCAAGAATTGCATTTTTTCCATATCTGTGACATACAGTCACTACAAATTGCCGCCACTTAGTTTTATCAGCTTCCTATGGGCATGCCTCATCCAAAGACATGTCTGCACTCAAAACTCCACCTGGGAACATATATGGTTCCTGATGACCCCAAGTAAAAGCCTGAGGACTTCAAGAAGCGGCACCTTATAGTATCAAGGCATATTTTTGGGTGATTTGTTCATTGGGTTTCTTAAAAGAGAGCGGATGATAACTCCGACGCTTCTGAGGCCTTGCCTATTCGATAATAAGGGACGATTCAACCCGACCAACGATACGTCGTTAACAACAGGCGATGACCTATCCAAGTTTTAGTCTGCGCCAAATGTTTGTTAACTTAGGTGATCCAACTAAGCTGTCGATGGTATGATCCACATACAGACATACGTCATTTTATTTATGATTTCCATGATTAAGTAGAAAAATCGCACCACCAAACATAACACGCAAAGTCAAATGCACCGAAGAAATGCGTAAGGCAATCAACCAACCATCCCACTGCTTGTATAATCAGATACCCTCAACACCCAGACTGAAATCGCCAAGCAGCTTTCTGAAATCCACACAACGTCTCACACATGCGGCCCTGAAAATGAGAGACTAGCTCTGGCAATAAGTCGCGTCCTTGACTAGCGGATCTGGAGTTGGTAGAACAAAGGACAACCTCGAGCGGTGGGAAATGCTTCGAAAGGGAGAGGCATTATAGTGCGACTGCGGAGACCTGCAGACCGCCTCACACCTAAGATCCTGCTCCGTGTGCCCAACAAGCTGCACACCTCAAGACTTAATGCTAGGTGGCAACACATGGGCTATCGGTGTTGCCAGATACTGGGCAGAAATAATTTGACGTCGCTGACACGAAGAAGAAGAGTAGAAAAAAAAATCTAAATAATATTTAAATAATTTAATTTATTGTTTAGAACATGTTTTTAATGAAAACAAACATTTATTCGTTCTTCATATAAAAAGCTTCTGTTTAATTCGACTATAAATCAGGTGAAAATCTGAATGCACCGCAGGGGTAAAAATGAAGGTAAAAAGGTAATGCTTTAGTTAGCTGTCGATGACGCTCAGGACACGAGCGCTAACTTTTGGCCGTTCAGCGGCGAGCTTCATGCATATTCAATGAAGTACTGGAAACCCTAAATTGAAGCAAATTCGATAAAAGCGCGCAAAATACCTGAGCTTACCTGCGTTATTTGAAAAATGGTAAAACTTGAGAATACGCATGTTCGCAGGTTAATATAATTATGTCAATTATCATCATCATCATCAGCCTGTATCTGTCCACTGTTGAACGTAAGCCTACCGCATGAATCTCCATCCTCATCTATCCTCCGTCTTCCGCATCCAAGTCACTCCTGCTATTCTTATTATGTCGTCAGTCCATCTTGCAGGAGGTCGGCCGACGCTTCGTTTGCCAGTTCTTGGGCGCTATTCCAATACTTTTCTTCCCCATCGAACGGCGTCTCTTCGACAGATATGTCCTGCCCATTGCCACAGAACGGCGTCTCTTCGTTGGGTAGCATCCACTACTTCTTGAGTTCTTCTGCGTATTTCCTCGTTTCGGATTCTATCTTTTAGCGACACTCCGAGCATGGATCTCTCCATAGCACGCTGGGTGACCTTTATTTTATGGGTAAGACTTGCTGTCAGATTCCACGTCTCTGCGCCATAAGTTAATACAGGGAGGACGCATTGGTAAAACGCCAACTAGGACGAAGTAAGTTCTCAAGAGAAATCGACAGGCGTACACAACTGGGATGGGCAGCATTTGGAAAACTAAAGTACATTTTTAAAGCGAAAATTCCGCATCGTCTTAAAAGTAAGCTGATATCAGTAGTATAAATAAACCTGTAATTAAATAAATATATATCTGTATATATATTACTTGTTACATGTATCCCTTTGACTGAGCGCCATATGTATCATCATCATCAGCCTGTGTCCGTCCACTGTTGAACGTAGGCCTCCCGCATGAGTCTCCATCCTCTTCGATCCTCCGCCTTCCGCATCCAGGTCACTCCCGCTATTCTTCTTATATCGTCAGTCCATCTTGTAGGGGGTCGGCCAATGCTTCGTTTGCCAGTTCTTGGGCGCCATTCCAATACTTTTCTTCCCCATCGACCGTCGTCTCTTCGACAGATATGACCTGCCCATTGCCACTTGAGTGTGCCTATTCGTTGGGTAGCATCCACTACTTGAGTTCTTCTGCGTATTTCCTCGTTTCGGATTCTATCTTTTAGCGACACTCCGAGCATGGATCTCTCCATAGCACGCTGGGTGACTTTTATTTTATGGGTAAGACTTGCTGTCAGATTCCACGTCTCTGCGCCATAAGTTAATACAGGGAGGACGCATTGGTTAAACGCCTTAGTTTTAAGGCATTGCGGAATTTTCGCTTTAAAAATGTACTTTAGTTTTCCAAATGCTGCCCATCCCAGTTGTATGCGCCTGTCGATTTCTTTTGAGAAGTTATTTCGCCCTAGTTGTATTACTTGTCCCAGATAGGTATAGTCGTTTACAACCTCTATTTCTGTTCCTCCAATGGAAATAGGATCAAAGGTTTGTGAAATATGACTATTAATCATGGCTTTTGTTTTATCCATGTTCATTTTCAGACCAATTTTGTTCGACGCTTCATTGAGGTCGTAGAGCATGTCTTGGAGCTTGTTAGGTGATTCGGCTATTAGCACTATGTCATCTGCAAATCGGAGGTGAGAAATGTACTCTCCGTTAATATTTATTCCACATTTTGTCCAGGATAGCAGTTTAAAAATATCTTCCAGGGCGTTTGTGAAGAGTTTTGGAGATATAACATCTCCTTGTCTAACACCTTTGTTTATTGAAATATTGTTAGTGCTATCATGGAGCTGGACCATCATTGTTGCAGATTTGTAAAGAGATTTTATTATCTCTATATACCGATAGTCTATTTTGCAGCGTTGTAGTGAATCTAGCACTGCCCAAGTCTCGATTGAGTCAAATGCCTTTTCATAGTCTACAAAGGCGAGGCAGAGTGGCTGATTATATTCTTCAGTTTTCTGAATGATTTGTCTTAGCGTGTGGATATGATCAATTGTACTAAAGCCTTTCCTAAACCCAGCTTGCTCTCGAGGTTGAAATTCATCAAATCGACCCGTCAGCCTGTTTGTTAAAATTCTGGAGAATACTTTATACACATGGGAAAGAAGGGAAATGGGTCGGTAGTTTTTGAGCAGTGATTTATCCCCTTTTTTGTGGAACAATATCACAATACTCGTACTCCATGTCGCCGGGGTTTCTCCATGTTCTATTACCTTGTTGAATAGTTTTTAAGCTCTTTCAACAGAGGGGTTCCTCCTACTTTCAGAAGCTCAGATGTAATTCCGTCTTCTCCAGGGGCTTTGTTGTTCTTAAGTTGTTTTAGGGCCGATTTAATTTCGAATATACTTATATCTGGGATGTCTTCAGACCAGTGCTTTGTGAGAGTAGCCCTCTTGTCGTCCGCAGATCTGTCATTAGGACCTGGCATCGTAGATGAATACAATAACCCGTAGAAATGTTCTATTTCCTTCAGTATATCATTAAGATTTGTTGTTATCTTCCCATCGTGTGTCTTTAATTTGGAAAGTTGGGCCTGTCCTATAGAGGTGTGTCTGCTAAATGCATTTGACCCTCGGCCTTGTGCAACAATCTCCATGATATACTCGGTGTTTGAACGACGAATGTCAAATCTCATGGATTTTTTCACTTTTTGTTCAGGGTATTGTAATCTTGGATGCTTCTGCTTTTACGACGTTCGTCCATAAGAGCTATCGTTTTGTCTGAGAATTTTGACCCTTTTTTCTTTTTGCACTGCTTTATGACTTTTTTGGCAGTTTCTTTAATGCTATTAATGATTCTTTCGTTAAGTTTGTTGACGTTGTCGGTGTCATCACTATCTTCCAGTGCTGCGAATCGATTTTGTAGTTCAAGCTGAAAAGTTTCCTCAAGCTTGCTCTGAACATTTAACGGACGTATAACTCTTTGTTTTATTAGCTTTTTCCTTTCCAGTTTGATGTCTAGGTGCACAGTACTTCGAACGAGACGGTGGTCACTTCCGGTACTAAAGCATTGCATCGCTGAGACATCAGTGACTATATTCTTCTTATTAGCCATAATAAAATCAATTTCGTTCTTTATGTTACCATCCGGGCTTCTCCAGGTCCATTTGCGTTTTGGTTTTTCTTGAAAAATGTGTTCATGCAAAACATTTTGTTAGCATGTAGAAAGCTTACCATCATCTGTCCTCTGTTATTTCGGAGTCCGGTTCCATATTGTCCTATAAATTTCTCGTTTCCACAGCACTTTCCAATCTTAGCATTAAAGTCTCCCATAACTATGCAGTAATGTGTCTTATTGTATTGTAGGGCTTTTCGATGTCTTCATATAGAGCTTCTACTTCTTCATCGGTATGGCTAGACGTTGGGGCATATACTTGCACCACTCGTAAGGAGTATCGGTTCGATAACTTAAGCGTCAGGTATGATACTCGGGGGGATATACTATTAACTTCGGTGACGTTGTTGGCAATTTCCTTGTTGATAAGGAAGCCAACTCCACCTTGAGAGGTTTGATCCCCTTCTCTATAGTATAAGAGATGTCCTGAGTTGAGTTTAATCAGACCTTCTCCTTCTCGTCTAACTTCGGCCAGCCCAACGATGCTCCATTTGATTCTATCTAGTTCCTCTTCCAGTTCTACGATTTTCTCATCTAGTCTCAATGTTCTCGTGTTGTAGGTAGCAATAAATAGTCGTCTGTGGCAGCCTGCAGTAACCCAGTGATTCTTAGCACCCCCCGCCCCGCCGTTACCATGGCCGCTGCCGTGGCCAGGAATAGCGAAGCTGCTGGGAACTAGGGGCCGGATCTTTTGTTGTGTTTTCATTCGGGGTTGTTGGCTTAAAACGCCACGCTTGCCAGGCGGCTTGGCGAGTTTAT
This sequence comes from Glossosoma conforme, assembly GCA_022606575.1. Lineage (NCBI taxonomy): Eukaryota > Metazoa > Arthropoda > Insecta > Trichoptera > Glossosomatidae > Glossosoma > Glossosoma conforme. Next base: position 1,870,854 of record JAGTXR010000020.1, on the reverse strand, counting down.
GGCCGGTTTACACCGTGCCTAGTTGAAGCTGGGAGAGTTCTTTTGATAACTCTCTCAGCCCTCCTTTCTCCCGTCAGTTCATCACGTCATATCGCCAAAGGGATTGGTTACCGCAATCTTGATGTGACATGACTATGTAGGGCTCACCACGTACAGGTGGGAGTGGAGTTGGTTGTGAGAGGCTATAAACTGCTCTTTTAATAGCAGTCGGTAGGTGCGCATCACCACCCAAGAGCCCCAGCCATATGTATATCAGCTCTTAATTATTAACATAAAGAAAAAATAACGTAATAGTTCATTTATAAAAATAAGGTAGCTACATTTTTAATGTTAATGTTACCGTCAAAATCGGTAACATTCTCTCATTCATAATAAACTAGGTGCTTCGTTCCTAGCCGCTATGCAGCCTATATACAATTAAAATATTTTTCCATTTATTTCTTTGAATATTTTCTAACAACATTGACAGATGGCTATATATATATAAATATATATATATATAATACGTTAGTTGCAATTAAATATATGTATATCTAAATGTAAAATCCATTTTGTCCTCGAATACGGCATTCACCTTTTTATGTTGGAGTCCCAAAATAATTGTAGACTTGCAACTGTATGCAGAGACATTCCTTGCCTTAAGGTAAGTAACTTAACAGCCGTTTGCAGAGACGTTACCAAATATTTGAGGTGAGTCAAGGGCTTAAGGCTTTCTCAATTCAATCACTTCAATTCAATTCTAAAGGAAAGTAGCTTTTATAGGTTGGTTATCTTAAGAAATGTTTCTGTATATGGATCTTTAATTGGTTTTTAATTTATATCTTAAGTTAAGAAATAAATCTGCATATATGATCTAGTCAGCTCAAAAAAGATCACTTCATATAATAAATAAAGCCACACTAACGTTTAACCTCCAATCCCTAGAAAGATTGATTGATTAGGTCTTTTCTACTGTTATTGCACTTTCAAACTCTACGCTTTTGAAAACTGCTAGTTCTTTGTCAACATAAATTAAACGTGAATGGGTGTGTTCAGTAAGTGTGAGATAAGATTGTTGGTTGTGGGTGGGTGCAAGAAGAAATAATTAATCAATTAAATAATAAGAATTAAAAAAAAAGATACTCAGAGGTCGTAGAAATACCTGTATAAAAGACTACGTGAAAAATCTTTACATCTGTGTTCCGAGGATTGGAAGTAGGTGTAAGTGTACTAATGTATAGTACTTTTTTTTCTTTAGTTATTAGTATAGTGTGGTGTATTCTCGATGGCGAGGGTGACCATGCGAACGTTTACCATAAATGCTTTATGGGTTCAGTAGAATATTTATAGAAATATGGGTACACTGTTGTAGAACCGAGCACCCACCTACCTGCTACCTACTTGGATTACTGAGGTAACCACACGTTGCATTAAAAAATCTACTATAAATCAGCATCGCGAGACGCGCACAGTAATTGGATGGTGACCGTATAAATACATTGCGTATCGCTAATTTCGTTGAGCCGCTCCATAGGAATAAAAAGTTCCCGAAAACATGTAAGCTCACGGAATCGTGGCTTTTGGGTTGACAAGTGTTTTTTAAATTTATTTTTTATGTAACCGCATGCAGGAGAGCACAGCCGGTCAAGACCAGTGCACTCTATGACGCTTGCATGTGGGAAACGTGTGTTGTGTTCGTGTTCGTGTTTGTGTGTGGGTTAGGGAGATTGCAAGTGTATATTTATCTGTTTCTTGAAGGGATTTAGATTGTAGGAAGGAGGAAAGACGCTGGAAGAGCATTCCAAAGCTAACCAGTGGCATTTAGGAAGGAACTTTGGAATCTGACAGTTCTTGGTCGACACACATTAACCGTGTATGGATGTTCGGCAAGTGTAAGACGAGTTTGTCGGTTGTAGGTGGGTGCAGGAGAAATTCAAGAGAAGAGCAGTGACCGTGGTAATAACGGTAAAAAATACAAAGCGAACCAATCTTACGCCTGTGTTCCAATAATTGCAGGTTAGACGTAAGAGTGTCGTTGTTTATCAAATGAATTGCTCTTTTTTGAACTGAGTCAATTAAGTTTAGAAGGTATTTTGGAGCTCCGATCCAAAGGTGACTGCCGTATTCAAGGATAGGTCGGATTCGTCCTTTACGGGGACTCACTAAGAGTGTTGACAGGATGACTTTCGTCTACCACCAAAATAATACGTACCGAATAAACGATGAGACGGGAGTATTTGCAGCAAGTATTCGAGGACATGAATTGTAGCGCTTATGCTGAGCTGAAAAGGGTTGCGGAGGACCGAGAGGAATGGAGATCGAGATGCAAGATTCTGTTGCTGCAAACCAATCCACCGGATTGATACTACGAAGAAGAAACGATGATGAAATGATGGTCTCCCTGACGATGCGCTGTGTTTTATACCATGAAGGCGACCGCTTGTAATTTACCGCCGTTTTTAATGTTCGAATTATAATAAGTGACCCGAAATAATAATGTTAAACGTGGGGCACCGTGTTAGTGATAGGGTGCCCCACGGCCATACAAACAGTGCGGTGACACTACATGTCAGCTCCCCTATCTGGAGCATATAGTCATCGCAGGCTGCTACCACAAAGCTCTCCCAGCTGCCATGGTCCTTGCCTCATCCTATGTCAGCTTTGCTTCCCACACCTCATGAATACATTACATGTATAGTCCCGACAGGAGTTAGAAAAGCCAGATGTAATAAAAATATACCCCAGATACTTATCTCTTGAGTTTTTACTGACTATATAATGAAAACTCTGCAAAGCAACTTGTCAAAACATTTGCTTGCAGCATCTTGATGTATGGCTGTGAGACATGGTGCTTCTCTGAAAGTGATAAAAAAAGACTAGATGCCTTTGAGATGTGGTTATACAGAAGAATTCTCGGAATTTCCTGGAGAGACCACGTCACGAACATTGAGGTTCTTAGCATAATCAAGGAAGATAGGCACCTATTAAGAACCATCTCAAGGGGGCGAGCTAGATGGATTGGTCACATCATGCGCCACCATGGTCTTCTTCACGACATTGTGGAAGGGATGGTTGAGGGAAGAAACTGTAAAGGGCATCCTAGACGGGAGTATTTGCAGCAAGTGTTCGAGGACATGAGTTGTAGCTCTTATGCTAAGCTGAAGAGGACTGCAGAGGATCGAGAGGAGTGGATATCGAGAAGCAAGATTTTGTTGCTGCAAACCAATCCACCGGATTGATACTACGAAGAAGATAATGAAAGACTGCCGTGTTCACTCCCTCGCCTCGTCAAGCTATCGTTCCCTTAAAATTCCACGCAGATACCTGTTCTCAAGGTCCATTACACGGCTGCTTTGGATTAGGTAACGTGCCATGATATTCACCTGTAAAAGGAAGTTAAACAGGCGATCGATATAAGCATTTTATTATATACGTCGTGTTGGAAAATATTTCAGCACGACGCAAATATATTTTCTATAATTGAGCTGCCTCGTTGGATGAATTGGCTTAGGGTTCAAAAGCGTCCGGCTAAACTACCGAACTCCTTGCAATTTCTGATTAAAAAATCACTTAAAACATACCTCGCCTACTACATTTGGTGTTTCTTCCCCCCGAGGTTACGTCCCCAAGGTTTTGTGCTAAAAGTCGTCGGAAACCATATATAGTATTGACATCAGCACGATGTAGCCCTTGCTAACTGGTACCGAAAACCTCGATGTACAATCTTTCGTCTCGTATTTCTGATCGCTTGTCATACATTTATGTGTCCACCATATTGTAATTTTGGACAGGTCCGCTCACGGCTGTGTTAGTTATAGACATGGCGACTCGAGCGCTAGGCGAGAGCCGCAGCGCCGGCAAGCCCATCACGCCAGTCAATCCCCACCCTTTAGCGCAGCGGTCGGGGAACTTTTTTAACCACTACCACAAAATATTTTTGCGTAAGTCGATATTACCCCTTCCCCCCATTTTGAAAATTTCCTTATTACCCCAAAAAAACATTTTTATCTTATTTGGGATAATTTACCCCGGTTCCCCGACCGCTGCTTTAGGTCGCATTACGGCCGACGGCATCACATTCCGCCCGGCCGGAACCTTGTAAAGTGTTAACGTAAATATAATCAATGTGATTCTAAAAGAAAGTCTGTGTTATCATCTGCTCCTCATCCTGCCCTCACGCGACGGAATAACACCTTTTTGAAAGAGAGGAGGATGATAGTATGTACAGAAGTGGAATCTCTGGATGCGTCTTGGGATAAGAAATGTACATTGACAACTGAGATCTCTGAGTGGCAAAAAATTTTGATGACTATAATCTCTATGTATAGAAGAAGAATATGGCCAGTAGTTTATGGGTTAAAATAGTATTTTTGTTTAAAAATATCTTCGGGGTTACGCCACTGGTTTTCTTGTACACTGCAAGTGAGAATGGAGTATAAGTCCAGGACTTTTCGTCACTTAGTAAAACTCTAAAAAACACGACCGGCCATCTGCATGGCATTATCTCATGTCTGAACACTGATCTTTGAAGATAGAAAATTGATATTACATTTCGTAGCCATGGCGTGAAATCTAGATCTAAATTTATAATTGTATCAAAATTATTGCTGCGTCTCTGTGCACTGAAGGAATAAAAACTGAAAGATCATCTGAAATTAGAGTATTTAATATTACTATTTTGTGACGCGATCCATGGTCGATGGTAACAAATATTTGTAACATGGCTCATTGAAATAAGATACTAACATCCTCCTCTATCTATAAGGTTGTTATTTAATTGCGCAGAGGGGGCGTGATAAGGAGCAGATTAATAACACCGACTTTTTCTGGAGCACATTGACATATATAGGGTCCGCCATCTAATGTTTTTTTTTTAACTAGTGCTTATTTCGTGAATGATAATATTTAACTCATGTCTGATTTGACAAATAATTAGTTTTATCTCTCGCCGACGGTCGGCACATGACTCCCGCGCTCGTGATGGGCTGTCGCCCAGCGCCACAAGCGGCGGCCTATATAACTAGTTCCAAATGCCAATATGGCGAGACATGCATGTCGACAACCGAAGAGAAAAAAGAGACGAAATATTGTATATCGAGGTTTTCGGTACCAGTCAGCAAGAGCTATATCATGCTGATGTCAATACATAAAACCTATTAATTGAGCATATTTATTTTAATTCTAAATATTCACAGATTCATAAACCCATAATTCAAAGATGTTGATGCATATTTCACATTAATATCTACTTTCATTCATACGATAATTCACAGAATATTATTTATCTCTTTTTCAGTTGATTAAATGTTTATATCAGCTTGATATAGCTCTTTAAGGCCGATGCCGTAAAGCCTCAACAAGCGATCTTTTGTCTATTATTTTGGTTCGCTTGCGTGACATCTACATCGAATGTTAAGCGGTGTTTGCATACGCCAAAATAATTCTTATGACAGTTGGCCTATTGCTGGTTGGTAGGACTGTCGTATTGGCAGTTGGTACCGTGGAGATGTGAGATCGCGCCGTGGGCTGGCAGTTGAAGTTTGACTCGCGCCCGTCACAGTGCGTGCGTCTTGTGCGTTCGCTGTGGCGGGCGACGTTTGTGACAATAAACAAATAATATGTGAAACAAGTTGCTTATAATGTGAACCTGATCCTGCGTCCTTCATCCAGTTAAACCGATGTCTCTAAATGGAAGAGGAGGATATCAATTGGCGCCCAACGTGGGGCATAGGAACTCTGCAAAGTTCCACGAATCCACGGCCTTGCGGATCATCGCAGGTATTCTCGGGAGGGAGACCCGAGTGGCGCCCATCTTCACGACTGAGGGATGCAGAGATCAGGTACGCTTTTCTGAGCATACGAGAAGCCACATCGCCCTGGGAGTTACATAGAAGCCCAGCGAAGTCACACTTTCAAAATGGCGTCACCAAGCCAAGCAGGAAGGCATCACAGAAACAAAGATGGCGGCGCGCATAGACGCCGTGCCCCGTTACCAACACTGGTCCGGGGGGTCGTGATTTGATGCTGGGATATGCTTAGAAGAAATCGCGTGGGTGGAGCCAGGACCTGAACCTCTAGATGTCGCCATGCTGGAGTGGAAAAGGTGTCGCGAGGCGGCCGCGTGGATTGGGCCGGAAACTGAATCGCAGATAACCGGGATGGTTAGTCTGAAGCCGGAAACCCAGTAGGTTAGTCCGGAACCTCAAGATGACCTCATGCTTGGAGGCGGTATCGCGGATAACCGAGCAGGTTAGTCCGGAACCGGAACCTCAAGATGACCTCATGCTTGGAGGAGGAGAGTTTCGCGGACAATCACGTGAGTTGGCCGAGACCCTGAATCTCCAGGCGCCGTCATGCTGGAGCGCAAAGGAGCCAGAAGACCACCACGTGGGTTCATCAAGATAAATAAGAGCATCATCACCCTCGAGCGCCAACGAGAGACATTGCGGACCGCGCGGAAACCACGCCAGCCGTCAAAAATGGCGTCATTCGTAAAGCCAGTGGCGTAGTAAACAAGTGATTGCTAATGGTGTTTGCGATCAGTCAAATTTTTAAGTGATGCGGTAGTACAACCCGCCAAGTGTGATGTGAACAAATTCTCTTTGTGTTTTTTGTCTTTCATGCCCTAATTCTTTTATTTTTTATGTTTGTGTTTTTTTCTTGCTGTTTCTTTTTTTTCTTTCAATGTTTGTGTTTTTCTTGCTGTGTTTCTTATTTTTATATGAATGTGTTTTTCTTGTTCTCATATGTAGCGTGTCAGCGAGCGAGCTTAAGCTTGGGTTAAGATCGTTTGTCGCGGTTTTCCGTCTTTGAAAGGGTAGCGATTGATATCAGCTTGATATAGCTCTTTAAGGCCGATGCCGTAAAGCCTCAACAAGCGATCTTTTGTCTATTATTTTGGTTCGCTTGCGTGACATCTACATCGAATGTTAAGCGGTGTTTGCATACGCCAAAATAATTCTTATGACAGTTGGCCTATTGCTGGTTGGTAGGACTGTCGTATTGGCAGTTGGTACCGTGGAGATGTGAGATCGCGCCGTGGGCTGGCAGTTGAAGTTTGACTCGCGCCCGTCACAGTGCGTGCGTCTCGTGCGTTCGCTGTGGCGGGCGACGTTTGTGACAATAAACAAATAATATGTGAAACAAGTTGTTTATAATGTGAACCTGATCCTGCGTCCTTCATCCAGTTAAACCGATGTCTCTAAATGGAAGAGGAGGATATCAATGTCATTTAACCTTTTGGCATCGGGAGCCGATATATGCCGTCCAAGATTCCACTACCGTTGACATCGTTAGCCGTGATATATCGTTATGCTACTTTCTGTACTCATTGTGACATCTACGGTAGGAACTTGGAACTGCAGTCATTCCCTTGATCAACTTACATGTATTCTTTACAGGAATCTGTAAAGCATGTAAATAAATATCGTTAGGTTTCGTCACAGTAGGGATTATTCTGTAAACCACATGTGTCAATGCCACCATACGTATTAAGTTACATAATGAACGTTTGTTAAATATAATTGTTTTTTATACATCATCTGATAGCTAAAGGATACAAGAACCAATGTGATATATGAAAATAGGTCAAATAAGTACATTTATGCTTCAAATACTAGTTTTAAGCAAAACAAAATGGTTTGAAAAATTCACACCATATTGACTGTATAATTTGTATTCCACCGATCCTTAACTAAAGGGTTAATTCATCACAATAGTCAAGAAAATGTAACTTGATTACTGAGAGTGTACCTAAATAATTGATACTTATAAGATGATATTATATATATAATGTTTAATGTTTGTCCTAAATAACTTATAACTTGTACCGAATTTCAGTGACTTAAAATATTTTAGAATGTACGTATACCCGGATTTTAGCGAATATATATTTAGTTAGTGTTAAGTGATCCTAATCAATTTCCTTTAGTATACCAAAAAATTTTTTGACGCGGAGAGTCTCTGTTCATCCAGACAGCATATCATCTAAAGGTCCTTCCCAACGTGACGGATTGGCTGCTCCTTACAGGACCTTATGTTGGACAACAGACATTTATTAACAATACATTTGCTTTAATAATAAAAAAAAAATATTCCGTGCGCAATATACTGGCGATATCCTTGATGAAGTTCAACAACAATGGACAGTCAGAAACAAGTAGCTGTTGAAGACAGTTCTTTCAAAAAATGATAGAGACTCTTAGAGAGAGAATAAGTTGTTATGTTATCATAGATGGTGCACTCCAACAGAGAATGACTTAGGGCCCTTTCCCACGGACGTCCAGTTTTGCAGGATCACGTTTATTAGTATACGTGCTACTGTGGTAACATTCACATGAGCATTCGGTTTGCAGGATACCGCAAATATTCGATCCGTTCGAAATGTGCTGTACGCTATTGCCACTACAAACTGGACGAATGGATCCAACAAAAAACGGTATCCAGTTTAGTTACGTACATAGTTTAATGAAAGTGTTCCCACTAGCATCGTGTTTAACATCCATGAGATTACGAAATGTGCCTAATCTCGATCATAATCTTCTTTTTTGCATCGCTTTCGGCGACTTACGTGCATTGCGTCTGAATTTTCTTCTCCGACTGCCAATGCTATCCCGTAAATAGTAGGATGCAAACTTCTGTGTGTGAACACAGGTATGATTTTTGCGGTATCCAATAAAAAAATGATCCTGCAAAACTGGACGTCCGTGGGAAAGGTCCTTTACAGACTCCAGTTTGATCACACGAATAGGCATTATAAGATCATCGGCTTACGTTATGAAGAGCTCTCTAAGCATTGTGTGTCGAGTAAACGTACTTGTTAGATTTTTTCCGTGTCAATCGATGAAAGGAGAGAAAGACTTAGTTACTTCCCTGAAAGTCGACTCTTTGATCATAGTTAAGTCAATACATTCCATTGATATGATTAAACACTAACTGGCAATCAACCGTCCCACTGCTTGTAAAATCAGATACCCCCAACACCCAGACTGAAGTCGCGAAACAGCTTTCTCAGATCCACACAACCTCTCACATCCGGCCATGAAAATGAGAGACTCCAGCTCTGGCAACAAGTCGCATCAGAGGATTTCATTACTCCAAAAGAAGCCCTCCCAACTGACATGAACCTTGACTGGTGGACCTGTAAATTCCTGAACAGATTAAGAACTGGAGTTGGTAGAACAAAGGACAACCCCGAGCGGAGGGGAATGCTTCGGAATGGAGAGTCAACTGCAGACCGCCTCACACTTAAGATCCTGCTCCATGTGCCCAACAAGCTCCACATCTCAAGACCTAATGCTGGGCAACACATCGATGTTGACAGATACTGGGCAGAAGTAATTTGACGTCGCTGACACGAAGAAGAAGAAGAATACTATATGCATCATCCATCTCGATCAAAATCAGCCAGAGCATCGTTGAAGCAAGCAAACTCAAGTTAGTGAATGTTCGTTTCCTGCACGATCGCTTTTAAGCGTTGTGGCTGTTTCTTAAACGACTTAAGCGATTGGTCTTTTTTTATTTATTTATTGTTTTTATTGCAGAAACATTACAAATTTTATCAACTCAATTCATTTCTGAAGTACAATAATAATTAAATAAAAAATACAATATATACAAACATAGGTGCTTATGAATAAGACTTAAAAGCATATAGCAAGAAAGACAAGCAACAAAAGGTCCCAATGCTCATCAAACAGACGGCGCCGACCAATTATTCCTCGGAAGAAACTCTTGGAGTTCATGTCTGAATTGGGCCTCTCTTACGTGAAATATATCAAAATCCGAGGCGATTTGGTTAAACAGTCTGATCCCTCTCCCAAGAAGCATAGTCTCTGGCAGGTTTGTGTTACTCTTTGGGAGAGCGAACAATCAGTGCTTCTTATTATGCTTATTTATTATGCTTACTTATTCTCAGATATTTATCGGGGACACACAAACCGAGCTTCTTATTATGCTTACTTATTCTCAGATATTTATCGGGGACACACAAACCGATCTTCAACAAAATTTCAGGATTCTCGAACACGCCACGCAACAAAATTTTCTGTATGTGACGTCGCTCGCTGAAACGAAGAAGACAAAGACCACACGTAGCATCAAATGCTGGTGACCTTCAGAGCTGTGTATCAAAGGTGGGAACAGTCCTCCGTCAGATCTTGATCAGCTGCGGCTCCACTTCTTCATGTCGCTGATCTCCATAACTGCTGCTCCCCTCACCTCTCGTCTCCTCCAGCGCAATTAGCTGCCCGCGGCGGAGAGCGACGAGATTTATGCCGCCTGGACCAGACCCTGGGGCAGCCTGAATGATGACCAGCTTCTCGACTACTGTATTCTGCTTTGATCAACACGTCGATGGAACCGCATGATTCTAAGATACAACGTAAAATTACTGGACGAAAATGAAACTTTTTTGACAATGAACCATCGCTGAGTGATGAATTGGACTTTGGTTTGAAAGTTTCGTTATTTAAATCCCAACGCCGGTGTTGCCACATGTAAGGAAGACCTTCCTTCTTGTGTCTCTTCCCCTTATTTCACATCTTAATTTTCTTCGATTGAACTTTTTTCTTGAATGGTTACCAGCATCTCGACTATTGTATTATTGATTATCATCACGTTGATGGAACTACAATCTACGTGATTCCAAGCTAGAACGTAAAATAACCTTCTGATCAGTAGCAAACAGTGGTCCCTAACTCCCTTACAGTCCCGAATTGTCTCATTTTGACTTTTTTTAGTGTTTCTTCCACTGAAGACAGAGAGCTGAAAGTAAATGCATTGATAGAAAGTTAAAAAACATCCAAAAGCATGTTACAAAGTTTCGTTGAGGAGCTTACAGGATGACTTAATTAATTAACAAGACGTAGCAGAGACTTCTTCGCAAGTGTATATATGTAGAGAGAGAGTATTTTTTTAGCATTTTTACAGTCCGATTAGTAGATATATTTTTCCCAGAAGATCTACATTACTTTTGTAATGTACCCTGCTTTACTCCGAGCCTCCTTGGCTAAGCCCACGCACTCCACGGCCGTGTGAAGGCCCCCAGGCAGTGCGGTAGCTGCCCGTCTATAATAGTTTTATTGGGATCGAACCCAGAGATAATATTAACTCTTTTTGATCGATGTCTTCAGCCAGTGTCCAAGCACTGAATTCGATGTTCGAAACCCCAAAAAGTGAGGTTAGAATAAATTAAAAGTATCTTACACCGATAAACTTGTACCAACTGCCTAAGTGCATAAATTTAAAGCATTTTTTTTAAGTTTTCCTGTATTGAAAATGCAATAAATGCACTTATATCCGTCCTATATTAGCGGACTACTCACTATACTTAAGAAAATATAACAAAGAAATATAGGAACACATAGTTCTCGAAGCTCACCAAGGCAGACTCCTTTTTTTTAATTTATAAGAAACTAGCTTTATCATCATCAGCCTGTATCCGTCCACTGTTGAAAGTAATCCTCCCGCACGACTCTCCATCCTATATGATCCTCCGCCTTCCGCATCCAGGTCACTGCCACTAGTCCATCTTGCAGGGGGTCGGCCAATGCTTCTTTTGCCAGTTCATCGACCGTCGTCTCTTTTACAGATCCCGCCCATTGCCACTTGAGTGTGCGTATTCGTTGGGTAGCATCCACTACTTGAGTTCTTCTGCGAATTACATCGTTTCGGATTCTATCTTTTGGCGACACTCCGAGCATGGATCTCTCTATAGCACGCTGAGTTATCTTTATTTTATGAATAAGACTAGCCGTTAGATTTCACGTCTCTGCGCCATAAGTTAATACAGGGAGGATGCATTGGTTAAACGCACACCTAAAACATATATAGTTTTCGATGAACTCCAGGGTAACTCCCAAGTAAATACTTGAAGACACAGTAGAGAATTTGTTAATCGGATTTTTTAGGATATTGGCTGTATTATATCCGCCTGTACAGCGTCTTTGCTACTTTATTTTTCTACACGGCCCCGTATCTTTGAATCTAACCAAAAGCTGATGCGTTTTTAAAAACAAGTACCTGCGTAGAATACTGAAAGAACGATAGTTTGATTTTGAGGAATGTATATAATCGTGTCAAAACAACAGGATCAGATCCTGTCTGCCCAAAAGTGGGCGACGTCGATGGCGTTACTCCCGGCCATCATCAGGTCTTCCTGGGTGCAGCTACTCGGACACAGCGCACACTCCAGAAGGTGGGACAGGGTCTGCTCTCTCAGTCACATTCAGTCGGTCCGCTGTAAAACTGCTAGGCTTTCATTGGTGTGCTCGTTTTGTATACTCCGGTCCGTTAAGGGACCTACATATATTCCACGCCTGTTCGTGTCCAGAGGCTAGGTCCTCTTTAGGGGCAATCCAAGCATTCCCCTCAGTTGCGCTTCTCCACATGCTCAGCCGCAGAGTGGCCTCAGTATCACCAGTTCCGTTGTCGAATGTAGAAAACTTCGTGTGAGTAATAATGATATAAGAGAGAGGACACAGAAGCCTTCCATTCTACAGTCGTTCAAGAGAGAAGCATAGACCTGGATTTATTTCCATACCATCACGAAAAGCCTAAAAATACACAAATATTTTTCACTCCAAATCTTTTGCATTTTTAGAAACATATCGTCATAAAGTGTGATCTTCTTCTTTGATCCATTGCTTTTGATGTTCTGGCCGCAGCTCAAGACCTAGAAGCGCCGGCGGGAGTCGAACCCGGCTCCCAGGTCCCATAATTCAGCGTGTAATGACTTAGATTGATTCCACTGAACGGTAGTCGGAATACCGTCAATTTTTACATACAAAATTTTGATAATATCGTCCATCATCTCAGGCTCCGGGCTACATTTTACTATAATAGTGCTACCAGGTGATCAAAAATTAAACTGAACCTATCATTAAAATGTTAACTCTTCCTAACAATCTTCGCATCAATTAAAATCAACAATTTCTACGTCTACCATGTCTGCGTATTTAACTAAATAAGTGATACACTGTGTAAAACCTCTGAATTGTCACTTTTGTCATATCAATAGGACAAACTTAAAAATGCTTATAAATTTGTCCTGATGAAGGAGAGTTGTCTCCAAAACTTAAAGACTAATAAATATTAAAACTATTTTTTATTAAAAAAAATAATAATATGGTCCGTGCATATAATACATACAATTTGAATCAAGCGCCATCTGCAACAATACGTATTAACATCCTCCTCTCTTTAAAAGGTTGCTATTCAGTCACGTGGTGGCAGGATGGGGAGCAGATTAATAACAAACAGACTTTTTCTGTAGCACATTGACATGCATATTTCGATAACTTGATTTCCCCGATCGATCGTAACATGGCGTTACTTTCGCCTCGCCCGTTAAGCGCCAGTCACAGCCTGTTAATCAAAATTGGTGGTAAATTCCTGTAATACCAAGGATGATGCGTGTATGTCAGGCTGTAGTCTATGACGTTGGGGGATCAACACTCCACATGCAGCGCTTAGCTATATGCAGCATGGTAAGCTTCATGGAATTCCACAGATTAGACTTCAGAATCACTATCACCATCTGTCGGTATTCTATATATGTTTAAATAATTAAAAAAAAAAAAAAAATAGAATCCGGGTTTATTTATATTTAATAAAAACTCTTAACCAAATTTAATAATAAATTAAATAATACATTTTTTTTTAAGCACCCAGTATTATTATAATACTAAGAAGCGTTACGAGCGTTATAGAAGGATGAAAAAAAAACAATTTAGTTGTTGGGCGCATTTAAATTTTATTCTATTTTTCTCGGAAGAGATTTTTAAGCCGAATGTTATTATGTAAGACAAGATGGAACATTCCTTATCTATTCAAAACTCTGGAACGTTTATTTTTAAACTTTCAAATTATTGCCATCAACATACGGAACAAGTGGCCATCGTAGATACACCGGCCGATATGTATTATCATCCAAGCTGATAAAAATAAATTACTTTCTGAACCACCTAATAGTTCTAATATCAGCTTGTTACATCCCTTGCTTGGTGGAATATATGGTCCCTTAACAGACTTCGGACCGGAGTATGCAAGACGAGGACACAAATGAGGGCCTGGCAGTCTTACAGCGGACCGACTGAATGTGACTGAGGCGTGGAGCAGACCCTGTCACACCTTCTGGAGTGTGCGCTGTGCCCGAATAGCTGCACCCAGGAAGACCTGATGATGGCCAGAAGTAACGCCATCGACGTCGCCCACTTCTGGGCAGACAGGATCTGACCCTGTTGTTTCCGACACGATTATATATATATATATATATCCCTTGCTGACTGGTACCGATAACCTCGATATACAATCTTTCGTCTCTTATTTTTTGTTCGCTTGTCGTACACGTATGTGTCGCCGTATTGGAATTTTGGACAAGTCCGGTCACGGGAGTGACGTTAGTTATAGAGATCGCCACTTGCGGTGCCGAGCGACAACCTACGACGAGCTCGCCAGTGGCCATTCAGTTGTCCCCCGACCGTGACGCGTGTCCGATTTAGATTGGCCCGGCCTGAATGCTGTGACTAGGTCCAGGCCAGAAATTTGTAAAGTTAACCAAATATAGTCAAAGTTAACCAAACATAGTCAAATACTGTCAATATGCTTCAGAAAGTCTTGTGCTGTTGATGTGCTCCTCATCCTGCCACCACGTGATTGATAAATCCTCTTTTTTTGAGAAGAGGATGTTACTGCGTTCTCCGAGAATGTCTTTTACATTTTTAATCTTTCAGGATATCGAATCCAGGATGTATGACAGTCTAGCAAGATAGTTTTTTAGCCATAGTCATTTAATGCGACATAGAATAATAATACCAATCGTATAATATTTGTATTTTCTAATTTCGTATTAAATGTTGCTAAGTTTGTTTGCAACTTCATCAAATGAGTTTGTAACTTAATAAAAAGTAAAATGAATTTCCCCCCAAATTGGGTTATATTTTATGCTTGGGGCCCACGGGGGCGTTCCCGGAGGCTCCACGGGGCACCATTTGCCCCATTTCGGGCAACAGATGTTGCCAAAAGAGACCCGAATGGGACAACCCAACCAAAACCCACTAAGTCTTACACGAACATATTTATTACTAGTAAACACTTTTTTCTGCTTTCAACATTACTACTATACATTTTTTTTTGTTTAACGTAATTGAAGCCTATCGGAGCGTATGGCGTCTAAAACTTTCACCCATGTGACTTTCTATCATCTGACAGGTTTACAAGTCATTTGTGTTTTTTTAATAGCAATTTTGTGAAACATTGAACTTTTTAAATTTACTTGTGTGTAGTTTTTGTTAGTAGTAGTATTACTCGTATAATACGCATCCCTCTCGCAAATGTCTGGTTCAGTCTTATGTGCGTTAGTGTTGCTTGGTTTGCAGATGAAGTGGGCGCGGGAGGAATCATCAGAGCTTGAAATTAGACAGCCGCCCTTCACGGTGGGCGGCCACATGTCCCACACCTCCGCCTCCCGCGAGCCGTATCCGCCTACCAAACTATATACTGTGATCCATCTGTATACATATCATGGAAAACTGCTTCTATACATTTATGTTTTTAGCTGCCACTATCTATACCATGTCCCAATACCTCTGGACTCGAAGATCCACTTTAGAATATATGTAGTTCACTCAAAACTCAAGTCCTGGAATCAGCTCTGGAGTATTCTTCCACACAGCTCTGCTAACTGTTGATACCAACTCTATGTAGCTCTTTCTGGCTTATTCCAAAAAGCCTCGATATGCGAGCTTTAGTCTCTTATTTTTAATCGCACATATAAAAATATTAGTCTACATTTAAGATTTAAGTAGTTATAAGACGCGCCTTTTACAAGAGCCATTTTTTTTTTTGTAAAGTTGCTTCAGTGTTTGCTAATCGGACACGCATGTGTTGTCATTTTGTAATGCCGTTAGGAGGACTAATAATATAGATCGCCGCGGCGCTGGGTGTCACCGACCACGGCGCCCGGTGCCGACGTCAGTTGTGTGCCGACGGCGGCGAGGTCGTATTGTGGTTGGCCCGGCGTGAACGCTGTGACTAGGTCCGGGCCAGAAGTTTGTAAAGTTATCGAAATATGATTTAGAAAAAGTCTTTCTGTTGTTAATCTGCTCCTCATCCTGCCACCACGCAATTCAATAACTAACTTACAGAGAAGGACGTCAACTGGGAGAGCTTTCCAGAGCTCACCGGTAGCACTTAGGAAGGAATATTGAAACTACTAGTTAACAACCGTGTATGAATATTCAGCAAGTGTAAGACGAATATATATTTTTTCAAGTATATTTTTATCTCCATCTGTCGATATTTTCGTGTGTATTTATATAAATAAAATAATAATCATAAAACGTCAATCCGCGAAAGTCGGCTTTAAAAAAAATGTCGTGCGGCGCGTCGGATTGCTTTAGGACGTATCTAATGCTGGATTAGGCATCACAAAGTTGCCGCATCCCGAAGTTACTAGGGTTGCAACCCCAGTTTAGGGCCCTCGAGCGTGAAATAGGCCCTAAGTTTGCCCCCTACAATTTGAAGAAAACCTTCCAGATGGTCCCCCACTGTATTTATTTGAACATTTCGTGACATTGAACCACATCTTTTAATGTTATGCGCTAAATCTAGGACAGACCTATCCGACCTATCCTTGAATACGGCAGTCACCTTTACCAGTCACCTTAGCTATCAGATGATGCATAAAAAACTATTATATTTAACAAACGTTCATTATGTAACTCCATACATGTGGTGGTATTGACACATGTGGTTTACAGAAAAATCGCTCCTGTGATGAAACCTTAAGGTATTTATTTACATGCTTAACAGATTCCTCTGAAGAATACATGTAGGTTGATTAAGGGAATGACTGCACTTCCGATTTCCTACCGTAGATGTCACAATAAGTACTGAAAGTAGCAAAACGATACACCACGTCAACCCATGTCAACGATCCGGGGATCTTTGACGGGATACGCCGACAGTAGATGCCAAAGGGTTAAATATAAAACTTAGATTAACATTTATGCGCGTCAGATGAGCGAACAAAAATAAGAGGCAAAATTGCGTATTTCAAGGCTTTTTGGCACCAGCCTGCAAGGGCTATATCTTCTTCTTCTTCGTGTCAGCGACGTCAAATTATTTTTTCTCAATATCTGGCAACATCGATGGCTCGTGTGTTGCCGAGCATTAGGTCCTGAGATGTGCAACTTGTTGGGCACATGGAGCAGCATCTTAGGTGTGAGGCGGTCTGCAGGTCTCCACAGTCACACAATAGTGTCTCACCCTGCCGAAGCATTCCCCACCGCTCGAGGTTGTCCTTTGTTCTACCAACTCCGGTTCATAATCTGTTTAGGAATTTCCAGGTCCGCCAGTCAAGGCTCTTGCCAGTTGGGAGGCCTTCCTTTGGAGTAATGAAATCCTCTGGTGCGATTTGTTGCCAGAGTTATATCGCAGGGCTATATCGAGTTGATGTCAGTACTATTGATAAAATAAAAAGTATAATTTTTCACACGGTTTGACGTGGATGATGTTAGGTCCGCCCAACGTGCCGGGGGATCGCTCATGCGGGAGCTGTCTTCTGATAGGCTTATGTCGTCAACATCACTAATCCATCCGAATCGCTTGCAGGCGGCCCTTTGCCTGAAGAAATCCGATAATAAGACGTCCCTTAAAAACAAAAATCGAATCTTCATTCAAATCAGACAAGTGGTTAGAGAGCTTGCTCATAATGCAAAATTGAGAGTTCAAATCTGCACAACTAATACATCATTATACTCGTATTTATCTGGAGTATATGTTCAAAACAATTCCCGTGATTCTAGGTGCATCAGTTACATGTCAAATAGACATCAGTCTAAGGCTGCGAAATTAGTATAACACAGCGAGTCTCGAATTACTTTCTTTGGTAACACGTTGCTAACCACGAAATACGTGGGAATGGATAAGGAAATGGTGAGGTAGGGAAATAAATTCTGCAAATGGCAGACATCAGTTAGTTGCGTCTACACTCTTGCAGACGGATGCGCAGAATCTCACAAAAGCAGCGTAATTTCGTTTGTAAGCAACGACAGGCTTGCCCTCCAGGCCGTCGGGAACCACATATATGTTCCCAGGTAAAATATTTTTTTCAAGTGTCCAGATGTTGATAGGTCATTTCGTTCCCTCGGATCGGATCGCCGCTGTTTATTTTTTCACAATAATATTTGCATTTAATCCCTGCGGATGAGTGACAGCGAGGACCAAGGGCCGGCCACCGACGCGGCGGACCGCTAAAGAGGATCAGTCGGCTAAAGGACGGCCAGAGAACTCAAAGGTGCTTGGTTCGAAGCAGGACCGCTACGAGGACATGAAAAATATATAATTTATTTACCTGATACGACGACGAACAAGATTTTTATGCTTATCCTATTATAAAGCTGCTGCGAATAATGGCATCTCACTAAATGCCAATGCAGCCGCAAATGCGTTTGAAAAATAAATGCTTGCATAGAATTTTTCAAGTAAGATGCTTTGTGAGAAGTGACAAGGTGAGGGGGTATATAAGGCAACCTTCTCTACTAAAGCCTGTATTGAAATGTTTATGTGATTATATATTCATTTGTAATGATTGAAGTCTGGCCAAAGCGCCCTCTGGTGGATTATATGCCGACAAGACAAGATGCCAGCCACTGCAAGCGGGATCGATAGAAATCCTTCATGGAGCAGCAAACAAGCGCATTTTGAATAATCTATTATTATAGTTATCTCATGTTAAGTTGAAAACGTGTGTAAATTTATCTTAACCTTTTGGATGCCATGAATAGATCTATGCAACGCCTCGTGGATTATCGACTTTAGTAGACAAGATAAACCTTATCTACTAAAGTCGGTTAAAAGACAATTGTGGAACTGGTTTTGATATGTACTGACATCAGCTTGATATAGCTTTATAATAATGTTAGTTTTAATTATATAATATCACACGGCGTTTGTGTATGCCATTTTATTGGTTATGACAGTTGCTCCATTTTGTGTTGGTTCAACTGTCATCTTTGATTATTTTTTTGTCGTGATTAAGTTGGCGGCGCTGGATGTCACAGTGTCCCGGGGTCGCCAGTCAAATCCCTGTCCGGCTGGCGAATCGTCATATCGGACAGAGAAATCAAGTGTTTAACAAAAATAAATGCCAATTGTGCTTCGAAAACAAGTTCTTTGTGTTGTTAATCTGCTTCTGCAACCTTCCTCCACGCGGCCACGTGACGAACCCGCGACTTGTCGTCTTTTTAGAGACGCGGGAATGTCAGTACTTTGTATGTCGCAAAAGAGGATAAAGCATACCTGCTTTTTCTTCAGACTCGCGGACTCTCGACGTCTTGGACGGGCGTCGGCGTCTATTCATAGAATGTACTCGGCGAGCTTCGGAAGACAGAGCATTCCGAGCAGCTTTGTAGCGACAGTTTGAGATTGAGGCAAATACAGGCTGATGGTTACTCAGGGATCATCTTATAATTTTTGAGTACAGTGACTTATATACATTGGTAGAAAACGTGGCAGAGCACAGGACTTATTAAAACATAAATGATTTGACATCAGCATGAAATAGCCCTTGCTGACTTGTAACGAAAACCTCGATATACAATCTTTCGTCTCTTATTTCTGTTCGCCGCTTGTGGCGCCGGTGCGATAGCCCATCACGAGCGCATCAGTCGTGTCCCGCCCGTCGGCGAGAACATATTGTATTGTGGCTCGGCCTAATGCTGTGACTAGGTTGGACCATACGTTTGTAATGTTTATCGTAAATATATGTCAATTTGCTTCCGAAAAAGTCTTTGTTATTAATCTGCTTAAAATCCTGCCATCACGCGATGGAGTAATACCTTTTTGAGAGAGAAGAGGATGTTAGATTAAATTTATATAATAATTCTTACCTGATTCGGCCCTGTTTCGGATTCATATTCGTGTTAGTAGAACGTACTAAGATGACACTTTAAGGTGACAACCGTGGTCTGAAGAGGAATAACAAGAATGGTAGAATTCGAGGATTCCATGACGGTCTTTCACAAAGGCTTGTTACTGGATAAAAATATATTTATAAATAATATTTTTTGCACGAAAATTTTCTGGTATTCTTTTTTATGAATACTAAAAAAATTACAGCAAAGACGTCGATAACAATTTAGAAAATGTAATAGACTCAACTTATAATATGTGGCGATGATCTGGGATGAATCGGATGTTGTGAGCAACTTAGCGGCTGACAAAGCGGCGACCATATCTGGCAACATCGATAGCCCGTGATGCCTAGCATTAGGTCTTGAGGGTGCAACTTGTTGGGCACGTGGAGCAGGATCTTAGATGTAAGGCAGTGCGCAGGTCTCCACAATCGTATAATAGTGGCTCTCTCTGCCGAAGAATTCCCTACCGCTCGAGGTTCTTAATCTGTTTAGGGATTTGCAGGTCCGCCAGTCAAGGTTCTTGCCAGTTGGGAGGCCTTCCTTTGGAGTAATGAAATACTCTTGTGCGACTTGTCGCCAGAGCTGAAGTCTCATTTTCAGGGCCGGATGTGAGAGGTTGTGTGGATCTCAGAAAGCTGTTTCGCGACTTTATTCTGCGTGTTCGGGTATCTGATTATACAATCAGTGGAACGGTTGGTTGATTGCCTTACGCATTTATTCGACGTATATGACTTTTTTGCAACTTAAGGTATGATTACTATAATAATAGATTACTGAAAACGCTCTTGTTTGCTGTAACATCCTCCTCTCTCAAAACAAAGAGAGAGGGGCGTTATTACGTCGCGAGGGGCAAGATGGGGAGCAGGGCAGCAGACAAAGACTTTCTTGTAGAAGCGCACTGATTTTATTGACTTAAAAACATTACAAGGTTTGGGCCGAGCGGAAACATACCGCCGGCCGCAACAATGACGTTGTCTCGCTTATCGCTCGGAACTCACTGACGCCGGCTGCACTAGCGCGGCTTGAGGCCGTCCGCGCTGCCGGTGGCGAAACTATGTACTAGTGCCTCAGTGTGGCCACATACATAATAGTATGGCAAGCGACAAAAATATAAGACGAAAGGTTGTTTATCGAGATTTTCGGTTACAGTAAGCAAGGACTACATCATGCTGATGTCAGCTGGTACATGATGGATTTCTATCGATGCCGCTTGCAGTGGCTGGCATCTCATCTTTTCGGCATTTAATACACCAGACGGCGCCCTCATCAGACTTCAATCATCACAAATGAATATATAATCCCATAAACATTTCAATACAGTCTCACATACGATTGCAGGCCATTACATTTGATCAAAATAATTTCCCTGCCATATACACGAGTGGCGTAATGGGCTGCGGACGTAAACGTTGAATTACACTAACCCTACGTTAACTGAAAAAATAAAAACTTATAATATTTTTTAATTACATAGATTTTTTTACGGTAAGCGTACCTGTATATTGGAGAATTCCGATAGACAGCGATGTAAAAATTTAATATTAGGATTTTACTCCTACAACGCTAAAGCGCCGTATGAGTGTTGATCTACCAACGTCATATACTGTATTCACTCTTCATCAATTATTACGAAGACTCACTATGAATGGATGTTTTTCACATGAAGACTTAGGCTTAATAAAAATTTCTATTAATAGCTTTGGTTGGCATTTTAGCACGAGTGAGGAATCATATTCAAGCCAAATTTATGGAGTATTGAAATTGATTGAACCCACTTTTGGGTTAGTAAGTGAACGCTTTACCTCCAAGCAAAATCTTATCGACAGATTTTGAAATTTTATTTAACAGTTTCGTGGCTGAAGTAAGGTTTTAAAGGAACAAAGTTGTATTTAAAAAAAAATCGCATGCACAACTGATCGAGAACAGTGGGCTCTACGACGCTCAGCAAGGACGAGACGATTGCCCGTGTATATTGATCCGTTTCTTGAAGAGGTATATTAATAACATTATCTCCTAAAGACTATACGAAAAAAAAAAGTATATTCCATTTCGGCCTCGTCATATGTGCGCGTTATTCCGTCAGTATCCTTATTTTATGAGAAAATTAATGATAATACAAACTAAGAAATGTTTAAGTGAAATGTCTTTGAGGCTATTCCATGGATAAAAAAGGGGTCCAAAAGAATCACTCCTAGTCCCAAAAATTATTGAACTTGACGTCACATTCACAAAATGTTGGGATAAAATACAATTTTAACTTTACATGAACAATTCAGTAAATAACATTATTTATTAAACGTATTTTCAGGACTTGTCGTTCTCATTGTATCGGAGGTTCGATGCCAACGTCACACACGTGATGTGTGGTTTCAAGCAACTGGGATGATTCTTTTTCATTTCGTTGATGGTTTACTTTTATTTTTCATCGGGCTTAGAAGAGTTTTCGATACGAAATCCAACCGTACATTATAATATGAGTATTATTGCTACCTGTAAGTGATTTAGGTAGCTATACAATGTGTAAGGGGCAAATTACAGATATATGTGCAGTCGTACCGATCAGAGAAAAGTGATCAAAGAAAATAACCGACCGGGGAATGAACCCGCTACCTCCGAACGCTAATGTGGCTGTTCGCATTCTGTCGTGACTAAACCAGAGTCGGATTTTTTTCAGGTAGCAACAGGATCAGCGACAATAGCACATAGTAAGCACTGTTCTCGATATACTCGATATCACCAAAGTAAAATGAATACCGCGAGATTTGTTATATATACTGACATCAGCATGATATAGCCCTTCCTGACTGGTACCGAAAACCTCGATTTACAATATTTCGTCTCTTATTTCTGTTTGCTTGTGATACATTTATGTGTCTGCCATATTTGGGACTAGTTATATAGACCGCCGTTTGTGGCACTGGTCGAGAGCAGATCACGAGCGCGGCAGTTGTGTCCCGCTCTTCGGCGAGAGCATATTGTATTGTGGCTCGGCCTACTGCTGTGACTAGATGCGGCCAAAAGCTTGTAAAGTTTATCATAAATATATGTCAATGTGCTTCTGAAAAAAAAAAATTTTGCTGACCTGCTCCTCATCATGCCTTCACGCGACTGAATAACACCTTATTGAAATAGAGGAGGATGTTAATGCGAACTGGAAGTTTTGCAATTCGCACCGCTCACCGAGTTGAGAAATTAACACGTCTCTTAATGCGCCTTTACGGTCGATATTTTTAGAGAAACTTGATATTCTTTGCGTGTGGCAACACCATGCTGACACACTGCCAACTACGAGGATGAGTGCCAACACAGGCTGCCAATAGCACAGTAAATCTCCAGAACCCGGCTATCCAGGACATGCAACAGTAACAAAACACAAAAATTCCCGAGAAAACGCTGACAAATATCGATACTTTATCTCCCCTATGGCTGCCAAACATAAGACGCAAAGTCATATGCGCCGAAGAAATGCGTAAGGCAATCACTAACCGTCCCACTGCCTGTATAATCGAATACCCCTTACACCCAGACTGAGTCGCGAAGCAGCTTTCTGAGATCCACACAACCTCTCACATCACATCTGCCCCTGAAAATGAGAGACTTCAGCTCTGGCAACAAGTCGCATCAGAGGATTTCACTACTCCAAAGGAAGGCCTCCCAACTGGCAAGAACCTTGACTGGCGGACCTGGAAATCCCTGAACAGATTAAGAACTAGAGTTGGTAGAACAAAGGACAACCTCGAGTTGTGGGGAATTCTTCGGCAGGGAGAGCCACTATCGTGCGACTGCGGAGACTTGCAGACCGCCTCATACCTAAGATCCTGCTCCATGTGCCCAACAAGCTGCACACCTCAAGACCTAATGCTAGGCAACACACGGGCTGTCGATGTTGGCAGAAATATTTGACGTCGCTGACACAAAGAAGAAGAACATATCGCATGTCGATGGTAGATATCAGAGAAATGAAAGTGCTCCTCTTGATCCATCTCTGCCTTCAGAAGCCTATTCCTCGATTGCTCTGCAGCTCCTCACGTCCGCCGGGAGTCCTCCATTACCTGGTGTTCCACATTACGTCGTCCGTACATTACAGCAGCAGACAACTGCCACATCTTCTCGATTAGTTCCACATAAATGTATGAATAATTCAAGACGTCCAAGAACGAAATACAGGAGTTGGATTTCACTGAAATTGACCGTGAAATCGTAAAAATGGAGAAATACATACATTAATTTTATCAATCGTATTTTTTTATCAATATTATAATATCATTTTATCAACCTTTTTAAATTTCAAATGCAATCATTTATATCCATTCATCGATATTCAATAATCTCTGTTATATTGGTAAATATAGGACGATCTCTGAGCATTTGCCAAAATACCGAATCGCAGTTTTTGACGTTATAGATGTATTTAAACATATTGACATCCCCCGTCTTCAAAAAGACGACAAGTCACGGGTTCGTCACGTGGCCGCGTGGAGGAAGGATGCACGAGCAGATTAACAACACAAAGAACTAGTTTTTGAAGCACAATTCGCATTTATCTTTATTGAAGACTTGATTTTTCGTCCGGCCGGCGAACGCCATACTGAACGAAAAGTTAATTGACAACTGCCGGAACCTGTGACATCGCCAATACACTCACGCCAAAAATGCAAATAAAAGATGACAGTTGCACCAACGTGAAATGGAGCAACTGTCAGAACAAATAATAACTAAAACCATGTAATTTAATATGAAAACTAACATTATTAGATGTGCATGTCTGATATCAATATATACTCGTATATTTTCGCGTCCAAAACGATAAAGTTCAGAAGGTATCGTCATCCGTTACATATAAGGAGCATATGGTCACCACAAATTGCCGTCACAGAGTTCAGTCAGCTGTAACGGATATACACCTTGGAACATACTGTGTACGATTCCCGACGGCTTCCAAGCCGAGAGTCCGGGAACTTAAAGAGAAGGAACTGTAGTATCTAAATCATCTTTTGGTTTTTGTTGTAATCAGCATAATTATACTCGTACTCAAGAAAATATAGAATGCTGGATATTTTTCAACATTTCATGTTGGTGCAACTGTCATCTTTAATTTGTTTTTTTGCCGTGATTGTCTTGGTGGCGCTGGAAATGACAGTGGTGCGGCAGTTGTCAGTCTCCTCAGACGAGGAAATCAAGTATTTATTAAAAATAAATGCGAACTGTGCATCAAAAACAATTTCTTTGTATTGTTAATCTGCTTCTGCATCCTTCCTCCACGCGGCCACGTGACGAAACCAAGACTTGACAATTTTCTTGAATATAGACATAAGTATGCCATAATAATTATAGACAAAAACACATTCACTTACGAGTATATATAAACCAAAAATTATATAAAATTATTTATAAAGTCTAGGATCATTCTGAAATTTCTTGATTATAAATAGATAGTGATAAATAGATTAGTGCCGGCGGTCATAGCTCAATGGTAAAGCGTTTGCTTTGCAAGTCAAAGGTCGTGGGTTCGATCCCCGACGGAGATTAAAATAAAATGGATTTTTAATCGATTTCTGAGCTCTAAAATACCCCGGTTGGTGTGAACTTGATCCATCACCCGTAAAATGTCAGTCATAGCCTATCAATTAAAATTGGTGGTAGAAGAAAGTCGTCCCGTGAAGACCACCCATTCATAGTAAATTCCTGTAATAATAAAGGATGATGCGTGAATCTCGGGCTGTAGTCTATGACGTTGGCGGATCAACACTCCACATGCAGCGTTTAGCCATATACACCATGGTAAGCGTCATAGAATTCCAGATGAGACTTCAAAAAAAAAAAAAAATTACTATCACCATCTGTCGGTATTCTCTGTGTGTGTTTACATAAAAAAAAGATATTATTTTCCATTACAGTTGTAGATAAATACATTTTCACAATCTTTTTCAAGACTTCATTACTAAGCAAAACATTTCAATAAAAAACCTTTTGAATGAAAATTTCTTAGTATCATTTTTTTGTAGTATTTGAATTTGATGGCTTTCAGTTTGTATATACAATACACATACATAAACATTGCATACCATCTGATCGGTGTCTGGTCTTTTGTACTTATGTGCGCTGTGTATCACAGGCCTTCCACATAATGTGTGGTAGTTGGGTACATAGCCAGCCGGAGACCGGAGTTAATGAAGAAAGGGGCGGCTCTGTTCACGAGGAGCGGAGTCGACTACCGCACAGGTTTCCAGCACGGCAGCAGAGAAGAGATGGGGCGGCAGATAGCACAGCAGCGTCATTGGTGGAGCGGCTTCGGCGTGATGGAGAAAACAAAGATTCGACATGCCGGAGAATCAAATTGACAGTGTTGTGTGACAACAAATCATTGGGTGCCACGAACTCAGTTATTAGACTAGGGTGGATCGAACTTATTTACGAGTATTAGATATATAGAGTATAGACTACAACTCGAGATTCACTCTAAATACATTATTGCAGCGAATGGGTGGTGTTTATGGGAATATATTTGTCTTATGCAATGTGTGCCACTACATGTTTAAGCTACAGTGAAACCTCTCATAACGAGCACCTCTCATAACGAGTATTTCGCATAACGAGTAACGTAGAAAGGGGAAGTCACATAAAGAATGACGCACTTGTGAGCCGGGACTTCTGCTTAATTGCGTCAGTCTATGTTTAGCACTCGTACCGTTGTACGTCAGTGTTGCATGTGAACACACATTTTTCTTAACTTATGTGCCGACATTATTTGGTTTTTTTTTCAGATTCTTACAATATTTAACAATTTATAAGCATGTAATTTTATTAGAATATCGTTAAAAAAATATTTCGCATGGAACGCATTATCGTGTTTTACATTGATTTATATGGGAAAATTAGTTTCGCATAACGAGCAAAATTCTGGAACGAATTATGCTCGTTATGAGAGGTTCCACTGTACCACGAGTTTCTAAAAAAATCCGCTTTGCGAGCATGGCGCTGATTGAATAATCCAGCGCCATGGCCGCCGAGTGGATTTTTTCAGAAGCTCGTTTATTTATCAAATAGTTTGAGCGTGTAGTGGCACCTATTGTAAGCCAAATATTATCTCGTGAACACCACACATCCACTGCAAAAATGTTTAAAGCGTAAATCTCGAGCTGTAGTCTAATAACTGAGTTTGATCCCTGAAAAAACTTTAAATGTTTTTTTTTTTCATATTCGCTCCATATGGATAACACAAATCGAAGCAAACGAACCTCTTTGGAACATATGTATGCCGCAAATTGCTGTTTCACAGTTCTGTAAGCTCAGATTGGCCCAAAACACACCTGTATATTCATAAATGGTTCATGGTAGCCTCCAGGACATGAGCCCTCGAACTTGCATAGACAGCCTCTGTAGTATCAGAGAAATATTTGGATGTTCAATAATCAGCATTTTTTTAAGAAGATTGGATGATGAGCCCGACGCTCTTGAGGTCTGGACCATTTATTTTTTGTTTTTAATGGGTGTCTTAACCCTACCGGGATCGTGTATGGAACATAGATTTTATTAAATCACTTTGTTTAAGTCAATCTCAGTCGGGTTTTGAACCGACAGCATCTGAGTTACGAATAAACGCTCTAACTACTGGACTATGCCACCCGGCTAGGACAATATATAGATAATGACCATATACATACTGACATCAGCATGATGTAGCCCTTGCTGACTGGTAGCGAAAACCTCGATACACAATACAATCTTTCGTCTCTTATTTCTGTTCGCTTGTCGCACATGTATGTGTCGCCATATTGGCGTTTTGGACTAGTTACGTAGATCGCCACTTGCGGCGCTGTGCGACAGCCCACGACGATCGCGCGTGAGTTGTGTGCCGACGGCCGAGAACGACGCATGATAACTGGCCCGGCATGTTATTCCACCTGGGCTGGAAGTTTGTAAAGATATCGAAATATACATGTCAATGTGCTTCAAAAAATGTGTGTGTGTTATTAATCTGATCCTCGTCCTGCCACCACGCGAATGAACAACTATATTTTTAAAGGCGGGGATGTCAATACTTCTTATTCGTAGTATCAATCCGGTGGGTTGGTTTGCAGCAACAAAATCTTGCATCTCGATCATACTTGAGATGCAATCATTTTTTGCTGATACATGGGATGTCTTTTAGACCTTTAATGTGATGTGGTAGATATTTGTAGTGCTCTAAATTTGAAAAAAAAAAAAGAGAGTATGCTACAGCCAACTTGCATATATGAAGGAAAAAGCCTAGCATTGTGGCATTTTTTCAAGGCTTCCAAGTACAGAGATGTCTTGGGACAATACAAAGATAATGGCAACAGACAGAACTGTATAGCAGCAATTATAAAGAACATAAACTCTAGATATGTAAAATAAGAATGTGTAGACCAGTAAATAAGAGGATGCGAAGGAAGGAATCTGTGATCATGGCATGAGAAGGAGGCTAATCAATGTTATGATGTTGTAAGGCTGACTTTGAACCTCTCATCTCGTACCCCGGCTCTCCTAATGACTGCTCAGAGGCATCTCCAGTAGAACAGACGATGATAAATCATCTCCAGGCCTGATTGATGAGGTTCCAGTTCATCGGGTTGAGGGAAAGAAAACAATTAGGATGCTGCCAGCGCCACAAAAACTTCAATGCACCTCAGACAGCCCTATGAATAACATTATTTTTAGATGCATTTTTTTTGTACACATTTATTTGTTTATTCTTCTTGTTACTGATGAACTAACACTCGTATGCAAAGTCTTTCCATGGCACTCATTCACAAGTAATTTATGTTGACCAAGAACTGGAAATTTCCAAAAATGCAGACTTCATAATAGCAATAACGGTAAAAAAGACTTAATCAACCAACCTTTCCAGATATTGGTAGTGACATCAGCATGATCGTCCTTGCTGACTGGTACCAAAAACCTCGATATACAATATTTCGTTTCTTATTTCTGTTCGCTTGTTAGACATGAATGTGCCTGCCATATTGGGATTAGGGATTAGGTACTGACGGCCGAGAAGGTCGCAGTACGATCTTCCGGCATGTCAGTCCGCCTTGGCCGGACGCTTGTAAAGTTTATCGTAAATATATTTTAATGTGCTTCAGATATAGTCTTTGTTTTTCTTACCTGCTCCTCATCATGCCCTCACGCGACAAAGTAACAACCTTTTTAAAGAGAGGGAGATATTAGTAGTTAGACATAAGTGTGGTATTATTAATAAGATGAACTGCTCTTTTTTGTGCCGAGTAGATCAACACTCATGTGAAGAGTCATTCCATCGCTTAAAGTAACCAACTAAATATTCCATATACATTTTTTAAAGTAACGTATTTTTAATAGCTGCTTTCCTTAAGAATAATTAAAGTGAGGAAGCCCCAGTTCTCGAGTCACCTGAAATCTTCAGAAACGTTTCTGTAAGCGGGTGTTACGTTTGTTACCTTAAGTCAAGGAATGTCTCTGCATACGGGTATAAGTTTCATTATATTATTTAGTTTGCTTCAGATTCAGTGCTGCTGTGGACGGATACGAAATGTTGAACGTTTGATTTTGTGACAATAATGCCGTGTTATTTGTGTGTCAGCCATGATACACTTATGACATGGTTTTTGTTGACACAAATCCTAACTATTTGCGATGGGTATTCCGACACTTGTTCTGAGTCTGAGGTCATTGACACTAAATATGTCAATACATTTATATCATCACATTTACGTTAGTACTTTAGTAACGAAATAAGATTGCTTATATATTGAAGGAAAAGAACATATATATATATATATATATCATCAAAATAACTAGCTTTGATCCACTGCTGAATGTAAATCTGTGTGTGTCTTAGCCGCATAATATATATATCTAATGTGGAGAAGATGTATTAACAGTACGCTAGTGCTAAATCTGGTTTGTTAAATTTCTGTCCGGCAATTTTGATGTTGAAGATGCACCACGTTCTGGAGGGCCAGTTGACGCTGATAAATTGTTTTTTACGCTAATTAATTGATGCAAATTGGCAGTTTAATTGGCATTGAGTTTATCGAGTTCGACCATTCAAGATCACACATTAATTGAAACGCCTAGGTTAAGAACGTTTTTTTTTAAATATTTTCCGAACAACCTAATTTATTTCACATATTTATATAAAAAAAAAACAAAGATTCTAGTAAAAAAATAAGTACAATTAATAAAAATGATATGTCATAAAAGTGTGATAAAAAAGGTAAAACACAAAAATCAGAGCAAAAGCACATATACAAGTAGAAAACATAAGGAAAGCAATGAAAATAATAAGAAAAAAAGGTAAATGCTTGTCAAAATTCAATGACAATGTGTATCACACAATTACAATTTGCCGGTGGTCATAGCTCAATGGTAAAGCGTTTGCTTTGCAAGCCAAAGGTCGTGGGTTTGATCCCCGACGGAGATTAAAAAAAAAAAAAAAAAGGATTTTTAATCGATTTCTGAGCTCTAAAATACCCCGGTTGGTGTGAATTTGATCCATCACCCGTAAAATGTCAGTCATAGCCTATCAATTAAAATTGGTGCTAGACGGAAGTCGTCCCGTGAAGACCACCCATTCATAGTAGATTACTGTAATAATAAAGGATGATGCGTGAATCTCGGGCTGTAGTCTATGACGTTGGCGGATCAACACTCCACATGCAGCGTTTAGCCATGTACACCATGGTAAGCGTCATAGAATTCCACAGATGAGCCTTCAAGGAAATTACTATCACCATCTGTCGGTATTCTCCTGTATGTGTTTACATAAAAAAAAAAATGAGATCGCTTGGTGAAAACCCTCCCTGTCCCGTCCTGTTTTTGGAGACCCAGATGGGGACTCGTTATTGGGCGCACGCAAAAAGCTACTTGTTAGAGAGTGGCTGAAGGCCTTCCCGTGATTCTAGGTGCATCAGTTAGATGTCAAATAGACCTCAGTCTAAGGTTGCGAAGACAATAAGATCGAGAAAAATAATACCATAGAAAAAAGACAAAAAGGATTTAAAAAAGGGTCGAGGTGTGTTGGCAGCCCATTTAGAAGCACAATCGCCGTTGAACTGAATTGAGTACTGAAAACATCACAGGTACCAACTGTAATATATTGTATTGGATGACTACGAGCATGGGTATACCTTTCGGGGACGTAAAAATATTTAATATGGACCTAAGATTATGGTTGCTGAAAATATTAAAAGTGAGTGAAAAAAACGTGAGAATAATTTTATCCAATTCTATCGTTCTTTATGAATTGAAATAAGTTGACCCTTTCATTACGGCTCGGTTTGAATACAAATTATACTCTCAATTATAAAACTAGTATTTGAAGCATTAATGTACTTTTCTGGTCCATTTTTATATATCACATTGGTTCTTGTATTCTTAGCTATCAGATGATGCATAAAACACTATTCTAAAAGAACAACAATGTCAACGGTCGGGGAATCTTATGACGGCATATGCCGACAGCCATTGCGCAAGGGTTAAAAATGATTAATAAAATCGAATTTGCTTTCCGAGTAATCTAATATTATATTTATGTCAACTTGTGATGACTGACAATATTAATACAGATAATTATCATCACATAAATGGACGAACCATGTTAATAGTGTATAAAAAAATGGGTTGAGCCACCACTTAATACAAAATAGTCAAGGCCTCGGGAACGTCTGGCTAGTTGCCTGGTTTTCTTAAAAAATAAATAAACAAATCACGCAAAAGTATGCCTCGGATACTACGGCTACCCTTTATTCAAATACTTCTGCTTGGGAGGTTGTCGTGAATCATTTATGTTAAAAAGTGAACCTTCAGGTGCAGATATGTTCTAGAATGAGAAATGGACAGTGGCAGCTGACAGCACTAAGTGGCGGCAATTCGTGGTGATCGTGTGTTCCATATATGGAACAGTTATGAAATGAAGGAAGAAAAGATAAATGTCGCGAACGATGGAAGATGTTCTCTTCGTAGTATCAATCCGGTGGATTGGTTTGCAGCAACAAAATCTTGCATCTCGATCCTTTGCAATCCTCTTTAGCTCAGCATAAGAGCTACATGTCCTCGAACACTTGCTGCAAATATTCCCGTGTAGGGCGCCCTCTGCAGTTTCTGCCCTCAACCATCCCTTCCACAATGTCGTGAAGAAGACCATCGTGGCACATGATGTAACCGATCGCCTCTCTGAGATGGTTCTTACTGGGTGCAGGTGCCTTGATTATGCTGAGAACCTTATTGTTCGTGACATAAGATGGAAAGATGGAAGATCATAGTAGAAACAACAAACCAGAAGCTGTCGTCTAGTGTCACAATCCACAACATTAAAGTCTTGATTAAAAATATTAATATTTGGAGCATATAGGCGTCACAAATGGCAGTGAAAATATTTTTAGTAATGCGTACAAAAAGGTAAGATTTTGTGTGAAAAGTCAGCGCGAATTTTGCTTAGAGGGTGAGTATCCTCCCTCTCGTGGGTCTGGGAGGGGAATGATGAAGAGGGGAGGGGAGTAAAGGAGGGGAGGGGAATAAAGGAAGGTAGTGGGGAGTGGGGAGTGGGAGAAACTCCCATCTCATGCATTTAAATTGCTTCATTACTAAGAGCACAGAGCCGACGCTAGGCAAATATTTATATATTTATATTTTTCGGTTGGTTAAGAATATATTTCAATACAATTTCCTAATACTAAATAATTTCGCGGTTGGCACGTCTTAGTGGTAAAGCGTTTGCTTACAGTATCGAAGGTCATAGGTTCGTTTTTCGAGGGAGATTAACAAAAAATTAGTCTTTAACCTGTTCGCATCGGTAACCCATATAAGGGTAAGGCCGGGTAAGATTCCCCTACCGTTGAAATCGGTAGCCGTGGTATATCGTTTTGCTACTTTCATTGAATAGTTTTTTATGCATCATCTGATACCTGAAGGATACAAGAACCAATGTGATATATAAAAAAATAGACCAGATAAGTACATTTATGCTTCAATTACTAGTTTTATCATTGACAGTATAATTTGTATTCCACCGAGCCGTAATGAAAGGGTTAATCGATTTCTATGTATTATATATTTTTTATTTATTCACAAACATAATTTACAATAGTTAAAAAATTAAATAATCTTATAAAGCACAGTTATAAAGGTACTTATACTTCTTTGACTTTCAATCTATACAATCCATCAATCTATTTGCCGGCGGGTATAGCTCAATGGTCAAAGCGTTTCCTTTGAAAGCCAAAGGTCGTGGGTTCGAACCCCGACGGAGATTTTTTTTTTTTCATCGATTTTTGAGCTCTAAGATACCCCCGGTTGGTGTGAATTTAATCCTTCGCCCGTAAAATGCCAGTCATAGCCAATTAATCAAAATTGGTGGTAGACGAAAGTCGTCCCGTGAAGACCACCCATTCATAGTAAATTCCTGTAATAATAAAGGATGATGCGTGAATCTCGGGCTGTAGTCTATGACGTTGGCGAATCAACACTCCACACGCAGCGCTTAGTCATATGTACCATGGTAAGCGTCATAGAATTCCACAGATGAGAATTCAGAATTACTATTACCATCTGTCGGTATTCTCCTTCATGTGCTTACATAAAAAAAAATTATTTTTCTAGAAAGTTGAGAACTAAGTTTTTGTGTGAGGCGAATTTATATTTGGTGTATATTTGTTCCCTTACCTGTAAAATTACTGTATGAAAAGCCTATTAATAAAAATTGGTGGTAGACGAAAGTTGTCTTTTAAAAATCACTCATTCAAAGTGAATTTCTTAAAAAATAGATAATGCGTTAATGCCAGGCTGTAGTCCACGTAGATGGATCAACAATCAACATGCAGCGCTTAGCTGTACTCAAAAATGGCAGGTGTCATAAA
The DNA here is from genome assembly GCA_022606575.1 of Glossosoma conforme. NCBI lineage: Eukaryota > Metazoa > Arthropoda > Insecta > Trichoptera > Glossosomatidae > Glossosoma > Glossosoma conforme. The sequence goes on along the minus strand of JAGTXR010000020.1, from coordinate 1,837,097 downwards.
ATTTATTTAAGACATTTCTCCATTACCATATGTAGGCAATTTTTCTACATGATGATGCAACATTGGTCAAAAATTTTGATATTTACGCAAAATATAAATGCGTCATCATCATTATTACCATGTCCGCTCCTCTAACTGGAGCAAATGGCATTCACAAACTGCCACCATATTGCTCTGTCAGCCGCCAGAGTCTTCATCTCATCAAAATATAAATTACAAAATTTGAATCGATAGACTAAGACTGATATTTTATAGGTGAGTTATCAAATTCACACAAACCGTGAGTATTTATAGAGTTTAGAAATTCGTTAAAAAATATTTTTATTTTTATTTTAATCGCGGATTGAATCCATGAATTTCGGTATGGTAATTTAACTATTAACCTGTAAGCCATGCTCACGGGCATATTTTATTTTAATATATAAATTATTTTTGATTCCTGTTACGGCCCTGGCGTCATCCCTTAGAGGGGAACCACTTAAACGGGTTTATCTGTGTATCGATGCCACAGAGGCTGCCAGGGCCGCATCCAGGACCTGGGGTGGACAAAATACTACCTTCCTACTCCATCACTTTCTATGGCATGAATGGAAAATTCTGGATCCGTGCCCATATTCGAAGAGGAAAAAATTAATAAATTATAATTATACTTTTACTAAATATTTTTGATGACAAAGCTGACAAAGCAGTATACAGTCGAAAAAAGACAAAGGTGTATCTTACCTTACTGGGAGATGTTCTTATGATGCCGCAGGAGAGCATAAGCTATTGCTGCCTTTTTTTTCAAGGCTCTCGGATCTCACCACCCTTAAAGGTCGTCGAACACGGGGTATGTTGGAATACAACGAGTTGAGAACTAGAAGAGATGTGTGCTTGAGTGTGAATTCATTTCGGCTAGCGCGCGGCGTGTTCAGAAATCCTGATATTTTGTTGGAAATCGGATTGTTTGTCCCTGACAATTATTTAAGGATAAGGAGGCACAGATTGTTTCTTCTTCCTAGAGGTACTAATAACCTGCCAGAGACTTTGCCTCTTGGAAGAGTGATCAGACTGTTCAATCATATCGCCTCGAATATTGATATATTCCACTTGAGAGAAGCCCAGTTTCGGCATGAGCTACACGAATTTATTTATCAAAGTAATTTCGTGGAGTCTTCTGTTTAGCGAGCTTCGGGATTTTTGAATAATTATTATTAATAATAGTAAATACCTAATTGTTTTTGTATATTATATCTTATTTCAGGATCGTATTAAATATATTTGTATTTGTAATTTTTCTGAATGAAATAAATAAAATTGAATTGAATTGAATTATACACACTGATGAATATACTCGACAGAGCTTCGATGAGCGAGGACCATGACGAGCTTTGTGGTGGCAGTTTGTGATGGACGTGTGCTCCAGTTAGGAGAGCGGTCATGAAAATTGTTTTGATGATTATATCCGTTTCATATCTGCAGCATATGGTCACCACAAATTATCGCCACCCAGTTCTGTTATTGTCCATCCCTTGTCCCGAGACACCTCTGCACCTTAAGGTCAACCTTGGAACATATAAAAGTCCCGACGATCTCCAGGATATCATCACTGGGAGCTTGAAAATAAGGCCTGCTTAAGTCCGAGGCATATTTTGGATGATTTGTAAAACAGATTTTGAAAGAAGCTTGTATAATTAGCCCGACGCTACAGAGACTTGGATAATTTGGTCCTAAAAACTTTGCCGGCGGGTATAGCTCAATGGTCAAACCGTTTGCTTTGCAAGCCAAATCTCTCAGGTTCGATTCCCGACGGAGATTAAATAAAAAATAAAATAATACTAATCGGAGCTTTAAAATACCTCTATTCGTATTTGTATAGCGCTATTTTATGACCGAACGGTCATTCCAAAAGCGCTTCTTTGCCTCTCTGAGTAAAAAAGGGTAGATCTTGAGTCTGCTTCTAAAGGATGCAACCGCTTTAGGCTCTCTTATGCTTTCCGGTTGCGAGTTCCAGGGCATTGGTGCCGCGTAGCTGAAAGCACGATTGCCAAAAACAGTGCTAGAACTACCTGCCGTCAGCTGCAGGGTGCTTCTATTTGCTCTGGCTGATCTTATTGTCTCTTCACGCGCGCTTATCTCCGAAGGCTTGACCAGTTCTGTCAAATAGCCCGGTGCAGTTCCGTTGAGTGCCTTGCAGTGCGCTATTGTCGTTTTTGTCAAATCGTAAATTTTTTTGGCATACTTGAAAAAGCGGCAAATTTCATTTTCAAAGCAAAGGAAACATTTATTACAATGGTTAAACTTTGAAGTTAATGGCGTCCTCTTACACTCGTATAAAATAAATATTAGCAAAAATAACACCAAGCCTAAACTGACAGTAGAATTTCAAATGGCTCACCGCCATCTTTAAATAAATAAAAATTAAATTATCTCGCTCTCGAACTATTATACAGAGCACAATAGTTTATTTATGTAAACACATACGGGAGAATAGCGACAAACGGCGATGGAGAAATCTCATATGTGAAATTTATCACGCTGCGATGCATGCGAAGTGTTGGTCTTCAAAGTCATACACAGCCCGGCATTCTCACGTCATCCATTTTTACGACGCCTCTACATGAATACGGTGTTATTTTCGGCAATCGACAATTTTGATTCATAGACTGTGTCGTGCATTTTGCGAGTGAGGGATCAAACTCACACCAACCACGAGTATTTATGTATATTTATTGAACTTATATATTAAAAATATATTTTTGTTTTTAATCTAAGTCGGCGATTAACCCTTTCATTACGGCTCGGTTTGAATACAAATTATATAGTCAATTATAAAACTATTATTTGAAGCATGAATGTACTTATCTGGTCTATTTTCATATATCACATTGGTTATTGTATTCTTTAGCTATCGGATGATGTATAAAAAACTATTCTAAGAAAGTAGCAAAACGATATATCACGTCAACCGATGTAAGCGGTCGAATAATCTTATGACGGCATATGCCGACAACCGATACGAAAGGGTTAATGACCTTCGGTATGGTAAGCAAACGCTTTACCTCTACGTCATACCCGTAGCAAAGTTACTATAATAACTATTTATTTGCCGGCGGGTATAGCTCAATGGTAAAAGCATTTGCTTTGCAAGCCAAAGGTCATGCGCTCGATCCCCAACGGAGATTAAAAAAAAAGGATTTGTAATCGATTTCTGAGGTATAAATTACCCCGGTTTGTGTGAATTTGATCCCTCACCTGTAAAATACCAGTCATAGCCTATTAATTAAAATTGGTGGTAGACGAAAGTCATCCGGTGAAGACCACCCATTCATAGTTAATTCCTGCAATAATAAGGATGATGCGTGAATCACGGGCTGTAGTCTATGGCATTGGCGGATCAACACTCTACGTGCAGCGCTTAGCCATATGTTACATAGTAAGCGTCATAGAATTCCATAGATGAGACTTCAGAATTACTATCACCATCTATCGGTATTCTTCTTTAAGTGTTTATATAAAAAAACGGCACATTTGATAACATATCTCATTTTATGTATATTTATTCAATTTTCGCTACCAATATGCATCACAGAGGAGTTATTTAAGAAATGTGATGCAGCATATATATTTCTTTCCTCGTCCCAAGTCAGCTTTTCTGTCATAGTTTTCAGCAGTATCTACGACAGAGAGAGCCTAGAGGCTTAACCCTTTCGTTACGGCTCGGTGGAATACAAATTATACTGTCAATACAGCGTATTTCAAACCATTTTTTTTTTGCTTAAAACTAATATTTGAAGCATAAAAATGTACGTATCTGACCTATTTTCATTTATCGCATTGGTTCTTCTATCCTTTAGGTATCAGATGATGCATAAAAAACTATTAAATTTAACATTAATTATGTAACTGCATACATGTGGTGGCATTGACACATGTGGCTTACAGGAAAATCGCTCTTGTAACAAAACCTAACGATATTTATTTACATGCTTTACAGATAAAGAATACATGTAGGTTGATAAAGAATATGACTGCACTTCCAAATTCCTACCGTAAATGTCACAATGCGTACTGAAAGTAGCAAAACGATATATCACGTCAACCGATGTCAACGGTCGGGGAATCTTTGACGGCATATGCTGACAACCGATGTGAAAGGGTTTACTTCTGTGATCGAATGAAAGCCGTTGTTGCAACATGCTACGATCGTTGGTTATATATACCCAAACAACGGTTCATTTCAAGCGTATAGGTGTCTTAAGCTCTGCCATTTTGTGGCTTTATCCTTTTTGCTTAAAAAAAAAAATACAAGAAATCATGAGTATAACATTTATTTTGTACTATAACACAATGTCGCTTAAGTCGAAAAGTAAAAAATAGAAAAAAAAATATCGGTTGTACTATTTTTGTAAAATTATAAAAAAAAAATGCGCATTGTTGAAGGGTGTGTTTTTTTTTATCTGTTTGCTGTCGAAATAATCCATGCGATTGATCCTCAGTCGACTAAGCCGCTTTCAAAGGTGGCTTAGCACGCGGGTGTATGCCGTATGTGTGGTCTCCACAACAATGGGATTTCATTTAATTTTGCAGCTTTCTTAGAAAAAAGGTGAAATACAATAGAGACGCTGATATCTGATAAGCGACAACGTCCGCGCCGCTTCTTGTGCGATGTTTTTGGATGGGTGACCGCCTGAGAACACGAGACACGTTGTTTGAGACCAAATAGTTCATGCCTTTCGAGAGATAAGACAAATCACGTGATTTTTTTAATGCTGTGAAAATAAAGGGTCCACCAAATAACTTTTTTTTTTGAAAATGAGGCGCAAAACATCGAGTGTAGCTTCGGCTGTGTGGCACGTAGCGCCGTCTTGTTGAAACCGAATGTTTGCAATATCCTCCTCTTCAATTTTTGTGAACAAAAATGGCCCGATAACGATCGCCATTGACTGTAATGGCCACTCCTTGCTCATTTTTGAAGAAAAATGGCCTGATTTTCAAAGTAATGTCGCAATATTTCCCAGCGTTGTTCAAGCGTATACACAACCATATTCGTTTAGCGGAAGGATAAAACTAATTATTGGTCAAATCAGACATGAGCTAAGTGTTACCATTCACGAAATAAGCACTAGTTAAAAAAAAACGTTAGATGGCGGACCCTTTATGTCTCGGATACTATAGCTCCCTTTGCTACTACAGCTTCGAGCACAGATATGAATCTTAGTGTCATTACTCGTTGATATTAGTCCATATGTTCACACTATAATATAAAAGCATATAGCATTTTTGCCGGTGAGTATAGCTCAACGGTCAAAGCGTTTGCTTTGCAAGCCAAAGGTCGTGGGTTCGATACCCAACGGAAATTAAAAAAAAAAAAAAATATTTCTTAGCTCTAAAATACCCTCGGTTGGAGTGAATTTGATCGTTCGCCTGTAAGATGCGGGTCATACATAGCCTATTAATCAAAATTGGTGGTAGACGAAAGTCATCCCCTGAAGACCACCCATTTAAAGTAAATTCCTGTAATAGTTTATGACGTTGGCGGATCAATCACTTAGCCATATGCAGCGTGGTAAGCGACATAGAATTCCACAGATGGAGACCTCAGAATTACTATCGCCATCATTCGGTATTCTCCTGTATGTGTTTACATAAAAAAAACACGTTGCATGCAACAAACGGTATAACAATATTGCCTGAATTAGTTTATTGTTTATACTTACAATGTGATATTGTAGTTAGTCATTTATAACACCAATTAATATATGTGTTACAAGGATTGGAGGTTAGACGTTAGTGCGCTGCTTAGGCGTGTTATGGAGATAATTTAATTTAGCACAATAATGCTTCATATATTATATTTTTACAGTGCAATTACGATTAACAATGCACATTATGGAAGGTAAAGAGTAGCTAACCAAGCGTAATGCTTCCATTTCTTCTCAGTCAATTGTATTCAAATGTGCAAGCATTTTCAGTAAACATATCGGTACTATATTTCAAGAAGATGAAAAAAATTAGAATCCAGGGGTGTTAAAAAAACACAATTATTCATATATTTCATTAATTATTATTATTATATTAGTATTTGTATAGCGCTCTTTTATGACCGAATTATCATTCCAAAAGCGCTTCTTTGCCTCTCTGAGTAAAAAGGTGGGTCTTGAGTCTGCTTCTGAAGGATGCCTCCGCTTTAAGCTCTCTTATGCTCTCCGGTAGCGAGTTCCAGGCCATTGGTGCCACGTAGCTGAAAGCCCGATTGCCGAAGACCGTGCTAGGACTACCTCCCGTCAGCTGCAGGGTGCTTTTTGAAACACTACACACACGCCGGGTGGCATATTCCAGTGGTAAGAGCGTTTGTTTGTCATTCAGGCGCTGTCGGTTCAAAACCCGACGGAGCTTGATTTTTAAAAAAATATTTAATTAAATCTGAGGTGGTATGCTGCCGGTAAGTTTGAGTCGCCCCTTAAGGTTAAAAAAATGTCCAGGCCTCGGGAGCTCGACCTAGTTAACCGATCTCATTAAAAAAAACACTGATCATTGAAAAACCAATTGTTCATCTGGTACTACAGCCGTAGTCTATGCAAGTTCGCGGGTCGTCCTGGAGAGTCCCGGGAATCGTATATGTTCCCATGTGGATTTCCGGGTATACAGGTGTTCTGGGACAAGGTATAGACAATCTGAGTTTAGTTGACTGTTGAAAAACGGCAATTCACAAAGTCCCTATGCTCTAAATATGAAGCGGATATGATGAAAAAAAAAAAGACAGAAAGCTACCTAGTCGACTCCCTCACTTCGTCATTCCTCAAAAATTCAAACCACCGTACCCTTAGTATTCCACGCAAATATTGGCTTTTGAAAAAAACACAAATATTAAATTTATTGTTTGATAAAAAATATTTTGGTATATATGAATAGTTTCAATTTTTTTTTTCACTCACAGAAACATTACAAATTTGAACAACTCGATTCATTTCTGAAGTACAATAATAATTATTCCCAAAATACATACAATAAATACAAATATAGGTACTTATGATGAACAACTAAGAACAAAGTAATAAAGACAAGCAACAGAAGGTTCCGATGCTCATCAAACAGACGACGCCAACAAATGATTCCTCCAAAGAAACTCGTGTCTGAATTGGGCCTCCCTTACGTGAAATATATCAATATCCGAGGCGATTTGGTTAAACAGTCCGATCCCTGGTGTCTTGCTGTACTACATTATTTTGCGGTCCCGTTTTTAAAGGCGGTTGAGAGTCCCTGTTCTTTGGTCCACGCACGGATGAAGGCACACCTTGATGTTTTCACAACGTCGAGGGATACACCTATTGTGGCTGTAATATATCCGCAGCTTATAATAGGGAGGGCATGGAAAACGGATTTGCCATCGACGGGTGAGAAAAAATAGTCTAATACTACGTCCACTGTGCCATCATCATCATCATCATCATCCATCCACGTTCGTTTCCTAACTGGAGCATATAGCCGTCACAAAATCTGTCAGATATCTTCTTCGTCCTTTATGGTCCTCCCAAGTCACTGAGTTTCTGCTCTGAAGGTTGTTGGGACTAATATGAACATGACTGGCACTGCAGACAGTACCAGTCTGATTAATCAAGATTAGGAGATCAAATGATAAGCTAGACGCTATTGTGGCTTGGACCATTTGGTCCTAAAGAGCAGCTCAGTCTCACCACTAAAACGTGGTAAGCAACAAATTTTATTTACTAAAATCCGGGCTTATTAAAAGTCGATATACTTAAAATCATTGAATGTAGATACAAGCCATTATTGTTTTGGGAAAAAAAAAATTTTTTGTTTTTATGTAAACACATACAGGAGAATACCGACAGATGGTGATAATAATTCTGAAGTCTCATCTGTGGAATTCTATGACGCTAACGATGGTGCATACACGCTGCATGTGGAGTGTTGATCCGCCAACGTCATAGACTACAGCCCGAGATTCACGCATCGTCCTTATTATTACAGGAATTTACTATTAATGGGTGGTCTTCACGCGACGACTTTCGCCTACGACCAATTTTAATTAATAGGCTATGACTGGAATGTTACGAGTGATGGATCAAATTCACACCAACCGGAGGTATTTTGGAGCTCGTAAATCGATTTTTTTTTAATCTCCGTCGTGGACCGAACCCACGACCTTTGGCTTGCAAAGCAAACACTTTGACCATTGTGCTATACCCACCGGTAAAAGAGCCCTAAGAAGCAGAATTGTTTTGGGACAACACATGCATAATGATAGGTGACAAAACTCTATACAATAATTCGTCATGACTAAAAGCTCCATATGTAGAACTGATAGTGACAAATTCCGTATTTTATGACTTTGCCGGCAGTCATAGCTCAATGGTAAAGCGTTTGCTTTGCAAGCCAAAGGTCGTGGGTTCGATCCCCGATGGAGATTTAAAAAAAGGGGATTTTTAATCGATTTCTGAGCTCTAAAATACCCCGGTTGGTGTGAATTTGATCCATCACCCGTAAAATGTCAGTCATAGCCTATTAATTAAAATTGGTGGTAGACGAAAGTCGTCCCGTGAAGACCACCCATTCATAGTAAATTCCTGTAATAATAAAGGATGATGCGTGAATCTCGGGCATTAGTCTATGACGTTGGCGGATCAACACTCCACATGCAGCGTTTAGCCATATACACCATGGTAAGCGTCATAGAATTTCACAGATGAGACTTCAGAATTACTATCACCATCTGTCGGTATTCTCCTGTATGTGCTTACATAAAAAATAAAAAAAAACCTTGCACGTGAAAAATATTATTTTTTAAAATACACTTATAAATGTCAAAAATGGTTCTTACTCGTAATCCTTGAGCGCTAGCAGGTATGCCATTGCATACAAACGTCACCCGTCAAACCATCATACCCTGGCAGTTGTCAGTGAAGCGCCGACAGCTGCCCTCGTCATCACTGACAGCGCGATAATCCGCTCTCAGCACTCTCAACACGATCCAACAACTTGTGAAATTTATTATTTAATGCGAAAATTAAATTCTTCACCATAAAGCAACGCTTACTATGCATCTCCATGTGCACAGAGATTCATTTCAGTTTTATTTATGCATTAAGTCGTTAAAAAGGCGAAGGTGGATCTGGTTGCGAAATCTATACAGCGTCTGTACCGTCCCCATTATTTTTCACGGCTGTGACAAGATTCACATCTCACCAAAGAGCATTTAACACTCTTACGTCTAACCTGCAATCAATGGAACACAGGCGTAAGATTGGTTCACTTAGTCTTTTCTACAGTTATTACCACGGACGCTGCTCTTCGAAACTTAAAGAACTAATTCCTCCTGCACCCACCCACAACAGACAAACAACTATACACGTTTAATGTGTGTCGACCAAGAACTGGCAGTTTCCGAAATTCCTTCCTTAATGCCACCGGTAAGCTATGGAATGCTCTTCTAGCGTATGTGTTTCCTCCTTCCTATAATCTGGATCTCTTCAAGTAACAGATAAATATATAGGATCCGCCATCTAACGTTTTTTTTTTCAACTAGTGCTTATTTCGTGAATGGTAACACTTAGCTCATGTCTGATTTGACAAATAATTAGTTTTATCCTTCCGCTAAACGAATATGGTTAACTATACGCTTGAACAACGCTGGGAAGTATTGCGGCATTACTTTGAAAATCATGGTAATGTTGCCGAATGTGTGCGAAAATTGCGTACGGATTTTGGAAGAAGAGAATCACCGTCAGCTCCGTATGTTCGTTATCTTGTGAAAAAAGTGAAAGAAACTGGCATCCTCATCGATAAACCAAAGCGTGAAAAGCCAAGAACAGTGCGTACACCCGAGAATATTGCTGCTGAGGCAGAAAGTGTGCGTGAAGCGCCATCAATGGCGCTTCCATGCGGCGCGGCCATGTTGAACGAATTTTTGTTCACAAAAATTGAAGAGGAGGATATTGGCAACATTTGGTTTCAACAGGACGGCGCTACGTAACTACACTCGATGTTTTGCGCCCTGTTTAAAAAATAAAGTTATTTGGCGGACCCTTTACATTTACAATCTCCCCAATCCACACACAAACACGAACATAACACACGTTTTCCGCATGCAGCGTCCAGCCTTCCTGGCTGAGCGTCATAGAGTGCACTGGTCTTGACCGGGTGTGGTCTCCTGCATGCGATCACATAAAAATAAATAAATGAAACACTTTTTATTATAAGAGAATAGAGAATAAATGGACTCACAGATCTATTCGATTTAAAAAAGTGACGGCTCTACAGCGCCTGTATCGTCCCTATTATTTTTCACTCCTGTGAATTTTGGCTTCTCACCAAGAGCCAATGTAGCCGTATAATGAGATATAAGAGTAGATGTCTGCGTAGAATACTGAGGGTACTATGGTTTGATTTTGAGAGGAATGACGACGTGAGAGAACAAACAAGGCAGCTTTCCATACTACAGTCAATCAAGAGGCGAATGTGGACTTGGTTGGCACATGTTTTAACAATGATGCTTGAGAGCATACACTAAAGCTGCCTTTTTTCAAGCCCCCAGACTTACGCCGTCCTAAAAATTCGAAAGGAACTACACATAGAATGTACACGGCGGAGCTGCCATGGGATGAGGCTATGGCGGCAGTTTGTGAATGCCATACGCTCCAGTTAGAGGAGCGATTATGGTATCATTATAATGTGAATCTTGGCATCTCATTTAGAGCATTTCGAAGTACGGTGGTTACCTTGACATACGAGTTTAATTCGTTCCGCAACCTTGCTCGCATTTCAAATTACTCATATCTCAAAGTATCATTGAATATCCCGATGCACGATCAGTTGCAACTTTTTCTGGACGTTTCTTGCTAAGCCGATTGCTCGTATCTTAAATATTGCTCGTATTTCAAAGAAAAAATTCGCTCGCTCAGTGGCACGTATCTCAAAAAACTCGTATGTTGGGGCACTCGTATGTCAAGGTACCACTATATTGATCAATTTATTATTGTTAAGCAAATAATAACTGTAATCTATGTTATTAAAAATGTAATGACAACTTATCAAATCACGATGAATTTTTTTAAATATGTTGATTGCGCATCTAAGAACGTTTCTGTATCATTTAAACCATTTAACAATTCGATTTAACGCTATTTTAGCGTGAAAAAAAAACTCTTTTGAGCAACGCTAAATACAATCGGCCACGTCATAGATCGGCATTCAGATGTCGTTCATTTTTGCGGGTACTCACTACAAGTGGGTGGTGTTCACAGGATGCGATTAATAACCGGAGTTGGTAAAACAAACGACAACCTCGAGCGGTGGGGAATTCTTCGGCACGGAGAGCCACTATTGTGCGACTGCGGAGACCTGCAGAGCGCATCACACCTGAGATCCTGCCCCATGTGCCCAACAAGCTGCACACCTCAAGACCTAATGCTAGGCAACACGCGGGCTATCGATGTTGCCAGATACTGGGCAGAAATAATTTGACGTCGCTGACACGAAGAAGAAGACGAAGAAGAAGACGACGACGACGAAGAAGAAGAAGACGGAGAAGGAGACGTTGAGTTGGAAAATGTGAAATAGGGCACCTTATGGAAGTGTTCATCAAACTGCAACGCCGGACCTGGGTTCAAAGACGTCTTATTCGCGTGTGACTGGCGGACAATACGCATTGTGAGAGTCACTTTGGGGAACCTCGAGCCGCCGATCTTTCTCGTCCGATTCCTCCTCCACCCACGGACAGCTGTCAAGCCATCTTTGTGAGCAAAACGTTGCTCTACGGACGCGTCAAATCGACATTTAACGCTGCAAATAGCAATGCCATGCATCATTTGTGCATTTCAAAGCGCTCACAATGCATTTGATGATTTATCTATAAAATAAACAGATGGATAGTCTCATCTGCGGATTCTATGACGCTTACCATGTTACATATGGTTAAGCACTGCATGTGGAGTGTTGATCCGCCAACGTCATAGACTACAGCCCGAGATTCACGCACGTTTTATTATTACAGGAATTTACTATGTATCGGTGGTCTTCACGGGACGACTATCGTCTTCCACTAATTTTGATTAATAGGCCATGACTGGCATTTTACGGGCGAGGGATCAAATTCACACCAACCGGGTGTATTTTAGAGCTCAGAAATCGATTCAAAATCTTTTCTTTTTAATCTCCGTCGGGGATCGAACCCATGACCATTGAGCTATACCTGCCGGGTTTATTTATTTGCTAAAATTGTTATGTTATGTGTGATATATGTAAGTTATACTTGGAATGAGGTTGGCGAGGCCTTCGTCAAGCAGTGTTTATGTAAAGCAAAGCAGCTGATGAAGAATAAAAATGTCCTATTGTTGTTGGCAGGAAGGCGCTGGACAGATATCATCAGGGTTAGGTGAGGAAGCTGTTGTTGGCCGCTCCTAGCACCACTTTGCATGCATTAGCTGCTGGTCGTATCTGGATGAGGATCTCGCGTGGGATGAAGAAAGGACGATCAGCAGCTCCTGGGCAAACTATCCTTGAAAATACGAGTAGGACGTAGTCATATTCAGATACAAACGACTGCACAGAACAATGCATACTCCATTACAAAAATAATATATATTTTTTATGAAACCATTATAAATTCTTTCATCATCAGCCTGTATCCGTCCACTGTTGAACGTAAGCCTCCCGCATGAGTTTCCATCCTCTTCGATCCTCCGCCTTCCGTATCCAGGTCACTCGCGCTAATCATTATTATGTCGTCAGTCCATCTAGCAGGGGGTCGGCCAATGCTTCGTTTGCCAGCTCTTGGGCTTGGGCAATACTTTTCTTCCGCATCGACCGTCGTCTCTTCGACAGATATGTCCTGCACATTGCCACTTGAGTGTGCCTATTTGTTGGATAGCATCCACTACTTGAGTTCTTCTGCGTTTCGGATTCTATCTTTTAGCGACACTCCGAGCATGAATCTCTCCATAGCACGCTGGGTGACCTTTATCTTAAGACTTGCTTTTAAATTCCACGTCTCTGCGCTATAAGTTAATACAGGGAGGAAGCATTGGTTAAACGGCTTTGTTTTAAGACATTGCGGAATTTTCGCTTTAAAAATATACTTGAGTTTTCCAAATGCTGCCCATCCCAGTTGTAAACGCCTGTCGATAAATGCTTTAAATTCTTCAAAATACTGTCCCCTGCATCAATACTCTTGCGGAGACGTGTCTGCCACGTCTGGGAGGTACCTTGAAAATTCTCAACGCGAACATTGTAACATGCTTTTGGATGTTGTTTACTGTCGCCTTCCTTTCGGTTTTCTCTACAATCGAGGAAACATAAAAAAGTGACACAAAGCCTTGTTGGAACTATAAAGGAACTGGGTGACCACAGGGGTGTTTCTCCGGGCCAGGAAGCTGGTAATGGTACTAACTTTCATAATGGATGATGCGCATTGATATTATTCTGATGCGACTATGCATCGCAGCCCGGTAAAACCGTATGGGAAATGTGATTCAATTCATTTCTTTATTTTTTTCCTTCAATAACATTACAAAATATTTTACGTTTTAAATTCATTATTGAAGTACGAACATATAAGTGTGGCATTGTAAATGTATTGACACATTTAGTGTCAATAACCTCACACTCAGAACAAAGTGTCGGGATACTCAACGCAAATAGTTGCACTTGTAACAACAAAAACCATGTCATAAGTATATCATGGTTGACACACAAATAACACGGCATTATTGTTACAAAATCAAATGTCCAACATTTCGTATCCGTCCACACCAGCACTGAATTAATATTACACTAAATATGTCAATATCTTCACTCAAGTTGGTTTCAACCACTGTTGACTGCGATTCTTTCGTCTTACACGTATCCAGGGTTGAACGACGGTCCTTTCAGGCCACACTTCAGGCTCCATGAGAGACTCCAGCGAAGTCGCGATGACCCCGTTTGCCCTTCCAACGCAGCCCGTGGCCAGTTTTTTTGGTTAAGCAACATTGTTTTTTTCTTGTTTACCGAAACTTTTTGTAAAAATATAACCGATCCATAGGACCAAATGTTCCAGATCTCGGTAGCGTCAGACTAATAATCCGATCTCTTATAAAATGATATTTATAAATCATCCAAAAGAATGCCTTGGATACTACAGCCTCTGAGAACTTTGTATATGTTCCCAGACAGTGGCAGCTGTCAAAACTGAGTGTCGGCAATTTGTAGTGACCATATGTTCTAAATAGGGATCGGATATATAAATATTCCAACATCTTTCACACTTAAATAATTTTTCCACTGGACCATGCTGTCTGTAAAGCATGTATACTTGTGAATAAAACATTCCGTGCTACCGTTCTTCATGTCATCGACTAATCTTTTCACAGCTTCTGTTCAGGGTTCCTTCACCTCAAATCCTGGTGACACCTGGAACCTCTAACACCACAGCTGTCAACGAGATTAGAAACCGGAGCTCTTATAACTTGTTAAACTAAACATCAAAGAACGTTAAAATTTATCCGACAAATCATCCTCAGGTACGACATTTTTTTTTCTTACTTATCTGTTTTTTAATACCAATATGCAGACTATTGGTTGGATGCGAAGATTTGCATACAAAAAGGAAAATATTTTAGGAAACTCACAATTCTCGGTCGACATATATTAACCGTGTATTCAGCATTTTTTTATATGTAGAGACATACCGGAGAATAACGACAAATGGTGATAGTAATTCAGAAGTCTCATCTGTGGACTTCTATGACGCTTACCGTGGTGCATATGGCTAAGCGCTGCTTGTGGGGTGTTGATCCGCCAAAGTCATAGACTACAGCCCGAAATTCACGCTTCATCCTTATTATTACAGGAATTTACTATAAATGGGTGGTCTTCAAGGGACGACATTCGTCGACCACCAATTATAATTAATAGGCTATGACTGGCATTTTACGGGTGAGGGATCAAATTCACACCAACCGGGGGTATTTTAGAGCTCAGAAATCGATTAAAAATCCTTTTTTTTAATCTCCGTTGGTGATCGAACCCACGACCTTTGGCTTGTAAAACAAATGCTTTGACCATTGAGCTATACCCGCTGGCAAATATATTTCCATCTCTCATATTGTTAACACTTAAATACATTTTTATATAACAGCCCAATGGGCGTAAAAATACAATAATACACAATATTTAAGCATTTGTGATTGATGCTCGATACTGCCGATGTTTGGACCATTAGGAACCGAGTGGCAGCTCAACTCGTGACGGGTATTAGTGAGATGATACCTGCCATCCTGTTGTGAGTCGTTGGTGTTGGGTTCGCAGCCCAGACTTCATTTCCTGAACACATTTAGATCTTCTAAGATTTCACAGGTGGTCTGAAAAGAAGGATTTCAATGCACGACGAAACAATCAGCATAAAGACTTACCGGCCAGGTAAACGGGAGCAAGGTAACAATCACATAAGTCAACTCTCCTATAGAGTACACATCAAAAGAGATATTTCCTATAGCGCTTTACCGCTCTTTCCCACGTCCAGTTTTGCAGGATCGGTTTTTTTCTGGATACCGCAAAAATCATACCTGTGTTCACACACAGAAGATTTCATCCTGTTTTTATGGGATAGCATTGGCAGTCGGAGAAGAAAAAACAGACGCAATGGACGTGAATACTCTTCTGCTATTATACTGGTACTTTCGCCAATATTCGTATCCAGTAAAAAACCGTATGCAGGATGCTAGTGGGAACACTTCCATTAAACTATTTACTTAACTAAACTGGATACCGTTTTTTACTGGATCTAGACGTCCGGTTCGTAGTGGCAAAACCGTACAGCACATTTCGAATGGATCGGATTTTTGTGGTATCGTGCAAACCGAATGCTCATGTGAATGTAATCACAGTAGCACGTATACTACTAAACGTGATCCTGCAAAAACCGAACCCGCAAAAAACGGGACGTTGCCGTGGGAAAGGGCACGTAGTGTTTATAAAAAGAAAACATCAAGAAACAATATATTAAAAATAAGTATGTATGAAAAATAAAAAAGAAGCAAGACAATCAACAGAAAGTCTCAGTGCTCATTAAACGGATGTATCCTAACAAATTTGTTGAATTCGTGTCTGAGCTGGGCCTCCCTTGTTTTGAATATATCACCATCGAAAGTGATGTGGTTGAACAGTCTGATATCCCTATCCCACGAGGTGTTATTAGAGTGAACGAACAATCTATGCCTTCCTATCCTCAGATAATTATCAGGGACATGTAAACCAATTATGAATGTGGCGTGAATCAAGAAATTGGAAAAACAAAAAAATTGCTATTATTGTTGTAAATTATTATAATCTTCATCCAACATTAATTATAGACATGTTGTTGTTGTCACTTTCATCGGTTTTCCACCAACATCAAAAAGCAAGCCTTTAATAATATAAAAGTTAAGAAACATGTCTTATGACGAATTCTGTGAAAATGTTTTATATTTATGAATTTGCATGCAGGGGAGCACAATCGGTCAAGATCGGTGGGCTCTATGACGCTCAGTCAAGCCTTGAACAAAACAATGGTTGGGGAGATGTATATTTATACGTTTTATAAATAGATTCAGCTATTATGAAAAAGGCAACACAGATACTGGAAGAGCGTTCAAGAGCTCACCAGTGTAATTTTAGAAGGAATTTTTTCTGAGCTGTAAAATACCCCGGTTGGTGTGAATTTGATCCCTAACCCGTATAATGCCAGTCATAGCTTATTTATTTAAATTGGTGGTAGACGAAAGTCGTCCCGTGAAGACCACCCATTCATAGTAAATTCTTGTAATAATAAGGATAATGTCGGATAAAGGAGTCATAGATTACAGCCCGTGAATCTCAGGCGTTGGCGGATCGACACTCCACATGCAGCGCTTAGCCATATGCACATATGAGACATCAGAATTACTATCATCATCCGTCGGTATTCTCCTGCATGTGCTTACATAAAAAAATATGTAAAAGTGGAAAGATATATAAACAATTATCAATATTATTAAATTAAAAATAAAATAAAATAACGACTGTTCCATTCTTCCCATCACCTTATTCCGTCCGATGTATGGATTAGTATCAAATTTTGTATACAAGTTGTCAACAAGGTGTGTCAACTTCTTTGTTAAGGAATTTAAAAAAGTCTTCGCAATGAAATAAAAAATAAAATTAAAATACTACCGTTGAGAAAATAACTTTATATTATTTTTTACCAAATTTACTATAACCTATGTGTGATATTTAAGTTTATCTAAAGAATGTTAGAACAAGAATGTCGTCGCGTTGGACAAAGAAATTAACATGGTGCAAAGTTCGTGATTCGAAATTCGAATCCACTGGTCCGTTGTTCATTTTTTTTTTCGATTTATCGATGAAAGATGTGTCATATAAGATGGTGTTTGCTGTAAATTTGTACACGTATCATTTGTTCGAAAAAACATCCTTCTTAAAAGTGTTGAATAAGCGGAAGTATTATGTTCTCTTATCAACTCACGGCATCTTAAACCCCTAGCAGGTAGCATCTAATGTTATGCAAAGTTGGCGTGAAAGCTGCTATTTAAATATCACTGTGTTGTTGTGTAGTAATTATATGCAGAGCGCTGGTTATCGATGCTACGCTTGTTTTACATATTCTAATGGACGATTATGCCAGATAAAGCAAGCTCGCTGCTAGTGCAGCCGGACTATCAATCACAGAAGCATTCTGATATCATTTCTTACTATTCCAAGAAAAGAGTGGCATTTATAAATAATATATACTAAAATCCTCCTCTCTTTCAAAAGTTGTTATTCTGTCGCGTGATGGCAGGATTAGGAGCAGATTAATAAAACAGACTTTTTCTGAAGCATATTGACATATATTTACGATAAACTTTACAAACGTATGGCTCGACCTAGTCACAGAATTAGGCCGAGCCACAATACAATATGCTCTCGGGCGGCACACGACTGACCCGTGCGGCGCCGTGGTTGGTCACCAGCGCCGTAAGTGGCAATCTATACAGCTAACGCTAATACGGCGACAGACATGTCTGACAAGCGAACAGAAATAAGAATTTTCGGTACCAGTCAGCAAGGGCTATATCATGCTAATGTCAATACGTTAACATTGCTTTGTAATGTACCGTGAGTGAATTGCTGGCTGCGACCACATCTCAAAGGCCTCTAGTCTTTTATCACTTTCAGATAAGAACCATGCCTCACAGCCGTACATCAAGATGCTCCAAACAAATGTTTTGACAAGTTGCTTGCGGAGCATTAAATTAATATTCTTTGGCTTAAGAATTTTTGCTTTTTTATTGAAAGCTGGCTTGCTTGATGTATGCGACTGTTGACTTTTCTTTTTGTTCTGCCATCCCAGATGATCATACTTCCAAGGTATACAAACTCTTTTGCATCTTTTAGGGGTACTCCTAGCATTGATATGCTAATTTTCTGCTGCTCATTGCGGCTTACTCTCATGACTTTGGCTTTTGTGCTGTTAATCTTCATATTGTAGTTGGAATTAAATATGTTTTCCATGGATGTCAGTATACTCTATGTTAATTTTTATTTGTACATTGGAACTCCGGTTCTGTGAAATAAATAAATAAATGTTCTGCAGATCTGCAGTGGAGTGTTCTATGATGACAGCATCATCAGCATACTCCAGGTAGACATTGAGAGAGTCGTTCGCAGCCACTCCTCGATCTGGTGGTATTGCCTTGCGGTGGATGAAGTCCATAACGAGGTTGAAGAGAAACATAAAGAGGAGCAAGTATACAGCCTTGGAGAGGACATGGTAAAAAAATACTTAGCATATCTTCTTATTCGTAGTATCAATCCGGTGGATTGGCTTGCAGCAACAAAATCTTGCATCTCGATCTCCACTCCTTTCGAATCTGCAGTCCTCTTCAGCTCAGCACAAGAGCTACAACTCATGTCCTCGAACACTTGCTGCAAATACTCCCGTCTAGGGTGCCCTCTACAGTTTCCAATCTCAACCATCCCCTCCACAATGTCGTGAAGAAGACCATCGTGGTGCATGATGTGACCGATCCATCGGGCTCGCCTCTCTGAGATGTTTTTTACTAGGTGTACATCCTCCTTGATTATAGACATAGCATATCATTGCATAAAAAATACGCTTGTAGACACTGAAAAAAAGCGTTTTGGGCACCTTATGGTCTGAATTGCTTAGGGGCTTAGGGTCCAATTCTCTTGGGATCGAACCCGCCGCCGTGGATCACAGTAGAGTGTTGTTGCCATTGTGCCGGGGGGCTATTAATCAGACGCGACCAGTCGGGAACAATAAAAACCTAGTTTCGTACCGAACTTGGGGGAGAATACTTTCATTATTTATGTTTTATTTTACAGCACGGCTCGTTGGACGTTTATTAATGCTGTCTTTATGTTCTGAATTAATTTGATGTTTCTTGGCTGCGGTGACTATATGCTCCAACGTGCGGAATTTGAAAAAAAATGTTTTTAGCAAATATAAATGCAATCATCACCACGCTTCACGCCACGTAGGTCACCGGTAACCTACGCTGTTGTTGAAAAGGGCGCCATGTGGGTCACCGGTGACCTACGCTGTTGTTGAAAAGGGCGCCATGTGGGTCACCGGTGACCTACGCTGTTGTTGAAAAGGGCGCCATGTGGGTCACCGGTGACCTACGCTGTTGTTGAAAAGGGCGCCATGTTGGTCACCGGTGACCTACGCTGTTGTTGAAAAGGGCGCCACGTAGGTCACCGGTGACTTACGTTTTTTTTCCGAATAAACACTCCCTGTACGCCAGCGGCTACATTTCAATGGAATGTTAACGTTGAATGTGACCTATATGGCGCCTCTGAGTCGAATGCATTGAAAACATTACGTGGCGTTAAGCGTGTTAATTGTTTTCTGCGGATTTTTAGATAATACTTCAAAACTCTGATACTTTTTGAGTTTCAGTTGTATTTTATGCTTAAACTACAGCTGTCTTTTCTTCAAGCTGCCGGGCTCGCGTCGTCTTGAAAGGTCGTCTGGAACTATACGTAGAATGATCGCGTGAGGCAGAACTGACACGGGATGAGGCGAAGACCACGGCGGCTAAAATAACTTTTGTTGCGCCATTTCGTGAATGCCATATGCTCCATTTAGGAGAGCAGATATGGTAATTATAAAGACTGACCTACTCACAACATTCAGGCCGGGCCAACAATAATGCGATCTCGCCACCGTCGGCTGACGACTGAGCGCGCTCGTGACGGGCTTTTCCCCAGCGCCGCAAGTGGCGATGTATATAACTAACGTCACACCCGTGACCGGACTTGTCCAAAATGCCAATATGGCGAACACATAAATGTATGACAAGCGATCAGAAATACGAGACGAATGATTGTATATCGAGGTTTTCGGTACCAGTCAGCGAGGGCTACATCGTGCTGATGTCAGTATATTCGGTGGAGCTTCAGAAAGCAGAGCTGACATGGGATGCGGTGAGCACCATAACAGCTGATATAGCTATCTAGCGGAAGTACGTGGCGACCATATGGTCGGGGAGCGGATATAGTGTGATGGTGATGCATTTTTTTTACTATTCATCTTTAATTGATTGTATTTTTAGACTTTTAATGAAAGCTATTACCATTGGTTGTTGTGAATTAATAACTGTTAATTAAAGAGTTGGTTTTAGCCTAATTGGGCATTTAACTTATAATTTGGAGCCCAATTAAAATGATGCCCGCAATATGCCCCGAGGAACATTCAGACACTACACCGCTTATTAACACCTAGAATTGTTTTGATATAAGACTATTTATCGATTTTATTGGTGTATTAATACATTTTCTTCCCGGGCGGCATAGTCCAGTGGTAAGAGCGTTTATTTTTCATTCAGACGCTCTCAGTTCAAATCCCGACCAAGCTTGAAATCTTTATATTGATTTAATAAAATCTAAGCTCTGTGCATGCCCCCGGTAAGAGCAAAGCCACCCTTTAAAGACACACAAATGTATTCTGGGACAAGACATAGACAATCTGAGCTTACAGAACTCTGAAACGGAAATTTGCGGTGTTCATATGCTCCAAATACGGAGTGGATTAAATTGATAAAAATATTAAATCGTCTTATCTGTCTGTCTGTATTCGCAGCCTAAGGGCCCTTTCCCACGGCAACGTCCCGTTTATTGCGGGTTTGGTTTTTTGCAGGATCGCTTTTAGTATTATACGGGCTACTGTGGTAAAATTCACATGAGCATTCGGCTTGCAGGATACCTCAAAAATTCAATCCGTTCGAGATGCGCTGTACGGTTTTGCCACTACAAACCGGACATCTGGATCCAATATAAAACGGTATCCAGTTTAGTTACGTACATAGTTTAATGGAACTGGCATCCTGCATACGGTTTTTTACTTTATTCTTAACTCAAACATATTAAGGCCCTTAGACTGAGGTCTATTTGACGTCTAACTGATGCACCTAGAATCACGGGAAGGCATTCAGCCACTCTCTAACAAGTAGCTTTTTGCGAGCGTCCAGTAACGGGTCCCCATCTAGGTCTCCAAAAACAGGACGGGACAGGGAGGGTTTTCACCAAGCGATGTCTGTATGTTCGATACATCTTTTCAGACTTGAAACATATTTAAGATTATTTGGAATCCCAATAAATCCAAATACATTTTCATGGTCGAAAAAATTCATAAAAAATTTCTCCGACGTCTTTATTTTTATATTTACGGTAACTATCCATTCAATTCATTTAATTCCGAACATTACCCAACTCTTTTCCTTCTAGGGATGCTTTCTTTCCATTCGCTAGAGTCACGGAGGAAAATTGCTGCACTCAAACATTCATTCCTTTTTCTTCGCGGTTCAATTTACAACCCTGGGATTCTTGAATGTTTTAACCTCTATGTTCCAGATAGATACACCCGTGCTCGTAGCCATCCATTGTTTTTGATCCCAGTTGATGCTTGTGGAGCTTCAAGCACTCAATTTGTTACAACGGCAATGTCGCTCCTAAATGGCCTACCAGCACACCTCGATCCTTTTCTTACATCCTTTAAGATTATTTGTTAAAAGATCATTTTTTAAGAAGTTTGGATCACGGGCTCGACTCTACTGAGTTCTGGATTATTTAGTCTTAGCGGGTGACTCAAACCAAACCATTTTATGCCATGGGTACAGTATGGGTGGTATTGGCATCCCGCGAGTATCGTCCATCAGAGACCTTGGCATATTCTTTGAAAGCAAGCTAACGTTTCATGCTCACATTGAAGCTGTGTGTGGAACGGCACTGAATCCATCTAACTTTATACGAGGTATGTTGGGATACAATGAGTTGAGAACTAGAAGAGATGTGTGCTTGAGTATGCATTTCTTTCGGCTAGTGCGCAGCGTGTTCAGAAATCCTGATATTTTGTTGGAAATCGGTTTGTTTGTCCCTGAAAATTATTTAAGGATAAGGAGGCACATATTGATTGTTCTTCCTAGAAGTAATGCTAACCTGATAGAGACTATGCCTCTTGGGAAAGCGATCACACTGTTCAACCGTATTGCCTCGAATATTGATATATTCCACTTGAGAGAAGCCCAGTTTCGAAATGAGCTCCACGAATATATTTATCAAAGTAATTTCGTGGAGTCTTCTGTTTAGCGAGCTTCGAGACTTTTAAACAATTGTTGTTAATAATCATAAATACCTATATTTATGAATTGTTTCTCTTGTATTGTAATCCTATCATAAAATATATTTAACAGCATAAAATATCAGCATTAAATAGTATAATACATTACATATTATTTGCGATTACTTTATCTTTCATTCACCGGTTTTATTTATATGGTGATGCCAAGAACAGCCGAAATAGCTCAGTTGGGAGAGCGTTAGACTGAAGATCTAAAGGTCCCTGGTTCGATCCCTGGTTTCGGCATCTTTTTTATTTATTTTTATTCCACGTGTTATTTTTTATAAAATTATCTATAAAAATATTTATAAAATTCAATTCGCCAATTAATGAACAAAAAAATATTATATTCAAAATAAAACAATATTTATAATATTAAAACATTACAAATAATAATTTATTGAGAATGTAAAGATAAGAAAAGTCATTCCAAGGTTATCCTTATTATTTTAAATTTTTTCTCTTCATATAAATTCCTAATAACCACATCTTTACAAACGCAGCGTCATTAAGCGTCATAGAATCTGCGGAAAAACATAAAAAAAAAGGTGTTTTTTTTTATGTAAACACATACAGGAGAATACCGACAGATGTTGATAGTAATTCTGAAGTCGCATCTGTGGAATTCTATGACGCTTACCATGGCGCATATGGCTAAGCGCTGCATGTGGAGTGTTGATCCGCCAACGTCATAGACTACAGCCCGTGATTCACGCATCATCCTTATTATTACAGGAATATACTATGAATGGGTGGTCTTCACGGGACGACTTTCGACTACCACCAATTTTAATTAATATGCTATGACTGGCATTTTACAGGTGAGGGATCAAATTCACACAAACCGGAAGTCGGAAATCGATTAAAAATCTTTTTTTTTAATCTCCGTCTTCTCAATCTCCTTTGACCATTGAGCTACGCCCGCCTGTGTGTATTGGGATCGAACCCGTGATCTCACGCATCACATGAACATTGGATGTATTGACTGACAGATCTCGTATGTTGTCACAATACTTGCATTTCCATTGACGAGTACATCTCGTACAATGCGTGACCCATGTATTTGCAATGTTTCCTGGACGAGTGTCGTCCCCATCTGTTGCCACGCGGGACGCCCTGCTGGGTCTCCGGGACCCCCGATCGCAAGAGAGGGTCCCTTTCTGTTGCTCTTCCACTCAATTATGGAGTGAAGCCCATTCTAAATAACTCTTTAACGTCAAATTAAAGGGCTCACTAAATTACAAACTAGAATAAAATAATTGACGTGTTTCGCAAATTTAAAACATTAGCTGTTTCTATTTTGTAGGATGCGAAAAATGGTTGCGTGTTGCACATTGCAAATTACATACAAGCTTAGACCGAATAACTTCTTAGGTTTTCACGGCTAGATATGTATTGTGGCTTTTAGGTGTAGTCGTGTTTGGCAAAGTCGTCAACCCTGAAGAATACCCCTACAATTGTACAGTAATTTCGTAGCAAAAAAAATATATTTTCAAGTGCTTGAGAGAGTCATCGCGAAGCATATATACTATATAAGTTACCAGGTAGACTTTCAGGTGCAGAGATATCTTGAGATGAGGCATGGACAGTGGCATGTAACAAAACTAATCATCGGCAATGTGTAGTATCCACATGTTTCATATAACGGATACGGGAAGAAAAAAATATGCATTTATTATATATTTAAGATTAGAAATTCGTTTTCGCGATAAATTTCTCCCCAGCCATGTTCCCCACTCTGCTTCCCCCATTTTGGTATCGCGCATTTAAGAACTGCAGTCAAACCGGAGCACTTGCTACAAGCAGATTACAAACCCATTTGGGCCAAACAAATTGTGGCGATTCTCCCCTGGGGCGGCGCATCTGCGCACGAGCAGCGGGATTCGTGCGAGCAAGGGGAGAAAAACTGAGGGCCGCGAAGATTGCTTGTACCCTAAATAGTTTTTGATCAAATTTCACTACATTTTGCATCAACATTGCCATGTTTTTTAGTTAATATTAAATTGCCATCTATCTTAAAGATATGTTCAAAGTTTCAAGTCTCTAACTCAAAGGAAAATTAGTATAAAATCAGTATTAAAATCGGTAACGAACGTACAGACAGACATGCATAAGAAAGCAACTAATTCATTCCCTTTACTAAGAGAAGAACAACCTCACATCACCGGGATCGTTATTAGGACACGTGGTGGACAGATGTGGAGCAGACGAACAGAACACAGACTTTTTCAGAAGCACATATATTTTCAATAACGTTGACAAACTTTCGGACCGGGGCAGAACTTGCTTGCTTCTCAGGCCCCAGACCGATCACACTCGCTACCGATCGCGGTCGGTGCACAACGGATTACTGGCCATTAAGCGGTCGTAGTGGGAGCCCACCACAGCCCACATCTAAATAACTAATGGCGCACCAATGACAGACAGCCGTGTACAGTACTAATGATACACCCGTAACTTGACATGTCAAAAAACCAATATGGCAACACATACATGTCCGACGAGCGAAGAGAAAGCCTGCACAGTATATAAGTTCCTATTGCCATTCAATATTCGCTTCCTTGCTGAAGCATAAGGTCGTCTCAAAGGTCTATCAGCTCAGGTATTTATAAGATCAGGTGATTAGCACACCTGGACCAAGTGATACAACTCAAAATAACAACATAGAAGATACCGTTAAAGAAAAATCACTGCAAACACTATAGGAAAATTCTTCCGTTAAGAATAAAAAAAGCGCTTTATTTCAGTCAGTATTTACTGTATTGTTCCGTAACCGAGATCGCGGTCCCGAAATTACAGCGTCAGCCAAATGGTGACGCCGGAATACCAAGGTTCCGGTACTGAGGATAAGTACAAAGACCGGAGTTGAATTGGTACTGATTTATTTGATAACATATCCATTTTTATATCTTAGTGTACAACACGAGTAAGCATTTCAGAAACCTGTTGTTTTGGGCCTTGATCCCTTTAATTTACGTAGAGTGGCAGAATATTGTGATGGTCAATGCGCTGTGTCGTACCCGACTGTATGAATCGACAAATTCGAGCTAAGATAGACAATTTGATTATAAATTGTCAATTAATGCTTTTAAGACTTTTGGATGTTTTATAAAAAATAATTATGTACAAATAACGTTTTGAACAGTTATAGTTCCCGATGGCTTTTCAAGACAGTGAGAGCTTGGAAGGGAAGAATTTTTTTATTGTTTTTTTTTTAATTTTTTACTTTATTACCTCTGTTATCTGTCAGCACATTTATTTATTGTCCGCGTGGATCGCTAAACAGCCGCGGCCCAGCGGCGCGTCGCTCTCCTTTCATCGCACATGTCCGGGTTCGGTCCCCGGCACATGCCACAAAACTGCTATCTATCCGAGGCCAACCCTCCGTAAAATCTGCCATTCAAAACATGTCAAAATACGCGTCTAACTTCACGTCAACCGACACGTTCTGACGATCCAATGCGATAGCATAGAAAATATATACAATTAATAATTGCAATTGCGCGGTGTAAGTGCGGTTCTCGTTAGATCACCGAAGTTAATCAACGTTGGGCGCGGACCAAAACTTGGATGGGTCACTGTCTTTTTCTAATCGCGAGTCGCTAGTCGGGTTGAGCCCTTTATAAGATTTAAGTAAGGAAAGGCTCTTTAGCGTAATCCAACAGAAGCCTGGACCGGTTGGATATGTCGACCTTATAGCTACGGAGTAAACAATGCCTTGGTAAGTGCTCCCAAGGAGCGCAGGTACAAGGCGACCGACCCAGGGGCCTCAGGCCCCAAAAAAAAGTCGTGTTGAGCCGCTCTTTAGAATCAAACGGTCTAGGTCTCGTTTTATCATGCTTTTCCTTTCTTAGACGTTCCATTATGTAACATATGGCATCAAAAATTGCCTCCACTTATTCTGTCAGCTGCCAATGTCGATTTCTCGTTCTAGGACATATCTGTACCTGAAGGTTCACATGGGAAAATATACTATATGGTTCTCGAAAACCTCTAGAGCAGAAGTTCGAGTACTTGGAGGAATGATAGCTGTAGTGTGATACTACAGTGGCCGTCTCTTCAATTCTAGTGCTCCTAACCTGGAGACTTTCTGAAACAATCAATTTTACCAGGTAGGAAGATACATGATTCCCAGAGACTTGACGTGCCGACAGCTGCAGTATCAGAAGCATATATATGGATATTTTGTCAATAATCATATTTTAGAGGATCTAATGACCAGCACTCACCTTCCTAGAATTGGCCATTTGGTCCTAAGTGGTGGCTCAACCCAAATTAAACATTTACACAATAAATATTCTTCAATCTATAAAAAATAAAACAATGTTTCTAAAATTATGAATGTGTTATCAACTTCACAACGATGCTCAAACTCTTGACGCACGTCCCATTATTAGTTAAGCCCTTTTAAAAATACGCATCGTAAACACCGTGAGAACGTTTCGCATACAATCGAAGAATCTCTCGGCAAAACAAAAGGTCACAACTGATAAAAAACGCTCTAAAAAACTTATCGGCAAAAGTGTCACAGTTCAAAAAACACTCGAATACTTATCGAGAATGGTGAAGTGCTCGAATTTTGAAGAGGAAAGAATTATTATAAGCTCATAAAATCAGTGCCGGTACTTTATTGTCAGTGTGCCGTTTAAAATATCTGAAATCTTAAAAGAAAAGTGATATAACTGAAAAAAATCAACGTTTGGATATTTTTAATTATTTATTAGAATATTATTTTATAGAAGATCAGAGACGAGTCGGCTCAGGTGGAAGAAATTGGCCGGTGGCCGAGCGGTATAATTACCTGGGCGAAATGGTTGGTTCCAAAGGTCCGCGGTTCGCATCCCGCTCCCGCAGATATTTTTTCTGAATGAATTGACTCGTTTAAGGATTTTTATGTAAAGTATATGTATATTTAATTGCTTAAAATCAACGTTAATTTTAAAGTTGTTTTTTTATCTTCAAATGCATACTCGAAGCAAACCATCAGGGAAATTCTCATGTTCACTTCTCTAAATGGAGCATATGATTGTCACGAATTGCCGCCAAAAAGCTCTGTCAGCTGCCATGGTTCTGCCTCATCCCATGTCAACTTTGCCTTCAGCTAGGACATCAAACGTCGTGATAATGAAATATACATACCTAAATATATAATACATAGAAAAGAGAATTAAAAAAATCGTAAAAGAAGAAGAAGATGACACGTGTCAAAGATCACAGAGATCTAGGAGAACAACACCATCGACAAAAGAGAAAAGGATGTAAGGAAAGGATCGAGGTGTGCTGATAGTCTATTTAGGAGAGCCATTGCCGTTGTACTAAATTGAGTGCTTGAAGCTCCACAAGTATCAATTGGGATCAAAAACAATGGATGGCTACGAGCACGGGTGTACTTATCTGTGTACTTATCTATGATGATGATGAGTTGAATATCGATCGCCGTTATCCATGCATTGCGTCAATATACCAGCGGGTATGGCTTAGTAGTAAAGCGTTTGCTTATCATACTGAAGGTCGTGGGTTCGATCGCCGATGGAGCATAAAATATAAAAAAATATTTTTAATCGATTTCTAAGCTCTATAAATACTCGTAGTTTGGTGTGAATTTGATGCTTCACTCTTGAAATATCAGTCATAGTCTATCAATTGAAATTGATGCTAGACGAATATCGTCCCGTAAACATCACCAATTCATAGTGAATACTTGTTAAAAATAGATGATGCGGGAATGCGTTTAGCTATATGTATAATGAAATTTTAAGCGTCACAAAAATCCACGGATGAGATTTCTCCACCACCATCTGTTGGTATTCTCCTGTATGTGTAAACGCAAATAATATCTCTTAACTCGGAGCTCCACATTATTCAACGACCGGATCAACACTCCACATGCAAAATGGCTAGTCTCATAGAATCCACATATATGAGTTTCCCTTCATTTCTGTCTGTCACACATAAAAGTTCCGACATTTTTGGTTTGAGGTATTCATATTCAAAGTGTCGACAGAAGCACTCGAACCCAACCCCTTCGGTTCGCTATGGACAGTTGTTGTTTGCACCACTAGACTACGAGGGGCACTTCACTAAATAAACTCTTATTGTTGCAATTTGAGAATCACTGTGTTGAATGATTTTTTGCCCATATGTGCATACAGTTTTTTTTTTGTATTATAGATACCGCGTTTTTTAACTCCATGCGCAATATCTGGGACTCGAGGCTATTCTCGATCAAAACAAAGCGGCAACTATGCAGCACATGTATTTCTCCATTCTTCTATATACTTGTATATATATTGAAGCCACGAATTTTGGAATTTCGTCACATGACAATATGGGAAGGAAATTAAATTTTATTTATTTATTTCTTTCAGAAACAATACAAATATGTTTGATACTTATAATAATAATAATAATAATAATAATAATAATAATAATAATAATAATAATAATAATAATCACATAAGTATATAATAAATTAAATTCAATTTTATTTAATAATAATAATTCAGAAATAATAATAAATATAATTTAATAATTATAATAATAATAATAATAATAATAATAAGCATGATGCGTGAATGTCTGCAGTCTATGACGTTGGCGGATCAATACTCTGCATGCATTGCTTTACCATATGTAACAGAGAAAGCCTCATATAATCCACAGATGAAACTTCAGCATCACTATCTGTCGTTATTCTCCTGTATGTTCTTACATAAAAAAGGAGAAATTATAAAGAAAAAAATCATCGTTACTTCTATAGCATACTCAAGAAAATATAGAATTATCCCTAAAGCAATTGAATTCCGTCGCGTGACGGCAGGATTAGGAGCAGATTAATAACACAGACTTTTTCGGAAGCACATTGACATATGCATATTTATTTTAAACTTTACAAACTTGTGGCCCGGACCTAGTCACAGCATTTGGCCGAGCCACAATACGACATCCTCCCGCCGAAGGACGGGACACGACTGGCGTGATGGCTGTCGCACCGGCGCCACAAACGGCGGTCTATATAACTAGTCCCAATATGGCGAACACATAAACGTATGACAAGCGAACAGAAATAAGGTTTTCGGTACCAGTCAGCAAGGGCTACATCATGCTGATGTCAACATTTATTAGTATTTTTAATGTTTCACACCCATATAACTAATAGCTTGTACCTACTTTCCAGTGATTTCAAATATTTTAACTTTATATGAACCTGAATCTTTGTAAATATTATTTATTTAGTTAAATAGTCAAGGATCATGCTAAATTTTCTTGAGTAGCTAAATGGATCAACGTCCACATGTCACAACAGTGGGGTTATCAAGCCAAGGGTGGAGGATCGCTGCACGGCTTTAGAAGCCAATCTATCCATTAATCGTTACAGAATGGGGTTCTAAATCTGTGCGATCTAAATAAAAATGGACGTACAACACTAGTCGACTCATCCTTTTAAGCCGTAAGTAGGTAACAAAAAGTAATACGAACATATGAAAATATATTCATTGATCATAGAAAAATAAACGGAAGACGTGGAGATTCGAACAATAGAATCTAGGGGCTTGATGAAAAAGTCGCTGAAGGCGTCCGAAGTAAATGTCCCAGCCTCATGACAGTCATGACTGACTGTAGTATGGAATTTTTGCTGGAAATCAAACGTTTGACCGTTCATATGACAGTCGATACTTTTTAAGATAGTTTTTTTTATGGGGCCTAAGGCCCCCGGGCCGGTCGCCTTGTACCTGCGCTTATTGGGAGCACTTATCAAGGCATTGTTTTCAAGTACTTGCTCGTTATACAAGTAACAGACTTTGGTAAGCAACACCAAACGTGGGTGTAAAAGTTAGTATTCTTTTGTTAGTTAATTTGGACTTTTTGACTTCTTCGCCGAAGGTCACCGCGAATACAGAAAAGGCTTGATAGTAGGACTCCGTAGCGATGAGGTCGACATATTCAACCGGTCCAGGCTTCTGTTGGATTACGCTAAAGAGCCTTTCCCTACTTAAATCTAATATTGGGCAATGCCACAGAACGTGTTCAGCCTCCTGCAAGGGGCTACCACATGGGCCAGACTGGACTATCAACGAGGCTAAGCTCGACTTAAACTTAATACTTTGTAAATATACTAATATTATATATATTTAAAAAAATATTTAAAAATCGCACTATATATATAAAACAATGTCGTTTGAGTTACACCATTTATGAGAGAAATTCACATTTTCATACATTTACATACATATTAAATTATCTCTAATCGCCACTATTGGATCGCGTATCAGAATAAAATGCTTATCAGTAGCTAAAGTTGAAAAGTGATGCGGTAGGAAGATACCCACGCGTCACTGCTGCAGTGGGGAGTGGTGCAGATAGTCATCACCCATCAATCACCACTATCGGACGGCTTGAGCCTTGGGCGGTATCCGATGGCGAACACCCTTCCTTCATGTTCCAAGCTGGGGATTGTATCGCACATGAGGGATGGGGGAGCGTTTGAGATATCTTCTCCAGGTGGAGCGTATGGTCCCCACAAAACACTGCCAGACAACTCTGTCAGCTATGATTATTCTTGCCGCGTCCTGGCAACTTTTTTTAAGATCAATACTAACATCCTCCTTTCTCTCAAAAGAAGTGTTATTCCGTCGCGTGAGGGTAGAATGAGGAGCAGGTTAGCAAAAAAAGTCTTTCCTTTAGAAGCACATTGATTATATTTACTTAAAACTTTACAAGCTTCCGGCCAAACGGCATGATATGCCGCTGTGGCCGTAATGCGTCCTTCTCTCGCTAAAGGGTGGGGACCGACTACCGATCTCCGCGCTCGGTCTCGGCTTTCGACCGCGCCACGAGCGGTGGTGTTAACAACTAACACACCCGTTAGCGGATCCGTCCAAAATGACAACATAACGCACATAAATGCACGACAAGCGACCAGGAATAAGAGACGAAAGATTGTAAATCGAGGTTTTCGGTAACAGTCAGCAAGGACTACATCATACTGATGTCAATACATACCAGAGAATGCCGATATATGGTAGTGGATAAATGAAGCCAAATAAAATATCTTATCCATGGATATAATATCTGATTGGTATCGATATCCTCCTCTCTAAATTCGATATCGAATTACTGTGTGACAGGATGCAGGAGCAGGTTAACAATACAAAGAACTTAACTTTCGAAGCACGATTATCGTTTATTTTATTACAGACTTGCTTTCTTGTCCGACCGATATGGCATTCGCCATACCGGTCGAAAAGTCAACTCGCGGAGCACTCTGACACTAGCGCCCCAAGACAGTCGCGGCAAAAAGGAAATTAAAGATGACAGTTGCACCAACATGAAATGGGGCAACTGCCAAAGCAAATAAAATGGCGCATCCAAACTCCATGCAACATTATACAATTGAAACTAACATTAGATGTGAATGTCAGGCGAGCGAACAAAAATAAGAGACAAACGATCGTCTGTCGAGGCCTTACGGCATCAGCCTAAAGGAGATATATCAAGCTGATATCAGTTTGATTTTATGTAATATAAATAATTTATTTATTTAATTATAATAATTGATTACAATTTATATATTATAAATAATTAATCTCATCTATGGATTTTAAGCCGCTTACTATATTACACGAAAAACGCTGCATGTGCAATAGAAATCCGCTAACGTCATAGACTACAGCTCGGTATTCACGCATGATCCATTTAAGCAAGAATTCACTATGAATGGGTGGTGTTTGCAGAACGACTAACGTATAACAATAATTTTAATTAATAGGCTATGACTGGAATTTTAAGGGTGAGGGATCAAATTCACACCAACCAAGTGTATTAATAGAGCTTAAAAATCTATTGAAAATAAATGAGTCAAATTTTAGTGGATTTCTTCATATTTACATATTTTTAACCCTTTCATTACGGCTCGGTGGAATACAAATTATACTGTCAATTATAAAATGATGCATAAAAGACTATTCTAAGAAAGTAGCAGAACGATATATCACGGCTGCGGAGATCTGGTGATGAACACGACGCTTTAGACGCCCGGACCATTTAGTCGCAAGGGGCGGTTAAACCAAAAACTTGCTTCAATACGTAAATAAAAATATATACTGTGGCTGTTGGGTTGAGCCGTTTGTGGCGAACTTCCAGGGGTCTTCTTCAGGATTGATAATTTATTTAGTTTTGAGTTGATTTATTCAGATTATATACTATTATATAGATTATATATTGATAATAAATCATCAATCCTGAAGAAGACCCCTGCAATGTCGGTCGAAATATGGGTTGAAGGACGTTCGCCACACACGGCTCAACCCAAAAGCCACAATGTCAAATCTGGCCATGAAAACCTAAGAAGTTATTTATAAATATATACATATACAATTTTTCAAAAATAAAGCATTCAATAAATTCAATATATTATACTGCATTTCGGACTGTGTTATAAGTGCATACGTTTACATATTGTAATTATAATCATTTCAGGGGGGTTAAGGGGCACACTGCAGCCCGGGAGGGGGGCCCACGGGTGCCCGACCCCCGCCCAGGGGTATTTATCTGTTTATGCGTGCAAAAAATCGCATGTTGACGAACACTGGTACGACTTTATAAATGGATATTTGATAGCCCTCTCTGTGTGAAAATCGGTGCGCTTCTAAAACTGTGCTGAAAAATAATATAAAGTATAGTACTTGTTAAATAACTTCTTAGGTTTTCGCGGCTAGATATCGTGGCTTTTGGGTTTATCCGTGTGTGGCGAATTACTCCTCTCCAATATTTCAACAGCCATTGCAGGGGTCTTCTTCAGGGTTCATGGCTTAGTGATGAGTTGGTGTCTGGAGGTAGTTTAGCCGTCATCTTAAAGTACCTCCACGAGAGTCAAGTCGGAGAATCTTGTACGGTGTGTACATTCCAAGAAGCGTACCTCCACGAGCGTCATGTCGTACTGTGGTAGTCTTGCTTGTCTGTACAGGTTTTTGAGTATGTGCAGAGGTGGAAGCCATGCTGTTTTGACAATCAAACCGCCTTCCCTGCTTATGTTGATGGGATGCTTTATATTTATTCGTATTGATATCCTCCTCTTCCATTTAGGACATCGATTAACTGGATGAAGGATGCAGGATCAGGTTCACATTATAAACAACTTGTTTCTGTTTCACGATACATGTTTATTTGCCAATAACGTCGCCCGTTAAAGGGCCGCCCTTAGGGACGGTCCTACCACGAGGACGGGCGAGTTGCGACTGCTTGCCCGCTCTCACATTTCGGCGGTACCACCCGCCAAGAGGACAGTTGTACCAACTGTCAATGGACCAACTGTCATAACAATTATTTTGGCGTATGCAAACACCGCTTAACATTCGATGTAGATGTCACGCAAGCGAACCAAAATAACAGACAAAAGATCGCTTGTTAAGGCTTTACGGCATCGGCCTTAAGGAGCTATATCAAGCTGATATCAGTATTAATATATATTTTTTATATTATATTTATTTTGTGTGTATGTATTATCTATGAAGCATAATGTCACCACTATACTGCAGCTTCCATCAGCTGCCAATAATCTTAATTACTATAAAACAATGCAAACTCACAGCTATGTAAGTATAACAGTAACGGTTTTCGGGTGGCATAATCTAATAGTTAAAGCGTTTGTTTGTCATTGAGACGCCGTCAGTTCAAACCCCGACCGAAAGTTGATTTTTAAAAAATATTTAATAAAATCTAAGCTCGATACATGCCACTGGTAGGGTTGAGCCACCCATAAAGGACAAAATAAAATTGTCCGATTTCCTTTAAAAAAACCTTGAAAATTGAAAACTTAACTGTTTCTCTGATAATATAGCCACAATATATGCAAGTTCTTTAGCTCTTCCCCTGGAGGCTCCCGGGAACCATATATGTTTCCATGTGGACCTCCTGGATATGGGTGTTCTGGGAGAAGACATATACAATACGAGCTTAGTAAAACAGCAATTTGCAGTGTATTGACACTGCAATTTGCTCCAAATATGGAAGGCATATGGAAAAAAAAATTGGTCAAAACGACTAAATGATCCAATTTAATACCTTCTAAACTTAATTGACTCAGTGCAAAGAAGAGCGATTCGTTTGATAAACAATGACACTCTTACGTCTAACCTGCAATCAATGGAACACAGGCGTAAGATTGGTTCACTTAGTCTTTTCTACCGTTATTACCACGGTCGCTGCTCTTCGGAACTTCAAGAACTAATTCCTCCTGCACTCACCCACAACCGACAAACTCGTCTTACACTTGCCGAACATCTATACACGGTTAATGTGTGTCGACCAAGAACTGGCAGTTTCCAAAGTTCCTTCTTTAATGCCACCGGTAAGCTTTGGAATGCTCTTCCAGCGTCTGTGTTTCCTCCTTCCTACAATCTGGATCTCTTCAAGAAATATATAAATATACACTTGCAATCTCCCCAACCCACACACAAACACGAACACAACGCACATTTCCCGCTTGCAGCGTCCAGCCTCCTGGCTGAGCGTCATAGAGTGCACTGGTTTTTAACGGCATGCGTTTACATAAAAAAATAATGTTTTTCCAAGTATTGGAGAGTTTTGTGAGTTTGTCATTATTTTTTAGACGATCTGCCCTTTTTTCTACAGTGTCATTACAGATTCCTTTCTTTATGTTTATCATCGCGTATTTCACACCACAATTATTTTTTGTGAATAAAATAAATGCGATTTATATTGGCTTAATTGAAAAATTAAAAAAACTGTTTTTTTTATCATTTTTTAAATCTCCACAGATTGGCGATGTTAACCTATCCGGTCCTCCAGTACATGCGGCGCCCTTCTGGCCCTGTCGCTCCCGCCGCCCCCGGCTGTTATCAGGACACGGGGCCCCTCGCCTTCAAAGAATAATATTTTCGTTTGCGGGCTTACTCCGCAATGTTGATGCGAGTTGCCCTCACGCTACAACGCGTAGCTACGCGCGCATACCCTTCTTAGCAAATAAAAAATGCAAGCGGTATCATTACTTTTAAACAATAATTACAGTATATATAGTCAATCCTACAATAGCGTTTTTACAAGATCGGATGATTAGCTCGATGCTGGACCATTTAGTTTTAAGAAGTGGTTCAACGCCGGTGGGTATAGCTCAATGGTCAAAGCGTTTGCTTTGCAACCGTAAGGGTTCGATCCCCGACGGAGATTAAAAAAAAAAGATTTTTAATCGATTTCTGAGCTATAAAATACCCCCGGTTGGTGTGAATTTTATCCCTCACCCGTCAAATTCCAGTCATAGCCTATTAATTAAAATTGGTGCTAAACAAAATTACAAACCCCAGTAAAAATGTATGAATGCATAAATACCACGTTACAGTCTATGACGTTGTCAGATCAACACTTCACATGCAGCGCTTAACCATACATAAAAAATGGCAAGCGTCATATAATCCACAGATGAGATTACTATATCATGGAAACAAGTCGGTAATCTCTTTTATGTTTATTATACTTTATATTTTTTTGTTCAAAAGTCTTAGTGCACTCCAGGTATACGTAGTCAGAGAAACAACACAGAACACGTTGTAAAAGTTCGACTGCCGAAGCACAACTGACCACTCAAAACCACTGAAAAAAAACGTCATTCTTTTCCGGTACACCAATTGCATAAAAATAATCATTTAAATTCAAAAATTATATATACGTGCATTGAACAACTTTTTTAAGTAGTCGAATGATAAGATTGACATTCTTGATGTTTGAATTATTTGGTACTAAGGGGTGGCTCAACCCGATCAACAATAGAATTACATGATAAATTAAATTGAACATTTTGGATACTCGTGAGTCGTGAACCACCATAAAGCAAAACTTCATTATTGGCGCCAGAGAGATTGGATTCGTATGGCGCCAGTGTATCTAAAAAATTCGATACGGAGCATAAAAACGACACCGCAAAATATCAAAACCTTTTAATACAAATATCCTTGTAATGTTTATTTCATTTAATTTTATTACTAACATCCTCCTCTCTCTCAAAAGGTGTACATACAGTCGCGTGAGGGCATGATGAGGAGCAGGTCAGCAAAACAAAGACTTTTTCAGAAGCACATTGACATGCATTTACGATAAGACTTTACAAATTTATGGCTCGACCTAGTCACAGTATTAGGCCGAGCCACAATACAATATGCTGTCGCCGAAGGGCGGGACGCGACTGGCTTCGCGCGCTCGTCGGCGCTGAGACTCTCGGCCAGCGCCCGATTGGCGATGCATATAACTAACACACCCGCGAGCGGACTTGTTCAAAATGCCAATATGGCGACACACAAATGTATGACAAGCGAACAGAAATAAGAGACGAAAGACTGCATATCGAGGTTTTCCGTCCCAGTCATTACCAACATCACCATTGCAACATCTATCTACCACTGAATGAAGAACTCTTCAATAATCACCTGTATTCCAGGACCATATGTATCTTAGTAGCGGCTCGAAGCCTAACAACAACGCGCTGTACTTTCAGACGATCACCCATTGAAGAGCTATCCACGCTCAATGTTGCACGAAGGATTCTGTATCCTACAGTCATGAAACTACACTATAGTTTTTTATGTAAGCACATACAGGAGAATACCGACAGATGGTGATAGTAATTCTGAAGTGAAAGAATGACGAATACCATGGTGCTGGCTAAGCGCTGCATGTGGAGTGTTGATCCGCCAACGTCATAGACTACAGCCCGAGATTCACGCAACATCCTTATTATTACAGGAGCTTACTATGAATGGGTGGTCTTCACGGTACGACTTTCGTCTACCACCAATTTTTAATTAATAGGCTATGACTGGCATCTTACGGGTGATAGATCAAATTCACATTTTAGAGCTCATAAATCGATTACAAATCCATTTTTTTTAATCTGCGTCGGGGATCGAACCCACGACATCTGGCTTGCAAAGCAAACGCTTTGATCGTATGTTTTTTAAAAAGTTGCTTTTTCTTTACCTATACGGTCACCCATCGAATTGCGATCCACGTTCAATGTTGTTGGCAAATCGATCGATAATAATCACTGAAATAATATTCGGAATACCGTGATTTGAATTTTTGGGAATGACCAGGTAAGTCTTATAGGAGTATTTCATCTTACAGTAGTTAAATAATTCTATTATTGTTTTCTTGCCTTAACGGTCACCCATCCAAGTACAATCTACACTCAACGTTACATGACCTTAGTGATCGAGTTAAAGCAGATGTTTGAATATTTTTTAATCATCGAAAAAATATTATAAATACTAACATCAGCACGATGTAGCCCTTGTTGACTGGTACCGAAAACCTCGATGTACAATCTTTCGTCTCTTATTTCTGTTCGATTGTCATACATTTATGTGTCCTTCATTTTTAGGACTAGTTATATAGACCGCCGCTAGTAGCGTTAGGCGAAAGCCATCACGAGCGTGCGAGTTGTGCCCCGCCCTTCGGCCAGAGCAGATTGTATTGTGGCTCGGCCAAATGCTAGGTCAAGCCATAAATTTGTAAAGTTTAATCGTAAATATATGTTAATGTGCTTCTGAAAAAGTCTGTGTTATCTATCTGCTCCTAATCCTGCCTTAAAGTGGATATTTCATCATTTTGTAATCATGAAAATAATATTTCGAATACGATATTTTGACTTTTAGAAGAATGACGAGGTGTGTCTTTTCTTCCATTTAAGATTCGCTAAACAATGCGACAGCAGGCTTTTATTTGCCTATACCCATCACCCATCCAAGTGCGATCCTCGCCCGAATATTGAATTACTTAGTTGATCAAACAAAAACCGATGTTTTAATATTATACAATCGTTGGAAGAATATTACGAATACTATATTTTGACTTTTTGAAGAAATGATAAAATTAGTGTTATTTCTATCCTACAGTCGTGAAATAATATTACAGTTGCCTTTTATTTGGCTGTACGTTCACCCATCCAAATGCAATACGCGCTCAATGTTGTATATCTTCAGTGATCGAACCAGAACTGATGTTTGAACATTTTTCAATGACTGAAATAATATTAGGAATACAATGTTTTGAATTTTAGAATAATATCAAGATATGTCTCATAAGCCCGGCTGAGGTGGGCGGTGTGACTAGAGTGGACAGAGTTCAGGGTTAATTTCGGGTGGCTCTCATGCCTAAAAAGATAAGGGAAAACCGCCTAAGACGGTATGGGCGTGTGACACGTAGAGATGAGGACCACATGATGAAGAGAGCCCTCAACACACCCACGCTGAGAAGAAGACCTGGAAGACCACAGGCAACCTGGACTGCAACTAGAAACAAAAATCTGAAAACTCTGGTTTTGACTGAGAATGCAACGCAGGACAGATATACATGGCCAATGTTCACAAGGAGAGCCGACCCCAGATGATGGGAAATGGCGAGGCTAAAGAGAGAGAGATCAAGATAAGTTTCATATTCCATCTTACGATCATGAAGTTATGCTACTGCTACCTTTTATTTGCCTACACGGTCACCTATCTAAGTGCGATCCACGCCCAATGTTGCATGACTTCAGTAATTGCACAAACGCAGAAAATATTAGGAATACTTAAACTGACAAGAATTAAGAATGACAAGTTTGATGTTTATCTTCCAAACTACAGTCGTGAAACAGTGCTATAGCGGCATTTTTTGTCCATACAATCACCTATCCAAGAGTAACATCAAAAGTCAATTTTCAATAAAATATCATCGAAATAATATTAGATAATATCACTTGGAAATGTCCAAAAGGAAGCAAAAATACGCCAAGGGGTGAGACAAGGATGCTCTCTGTCGCCTGTACTCTTCAACGTATACATACAAAATGCAATTAATAACATCAGGGAAAAAATGGGCCATAGAGAGGGGGTTGAAATACATGGCCAAAAGATTGATATGATAAGGTTTGCTGACGACATTGCTCTGATTGCTGAAACTGAAGATGAACTCACGGAAGCGCTGACATCCATGGAAAACATATTTAATTCCAACTACAATATGAAGATAAACAGCACAAAAACCAAAATCATGAAAGTAAGCCGCAATGAGCAGCAGAAAATTAACATATCAATGCTAGGAGTACCCCTAAAAGATGCAAAAGAATTTGTATACCTTGGAAGTACAATCACCTGGGATGGCCGAACAAAAGAGAAGTCAACAGTCGAATACATCAAGCAAGGCTAGCTTTCAATAAAAAAGCCAAAATTCTTGAGTCAAAGAATATTTCTTTAGGGCTCCGCAAGCAACTTGCCAAAACACTTGTTTGGAGCATCTTAATGTACGGATGTGAGACATGGTGCTTATCTGAAAGTGATAAAAAAAGACTAGAGGGCTTTGAGATGTGGTCGTACAGAAGAATTCTCGGAATTTCCTGGAGAGACCACGTCACGAACAATGAGGTTCTCAGAATAATCAAGGAAGATAGGCAACTAATAAGAACCATCTCAGAGAGGCGAGCCCGATGGATTGGTCACAACATGCGCCACGATGGTCTTCTTCACGATATTGTGGAGGGGATGGTTGAGGGTAGAAACTGTAGAGGGCGCCCTAGACGGGAGTATTTGCAGCAAGTATTCGAGGACATGAATTGTAGCGCTTATGCTGAGCTGAAAAGGGTTGCGGAGGACCGAGAGGAATGGAGATCTAGATGCAAGATTCTGTTGCTGCAAACCAATCCACCGGATTGATACTACGAAGAAGAATATTAGAAAAATTATATTTTCACACTTTTACAGAATGATTAGATTAGTATTATTTTTCATCTTATAATATTCAATTTTTTTTTTTTTTATTTCTTTCAGAAACATTAATTTTTTTTATTTAAAACGATCCTGAAATAAGATATAACACAAAATAATTTATAAATATACGATTCATGATAATTAACAACAATTATTAAAAAGTTCCGAAGCTCGCTAAACAGAAGACTCCACGAAATTACTTTGATAAATAAATTCGTGGAGCTCATGCCCAAACTGGGCTTCTCTCAAGTGGAATATATCAAAATTCGAGGCGATATTATTAAACAGTCTGATCACTCTCTCAAGAGGCATAGTCTCTGGAAGATTAGTAATACTTCTAGAAAGAACAAACAATCTGTGCCTCCTTATCCTTAAATAATTGTCAGGGACAAACAAACCGATTTCCAACAAAAATATCAGGATTTCTGAACACATAATCTTGAAGCAATGCTTCAACTTTTGTTACTATGCATATAAGGTCACCTATCCAAGTTCGATCTGCGCCTAATCTAGCCTAACTTCTTAAAACGAATCGACATTTCAACTAGGCGCAACCCACGACGCACTCCATCCTATGTTTGCGTATCAAAAGATAACCACACGACTAAAATCAAGAAGAAGTTTCCTACAGTCGACAACGGAACTGGTGATACCTGAGGCCACATGAACATGTGCAGAAGCGCAACTGAGGGGAATACTTGGATTGCTTCGAAAGACGACCTAGCCGCTGGACATGACCAGGGGTGGAATATATGGAAGTCCCTTAACAGACTTCGGACCGGAGTATGCACGACACAAACGAAAGCCTGGCAGCTCTACAGCGGACCGACTGAATGTGACTGCGGCGTGGAGCAGACCCTGTCACACCTTCTGGAGTCTGCGCTGTGCCCGAATAGCTGCATCCAGAAAGACCGGGAGTATCCATCCAAGTGCGATCTGCGCCTAATCTAGCCTGACTTCTTAAAACGAAACGACATTTCAACTAGGCGCAACAACAGTTGGTCGACATACATTTTTTTGACGTCAATTTTTTTATTTTCGTGTATTATTTTTCCAGTGGTGTGTGGTGTGTGGGGTGGGGTGTGTCTTGCGTGGTAGGCATGGGACGCCCGCCTTTCCTCGATATTTACAATTTTCATTTATTATTATTATTAGTCCTCAGTGGCGGCCGAACGTTCCATAACGGATAACCGCGCAAAGCTGTACTGGAGAACACTCGACAAAGCAACTCGCACAACCACGCCCCAACCACTCTATACTTTCTTCGACATTTATTTTATACGTGTACAACGGGAAGTAAAGGAGGAACCTCCGCGTGGTGCCCCCTGGAAACGGTTACTTACAATGCCGGCCAATCCTTCTACGGAAACTACACCCTGTCACACCTTCTGTGTGAGTGTGCGCTGTGTCCGAATAGCTGCACCCAGGAAGAACTGATCATGGCCGAGAGTAACGCCATCGACGTCGCCCACTTCTGGGCATACAGGATCTGACCCTGTTGTTTCCGACACGATTATATACATACGTGTAAAACATATAGAAGAGAAAAATAAATAATTCATAAAAACAAAAGTATAATGTAAGCATATAGAACTATTATAATAAATCACTATAGTAAGCGCAACTGAGAGGAATGCTTGGATTGCTCCAAAGAGTGACACGACCAGGAGTGGAATATATAAAGGTCCCTTATCAGACTTCGGACCGGAGTATGCAAGACGAGGACACAAATTAATGCCTGGCAGTCTTACAGCGGACCGACTGAATGTGA
Source organism: Glossosoma conforme (assembly GCA_022606575.1). Classification (NCBI taxonomy): domain Eukaryota; kingdom Metazoa; phylum Arthropoda; class Insecta; order Trichoptera; family Glossosomatidae; genus Glossosoma; species Glossosoma conforme. Next base: position 1,794,934 of record JAGTXR010000020.1, on the reverse strand, counting down.
CTGCGGCGTGGTGCAGACCCTGTCACACCTTCTGGAGTGTGTGCTTTGTCCGAGTAGCTGCACCCAGGAAGACCTGATGATGGTCGGGAGTAACGCCATCGACGTCGCCCACTTCTGGGCAGACAGGATCTGGCCCTGTTGTTTCCGACACGATTATTTATGAGCAGGATCTGGCCCTGTTGTTTCCGACACGATTATTTATATTATAATAGTACAAAAATTAATAAAAGTAGAATGGTTTGTAATAAAGGGGGAGTCCTTAGTTTTGTGATATGAAAATTTATAATTAATTCAGCTATGTATTCAATAGTTTTGTCAGAGGTAGTAGGAAAAAATATATGTTATGACAAAACATGCATAAATAGTTTGATAAAATGTAGCCTTCCTGTATGAAGTTATGGCGCAGAGTCGTGGAATCTAACAGCAGATTTGTCGCATAAAAAATCGTTCGCTTACTCTAAAATTACTCACAAAAATAAAAGAAAAAAAATTAAAAATACATATAAAATAAAAAAATACATTTTTAGGAGGGTGCAGTTATTTAAAATAATTTATGTTGCTTAAATGCTCCACTTTTGGAGATGGTATGGTAAAAAATAAAACGAATTGATACATGTGCTTTAAAATTATTTTACACATACACGAATACGTAAAAAAAACACTAAATTTACTACCACTAATTATAGATTTAAAAAAATGCATTCTGAGCGATTGACAGAAAATGAAAAAAAAAATTATAGCGAAGAAGCAAACCATTTCCTCTGAATGTTTTTGAATTTTGCGAGTGTACGTGAAAATTCTATCTCAGTGGCCACCTAGTGGGGACTTCTGGTACTGGAAATTCATAGGGAGATTCAAAACCGCGTTCTAAAATAAATAAAATATTGTTTAACAATGTTGTTTTAAAAACAAAAAATCAGGCTAATATGTGTAATTCACGAGATAAAATATATCGGGCTAGGAATTTTCATCTCAGAAGAAGTATTATAGATTTGATATATGAATTTGAAAGCAGTAATAAGCTAACTAAACTTCTGAAAAAAAAAATAAGGTAACTACGAGTATATAAAAAAGAATCCATTGTTATACTCAAGAAAATTTTAGCATGCACCATATCACTAATAAATTATTTTTTTTCCATTAGAATACGGGGTTATAAATGTTAAAATTTCAAAATCATTGAAAGCATGTACAAGTCAAGTTCATATTCGGCTCAGGCTATGGACAATGAACGATCTACCTCCGTTGAGAGCCGAGCCGAACTGAATCGGAGGCTTCGTAACACCGCAGCGCCCTTCTATCACCTATCGGCCCTTTGACGAATTATCTTCTGTCAAAACAACTAAAATGGCTACAAAAATAAGAGACGAAAGATTATATTTCGAGGTTTCTGGCACCACCCTGTAAGGGTTATATCGAGCTGATATCAATACACACCATAAGTCTTGCAAGTTTCGTCGCAATTGATTGAATGGTATAGCATCTCATACGTGAAGATATAAATATAACCAAACAGAAGCGTTCCAGTATTTCAAATAGTAAATCATCCCATTTTACTTTTCACCATTATTGGATAACGGGAAAATCATGTATACATTACGCAGGAAAGTAAAGCATAAGTACTCATATTTACAGAATTGATTAACTACTATTAAAAAAAAAATCACAGGTTTTTCCTAAATAACAAATAGCCTGTTCCCAATTTCTGGGATTTCAAATTTCATATAATCCCGGATTCTACTAAATATAATTTATGTAGCCAAATATTCAGGGATCGTGCTGTTTTCTTGAATAAACAACGTAAAGCAAGAACCATCTCAGAGAGGCGAGCCGGATGGATCGGTCACACCGTGCGCCACAATGGTCTTCTTCACGACATTGTGGAAGGGATGGTTGAGTGTAGAAACTGCTGGACATGAGCTGTAGCTCTTATGCTGAGCTAAAAAGAGGATTGCAGAGGATCGAGAAGAGTGGTGATCGAGATGCAAGACTTTGTTGCTGCAAACCAATCCACCGGATTGATACTGCGAAGAAGAACAACGTATTTTTTAAAATTGATACATTGGCTTACCGCATGAATTTTACTACGTTTTCGGATTCATAGTGCATTTTATGACGCGTAGCTACAATAGTACGTGTAGCGAAAAACGCTTTTTTTATAATAAAAAAAAGATTCATCAAATACTTCATGGTGTTCTTATGGTAAAAATCCATTTCAAACAGTTCGTTTGGTTTTATTATGCTCCGCCCCCTCGGCAGCAGATAGCGCTCTGCCGGGAGAGGTAGCTAGCAGCAATATAGCCGCTGTATAGCAGCTATATAGCAGCTATATAGCAGCTACACAGCCGCTATAGAGCAGCAAGTACCGCCGGTCTAGCTACACACATTACCTACGCGAGACGTGCTTTGGCAACCTTTTAAACGTCACGTTATCGGGAAAAAAAATCTTTTGGTTAACCAACGTTTTAAGCCTATACTCAAGAAAATTAACCAGACGATAACCCATTCAAGTTTTGGTCCGCACCCGAATGCTTAGCAAATATCTATAACTGTAAAATAATTTTTATTTTAAATTTATTGTATGCGGCTTGAAGACAAGCAAACAGTTTAATCATTTTTTTTTCAAGAGACAACAGCTGTCGTTGACAGTGACGAATTGAGGAAGGCTGCGAGTTGGTCGAAACTTCGTTCTCCTAAGCAGTGGCCATATTAAACGTGATCCATGTAAAAACAAGGTAAATAAATAAACATTTATTATTTATAATGGATCTCAAAGTGAATCTTCGTGATTTTTTTTTACTAGGTTTTATAAAAAAAAATCATGCGGTGTTCATGCAATAAAAAACTAATCACGTTTCGTTTTCTGCTCAATTTTCAACACAGGGAAAGGCTTGTATCATCGTCTATCCATCTATCCCCGGGCGAAGACTCACGGCCGGCGGCAGTGACTGTCACTCCGCCGAAATTGACATAGCTGCCATCTATGGAACTAGCCACCCAACGTGATATGGAGCGACTGTCAAAATGTAAAAAATAAAATAACGCTTGCAAACGCCGCGTATTATAACTACTTAAATCTAAGACTTAAGACTATCATTTTTGCATTTACGTGTCAGACGAGCGAAAAAAAGATCGCATATTGAGGCTTTTCGGCACCAGCCTGAAAGCGCTATATCAAAATGTTGTCATTTTTGTTGTACCGCTTCTTAGAACTAAATGGTTCAGGCCTCTATAGCATCGGACTAATGATTCGATCCAATGAAAACGTTATCAGAGCATTGACAATTTTTTTGATTGGACTGGACTGGACTTCTCCCGCCTCACACCCGCATCACACCGGAGGACAGTTAAGTCTCCTTGATGAAGCGCTCATTCAGATTATGATCAGGTAGTAACTGATAAGTCCAGTGGGAGTCCCCTCTGAACAATTGTGGCCACTGCACAGAAGTGCTGAAAGAAATAACCCGTGAAAGAGACAAATAAAGATTTTTTTTTTTTATTATAAAAACGTTTTTCATCGCTGTTTTTGTTGGTACCTTGGTGTGTACCGGGTACCTTGGTGGAAACTACGTGCCTCTACAGTCAGCCGGGACAGTGGCACCTCTGCGGTACGTAGACGTATGTGTATGTACCACAAACGTGTACCAATACAAAACTCACTCCTACCGTGTAAACATCTATTGTGCCGACAAACCAAAATATACCCAATCATTAAAATAATAATAAATGTATACATTTTTTTGTATTGCGTACATTTTTTTATGTAAGCATATACACGAGAATACAGACAGACGTCAATGAAGAAATCTCATATGTGTATTCTAAGACGTTTGCCATTTTTTAATGTGAAGTGTTGAACCGTCGACGCTTTGGCTTCTACCCGGTATTCACGCATCATATATTTTTACGGTGTGTACGACTTTCACTTATTTTGATTGATCGACTATGGCTGTCATTTAACCAGTGTATTTAGGGAGCTTAGAAATCTTTTAATTTTTTTTAAATTTTATTCTCCGTCGGGGATCGAATTCACGATCTTCGGTATGGTAAGCAAACGCTTTAGCAGTCGGCAAATAAAACATCAAAACATTTGGTCACCAAATGTTGCCACCATTCAGTTGCATTGTCTATCTCATATTCCAAGATATCTATGGACTCAAAAAAGCCCACCCGAGAACTCATATTGTTTCCGACGGCCTCCAGGGCAAAATCCCGAGTCTCGAAGAATCAGTATCTGTAGTATCTAAGGTTTATCTTTAGAAAGTTAATTAATCGAATTTTTTTAAGAGATTGGTGATTAACCTGACACTCCTAATGGCTAGACTATTTATAGTCCTAGAAGTGGCTTAACCTGACCATCGACAGTAGCACATTTTAACGTACATAATTTATGTGACTGTTCTATATAGAACAAAAAGAGAAGTCAACAGTCGCATACATCAAGCAAGGCTAGCTTTCAATAAATAAGCAAAAAAATACATAGTCAAAGAATATTAATTTAAGGCTCTGCAAGCAACTTGCCAAAACATTTGCTTGGAGCATCTTGATGTACGGTTGTGAAACATGGTGCTTATCTGAAAGTGATAAAAAAAGACTAGAGGCCTTTGAGATGTGGTCATACAGAAGAATTCTTGGAATTTCCTGCAGACACCAAGTCACGAACAATGAGGTTGTCAGGATAATCAAGGAAGGCGAGTCCGATGGATCAGTCACATCATGCGCCACGACGGTCTTCTTCACGACATTGTGGAAGGGATGGTTGAGGGTAGAAACTGTACAGGGCGCCGTAGACGGGAGTGTTTGCAGCAAGTGTTCGAGGACATGAGTTGTATCTCTTATTCTGAGCTGAAGAGGGTTGCGGAGGACCGAGAGGAGTGGAGATCGAGATGCAAGATTTTGTTGCTGCAAACCAATCCACTGAATTGATACTACTACGAAGAAGGTATTTACTAGTAACAAAGCATAATAAGTGTTTTGTAGAATCACTGTTTGCATTAGATTAGAATGCGCCACAGGTATAATTTCTCAGCGGGAGGACTTTTTGTGAGATCAGAGGACACGTGGGCGACACGTGCGAGCAGTGCTATCGGACCTGACAGTGACACCCGGTCGGGGTTCGAACCCGATACCGTGAGGGTGTACGTCAGATCTTTGAACGCTGCAGCTACGGCGTAGAAAAAAGGCTCGGTGAAGCGTAGTCACGACCAGACAAGAGCATCGTTGACAAAACAAAACGATATAAATCCATATATTGATGGAGTTATTCGACTTAAAACGTTAATTACAAAATATGTAAAGTTCAATAATTACACCATCTATACGGTTGACCCACCCCTTTGGACAAAATGAACAGGCTTCGAGAACGTCGAGGTAATCACCAGATTCTCTTAAAAAATCTGATTAACAAATCACCCAAAAATATGCCTCGGATACTGCAGCTACCCTTTCTTCAAATACTAAGACTTCTGCTCTGGAGGTTGTCAGGAACTATATATGTACCCCAGTGGACATTCAGGCACAGATATGTCCTAGGACGAGAAATGGACGGCAGCAGCTAACATAACTAAGCGGCGACAGTTTGTAGCGACCATATGATCCATATATGGAACGGATATGGAAAGCAGACGGTTGCGATATCTGGCACATTGCCATAAAGCAACAATTTACCGGCGGGTATAGCTCAACGGTCAAAGCGTTTGCTTTGCAAGCCAAAGGTCGTGGGTTCGATCCCCGACGTAGATTTAAAAAAAAGGGTTTTTTAATTGATTTCTGAGCTTTAAAGTACCCTAAATTCACACAAACGTAATTTTAGAGCTCAGAAATCGATTGATGGTGATATATTTTTGATCTGTGAATCTCCGTCGGGGATCATGAACCCGCCAACGTCATAGACTACAGCCCGAGATTCACGCATCAACTTTCATTATTACAGGAAATTACTATGAATGGGTGGTCTTCACGGGACCACTTTCGTCTACTACCAATTTTGATTAATAGGCTATGACTGGAATTCACACAAACGTATTTTTTAAAAAATCGATTAAACAGCTGAAAAAAACAGCCTCAAATTTGCTTCAGATAATAATCTGAAGCATATTTAAGGTTTTTTTTTTTCTAATTTAGATTTAATGATAAGCCTGACGCTCTCAAGGTTTGGTCCATTCGGTAAAAAGGTTGTTAAAAAACTAAATATTTTAATTGAGCTGCTTAAATATTACGCATCGAAATAATGCATAAGCTAAGCGTGGATCAGCTGTTTGCGTGATTGGATGATCGATTCGCATCCCTGACGCACCGGCGCGTGCGTGCTGTCGCGTGCCGGCACGTGCGGGTGCGTGAGCGTGCTCCCGCGTCAGCGAAGAGGGATTAACCAGGCCACTCGCCATGCAGGAGCAGACTAAAGCAAAGTCGCACCACATAATTCGACAATCACTGATTTTGCACCCACGTTTGGTGTGGCGAGACTAAATGAGAAAGTGCTCGGAAGCAATGCCTTGAAAATTTTCCTCTGCAAGGTGGACTGACGATATCAGAAGGTTAACGGGATTAGCCTGGATGCAAAGGACTGAAGATCGAAGTAAGACCCATGTGGGACGGTGCCTATGGCGTAGGAGACCATAAGCTGTCTTTTCTTCAAGCCTCTGGGTTTTTTTTTTTATTTTGGGGCCTTAGGCCCCCGGGCCGGTCGCCTTGTACCTGCGCTCCTTGGGAGCACTTACCAAAGGCATTGTTTTCAGAGTACATTCTCGTTATACGAGTAACAGGTTTTGGTGAGCAACACCACACAGGGGTGTAAAAGTTAGTAGTTAAGACGTTAAAATTTGGACTTTTAGACTTCTTCGCCGAAGGTCGCCGCGAATACAGAAAATGCATGGTAGTTGGGCTCCGTAGATATGAGATCGATATATCCAACCGGTCCAGACTTCTGTTGGATTACGCCAAGGAGCCTTTGCATTCCTAAATCTAATATTGGACAATGCCACAGAACGTGTTCAGCGTCCTGCAAGGGGCTGCCGCATGGGCAGTCAAGCCTCTGGGTTCTCACCGTCGGTAACTATTCACAGAATTAACTCGACAAAGCTGACATGAAAGAGGCGAGGAACTTTATGACGGCAATTCGTGACAACCGTATGCTCCAGTTTGCCGGCGGGGATAGCTCAATGATCAAAGCGCTTACTTTGCAAGCCAAAGGTCGTGGATTCGATCCCCGACGTAGATTAAAAAAAAAGTATTTATAATCGATTTCTGAGCTCTAAAATACCCCAGGTTGGTGCCAGTCATTTGGTAGATCCCGTGAAGACCACCCATTCATAAAATTCCAATAATAAGGACGATCATAGCATATTAATTAAAAATGGTGGTAGACGAAAGTCGTACGCAACTTGTTGGGCACCCATTCATAGTAAATTCCTGTGTAACTCCGGTTCTTAAGTTTAGATGATGCGAATCTTCCTTTGTAGTCTATAACGCTGGCGGATCAACACTCCTCATGCAGCGCTTATCCATATGCACCATGGTAAGCGTCATATAATTCCACAGGTGAGTCTTCAGAATTACTCTCACCATCTGTTAGTATTCTCCTGTATGTGTGTACGTAGAAGAGACAGCCTGGCTGAACGTCATGCACTGGTCACTAACGATTGTGCTCTCCTGCATACAATTATATAAAAAATGATGGCTGATGATTATGATCAGAGACTACACACAGTAGGGCCACGGCCCAATATTATATAACTGTCTATTTTAGTAGGAAAGGACTATTGGACGTAGGACTGTACCTACCTTGAGTAAATGAAACAACCAATGCAAATATACGAGTACAATGTAATCCAACGGAGCACATGTCACAGTTTGATGTTGGTACAATGAACATACAGGTATTATAAACTGATATCATTTTGATATAGCTCTTTTAGGCTGATGCCGAAAAGCCTCGAAAACCGATCTTTTGTCTCTTATTTTTGTTCGCTCGCCTGACATGCATATCTAATAATGTTAAATTTAATTATATAAAAATACACTGAGTTTGCATACGCCATTTTATTTGTTATGACAGTCGTTCCATTTCATGTCGGTTCAACTGTCATCTTTAATTTGTTTTATTGCCGTGATTATCTTGGCGGCGCTGCATGTCACAGTGTTCCGGCGGTCGTCAGTCAAGTCTCGTCCGGCCCGGCGAAACGTAGCGGTCGGACGAGGAAATCAAGTATTTATTTAAAAAATAAATGCGAATCGTGCTTCAAAAACAAGTTCTTTTGTTTTGTGATCTGCTCCTGCATCCTTCCTCCACGCGGCCACGTGACGACCCCGCCACTTGTCGCCTTTTTTTAAAGACGGGGGATGTGAATACCAATCAATATATAATCAATAAATTTTCACTTAGAAAAAGTGCTTAAATATATCGCCTCATATTTTGTGTATCTATTTTTTTAAATCTTGTTGGTTTGTTCAATTTTACAAAGGAATCTAAGTACCCAAAAAATAATTCATTATAAAACAGTTTTTGTATTTTATTACAAAAGGTATAATTAAATGGTAATTATTTAGAACTGCAACACTTTTTGTCTCATATCCGATCCATGTCCGGAGCATATGATCATCACAAATTGCCGCCACTCAGTTTTTCTCAATTAATGAAATTGTCTATGCTTTATCGCAAGAATCTCCCAAAAATATGCCTCGGATACTGCAGCAGTCGCGTCTTCAAATCCTCGGGCTTATACTCTAGATCAGCATGCCTAGCGCCAACTTTTGCCTATTTTTCATGGTGAAATCTCGCTACCGCCCACCAAACTAGCTATATTTCAATTCAGTATATGGGTGGAAAATTTTCTAGAAGGAATGTAGGAGATTTTACAATCTACAAAAATCGCCCACCGCCCACCACGGAAGCCCGTATCGCCCACTAGTGGGAGGTTTATGAGAACCATATATGTTCCCAGGTAGATTATTAGGACGAAGAATTGATGACAATGGCAGAAATGAGTGGCGGATATTCGAAATGATTTTATGTTCCAAATATGGATCCGATACGGGATTTTTTAAATTTAAACACACTTATAATACGCATCATTTTTTATATTTTCTGCATGAAGGCTTTATGATTTTCCCCTCCGATGGTTTTCTCCTGCATGCGCCTTGCTTAAACAGATCCCATCTATCGGTTTAGGGCCCTCGGCACGGTGACAACACCCTCCGTGCAAACACAATGAGGTCTGCACAATGCTTCAGGCCCTAGGGACCCCAAAGGCATCTGAGGCCCAAAGGACTAGAGCTTTGGAGTACTCGTATGTACATCTTTGAAGAGGAATAATATATAAAGCGATTGATCCGCAATTTATTATATACCATATAAGACTTACGACAATAGCACACTGTAAGCGCGGTTCTCGTTAGATCACTGAAGTTGAGCAACATTGTATGTAGACCAAAACTTGGATGGATTACTACATATTGCTAGGACCAAATCATTCAGACATCACACTGATATCAGCTTGATATATCTCTTTTACGCTGATGCCGAAGAGCCTCGAAAAACGATCTTTTGACTCTTATTTTTGTTCGCTTTTTTTTTTTTTTTTTTTGGGGCCTTAGGCCCCCGGCCGGTCGCATTGTACCTGCGCTCCTTGGGGGCACTTACCAAGGCATTGTTTTCAGAGTACATTCTCGTTATACAAGTAACGGGTTTTGGTGAGCAACACCACACATGGGTGTAAAAGTTAGTAGTTAAAATTTGGACTTTTTGACTTCTTCGCCGAAGTTCGCTCGCCCGACATGCACATCTAATAATGTTAGTTTTAATTATATAATAGTACACGGCGTTTGCATGCGCCACTTTATTTGTTATGACAGTTGCTCTATTTCATGTTGGTGCAACTATCATCTTTACTTTGCTTTTTTGCCGCGACTGTCTTGGCGGCGCTAGATGTCAGAGTGCTCCGTCAGTTGGCAACTCGCTCGCGATTGCGCGTAAAAACAATACCGGTTGGACGAAAAAGCAAGTACTTAAAAAATAAACGCGAGTTGTGTACCAAAAACAAGTTCTTTGTATTGTCAATCTGCTCCTGCATCCTGCCACTCAGTAATTCGATAACCAACTTAGAGAGGAGGATATCAACATGAGCAAAAAGCTCTATAAAAATCCAAAGTCCTTAAAAATTTCGATAAAGTATGCCTCGGATACTACAACCACCGTCTCTTCAAACGGCAGATTTTGTGTGAAGACAACCCATTCATAGTAAATTCCTGTAATATTAAAGGATGATGCGTAAATCTCGGGCCGTAGTATATGACGTTGACGGATCAACACTCCACATGCAGCGTTTAGCCATATGCACCATGGTGAAACTTTAGAATTACTATCACCATCTGTCAATATTCTCCTGTATGTGTTTACATAAAAAAGACATGGTGATGAGTAAGGAGTAACATAATCAATCTTGCTTTAGAAAACACAGTGATCAACCCGACGCTACAAGTATGGTTTTGATATAAATATGTCTTTGTAGCAAAAATATCATTAGCCAGACAACAATGCGAAAAACGAAAGCTTTGCACAATGGGAAGAAAGACAAGACTAATCAAAAATAATGTAGCAATATTTATCATTTAAATAATCTGGGTACCTTTGGTGTGCCCCTCCCATTACTCCGGGTAATGACATCTTATTGTGCTCCGAGTACTGCGATCTCACGAGGGACGCCAGATTAATTCGGCGAGAGGTCGAAATGATAATTCAAAAAAGGTCAATGACGGATTTTATGATTTGCAGAAATGATTAAGTAAAAATAATATCGAGAAATATATAAAGGGTCCGCCATCTAACATTTTTTTTTTCAACTAGTGCTTATTTCGTGAATGGTAACACTTAGCTCATGTCTGATTTGACAGATAATTATTTTTATCCTTCCGCTGAACGAATATGTTTGTGTATACGCTTGAACAACGCTGGAAAATATTGCGACATTACTTTGAAAATCAGGTCATTTTTCTTCGAAAATGAGCAAGGAATGGCCGTTACAGTTAATGGCGATCGTTATCGGGCCATTTTTGTTTATAAAAATTGAAGAGGAGAATAATAATATATAATTAATAATATATATATATGTATATATATTATTAAATGCGCTTAAGTTACTAAGCCGCTCGTTTTTATCAAATAATAATTATTATTCTATCAGTATTTGTATAGCGCTTTTTTATGACCGAATGGTCATTCCAAAAGCGCTTCTTTGCCTCTCTGAGTAAAAAGGTGGGTCTTGAGTCTGCTTCTGAAGGATGCCTCCGCATTAAGCTCAATTATGCTTTACGGTAGCGAGTTCCAGGCCATTGGTGCCGCGTAGCTGAAAGCCCAATTGCCAAAGACCGTGCTAGGACTACCTCCCGTCAGCTGCAGGGTGCTTCTAAATAGTCAAGCTCGAGAGCGTTGATTTAATCGTCCAAGCTTCTTTTAAATTTTGATTCAAAAATTACCCAAAATATGCCTCGGATGCTATAGCTGCCGTCTCTTCAAATCGTCGGGATGTTGCTCTTGAGTTTCACGAGAAATATATGTATTTCATCAGCACGGTGTAGCCCTTGCCGACTGGTACCGAAGACCTCGAAATACGATCATTCGTCTCTTTCTGTTCGCTTATCCGCTCACGTGTGTGCTAGTTATAGACATCACCACTTGAGCGCTGGGGGACAGCCTAATCGCAGACGAACACGTCAGTGATGTGTTGACAATCGAGAAGGTAGCATAACGGCCATTACGGCCACAGCGGCATGTCGTCCCGCCTGGGCGGAAGCTTGTAAAGTTTTAACGTAAATATAATCAATGTGCTTCTAAAAGAAAGTGTTTGTTTGCTGACCTGCTCCTCATCCTGCCCTCACGCGACGGAATAACACCTCTTTTGAGAGAGAGGAGGATGTTAGTACAGTGGCAACTGACATAACTGCATTGCGGAATTTGTAGTGACCATATGTAATATGTAATATATATATAATAATTTCAAATATTGTTTATTTTTATGAATAAGTTATAAAAATGGCTTCACCAATAGTTTTAAATTAAAAATAATGTAAAAAATATATACATACATGAATTCAAGGAACAAACAAAAACAATTTTCGAACCCAGACGTTTATATCTAAGAAAGTATAAAGCTTTCTAAGCTTTAGGCATTTTTTTTTTTCACTTTCTTTCTGTGAACTCTTGCACGCGTGCACGTGTTAAAGAAACCGCGCAGTCTGCCTCATTCGTGTTTGTAAACGTCAGAATGCATCTGATAACCAATTTCGCTGTTCCGACGTCGCTTGCCAGTCCAGACAGAGCTAAGCAATTACAAGCACGAGAGGGAGTCTAACCCGCACAGACTGGTACCAAAATATCCAAATCGCTAAGCCGCTGAACAACAAAATAGTAGATACGCGAGTGCATACTTATGCCCTTAAAAAACATTGCTGTAGTGTCCAAGACATATTTTAATTTTTTATTTGTTAATCGCATTGTTTAAGACGATTGGATGATCAATCAGACATCTACTCGTAGTCTAGTTGTGTGAATTAAATGAACACCAAAAGCCAATGCAGCCGTATAATAGATTTTTTGAAGCAGAAGCATTCATTGAATACTGGGGGTATGATGGTTTGGGTTTGTGAGAAATTTTGCCTTCCATACTTTAGTCGGTCAATACACTGGTAGACCTACATAACTTTTCAGGTTTTCAGGGCCAGATATTGTGGCTTTTGGGTTTAGCCGTGTGTGGTGAATTGCTATTTTACTTTGTGACATAAAGTCATCAATCCTGAAGAAGACCCACGCAATGGCGGTCGAAATATTAAAAAATAGTAATTCGTCACACACGGCTAAACCCAAAAGCCACAATACCACTGGTAGACCCAGTTGGCACATATACATAAGATGCCGGAGAAGAGCTAAATCTACAGCTGACTTTTCTTGAGACCCCCGTGCACGCATCGTCGTGCAAAGCCACCTGAAACTATACATAGAATGTGCTCGTCGGAAACGGCACTGACGTGAGATGAGGCGAGATTCATGGCTGCTGACAGCTTCGTGGCGGTATTTTGTGACGACCATATGTTCCAGTTAGGAGAGCAGACACAGTGACGATGAAGATAATGACGATGATTATGATGTAAAAAAAAAAAAATTCAATTTACGTCAATCTTTTGCGCCAAATATGAAGCTAATACTCGTATAAAAAAAATCTTTTTCGAAGTTGTAGTGATATCAGCATGATATAGCCCTTGCTGTCTGATACCGAAAACCTCGATATACAATCTTTCGTCTCTTATTTCTGTGTCATCATTTTGTATAGCCGTTAGGAGGACTAGTTACGTAGATCGCCACTTGCGGCGCTGGGCGACAGCCCATCACGAGCGCGCTCAGTCGCGTGCTGACGTCGGCGAGATCGCATTGTTGTTGGCCATGCCTTACTGCTGTGACTAGGTGAGGGCCAGAAGTTTGTAAAGTTATCGAAATATACATGTCAACGTGCTTCAGAAAATGTTTTTGTGTTGTTAATCTGCTACTCATCCTGCCACCACGCAAATAAATAACAAACTTAAAGACAGGAGCATGTTAATGGATGTAAAAATAATGAAATAAAACGTTGTACGTCCTCTTCGCATATGCTCAACAATGGAGTCCTCTGGGAGTTGTCGGGGCGGCTTTAATTAATTCAACAATAAATCAAACAGTATTTTTTTGCCGACATCCAGTTCAGTTAGTGTGAATTAAGCGAAATCAAAACGACCCTATCAGGTGTCGAGCTGACGTCCGTCCCCTAGTCTAAAGAGTGATGTAGAGTTGTAGGAGAGTCCCCGGGGTGTGGGATAACCCTGCGACGAGACTCGAGCCCTGTCCCGTGAGATTCGAAGTAATTACATGCGGACTGCTCCACTGATCTAAGTCAATATTACATATATATTACAATGTTTGAAGTGTGTGATCGATACCTGTACAGAGCAAGCGTTGTTCTAAGTCATGTAGTATGCGTTACAGGAGAATACCGACAGATGGTGATAGTGATTCCGAAGTTTCATCTTTGGATTATATGACGCTTAATAACGCGTAAATACAATTTATTAAAGTTGTAACCCTTTCGCATCGGTTGTCGATATATGCCGTCTAAGATTCCCCTAACGTTGACATCGGCAGCCGTGATGTATCGTTTTGCTACTTTAAGTACTCATTGTGACATCTACAGTAGGAACTTGGAACTGCAGTCATTCCTTTTATCAACCTACATGTATTCTATACATGAATCTGTAAAGCATGTAAATAAATGTCGTTAGGTTTCTTCACAGGAGCGATTTTTCTGTAAGCCAAGTGTGTCAATGCCACCACATGTATGGAGTTATATGTTAAATATAATAGTTTGTTATGCATCATCTGATAGCTAAAGGATACAAGATCCAATGTGATATATGAAAATAGGTCAGATAAGTACATTTATGCTTCAAATACTAGTTTTAAGCAAAAAAAATGATTGAAAAATTCACGCAGTATTGACAGTATAATTTGTATTCCACCGAGCCGTAATGAAAGGGTTAAATAGTCAGGGATCGGGCTAAATTTTCTTGAGTGTAATACACTACATTCTTTAAGTAATGTTATGGCTTCAAAGCATTCGTCTTTTGGTAGGTAAGTTATATTTTAAGCATGTCTCGCCCATTCACTGTTGGGTGCTTTGAATATCTTTAAATATCCAATGCAGCCGTATAATAGGCTGATAATTACAATAACTGAAAAGGCTGTAGTTCCCATAGCCGCCACGCGCCGACGTCACACACAGAGAGGCGAATAAGTTGTTCTTTACCGTGAATCAGGGGTATAGTCCCAATAATTTAAATTCGCGACGCTTCGGTAAAAGGGAGGCCGCACTACGAATTCGCTCCGCAAAGATCATTCGCTCTAGCGGGTCAAACACTAGTAACTATATTAAGAGAATAACGACAATAGCGCACTGTAAGCTCGGTTCTCGTTCAATCAAATGAAGTTAAGCAACATTGGACGCGGGTCAAAACTTACGTCACCGCGTTTTGCTTATCGCGTATCGTTGATTGAGTTAAGTTAAGTCATCCTTTATTACCAAACGACACAGGCCGCGAGAGCGTCGAGCTAATCATCCAATCTTTTCAAAAAAATAGATTAACACATCATGTAAATATATACCTCGGATACTACAGTGCCATCTTTTTAGAAGTCCTAGGACTTCTGCCATGGAGGTCATCGGGAACCTTATATGAATAAGTTTTAAATATTTTATTCGGTAATAATGCCACGAAACCGTTTTTCAACACACATCGAAGGTGCTCCATCAGTTGATATAGAGAGATCGGCAAATTGTATTTTTGTTCAAAATTAGGGTCACAGTACAAAATATCTTTCCCTGTAGTAGAACCAAAAATCGACACTTTACCTAATACTTCTTTAAAAAACGTTGAAATTCATGTCGCAAGCACGAAAAAACACACTTAACTTCTTCTTCGTATCAGCAACGTCAAATTATTTTTTTTCCGGTATCTGGCAACAACGATAGCTCGTGTGTTACCCAGCATTAGGTCCTGAGATGTGCAGCTTGTTGGGCACATGGAGCAGGATCTCAGGTGTGAGGTGGTCTGCAGGTCTCCACAGTCGCATAATAGTGTCACTCCCTGCCAATGCATTCCCAACCGCTCGAGGTCGTCCTTTGTTCTACCAACTCCGGTTCTTAATCTGTTCAGGGATTTGCAGGTCTACACTTAACTGAGCTGTCTCTGCGATTATGATTGGGTATCAAAAGATAACCACACGGCTCAAATCAAGAAGAACTTTCCTATAGTCGACAACGGAACTGGTGATACCTGGGGCCATCCTGCGGCTGAACATGTGGAGAAGCGCAACTGAGGAGAATACTTGGATTGCCCCGAAAGAGGATGCCCCTGGACACGACCAGGGGTGAAATATATCAAGGACCCTTAGCAGACTTTGGACCGGAGTATGTAAGGCGAGGAAACAAATGAAGGCCTGGCAGTTTTACAGCGGACCAACTGAATATGACTGCGGCGTGGAACAGATCCTGTCACACCTTCTGGAGTGTGCGCTGTGTCCAAATACCTGCACCCAGGAAGTCCTTATGATGGCCGGGAGTAACGCCATGACGTCGCCCACTTCTGGGCATACAGGATTTGACCCTGTTGTTTCCTACACGATTATATATATACATATATTGGATGAAAAATATTGAAATTATAAAAAAAAACAAGTATTCATTGGGATGTTTGAGATCAAAGAATTCGCATTGCCTATTTTCTGGAGCGTTTTTTTTAATCCAATATATAAATAAGACCAGTTTCGGTTTTATCAGGGCCGCCTTATCGGCGGGCGGCGGCCACGTGTCGGTCCACGTGCAAGCCTCCCCCCCCCCCGCCCACTAAGTAGCCAGCGTTTTCGCGCCATTTTCCACGCCTCGATTCGCTCACCACCTCCCAACACCCTCATCCCGGAAACTGGTGGAATATGATATTTGAGAATGCTTACAGAGGAGAAATGAAATATTCACCAATATGCGCGACATTTGAGAAACTCTTTACATTAGTTTGTATGCAAGTTTTATTGTGCAACTACAAGTATAGGGTCCGCTATCTAACGTTTTTTTTTAACTAGTGCTTATTTCGTGAATGTTAACACGTAGCTCATCTCTGATTTGACAGATAATTAGTTTTATTCTTCCGCTAAACGAATATGGTTGTGTATACGCTTGAACAACGCTAAAAAATATTGCGACATTACTTTGAAAATCAGACCATTTTTCTTAAAAATGAGCAAGGAGTGGCCGTTACAGTCAATGGCGATCGTTATCGGGCCATTTTTGTTCACAATAATTGAAAAGGAGGATATTGGCAACATTTGGTTTCAACAAGATGGCGCTAAGTGCCACACAGCCGAAGCTACACTCGATGTCTTGCGTCCCATTTTCAAAAAAAAAAAGTTTTTTGGCGGACCCGTTACATAATTAATAAAGTATTCGATTATTAAAAAATAAAAATATTTTCGATCAATATGTAAACTCTATATATACTTTTTATTGGTGTGTTTATTAGTCACTCACCCGTAAAACGCCTGTCATAGCATATTTATCAAAATTGACGGCAGACAAAAGTCGTCATTTTTTTTTTTTGGGGCCAATGGCCCTTGGGCCGGTCGCCTTGTACCTGCGCTCCTTGGGAGCACTTACCAAGGCATTGTTTTCGGAGTACTTTCTCGTTGTACAAGTAATGGACTTTGGTGAGCAACACCAAACGTGGGTGTAAAAATTAGTAGTTCAGACGTTAAAATTTGGACTTTTTGACTTCTTCGCCGAAGGTCACCGCGTATACAGAAAATGCATTTTAGTTGGGTTCCGTGGATATGAGGTCGATATAAGTCGACAAAAGTCGACAAAAGTCGTCATGTAATCACCACCCATTCATAGTGACACAATATAAAAATTGATGATGCGTGAATGCCGAACTGTAGTCTATGACGTTGCCAGATCGACGCTCTACATGCATCGCTTAACCATACATAAAAATAGCAAACATCATAAAATGCACGGATGACATTTTTTCAACAGTGTTTGACGGTATTTTTATGTATGTGTTTACATAAAATAAAATACACTAAAGCTGCACCAATGTACTGTCATATTTGAAATATTTATTTGATTATTTTCAAAAAACGCAGAGGCTATTTTTTGTACAACAAATGTCTGAAGGCATTGTTTCGCAATCGATAGTTGGCAGTCACTCTAACATGGACCCCATCACCGCCGGATCTGCTACTGAGGTACCTGTCTTCTATCAGAGGTAGCTGTCTACTTCCATCAGGGAGGGACATGGGAATATTGATTAATTTGGTTAAATCACTCCCATATGAGGTTAAGCCCGCATTTTATACTGATAATAAGCTAGGATACCATTTAATAAATATTAAAGATGCTAATTAAATACGTAATTATTCCGAACTGTATAAATTAGAATGCCAAGATTGTAAATCGTTTTATATTGGGAGGACGGCTTAAAATTTTAATATTCGGATTAAAAAACATTTAAGGTGCCTAAAAAGGATTAATTTTTCTGAATTTGCAAACCACCTAATTGAAAATAACCATTCATTTAACTTAGAAACAAGATGATTTAATAATTTATTCACAGAATATATCAATTGTACTGTAGCGTGTAAGACGTGGGGGGTTGTATTGTTATTTTTTAATTATTCCCGAAACAATGTTTTAAATACGTCATTAGAAAAAAATTAAAAAAAACGGAATCAATTGATAGGTTAGCTGTTGTAATCGTAAAATATTAAACTCGTAACTTAGTAACGGGTCCGCCATCTAACGTTTTTTTTTCAACTAGTGCTTATTTCGTGAATGGTAACACTTAACTCTTGTCTGATTTGACAGATAATTAGTTTTATCCTTCCGCTGAACGAATATGGTTGTGTATACGCTTGAACAACGCTGCAAAATATTGCGACATTACTTTGAAAATCAGGCCATTTTTCTTCGAAAATGAGCAAGGAGTGGCCGTTACAGTCAATGGCGATCGTTATCGGGCCATTTTTGTTCACAAAAATTGAAGAGGAGGATATTGGCAACATTTGGTTTCAACAGGACGGCGCTACGTGCCACACAGCCGAAGCCACACTCGATGTTTTGCGCCCCATTTTCAAAAAAAAAATAGTTATTTGGCGGACCCTTTACAATAAAATTGAACTCTGCAGTGGTACTTCTAATTAATCTTAACTTAGTTAAAATAATAATATAATTATAAAGTTATTTAGATTTTTCGATCTCTAATTCTTGGGGAATTCAATAATATCAGATATTAATAAAATAATTTTTAGAATTTATCCCACAATATATTTGTAGACGACATGTTTCGGCCACGTCGAGTGGTCATTTTCAGGTCAGTTAGTAAAGTGAGTGTTGGCTCTATATAAAGAAACATGTCGTCTACAAATGTATTGTGGGATAAATTCTAGAAATTCTTTTATTTATATCTAATATAATTTTAAAGACTTTTTTTGCAAATTTTGACAGTTATGATACTCGTTCTTACCGACGAAATGACGATTTCTTGTTAACGAATATTTTGGGAAAACTATTCACCTTGGTGTTTTCATTGTATCCGCTGTTTTTATAATATAATTGGTGGAAAAGACATGTACAATATTAGAAAAATGCATGAACAATACCAGCTTACAAAGCTGAGTGGCGGCAATTTGTAGTGACCTCATGTTGCAGATATCGAACGTATGTGGTAAGAAACCATTACAGTGTAACCTCGGCACTAGGTCTTTCAAGGGACCCTGTAAAAATGACTAGAATACAGGAAATGTATTATGCGATAAAGATTCAAATACGTAATAATGTAAAACTTAAAAGAGTATAGCCGGACGCTCCCGAGGCCTAGACCATTTAGTGCCAAGTTTCGACTTAACTGGACCGCTTTGCGAAAACCCTTCCGGTACCGTCCTGCTTTTGGAAACTCAGATGGGGACCCGTTACTGGACGCACGCAAATTGCTACTTGTTAAGAGTGGCTGATGACCTTCTCGTGGATCTAGGCGCATCAGTTAGATGTCAAATCTCAGTCCAAAGTCTGCGAAGATAGTATGCTACGGCGTGTCTAGAATTGCCTTCTTTAGTGAGCCGTTAGAATGGATGAGGACCAACGACATACGGTTATCAATATGACCCATCCAAGTTTCGTTCCACGTCTAACGTTGCTTAACTTTAATGTTCTAATGAGAACCGCGCGTACGATGTGCTATTACCGTTGGACTGTAATGGTGTTTGATGCATAAAAAATATGTTTTTTTCCAGTTTACCCCTGACGATGGCGTGGTTAGGGTGCCCCCCCTGTGACGCAGTCGCGTGGCGCATATCTGCGCAGATCTGACGCTGCGCAGCTCACAAGTCTGCACAAGACAGATAAGCAAATCACCAGAGACCTGCACACAGCACTGATTTCCGCAGACTTTTGGGGGGCCGATCAAAAATAACCGAACGGTACGAGTGCGATGCTAAAAATACTGATATCAGCTCCAAATACGTTTGGAACAAGCATCATGCTTCGCAAGAGAAGAGCGACGTAATAGGTAAATAAATTCTAAAGAAAAAAATGATAGAAGCGCTGAGATACATTAAGAAAAAAATGGTACAGGCATGGGAAGCGACGAGCTTATCATCCGATTTCCTTAAAAAATATGCCAAAAATATGCCTCGTATACTACAGGTTCCCCCTCTTTAAGCATTCGATCTTGGAGGTTGTCGAGAACCATATCAATTCCCAAGTGGACCTTCAGATACAGATATGTCCCAGAACGAAGAATGAACAGTAGCAACTTACAGATCTGGCGGCAATTTGTAGTTAGCATATGTTTCAGATATTTATTTATTTACAGAATCGAAATTCCAATTTTTTTTTTACAAATATACAGAAAAATTAGTATACATAAATATACAATAAATAGAGAAAAAAGAATAATAAATAAAAATTACACAAAAGAATAAGAAGATGACATGTGTCAAAGATCACAGAGATCAAGGAGAACAATACAGGAGACAAAAGAGGAAAAGGATGTAAAAAAAGGATCGAGGTGTGCTGGTAGGCCATTTAGGAGCGACATTGCCGTTGAACCAAATCGAGTGCTTGAAGCTCCACAAGCCTCGACTGGGATCAAAAACAATGGACGGCTACGAGCACGGGTGTACCTATCTGGAACATAGAAGTTAAAACATTCAAGAATCCCAAGGGTTGTGAATTGAACCGCGAAGAAGAAGGAATGAATGTTTGAGTGCAGCAATTTTCCTCCGGGACTCTAGCGAATGGAAAGAAAGCATCCCTAGAAGAAAAAGAGTTGGGTAATGTTCGGAATTAAATGAATTGAATGGATAGTTGCCGTAAATATAAAAATAAAGATATATGAAACAGATATGGGAGGAAGGAGAATTGATTGAGAAATAGAATTTCGAACAAATTTTTAAATATCTTGTTTTTCAGCTATCTTTAGTATTTTTTTCAGTTGTGCTCAATTTTTACCCATCGTTTGTTTTTCGGATCTTTTCAGTGCGACATCAACCTCAACAATGGTTGGGACCATGAGTGATTCTCTTGAATGCCGAACAGCCTCAAATGCATGCCTCTAACGCTTGTCGTAGTTTCAAGTTAATTCCTGTAATATCTTTAATTTAAGAAAAAAGTAATTACGCTTTTTACCAGCAGAGAGCTTCACAAGTCTTGCCTAAGAAAAAGTTCGATTAATTCGACACAGTATTTTTTTTTGATTACGTATTAGTATATACACCTAATACGTAATCAAAAATAGTATTAGATATATATAAACAGAACGCCAGTATCAAAACTGCTTTGCAAAACTTCAATCCGACAATTTAGATGTCATGAAATGTCGACGTTCCAAGTTCTCAAAGTCCAGCTGTAGTAGTTGAAGACACAATAAATTATTTGATGCAAGCCGAATTTTATCGAATTGATATTTCACGTTCGTTTGTAACTCCTATGTTAAAAATATGTTCGTTAAAGGTGAAAATGCTATACGTACAACCAATAGGTTATTTATTTACTCGCTTCCATTTTCAGGAATGCTCGCACGCAAAGAGTGCGTTTTCAGAATAAGGAAAGACGTTGGAGGATTGAGGATTGGACGTGAGGGGATCAGATTCACTTTTCAGGGCAAGGGTGTCGGGTTCAAATCCAAACCTTCCAAGGGTGCGCAAGAAACAAGATTACATCTTGGTGTTTTTTACGAGGTAAAACCTTTTTTTAAATTTTCATTTTCAATCAATGGCTAAATAAAATTTATAAAGATTAAAAATACAACAATATTATTTTAATCATAAGAAAATTACGAATTAATGTTGTGTAGTTGGATTTTTTTCTAAAAGTGTAACGTTCCCTAGCGCCGACAACAAAATATACCGAAACAAATTTGTAAATAAATTAATATTTGCTGTTAAATATCATTATATATATACGTGTGTAAAATTACATACATGTAAAATAAATTAACTACAGCTGCCTTTTCTTAAGTTCCTGGGCTCGCGCCTCCCTGGAAGGACGTCGGAAACTTTATCTACATATAATTTATTTAAATTTCATTTTTTTTCCCTAACAGAAACATTACAAATTTAAAAAACTCAATTCGTTTCTGAAGTACAATAAGAATTAATAATAAAATAAAAAAATACAATTTATACAAATGTAGGTGCTTATGATTAAGTACTAAGAACAAAGCAATAAAGACAAGCAACAGAAGGTCCCAATGCTCATCATCAAACAGACGACGCCAACAAATTATTCCTCCAAAGAAACTCGTGGAGTTCATGCCTGAATTTGGCCTTCCTTACGTGAAATATATCTACATCCGAGGCGATTTTATTAAGCAGTCTGATCCCTCTCCCAAGAGGCATTCATTATTAGGCTTTCATAGTGTACTCGCCAGAGCTGTATTAGGCAGAGTTCACATGGCATGAGGCGAAGAACATGGCGGCTGACAGAGCTTTGTGGCGGCAGTTCGTGACGTCCAAATGCTCCAGTTAGGGAAACGGACATGGTCATGATGATATGTGAAACGCTGATTAAAGCTGACAAAAAAAAATCATTTTTTTAAGAAAAAAAAAAAATCAAATTTCACTAGGCTTTCAAATACATACTAGTAAATATAAAGGTACTACAAATTGTTTTTATTCCGCTTTTTGCTTACAGAGTGAAGTTGGTTGCATTGAGCTGCCACGTAGGACGAAATGGCTCAGGTCACGAGAGCGACAGTCTAATGATACGTTTTTTTTTAAATTAACAAATCACTTAACCCTTTCATTACGGCTCGGTTCGAATACAAATTATACTGTCAATTATAAAACTAGTATTTGAAGCATTAATGTACTTATCTGGTCTATTTTCATATATCACATTGGGACTTGTATCCTTTAGCTATCAGATGATGCATAAAAAACTATTCTAAGAAAGTAGCAAAACGATATATCACTTCAACCGATGTCAACGGTCGGGGAATCTTATGACGGCATATGCCACCAACCGATGCGGAAGGGTTAAAAATGTGCCTCGAATACTACAAATGTAGTTTCGCTGGTATAAGCCCAAAGACTAATAGTCGGGTACAATATGTGTATCCAGGTAGACATTCGTGTACAGTCGATTTCTTGGGATGAAGGAAAGGACAGTGGCACTTGACACAAAATAGTAGTGACAATTTGTGGTGAACGTATGCTTCAGATATGGAAAGAAATACCGTTATGCGATCTATAGTTTGACTTTCCAATTAAGCTTATCATCCAAGACTTGTTTCAATATGGCCTACCCATTTATCTTTCTATTTTTGCTTCATCTAAGCTCTGGTATCAGAGTTTTTTAGTTCGTCAGCCTTTGACGAATTCGCTGTCGGTACGCGAACCTAGAACCCTGAAACCCCTGCTGTGAAAACTTTGGCCGGCAAAGCGAAAAGTAAAAGCTCCCTGGGCGAAATCGCGTCAAAAAAAACGTCAAAATGCCCGCGAGCTCTTCGCGCCAAAAAGTGCCCTACGTCAGTGTCAAGATTAAACGGTCAGATCTCTTAAAACACTGTATGTTTTTTAAGATTTTGATATTAATCTTCTCATATATAACAGTCAATGTTTGTTCGTATTATAAGCGCTGCCATACCGTTCATCCGATCGCAATGAAACTTACAAAAGATATTGCGTGTGTTCTTGATGGTCACTGCAGAAAAAAAACTCCCAATAACGGGAACGGGAAAACAGTAATGAGTGACGCGCGACACACATTCAACAGTTGAGTTTAAGTCAAGTTTTTTCAATTTATCCCCGGTTCGTGAGGATTTGCTCCTCACTCGTAAGATACCAGTCATAGCCTATTAATCAAATTAGTGGTAGAAGAAAGTCGTCCCGTGAACACTACCTATTAATAAGTAATTCCTGTCATAAACGAATGATGCGTAAATTCCGAGGTATAGTTTACGACGTTGGCGGATCAACACTCCACATGCAGCGCTTATGTAACATGGCAAGTCTCATAGAATCCACAGATGAGATTTCTTCATCACTATCATTATCTGTTGGTATTCATGTATCTGTTTACATATAAAAAAAACTATCAACACGTCTACAAGCTACCGTAAAACACTGCCAACACGTCCAAAAACTAACCTAAAACACTACCAACATGTTTAAAAACTAACCTTAAACACTATCAAGACGTATAAAAATTATAAACTTGTCTAAAAACTAACCTAGAACACTGCTGACATGTCTACAAACTAACTTAAAACACTATCAAGACGTCTAAAAACTACAAACTTGTCTACAAATAAAAATAAAATATTGCTAACATGTCTTAAAACTACCCTAAAATATTGCCAACTCTGATTTCAATTAAGTGAAAAAACAATACCAACAACACTACTTAAAAACATTTTTAAAAAACGTTTAAAAATATCAGGAAAATTCAATCTCTGCCTTACAACAACACAGCCTGCAAGTTTTTACCTTCAGAAAATCGTTTTCCAGTCCCGCTGATGGAAAATCTCTCCCTCGTAGGTTGTTTTCATTCCTCCCCTCGCAGACGGCTCCCTCTGCCATCATGGATGTGACTTCTGACCGCTAAACTAGTTATTTTGCGAAACAATCGCATTGCGAGCGATGTCGCAACATCACTTCTACATACGCATTATTGTACGAGTAATGCAACATTAGGGTCGATCAGTAATTCATTTCGTTATATGTACATATATTGTATTATGTTGGACATTTTCATTATGATCCCCCCTTAACGAAAAGATTACCTCAAACAAAAGATGATAACGTATTTTTACAAATTTGAATTGCATATCATTCATTATATTCCGCAATGGGTTGCCAACTTGAATAAATATGATATGGTAGGTATTTGATTTCAATAAATAAAAATATTATATCTTTGAATTAAAAATAATATTAACAAAAAGTAGATACAAAATTAACCATTAAATTAATATAAATTGTAATATAACATTTTTAGTAATCAGTTTTATTACATTTATTTATAATCGGTGTTCGTTATTTTAAATCCACATATCAAAATATTTTACTTTTTATCGTCTGGTAACCCAGCGTTTTTGAGTCAACCAATGAGAGAGTTGCGCTGACTGTTATTTGCAAATATGACAATATGTAAAATGTTATTTAAATTTGAATGTTTTTTTTTTCGAATTATTATTGCGATCGTTTTTAGGGAACGACATTTAGTAAATTATTGTTATACCCTAAGAACGACAATGATATGAATTTAATATGCCATGGATAAAAATTTAATGTTATGGAATCGATTGTGGGACAGATTTTTTTCTATTGAGTTGAATTTTTGCAGTAACTTAGGTAAAAAATAATATATTAATGTACAATGGATAAATTAACGTTTTTTTAGTTTGAAATTCCACGATTCTATTAACGGCGACATTTTTCGGCTTCTTATTTAATTAACACACTGTTATTTGGAAAACAGATGAGGTTGAGCCGCTCCTTAAGACCAAACGGTCCAGGCATCGGGAGCTTCGTACTAATCATTCCAATCTTCTTAAAAAATAATAACAAATCACCCGAAATATGCTTCGAATACTAAAGCCACCTTTTTTACAAATTCTCTGCTGCCCGGGAACTATATATACGTTCCCAGGTGGACCTCCAAACAGCTGAGAGAACTAAGTAGCGGCAATTTATCTTGATGATATACTCCAGATATGGAATGGATATGGTAAGAAGAAGGTTGTAAAATTTCATCAAGAACTATCGATTGAATTGTAGAACAAATCAAATAGTATTATATTACATACATTAAGTTTTAACAACAGATTTAATTTTTTTAGTTTTTCTGTTCTGGCAATACTTCACTCTTTATGTCAGATTGACGTACTATCGATATGCAATGAATGATTAATGAAAGAATTTTGATCCCATGATATTTCCAAATTCGTTTAACACTATCATTACAACTACTTGATATCAAGTAGCATAAACTTGATTACATATCATAAGTATGCTATACAACATATTTTAATTTTTTTTGGCACATCTAACACGCCAAAAGAAAATATGCGATCTGTTGTTGTGGTGGCTAGTTTCCATTAATTTTGCGATGAGTCATAGTGAACCCATCACCGCCAATGGCATCATCATCATCATCATCATCACCATCGTCGCGGTCCCCGTCAGGGCTCGACGGGATAGAACTCATCGCGGAATCGAACCCATGACAGATGATTTATAGTCCGGCGGAACATTTATCCCGAAGAGGCATCCGCCCAAACCTTTTCTCTTAATGCGAGGAAGGTATAATTTAGAAATTCATTATGTCCCAACCATAGGCGCACCCCAGAAATGAAAAATATATTGTGTATATATAAAATGAATATAGCGCGGTTCTCATTCTATCATCTTGGCTGAATGATCGCCAGTTGATTATCACGTTAGTTAGATTAGGTTGAGTTAGGGTTACGTTAGTTCAGCCACCCCTTATTACCAAATAGGAACAATAGACCTAATATCCGATCACTTTAAAGCTTTCATCCTTTCATGTTACCGGACTCTAGTTCTGGAAACCGTAGTATATTCTTAAATGTATATCATTATAATTGATAAGCTTATAACGAGTTTGCCAGTGTTAATCAATGAAAAAAGTCTTCCGGTAGGTATTTAAGATTTTGTGTTGATATTACAAAGATTATTTTAACTCCATTATAATATTACAGCTCATTTCAAGTTTATAGTATTTAATCTTAAAATTAACGTTTCCATATACAGTTTTACACCGAATTTTGAGATTATCGCTGAAATTATAGATCATTATAAATAAGAACATTTAAGTAATAAATTATAGATAACTATTATTACTTTTTCAATGTCGGCGTGCATGCAAACTATATAGTATTATTCGTATTATTATAATAATCATATTCGAATATGTATCCCCTGAGATACCGTGGAAAATATACGGCAACAAAATTAACTGAATAATTATGAAACATTAATCCGAGTATTAAATTAATAAAAAAGAACCCTTGTAATGTGGTATTCCTTTCATGAATGTGAATCACTTTTCTCAGAGATAATTATGTATGATAGAGACATAATAAATACTCTGAGGCATCTGAATACATACAACACGACGCTCTGATGTTTGACGTAAAGAAAATATATTTTTAAAAATATAATTTTATGCGCCTCGTACTTGTATTATTTTGATTTGGTACTTCCATCTGCTTGGTCCACGCCCCTGCCTCCTGTTTGGGTCTCCGAAGCCGCAAATGATCGACTTACATTGTCAGTTTTTGTGAGGTGCCCCGGATGACTTCGAGGAACGCATTTTTTATTACAGTATTATTTTTTACGCGGTACGTCATCCCCCGAGCGATATTTCTTACGCCCATAAACGCCGCAATAATGAATGCATAAAAATTAATAAATTAATACAGCTTCTACCTACCGAATACCTTTTTGAGAAAACAATAAAATGGGGACCTAGCAACACTGAAAAACAGTTATGTTCTTTTTTTTAAACTTGATTGAGGTAAATATTTCATTATACCTATAGGTAGATTTTTATGTATTTATTGTAAAACTATAATCACCAAAAAAAATCATAATCCTTGACTATTTAACAAATTAAATTATATTTACTTGAATCCGGGTTTATATTAAAGATATCAATATGTAAAAAAATCTATATAATAAGTATCAATTATTGATGTAAATAAAAAGTGGTCTTGCTATATTTTAAATATGATAATGATTCATAAATATATTTCTTTTATTTATTATTTGTCTAGAGTTTTATGCATGCATAAAATCTTGTTTGAAGGAACTTACAATTAAAACAATGTCAAAAACAGAGAAAACATTAATACAATTTTTTTTTTTAAATAAGTAAAATTTCCGTGAACACCACCCATTCACAGTGAGCCCTCGTAAAAGGAAGAAGCTAGATTGCAGGGTTATATACATTATACATAATCAAATATGTAGTTTAATTACAGATTTGAAAAATTCAAATAAATACATGTACATACATATATTTATTGAAAGCAATAAAAAAAATCTTGAGTTTAGTGACATCTATCGGCGAATAGTAAATTAAGATATCAACATTTTGCTTAAATTAAGAAAAAAATACTCTTACTATAATTTAAAAAAGAATTAAACCACAATTGAAAATCATAAATAAAAATTAATATTTTACTTTTACTTTATTATATAATATTTTATCATTTAATGCCGTTGATAATGAAGAAATCTACAATATCATTTTCATCGGTAATACAGAAATTCATTAAGCCATACGTCAAAATATAACATAACCTAATTTTTTTTGTTAGTGTGACGTTCATCTGTACGCTGAAATAATAAAAAGTACTTTATATTAATCATAATTATGGCGAAACAGTGAGTATACACAAAAATTAACTTTACCTATAACCACATTCTTTAAATCTTGCAGTCAATACGCCAAAATATGTACAATATCAACATATTCGGAATTTCTCAAACCACACAACATTTTTACTTAGATACGATAACTAACCATTATATTATAATAAAAAGCTAACTCTTTAACTACACTGCAAGCCATCATAAAATATTATTTTATCTAAACGTTACTTATCATCATATTCTTTCCATATCTGAATCAAAATGACCAGTGCAATTTGTTGCCACAAAGTTCTTTCAGCGGCCATAATTCATGTCATGAAGTACATAATATGCATAATTTTATTCCACAATGAAAGCTCAGAGGTTCAAAGAGAAGGCAGTCGTTACAAAACGCAGCGGCACGACTAGTCTACAACGCGCCCAAATTCTGTCACATTACTCCAATACTACACCGACTGCACTGGTTGAGAGTTTCGGCTAGAATCCAGTATAAATTATGCCTCTTAGCTTACAAGGCACTCAACGGAACTGCACCGGGCTATCTGACAGAACTTATCAAGCCTTCAGAAACAAGCGCGCGTGGAGAGACACTCAGATCGGCTAGAGCAAATAGAAGCACCCTGCAGCTGACGGGAGGTAGTCCTAGCACGGTCTTTGGCAATCGGGCTTTCAGCTACGCTGCACCAATGGCCTGGAACTCACTACCGGAAAGCATAAGAGAGCTTAAAGCGGAGGCATCCTTCAGAAGCAGACTCAAGACCCACCTTTTTACTCAGAGAGGCAAAGAAGCGCTTTTGGAATGATCATTCGGTCATAAAAGAGCGCTATACAAATACTAATATAATATATAAATAAATAATAAGGCAGCTATTGTATCCAAGTCAAATTTAAGGGTTAATATATATTTTTAAATGAAACTTATTAACCTGTTCGTATCGGTACCCGATATATGCCGTGTAATTTTTATGTGTATTCCACCGAGCCGTAGTGAAAGGGTTGATAATCAAATTCTCTTAAGGTCTGCATCATTTGGATATATTTAGCGATATGCAGTATTCTCAAATGGTCACTTATCCAGATAAGATCCCCACTCAATGTTGCTTATCTTCAGTGATCCTCTTACAATGTGCTATTGTTGTTGGACAAGAACAACATAATATATACATCCAATGAAAGCGTGGGGCCTAATAAAAGGACGGTGAAAGGCATGCTAACTCGTTTTTACGTGCATGCAATGGCATGGATATATGAAGAAACTATAACATGTACTCTCGGTTTTTTTCTTGGTAATATAAATGGCGGTGGTCTTGAAGGAATCAGTCTTATTGCGTCGCTATTCTTTAAAGTGGCCAGGATTGATGATTCTTTTCAGAACTGTGAAAATGACCTTATGAAAGCTTTTTACTAACTAAACCTCATTAGTTGTTAAGTATTTAAATTCATTATTGTTTAGTTAAGCTTAAATTTGCATTTAATTTTTAATATTCCTTTATAAAATAATATTAGAATTAATGCCGTACGTTTCATGTTAATTATATTTCTGTTACATTTCCAGGTATGGTCTGATTCTGCCAGACAAGCAAGGCAAGAAGGCGGCTCCATTATTCTCTGCGGCCAAGAATGTCTTTGGTGACGATAGCGACTCTGACAACGATGGTGCTCCAAGCAGACCAGTCGTTACAACGGCAGGAGAAAAGCTCAAGAGACAGGTGAACAAATCTGACTAATCCTAACTTCTATAATTCAATATAAAATAATCACCATTCCTGTTTAGGCAAGCATGTTTACTGTTACAGTATGATCACATTAGACTTTTGAATTATTAAGAAAGTATCAATCTTTCAGTATCTGTTCAAAACGTTATTTTAAACATAACTGTGTTGTATTAAACGTTGTCTTTAAAGTAATTGTTATAATCAACTCTTTATCTTAGATTCATTCAGTCAGGTAAGACACAGGGCATTTTGCCACTCTATACAAATTGAGGGGATCAAGATCCAAAACAACAAGTATCGAGGAATTGGCGGTGTACAAAATTCTATGTATTAGTATTATTAATAAGGAATGCTTACACATAGATACGGAGCACGGACCTTCCCAATAATCTGCCACTCTATGTGGATTGAAGGGATCAAGGTCCATAAACGGTATCGAGGATTTTGCAGTGTATGACATTCAATGTATTAATATTACTTTTATAACTGCTTACTCATACTGTAAATTAGGGTATAAAAAGCGGTCTCGTATTGAATAAATTAGTACCAACTCAACTCCAGTCTTTGGTCTTATCCTCAGTGCCGGAACATTTAACTGATTCTGTAATTTCAGGACCGTGACCTCGGTTCCGGAATAGTATCTGTGTTTCGACCTTTATACTGTCGTTCATCTCTTCAAGAAACATATCAATATTCACTTGCAATTTCCCCAACCCACACACAAATAAGACACATGTTTGTGGCTTGAAGTGTCTAGCTGTCGAAATGCCCACTGGTTAAAATATTATAATAATTATGAATAATATATTTTATGTTTTAACATTTACAGGCAGTTTTGGCCCAGGAAAAGGTTCTTCAAGAGGACCCCACAGTTTACCAGTATGATGAGCTCTACGAAGGAATAGCCGACCAGCGCAAGCAAGCCAAGACTTCTGCACAGAAGGAAGAGAAGAAGCCGCGCTACATCGAGAAGCTTCTCGTTGCTGCTGACAAGAGGAAGAAAGACAATGAACGCCGGGTCGAGAGACAGGTAACATGCCAATTCAATTGACTTCCAGAAGCCATTGACTTACTATTGAACCAGAAGTTAAATTAGTTTTTTTATAAGGTAGAATTGTTAACTCTAATCAACCTTTAATCTGAAAAGCTTTTTATCAGAGTTTTACTAGCCTTAGCTGGTTAGGTTTCATTTTACATTTCCAGAGGTTCGCCATCGCCCTATCAAGGAGAAGTAGATTCTTCTTCTTCGTAGTATCAATCCGGAGGATTAGTTTGCAGCAACAGAATCTTGCATCTCGATCTCCATTCCTCTCGGTCCTCCGCAACCCTTTTCAGCTCAGCATAAGCGCTACAGTTCATGTCCTCGAATACTTGCTGCAAATAGTAGAAGTAGATTAAGTGGTGATATTGTTGATGGGATCAAACGAGGTTGTAATATAGATTTTTATTGATACACAACTTCAGAAAGATATCCATTCCTACAATTTCATAATAATTTTAATAAAAAAAATAACAAATTAAAAATATTTGGTTAGATTTCTCTTTTATTTTTGAGTGATTACATGTTTCTGACCTCTTACTTGTATAATCAACTATCAGTATAGAGTTTAACCATTGCTGACGATGCACTCGAAGGAGTCCGAAACATGTCATTATTTAAAAATAAATGTAAAAAATAAAAAAATATATATATTTCGTAATTTTTAAATTAATATAAATTTATAACTATGCAGTTTCACCAAGTATTGTCAGTTATTAACCTTAATGTTATATCCATACCTGTCATTTATGAAACATTCTTTTAAACAAACTAAACTAAATTTTAGTATAAAAATACATTATTTTATGTTAGGATTAAAAATATTGCGTTTATGTAAATATTAACTATTAATTAACTTTTGGTCTGAATTAGTAAATAGATATTAATACACTTAATATAGATTGTTAACAGTGGTGTAGTGGTAAATATACAGGTACCAAGTCAGTCATTGATCTTTTTCACATTTTTTTGTTTTGTTTTTTATCACGTTTGTCAAATCTTTACACATACATGTGTATACATACACAAATAAAATATATACTAATTTAATTTGAATTACTTCTAGTATAAAATAACATGTGAAATTTAGTAAGAAAAACCTTACTTGTTGAACCTAGCTATTTTCAGGTGCCATTTCACCAACCTGGCCCCACTACACCAATTTAGTTTTCAACTGGAATTTAATGGATTTTATATTCAGCAACATATTCATATTAATATATTCATAAAATTCTTGTGCATCTTACGACCGCTATATACGATAAAATATATTTCCTATATTTTGTTTTTCATGACAGGTTCAAAAGGAGAGAGAAGAAGAAGGTGATAAGTTTGCCGATAAAGAGTCTTTTGTGACGTCTGCGTACAAGAAGAAGCTGGAAGAGATGCAGTTGGAGGAAGAGAAGGACAAGCGGGAGAAGTATCTGGAGGAGATCGGAGACGTCACCAAACAAGCTGACTTAGGTGACAAGTATTTCCATTATATTATAAATCAGTGACAGGGAGTACTTTATTATGACCATCAGAGATCCCTCAGAATATAAATTAAACATGGAGATATTCACTTTGGAATACATAATAGCACAATTTTGAGAATAAATTTAGTTCACAAACCATATGTATATTATAAAAGTAGTCTTTCTCTTATAGAGGGTAAGTTAATACATATATTTTACCATATTCTCTTCATATTTGGAGAATATGGACACTGCAAATTTCCGTTTCATAGTTCTATATATATAGCTTATAAACTGTTATCAGTTATTATTTAAAATCTCTATTGTAGTACTGACTAGATTTTAGTAGTAATTAATGGAATATTTTAAAATTTTAGGTGGTTTCTATCGTCATCTTTATCAGCAGCAGCTACAACCGGAGAAGAAAAATCCTCTACCTGTAAAATCTGAAGACGTAAAGGAGGATGTTAAGGTCAAGTCGGAGAAATCAGATTCCGAAGCAGACGAAGATAAAGAAGAACCCGAAAAAGAACCAAAGTCCAAAGATGAAAAGAAAAAGAGAACATACAGAAAGAGGACACATTCAGAGAAGAATAAAGAAGGCGAGAAGACAGACAGCGAGGACGATGAAGTAAATAGACAGAGTAAAGAAGATAAAACAAAGATGCATCTGCAGTCTAATTTAGACGCCGATTCAGACTTTTCGATCGATGATTCCAGCGGCAGTGACGATGACGAAGACGGTTCAAACGATTCCACGGAGAAAGTTAAAAAATCTAAAATTAAAAAGCCTAAAAAAGATGACAAAAAGGCGGCCGATCAAGTTGAATCAGCTGCTATTGTGGACGATCACAAGTTTAAAGTTCCCGAAGTGAAGCCGGTCGAAGGATCTAAGCCGAGTGATGGGGAAAAGAAAGTGGAAGAAGTCGTGGTCGTGAAGGAGACCAAGCCAAAGGTGGACATTTGGAAGAAGAGGACTGTGGGAGAAGTCTTTGATCAGGCGTTGCAAAGATACTACCAAAGGAAATCTTCGAGAGGACAATAGTTTAATTTATGATGATTGTGTGTTAGGTTTTTTTTTGTATTTAAGGAAATAAACAATAATTGGTAATAAAAAACATATTTTTTTAATGTCTTGTCTTTATTATAATATATACTTCATCATTTCATATGTTTATAAATATTTGTACTCTTATTTATATATTATGAAAAATATTTATTTATTAATCAGATCACAAGATATTGTCAGAAATATATTAAAACATCAACAACATTTTTGAGATGTCTCGTCATTATTCAATTCATTAGTTTTTTATACAATTTTACATAAAAACAGAAAATCCATAAAGTTATACAATAATGTAATTATTTCTTTATAAGTTGCTGCTTTTTCCATATCCTTTTATTAATGTCATTTATCATTATTTACTTAGATATTAGATAGTACATAAAAGTAATGGTTCCGTCGAAAAAAAAATGCACAAAAGCGAAATTGCGTGAAAAAAGGTCACGTAAGAAAAAGAAATGGTGTAATTTCAATTGAATTTGATTCTAATTGTCATGTACAGGCAGTTTCGACTGGTCACCAAAGCACTCTTCGTTTCCTGTACATCTGGAAGGCGCAACCGTCACGTTGCATCCGGATCAGCTCATTTCTCAACCTTTCTTCTTCTTGTGCTGCGTCCCTCAGTTGCTGGACTTGTTCCTGCCTCTCTGCCTCCTGCTGCTTCTCCTCTTTGAGCTGCTTCATCTGTATCTGCAGGGCAGTCATCTTGTGAAGATCTTGCTTCTTTTTCTTAAAACAAATAAAACAAATACCATACATAATGTGATCATTTATTTTTCTCAAAATGGAACGTCTACAAATTTTTACGTGATAGCATGTGTATTAAAAAAAAAAAAAAAACCGTTTTATTCATTAACAAAAAAGCAACAGGAATGTTGATGACGAAAAGGACAGGAATAAATAGTATAAATATGAAAAAAAAAATGTTTTTATATTTTTCTAATGTTTGTGTTTCTGAATTTAATATTTCTGGGTTTGATTTTGTCATATGCACTGTATGCGGATAAGAAATCAAGCTAATATTTGTTTAATATTTAGAATTTATATTTAATGGTCCGAATGCATCGGTCAGAATTACAAAGAACAGAATAAATTATTTATGGAAAGAACTTATATTAAGTGGTCAATCTAACCAAACCTAACTTGATTCGGACAAATTAAATATTTGTATTTAAAAAAAAAATCTGACCGTTAATATTTTTACTATTACCAAAAATTGAATTTTATTCTTACCAAAAGTTGATTTAAATTCAGACCAGAAATTGATTTAAATTCTGACCATTTTTTTGTTCCCAAAAGGAATAGTCAAAATTTCAAAATTTGATTTAGCAAAAGAAGTGTGGTATATTCTCTACCTCTTTCTCTTGTTCTCTGGCCTCCATCTCCTGGCTGGCCACCTCCATCTCCTCCAACATGGCCTCCCTCTGCTTGATGTTGTCGCCTCTAAGTTTCTCCAACTGCAGCAGTTTGGTTTGCACTTGCTCCTTCAGTGTTGATAGCACCTCATCCAATAACACCTGACGGGCGGCGTGTTCTTGTTGCCATATCTGAAAAAATAATACATCAAAAACATCAATAATACATTAAAAATAATACATCAAAATAATACATCAAAATAATACATCGAAAATCTATTTTCAATAAATGTAATAACTAAGCTTCATCAAGTTCAATATTTTCAAAACCAAATCATGTACTTTCACCACCAAGAAGACTGTGATGGATACTGTACATCTAAATGATTTTAATCTCCATTATTCATATTTTTCTTCTTGGTATAAATCCGGTGGATTGGTTTGCAGCAACAAAATCTTGCATCTCAATCTCCACTCTTCTTGATCTTCTGCAACCCTCTTTAGCTCAGCATAAGAGTTGTAACTCATGTCCTCAAACTCTTGCTGCAAATACTCCCGCATTGGGCGCCATCTGCAGTTTCTACCCTCAACCATCCCTTCAACAATGTCGTGAAGAAGACTATCGTGGCGCATGATGTGACTGATCCATCGGGCTCGCCTCTGAGATGGTTCTTACTAACTTCTAAGTAAGAACTATTATTCATGCTCCGTCAACATTCTTGGCGTGTAGATCTCAAAGTTAACTATATTCTAACTTTACATACTAAAAATTAAAGTAAGTTAAAAAATAATTATCCATCAATAAATGAAATAATACACTTCGAAAAACCGCTGAGTTTAAGTTTTGTTCTAATGAAAGAAAATCGTCTCTGAAACTGGTAGACTAATAAAAATTAAAACTCGGTGGTTTTACGAAGTGTATTATTTCATGTTTTAATATGACAAACCACAAAATTACTGCAGTCCACGAATATAATATTCTATTATTTTAAAATGATTAATTCTAAATTTGGTTTCGCATCCAAAATATTGAGTGTTATTTAATGATATGTATCTGGGTGTAGGTTTATTACGTGATAAAGAATAATAGAAAAAAACTTTGATTTTAAATTTGTATTAGGTTGAATGATTTCAATATTGTTATTGTAAGATAGAAAAACAATGTTTTTTTTGACAAAACAGAAACATGGCATCAGAAATATAATTGTGTAATAAAGGTTATAAATCTTCTTAAATTTACAGTACACAAATTATGGAAGCCTACCAAAAATTATCAATCGAAATTATTAGAAAATTGACAGATGTTGTATGCTGACAATAAAATTCAATAATGACAAAGTAAATGAGTTTAAATTTTGTTAGAATGTTTTGAAAGTGGCTGCACTTGAAGTGTCGAAATGATTGATTATTGACCTTTTCCTGGTTGGCCGCAATGGCGCGCGCCTCCCCGTCCATGGCATCTTCTAACCTCCGCTGCCGTTGCTGCTCAAGCTGTCTCTGCCGCATGAGACTCTCGTGAGCTCCCTTCAGAGCCTCGCGCCATTCCTGACGAGCCACATTCTCCTCTACAGCATCCTAAAACAGAGAAGAAACAAACTGACTTATAATATTATACTTTAAATATCATATTATATTCTATCTATTCTGATTCATAAGCGACATAATACATTTCTCCGTATGCTACAGGATAACAGGAGCAACAATTATTAACAGTTTATTGATTTTACACCCACAGAAGAGTACCAGTATAGTTTTGGTCTTTCATGGACTTCAAAGAACATGTCAAGCACGTTCTACCTTGTCTCTTGATGGACTGTAAGACGTAAGGCTGCTGTATATGCTTCCCTTGTTATTTTTCACAAAATGAAACTAATGCAACCTCAATTTTTTATGCAAGCATCTATTTTCAAAACCCATTAACCCTTTCATTACGGCTCAGTTTGAATACAAATTATACTGTCAATTATATAAATGTACTTATCTGGTCTATATTCATATATCATATTGGTTCTTGTACCCGTTAGCTATCAGATGATGCATAAAAACTATTCTAAGAAAGTAGCAAAACGATATATCACGTCAACCGATGTCAACAGTCGGGGAATCTTATGACGGCATGTGCCGACAACTGATGGGAGAGGGTTAAATGTTAAGGGTAAATTGTTTCTATGAGGTATAACTGCGAGTCCTTGATATTACATTGATTTACAACACACTCTAAGGAGGGAAGTGACACATAATTTAACCGTTTCTATATTAGTTAAGGTTAGGTTAAGTTTATTAATATTATATTTCAAATACTTTTATTTTTCACATGTTTGCCCCAAATAGCTAATAGCTTATCTTATTTTCAGTGATAATTTTTTTCAGTATAGTAGGACGTCACAGAATGTTTCAAGATTAGGTTAGGTCACCCACCTTGTTGATAGCATCGCTGATAGCCGCCAGTTCGTGCAGATCCGCTTGTACGTCTCTCTCAGCTTCCCTCGCCCTCTCCCGCAGTCTCCGAGCCTGCAGCGCCATGTTCCCCAGCAACGTTCCCCTGGCCGCGTGTCTCCTCGCAGCCCCCTTGCTCCTGACGATGCTCAGCTCCTGCAGAGCCACCAGCAGATCTTGCTCCACTTCCTCGCGCAGCCGCAGATTGGCCGCCGCTTTCTCCGACTCTCGCAGCTCTTCAATCTGCCGGCAAAGATGCTCGCGAAGATCCTAAAATACCATTAATAAAAAATTAAGTTAACATTCTAAATACTATATATATAATCGTGTCGGAAACAACAGGGTCAGATCCTGTCTGCCCAGAACTGGGCGACGTCGATGGCGATACTCCCGGCCATCATCAGATCTTCCTGGGTGCAGCTACTCGGACACAGCGCACACTCCAGAAGGTGTGACAGAGTCTGCTCCGCGCCGCAGTCACATTCAGTCGGTCCGCTGTAAAACTGCCAGGCTTTCATTTGCGTCCTCGTCTTGCATACTCTGGTCCGAAGTTTGTTGAGGGACCTCAATATATTCAACCCCTGGTCTTGTCCAGGGACTAGGTCTTCTTTCGGGGCAATCCAAGTATTCCCCTCAGTTGCGCTTCTCCACGAGTTCAGCCTTTTCAGGTTTCTTCATTCTATGCATTAAGATTGTTTGTAAAGTAATGTTGTTTTTCCGTAATATAGGACTGAATTATTCAAAGACACTTCACATTTAAGCCCCATAATCATTATATATTTTGACAGCTGATATAGTGAGGCTTGCTTTTGAATAAAATCGATTGATTGTACGCAGAAGTTTTGGATTGACAGCCTTTCAAATATAAAAAAATAAACGCAGCATCACAAAAAGTAAATATGATTTTCAAGCAAAAAAATAATATCCTATTTGTATGGAGAAGACATATTGACGGGACACCAGTGCCAAAAACTGGTTTGTAAAATTTCAAACAGAAAAATATTATAAAATAACAGGAAATTCATATTTTTCCTAACCATTATGAAGTGAAGTTTTTTCCATGTTATTTTTAAAATAATAATTTACCTTCATTCTTTCTTCTTTCACCAACATCTCCTCTCTCTCTTTGTCAATCTCCCTTTTGATGTTTTTGTCTCTCTCTGTCAGTATTCGTGACAGCTCCTCTTCATCCTTCTTCTTCGCCATTTCCTTTTCAATCGACTGCTCCATCCTACAACAAAATTAAATAATAAATTTATGACAGTGCGACTATTTTTCAAACATAAACATGTTTTGTTATTTTTTTTTATGTAAGCACAAACAGGAGAATACCGAAAGATGGTGATAGTAATTCTGAAGTCTCATCTGTGTAATTCTATGATGCTAACCATGGTGCATGTGGCTAAGCGCTGCATGTGGAGTGTGGATCCGCCAACATCATAGACTATGGCCTGAGATTCACGCATCATCCTTATTATTACAGGAATTTACTATGAATGGGTGGTCTTCACGGGACGACTTTCGTCTATCACTAATTTTAATTAATAGGCTATGACTGGAATTTTACAGGTGAGGGATCAAATTCACACCAACGGTATTTTAGAGCTCAAATTTTTTTTTTTTTTTTTTTTTAATCTCCGTGGGAGATCGAACCTTTGGCTTGCAAAGTAAACGCTTTGACTATTGAGCTATACCCCCCGTGACATTACATTACTATCAAATTAGTGGCGCGCAAAGTGACCAGTTTGACACCCTTGATTTAAATAATTGTACAACTCAATCAAACCCTATTTTAAGATGAATAATATGCAGTCGTAAAGGTCATAAATCTGTAGTTTATTGATTTGAGTCGCCTTAGTTATACAAGAAATACATTCTCGTAGAATTATACTTCATGTACCCATTGAGTCTAATCTTAAGGGACGACGGTTTTTTGTTTTAGTAAAATTAAATTAATAATAATTGTAAAGATAATAAAAAATATGTTTTTTTTTTTCTTTTTTTTTTATTTATTATATTTTATTATTTAAAAAATAAAAAATATGATTGAACTTCTTAAAGATATGTACCATGAAATACAAACGAGTGTTCGAAGCCCCGCTGGCCTGAGTAAACCATTTCAAGTGAGGACCGGTGTTCACCAGGGCTCGGCCCCGAGTCCATTGCTTCCATTGGCGGTCGAAATATTGGAAAGAAGAAATTCGCCACACAAGGCTAAACCCAAAAGCCACAATATCAAATCTGGCCGTGAAAACCTAAGAAGTTATTACAAATTATATTTAATTACTTTGAAAATCAAGGATGCTTTGGTATTGACATATTTAGCGTCAACCACCTAACATTCAGCACATGTGGGGTCATAATATGCAGCGCCAATAGTCAAGAATTGTAACAACAATAACCACGTTATAAGAATCATATTTGACATACAAACAACACAAGGTATTACTGTCACAAAATCAAACATCTAACACTTCGTATCCATCCACACCAGTACTGAATCCGATGCAATACTAGCTTAAATGTGTCAATATATTCATCTCAAGTGATAATTGCACTGTTTACGCTGCGTTTCTTTCATCTCACAT
Source organism: Glossosoma conforme (assembly GCA_022606575.1). Lineage (NCBI taxonomy): Eukaryota > Metazoa > Arthropoda > Insecta > Trichoptera > Glossosomatidae > Glossosoma > Glossosoma conforme. The sequence goes on along the minus strand of JAGTXR010000020.1, from coordinate 1,754,807 downwards.
GGATCCAGGGCTGAACGATGGTCCTCTCAAGCCACACTTCAAGCTGCATGAGTCTCCAGCAAAGTCGCGATGAACGACGTAGATAGCGTCAGTCTGCTGACATTCATTCTGATGGTCATCCAAGAAGGATTGAATGCAGTGGCCGCTACTAAGAAGCTCTGAAAGTCATCAACTGATGTGTCTGGATGAAGATCTTTGGCGTGAAGATATGTCATCTTCACTCCAGCAACCTTATCACTTTATCACTAGAAAGTCTGTTACCATGCAGATTTAAGTGCTCCATGTCTCTGTGCACGCTCGGCTCGTTGCAGGACTGGTTGGCTGGTCCTCCATTGGTGATAAAGCCGGATTTCGGCCTCTTGCCGTCTTCGTTCTTCCTCCTTTGCCAGGAATCCAAGGTTTACATCACGCAGCACAGACGTTGGAACCGACCCCAAATATGTGCTGAAAAATAAAATAATAATAATCAGTGAAACTCAACATTTGATGGGTAGATAGATAATCTAATCTAGCCACAATGTTATCAAATATTTCTACAAAATCTATTCCCAATTATATTTTATTCTTGCAGACTATTGAATGGTATAAATTATTAATTTAGAAGCGCCTTAGAAATTCTTTCCTGGCCCAAGCCCGGTTTAACATTTAATGCCAATATTAATTGGTTGTAGACGAAAAACGTCCAGTAAACACAACCCATAAATAGTGAATTCCTGTTAAAAATGGATGATGCGTGTATGCTGGGCCATAGTGTATGACGTTGGCGGATCAACATTCTACATACAGTGTTTAGCCATATGCAAAATAGTAAATATCATAGAATCCACAGGTAAGATTTCTCCACCACCATCTTTCGGTATTCAGATCATCACCTAGAAGTACCCTGCAGCTGATGTGTATAAAAATTCTTTTAAAGGTTGTTATTCAGTCGCGTGATGGCAGGATAAGGAGCAGATTAATAACACACATACTTTTTCAGAAGCACATTGACATATATTTACGATAAACTTTACAAGCTTATGGCCCGACCTAGTCGTAGCATTCAGGCCGAGCCACAATACAATATGCTCTCGCCGACGGTCGGCACACGACTGGTGCGCCTGTGATGGGCTGTCACACAGCGCCACAAGCGACTATATCCTTAACTAGTCCAAAACTCCAATATGGCGACACATCATGTTCGACAAGCGAACAGAAATAAAAGACGAAAGATTGTATATCGAGGTTTTCGGTACCAGTCAGCAAGGGCTATATCATGCTGATGTCAATATATTTACTAGATTACAGACTTATAAAAAAGTTAAAATACTTATGGTAAAATCACTAAATTGACGTAGAAGGTTACTTATTCTAAAAATCGTAATAAGCATCAACTATTTATGTAAATACTCAAGTTATATTTTCTTAAATACATATAACACATATATTTTTTGCGGTATTATGGTAGTGTTGCAAGTCGAAAAAAATTAATTAATTAAGAATACCGACGACACTACCATAATACCGCAAAAATATCTGTGTTATATCATTAAAGTACTCACGATCGCCTGTTCATCTTGTTCTGCAGCGCCAGGTCTTTCAACTCCTGTTTATACTGAAGGTTCTCGTGGAAGAACATCATCGACAGCTTGTTCCTTCTCTCCTCCAAACTTCTGGAAGTAAAAATCAATACATATTATTATTACTTAAATATACATATACTAAACATAAAATTCTTTTTTCAACGCGTTAATCCAAGCACAAAAATAACGGCAGAAGCGGGATGCGGATCGCATCCCGCTTCTGCGAATTTTATGTTTAGTATATGTATATTTAAGTAATAATAATATTGTAATATAGTCAATGATCTATAAAAGTAGATTAGAATATTGAAATAATAAAATAATATTCTAATAAAAATTAAAAAATTAATCAATACATATTATTTAATTGATTTGTAAGCATAACCCAATTTTCAAATCTTCTGGTAGACTTATGTTTATTATATTCCTGAATTTAAAATTTTCAAGTAAGCCGCTCATTTTACTTCTCAAAGGCTGTGCTCCTGGCACACACTTACGCTTGAGCCTGGATCCTTTTTGTGCTTGACTCATCTGCAGTGATTATCACAAATACATGTGCTGCGGTTCAAGCTTCTGTGACCCTGGAACCAATATGTATCGGATTCTAAGCTGCAGCGGTTTTGGCACTTTCTTGTGTTTGTCTAGCAGATTTTGTAATCCTGAAACTAACTTTTACTAGACTCGCATCTGCAGTAACTCTGGGAATTTTTGTTCTTGACTGTCAGCTGCTGTGATTCTTGAACCTACTCTTAAAATATTTAAAACATATAAGGGACGAATTCGACCTATCCTCGAATACGGCAGTCACCTTTGGATTGGAGCCTCAAAATACCTTCTAAACTTAATTGACTCAGTTCAAAAAAGAGCAATGCGTTTGATAAACAATGACACTCTTACGTGTCTAAAGTGCAATCAATGGAACACAGGCATAAGATTGGGTCTCTTAGTCTTTTCTACCGTTATTACCACGGTCGCTGCTCTTCGGAACTTAAAGAAATAATTCCTCCTGCACCCACCTACAACTGACAAACTCGTCGTACACTTGCCGAACATCCATACATGGTTAACATGTGACGACCAAGAACTGGAAATTTCCAAAGTTCCTTCCTTAATGCCACCGGTAAGCTTTGGAATGCTCTTCCAGCGTCTGTATTTACTCCTTTCTACAATCTGGATCTCTTCCATGATACAGAAAAATATACACTTGTAATCTCCCCAACCCACACACAAACACGAACACAACACACGTTTCCCGCATGCAGCGGCCAGCCTCCCTGGCTGAGCGTCATAGTGCATTGGTCTTGACCGGCCGTGCTCTCCTGCATGCGATTACATAAAAAAAACTCATTTGCGGTGACACATTTTAGTGATTGGATTTTAACTGACGTGACCTTGAAACATCTGACTAATCTCTTCCTTTAGTGATTCAGGCAGTTTATAGTAATTGGTTTTTAGCTATTGTGATCATGGAACCTACTTGCTCTTGCGCTGATGCTCCTCCAGCGCTCTTGCATCACGTTCCGCCTGCTCGTAGTAGCTGGCAGCGGTTAGGCAGGGCGGTAAGCCAGGGCGGCAATGTGGAGCCTGCCGCCCCCAGTAGGCAGCCAGCTGCTGCCGAGCTTCGTCAGCTGCTGCTTCGGCAGTCCTTCTGCGGGCGGCTTCTGCAGCAGCCGCCTGACCCGCCCTCATAGCTGCTTGAAAACCTCTGCAATACAAAAAACAGTTAATACATTGCAAATTCCGGCGGTTATAGCTCAATGGTCAAAGCGTTTGCTTTGCAAGCCAAAGGTCGTGGGTTCGATCCCCGACGGAAATTAAAATTAAAATAAAAGAATTTTAATCGATTTATGAGCTCTAAAATACCTGCGGTTGGTGTGAATTTGATCCATCACCCGTAAAATGCCAGTCATAGTATATTAATTAAAATTGTTGGTAAACGAAAGTCGCCCCGTGAAGACTACCCATTCATAGTAAATTCCTGTAATAAAAAGGATGATGCGTGAATCTCGGGCTGTAGTCTATGACGTTGGCGGGTCAACACTCCACATGCAGCGTTTAGCCATATGCACCATGTTAAGCGTCATAGAATTCCACAGATGAGACTTCAGAACTACTATCACCATCTGTCTGTATTCTCCGGTATGTGTTTACATAAGAATAAAAAAAACGCCCTATTCTTGAATATGGCATCTCTGTGTTGGAGCCGTAAAATACATTCTAGACATAATAGTTAAAAAAAAGCAGATCGTCTAATAAATCATAGTACAATTACATCTAACCTCTAATCTTTGGAACACAGGCGTAAGATTGGTTCAATTAGTCTTTACATACGCTATTATTATTAGGCTCTTCTGAACTTAAAGAAGTAATCCTTTCTGACAAAGCTTTCATTGAAAACAAAATCGCGGTCTCCACGTATGTGAATGAAACAAGGTAAGAAGTACTTTTGTATTAAATATTTGAAATTGATCTCGAAATGAATTAATTATAAAAATATAAATAAAAAAGTGTTATTTAAATATTATTTTATTGACCTTGGCGGCTGATAGAGCTTTGTGACGGCAGTTCGTGACAGCCATATGCTCTAGCTAGTGTGTACACATGGTGAAAATACCTTTTTACTATGTAATTATGATGTTTGAACAAACTCAACAAAAATGTAAGCCGAGAGTAAAACGTGTTTTAAATTACGTGTCAACAAAGAAAAATAATATATTAAATAAATATTTACTGCAGGCAAAATAATTGTATTTAACCCTTGTATACCCAAAACAAATACCGGAGTAAAAGCAAGAAGCTATAACTGTCGACTGACATGCTAGTGTCTGTTGGTTCGATTGTAAAAATTATAAATATCGACACTATTTCTTAAAAAATCACACACTTCAGCCAATATCATAGTTATCCATATTTTTAGCCATCAGACTGTGGTCACTCTAAAGACTATACAGTACATTCGGCAGAACTTTAGGATGCTGTGTTGGGACGTGAGAACCTGGCATCTGAGGTACGTGGTATTTTTACTGTGCCGGCGAAACCCAATTTACTTCATTATTATGTTTGAAATAACACATAATAAGGTGATAACTCATCTAATTTAATAAAAGTACATACCAATGATATTTTATATTGCACTGTACATACTCTACTTGTCTACTATACTCTAATAACTGTGTTTTTAAGAATTAAGTAAAGTAATTGTTGAAAACGTTATTTGAACATAATTATCATAACATACAAAAGTTTTTAAGGTATTAATTGTCAAATTATAATCAAATTCTCTGTCTTAGTTCAAATTTGCGGTGTATGAAAATCATTTTATCATATTAATATTAATTTAATAAAATACAGAATGCTTACTCATGTAGTACAGTTATGTATACAAAGAAAACTCGACTCCGGTCTTTGGACGTATCCTCAGTGCCGGAACCCGTGGTACTCCGACGTCACCAGATAGCTGACGCCGTCATTTCGGGACCGAGACATCGGATCCGGAACAGTAATTAAAAGTCGAAATGTATACTACCATTGCATTTTTAACAATTATTCATTTTATAAACAAATAATAATAAAAAAAATACAAAGTGAATGCTTAAAATTCGAGAGTTTTCCAATATGGACTTCCAAACTTTAACCGTTGATAACGGCCCTATTGTTAAAGAAACATTATAAATAACATTAATCGGCGAGATTGAATTTAAAAAAAAAACATTATATTGTGTTAGTAAAGGGTTAAAGTAGTTTGACGGTGATGTCAGCATGTCCGATTGAGGTTATCACAAGCAGGGGAATCCTCTAAACTGGCCTTTTAAACTACATGATCGGCGCACTTACGAACAAGCAACGTTTGTACAACCATTCAAATTGTGCTGACTGAGTATGTAATAAATTATTTTAATTAAAATTAATAAGAGAAAACGGGGATTCCCAACGCAGGAAATAAATATTCCTAGAAAAAAAAAATGCATAAGACACAACAGCTAAATTCTCGTAATTTGTTTATATAGTATTTATTAAAATATATGACAATTGAGTTGACTAGCATTTGGTATATTTTAAAAGTGAAAACATCGCAATTTAAAAAAAAGTAAGGCTTTTATCCAATGCTTTCTCTTAGTATTGGTATAAGGCGCAGAAACGTAGAATCTAACATCAGTTCATTCCCATAAAATAAAAGTCATTCAACGGGCCATTAAGATATCCATGAAATAAGTGTCTCTACAAGTATAATAATCCGAAACGAGCATATCCGAAGAAGAAATTTACTAGTGGACACTTCCGAAAGAATAGTTGCTATGGACAGGCATACTCGTATCTGTAGAGGAGACGACGGTCAATGGGAAAGAAAAGTCTTGGAGTGGCTGCCAAGTACTAGCAATGGGAGTGTTAATTTTTTACTTGTGACAGTTAAACTGGATGCTTTGTTGACTTAAGACAATAACACATTAAGTGAGCGCAGTTCTTTCTATATTTTAGTTAAGCATCATTAGACGCAGATTAAAACTTGGATAGGTTACTACCTGTTGCTTGCCGAGTGTGTTTGGTTTGGTTGAGCCACACCTGATGACCAAATGATTTTACATCTCGTAAGCGTCGAACTAATGAAGCGATATCCTTGAAATTTACGCAAAATATGCCTCTGATATTAAAAGGCCCGTATTTCTTTATCCAGTAACTAATCAAGGTTTTGACAGTAACTTAATAAATTGGCAGTAAATAAAATTAATCGGCAGTTGATTTAATAAATTGGTAGTATCCACTGTGTCAGTATGAATTTGGTCAGTTATAAAATTAAAATGGCAGTAATATATTTAATATTGCTAAAAATGAATGTAAAATGTATGATTAATTAACACATAAAATGGAAACCTAACCTAACCTATTATTAATTACCATTCATTAATTATTTCCTGCCAGTTTATTATTTTTCTACTGCCGATTGATTATTTTTTACTTACTACTTTTTAGATATTTATTACTGACCGTTTTCTAAATAATTACTGACCATTAATTGAATTAAACACTGCCAAAGATTAGTTGCCTATAATAAAACAGTAGTCTACAGGTTTTTGGACTCCTGCCCTGGAGGTAGTCGGGAAGTATATGTTCCCAGGTGGATCATCGAATGCAGAGATGGGATAAGCTATTGACAATGGCAAATAAAAGAAATATATTAGCAATGTTTTTTTTTTTTACATAAAAATAAATAATTTACGTCGTACTCATGTACTGCAGTTAGTATAATATTGCATATATGCGATGATATCTATTGTCGATCGTTTGTTTACAAATTGTAGTTACGATCAAGATAATCACGTGCTCAGTAGTAATCGTGATTATTAATTAATTTAATATCAAATAAGCGGCCTTGATATCTCACGTATTATATTGTTGAACGTGTATATTTGTCCTCGGTACCTATCGGTCATTATTATCATCGATTTCAAAGTCAATTCGAATTCGAACATGAAAAAAACAAAATGGAATTTTATTTGATTTTAAAAAAAATGCGAAATTCTACCGCCAGAGTGCTTTGATCAAACTCAAAACGCGCTTACAATTGAGTTTTGCTATTTTGCTCGTTGAATAAAATATATAAAAAAACAATGAATATCATTGACAAAAACAATAAAACCCATTTTTTTTTATAAAATGCTTTGTCCTGAGACCTTTCATATTTAAGATTTAAGTGAAAAATGAAGAAAAAATGTACGTGGTAGTTTCTTCATCATAAATAAATTAATTAATTAAAACTACTGAGATCAAGACACTCCAATGCATTGCAGGACTGACAATCCGATTTGTTCATATATATAATCGTGTCGGAGACAACAGGGTCAGATCCTGCCTGCCCAGAAGTGGGCGACGTCGATGGAATTACTCCCGGCCATCATCAGGTCTTCCTGGGTGCAGCTACTCGGACACAGCGCACACTCCAGAAGGTGTGACAGGGTCTGCTCCACGCCGCAGTCACATTCAGTCGGTCCGCTGTAAGACTGCCAGACTTTCATTTGTGTCCTCGTCTTGCATACTCCGGTCCGAAGTCTGTGGACCTCCTAGTAGTCTAGGACTAGTCGGGTTGAGTCACCTCTTAGGAAAAAATGCTCCAGACCTCGGAAGAGTCGAGCTGATCATGCGATTTCCTTAAAAATTCGGATACTACAGCTTCAAGTATGTACTAGGACTTCTGCTCTGGAGGTTGTTAGTTATCATATATATTACCAAGTGAACCTTCCGGTGCAGATATGTCCCAAAATAAGGAATCGACAGTGACAACTGTTAGAACTATGTGGCGGATATTTGTGGTGACCATATGTTCCAGATATGGAACGGATATGGGAATAAGAAATCACTAGTGGACTCGCGTAGATAAAAGACACGTATGAGAAAGATATATAATATTTGTGCGTTTTGAGAATTCATGTTTTATCTCTTGAAAACCACTGAAATGAAGACCCTCACTGTAGGACTGACAATCCGACACTACTTATGAAGTTCTGATATAATAAAGGCTTGCAACGTCAAAGGTGTCATGCGATGGGGAAATTAATAAGTACGGTACTGGAGAAATTACGATCAAAGAATATGTTCTGAAAGAGTGGTGTAAACATAACAGCTGACGAGATGTCACTGGGAGAAGGCCACATAAGAAATGGCGCGAAAGCTGGATATCCATGTCGCAGAAACATGCTACGAGTAATAACAGATCACTAGGAGTTAAGCCCAAGATATTTATCATGAATGTCGAGCGCGTCGTCCACTATATCGCGTGAACCGGACGTGAAAAACTTTTGCCGCAAAATGTATTTTTTTGCTCAAACACAATACGTCGTCCCCACTCGGCGACGATCGGCGTCGAACCCAAGACTGTCGAATGAAAACCAGAAGCAGTGACGGCTCGACCACGGGGTGATAACGAGCGCCGCCGGGAGCTACGTTCCCGACCGTAAAAATCGCAATAAAAATTCAAATAGCATAGTAAAATTATCGGCTGCGAAACGCATTGCGAAATATTTTTATAATCTTTAATACTTAACTATTATTATTTATAGTTTATTATAGTAGTGTTTTTTTTTATATTTTGTCATTTCAAAACCATGATAGTGTTGTGTCGACGCGACGAATAATATCACGAATTCGGAAGAATATTGGTAGGTAGTTTATTTTGATATCTGCTTCATAAACGATGGGTATCATCATATGTCCTATGTTTGGGTATCAAAAGATAACCACAAGGCTCAAATGAAGAAGAAGTTTTCTACATTCGATAACGGAACTGGCTGAACATCTGCAGATGCGCAACTGAGGGGAATACTTGGATTGCCCCGAAAGACGACCTAGCCCCTGGACATGACCTCGGGTGGAATATAAGGAGGTCCCTTAACAGATTTCGGACCGGAGTACGCAAGACGAGGACACAAAAGAAAGCTTGGCAGTTTTACAGTGGACCGACTGAATGTGACTGCGGCGTGGAGCAGACCCTGTCACACCTTTTGGAGTGTACGCTGTGTTTGAGTAGCTGCACCCAGGAAGACCTGATAATGGATGGGAATAACGCCATCGACGTCGCTCATTTCTGGGCAGACAGGATCTGATCCTGCTGCTTCCGACACGTTTATATATATCATCATCATAACCATGTCCGCTCTCTAACTGGAACATATAACTCTGTCAGACACCATGGTCTTGCCGAATCCCACGTCAACTTCTCCGAGTACATTCTATGCACGAGTATAGTTCCAAGTCGGCACGAGCTCCGGAGCTTGAAGAAAAGGAAGCTATAGTTAATGCTCTCCACCTCCAGTATTCTACGTAAGCGTCTATTTTACGACAGACCAAGATTCAAAGAGATTGGATGATTAGCACGACGGTACCGAGGCCAAAAGACGGTCCAAGTTTTGTTCCACGTCCAATACTAACTTTGTTAGTTTTTCTAACTAATTGTTCATGAAGGAAATGTAGCATCGGTGGTTCGTGAGCGTTTCGGGGAAGATATTGCGTCTCGTTCAATAGCTGTAGCATTGTGTTGGCGCGCTTTGTGAACGCGGTGTTACCACAACTTAACTTCGATAATCTAACGAGAATCGTTTTATGTTCGAAATGTAGTACTCGTATGTTGTATTTGGTTTTGACATAATCATGCCATTTTGCCAGTTTCATTAATAAAAATAATAATAAACAATGTTATTTGAAGAATATATTTTTGTACACAATTTTTTTCATTGATAACGATAACGTGATTGATTTAAAATTAAGAATAATATTATAAAAATCGTGATAATGATTACAACCTACGTATTTAGATAATCTTTTCATTGAATCTGATTACGAGTATAAAGATTTTATTATCTATTTATAAATAATGAGCTTAAGTAATGAAAAATACGAACAATATTACTAATTTATTACGTCAGAATGCTATTTTTAAAATATACAGTATAAAGTTACTATGGAGAGTGACGGATTGTTATGACCAGATATTTATATATATTATATTTATATAAAAAAAATACACATATAGGTGAACTGACAAGCAAGGGCAGTATCACATTCATCATCATCATCAGCCTATGTCCGTTCATAGTTGAACATAGGTCTCGCGCATGACTCTCCATCCATTTCGATCCTAATATAACCTAACCCAACTTATTAACTTAGTTACGACATTGAAGTACTCAATCCCTTTACTTTGTTCTGTGACATAAAGCTGGGCACAAGCTGTTAGGTTAGGTATACTTAATGCCTACGTAACCTACAAGTTCATACTGAAGAGTAAGAAGCAAATAATATTAAGGGCAAACGTGTGACACCTATCCTAACCTAACCCAATTTAACAACTTGAACTAAGCTTCAACCACAGAACGTAAAGGGATCAAGCACTTCCAAGGTCATACCTAAGCCTCATGGCTAAACCTAACCTAACCTAAGTGTCTCTGTTCCTCTTGAATCTCGGCTTTTTGCATCCAGCTAACTTCTGATACTTTTCAGATAAATTCAGTCCATCTTACAGAGGATCCACCAAAACTTAGCTTGCCAGTTCTTATGCGCCACTCTAACACTTTACTTCTCCGTCATCGTCTCTTGCGACTGATATGACACATTTCCACTTGAGTGTGCTTATTATTTCAGTAGCGTGCACTACTCGATTTAATGAATTTCCTAATTTGTATTATAGAGACACTCCTCTCATCGATCTGTCCATGGCATGTTTGCTGGCTTTTATTTTAAGGGTAAGAGCTGTTGTTAGATTCCTCATCTCTACGCCATAACTTAATACTAGAAGGATAGCATTGGTTAAACGCCTTAGTTTTTAGACGTTAGTTTTCGTTTTAAAAATATACTAAAGATTTCCAAATGCTGTCCATTCCAATTGTAGAGCATGATTCTCGTTAGATCACCGCAGTTAAGCAATATTACACGCAGATCAAAACTTGAATGGGATATGGCTTGTTTCTTGCCGCATTTCGGTGATTGGGTTACCAAATGATCCAGACCTCGGTAGCGTCGAGCTAATAATCCGATATTCTTAAAAACTATTGAAAAGCACCCAAAATATACTTCGGATACGAAGGCCAATCGCACAAGTGGGGATTCTAGAGATCGTCGGTTCGGTATAAGTTCCCAGGTAGAATTCGTTTGCAGAGACTTCTTTGGGACACGACATCAAGCAGTTGCAAAATGACAGACCTGAGTTGCGGCAATTTATGGTGGACATATGTCCTAGATATGGTACAGACATGGGAAGAATATGGTAAGAGACTCAATTAATTACAATCGTCTATATTAAAACTGCTGAGAAATAAGGAATATCAAATATTTTTCATATAAAAGTAGATTTTTGTTATTTTTAAATATTCTTATTTCATTAAAACATTTTCTTTATTATTAGTCATAAATTTATATAGTTTAATATATAAAAATCGGCTTTAGTAAAAATTATTAATTATAGAGTGAATTTCATAAAGCAAAAAAGCGATTAAGACAAACCTAACCTAGCCTAACGTAAACTTAATTAACCTACCCTAACCGTAACAAGAAGTACACGTATGTAATTTTAAAATTTCCATTAATCGATAATCTATTTTTGGGATAAGTTGGGGTTATTTTGAGGTTAGATTAGGTTACATTACGTTGATATATATCACGTAAGAGAAGCCCAATACAGGCATGAACTCTACGAGTTTCTTTGGAGAAATGATTTGTTGGCGTCGTCTGTTTGATGAGCATTGGGACCTTCTGTTGCTTGTCTTAATTGCTTTGTTTTTAGTACTTAATCATAATATTGATTGTACTTCAGTTACGATTTGATTTTTTTTTAATTTTAATGTTCAGTAGTGACAAAAAAAAACCTAAGGTTAGGTAAGATTGTATAAGGTTATGTTAATTTAGGTTATTTGATCAAATAGCTTACTTTCTTGAGAGAAATCACCCCACAGCGTTGTAATATTAACGCTCCTTGATATATATTATTTATCGGTAAATAAATTATTAGAATTTCAAGTAGAAAGTATTTTTTAGCAACTATTTTTGTATGTATTTAATTCAATCAATGGGCAGTAATTATTTAGCAAACGGTTAGTAATAAATACCTTAAAAGGTATGTAAAAATAATCATTTGGCAGCAGAAAAATAATAAATTGGCAGGAAATAAATCATGGATTGTAATTAATAATAGATTAGGATAGGTAAGGTTTCCATTTTATGGGTTAATTATTAATTTATTTCACATTAACTTTTACGAATATTGAATATGTTGCTGCCATTTTAATTTTATAACTGACCAAATTCACACTGACACAGTGGATGCAGCTAATTTATTCAATCTACTGCCGATTAATTTAATTTACTCGCAATTTATTAAGTTACTGCCGAAACCTTGATAAGTTACTGGATAAAGAAATACGGGCCTTTTAATATCAGAGGCATATTTTGCGTAAATTTTAAGAATATCGCTTCATTAGTTCGACGCTTACGAGATCTAAATCATTTGGTCATCAGGTGTGGGTCAACCAAACCAAACACACTCGGCAAGCAACAGGTAGTAACCTATCCAAGTTTTAAACTGCGTCTAATGATGCTTAACGAAGGCAATATAGAAATAACTTCGCTTACTTAATGTGCTATTGTCTTAAGTCAAAAAAACATCCAGTTGACACGTTACAGTGGATACCGCCGACTTATTTAGTCTACTGCCGATTTATTTTATTTACTGCCAATTGATTTAACTTACTGCAAAAACCTTGAATTAGTTTCTGAACAAAGAAATACATGTAATTTTTTTATCTGATGTTTGTGAAATTATTGTAGACTGTACGTAATGCCATAAAGTTTTTTTTTTTTTTATGTAAACACACACAGGAGAATACCGACAGATGGTGATAGTAATTTTTTTTTTTTTTTTTGAAGTCTCATCTGTGGAATTCTATGACGCTTACCATGGTGTATATGGCTAAACGCTGCATGTGGAGTGTTGATCCGCCAACGTCATAGACTACAGCCCGAGATTCACGCATCATCCTTTATTATTACAGGAATCTACTATGAATGGGTGGTCTTCACGGGACGACTTTCGTCTACCACCAATTTTAATTGATAGGCTATGACTGACATTCTACGGGTGATGGATCAAGTTCACACCAACCGGGGTATTTTAGAGCTCAGAAATCGATTAAAAATCCATTTTATTTTAATCTCCGTCGGGGATCGAACCCACGACCTTTGACTTGCAAAGCAAACGCTTTACCATTGAGCTATGACCGCCGGCTACAGTGAGACCCCGCTTAATGCTGTCTCGTTTAGCGCTGTTTCGGTTTGGCGCTCTTTTATTTGAACCCGGGGTTATTCCCCAAAACTGTGCATAAATAGTGGAAAAAATAGTGGAATTAGCGAAACAAACCGGTTAAGATGAGGTAAATATGAAATACGTCGAAGAAATAGTCAAAGAAACAGCAGCTTGTCTTTCTAATGATGAGCTCAAGGAATTAACTGAGCAAGAAGAAAACAAAAATATTGATATTAGTGATTTCAAAGAAGAGCAAAAAGAACTTTCGATGGCGTTTGTAAAAAAGAGTTAGACCACTATAACTGAAATTATGGACCAATTTGTTGAAAATGATCCAAATTTTGACAGGAGTTCAAAAACAAGACGTGGTGTTATATATGCTTTATCGACCTATCAACAACTTCTAACAGAATGCAAGAGAAAAACACAAACTGCATTAGATGCCTTCTTCCTAAAAAGGCAAAAAATTCGAAACACAGAATAGACTGAACGATCTAACTGACTGTAAGAAATAAATGTTTTATTTTATTTTTATTTAAAAAAAAACATAACTTTTAAATTTAATAACCAGCCCCATTATTTAAATGTTAAGATAGCCGCGTTTAGCGCTGTTTCGTATTACGCTCTACTTTGATGGAACGTATCACCCGCGTTATTATATACTTACTGTACCTTACTACGGCTTCATGGCTTGTCTAAATACAAATAAAAATAATTAAATAATAATACAGATACGATCTAAATCGATTAATCGCCGATACACGTAAACAAATAAATAATGGTATTTTTATACAACGCAAATCGGCTTCATACTAGTTTCAATACATAATGAAAATAATGCGATAATATTTCGTTGATTTAATCGTGTGCAAAAATTCTTCTTCGCCATCGTTGCGTATCCGCTATCTGTCTGGAGCATATGGCAGCCACAAAATACTGTCATAAAGTGATCTTTGCCTCATCCGGTATCAATTCAATCTCCCGGACTTCCGCCTTGTAAAAGGTCGTGGGTTAGATCCCCGACGGAGATTATTTTTTTTTATTTTAAATCGATTTCTGAGCTATAAAATACCGCGGTCGGTGTGAATTTGATCCCTCACCCGTGAAATGCCAGTCATAGCCTATTAATTAAAATTGGTAGTAGACGAAAGTCGTCCCGTGAAGACCACCCCCATTCACAGTAAATTCCTGTAATAATAAGGATGATGCATGAATCTCGGGCTGTAGTCTATGACGTTGGCGGATCAACACTCCACATGCAGCGCTTAGCCATATGCACCATGGTAAGCGTCATAGAATTCCACAGAAGAGACTTCAGAATTACTATTACCATCTGTCGGTATTCTCCTGTATGTGTTTACATAAATATATATTGCTTGGTAACTGTTGTTTGTACATTTTTAATATTGATTTAAAAATACAACAGTAATAGTCGGATTATATCAGTTTAATATTTTAATGCTAATAAGTAATACATAATCGATATGGGGCTTCTTGCTAGTGACAGATTGCGGTGACAAATCATGTGCGATATTATTTGTTAAAACCTATGACTAATCATGTGTTCAGCATAATCAAGGAAGATAGGCACCTAGTAAGAACAATCTCAGAGAGGCGAGCCCGATGGATCGGTCACATCATGCGCCACGATGGTCTTCTTCACGAAATTGTGGAAGGGATGGTTGAGGGTAAAAACTTCAGAGGGCGCCCTAGACGGGAGTATTTGCAGCAAGTGTTCGAGGACGCGAGTTGTAGCTTTTATGCTGAGCTAAAGAGCATTGCAGAGGATCGAGAGGAGTGGAGATCGAGATGCAAGATTTTGTTGCTGCAAACCAATCCACCGGATTAATACTACTTACTACGAAGAAGAGAAAATTTAGCATGATCCTTAGTATTCACCTGAAAATATTATTATAATGTTTAATATTTCACATGTTTGTCACCTATAACTAGTTCCTACTAAAATATTTTAACTTTTCGCAAACCCGCAATCTAGTTAATATAATTTATTCAGTTATTAAAGAGTAGGGATCATGTATTTTTTAGAATACGTTATTATTTTTATTCTACATTGCGATAAAATTTGACAGTAATAAATTTATAATAATTTCATATTGGATATTATTTAAAAGATCACGTCAAATGCTTTATTATTTAAGTATAGCTACATACAGATATAAAAATACAATTAAAATTTGACACGTTAATTACGATTTGTATTTGCCATGAACTATTTTGTACGTGTACATAAAAGAAAAAAATGATAACCATTACGAAATTTTCTTAAACTATTCTCATGTATTCACTTAAAAAATCATGAAGATTTATAATAGCAAAATATGGTTTGTTGACGTACACACGATAAACAAAAAAAAATGTTTATTTTAGTTTTTGTCGAAAAAAACTTAAATTTGCACATTTAAAGAAAATTGTCCCAGCACGAAAACAAACATCAATAAATTGTCTACAATTTCGAAGAAGTAAGTTTTGCTGTCAGATGAGCGGTTTATGTGCTGAAGAACGTTAAAGTTTAATAAAATTCAAAATTAATCCTCAAAACTGCTTTATATTCAAGCAAATTAAGCGTCATCCACGACTATTTAACTAAATAAATTATATTTATTTCAATTCAATTTTCAATTTTAATTTTATTAATTTCTTTCAGAAACATTACAAATAGATTAATGCGATCCTGAAATAAGATATAATACAAGAGAAAGAATTTGGTATTTACTATTATTAACAACAATCGCTAAAGACAAGACTCCACGAAATTACTTTGATAAATAAATTCGTGGAGCTCATGTCGAAACTGGGCTTCTCTCAAGTGGAATATATCAATATTCGAAGCGATATAGTTGAACAGTCTGATCACTCTCTCAAGAGGCATAATCTCTGGCAGGTAAGTATTACTTCTAGGAAGAACAAATAATCTGTGCCGCCTTATCCTTAAATAATTGTCAGGGAAAAACAAACCGATTTCCAACAATATATTAGGATTTCTGAACACGCCGCTCACTAGCCGAAAGAAATGCATACTCAAGCATACATCTCTTCTATTTTTCAAGTCATTGTATCCCAACATACCCCGTATGTATTTACTAGAATCCAGCCTTATACAGAAGGTAAAATACAATCACTGAAAGTAAACACAAGCTTTTAGTTTCTCGTATTTGGGCAAAGATGTAAAACATTAAATTTTTATCAATTATATATTCAAATACTCAAAAGAACATGCTACTTTTTTGAATATAAGAAAAAATCCTGAAAACTATGTTTCATGTTTAAAATATTTACAAATCACTTCATAAATAATAAAAATAATACTGTTTCAAATGACGCGCTAACACAATGTGATAAAAATAGACAAAAAAACAATACTATTATTATTTTTATTAAATCGCTGTGGTTTTGGGTGCAAAAATATTTTATCCAGAAGATCGCATCTTATCTCTGACGATCCGCTGCTGTCGCGTCTCCACAACTCATCAAGATACCAAATATCTGCGAAGAGTTATCTATCGTCCAGCTTACGATAAGGGAATCGAGTATATATGGGGCTGGCGCTCGTAGCTGTACATCATTGTGAACTGTGATCTTCTAAAGGTTTCAGCAACGGAATGAAGTTCTTCCTATCGTTCCTCCTGGTGGCTCTTGCCACAGGAGCCCTCGCCTGCAATGACTGCGGAGGTAAATGCACTTCAATTACTATCGTATTTATAACAATATTCTCATTAACGAAATATCTTGTTCTATACGTTGCCATGCAATTCTAGATAAATATTCACATCATTTATTGACATATTTTTCTGTATTGATTGCACACAAATAGCCGCCACTTAGTTTTCGCTCAGTTGTCATTGTCCAGGTCTTGACGCAGGACATTTCTGCACCCAGTACACATGCTAATATATATGATTGAAGACATTAACCGTTTCGTTACGGCTCGGTGAAATATAAATTATACTGTCAATATGGCATGAATTTTTCAAACCATTTTTCTTACTTAAAACTAGTATTTGAAGCATAAATGTACTTATCTGACATATTTTCATATATCACATTGGTTCTTCTATCTTTTAGCTATCAGATGATGCATAAAAACTATTATATTTAACAAACGTTCATTGTGTAACTCCATACACGGTGGCATGCACACATGTGGTTTACAGAAAAATCGCTCCTGTGACGAAATCTAACGATATTTATTTACATGCTTTACAGATTCCTGTAAAGCATGTAAATATTTTTTCCTTTCTTTTTACGAACTCAATCATTAAGAAATAAGTCGTTTACTTCTCTCACTTGACCACACCCCCTTTCTTTGGATAAATATTACATATATTGTTATCACTAAACGATAAGAAAACAGTGATTTAAAAAAAACAAGAATTAGTTCACAATCAATAATTTTCTTTTTTACATAATAATGGATACGATCAATTGTGCAAATTGTTGATAAAAAATTATTAATTATATAACAGCAATTTAAGCATTTGGATTATATGCTCCACGTTCTGGAAGGCCAGTTGAAGATACAATGAAGGCAATAATCGATGCAAACCGGGAAAGATATTTTAAACTCCTATGTAGAAAGTTTTTTTTTTTAACGAAATTTGCGAATAGCCCACAGTAGTAAGTTTTTAAGTCAAGTCCACTATTTTACGACACATATATATTTAAATTATTTAGTAATTTATTTGTACATATATTATTACACTTTAATTACAGTAATTATAGATTTCTATACATTATTTTTTATTTTGTTCGGGGAATCACTTCAACAGAATGACGCATTGTGCAATTAATACACATTATAACTACACATAATTCATATTTATTATCCTTAATTACGAAGACACTTGTATGACCAACATTAGTAGTTACGTGATATTCTCGGGAAAAAAATTTGCCTCTGATAACACAGCTGTTCTATCTTACAAAAATGCAAGTACAATGGCATCTGACTGAATGAAACTTAGTGGCGGAAATTTGTGGTGAAAATATGTTCCAGATATGGGGAAAAAAATATGCATCATGGAAAACAACGAGAACCACGATTTGAAAAATACTGTCCCTATTCCGTCTTGTATTTGGAGTCCCAGAAACCCCCCATCACTAGACGCTCGCAAAAAGCTACTTATTTGAGAGTGGCTGAAAGCCTTCTTGTAATTCTAAGTGCAATGTATAGTTATCAGTAAGGCTCAGTCTATTGGTAGCGAAGTTAGTATGTTCCAGCGTGTCTCGAATTTCCTTTCAGGAGTATATAGGAAAGTGTTTTTTTCCAAGCTATATTTCTTTTCACTCGTTCTAAACCAACAACGAAAACCGTTAGCTATGTGTTTCTAAAAATTGCAGCGTGAAGTTTCTCATAACGTATTATTGTGTTTGTTTAGGTGATGATCCCGCGATGCGTGCCCCCACGATCGTGTCCCGCGCCGGTTGGGGCGCTCGCCCCCCGAAGGCCACCACCACCATGAGGACCCCCGTCACCCACGTCGTCATCCACCACACCTACTCCCCCGGAGCTTGCACCACCACCTCCGCCTGCGAGTCCTCCGTCCGCGGAGTGCAGAACAGCCACATGGACTCCAACGGCTGGTCCGACATCGGCTACAAGTAAGCACCCTCCCATCAAGTTTTAAGCGACGGTGGATACGGCTATGCTCGGCTGCTTTCATACAATATCTAAGCTACGAAGGTCACTTTGTGTTACTTCGTCTTAATTCACTTTGAAAATGTAGTGAAGCCATTACTGAATACAAGACATGTGTAAATCGAATGGCATTGTTGTTGGCCACAAGCAAGTCTCATTACCTTGAATTCAACATAAGATTAGTAATTAAATATACACATACTATACATCAAATTCTTTATACGCATCAATTCATTAAAAAAAATATCGGCAGACGCGGGATACGAACCGCGGGCCTTGGAACCAACCTTTGTCCAGGTCTTTATATACCGCTTAGCCACCTCGGCTATTTCTTTGCCTGAGCTGACACGCATAAGAACTTGTATTTATAACATTGTTATCATCGTATGACGATAGATGTCTCTATAGTATATATTCAGTGTTTATATTATTATTTTTTAATATTCAATCAGTCAACATTTATTCACAGGATTTAATATTATTACTTTCCGACAGTCTATTTATAAATTTAATCTTATAATTTTTAATCCACATATCAACACAAGAAGGTTCAAGAATAATTGGTTGAATAAATTTTGCATATGGTCTTATTAATACAAGTGGTGTGCAATCAATCAATAGTTGTTTTTCTTGAAATATTATATCTTAATTATCTGAGCCTATATTGTCATTTGTAAAAGGTCATGTTTGTAACATAGTCTTTGTTCTTCTTCTTCAGCTTCCTCGTCGGTGGAGACGGTCGTGCCTACGAAGGCAGGGGCTGGTCCAACGTCGGTGCTCACGCTCCTGGATACAATGATAGGTCCATCGGCATCTGCCTGATCGGAGACTGGACAAGTAAGCAACAAACCCATTTATAACCTATACTCTAATTTAACTGTCCCAACGATCTGTGCGTACGTATGAAGCTAAACACAGAAGAAATCGCATTTGAGATTTTATTCTTATTCTTGCTTTTGCTGAGTTGTTATTAAAAGTAATATATTGAATCGCTTATAAAATACGTTAAGTTTATTGATATTAATGTTATTTCGACAAATTTACTTGTAAATTCAAATCGAACGCGATCCTAATGATTTTTCAGAAAATAAAATCAAATTTATGACGTTGAAAAGTATTCAACAATGATTTTGAAAGTCGAGTTAACAATACGACTAAGTATAAAAGTTCAGTGCGAATAATTAGTGAATGAATTTCAAGATTTGTTCGAGCACATTTCTATGTCATACTTGCCCATAATATCTGGCATTACATGAAATTGCGTTCAACTATAATACAATGGACAATCCAAACCTTTTTGGCATTGAATAAACTACGTCTGTAATAATTTTTATTGAAATCGCGACGGTGTGATATTTTTAAACACATTTCTCCAAACTTTGTGACGTGCAACATCGAAATTGACGCATTTCTCCATTCATAAATATAAACTCCTAATAATAACAACGTATTTGAGCAGTGAAAACTTCTTATTGTGATATTCGCCGACAAGATTACAATTCAGTAAGTGAATCGCTTTTTTGCTTTTTTCTGCATTTCTTCAACATTTTATTAAAACGTATCACACTAATCGATATCATATTTCCCACTATAACCATTTTAACATTTAAATGTTTTCACTTATGCATTTTAAAAAATTTACGCAACAATTGTAGTTAAATCATCATTGAATATTACGAAACTTTCTACATAATATAAATTCAATTTATTAATAGAGCACATTTCGAATGTTTTGCATTCTTTACAATACTATATCTTCCCATATTGAGTTTTTCCTATTTATGCACCAATTGCTCCTTCTACAACCTGTGTAATATCTTCCGGCCATCACTAACCAGTATCTTTGCTCGCTTTAAAAATCTTTCCAAAATCTATTACCCTTGAGTTTTTGCTACCTCTCAATATATTGGACCTTTCACAACTTTTGCAATATGTTAATAAGCCATGAGTTTTTGGCATCATTGCACCTTTTGCAATTATTACAATATCTTTTACCTTTGAGTTGTTGCTCCTTTAAAATATCTTCTGACCTTAAGTTTACACCATTTTTTAAACTTTTGCACATCAAAAAGCTTTTAAACATCTTCTAGTTTCGAGCTATTGGTATTTTTTCACCTTCTATACAGCTTCCGCCCTCGAGTTTTTACTACCTTTGCATTTTTACACCTTTCACAACTTTAAAACCTGAAATATCTTCCAGCTTTGAGTTTTTGGTACTTTTGCACCTTTCCAAGTTTCGCACCTTTGCACGACTAACGCATTGTTTCCACAGCCGCCCTGCCCGGAGCCTCCCAGCTGGCCATGGCCAAGGAGATGATCGCCTACGGAGTGCAGCTCGGCCGCATCTCCTCCAACTACAAGCTGATCGGCCATCGTCAGGCCATCTCCACCGACTGCCCCGGAAACCGTCTCTACAACGAGATCAAGACCTGGCCCAACTACTCCGCCGCTGGCTTCACCCCCATCGAGGACGTTGAGCAGCCCGCCGTGGTCGCCTAAATACAACGACATCAAAGATCCATCCACACAATCACGGATGATCAAAAACGGTTAGGTTAAGTTCTGAGGAAAACTAACTAACTTTAAAAAATCAACCACTCCTCCAGAATCCGCCCATCTTTTGGAGTCATGGTTAAGTCCATTAACATCTATTCAATTTTGACACTTTTATTTTCTTGTTTTTACAAGACGGCCGCAAAGATTTTTGTGACTTTTCCATGCGGCAAGAAAGCGTCGATGGAGCAAAAAGGACACAAAAAATTCACTGTAAATAATAATAAATGAATTACTTTCCGCTGTTTTCAGTTTGGTGCCGAGTTTATTGTCGTTTATAAATTTGTAAATATTTGTAAATTAACTTGTACATATTTTGAGATTTGTATTTTTTTCTGTAAATAAACAATTTTTAAAATACGCAGCATCTTATTACTCGCTACTATCTGTATTTCTCTCTACATTAACCAACAAAGCGTGTGTACTATACTCAAGAAAATACAAAAGGCAGGATCCCTGAGTATGTACCTAAATAATTTAAGTTTATTGAAATTATTTTTATTTAGGTAAATAGTCTGGGATCAGACGAAATTTTCTTGGCTTAAAAATAATTGATGATACAATTTTCATAATACATATTGTAAAATATACTAATTACATACATATTGACACGATTTAAAACCACCGAATGTTTAATACTCGTATATTCAATGCAATATCATATCAATGCATTTTACGGGATGTTTTGTGAGCACAACTGCGACAATTCGAGAATATGTGATCAGTAGCAAAAATAAAATAAAAATCTAACACATTTAATTTCATTACACATTGTGACATAAAGCCATCACATGAATGATGTTTTTCCTTCTCCTTTTTTCAAGGTAAAATGTATGATATTTTGATCGACGTGTCACATTAACATACTATACTGAATAAAATTCGACACTAGTAGTTTTTTGTAAAGATCGAATAAAAAAAAAATTTAAATGACTTTTTGACGGCCCGAATTTTGATCGCTTCTAGCGGTTTTTTTTTTATCGATATCCACATTAAATCTGAAGCTTATGGTCACCACGAATTACCGCCACACAATTCTGTCAACTGACATTGTCCATATATTTTCCCAAATCGTATTTTCGACTGGAAGTTTAACTGAGAACATAATAGTACCCGACGAATTCCTACGCGAGATATCAGCGACTTGACTTGTAGAGAATGCCGATGTTGTATCGGAGGCATATTTGAGTGTTTATAAATCACGATTTTTAAGAAGATCGAATAATTATTCCGCCCCTTCTGATGCATATACCATTTGGTCATAATAGTAGGCTAAACGCAACAAAAAAACAAACGGTGACTAATCAAATAATTGAATGAGAAAAACCGTGTTGTTTCCTTAACTAACGAGTATATATCCATTGCCGAAATTTTTTATTTTTTGATTACTAATATTTACGATATTATGGCATTCCTCGTTCAATCCTTTCCGATAGTATTTGCGATATCGTTTCTGCCTCCGGTTCTATGTTGTCATTCGAAAACTTTTCTCCCCCAAACGTAATGTTCTAGTCTGGATACATGACCAGTTCACTTCCGCTTTCTTTGGACAACCACTAATACTATGGCAACTCTAATCCTTCAAATAATCCCATCTAACAGTCGTTCAGGAGGAGATACGCTTAAAATAAAGCGCTCCATTGCTCTTTGCTTATCAATTTCGTGTCCATTTTTCTGTTCCATAATTCATGCTTCGCTTATTCAAAATTCTATTGTTGATTTCAGTAAGCTTGCCTCCGGCAGAACAGCTACTGATGGGTAAAGCAATGATCGCCGAAGGAGTCAGGTTGGGTTTTATCAGAGAGGACTATATCCTCCTGGGTCATCGGCAGACGAGACCCACCGAGTGTCCAGGACAGCCCCTCTACGAAGAGATCACCACTTGGCCGCACTGGTCACCTGAACCAGCACCGATGGCACCCCTTCCCATCAAGGAATCCACAACACAGTGAAGACTTGCAAAGCAAAAAAAAAACGAAGAAATGCAACGTGAAAAGCACCCAGATTTTTACAAAATCTCAGATACAATTTCGTCCAAACTCATCAGGAATTCCTTCCCATTCAATCCATTGAAATTTAAACTTTAAAATATAGTAAATCATCGTTAAAGTGACAACAAGTGTATTAAATCCAAAAGAAGCATTTAACTAGAACACGAGCAAGAATATTCATTTAATAATACTGTCTTTTCCTCTTGCGATAAAAACTCTGCTCGCATTTGCAGAGCAAGTGGCATGCACGCGAAAGCGAAAAAGCATGTCTTTCTATTTCCTTTTCTCAAGCTCCGCGCTTTCATTGGCTGTCGGTATGTGAGAACAATGGTATTATTATACACATAACCTCAATATATTGTGATAAATAATTATAATATAATATATGAACTGTAATTTAATTACTTCAACTAATAAATCGATAGAGCATCCTTAAATATTTTTAATGATTATACCTAAATGTATGAATTAATCGTTTTAACGATTATATACAGTGGAATTTTGGAATAATTCGTTAGATGAATTAATTTAATTTCCTCTATTGGTTCCCATATCTAAAATATATGGTCACCACAAATTGCCAGTTAGTTCTATCAACTGCCATTGGTTATTCCGTGTTCTAGAATATATCTGAACCTTAAGTCCACTTGAGAACATCATAATTCCCGGTAACCTTCAGAACATAAGTCCGAGTTCTTGAAGAAGGCTAGCTATAGTATCCGGGGCATATTTTGGGTGATTTATTCATTGGAATAAGGAAATCTTATAATTAGCTAGACGCTCCCGAGGCGTGAACCATTCCACTATCAGTCTTCTAAAATATTATGTATATGTGTACAATTTTTATAAATAAACATTAAATAAATTAATTTAATCAATTCACAAAAAATATATTTATATATTTCCGATATTATATGCTCAATTTTCGTATCTTTCCTGACTGTTGGCTGCCAGATCCATTTTTTTTAGTCTGGCTATCTTCGATAATATTATTACGAAACAAGAATGTTAGTCATAATGAAGTGTACAAAAAGAAAATCAACGCTTAAAAAAATAGCCGCCCAGCTGGGATTTAGTGTTAGCGAAAAACATACAAAAAATGCAGAAATACAATTAGACTACAAAAGAAAAACCACTAAAAACATTTTTTTTTATTAAATTTATTTATTTTTTTACGAGATTTCATGGTGATAAGATAGAAATTTTTATTGCCCTAAGAAAGTTGCCTCGTATGTAATTTTTCCCCTAACTGAAGCTCTGTTAGCCGGCATGGACTCCGCTTAATTTCATGTCAGCTCTGCCTCCGCGAAGTACGCCGAGTACATTCTAGGTATAGTTCTCTCTTAACCTACAATCCTCGGAACACAGACGTAAGATTGATTCACTTAGTATTTTCTATTAATACCATGGCTACTGCTCCTACAACCGATAAATGAACACATGCTGAATATCCAGACATGGTTAATTTATGTCGACCAAAAAAAGATTTTAAAAAAATCCTTCCTGAATGCTACCTAAGTAAGCTCTGGAATTATTTTCTAGTATCGTGTGTTTCCTCCTTCATGAAATCTGGATTTCTTCGAGAAACAAATCAATATACACTAACATCCTCTTCTCTCTCAAAAAGGTGTTATTCCGTCGCATGATGGCATGATTAGGAACAGATTGATAACGCAGACTTCTTTTAGAAGCACATTGATTATATTTACGTTAAAACTTTACAAGATTCCAGCCAGGCGGAATGACATGGCCGTAATGCAACCTTCTCGATCGTCAACACATAACTGACTCGTTCGTCGACGCTTAGGCTGTCGCCGAGCGCTCAAGTGGTCATGTCTATAACTAACACACACGTGAGCGGACAAGGGAACAGAAAATAAGAGACGAAAGATTGTATATCGAGGTTTTCGGTACCAGTCGGCAAGGGCTACATCGTGCTGATGTCAACACGTATACTTGCAATCTCCCTAACCTGCAAAAAAACACAACACACATTAACGCATGCAGCGTCCAGTCATACTGGCTAAGCATCATGTTGACGAATTAAAAGAAATGAAAAACTCAAGATAGATTCTTTCACCAAAAATACGAGACAAAAATGTAAATGCGCGATTTTTTAGCCATAGAATCAGCTTGCCTGTAGTTTTTTTTTTTTTTATGTAAACACATACAGGAGAATACCGACAGATGGTGATAGTAATTTTTTTGAAGTCTCATCTGTGGAATTCTATGACGCTTACCATGGTGTATATGGCTAAACGCTGCATGTGGAGTGTTGATCCGCCAACGTCATAGACTACAGCCCGAGATTCACGAATCATCCTTTATTATTACAGGAATCTACTATGAATGGGTGGTCTTCACGGGACGACTTTCGTCTACCACCAATTTTAATTGATAGGCTATGACTGACATTTTACGGGTGATGGATCAAATTCACACCAACCGGGGTATTTTAGAGCTCAGAAATCGATTAAAAATCCTTTTTTTTTTTTTTAATCTCCATCGGGGATCGAACCCGTGACCTTTGGCTTGCAAAGCAAACGCTTTACCATTGAGCTATGACCACCGGCAAGTAGTACCGGTATGCCAGTGTTTTAATGTCATGAGCTCGTAAGAAAAGTAGTTTCAGTGGTTTTGAAGGAGCACTCAAGCGTGCATATTATTAAAATATTGTTTGGAAAAAAGTCGACAGGTGGCGAGCGTCGGCGCCGAGAGAAGAAGATCCAGCCTCCCCCTCACTCCTCCGCACTTCCTCACCCACCCACGATCCCTCCCCACTTCCCCGCCCTGCCGTCCCTCAAACAGAAATAATAATATCCCGAAATATCTCGAAATATCCCCACCAACATCGACGCAACACGTCGGGGAAATTCCAGTAGCGACAAACCACCGCCCGGATCCAACGCGCGATCCAAAAAATACGCAAAATATTCCATAAATTATTCAATAACTAAAAAAATATTTTGAAATTCAAAATTATTCGAAAGCTGTAAAAGTGCGACATCTGCGATTCGAAAAACATTCAAAAACGTTTTTTTGTTCCAAACAATCGAACTCAGCGTGCTGAACGTTTTTTTCGCAAACAATAAAATTCCAAAATTTAAAATTTCGAACATACATATAATCGTTTTAATTTAATTAGTGTATTTGGAGTGTTGTTGTGTTTTAATTTTTTGATTCTTATTCAATAAAAAATCTGTGATATCATATTCGACGTCGCCGAGTGTAGAGGTATTATAGTGCCTGAAAAAATAGTGAAAAAACTTGAAATATTTAAGTTTATTGATAAACATCGTTGGTTATATTTAGTTCCCAGGTAATTTATAAATTTTTTTGATAACATTCATAATGCAAGGTTACTTACAATACTGATATGACTCATAATGAAGTGTACCATCACGTGACATGTAACAAGTTGAAACGTTATTTGAAATTTATAATTCTATTATTTATATATACTAATTTTATACTTAAGAAAATTGTGTTAATATCCTGACTATTTACCGAATTATAGTATATTTACTAAAATCCAGGCTTATATAAAAATTAAAATTCTTTAACCCTTTCATTACGGTTGGTTTGAACACAAATTATACTGTCGATTATAAAACTAGTATTTGAAGCATAAATGTACTTATCTGGTCTATTTTCATATATAACATTGGTTCTTGTATCCTTTAGCTATCAGATGATGCATAAAAATCTATTCTAAGAAAGTAGCATAACGATATATCACGTCAACCAATTTCAACGGTCGGGGAATCTTATGACGGCATATGCTGACAACCGATGCGAAAGGGTAAATCACTTAAGGTGGTAGGTATAAGCTACTCGTATTAGTTATTTGGAACAAACACACGAAAAATTTAAAATATCAATGAATGTTTAATTTTACAACTATTTAGGTAAATACTGAGGAATTATGCTATTTTTTATTGAGTATAGCACATTTCGAATTCACCCAGTTATCGAATACGGCAGCCATCTTTGCATCGGAGCCCTAAATTATTTATTGAATTCGATTAATTAAATTAAAGGAAAAACACAGTGTTTGATAAACAATGGCATCCTAATGCAAATTTTTAATATGCATATGGAACACAAAATGTCAGTCCGTTCAGCTCTCGAAAATGTACCATGATCCCTGAGTATTTAACTATAAAAGCTATATTTATTGGAATCTTTTTATAAAAGCTAAATTATTACAAATCACTAAAAGTAGGCATAAGCTATCAGTTATTTGGGGCCAACACGTGAAACATTAAAAATTGTAATAAATATGAATTATTTATTTTTTATGTAAGCACGTACAGGAGAATACCGACAGATGGTGATAGTAATTCTGAAGCCTCATCTGTGGAATTATATGACGCTTACCATGCTGCATATGGCTAAGCGCTGCATGCGGAGTATTGATCCGACAACGTCATCACCTTTATTATTACATGAATTTACTATGAATGGGTGGTCTTTACGGGACGACTTTCGTGTACCACCAATTTTGATTAATATGCTACGACTGGCATTTTACGGGTGAGGGATCAAATTCACACCAATCGGCGGTATTTAAGAGCTCAGAAATTGATTAAAAATTTTTTTTTTTAATCTCCGTTGGGGATCGAACTCATGCGCTTGCAAAGCAAACGCTTTGACCATTGAGCTACACCCGCCGGCAAAATTATTTAGGTAGATATTCAAATATCATGTTATATTTTCTTGATTATAAGACTTTATAATTGCAACTATGCTTGTAGTCTCACGATGTTGGCGGATCAGCACTGCACGTGCAGCGATTAGCCTCTTTAAAATGGCAAGGGTCTTAGAATCCATTGATCAGATTTCTCTATCGCTGTTTGGTGGTATTTTACTGTACGTGTTTACTTAAGAAATAACCAGGTAAATTTTAAGATTTCTGAAACTGTCAATTTTTCAATCAAAATATACCTATTAGTAAATGAAACCATTGTGCGAGTATATATATTTCAAATTTCGTTATGGCAGAGAAACTTTCATATTTTAACTGCGGGACAACAAATAAAAACTGTATATCAGTCTCGTAAAACTGTTGTTTCCCTTTGATGAACATTTTTTTTCAGTAAGCATATGCAGGAGAGCACAACCGGTTTTCTAACCAGTGGACTCTAAGATGCTTAGCCAGGGCGCCTGGAAGCTGCATGCGGAAAATATATGTGGGGTTAGGGAGATTATACAGGTATATAATCGTGTCGGAAACAACAGGGTCAGATCCTGTCTGCCCAGAAGTAGGCGACGTCGATGGCGTTACTCCCGGTCATCATCAGGGCGTACTGGATGCAGCTACTCGGACACAGCGCACACTCCACAAGGTGTGACAGGGTAAAACTGCCAGGCTTTCATCTGTGTCCTCGTCTTGCATACTCCGGTCCGAAGTCTGTTAAGGGACCTCCATATATTCCATCCCCGGTCATGTCCAGGGGCTAGGTCCTCTTTCGGGGCAAAAGGGAGATTGCAAGTGTATAATAATGTTTCTTTGGAAGAGCTTTTTAGAGTTTACTGGTGGCATTTAGGAAGTATTTTCGGAAATAGCCAGTTCTTGATATCGAGTACATTAACAGTGTATAAATATTAAGCAAGTGTGACACTAGTATGTCGGTTGTGTCTGGGTGTAGGGGCAATTCATTATTTATGTATAGAGTAGCAGTTACAGTAAAATAACGACAATTATTAAAAAAGTATATTTTGATAGAAATGTTGTTGCTCACGATCTGTTCCAAAATTAATTGTGATGTTGAAAATTGAACCATCATCTTAAGAATAAATTAATTACTTAATGCTTTTAATTTATTTATAAAATTGATTAATTAACCTTCATTTCAGTAGTTAGACAAAGGAAAAAATGGCACGAAATACTAATAATATATGTTCGACTTTAAGATAAGAGGATGCTGGGTCAATTAACTTCACTCGTCATTTAATAACAAATACACATTTAATTCATAGTAACATCCTCCTCTCTAAGTTACTTATTGAATTGCGTGGTGGCAAGACGAGGAGCAGATGAACACACACATACTTTTTCAGAAGCACATACATATTTTCTATAAACTTTACTAACTTCCGGCCCGGGCGGAATAACATGCCGGGCCGTAATACGACCATGTCGCTGTCGGGACACAACTAACTGGGCACCGGGCACCGTGGTCGGTGACATCCAGCGCCGCAAGTGGCGATCTATACAACTACCATCATACCTATAACCAGACTTGTCCAAAATGCTAATATGGCGACACATACATGTACGACACGCGAACAGATATAAGAGACGAAATATTGTACATCGAGGTTTTCGGTACCAGTCAGCAAGGGCTATATCATGCTGATGTCAATAGCAAACACCATCTTACGTGACGTTTCTCTCACCAATTAATCAGAGAAAAATAAACGCGAAGATTCGAACAACGAACCTCGTACAGCACGTCTAGTTTTTAAGCCCAACGCATTAACCATTCGTCTACTTACGATGCTACATCGACTCAAGAAATTGACATCAGCAAACAATATTTTCAAACAAAAGGCTTTAGAATCTCACGTGTTAAAAGCGAAACATCTTAGGATATTGAAACAGTTAATTTTGTGCATTTCTCTCATTGCATTCGTTCAATTTCTTATAATCTATCACTTGTAAATGCCACCCCTGAATCAATGCTGGCTCGTACGCTTTCCGCAATTGCCTTACATTTTGACAGGTGTACGTGACTTGACTCACGTTACACTATTAACACAGTACACGCAGTGTATGCTCGTCTATGAGGCGTTTAACTTGATCAAATCCAAACCAATGTTTCTAACCGCTCCTAAGCAAATTTGACAAAATAAATGCGTTAACCTGTTCACATCGGTAGCCGATATATTGCGTGTAAGATTCCCCTACCGTTGACATCGGTAGCAGCGATATATCGTTTTGCTACTTTCAGTACTCATTATGACATCAACGGTAGGAAATTGGAAGTGCAGTCATTCCCTTTATCAACCTACATGTATTATTTACAGGAATCTGTAAAGCATGTAAATAAATATCGTTAGGTTTCGTCACGGGAGCGATTTTTCTGTCAACCACATGTGTCAATGCCACCACATGTATGGAGTTACATAATGAACGTTTGTTAAATATAACAGTTTTTTATGCATCATCTGATAGCTAAAGCATACAAGAACCAATGTGATATATGAAAATAGACCAGATAAGTACATTTATGCTTCAAATAATAATTTTATAATTGACAGTATAATATGTATTCAACCGAGCCGTAATGAAAGGGTTAAAAACAATCGAGGAGGCGTTCGAGTCTGCGCAGAATAGCTTTGAAGTCAACATTGCTTGAAGTTTGGCGCTTGAAAAAAATGGCGATTTAGTTTATGCTCTCGTGCCACATTCGGTGGTCATAATTATTCACATTTTGACGACTGTGACACGCGTAAAGAGAGAGAGAGAGAGATATATATATATAGATAGAGAGCTGCGCGCGGCAATGACGAGGGGATTTTTCACATCTCTAAAAATACCGCCTCTTGATACTCATCCAATAAAAATAATAATATAATTAATTGTGCAAGGGACTCATATGAGTCCAGATCGCGAGAATCCGGTGCATTGCGAAATTTCGCGATGATTATGCAACAATTAGCAGATAAAACGACCCGCATAAACAGCTGATAAGCGATAAAACAATATTTATATATATAATATAATGAATCTAAGATCTTAGATTACAAGTCTCAAAAAATAACTGATAGTCGCATGGTCCAGTGGTAAGAGCGTTTGTTTGTCATTCAGACCCTGTCGGTTTAAAACCGGACCAAGCTTCATTTCTCAAAATTTATTTAATAAAATCTAAGCTCTATACATAACCCCAGTAGGGTTGAGCCACCCTTTAAGGATAAAAAATGTCCTGGCCTCGGGAACGTCGTGTTGATTATCTGATATCCTTAAAAAAACCTGATCATTGAACGCCTAAATATTTTCCTGGTAATACAGGCGCAGTCTATGCAAGTTCGTGGGCTCTTGCCCTGGAGGCTCCCGGGAAATATCTATGTTTCCATGTGAACTTCCGGGTAAACAGGCGTTTTGGGACAAAGAATAGACAATCTGAGCTTACAGAACTGTGAAACGGAAATATTCGGTGAAAATACGATCCAAATATGGAGCAGAAATAGTAAAAAAAAAATGCACGTATAGTAGAATACTATTGGTTGCGTGTTGAACCCTAAAAATAACACACAAAATTAGACTATATGAAGAGACAAAAATAAAAAGATATCCTGACAATATCCTTGATGTTGTTTAACAGCGAGGGATCATCGTACCAAGAAGCAATTTAGGAATGTCCTCCCAAGAAATGGCAAAACTCCCAGGCGACAACACAGAACACGTCTCCTTGTCTTATGAATGATGTACTCTATTTTTTATTACATGGAAAAGCCTCATAAAAAGATGGACTTAAGATTTTGAGGAACTCTCCAAATACTTAGTTTCTAGCAAACAAACGCCTGTGTAAGACAAAAATCGAAAGACCTTTTCTTTTTTCCACGTCAATATGTGATCGATATAAAGAAACGAACACTTGGTTATGGCAGCAAAATAAATGATTATATTTTAAAACAATCTCAGGTGGCAATTTAAATCTTTAAAACTTGTGGTCAAAAACAGATTAAATAAGGTTAGTTAGTTTAGGTTAGGTTGAGTTGGGTTATTAGATGTTACTATGTAGAACATGTTAAATATTTAATGTTAAATAATACAAAATAATATCATTTCTGACCAGAAAAATACGATCCTTCGAGTCATTACTCCAGGAGTCGATTATGTATGTATAAATCTTGATTTTTCAGTATAGTGGTTATTAATTTAAGGTGGTAAGTTTAAGATGAAAATAAATAAGATATGATTTTAAATATCATGTGACTTATAAAAACACAGGAACTGAGCAAATGGAACTGGATAGAAAATG
The DNA here is from genome assembly GCA_022606575.1 of Glossosoma conforme. Classification (NCBI taxonomy): domain Eukaryota; kingdom Metazoa; phylum Arthropoda; class Insecta; order Trichoptera; family Glossosomatidae; genus Glossosoma; species Glossosoma conforme. The sequence continues at coordinate 1,722,273 of JAGTXR010000020.1, read as the reverse complement.
CTAGTTTTATATAATATAAAAAATATGTGCACTACATAATATATAGCTATATATCAATACACTATTCATAATAAATGCTTGATTTTATAAGACAGAGAAAAAGTTGTTTTTTTTATTTATTAATATTGTTTCTGTTTGATAGTAAATGATATCTATAGCAACCATTACAGCAATTCATGATTGCCTTTTTCGAATTTTAAATATCAAAGAATAGGAGAATTTCGAATCGCATTATTTTTAACGGTTTTTTTTATGCATTAACAGTAAATATTTCTAAGCAAATATTAACGTTAAAAAAGGATGAAGTGTTCAGCTTTTCAGTGCTCTATTTTTTTCAGTAAATCATTTTTTAAATGTTATTTTAGGATAATATATCATTTTTAATAATTATTATTACATGTATTAGTTACAATTATATTTTTTATACCACAGTATCTAAAAAAATATATTGATCTTTTACAGTAAATTTATTTTGAAATAAGAATAATATGTTTAAAATTTTGTTAAAGTTTCGGCTAAATAATGAGATATTTGACAGAATTTCTAGAAAAACATATGCTGTCCATGACGATTTTTTAAAACGTGGTTTATTTTCAAATATGTATTTTAGAAATAAACATCTTTAAACTTCTAGGGTTGGAAACGATTAATATGATGTCACAGCCTATCGTCCTTAGACAATTCGTTTCTAAACTCATCGGTAACGACGTGGGGCGCATTGGACGTCTGGTGCACGGGAAATTTGGTCCCCGGACAACTGGTGCACTGGCTGTCTCACTAACCTAACGTAAGTTAGGGATTTGTCCAGTGATCGTAGAGTCCAGAGATCCATAGGTCTCGTTAACGAAATAACTTAGGTTATGTTAGGTAAGCGAGACATCCAGTGCACCAAATGTCCCATGCACCAAATATCGTTACCGATAAGTCTGGGAACGAATTGTATGGAGACGAAATGCGGCGAAACAGATTAATATATAATAAATGATAAATAATAGATAATGATAAATATACAATAAAGAAACTGAGTATTCATAATAAATCTAGTTAGGTAGGTACATAATCAATTTGGAAAAAAAGGAACGCTTTACTATTTGAAATATTCGAAATATTCGAACGTCATTTGTTGCGCTACAGTTCTGTTCGTCTTGGCATATACATAATTTATAATGAAAATAGTGTTTTTATGGGTTATTCATTTTTCTCTCGGCCTCGCTAGACTTTCCAGAGAGTGCTACAGAGAAACAAGATGGATGCCCCTCGAGCAGGTCTTAGAAATTATTAAAGATGTCGTCGTCAGATGTCAGAATGCTCCGTGCCAAAGAGTGGGACGAGAGGCGTAATAATCTGGTGATTTGAAGGCGGATGAGATGCGGAGTTACTTCCCAAGACATTAAAAATATCTAAAAGATAACGCATTAATGTTTTAAAAGCGTTAAATTATAATAATGTTATTGTAACACCGTTTAAATCATGAGATCAGATCGTCGATCATGTTGTGCTCGTTCGCGAATGACGTTTATCGTGTTTGATGATTATTTAAATGTAAACACTAAAAAAGAAATGCTGAAACACGTAAATATAAGTCAGTCTTGCTATTTTGTAATATCCGGTAAATAAAATACGTGATAATTTTCCCAAATGCAATGATATCGGTGATTAAGCTACAGCCACAATTCCTAAAGACGATCGTATAAGAAACGAACATTTGCTAACCTGCGTTCGCTCTTTCCCATGAAGATCTGGTGGCTTTTGGACGAAGCAGAGGATACATTTGTTATTTAATCATATCTACGTAATTTATTGACGTAACCAATATACAAGTACGTCCAATATTATATAGGCAGAGTACATATTAACGTGGAAAAAGAAAATCTCATTGCATTTTCATTTCACACAGGCGTTTACTGGACACGCAATATTCAAAGAGTTATTCAAAATATTTGACCTATCTTCTAATGACGCTTGTATAACGCGATCCTGACAAACAGCAGACCTTAAGACATTATTCTCTGATGGAATAAATCATCAGATTCTCTGCCATTTCTTGAGAGAATCTTACTGAACTGCTGCTTGGTTATGACGGTCTCTTGCTTTTGAAGTACTCCTACATCAAGGATATTGTCAGAATAACGCGCGCGGTTAACAAGGTCGACATGTATTTTTTTATCTCCTTTATTTGGCCTCACCATTGAACAATTTGTCTGACAGTAAAACTGAGAACACTGTTCTGTAAATTTTCATCTTTTTTTAAATGTAACTTTTACGCGCATTTCCTATTCACTTACAGCTACTTTCAATAATCTTTTTAATTTCCCTTCTTCAAAGATTTGGAAATATCGCCAATGAGATAGAACGTCGCGTGTCTACTGAGTATTTAACCCTTTCGTTACGGCTCGGTAGAATACAAATTATACTGTCAATACGGCGTGAATTTTTCAAACAATTTTTTTTTGCTTAAAACTAGTATTTGAAGCATAAATGTACTTTATGACCTATTTTCATATATCACATTTGTTCTTCTATCCTTTAACTATCAGATGATGCATAAAAAACTGTTATATTTAAAAAACGTTCATTATGTAACTCCATACATGTGGTGGCATTGACACATGTGGTTTACATAAAAATCGCTCCTGTGACGAAACCTAACGATATTTATTTACAAGCTTTACAGATTCCTGTAAAGAATACATGTAGGTTAATAAAGGGAATGACTGCAGTTTATGTTCCTACCGTAAATGTCACAATGAGTACTGAAAGTAGCGAAACGATATATAACTGCTGACGATGTCAACGGTAGGAGAATCTTGGACGGCATATATCGACAGCCGATGCGAAAGTGTTAAAAACAAAAAAATCTGACTGAGGCATGTTAATCGTTTCCAGAGTGCATTGTGTTACTCCACAGAAGTGTCTATTAATACCGACCACAGTATTTATGTTCGGCCATATTTAAATGTATGAACTGAGCCATGAGACGCCCATTAGCCTAACATTACTCTGAACGACATTATGGCACTTTTGTAAAAGTTTAACGTTCTCTAGCGCATAAGCTGTTAATCTGACGGCAAAACTTATTAGTTATAAATTGTAGCAAATTTAATACTGTTTCATTTAGGTTCAAAGAATAATAAAAACACACTTCGGGCCGTTTTTTAAAATGCTTACTGGTGACCGTAGTTTTAGAAAAACTCAACTTTCGCAATTTTCAACAAAATATAGGACAGTCAAAATATCGGCCGGCGGGTATAGCTCAATGGTCGAAGCGTTTGCTTTGCAAGCCAGAGGTCGTGGGTTGGATCCGCTAAGAAGATTAAAAAAGAGGAATTTTAATGGATTTCTGAGCTCTAAAACACCCCCAGTTGGTGTGAATTTGATCCCTCATCCGTAAAAATGCCAGTCATAGCATATTAATTAAAATTGATGGTAGACGAAAGTCGTCCCGTGAAGACCACCCATTCATAGTAAATTCCTGTAATAATAAGCATGATGCGTGAATCTCGGGCTGTAGTCTATGACGTTGGCGGATCAACACTACACATGCAGCGCTTAGCTATATGCACTATGGCAAACGTCATAGAACTCCACAGATATATTTAATTAAGACCTCATGAGCAGAATCCCGTGGACTAGAATATGCATTAAAATTAGTTTTTTTACGTAAACACATTCAGGAGAATAATATTTTAGAGCTCAGAAATCGATTAAAAATCTTTTATTTTTTAAATTTCCCTCGAGGATCGAACACACGACCTTTGGCTTGCAAAGCAAACGCTTTGACCATTGAACTATAACCCGCCGATGAACAAAATCAGACTTGATCAAACAAAATTGACATCGGGAGATACAAAAATCGCATACAAAGCTCGATGGTCGGGAGCTTTGGGCTAAGCACCCGATTTCCATAAAATTTCAACAATTCATTAAAAATATGCCACGAAGTACTGCCTTGGAGGTCGTCGGGAACTATATATGTTTTCAGGTAAACCTTGAGGTGCAGAGATGTCACGGGACAAGGCATATACCAACTGTCAGAACTGAGTGGCGGCAGTTTATGACGACCAAATATACCAGGTATGAAACGGATATGGGAAGAAGAATAAGTAGATTAGATTAAGAAACCGGCTAGTGTCTGATAATGAAAAGGATTCTTTCGATTGGAAGCGAATAATTTTGAGTGGAAGACAGCGCCGCGTGGGCTGTTCAAGTTTGTATTTATTTATATAAAGACCGTTCTATATTCTTCAAACTTGACCCAATTGTAAACAAGACTTCTAGTAATAAAATTTAAGACTTCCAAAGAAACGTTTACGTGAGCGATATTGCATGCAACATTGTCTGCTGAAATTGCATTAATAAAACGTACATATATGTAATCTTTAAGTCTTCGTATATACTCGTATAAGTCGATATTGAAAAATGTTGTTAAACTGAAGAAAATTAGTAAAAAAATGTAACTAAATTAATTTATTATTTGAATCCTGGCTATATATTAAACTTACTTCTCAAAATAAATCAACAGGCGTATACAACTGGGATGGGCAGCATTTGGTAAACTGAAGTACATTTTTAAAGCGAAAATTTCGCAATGTCTTAAAACCAAGGCATTTAACCAATGCATCCTCCCTGTATTAACTTATGGCGCAGAGACGTGGAATCTGACAGCAAGTCTTACCCATAAAATAAAGGTCACCCAGCGTGCTATGGATCCATGCTCGGAGTGTCGCTAAAAGATAGAATCCGAAACGAAAAAATACACAGAAAAACTCAAGTAGTGGATGCTACCGAACGAATAGGCACACTCAAGTGGCAATGGGCAAGACATATCTGTCGAAGAGACGACGGTCGATGAACGAAGAAATTTTTCCTCCTAAATTGACGACAGAAACATCATAAAATATGATATTTGTTGTAGATTTGTATGTGTGTATCAATTTATTAATAAAATTAGATTTTTTCGTAAAAAGCGACCGTGGTTTCCGTGTATAGATGTAATACCCAAGGGTTCACTGTACACTGTTGTGGTTTCGTATTTCTGTTGCTGATAATTTAATGTTTGTTGGCGCGCTATTCATAAAATCACCATTTACAAATTACACTGTACTTTAAAATAATTATATCCGGATGTTCAATAATTTTCCATGCCAAATAATATAATTCTATCAATAGAAGCAGTTTATGCACAAAATTTTTCTTCCCACATCCAGATCATATCTGATACATGTCACCACAAATTGCCGCCACTCTGGGAGCTGTCACTGTCCATACCTTGTCCCAAGACATCTCTGCACCCATGGTCCACATGGGAACATATATGGTTCTTAACCTCTCCTCCCCGGTGATGTCTATCGACTACACATTGCTTGTAATAACTTAAATATCTCTGTAAATATAATACACACAGGGTTCAGATTTTAGGTATTCCTCCTTAATACATTTACGTATTGAAAAAAAAATATTTATAATAATAGGCACTCATCGGGGAGCAGGAAATATTTTTCTAAAATCCGGAATAAATTCACCACTACAATCAAGACGCGTCAACTGTCATGAATCATTGGACCTGTCGGAATCGTTTGCGAAAATAAAATTAAAAAATACCCAGATGAGGCGGCATCTATACTCCTCACTCTCGCTGACGTACTAATATGAGTGAGCGAGACGGGAAACCTCAGTTGGTCGGCTACTTCGAAATGATATCTTTGCGCGTCGGCACATCGATATATCGACAGGCTGAGTAATGTTAGTATCTCTCGGAAGTTCACGCGCGAAGGTGCGTCTGGCCGTTTGAGTCTTCGTCTGATGTTTTTCATGTTTTTAGCTATTAAATGTCAATTATTACTGCTTATTGACATCAACTATTGTAAAATTAAGCGATATCTTTGAATATTTTCATTTTTTCGAATTTCTACTCATTTTATTCACTTTAAATCAGAATATGTAATGAGTTGACACCATCGGAACGCGCGGAAGTTTTTAGCATCGTAAAGCGAGGGTTAACGATCTTCATAGCAGGAGTCCGAGATTTTTAATAGACGACTTCTGTATTATCCTAGATGTTTTTTGAGTGATTTTATAATCAAAATTTTTAACCCTTTCGTTACGGCTCGGTGGAAGAAAAATTATATATAATGCGGCATGAATTCTTCAAAACATTTTTTTTTCTTAAATATAGTATTTGAAGCATGAATGTACTTATCTGACCTATTTTCATATATCACATTGGTTCTTGTATCCTTTAGCTATCCGATGATGCATAAAAAACTATTATATTTAACAAACGTTCATTATATAACTCCATATATGTGGTGGCATTGACACATGTGGTTTACAGAAAAATCGCTCCTGTGACGAAACCTTACGATATTTATTTACATGCTTTACAGATTCCTGTAAAGAATACATATAGATTGATAAAGCGAATGACTGCATTTCTAAATTCCTACCGTAGATGTCACAATGAATACTGAAAGTAGCAAAACGATATATCACGTCAACCGATGTCAACGGTCGGGGAATCTTTTAATCTTTATCGGCATATTTTTACCGATGCGAAAAGGGTTTCTATTATTAAAATGTCATAATAGATTCTGATGTCAAGTTTACAACTTCAATAGGATACAGCAACTGGAAACGTTTGTTTCAATAAAATGTAACTCGTTTCATTGATGTCCGTACTGCAAATTACTCAAACGACATTCATCATCATCATCGTCAGCCTGTGTCCGTCCACTGTTGAACGTAGGCCTCCCGCATTAGTCTCCATCCTCTTCGATCCTCCGCCTTCCGCATCCAGGTCACTCCCGCTATTCTTCTTATATCGTCAGTCCATCTTGTAGGGGGTCGGCCAATGCTTCGTTTGCCAGTTCTTGGGCGCCATTCCAATACTTTTCATCCCCATCGACCGTCGTCTCTTCGACAGATATGACCTGCCCATTGCCACTTGAGTGTGCCTATTCGTTGGGTAGCATCCACTACTTGAGTTCTTCTGCGTATTTCCTCGTTTCGGATTCTATCTTTTAGCGACACTCCGAGCATGGATCTCTCCATAGCACGCTGGGTGACTTTTAGTTTATGGGTAAGACTTGCTGTCAGATTCCACGTCTCTGCGCCATAAGTTAATACAGGGAGGACGCATTGGTTAAACGCCTTAGTTTGAAGGCATTGCGGAATTTTCGCTTTAAAAATGTACTTTAGTTTTCCAAATGCTGCCCATCCCAGTTGTATGCGCCTGTCGATTTCTTTTGAGAAGTTATTTCGCCCTAGTTGTATTACTTGTCCCAGATAGGTATAGTCGTTTACAACCTCTATTTCTGTTCCTCCAATGGAAATAGGATCAAAGGTCTGTGAAATATGACTATTAATCATGGCTTTTGTTTTATCCATGTTCATTTTCAGACCAATTTTGTTCGACGCTATTGAGGTCGTAGAAATGTAACTTGTTTCTTGTCAGGTGATTCGGCTATTAGCACTATGTCATCGGCAAATCGGAACGAAATGTACTCTCAAAGTTAATATTTATTCCACATTTTGTCCAGGATAGCAGTTTAAAAATATCTTCTAGGGCGTTTGTGAAGACATTTTTTAATAAATCTCCTTGTCTAACACCTTTGTTTATAGAAATATTGTCTATCGGTATATAGATAATTAAATCTCTTTAAAAATCTGCAACAATGATGGTCCAGCTCCATGATAGCACTAAAGATATTTCTATAAACAAAGGTGTTAGACAAACGACATTAGAGTTGTGAATTCAAAGACACATTAAATAACAAAGTAAATAAACATCTAATAATAAATCGATTAAATCGTTATGAGCGCGAAGACAGTTGTTGATAACATTTTTAATAAATAGGCTTATGTAATATCCATCCATGTTATATATTTATATAAAAAAAGCATTACTTCAATATTTAGAATAAATATCTATCATTTTAATACGCTAAGCTCACAAGAGGTAGCCGGTGCTAGATCGCAAAAAAATATATTTTAGGTTCGACATTTAACACGTTTAACGCCAGGTAATGTTTTTAATGCATTCGACTCAGAGGCGCCATATAGTTCACATTCAATGTTAAAATTCCATTGAAATGTAACCGCTGGCGTACAGGGACTGTTTGTTTGAAAAAAAAACGAAGGTTAACCCTTTTCAAAAACAGCGTAGGTCACCGGTGACCTACGTGGCATGAAACGTGGCAAAATTATTTATGTTTTAATATTTTCAAGAATGTAGGTCCACAGTAATATTTGTTTCATTTATGTTATAATATACAATCTTATTCGATAGTAATTTAATTTTCTGCCACTGGTTACCCCAGTACTCGAAATATATGTATGGACGTATATACTTGTACAAAAAAATCATATGGAGCAACACGAAATAGTGTTAAAAGACCCTATCATTACTGAATTTTCAGTTTATCACAGTAATTGAACATTGAATTATTAATTTAGACTTATTCGAGGTCGACGTTCATGCAAAACGTATTTATATGCGTTATGTCAGTCACATGCCGTGAAATTTGCAATAATAACCTTCAAATCACAAATATTCTCTATACGGATGAGATTTATCACCGTCTGTCGGTATTTTCCTGTAGATATGCATAAAAAACTGGTAAAAAATCATATACTATGATTTCGTGCGTGGGAATTTTCTAAAATATTGAATAATACGGGCGACGTGAATGTTACTACTTTAATTTATTTTCTTTTTTATTCTTAATTTAACATTAGAGTATCCTAAAAATTACGAAGTAATCGATTTCTGCATAAATATTGAAATATTCCACGTGCGATGGCATTCAGTTGACTACAGCTGCACAGGCGGTAATTCGGTCACGTTTATATATAGACTAGTATCAAAATACCCGATTCTCACATCCCACCGGGGGCGATCTTAAGAGCAACATCGCTGTACCGCGGTCACTACAGACTGTGGAAACAATGCAGAACTATTAAATAGATAAATACATCCTACCTGGTTTTAAAAAAGGGGAACCACTTCAGAAGGCCCATTTTTATGCATTGAAAATGAGCGTTTTGTACTGAGACTCATAATTCGGCAGGTATATGTCCGATCGGGCTGAAATAAATTTTGCCTGAAAGCTAAAACCCTAAACTGCAAGCGTCAATCCAATTTCAACTACCGGAGTGTAAAGACGTTTTTATACGAAATTTTAAACATGACCGGGGTCGTGCCTACAAAGCCGTTTTTGCGGGGAATTATTTTACATTACTTCCACCGAAAGACAACAGCAACTGAGGCGTATAGAATATTAGTGGAAACATACGGCGACAATGCTCTTTCAGAAAAAAACATGCAGAAGATGGTTTCAACACTTCGAGGGTGGTGATTTTGACCTCGAAGATGAAGAACATCCTGGTGCTGAGAAAAAGTTTGAAGATACCGAATTGGAGGCATTACTTGATGAACATCAATGCCAGACACGGGAAGAGCTTGCGGAAACATTGAGAGTATCTATTATATAATCTACAGTTTCTAGGCGCTTGAAACAACTGGAAATGATTCAAAAGCAAGGAAATTGGGTGCCGTATGAGTTGAAGCCGAGGGACATCGAAAGACGATTTTTTACCTGCCAACTGCTGCTCGCGCGACAAAAAAGGAAAGGTTTTCTGCATCGAATTGTTACTGGTGATGAAAAGTGGATACGTTACGACAACCCTAAACGTAGAAAAGCATGGGTCAAGCCCGGAGAGCCATCAACATCGACAGCGAAACCGTATATCCATGCTTCCAAGCTAATGCTCTGTATCTGGTGGGACTAAATCGGAGTAATATATTATGAGCTGCTTAAGCCGAACGAGTCGATTACATCCGACCATAAGCGGCGACAATTGATCAAGCTGAACCAAGCATTGAAGAATAAAAGGCCGCAATACGCCGAAAAACATGACAATGTCATTCTTCAACATGACAACGCACGACCCCATGTTGCAAATGTTGTAAAAAAAAAAACTACCTGAAGAACCTTAAATGGGAAGTCCTACCTCACCCGCCGTATTCACCAGACATTGCCCCCTCCGATTACCATTTGTTCCGGTCGATGACACATGGCCTGGCTGACCAGCAATTTTCTTCTTATGACGATACCAAAAAATGGGTCGATGACTGGATTGCCTCAAAAGACCAAGACTTTTTCCAGCGTGGAATCCGCATGCTACCTGAAAGATGGGAGAAGGTCGAAGCTGCCGATGGACAGTTTATTGAATGATCTGAGTCTGATAGTCTTCTCAAAATAAACTGTTGATTTTTATAAAAAAAACGCTCGTTTTCAATGCATACATCGCCATTTATCGGAACCAGCATTAATCTTAAAAAGCCATTTTACACACAATGGATGAGAAAATGAAATTCTTTTTTTTTCTCGTGATTTTAATATCTCCTTTTCTATTTGGGATCAAGACGTATCCAACAAATCAAGAACAATTAAAATCAGTTCAGCCGTTCTCGAGTTAGATAGTCTAACTAACACGTCTTTCGTTTACATATATATATTAACATCCTCCTCTCAAAAAGAGGGGCGTTATTACGTCGCGTGAGGCAGGATGAGGAGCAGGACAGCAGACTTTCTTTTAGAAGCACAGGTTATATTTTCACGATAAAAACATTACAAGCTTTGTGACCACGCGGTATGACATCCCGCGCGGCCGCGACCTTGCTTCGCCTGAGGGTAGAGACCGACTGACTACCGGGACAACCCGCGCCGGTTTCCGCTCGCGGTCACCAGCGCTATCCGTGGCAAAATTATGTAACTAGTCCCAATGTGGCCATACATAAAGGTGTGGCGAGCGACAAAAATACAAAACGAAAGATTGTCTATCGAGGTTTTCGGTAACAGTAAGCAAGGACTACATCATGCTGATGTCAATATTTGTCTTTGCAGGAGGTGTTAGGGCGTGATGCCGGGGGGCGCAGGCCCGGCCGGGGCGCGCGAGAGCTACCGGCCACCCTGGGTGAAGGACGCGGGCGCCCCCGCCGCCGAGGCCGTTCCCAACAAGCCGGCCTGGGCGGTCCGCAAGCGCTCGACCACCATACAGGACGAAACGCCCTCTACAGCCGCCATCGAGGAACAGCTGGCTTCGGCTAAAGGTAAAATACTCTCAAAAATCAAACACGTAAGCTACACTTGAGAAATTATAGTATGATCCTTCCGATCTTGTGATCCAGCAACACCAGACGCGTTCTTGAACAAGACTGCGCTGACTCTTAATACAATTTCAAAATGGGGGGACCGTAACAAGCTACGGTTCGTCCCGGAAAAGTTTTGCTGGTGAAAGGCTCCTTGTCTCGAAGACCAATGATTAAAGTGTATCCTTATTACCATTCCGGCCAAGGCTAGCATCAAATGCTTATAGGTATCATACTGGACGAAAATAGAACATCCTTTAGTACACCAACTCATGCGTCTAACTCTACTTCGAGGGGAGAGATTCATCTGTGTAGTTATGACTTAAGCCTATAAGAACATTGCGTTCCGGCTCTATTGGAGATTGCCTCTCTGGATTTGTAGGTGCAGAAACGTGCTACTTTATACCACCTTCGTAGCGGTCTTACGTCTACGATTAAAGTCATCGTAATCCAGTCGAGCGCTACTTCCAAACCCATATAAATATATATGTTATCATTTTAGCTATATATAAAAATAGTTATTTTTAAATTGATTATTTAATATGTGATAATATATTTTTTAGCATCTCTAAAGAAACATGGAACGGTCAGACCCAAAGGCGAAAATGGAGTTTCAGAAAAGAAGCCAGAACCAGAACCCGAAAAACCACAAATAAAAGTAAGCTAATAAATCAAATTCCTCAAAATAATATATTTATTGTACCGAAAATCAGTTCAATGGTTTGGTTTGGGTTTACGAGTATTTTGTTATGTTTTTAAACACTTTTTTGGTCAATGGAAGGTCCCTGGATTGAGATAGTTGAAGTATTACGAGTATTTCTTGTTTGATTTATGTAAAGTGGTGATCCGTCTATGTCATATACTTCAACCCGACATTCAGGCCTCGTCTATTTATGACACGAATTCACTATGAATGTACTACACATTCATAGTTCACGGAACGACTTTTACCATCAATTTAAATTAATATGCTATGGCTGGTATTTTACGGATAAGGGATCAAATTCACACCAACCAGTTGTATATATATAGAGTTTAGAAACGATTACAAAATCTTTTTTTGTTTGATATGGTTTGGTAAGCAAATGCTTTACTACTAAACCATACTCGGCAGAAAATTTGGTAAAGTCAATAACAATACGGTAGACTTTTCCGTTAATAACGGAAATATTGCCACATAAAATAAATTATATAATTATGAAACGAATAAAACCAAAAATTAAAAAAAAAAAAACAAAATATATATTTTAATAATTGCAGGTAGTGCTCAAAAAAGTGCCAGAGAACCTAAAGAAACAAGAACCGAAACCAGAGCCTAAAGAGCCAGCTAAGAAGATAGTCGAGGAACCGGCAAAACCTTTGAAAAAAGTGGCAGAGGAACCTAAGGAAAGTCTTCCGGCTAAGAGGCCGCCGCTGGCCAAGCAGCCGACCAAGGACGAGACTTCCAAGAAGCCACCAGTTTTGCAAAGGCAGGCTTCTAGAGACGATGCCCCTATCAAGAAATGGAGGGATCCACTTATTGAGAAGGTCAAGGAGGGCATCGACAAGACGATTGCCAACGAGATTCCAAAAGGACACACACTCACCAAGAACGAGAGCCTCAGAAGTAAGTAGTGTTATTTTAAATTCCATTTGTTCAATTTCCCATTTACACAATTTTTTGGGCAACAACGTTACATTGTTTCGCAATTCCCTCGTTGTCACTTGGTACTATTTAAAGCGATATTTTGATTGTTGAAACAGGTTCATTGAGTTTTACCTTTTTGAATTTTCCGCACAGCAACTTAAAATGCAGCACTGCTACCGTCAACTGTCATCTATCAATAGACTACTGTACAAGTTTGGGCAAGCTGCGCCATTCAGTTAGAGTTTGACAGCCATTGAAAGCAGATAACTTAGTGAATTTTAACGAAAATATAAAAAAAAAAAAAACATTTCGTGTGCTGATTAAGCATTATTTTTTTCGTACGAAAATTGACTTTCTTTATAAATAATATATGTCGTGTAAAAAAAGATGGAGTATAGTTTACAGGTTTAGGATTACAGATCGTTGAAAACAATAGTATATCTTCAAGTACGCTCACCATACAAATTGCTTCGTTAACACCATTGGTAAGCTCTGGAATGTTCTTCCGGTATCTATCAGACTCGTCTTATACTTGTTGAACATCCATATACTGTTAAAGTATATCGACCAAGAACTGTCAGTTTACAAAGTTATTTTTTAAATGCCAGATAGGCAATGCTCTTACAGCATCTGTGTATCTTCCTTCATACAATATTAATCTATTCAAATTGAATTAAGTTCGTAAACTGTGTTTATCTGTAGATTCAAAAGTGTCAATCAATCTATTTGATATAAATTTAAATAGCTTTGAACCACTTGCGCCAGCTCAATTGAAATTCTATTCGCATGACACTTCGATATAATAACAATACATCAAATGCGAGACATGCCAGAAACACATCGAGAAATAACAATAAAGAATCACCAATGAGAATGCATCTCTACTGATTCATAAATCTTTTTTCGAAACGATTCTCTAAGCCAAAAATCGAGGCACGGTGATACATGTCGACACGTCATCGGCTCCTGTCAAACCAGACAGGGATGTTCAAGTCATTTGATGATGAAATTTTCACACAATCGTATTTATTAATTATTACATTAATGAATTGATGATATTTAAGCGATATTAAGCGAAGCGGGAGTGACCTGGATGCGGAAGGCGGAGGATCGAAGAGGATGGAGACTCATGCGGGAGGCCTACGTTCAACAGTGGACGGACACAGGCTGATGATGATGATGAAACGATATAACGTGTCAACTCATTCATAAATACGTAAATAGAGGATCGGAGATGTTATTAATTAAATATACATATACTATAGATAAAATTCTTTCTTCAACGCGTCAATCCAAGCACAAAAATAACGGCAGAAGCGGGATGCGAACCGCGGACCTTGGAAACCAATCGGAGATGTGTTGGCAGTAAGTTAATGTTCTAGGTACAGAGCATTCGTGACTGGACTGGCATGCGAAATATGAGGTGCTTAGGTTGTTCAGAACAGGGAAATTCACTGGGTGGGACCTAACATGAAACTAAAGGAAAAAGTATAATAATATATTTGTGAAGTTTGCGTAATTACTATATATCGTATTCTTTACATTTAAATGACTTGGCCTAAGCATTATCGACATAAACAGAACAACAGACCATCAAACAGATTTTTCATATAAATATAATGCAGCAGAATTGAGCATTTTAAGAATAAGGCGCATTCGCGCTAAAATATTGGTATGTACGATGGTTTTATTTTTTGGGGAATGACGAAGTGAGGAAACGGACACGGCAGCTTTCTATTCTATTATCAGTAAAATTACGAATATGGACGTAACAGGGACATATTCTTTGAATTTTTAAGAGAGCATAAACGACAGCTACATTTTCATGCCACTAAGCGATTGGGAACTATATAAACCTGTATATGTGTATAATGTATTTGGCAGCGCTAAGTAAGGTGAAACTGACATGGTATGAGACGAAGACCATGACACGACTGGCAAAACTTTATGGTGTAAGTTTCTAGCACCCATGTGATCCAACTAAGGATCGGAAATTTGATTATGTAAACTATCGGCAAAGTTTTTTTTTTCTTTATTTCAAACGTTCACTATTTATCACTCAAACTGTAGTTACTAAGAGTAACTGGATGAAACATCGCATCCAAAGTGGAATCATCTCAAAGGAACGTTTTATAACATTTCAAAATAAGTAAATTATTCCATCCGTATTTCCAATTTTTAGTTCGATATTTAAAGAAAGCGCGAAATTTTTAAATTCAAAATTTAACCTGTATGCAGTGCAGGTGAACCGCCCGCCGCTTCGCAATATATTCGATAGGTCAGCCATCGGCGATAAAGTATACTTCGGCGGTACCAAAATAAACACTGGACGAAGCAAAAGCTTTCAGTCAGACTCGAACGGAGCTTTGGCGCGTCACAACATCAGCATCGGCGGCTTGTAAATAAAAAACATCTGCTGATCTCCAGCAGCAACACAAGCATCCTCAATAAGCAATCATCACGAAGAGTAAGAAGCAAATCTACGACGCGATCAACAGCGTCAAAAATGGAAGAAGATTCAACAAAGTTGGGCAGAAATTGAATTGGAAATTTTAATTTTCGTTGTGTAACGTTTTGTATGGGAACAAAATCGAATTTTGCAAGAATCAGACTTCAGAAATCAAATGTTTTAATATATCAACTGTGTTCTCGTGATGACGTGAATTAAAAATAATGATAGTACAGCCCATTGTGTGTGGTTTGGATACTTTTTGGCAAACGAAGACGGAGTGAAAAAATTGTGTTGGAAATAAATTTCTCTGTGGCATCAAATGTGAATGGACGTCTCAACTCGTCTAGAATTGGAAGTTGGCAAGTGAATAATACGGCTGCAGTAAATGGGAACGTGCAAATTAATTAGAGTGTTTGACCTAATTAGATCGATTTCTGCGAATTTATTTTTGATACTCAAATACTCACCAATTCAATTTTATTTCTAAATAACCTATAAACTACACATATTTTATTGTTTCATATTCGTAATATTCAATACTTATCAATATTGTCATTTTTACATTCAGCTAACTTCACGGCGAACTGAAAACAGTTGAATTTTATTTGGAACAAAGGAAAAAATTCGAATTTTGATTGATACAATATGGCGCCATTATTTTGACAACCGATAGTTTAAAATGCATTGATTGAGCACAGAAATTATATGACATCATGATTGTGATCAGTAATGGTTGATTACCTCATAATAAAGTGAAATATAACCTAAAACATTGAGTGCTATATTTTAAAGCCAAACGATGGAAGATTTCTATGTTTATGAAGTGTGGTAACCTATTGCGGAAACGAAAGAAATTATTTGCGATACTCTTAATTGACGTTTAATACAAAAGCCTTTCGCTTTTGTACAAGGAAAGTGGTGAAGTTACTGTTTAATTTAATTTAAGACTAAGCTCACAACGTCCAAGATGGGTGAAGAAGAAGAGGAGGAAGTAAACATCTTCAAAGGTTTGTCATTACGATATTTAAAAATCATTAAGGCAACAAAATAATTATCAGAATTAAAATCAATTTCTGGTCGAAATTTATATCAACTTTTCGTCAGAATAAAAAGGTTGGTTAGTTTAGGTTAGGTTGACTTGGGCTTATATAAGTATATATATAACGTGTTAAATAATGCACAAGAATCATTATTTTATATTATAATCTGATCAAAAAAAAAATCGAACGGGAAAAATACGAGCCTTAAGTAATTTAGCTACATCGCTTGTTCCATTCTTGAATGAACCGGACAGGACTTTATCCGCTTCATATTCGCATCACATTGGATGACAATGAAATCTCCTTGATGATGCGCTTATCCAGATTATAATCAATTAGCAAATGATAAGTCCAATAAGAATGCATTGTAGAAAATATGTAAAATCCACACTTTTCCATCCTGTATATAGGTTTTCAGACGGAGACCCGTCACTAGACGCTCCTAAAAGCTACTTTGTTAACAAGTAGCTGATGGCCTTCCTGTGACTCTACAGCGCAAAATACCGTGCGACAACAGACCTCAGTTTAGTAGAGATGAAATTAGTATACTACGTGCGTGCCTTGAGTTGCCTCTTTGGTGATTTCTTGCTATCTCTCGATGTGCGTAGAGTTGTCCATATTGAATCAACTGTGCATGATAGTTTGTATGTGTACGTTTCAAGGCTTGCTAAAGCCGGTGCCGATGCCGCCGCCGCCCCCCATGCCGCCTAAGATGCCGCCCCCACCCGAGTTCAAGAAGGCGCCCCCATCGCAGGACAAGATCAAGCGGATCGAGGCGCTCAAGTCCAGGCCTAGGCGCCGCCCGGACTGGAGCGACATGATGAAGGAAGTCGAGTCCGGAAGGAAGCTCAATCACGTCGTCTGCAATGACAGGTGAGAAATCGACAAATCTTCAAAGGGTTCCAACGATAGAGGCGATTGGAGATGTTTGAATATGAGGGACATAATTAAGAACGTCGAGTCCGCAAAAAAGCTCAAACATGTATGCAACGGCAGGTGAGAACTCGACATCTCTTGAAGAAGTTCCAATGCACTGGTACACTGTACTAGAATGATTGGATATATCACTTAATGTACGATGTTTATTCTTGAAATTATTCTAAGTTTATTTCACAAATAAAATCACGTTTATATGCTATTTATATTTTTAGAATTCGCTTGGAGATCCATTTCGAATGTAAAAATAGATAAATACTTCTTATATTGTTTTAACATAGATCGCACTGAGTACTATTTATTCACTTGCTGGAATACCAGGGTTTTGCCTTCAACGAAAGCTTCGTCAGTTTTCCATGTGTATAAACATACTGATATAGGAAATTAGGAAAGGAAGATGGATGGAGCTTAAGAGAGATAAGCGAGGGGTTTAGAGCTGTGTAATAGTGCTATATTTAAACTAATTTACATTCTCTTATCCGCACTGAGTACTATTTATTAACTTGCTGGAATACCAGGGTTTTGCCTTCAACGAAAGCTTCGTCAGTTTTCCACGTGTATAATAAACATACTGATATATAAAATTAGGCAAGGAAGATGGATGGAGCCTAAGAGATAAAGGAGGGGTTTAGAGCTGTGTAAAAGTGCTATATTTAAACTAATTTACACTCTCTTATCATTCCTGAAATACACACCCCTAACCCCTCTCCTACTGAATTAAAAAGTCTACGAGTAATTCGAAACTGCAGTCTCCTAATAGAGAACTTATCTTACGTGATCCATGTAAAAACAAGGAAAATAAATATTTATAATTTACACTAATTAAATTAAATTTATAGCTTCCACAGGTCTTAACCTTTTCCTTCTCTCCCTTCAGGTCCTTCAGCTTCATCCATCATTATGTTTATACACGTAGAGAACTGACGGAGCATTCAATAAAGCTGAAACTGCAGTATTCCAGCAAATGAATAAACAGTGCTCAACGTGATCTATGTTGAAAAAATATATTTATCTATTTCATATGCCAAATGGCTAAATATATAGATAACACTATCATGTTTGATTGAATGCTTCCAGGTCGAGTCCCATCATCACCAAAGAGAAGATGGTGAAAGCAAAGGGCCAGTACGTGTACGAGTCGGAGAAGGGTAACATGCACAACCAGCTCCTGAAGCAGATCGGTTTTGGCGTGAAGCTGAAGACCGTGAAAACCAACGACAGGAGCAAACCCAACCTGGACGGTCTGAGGAAGTTCAGGAGGCAGCTGACCATCGAGGAGCAGATCATCAAGTCCCAGTCGCAGGCCAATCTGGCCGAGGTCAAAGAAGTAGGTTCCACAGGTGTTTTATCCGCTGCACAGGTGACACACAAACATACATTATCTTCTCCCGACGCTTTATTTCATATAAGATACACCACATTCTTAACGTTGGATACATCACAATTAGGAGTTGCAATACACAAAACTAAAAATAAACTTTTTGATCTAATTTTTTCTTGGTAATCAGATTTTAACGTGCGGGTTTTAGCTATAGTCACCCAACCGCTTAGAACCCCCATTTACATATCGTAGTTCCTGATAATATGTGATAAGTGACAGGTATGTCTTCTTGAAGTCACAATTGCTGATATCCGTTAATAAGCTGTACCTTAATTTCTTTATTAATGCTTATTCCGTTCAGTTGGTGTTGTAATATGACAGACCACCAATTTTTTATCTGTTGATATGGACCCCTTACAGCTTTTCATTGATCCCTGTGGGGTCGATATAGACCACTTTGGGAATCACTGTCTAGGATTATTCGACATTTAATGAATAATATTGTAAAATTACTGCACCATATGTTTTAAAATTACTTAATAAATTGACATCTCCATACTTGGAAGTAATTTTTCCTAAAATTGTCATTATCGTTCCACTACTGGATGTATAACTTTCCTCCTCAAAGCTATTAAAATACTCTGGAAGAAACATTTGATCGCATTCTAGAATCCTTGTATCGTTGATTTTATGTGCAACTACACGCGATCAAATTTAATCCTTACTAATTGTATTTGCCGGAAAAATTGTAGAGTTAAGAAATCTATGATCAAGAATCAAACACAAATTTCGAATTAGTAAAGTTTTCTTTTCAAAGTTTCTTGCAATTAGCAGTTTTTCTTTAAAATCTGACGGCATTAACAAATTTTATAGATAGAAAAAAATGGTGAAGCAGATACTTCTACATAATTTGTCAAAAATCGTATTGCAATCTCTAAGCACAAACTGATCACTCATTGTTGGAAAATAACACTAATTTATCTCCCACAACATGTAACAGTAACAAAAATGGCTAAATTTTACATATGCTGGACGAAGGTCGACTTGTATAATGAAATGTACAAATTCTCCATTTCCAGGCTCCTCCGGAAGAAGAGGAAGTTGACGAGATGGACGACATCGACAAGGTCAGAGATGACCTGCAGTCCACTAAGCAGTTGTTAGCTTTGGAATTGAGGTAAATGTGTTGTTGAATTCACCTTTATCGATTGATTAAGAAGCATAATTTAGCTGGTGGAAACATTGGAAATATCAATTTTCTTTTCTAAGCACTCAACTAACCAACTGACATCTAAATTACTATACTCAAGAATATTTAACATGATCCCTAATCAATTAAACTAAATCAATTATATTTATGTACTAGAATCTTGGCTTATATAAAAGTTTACTTTTTTATTCATTTTAATTTAAAAGTTAACAAATAAAAAATATCACATTTATTTTTAAGTGATTACATGTTTCGGACTCTCTAGAGTCTATCTTCAATAATCCTTTTATTAAGTCCTAATTATTGAAAATGGACTCCAGGGAGTCCGAAACATGTAATCATTTAAAAATAAATGTTATACCAAAACATAATCATATATGTTACAATAAAATATAAAATTATAATTATGCAGTTGCACCAAGTATTGTCAGTTTATAACCTTAAAGTTATTACATCAAAGTTACAAACAATTAAAGTAGGTAACAAGTTATTAGTTGTTTGGGGCAAACATGTCGAGCAATAAAAATTTTTTTTTTT
This sequence comes from Glossosoma conforme, assembly GCA_022606575.1. Lineage (NCBI taxonomy): Eukaryota > Metazoa > Arthropoda > Insecta > Trichoptera > Glossosomatidae > Glossosoma > Glossosoma conforme. Next base: position 1,701,998 of record JAGTXR010000020.1, on the reverse strand, counting down.
TTTTAGAATTATACTCAGACAATATGCTTTATTTTCTCCAGTATAGTTCATAAATTAATTAATTGTAAATAGAATCTTCTACATCAGTGGTCTTCAAACACAACAAAATTGTGAGATACTTTTAGATTTTAAATTTTTTGGTGAGTTATCTAAAATATATAGACATTGAAATGACAATAAAACATAAATGTGTGCCTTTAATTATTTGTGACAAAAAAGAATAAATGAAAAATTTCTTGAAATAGAACGAAAATAATTAGTGAATAGTTACGCGAACTACTAAAAATGTCACCACCAGCAACCGGTAGCTTGTGAGCCACCGTTTGTCGCTCACTGTACTATATTATGTGAGATAATTTTATTCTTAATAAAAGTATCTATCCATCATCCATGGGTGCGAAAGGCGGAGGATCAAAGAGGAGCGGGAGGCCTACGGACACAGGCTCATGATGAATGAAAGTACATGTCACAAAGCAATGAGCAGGGATAGTATGATACGTTCACAAAGCAGTCAAAGATGACTGAAGGGATAAGCAGCTCTTTTATATGTTTTGATAACCATTTTTAACTTGATTTACAGGAACAAAGAAGCACAACAGCGAGAGAACAAGCGTCTCCAGGGCAGGATAACCAACTTGGAGGCCGAGCTCAAGAGCGAGCGAGCTCACGTGAAGCAGGAACAGGCTAAGACGGTCATCTCGGTGGTGGACGCCTACGACGAGACACTCGTGTCCAGCCTCAAGAGGGAGGTGACCGAGACAAAGAGGGTCGCCGACGACCTGCAGAAGAAGTACCATCGCGCCGCTGAAGAGCTCGACGAGGTGCAGAGCGACTTTGATGAGATGAAGAGAAAGAACGCAGAGCTTGAAAAGATGCTGGAGAAAGCGCTCAAGGTAACGAAACTCATAAATTAAAACATCCAATAATTGTAGATGGTAGATGGCGATGTCTTAAGTGCGTGTGGGACAATGTGATGCTGATACGAAGAAGAGTTATTAGGGTAAGTCATCGAGGTGATGCAACAGTTTAGATTTGGCATAACTTTTTCAAGTTAAACAGTCACGATCTTGACTATGTTTAGTATCTTCGATGGCTTTTTCATGATTTTGATGAGGTGCAGAACAGATTTAAAAATATAAAGAAGATTAAAGCAGAGCTAGAGAATGTGCTAAAAGAAGCGCTCAAGATAATATTCCAAATTCAATTTTTTCCTCCACGCAGAAAATTATACATGGTACACAACAATTATGGGCATTAAGGATGTCTAGAAATAGTCTGAAACAGAAATGTCGATACAAATAAATAACTAAAGATTCATTATTTATTTGGAACAACTACTTTCTCTGGTCTTGATTGTGTTGGCATCGGTGGTCGCTTCTTGCTCTTAACAAGGGGAAAAAGACATTGAAAAATAAAATGAAAAAAAGAAAGCCAAACTAGTGAAAGTCATGGATAAAGCTCTCTGTGCTATATAACGCGCTTCCAATTTGGAAATGCTTCTTTCACTGATAATATAGATTTTAGACAAACACAATGCGGTTTAGAACGAGATAATTTGGTTTAAGAAAGGTTTTTTATCCGTGCTTTAGCTAAACATGCCAATGACCGAAACCGGCTGGTAAGCTTTTTTTATATTTCATTTTTTACTAATTTTTATAATGATGTGGTGGCCTAACAAAGGCTTGTATTTATTTTACTGTAAAAAGACTTATAAATTAAATGATATTGCTTATTTTGACAATATTTGAATCAATTAATAACTCAAATAATCGAAATCCTTCCTAAGTAATAATGTAACAGATAGGTTCATAAACAGTGAAAAACAAAGACTAATAAAAGTAAATTTTAAAAGGGCATTGGCTAAAGATGACTATGATATTGCTTCAAATGCTAATAAATAATGCTGTTTTAATATTAAAAAGCTTAATATTTGTACAAAATATGTTTGCAAAACTCTAACGCTTTGCGCTTAATCTAACACTAACAAAATTCCAGGGCACTCTTGGCGACGACTACGAAGACGACCAGCCCGTGTCATACTTCAACCTCAGACAGAAAGAGATGGGAAGGCAATACGAGAGTCAGGTCAGACGGAAGGCGGCTGTATCATCTGGCATCTTCACCATCACAGCACGAGACATTCCATGGAGACCAAACATTGTTTCTGTCCAATAAGTAATAGCATCTGTAAACCTTACGGTGGATTTACATCACTCTCTATTGTGATTATTTGTTTCTTCAATTCTATATTTAAATAGACAAATATCAGATAGTAATATCACGATAGAAGTGTAAAGAAACTGCTCGATGTAAAGCCACCATTAACCCTTTCATTATGGCTCGGCTTGAATACAAATTATACTGTCAATTATAAAACTAGTGTTTGAAGCATAAATGTACTTGTCTGGTCTATTTTCATATATCACATTGGTTCTTGTATCCTTTAGCTATCAGATGATGCATAAAAAACTATTCTAAAAAAGTAGCAAAACTATATATCACGTCAACCGATGTCAACGGTCAGGGAATCTTATGACGGCATATGCCGACAACCGATGCGAAAGAGATATTGTAATTAGGATATTGTACTGCATTAAGATACTTTTTAAAATCCTCAAACTTGCATTTGAAATTTTGGAACAAAGGCGAATCTAAAAAGAATATCGGTTAAACTATGAATTTCTAAAACATTACCAATGTTTAAAAATTTACCATCAAAACAATTCAAATTTATTTTTACTGCAGAATGTTTTAATACTGATTTTTTTGTGAAATCAATTGTTTATAAAGATGTTTAGTAAATAATTAATATACATTTTAGTTTAATTTTCGCTAGCTTAAAAATATGAAATGAAAGACGGCCATGTCCGATTTTAAAATTAAAAATCCTGTATTATAAAGGAGTCTTAAGCCATTTGTAATAATCATTTCACCAAACAAACAAAAAAATCAGTCACGATTAAATGCATAGATTTTATTTGAATTTTATTATTCCATTTGTAAATTAATTCGATCATATTATCTTTTTAGTTAAAATGATACCAAAAAAATGCATTCCTGTCAAAAAAACTTTGAGCCTCGACATATTCAATTGTTCCGTTTCTACATTTTACCAACTTAACGGCGAGATTAGAACCCAATAATGAATTTAAATCATTTCCTTTTGACATGTGTATATAAATCATTAAATCATCTTACATGAATTTGCAAAACCATCACGAATCATAAAGTGACTTGTAAAATTTTCATGACTAGACTTTATATATATGATGTCTGATCAAAAACGGATAGTTTTTTTAAGGAACTTATTTTTCACTATCTTGTTGTTGGTCTATCAGGGTCTGCCACTTTCAAACCAGAGTTCTAGAAGACCCAGCCGCGCCGTGAAACAGCAATCCATACAGCAGTCCAGCTCGGAAGAAGAAGATGAAGAATCCAGTGGAGAAGAAGGGGTAAGAAGAAAGAATAATAAAATATTCGTCAATAGCGATAACCAAAATCAAAATTTCCAAAAAAAAATGCTTTTGTTAAATGACAAAATACATCTGTAGAATTTCAAATTATCAATCGGAGATTTTAGTGCATGAAAAGATACCGGATTCGAATCCTGGTTAAGAAATCAAATCAAAGATCAAGTATTCGTCAATCTACTAAATATTGTAATTATTATATCAGTATTTGTATAGCGCTTTTTTTATGACCGAATGGTCATTCCAAAAGTGTTTCTTTGCCTCTCTGAGTAAAAAGGTGGGTCTTGAGTCTGCTTCTGAAGGATGCCTCCACTTTAAGTTCTCTTATGCATTCCTGCAGCGAGCTCCAGGCCATTGGTGCCGCGTAGCTGAAAGCACGATTGCCAAAGACCGTGCTAGGACTACCTCCCGTCAGCTGAAGGGAGCTTCTATTATATATAGTACTATATAGTACTAGATACAATTAAAATTTAGTTACCTATGATACATTATAAATAAACCTGTGTTGCAAAATAAATAATAGATATATGATTTTCATTGGTTAATTAATAATATTAAACTTAAATCAAGTATCAAAGAGGAGTTTTTGATAAGTTTAATAAGTGATGAACAATTTATTTCTCGCTTTCAGGAGGATGAAGAGGCAAAGGTCGCCAGGAGGGGGGCGAGGGAGCTCAAGATGCTGTGCAACAAGATCAAGAACACCAAGGACAAGAAGGACAACGCACGCCGCGAGAGGGTTGGCCTCAAGGTTGCGCTCAAGAACCAGCAAAAGGCGCTCAAGTAAGTGTTTCTGTCCTTGTATAATTAATCAGAAGAGTGACACGGGATATAAAAATGCTGGGCCACAAGATACTACACTAAAATATTAAGAATGAGAAGAACAGCACACATGGGGAGTTAAGATTTTAACCTGTTCGCATCGGTACACGATATATGGCGTGTAAGATTCCCCTACCGTTGACATTGGTAGCCGTGATATATCATTTTGCTACTTTCTTAGAATACTTTTTTATGCATCATCTGATAGCTAAAGGATACAACAACCAATGTGATATATGAAAATATACCTGATAAGTACATTTATGCTTCAAATACTAGTTTTATAATTGACAGTACAATTTGTATTCCACCGAGCCGTAATGAAAGGGTTAAATAATGATTAAATAATCAATTGCTTGGTTAGGCACCATATAATCCTAAAACCACATCATATGTTATCATGAATAATTTTAATTTGTTTCACAGGGAAGAGAAGAAGAAATACAAGGTACTGAAGAAGGAGGTGGACAAGATGGCGAACATGATGAAGGAGACGGACGAGGACGACGAAGACGAGGACGAGGAGGACGAGGATGACGAGGACAAGGATAAGGAGGCTGAGGAGGCCAGCGAGGAGGAGACGGAGTCAGAGTCAGAAGAAGAGACAGAGGAAGAGACTGAGAGTGAGAGTGAAGAAGAGGTAAGTTAAATAAGAAGAAAGTTTAGTAATAGTTTATAGTGTGGAAATAGACAAAAGATGTAATGATAATAAGAACAAAGATGTGCACGGAGAGACGGGAGAAAATATTAAGAGTAGAAAAATATAGTGCGGATAGAACGAGGGTAGAAAATAATGTATAGAAAGAAGGTGACTTTTGGATTGACAGTTTGGTCATAAAGAAATGTTATATAAATCAAATTTTCAAATTCAAATTCAAATTTTTCCATGTATAAGATGTTGATAATATTTTGTTTCTGTGTTCCAGGACGCGCCTCTTGAGAAGAAGAAGGAGAACCTGACGGGTCGCGTGAAGAAGCATGAGACGTCTTTGTCGGCTCTCAAGAAAGGCAACTATCTCATCATTGCCAACATCGACAGGCTCAAGGATGACGTCTCCAACCAGAAGGAGATGTCTGTTAGTTTGCAGGAGGACCTTGACTCTGTCCTGGCTGCATTTGAGTAGGACTCATAACCACCACATAAACAAGGCCAGAATCTGCCCGAGAACTTGATTCAAGAGATAGGCAAGAAGTAGCAAGCACCACTGATAGCTTCAATGAAGTAAATAATGTCAATAAAAAAGGATAACTACTTACTATGGTATACAGTATGTGGACTGACATGGAATGATGTAATTAAAAGAGTAAAATGATCGTAACTTTGTGGTCGCCATGTGTTCTAACGAGATCCAGTATATGGTAAACTAAAAATATAATGAGCTCTTATATTAAAACTCTGCTTTCAGTTTAGAAAATGCTCTTATTGTCATGTCTAAGATTTGGTCTAAATTATGTATTCAACGAATTTTATATTCCTTATACATAAAACAATGTGATTTGATAAATCAATTTTTGCTCCTTATTTTGGGAGAAATCGCTCTAGAATAATTTATTTTGCTTTTAAAATATTTATGTATTTTGGCATTGTAAACAAGCAATAAAAAATTATATATTGATTAGAAATTTTGCTCCTTTGCATCCGCCACGTACTGGAGGATAGTTGCAAGCAATATTTCCAGCAAGATGCAATTTTTACTGCTCCTTACAACCTCCTATAGTGAGGCTACATATATTAAATAGTTATAAATACCATATTGCATACCGTATTTACAAATTGCATTAACATGTATATTTATTTTCATCTCACAAATAGCATAATAAGACTAATATACAATTTCAAAAGCTTTTTACAACATTATTCGTAGCCTAATATCCAAAAATAATTATTGATCACACTTAGGTAGATATATTTTTTATTTATCACATTGCAAGATGACTTGCAATAAATTTTTACTATCGCTGTTATCGGCTTTTAAGGTTAAGTTAATTAAAGACTATTGTGTTTACAAGAAGTGTTTGAATGAAAATAAATCATCTGTATTACAAACATTAACCTAGAAGTGAGAAATGTACTTTAGAAATATTTTGCATTATAATTTTTGTAACACATTTCTTTTTCACAAAAATATTCATTTTATACTACAAGCTTTTAAATTTGAGATTCAGATGTTATTTAAAAAAAAACAAAGTAAGTACATATATAATCAAACATTTAATTATACAAAAAAAATGCAGACCGTTCTGTAAACTATAAAATTACTTTTTTATTATCTTTTGTTTTTTTTAGCGAATGGAGTCCTCATTTTTTGTTTATATCATATTAAAAATAAAACATAAAAATATACAAGTGAGTTATCAATTTAATTTAATTAATTTAGGTACGAAAGTGGTGAGAGATTGTACAAAATATCAATTATTTTTTATTGATAATCTATAGCAAATAATGTGAATAACAGCAAAACATTGATATTTAATTTTTTATTGATTATTGTTATAACTATTGTTAAAATAAAAATCATGTATAAATAATTTTAAGGCTTCATTAAAAAAAAAATACAACGAAATGTGTGTTTTTCAATTATAAAAACTGCTCATCAACTATCAAGAATGCTAATCCTAAATGTATACAGTTAACCAAGATAAAAAGCATAACCTAAAAACTAATATATTCTCAATATATGCATTTAACAATAATAATGCGATTAATTAATTGTTATGTTTGAGGGCATATTGAGATATGTTAGCAATTTGATTTGATTAACAATGCAACGTAAAAGTTTAATTTATTTCCGAAACATCAAATACACTTTCAAATAAATATTGACAGTTGCAAAATATATCTTGACAGTTGGCAATAATAAAATGAGGAAGCGACACGGTATTATTGAAAAATAGTTGACTTACCTGTAAAAATATTAACAGCGTGGTGTCTCGTCTTTGTTGTTGCACATTTTACTACACAAATAACACAATGAAAGACATTGAAAGTTTAAAAACATAAGCAGTCAAAATAATCAAAACAAACATAGACGTTAACACAAGCTAGTGTTTCACCTAGTGAGTGAAATGGGAAATAGTAGAGATGATAGGTATGTATATTAAATTTCTAATATTGCAATATGGTTTTATTCTTGAAAATAAATAAAAGACATACAAAAAATGGTACGCATAATCAAACAATATTTTTCAAAATATATTTGAGGTTTATATTTTATCAAATGAAATATTTTTTTAATTTGGTATTAGTAGGGTTTTTTGTACAAAGTGTATTTTTTTTTATGTAGGTGCATAAATTTATTAATAATATACAGTTGAAGTATTCAATAAAATTTAATTTTTTAAATGAGAAATTCTAGTAATATGGAATTATTGTAATTTTTATATAATTTTAATTTTAAGTGAAATTCAATTATCTAGTAAAAAAATATTTCCTAATTTAGTCGCGGCAAGCAGCACTAGACGAAATTTGCTTTACAGTCGTGTATATTGGTCCTTCTCTCACCCTGCCGCACAAATGGCAATCGCTATTACTCGCAGTGTCGGTGCGGCAACGTTTCGCAATGGACGTATTAATTGTTGCTTTCGCCAAATCCTAGTATGGTCTGTCATTTCAAGAAGTTTTCAAGAGCTTTTTCTGATTTTTTATGGATTTTATTTGTAGCATTTGATGTACATTATACGATTTCAGGATTTTTATGTTTTATATTTACTGCAATGGTACGGGATTTGTTAAAATATAATTTCCATATAAATTAAATGACACATTATAATAATTTTGCTTCGCATCACTAGTCTAAGTAAATAAATGTGTTGTAGCATTTTATTGTGTATTATATTTTAAATTTGAAATAAAACGGAAGTAACTGTATATTTTGATTAGCCATAAATTTTAAACTATATATATGAATTTTTTAATTTTTATTAGAATATTATTTTATTATTTCAATATTCTAATCTACTTTTATAGATCATTGACTATATTACAATATTATTATTAATTAAATATACATATACTATACATAAAATTCTTTTTTCAACACGTCAATCCAAGCACAAAAATAACGGCAGAAGCGGGAGGCGAACCGCGGACCTTGGAAACCAACTATACCCAGGTATTCATACCGCTCGGCAAACTGCGCCATTGCTATGCCTAGACTGACTCGCGTTGAAACTAGTATTTATATTTCTTAAATATACATATACTACACATAAAATTCTTTTTTCAACGCGTCAATCCAAGCACAAAAATAACGGCAGAAGCGGGATGCTAACCGCGGACCTTGGAAACCAACCATGCCCAGGCATTCATACCGCTCGGCGAATCGCGCCATTGCTATGCCCAGACTGACTTGCGGTGAAACTAGTATTTATATCATTGTTAGCATCATACGACAGATGTCGCCATAGTATATATTCAAAGTATGTATATTTTTATTATTATTCTATCAGTCTTTATTTATTCACAAGCTTAATATTATTACTTTCCGCATTATTACAATGATCTATAAAAGTAGATTAGAATATTGAAATAATAAAATAATATTCTAATAAAAATTAAAAAAATAATAATTAATAATGTCTCCTTGAGACAATATCAAGAAGGTAAAATTATCCATCAGTAACACAGGTAAATGATTGGTTATAAAGTCCGAGTCGGAACTATAAGTAGTCGTTTCACATCCATTCAGTCTATAGTTTGGTTCGAGACCCGAGTGGTACTTACTAAAATAAATAGACTGCCGGAAAGTAATAATATTAAGCTTGTGAATAAATAAAGACTGATAGAATAATAATAAAAATATACATACTTTGAATATATACTATGGCGACATCTGTCGTATGATGCTAACAATGATATAAATACTAGTTTCACCGCAAGTCAGTCTGGGCATAGCAATGGCGCGATTCGCCGAGCGGTATGAATGCCTGGGCATGGTTGGTTTCCAAGGTCCGCGGTTCGCATCCCGCTTCTGCCGTTATTTTTGTGCTTGGATTGACGCGTTGAAAAAAGAATTTTATGTGTAGTATATGTATATTTAAGTAATAATAATATTGTAATATAGTCAATGATCTATAAAAGTAGATTAGAATATTGAAATAATAAAATAATATTCTAATAAAAATTAAAAAAAAAATTAATTAGTATTTATATCATTGTTGTTGAGTGTATTGAGTGGTACTTACTAAAATAAATAGACTGTCGGAAAGTAATAATATTAAGCTTGTGAATAAATGAAGACTGATTGAATAATAATAAAAATATACATACTTTGAATATATACTATAGTAACAATGATATAAATACTAGTTTCACCGCAAGTCAGTCTGGGCATAGCAATGGCGCGATTCGCCGAGCGGTATGAATGCCTGGGCATGGTTGGTTTCCAAGGTCCGCGGTTCGCATCCCGCTTCTGCCGTTATTTTTGTGCTTGGATTGACGCGTTGAAAAAAGAATTTTATGTATAGTATATGTATATTTAATTAATTTAAACATTATATTACTTTTGTGTATGGCAATACCAAGGAAACATTCGAAGATTTGAAGTTAGAACGGTCAGTTGGTGTTTATGGCGCTTGAAATTTTTTGACACTTGTTTACCAATCATAATGTCATTTTAGAAATCGCTCACGTATTATAAACGAGGATATCTAAATAATAAACTATGGCATCTATCTGCAACAGCAGTTCCATGAGCTTCCAGGAGCCGGAGATTGTGCCGAGAAATGTACCCGAGATATTCCAGATATTTCACAATGTGCAATTCAATACAATCCAGCACAAGAAGTACATCAAGGAAATGAAAAAAGTCTTTCGGAAAGTAAGTTGATTTGTTTTAAAATACTTTAGAGGCTGTCGCAAGTTATAATAATTCGTTACTGTCATTTTTTGCAAGCATTGATTTCATGTTGAACTGACTATGAATTAAGCGAAAATAGTATTGATGACTAAGTTTATCATATACTTCTGCTTGAATAAGATTGTCCCTATTTGTTTTTTTGGTCTCGGTTGTTCTTTAAGACATCGCGAACATTATTTTGGAGCTCAAACAATTGAAATGCAATCTTCATAAAAATATGGATTTCACGATATAATTTGCGTGAGAATAGGTGTCTGCGTAGATTATTAGGAGAATGGTTGTTTGACCTCATGAGAGAATATAAGCACCAATATTTTTTTCTTATTTAATTATGTATATATGTGAACAAGACACCCTCCTTCCTATATCTCTGTCTAAGGATGAACATGAACCTGGCTGTATATAAAATGTACTCGATGGAGATCTGGGAGGCAGAGCTGACATTGGGTGAGTTGAAGACCATGCCGGGTGACTAAACTTTTTTGCAGTGATTTGTGACAAGGATGCTCCAGCGTGGGAGCGAATATGACATTATAATATTGAATATTATAAGATTATTGTTAACCTTGCGACTGCAGCACCTTTTTGGTGGATTGTTAATATTTTTTTAGACAATTAATATATATTGTAATATATTTTCCAGTAAACAAATATATCAGTTGTTACATATAGGTTTCGACTGAAATCCGGTAGTCCTGTTCTGAAGGTAATCGAGAACCATGTTTATTTCCTTGTAGACCTTTGAGTGTAGAGATTTCTTGGGACATGGCATGGACAATGGTAGTTTATAGAACTATGTCGTGATAATTCATTGTCTCCATATGCTCCAAATATGAAATGGATAGGGGATGAATATATTTCGGGTGGCCCCCATACCTGAAAAGGCTAGGGAAAACCGCCTAAGATGGTATGGGCATGTGACACGGTGAGATGAGGACCAAATGGTGAAGAAAGCCCTCAACATACCCACGCTGAGAAGAAGACCTGGAAAACCACAGGCAACCTAGACTGCAACTGTAGACAAGGATCTGAAAACTCTGGGCTTGACCGAGAATGCAGCGCAGGACATGCAGACATGGCGAATGTGCGCAAGGAGAGCCGACCCCAGAAAACAGTTGGAAACAGTGAGGCTAAAAAAGAATATGGGACGATTATATTATGATAACATATATATTTTCATTAGAAGTTTTCACTTGTTATAAGTCGTATTCAGATTTCTTTATAATATTTAAATTAATTATATTATTCACAAAAATTATTTTTACCGATAATGTGTTTAATGAGTGTGACCTCTGAGTCTCGACCAAATTTCAAAATGTATAGAAAAAAATGATTCTTTTAAGTTAATTAATGAAGAAATAAATTTCATATAAGATGGTATTTGTTTTGAAATTGTCTGTGCACAATAATTTTTTTTTGATATTTTTAATTTTAATAATTAAAATTTTATTAAAAATATGATGTTTGTCTTATTTCAGATCGATACAGATGCCTTTCGAGAGAGCTTCACGAATGCCCTGCACTACCTGTTCATATTTGGCGAGGCGAATGGCAATGTGGACCGGGCCATGCAGTTTGTGGCCAGCTTTTGCTCTGCCCTCAACGATGAAGGCGAATTCCTTCACTACATCTTCGGTGTCATCTTCGATGTAAGAATACCTAACAAGTCTTATACCTAAAAGCTTCAACACTAGCAACACAGATTCATAAATAAAAATAAAGAGCATAGACAAAATCATCCCTGGAACACAAACTGACCTAAAGCTAGTACAAATTGATCAAACTAATCTGATATTTAACCATTGACAAAAATGTCTATATATGTTCTTAACGTGGGTGATGACGCCTCTTTTAAGACTTTCAGGGGAGAAGACTCGGAGAAAAATAGGGGTCTTTGAAATCGCCCGGTGAGGGTGTGGGTAGGTAAAAAAATATATGCAGGTGATAAGAAAAAAAATTTGCTCTCGACGTGGGTGGTGGGTAAAAATATGATTGAGAACCTATGATTTATTATGTATTTAGAAGTAATCTACTTCTTCTTTACCCTAGCCATTTCCCATCATCTGGGGTCGGCTCTCCTTGTACACGTTCGCCATGTCTGTCCTGCGTTGCATTCTCGGTCAAACCCAGGGTTTTCAGATCCTTGAAGTAATCTACTACACTACTTTATTTTCTACTCTATTTAAAAGGTTGTGTATATTTATTTATCTGGTGTGTTTGAATATATAACAATTTATATGTATAAATGGTAGGTATACCTGTGTATAGTAAAATATTATTTTCACTAAAATCTTTAACTGTATTCTTTTATATTTGTTTCAACAAATAAAATAAAATTAAAATATACCTTATTTTTTTGATAAGTGCCCATTGAAAATCATAAAATAAAATGAAATATAAATGTTTTATATTTTTAGTGTAATTTTATGGTTTTTCTAATCCCAAATGAATCGTTTGAGTTAAGTAAGGTTAGGTTGGGCTTAATGAACCCAGCACGATAAATGGTTTTTCCAAAATATTTGTTAACCTTTAAAAAATCATGTCATCAATACTACTGTCAACACACAACTGTGATAGAGAAACTGAAAAATATACTTCCTATTAATGAAATAATAATTTTTAACAACATGAAATGATTCTTAAGACTGCTTTCCAAGCCATTGAATAGTTTTGGTTGTATAAAGCATGTATTTATTTAATAAAACATATTAAATCATTATACTCTACAATAAATTGCATTATACTCTACAATAAATTGCATTATACTCTACAATAAATTGTTCAAAAAATATATTTACGACACTGTTGTTATTCACCAGATGCGGTGATGAACAGTCACAAAACATGTGGGAAAAATGCGTGAACTACTTATAGCAGCCAGGAAGACCACACAAAAGCTGGCGTGGCAGCTGTACATCCATGTCTAGTATTAACGCCTTCCAAATGTTGTTTGGTCTGCCGCGATACTGCAGTGCCTCAGGCATGTTGACGGAGGCGCGAGTGGATGGCTTCCATGCCATAATAAGGAAGCGTTGCGTTTCTCTGAGGGCGCTCGTTTGCGGCAGTCCCAACGCAATGGACTCCCAGTTGGAGGGGCACTGGATGCGCCTTCACGTGGCCCCGCAGCGGGGATCCAGTGCTCCACTCACTGAGTAGTAGTTGTTAAAATTGTCAAATTTTTTATATTACCTTGTATTGTCTTTTTATATATATGAAATTGTAATTTTTATGGCTCTGATGGCTGAATAAATAAAATGATTATATATTAACACAAATATATGTCCGAGAAAATATTTAGCCGTTTATCATTATCATCATTTAAACATCATTGTTTTCAATTTCAGTGTTTGTCGGTGTCTGGTCAAGGCGTGCGCGGGCGAGCTTGTCAACAGATGGGGCTGATCCTCAGCTCTCTTGGAGAAGAAGCTTCGCTGGATGATGATCTCTTCGAAAAGATTCTCAAAACCCAATTACAGAGACTCCAGGTAATACCTTTCTTCCACATCTGCTCCCTACTTTAACAAATTGTCACCATCTTTCAGGCCGATCATCTCATCGCCTGTCATCTCTGCATCAAGAAACTCCACTGAGTACATTCTATGTGTACTTTCAGAATAACCAGAACCTGGAGGTTGAAGAAATGACAGCCGTAGTTGCATTTTAAATGTCATCTTTACACCTTCCGATCTTCCTGTTTTTCGACATATTCCTTTCTTCATATACATATTTTTTGTGTATGTGATAAGTGATAAGAATAACATTGATGTATCATAATATATCTTGATGTCTTTTTTATATTCTATTGTTTTTTTAAAAATCATATTTTTTTTAGTAACCTATTTTTTTCTTTTATAAAAAAATGCTGTATTTCAATCTTAATCTTACAATCACATTTTTTTTTATGTAAACAAAAAAGAGAATACCGTCAGATGGTGATAGTAATTTTGAAGTCTCATCTGTTGATTTCTAAGACGCTTACCATGGTGCATATGGCTAAGCGCTGCATGTGGAGTGTTAATCTGCTAACGTCATAAACTACGGCTCGAGGTTCATGCATCATCTTTATTATTACAGGAATTTACTATGAATAGGTGGCCTTCACGGGACGACTTTCGTCTACCACAAATTTTAATTAAAAGGCTTTGACTGGCATTTTACGGGTGAGGGATCAAATTCATACCAACCGGGGTATTTTATAGCTCAGAAATCGTTTTTTTTTTTTTTTAATTTCTGCCGGGGATTGAACCCACGATCTTTAGCTTGCAAAGTAAACACTTTGACCATTGAGCTATAGCCACCGGCATAATGTAACAATGAATGTAGTCATAACCAATTGAGTGATCAAAATATATCGAGGCATTTATTTTTTCAATGTTTTAAAAATCGTGACATTCCAGGATGTGCGTGGAGCTGTCAGATGCCGAGCTGTGCTGGCGCTGCAGCGTCTTCAGATCCCCTCTGATGAGAACGATCAGGTCACTAGAGCTTACATCTTCCACATGAGCTGCGATCCCAGCGCCGCTGTCAGAAGGTAAACACATTGTAAACGCGATTCTCATTAGATCACCGAAGTAAAGCAACACTGGACACGAGCCAAAACATGGATGGGTTGGGTCTGTTGCTAATCACGAGATCGGTTGAAATTCTTATTAGAATCACATGGTCCAGACTGCAGAAGCGTCGGGCTAATCTAAACACCTTTCTTTTAATTTCCTACTAACAAATCACACAAAATACTCCTCGGATACTACTACTCAAAATATGTTTTGGACAGCTACCGTCTCTTCAAGCCCCCGGGCTTCTGTATTGGAGGTATTCGGGAACCATATATTTTTCCAGGTGGATCTCAGGTGAAGAGATGCATAGGGATGAAGCAAGTTCAATAGCAACTGACAGCGTGTAGTGGAAATTTATGGTAACCATATGTTCCAAATGTTTTCATTTGGATTTCTTTTATTTTCTTTTTTATGTCTGTTTCTATTCTATATTATATTACCTGTTATTTTATATTTATATTGTTATGATTTATCTGTTATGTCACCTCTCTATATAATATTCTAATGTTTGTACTCTACTCTGTAAGCTTAGAACAGATGTGCTGTCAAGTAAATAAAAAAATATGGGAAAGAAAAAATGCTTCCTTGCTTAGACTCTACAGCTTCTGATGGACATAAAATACTGATAATTTCCTAATTTCAATGCATACCAACTGTTAATAATGAAATACTGTTTCAGGGCCATCGTGTTGGGTCTCGCTAAGAGCAGCAGGAACCTGCTTTACATCCTGGAGCGGTTGCGAGGCGTGGACGAGTCAGTGCGTAAGGCTGCCTTCCTCTACGTGTCTTCCATCAACGTGACGCAGCTCAAAGTTCGGCAGAGAGTGCACGTTCTCAAGGTAATAATGAATATTCCATATCAGTTTGTTCGGTCAAATCTATATTGCCAATATACATTTGTCTACCCATCCTATGTCGGCTTTGCCATTCGAAGCTTCGTCGATTAAGGAAAAGAAGCTGTAATTTATGCTCTCCTGCAGAACATTTCCCATCCAAGTCTACCTTGACTCTAAGATGAACGTTTCTTGTGTCCTCTTCATTCCTTACAACATCAAAGTATTACGCCACTAATATTCATAATAGTAAGTTAATTTTAATTATTAATTAATACATGGCTATTCCTTGATAGTGATTCAGCTTGATATAGATCCTTTAGGCTGATGCCGTAAAGTCTCGAAAAACGATCTCTTGTCTCTTATTTTTGTTCGCTCGCCTGACATGCACATCTAATGTTAGTTTTAATTGTATAATGTTAAACGGTGTTTGCATAGGCCAAAATATTTGTTATGACTGGGTCCATTTCCTGTTGGTACCACTGTCATCTTGAATTCGCTTCTGCAGCGACAGTTGGCAGCGCCGAGATGTCAGATCGCGCCGTGAGTGACAGTTCGAGCTAGCTCGCGACCGTTAGGGTGTGCGCTTAATAGCGTGCGCCGCAACGATCTTTTTGTTGCAAGTGTTAGACAGTTAGAAACGAAAGCAAGTTGTTTGTATTGTGAACCTGATTCTGCATCCTTCATCCAGTAAATCGATATTGAATAAGAGAATATCAATAGGTTATGGACCAGAGTATGCAAAACAACGTTACAGTCGAAAAAATGTCAGCACTGCACTACAGCAGCTCAACGGTATGCAACTGTGGTGCAGAACAGAGTTCAGCCCACCTGCTGAAGTGTACTGTATCAAAATAACATGATTTGAGACCACCGGGACAGGTGCAATCAACGTTGCATATGATAATCTTTCCAACACGATAAAAACAAACACTTTGAGTGACCTATACTTAGATTATCAATCTCGAATAATGTCAAATATTACGAGTCAATTAAGTATAAAGCCGGTCTCGCTTTCAAAAAACTAAGTGTGTTATTATATAGATCACTGAGGTATTTCAACGATTAACAACTTCTTCTATATAAAGGACAAATCCGACCTATTCTTGAATACGGCAGTCACCTTTGGATTGGAGTCCCAAAATACCTTCTAAACTTAATTGACTCAGTTCAAACAAGAGCAATTCGTTTGATAAACAATGACAATCTTATGTCTAACCTGCAATCAATGGAACACAGGCGTAAGATTGGTTCACTTAGTCTTTTCTACCGTTATTATTCTACCTGTCCTTCGGAACTTAATGAACTAATTCCTTCTGCACCCACCCACAACCGACGAACTCGTCTTACACTTGCCAAACATCCATACACGGTTAATGTGTGTCGACCAAGAACTGGCAGTTTCCAAAGTTCCTTTCTTAATGCCACTGTTAAGTTTTACAATGCTTTTCCAGCGTCTGTTTCCTTCTTCCTACAATCTGGATTTCTTCAAAAAACAGATAAATATACACTTGCAATCTCCCCAACCCACACACATACACGAACACAACACACGTTTCCCGCATGCAGCGTCCAGCCTCCCTGGATGAGCGTCATAGAGTGCACTGGTCTTGACTGGGTGTGCTCTCCTGCATGCGATTACATAAAATAAAAAAAATACTCCAAGATATTTGTTTTTTTTTTGCTTGAAATGTGTGCTAATTATTTTGATTTAAAGTTGACTTGATGAATGCCAAGAAAAGTCCAATCAACGTCGCATATGATGATGTTTCACACGCAATAACAACAACCTCTTTGAGAGAACTGTACGCCAAAATATCTGGGTTTTTTTTTGCTCAAACCATGTGCTTGTTATTTTGATTCCAGGTTGGCATGACGGAGCGCAGCCCCAGGGTCCGCAAGGTGGTGGAGACGGCTCTGATCCCTCACTGGCTGGGCTCCTACAACGGCTGTGTCATGCAGCTGTTGGCTGCCGTGCGCCTCGACAACGTTCAAGGAGCCAAAGACTCTGCTGCGGTGGCTGCCTATCTGCTTCAGGCACTTTTCAAGTACATTATCATTAATATATTCACAATTATTATACCATTCATATTCAGAATTGTGTAATTAGGTATTATTGTAGGCATCTAATAAGAACCATCTCAGAGAGGCGAGCCAGATGGATCGGTCACATCATGCGCCGCGATGGTCTTCTTCACGACATTGTGGAGGGGATGGTTGAGGGTAGAAACTGCAGAGGGCGCCCTAGACGGAAGTATTTGCAGAAAGTGTTCGAGGACATGAATTGTAGCTCTTATGCTGAGGTGAAGAGGGTTGCGGAGGACCGAGAGGAACGAAGATCGAGATGCAAGATTCTGTTGCTGCAAACCAATCCACCGGATTGATACTACGAAGAAGATTCAGAATTCTTAACTTTGTTACCTTGACGAATGTCTCCGCATACAAGCGTTAGTATTGGGTGCTCGATATAGCCCTTTCAGGCTAGTGCCGAAAATCCTCGATATGCGATATTGTCTCTTATTGTCATGCGAAGCGGCTAGTTCCATATATGGCCGCTATGTAGTTTATGGGCGCAGTGGTTGTCACTGCGTGCCAGCTGTTAGGCTCCGTCCGGGTGCTGTCAAGTAAACAGAACTGTCTGTGTCCCGGGCGGAAGAACGAGTTTTGTGTCTTTTTTTAATTCTTTGCTTTAACTTCCTGCTCCTCATCCATCCACCATGCATCCCAATGACAATCCCGTGATCTAAAGGCGCCTTAATCAGACAGGGAATTATAGGTAAACCCAACGTCATAGACTACAGCCTGATATTCACGCATCATCCTTATTATTACAGGAATTTACTATGAATGGGTGGTCTTCCCGGGATGACTTTCGTCTACCACCAATTTTAATTAATAGGCTATGACCGGCATTTTACGGGTAAGGGATCAAATTCACACCAACCGGCGGTATTTTAGAGCTTAGAAATCGATTAAAATTACTTTTTTTTAAATCTCCGTCGGGGATCGAACCTACGACCTTTGGCTTGCAAAGCAAACTTGCTTTGAACATTGAGCTATACCCGCCGCCGGCTTGGGTCTCCTCGGAGATAGATACTGAGCCAATGTTTCATATTGAAAAAACGACATTTATTCCGGGATTACCTAATTTTAACCATCAAATATTTTTTTTACCTTGCAGGCAGCAGCAGATGCCGGAGTTGTTGGAATGGCTTCCGATAGATCGCGACCTAAAGCTCATCCCACCCGATCAGCTGACGAAAGAGTCGGCCTGGTACTGGCGCCATCTTGTGCATCATCTGCACGCCGCCGAGGACACGGACCATCTGGAACAAGTCCTTCCCGAGCTGGTCATATTCACCGGATATGTTCGCACGTAAGTTGCATATCCACCAGAATACCCGTTTCCAGACTACTTGTGGACATACGAGGGTATTGACATATTAAATGTGATATTGCTCTGGATTCAGTGCTGGTGTTTATCATTCAATATAGTTTTGAATGTAAACCTTGAATATAAACTAATAGCATTTCTTATGAGAAGGTATAACACCTTTATATAAAATAATGACTGCAATTGACAGCTAATATGTTTATTTCATACACACACAAGAGGTGCATATTAAACATTTAATAAATTATTTACTTATCGGAACAAATAAAGCCATCAATGAATTTTCATAAATGAATCTTTCGGATAGAATAAAAATATTATCAAAGTGAGTAAAACTATTGACATATTTGTATATTATAATAATATTTATTAGTCGAGGTTAGGTTAGGTCAGGTCAGGTTAAATTTAGTTAAATAAAATTAGGTGTGTGAAAAGTCCACGTTATGTCGGTAACTCTTGTCCTCATCCAATCATCATCATCATCATCTCTAAATGGTCATCACAAGTCGCCGCCACAAAGCTTCGTCATCCACTTTGGTCCACGTCTCATTCTATGTCGGCTCTGCCTCCCGCAGCTCCGCCGAGTGCATTCTATGTAAAGCTCCCGGCGACCTTCCAGGACAGCACAAGCTCGGGGGCTTAAAAAGCAGCTGTAGTGAATGCTCTCCGGCGGCATCTGCAGTATGTGTTTACCAGGTACACCTTCGCGTCTTAACCGATTGTAGTATGAACCCCAAGTATTCTACGCAGACATCTGTTTTGGAAATGTATTATACGGCTGTATTGGCTTTTGGTGTGATGCCAAGATTCACAGCCGTAAAAAAGAATAAGGTAGAAAGATCCTGAAATAGTTACATAAGGTTTTGTTAAAAATAGTAATCTTCAAAAATGACAAATACTAAGGCTTCTTGCCTTAGTATTTGTTATTTTTTAATGCAATATAGTAACGCCAAGTAATCAAAGAGTCCCAAAACGCCAAAAAATATATTTTTTATGTTAATACAGGTATACTGTATATGATTGATTATCAGATAAAATCTTCAATATTTTGTATTGGATTTTTACAGACTTGTTGAATCCCCATGTCCTGTGTTAGCTGAGCAGCCGGTGGAGTACAGCCGGCGCCAGTACGTCCTACAGGAGTTGGTCAGCATGTTCCCTGTGTATGACATGTCGGATGAGGTGGGCAGGGAAGCCCTACAGAGTCTGCTGTATGACACGCTAACTGGTGAGATACCTTCAATATGCTTAACCCTCCCCTTACTGTGCTAAAAACATCCGATTGCTCCGATGATATGTATTTTCTACACCATATAAAAATGACATTTAGAAACATGTATTTTTTGTTGTCGTCGCTGGAATGAAAATGCTGGGCAACAAACGGGCCATTGATGTTGCAAGACATTGGACGGAAACAATTTGACGTTGCTGAACCGAAGAAGAAGAGTGTCCTCCAAAGGTTACTGTTTGGGTTATTAAGAAAACTAAACTTAAAGCAATGATTGGTGCAATAATTTGTAACAAGCATTGATGTCTCCATTCCGATGGAGGAATGACAGTAATATGTGTGTCTACCATTGTGCGTTTTATTATATTTAATTTTATGTTTATCATTCAGAGCTAATCAAGCCATCGAAGTTAAGTGCCAGCAAGTAAAAGTATCCTGCAGGTGACGAGAAGCATTCCTAGCACGGTCTTTGGCAATTGTGCTTTCAGTTTCGCAACACCAATTGCCTGGAGCTCGTTCCTGGAAAGATTAAGAGAGCTGAAAACGGAGGCAGACTCGAGAAAACTTTTTGACCTGAAGGGAGGCAAAGAAGCACATTTGGAACGATGCTCGCTGATGAAAAAAAAAACGCTCTTTAAACGTTTTTGTAATGATGTTTATCATAATGGGGTTATATTTTAGGAGACCACGGTCCTCTTCAGGAAGAGGTGTTGCATGCAGCTGTCCGGGCTGCGGACTTGGTGTTGCCCGATGTCAAGAAACGCATAGAATATGTGGCGGGTATCATCTCGGAGATCCACGAACCCAACGAGACCGTGGCCCCTCCTCCTCCTGCCACCCCCGTTGAGCCAACAGAGACCAAGATTCTGGTGAGACTACTATTCCTGTTATACTATTTCCTTCCAAGCATTTTTTCTACATTTTAAAAATATTTTTTTAACCCACCTGTGTCTGTTGCCACTAATAATTTTACAAATGCAAGTGGGTTGAGATGAATTTTAACTGTCAGAAAAAAACTAGGAGGAGGCTGAATGAAAGCAGAGGAGCGAGAGGGATGAAGACTCATGTGAAAGACCATGTAAGTGGTGTCTCCCATAGCTCTGCCGAGTATATTCTATGTATGTTTCCTGGCCGACGAGAGCTTGGGAGCCTGAAGAAATGGCAGTTGCAATTTATGCTCTCCTGCGCCATCCAGAAAACATTAGCTTGATTGTAAGAGGCTGTCATTCCTGGCCAAGTGAAACTCGTTGTTCTCTTTTCAAATTTTTTCTTATTTTATTTTTTTAAATTCAAGTTTCAAGGAAAATTTGTTTATCCTTAATTTTACGAATATCTTTGTTTTTTTTTAGTTGTGTTCAATTGTTTTTGCTTTAGATTTTTTTTCAGTATGTCGCCAACCGTCACTCGACGTCGAGACTAAAAGCGATTCTCTATGGCAGCACTTCTTATCCGTGGAATAGCAACAAGGGCATTTCACTAATGCGTGTCGCCAACCGTCACTCGACAATGGTCGAGACTAAAAGCGATTCTCGATGGCAGCACTTCTTATCCGTGGAATAGCAACAAGGGCATTTCACTAATGCGTGTCGCCAACCGTCACTCGACAATGGTCGAGACTAAAAGCGATTCTCTATGGCAGCACTTCTTATCCGTGGAATAGCAACAAGGGCATTTCACTAATGCGTGTCGCCAACCGTCACTCGACAATGGTCGAGACTAAAAAGCGATTCTCTATGGCAGCACTTCTTATCCGTGGAATAGCAACAAGGGCATTTCACTAATGCGTGTCGCCAACCGTCACTCGACAATGGTCGAGACTAAAAGCGATTCTCTATGGCAGCACTTCTTATCCGTGGAATAGCAACAAGGGCATTTCACTAATGCGTGTCGCCAACCGTCACTCGACAATGGTCGAGACTAAAAGCGATTCTCTATGGCAGCACTTCTTATCCGTGGAATAGCAACAAGGGCATTTCACTAATGCGTGTCGCCAACCGTCACTCGACAATGGTCGAGACTAAAAGCGATTCTCTATGGCAGCACTTCTTATCCGTGGAATAGCAACAAGGGCATTTCACTAATGCGTGTCGCCAACCGTCACTCGACAATGGTCGAGACTAAAAGCGATTCTCTATGGCAGCACTTCTTATCCGTGGAATAGCAACAAGGGCATTTCACTAATGCGTGTCGCCAACCGTCACTCGACAATGGTCGAGACTAAAAGCGATTCTCTATGGCAGCACTTCTTATCCGTGGAATAGCAACAAGGGCATTTCACTAATGCGTGTCGCCAACCGTCACTCGACAATGGTCGAGACTAAAAGCGATTCTCTATGGCAGCACTTCTTATCCGTGGAATAGCAACAAGGGCATTTCACTAATGCATGTCGTAATTTTAAGTTAATTTTTGCATTCTCAAATAAATAAGTCTTACTTTTATTGCCGTGGATTCTTTTAATTTAACATTTCATATCAACTGCTATAGCTATTGGTGAGGTGCCGAGATTTGTATCCATGTAGAAGAATGGGGGTGATACAGACAATGCTTACACAGCATTTTGTTTTCATCGAGTATAGCTGTGAGTTCCAGATATTTTGCATGTATTTAAGAGACTACAGCATTTCCAAAGCACGAAAGGAGCTACAGCTAGAAGCCTTCAGTGACCTTTACGTCAAGATATGACACTTTTTTTTTTAGGTAAAAACTATTTTTTATATATAAAGCGATCAATGGATGATTGAATTGTTTGTATTGTCTGCGTATTTCAGAAAGCTCAGCTTCGCCTTTCTCTGAACGAAGCCCAGGAAGAGCAGGAGGACGCCGTCCGCGCTCAGAACTTTGTTCTCGCCGCCGCGTGCAAGCAGAAAGTTCTGGACGTTCAGATGAGGATCAACGAGCTCAACGAACAGCTGGCGGCCAGCGTACCTCCGCCCACGGTCACCGAGGTAATCACAATCTGTATCAGTTAACCGGCCTAAACACACGAACGATCGTTACTCGGGGCGCCCAGAATGGTCCATTTTTCACTATACCGAATGACATTCGTCGGTATGAAAAAAGTATATATCTTAAATATTTCCAATGAACGTGATACGTATGGAGGTACATACGATGTAGGGAGACAGTTTTGTAAGTAATTAGTCAAGGTCAGTCGAAGCAAGCGGTCGTTTCGCTGGTTTTTTATGACGTTCATAATAATTAGTACTACACGCAGGGGAGCACAATATTTGTCTATTTTATTGTGATTTTTATTATCGTGATTTTTATATTTGAACTTTTATTTCGTTTTGTGAATACGTCTATTGTGATTACTTTTATATGTGAATGTTTTGAACTTTTTACTTAGTTGGGAATAGTTTTATAAGTGAAATTTTTATTGAAGTCTTCATTTTTTGTGAATACTTTTATACTTGAAATTTTTATTTTTTCGTGCTTACGTCAATTTGAATTTTATTGTGAAATCTGAACTGGGATTTTTTACTGTGCATTTTATTTTGATGGCACTGGCCAAGAAGGATGTCTTCTTCCTATCCACTGTAAGTTGTACAATGATTGAAGTGGCCGCTGGTAAACAAAGACTAACTGTTGCCAAGGAATACAATTTTACCATATAATTAATCGGTGTATTTTATTACTAATTAAATTGACAATATATATATATTTTTAAATGTCGTAGGAGCGGGAAAAGAAGAACGATCCAGACACCATCAATAAGTGCCTGATGATCCTCAACGTGTTGCTGGACACGCCTGACATCACGTCGCTCACTCCAGTGCTGCTCGAGCTCTTCAAAAACTTTGAGGTTCGCTGGACACTTTTTCTGATGTCTTTTAAAAAACCATTCTTAAATTAATATATTGAAATAATATGTTCTTCCCTTTATTACCTATAAAGCAGACTATCACCAAACAGAAATTCACTTACCTTAAGTCGCGATGAGAATAATGGAGTGCTTCATGTGAGGTGCCTATCCATGAATCAAGAATGTGAAGATTCAAAGAAGTTATTGTGTGGTGACCAAGAACCAGAAACAAAAACATTGAGATGGGCAGACAATAATGCCAATACTGCCGGAAAGATTAGTTGAAGGCTTGAGACTGTAAAGATGGGCAATTAACCTTTAAACGCCCAGTGGTCCCATGCGGGACCGCAAATTTCTGTCGTTCAATCCCCTAGCAGGCCAATGTTTGTAATGTTTCGTCGCACAAGATTCTTCCATGAACTTACTTTAATACTATTATTACAAATTAATGTAATCCGATTGTGAAACGAACCATAAGGACTCCTGTATGGGATCGTAGGGCATTGAACGATGCAAATCTGCAGTCCCGTAAGGAAACCACTGGGCGTTTAAAGGTTAATTAAGGTTATCTTCTTTCATCAGTTGGTGAATACGTGTTAAAGAATACTTGTATTTGTAAAGGGTGTGTGCTTATCTATTTTTAATGTTTTTTTTCTTATTGTAAAAGTCTCGCGTTCTACTCCGATATCTTTCAGTGTTTCGATTCGTTTTTTTTAGTCAAACAGTCAAACTTTAAAACATATAGGTACTTATGATTAAGTACTAAGAAAAACAAAGCAATCAACAGAAGGTCCCAATGCCCATCAAACAAACGACTCTTGCAAAATTTCATGGAGTTCGTGCCTGAATTGGGCCTCCTTTACTTGAAATACATTAACAGATGTAGCTGAATGGTGCAGCAGACATATAAGATGTCCTTTAAAACCACGCCTATTAAATTGTAATTATTCTTTCCAGCACGTTCTGTTCAAAGACATGGAAATACGCGAGAACGCTCTGCAGACCGTGGCTCTGTACTCCGTCATTGATGAGCAGTTTGCTAAAGATCACAAGGCGTTCTTCTTTGCACAGGTAATTTCATTGTCTTATGACAGTTTTATTTTATTCCATATACAAAAATCACTTATTTGGCAAAAGGAACTCCTGAGAACCAAGTGACCAGACTTCAGAAGACAGCTGTGATGGAGGGTCAAACAAAATGTTGACTGGAGTCACATATTGGTTCATTTTTTTTTTTTTTTATTGATATAGCTCTTTTAGGCCGATGCCGAAAAGCCTCGTAAAACGATCTTTTGTCTCTTATTTTTGTTCGCTCCCCTGACATGCTTACCTAATAATGTTAGTTTTAATTTTATATAAAAATACACGACATTTTCATACGCTATTTTATTTGTTATGACAGATGCTCCATTTCATGTTGGCTTAACTGTCGTCTTTAATTTGTCTTTTTGCCGTGATTATCTTGGCGGCGCTGCATGTCACAGTGTTTCAGCAGTCATCAGTTAACTCTCGTCCGACCGGCGAAACGTCATGTACCGGTAATCAAGTCTTAATTTAAAATAAATGCGAATTGTGCTTCAAAAACAAGTTCTTTGCTTTGCGACCTGCTCCTGCATCCTTCCTCCACGCGGCCACGTGATGAACCGGTGACTTGTCGCCTTTTTTAAAGACGGGGGATGTCATTATATAGTAGCATATTTTATCTAATAAATACATCAATTCAATTTTAAATATAATAGTAAAATATAATCCACACTTAAGTAAACCTCTGTAACTCCCAATAAACTCTATCCCTCCCCACCATTTTTTTTTTATTGTAACACTTCATTCATTATGTAACGAGTTTAACCAATCAGTATGTTTATACATGTGAAGAACTGAATAAGCTCTCATTGAAAGCAAAACTGCTTTATTATAGTAAGTGAATAAATAGTGTTCAAAGTGATCCATATAAAAAGTTTTAACATATTTTTTGGATTATAAGATGCATCTTTTTGCATGGAAAATAGACTCAATTTTTAGTATGTCTTATGGTTCAAAGGTAACCTCGTGTCGATATTTGTTTATCATTTCTAGATTGAAAGTATGTCCTATAGTCCCAAAAAATATGTTATCTATATATTTTAATGTGATAATATAATTCCCAGTTTTACAACGAAGAGAACAAGCCTCTGCTGGTGACCGCCCTGAAGTGTGTCATAGATGTCAGCTGCGTGCACGGAGTCAAGGTCTTCAACATGGAGACTGTCGAGGTGCCTGAAGACAAATCTCCAGGAAAGGCCAAGAGAAAGTCCAAGGCAGCCGACAGCAGCAAACTTCCCAACGAGGAATCTGACTTGGAAGGTAAATTATTATTTTAGTGTATTGTACTGTTTTATCAGTAACACTAAACCCTTCTCATTCACTTCTCGATTACCGAGCGTAGCTCACACCTGGCGGACGAAGCAAGGGAGAGATTCATCACGTACGGCTGCCAAGCCAAGACTGAGCTCCGCAGGCAGCTCGTTAGGGAAGAAATTTGGAGTGGGGGAACCAAGGTACACTACAAAATCTCAGGATCCACTATAACAGCGCTTTTCAGGACTGTAGCGCTTTGGGAAACTTATTTTACGGATAACCCTCGTACACTACAAAGAAACGTCAAAACAAAAATGCATTTCCTCTACTATGTACTAAAAAAATATAAACATTTTTCAATGTGGTATGGAGACCTATTTTTAGATTTAAAAGATTTAGAAACACTGCTTTAGATACTAATCTACTATGTATACATTTGATTGCTATTTCATAATTGAAATGTAAGGATATTATTGTAATTGAGTTTTTTGGTTTGTGCTTTGTTTTTTTAGATGATATGTTCACAACGGAGAAGTCCAACGTCTCATCTTCGCCGTCCACGCACGATGTGGTCATCAAACTCTTCCTGCAGCTGATGAACAGCGAGGTTACTTTCGCTCTTTTTATTTTTTATTATCTATTAAAAATTTACAACAATTTTTGTAAAACCATATGTATTTCTTCTCATGTCTATTCACCACCACACATGAACCTTGACTGGCGGACCTGGAAATCCCTGAACAGATTAAGAAACGTAGTTGGCAGAACAGAGGAAAACCTCGAGCAGCGGGGAACGCTTCAGCAGGGAGAGTCACTGTTGTGCTACTGTAGAGACCTGCAGACCGCCTCACACCATGGATCCTGCTCCATGTACCCAACAATCTGCACATCTAAAGATCTGATGCTGGGCAACACACGGGCTATCGATGTTGCCAGATACTGGGCAGAGATAATTTGACACGAAAAAGAGATCTACCACAAATTTCCACCACTCAATTCTGTCAGTTGCTAGTGTGACTCATCCCAAGATATTTCTGCATCTACCACCTGATCCATCTAGAAATATGTAAGACTCTCCAAAGCAAAAACCCAAGGTCTTGAAAAGATAGCCGCTATAGTATCCAATTTATATTTTTGACTGATTTGTTAAATGCATTGTCTAGGAAGAATTGTTTTTTTTAATTGAGTTAATTAAGTCTAGAAGAGGCTCTAACCCAAAGGTGACTGCCGTATTCAAGGACAATTTTGCCCTTTGTATATTTTTTTGTCCAGCGGCAAAAGCATTCATCATTGTTAGTACGGTTCTCGTTAAAGCAACATAAGGCGCAGACCAAAACTTAGATCGGTCGCCGTTTGTTGCTAACTGCATGTGTCGCTGATCAGGTTGAGCTGGTCCTTAGGACCTGATAGTCCAGGCCTTAAGAGTGTTGGTCTAATCATCCGATCTTATTAAAAATCCCAAAATATATTTCTAAATGTATTTTTCGTATTCCAGGACGTCGAGTACAGAGCCGTGGTAGCCGAGGGTCTCTGTCGTCTTCTCTTTATCGGCCAGCTGACCAGCGCCAGTCTCGTCAGCCGCCTTCTGCTACTGTGGTTCAATCCAGCCACTGGTGATTACACCATCTCATTTTCTATCTATACTGAATCCATTCCAAAATATAACATATTTTCATCAGCATGATGTAGCCCTCGCTGACTGGTATCAAAAACCTCGATATATAATCTTTCGTCTCTTTATTTGTGTTCACTTGTCATACATTTATGCGTCGCCATATTGACATTTTGGACAAGTCCGCTCACGGGCGTGTTAGTTATATACATTGCCACTCGCGCTGGGTGAGAGTCTCAGCGCTGACGAGCGCGCGGAGCCAGTCGTGTCCTGCCTTTCGGCAAGAGTATATTGTATTGTGGCTCGGCCGAATGCTGTGACTAGGTCGAGCCACAAGGTTGTAAAGTTTATCGTAAATATATGTCAATGTGCTTCTGAAAAAGTCTATGTGTAATAGTCTAATCTGCTCCTAATCCTGCCATCGCGCGACGGATTAAAACCCTTTTGAGAAAGAGGAGAATGTTAATATTATTTTCTATATCGGCCGCATAGCTAGACAATATCATCACAAATTGTTTAGCAGGTATGTGAATAATACATTATATTTTCATCACAATGTAGCCAAGTTTCATAAAAAGGCATATACAGGTTGTCCTTGAGTTATGACCGAGATACGTTCCTGGACTTTGGTCGTAAGTCGAATTTTATACAAAATATGTATGTACTACATATTAAAATAAAACATGTGTATTTTTATTTATATACTTTTTATTGTTTTATTTATATTTATTTATTAACACAAAATAAAATATTTACTTCGTTAATTTGAAAATGTTTCGTCAACTGTACTTATATAAGTACAATCCTTTGGCTCATCAACAGTAATGGAAGAAGAAGCAGGAGTAGTCTTTTTTAAAAACATATCAAACTGGTATCATATTGTTTAATTATTTTATGTTTTATTTCTAAATCTATTGCACTTCTCTTTTTTTGTCACGTTTAGTCCGTTTGCCAGTCATTATGGGCACGATTTATTGATTATTCACTTAAGATATTAAATGGGTATATGTATTATTAATGTCTTATTATATTAATGTGTATATATTTTTCCTTGTTCAAAACACTGTGTTAACTGAATTATGTGTACATAATTTAACAACAACGAAGGCCCAAAGCGAGAAACAAACGACATTCTTTGCGCACATCCCGCGATCTACTGACCGTAATGCAATATTTTTTTATCGTATTCATAACAATCAGTAAATAGAAAAATCTCATCTGTTGATTTTATGACGTCTCTTAAGACTAAATGGTCCATGGCTCGGAAGCATCGCACTGATCATCCGATCTTATGAATACGTTATAGGAGGGTTGACTGGACTGGACTTTACCAGCCTCACACCCGCATAACACCAGAGGGCAATTAAGTCTCCTTGATGGTGCGCTCATTCAGATTATGTCATTCAGAAGTCCAGTGGGAGTCCCCTCCTCTCAACAATTGTGACCACTCCACAGAAGTTCTTTAAAGAAAGAACCCGTGAAAGAGATTAAAATTACATTCACAGGTTAAAAGAAGGTGTAACACTGAAAATACGCGAGGAGACGTTAAATGTGTGGGTTTTTTTATTGGCCACAAAGTCTGCATGCTTGATAAGGCTAAGGAAGGTTGCCTGTATTGTTAAGCATTAGCTGATGAACCTATGTGTTTCTTTCAGAGGACGAAGACGGCCTGAAGCAAGTGCTGGGCACGTTCTTCCCGCTGTTTGCTGGCAACACCGAGGGCGCCCAGGAGCAGCTGGAAGCCGCCTTCCTGCCTATGCTGACCACACTGGCCCAGGCCCCGCACACAAGTCCCCTGGCCGAAGTGGACCCCGAGGCCGTGCTCAAGTTCATGCTCGGCCTGACAATGCCCAGCGTTGCTGCAGAGGTAATATGACATCTATAGCGGTCTACATGGATTTTGTTACTTTGTAATACAGTTTTTTTTACTTTTATAGTATTTAAAATTAGCTGAATATAACTAAATGTAAAATTAATTGTATTACAGTCGGAAACCATATGTTTACTGGAAAATATATTAAAATCTATATTAATTGTCTAAAAATCGATTAACACTTCCACCAAAAATTTATTATTATTAAAATGGTTAATAATTCAAAATCATTAAAACAGAACATCATCGTCCCTTACGATTTGACTCAGTATGTACACCGAGAATGACTCTATGAATTGCTTGCGTAACTAAGGCGACTGAAATCAACAAACGACTGATTTTCGACCTTTAGTACTGTATTTTTTTCATCTTAACCCTTTCGCATCGGTTGTCGGCATATGCCGTCATAAGATTCCCCGACCATTGACATTGGTTGACGTGATATATTGTTTTGCTACTTTCTTAGAATATTTTTTTATGCATCGTCTGTTAGCTAAAGTGATATATGAAAATAGACCAGATAAGTATATTTATGCTTCAAATACTAGTTTTATATTTGACAGTATAATTTGTATTTAAACCGAGTCGTAATAAAAGGGTTAAAATAGTGAAAGATTGAGTTGCAATATGATTTTATTGATACAGAAACCTTCCTCAATGCGCAATTAAGATAGTTACAAAATTTCATCCTGATTGAATAAGCAGTAAAGGCATTCATAAATAATATACAAACACACACATATTTATATACTATACATAATTTAACAAATATACTCTTGTCCGCAGGCTCACAATGTCCACGCCAACCTCGGAGTGTTAATCATGAGCGCCTTGGAGCGCGACGCAGGCGACGCGACTCCATTGCTGTGCAGAGCTCTGGCACTTCTGCGACCTCCCCGCTCTCCGGGACTGTGCCGCGATCTCCTGGGATCCGCCGACAGAATCATCGATGTGAGAGCGCATACCGTACCGAGCAACAGCATCTCTTTATAATCAAAATCTTCCTTCAACGTTGAATTTAAATCTGTTGCAGACTTTCAATGATAAAACATCGTACCGCAACGTGGCCAAGTTCCAGGCTAAGCTGTACATCGCCCTGGAGGGCATGGAGCCGAGGCCTTCGGAGGCCGACAGGCTCGAGACGCTGTCGGAGCACACGGAGAACAGCATCACTTCGGGTAACTCGGAAGCAGGTATGTAAGTCTTTGCCGGGAGTCCTCGTGCTATGTAAGCTGTATATCTTTATGGAGCACAGGCAAAGCCGCACTTGGAGAACATCCATCTCAGAATTCGGTTTGCAAATTGCATGTAGTTCTTTGCCAGGAGTGCTCACGGTATGAAAATCGTAAATAATTCAACCTGAATTTAGTCTTGAAGGGCATGGATTAGAGGCCAACTCA
This sequence comes from Glossosoma conforme, assembly GCA_022606575.1. Classification (NCBI taxonomy): domain Eukaryota; kingdom Metazoa; phylum Arthropoda; class Insecta; order Trichoptera; family Glossosomatidae; genus Glossosoma; species Glossosoma conforme. Next base: position 1,670,812 of record JAGTXR010000020.1, on the reverse strand, counting down.
AAAACAGATGGAATTGATGTGTAGGTCCTTGCCAGTAGTGCTCATGGTAGGTCAATTGTATGTAAAGCAACATGATTGAGTTCCAGGCAAAGAACAAAGGCCCTGCGTTGGCGCAACAATATGCGATGCTGAGATATGGCAGAGAGCTGAAGATACTCAAATTTCATAAGAGCAGAACAGAATGTACCACTCTAATTAGAGATTTAGCTTAGATCTCAAATAAAACTCTCACATAGCAATTTAAATACTGAAAAGAACATAGCTTATTATATTAATAAAATTAATGTAGTTAGCAGTAGTTTAGATGCTTATTAAATTTTGATGTATAATTGTTTTTGTATATTGAATTACTTATAATATTGAAATTAATAAATTGAAAAAAATAGCTAATGATCTATAAAATGAGTTTAGAGTATTGAAAAATATTCTAATAAAAATTTAAAAAATCCAAAAACAAAAAAAAAACTTATAATTTTGGTTTCAGATAAAGGCCCAGGCACCGCAGATACAACCACTACTAAGTCTCCACAGTCAAAGGGAAGCCCTGATACTAAAGGTACTCCTGAATCCAATAGACAAAAGTCTAAAGACAGTCTAGAATCAAAGGCAAGTTCAGAATCTGAAAGCAGTCCTGAATCCAGGAACAGACAAAAGTCTAAAGGCAGCCCCGAATTAAATAGCAGCCCGGAGGCCAGAAGCAGGCGAAAGGCTAAAGACAGTACGGAACCGAATGACACTCCTATGTCTAGAACCAGGTTGAAATCTAAAGCCAGTACAGAATCCAATGCAAGTCTAGAACCCACGACCAGAACCAAGTCTAAAAGAAATGCTAATTCTAAAGGCAGTCAGGAATCTAGAGGCAGTCAGAAATCTAGAGGCAGTCAGAAATCTAGAGGCAGTTCCGATTCCAACGGCAGTCCAGAAACATTCAGTTTGAGGAAAAAGCCCAAGAGAAAGCCAAACGCTAAAGCCAGAGTGGATTCTGTAGGCAGTCCGGAACCCAGGAGTACTTCAGACTCTGAGGAGGCGGAGATAGAATCGGTTTCCTCGTCTCCAAAGTCAGATGAAGGCAGCGGTACCAGCCGAGATAACTCTCCTCCGAAGAAGATCAAGTGTATTACAGGTATGTTATAATAATAATTATATTTTATGCAAGTGTTCTGTTCAATATTTTTATGTCTATTTCATGAATTTTTATGTCACCATACTAGACGTATTGTAAGTTCAATAAGGTGGACAGACGATATCAAGGATCGTGCATGTATGAGATGGATAGAGAATCGAAGGATCAAATGAAGTGGAGGAGCCAAGAAGAGACTTATGCCCTGCAGTGGATGTGGAAAGATTGTTATGATGATGCTTTAGTTTCAATTGCAGGGATTTTTAAAAAATTATCTCTTAATAATAATTATAAAACTGATTTTTTACAATTTCATCTTTTAACAAGGCATCTGTCATATACAGAATCATGTAGTCTGTAATATACAGAAAACTAACAATCTAATCGAATTATCATATAAATATGTTACATTGATAAGAGACATATGACATTTTATTTTTATTTTTATGCAATCGATGCAGGAGAGCATAACCGCTCATTGTTCTTTATAACTGGCTGGACGTTGCATGCAGGAAACGTGTGTTATGTTTGTGTGAGTTGGAGAGATTTTAAGTGTACACTGATCTGCTTCTTGACGAGATCCAGATTGTATGAAGGAGGAAACATAGATACTGGAAGAATATTCAAAAGCATTTCAGAGCTTACCGGTCGGCATGAAATATTTCACAAATCTATATAAATACTTGGTCATCAATCATTCATAGACCAAAGTTGAGTGGTACAATTATTAATGCTTCTATTATTTTTTTGGAAGATCCTGCAAATTTAGAGTGATCCAGAATTTTATAAAATTAAATTACAAATATTTCTAACTGTCTATTCAATCTAGTCAGATTTTGAGTTTGGTTTATCGTATTGCAGCGGCCGATGTCGCCAAGAGAGCCCTGACAAAGACTCCTCGTTCCCGCAAGCGCCCCATCGCCTCGCCCGGCTCCGTGCCCAGCCAGACACGCAAGAGTGCCCGCACGGGCTCCGTCACTAAGGCGGTGCCCCCGCCCGGCAAGCCCCAGGCTCGGCGAGGAGCTGCTAAGGGACTCCAGAAACAACTAGAAGAAGCGGCAATCAACGACAAACAAGGTAACCTAACCTAACTTTTTTTACTACAAGCGAAGCTCACTTTTTAATTTTTAAAAATTATGCAAATACATACACGAAAATACTTACAGACGGTGGTGAAGCAACCATATATAGTGTTTATAGAGTTTGCGTGTTGATCCGCCAATGTCATTAGACATACAGCTCAGCATTCACACTTCGTCCGTTTTTACAGGGCTTACTATGAATGGATGGTTGGTGACTGTCATCTAACACCAATTTTGATTATTAGGCCGTGTAACAAGCTTTTTACTGGTGAGGAACCAAATGTACACCAATCAAGGGTATTTGTAGAGCTTTGAAATTGATAAAATCCATTCACCGCATAATGCCACCATTAAGCTCTATTATTTGCACATAGTCTATACCTTTTAAGACATTTTTGTACCCAAATAGCCTGGAAACATATACAACAACAGCCCAACAGCCATCAGACTTGAAGACATGGTAGCTATAGTATTCGAAGCATATTTTTTGGTAATTTATTACTTAGATTTATTTAAGTAGATTGGTTGATTAGCCCATCTCTATCGAGGGCTGTACCATTTCGTCCTAAGAAACAGCTCAACCCAACTAGCGATATGCATTTAGCAACATGCCATATCCATCCATGTTTAGTCTACATCAAATTTTGCTTGACTCAGTGATTTAACGAGAATCGCGCTTACTATGTGCCATTATCATTGGTCAAATTCCTTGTTGAATACATTGAATATGAAGTAATACGTAATTTTATTTTATTTTTAGAAACTAAAATGACAAAACAGAAGTCATCACCGAAGAACATTGGTGTCAAAAAGAAACCGAAGCCCGTCAAGAAGATGACAGTTGCCGCCATCAGGTCCGGCACGAGGAAGTCCAGCCGCCTCTCCAACTCCTCGCAGGGATCCTCTGCATCTGATATGCCTGAAGAAGAGCCCTCCAGCGGAGACGAGACTGTCCTGCACACTATCTGTCATGATGAATCTGAGGTAAGATGACCTACATGTTAAAAGAACAAGTTTTGCTAGATCAAGAGTTTTTACTAGTAAAAAACTTAAAAGGGACAACTACTTTAGGGGGCTTTTTTAAACCTTTTTTTTTGTGGTGAAGAAATGATGAAAAGTGATTGGGTCTAAGAGGTCTTTTTACGTATGTTATGAACTATTAAATTTTTTTAATAAATTTATACATACATACAAATCTACACCAAACATCATAATTTATGACATTTTTCTCATCAATTTTGGAGAAAAAGAAACGCCAGACGATTCGAACCACGAGCTTTAGCTCAGCTCTATTCTATACACGCCATTGGTATAGAACTGCGGTCGTCAACCTTTTTATGCCTAGTGCCCACTTTAGCCTATTTTTAATGGTAAAATTTCCCTACCAACCTCGTTATATTTCAATTCTGTATATGGGTGAAAAAAAATCTAGAAGGAATGTAGGAGATTTGAAAATCTACAAAAATCGCCCACCGCCCACCACGGCAGCCCCTATCGCCCACTAGTGGGCGGTACGGACCAGGTTGACGACCCGTGGTATAAAAGATCTATGAAGGATTAGAGAATTGAAACATATTTTTAAAATAATCCGAATATTCAATTGTTATTTGTTGATTTAGAATATATTTCAATATTCTTATATTTATAAACCACTGAAGAACAGTAGTAGTAGTACCTGGAGGTACGAGCCGTCACGCAAGCGATTTTTTGCCTTGCAATACGAGCAAAGTTTGAGATATGAAAAAACGGTTTAGCAAGAAACACCCAGGAAAAGTCGCAACTGGTCGTGCATCTGAACTATTTAATGACACTTTGAGATACAAATAATTTGAAATACGAGCAAGGTTGTGGAACTAATTAAACTAGTATGTCGAGGTACTACTGTATATTAATATTCAGCCACTGATACACATACAACTTCACGGTAAACATAATATTATATATGACATTTCTCTCTTCAACATTTAAGTAAAATAGCTTGTTTCAAAAATGCTATATTTGAATTGTTAATTAAAGGTGATGTCTATGCTGGAGAACAGCTCAAGCGAAGATGAAAAACCACCAGAGACAACCAAGAAATCGAAACCTAACGTAACCATTCCGGCGAGCCCAGACTCCAGTGATGTGTAAGTTACCTTTTGCGTGAATTTTTAAAATCACCAAAGATCATTATTACCCCGTGACTGTCACTAACAGCCGCCATAGTCTTCGCCTCATCCCATGTCGGCTCTGCCTCCTGCAGCGCTGCCGAGTACGTTCTATGTAAGTTCCTGACGGCTTCTGAGACTGTGTAAGCCCGTGTGCTTGAAGAAAAGCCTGTTGTAGTTTATGTTCTCCTGCGGCATCCTAAATCCTCCATCACCAAATTTAAGACACAATGACCACTTTTCGTCTGATTATTATGGTTTTGTATTATACATATGGGTTTGTAGTGGATGTGTTGTGATCGGTGGATTGCTGAGAAGGAATTGTTATGAGTGTTAGGAAGGGATCACTGGAAATACTCCCGACATTCCGAACAAGAAAGAAAAGAAATAACACGGTATAATGTCACGGGGAATTTAATGTCAGTAAGTAAGCTTAATATTTAAACAGTTTTAAAGGTGAAAAGTTACAGAATATTTACATTATATTGTATTGAATGATTAGCGAGATACTTTATTTGAAAGTTCTAGAAATGATTTTTGGAATAATGAAATGTTACTAGTCAGTTCGTAGAGCGGCACATAACATAGTGATTTCTCCGACGGGCAGCTTGATGATCAGGTTACAGAGGCGTCGGAAGTGAAGCAAGAAGAGATCTGGTCAGTATGGTCATCCGCTTCTTTAGAGCCGATTCGACTCCCACCTTGATCGGTGCAGTAGTACCTGAAGCGACCTCTGGTGACGGCGATTCTATCAACATATATGGAACATATAAGGCAAGATTATTAGGCAGGCAAAGATAGCGTAATTGGTACAATTGATAAAACAGAAGTCGCCACACATTATAAATGTAATAATTTAAGCAATTTCATGTTATTATATGTTCATATCCATTCAATCTATAGTTCGGTTCGAGACCCGAGTGGTACTTACTAAAATAAATAGACTCTCGGAAAGTAATAATATTAAAACTTGTGAATAAATGTAGACTGAGTGAATAATAAAAAATAATAATATACAAACTCTGTATATAAACTATAGAGACATCTATCGTTATATGATAAACAATGGTATAAATGCAACTTATTCAATACAGCAGTTCGGACAGATGATGGTCGAGCGGTCAAGGATAATGAACTTGAACAAATGGTTGGTTCCAAGGTTCGCTGGTTCGCATCCCGCCTCCGCCGATATTTTTTCTAAACGAATTGATGCGTATAAAGAATTTGTTGCACTATAGTATGTGTATATTTAATTACTTATTTAATATATTATTTTATTTTACAGATTCGATTCAGAAGAAGACGATAATGACAGCATTCCCGTGTCCCAAAATGTCATCACAAGGAGACAAAAATAGTTTTAAGAAACATATATAGTTTATTAGTTAGAAAACATAATTCTTTTTTATGAGTGTAATAAGAGGTCTGCCGTATTTTGAATATCACTTGAAGGATTGGAATTTTATTATTATTGGCACAAATTCAATTCATACAATTAGGTAGCCACTGAGATTGCGTCTAGGTTTAATCGCTTAAAACTTACAAGCAATATATTTAGGTACTCTTTTTTTCATTTTGATCCTGTTCATATTTATTTTTCAACCGTACATCTACAACAGAAATGGACTGGATGGGGCTTAGAGAGGCTTGCGCGAGGCTCTTGTTGAATTTTGACACCCCCCGTCGTTTGCCGGCGGGTGTAGCTCAATGGTCAAAGCGTTTGCTTTGCAAGCCAGAAGTCGTGGGTTTGATCCCCGACGGAGATTAAAAAATATATATTTTTAATTGATTTTTGAGCTCTAAAATACCCCGGTTGTTGTAAATTTGATCCCTCACCCGTAAAATGCCATTCATAGCATATTAATTAAAATTGGTGGTAGACGAAAGTTGTGCCGCGAAGACCACCCATTCATAGTGAATTTCTGTAATAACAAGGATGATACGTGAATCTCGGGCTGTAGTCTATGACGTTAGCGGATCAACACTCCACATAGAATTCCACAGATAAGACTTCAGAATTACTATCACCATCTGTCGGTATTCTTCTGTATGTGTTTACATAATAAATAAAGTGAACTCCATATCGCCGGTTCGTCATTGGGACACGTGGTGGATGGATGAGGTGCAGGCCGCCAAAGCAATGAACTCACATGACAGGCAGCGACTGTCAAAATAAATAAAATGGCGCATGCACGCCACGCCTTATAAATACTTAAAACTTGACTAATATTTTTATATTTGCATGTCGAACGAGTAAAAAGAACTTAACAAAAGTTTCATCAATGCATTTCAATTTGAATTGAGCTGATGAGCAAAAAAAATTAATGTGGATTTAAAAAAATTTAATGTGACCTTTATAAAATGTTTCTTCATTGTTTGTATTTTTTATGTTCTAATAGTTTTATAAATTTAAATAAAAATAATCTTTATTTTATTATATCTGCATGAAGCACTTACAATTCTGATGTAACTACTCTATAATAACACACTCTTGATAGTAATCTTAAACTCCTTAACCCACTCACTGCGTATGACGTATATGTCGGTCATGCGATTTACACAGAATTCGTAGCCTCGTATTACATCTTTATTTTACTGTTGTAAAGTTCAAAATTAACTTGAGCAATATCTGATATATATTTTACTAGAAAATATATATAAGTATTAATTTTTTAATTTTTATTAGAATATTATTTTATTATTTCAATATTCTAATCTACTTTTATAGATCATTGACTATATTACAATATTATTATTACTTAAATATACATATACTATACATAAAATTCTTTTTTCAACGCGTCAATCCAAGCACAAAAATAACGGCAGAAGCGGGATGCGAACCGCGGACCTTGGAAACCAACTATGCCCAGGTATTCATACCGCTCGGCGAACTGCGCCATTACTATGCCCAGACTGACTTGCGGTGAAACTAGTATTTATATCATTGTTATCATCGTACGACAGATGTCGCCATAGTATATATTCAAAGTATGTATATTTTTATTATTATTCTATCAGTCTTTATTTATTCACAAGCTTAATATTATTACTTTCCGGCAGTCTATTTATTTTAGTAAGTACCACTCGGGTCTCGAACGAACTATAGGTATTTAATATGATTTTTTTAAATTACGGCTCTCCTTGGGTCATGGTCATTTTTTATTTTTTTAACAGAACCACGGTTCCAAGGTACATAGAATAATAAAGAATAAAAAACATAGAGTATACATAAGCATACAAAAGAGAAAAAAAAAACATAAAAGAAGAAGATGATAAGTGTCAAAGATCACGGAGATCTAGGAGAACAATACCACCGACAAAAGAGGAAAAGGATCGAGATGTGCTGGTAGGCCATTTAGTAGTGCCATTGCCGTTGAACTAAATTGAGTGCTCGAAGCTCCAAAAGTATCCACTGGGATCAAAAACAATGGTTGGTTACGAGCACAGGTGTACTTATCTGAAACGTAGAAGTTAAAACATTCAAGAATCCCGGGGTTGTGAATTGCGAAAAAGAAGGAATGAATGTTTGAGAGCAGCAATTTTCCTCTGGGAATCTTAACGAATGGAAAGAAAGCATCCCTAGAAGAAAAAGAGTTGGGTAATGTTCGGAATTGAATGGATAGTTACCTAGATTTTTTTCGAGCATGAGAATGTTTTTGGATTTATTGGGATTCCAAACTAAGCTCCCATATTTCAAAACGGGGTGAAAAGGAGTTGGCAAAGGCATTATACATACTGTTATAAAACATGTTGGTTGCATCGTCGACATTCTCAGCTGAATATATACCACCAATCGGTGGCGTTAAGGTTCTTGAAAAGACTAAAAATTTGTTTTATTACATGTACAATTCTATCGAGGACAGATTCTGGGAATACCATCTGACGGTATGACTAGTGTTGGAGGAATGGGTTTGAGGTTAAGGATATCGAGGGAGGGATGGTAGATATCTTCTGGGCAAGGGGTTTAAGGGACTCGGAGACACTACATGATGGAAGATTGGAAAAAATTTGGTCAAGGGTGCCAAAATTACAATTGACCACCACGGAATACTGCTCAAGGTTCAGACTATTTCTGAAGTTATCAATCACTAGGGAAACATACCGAGGGGGTGAATTAAGGTTGAAATCCCCGACACACAAAAATTAGTAATTTGAAACAGAGTATAAAAAAGTGCAAATAGCAGAGAAAAACAAATCATATTTTTTTTCCATAGGTTCTTTATTTAAGGTAAAATTATATAGATTTACAATGATAGTACCTCAATCTTAAATTACCACAATAACTTATTATATAATGTTCTAGATAATATGACATGAATTTTTGTAACTTAATATATTTTAATTAAATGATTTTAATTACACCATCCTTGAAATGGAACACATTTCATTCATATTTTTTTTTCTTAATACTAGGAGTTAAAACTAGGATATTTAGACAAAAAGAAAGAATGAAAATAAACATAACAAGAGACATGACAGACTCATAAATTAAAACACATTAAACACACAGGAAAAAATACTAATAAATTTACTACTTGTAGACTAAACCATTGGTGAGATCACCTGGGCAGAACATTGAATAAACCCCCAATCTGTTAATCAGAGAGTTTTTGTGTCGTTTTGTGGATCTGTAGATTTTTTTTTGTTAGATTGAGGAAGTGTTGATGGAGGGTCTGAATTTTGTGGCGCGTGTGTAGGTGTTTGAGATTCATGCGGGGAGGGGTATTGTACATAATTTTTAAACTACTTTTAATTTTGAAGTAGTTGTAATTTTTTAAAGTTAGTCATCAACAAATCATAGTAAAAAGTAGTCATATTGGGTGTTACATAAGGTACGAGAATAAACAGTGGTTTGTTAGAAATCGGTAGGTGGATTTCGCATAAAATATAATCCAAAGGTGAACTGTTAATAAAACCACTGTCTTATAGATACAACCTAGAGCCGTAGCTAACTTGATGGTGGCGGATAGCCAGGGCAACGCCACCACTGCGGTGATTAGTGCCGCGGTCGGAACAAAAAATAAGAAGTTCATAGCCAAAAACTTCCGGGTCATAAATATTTGGCTTCAGCCAAGTCTCAGTGATAGCGAAAAATGTATGTGTACTGCACATGATGTTTTGCCGAAACATAGCAAGCTTTCTAATGTCCACGAACATTCTGATAGAACATCATGCTGTAAGACAGTCAGGATGTAGGTGCCTGGCGCTGTCGAGTTACCTGCACCCAAGGCTTGATGTTCACCATATTAGGCCAGATTCTTTCATCCAGCAGGATCGAGCCAGCTGACTCAGGACATGATACTTTAAACGATGAAAAGTGAGTGCGGTTGGTGATTAGTTTTCTAACGAAGACACTCTTTAACATAGAATTACTCAGAATATATTATTTTAGAGTATCTTCGGAGGTACTGGGACAAACAGACCAAACGTGAACAGAAAATAATCCGTCGACTCCAGAAACACGGCTTGTGGAAGGACCACAACCTCTCAGAGGTACAAAGGATCTATTGTTGAGGAGTGGGGTGAGCAGGATGACTCTGTGACAAGATGCAAGAGGAGACGCGGCTATATAGGCAAATATCAGATGCGAACCATATGGTAATGATGATTTATGATTGCTTCTGCCCGGCGTGGCTGGGCAAAGAGGTTGCCTAACGATCTTCTGGGAGAAAGTGTGGTTAAACGCTCACTGCTTCCCGTGGTTCCCGCGCGACTGGATGACAGTTCACACACTTTGCGCGTTACTCTCAAGTGTCCTTCACCCTCACATATCCAACACGACAATTTCTTCGGCGGCTCCGGGCAGAATCTCTGTAGATGCGGTCCGCCGCATCTAAAGCAGGCAATGGGCGCTGTAACGTGATGACTTCCACCTCGATGCGCTGCGGCGTGATGACCTCCACTTCGATGTACCGCGACGTGATGACCTTTATTCTCAGTCACGTCAACGTGATGTGAAGTACGCTGGCTCTGCGCCACTGCCACTATCTGTTTATTGGCATACTCTGCAATCGGAACTCTCGCTCTATCCATCACGATCGGTAGCGACTTCGCTTCAGCCTTTGGCATCGCGCGCAGCACGCTCGAAACCGAAGAAGGCAGCCCCACTACGAATGCCTTGAGAGGTAGGATGTCCGATACAACGTCCGCCAACCTTCTTAGGTCTGTCATGTAAACGTTCACAGGCTCGTCTCGCCACGTGCGCTTAGTGAGCTCCTCGTACGTGGTGTATGAGTTCGTAGCGAAAGCTTCCAGAAGCGCGGTTTTCATAACGTCAGCATCGCCTTTTGCTAGTGCATCTAACTCGGCTAGGTTTATGTGAGCCACATCACTCGTCTTCCGCAGCCATGCAGCATCTTCGACAGTCTTCCCGTCAATTTCTAGTTACCCCAAGGGCCAGAGAGCTCGCATCACAATAAACCCTAGCCCCGTGTGTAACACTGGGGACGAACCAAACTCCACGAACTGGATCATCTATGCGCACCCTCGTGATGAGTTTACTCCAGGAAAAGAGGGATGATACTTGTAATATCCTTCTCTCCCTTCAGTTTTGTGACCAGCTCCACTTTCGCCAACCACTGGGTGATGTCGCCTTCGACATCAAAACATTTGATGAGGTCTACCATTCTGATGTTTGCCATTGCGCCGAAATAGCTTGTGGTTAAACGCTCACTGCTCCCCGTGGTTCCCGCGCAACTGGATGACAGTTCACACAGTTTGCGCGTTACTTTACGTTTACTCTCGCAGGGGCACCAACCGATGGCGTTACAATATGTACTACAGAAAGACAGGCAACAGGAGTGACGACATTGGCAATTGAGGAGGTGACATCAGTTACAGCACTGAAGACAGCAGTGGAAGCAGAGGCAGTAGCAGCAGCCAGGTGATGCTTGGGTCTTGGTCTCTTCCCGATCTTCTTCTTATCGTCAACCAGGGTTGGCTAGGCGGGCTTCATTTGAGGTTGAGGCGAGACACAGCTAGTCAAAATGTTCAGGAGGCGGTTATTTTGGCGCGATAGAATATTGACTTTGCCTCATGTGCCGACATTGAGCATTTGTTTATGACTTTAAATAATTCATTTGTTTATGGAGATTGGGTGATAGCCAAATGATCAGGACCAGAAGTTTATGCTCCTAGATACGGCTTAACTCATCCAATCCAGTCATAAAAGTAATTATTTTTCGTTTTTTTTTTTCAAGAACAAGAATTAATTTGAAAGAAATAAGAACAAATATTTTGTATCTGTCACAGAAGGATTATAATTTTAAATTATTTCCTTAGGTATTGGCAGTGACCAGTTTAGGTACTTTAAATTCACTAAGCTGTACTGAAAAAACAAATCAATTTACTTTACAATCTAATTTACATCATTTTTATAAATAATTAATTTATAATGATTCCCATGTTTGTGTCAAATATCTAGTTAATTGCCTGTAAATACCTAATATCAGTAATTTAGCATGTATTTTATCCTTTACATAATTATATATTTCAGTAAATAAAATTGTTTAAGTTCAACAGTCAGAGATCGTGATAAATTTTCTTGAATAAATCTGATTCAGCAAGAGTCAAAAAGCCTAAGTTAAAATAATATTATACCTATTGGTTTTCTAAATAAGAATATTATTTGTACTGGCAATAAGACGCCAGCACTATAGCGATATAGTGGCAAAATATCAAACTAAATATTGAGATTACTATTTACTATAGGATTGTGATCTCTATGTTCAGTAGTGACTATGGTCGTGCATCACCCGGCCTGTCAACCAGACAAACTGTTTTGAATCGTTCCACCCTCATTCATAAAGAACATTTCAAAAGTGAAATTCCGTGAAAATAACACATTTGAAGTTTAACACACAGGCAACAAGATGTCCAGCGATACCAAAAATGTGAGTAAAACCTATTTAATTAAATAAAAAAACATAAAACACATCGAGATGTATACACTGTTCTACTGGCATCATTTAATTTAACACATCAAACCCTGACGATGACTCCTATAACAGTAGTAAAATATCTATAAAAAAATAAACAATTCTTCAAGCGCGGCTCAACACAAAATTAATGAATTTTAAATTACTAAACATATAAAAAATGTGACATGTATACATTGTACTGTATGATATACAGTTGCGTTAGGCATTTATGATACGTTCAGGAATTTAGTCCACTTTTTTTTCGAGCGGCTCTTTGGCATAAAAGGCGTTGTTGGAAATCTAACCGCCTTTTTATATTGATGCCTTTATTGTTCGCATAGCATCAAGCTGATTAATAATATATATCACAATACTCCGCTATGAATATGTCTGTGTTTGTATTGATATGCGGTATTCGTGAGTCATTATACGCGAAGTTATCTTTGTGGTTATTTTTGTTAACCTATTCATTCAAAAGTATGATTTCCTTTCTTGTTTCTTCACAGCGATAAAATATTCTTTCGAAATGATTTTAATTTTTGCCTGACAATAAATAATATATCATTACGAAAATATATCAATGTAAAAATATGTTTCGACTGCATTATTATTTAGGTCACAAATCAACACTGTATTATTTTATTTGGTAACACTTCTCTTAAGTGAATAAAGCTTAATAGAATCAACTCACAATTCACATACTATAATTTTTTATATAACTGAGGATATAATCCTGAGGATAAAAAAATTAAGCACTAAAAATTCTGTTTTTCACACTTTTTCTGCCAATATTAGCAGTACTACCTAGCAATGAAAAAAACTTAGAAATACCTAGCAATACCATAACAAAATAAATATATTATTGTTGTTTTATTATTTGTTATTGAATTGATATCCTTTGTTTATGCTTTTATTTTGATTTTGTTATTTCATTATTGTCAATTATCGCCATTCTTCGCAAACATTTGCAAGCATCAACTCTCCTAAATAAACTTTTTTAAACAGCCACAATGCATGTCAATAAAAAGAAAAAAATAATGAAAAAACAACCTCTCCTTAACTGCTTATGTTTAGGCAAGTTCTTGATGTATTGGTTTAAGTGTCTTTATATTTATGCTTTATTAAACACAATTCTTTAGTATCTCTGGGGAAGTCGATTAGAAATCACTTCAATCAATTCTTCCAAGAATGGAAAAAAAGGAATACATTAAAGGACATTTCAGAAGAATGATTCCTCCGGTGGTAAATATTTCCAAGAATAATAAAGGAGCCTACTTTGCAAATGTACGGCTATTTTATTTTTATATCATATATATACACATTAAGTGGAATACCTAATGCTAGTGACTAATAAATCACACCCGTGATTTTTATGATGCTTGCCAATTTTTATGGCTTAGCAATTTTATGTGGAGTATTGATTCATTAATATCATTAGTTGATAAGTTTTGTCTACGGTCAATATTGATAGACAAAGATAAACCTGCCTTGGACATGTTCTTTGGATGCCGCAGAATAGCATACTACAGCTACCTACTCTAAAAACCCTAATCTTTTATCTTTTTAAAGGTCGTCGAAAGTTCCAGAAGGCAGGCTACAGAATTTTACAGCGACAATTTGTAAAGAATGCTCTAGCTTGGGTGCTTATACGTTATGATGTTGTTGTTAATATAATCATTATCACCATGTCCCCTTCACTAACTGGAGCATATAGTCATCACGAGCCGTCACAGCAAAGTTCTGTCAGCCGCCTTTGTCTTTGCCTCATATCATGTCGGCTCTGCCTCCCGCAGCTCCATCGAGTACATTCTACGTATAGTTGTTGACGTTATTAATATTTACATTATTTTCATGAAATATTTTAATTTGTTTCCAGTTCGCGGCACTGGAGACGCCCGGGTATGTCGGGTTTGCCAACCTGCCCAACCAAGTCCACCGCAAGTCCGTGAAGAAGGGCTTTGAGTTCACTCTGATGGTTGTGGGCGAGAGTGGACTCGGCAAGTCTACCCTCGTCAACTCGCTCTTTCTGACAGACCTCTACCCAGAGAGGGTCATCCCTGATGCCATCGGTAACTAATATTTTTTTGGACAGTTATATTGATATATATATGTGTGTAACCGTGTATGGATGTTCAACAAGTGTAAGACAAGTTTGTCGGTTGTGGGTGGGTGCAGGAGGAATTAGTTCTTTAAGTTCCGAAGAGCAGTGACTGTGGTAATAACGGTAGAAAAGACTAAGTAAACCAATCTTACGTATGTGTTCCGTTGCTAGCAAGTTAGATATAGAGTGTCATTGTTTATCAAACGAATTGCTCTTCTTTGGACTGAGTCAATTAAGTTTAGAAGGTATTTTAGGGCTCCAATCCAAAGGTGACTGCCGTATTCAAGGATAGGGCGGATTTGTCTTTTATATAGAAGAAACGAAATCTATAAAATACACCTTTTTTTTGAAAGCGAGACCGGCTTTATACTTAATTAATTACTGTGCGGAGAATGGGTTAAATACCTATCTGAAGATATTTATTTTTTAGACTTTAAAATTTCCAAATTTGTTGCCAACATAATACAATGATAGGTAATATTATGTATTTATTGTCGCTGTTGCAGAAAAGACTAATCAGATCTTGAAGCTGGATGCCTCGACAGTGGAGATTGAGGAACGCGGCGTGAAACTTCGCCTCACCGTAGTTGACACCCCGGGGTATGGAGACGCCATCGACAACACCGACTGCTTCCAGGTCAGTTCACAACTGCCATTATTCTATTCATTATTCTGTTTTACAAATGCAGCAGTATTTGTAAAACAAACATTAGATTAGGTTCAACCACCACTCTACATCCACATAAAATTGAGAGGTTGCTCATAGTACAGCTGCATCCAGGAGACTTAAAACCAGTCGGCTCTATGACTCTTACCCAGTTTCATACCAGCTGGATCCTGCATGCGTATAGTATGTGTTTTGTTTGTATACGGTGATAGCAGCTTGATATAGCCCTTTTAGGCCGATGCGGAAAAGCCTCGAAAAATGATCTTTCGTCTCTTATTTTTGTTCGCTCGCCTGACATGCACATCTAATAATGTTACTTTTAATTATAAAAATTACATGGCGTTTGAATAAGCCATTTTATTTGTTATGACAGTTCCTCCATTTCATGGTGGTTAAACTGTCATCTTTAATTTGCTTTTTTGCCGCGATTGCCTTGGCGGCGCTGCTTATCCCAGTGTTCCGGGGAGTCGTCAGTCAAGCCCCGTTCGATCGAGACGGAATTAACGTCATGTACGATCGAACGGGGGAGTCAAGTCTTTATCGGAAATAAATGCGAATTGTGCTTCAAAAACAAGTTCTTTTGCTTGGTAATCTGCTCCTGCATCCTTCCTCCACGCAGCCACGTGACGAACCCGTGACTTGTCGTCTTTTTAAAGACGGGGGGATATCAGTTCTTATTATTATTTGAACCGCTTCTTAGGATTTAAAGGTGCAGACCTCGGGAGCATCAGACTAATTATCCAATCTTATGAAAACGTTATAGGAAGGTTGATCTTTAAAAATCATTAACGATATTTATAATTCTAATATTAGAATATTTTACAATTATTTTTGGATTGACTGATAAATAATTAATAAATATATATAATATAAATATTATCAGTCAATAAAATTATTGATAAAAAAAGAATTGTCTTCTTTTCTTGTTCCAGTCTATTTTGCAATACATTGATGAGCAGTTTGAACGTTTCCTCCGGGACGAGAGCGGACTCAACAGGAGGAACATTGTTGATAACAGGATACACTGCTGCTTCTATTTCATCTCGCCTTTTGGTCACGGGTAATTTTTCTTTAATTCCTTTTAAAGAGTAAGATGGCAAGTGGGGAAGATAAGTTATGGAGTACTGGACACAAAAACAGCCTGACAAATGTGGAACTAGGTAAACGATATTGCATTGGTTGACAATGGCCTAGAGCCGAAAAGATTGGAAATCAATGAATAAGACTTACAACTAGTAATAGGTTGATACCGGTTAAATACAACAGATTGAACAAGAAAGTATGCAAGAAGTAGATGAGAGGAACATATTTGAAAAATCAGTAATTCTTCACCTTTTCTAACCCAATTTAAATTACACAATAGTTTGCGTCTTTCAAGCGTACAAATAGTATATGAAAGTGTTGATAAAATGTTTCATATAATTTATTCCACTCAATTCAGTTACTATGGTAACGATAACATTGAATGGAATTAATGAATCATAGCAAACAATGATGTAAATGAATAATAACTTAACTCCGACTTGTTAAAATATGACCCCTGTAATGGTGGTAGATATATCAGATGATAAATATGAATAAGCAAGCGTGTATTATCATCAATCATCAATTTCAGCATAATTGGATGTCGGGAAACAGGTTAATTTTCAGTTTTGTAGTTGATGTAAAATGATTTTTTATAAAAAATAATGAAAGAATGATAAAGGGATAAGTTAAATAAAATAGTTAATACCTTGGATTTTTGCGTAGTGTTATTATATCTATGTTTTCAGATTGAAGCCCTTAGATATTGAGTTCATGAAGCAGCTCCACAACAAGGTGAACATTGTGCCGGTCATCGCCAAAGCTGATGTTCTCACCAAGAAAGAGATCCAGAGGCTCAAAGATCGGGTAAGCTTCATTCATCGCTTTTAATTTACCCTTCTCTGACTGCACCTAAAAAAATCACGCTCTGTGCCGTGGAGTGAATATATATTGCAAAATCAGCAATTTTTAAAATATATGTTTATAGGTAATTTATTATAATTGAAGTTAAATGTGAAGTATCATATGATGTTCACAAACCGTGAGACTTCTCTTAGTGAATGCTGAGCCACAAATGATGAATTAACGCTAGAATAAACACATGAGTTATGTACTACTATAAGCCTATCTATGTTCCTTTTTTACAAACTAGATAGAGAGCAGGGCTTTATGGCTTTATAGCATAGCCTTTGCTTCACCCACGGACTTGCAAGAAGCATGTCTAGTCTGTATTGAGTATGCGCTCTATGTAATAATGTTTCATATAATCGTGTAGTGTACCTCGGCAATAATTCATAAGTGATGATTGAACTATTTTGATTTTAATGTTTTTTTTTTAATTTCAGGTTATGAGTGAAATCGAAGCCAACGGCATCAAGATTTATCCTCTGCCCGACTGTGACAGTGATGAAGACGAGGAATACAAAGAACATGTAATGTTTATTTAATTACTTCATTTACATTATCCCAACGGGTAAATTCAGTACATTAAAATTCCCCAAGAGGTTAATTTAAAGAACCTTCATGTCTTCAATATTCTGTTTGAGTTTTTCCAGTCTGAAATAATCATCAATATTTAAGCAATTCATTTAACATATCACAGCAATCTGCTACTTTTTAAAAATAACAGGGGACACCCTAAACGAGAGTATTTGCAACATGTGTTCTAAGACACAAACTGCGCCTCATATGCTCAGTTTAAGATTGTTGCAAAGAAAAGGCAATTCAACGAAATATAAAATTTTAGCTTGCATTTATTTCTTCAGGATAATACTGTAAAAAAAGTGCTTATGTATTATACTAAGTATAGATTGCAAATGTTGATTATATCCAAGAATATTTAGTATGTTTAATTAAATTGAGTAAAATTCGGGATTATATGTAAGTGAAATACTTCAAATCACTAAAAAAATAGGTAAAAGCTATTGGTTTTTTTGGGTAAACTTGTAAAACATTTAATTTTTTGAGAAATATAATCAATTTTTTAGTTAAATATGGTATATTTCCTTGAAGTGTACTTTACTTTTTTGAAAGATTCAAATTGAATAAGTTAGGAAACACATGTTGAGAGATCATTCTAAAGCCTATTAACTCGTTGACTGCCACGAACCCCGGTCGGTGTTGTCGTTTTCGTACTTTTTGTATGGAGTATTCTTGCATTGGTGTTCCCATTGAACGATTGTGTGCAGTGTGGCGTGTTAGTTGAAATCTTAAATATTACTGTTGCTTTCGTTTTTTTTTAAATCTATGCATTTTTATATAATGATTGTGACCCTAAAAATCATTTTTTCCATATTGGCTTTTAGGTTGCAGATATGCGAAATATGATGGCAGTCAACGGGTTAATATTTTAAACGCGGCATAGTGGATTTGTTAATCTATTTTTGGACAATTAACATAGATTTTAATATATTTTGCAGAGATCAGATAATGTTTATAGTTTTTGACTGGAATCCAATATATTTTATATTCAGTTACAAGCTAATTTTGAACATTACAACAGTAGAATAAAGCTGTAATATGAAGCTTACAAATTGTATGTAAAGCTCATGACCGCTATAGACGTCATACGCAGTGAATAGGTTAGTTCTGTTGAAAGCATCATTCTGATTGTGTGTGGTTGTGATTTGCAGGTGCGGCAACTGAAGGAGGCCGTTCCGTTTGCCGTGTGTGGCGCCACTGCTCTGCTGGAGGTCAAGGGGCGGCGCGTGCGAGGGCGGCTCTACCCCTGGGGGGTCGTGGAGGTGGAGAACCCCGAACACTGCGACTTCATCAAGCTGCGAACCATGCTCATGTAAACAAAAACACAAAATTTGTATATAAGTTTTTCGATCGATAATTCTTGGTAGATATCCATTATTTTAATCATCATCATCATCAGCTTGTGTCCGTCCACTGTTGAACGTAGGCCTCCCGCATGAGTCTCCATCCTCTTCGATCCTCCGCCTTCCGCATCCAGGTCACTCCCGCTATTCTTCTTATATCGTCAGTCCATCTTGTAGGGGATCGGCCAATGCTTCGTTTTGCCAGTTTTGGGCGCCATTCCAATACTTTTCTTCCCCATCGACCGTCGTCTCTTCGACAGATATGTCCTGCCCGTTGCCACTTAGTGTGCCTATTCGTTGGGTAGCATCCACTACTTGAGTTCTTCTGCGTATTTCCTTCTTTCGGATTCTATATTTTAGCGATACTCCGAGCATGGATCTCTCCATAGCGCACCGGGTGACTTTTATTTTATGGGTAAGACTTGCTGTCAGATTCCACGTCTCTGCGGCATAAGTTAATACAGGGAGGATGCATTGGTTAAACGCCTTAGTTTTAAGACATTGCGGAATTTTCGCTTTAAAAATGTACTTTAGTTTTCCAAATGCTGCCCATCCCAGTTGTATACGCCTGTCAATTTCTTTTGAGAAGTTACTTCGC
Organism: Glossosoma conforme; assembly: GCA_022606575.1. Taxonomy (NCBI): domain Eukaryota; kingdom Metazoa; phylum Arthropoda; class Insecta; order Trichoptera; family Glossosomatidae; genus Glossosoma; species Glossosoma conforme. Next base: position 1,651,327 of record JAGTXR010000020.1, on the reverse strand, counting down.
CCTAGTTGTATTACTTGTCCCAGATAGGTTTATTTTAATGCTGTAATTTAATTCATCGTAATGTGTTACCGTGTCCAAAAGTGACAACTTCAACTCTACCTTGTTGCATCATCATCATTATAACATGTCCGCTCCCCTAATTACATAATATGGCATTCACAAACCGCCGCCACAAAGCCCTGTCAGCCGCCTCATCCCAAGTGCGCTCCGCCGAGTACATTCTATGTATAGTTTCTAATGGCCTTCTAGGACGGCGCGAGCCTGGGTGCTTGAAGAAAAGGCAGCTATAGTATACTCTCCTGCGAATCGTTAATATATGTCCCAGCCATGTCCACCTTCACCTCTTGACCGATTGTATTATAAAAGGGTACCTTGTCCGCTGTCTCACCTCGCCATTCCTCACAAAGTCAAACTATCGTACCCCTAATATTCTACACAGGTTCTCAAATCCCATTATACGACTGCATTGGCTCTTGGTGAGATGCCAAGATTTACAGCTGTATATGAGTATAGGGACGTACAGACGCTTTGTTGCAACTTCAATAATTTAGAAATATAAAAAAATAATTTATTTATTCATACTATTGATTTATAAGTAATTTTGTTACCTTACCTATAAAAAATAATGAAAAAATATTTTTTCCCGTCCGTGGTTTGTTTTTTTTATGAGTTCACAAACATTCCATCTCAGAGAGGCCAGCCCAATGGATCAGTCACATCATGCGCCACGATGATCTTCTTCACGACATTGTGGAAGGGTTGGTTGAGGGTAGAAACTGCAGAGGGCGCCTAAGATGGGAGTATTTGCAGCAAGTGTTCGAGGACATGAGTTGTAGCTCTTATGCTGAGCTAAAGAGTATTGCAGAGGATCGAGAAGAGTGAAGATCGAGATGCAAGATTTTGTTGCTGCAAACCAATTCGCCGGATTGATACTACTGATACTACTATGAAGAAGAAACATTCCATTTGTAGAATTTAAGCAGTGGAGAAAGCGATGACATAACTGACAATAAGGTTGTGTTTTGTGTTGCAGCACTCACATGCAGGACCTGCAGGAGGTGACTCAGGAGGTGCACTATGAGAACTATCGCTCCGAGCGTCTGGCCAAGGGAACTCCCATGCCCAAGAGAAACGCGTAAGTTTATTCATATTTTTCTGACCAATGTTATTCATACTTTAAAGCATAAACACACTAATGATTTGTTCTTCAACCTCATTCTTCACTCCGTGGACTTTCATCTCACTCAAGCGTTTACCGGACACGAAATTTTCAGAGAATTCCTAAAAAGATTTGGCCTCTCTTCTTGCGACGCATGTCCATGCGATCCAGGCATGCAACAGACGGTGAGACACTCTCTCGTGGAGTGCATCATCCATGAGAACAGGAGACGCATTCTGTGCTGTCGCCTGGGAGTCTCTACCATTTCTTGGGAGGATTTACCTGAATTGCTGCTTAGTTCTGACGGTCCCTTGCTGTTAAACTTCATCAGGGAAATCGTCAGGGCTACAAGAGCGGTTAACGAGGCTGACATGGAATAGGCTCCTACGTTCTTCAACTATTTCTCAGATGTATATTCTAACCTTGTGTGTAACTTACAGGGTACAATTCACAACTTTATATTTTTTTCTACATTCTTTTTAAGGGAAAAAAAAATCAAAAAAAAAATCCTCACTCTTCACAATGTCTAATTATCACTGGTCTGTGTTCGTCCACTGCTGAACGTGGACTCTCTAATGTTGTCAGTTCATCTCACAGAGGGTCAGCCGATCCTCCGTTTGTCAGCTCTTGGTTGCCAACACTTCTTCTACATCGACTATTGTGTCTTCAACAGATATATCGCATCCATTGTTAATTGAGTATGTCAATTATTTTAGTATTGTCCAGTACTCGAATTCCTTCTCAGAGATATCCTAGTCTAGGATTTTTTCTTTATATTTTCATCATTTTATGTAGTTCACATTTTTTTTTATGTAATTGCACGCAGGAGAGCACAGCCGGTCAAGACCAGTCTACTCTATGACGCTCAGCCAGATAGGATGGACGCTACATGCGGGAAACTTGTGTTTTGTTCGTGTTTGTGAGTGGGTTGGCGAGATTGCTAGTGTATATTTATGTTTTTTGAAGAAATCCAGATTGTAGGAAGGAGGAAACACAGACGTTGGAAGAGCATTCCAATGCTTACCGGTGGCATTAAGGAAGGAACTTTGGAATCTGGCAGATCTTGGTCGACACACATTAACCGTGTATAGATGTTCGGCAAGTGTAAGACGAGTTTGTCGGTAGTGGGTGGGTGCAGGAGGAATTAGTTCTTTACGTACGATGCTAATATCTCATCTGTGGATTCTATCATACTTAAAATGCTACATGTGGCTAAGCGTTGCATGTGGATTGATTATCCACCAACGTCATAGACTACAGCAATTATAAGTATATATTCATTTATATAAATTCACGCATCATCCAACTATTATATTTTGTATTTATAACGCTTAGAACTCAATTAATGACCTGTTAAAATATAGACTAAAAGAGTCAGTTGTACACCTCTCACAAAAATGTGTTAAAGTGATTTTTTTGATTCCAGTTCCGTGGACAGCGTGGATAGCGACAAGGCGTTGCAAGAGAAGGAAGCCGAACTGCGGCGCATGCAAGAGATGCTGGACCAGATGCAGAAGCAGATCACGCTGCAGAAACAGCAGGGACAGGCCTAGGCCATGCACACTACCTTACCTAACACGAGAGTTGCACGAGAAACCCTTGCACAGATTGTCAACCAACTTCCACCACATCTATCAAGACTGTAGGAGAACGCTAACCTCACTTTATAAAACTATGTGACCCGCCACCCAGGATTACATAAAGCAGTGTTCCTAATATGTAATGCTAAATTTCCTTTTTGAACGTTGTTCAGAAGGTAATTTCTTCTTATGAATGAAGCGACCAAAAATAAAATCGAGATCTTACGCCTAAAGAGTTACGTGTACAAAAAAAGGTTCTCTTCTATTTTAAGCAAAAAAATTGTAAAAGCAAATAAAAAACATTCCCCCCAACATAGGGAACCACTTTACATGCCATTTCTAGCAAGGCTCTATCAAGAAATAATTCTGTATTAAAAATCAACTACTTCAAAGTTACTCAAAATAGTGCCTACCATTCGGATGACAAGTATCTGTCAGGGGTTTATTTTTGAAGTGTTGCTAACAGACACATTGAAATCTTTGAACCTTTAGAAAGCGTTGTTAAACTCGGAGAGTGTCGCCGCATGTTTCAAATTAAAAAGCTTTCTACAGCGGAAAATAAGATTAGAATTATTTTGATATAGCAAAAAATTAAATCATTTTGAGTTGAAATGAAATAACACATGGTCGTAGTAAATATTATTTTAAGGTTTTTGTAGAATGTCAGTGGTATGTTTGTGGTTGAAGTGCATTTCAATTTGGAATACACTAAATAATAATGTACTTATTGTAATGGATGCTCGTACACTTTTGTATAATTATAATAGGTTCGTAAGGAAACATTAGAATAACGTCTAGTTCTGAAATATATATAACACGAGAAAGATTTATTATTAGTTAATACAATATCTGGAAATCTGAGGTTACTCGAGGTACCAAAATGTGTGTTTTTTTTAATTGTTTCAAAATATCAAATCTCAATTTTAAACAAGCTTTTATATGATATTGATTAAGCTTATAATATGAGTTAACCCTTTAAATGCGGCTATTGTTTTTATCATTGTTGTATAAGAAGTTTAAAACAAACTATATATATTTTTAATAAAACTATCGCCTTGCTTATATATCGGCATGTCGCACTCTAGTAACATAAAGTATTATGCCGATATATAGGCAGGTCGTATCGAGCGATTATCCGAAAGGGACACGCATTCATGTGTTTATCATGTTTCGTATTGTTACATACTGCGAGCAGTTTTGTATGGCCTTGGCTATATATCGGCACGCCACATAAGATGTCATGCTGATATATAGGCACGCCGCATCTAAAGGGTTAAAATAATTTAAAATCTCAGATTATCTCCATTTTTTTTTACTGATCGTTTGTATTATTGATTATATTAGATAGTTTTTTTTTTACTTTTTTACATTATGTTGTATTTTTTTTATTATCTTGATAATACTCTCGTCAACTTAAAAATATCAATTTTATAATCTCATTGTACTTGTTTTTTTTTTTTGCATTTTTATTCAGAGCAATGTGGCTCAGAGGCAATAATTTTTAATTAATTTAATTTATATATCTTTTTTATATAATTTATATATTTAATCTATATATATTTGATGTAGATAATTTTACTGAAAAATTCCTTAAACGGGCAATAATAATTGCATCGTGTTGGTAATATTCCATGCAATTTCTGTCCGCTTAACTGTGTAGTTGTGTCTCTTTCGTTTCATTACAAAATATTGTAAATTGTTTGTCCGTTTATGAGCACATCAGAAATTTAAGGGTTATTCTAAAGAAAGTATACCTTGGTCGCTGTGTATTTACCTAAATCATTGATATTTATTAGAATTTTTATGTTTAACTTGTTTGTCCCAAATAACTAATTGCTTGAACCTTCTTTCAGTGGTTTTAAATATTTTTATGCAAGCCTGGATTATAGTCCATATAATTTATTTAGTTAAATAGTCACGGATCATGCTAAATTTTCTTTAGTATAGTCAGAAAACAATCTAATTTAGTTTAGATTTTTTAATTAGTAATGGTTTTTAATGCTCAATTCACCAATTACATTTTTCTTGGAACTTCGATTTCAAATATGAATTTTAATTTCAATTAATTTGAAGCAGCCGTATAATGTTTTATTTATTAAAAATAATTCATTTCATTTCACTTTCTTTATTTTAATTGGACGCTTTTTCACCGAATTAGGGTTTCTTTGCCACTACTTTAACACAAGCGAGACAGAGATATAAGTAAGAACATTGAAGGATGAAGGAACATTGAAAAATTCTTCCCTGTTGCGAAAATTAACGATTCAAATGGCAGATTGGTAGGTATCTAAATACCTATTCTAAATTTTACCTTCTACATGAACTACTGTGAAATTTTTGAAGGTGTAAACATTAGTTGAAGTAAAACATTAAAATAAATATTTATTTATTTAACTTGTATTTACGTAATCACGTTGGATATGGCCTATGTTTGGGAGACTGCAGTTTCGACTAACTCGTAGCCTTCCTCAATTCAATCAATCTAGTCAAGGGACTACAGTGATCGATTGAGTTAGGCTACGAGTAAGTCGAAACTTCTTCTAAACAGAGGCTATTTCTAACGTAATCCATGTAAAAAGAAGTCAAATAAATATTAATTATTTATAATGAATCTCAAAGTGAATGCTGAAAACATTGAAAAAAAAACCGTTATTTATATTTTTTTGAATTCATTTAAATTTCTGCAGCTTTACCAAGAGTTGTGAAATTGCATACAAAAATGTTTTGAGATATATTTTTTTTTATCTTTTATAAATTAACCGCGGTGCTCTCTGCTGTTGTATTATTATGTCGGTAAATTTTAATATTAACATATAATTATACATATTTCTATTGATAGTAGATAGTCTTAAAAAAAATCTATAAACTCTTACATACCAACCTAAAAAAATACTATTCATTAATATACTCGGAAATAATAGCTGACAGTTAGAAAGAATAAATATAAATTTATATAAAAAACAATCACTTAAATTATCAATTAACAATTGTTTTTTTTGTAAACTGTCATGAAAGTCTTCACGCACATTTCATTCCTAATATTTAATTCATTCACATCAAATACTCTTCTATATGTAATATATTGTTGGTATTATTTTAAAAGCTTGATTCAATTTCAATTTTGTTTATTTTGCCTTTCAGAAACATTACAAATTATGTTAACTCAATTCATTTCTGAAGTACAATAAAAATACATATAAAAAATACAATATATACAAAAATAGGTACTATGAACAAAGCAATAAAGACAAGCAACAGAAGGTCCCTATGCTTATCAGACAGACGAAGCCAACCAATTATCCCTCTAGAATCTCTATCCCTTAAGAAACTCTTGGAGTTCTTGTCTGAATTGGGCCTCTCTTACGTGAAATATATCAACATCCGAGGCGATTTGGTTAAACAGTCTGATCCCTCTCCCAAGAGGCATAGTCTCTGGCAGGTTAGTGTTACTCTTAGGGAGAGCGAACAATCTATGCTTCCTTATTCTCAGATATCTATCGGGGACACTGATTCGCAGTGTTACCACTAAAATATAATTAAATTAGAATTCATTTGGCACTGGAAAAATCATTCAAGGTCATTAATTGATCAAAAATCTATGATTCATCATAAATATTTAATTCTATTATAACTGTTATCCAGTCCTTTAATAAAAAATATATATTTTATAAATAGATACACACATACAAATCTACATCAAATTTCTCTCATCAATTTGTGGTGAAAAAGAGATCAGATGCTGGGATTTGAACCACGAACCATGCTACTCAGTTCTGTTCTATACACAGCGCAATCGAGCATGACTATCCTCCACCTTAATCGAGTGTGTATCAATTTATAAATTATTGTTAAAGATCACATATCTACAAAGGATTTAGAGTATTGAAAAATATTCTAAAATTTTTTTAAATAATTCTAATAAAAATATATTTATTTTATTAATTTACAGTAATTCTTGTGTATTATTTATCGTTTATGCACAATTTGTATTATTCTTCATTAATTAACATTTATCGTCATGACAATTAATCATTAATGTAACTTTAATTTTTATAAATAGATGACTATCGCGAGCAATAAATATGGTTGCCATATTTCTTTCTAAGTGTATTGAAGCCAAAAATTGTATAGACATTTTACATAAATTACTTTATATATTATTTTCTTCTTTTAAATGTATTATTTTATAAATTTTAAGAACAAATATCAATTATGATCATTTGAATGTATTTTTTACTATTATTGATAATTTTGCTATGGAAAGTATTATGCAAAGACTAACCTTTAAAAGATTCTCAAGGGTTGCCAACCTATGAAAGACCATAGAGGAAATGTAAGTATTTCAAACTCTAGGTATACAGAAAATTAAAAAAAAAGAAAAACTTCATTCATGGTGGGTAATAACTCTTGTATTATAGATAATGATATTTTTTTTTTAGAAAGTTGCACTATTTGTTTGTTCTGTAATACATATTCAAGTAAACTTCCTTATTAATATACTTATTGACGAGTATTTTGAAGCCTACTGTTTGGTGGTTGACTGTTCTATTGCATAGTACTGTTACTTTATCAATAAGACTTACGTACATGTATGAAATATAATTAAATAATAGGTCTGAGGAAGCGTAGTGATAATATTATGCATTTATGTTAAAGTAATAAATAAATAAAATCACAATGAAAATGTTGTTCACTAGTTTAGTTATAACTATATAATATTTTTTATTTACAGAATATTGCACATCTAGAGGAATAATGACACAACTGAGAATATACATATAATTATTTTTTTCAATAATGCATCAAGTTAAACTATATAATCATATCAGCTTGATATAGCCCTTGCAAGCTGGTGCCGAATACCTCGATATACGATCTTTAGTCTCTTATTTTTGTTCTCTCGTCGGACATGTATGTGTCGCCATATTGGTTGTTTGATAAGTACGGTCACGGGTGTATCATAAGTATTGTATGTGGCTGTCTGTCATTGGTGTGCGATTAGTTTCTGTAGATCGCCACTTGTGGCGCTCGATGCCCAGATCAGCTGTGCGCGGACCGTGACTAGTAGCGTGTTGCGATCCGGCTGGGTTCTGAAAGCATACGCTCTGCCCCAAACCGAAAGTTTGTCAAGTTGTCGATATATATATATCAATGTGCTTGTAAAAAAGACTGTTGCTCATCTGCTCCTCATCTGTCCACCGCGTGTCCTAATAACGATCCGTAATGTAAAGGTGATATTAACCCTTCACTACGGCTCGGTGGAATACACATACAAATTAAACGGCAAATATCGGGTACCGATGCGAACAGGTTAATAATAATAAAATAAATGCATATACAAAAGTAATTATTTTGCTTGTATTGTAAGATTACGTCGAAAATATTATTTCTTCTTGTGTCAGTCTTCTTCTGCTGTGCAATATATAGAAAACTTGTATGAATTTTGTCATTATTATCAATAAAGGTATTTTATTTTATAAAATAGTGTTTTTTTCTTTAATTATTAAGATCATTAATTTTTTTGATGATAAAAATCATAATTCATTTAATCAAAACAAATCGTACGCACAAAATGTAGGTAAATATTAAATTAGAATATTACTGCAATACTGCGTAAATTAACCACTCTACGGGCGGCAGCTGCAGGTCCTCATTTCGTAGTTCAGTCTCCCGGGCAGCTAGTTGTAAGTCAGACGCATTCTGCTCTGCCGCACCGGGGCGATGTTCGCCAAGTGACTCTTCGTGACCTTGAAGTAGTCGTTCCTTCCAGTGCGGCGAGCCGGGAGCACCGCGAAGTCCAGGAAAGGAAAGGAGAGAAATAAAACTCAGAATATCTGTTAACCAATTCTGTTTATTCCAGATCGAACACAATATATATATAGCTGAAATTCTCGCGCTGCGACACCTGAGTAAGGCGCTGCAGCAAGAAGTTCAAGCGCTCTGATTGGTCAACATTCTTCCACCCGCCGTTGACCTGTGCTAGCTTCTATGTGAGGTCTCCAAGCACGCCGGGGCTCACTCACGGGCGGGCGCATGTCACTCGCAACCTAGAACGCTTTATCAATGTATGACTATATAAGGTCAACATATTTGTATCAACCTTATTTATCCATCTAACTTCCGCGGTATGGTGGTCGGCGAGCTTAACCATGAATGTTTCTTTATTGAGGCTCGACAGACCACCTCACAGAACCGGGAACCTTGAAGCTAAATATAAAAAATACAAGAGTGTGCTTGAGTATGCATTTCTTTCAGCTAGTGCGTGGCGTGTTCAGAAATCCTGATATGTTGTTGGAAATCGGTTTGTTTGTCCCTGATAAATATTTAAGGATATGGAGGCACAGATTGTTTGTTCTTCCTAGAAGTAATACTAAACTGCCAGAGACTATGCCTGTTGGGAGAGTGATCAGACTGTTCAACCATATCGCCTGATTATTGATATATTCCACTTGAGAGAAGCCCAGTTTTGAAATGAGCTCCACAAATTTATTTATCAAAGTAATTTCGTGGAGTCTTCTGTTTAGCGAGCTTCGGGACTTTTTAATAATTATTGTTAATAATAGTAAATACCTTATTGTTTCTCTTGTATTATATCTTATCTCAGGATCTTATTAAATATATTTGTATGTGTAATGTTTCTGAAAGAAATAAATAAAATAAGTTTGAAAAATAAAAAAAACGAATAGTCAGACGTCCGTAACATATTCCTTCAAGTAAACGCAAATGGGGTAGGATACTGATAAAGGCATTATAAAAAGACGAGTTATAGTGTCATGATTTATTTATTTAAAATATCAAAAATCCATTACAGACACCATTTGTCAAGATTCTTAAAATGACAGTTGATCAAAATATTTCCAAATAAAATACATAACAATAGTTATAAATAACATAGTTATAATTTGCGTTGTACAACAATGTGAATTTATGTATTCGATTCCTTAAACAGAGGCCCTTTATATCTGATCAACTTATCGCACAAGCACACACGGCTAAACATCTCAAAATCTAAAACACTACAACAGTTGCACCCATCTCTCAATTTACGTAGTTTCTGTCATCGAAAAAGGGCATTGATGTAATTTAATTTCTGTTTCAATGAAATTCGTAATATTATCTTTTCAATTTATTTATTTTTTAAATTAATACTGTATCTGTCACAATTTCCACCACATACTCCTATAGTGCCAATTTAGAGAATATGATTTCTAAATCATCATATATATTTCTTATGATTAATATTCATGAAATGCGACTAATGATCCAATTTTTTTCTTGAATATAACTAATGAGATATGTGGTGTCACAACCTATCGTTCACAGACAATTCGTTCAACGACTCATCGGTAACGACATGAGGCGCACTGGACGTCTGGTGTATGGGACAGCAGATGCACTGGATGTCTCACTAACCTAACCTAACCTATGGATTTGTCCAGTGATCGTAGAGTCCAGATATCCATAGGTCTCGTTAACGAAATAACTGTAACAATAAGTGCACCAGTTGTCCCGTACACCACAGGACCAGTGCGCCCCACGTCGTTACCGATGAGTTGTTGAACGAATTGTCTGTGAACAAAATGCAGCGGAACTGAGATATGTTCATTTTATTAAAAAATTGCACTGAAAAAGAATTAAATCAAGAGATGAGTGAATAACTATGTTTCTAATTGAATAATGATATTTTTACAAGACTTATTACTATTGCATCGTTTTTTTTTGCATTTCTAACATTTCTCTACATCATATAAATATTTACAAAAGCCGGTATTACAAACTTAATACGGTAATGAGTAATAATATGTTTTCCATTATAAAATTGTATGGACGAGTCCTTAGGTACTTAATAATTAATCGATTATTTAATAGCCTTAAATATATCATAGACATAGATAACTACGGCAACATTGAAAGTAATATTTTATATCACACATGAAATATTGTGGACATACGAGTATTCTGCATTAGGCCTTTTCAATGCCCTGAAACTGATTATAATTTAGATTTTAGACCATATAGCCACCATAAACTGCTGCAAACGACTTCGATAGATTCCTACTCGTCCATTTCCTACTTGACAATACAAGTAGACTTGAGAAATCAAATACATTTGCTATTATGTATGAATATCAAACACTCCTTAGTTGTAACATACGGCCACAGTATTTCTGAGTACAAATCCAACCATATACATAATTAAAGGCTGCTATATAATGTGAATATAGTATTTTTTTAATTAGGCCGGTGATTAACCTGTTACTTCAATAATTAGACCTTTGTTGTTACCTTAATTATTTATTTTAGCTTTCGTTCAATATATTTTGATATTTGTATCCTTTATGACAGTATGTTGCCTGAAAAAAATAATTGAAAATTACAAAAAAAAAAACTTGTTGCATTGCTACAATTTACCCACATTTATCCAAATTAACATTAGATGTTTTTTTTTATTTATTTAAAAAATGATTATTAGGGTATCTAGGTATTTAAATAAGTTATGTTTTAGAAGTTGGTACACAGCTTCACAGAGCACCATAGACATTTGATTATAAATTTATTACAAGTTTAATTCTAATTGGAATAACACTTTTATACAATAGCAAATAAAATTAATTACTCTAAAATATTATTATATATAATCAGCTAAATCTAGAATGATTTGTGGCTGTTGTAAATGATATATATATATATATATATATATATATATTTATTAAGAATTTAATAAATAAATACAAAATAAATAATATTTCAAAAATAAAATTATGTGCGTGCGTTTTGTTTAATAAAATGTGTAATTATTTATATGCCTTATAATATTAGCATCACTAAATATAACATCAATTTAATGAAAATTAATTTGAAATACAAATATTAAATTGATAAAAAATCATAGCCATTGGTTTCAGACCAGGAAGAACACAGAAATACTGATTTTGTAATGTAATAATATAAAACTAATCAACAAACAATGAGGTTCTCAGCATAATCAAGGAAGATAGGCGCCTGCACCTAGTAAGAACCTTCCCAGAGTGGCGATCGGTCACATCATGCGCCACGATGGTCTTCTTCGTGACATTTTGGAAGGGATGGTTGAGGAGAGAAACTGCACAGGGCGCCCTAGGCGGGAGTATTTGCAGCAAGTGTTCAAGGACATGAGTTGTAGCTCTTATGCTGAGCTAAATAGGGTTGCAGAGGATCGAGAAGAGTAGATATCGAGATGCAAGATTTTGTTGCTACAAACCAATCCACCGGATTGATACTACAAAGAAGATATATGACAAAAAAAATCTTACCCTCTCCACTGTTTCATTTTCAAATTGTTTGTGTTTTGTTATTGTTATATCAATATTTGATACTATTATTACTTAAGTATAATAAAACTGACAAAATATAGCATCCTGTCTACACAATTCATTTGTTTAATTATATTACGAGTATACATTAAATACATTAATATATCAGTTTCTTTTTAATCATCTCTCAATGTCCTTACATAATGTGATCTCTTGTTGTACAAAACTATCACATTTAAAAATCTTACAAATAACATTAAGTACCTACATTTTTTAATAACAAATATTACGTTGATAGTTTCACAAAAGTTTTTAGACCAATCACTTGATAGTGTTACCAACAAAACATGCTGGAAAATCTACGACTATATTTTGCATACATTGGTATCTTGACATACGAGTTTTTAGAGATACGAGCCGTCGAGCGAGCGATTTTTTGCTTTGAAATACGAGCAAAATTTGAGATACGAGCAATCGGCTTAGCGGGTCGGCCGGTTGCACACGAACCGCGCGTCACGCTTTCCCGCGTGAATCCCCCGGCCACGGTCAGAGAATCAGTTATCAGTGTGCTCTCGCTGTCAAAGCATCTTTGATAAATTGTGCTCGCGTTTTGTGACTTTTGTACATTTGCTTTGAGATACGAGTAATTTGAAATACGAGCAAGTTTGTGGAACGAATTAAACTCGTATGTGGAGGTATCATATAATATTTATAAAAAAAATTTCTTCACACATTAAAAACTTATTGTTTTTTATGACCTGTACCTACTGTAAAAAAATGTTCTAAGAGTAGGTAAATCCACAAATGGTTATTTTTTTTTTTTAAATTAGAAAGGGTAATAATTTAAATGATTTGTTAATGATATGAAAAAAAATGTTATTTGTGGGGGGGGGGGGGTATAAAAAAGAGGTATTTCTATGTTACTATATTTTGGCAACCTTGAAAAAGGAATGCCACCTTTTAAAATGTCTATAGAAAAGCAAAAAAAATCCACTATACATTGTTAAGGTGTTGTCATTTAAAATTATTAAGGAAAGAGAAACACAAAATAATCCACCTTGGTAGGTAAAAAAATTGATCGATTAAGTAAATTAAAAAATATTTTTTAATTTAGGCCGCAATGTTTCAGGGGGAAAATATGTTATCTAAATATGGCAGTTAGTGATGTGCTTGAGCTTAGTTTTCATTTAGGTTTCAGCAACATGAAACAGATCATTAACGGCATGTTTATAGCGCAGCATCTTCTCTTGGATGTATCACTTTATCTGGCTATACATGATATTAGTCATATCACATTATAAAAGGTATTAATTGAGCTTATTCTTCGGCATTGATGGCATAGTATTTACAAATCACAAGACCCCAAGGAGGAGGAGTAGTCGGACACACCAAACATGGTTTTTAATGCGATATGATCCACAGTCTTACAGTAGTGACTTTTGTTATGTTTATTGTTCTTCTGACTCCAGTCAAACACCCGCATGAAGAGTCATTCCTTGACTTAAGGTAACTAACTTAAGACCCGTATACACCAACCTATAATACCTACTTACCTTTAGAATGATTAAAGTGAGGAAGCTTCAGTCCTCGACTCAGTGCCGGCCTTTAACCTTGCGGCGCCCCGAGCAAAAAAAAATCTTGCGCCCCTTGTTTTTTTTTTGGGTGGAAGAGGAAATCTTCAAAAAACACCCTCTGTACGAGCTAAGACCGCCCTGAGTTCATTCGGCGCCCTGGGCAGTCGATCCTCTTTGCCACCCCCTTAAACCGGCACTGCCTCGACTCACCACAAATCTTAAGAAACGATTCTGCAAACGAGTGTTAAGTTGGTTACCTTAAGTCATGGAATATCTCTGCATACGGGTGTGAATCATCTGTGCCTGATAAAATTACTCGATGTACTCCTTGTTATGGATCAGACCTCAGCATACCTGCACCTTCTAGTGCATCCTAAGTTGAACATTTGACATGTAGAGGTCTAAGCTCAAAAACAAGTTTTACACAACTCGATGAAAGCAGTTTAGTAGTTATGTTCTTCTGAATCATGTCTTCAAGTCTTAGTCACTTGAGCCTGATAAAGTTACTCCATGTTATGGATCAGACCTCTGCATCACTTGCTCCTCCTAGTGCATCTTGGACTGAACACTTGGCGTGAAGAGGCTTAAGCTCAATATCAAGTTTTGCACGTGTTGATGGAGTTAGTCGATGATCCTTTTGTCGCTGTGTTATCTGGTGGGTGCGGGCAGCTGGGGGCCCGGACCCTGCGCCTGTCGGAGCGCCCCGTAGACTCGCTCCTGCTCGTAAGCAAGGGCGCGCCTCATGCTGGGCGTGAAGGGGTCGAAGCTCAAGAGTCGCCGCTTGCGCCGGTAGATTCCTTCGCGACGCTCCAGCGCACAATTCATGGTCTCCTTAAAAAAACACACAATCAATCCTTTACTGCTTCTCATCCAAACACTTCATTACAAGTAACCAATATTCTGATAACGTCGTAATTTTTCGTAACCTCGATTTTTATAGAGCCAGCGGGTATAGCTAGTGGTTAACCTTTTGGATGCCATGACCCTGAATAGATCTATGCAACGCCTCGTGGATTATCGAAGATGTAAACCCCTAAATGGTGTTCAATTTTAACCATTTTTTTTCTTTGGCAGACGATAGATGTCGCTATAGACCCAAGCTATAACATTAACCGAAAATATACAGAAAATAACACACCGGTGTGCTCATGGCACTGACGGGCTTCACACAGCGGACCCATATTTGGGCTCATAGCATCCATAAGGTTAAAGCATTTGCTTGCTAAACCGAAGGTAGTTGGGTCGATCCCCGACGGAGATTAAAAATGTAATATTTGTAATCAATTTCTAAGCTCTAAAATACCCCCGGTTGGTGTGAATTTGATAGCCTACTATTCAAAATTGGTGGTAGACGAAAATCATCCCGTGAACACCACTCATTTATAGAGAATTCCTTGGATCATATTGAATTTGAAGATGCGTTAATGTCGAGTTGTAGTCTATGACGTTAGCGGATTAACACTCCACATACAGCGCTTAACCATGTGTAACATGCAAGTCATAGAATTCACAGATGAGACTTTAGCATCATCTGTCGGTATTCTCATATATATGCTTACATAAAATAAAGTTACGCTCCAGCCCTTGAGACGCAACATCTTCCCCGAAACGCTCACGAACCACGACGCCACAATTAATAAGTAAGACTAACAATGGCATATAATTCAATAGGTCAAACAGAATTCAAATTTAAAGTCACTGGATAGTTTTAAGCATACCTCGTCTATCGCGAAGTTCAAGAACTTCAGAATCTTCCTGAGCGTTCCCTCGACGTCGCTGACGAGGTCGTCGTAGAATATGACGAGCACAGGACCGGTGAAGTTGTACAACCAGTCCAGGTTGGTCTGCCGCCATATTAGAAGCTTCTCGGCCACAAACCTCTGCCAATCTGAATATTAAAAATCACAATAATCATCATTATCATCAGCATGTTCATCCCTTAACTGGAGCATTTAACTGCCACCACAAAGCTCTGTCAGCCACCATAGCCTTCGCCTCATCCCATGTCAGCTCCGCAACGGCCGCTTTGGGACGTCTTTTAATTTTACGCGCAATATCTGGGATTCGCAGCTTTACCCGATCAAAAAGTGCTGCATATACAGCGCCTGTATCAACCTCATTCTTCATTACAGCTGTGAATCTTGGCACCTCACCAAAAAAACCAATGCAGCCGAATGGGCTTCGAAAGCAGATGCATTTGTAGAAAACTGAGGTTACAATGGTTTGACTTTGTGAGGAATGGAAAATGTAGCTCTTTCTGTACTACTTTTTTTAAAATATGTAATGGTTTACAAGTAGGTACATTTTGTAGACAATTTTTAAATAATTGTAACCCTTACAATGTGATTTTAGCGTTGCCTGTTATGAAGGTTTTCAAGGCTTATTTTATTATAATATTGGTGTTAATTTATGTTTCATTACATCTCTGCATAGCATCGAGAAAATAAATAAATGTATTAAATTTACTTTAAGATCATAAATTTTGTATAAATATCTTACATTTTCCTTTTGTGCGACGATATCGATCAGGAGAAGCGAATCCAACATGGCCGCCACTCTGACGATTGAATTCGGCCTAAAATTAAAATTTCATAATTTTTAAATAAGATGCGTCCTTGATGTTCATGTTTACTCAAAAAAATATAGCATGATCCCTGAGTGTTGACTTAAATAATAACCATTTATAATTTCATATTAAGTGATTACATGTTCTGTCGTGGACTCTCCGGAGTCCATTTTCAATAAATGTGAAATCAAAATGAAATATTTTTAATTCCTTGATTTTTAAATTAAAATTAATATAAAATTATTATTATACAGTTTCACCAAATATTAGTTGATAACCTTGACGTTATTAATAACTGTTATTTATTTCAATATTTAATGTTTCACATATTTGCCACAAATATATAATACCTTGACCTACTATCAGTGTTTTTAAGCATTTTAAATAGTCAGGAAACATGCCTAATTATTATTATATTACTAGCGTGTACCCGGCGTGCATTGCTATGCCACTCATAAAAATAAACCGCGAGTTTATGGAAGCGCCTCGTCGGGAGCCTCTCGCCTTTCGATTGGATAAGTCGGACTTGAGGCGAGGCCGGAGCCAATCAGAAGCGATATGCTTAGGTTGTTTTATTTTTCTTACCCGAATTCGACACTGTGTAAATTGGCCGTATGTGTTTTTATTTATTGGAGTGTTTTTGGATACACATTTTTTTTTGTTTTTCTATGTGGTGCGTACACAAATAAAACAGAAGGTTTTCCAACGCGTGAGCAGGCATCTTATCATAATTGATTCCACAGTGGATATTTCGCTTTAAAATTCACTTTTGAAAAATAAAAGAAAATCGGTTGACATAATATTATCTTAAGTCGACCGACAATTGGAATTCCACAATTAAGTCTTGCTCTGTCACACATGATTTATACGTAATATTTATTTCAATTAATTCTGACATAAACATAAAACAAACTGTCGGTAAAAATTCATGCATTCAAATACTTTATTCGTAAATCAAATTTTGCTTCACAATATTCAACACTTTACATAAATACCTACTTATAATACCTACAGTTCTTGATTTGGTTTAAAATAAAGGTGAGTACATACTTCCTTAAAAAAATATTTGAAAAAAATATATTTAAGCGTCATTATTATCAAAATTGTCAATTATTAATTAATTTAACAATGAAAAGCACATCATATTGAATGGATGGATATTAAACTATCAAATAATAATAAAAATCAAACAGCGAAAATCAAATGAAATATTATGACAAATGCAAAATTAAATAAAGAATAATAAATATTTCAACTACAGAAAGAATTAATTTTCACAAAATAAAAAATGTACTGTAATATTGGAATATGATTTAAGTAAAAATGTAATGTAAATGGATTGTTCAATCTCATTGGGTTATTTTATAAATTTACAAACTGAAATTATTATTTTCATAAAACTGAATTTCATTTAAGAAACGAAAACTTACTGATATTAATGCAAGGTCGTCAAAATGAGGTTAAGAAGAAGATAAAAAAGAACAGCGACAGCAAATATCAATAAAATTCGAAAATTTGAAAAATTTCATTATGGCCGTTCTGCATTACTCTTGCGTAAGTCTGTATAAGTCTTGTATGAAAACATTATTTTTATATACATTAAATTACTTTTTGTAATTATCCTCTTCACTGTCTTAAAAACAAGTCCCTGAAAGTTTTATATTGATCGGATGAATGGTGTAGGAATGCATAAAGGACATTCATTTTTATATAGATATAGATAGATATAATACACACAAGCCATGAATTTTGCACTTTTAAAAAAAGTTTCTTTGTTGTTGCTATTTTATAATTATTGTACAATAACAATAAATTAATAAATTTCCAGAATATTTAACATGTGTTTTGTGTTTGCCAAACTGCAGTTTGTTTAACTGTTTATTGTAACAACTAGTTTTGTGATTATTTTATTAATATGATACGCATTTTTTACAAATGGCGTACATCAAAAAAAGTCTTTGTAAATAAATATATTTTCAAGAGTATATATGTTTAAAAGATCACAGCGTGTATTTGGCGGACATACAGGTATACTATGCACTAGTGTGGTGAAAAGAACTCAAACCTAATTAAAATTTTCTTCGAGTACAATATCCTAATTTCAGTATGTATATATATAATTTGTCATCAATTCACAATTTGGTGCTCTACAGTGTAGTTTACCAAAAACTGTTTATCTAAATCCGCAAAGCACCAGTACACTGCGGATTAAGATAAAGATCTCCGCGAAGCTAATAATGTTTGTAAATTTATTTGTCTTTTGCTAATTGGTAATAAATTTCATCCATGATAATTTTGGCGCTCCGAAAATTTACCTAATAAATCACAAGTGCTTCGTGAGTCCAAAAAGATTAAGAATCACTGCTTTGAATAAAGTGACTGGCTTCAGTCCATCTTGCAGGAGATCGGCCAATGCTCCGTTTGCCTGTTCTTGGACACCACTTTTCTATCCCATTGACCGTCGTCTCTTCCGACAGATATGTACTGCCTATTCCCACTTGAGTTTGCATATCTTTGGGTAGCCTCCACTAGTTGAGTTTTTCTTCGGTTATCCTTGTTTCGGATTCTATCTTTTAGAGACACTCCAAGCATGGACAATGGCACATTGGGTGATCTTTATTTTATGGTTAAGACCTGCTGTTAGATTCCACGTCTCTGTGCCATAAATTTATAATAGGATATTGGTTAAGCGCCTTGGTTTTCAGAAATTTCGGAATTTTCGCTTTAAAACGTAGTTAAGTTTTTCAAATGCTGTCCATCCAAGTTGTATACGTCAGTCGATTTCTCTCGAGAAGTTATTTCGTCCTATTTGGTCCAGCTCTTGTGTTAAAGAAATAATTTCAGCGGATATCGCAGACATTCAATGGTTTCATTGAATTTCACTGTGATAGGAACACTGACTGTTGGTACCCGTGACAAGACGACGCGCAGAACGCGTGGGTACAAGTCGTAAGTGCTAGAAACAGCTGATTAGATACAGTAACACATCCAGATCGCACTGATTCCCAATATCAATTAACGTATGTTTATGATTAAATATTGATTCAACGAGAATATGACGAAATTTATGTCTAAGGTGTGTAGTGTTACCTGAATGGATTGTTCGGGGCTGCGCACCAAGAGTATCGCCCTGCTGAAGGCTCCCCGAGCCTTGGGGCCCCACTCGTGAGTCTTCACGACCAGAACAGAACCATTGCTGATAGCTTCAGCAGGGAAGCCATTTTTTAATAGGCCGTAGTCCTTGTACACCGATCCGGTGTGCAAACCTGAAAAAATAAAGAATATATATTATTTAATTTTGCATTTTATTTTATTTTGTTGCAGCTCGTAATGTCCATGTGCTCCAGATAAGAGAGCAGACATAGAAATGATGTGTAACAAGTCATACAATTTTGCCCGACTTGGGAAATGATCTCAGCAATGTTTTGTTTTTGGTAGGTTTAAAATACATTTTAATGTTACAATGGCATTTTACGGGTGAGGGATCAAATTCACACCAACCCCGAGTATTTTAAAGCTAAGAAATCGATTTCTTTTAATCTCCGTCGGGAATCGAGCCCACGACTTTCGGCTTGCCAAGCAAACGCTTTAACCATTGAGCTATACGGTTATACCCGTCGAATGGCGATGTCTTAAAAATATTTTTACAAATCGGAGTTTATTTTAGTTATTAACATAAACATTGAATAAAGTATGTTGCTTGCAGATCACTGAGCGTTCTAGACGTTAAAACCGCGAAGTGTTCTGCCACTCAAGTACAATTAAAATTAACAATCGCCGCTTGTTTTGAGGTCAAAATGTCAATCAAATAAAAATTACCATTCCAACATAAATCCGTCGCCATAGCAACAGGTCAATATCGACATATGGAAGGATTACTGGTGACATAACAACGGTCCAGTGGAGTCATTCCAATTTCGAAACAATGAATGTCAGTTGTTTCCTATTCTAATTCCTTTTTTTTTAATTTCAAATAAAAATCTTTCTTTCCTCTATATTGAATTCGAATAAAATGTGATTTTACAGAAATGATTACATTTCGAATAATAATTATAAAATCACAAAAAGTATTATCGAAAGTAGAGTAAAAATATTTATATTATTATATATTGTGTAGTAAGATTCCATACAGCTAGTCAAGAGACTAAGGTGGACCTGGTTGGAACATACACTTTGAATGCCCAGGAGATCATAAGCTCCAGTGCCTTTTCTTCATGCCCCAGGCTCATGCCTCGCGCTGTCCTCAAAGGCCGTCGGGAACTTTACATATGTTGTATTTGTCAGAGCTGACATGAGCTGACATGAGCTGACATGAGCTGACATGGAGGCAAGGAACATGGCGGCTGACGTAGCTTTGCGGTGGCATTTCGTGACGAGCATATGTTTCAGTTAGGGGTCGGACATGGTGATAATGAAGATTCTATAAAACGGGCTTCCGATACATTTTTTTAATAACAGATTTACGGAAGCCGATAGGAATCTTAAGATGACACCACAGCAACGGCCATAACAACGGAAAAACTTTGTGGTATCATGCCCGAGGCAACAGTACACTGCCCCGATGCGCAGAAACCGCCAAAGATATCAGTTGATAAGTGTAATTGTACTGGATTTTACCTGCCTTACACGCGCAATACATCGAATGTCAATGAAGTTTCATTGATGATCAGTTCATCATTATCACCACATCCGCTTCCATAAGAAGCATACTGCATTCACGAACTGCCGTCACAAAGCTTTGTCAGTCGCCATAATCTTCGACTTAGTCCATGTCAACTATGCATACCGCAGCATCGCCAAGTACATTCTATGCTTTGTCTTGGGTGCGCTGGAGCATATTTTATTCTATCGCGTCAGATGATTTCATTAACCTAAAGAAAAGCCTTCCAACTGGCGAAAACCTCGTCTGGAGCACCTAGAAATCCCCGAATAATTTAAAAATTGAAGTCGGCAGAATACAGGACAACCTCGAGCGGTGGGGAGTGCATCAGCAAGTAGAGTCACTGCTGTGTGATTTTGGAGACCTACATACCGTTTCATACCTAAGATCCTGCCCCATGTCCTCGACTAGCTGCCCTTCAAGACACATTGCTGGGCAGCACACGGGCCATCGATTTTACTAGATATTTAGCTGAAACAATTTGACGTCGCAAATAAAAATGACTTAAGTCCAGTAGGCGTCTCTTCTGAACGATTCTGCACATATTTGATGATCTCACCTGTGGCTTGCTGGAGCAGGTATCGCAGCCAGGTGTTTCCGCTGCCAGGGAAGGAGGCCAGAGCCACGGCAGCCCCCGGGGGCACCGAATAGCGCAGCTGACGACACCAGCGAGGACGCCCCCTCCGGCTACGAGCGCCCCCCATGCCGGGCCCCCCCAGTCTCATACCGATACCCACTCCAGAGATACCCGACACCTGCACAAAACAATTAACACAGTGTGAAATACTCAACCACGCGCACTTTGTCTGCGGAAAATGCAAACAACTGACACCCATTCTTTTCTTTGAGGATTTCTACGTCTCCCAATTTGAAGAAGATTGATATGCTAGTATGAATAAAATACTTTATTGCTTTTTATGAGCGTTGTTTTGACTGTTATATTTATATTTTGTTAATTTGTATAACACTACAGTGATGGATGAAAAAATGTGGTTTTAATTTCATTATTTTGTATCCATAAAACAATGTTTTTCAAAATATTTTTTTGTGTTTCCGATTTCACTATCCTTAAGAAGGCCAGGTCTAAATACGGTCCCCCAGTTTTAAGTGATGTGTTAGTTATAGTGACTTAAAGTCGTGTATCTGTTAGGCTCATTGCGATCGACCGAGGGTTAATAGATGTGTTGAGTTACTTTGTTGCTGTTGATGTTATTTGAGGGATGGGGCTCGTGCAGGGCCACTGAGGAGAGCAGCAGTGCAGCAGCCAGGTACAGCGCCAGCAACCCCGCCAGCACGAACACCCGACAGCGCGACACTCCCATACCGCCGCCCCATCAGGCGCTGCTTTAAACCGACACGATCTGTCAACACAACATATTAATTATATTTTCCGCATCCAGGCTGTACTGGGTGTCGTTTAGACTAGATGGATAAGACTGGATTACTCTGATAGGTTAGTTTATACTTGATGGACCCCTAGGATGTGATTGACTGGACTACTCTGGATGTAGTCTGGATGCGTAAGGTGGAGTATCGAAGAGGATGGAGACTCATGCGGCAGGCTTACATTTAACAGTGGACGTACAGAGATGGATGATGATTTATTTATTTATATACCATTCGCTATGAGATCCATTTTAAAATGAAATAGATGAATAGTTCATACACACTTTGTTTTAATTTCACTTTGTTCAATCACTTGCTCGAAGACTGCAGTTTCATCTTCAAGTAAAGCTTAATCAGTTCCCATTGTACAAGGATACTGTGATTATTGCGCTTATGTATAAGCTGGAAGACTACAGTTTCGCCTTCAATGAAGGCTTAATTAGTTCCCATTATATAAGCATACTACGCGTTGCATGCTTTTACACGTTAGGAATTGATGGAGTCTTCATTGAAGGTGAAACTACAGTCCTCCAGCATATTATGAAAGTGCTTTGTGTGATCCATGTTAAAACAAGGCACAAAATATTTATCTATTTAACAAGAAATCATATCACAATAGGATGTTATGCAGCAGTTGGGTACAACACCTGAAACTGTTAATTCCGTAATATTTAATAAAGAAAAAATATTATTTTTGCCTTCGATATTTTGATGACCAAAAAAAATGAGTTCACTCATATTTTCATCCACGTAACACAAATATTTTATATTATATTGTAGTACTATATATATGACTAAATAAATTAAATTTTCTAGAATTCGGATATAAATAAAATTAAAACATGTTTAAAATCACTGAAAGTTGGTGCGATATATTAGTTATTTGAGACCAACATCTAAAAATATTAGAAGTTATAGTAAATATCAATTATTTAAATTAATACTCAGGTATAAAGCTATGTTTTCTTGAGTATATTATGCGTAAACATGAGTTAAGCGGCAAGCTAATAGAACGGGGTGTTTGTTACTCACCGATTAGCAGCTAATACGTCTACTCTGAATAGTCATATTTCACAGACCTTTGATCCTATTTCCATTGGAGGAACAGAAATAGAAGTTGTAAACGACTATACCTATCTGGGACAAGTAATACAACTAGGGCGAAATAACTTCTCAAAAGAAATCGACAGGCGCATACAACTGGGATGGGCAGCATTTGGAAAACTAAAGTACATTTTTAAAGCGAAAATTCCGCAATGCCTTAAAACTAAGGCGTTTAACCAATGCATCCTCCCTGTATTAACTTATGGCGCAGAGACGTGGAATCTGACAGCAAGTCTTACCCATAAAATAAAAGTCACCCAGCGTGCTATGGAGAGATCCATGCTCGGAGTGTCGCTAAAAGATAGAATCCGAAACGAGGAAATACGCAGAAGAACTCAAGTAGTGGATGCTACCCAACGAATAGGCACACTCAAGTGGCAATGGGCAGGACATATCTGTCGAAGAGACGACGGTCGATGGGGAAGAAAAGTATTGAATGGCGCCCAAGAACTGGCAAACGAAGCATTGGCCGACCCCCTGCAAGATGGACTGACGACATAAGAAGAATAGCGGGAGTGACCTGGATGCGGAAGGCGGAGGATCGAAGAGGATGGAGACTCATGCGGGAGGCCTACGTTCAACAGTGGACGGACACAGGCTGATGATGATGATGACGTCTACTCAGTTCATGTAAGCTTAGCATCCCGTACTAAATTGAAGGATTAAATTAACTGTGCAGATGTGTTTAGTTATTACTAGTTACAATGAGAAACGAAATGCGTTTGTGTTGGTCTATGCATGATAATTATGAGCGTGCAATAATTTTATGTTTCGTTGCTACATCAGAGAAAATTTCCTGTAAGTTTCAGCGTGTTTTCAACCAAAGCTAGTATAATATGCTTCCGTATTTCAAAGCGTCTTTAAAGCCGAGGAATACGGATTCATGAAATGACTTCCTCGATATAATGTATGCCATTGGTGCTGCCTTCAAATGACTACTGTTAATGCAAAGTTGTTGATGGAAAATTCTATAGAAACGAAGCTTTTTATCGCTCGTTGTGCTCTCGGCCGTCGGGGAACAAAAATAGAAAAAAATATCAGTCACCATCGATGTAACGACCTATCGTCCCCAGAAAATTCATTCAACGACTCATCGGTAAAGACGTTGGGCGCACTAAGCGTCTGGTGCACTCCTGTGCAACTGGTACACTGGATGACTCACTATCCTTACCTAAACTAAACTAAACTAAGAATTTGTCCAGTGATCGTAGAGTTTAGAGATCCATAGGTCTCATTAACGAAATAACTTAGGTTAGGTTAGGTGAGGTTAGGTTAGGTTAGATAAGCGAGATATCCAGTGCAACAGTTGTCCCGTGCACCAAATGTCCCGTTCACCAGACGTCCAGTGCGCCCCACGTCGTTACCTATGACTCGTTGAACCAATTGTCTATGGACGAAATGCGGCGGAACCGTCGCCATCATCGTCATGAGAAACAACATGTATATATTGTATTTTTTATTACCATTTTAGAAAACAACGAGATTATATATTTAGAATGATTCATACACAAAATTAAATTTGAATATTCGAAAAATTATAAAATATTTCTTGCATACATTCCTAACATATTTTTAAAAATATAACATGCATAACTTTCAGGGCTCTGTACATTTTTTCCACATCTGATCCGAAGTCACACATTTTTTATTCACGCCCTTTAGATGAAGCATATGGGTGCCACACTTGTCGCCTCTTAGTTCTGTCAGAAACTATTATAATTTCCTCCTTTCCTACCTTTCAAAACACGAGTATATCTCTATCCGGAGCTTTTCTGACTAGCCATATACTAGCCATGTAGCCATTCTCGTCGGCAATATCATATTCAAGCGTTTGTTAATCATTAAAAATGTTAATAAATAATTAAGCAGGCCGCACAATTAGCACAAAGCTTTTGAGGTATGGACCATTTAATTCTTAATGGGCGGCTTGACTCAACTGACAACACGCAGTTTGTACCCAAGCATTCACCATCTACGTATGTTCCACTTCTTTGGTCAAATTTTTGGTTTAAAATTCAAATGAATAAATGTGAAGTCATTGGAATTATTTTTCAACATGCTTATTTTCTGCTCCATACATTCCAAATAAGATGATTTATAACAATATAAAATAATTTAAATCCTTACAATGGTCTTACAATCCTTACAAGCCAATCATAACTTTACCGAGTATAGCACCAAGACAACTCAATCAAATTTTTATACTGGTATTTTTCCGTTTGTGTTGAAAAAACATAAATTTATGTTCTGGGCATCGAAGATTTAAATGGCCCTTAGTAATAATGAAAAAGAAGAAGAAAGAACAAACACAAAAACACGTTAGACTATAAATAGGATATTAATTGATGTTTTATTGATAAAACATCGGAAAATTCACATGGTGATAACACTGTTCGAAATAAATAAAAACAACAAATACACACTGATAAATATGCATTCATAAATAAATTTAAATAATAGTTGAGCCAGATTCAAATCACTTACTTGCTTTTAATTATTGTTTAACTTAAAATTAATAAAATTATAACAAAAAACATAATATGATAAAAACGTATTCAAATTTATATGTAGGCTTCCGATCGCGCGTGGTTATTGACTCGATAAACCAATAAAGATTGCGATATTTAACGGCTGATAAGATTCTTACCTGACGATAACACTCCATGCTAATGTTTATCCGAAATCCCCGTTTCCCCTTGTGTGTTATCTTTCAGAGTTGACTCTCGATCTCTGACTGTATGGATCTAGTCGCCACTGGCTGTCACAACAAAACTGCCGATACTTGAATTAAACTCGCGGATTTTGATGGATTTTTCGTTGTTTTATTGAGTCGCCGTGTGTTGGGATGGGATCGGCTCGCTTAGTTGTGGGTGTCTTTGTTTTTATGATGTATTATCTAAGTAGATTTGGCGTCGCGACGTCTCGAGAGTAAAGTGTCGACCACTGAACGAGCGCCGCGCATGCGCAGAACACTTTTCGTTTATTTTCGCCCTCGCTAGTTCAGGGTTGCCATTGAGTTTTCCACGATATTAACAAAATTAATATTTCTTATAGAAAATTATGATAAACATATGTAATTTAGTTTGGGTAGGGTTAGGTTAGGTTAGATTTTTAAAATTACGTAATTTCAGTGATTATAAGTATTTAAATCCTACATAAGCTCGAGTTCTAGTAAATTAATTAATTGTTTTAATTAAATAGTCACGTGCTATTTTTTCTTAAGTATATATATATTTATACAAACTTAATTATTTCTCAAGGAGAGTGACTAATTAGTCATGCATTATAGAAAATAATGATATTTAGAACTATGATCCAAGTACGTCTGTTATAACTGCAAAGTGGTGAATTTAAGCACTTTAAAGCATTAAACGCAACTTATCTATGAATGTAAAAATGATAAACATTATTTTATTTATAAAACAATAGATTTCTTGGTGATTTTTAAAATATTCTCTAGTGTATTTGACATATGCATCGGATAATAAAAAAAATAGACAGAAATGCTTTCATTGACAAACATTGTTGAAATGAAGCTATGGAAAAATGTTGCTGTTGGCACTAAGCGGTATGCTTCCACATTACATAAAATAATCCGAATCTGTCATTTATTTAGAGGCGAGTCGATGACCCTATGCTCGTCCCACATTGCGTTCACAATAACTGGGAATATTACAATTTTATTATCGCACGTCTAGAAATAATTATTACGGATCTATTCGCGCGTACACGCTAAAGAATATAAAGCAAATTAGAGTCATCATCAGTCGTAAAACCTTCTTTTATTCGAAAAATGGCGCGCGGATTAGACCACAGAGAATATTTCCATGGATTTGAATTGTTAATTTGATATATTATCTTATCAAGCGTAATTTTTTTAAAATATACTTACGTTACATTAAAACATATATAAAGAGGCTTTTGTAATTTAAAAATTTTCGACGATGATATGATATAAGCTATATACCGATAAGTATTCCAATTATTTGTTTTACATTAAAATGAATATATAATGGAAAGTCGAATTCTTTCATTAGTTGCCACTATAATATAAATATAATTCGGTTCGTAGAGCTGATAATCGTATTGAAATCTTGAGGTTTTAAAACAGGAAAATTTATCTACGTCGGCAGATTTAATTGAATATTTGTTTTCAAGGTAATCGCATTTGGATTACGAAAAAAACATCTTCATTAATCAAGTCGAAAAATGTATAATTGTTTTTTTTACCGATTACGGGTAAATTATTTCGATTCATTGAACAGTTAATACCTTTTCATTACGAAAATTGGACTAAAATAAAAAATGTTTTTTACCCTATTATTAATCGCCGACATATTTGTTCATAATTCGTCATTTCGTTATCGGAAAAAGTGTCCTTATTTTCTGTTTTTGTACGAGTTGACAAGATCTTCATTATTAATATTACTTCCTTGGTTTAAATATAAGAATTAATGTTTGTTCTTTTTTTTTTCTAAAAATACCTACCATAAACTGTCTCCTCTTATATAAACATATAGGCAGGCACTCATATAGGTAGGTACCTACTTTATCGGCTATTAAATTATAAAATAATACAAACCATTTTTATTCCAATTCCTCTTCCTAGTCAGCATATTTTTTAGAAATACGACTACATTCTATGAATAGGCGGTCACCCAAAATAATATTTATTTCATATTTAAGCTAATTTGGCATTTAAAATATTATAGGGTCCGCCATCTAACGTTTTTAGCTCATGTCTGATTTGACAGAAAATTATTTTTATCCTTCCGCTGAACGAATATGGTTGTGTATACGCTTGAACAACGCTGGGAAATATTGCGACATTACTTTGAAAATCATGCTATTGTCCGCCATCTAACGTTTTTTTTTTTTCAACTAGTGCTTATTTCGTGAATGGTAACACTTAGCTCATGTCTGATTTGACAGATAATTAGTTTTGTCCTTCCGCTGAACGAATATGGTTGTGTATACGCTTGAACAACGCTGGGAAATATTGCGACATTACTTTGAAAATCAGGCCATTTTTCTTCGAAAATGAGCAAGGAGTGGCCGTTACAGTCAATGGCGATCGTTATCGGGCCATTTTTGTTCACAAAAATTGAAGAGGAGGATATTGGCAACATTTGGTTTCAATAGGACGGCGCTACGTGCCACACAGCCGAAGCTACACTCGATGTTTTGCGCCCTATTTTAAAAAAAAAAAGTTATTTGGCGGACCCGTTACATAATATGATACAGTAAACATAAAATATGGCATATATGGAAGTAGTATCATAAAATGTATGTTAAAATTTGGTAAATTGTCTAAAATATAGATTTGTAAACTTTATTGTAATATTATTTATTGTAAATTTGATTTTATAATATATTATGGGTAAACAAACACAACAATAACAAAATTTACATAATTGCGTTCATTCTCTTTAGCATTGTAATAGCCATAAACCTATTATCATAATCTGTCCTAACTCAAGTCACTCACTTTTCAAAGTTAAAGGAAATTTATCATAAAATGAATCAATTTAAATCAACACATAGAAGAACATCTTGTTTAATTAAAAATATTAACGTAATATTCAATTTTCCTGGAAAAACAAAATTCTATAGGCCAATCCTTTTTATCCTTTGATAATCTATATATATATTTATATATATATATATATATATATAAGAGAGTAGTGTTAGTTAAACCATTTATAACTACAGAACGGCTGGACCTACTTTTAAGATTCTTGTTTTGTTTGATTTATCATGATACCGAATATAATAATAATTATTTACACATGTGGAAAAAAATATGAAGGAATTAACTTTTAATTCTTAATTTAATTTTTGTATGGAACGGATGCATTGGTTAAACGCCTTAGTTTTAAGACATTGCCGAATTTCGATTTAAAAATGTACTTCAGTTTTCCAAATGCTGCCCATCCCAGTTAAATGCGCCTGTCGATTTCTTTTGAGAAGTTATTTCACCCTAGATGTATTACTTGGCCCAGATAGGTTTAGTAATTTACAACATTAAGATATATTGGTTTCAGTAGATATCCCAGTAGATATTCTAGTAGATATTCCAGTAGATATTCCAGTAGATATTCCACATAATACCATCATTCATTTAAACTTAATAAAAAAAATTGAATATAATTCAGCTAAAATAATTCTACAAAACATTTATTGATTCTGATGCATTACGAAGTTTGCCATGTCATTTGTAAGGTATTTTTTAAATTTCTATATGTACACACATACAGGAGAATACCGATAGATAGTGATTCTGTAGTTTTTTATCTGTGGATCCTACGACGCACATTTTACATCTCGCGGTGGGGACTGCTCGAGATAAAACAACCAAGACAAAAAAGAAAAACCACCAGCCAACAAGATATGCCACCTGGAATGTTCGATCATTGCTGCAGAAAAGCAAATTAGACAATTAGAAATGCAGAAAATGAAACTGAACGCTCTAGGGATAGCAGTTTTGTTCGAAGGCGTGAATTGTAGCTCATATTCTGAGCTAAGAGGGTCGCAGAGGATCGAGAAGAGTGGAGATCGAGATGCAAGATTTTGTTGCTGCAAACAATCCACCGGATTGATAATTCAAAGAACAATGATCGTGTAAATTGAGGGATAGATGTATTAAAAAGTCATACTAAAAATTAAAGTAAAAAATGTAATATATTAAATGCCAAATAAATAACAACCAACACAACAGTGAGTAGACAAACAAAATATTGTAATGTAATGTTTCATTCACAGATGTCATCAATAGTACATCATTATCATGTTATTAGCATCCTTACATTCTATTGTTAGGAACACTATAATATTATATATATTATATATACTTAACATACAATACAGTTCCGACTGCCTCGAAAAATAAATCAGTAAATTCAAAATAATTGTTTGTAATCAACTGCACAAAAATATTCATTAAAACTTCATGATAGATAGTGATTTCAACATGATATAGCCCTAGCAGGCTGGTGCCGAAAACCTCGATATGTGATCTTTCGTCTCTTATTTTTGTTCGATCGTCGGACGCTGCATGTGTCGTCATTTTGTAATTATTTGACAGGTCATTAGGAGGATTAGTTCTATGGATTGCCACTTGCGGCGCTGGGTGTCACCGACCACGGGCGCCCGGTGCCCAGCTCAGTTGTGCGCCGATCGCGACCAGTAGCGTGTTGTGATCCGGCTGGGGTCTGAAAGCATACGCTCTACCCCAAGCGGAAAGTTTGTCAAGTTACCGAAATATATATATTTTAATGTGCTAAAAAAGCCTGTATCTCATTTGTTCCTCATCTATGCACCACGTGTTCTAATAACGATCCCGGCGACGTGAAGTCATCTTTCTTTAAGTAAAGGGGATGTTAATAGGAAATCAATTATTATTATATTAGTGCTAAACGTTTTTTATGACCAAATGGTCATTTCAAAAGCGCTTCTTTACCTCTCTGAGTAAAAATGTGGATCTTGAGTTTGCTTCTGAAGGATGCCGCCGTTTTCAGCTTTCTTATACTTTCGTCAGCAAGTTCCAGATCGTTGGTGCCGCGAAACTGAAAGCACGATTGCCAAAGACCGTGCAAGGACTACCTATAATCATCTGCAGATATGTCCGATGGCTTGATAAGCAACTTGGTACAGTACAGTGAAGTGCCTTTCAAGCTAAGAGGCAGGGTGTGTAATGCAGTCGGTATAGTATCAGAGTAATGTGACAGAACTTGGGCGGGTTGTACACGAGTCGTGCCGCTGCATTTTTGCAATGATTGCAATCTAGCATCTCATAGCTCTCACTGATGACTTGTATAGGCCAATTGCATCATTTTTAGACAGCAAGATTTGCATTAGTTTTCTCTTTTACATAATCTAAAATCTTTAATAAGAAGATTGATAAACATTTGCAATCACATATACCTCTACACGCACACACCCACTACACATTCCTTTCCCGCAGTGAGAAACGACTCAGTTGAGCTGATGTTAAACTGCAGTCTAATTAAAAACTTATACTCCCTGCTGTGCTACCTTTTTTTTTATGTAAACACATACTGGAGAACACCGACGGATGGTGATAGTAATTCTGAAGTCTTATCTGTGGAATTCTGTGACATTTACCATAGTGCATATGGCTAAGCGCTGCATGTGGAGTGATGATCCGCCAACGTCATATATTACAGCCCGAGATTCACGCATCATCCTTATTATTACAGGAATTTACTATGAATGGGTGGTCTTCACGGGACGACTTTCGTCTATCACCAATTTTAATTAATAGACTACGACTGTCATTTCACGGGCGAGGGATCAAATTCACACCAACCCGGGTACTATAGAGCTCAGAAATTCATGAAAAATCCCTTTTTTTTTAAACTCCGTTGGGGAATGAACCCACGACCTTTGACTTGAAAAACAAACGCTTTGACCATTGAGCTATACCCGCCGGTTATAGTTATATAGTCATATTTTGTGTTTATATAACAAAGACTCTTTTTTGTTTACTGTAATCATTTTTGAAGCAGTCGATATATAAAACAATAAAAAAAAACACTTAAAAAATATAACCGTCAAAAATCACAGTCTATCTTTCTAGATCGTTTTCTTCGGCTTTGGGCGCGTCCGCGTTGGCACACTTGGCCACGATCTTAAGGATATCCTCGCAGAACTTGACGTCGTCGTCGATACATCCAGCGTCCAGGTTGAAGGTCAGGATTGTTTCCTTGAGGCCTAGTTCGTGGGCGGCACACTTCTCCAGGAAGTCCTGGTCTTCCGCACCAGAAGTCAGGATAAGATGTAGCGCTGGAAGGATCTGATCGGGGCAGGGCTCCGTCTCCACTTTCAGGGCGTTTATCAACTCCGCTACAATGTCTAAGACTCCGTCTGAAAAAGATAGTACATTCAATATTACTAGAGACATGACAAACATTTTTAAAATGGCATATTTATATACTAATGAACAAAATGAAGATTTTTTAGTGTTACCACCAATTTGGTGTTTTTTAAATTTATTTTTTATGTAAACACATACAGGAGAATACCAACAGATGACGATAGTAATTCTGAAGTCTCGTTTGTGGAATTCTATGATGCTTACTATGCTGCATATGGCTAAGCGCTGCATGTGGAGTGTTGATCCGCCGACGTCACAGACTACAGCCCGAGATTCACGCATCATCCTTATTATTACAGGAATTACTACTATGAATGGGTGGTCTTCACGGGACGACTTTCGACTGCCACCAATTTTAATTAATAGGCTATGACTGGCATTTTTACGGGTGAGGGACCAAACTCACGCCAACCGGGGGTTATTTTAGAGCTCAGAAATTCATTAAAAATCCTTTTTTTTTTTAATCTCCGTCGGGGATCGAACCGATGACCTTTGGCTTGCAAAGAAAACGTTTATGAACATTGAGCTATACCCGCCGGCAGATTCCTCTTGTTAAAAAAAAATAGCAGCGGGTGTGGCTTAAAGATTCAAATTGAGCCGGCCTTTAGGATAAAATACTCCAGACCTCTGGAAAGTCAGGCTATTCATCCAATTTCTTTAAAAAAAAAGAATTGACAAATCTCTAAAAAATGTGCCTTGAATACTACAGCTTCCCCTCTTCAAGTACTCGGACTTCTGCTCTGCAGGTTGTCGGGAACCATGTATTTTTATGTTCCCAAGTGTATGTATAGTATATACAGGTGCAGATATGTCCTAGAATGAGGTATGGACATTGACAACTGACAGAACTCAGTGGTGGTAATTTGTGGTGACCATATGTTGCAGATATGGAACACATATGAGAAGAATGGCTTAAAGGTACAGTGCTAGCTAACCAACCCAGAGGTTATGGTTTTGATCCCCAACGTAGGTTGAAGTATTTTGATTAAAAATATTTTTAATATATTTTTATAAGCCCTTTAAATACTACCGGTTAGTGTGAAATCAATTTTCGTAAATTGACAGTCACAGCCTATTAATCAAAAATTTGTGAAGACAAAAGTATCCTGTGAACATCACCCGTTCATAGTGAATCCGCATAAAATGAATGATGTACGAGTGCCTCGCTGTAGTTGAATGACGGTGATGGATCAATACTCCACATACAGTGCTTATTCGTCCTTGATCCAAAATGGCAAGTAAGATAGAATCCACAGATGATATTACTTTATGACCGTTTGTCGGTATTAAATATGAAATTACATAATGAAAATGTACAGTGAAATAGATGAAATAGTGAAAATCGATATGATCTAAAAATCCGGCCTTTATTTGGTATATTTATGGTTTTATGAATTTAAATGAAAATTTGTGGTTGATAGTATGGTGGAAAATCA
This sequence comes from Glossosoma conforme, assembly GCA_022606575.1. NCBI lineage: Eukaryota > Metazoa > Arthropoda > Insecta > Trichoptera > Glossosomatidae > Glossosoma > Glossosoma conforme. Next base: position 1,617,673 of record JAGTXR010000020.1, on the reverse strand, counting down.
AAGTTTAGTCACCTTTCATCTCGGGATAGATGGGGTAGAGACAGCAGACCAGGAAGGCAGCCTTGTTCCTCAAGGCAGGGAATGGCTGTCTTATGCAGCGCGCCAGCAGGGAGCAGCCCCCTTCGCTCAGGAACACATTGGCGCACTGCTTTTGCTCCCTTACCAAGCCTGGAAAACATAAACGAAGAACTAAGTCATGATAATTACGCCACCAGATATTATTATCGATCCTTAAAATCTGAAAAAATGTGAATATAATATGCATTATTGATTATGGAAAAACAAAGCCATGTATTTTATTGTGTACGACCCTGGGAAAATCAACTTATTGATTAACCCTTTATTTACTGAATAATGAAATAATGTATTTACATTTCTGATTGTTTTTATACGAATAAGTGATGATAGGATATAGAGAAAATAAGCATTTTTTTCTAAAATAAGCATTTATTTCAAAGTTTTATACATCCGACCTTTAAGTCGCTTCAGGGCACAACTGCAGCGAAATGCACGATCAATATTGGATTTTGTGGTATGGGACTTATAAGTTTTACAAAATCATAAAACTGACAAATATATGGAGCGAAAAAATATATCAGTATAAATATATATGATAATATATATAGAATATCCATCCATTCAATTTAACCAGTATTGTAATATTGTATTAAATAATGACAGCGATACTTTAAACGGTAATTTTGCAACTAATTCAAGTCCATCAGAAGGAATAGCAATTTACTTACATGACACGGCATAGAGTGCAGCCTTGAGCACTCCGCCGTCTTGCTCGTTGCGCAGCATCCCCATGGCCATGTGCAGGAAGCCGCAGTCCAGGGCGTGCAGCTGGCAGAAGGGGTTGTTCTGGCACAGCTCGGCCAGCAGGCGGCAGGCGCTGGCCCGCACTTGCGAGTGCTCGCAGCTGAAGCACACCGGGAAGATCTCGTATCCGCCAAGCTTGTAAAACCCTACAAAGAAAGGTAAAAACACTCAATTACAAGAAAAAACCACTATCAAGAATCGGAAACAGTTTCCATAGCAAATAAATAAAAAAATACCTAGCAACGGAAACAGTTTCCATGGCAACCAAATAACAATCTCCCTAGCAACTGAAACAGTTTCCATGGCTACCAAATAACAATCTCCCTAGCAACAGAAACAGTTACCATGGAAACCAAATAAACTCCATGGCAACCAAATAAACTCCCAAGCAATGGAAACCGTTTCCATGGCAAATTAAATATATATATAATCGTGTCGGAAACAACAGGGTCAGATCCTGTCTGCCCAGAAGTGGGCGACGTCGATGGCGTTACTTCTGGCCATCATCAGGTCTTCCTGGGTGCAGCTATTATGCAGGAACTGGAGATACCTGAGGCCACCCTGCGGCTGAACATGTGGAGAAGCGCAACTGAGGGGAATACTTGGATTGCCCCGAAAGAGGACCTAGCCCCTGGACATGACCAAGGGTGGAATATATGGAGGTCCCTTAACAGACTTCGGACCGGAGTATGCAAGACGAGGACACAAATGAGGGCCTGGCAGTTTTACAGCGGACCGACTGAATGTGACTGCGGCGTGGAGCAGACCCTGTCACACCTTCTGGAGTGTGCGCTGTGCAAATTAAATGATAAGCTCCCTTGCAATGGAAATAGTTTCATAACCTTACATTAAAGGTTTATTTATTTTGCAAAAATCATAAAAAAAAGTCAAGTATCGAGTATTATTAAATGGCTCGAGTATCTGAGTACTCAACGTCAAGCATGCTTGGGCTGGATGCCCTAATCCTACATAACAATATATTTCACGCAAGGCAGGCCCAGTTCAGGCACGAACTCCATGAATTTGTATGCAAGAATAATTTGTTGGAGTCATCTGTTTGATGTGGGACCTTCTGTTAGTCGTTTTTCTTCTTTTCAATTACTTTAGTACTTAATCATAAGTACTTATATTTTATGCATTGTTTCTTCATCTTTGTTGTACTTTAGTACTTCTTTGTGTTTGTTGTTTGTATTGATTTATATAGATTATTTTATTATTTATGAACGAAATCAACTAATGTTTGTAATGTTTATAAAGTTAAAATGAAAAAATTAAATGAAAATCATCATATATTCACCTCCTCCAGTTTATAGTGTCATTTTTATGTTATCTTAGATTTACCAATAGCCATGTCGATGTTGTAGACTGACTGCATGAGGTTCTCGAAGGCGTTGGCGACCTCGAGGGGTATTTCCTCGTCGTCGCACTTGATCTGAGAGATGATCTCCTTGTCTGAGAGGATGCGCAGGCTGTCCTTCATGATCTGCGTCACGTCTACAGTTATGCTGTCAATGGCCACTTCCAAAAATCTCCGTCTCTGTAAATTAAAATAAAACAAAACTATTGCCAAATGCGAAGTGCGTTTAGAACAAGCATCCAACTTTGTAAGATAAGAGGTACATCACGATGCAGAAGAAAGTCATCGCTCTAAGTAACTATAAGCCGCTGCGAGCTGCGTACACGTAGCGTGATCTTCTCCAAATTGATTTGTGTGCTTCATACGATGTGCCATCCAATGGATGCGCACTGCTCGAGAACACACCAATGACATTCGGGGCTTTAATTCTTTATAAGTCACAGTACTGCCAGCAAAGAATCAGTGTGGGACGGCAGCTTCACTCGAAAGCGTTGGAAAATAAGCTGGTTCTTGTTCCGACTTCTCTTCCAGACCGTGGGATGACCTCCAGGGCATCTTACTGATTTATGTCATAGTTTTAAGTTCCATTATTATATATTTAATTCTAAAAAAAATAACAGTAGCCTCCAGTTCTGTAGCCTTCATCAACTTACTCCTAGGTATCAATACATTCCAACTTCATTTTAAAGATAAACAGCACAAAAACCAAAGTCATGAGAGTAAGCCGCAATGAGCAGCAGAACATTAACATATCAATGCTAGGAGTGCCCCTATAAGATGCAAAAGAATTTGTATACCTTGGAAGTACAATCACCTGGGATGGCAGAACAAGAAGTCAACAGTCGAATACATCAAGCAAGGCTAGCTTTCAATAAAAAGCCAAAATTCTTGATTCAAATGAATATTTCTTTTTTAGGGCTCCGATTACTAGCAACTTGTCAAAACACTTGTTTGGAGCATCTTAATGTACGGCTGTGAGACATGGTGCTTATCTGAAAGTGATAAAAAAGACTAGAGGCCTTTGAGATGTGGTCGTACAGAAGAATTCTCGGAATTTCCTGGAGAGACCACGTCCGCAATGAGGTTCTCAGGATAATCAAGGAAGATAGGCACCTAATAAGAACCATCTCAGAGAGGCGAGCCCGATGGATTGGTCACATCATGCGATACGATGGTCTTCTTCACGATATTGTGGAGGGGATGGTTGAGGGTAGAAACTGTAGAGGGCGCCCTAGACGGGAGTATTTACAGCAAGTATTCGAGGACATGAATTGTAGCGCCTATGCTGAGCTGAAAAGGGTTGCGGAGGACCGAGAGGAATGGAGATTGAGATGCAAGATTCTGTTGCTGCAAACCAATCCACCGGATTGATACTACGAAGAAGATCAATACATATTCTGTGATGTGATTCATTTTATCCACTAGTGACAAGACGGCTTATAGAATGTCGCCATACCGGTACGGCCATATGAATGAAAGGTTTAATCATGGCCTGTATTTCTTTGTTCAGTAACTAATTCAAGCTTTTGGTAGTAAGTTAAATCAACTGGCAGCAAATAAAATTAATCGGCAGTAGACTAAATAAATTTGCAGTATCCAGTGTATCAGTATGAATGTAATCAGTTATAAAATGAAATTGGGAGTAATATATTCAATATAGGTAATAATGTAAAATGAATGAATAATAAACCCATAAAATGAAAATCTAATCTAACCTATTATTAATTGCCATTCATTCATTATTCAAATGATTATTTTTTACTTACCTTTTAAGGTATTTATTACTGACCGATTACTAGATAATTACTGCCCATTAATTGAATTAAATGCTCCCCAAAACAATAGGTGACTTTAATCATCATACCTCCTCATCCATCGGTAATCCAGGAGTGTGCCCGGAAGCATCTTCTGATCTGGTGGCTTCGGTTGCAAATCTCAGCAATCCCTAAAAAATGAAAAAATATAATTAAATGTTTATTACATTAATACACACAGAAAGATAATGCCAGACCGCTACGATAACATTTCACCAGACGATTTCATGATGAAATGAAGATTTTAATTTTATTTTTCACAATTTAACAATTTCAGCCGATTTGTCTATAAAGCGGACGTTTTTCGTGTGCAAAATCAAGGTTGGTTGGTGTAAAAGACAACATTGAAAATAATGTTTGAATTGTGTTTTTTGGTAGAAAATGATTTATCTATTCCATTAAATAAATTTATTTAAGGTTTCTTACATGCAATACAAAAATATAATACGCAAATGCCAAACGTTTACAAAAAACGTATTTATTAAACATTATTTTCCAAAAAATTACATTTTGGTAAAATATTTTTTAACCCTTTCCCATCGGTTGTCGGCATATGCCGTCATAAGGTTCCCCGACCGTTGACAACAGTTGACGTGATATATCGTTTTGCTACTTTCTTAGAATAGTTTTTTATACATCATCTGATAGCTAAAGGATACAAGAACCAATGTGGTATATGAAAATAGACCAGATAAGTATATTTATGCTTCAAATACTAGTTTTATAATCGACAGTATAATTTGTATGCAAACCGAGCCGTAACGAAATGGTTGAACACACAATGAGTTAGAAAACTACGAAAAGTACTTTAGAAATACTAAACAAAAATTTAAAATAAGTATTTTAGTTTTGTAAATGTATGGTCTCTGTAAAAAGGATAACACATCTCAAACAGGCCCATGGTGTAATAAGAGAAGTGTCAGTATAATTTAGGCTTCATAAGGAGGTCAATAAAATAATACATTAAAATATTTAAACTTCACTGAGAATTAAACTATAAGCATGTCAGTTCCGTGAGTTTAACACTCAATTATACCCCTTTGACAAAAGAAACAAATGTGTGCAATCACAGAATGTTCTAGAGCCGATTACCATGTAGAATGAGTAATCTATGATATGGAACATTAATATTATAGGTGATAGTAAGTGTACATCTACCTAATTCTAACATGAGATATGCCTAATATAAACCGTACACATATCAAAAGTTAAAAAAGATCCTAGAAGTCATCTACGTGTTCTTCATATAGGTATTCACCAAGAGTTAAAGGGATTGTGCATGGATTAATTCTGAACGTTGAGACGATTGAGCCAACAATACGGTATGTATTTTAAGGAATGTAGTATTAGACGTAAGTTCGCTATTAATTATAAGGCAAACATTGTATGTTGTATTGTTTTATTCACCTGGAGGTTGTGAGGAAATACTCTATGACGGTTAGTGTGCTGGTTCTCGTCTGGACCTTCTTCGTTGTTTCTTTGACTGGATCCGGTTGCGTAGATCCCCCGGGGTCTCAGGTCATCGTCAGACATAGCAACACTTTGCGAATAACTTTTTGTTTGGTAAAAAAAATTAAGAAATCACTGCACAATGCCGCACAGAGTTTGACGGCAGACTAACCTAGAATGTTCCTTTTTATTTCATCTGTCATAGACAATATTGCGCGCAGCGTAAATAATGCGCCCATATAAATGTGTAAGACAGCTGACATTACACAAACTTTATTTAAAATTTTAAAATTATAATTATAAATGAAATAAAATTAAAAAATTAACCAAGAAATAAAAAAAATAACAAAATATTATTTATCTATAAATCAGTGTAACCGACCAAAATAATTTTGCCTTTAAAATTACTGTGACCTTATTTTTTTTAGCATAAAGGCAAATATTTTGTTCAAATTTCGGTCCAAAATTTTAATCCATCTAAATCGTATAAAAAGTAATTTTATGTTCCCTTTTTAAAACTAAAAAATGTTTGTCCACTAAGAGTGTTGCTGTCCGGGTGGTTACGAATTTGCCGCTTCTCCCCTTCAAGAAAAAATAAAAAATATATAAAAATAAATAAAAATTCGTATAAATTATACGGAATACAAATTAATTTGGCCAATTAGATGAACTTTCGCCTGAGACAATTTTTATACTCTAAAATGATTTTTTTCTCTATTATTTTTAACCCTTTACGTGCGAATAAAATTTCATAAAAAGTCACGAAATAAGTCAGTAAGTCAATGAAAAATAGATTTGAATATTTAAGGACGTTTTTTAATGTGTTTTGATAGGTTAGTGCTGCATTTATAATCATTTTCAGAACTAAATTAAATAAATCCATTATTATTCTTAAAATAAGGGCAAATTTGAAACATGTGTAGAATGATTCACAACTCAATACATATAGTAAAAAAAAATTGACGAAGTAATATCGGAATACGAAACAAAATTATATTCAATATAGTATTCGGATAAATCCGCATCTCGCACTGAAGCGACGTGTTTTTTTCAGGGCGTGGGATAAATCCGTACCTCGCACTTAAGAGCAGTGCAAGTTGGTGCGGATATATCCACATCTCGCACGCAAAGGGTTAAACAATCTATGAACATAAGTCGTAAAAAGTGTGTTTAGATAATAACGGTAGTGTTTAATCAATTTGGATCAACATATATCAACAATATTCATAAAATACATTATTCCTATCTATTAATGTAAAATAACCTAATTGTATTTTTTGCAACCAAATATCAACGTTTTTTATATATTTCACGCGATGATTTGAATCTGAATGAGATAAACAAAAGTGATTGTATTCAGTTGTAACACAGAGTGACATATAAAAAAATCATTTGAGCATAACATTTACTTCTTCTTTAGCCTCGCCATTTCCCATCAACTGGGGTCGGCTCTCCTTGTGAATATTCGCCATGTCTGTCTGTCCTGCGTTGCATCGTGCATCATGTTTTTTTATTTTTTTGGCGGTTATTTTACTGCTGGTTGCCACCTAACATGACGCAAAGGCAGTAGCTTTCTTGGAAAGCTAGAGAGCTGCCGTTGACCGCCAATTCGGTTCATCTGCCATCATCTCAGCTATGAGGTCCTGCCCACCATATAGATGCATGATAGCCTTGCCTCCGAATGTGTCCGAGAAGCCTATGGATGGTCTTTCACTGGGAGCCTCTACTTCAAAATGTGTTGAAAAAGCCTCCCAGTGTGGGTTTTTGTATCGAAGTTTCCCTTCTCCGGCCTGTTTGTCTGCGGGAGGTATTTTATTTCCCTCCTACCATCCATATCTGAAAGGCCTTCCCCTATCCGCAACCTGGGGACGCGCCCGATGGGGGATAGGCTCCCCACACGGGAAGCATAACATTTACTAAATTCGATTATCCTCTGATTATGTTTTCACGCAAGAAACTCTAATTATTTGAGAAATTATTATGTCCCCACCTTTTTTTATTTCCTGTCTTAATTTTCAAACGTCTATTCATGACCTTTTGGACGCGTGGCGCCTTTTTATAGATTTATAAATCTATATTGAGACTATTAAAATAGAATATAAAATGTTTTCAAGAAACCAAATGTGTCAGACTTAACCTATAGTTTTTAAATAGAATTTTAATACAAAGATAAAATATTATGTAATATTTTTGGTTAACATTTTAATATTGTAGTAATATAATAGCTGTAAATCAGGCTCGAAAATCTGTACATAGCACATGATGGCCATAAACGACATCAGCGGAGAAAGGGTTAATAATACCGAGTTAAGAAAGCAAGTGCGCTGAGCAAGTTAATGCGACGAATCTATAAAGGACGTTTCGTTATTTATTTCTAAAAATCTGAGCAAAACAAAAAGCTCACATACTAATACTATATATTTTGGAATGATATAGAGTGGGTCGTGAACTAATAGGTATAAACTATAAACAGATAGGGGTTCCTGAAAAAAATGGCCGTCGCAGCTCTCTGAATAAGTGAAGTCATCCAGATTTTGGAAATAAGGGATTTAAAAATAAATAAATTCCAATTAGGTAGACAGAAAATCCATACATTGTTTTGACATGTATGTCAGTGTGACTGCAACATTGCGGCCATTGCTAAAATTTAAATTCTGTCAAATTTATAACCAATAAAATACTTTATATGTCATCTTTTGACATATACGTAAACTTTGACAAAGTTGTAGGATAGTACTATAATACAGACTACCGCTTAAGTTTAAAAAATCTTTTTTTTTGCGTGGATTGATGTAGATTATGTTTTTATTCACAATATGTAGTTCATTTTTATTTTTAATAAATATACGATAATAAACAAAAAAATAGGCACAAAAAACTCACTCACACACATGCATCACACCTGAGCAATGTTTCATTTGATTTTCACTAAATTAATTTACACATCAGTACGTTTGTGCACATCGGAACTGATGAAGCTTTCATAGATCGCGAAACTGCAGTCTTCCATCAAGCGAAACATTGCTCAGTCTGATCCATGTTACAACAAAGGTGTTAAATTCTTATCTGTTTAACATTAAAATGGATCTCAAAGTAAATTCTAAACATATAAATAACATTCCAGTTAGGTTTTGTTTTCCAATCAGAATGTATATACTGTAAAATGAATACGAATAAAATGTGCATAGTGCACAAATTATTACATTTACAGTAATGATTGTAAAATCACAAAGCATAAGTGGTTCGAAGTTGAAATTATAATACTTTTAATTTAATATTTTCAATGTTTTGAGCATTCACTTTGAGATCCATAATAAATTATTAATATTTATTTATAATTATTTGTTTTCACATGGATCACGTAACAATTTGTTACGTGATCCATGTGAAAACAAGGTAAATAAATAAATATTTATAATTTAATTTCTTATGTACGATTCCATACAACGAAGGTCCGATAAAACTATCATTTTGAAAGTAACTTTCCGAAAATCAATGTTAGTGGGCTTTTCACGCTGTGGAGCCTTTACTTAAGTTTTGTTTAAAAGGAATCATGTTTGTATACCCTAGGTCCTTGGACAAAGCCCTTGTGTATCATGCCCTCATGCATCTTCTTCGTAGTATCGATCCAGTGGATTGGTTTGCAGCAACAAAATCTTGCATTTCAATCTCCACTCTTCTCGAACTTTCATTTTTGCTGATACATGGGATGTCGTTTGGACCTTTAATGTGGTATTTTCCCCTTTATTTCCACAGCCTAATGCCGTTGACCATAAAGGTTCATCCGCCTTTTTTCATTTACTACCTCCAGGACAATAGAGTGCCCTAACCAGCTTGACCTGATGAGGTTAGCTGGGTGTTAGCTTTTTCCGGCCAACATTCGGTCCCTGTCTATATTGGCCGACTGATGTTGTCGCTCATCCCCCACCACGAGAAGGAGATAGATCAGGATTTTCTTTTCATCGAACCTGTGACCTTAAGGCATTTCGCAGAGTCCTCCAGTACTTTTAGGGGGCTATCATGCATATGTACACCTAAAAGATCAGCCTGTGGAATATTTGCAATGTCAATGTTTTGCAATGACGAAGAAGATTTACAAGTATGTTGGTAATGATCATAAAATTGTAGCGTGAAAGCCTACCGTGTCCGAATCCTTACTACGTCATTACTCTGAAAGCCAAACCATCGCACTATCAAATTTATGGATAAGGACCTGTTCTTAAAACTCAATGTACGTGAAAGAGCTGACATGAGGTGAAACTAAGACCATTGCGGCTGATTTAACTTAATAGCACTATTTGATTTCCCAGGTGGATCCTATCGTGTTGTGTTCCGAGGTTTGGTTTTCTGGGTTGTGAGATTGACACTACTTTACCCTTCCATACTACACTTGGTCAAGAGACAAATGTGAAACGTTCGCGCCGTCCTGGAAAGTCTTCGGGAACTATAGATAGAATGTATTCAGCGGAGCTGACATGGGATAACGTGAGGACCATGACGGCTGACAGAGCTTTATAGCGATAGTTCTTGACGACCATATGACCCAGTTATGGGAGCGGACATGGTACGAGTATGATGATATATTAATTTTTTTACACAACTAAAGCTCTAAGATATAGTAAAAGATACAAGAGAGAATAGAACAATATAAAAATTAGATTATATATTATAATAAAATTGACAAAAGAAACGTTGACGATATATATAAAACATACATTAATATATCTACGAAACCAATGAAATCGAAAATAAATTGAACATTATATAAAAATAAGGTTCTAGGTGTGCTGAAAGCTCATTTGAAACGATATTGCAGTTGGATTGAATTGTGTTCGCAAAAATTGCTGCAATTTCAGAACAAATAATGGAATTCTTTTCATTTCAATAATTATTACTTTGTTTAATATAATAGAAAATTAAAAAAAAAAACAATACCTTCATGTCGAGTTTATTAATGAAGCATAACATGAAAACATTTTTTTTTATTGTTTCATTCCGGGATTTCAGTGTGGACGCTTGTCAAATTGCGATTTCATAATTTGAAATTTTCAGACGTCGCGACGCCTGCGCGTGGACGGCGAGCACCGCGCATGCGCGAGGCTGGGCACTTCCTCCGACCAACATGGCGCGACCCCGCACCGGACGACAGCCCACCAGTTCCCGCTAGCCACGGCCGTCACACGGTCGATCGCGCGCCGCGCCGCCATCCAAACCCCAACAACGCCCCGACACAAGCCGCCGTCCGCAAAAAAACCGCCGCGATCCGCGAAAAACCGCTCCGAAACACGCCAAACAACCGTCACTTCTTCACTTCAAACACACACAAAAAAACCCCTGTGATATTTGACAAGTGCGAAAGATACAATATTTAATAAAAAAAAAGTGATTTTTTTCAACTAGAAGACGCCGACTCCACTCAACACATATAAAATTGATACACAATTTTTTAATGTGTCATGTGCAAAAGTGAGTAATCTTTCATTTATTTCAACGTATATTCATAATACCGTTATTTCATTTATACATATAATACATCATAATTACACTACACATTTAAATCATTTTAACAAATTGCTTGCTAATACACACACCCTAATTTAACATACAATGTATTAGTACCCTTGAAAGATGCGCTGATTCACATTATTGTCAGTATAGCTAGCGTTCGCTGCTGTACCATTATGTTATAATACATACATAAAAGTGTTTTTTTTTTTAAATATTGCGGTTTAAAAAGAGATGGTTAAGAAAGGTAGATTATATACTGAAAAAAGGAGATAATACGTTTGTGAACTGACGGATTAAAAGCGCGTGGATATGTATCCAGTCTTGTGCGGGTTATTAATACATCTCAGCGCATTGGGACGGTCGAGATTATTCGCAAATACGAATATTAGTTAATTTTTGCCATCTTAGACTACATAATGTGTGTATCAATACATAAATTGTTTATTTTTAAACATAATGATAAATAAATCATTAGATTTTCAGTGTAAAAACGTATTAAAACGTTTAAAATAGCGAATATTTTTATGAGCGTTCTTAATTATTTGTTCCGGTGTGACATGACTAATAAAAATGGTAGAGTTTAGCAATTTCATTTACGTATGTACGTAATTGCAATGTAACAAATACGTATATATATATTTATAATATAATTTGAATAATATTGTTGTATAACAATGCTGTACGGTAATCTTTTCAAACGTATGCATAATGATGTGTATTTTGTAATAAATCATTCATATATCACTATTATTTTTACTATAACGAATATTGTTTAATTTTGACGTGTCTCACATGATGCAAATCACGTTGTTTGCTGAATTACAAACTATAAAATACCAGTATAAACTTGAAGCATATTTTAAATGAATAAATATAATGCATTATGTTTTACATTGAATATACACTTTTGTATGTATAATCATACATCTTTATTTAATTATCTAAAAAAGGAATTAACAATTAACCTAGTAATGTCATAAACGTGGTCATCAAGTATTTTTTATAATTTTGTAAAAACATTAAGCGGTCTTATATCTTTCTTAAATTAACGCAACACCGTATTATATTAAGTTTTAAAACGATTTATAAAATCGATACATTTTTTGTGCAATCGATTCTGATAAATAGCGGTCCAAAGTAACATTACTTGTTAGATTCAGTGTCGGCTTTAGACTTAGTGGCGCCCTGGGCAAAAAAAACCTGGCGCCCCCTGGGGTTTTTGGGTGGGAGGCGAAATCTTCAGAAAAAAACACTCTGTAGGAGCTAAGACCGCCCTTAGCACCCTTTTTCATTTGGTGCCCTGGGCAGCTGACCCACTGCGCCACCCCCTAAAACCGGTACTGATTAGATTGTACCATTTTTCAAGTAAAAAATATTTTGTACAATATTCCTACCACTTGTCACGGAAGTTTCTATTATGAAAGCATGCAGGAGAACACAACCGGTCAATACCAGCGGACTATGATCTTCAGACTGGACGCTGCATGCAGGAAGCTTGTGCTGTGTTTGTGTGTGTGTTGGGGAGATTACAAGTGCATATTGCTATGTTTCTTGAAGAAATCCATTGGAGGAAACGCAGATACTGGAAGAGAGTGAAGACTACCTGATACCGAGTGACGAAAAATATTTTAAAGTTAAGAAATATTTAAGGTATACTATTCACCATGCTGGTTATAATTTGAATTGAAATAACTGGAAAAGCTAATAGTGAGAAAGATAACATATGATTCATTACCTATAATTTAATATTAAAGTTTTGATTTTATTGAGCTCGATGCACTAAAGTGGAGTATTACCATTTTTAAGTGTTATAAATATGACAAGTAGGTAGTTTTTAATTTAATTTAATATCATACCATAGAATGGTTGTATCAAATTTGTATAAATATAATATGGCAATAGAAGCATGTAAACATGATTCCGAAGAATCATTTTACAATTTTTAAACTCGTACGGCGGAATATCAGGTGAAAAGAAATCTGATATGTGGATTGTATGATGTTATTTTTATAATTTTAGAATTCATTTTAATTAAAAAATTAATAAATAAAAAATATTTAGTTTTGATTCACAATTTATTTTAACGATTATATGTTTCGGTCTTCCTGAAGACCATCTTCAGGAAGGCCGAAACATGTAATCGTTAAAATAAATTGTGAATCAAAACTAAATATTTTTAATTTATTAATTTTTGATTAAATGAATTCTAAAATTATAATTATGCAGTTTCACCAAGTATTTTCAGTTGATAACCTTAATGTTATGTTATTTTTAAGTACGGGTTAGCCCTGCATTGGTGTGTTTATGTGTATATACACGAGGCTCATATTTAAATAAAATTTATATCATATAAGATATGCTATAAGATAGGCACCTAGTAAGAACCATCTCAGAGAGGCGAGCCCGATGGATCGGTCACATCATGCGCCACGATGGTCTTCTTCACGACATTGTGGAGGGGATGGTCGAGGGTAGAAACTGTAGAGGGCGCAGTAGACGGGAGGGAGTATTTGCAGCAAGTGTTCGAGGACATGAGTTGTAGCTCTTATGCCGAGCTGAAGAGGGTTGCGGAGGAACGAGAGGAATGGAGATCGAGATGCAAGATGCAAGATTCTGTTGCTGCAAACCAATCCACCGGATTGATACTACGAAGTAGAATATCACATAAATAAACATGAGATAATAAGAACATAATCATTGAAAGATTCTACAAAATATGCTATATTTTTTTATCATTTTTATTTATGTTCCCACACTAGAAACAGTACAAACATTAACACATGTTGTTTATTAACACAATCAAATTCTTAGCAGACGATGTCTCAAAGAATTAAATATTGATGTTGTATTGCCAGACATCAAATAGTTGTGTCATATCAATAAGTAGGTATGTTCCTAATATCGCCTATTAATAGGATTCCCAGTGGGATATACATACCTAGTGATTTAAATTTAGAATGTCTCTCATTCTTGGAATAGTTTTCGACGCAATTTTAGTCGATGGAATTGTTTCGTTGATTAAATATTCCCGTGTAGATGCTCTCCCAGCATGTGTGATTATTCACAGTGGCGTATCAAGTAAATTTGGAGCCCCAAACGCATTTGAATAATAAGCGCCCGCTCCTTTAAAAAAAATTAAAAAATGCTGCTTACAATTTTTTTATGTAAACACATACAGGAGGATACCGACAGGTGGTAATAGTAATTCTGAAGTCTCACCTGTGGAATTATATGACGCTTACCATGGTGTATATGGCTAAACGCTGCACGTGGAGTGCTGATCCGACAACGCCATAGACTACAGCCCGAAATTCTTGCATCATCCTTTATTATTACAGGAATTTACTACCAATGGGTGGTCTTCACGGTGGTAGACTTTCGTCTACAAAACGTAACGGAGCAAAACATAGTATAATAATGTATTATACGTAACTTTAGGGATTTTAAGGATTTTAACTTTTACGTAAGCGTATCATCATCGGCCTGTGCCCGTACACTGTTGAACGTAGGCCTCCCGCATGAGTTTCCATTCTTCTAGATTCTCTGCCCTTCGCATCCAGGCTATTCCCACTATTCTTCTAATGCTTACAGTCCAGATTGAAGTCGTTCGGCCAACCTTCCGTTTGCCAGTTATTGGGCGCCTCTCTAACGCTTTTCTTCCTCATCGACCGTCGTCTCTTCGACTTATACGTCCTGCTTATTGCCACTTTAGTGTGACCATTCGTAGGATAGCCTATTTGAGTTATTCTTCGGATTACTTCGATTCGGATTATATCTTTTAGACACTCAGCGGTGTATCTTTCCATGGCACGCTTGTTCACCTTTATTTTATGGTTTAGACCTACTGTTAGATTCCACGTCTAGGTTAATTACTGGGAGTATACATTTGTTATGTAAGCCTGGATTCTATTATAAATTATTTCATTTAGTTAAATATTCAGGTATATTGCTAGATTTTTTAAGAATATCGCGAGTGCTTGGATTATCAATCTCGAATAATGTCAAATATTACGAGTCAATTAAGTGTAAGGTCGGTTTCACTTCCAAAAACTAGGTGTATTAGATCACGTCGGTCTTTCAACGATAAACAACTTCTTCTTCTATATAAAGGACAAATCCGACCTATCCTTGAATACGGCACTCACCTCTGGATTGGAGCCCCAAAATACCTTCTAAACTTAATTGACTCAATTCAATGAAGAGCAATTCGTTTGTAACCTACGATCAATGGATCACAGACGTAAGAATGGTTCTCTTAGTCTTTTCTACCGTTATTACCATGGTCGCTGCTCTTCGGAACTTAAAGAACTAATCCCCCCTGCACCCACCCACAACCGACAAACTCGTTTTGCCGAACATCCATACGCGGTTAATGTGTGTCCAACAAGAACTGGCAGTTTGCAAAGCTCCTTCCTTAATGCCACGGTAAGGTGTGCTCTCCTGCATGCGTTTACATAAAAAAAAAATATATATATTCAATCGTGTCCTGAAATTTTTCTGTGATGTTCCGTAATGCAACACTTTTTTTTTTATTAAACGTTTATATGTTGACTGATTGAACACGGTTTCGCTGAATTTATAAAACAAACAAACTTGTACGCTTTAGTGGGACTGACAGTGACACGGGCAGTGATACGTCCACGCCGCGGTGATATGTCCACGTCTGCGAACGGACAAATTGGCACAAGTTCAACGAGACGTAAATCAATCCTATCTAAATGCAAATCTCACGGATCAACGTAAAACACTAGATTGCTTCTTCCTATTCTCACGCTTACTACAAAAAGATGCGACGGACCATGAATTTCACGTGTTATGTATAAATATAAGTGATATTTGTGATCGAATTTATTGCGTCATTACATTTTATTATTCTCTCACAGTCGGAAAAATAATTTTTCAACAACTGATGCTCATACAAAATCACAGAGGACTACATCTTATAAGAAATGTATCTCATTAAATTAAATATGAGAAAAATAAATGGCAAACGCGGGGATTCGAACTACAAACTTTGCCCAACGCAATGACTTAAGACCACTCATCTCAATAAAAATAATATAATTCTTGTAGATAAAAAAAAAACCACAAAGCTTGTTATATATAATGTTACTTTATTAAAAAAGTTATTTATATTAGATATGATTGCTTCCCTGGTATTGTGGCTTTTCGTTTTAGCCGTGTGTGGCGAATTCTCTCGTGCCGAAGACGTGTGTCGTTAACACTGAAGAAAACCTCTGCAATGGCGATCAAAATATTGGTACGAGAGAATTCGTCACCCACGGCTTAACACAAAAGCCACAATACCAAATCTGGCCGTGAAAATCTAAGAAGTTTTATGAATGCTTCCTGTTGATGTTAACTGGATTGTGTTACTTCATTGATTTTCGTATTACTTATGTAAGTAAAACGTCGGGGCATGATCTTCACTATTTAGTAAGAATGTGAAGAGAGTAGTCTCCAGCTAATCTAATATTACGCTGGCGTACCATGAAGACTCCCAGCAAAGGAGCTACACGCGATTCGAATAAAATTAAAGAAGCATTATTCGTACTGTATTTAATTTCCGATTTTGTTTGTAAACAAATGTTTACGTAAAGTCTGTGAAAAGAACGAATGTCTGTTTTATGATTTCAAATCGAATCAACATTATGAAACGCAACAATACTTAAACGGCTATAAAAACTTGACGTTTTATACTATGAACCTTGTGTAATACGAGGTGGTCCGATAATTACTCAGGGCTCACTGCTCTGTTATAACCCAAAGTGCAGTGGGAAAGATTTGCGCTTTCGAATCTTCGGATTATGGTTTGTTTCTATCATAGACGTCGTAAGCGTTGCTACGATAACAAGCTTGAATAGAGTAAGAATAGTAAAAGAGAATAATATTTTTACTTTGTTATCTCTTTTGATAATTGCGATGATAGGGTTGAATCAAAGAACTTGAATATCAAAATATTTTATTATAAACACGTTAAATACAGTACAATAGGAGAGACATGAGAACGATACTGTAGGTATCGGTGACAGATAGTGAGCCCCGAATACTCTGAGTTCGTGTTTATAAAGCCAGATTTGAAGCGTCCAGATGTTGATATTCCCACGCCAAGCGACTAACCGACAAGGCACACGTGTGTGAAATTCCTTGAATCCTTCAGCGTTTATTATACTTTCTAAAAAGCAGTTGTAAATAAATAAAATCAAAATAAAAGACCATCGTGGCTCACGATGTGACCGATCCATCGGGCTCGCGTCTCTGAGATGGTTCTTATAGGTGCCTATCTTCCTCGATTATCTTGAGAACCTCATTGTTCGTGACGTGGCTCTCGAATTCTTCTGTAAGACCACATCTCAAAGGCCTCTAGTCTTTTTTTATCACTTTCAGTTAAGCACCATGTCTCACAGCCGTACATCAAGTTATTGTATCTGAGACATATTTTGGGTCACTTCTTAATCGTTTTTTTAAGGAGATTGGATGATAAGCCCGATAAGCTCGTGGGACGGGACCATTTGGTCGATAAAAATATACGAGTATGTATCTAATCAATGAGCACATAAGAGTATATGCAATTTTACACTTGCTGTACAATTAGGTAGAGGTAATATCGTTTTATTTATTTTTTCAATACGTAATTACCTAGTAATAAATGTATTATAGTATTTTATAACATATGTAATGTAATGGTTTGTACTTATTATAAAGTGTATTTTTTTTATGTGAACACATACAGGAGAAAACCGACAGATGGTGATAGTAATTCTGAAGTCTCATCTGTGGAATTCTACGACGCTTACCATGGTGCATATGGGTAAACGCTGCATGTGGAGTGTTGATCTGACAACGTCATAAGCTACATCCCAAGTTTCACGCATCATCTTTATTATTACAGGAATTTACTATGAATGTGTGGTCTTCACGGGAAGACTTTCGTCTACCATTATTTTTTAATTAATAGGATATTACTAGCATTTTACGAGTAAGGGATCAAATTCACACCAACCGCAGGGGTATTTTAGAGCTCAGAAATCGGTTGCAAATCCTTTTTTTTTTTTTAAATCTTCGTCGGGGATCGAGCCCAAGACCTTTGGCTTGCAAACTCTTTGACCATTGAGCTATAACCGGCGGTCATAGCTCAATGGTAAAGCGTTTGCTTTGCAAGCCAAAGGTCGTGGGTTCGATCCCCGACGGAGATTAAAAAAAAAGATTTTTTAATCGATTTCTGAGCTCTAAAACACCCCGGTTGGCGTGAATTTGATCCATCACCCGTAAAATGTCAGTCATTGCCTATTAATTAAATTTGGTGGTAGACGAAAGTCGTCCCGTGAAGACCACCCATTCATAGTAAATTGCAATAATAAAGGACGATGCGTGAATCTCGGGCTGTAGTCTATGACGTTGGCGGATCAACACTCCACATGCAGCGTTTAATACACCATGGTAAGTTCATATAATTCCACAGATTAGACCAGAATTACTATCACCATCTGTAGGAATTCTCCTGTATGTGTTTACATAAAAAAAAAAATATATATATGCACCCGCCTGCAAATATATACCCGTGTGATAATATTTATCATTTAATTTTATTATTGCAATCAATGTAGCTAGTGAGAGATGCTACAACAGAAATATTGGCATGCTATCATATAACACGTCAATGTTGTCGCAATATATAATCCAAGTACATGTGTATTGTATTTATACAACACTGTACAGCATATTTACAAATGTATATACGTCCATAGTCTATAGCTCTATACCAATGCTCCGCAACCGGTGTGCCGCGGCACACTGGTGTGCCGTAAGGCCGATACAGGTGTGCCGCGATCAAATAAGGCAATATTATAAATAAATAATTTTACAACGGTCTTCAAGCTCCCAGCGCCTATCGCTTATTTATGTAGACATACAACGAGGTACTTGCTTTATTAAGTTCTAAATTAACTTAAAAAAAGTGAAATTGATCAAATAAATATCTATTTTTGGCTTTTGGTGTGCCGCGGTATTCAAGGTGAGAACTTTGATGTGCCGTAGAATCCAAAGAAGTACTTTGGTGTGCCTTAGATGAGAAAAGGTTGCGGAGCTCTGGTCTATACTATCATTAACGATCATCGACATTTAATTAGAATTATACAGATTAGAAAAGTTATAATTTTAAATTTAAAAAAATAACAAATTAAAAATATTTAGTTTTGATTCACATTTATTTAAAACGATTACATGTTTCGGCCTCCCCGGAGACCATCTTCAATAATGGTTAAATTTAAAACGGGCAGTGGCTTATATATAGGTATGTATAAGTATTAGTTCCTACGTCAGTACGCACATATTTACAGATTTTATACGTGTCGGGTAAAACCATTGAACAAAATACATTATATAATCAAGGGGTATGTGTTTTCTTAATGTATTAAGCCATTATATAATATATTTTTTTGTGTTCAATTAAAAAAAATCCTTGTAATTCAATCTTTGATCTTCAGCGTAGACAACGGTTAGAAGAATCTTACGGCTGCGAATATTGACATTTCATGCAAAAAAAAAACAATACAACCATATAATGGGTTTTGAAAACAGATTCATACTACAGTCGGTCAAGAGTAGAAGTGTAGACTGGGACGTATACTTCGGATGTCGCAAGAGAGCATAAACTACAGCAGCCTTTTTATATTAAGCTTCGTCGGGGATCGAACCCACGATCGTTGCCTTAGTGAGCAAGCTTTTTACCTTAAAACCACAAATGCATTACTAGTTTTTTTTTATGTAATCGCATTCAAGAGAGCACAGC
The DNA here is from genome assembly GCA_022606575.1 of Glossosoma conforme. NCBI lineage: Eukaryota > Metazoa > Arthropoda > Insecta > Trichoptera > Glossosomatidae > Glossosoma > Glossosoma conforme. Next base: position 1,597,932 of record JAGTXR010000020.1, on the reverse strand, counting down.
CAGCTGGTCAGGACCGGTGCACTCTGTGACGCTCAGCCAGGGAGGCTGGACGCTGCATGCGGGAAACGTGTGTTGTGTTCGTATTTGTGTGTGGAGTGGTGAGATTGAAAGTGTACATTTATCTGTTTTTTTGAGAGATCCCGATTGTAGGAAGGAGGAAACACAGACGCTGGAAGAGCATTCCAAAGCTCACCGGTGTTATTAAGGAAGAAACTTTGGAAACTGCCAGTTCTTGGTCAACACATATTAAACGTGTAATACAATTTACAAAATTTAGCATGAATCCGGATTATCAAACGTTATAATTAATATTTCCTAAAATCTGGGCTCATATAAAACTTACAGTACTTAAAGCCACTGAATGTAGGTACAAGCTATTAGTTAATTGGGGCACACATATGAAACATTAAAAATTTCATCTCTCACCCGTACAATGCCAGTCGTAGCTTATTAATCTAAATTGGTGGTAGACGAAAGTCGTCCCGTGAATACCACCCATTCATAGTAAATTCCTATAATAATAAAGGATGATGCGAGAATTTCGGGATATAGTCTGACGTTGGCAGATCAACACTCCACATGCAGCATGGTAAACGTCGTAGAATTCCACAGATGAGTCTTCAGAATTACTATCACCATCTTTCGGTATTCTCCTGTATGTATTTACATAAAAAAACACATGTCCGACGAGCGAACAAAAAGATACGAAATATCGCACATCGACGTTTTCGGCACCGGTCTGCAAGAAGCTGATATCAGAACAATCACAACAGCACAGCAATGTTACGTAGTCTTAAATAATTTTATGAAAATATTATGAATAGAAAATTGCAAAACATACTCGCATAAAATGAAAACCTATTCAATCGGTTAAAATGCTATGGAAAATCATCTATTGTAGAGGATTTTTATTTGTTTGATACAATGGATTGTAAAATCTATATTATATATATGGGCATCGTTAATTTAATGATCAATTAGAAGTGGAATGACTGCGGTACGTGTCTCAATAAACGTTTTTTTTTATTATGGGGTTAAGGTGAATAGGTACACGCCATAAACGACCCAGACCTTTCCGCGCACAGAAATAGTGGTAGGTAAAGCATAAAATGGACGCGGGTCGTGTCTATGACCTAGTGGAAAATGTTTTGCACTCGATCAGATTAAAATATTTCAATTATTTATTGTATTAATATAGTACATATAATTTTTAAGAGATGTACTCTAGTGGCTTTCATTTTATTTTAAAAGATATTAGGTTTTGTGGTAGTTTCATTATTAACGAAAAAAATAACGTTTTTTTAATCACAACCACAGATTGCCACCACTTAGTTTTGTCAGTTGCCACTTTCTATTTCTCGCTCTCGGACATATCTGCACCTGAAGGTCCACTTGGGAACATATATATGGTTCCCGACAACCTCCAGAGTAGAAAGAAGTCCGAGCACTTGAAGAGACGGTAGCTGTAGTATCCAAGGCATATTTTTGGTTGATTTGTTAATTTTTTTAAAGGAAATCGGGTGCTAAGCTCGATGTTCTCTAGGCCTGGATTAATTTGTCATAAATATTCCGCTTACGTATATTAAAGAGAAATTAATTGGGTGGGGTATTGTCAAACGCCCACCCTACAGCCCGGACTTAGAGCCCCAAGTGACTACCATCTCTTCCCTGACATGAAGAAACACCTGGGTGGAACGCATTTCGGCGATAGAGAAGAGCTGGAAGAAGCGGTTCTCAGGTATCTGCGTGGCTTGGCGGCACATTTTTTACTCGGCCATTCAAAAGCTTGTATACCGCCTGCAAAAATGCATTGACCTCAGTGGATGTAGAAACATAGGTAAAAGTCTGAAATTTCCAAAAATGTAAGAATTCATGGAATTAAACATGTCTTATAATACACAGGTAAAAAGTCTGAAATTTCCAAAAATGTATGAATTCATGCAATCAAACATGTTTTACACTGTGAAAAATTATATTGCGGATAACCCTCGTATACGATTATACAGAAAAATATTTTTATTTTGTTTATTTTTTATTTAAATTAACATACAATTATAATACACATACAATGTATCGGTTGTATATGATAGTTATTAGTTGTGAATCAGCCAAATACACAAAATGAAACACTAATGTGTAACGTGGAAAGTTTGTCAAAGTTTGGTTGACAGTCTAAGAGCCACTTGAATGCCTTTCAATGTTGCCCTCAACGTGTCAACCCTCTTTTGTTCGCACAAATGTCAGAGCGACAGTGAGAAAAGCGATCCAGCAACACCAAAGCTCAATATGAACAACATTACCTCAAATTCAAGTTAATTATTTTACCACTTACACCCTGCTGTACACTTTGATATGTTAAATACTCTTAATAGATTATGACATCAGCATGATATAGCCCTTGCTGACTGTCACCGAAAACCTCGATATACAATCTTTCGTCTCTTATTTCTGTTCGCTTGTCGTACATGTATGTTTTTTTTTATGTAAACGCATGCAGGAGAGCACATCCGGTCAAGACCAGTGCACTCTATGACGCTCAGCCAAGGAGGCTGGACGCTGCATGCGGGAAACGTGTGTTGTGTTCGTATTTGTGTGTGGGTTGGGGAGATTGCAAGTGTATATTTATCTGTTTCTTGAAGAGATCCAGATTGCAGGAAGGAGGAAACACAGACGCTGGAAGAGCATTCCATAGCTTACCGGTGGCATTAAGGAAGGAACTTTGGAAGCTGCCAGTTCTTGGTCGACATATATTCTATGTGTCGCCATATTGGCATTTTGTACAAGTCCGGTCACGGGTGTGACGTTAGTTATATAGACCGCCACTTGCGGCGCTGGATGTCACCGACCACGGCACCCGGTGCCCATTCAGTTGTGTGCCGACGGCGGTGAGGTCGTGTTGTGGTTGGCCCGGTCTTAATTCCGTGACTAGGTCTGGGCCGGAAGTTTGTTAAGTTATCGAAATCAATGTGTTTCAGAAAAAGTCTTTGTGTTGTTAATCTGCTCCTCATCCTACCACCACGCAATTCAATAACTAACTTAGTAAGGAGAATATCAATTATAATATGAACGAAGTAAGGGAGCAAAGTGGATTTCTTACCATATATATTCCATATCAGGAACATATGGTCACTATAAATTGCCGCCACTCAATTCTATCAGTTTCTTCATCCTCAGACATCTCTACACAAAAAAGTTCACCTGTGCACATTTTTTTTTATGTAAACACATACAGGAGAATACTGACAGATGGTGATAGTAATTCTGAAGTCTCATCTGTGGAATTCTATGACGCTTACCATAGTGCATATGGCTAAGCGCTGCATGTGGAGTGTTGATCCGCCAACGTCATAGATTCACGCATCATTCTTATTATTACAGGAATTTACTGTGAAGTATTCGACTATTGATCAAAATTGGCGGTAGACAAAAGTCGTTCCGTGACAACCACCTATCAAAAATGTATGATGCGTGAATGCCCGGCTGTAATCTATTACGATGGCGGATCAATAATCTACATGGCAGCTGTTATAGCTCAGTCGTTAAAGCGTTAGCTTGGCAAGCCGAAGGTCGTGAATGTCGGTCTGCAGTCTATGACGTTGGCGGATCAACACTTCAGGTGCAGCGCTTAGCCATATGCACTATGGTAAGCGTCATAGAATTCCACAGATGAGACTTCAGAATTACTATCACCATCTGTCAGTATTCTCCTGTATGTGTTTACATAAAAAAAATGTGCACAGGTGAACTTTTTCGTGTAGAGATGTCTGAGATGTCTGTCTCCAAGATGGTAAACGTCATAGGATCCACATATGAAAAAACTTCCAAAATCACCATATGTCAGTATTCTCCTGTATGTGTTTACATAAGAAAGTAATGTATGCCTTTAATAAGTCAAAGCTTTTACTTACGTTCAGTGATCTTAAGTATTTTAACTTTTACATGAGCCCGAATTTTAGTAAATAATTTATTTTATTAAATACATAGTCAATAATCTTGCCAATTTTTAAGAGTATAGCATTCTCGAACTCTTCAAAAACGTTAAATTTACTTGCGAATTTTAAACTGGGGTGTTGTCGCTCTCACCGTGAATCAAGTTACGTTAGGTTACGTCACCGTCCGGCGTCCACCCCCCACTCCATCGCCATCAATATAATATTATTTAAGTCTTGACTAAATATTGCAAGTGTAGCATAATGGTACGGTAGTAAACGTCGGTGGGGCACGAGGCACGCGATAAGGCAGCCGTCCCCCTGGCGCCCCAACACTTTTGGCGCCCCTCTGACTGGGGAGCCCCTCGCAGACACCTCAGCCAACCAACCCTTTGATGGAGTTATCCTTTTAAAAAACGCACGCAGGACTTATCGCTGAACACCAGAACATCGATTACGATTCGGCGAATAATTATTACTCGTATATGTTCCAGTATTATTCGTTTCAAAGCGAGGAGCGGTCGTTTTACAGTGAAATCAAGATTCTACATTTTTCAAGAGACCATACAATAAAATAACAATAAATACAGGATAAAACGTCATAATCATCAGCCTGTATCCGTCCACTGTTGAACGTAAGCCTCCCGCATGACTCTCCATCCTCTTCGATCCTCGGCCTTCCGCATCCAGGTCACTCCCGCTATACTTGTTATGTCGTCAGTCCATCTTTCAGGGGGTCTATACTTTTCTTCCCCATCGACCGTCGTCTCTTCGACAGATATGTCCTGCCCATTGCCACTTGAGTGTGCCTATTCGTTGGGTAGCATCCACTACTTGAGCTCTTCTGCGTATTTCCTCGTTTCGGATTCTATCTTTTAGCGACACACAGCATGGATCTCTCTATAGCACGCTGGGTGACCTTTATTTTATGGGTAAGCACGTCTCTGCGCCATAAGATAATACAGGGAGGATGCATTTGTTAAACGCCTTAGTTTTTAGACATTGCGGAATTTTCGCTTTAAAAATGTACTTTAGTTTTCCAAATGCTGCCCATCCCAGTTGTATACGCCTGTCGATAAAACGTATTATGCGAAAAAGCTTCAAATACGCAATAATATAAAACAAGGTAATTAATTTACAAAAACATTCGTTCCGTATCTAGAACATTTTGTCATCACAAATTGACGCCATTTCTACATCTGAAGATCCACCTGGGAATATACGTCGACAACATATATAGTTGTCTACGGCCTTAAAGGTCAAGAGCTGTAGTAGCAGGCCTGGTAGCTTAAAAACGACGGCACATGGTATCCGAGGCATATTTTGTGCGATTTGTTAATCGGAGCTTTTTAAAAGATCTTGTGATTGGACGGCCGCTCCCGAGGTCTGGATCATTCGATCCCATCCGAATTTGTATTCAAATTAATTTTGTAGTTGCCAAGGCACAGTGGCCGTCTTTTAAATTTATGCGCAATAGCTGGGACTCGCAGCTGTACTTGATCAAAAATGCCTGCATTGCTTGTATCCTTATTTACGGCTGCTGGAATCTTGGCATCTCACCAAAAGTCGTACTTTTTTTAAAATAAGCGCATGGAGGAGAGCACAATTGGTTGTAACCACTGGGTTCTAAGACGGTCAGGTAGGGCGACTGGACGCTGCATGAAGAAAATATGAGTTTATAGAGTAATATAGATTGTATGGTTTTTTATAAAGATCTAGATTGAATGAAAGTAGAAACACAGATACTAGAAGAGCATTATTTATTTATTTATTTATATACAGAATCGAAATTCCATTTTTTTTTTACAAATATTTAGAAACATAGAGAATACATAAATATACAATAAATAGAGAAAATAATAAAAAATGAAAATAACACAAAAGAATAAGAAGATGACACGTGTCAAAGATCACAGAGATCAAGTAGAACAATACCATCGATAAAAGAGGAAAAGGATGTAAGAAAAGGATCGAGGTGTGCTGGTAGGCCATTTAGGAGCGACATTGCCGTTGTACCAAATTGAGTGCTTGAAGCTCCACAAGCATCGACAGGGATCAAAAACAATGGATGGCTACGAGCACGGGTGTACCTATCTGGAACATAGAAGTTAAAACATTCAAGAATCCCAGGGTTATGAATTGAACCGTGAAGAAGAAGGAATTAATGTTTGAGTGCAGCAATTTTCCTCCGGACTCTAGCGAATGGAAAGAAAGCATCCCTAGAAGAAAACGAGTTGGGTAATGTTCGGAATTAAATGAATTGAAGGGATAGTTACCGTAAATATAAAAATAAAGACGTCGGAGAATTTTTTTATGAATTTTTTCGAGCATGAAAATGAGTAAAAAATTAAATAAAAATTATAGAGCTCATTGGTGGCATAGAGGAAATAATGTTCGCAATTGATAATTTCTAGTTCTTTGTCGTATATGTAATGGGTTTTGAAAACAGGTGCTTGCAGAGATTATTGAGTGTGCGATGCTTTGACTTTGTAAGGAATGGCGAGTTCAGGGAGGAAACAAGAGACGAAAATGGACCACGCTTGGAAATGTATTCCGTATACCATAGGAGAGCATAAACTTCAGGTGCATTACTCGTATCTTTATGTAAACTTTTTTTTTGTAAACACATACAGGAGAATACCGATAGATGGTGATAGTGATTCTAAAGTCTCATCTGTGGAATTCTATGACGCTTACCATAATGCATATGGCTAAGCGCTGTATGTGGAGTGTTGATCCGCCAACGTCATAGACTACAGCCTGAGATTCACGCATTATCCATATTATTACAGGAATTTACTATGAATGGGTGGTTTTCACGGGACGACTTTCGTCTACCATCAATTTTAATTAATATGCTTTGACTTTTTTATTTTTGTATGTAAACACATACAGGAGAATACCGACAGATGGTGATAGTAATTTTGAAGTCTCATCTGTGGAATTCTATGGCGCTCACCATATGGCTAAACGCTGCATGTGGAGTGTTGATCTTCTAACGCCATAGACTAAATCCCGAGTTTCACGCATCATCCTTTATTATTACAGGAATTTACTATGAATGTGTGGTTTTCACGGGACGACTTTCGCTTACCACCAATTTTAATTAATAGGCTATGACTGGAATTTTACGGATGAGGGATCAAATTTACACCAACCGGGGGTCTTTTAGAGCTCAGAAATCGATTTAAAATCCTTTTTTTTTTTAAATCTCCGTCGGGGATCGAACCCACGACCTTTGGCTTACAAAGCAAACGCTTTGATCATTGAGCTATGACCGCCGGCAGGTTTAAAAATGATGATGACATGTGGAAGTTATGAGAGCGGATTTTTTTTTTTTTTTAAAGTGTTTTAATATAATACAGCAGTGTCCAAAATGTTTAGTTGAAAATAATCTAAAACTTATATGTCGTGAACACGTGTAAGCCGGGCAGCATATAATAGACTTAAGCTCTGACCAACTTATGTAGAGTGTTGTATAGCGCATAGTCAACTTGGCAAGCGTCATAGACTCGATGCACGAGGTTTCATTCCCATTCGGCATTCAAATATGTACATACTGATATTTCCTAAAATAATTCTTAATAACGGGTCCGCCAAATAACTTTTTTTTTTTTTAAAATGGGGCGCAAAACATCGAGTGCAGCTTCGGCTGTGTGGCACATAGCGCCGTCCTGTTGAAACCAAATGTTGCCAATATCCTCTTCTTCAATTTTTGTGAACAAAAATGGTTCGATAACGATCGCCATTGACTGTAACGGCCACTCCTTGCTCATTTTCGATGAAAAATGGCCTGATTTTCAAAGTAATGTCGTAATACTTCCCAGCGTTGTTCAAGCATATACACAACCATATTCGTTCAGCGCAAGGATAAAACTAATTATCTGTCAAATCAGACATGAGCTAAGTGTTACCATTCACGAAATAAGCACTAGTTGAAAAAAAAACGTTAGATGGCGGACCCGATATAATTTAATTTCAAAAAACTCATGTTTTTCATATGAGATTATATGAATCTTGATATTCCGATAAGTGATTTGAAGAGTTCCAATAAGAAAGCGATCCGATGAGGTGTCGCATGGAATGCAAGCAGAGATCAAACCTTTAGGTCAGTTCACGGAAGATGTGGAAATTACAACTCTGTGGGGTAATTTCCATTGAAAATAAATAATTTTATCAAACGGGCGAAATACAATAAACACACGCACACAACCACTAAACATCTTTCTCAAATGACAGATTAGTTGCCCTCGGCGCCCTTAGATTATTCGACGCCCTGGTGTACCGACCCACTTCGCCACCCCTTAAAACCGGCACTGGATAATATGCTCTAGTTAGGGACGCGTACATGGTGATGATGATGATGTAATGTAAAGACTGAATGTGACTGCGGCGTGGAGCAGACCCTGTCACACCTTCTGGAGTGTGCGCTGTGCCCGAATAGCTGTACCCAGGAAGACCTGATGATGGCCAGAAGTAACGCCATCGACGTCGCCGACTTCTGAGCAGACAGGATCTGACCCTGTTGTTTCCGACACGATTATATAAAATGTAAAGGTGCATTTTCTGTGTTCAGATGTGCAAAAAACGCATCGCGCTTATTTCACGTAATGGCTACAGTGTGTGTCGCGTGGTGGCGTCATCCTACAGTGTGCGTGACAGGTGACGCGTGACGGGTTGACAGCCGCTGATTATTAATTATGTTGGCTTCAGATTTCCTGGAATCGCCACAACAGTTATGTGTAACATCAGTGCCGGTTTTAGGGGGTGTGGCGCAGTGGGTCGGCTGCCCAGGGCGCCGAATGGACTAAGGGCGGCCTTAGTTCCTACAGGGGGTATTTTATGAAGATTTCCTCTCCCACCAATAAACGCCGTGGGGTGCCAGATTTTTTTTTCCCAGGGAGCCGCAAGGTCTTAAGCCGGCACTGTGTAACATCAGTGGGTCTTGTACAAATGCGCTGAAAATTGCCTGATTATGTGCTCATCACTGTTACATATACACCCAACCCTCTGATAACCTCTTCTCTGTTGTTGGGTATCGAATTACTGGGTGGCAAGAAGGATGCAGGAGCAGATTACCTTAGATTAGATTAAAAGAATTTGTTTTTAAAGCAAAATTCGCATTTATATCCCATAAATACTTGACTCCCCCGTTCGATCGTAGCATGACGTTAATTCCGCCTCGATCGAACGGGGCTTGACTGACAACTGCCGGAGCACTCTGACATCTAGCGCCGCCGAGACAGTCGCGGCAAAAAAGCAAATTAAAGATGACAGTTGCGCCAACATGAAATGGAGCAACTATCATAACAAATACAATAGCGCATGCAAACGCCGTATAATATCATATAATTAAAAGTAACATTTTTGGTGTGCATTACAGGTGAGCGAACAAAAATAAGAGACAAAAGATCTTATATCAAGTTGATATCACCTCATATAATGTTTTCATAATACAGGATGTTTTACCCGATGCTCCCGAGACTTGAACCATTTAGTCATAAGAAGCAGTTTAACCCAAAGTAACAACATAGAAGACACCGTTAAATGAAAAATCGCAAGCTAACACTAAGAAAAATGTCAATTTCAAATCGAAAAAAGCGTGCGTCATAGAATGATTGGTTATATATGTTTGTATATAGTATGTAGATACTAGTACTAAAATCTTCCATCGTATTTGGACACCATTATTTTTTTCAAAAACCGTAAATTATTTATTCTTTATAATACCTTATTTCATACCTGTGTTGTTCGGAATTAATTCAATTTAATTGATTCGATAATATGATATTAGGTTGTTCGGAATGAATTCTATGAAAAGCGCCGCGTTCAAAAGGTAAAACCGCACATAGACAATAAATAATGCGCGATTGGGAGATTTCAAAATTTGGTGATCTTTGGAATGGCGCCACGGGCTTATACTCTGGTACGTCAGGGATGCCAACTGAGGAGACTGCGGAGAAAAAAAAACACACGAAAAGGAAAACTTTCCCGCCTTTACTGTCGCTTCGACCCTGGCACATATACTTGCAATAATTTATCTGTATCGTATGTATATCATGAAACAACAGCTGCTTCGTGTGTTATATATACGATATACCAGATGTTTTGGGCTATTTCTCATAGAAATTATATTTCAAAATGTATTAAAATGTCAATTTTGAGACTGTGGAACAAGTTTGAAAAGGTATTAGGCTGTTATACTTAACACAACACAATCCCTGACTATTTCAGTAAATAAATTATATAAACTAGAAAACTAGCTTACATACGAAATTGAAATGACTAAATGTTAGTAAAAGTGTCATATTTTTTAATAAATATCAATTATTTAGGCAAATACTCACGAATCTTGTGTCAAATCAACACACATAGATTTGATCACTTTTCTATTGTTATTACTACGTCCGTCGCACCTCTGAAGTCAAATAATTAATTCTTCTTGCACACACTTACTACCGACAAACTCATCGTGCACTTGCCAAACATACACGGTTAATGCATGTCGACCAAGAACTGTCAGTTTTTATTATTCCTTTCTTAATGGCACCGGTAAGGTTTGATTGTTATGTTCTTCCAGTATACCTGTTTCTTACTTCATACAATCTGCATCTCTTCAATCAATACACAAATATAACTAATGTTTGCCGAATGTATTCTATGACGTCTAGCCTGAACGTCATAGAGTACACTCGTTCTCGACTGGTTGTGCTCTCCTGCATGAGATCGCATAAAGAAATAAAACTGAAAATCACATACATCGTTGGAAATTAAAAAAAAACGAAATTGTCTCTGGGGTCAAGGCCCATTCGGACCGCTCCCATCTCCTCCACGGGCTAGTCATCCACTGCCTCTACGATTCTTCATTGATTTGTTACTCCAGCAGTTGCGACACACGACGAGTCCAACGTTGGCAACACCGGAACACAGTGAGAAGTCCATTCCTATAGTATTCATTTACGACAGCGGGTATGCCTTAGTGGTAATGCGCTTGTTAGCCATACCAAAGGTTGTGGGCTTAATGCCGGATTTTTAATCGATCTCTAAGCTCCATAAATACTCAGACCCGCGACAATTTCACATCGTAAGCGCCGTTTTTTGTTAGATCTCCGAAGTTGAGCAACATTGGGTGCGGACCAAAACATGGACGGGTCACCTCTTGTTACAAACCGCATATCAGTGGTCGGATTAAGCCGCTCCTTAGGGACACATGATTAAGGCCGCGGGAGCGTCGGGTTATTCAACCAATTTCCTTCTAACAAGTAATAATAAAATACGTAAAAATAAGATTTGGATACTATACATGACCTCTTCCAAGTCCTCAGGCTTATGATATCGTCACCATTTATGTTTCCAGGTTGACCTTCGTGTGCGGAAATTTTTTAGGACAAGACATAGATAATGGCAATTGGCAGAACTGAGTGGCAATGATTTGTGGTGACCATATGTTCCAGATATGGAACGGTTATAAACAAAAAAAAATCTCGGTTGATGTGAATTTGATTCCTCGCCGGGATAGCTTTAACCACTCGAATACACTCCTCGGAGAATAGGAAGCCCGCCTTCTTCGTAGTAGTATCAATCCGGTGGATTGGTTTGCAACAACAAAATCTTGCATCTCGTTCAAAATGCGATCATTTTTGCCGATACATGGGATGTATTTTGGACCTTTAATGTGGTATTTTCCCCTTTATTTCCACATCCTTATGCCGTTGACCGTAAAGGTTCATCCGCCTTTGGAGAGCATTTACTACATCCGGGACAATAGAGTGCCCTAACCAGCTTGACCTGATGAGGTTAGCTGGATGTTAGCGTATTCCGGCAAACATTCGGTCCCTGTCTATATTGGCCGACTGATGTTGTCACTCACGCCCCACCACGAGAAGGAGATAGATTAGGATTTTCCTTTCATCGAACCTGTGACCATAAGGCATTTCGCAGAGTCCTCCAGTACTTTTAGGGAGCTAAAGGAAGCACGCCTAGATCAACGTTATTAACGTTTTTTCGGGAAGCAGTTAAGTTTTATGGGACAAGTGAAAGTACAAGGCCGCGCTGAAAAGGTCAGACAAGTAGCGGACTGGAAGTAAAGGTAACAGCTTTTATACATCTCCATAAAAAAGTTTAATTTTATCTATATTTTGTCTAAATTTTATTTCAAAATGGGCCAAGCTTCGGAAGCGTAGGACTTATCAATTCTTCTTCTTAATAAAAAGCTTTAAAAATACGAGGGTAATGTGATAGTTGCTTTAGCTTCTTCTTCGTAGTATCAATCCGGTGGATTGGTTTGCAGCAACAGAATCTTGCATCTCGATCTCCATTCCTCTCGGTCCTCCGCAACCCTTTTCAGCTCAGCATAAGCGCTACAGTTCATGTCATTGAATACTTCCTGCAAATACTCCTGTCTAGGGCGCCCTCTACAGTTTCTACCCTCAACCATACCCTCCACAATATCGTGAAGAAGTCCATCGTGGCGCATGATGTGACCAATCCATCGGGCTCGCCTCTCTGAGATGGTTCTTATTAGTTGCCTATCTTCCTTGATTATTCTGAGAACCTCATTGTTCGTGACGTGGTCACTCCAGGAAATTCCGAGAATTATTTTGTACGACCACATCTCAAAGGCCTCTAGTCTTTTTTTATCACTTTCAGATAAGCACCATGTCTCACAGCCGTACATTAAGATGCTCCAAACAAGTGTTTTGGCAAGTTGCTTGCTTAGCTTAAGTGACGTTTTTTTTCGCAAAAAAAAATGAGCACGAATTTTTTTTTTTCCAATTTTCGATAAAATTCACGAGTTTGTCTGCTTTCAATGGCTGTCAAACACTAATTACATACAGCTTACCCAAATTTGTACAGTCGTCTATTAATAGAAATATTACGAGTCAATTAAGTATAAAGCCGGTCTCGCTTCCAAAAAACTAAGTGTATAATATAGATCATGTCGGTATTTCAATGATAAACAACTTCTTCTTCTATATAACGGAAAAATCCGACTTATCCTTGGATACGGCAGTCACCTTTGGATTGGAGCCCCAAAAAAACCTTCTAAACTTAATTGACTCAGTTCAAAGAAGAGCAATTCGCTTGATAAACAATGAAACTCTTACGTCTAATCTACAATCAATGGAACACAGGCGTAAGATTGGTTCTCTTAGTCTTTTCTACCGTTATTACCACGGTCGCTGCTCTTCAGAACTTAAAGAACTAATTCCTCCTGCACCCACTCACAGCCGACAAACTCATCTTGCACTTGCCGAACATCCATACACGGTTAATGTATGTCGACCAAGAACTGGCAGTTTTCAAAGTTCCTTCCTTAATGCCACCGGTAAGCCATGGAATGCTCTTCCAGCGTCTGTGTTTCCTCCTTCCTAAAATCTGGATCTCTTCAAGAAACAGATAAATATACACTTGCAATCTCCCCAACCCACATACAAACACGAACACAACACACGTTTCTCGCATGCAGCGTCCAGCCTCCCTGGCTGAGCGTCATAGAGTGCACTGGTCTTTACCGGGTGTGCTTTCCTACATGCGTTTATATAATAAAAATGACAGTTGACGGAAGCAGTGCAGCATTTTAAAGTCACTGACTTGTCACACTACTCTCTTATATTCTTCTTCGTTGTATCAATCCGGTGGATTGGTTTGCAGCAACAGAATCTTGCATCTCGATCTCCATTCCTCTCGGTCCTCCGCAACCCTCTTCAGCTCAGGATAAGAGCTACAACTCATGTCCTCGAACACTTTCTGCAAATACTCCCGTCTAGGGCACCCTATACAGTTTCTACCGTCAACCATCCCCTCCACAATGTCGTGAAGAAGACCATCGTGGCGCATGATGTGACCGATCCACCGGGCTCGCCTCTCTGAGATGGTTCTTATTAGGCGCCTATCTTCCTTTATTATCCTGAGAACCTCATTGTTCGTGACGTGGTCTCTCCACGAAATTCCGAGAATTCTTCAGTATGACCACATCTCAAAGGCCTCTAGTCTTTTATTCATATATTGTTATTTGTACTTTCTATTTAATGTTTGCGCACCCCCCCTCCAATTTGGGAACTTCACTGTTTTAACTGACTGCACTACTGAAGAATTGCATTGTTTGCTCCTTATCTCGCCATTCCTCACAAAGTCAAACCATCGTACCCCCAGTAAAATATAATACAACAGGAACGAAATATGATACATTATTTCAATTGATAAAATACTCGTAATACTCAAAGATACCAAATATGTACCTGAAAGCTTTCAAATATCACTCTCGTATCAGCACCTTGTTTTTGTGTAATCAAATATGCTGATAACAATTCAATATTATGATAAAAAATGCCTAAGTATCATTTTCCGTCGATTCAATGTTATAGAAAAAATATGAGGCTATACGAGTACCTGTATATCTCCTATTGATGTTGATACATAAGCAGGTGTAAAAGATATATAATTAATTTAATTTATGTTAAATTACATAAAAAATTAATTTATCAAATAAAAATGTCTTTCTATGTTGTTCATCTCGGTTGCCTGGAACTGCGTGTTTAAAGAAGACGTGTTGTGTCAATATTAGTTACGTGTGTGTAGGTAGGTATTGAAGGGGGTGCAAGTGTTTGTTAGTGTGATTCTTGAAGACTTTCAGATTGTGCGCGAGAGGAAACAGATTCTGTCAGAGCATTTCAAAGCCTGACTGAGGTGTCGAAGAAACAGCTGTGGAAGCTGTTCGTCCCGAATCGATATATGTCAGCCGTGAAATGATTACTCATATTTTGCAATAAAAAATACTTGATATCTGACTGTTAAACCGAATGAAGTAGATTTAGTTTAATCTGGACTTATATGAAAGTTAAAATACCTTTGAAAGTACGTACAAGCTATTTTTTATTTGGCAAAAATGTGAAACATTAAAAATTGTATTATAAATCAATTATCTTGCTAAATACTCAGTTATATTTTCTTGTGTATAGTGAACAGACTGAAACACTATATACTAACATGCTCCTTTCTTTCAAAAGGTCGTTATTCCGTCGCGGTGATTGCAGGATTAGGAGCAGATTAATAACACAGACTTTTTCTGAAGCACATTGACATATATTTACGATAAACTTTACAAACTTATGACCCGACCTAGATACAGCATTAGGCCGAGAAACAATACAATATGCTCTCGCCGACGGGCGGCACACGACTCCCTCCGAGGCTGTAGCCCAGCGCCCGTCTATACAACTAACGTCATACCCGTGACCGGACTTGTCCAAAATGCCAACATGGCGACACACATGTCTGACAAGCGAACAGAGATAAGAGACGAATTATTGTATATCGAGGCTTTCGGTACAATTCAGCAAGGGCTATATCATGCTGATGTCAACACCATAGATTGGACATTATACGTTAGCATGTCGTTGTTTATGTGTTTCATGATTTTTTCTTGTTTGTAATTTGGAACACGATTGTTAATATATGCGAGTGTATATATTTAAATTAACCTTATTACTGCCCTGTGTGTTCAAAAGGACAACCCAAGAAAGCTTGCCCTAGATAAGTGTTCGACCATAACAGCTATATCCAAGACATTCACCCATTTTCTACGACACACTAATTATTTTTACTTACAATATTATGTCTATGAACTTAACAGACATGCCTCATAAAAATGTTCCAGATTTGTGATGTATTGTGGTTTTTTTACAACATAGGAGTTAATTGTATTTTTCACTGCCAACTTTACACTTAAGCCATCCATTATATATTTTGATATAGCAAAGCCAGCTTGTGCAAGAGTTCGATTGATTATTCGCAGTACTTTTTGGTTGGTACCCTATCAAATATTATATATTGTAGAAAGTGAAAAAATGCAAAATCGCAAATTAAAAAAAAAAAAACTTCAATTAAGAAAAGAAATCATACACGATATCAATTATTATACTAGAGGCCTTTGAGATGTGGTCGTACAGAAGAATTCTCGGAATTTCCTGGAGAGACCACGTCACGAACAATGAGGTTCTCAGAATAATCAAGGAAGATAGGCAACTAATAAGAACCATCTCAGAGAGGCGAGCCCGATGGATTGGTCACATCATGCGCCACGATGGACTTCTTCACGATATTGTGGAGGGGATGGTTGAGGGTAAAAACTGTAGAGGGCGCCCTAGACGGGAGTATTTGCAGCAAGTATTCGAGGACATGAACTGTAGCGCTTATGCTGAGCTGAAAAGAGTTGCGGAGGACCGAGAGGATTGGAGATCGAGATGCAAGATTCTGTTGCTGCAAACCAATTCACCGGATTGATACTACGAAGAAGAATCAATTATTTGTATAATGTAGGAAATTTCACTTTTGAATGTCGCTGATTTGAAAAAAATATATATTTTATGTAATTTAGTTACATATGGACATTTTAAAAGACTTGTATATAAAGTTATGTTGATTTTATAAGAAAGGCAATGACATTTCACTCGTAATGCGTACCTTTTTCTCGTCAAGCATAGTTCGTATAGCGATATCTTTAGTATCTGCGGCGTAGACACCGGATTGTTAGGAGATACTATATCGTAGACTTTTAGTATTATATATTTTTATCTCATAAAATTAGTCTCGGTGAATTTTGACCGAGGAAACCTAAACGCTCGCTTCGTTTCTGCATTGGCTATTTTTCCCCTTTGAAGTTTTTAGGGGGCAATTACCTAAGGGGGCGTTTTGTCCTGCGTGGAAATTCTTCAAGGGGGGCAATTGTCTGAGGGCAGTTAACCATTTGGGGCTGCAATTATTCTGATTCCTCGAATCGCCCCCAAAAATGTCGTGTCTTAAATTTTAAAGTGATATTTTTTTTAATTCGTGTCTAAGCTTTTTTTACATATTTTCTGTACGTCGCATGTTTTCCGCCATAATGTCATTGCGATAATAAATTACTGCTATCATTGCAATTCGCTGAGCTTGCGAAGGGGTTGCCAGTGCAGTTAAAAATAAATATCTTATGTTATGTATACAAGCACCATCTTATATGACACTTCTCTCATCTAACAGAGAAAAATAAACGGCAGACGCGGGGATTCGAACCAATGACCTTGCACATCATGTACAGCCCTACGTATTTTATGAAATACCTGTAAGTCATATATAAATTTTTAAGGTCTGAATTTTTCTGTACATTACAGCTCGATGGCGCCACTATCGCAAGATAAATTTACTATCGTGTAGTACATTCTCGTAGACGGCTACTGTAGAAATTTCAGCCGAATCGGACTCGAAGTTTTGTTTTATACGATTAGCTTAGTATTTACAAGAATTTTGTAATAACTTAATGCAGGTTTGATTGACAGTTTATTTTATTTTCCTTAAATGACATTACAAAATAGGTTACATTTCAACGCGTCATTAAAGTAGATACAACCATAAGTGTGGCGATGTAAATTTATTGACACATTTAGTGTCAATGGCCTCACACTCAGAACTAGCGTCAGGAGACTCAGGTGTGACTCTCTACCGTATAATTTGTAGATTATGAAATATTTATTTTTAATTTTGCATTTATTATATTTTTTTCTAGACATTATAGTACGACACGTCACACATAAAATAATTGTTGTTTTAATGTATGTTTACAACAATGTTTTTAAAAATCTAGTTTTAATTCTAAGGTTACAGGCACAGTTAAGTTACATTTAGGCGTAAATGTACAAACTCAGTAATCATTCTATACTCACCGTTCATTTTAGTCGGTTTAAGAATACTTGGAACGTTTTCCCTTCGATGGTTTTGTAGGTTATAATTGTGTTTCCACAATGGCCGCGTTTTGCTTTGGGCTTTTCATAACAGTGGTTCTAAACCTGTGCTCCGCGTAGATATTTAATAAAACAACCTTAATTCATCGTAACGGTAGGTTCAAAAGTATTATTATAATAAAAAAGCTCATCGTTGCATATTTATCCCCTAACTTGGAGCATACGATCTTCACAAACCGCCGCCATAAAGCTTTTGTCAGCTGCCGAGTACATTCTATGTATATTCGGCGGGACACCGGGGACCTCCAGAAAATGCAGCTGTAACTTAAGCTCTCTTGCGGCATCCGAAGTACATTTCACAGCCATTTATGTCTAAGCCTCTTAATCCATTCCCACGTATTTCGTAGTTAGCAACGTGTTACCAAAGAAGGCAATTCGAGACTCGCTGTAGTATACTAATTTCACAGCATTAGACTGAGGTCTATTTGACATCTAATTGATGCACCTAGAATCACGGGAAGGCATTCAGCCACTCTCTAACAAGAAGCTTTTTTCGTGCGACCAGTAACAGGTCTCCAAAAACAGGACGGGACAGGGAGGGTTTTCACCAAGCGAAGCCTCTTAATTGACTGTAGTATAGGCTGCATTGATCGCTTCCGCACACTTGACATTCCTCATAAAGTTACAAAAGTGTACTTCTAATATTCTGCACAAGTATCTGTTTCATTTTTTTTCCACTGCTTATACTGACGCAATTCCAACCACTTTCTTGTGAGGTTGCTGCAAAAATCACTGCTTTAATGACAGTACTACGTCGTATAAAAAAGAAAGCCTCGGGATTTTAGTTACTTTCTTCAGCGGCGTGCGTTCATTGGCCTTGCGTGTATCTGTTCTACGTATATTATAATGTTGGATGCGCTAGCACTTCGCGGAGGGCCAATACATAAAAAATGTTTACACACAAAAGGTTAAGAACAGCTTGTTTAGAGTTTGTATGGTGCGTCACTGACCTTTCCACGCCCTATTGTCCGCTTCCTCAATACTATTTATACTGAAAACTGTAACCGGGTCGTAACTATGGAATCTAGGCTACTCAAAAAGCACAGCTTTTCGTTGAATTTTACTACAAGGAATTTATATTGTTAAATACATGTTTAAGTTACCATGAAATTCATAATATCAAACCTCCACAAACTAGTATTTTGCTAACGTAAGATGCTTATAGTAATTTTAAGAAATACGTATTTCAGTTGATCAGTTTCTTACGCTATATATTTTTTAAGAAAGCGCATGCAGAAAGTATGTGTTGTTTTTTGTGTGTGATGGAAGAATTGAAAGTTTATATTATATACACTTCCAATTTCCTACCGTAGATGTCACAATTTGCCGGCGGTCATAGCTCAATGGTCAAAGCGTTTGCTTTGCAAGCCTAAGGTCGGGGGTTCAATCCCCGACGGAGATTAAAAAAAAAAGGATTTTCAATAGATTTCTGAGCTCTAAAATAGTTGGTGTGAATTTGATCCATCGCCCGTAAAAATGTCAGTCATAGCCTATTAATTAAAATTGATGGTAGACGAAAGTCGTCCCGTGAAGACCACCCATTCATAGTAAATTCCTGTATTAATAAAGGATGATGCGTGAATCTCGGGCTGTAGTCTATGACGTTGGCGGATCATCACTCCACATGCAGCGTTTAGCCATATACACCATGGTAAGCGTCATAGAATTCCACAGATGAGACTTCAGAATTACTATGACCATCTGTCCGTATTCTCCTGTATGTGTTTACATAAAAATTAAAAAAAATGAGTACTGAAAGTAGCAAAACGATATAACGCGTCAACCGATGTCAACGGTCGGGAAATCTTTGACGGTATATGCCGACAACCGATGCGAAAGGGATAATGTAGGTCCCTATATCATCAGATCCTGGAATCGTTTGAAACGTAAAAAATCACACCCTAAAAAAGCTAGACAAGTAATTTTACGTTAAACCTGCGATGGCTAATCACCACCACATTACAGAGACAGTCCAACACACAGACAGACTTGATAATGGCCGTCAGCTTTCCGGTATCAATAATGGCGTGCTAGGTGAATTAAAATATTATAACCGGCACGCGATCGCGCACCCACGTCAAAACAGCAGCGCGGAATCTCTACGAGAACCCCATAAGAGTTGTAACTTTCCGGTTTTGAGTCGCGCGTAATATTTCGATGTGCTTTCGATTTTGTTACATGTTATTCCGTTTCGCTTATTGTTCGGTCACCGTGTCATGTCATGGCAAGGGTCGCGTAAATAAAGGTTAGCGGCCATATACATATATCACATTACGTGTCAAATATATAACTGATGCTTTTAATCGGAAAAGTTACGCCCATGTGTGGATCATCAAGTGCAGAGTTCCTTCATGTCTTGGGGCATAGCATGGACAGTAACAACTTGCACAGTACCGCCTTTGGACCCTGCGGCGCCTAGGGCATTTTTTTCGGGCGCCCCATATTGTTTACATTAAAAACAAATCTTAGCAAGATTGGTTGTACTCGGCACGCCTAGCTTATTAGACGCCCTGGGGCACCGACCCACTTCGCCACCCACTAAATCCGGTACTGAACTTGCAACAATCGTGCACAGACATTTACTGGATGTGGAATATTTAGAGAGTTCCTAAACAGTTCCTCTCTTCCGACGCATGTCCGTGTCATAGTAGCATACAACCAGTGCCGGTTTTAGGGAATGGAAAATCACGTGCTGCCCCAGGGCATTGAATGGGCTAGGGGCGCCTAGCTTGCTCGGGTTTTTTACTTTCAGTGATATCAAGTTTTTGAACTTTTATAAAAGCCCAGGTATAGCTTTGCAGGTGGGTATAGCTTATTGGTCAAATCGTTTGCTTTGCAAGCCAAAGGTCGTGGGTTCGATCCCCAACGGAGATTAAAAAAAAAAGAATTTTAATCCATTTCTAAGCTATAAAATACTCTCGGTTGGTGTGAATTTGATCCCTCACCCGTAAGATGCCAGTCATAGCCTATTAATTTAAATTGGTGGTAGACGAAAGTCGTCCCGTCAAGACCACCCATTCATAGTAAATTCATTTAATAATAAGGATGATGCGTGAATCTCGGTCTGTAGTCTATGACGTTGGCGGTCAACACTCCACATGCAGCACTTAGTCATATGCACCATGGTAAGCCTCATAAAATTCCACATATGGGACATCAAAATTATTATTACCGTCTGTCGGTATTCTCCTGTATGTAATTACAAAAAAAAGGGTTCTAGTACATACGAGGGTACTTTGGTAAGCCAGATATCATTCTCCGATCGTCCAATATCATTTCATGAATTTTATTGTCGATTTCTGGCGTGACGACCTCTTTTCGGCGACCTGAATGTTCGGCGTCACTTGTGGCTATCAAAAAACAGAACTCAGTAAACCAAGTAACATTATAAATCTTCTAATACCCTCCTGAAATAAGATAATACAAAAAAACACAATATATAAATATAGGTGTTTAATATTAAATAGTAGAGAAAAACAAATCAATAAAATCAACAAACAAAGCAACATAAATTCCCAATGCTCATCAAACAGACATTAGTCAGGGATCTTACTAATTCTTCTTTAGTATAGCGATGACTTTTTTCTTGACCTCAAAATATGTGATGATGCAATGTAGATGATTGATTAATGGTGTTGTTTTTTTTCAGGCACTTGACGTTTAGTGTCCCGGGCGTGACGATGACCGGAGCGGGGCCCACCTGAGCGCGAGGCCCGGGGATGGCGGCCGCCGGCGCCCGCCCGGCGCCCCCGGCCCTGTACTGGCCGCAGCTGCGCGCCATGCTCATCAGGAACGTCTACCTCAAGAAACGCGACACCAGGAAGACCATAGCGGTAAATACTAGTATACTAGACTATACACAGTCAACCCTCCTTATGCGTATCACTCTACATCGCGGACAGAGGTTCCACTAGGGATTGCCCTCTGGATCTGGAGGTGCAGCGACGGGCTGCTTTATACAATCTACGTCGCGGTTGTGCGTCTAAGATCGGAGATATCGTACTACAGCCCAGCGCTTCTCGCAAACCCATAAAAATGCTTTGTACTGATTCCCTCACGGCCGCATGGCAAAAACGTTGGTTATCTTCCACCAAAGGTAGAACTACCTTTCTGTTCTTTCCGGACATTTACTTTAGACTAACTGCTAAATTGATTAGCCCTGATCACTGGTCTACCCAGCTAATGACTGGGCACGGCGCTTTTAATAACAGATTATACTCATTTAATTTAGTTTCAAACCCTAGTTGCCGCATGTGGCGCCCCCTTCCAGACCTCAGAGCACATTCTCTGGGACTGTCAGTTCCTCTTGTTAGAAATAGGATTCCTTTTCGATGCAGTTCGAGGGAATCGCCTCGGCCTTATAGAGCATCAGACTTTGTAGCCGCTAAAAAAAATTCCACGCATTTACAATTTTCGCTCGTATTTTCGGTGAGAGAATCTATCTTCCATCTCTTTACAAACCGTGAATGCGATTCCAATCTCTTTCAAGGGTTCTTTATTTTAGCACTTCTGTGCAGTGGCCACAATTGTTCAGAGGGGACTCCCACTGGACTTATCAGTTGCTAACTGATCATAATCTGAATGAGCGCATCATCAAGAAGACTTAACTGTCCTCCGGTGTGAGGCGGGTAAAGTCCAGTCCAGTCAACCCTCCTAACTAGCTGATGATTAGCCCGATGCTCCCGAGGTTTGGGAACATTTAGTCCTATGGGGCGGTTCAATAACCTCAAGTAGCGCGACACCAGGAAGACCATAGCAGAAAATACTAGTATACTAGCCTATACACAGTTCACCCTCCTAACTAGCTGATGATTAGCCCGATGCTCCTGAGGCTTGGGAACATTTAATCATAAGAGGCGGTTCAGCGGCTGACATACTTTTACGGCTGCATTTTTTTCATGTAATCGCATGCAGGAGAGCACAATCCTCATAGCCGGTCATACAGCGCAGCCGGTCAATACCAGTGCACTCTATGACGCTCATCCAGGAAGGCTGGACGCTGCATTCGGGAAACGTGTGTTGTGTTCGTGCTTGTGTGTGCGTTGGGGAGATTGCAGGTGTATATTTATCTGTTTCTTGAAGAGATCCAGATTGTAGGAAAGAGGAAACAGAGACGCTGGAAGAGCATTCCAAAGTTTACCAGTGGCATTAAGGAAGGAACTTTGGAAACTGCCAGTTCTTGGTCGACATACATTAACCATGTATGGATGTTCGGCAAGTGTAAGACGAGTTAATGATTATTGACGATCATATGCTCCAGTTAAGGTTGCGAGATTTCAATGATCTATTTTTTTTATTTTGACCTAGGTCCTAGAGAGATTAATGCGAAATTCTGTATTATTTGTACATTATCGCGTCGTTTTTTGTAATCAGATATTCAACAGTATGTACCGAGCTCTTGATCCACTTAAAAAAACCATATGTGTTGATTTAAATCCGGGCAAAACGAAAACACGCTAATAATCCAATATTGGGCTCGGCCCGAGGTCGACAGAGATTACGAAGAGAACACATGAAATATAGCTGGTATATGATTACAGTAGGGGAAGCCTTTGCGGACCATCACATTGATATCCTCTGTAATAGCTTCCGAAACATGCCAGTTTTCCGATCATTTAATCGAATTAATTTACTTTTTCTTTCACCGATTACAGGTATGTATTGTGTAACTGTAAAAGTACCTACCTCTTTTTTTAAACTTGATAAATTCGAAAAAAAAAACTAATACATCGTGAAACTTATTTCGCATTTTTAGGTATTAAATTATGTGAATGTAAACTATTAAACAATACTCGTATGTAGGTAGGCATTTGATATTTTGTTGCATTCTATACACTTGGAAAATATGTAGTGGTTGTGTGTGTGTGTGTAGGATTAAGTACTACAGTGTCGCCTTACAAGTAAGTACGAGTACAAGATGCAAGTGCCCGGGCTTCTGTTTTGGAGTATGTTGGAATCCATGTATGTTCTCAGGAGGACCTCAGGGTGCAATTCGTGGAACTGAATAAATCTGTCAATTTGCGGTGATCATGCTCCAGATATGAAAAGAAGCAAGATCAACTATCAAGACTATTGGGTTGAGCCGCCCCTTGGGACTAAATGGTCCAAGCCTCGGAAGCGTTCCTAAAAATATTTGGCCTCTCTTCTTGCGACGCGTGTCTATGTGATCCAGGCATGCAACAGACGGTGGGACACTTTCTCGTGGAGTGCATCATCCATGAGAACAGGAGACGCATTCTGCGTTGTCACCGGGAGTCTCTACCATTTCATGGGAGGATTTTTCTGAATTGCTGCTTAGTTCTGACGGTCCCTTCCTGTTAAACTTCATCAGGAAAATCGTCGGGGCTACAAAAGCGGTTAACGAAGCTGACATTGAATAGTACTATTTCTCAGGCCAGAAGAAAACTATAGCTACCTTTTCGTCAAGTCTCTCGGGCTTTCGCCATCCTAGAAGGTTGTTGGTAACTATACATAGAATGAAACTTTGCGAATAAGTAGGAATATATTTTATTTATTTTACCATATCCCCTCCATAATTGGAGCAAATAGGTACTGTCAATTGCCGTTTTTACAGTCCTGTCAGCCCAGATTGTCTATACCTTGTCCCAGAACACCTGTATACTCGGAGGTACACATGTTAACATAGAAGGTTCCCGGGAACCTCTATGGCAAGAGCCTGCGAACTTGCATAGACTGCAGCTATAGTACCAAATAAATATTTAGGTGTTCAATGATCAGGGTTTTTTTAAATTTAATTACTCACATCTAAATGGTATTTCCTATGAATTCGTGATATCAAAACGATTTTTCAAACATGTATAATTATTCGTGGAATTGTTATTTGATGCGGTTGTCTTGCAGGAGGTGCTGGTGCCGCTGTACTCACTATGCGTGCTGATCCTGATGAAGGTGCTCATGCCGAACCCCAACTTCCCGGAGCTCGCAGCACCGCGCATGCAGACCAACCTCTTCCAGCACTTCTACAGGAATCACACGGTGGCCGTCGTGCCAAACACCACAGAAATTATGGTAAAACACCATAACTTTTTATATGTTGTTCAAAGACGGAGATTATGTAGTGGCAATACTGTTCGTTGGTAGTCCTTCGTAAGACGATGTGGACATGAACTGACGAGTGATAAATAAGTAATATTAATGTTCTCAATTTCGCGTGTTTCAGGATTTTTTAGATGAAGTAAATCTTCAACTCCAAACAGTCCCCAACATGGTGCCCATCACGTGGGTGCTCTTCCAGACCCAGGAGCAGCTGCTGGGCAAGTACTGGGCGCGCCCACCGTCCATACCCATGGCCGTCATCTTCCAGAACGACCCCATGGAGGAAGGATTGCCCCTCAAGTAAGACCCCAAACCTAACAAAAAAAAATTAACTAAGGATGCAGGAGCAGGTCGCAAAGCAAATAACTTATTCAGAAGCACAATCCGCTTTTATTTTTAATGTAAGACCGGTTTCCACGCCAGACCGTAACGTGGAGTGGCGTGGGCCTCGGTCGGACGGGAACTGTCGCGCGGCACGAACTGTAGACAGACGGGCACTGTAACTAACATGTAGCGCTCTAAAGATAATCGCGGCTAAGTCACAAACTTTAGTTGACAGTTGAACCAGCGTGAAATGGAGGAACTGTCAAAACAAATAAAATGGCGTATGCACAAACCGTGTATTTTGAAATAAAATTAAAACTAACATTATTAGATGTGCGTGTCAGACAAGCGAACAAAAATAAGAGACCTAAGATCGTTTTTTGAGGCTTTTCGGTATCAGCCTAAAAGAGCTATATCAAGCTGATATCAAACGGTTTGTGTTTTGATATTGGTTGACTATCGTTGAAAGTGACTTCGTGCTGCATAAAATTCTATCTTTAGATTTTGTTAAGTCATTTTGGAAAAATATTATATTTATTCACAACAATGTGAACTGAAATAAATAAATAACATTTTTTTTCAATTACTTTTTTCTTCAATTTTTTTTTCATAGTTATGGGCACATATATAGTAAGCATACACTCTGGTTGGATCTTTTTACTTTTGATTGATTGTGGCACATCTCCAAATAAATCCAGTATCTGGAGGGTCAAAATGTTAATAAATAGATGAGTGATTACAAAACCTCACTGAGGTCCAGACTACGTGTTCAGGAGCGGGATGACGAACGTCCAAGGGTTGATAGAAGATTAAACGAAAGAAGCCTCTGTGGCTAGCGATGGGAACCAAATGGGGCGAGACCACTGTCGATTCTCTGCCAAAAACAACATATATACTCACTCTGCTAGGTATCCTATCCAATAAAGTCTACATGACAGAACATTATCGATTCGATATCAATTGTATGTCATAGATTGAGTGTGTTTTTGCTGCTTTTTGTAGGTACACCATCCGCACGAACCCTTCGAATGCGACGCGTACACCATCGACGCGCTCACTTTGGTCGTCGCAGGCCATGTGTCGCGTCACACCGCAGCACTGGACCAGCGGCGTGTTCGAAGGGGGTGACCAGTGCCCTGTCAACCAGTACCTGGACTCGGGCTTCGTGGCTCTGCAGGCTCTCATAGACTACACCAAAATCAAGGTGATCTATCCCCACCTATCACAAACCAAACTTTAAGTTACAAGTAATAGGAATCAAGCATTTCTGAGGTTGCAACTAAGTGTGGTGCCTGCCTAATAACTAGCAAACGGAGTGTTGGCCGACCACCCACAAGACTGACGAAATCAAAAGAATAGAAGAAGTACCCAGAATGCGAAAAGCTGATGGTCGAGGGTGGTGGTGACTCGTGCGGGAGGTTAGCTTAGGTTTAGTTATGAGGCTTGGAAGTATTTGATCCTTTTACGTTGCACTGTGATTTGAAAGTTGACCCAAGCTGTTACGCTAGGTAAACTAAATGCCTTGTGACCTCTAACAAGTTACAGAGATAATGATGAAAAGTTAGAAGCAGATTATATTTAGGGCAAACATGTGTAACCTAACCTAACCCTAATTAACAACTTGAACTAAGCTTTAAGTCTCAGAACGACGTAAAATGAACAAGCACTTTCAATGTCATAACTAAACCTAACCTAACCTCCCGCATTAGTCTCCATTCTTCTTGATGCTCAGCTTTCCACATTAAGCATCCTTCCATTATTCTTCTGATGTCTTCAGTCTATGTTTCAATACTCCGTTTGCTAGTCACTGGTCGCTACTTTAACACTTTTCTTCCGCATCGACCGTAGTCCCTTCAACAGATATATCTAGACAATTATATATTCTACAAGTAGCTCACATTTTTGTTGTGTTTGGAGATCACTGTTCTAGACATTGCAGAAGTTCCGCTTTTATTGTATGAATATTTCAATTATTCTTTGAATTAAAGTAATACCATAAGGATTTACTTATTTGGCAATGTGTTTCAGTTGGAGAGTGGCCGCGAGGACTTACCAATGCCGCGCATCTCGCTGGAGATGTTTCCCAAGCCGCCGTACACGGGCAACTGGATCGTGGCCTTCCGCATCGTCATCCCCATCTACATGGTCATGACGCTGTCTCAGTTCATCACTTACTTGCTCATGCTGGTTGTGGGCGAGAAGGAGAACAAGATCCGCGAGGGCATGCGCATCATGGGCCTCATCGACTCTGTCTACTGGTAACATCATCACTTGACACGTTCCACGCCACGTAGTTCACCGGTGACCTACGCTGTTGTTGAAAAGGGCGACCTGTAGGTTACCGGTGACCTACGTTATTTTTTGTCCGAACAAACAGTCCCTGTACGCCAGCGGTTACATTTCAATGGAATTTTAACATTGAATGTGACCTATATGGCGCCTCTGAGTCGAATGCATTAAAAACATTACGTTGGCGTTAAACGTGTTAATACGCCACAAAATGGTCAATTTCTTGAGTTAACTGATAACTTTGCAGAATAGTTTACATCTGTTTTATGTTTGTTTAAGTGTAGTTTGTTTAAACTATTAATCAAACACTGACAGATAAAAGTGACAACATCATGTTGAAAAAAATGCTATACTAAGATTTTGTAAATTATGTTGGATGAAGGTTATATTAATTGACATCCCCCATCTTTAAAAATGCGACAACAGGTCGCGGGGTCGTCATCGGGACGCGTGGAGGAAGGATGCAGGAGCAGGTCGCAAAGCAAAGAACTTGTTTAGTGAACACAACCATTCATAGTGAATCTCAGTAAAAATGAATGATTCGTGAATGCTGGGCTGTCAATAAATCACTCCATGTACAGAACCTATCTATAAATTTAAAATGCCAAGCGTCGTAGAATCCTCGGATTAGATTTCTGCATCACATATGTTTACATGTAAAAAAAAATATTAACGTTTATATTTAAATTTTTAGGGTACAATCATCTATAGAATCACATGTTAATGAAGCTGTTTTAATTTTTCAGGGCCTCCTGGTTTATATTGTATGCTGCCTTCGTTTTAGTTTTATCAATAGTCTGTACAGTTCTTCTTATAACTTTAAAGGTAAGCAAGCACTATCACTTTACAAAAATATACATTAACAAAGTATATTTCACATTTAATGAGTGCTTCCATTATGTTGTATTAAACTCAAAATTGTAAAATATATATTCATTATTTAACAATAAATATGATATAAAAATATATTTATCTTTTTTACAGGTTTTCCAACATTCGTCGTACATCTTAGTGTTTTTATTGATACTCCTCTTCGGTTTCACGATAATCATGTTTGGGTTTTTGCTGACACCGTTCTTCGACAAAGCACAGGTATTTACAACAACAAAATAATCACGAATCTAATCGATAACCATCATATTTATATATTAATTCTTAGTAGATAAAAAAGTGAATTTCAAATATGTACTCAGTCAATTAAGTTCCAAACGTGACTGTACGACTCCTTTACAGATAACTCGGTCTTGAGGTGTTGATTCATTATTTCATCAGCCAAATAATGTCAATAAATCAATTTATTGTTTAAATTTTTCAAATTGTCGGTAACAAAATAATAAATACTTTACAGAAATCTGCACACCGCCAGAAATAGCGCCATCTAAGATTTCAAATTGGAACTAAGCGGACTATTGCTTTTTTTTAAATATCACAAATACTTAAATGTCGGTTATGTGCTATACTGAATTCGAATCAAAATACCTGCCATCGTTATATTTATCTGTTTACTTGACAATAAGAGTAAATAAATCCAATATGACTGTAGCTGTTTATATCGTAATGACATCAAATCAACACGTGGTTTCAATAGTGCCGTCAATGGCGCCAAACACTCTTACCCTGAGGCGGGCCAAGCGCTACTGACTCTCTTGTTCTGCGCCAAAAAGTCACTTGAGAGTTCATTTCGCGTCATCTCAGGAAGTACTATCAACAGATGTTATTACCACCACAATCGTGTACAGATTAATCGAGAATTTGGATTTTAATTGTTTGTTTTTGGAATCCCTAATCAATTTGACTTGTGTATTTCAGACGGCTGGCATCCTAGGAAGTTTCGCGGTGAATCTCATGAGCCTGCTGTACTTCATCCAGGTGTTTGTCACCAATGCAGACTCGGTGGCATTCTGGTTCGTGTCGCTCATCAGCTCCAGCGGATTCGCTCTTGCCATGGACAAGGTATGTTAAATATACATTTTATATATAATAAGTCCTTAAAAAAATATGCAATCGAAAGAATTAAATAATTGACAAGGGATTCGCTTTTTTCAACAAGTTTGCATGTAAGTGAAAGCGTGAAAGCATGCCCTCTCTGTCGCATTTTCGAGTCACGCTTTGTTATTGGCTGACATGTTTTCGGCAAACGTTTCTGTGGTTTTGATCAACACTCAAGAAAGATAAAACTTTTTTTTCAAAATGGACGAACATCAGCGTTTTGGGTAAAGAAATGAAGATGGTTGCAAAAGTTCGTGGTTTGAATCCCTGTTGTTTATTTTTTTATGATTTATTGATGACGTCAATGTCTTTGTGTGTTTATCAGTTATTTAACAGTTTTGTTGTGTTTTTTTACAGGCATTAGTCCTGGACATGGCGGGAGAGGGAGTCACGTTCGACAATCTATGGAGCGGGCCGGGCATTCCTTTTGGGGGCTCTCTCATCATGATGGCCTTGGATACTGTTCTCTATGGTCTTCTGGCTTACTACCTGGATGCTGTCATAGGAAGTGAGAAACGTTAATGACATATTCACTTTTTACACCACACTACAAATGACTAAAATCATAAAATAAAGTCTTGAAAATAATGTGATTGTAAATTTTTAATATGATGTCTTAAAAATGCTTCTAAGATTTAAAACTAAGAGGGGAACAAGAGTAATGACTGTACAGAAAATCTGCCGTTGAAAAAAATCACATTTTTTATATTATCTGCATGCGATCCAAATTTTTTCGTTTTTCGAATCTTACAAGTATTTTTATTGGTGTTAAAACAATTCTGGAATATGTGTATGGTATTCTAGTGCCGACTATTTCCTGTCTCCATTCTTCTATACGGCTGCAAATCTGAGCATCTCACCAAAAACCAATGCAGCCGTATACTTGCTTATAAAAGCAGTTGCCTGCGTAAAATACTCAGTTTGACTTTATAAGGAATGATGAGGTAAGGAAGCGGACAAGATATGCATTTAGTCAAGGTAGTGGTTCTGGCTGGGATATGCCGCAGCAGAGCATACACTGCAGCTGCCTTTTCTTCAAGTCGCCAGGCTCTCGCCATCCTGAAAGACCCTTGGAAACTATAAAACAAAATTTACTCGACGGCGCTTCGAGAGGCAGACACGATATAGTCTGAAGTGAGTACTGTCAGTTTTAGTTATAGTAGCAGTTTGTGATATCTATGTGCTCCAGATAAGGTAGCGAATATGGAAATAATGATCAGTATGAGGTTAAGAATACATATGAGGATAAGAAAAGTTGTTAACACGTTGATCGCCAACACCATTTTTTGTGACGGAAAATGTTTTTGTTGTTTTAGGTGTTGGCAGTTTTCAAACTGCTCCATACAAAGTGAATCACCAGCAGGTGAATAGCAGTTTGTATGGAGAGCGCTTGGCCGACAGCGCAAAACAAATAGTCAAATTTATGTATTTCGCGTCAGCCACCGGTGGCCGATGCGGTGATGAACGTGTTAAATACTTAAGTCCATCTTGAAAACCTCTTTTTATTTAAGATTTATTTTATTAAAATTCCAATGCTTCTTTTTATTCAATAAGTTAATCATATATAACCTTATTTATGTGTTTTTTTTGCAGGTGAGCACGGCATAAGGAGACGACCTTGGTTCTGTTTGACGCCCTCCTTCTGGTGCGGCTCCAAGCACAAGTGCCACTCCAGCGCGCTGCACGCAAACTCCAACGGGGAGACCCTCAACAACCCACTCAACAAGGACATCGAACCAGTTCCCAGGTAATACTAAACCTTGTCTTTAATCACTGCTGACGAACGCGTTATTATCGATGTTATTTTGTAAATATTTTTCACCATTCATCTCTATTCGCTACTGTCCCAGGAAATGAAGTTTATTTACTTTTTCGATGTTTCTGAACGACAGTGCTGCAAATGCTAGAAAAGAGTTAGGAAAAAGAAGTGCGGTTTCAACCAACACATGGTTTCAACAGTCCACACGCATGTCGTCAATTGACGACACACACAGTTCGTTCCGCACATTTTAGGCAGGGCTACCAATGGTTGATATTGCCACTACCGTAAAAAAAAAAGGAATGCTATGAAAGGCTCGGAGAAGAAAATAAGGAAATAGATAAATGGCCATCCTGTGGAAGAGATGGAAGCGGCTCGAGAGAGGACCTTGATTTGAAACTATTTATATTTTGTTTCAAAAATTCAAAACATTTTTCATGGTTTTATTTTTTTAATTTTGGCGTTAGCTGCCATTTTTTCTAGACAAAACTAGCACTGTGTAATGCGGTCTCGTTAGGAAGCGAAACAAAATTTGGATGAGCCATCACTTATTGTTTACTGCTCGTTTTCCCGTGTCTCCCCTTATGACCAAATGGTCCATGACTGGAGAGCGTCAGACCAATCATCCAATGTTTTTAAAAATGCCGATTAACAAATATATAAATATAGTATTTTAGGTACTTTCAGTCTTCAGGTTCTCCATATACATTTCAAAGTAAACCTCTGACTGCAGATCTTGGTAATCTTTATTGCATGCAAAAAACTGTGGCGGAAATCTGTGGCTCTTTTCTCTCTTCCTCTCTACCATTACCTCTATACCCGTTTGGTGAAAACCTTCTCTGTCCCGTCCTGTTTTTGGAGACCCAGATGGGGACCTGTTACTGGACGCACGCAAAAAGCTACTTGTTAGAGAGTGACTGAAGGCCTTCCCGTGAATCTAGGTGCATCAGTTAGATGTCAAATAGACCTCAGTCTAAGGCTGCGAAGTTAATATACTACAGCGAGTAATAACCTCTATACCATAACATGGGGACAGTGCATAGATAATGACAACTGGACAGAACTGTGTGGCGGCAATTTGTGTTTTTCTTTCTCCATATTTTACGCACATTCTGAATGAATTTTGTAATCGATTTTCAGAGAACTGCGCGATAAGGAAGCAATCAGGATAGTGTCGCTGTACAAGACTTACCGCTATTGTCGGAGGGCGGAGGTCAAGGCCGTGGACGGCATCGACCTGAGCATCTACGAGGGTCAGATCACGGCTATCTTGGGTCACAACGGGGCCGGCAAGTCCACGCTCTTCAACATCCTGACGGGACTCACGGCGCCCACCACAGGCACCGTCTACGTCTTCGGTCTCGATGTCAGGTAACACTCTACAACAGCGCACTCTTAGCATTTAATGGGAATTTTATTCCCGTCAAGATTGAACGACCAAAAATAATATTTAACCCTTTCGTTACGGCTCGGTGGAATACAAATTATACTGTCAATACGGCGTGAATTTTTCAAACCATTTTTTTTGCCTAAAACTAGTATTTGAAGCATACATGTACTTATCTGACCTATTTTCATTTATCACATTAGTTTTTCTATCCTTTAGCTATCAGATAATGCATAAAAAACTGTTATATTTAACAAACGTTCATAAGGTTACTCCAAACCTGTGGTGACATTGACACATGTGGCTTACAGAAAAATCGCTCCTGTATATATACCAATACCTATCGATTTTTATTTACATGTAGGTTGATAAAGGGAATGACTGCACTACCAATTTCCTACCGTAGATGTCACAATGAGTACTGAAAGTAGCAAAACGATATATCACGTTAACTGATGTCAAAGGTTTGAGAATCTTTGACGGCATATGCCGACAACCGATGCGAAAGGGTTAACAGACGTGCCCATAAGAGTGATGATCCTTTTTTTTTGATTGTCAATATAGATAACATTAAATAATTATGCAATGAGTTCTTTTCTTTTATACTCATCAAAATTGTACATAATTTTTTAGTATTGAACTAAATAAATTATATTTCATAGAATCCAAGCTTAATATTAAGTACAACTACTTAAAACCATTGCAAGTTAATACAAGGTATTCGTTATTTGGGGGAAACGTGTGAAGCATTAAAAATTATAATAAATATAAAATATTTATGTAAATACTTAGGGATGGATCCTGCTATATTTTCTTGAGTAAAACCTAGTTTTTTTGACTGTCAGATTCATGCACTGTGACTTTAAAATATATAATAATCCTGTTTTCAATTAACCAAAGTAATTTATTGACATTTTAAGTTTATCAATGCTAATGTTTTTTAATATAATTTGTAGAGATCCTGATGACATGAGCGAAATCAGAAGAATGACCGGCCTCTGTCCACAGCACGACATTCTGTTTGACCTTCTCACAGTCAAAGAGCATTTAATGTTCTTTGCAGCTGTAAGAGTGAGTATTCAATTATCATTGTCAATTAAAATACTTGATAAAACTCTGGGACAAGTAATACAACTGGGACGGATTAACTTCTCAAAAGAAAACAACAGCAATCTGACAGCAAGTCTTACCCATAAAATAAAAGTCTCCCAGCGTGCTATGGAGAGATCCTTGCTCGGAGTGTTGCTAAAAAATATAATCCGAAAAGAGGAAATACGCAGAAGAACTCAAGTAGTGGATGCTACCCAACGAATAGGCACACTCAAGTGGCAATGGGCAGGACATATCTGTCGAAGAGACGACGGTCGATGGAGAAGAAAAGTATTGGAATGGCGCCCAAGAACTGGCAAACGAAGCATTGGCCGACCCCCTGTAAGATGTACTGTAGGGAGTGACCTGGATGCGGAAGGCGGAGGATCAAAGAGGATGGAGACTCATGCGGGAGGCTTACGTTCAACAGTGGACGGATACAGGCTGATGATGATGATAAATAAAACTCTTAGCGTAACAGCATAAATACCATCTCAAACGGTTTTCCAGTAGAGTCATCATCTCACCGCTCACAACTCAATGCAGTATGTCATATTTTTTTTATATTAATTTCAGGGTATTCCAAAGTGGCGAGTGGAGAAGGAGGTGGCGAGAGCTCTGCAGGAAGTGTCTCTGGTTGACGAGGCTCACAAGTTTGCCAAGCATCTGTCTGGCGGCCAGAAGAGGAAGCTCAGCGTGGCCATCGCTATCATAGGAGATCCCAAGGTATGATTTAAATATTTTCATTATTAAATAAATACAAAAAAGTTATTATAAATAGTAGTGGGTTATATGAATACATTAGTGTTGGTGAAAGCTCGAGCACAGTAGAGGTCTTTCATTAGCTTTCGATGCCGTTTCCGGACAAGAGAGATAAATGCATGTCATTGGTTTGTTAGAAAATGAGAATTCGGCAATAACTAGGGCTTTCATATTACCACAAGGCTTTTATAACATTTATATTAACTGCCAGTGGTTATTATAACTATATCATCATGTTGATCAGAATCAAGTTTATTCACATGGTAGATTGATTATGAACTGTTTGAATGCTGATATGTTTGGGTGCCTCATATAATATATCGAGAGAACATTATCTGCCAGGAACACCGCCAAAAAGATTAAAATATACCTGGTACTTCCTTCTCAAAATGTCAGGAGAAAGGAGATAAAGAACAAATTTAAAGATTACACTATATACGTAACATCATGACCTATTGGTGGTTGTGCTATGAGATGTTAAAATATTAACACAGGGCAGAAGGACATTTAAAGTAACAAAGTTATATGTTTCACTAACATATTTATTAAAATTAAAGTTGGATACCAATTGGATCTGAGAATATGCCTCAAATGAAATTTTAACAAGAAACATACATGGGTCTCCTTTAACCCTCTGTGGTTTTAATCTTTACGCAGTTTCAACAGTTAACGCATGTGTCGTAATCAGCCGACACACTCTCACCCAAAAGCATGCCAAGCGTCACTGACATGTCCGCATCGCCTTAGCAAGGGCTACCAATGATCGGTATTACCACACACATAGATGCTTGTAGAAATTTTTTAAATCCTTCATTCGTTGTCAATACAAATAACTGAGGGTTTATTATGATCACGAAGATAAAGCCCACTATAAGCTCTTGCTGAAGTAGAAGGAAATGCAAGATGGTAGGTGTTTAAAAATGGATTTGTCAATTTTTATTTCAGATCATAATCCTGGATGAACCGACGGCCGGCGTGGACCCGATCTCTCGCCGGCACATGTGGCGCATCCTGCAGCGGCTGAGGGCGGGCAAGGTGCTGCTACTGACCACGCACTTCATGGACGAGGCGGACATCCTGGCGGACCGCAAGGCCGTCATTTCGCGAGGCCGCTTGCGCTGCGCCGGCACATCGCTGTTCCTCAAGAATAAGTTCGGCATCGGCTACCACCTCACGCTGGTGCTGGACGGTGAGACTGATTACCGTATCTCCTTCCTAGTCAAAGAAAGCGAGTGGAAAGGTCGATGATCCGCCCGATTCCTAGTTGGAGGATATTGTCATTCGAAAGGGCGTGGAAAGATTGTTGATACGCTAATATTCCATTTTATTTTATTTTTTTCCTTGCAGAAACATTACAAATTTTATCAACTCAATTCATTTCTGAAGTACAATAATAATTCAATAAAAAATACAATTTATACAAACACAGGTACTTATGATTAAGTACTAAGAACAATGCAGTAAAGACAAGCAACAGAAGGTCCCAATGCTCATCAAACAGACGACGCCAACCAATTATTCCTCCAAAGAAACTCTTGGAGTTCATGTCTGAATTGGGCCTCTCTTACGTGAAATATATCAACATCCGAGGCGATTTGGTTAAACAGTCTGATCCCCTCTCCCAAGAGGCATAGTCTCTGGCAGGTTTGTGTTACTCTTTGGGAGAGCCATATTATAGCAACAGACTGTCGCTTTTTGGATGATATCTAGATGTTATTCATATTTTTAGCATTCACTAAGACCAATTTTATATATTAAATATATAAATACTTCTTACCTTGTTTTAAAATGAGCACTGTTTACTCACATGTTGGAAGACCGCGGCTTCGTCTGAAATGAAAACTTCGTTAGTTATCCACATATACAAACATACTGATTTAGGGAAAAGCAAACTGGATGACATCCATTTTGAATGACTGAGGCTTTTGGAAGATGTTTTAACTACCGCAAACCGGTGTTATATTAAATCACTTAATTTTTTTTTTCCACGATCTGTATGTCTAATATCCATATATTCAGAGCCAGTGGCGCAATAAAGGTGTTGGACTTTTATGACCCTAAAATATTTCGTGAGAAAAGAAAACGGCATGTCGACGATAGATTTCCCTCTGGTCTTGTGATACTCTGGGTACTGATTGGTTGACGATAGTGGTTGTAAGAGCTTGCCACGTGCATCAGATCGATCACATTCACATATGTTGCTCAAGCCTTACCTACGAGTTGACATCAGCACTATGTAGCCCTTGCTAACTGGTACCGAAAGCCACGATAAACAATCTTCCGTCTCTTATTTTTGTCGCTTGCGACACATTTACGTCCCCGCCATATTTGGACTAGTTATATAGTTTTGCCACCGACGGCTTGTGACCGACCACGGGCCGACAGAGTCTAAGTGCCGACGAGCGCGTCAGTTAGGTATTGACGACTGAAAAGGTAGCATACGGCCAGCGGGACATATGTCATCCAGCATGGCTGCTTGTAAAGTTTTAAGTGAATATAATCAATGTGTTTCTAAAAGAAAGTGTTTGTTTTCTGGCCTGCTCCTCATCCTGCCCTCACGCGACGTAATAACAACACTTTTTTTTTGAGAGAAGAGGATGTTAAAAGTATATCAAATGATGTTGTAAGATTTCCACTGCATGTACTGCGAGCTATTATTGATACTTTGCTTATTGATTGGTTGTTGTTGGTGGTTGCAGGAGTTTGCCGCGAACATCAGATCACTAGGCTGGTGACGAGTCGCGTGGCGCGCGCTGAGAAGGCTCGCCGCCATGGACGAGAGCTTTCCTACATCCTGCCACACAACGCGGTGCACCAGTTTGCGTCGCTCTTCAACGCCATCGAAGAGGAGATCAACACCAAGGCTAACCGACTAGGTAATTACGTTGAAGACATTAACCTTTTAGATGCCACGACCCTGAATATGCAACGACTCGTGGATTATCGAAGATTTGAACCCCTAAATGTTGTCCAATTTTAACCTTTTTTTTCTTATGTATACGATAGATGTCGCTATAGACCCAAGCTATTACATTGACCAAAAATATACAGTTAAAAAGTTATACGAAAAGTTACACCGGTGTGCTCACGGCACTGGCGGGCTTCCCGCAGCGGTCCCATATTTGGACTCATGGCACCTATAAGGTTAACCAGTGTCCAGACAGACGTTTGAATGTTTCAAGCATTACTCGAGAAAGTAATTTATTTTGGATTGTTGTATACTGTGATTTTTTCGGCTTCGTTGAGAAGTCATTCTCAAGTGTTTATCGACTACCCGAAACATGTCGAAACTAAATTTGTTGAATTTTAAGTAATCATGTTTATTTTTCAACTCACAAATTATGGAATTCCACCTTAAATTATCGGTCAAAAAAATAATTTAATAAAATATTCTATGAATGTTCAATTATACCTTCTACGTAGATTTTTACAGTTATTTGATGTCATTATTTTAGTACTAATGCTCCAATGTTTTTGATTTTTTTATAAAAATATACATTGTGGTTTTAGTAAAATTTTACACGTAAATCTGGCGGCGCTATGAGCACTCCTAATATGTGAGGACCACAACTAGTCGTTTCTTATGAAATATATAAATATTTATTGATACCAAGGTGTCAATTGAAAAAGGTCACAACTTTTAAGGTTACTCTTTTTTATTTGAGAATTTAAAAAAATACAACTTAAAACTACGACACGCGTCAGTGAATGTCCTTGAAGTCAATTCAAAGTCAGAAAGAGCAATTCTAACAAGAATCAGCTCATATCCCGACCGCTTTTGAGTGAAGCTGTCATCCCACACTCATTATTTAATAGCAGTACAAGACATCGCGCAACAGATTGAAGTCTCTGTCAAGCGGATCGGCTTACTAGTATCAATATATGAATATATATAATTTGCACCAAATAAATGATGACTTATGTGTTTGCGTGAGTTTTTGATTTAATTAATGTTATACGATTATGTTTTCAGGTATCTGCAGTTACGGAGTGTCCATGACGACGCTAGAGGAAGTGTTTCTTCACTTGGAGAGCGAGGGCGAGGAGTCTGGCGGTCCGGTGGACGGCCTGTCGCGCAAGCTGGTGCGAGCGCGCGCGCTGAGCAGGTCACTGTCCCTGCAGAGCAAGAGCCCAAGTTACCAAGAGCTGCACGACAAGGAGGGGCACGCTCTGCCGCCCGAGCTTCATCTGCCGCACGGCATGGCAGCGCACACAACGCAGCACGGCATACAGCACGTCAAGGTTAACCACCAACATATGTGTTGATTTATTTCTTTCAGGAACATTACTAATTTTATTTAATTCGATCCTGATATAAGATAATTTAAAAATTAGCAATATATAAATACAGGTACGTATTATTAAGTACTAAAAAAGCTAAGCAATAAAGACAAGCAACAGAAAGTCCCAATGCTCATCAAACTGACGACTCCAACAAATTACTCTTCCAAACAAATTCGTGGAGTTCGTGCCTGAACTGGGCCTCCCTTCTGTCGAATATATCAACATCCGAGGTGATGTGATTGAGCAGTCTCATCCCGTTTCCAAGAGACATAGTTTCTGA
Source organism: Glossosoma conforme (assembly GCA_022606575.1). Lineage (NCBI taxonomy): Eukaryota > Metazoa > Arthropoda > Insecta > Trichoptera > Glossosomatidae > Glossosoma > Glossosoma conforme. The sequence goes on along the minus strand of JAGTXR010000020.1, from coordinate 1,559,006 downwards.
CAGGTTGATGCGGGTGTTAGGTGGGTAAATCCAGCACAGTGGCCAAGAAAGAAACACCGCTTCCCACATAGCCTCGGCAGTTGGATGACGATCTCGTTCGAGAAAGGGAGAGGCTTGAGTTGGTCTCGCTTAGGACTGCTTTTCTTGGCCGAGGCTTCACCTCAAGGGCAATTGAATTAAGTTTTTTTTTGTGTGATTGGTTAAATGAAGGAATACTGAAATCTTCCTTTATTTTACTATATCCTCAAACTCATCATTCTTATATCAGCCCCCTAGCTGGAGCATATGATCGTCACAAATTGCAACCATAAATGTTTGCTATGTACCATGAACTTCGCCTCGTCCAAAATCATTTTCGTCTGTGATGTAGTTTCTGATGGCCATCCAAACTTACGAGAACATTTTGCGCTTATGTATCATCTTATGTGTGTTTTCATCATGTTTTGATCAGTATCCATCATATATTCGTCATATTTCTTCGATTATCAAAATATTTCATTCATTTTCATCATACTTTATCAGTATTTTGTAAATTTTCATCATTTTTCATTGATATTTCCTTGATTTTCAACATATTTCATCGATATTCATCATATGTTATCGTATTTCATATTATATATTTGCCTTACCTAGGTTCCTGGAAGTGGTGCCGCGGCCGCCAGCAGCGTGACCAGCAGCCCGCCCCCCGACCTGAGTCAGCTGGTGGAGCGCGTGAAGGTGCGGCCCAACGCACCACAGATCATGGGAGCGCTCATCTGGCTGCGAACCATCCGCATGATGAGGGACCCCTACAAGCTCTACCTGCTCATCATCTTGCCCATAGGTATGCCTACAATATAACCACTTCTAAGGCAATAAAGCTTGAGTCGCTGCGCTTACGCCCGCATTTCAAATACGTTGGTTATCTTCCACCAAAAGCAGAGCAACCTTTCTTTTTTTCTCATATGTTCGTTTAAGATTCACTGCTAAATGGATGAACTTTGATTACTGGTCTACCCAGCTAATGACCAGCCATGGCTTTCAACGACATATTAAACACATTCAATTCAGTTTTAAATTTGAGAAGCCCTTGTAGCATCCACTTTCAAACCTAAGAGCTCATTTTCTAGGACATTCAGTTTATCTTGTTAGAAAGAGGGGTCCTTTTTGATGTGATTTGAGGATAGTGTATCGGCCCTATGCAGACATTGTGACCACAAAAAAACCGCGCAATTACCAATTATGCTTGTAATTTCGGTAAGAAAAGCTGGTTTTAACTTAACCCGTCTCACACCTGTATCACATTGTATATACATAATTAGGTATCCTTTATAATGCGCTCATTCCATATTTGCCGGCGGGTATAGCTCGATGGTCAAAGCGTTTGCTTTGCAAGCCAAAGGTCATGGGTTCGATCCCCGACGGAGATTAAAAAAAAATGATTTTTAATCGATTTCTGAGCTCTAAAATATCGTGGTTGGTGTGAATTTGATCCCTCGACCGTAAATTGACAGTCATAGCCTATTAATTAAAATTAGTGGTAGACGAAAGTCGTCCCGTGAAGACCTTATAATTCATAGTAAATTCCTGTAATAATAAAGGATGATGCGTGTGCATCTCGGGCTGAAGTTTATGACTTTGGCGGATCAACACTCCACATGCAGCGTGTAGCCATATACACCATGGTAAGCGTCATAGAATTCCACAGATGAGATTTCATAATTACTATCACCGTCTACATAAAAAAAACTTACATAAAAAATTTAAGTTTACATTAAAAAAAAAAAAAATATGATTTTTCCAATTCCAGTGTTTGGTGGTGTCGGTTTGTACGTCAAGTCCCTGCAAGTGTCCTTCCTGAAGATGCTCCCCCTGGCCCTGGATGGCAACACGTACCGCAACTTGACGTCGGTGGCCTTCCACGGGCCGGCGGGGGCGCACTCGCTGGCCGCCTCGCTGGCCGAGCCCTTCTCCTCGCTGGGCGCCTTCCCGCTGGACTTTGCCTACGACGGCAGCTACCCGGGCCTGCTGGGCGTGCCCCCGCACATGGCCGCCTTCAATGTCAACTCTCTAGCGGCCCCCGACGTGTCTCTAGTCATCATGTACAACGACACGTACACGCACAGTCTGCCCATCATCGTCAATCTGCTCAGCAACGTCATGTTCAAGTTAGTCATGATATATTAATATCCTCCTCTCTTATTTGGATATCGATTTACTGGATGAAGGATACAGGATCAGGTTCACAATATAAAGAACTTGTTTTTGTTTCACTATAAGCGTTTATTTGTCAAAAACGTCGCCCGTAAAAATAGAACGCCCTTAGGCGCGCGCGCCCTAACGGTCGCGAGTCCAACTCTCCACTGTCAACTAACGGCGCGCCCTGACATCTCGGCGGTGCCAACTGTCGCTGCAGAAAAAATCGAAGTCAAGATGACAGTGATACCAACAGGAAATGGGCCAACTGTCATAACAAATATTTTGGCGTATGCAAACACCGTTTAACATTCTACAATTACAAACATTAAATGTGCATGTCAGGCGATCGAACAAAATAAGAGACAAAATATCGTGTTTCGAGGCTTAACGGCATCAGTCTAAAGGAGTTATATCAAGCTGATATCAATATTAATGTTGAGTAAACCCATGTACGAGTATAAACTTTACTTTACAAATTTAGTACGATACCTGACTATTTAACTTAATAAGCATTTTTTTTTATTTAACCATGTTCCAAATGCAACATTAGAGAAAGACAAAAACAGAATATATGCGAGTACATAGACTACTGAAATTGATGTAAAATTATAATTTTCGGGCAAAGAATATAAATGTACAGTTTTTTATTATAAAAATAAAATATAAAAAAGTAAAAAATTCAGGAAACAAATGCCATCGATAAAAAAGGAAAATGATGTGAAAGAAGGATCGAGGTGTGCTGGTGGCATATTTAGAAGAACCATTGCAGTTGATCTGAGTTGAGTGCTTGAAACTTCACAGGTGACAACTGTAATGGAAAAAAATGGATGGCTAAGAGCACGGGTATACGTATGCAGAACCTAAAGTTAAAGCCTTTAAGAATCCTAGAGTTGTGAATAGTACCACGAAGGAGAAGGAAAGAATGTTTCAGAGCATCTATTTTGCTACGGTACTCGAACAAACGGAAAGTAAGCATCCCTAGAAGAAAGAGAATGGTATTAATATAAAAGGAGATGACTGAATTAAATGGATAGTTACCATGCATATTTACTAAAATCTGGGCTTGTATAAAAGTTAAAATTACTTGAAATCACTGAAAGTAGGCAAAAACATCATGTGAAACATTAAAATTATAATAAATATCAATTATTTAGGTACAGACTGAGAAATCATGTTAATTTTTTTAGCACCGTTCATAAGTCAGATAAATTACTGAATCAAATAAAATTACGTTGATATATTCCACACAAGGGAGGCCCAGTTCATACGCGAGCTCTACGAATTTGTTTGGAGGAGTAATTTAGTGGGGTCTGTTTAATGAGCATTGGGACTTTCTGTTGCTTGTCTTTCTTCTTTTAGTACTTAATCATAGTACCTATATTTTATGCATTGTTTCATCTACTGTCTTGTACTTCAATACTTATTTTTTTGTGGTTGTTTTTCATATTGATATACGAGGGTTATCCGTAATATAAGATTCCCAGTGATTTTTTACAGTGTAAAACATGTTTAATTCCATCATGTATATATTTTTGGAAATTTCAGACTTTTACCTATTTTTCTTCATAGTCGCCACTGAGGTCAATGCATTTTTGCATGTGGTATACGAGCTTTTGAATGCCCGAGTAAGAAATTCTGCCGCCAAGCCACGCAGATACCCGAGAACCGCTTCTTCCAGCTATTCTCTGTCGCTGAAATGCGTTCCACCCAGGTGTTTCTTCATGTCAGGGAAGAGATGGTAGTCACTATATAACTTTTGTTTTTTGTAAACTTAAAAGTGACATACTTACGTCACACCGGAGAAGTGTGGAGTGAAGTCTCCTTGATGATACAATTTTTCAGATGAAAGAATATAACTCTTGATATGATCATGTGTTTATGGTTGTGTTTCAGGATGGTGATGCAGGACCGCGGCACCATGCACCGCTGGCTGCCCATCGAGGTGGCCTCTCACCCGCTGCAGCAAACGGCGCAACCTGAAGAGTTCGACGTCGGTATCATCTCTTGCGCGCTCTTCCTCGGCATGATCTTCGTACTGGTACCAGTCAGTCTGGCTGTGGACATGGTATATGACAGAGAGGTAACCACGCCGTAAATATTAAATAAATAGATAAATACTTGTTACCTTGTTTTTTTTTTTACGTAAATATATACGAGATAAATGGCAGACTGTCATTGGCGCACCATTAGTTCTCTAAATCGCCACTGGATGAATTTCAGCGCTGGGTGTCACTGACCACGGGCACCCGGTGGTCAGTTCAGTTGACTAAGTGTGATCTGGCTGGGACCTGAATCAAGCAAGCTCCGTCTCGGGCCGAAAGTTTGTCAAGTTTATCAAAACTATATGTGCTTCTGAAAAAGTCTCCGTGCTGCTCATCTACTCATCATTCCACCACCACGCGATCCAATAACTATTCCGGCGACGTGAAGTCGTCTTTCCTTAACCCTCGCCTTACTATGTTAAAAACTTCCGCACGTTCCGATGGTGTGTACTCGTTGCACATTCTGATTTAAAGTGAATAAAATGAGTAGAAATTCGAAAAAATGAAAATATTCAAAGATATCGCTTAATTTTATAATTGTTGATGTCAATAAGCAGTAATAATTGACATTTAATAGCTAAAAACATGAAAAACATCAGACGAAGACCTCAAACGGCCAGACGCACCTTGGCGCGTGAACTTCCGAGAGCTACTAACACTACTTAGTCTGTCGACATATCGATGAGCCGACGCGCATCGATATCATTTCGAACTAGCCGACCAACTGAGGTTTCCCGTCTCGCTCACTCATATTAGTACGTCAGCGAGAGTGAGGAGTATAGATGCCGACGTATCTGGGTATTTTTTTATTTTTGCACACGCTTCCGACAGGTCGAATGAATACATGACAGTTGACGCGTCTTGAGTGTAGTGGTGAATTTATTCCGGATTTTAGATAAATATTTCCTGCTCCCGATGAGTGCCTATTATTATAAATTTTTTTTTCAATACGTAAATGTATTAAGGAGGAATACCTAAAATCTGAACCCTTTGTGTATTATATTTACAGAGATATTTAAGTTATTACAAGCAATGTGTAGTCGATAGACATCACCGGGGAGGAGAGGTTAAGTAAAGGGGATGTTAAACTCTTTGTTGTTAATTTTCAGATCAAAGCAAAGAACCAGCTTCGAGTGAACGGCCTGTCGTTTGGTCTATACTTTGCCACGTATTTCGCAGTCTTGGCCGTCGTGATGCTCATCATTGTTGTTGCCTTAATATTCTTGGTGAGTAATGTGCACATAACTAATATAAGAAACCAATTATACTCGGCTCCACAGTATTGACCAGAAGAACAATTCCAAGACTCCATATCTAGGCGGGTTTGCCAGTGTTAAACTCGTCATTGAAAAATAAATATCTTATGGTAGGTAGGTATTAAGTGTAAATTTATATTTGAAAGCTTTGGAACAGTAAAGAGCTATTAAAAGACTTGCGAATCACAATTCTATACATAGGATTCCTTCTATTGGACCGCTCTTTTATACTTTACTCAATCAAAAGAAAATGCCGTCCATATAGTGTCTGAATCGTGCCCATTTTTGGGCACGATTTGAGGCAGTGTAACTTAGCATCTCACCAAATTCCAATGCAGCTGTATGATGGGTCTCGAAAACAGCTGTTTGCATAGAATACTGGGAGTACAAAGGTTTAACTTTGTGAGCAATGGCGAGGTGAGAAAACAGAGAAGGCAGCCTTCCATACTACAGTCGGTCTAGAAACTAGATACTGGATATGGCTGATATCATGAACTGCATTTATTCAATCCCCCGGACTCTCGCCGTCCTAAAAAACCATCGGGAACTATAAATGAAATGTTGTAACATGGTGATGATGTTGTGTCTGTGCAGATAATCCTAATGGACATCCCGTCGCTGCGCGAGGTGCCGGCGCTGGTGACGCTGAGCTCGCTGCTGATCCTGTATTGCCCGGCTTCCATCTTGTTCTCCACCAGCCTGTCGTACATCTTCGACAGGATGGACTCCGCGCAGAGCATCCTGCCCAACATCGCCACGTGGGTCGGCATGATACCCTTCCTGCTGGTGGCCATCTTGGACATGTTTAGATTAGGTAAGATCTCCCAGCAGATATACAGGTCAAGTTTTCCGGCGGCTATAGCTCAATCGTCAAAGCGTTTGCTTTGCAAGCCAAAGGTCGTGGGTTCGATCCCCGACGGAGATTAAAAAAAAATACGGATTTTCAATCGATTTCTGAGCTCTAAAATACCCCGGTCTGAGTGAATTTGATCCCTCACCCGTAAAATGCCAGTCATAGCCTATTAATCAAAATTGGTGGTAGACGAAAGTCGTCCCGTGAAGACCACCCATTCATAGTAAACTCCTGTAATAATAAGGATGATGCGTGAATCTTGGGCTGTATATGACGTTGTCGGATCAACACTCCACATGCAGCGCTTAGTTATATGTAACATGGTAATCATCACCATCTGTCGGTATTCTCCTGTGTGTGTTTACATAAAAAAAAAACAAAGATTGACACTAATGCAAGAGCCGGTCACGTATGTAATGAAAAACGTGCAAAAAGTATGAAACTTCGTTGTAAATTATAGAACGAGAGAGAATTATTGTAATAATATATGGGAAGACTTAGCGATAATTGATAGACCGTGTTTAAAATGTCACGGGAGTACACCACATGAACATACATAAAGTTGGCTTTATATTATCTTCATTGTATTAAATATCATTCTTATTAGATAATATACATGTATTGTTTGTTAAATTGGCATTAATTTATTTCAGGTGACTCGTGGGTGTTTGGTTTACACGTTATGTTTTCTTTGGTCAACACTATGTACATCCCGTATGCTCTAGTTTACTACGTAGATAGGTAAGTGCTCATCATCAGTTTTCCATAGTAATGTCTTTTATAATATCTAGTTTCTATAATGTCAATTTTATGAATCTAAAATATGAAAATATAATATATGCGTAGTGTCAACTTATAGTTCGATAGCATAAAATGTCGCAGGAAAAATGATCTATCTCCGTATTAACCCTTTCATTACGGCTCGGTTTGAATACAAATTATACTGTCAATTATAGAACTAGTATTGGAAGCATGAATGTACTTATCTGGTCTATTTTCATATATCACATTGGTTCTTGTATTTTTTAGCTATCAGATGATGCATAAAAAACTATTCTAAGAAAGTAGCAAAACGATATATCACGTCAACCGATGTCAACGGTCGGGGAATCCTATGATGGCATATGCCGACAACCGATGCGAAAGGGTTAAGAGAAGAGTCTGATAATTTTCTGCGAATTATTTACAATAATTTCAATTTATAAATCTTTTTGAAACCATGGAGGACTTTTGACTATAAGACCAAAGAACACCAAAATCCTTGTGGTTTGTTATAAGCATAAAATAGTAATAAGAAATGCATGATAGATAACTTTTTTACCAATTGATAAGAACTATTGTATTACGCTATGCACTACATCTTGACTCATAGTAGACAACACAGGCGTAAGATTGGGTCTCTTAGTCTTTTCTACCGTTATTACCACGGTCGCTGCTCTTCGGAACTTAAAGAACTAATTCCTCCTGCACCCACCCACAACCGACAAACTCGTCTCACACTTGCCGAACATCCATACACGGTTAATATACGTCAACCAAGAACTGGCAGCTTCCAAAGCTCCTTCCTTAATGCCACCGGTAAGCTATGGAATGCTCTTCCAGCGTCTGTTTCCTCCTTCCTAAAATCTGGATCTCTTCAAGAAACAGATAAATATACACTTGCAATCTCCCCAACCCACACACAAACACGAACACAATACACGTTTCCCTCATGCAGCGTCCAGCCTCCCTGGCTGAACGTCATAAAGTGCACTGGTCTTGACCGGGTGTGCTCTCTTTCATGCGTTTACATAAAAAAAAGATAAAAGACGCTTTTAGAAGTGGCCTCCTGAGTCCATCGAACAATCGGTACACATGAAAGGTCCGGCGCTGCTTACAGCTGTGTTTATAACGTTTTGTCGTGTTCTGCAGGGTGCACCTTATGTGTCGGTTGAGCGGGACGTTTGCGCGCCTGACGCTGGCGGACTACGCGACGCGCGAGATCCTGGTGCTGGCCGCCGGCTCCGTGCTGCACGTGCCGCTCTGGTGCGCCGTGCTGCGCTGCGTGGACGCGCTTAAGAGCGGCGCGCGCTTCTCGGACGTCTTCTCCATGGCGACCAAGAAGGTTCGCAATCACGTAATTGACTAACACTACACGTCCAAGCTAGATCCTGGCTAAGCTACACCCAATGGGACAACTTTTCTTGAAGCACAGCACGAGCGACAGATCCAGATGCGGCGGTTCCACTAACGTTTACAGGCCCTATAGGAAAGGCAGGAAAATCGGGCAGCCAGTGGGAGCTCGTTGCTTGGAGCGCAGCAGAAGGTTCACAATCGCGTAATTAACTAACACTACACATCCAAGCTAGATCCTGGTGTTACAGAGCCAGACGTGGCAGTTCCGTTCACATTTTTCAGGTGCTATAGGAACAGCAGAATAAGTTACAGCCAATGGAACAAGTTTACTTGAAGCACAGCATGAGCGACAGATCCAGACGCGGCGGTTCCACTTACGTTTACAGGCGCTATAGGAAAATCAGGAAAATCTGGCAGCCCGTGGGAGCTCGTTGCTCGGAGCGCAGCATGAGCGACAGAGACAGATGCGACGGTTCTGTTCACAATTGCAGACGCTATAGGAAAGGTGAAAGAAAATAAGCAGCCAATGGGAGCGCGCATTGCTTAGAACGTAAAAGGTGCGACTGAACTAGGATGCATCGGTTCCGCTCATACTTACAGGCGTTATATAGATACATAGTCAAAAAATCACGAGAAACGCTGCTTAAATAAATAATTTAATATAACTAAGAAATGCCGTAATAAGTATGTTTTGATTGGTTTCCAGGAAAGGGGGCCTTTGGCAAGCGAAGAGAGTGAAGACTCTGAACTAGGAAGTCGGGGCGCCAGCGGGGAGGCCGGGGAGCACGAGGACGCCGACGTCAGGAGGGAGCGCCACCGCGTGGCCAGTCTGCTCAAGGCGCCGCCCCCTCACCCGCCAGTCCTCATGGTCCATGTAAGTCGCTATCATAGATAAACTCTACTTTTGTGATGTCTGGAAAATATATCTCAACAAGGTTTATCTTGTATGTTGAAAGGATTGCCGTGACTGTTTCCTTATCTAGGCCTTTCTTCCAAAGTTAAATCCTTAAATTCTGCGCAGCCACCTGTTCGCGAAACGCATTATATAGCTACTTTGGCTGTTTATTATGTGATGGGAACACTGACTGTTGGTACCCGTGACAAGACGACGCGCTGAACGTGTAAGAACGAACATACAGTGAAAGAAAAGGAAGTAAAAATAAACTAGAGAAATACTTTCATAAATTTCTTAGCTCTATAAAAACTACTCTCGATTGGTGTGAATTTGATCTCTCACCCGCAAAAAATCAATTTTATAAATAGTGTCAATCTAATCAACATTGGTGGTAAACAAAAGTAGTCCTGTGAAAACAATCCATTCATAGTGAGTCCATGTAAAAATGAATGATGCGTGAATGCCGAGATTTAATATATGCAAATCATCACTCCACGTGCAGTGCTTAACTATAATTCAAAAATGTTTAGCGTCGTAGAATCTACAGGTGAGATCTCCATCACCATTTTTTTTTCTCCTGTACGCGTGTATAATCGTATGTTAGTGCTATAACAATATTGTACATTTTCAGAATCTTCGAAAGGAGTACAAGCCGACGATGGTGTCTCCGTGCTGCAAGTCGCGGGGCGCCGAGGCCGGCGAGAGCCCCGAGGCCGGCGAGGTGGCCGTGGCCTCCCTGTCTCTGGCCGTGGAGGCCGGCGAGGTGTTCGGTCTGCTGGGGCACAACGGCGCCGGCAAGACCACCACCATGAAGGTCATCACGGCCGAAGTCACGCCCACCAACGGGACGGTAACCACCCAAGACAACTTATATATATCATCAGTATCTATTGCAAAATATGGTAAAAGGAAAACTCTTTAGATTTGTAGCGCACACTACTAAGCTGCATATCGATAGCAGCAGCTGACTAGTATTATAGACGCTTTACTAAACTCACATTGGTCAACAGCGACACAAACCTCACTCTGAGGCACACTAAGCATCCGTGATAGGCAGCTCATATCTGCATCATCTTAGGAAGGACTACCAACATCAACAAAATTAATGACTGTGATTGCAGGTGGTGCTGGGCGGGCACAACGTGACGGCGCAGAGCCGCGAAGCCTTCCAGATGCTGGGTTATTGCCCCCAGCATGACGCCGTGTGGAAGAACATCACCGTGCGGGAGCACCTGGAGTGCTACGCGGCCATACGGGGTGTGCCCAAGCACGAGATCGGCAGGTAAACGAGACCCCAACATCAACGTTAACGAATGTTTAACGTGCAATTAAAATTTAATATTCTAACTCGTTGCATGTATCTTCTACTTCGTGTCTGGGACGTCAAATTGTTTCGGCCCAATGTCTGGTAACATCGATGGCACATGTGCTGCTCAGCATTAGGTTTCGATGTGCAGCTAGTCGAGAACATGGTGCAGGATCTTATATGTGAACGGTCTGCAGGTCGCCACAGTCATACAGCAGTGACTCTCCCTACCAATGCACTCCCCACTGCTTGAGGTTGTCTTTTGTCAAGCTTCTTGCCAGTTTCATATATGATATAATCTTGTATATTGTGTTGCAGTATCGTGGACATGTACCTGTCCGGCCTACAGATTGCTGAGCACGCCGGCAAGCACACAGATGAGTGTTCGGGGGGCACGCGGCGCAAGCTGAGCTTTGCCATGGCCATGCTGGGGGCGCCGCGCCTGGTGCTGCTGGACGAGCCATCTACCGGCATGGACCCGCGCAGCAAGCGCTTCCTGTGGGACACCATCCTGGCCAGCTTCCAGGTCAGTCACTGTCAAGCTAGCTAGCCAAGCTGTCCTCGTGCATTAAGGCTTTAGCATGAAACCTGATGACATAGATCGACATTCTTGTGTTCATCAGCAAACACCGGTCGGAATTTTCCAACGCATCACAAGCAGCAAGCCTTCAAGCGACACTTTTAATCGCCACTTTTTCTTTAAATTCCTCGGTTCTTTGAATTAACCTTTTTTTTTCATTTCAGGGGAAGAAAGGTGCTATTCTTACAACTCACTCCATGGAAGAAGCTGACGCTCTGTGTTCCAGGGTCGGCATCATGGTGAAAGGAGGCTTGAGGTATAATTTTATCTTCATCCAATTATTTATTATTTTCATCTTTAATTTCCATTTATTCTGTAATCAAAGAAAAACATATACCATAACATGATATCTAAGTATTTACCTAAATAATTGATATTTATTACAATTTTTAATATTTCACGTATCTTCTAAATAACTAACAGATTGTACGTACTTTAATCTGTCATTCTAAAAGACTAAAGATTGGCTAGAGATAGAGAAAGACAGAAAAAGAGTACAAATTGTACCTCCCAACTGGTTTCTAGTGGTTTTGGTGACTGCTTAAGGATAATGAATCGAAAATGCTTTGATTGATTCAAATTTTTTAGGTGTATTGGCTCGACCCAGCACCTCAAGAACCTGTACGGCGCCGGGTACACGCTTGAGATGAAGTTGTCAGCTCCGGCGCGGCCTCGGCGGCCATCAGAACAGGTGGCGTCGCCTCCGAGGAGGTTGAGCGCCAGCCCCTCGTTGGGGGAGCGCAGTGAGGGCTCTGCGGGGGGCTCGCTGTTGCTGGAGCAAGACGAGGAGGCCGCCGGCTCACATGGAGCAGCAGATAACCTGAGAACTCCCCTGGTGGCGCTGCCCGCAGAACCAGATGCGTTGGAGCATAGAAACTCTTTATCCATCCAGTCGAGGTACTCATTACGTTCATGCCTTACAACATATTATCAGAAGCAAGAGTGATTGGTACTCAAATTTACCTGTTAGTTTTGTTCATGGAGGAGATGTAGCGTCATGTTACATGAGCGTTCCGAAGATAACTTTGCGTCTCGAGGTCTGAAGTGTGAATGTCGTCCTTTGGGTTTCTCCTTTAATCCCTGCAGTGCTGTGTTGGTGCACTTTGTGAACGCAGAGTTGCCTCAAACTCATTATGGAAAAGCTGGGAGAATAACTTGTTGAATTGCCTGATTTACAAATTTGCAAACTAGATTTAAAACTACAGTATCAGCATCTAAGGACATCCAGCCGGCCCGAAAATGGAGGAGTATGTTTTAGAAGCCCTGAGATTGGGTCTGAAAAATTTCATGAAGCTTTTTTGCTGCTTCCAAAGGAAGTGGTCGTTTTTTCCTTTTTTTTTCTAGAAGCCTTGATTCTGAGGCGGGGCCTCCAGCTGAGGATGTTTATAAATATACAGTATATAATGTAGACAAATATTTTTAAAGTTAAAATAAAAGATTTTTACCCTACTATATTTTTATTGCTTCCAACAATACTATATTCAAAGGTCAGATTTTATACACAGTACTAGAACATTCTTTTTTTCTAGGACTATAAGTAAGTAATGTTAAATTAAGTTTATTTTAGGTTTTTTTTTAATTTTCATAAATATCCTAATGTGCCCTAGTGCACCATCTAATGTATAGGCTTTCTCACTGAGCAAGCCTTGTGCATTCATATTTTGATGTTGTTTTTCATGTGCTAAGTAGTATTGACTTCTGTTCTAGAGTACCTTCAGAAGGCGACGGCAACGCGGTGGCGCTGGAAGCCGAGGCGGAGGCCGGGGCCGGCGGGGACGTGGCGGCCGCAAGGCAGTTTGTGAGGGAATTATTCCCCGACGCTCACCTGGAGGAGAGCTTCGCCGACCGACTTGTCTTCAGCGTCCCGCAGCACGGAGTCTCGTCGCTGGCGCGGTGCTTCGCCAAGATAGAAGCGTGTAAGTCTTCATCATTATGAGTATATAGTGTGATGGGAACACTGACTGTTGGTATCCGAGACAAGACGACGCGCAGAACACGTGGGAATGGACATGCAGTGAAAGCGTTGGCACGAGAGCGTGCGGACGTACAAGTCGTAAATGCGGGAAACAGCTGATTAGACTACATATTGTAAGAATCAAAATCTTTCTGATTATTGTTTGGAATATTCTAAATAGGATAGTTAGACTTTGCGAGATGCCACAGCGAAACTAGGGATTATACCTAATGGCCGGGTCCCCGTGTACTATATAATGATTATATTAAAATAAAATGAATAAAATATGATAATTTCATTTATGATTATATTTTTATTTTCAGCAAAAGAGAGCCTGCACATCGTGGAGTACAGTTTCAGTCAGACCACTCTCGAGCAAGTGTTTCTGAAGTTCGCGCAGTATGACGAGGCGCAGGAGAACGAGAGCGCGGAGCACTAGTCGGGGGCCGGACCCTGGAACACGCAAGAACAAGTCTTAGAACTCACCATTCACAGAACAGACCATCGAGAGTGACTTGCACCATTTCTGATGATGAGAGATATCTTTCAAATGGTTGCTTATATTGTGATGATTTGCCCAAATCTTGTTGGTAAAGTTTCGAATCACTCGCATAATCTGATGGATATTAAGGTCAATGTCAACGGTCACAGATTTAAATTTAAAATGACTGTTTCCTAATATATAATAAAAAAAATACAGAGTGAACTTGACTCATTGACATCGGCTGTTCCAGAACTAATGTCAGGTATATAACTTACAACAGAAGTGGCCAGAAGTAAACCTACTATACTTCTTACAATATGCAGAAATAATGGCGAATTTAAACATAAATTCTAAATAAATAGTATCTCATTTTAAGTAACATTGTCGAATTATTTTATGACTTTTATTAGTGTTTTAACAAACATTGGGCATTCAAATATCAATAAGTACGTTTTTGAAATATTCTTCTTTGTTTAAATATTCAGTGGCCATCTTGTTTTCACTGTTGTGAATAAATTTTAAATAAGCAGCCGCCGTAATGTGAAACGATATCTGAAATTCAGCGTCAATGATCACACACTGTCACACTTTATTGATGCCGAGTCACTCTGGATGATATTCTGGGACTGTGAGGAAGTCTTCTCTGAACTAAACTTATCGCTGACAAGACTGTAAATATGAGCCGTGCTGTACATTAGATGCATCATCATCGCCTTCATCGTTGATTGCGTACTAAATATGATACAATCAAATCCTTTTTATAAGTGTGTAGGTTTCCGTGGCAATATTTATGATTCGTAGCTTCTGGGAGGAGCAGAATAATTTAATGCAATATTTTGACGACATATGTCACGGAATGTATATTTATGACTATTACACAAAATGAAAAGATGAAATTATCGTTTAGTGTTTGTTAACTGACAATTATTCTTTGAAAAACTGCTTAAAGAATTAATATTTGGCATTTATTTATTGGTCAGGATCCAATTCAATTTCGATCAGTAAAATAAACAACCAGACAGTAGAATAAACAACCGGACAGTAGAATAAAACAGCAAACAATGGTTTATTATCACCTTATTTAATGATTTTTAAATGTTAAATAAGTTGATTTGATACTGGCCATTAATGAATTAGAAACTAACCAAATGTAAATTATATTTTGATGTGATATGTTACTGTTGGACTGTACAGGACAAACAGTCATCAAGTTATTTAATTGTTTGTTTATTATGATGATGACATGTTCAGAATTGTGTCTGTTATGTGGATGAGATAAATATGCTGACATCGAATGTGGGTGACGTGGATAAAAGTACAAACACTAGAAAACTATTGACTATTTTGATGTCTAGAATCTGTCAATCTTTCGGTCGGAGTTATAAATATTATGATTTATAGAAAATAAGTTATTATACATATAATATGATTTGTAATACTATGTAATACTTGATATAAAGTATGCTTTTTACTGATTTTATAGCGAATTTATTTTAAGAGACTAATTTTTAATTTGTCGTTATCTACGTCAATATCGATCATTAAATCAAATGGATAAAGTAAAATATTGCATCAAACAATGGTTATTTTACTTTAGCATAACATCACCTTTATTTGTGAGTAAATTATTGAATTTATTACATGAACTTTCGTCAATATTCTCTCACTGATTGATGAATCAAATGATGACTGAATGATTTATATATTTTATATTTGTGTTCCAGGTAAAATCCATGTATTTTTTTTAGTTGCAATATTTTTATTGAATGGTACAACTATAAAAAAATAGGTTATACATTTGGATGTCACAATTTAATTTTGACACGTTGCGTGCTTTCTATTTTAAAACTGCTTTAAATTGCCTCACTTTTAGGTATACATGCAGTATAGAAAATAATTGTGAATTCAAACTTTATAGCTTTTGTTTTTAGAAATAATTTATCAAAATATTATCATAAACATAATTATGCATTATGTTGTTACTCATTACAAAATATATACCATGAAAATAAATGTGTGAAAAAACGACCTATCGAATGAAATACTGTTTTTATTCAGGAATTTTTTAATTTTATGTAGCATAAATTTCATACCTAAATTAAAGTTCGTACCTACCATAATATTAACATTAGGTATATCATCACTGAAGCAGTTTATGCCACTAACAAAAAATAAACAAATAATTATATTAGGCATTATACTATTTATTATATATTTTTATTGTAATGCTTTCTCGTTATTTTTAAAAAACATTCCAAAATAGGTTGTTGGGTCGTTGTTTCACCATCTTTAAAAAATATTGTTTCTATATTTATTTTTTAGCATCAAAAAATTATGCCTTTGTAAATTATTTATCTGATGGAATCGCCATTTTTTTATTTGTTTTTATTATTATTGTATTATTAATTATATTTATTATTGTATAGAGAATTTTAATTTTTAAGTAGTTCAATTGTATCAAAAACAAAAAAATAATTAATATGTGACATTAAATGTGTTATTAAAAATTATTATTATTATTATTCTTGATAGATTTTATGAAAAAATAAATATATTATTATTTTTAAAAATTATACTTAAACGAAAACTATATTTATACTGATTATTTATGGCCAATTTAAATGATCGGTAAAAGTATTTTGTAATTTAAAAAAAATATAATCAATATTGTTAAATGTTTTGGTCAATTATCATTATTTTTTATCCTCTTGTATGTAAGCAATAAGTAATTGAATCAATTTTAATATTTTTACATAACCTCTCAATGGTTACTCACATCGATCAATGAGAACTGTGTGATTACAATTATTTGACAATGCGGGTAGCCCTTTACTTCAAAGAACTAAAACACTATAAAGTATTACAATATATTGGAGATGAAATATTAACAATGCATTACCTAGGTATGTACTTAGGTAAAAAATATATATAAAACGGTGTGTTTAATTATATATTATTTGTGAAATAAATATTTTTTACATTTAAATTATTTACTGGCAAGATTTTGTGAAACTACTTCATTATAAGTTAATACAAACATTTGGTTCAATGCCATATATTTGTTTTAGTGTCACGACCTATCATTCTTAGACAATTTCGTTCAACGACTCATCGGTAACGACATGGGGCGCACTGGACGTCTGATGCACGGGACAACTAGTGCACTGGATGTCTCGCTAACCTAACCTAACCTTAGGATTTGTCCAGAAAGGTCTCATTAACAAAATAACTTAGGTTAGGTTAGCGGTACATCCAGTGCATCAGGTTTTTTTATATAATCGCATGCAGGAGAGTTCAGCCGGTTAAGACTAGTGCACTCTATGACGCTCAGCCAGGGAGGCTGGACACTGCATGCGGGAAACGTGTGTTGTATTCGTGTTTGTGTGTGGTTTGGGGAGATTGCAAGTGTATATTTATTTGTTTCTTGAAAAGATTCAGATTGCAGGAAGGAGGATACACAGACGCTGGAAGAGCATTACAAAGCTTCGTTGCAAAGCAAAGTTGTCCCGTGCACCAAATTTCCCGTGCACCAGACGTCCAGTGTGCTCCACATCGTTACCAAAGAGTCTTTGAACGAATTGTCAGGGAATGAAATGCGGTGGAATCTTTTTTTTTACAATTTTGCCTTTCAACGAGGCACTGCTTGATAATCCATTTGTTGATAAGTACAAGTGTAATGTAAACATATTTGAATTTTAAGTATTTCTTCATGAAAAACTACAACTTCCTAATCGTAAATATAAAAGAAATTATGTTATCAATCTAATATTATTAAATATAAAGATATATGTATATTATTAATATGTTTTGCCAATTTATGTTAATCAATGTTGACAAATTTTGCGTAAAATAATCAAATGTTGAGTTGTGTGGTGATAATGTGAATGTAAAAAAAAACTTGTGGATTCTAAGTGATTCTGAACAAGTGGCCTAATTGACATGTGTTCAAGCATAAGATTAGAAAAATTATCGAATCAAACGTTTAAATCATCCCACAAAGTAAAATGAAAAATCAACATTATCTTGAATGATTTTCTTATTAGAATTATCATATAATGAGTTGGAAACAATGGTTTAACCTTCAAATATACTCAATAAAGAGGATAGATCGAAGGGAATTGGAAAATTGCATGTATTTCATGCAATAAATTCAGTTAAAACAACTATAGTCCTACACATTTCTGTGATAAATGTCTTGTAGTGATATCTGTATGTCCCACCGTTAACGCTATAATTAAATAACTTCTTAGGTTTTCACGGCCAGATCTGGTACTGTGGCTTTTGGGTTTAATCATGTGTGGCAAATTGTTTAGATCCAATATGTCAACCGCCATTGCAGTGGTCTTCTTCAGGGTTACAAAGTCGTCAACCCTGAAAGAGACCCCTGCAATGGCGGTCGAAATATTGGATCTAAACAATTCGCCACACACGGCTAAACCCAAAAGCCACAATACTATAATTGAATAATTTATTTTTATATAATTTATTTGTTGGCCTTATTTTAGCAATCTTCTCTTATCGCTTATTGTTTGTAATAGATCAGAATATAATGCAATTTGTATATTATATGTAAACAATACGTACATTGCGCAATGTTTGTTTTTTGGGCTGACATTGGTGATGATAAACATTGCTCGGGATCGGAAGGTCCTGAAGTGAGACGACTACTGGATGCCTTCAACGTTAATCTACATTCCTGATAAGAATAACAGTATGTACCTGTACAAATACAATTTGTATGTAGGGATAGAACCTCCTTATAATATGCGCTAGTCATTTTTGTATAGTTGTTAATGGTAATATTTAAACTTGTTTTTGAAGCCAAAATACAATCGACAGACTTCAAATGTAATCAAAGAGAGCTAGTCAATGTCATGTAATCGTGAGTATCGTTTTACAGATTTTTTATGTCTGCCTTCGTTGAGTGTCGATAAATATTAAGTTTTTCAAATCGATTCTTTAAAACTAATTAACATCGCAATATTTTAAGGAGACTTCATAATCGAGTGATGCAATTAGTGGAAAAACGACTTGGACTAATAAATTATGTGTCGGTTTATCGAGAGTTTCATTTTGCTTCTCTTGGAACAACCCAATTTATGTGAAGTCGTTTTTACTATAAATATACATTTAATATGAAGCATTGTTAATATTTTTGATGGATTTCTGAGATCAGTTTTTTTGTTGTAATAATTTAATATTTGTGCGTCTTATATGACAAGTTACTTTGAAATAACATAGGTGTATGATAATTGTATTTTTAACAGTCTTGTTTAATTTTGTAATTATTATAGTGAAAGCCGCAATGGTGAAGTGTGAGTCGGGCATACGGTCGGTACGATCCCTTGGCAGATGAAGCGATAAGGTCGCTCGGCGAAATCGACGAACGTTTTGATAAGATATATTTTTTTTTAACGAGGAACGCGCGACCTTCTTGTGTTGCTTTCATGATAATTTTGACTTAGATCATAGTCGTAGAGTAATGTATGAAGCTTTTTTTTTATTACGATAAGTGATTAAATATAATGTCAAAATCCTCGTCGGTCAAGTCTCGTCGAGTAATGAAAATATGATTTCCAAAACAAAACAAAAAAAAAATGTACATATTACTTAGAAAATATACGATAAGAACAAAAGTAGCGTAGGGCGGCAGCGAATATTTATAATGAAATATATCTATAGGTAAATTTACTAAAGATGAATAAAATTATTGGTGGCAATAAATCCATGTGTATACATCCCCAATCAATCAAATCTATGGCGCTCGAAATGTTGAGAATGGACTCGGCCTAGTCTCCAGTGACAGCTCAATTATCGCAATATGTCACAACACACTTATTGTGATCGGCTTAAAAATAAATCAATAGATGGTGTGAACTTGCAATTTGAAAACTCAAATCTCGAACCTTGCATTGACATGTTTACAAAAATAAACATCATAGTTATTGCCTCGGCAAGTTGTACAATTTATGGAGAGCATTTTTATTTCATTCTGCATATAATAAATAAATGTTGTTTTAGAAACAGCTGTTGATTTTATGCACTATTTGAATTTGTTTTTATTTCATTTGATTAAAAAAAATACATCATCAAGGATTGTTATAATCTGTATCTGATTACCCATTTTTTTTATATTAACTAAATACTTATCAATAATTGTAATGATTTACCATCGAAGTGGTGTACGTAACAGCAATACACTACAAACCAATGCTTCACATACTAAAGTGTCTCTCGTAATAAATCAATTTTAAAAGCTTTTCATCTCGATGATGATGTAAATATTTCCGATTGAAACATTTGTAGGACCTTTGATGTTCGATCTATAGTTGAATTTTTACTAAAAACGTGTACTTACAAGTATTATGCAATTTAAACTTGTGTCGGATTACAGACCATGTGTTACACCATCATTGAACTTCAGCCGTTAGGAATACAAGAGTGCCTCAGGTCAGACTAAATAAATAAAAAATAAATTGAAAAGTGACGATTTGGCGGGACTGGCAGTCTGCAATTGACAGGTAGAAATAATTGACAAAATTATGATGAATGCTTGGAAGCATTTGAATTCTTATATTTTTTTAAACATGCTACACGAAAATGAATTATTCACAAATAATAAGTGTTGATATATGAAATGAATTAAAGTCAATTTTTCAATACATTTATATTTCCCACAAATTTATTAAGGGCTGTTCACATGTGAAATTTGCTGCTAACTTATTGTGAAAAAATTTTGCCAACAACACTTATACAACATATGAAAGAATATTAGCCAACATAATAGATTTGTGTGGCAAGACAATTATCAACAAGACAGTTGATAAAACAATGTGTATGGCAATACTTTAACTACCTGCAATACAAAATAATATATAATTTACAACTTTAAATATATTATCATCAGGTAATTTTATAACAATATTATTTGGATGTACTTGATGATTGATTATTAGTCTTATTACTTTAAAATCATCAATGATATAATTTCAAAAACAGTTTCAATATTTATTTCCATTACTAATAGTGTAAATTGTCTTTGGTAATATTTGTATATTTGGTCGTTAATAGGTATTACACATATAAAAATAACTCTAAAAGTAAGAAAATATACCAATTTGAAAATTGCCTAAATTACTTTTCATTTAAAGAAAATGTTTCTTTCAACAAACGATAAACGTTTGTCTCTCGAAACATTCACAAAATATATGACATTTTTTAAATATTTCTATTCAATATATCAGAGGTCTATTGCTAGTACTTTTTATGTCTATGTTTAGTATGAAGTACATTAAAGAGTTATTTTTTTTAATGCAAAAAATGATAGGCCATTTAAAGTAAACTTAATTCATTTCTGTAATGAAAAACTGATATACAGTGGTACCTTGACATACGAATGCCCCAACATATTAGTTTTTTGAGATACGAGCCGTCGAGCAAGCGATTTTATGCTTTGAAATACAAGCAAAATTTGAGATACGAGCAATCGGCCTAGTGAGTCAGACAGTTTCACACGAAACCGCACGTCACACTTTCCGGCGTGAATGCCACGGTCAGAGAATCGGTTTTTAGTGTGCTCTCGCTGTCAAAGTATCTTTGATGTCATCAACAGTGTAATTAATTTCAATGGGTAAATTTGCTTTGAAATACGAGCAAGGTTGTGGAACGAATTAAGCCTCTATGTCAAGGTACCACTGTATTTGACAGGCAATCTTCTAGTATTAGGCCTCAGATTTTTTATTATAGTTATTATTACTACAAGTTTTAGTGCCCAATATAATATTTCTAATACTTTCAGGTGTGTACATAAATATTATACATATGTCCGCCACACATTATATTATAAAGAATATCTCCATTAATTTTTCTAAAAAAAAAATGTTTATCTGTTTACAAACAAAAATTCTAAATATTTACATAAAATTTATAAGATCTTTGACTATTCATTTCTATATATTGTGTATCGTTTGTTATATCGGACAAGTGTGAATATTTGACTCGGCAAACCTAGCGTATTGTACAAAATCATCTGCATATCATGCACATAACATTTCAGTTTACATATTATTAAAGCAAATATATATTTATTTTATGAAATTATGTTGTACTATAAAAAAAACTAACACATATAAAATTCACGTTAGAAATGGGTAGTTTCAACAATTTGTTTTTAAAACAAGCTCTCAAAACATACAATTATAATTATATTAAAATATTAACAACTACATTTTCGAAACTATCCCAATAATACACTATCGAAGTCCCCGAGGTAAGAAGTTATTAACTGACAGAAAATATTAAGAAATATTTACGAGTTCATTGTAGCTTATTTTCTATCCAATTAACGAAATGACACGTTTTTATTAAAGTTTAGAAGAAATATAATGTTTGAATGAAAAATATTTGACATTTACTTATAGTCTAATGTAATTTTGATGTTGTCTTGCCTCGGAGTCTTCAATTTTAATGAGTAAATGGTCGTTTACATGAGCAATATTATGCAATACACCACACTGTAATTGCATAAAAAGATCTGAATATTTTACATTCGTCCATAATATTATTATACAAGGATTGTTGCAATACGTGGACACTAATATTGCCTAAATAAATGGCCATTAGGCTTTTGATATTATCGACGTGGAATATAAATAATTACATATTTATTAAAATTTACTTTGAATTCGTTTCATAAAGCAGGTAATAGTAAATATTTCAAAAAAGAGTATCGATCATAATGATTTATCACGTCATATTTATTGTTTGAATAAACTTATTTGACTTTCTATCGATGATAAAAGTGTGGAGACGGTAGGGTGGACATTTTTACCGTAGCATCGACTACCTACATATACCGAGATGTAAGTGTGCGGCCTGCGTACACGGGGCGTGTTATGACATAATTATTAAGGTGGATTGTTGTCGCAATTTTTTGTAAAGTAAATGTGTGTAAAGTTGTAACGAGTTGTAAATGAGAGGAGGAGTCATCGGACGGGAAATAGGTAGTGATAATTTGTTGAATTGTATTTAAAATAGTTGTGTGAGGCGCTGTAAGGTGTAAGCTTTGTGTCAGGATGAGTGTTCAAAAATAATATGAGATTGATAAAATAAAATTTTATATTATTTGCTGCAAATGATGTGTTTTATTCCCTTCACTCCTATATTCTTTACTTTCTCCATTCTAAAAAACTTCTAAATAAAGTAACGTGATCATACATCAATGTTAAATATGATTTTTTGTCGATACCTTTATTGAACCATTTTTTTTAGTAGACACTTTTAAAAAGATTTGGCAGTTTTTCATCTAAAAGTCCCTTCTACAATGTATATTTTTGGTTGAACAGTCCCTTGGGACCAAATAATTCAAGAGTCAAGCTTATACTATCTAATTAAAAGTCTATGAGAGGGTTGACTGTATATAAATACAGTCGACTGCTGTGTTCTGCATATCCACAAGAAAAGCTGACCCCATATATATGGAAAAAAGGCAAGGATAAAGAGAAAACTAAGAACAATAAATAATACTTTATCAGTTTGACCGTTTAAATCAGCGGTCGTGGAACCGGGGTAAATTACCCCAAATGGGGTAAAAATATGTTCTCTGGGGTAATAAGGAAATTTTTCTAGTTTGGTATTTCATAAAACTTACTATTTTCATGTAACTTTTTTGTTATTTTCTGTCTAAATTAATTCAATAAATAATGTTTATTTAAATATACATTGATTGTCTTCTTTTCGAAATAAGGGGAAGGGGTAATATCGACTTACGCAAAAATATTTTGGGGTAATGGTTAAAAAAGTTCCCCGACCGCTGGTTTAAATGAAATAGATTTCGTTTTATTTCAGGTGAATTATATTTTGAATAAGAATATTTTTAAATGGTAACCAAAATACTTACTACTATATGAATTAACAAAAAAACTGAACCAATGACTACACTTGGCCAGTCCTGAATAACATTACTTATTTTTTACCACAGAAAGTAAATTCTATTTTTTCATATAACTTACTACATGTGCAACAATTTACAGTTGTAATACACAAGCAAGCAAGACAATGCAGTTTATATGGTACTAATCATATAACAATTTCATTTTTTTCGTAATGACCATTATTCTCCTTATTGTTTGCAACAATTAAATAACTGGCACCAGGCTGCTATAAAGAGATACTATATATTTAAAAAGGTAAGAAACAATCACTAAATAAATTAAAAATTACAATAACATAGCACAATGCTTCAAAACATGATACAACACTAAAAATTGTATCGTCTTCTTTAGTCTATAGGCGTTTTTTTTTCCGTGGCGAGGTGGCTACATCATCTTTAAGTATTTCATAAGGATCATAAAGAGTGGCGATCAATTTAAAGAATTCATGCGGCCTTACTCCATGGTTGGGCCATGTTCGCTTCCACATAAACTCGGCGAGAGATCCTACGTTTTGAGGCTCCTTCCTCTCGAACCGCGGCTCACCGATCCAAACCTCGCGCCAGGCCTTCTCTATGAGATCGGTGTGCGGCCCCGTATCGGGGTCCACGTTTAAGGCATTATACTCATTTCCGGGCATACAGTTGAGGGCGCGCCAACAGCAGGATATGATGGTGGTGCCAGGCAGAATCCATTTTTTGACAACTTCAAGCAATGATTCCTTTGATCTCTTTGCAACAGGGACGATGAAGATTTTGTTCGACTCGCGCTCGAACCCTCCAAACAACCAAAGACCTTCGATAGCCCGGCCTTGGGAACGTGAGCGACTTCCTAATTTAGCTTCATCAAGTTCGACGACTTTACCGGGACCTCCGAGCTGCTGCCTGCTCCTCATAGCCCAGTCCAGGCAGACACCCCTGCAATAAGCTGACCACGACGCTACAGTATTACTGGACGCACTTATCTTACTTTTAAAAAACTCGTGGCGAGGTGGGCTGATACATGTCCACATGACAGTGAGCTGAGATATCGAATCGACAGTCAAAGATGCGCATTCAAACCAGGAGCCCTTCCGCGTACTCTGTTGAAAGGTACAATGACGGCCGTTGAATTTTGAATGACAATAATATCGTCCTTCGCTGGTCTTGCAGGGTTTGCCGCAACGAGGACAGTGCATGGCCCGAGCTATGACTCCGTGCTTCTTTAGCCATTCGAGGAGTTCGACTTCATTTTTGCACATCGTGCAAAAATCTTCCAGTTCAAGTTCACACCCCTCGCAGTCCATGCTGAAGAAAAAATTATTAGTCGAATGGAGGTAGTGTTTACTAAATAATATTTGAATCGTTTACTGTCAGTGATGAATGGTGTGTGCATTTTAAAAATATCAGGTTCCCATGTACATACAATTGAATATATTGTCAGGAAAATGTGTATAAAAAATCGAAAATCACACTAAAGTGCTAAAGCTGAACTGAAAAAAAGTTCTAAACCTGAAGTATGGAGTAGGAACATGAGCAGGAGTGCGCTTCTCAAAGGGTTTTAGTCAGTTTTAGAATGATTGAGGTATTCATTTATTGACGATACGTAGGTATCAATAAGAAGGGAAAATAATTTTATCACGTCGCCGCACGGAAGGCTGACATAAACTTTTGAAAACCATGTTTTGTTACGACTTGCTTGGAATCGTTTACTTGTTTTTATAGCGAATTTAATAATCATTGGCACATTAAACATGCCAAAAACATTTGAATCTCATTTCATACACGCTGAGCTTAGATCGACTAGGCATTCCTAAAATGCGTCGAAGTTTCGCGCCAAGTCAAATCTGCAGAGGCGAGAATGAGTTCCTCTTCAGGAGTCCGCTGGTGCAGAAGGCGAAGAGGCGCAAGACCAGAGAAACTACCACCGTGATGTGCTCTCAGAAGATTTCTCTGAATCTCCCCGGATCTGACCACGAGGCCTTGATCCGGAGAATATTGAGTAAACCCTTCCAAGTACCCATCCCCAACTATATATCTTCCTACAGCAACAAGAGTCTCGGCTTGAAGAAGTCCTCTATCAAGAGATCTATGCACGATCCTGACGAACCGAACGCTCTAGTTCTCTTTCGCCCTCCGTTCATTCCGGAACACGAAAAACTGAAAATGGACCCGGACAAGATACAAGTCGCGGTCGTAGTCGATCCGATTCTCGGAAACGTATTGCGCCCTCACCAGAGAGAAGGTGTCAAGTTCATGTACGACTGCGTGACCGGCCAGCAGATTCCGGATGCGCACGGGTGCATCATGGCTGATGAGATGGGACTCGGGAAGACTCTACAATGCATTACGCTGCTGTGGACGTTGCTGCGTCAGAGCCCAGACTGCAAACCGACTATCTGTAAGGCCATCATCGTCTGCCCGAGCAGCCTCGTCAAGAACTGGTACAACGAGATCCACAAGTGGCTCGCACAGCGGGTCAACGCCCTCCCCATGGACGGCGGCTCCAAAGCGGAAATCGAACTGAAGCTCAACCAGTTCATGAACACTTACTCTTCTATAAGAGTTGCCACCCCCGTTCTCATAATCTCATATGAAACATTCCGAATTCACTCCAAAATCTTGCACTCTTCGGAGGTCGGTCTCGTTTTCTGTGATGAAGGACACCGTTTGAAAAACAGCGAGAACCAGACTTACCAGGCGCTGATGGGGCTGCAGGCCAAGCGCAGGATCCTCATCTCCGGCACTCCCATTCAGAACGATCTGCTCGAGTACTTCAGTCTGGTGCACTTCGTTAATCAAGGCATCCTCGGAACTGCTCAAGAGTTCAGAAAAAAATACGAGAATCCTATTCTCAAAGGCTAAGACTCTCTCTCGTCTGATGCCGAGAGACAGAAAGCTCAAGAGTGCCTCCTCACCCTCACGACGCTTGTCAACAAGTGCATGATCCGCCGGACCAGTCAGCTGCTCACCAAATACCTCCCAGTGAAGTTCGAACAAGTCCTCTGTGTCAAGCTAAGCGAATTGCAGATGCAGTTGTACAAGAATTTCATCAATTCTGAATCGATCAAGAAGACCGTCACGGGTAAGAATGATGGAAAATCGTCACTGAGCGCCCTTTCCAGTATTACGACTCTCAAAAAACTCTGCAATCATCCAGATTTGGTCTACGAAAAAATATTAGAAAGATCTGAAGGTTTCGAGAGAGCTCACGAACTGCTGCCGGCCAAGTACAGCACTAAAGAAGTCCTCCCGGAGCTGTCCGGAAAACTTCTCATTCTCGACTGCATTTTAGCGAATCTCAAAACAAATACTGACGACAAGATCGTTCTCGTCTCCAACTACACTCAAACTCTAGATCTGTTTGAACGACTTTGCCGCAAGAGATCGTATCAATATGTGAGACTGGATGGCTCCATGTCCATCAAGAAGCGGGCCAAAGTCGTGGAGAGTTTTAACAAATCGGACTCGACAGAGTGGATCTTTATGCTGAGCTCTAAAGCTGGAGGCTGCGGCTTGAATCTGATCGGAGCGAACCGCCTCGTTATGTTCGATCCTGACTGGAACCCGGCGAACGACGACCAAGCGATGGCCCGTGTGTGGAGAGACGGACAGAAGAAGCCGTGTTACATTTACCGTCTCCTTGCCACCGGAACAATAGAAGAAAAGATTTTCCAACGCCAAGCGCACAAGAAAGCCTTGAGCGACACGGTCGTCGATCAAAACGAAGAATCAATGAGACATTTCACGTCAGAAGATTTAAGAGACCTGTTTCGTTTTGAAGAGAATACCCTATCGGATACTCACACTAAGTTCAAATGTAAACGATGCGTTAACAATATTCAAGTTACCGTACCTCCCGAGGGTTCCGACTGTACCTCTGACCTGTCTAGTTGGTATCACTGCGCAGACAAGAAGAACCTGGCTGACCTGGTGCTGAAGCAGTGCTGGGACTTGGCCAAGTCCATATCTTTTGTTTTCCACCACAGATCTGCCAAAGTTGAAATTGAAAAGACAGCCGTCGAGAACGACAAAGAAAATATTTGTAAATTTAAAGAAGATGATGAGGATGATAATTACAGTGAAGAAGATGACCCCGATGATGAAGATTACTAAACACTTATTATTTTTTTAAGAATTTATATTGTAACGTTTAAAATATGTAATATTTTGTGATACAGATTTTTTATGATTTATTTTTAAGTTATTATTTTTAGTCAAATGATAACAATTATGATCTGCAGTGCAGAATATTGGGTTCAAATTGTTTTATAGTAAATTTCCTTTGTACAAAATTATTACACATTGTAGAACATATAATGCCATATCATGATTTCATTGATTTACTATTTTATATACTTTTTAACAATTTTGTAGTATCACAATAGGCAAAACAATGAAGTTAATATTTAATAATAATAATTAAGAATATTAAATAAAAATAAAAACTTGTTTTCTGGCCAAATGTTCTGTATAATTGAAAATATATGTAAACAAAAATTGGGTGTATAAAAGTATATAAAAGGCCACATTTTGTAGGTCTAATTGAAATACCTTATTTTTTATTTATTTCTTCACAAAATTTTTGAAGATATATATTTTTTTAAATCGATATGTTAGGTTATAAAATACAAAAATACTTTTTTTTTTAATTTATTTTCAAGGCCCTTTTTTAATTTGTGACACAAAACGGGTGTTTTTTTGTAAAGCAAAATTCACTTTGTTAAAAATAAAGTGGAAAATATACAAATATGGTTTTTTATTTTATTTTATTTACATTTCAATTGAAATGAAAATTGTATATGATAATAATACACAATATATGTAGCGTAATTTAATTGGTATGGAATTTTAGAGAAGCTTATAAAATAATTATAAAAAATAATACGGCATGTTATTATGCTTAAAAAGAGAAAGTTTTTTTTTACAGAATTATTTTTTTATCTGTACATACATACATATTTAGTTTCAGCTGACTAGGTTATTTATTTAAAACGAGTAGGTATTACTAAATTTTCGGCAACAGTTAAAAATACAGTTATTTTTATCCCAACACTACGGTACCGTCAAACTTTGAAAGGTGATCAATATTTTTGTATTCATTATTCTTTAAAGTCCCCCACACAACAACGACGAGATGATCTACACGGAAGAATACCTTAAAGAGAAACTCACCAAAGAGTTGGAAGCGAAGCACGTCGTAAGTATCGCATAATCACTGATAACATCGCGGATGACCCGACAACACGTTGACAGCTAACCGGCCCAATAAAGTCTGACGGCGAAGTTTACTCGGATTCATAAAAAATAATGATGAAAGACACGAAGATCGGGGCGCAGACGGAGAAGAGTCTCCCGCGGGGTTTTCTGGCAATGAGCGTGGTGAGCTGCTTGCTGGTACGGTGGTGCGTGTCGCTGTTTCCCTACTCGGGGCAAGGCCGCCCGCCCATGTTCGGCGACTACGAGGCGCAGCGGCACTGGCAGGAGGTCACGCTTCACATCCCCGTGCTGCAGTGGTACTCCAACACGACGCAGAACGATCTGCAGTACTGGGGCTTGGACTACCCGCCTCTCACCGCCTATCACAGCTTGGCTCTGGCGCACGCGGCGGACTTGTTCGACCCGGAGTCTGTCGTGCTGTTCGCCTCCCGCGGTTACGAGAGCGCCGCCCACAAGCTCTTCATGCGCTGGACCGTATTCGTCGCCGACGCTTACTTCTACATCCCGGCCGTGCTCGGATTCTTCTTCGTCAGCCGCAAACTCAAACTGGAAGAACTGAGAATGCAACGAATGTCCACTGCCATCCGCAACATCTTTTTCCGTCCGGAAGTGGCCGGGTGGGTGGCGCTGCTGTTCCCCGGGCTGATCCTCATCGACTACGGACACTTCCAGTACAATTGCGTCTCTCTAGGACTCTTTATCTGGGCGACCGTCTTCATTCTTCTCGACAGCTTCGTGCTCGCTTCAATCTTCTTCGTTCTCGCTGTGAACTACAAGCAAATGGAGCTCTACCACTCTATACCGTTCTTCCTGTATCTTTTAAGGCAATGCCTCCCTTCACGGCGCCGTACCTTCAAATCCGGAGTTGCACTTTTTATCAAAATCGCTGCGACGGTGACAATATCGTTTGCGATAATCTGGCTGCCATTTTTAACGAGCGTCGACTCGGTGTTACAAGTCTTGTTCCGTATCTTTCCCGTCGCCCGCGGAGTATTTGAAGATAAAGTTGCAAACGTTTGGTGCTCCTTGAACGTCTTCATCAAGTTGAAAGAGTTCTTCGACAATGCCGCCATGGCCAAAGTGTGTTTACTTGCAACGGCATCGGCTCTGCTGCCGTCGTCGGTCGACCTTTTTTTCCGACCGAACGTAAAGAAGTTTATTCTCGCATTGATAAACTCTTCACTATCGTTCTTCTTGTTTTCATTCCAAGTGCATGAGAAGACGATTCTCGTGTGCTGCGTTCCTGTTTTGTTGCACTTGCCGCTGGATCCGGTGCCGTGCTTATGGTTCCTCATCGTCGCCAACTTCAGCATGCTGCCTCTCTTGATCAAAGACGGCTTGTTGATAGCTTACCTCGCCTTGAGCGCCCTTCACCTCACCGTGTTCAGTATCGTTCTGCTGATGATGGAAAGTAATATTTCGTTTGTTGACATTTTCAACATCACCAAAGTCAACAACATCATAAAGGGCACCGAGCGAGACTACAGCGGGTTGTTTTACAAAGTGTTCAATGCGCTGTACGTGTGTTCCTTGCTGGCCATGTTGGCGTTGACCGTTTGCTCAGTATTGGTTCAGCCGCCGGCTCGTTATCCAGATCTGTTTCCTCTGTTGGTGTCATCTTTCTCTTGCTGCAACTTTGTCTTGTTTTATATTTACTTCAATTACTGCCAGTTCATCATACCGACGGAGCACGCCACCGTTATGTTTAAGAAGATCAAATGAAAATGTTAACATTTTTCTTGTAAATAAATTTACTATTAATTATTAACAAGATATTTTATTTCCTGCAACCTTATAATCACCATTTTTGTTTTGTTTTATTTCATAAAGATATATACATTTGAAATGATAATAAATCTTAATTATAAATCTTATTGATCAAATTGAATATATTGAAATGTTCCAAAACAGTTATTCAATATTTAAAACACTAAAAAAGAATAATCAAATCCACATTTTCAAACCTGTTCAAAAATAGTAATGGAACATAATTATTTTGATTTTTTTTTTAGAAATATTCACTATGAATATTTGTTGAAGTTTTTTTTTTGTTTTTCTAGGAGGTGACTGATGAATCAGATGGATGTGGGGGGAAGTTTTCTGTTGTGATAGTATCAGACAAGTTTCAGGGGAAGCCCCTCCTTGCCCGACACAGGTATTACACCACACTACAATATTTTTTTATTGTACACAATTATCATTACAAATCAAGGGCATACTATGGTAAAAAGTTATTTGTAAATGCAGCAAATAATATCGTAAATAATTAAGTAATGGTTAAAAACACATGGTAACTCAAATAATTAATAAAAAAATCATCTTAACTAGTACACATAAATACATATACAACTAATCTTTATATGAGGGGATATATACCAAGTTACTATACGTTATTTAAAATCGACTAAAAATAAGTATTTTTCAAACTCTAGTAGATTTTTTTGTATATGAAGTTGCGTACATATTTAAGATGCGTTTACGCGCCTCGGACTGTTTTCAAAAACCATACAAAATGAGAACCAATGTACAGTGGTACCTCGACATACGACTTTAATTTGTTTCGCAACTTTGCTCTTATTTCAAAGTACTCGTATCTCAAAACGAATTTCCCAAAAGTCACAAAACGCGAGCACAACTTGTCAAAGATGCTTTTTGACAACGAGAGCACACTGATACTAATTCGCTGAGCATGGCCAGGGGATTCACGCGGAAAAGCGTGATGCGCGGTTCGTGTGCAACCGGCCGACCCACTAAGCTGATTGCTCGTATTTTAAAGCAAAAATTGCTTGTTAAACGGCTTGTATCTCAAAAAGCTCATATGTTTGGGCACTTGTATGTCAAGGTACCACTGTATTCTTATTCAATTTAATTCCCAAAAGGTAGACACTTAATCCAGATTAGATTTTTTTAGAAACATTAAGGCAAATAGTTTAATTAATTATACTTAATAAATCAATAGACCAACAGTAGTCAAATCTTTTAAAAATATTATGCATTGTATTTTTGAATAGATATAAAAAAATACATTCTTATTTCCAACGAAATGTATTTCAGATTGGTGAATGCGGCTCTGGAAGAGGAACTAAAGCAAATCCACGCCTTTTCACAAAAGACCTACACCACAGAACAGTGGGAGAGTTTACCTAAATAATCATTTCAGTGTGCACACACTACATAAAGAAAGATAATTCATTTTAAAATATTCACACGAGTCTCTGAAAATAGGTTATAATCTGATCGGAATAAATAAGAGACATTATGCCCATATGAACCTAGCATTTCTTTCTTTACTATAAAAACATCTTCTGTATTTCGTCTTACTTGAAATAAATATATTCTTCTTTTGATAAATGGCTTTGGATTCTATTCTGACATAATAACAATAATATTTGTCGTATTTCATTTGTTAGGTTGAAATTATTAAAAAGATTTTGGTTTATTGCATCCAGGTGGAACAATAGTGTGTTTGAAATATTATATTGAGTGTAAGAGCAATGAACATGTTGGCGATGGTATCTGCGTCGGCTCCGGGCAAGGTCATCCTACACGGGGAACATTCCGTCGTGTTTGGAAAAACTGCTTTAGCTGCCAGCCTTGGAATGAGAACCACAGTCAAAATACAGGTAATCTCTAAGTATCCACCAAAAATTGATAATAAAGCATTGAATTAAAATAATCGAGAAATAAAATTGATATGTTATGCTATTCAACATAGTCCATGCATCAATGATACAGTATTATCAATACAAATTGCATGATGGTTCGATCAAAGGAAAGAAATAACTGTACAGGTTAACCCTTTCACCACAAATCACATCTATAGGAAACGTGAACTTTGTGCGGAGTGTAGAGTCTCATATTCTAGTATTCCAATGTTCCAAATAATCTGTATATATTATTAAATATATCATACCTCCACCACAGATTAATTATATGCAGTTTGAATGAGTGGAGGTCAAAATTTAAAAAATTGTAAAATATATATGTTTGAAATAAAGAAAAAAAAGCAATTGGATTGGAGTTGAAAACTACATCTGAGAACATGTATGTTGATATCAGCAAGCAATAACCCTTGCAGGCTGGTGCCGAAAACCTCGATATGCGATCTTTCGCCTCTTATTATTGTTTGAACGTCCTACACGCATGTGTTGTCATTTTGTAATTATTTGACAGGCCGTTAGGAGAACTAGTTCTATAGATCGCCACTTGCGGCGCTAGGTGTCACCGACCATGGGCGCCCTGTGCCCAGCTCAGTTGTGTGCTGACCATGACGAGTGCCAAGTTGTGGTTGGCCCGGTGCCTGAACACACGTAACTCCGCCCGGGCCAAAGTTTGTCAAGTTTATCGTAAAAATATATATGCTTCTAAAAAACTATGTGTTTTGTTCATCTGCTCCTTATTCTGTCACCACGCGATCCGATAACTATCCTGGCGACGTGAAGTCGTTTCTTCCTTAAGTAAAGGAGATGTTAATATATATGATGGCTTGAAAATATATTACCATCTATAATTAAAGCCCAAAATCAATTATCACTTCTTCATGAAAGGTGGAACCACATTGTTGCATCATTATGAGTGTCTCTTTCTCATAATCGAGGCAATAACCTCATTTAACCATTTTGGGAATTACTTACTATAAAAACAATTATATATAACATGTTTATATTTTTTCTCTATAATAAAATAACAAGCGTTCAATATCATCAACACTTATAAGTTAAGAATTTCATAATCAGTTTGATCAAATATATTTTTAGGAATTGGAGACCGATAACTCAGAAACGAAAAAACCAACTGTCAACGTCTTCCTCCCGAATCTAAACATAAATGATCCACTCTCATTTGATATTCAATCGCTAAAATCTTCAATCGACCTTCCTCTGACAGACTCCGACGATTCTTCATGGTGTACTCCGAAACGCATAAGATTCGAAGAATATCACAGCAACATAACGAGGTTCTTAGACGGCTACAAAATTGAAAACAATCTGGTTCTAACCGACCCACAAAGTCAAGCTTTATTTATAGTGATATATCTGTATCGAGCGATAACAAACCAAGCGGAATATGAAAGCAAATCCTTGAATTTGACTGTCACTTCTGAGCTCACTATCGGTGCTGGCACTGGCAGCTCGGCATCGTATGCTGTCAGTCTAACAGCTGCTGTGGTACAGTATTTACGGATGAAGTCTCCCGCCAGATATTTTTCTGCTTTGAAAAATGCTGTCGGTGCCATTACCGTTCATACAACAATATTCAGCCTGGAAGAGAAGAAAATCATATCGGAATGGGCATTTTGCTGTGAAAAGATTGCCCACGGTACTCCTTCAGGTAATTATTGATATTGTTTTCATGAATTTCCAGCCTACCGATATTGGCAACAAATGTTTCAAATAGCATACAGAACAGAGCTCTGTCCTACTCTCATTACAATACCATGTAAAAAGTTGAAGTGCACATAGATAAAAGATACGAGGATGATCCGTAAAAAGGGTTTCCCATGGCGCTACAGTCCCGAAAAGCGCTGTTATGGTGGATCCGAGAGGGGGAGATCCATCACGTATGGCTGCCAAGCCAAGACTGAGCTCCGCAGTCAGCTCGCTAGAGAAGGGATTTGGAGTGGGGGAACCTAGGTACACTACATAATCGCTGGATCCACCATAACAGCGCTTTTCAGGACTGTAGCGCCATTTAGCGGGAAACTTATTTTACGGATCACCGTTGTATATGGCTGTATGATATTTAATCAATACTATTTTAGAAAACGAAAAAAATTAACTAACATAACCTTGTTTGACTATCATATACAAAGAATATAAAATAATATTTAAAAAATTATACAACAAACCTTTCATATAAATGACTTTTTTATTTAATTTCAGGGGTTGATAATTCAACATGTACTTTTGGCTCTTTGATAGAGTTCAGAAAAGGAAGTGAACCGATCCCGCACTCGCTGGGATTCAAGCTGAAGATTGTGCTGGTGGACTCTTGCGTCAGTCGGCAGACTAAAGTCCTGGCCGAGAAGGTCCGCAACTTGAAGGCGAGACATCCCACAGTTGTGGACTCTGTCTTGGACACTTGCGATCTGATTGCTTTGTCGGGATTGCAGGTTAGGTTCATATTTATTTGAGCTTTCTAGATATTTTCATTAATAATTTCAATTGAGTAAACTTTGCTTTCCGTCTGGTGGACAGTCTTGAAGCTTCTTTGACATCTTAAAAACCTAAAATTAATAAAACTACTTGTTATTAATATAATTACTTCATAGCTAAAGGAAGGTAACCCCATTATAAAATCAAAAAATGCAAGGGGTTGCCATTTAACATAATTACCTTTAGAACATCACTTTGAAGAGTACTATCAAGAGATTGCCGACATTAAAGGGATTAATTTATTAATAAAATGATAAATGTCGTAACAAATATTTTTAAAATACTTTTTTTTTTAAGTGAAATGTGTCCAACAACCTATTTTTTTTAATTTCTAAAAAATACACATTTCAATTGATTTTAAATAATAGAACAAATCGACATTTGAAACATTTCCCTTTGAAAAACAAGTTATAGTTGTGTATAATTAATTGTTTTTTAAGCTTATTTATAATATTCAGATTATTTAAATTTTTATTAGAATATTTTTCAATACTCTAAATCCTGTATAAATAATTGATCTATTCCAATTTTGTAAATTGGTACACACATACAAATCTACATCAAATTTCTCTCATCAATTTGTGGTGAAAAATAATTGGCAGACGCTGGGATTTAAACCATGAACTATGCACCTCAATTCTGTTCTGCCTCAATCGAGTGGAGAGAATGAACGTATTTATACTATTGTTACTTTGGTATTATGACAGATGTCGCTTTGCTATAAATTGAATGTACATAGTTTTATATTGTTATATAAGATTCTATCAATCTTCATTTATTCACAAGCTAAGGGCTCAGTGTCTGCTGTTTCTTTTTCACCACAAATTGAGGAGGGAAATTTGATGTAGATTTGTATGTTTGTATCAATTTATTTATAATATTTTATTTGAAGTTATGTTTAACAGTCATGTTTTATTTTTAAGGTTTTGAAAAAACTTAATGAAAATAATGGAGAAGGGAGTGATTTGGCAGAAAACTATCAGAAATTAGCTGTAAGTAAATGAATATTTAAAAAAAATAAGAAAAAAAAACAATTTAAACACCTGTTTAAATTATACATAAATAATAAATGAAAATGATTTATTTTAAGTTAAAGATGCACAGTCCTTTTACGATTGTCGTTATAGGAACTATTTGATATGAACCACCACCTGTTGGCCTCTCTGGGAGTTTCTCATCCTTCCTTGGATCAAATCCGGTCGTTGGCTGCTGCAGAAGGATTCAGCTCTAAGCTTACGGGAGCTGGTGGAGGAGGGTAAGCAAGTTTTCTACATATCTGTTAGATAAAAAATAATGTAAAAAATATATATAGTAATAAAAATAAAGATTTAAAAAAAAACGGTGCGTTGTCCAAATATTTCCACCAAAAAACATAATCTAATATATTTTTTCCTTTGCTGATTTGTAGGTATTTTTTATACCTACCAAACTAACTTTGGTAGGTATAAAAAATAGTTCTAAGTGTTTTAAAATTGTTCCTTTATAATTGAATATTTTGGAATTAAAAAAACACAATGCATGTTTACCAGACAGCTATACATAAATATATTTGATCTTTATAAATAAGTCGAATGTATATAATTTAATAAAATAAACATAACATTAAAATAATTAAATATATTGTGTACTATTTTTTCAGGTACGCGATAGTTCTGATTCCTCCCCAGATTGAAGATGCCAAGGTGACTTCTTTATTGGGATCCTTGAACACTGCCGGCTTCAAGGCCAAGCTCGTCCATCTCGGAGGATCAGGAGTGACCGTGGATGAGGCCACACACCAAGAGCCTCAACCTCAAAATAGCAGACCATTTTTTTAAGTTATAAACTCATTCGGGCCGCTATAATTATTTTTAGATTATATTATTAGTATTGTATGTCTTTAATTTCCTCCAGTATTTTTATAATATTTATGGTAACTCATCACTCCCGGTTGGAGGGGCACTGGATGCGCCTTTACATAGCCATCCAGCGGTGATCCGGTGCTCCACTCACTGAGAGTCGGTAGTTGTTAAAATCGAAAATTGTATTTTCTTTTTTGTATGTCTATGTAAAATTCTAATTTTTATGACTCTGGTGGCTGAATAAATAAAATTATTATTATTATTATTATTATCGAAAAGGTGTTACCAATATAAAAAATAAAATGCACCTGTAGTATATGTTACTTTCTAGTATTTCCTGCGTAATGGTTATGGATTTCTTAT
The DNA here is from genome assembly GCA_022606575.1 of Glossosoma conforme. NCBI lineage: Eukaryota > Metazoa > Arthropoda > Insecta > Trichoptera > Glossosomatidae > Glossosoma > Glossosoma conforme. The sequence goes on along the minus strand of JAGTXR010000020.1, from coordinate 1,521,857 downwards.
GAACAATGTTGCCAATATGATTTTTTTATTTTAGGTACTATTTTTTTGTTGTATGCATTATATTTAAATAAACTTTATTCATAAAATGAAAGTATGTTGTTTTTTAATTGTCACATATAACAGTTTACTAAAATGAATAAAATTCTCCGAAAAATACTTAATCCGGTTAAAGAAGAAGACACGTAGTGCATGTGCTTAAAAGTTGATCTCCCAGTTGTTACTAATTATACCAATTTCTTTCAAAATCAAATTATAAGCTCAATAAATATCCCTGGTTGGTGTGAAATGGATCCTTCACCTGTGAAATGCGTATATCTTGTATTTTTTATTATTATTATTATATTAGTATTTGTATAGCGCTCTTTTATGACTGAATGATCATTCCAAAAGCGCTTCTTTGCCTCTCTGAGTAAAAAGGTGGGTCTTGAGTCTGCTTCTGAAGGATGCCTCCGCTTTAAGCTCTCTTATGCTTTCCGGTAGTGAGTTCCAGGCCATTGGTGCAGCGTAGCTGAAAGCCCGATTGCCAAAGACCGTGCTAGGACTACCTCTCGTCAGCTGCAGGGTGCTTCTATTTGCTCTAGCCGATCTGAGTGTCTCTCCACGCGCGCTTATTTCTGAAGGCTTGATAAGTTCTGTCAGATAGCCCGGTGCAGTTCCGTTGAGTGCCTTGTAAGCTAAGAGGCATAATTTATACTGGATTCTAGCCGAAACTCTCAACCAGTGCAGTCGGTGTAGTATTGGAGTAATGTGACAGAATTTGGGTGCGTTGTAGACTAGTCGTGCCGCTGCGTTTTGTAACGACTGCAATCGATTTAATTGTTTGGCTGGCTGGCCTGCGTGCAGTGCGTTGCAGTAGTCCATTTTGGAGACTATAAACGCATTTACCAAACTCTTTGTAGCGTCTTGTAGCACCTGCAGAGGCTGTCTGCAGTTCTCCGCAGTCGCACAATAGTGACTATCCCTGCCGAAGCATTCCCCACCGCTCGAGGTTGTCCTTTGTTCTACCAACTCCAGTTCTTAATCTGTTCAGGGATTTCCAGGTCCGCCAGTTAAGTTTCTTGCCAGTTAGGAGGCCTTTTTTTGGAGTAATCAAATCCTCTGATGCGACTTATTGCCAGAGCTGGAGTCTCTCACTTTCAGGGTCGGATGTGAGAGGTTGTGTGGATCTCAGAAAGCTGCTTCCCGACTTCAGCCTGGGTGTTGGGGGTATCTGATTATACAAGCAGTGGGATGGTTGGTTAATTGCCTTACGCATTTCTTCGGCGCATATGACTTTGCGTCTTACGTTTGGTGTTGCGATACCAGCCAAGGGGTATAGTTTAGAAGTGGGTGTTGGTTGGAGGCAGGCGGTAATGACTGAATGCATCATCATCATACACTTTAAAAAGCGTAGAATGGAAGTGAATCTTGAAGAAAGCAAGACTCTTCCTGGTGAAGGTGATCAAATAAAATACAATTATTATATTTTATCAATTTTAATAATCCATTACTTTTAATTCTAGGTACAATTTAGTATAAACGTTTTGCTCATGAATACTTTGTACTGTTGTCATTTGATTTCAAATACGTAAAGTCATCTAAAGGAGTAAATAATGCAATATATATATTTATGTTTATTTACTTATATAAGATTACATTAAATCTCAGTACAATGTTCTTATAATAATTGTCTGAATTTTAATACTTGGTCACATTATTAATTTTTTTAAACCATTCCATATTGATAATACAATATAAACATACAACTCAATTATAAAAAACATTTAGGTTCCTTTAAATTTATGGAGTAAGAATGTACAGTGGTACCTCTACATATGAGTTTAATTCATTTCATAACCTTGCTCGTATTTCAAATCACTCGTATCTCAAAGCAAATTTCTCCATTGAAATTAATTGAACTGCCATTAATCCTTTCCAGCCGCCAAAATGTCACCCAGTTATTTTTGTCACGTGTTTTTGAATAAGAAAATTGTATTTATAAATGACAAAATTTGTACAAAAACATAATAAAAGAGAATGTAAACAAATAAACTAGATTTATAAAGTGTTACTTTCACTTCATTTTCGTCACTGCTTTTCTCTTTACTGGTCTTTGCCATTTTTTCGCCACGCTTTTCTCACTTTCACCTGTAGGCCGTTTAAAAAAAAACATGTCCAAGAAGGTGTGTTTCTTCCTCTCTTTCTGAATGTTCCGGAAATGAGTTAGGCAAGTTTCATTAAATAGCTTCGATTCAGGACCAGTTGCGACTTTTTCTAATTGTATCTCAAATTTTGCTCGTATTTCAAAGCAAAAAATTGCTCGCTCGACGGCTCGTATCTCAAAAAACTCATATATTGGGGCACTCTTATGTCAAGGAACCACTGTATACTATACTCATTATTTTTAATACTTTATAAACCAATGAAGATTAATACAAATATACAACTAATGATAAACATACGAATTCACAGCAAACACCATCTTATACGACATTTCTCTCATCAATAAATATGAGAAAAATAATGGGATTTGAATAGCAGACCTTATAAACAATTTCCAGTTCTTTGATCAACGCGATGGACCATTCTTAGAGACCCGTATTTTAAGCATCTATTTTTTCATTTTTAGCGTTTTGGAGCATTTAAAAGTTTGGATTTTAGAATGTTGGAGCATTTAAGCGTGGATTTTACCATTAAAAGCTGATATTAGCATGTATTTAATATCTTTTTAGCATGTATTTTTATAAGATGCAAATAATTCATAATTCCAATACATTTTTTAAATTATTTATTTATGATACTTACAAATATATATTAAATAAAATAATCTTAAAATACGACAAGAAATTCAGGAATCATCAAAGTTACAGCCACAATGTTCATTTACAGAAAAAAAAATGGAAAAACCTACCCAGCGATAATCGCGTTTAAATAATATAACATAATGAAAATTTATTTAAAATACATAAAATTTCGCAAATAATGATGATTTTAGCATCTATATCGCATCTAATACAAAATGGTAAAAATACGGGTCTCTAACCATTCGTCCACTTACACTGCCTCATTGAGAAATTAACACATACTATTCAATTGATAGGCATTATTTATAGATGGCTCTTGTTATAAACTGTAAATCAAAATCATACTCACTTTTTCAGCCATGGGTTTTCATACTATGAGACCTACGACTGTTATTCATCCAGTATTTAATTTTTGCAATTTTTCGGCAAGAATAAAATGTATGATGGATATGGTGACCATTGCTATATATGAAGATTGAATCATTTGCTTAGTAGGTATCTCTAAGCAGGCGTCGATCTGACTTTAAAATTGTGAAATAAATAATATTCATAAATAGGTTTTTTTATTGTCAGTGAGTATTCAGTTTTACATGGTCATAAGTTATAGGTAACACAATATGCAATTAAACATACTACATTAATAAACTAATCTACATAATTGATATAGTTTCAATAAAATATTACATAAACAATGGCAGGAAAGCTTCATTACTTAACCCTTTATGTCGTTAGAGTGCGGCGTGCCGATATATAGCCAAGGCCATAGAAAACTGCTCGCGGTATGTAAGTTATGAAACGTCCCTAACGGCTAATCATTCGATGTAGCGTGCCTATATATCGGCATAACATTTTATGTCGCTAGAGTGCGGTGTGCCGATATATAAGCAAGGCCACAGAGATTTAATTGAAGGCTAATTAATTTAAAAGGTTAAAAATAAAAAATAAATGGATATAGATGTGTACATATGTATAAAACAATAATTCATCATCAAAAAATCATTATTTTATTTTTCCATGGATTATCGACACTTCTTATGAAACAATGATAAAAACAACGGCCGCATCTGAAGGGTTAAAACCAAATATAGGATTATTTGTTTATCATGACTTTAAAAATGTATTAAGCATATGAAGACAGGTGACTATTACAGTCCAAATGATAATAACACAGTCCACATATATTATGGACTTGAATATGCTATGAAGGGTAATAAATTAAGATGACTTCAGATCACTTCATTCAGATTGATATATTATTTTATTAATAAAATGATTAAACACACGGATTTATATTTTTTTAACAAACATTTTTGGAAATAAAAATGTTTCTCTATTACTTCACGCAATTTGCACTGCACATGATTGTGAACTAATTATGCGACAGTAGATTACATAAATAACTAAGACTCGTATTTTGTGAGTTTTTAATTAAACTATTATTTTACATTTAAAAATTATAATAAGAATCTCAACGATGTATATAGTGATTTGTATATGAATATTCTCAAAAAGAAACAATGTCTTTTATATAATAATTGCTACAGAATAAATAAAACTTTGATCTATAAATAAAAATTGATATTTTTATTAAAATGATCATTAAAAAAATATTTAGTTAATAAGAAAACAATTAATACAGCAAAAATTAGGAATGCATTAGTTTACAGCCCGCGATAGGCGTTACGACCTATCCTCCCCAGACAATTCGTTCTACGACTCATCGGTAACGACATTTGGCGCACGGGACAACTGGTGCACTGGCTGGCTCGCTTACCTAACCCAACCTAAGGATTTGTCCAGTGATATGAATAGAGTTCAGAGATACATAGGTCTCGTTAACGTTAATAAATTAGGTTAGCGAGGCGTCCAGTGCGCCTCACGTCGTTACTGATAAATCGTAGAACGAATTGTCTAGGGATGAAATGCGGCAAAACCCCAGCGATAATATAATAATTAAAGTAATAAAAGGTTATTTTCAAGGTAAGAGTGTGAAGGTCACATCGCAAACAATAAAGATACAGTCCTAATTACTCGACTAATGTACTTCTTTCAAAAATAAATAAGTAACATACAATTCTTGGTAAAACTGCACAATTACAATGGTAAAATAACTTGTTAAAATGGTTCGACAAATTTCCATTTTTGTGTCATTTTTCGTTATATGTCAGCATTAAAAAATGACTTATTAAGTAAACTTATTAAATAACTGTTATAAAAATATATATACAGTGACACCTTGACACACGAGTGCCCCAACATACGAGTTTGAGATACGAGCAATCGGCTTAACGGGTCGGTAGGTTGCACACGAACCGCGCGTCTAGCTTTCCCGCGAGAATCCCCCGGCCAAGGTCAGAGAATCAGTTATCAGTGTGCTCTCGCCGTCAAAGCATCTTTTGTTCAATTAATTTCAAAGGGGAAATTTGCTTTCTGATCAAGTTATTTGAAATACGAGCGGAACGAATTAAACTCGTATGTCGAGGTACCACTGGATATATCTTTTTTTTAACCCTTTTACACTTTTTTATTGTATTTTCACTAGGTGTTATATTGATTCTAATTCAATTTCACCAGGAATACATTACCAATATAATAAATTCACCAAGAATATCAAATTACTTGAATATTAAAAATATGTTGATTGCAATAACTTAAAATTAGTATTAAGCACAGCAATTGCACATCAAAAGAACCTAATCGCCGATATTAATCATAAAAAATGCTTCTAATCACTATTAATACTTTGGTTTAAGAAATCATAAAAAGAAAACACGATCACAAAATGAGTAAAATTAACTAACTACTTTTACAATACTTTTTTTTTACATTTTAAATATTAATCATTTGTTTCTTTATATATTCTATTTACAACTAATTAAATATACTATGTAATGTACATATATTACCAATAATTATCTGTGCCTCTGAATTCAAATTCAAGCATCAAACTCGGATTCAAAGCGAACGAAAAAGACCAAACAAGGCCACAGACGAGAGACGAACTACGCTCTTTGGTGGCTGCCAGAGTGTGATGCCGACCTCGCTCGAAACAGGTCAAGGTTTGAATCGGTCCCTCTCAGGACAGCTCTTCCTGGCAATGGCTTAGCCTCAAGGACACTTGAATTAAAGCATGCCATAGTTTTAAATTTAATTTCTGTATTCTCTTCACTTTCTAATAAATAATAATTACGTAAAGTGCTGTGGTTATTTACCCTTTGATATAACTATTTACAGAATAAGTACATATGTTTTCTTCAATTCTGTGGATTTCAGACATGAACCTATTACACAATAGATTAGAACCAATAATGTACGTCCTTTTGCTCATTATTTTTACAAAAAAATAAAATACTTCACGGCAGTAAGTTTGTACAAGTTTGCCAACCTAACAAAACAAGAAGACTGTGAAAGAACAATTCACATAAAACGGAATTTTGTTACAGTTGAAATGTTTGTTAGAGTAACAAATGGATATGTGGCATTATTTAAAAACAATGTCTCATTAAACAATTAATTTGATGAGACATTGGATTATTGACTTCAGAGGCACAGAACTTTATTTATTTCATATTTTACAAGTTAAAACTATTTTAATTAAAAAAAAAAAATTGGAGGCATTCGAGGGCACTATTATTATTATTATTATTATTTACCTTAAAGCGTTAATTTTTGTGTAATTTTTATTAAAATGGAAGCATACATGTTGTGTGTTTTCCGACTAATTACAGTTTAGCTAAAAAAAGAAACTATTTACAAATTGCTATAATTACGCAAGTCTAAAATTTTCTAACCTCAAAAAATGTCTACAAATTCAATTAGTCAAAGATAATAATGTTATTAAACGTGAAAATCTAATAGATTTTAATCGTAACTAGTGAGATGTAATTAGAGTTATTATTTTCTATGATTTTGAACACTTTTGAGATAGATTGGGATGAGTATTTTATATGATTGTAGTTATCAGCAAGATATTGATGTGAAACATCATTGAAATCGATAAGAAAGGGGTCGCTTTTTAAAACCACATGAAACAACATTCGAAAGAGACACATCACTACAATATCAAAACGCCACCCTATAGAAGTATATTGCTCTTTATTTTTGTAATAGAAGTATGCTGTATTAAAAAAGTTGATGCATTTTGCTCATCTTCTTTCAGATTTCTTCACCATAAGAGTTGTGTTTCTCACATTCAGGATGGATGGCGTACGAGTGATACGCCACGCTACATAAGCTTTTGCAAGACATTTTACTTACCCACTGCGGCTGCGTACACAACACAGCCAAGAATTGTGAAAAAAAAATAGTTTGTGAAAAAAAAATAGTTAGAATTTAAGCATGAATTATAATTTGAAAAGATTTTTTTTGTTTTCGATTTCGAATATAATGGTTTATATTATTTTTGGGACTTATTATTTGAATTGCAGTGGCTATGTGCAACAACTAAGGAGAAGCTGCTACTGGAGAACATAAGCCAAGGATAGCATTTCTTAAATCCTGAATTACTAACAAATACATGATGTATTTGGTGATTTTTATAAATGCACAGCTAAATTAGTAATGTGACAATTGATAGTGGTCTCTAACATCAGTTTATGGTAACCGTATGCTCCGATTTAGGATAAATATCGTGTCAAGCGTAAATCAAATCTAATTAATTTGATTCTGTATCAAAATATAAATATATTTGATCATGATAAACAATTTCAAAAGTTATCAGCTGTTTTTTTTAAATTGTTTCAAAATTAAAAAAAAACAAAATAAATTGTTCTAAATTTGAAAATTCAAAATCACGTCGAGAATAAGTCGAGACAGCTACTCATCATCAATTCAACTATACAATGAGATCTCTAATACTGGTTAATCATTTGTAGGAACATTAAAGCTTGTAATGTTGTTCGTACACACATAAAAAATATTAAAATATTCACAATAAAAATAATATTACAATAACCTAAAACTTATAAATAGCTGGTGTATAAATAAATGATTTAGAAATAAATACTTAAAAATAAAAAAATTATTACAATTTCATGTCAATAATAAAAAAATATGTATTTATACCCATACCTCTGCTCTTTATACGGCATTTCGCTATTACGGCCCTCTTCAATTAAGGCGCGTTTTCGATTTTTGGCCTAAAATTATGGAAAAAATGGAAAAACTATTGATTATAAGGATTGAGGACAATAACAAACAGAGAATGCCAATGAGTCAAATGACTATCCAGGAAAATATTTGTATTAGAATACTTGTTGCCTTATATGGCTTTTCACTTTGCGAACATGTTTCGTGGAACGTATCTAAGCCGTAAAGCGAGGTATGGGTGTATTTGTAATGTATTATGATTTTATCCTCCTCTAATATTGTATTAGCAATGATTTTGCTCATATGACCAGCGTTGGGCTGAATAGGACACACTATACAATCTTTTGAAATGAAGAAAAAATATACATTCTTACATAAATACATGCAATTTCCCTACATAGTTTAAATGGCTTTTCTGCCATTATAAAACAATCCAAATACAATCAAAGCATACACTTATATAAGGGTGCAGAAAAAATCTATTGCTACATGGAATTCAGCGAATAAATGAGATTAAGCAAGTCCCCCAACCCACCGCTGTGTTCATCTAAAACGCAGGTACAAAACATGTTACCAAATAATATTTTAAGCAGCTGCCAAGATCGATAGCTGTGTTTTTTTCAGGCCCCGAGGTCTTGCCATCATCAAAGGCCATCAGGAACTATAAATCTATGTATTCGTCGGAGCTCCTCCAGAATGGAGAACTAACATGGGATTATGTGAAGATTACGCAGCTTATAAAACTTTATTGTGGTAATTTGTGGTGATAATACTCTCAAATTAGAAAACGGATATGAAATAATGATAATTTCAACGTCAATAAAATAAATTCAAAGACATGAAGACATATTTAATAAAATAGAAGAAAACTATGTGTAAATGAATCTAATAAAATAGATCGTTTCGAAATGATATAATCAAATAATAAAAAGCAGGCACCACCAATGGAGGTGGTGTTTTTTGAACTAGTCTTAAGTACGAAGGTTTGTTTATATGAGGCGCCGGTCGCTGGGAACTTCTTCCCCGTCGGGGCCGGAGTCCCGGGGGCTCGGGCGTCCCTCGCGCTCCTCCTGCGCGGCCTCCTCCAGCCAGCGTTCTATCTCGTGTGTGTACATTCTGCGCTGCAGAACTTCCCGCGTTCGAGGCCGGGAACCGATGAACGCCATCGTGTTCTATAATCAAATATTTAACGTTTATTTTAGCATTCAAAAGTATTCATACAAGGTGACACACATTTAAATAACTTCTTAGGTTTTCACGGCCAGATTTGATATTGTGGCTTTTGGGTCTAGCCGTGTGTGGCGAATTACTCATTTCCAATATTTCGACTGCCATTGCAGGAATCTTCTTCAGGGTTGATGACTTAGTGTCTTTAGGTTTAGTGTACTAAGTCATCAACCCTGAAAAGGACCCCTGCAATGGCGGTCGAAATATTGGAAAGGAGTAATTCGCCACACATGGCTAAAACCAAAAGCCGCAATATCTGACAATTAGTTTACTCAAAATGAACCTACAAATAAATATGTGATGATGATCAAATAAATTCTTACGTCAACTGTGTAGGGATGCTCGGAAATGGTTCTATGGGTCTAAATTTAATTAATAGGTGTAAGAGGAATCAATTGAGAATGTCCTCAAAGGCGTTATAGTAGTCTATGTTCCATGAATTGAAGATCAAATGTTAGGGTGCCATTGTTTACTTTCTTGGATAAATAAATCAATACAACTCTTGCAATGAAATTTATAAATGAAATATTACCGCTTTAATTGAGGCGATATTTTTTTATATATTTTGCAAAATTGCAGGGCCTTTTTCAGCGAATTTAATTTTTGGTTTTTTTACTAATTGATTTTTTGATAGTCTTAGTTTTCTGATGAAAAGAGAGGGTTGTCGAACAGAATCGAAAAATCGATGCTCTGTTTTTCGCAGACAACGATAATATTGAAAAATTGACATGCTCAAATCAACGAGTTAAAGTTCATTGATATATAGTTGTTATATAACCCTTTGGGCATTCAGCGGAGTAGCCACAACTTTTCATAAGGGACTCCTACTGGACTTATCAGTTGCTAATCAATCATAATCTGAATAAGCGCAACCTACCCCAGGTGGAAGATGTGGCCGCAGCTGCTCGGCCATGGACCCATCCACACCATACTGCTGCACTTCCTCCCAACTCACGTGCACTTCCTCATGAAGAAGCTTCTCCTCTGGAAACCACAAACATTGTATCTTTATAGACAACAACTAAATATACTTAAGCTATTAATGACAACAACATGAATATATTGAGAAAGTCACAGGAAATAAAAATAATATAAGTTATTTTTTTACAGACCATCTGTATCAGGTAAAATATTGTTTAATATTTTTAATCTATCATAAAAAACAGTAATTTTCTGTTTTTAATTAATTTTACATTGTCAGATATACATTATGTTTAATGCTTCCATCTAGCACATCAGGAAGAAAGTATAAGTTATTTTTTTTGGAAATTTACAACTAAAACACAGACAAAAATGTAAATTATAAAAATGTGTTAAAAGGCATCTAAACTATAGATTATATTTAAAAAAAAACTGTCATCTCTATCTTAATTTTAGTAAAGTAGATAAGTGTGATAAGCCTTGAATTATTAGAAGACATTATATTTCCTGACTCACCGTCTCTCTTGCTGGTGCTCCTCTTGTAGTGTATCCTGAAGCGGAAGGCCTCCAAGACGCTGGCCACCACTATTGTCAGCACCACCATCGTGAATAGATAAAATACCTAAAATTAAAATATTTATTTTTAACATTTTTTTACCAATAATGTTATAACTTGGAAGGTTTAGGGAGCCTGAAGAGTTTCCTCTCCTAAAAGCAATCAAAATCACCATTGAAATATACATTTAACATTAAAATATTATTAGTGAAAAAATGTACTGTGATACTCGCGTGTAGCATCGATAATTGATACTGCTTTCTCTGACTGAACTGCGATAGTACTTTGTGTGTACAAGTGGTCTAACCCATTTTTTGTAGGAGAGGGGGTAGGGGTGTGTCTTTCAGGGAATGATAAGAGAGGGAGACAGATATGGTTGCAAGGATGAAGAAAAAAATTAATAAAATGATTTAGGTATAGTTTTTTAAAAAACAAGGTAAATAAAGAAATATTTAAAATGGATCTCAAAGCGAATGCTGAAATTATTGAAAAAAAATGGTTATATATTGTTGTTACCATGAAATAGATCCTGCTCCACTGGTTAGCCACAGAAGCATACGCATTCATGATGATGAACCAGTTGTTGACGACCGTCAGCTCAAAGAGAGTCACTCCACTGGTCAGAAGGTTCTGGAAGGTGTTGAGGTAATAGTAGCCCAGCGCCGTGGAACTGTTCGCTGAGTACTTGTAGAAATCTTCCACCGTCGTGTTACTGAAAGATTAATGACATTGATCAATGAGTAATTCATTTAGAATTGTTAAAAAAACACATTGCAATAAGTAGTCAAGATATCATTTAAGTCATTACATACAAAATTTGTGAAAAACGAATTTCGTTCATATTTTTTTCCTTTGATATTTTTCTCATGTGTTAACACATTCGCATCGGGTGATACTCTAATATGGGCGATAAATCGATGTCGAACGTAAAAAATATTTTTCAACATAAACTGCCAAAACTTTTAAAATATCCAACATAACTACATATTTTTTTCAATATGATACTCGCCAATTATAACACCACCAGCAAAATCATTGAAAACTTACAGAACTTCTTACGCATATTTTAAATTATGTTCACAACTTGAAAATACACATTAAAACTTTTAAGGATACGTTTTTTAGAATTATAAATATTTTTTAAGATTTAGAGTATGATTTTCATGGTAATAATAACCCTTATAAAGGGTATTATCACAAAAAATATACATAAAATACTAGCGATTGTGCAATAAAATTAAAAATATATGTTGATTTTACAAAATAAGCAAACATTATTTATTCTAAAAAATGAAACAATTTTGTAGTAACCCTGATTCTTAAATATGTGTTTACTTTCGTAAAACTGATAATGCCAAACCTTATAAGTAAGAAAAAGTCAAATGCTTGTAAAAAAAAACAAATATAAATACCTTACCCGACTTTAAAGATCAGAGTGCATAAAAGGTAAAAATACCCTTCCCGTAATTAGCCGTCAGTCGCGGTAACGGGTATTAATACCTTTCCTAATGCAAATGTGTTAATAGTTATTATAATTTTAAATTAATTTTAATTAAAAAATTAATAAAATATAAATATTTAGCCATGTTTCGGCCTCCTTGGAGATCATCTTCAATAATCATGTAATCATTTAAAATAAATGTTGATAACAGTTGTCAGTTGATAACATTAATGTTAATAATAACTACTAGCAATAGACCTCTGATATATTGAATAGAAATAGAAAAATAGTCATATTTTGTGAATGTTTCGAGATTTCTTTCAACAAACGATAAAACATCTTCTTTAAATGAAAAATAGGCAATTTTCAAATTGGTATATTTTTTTACTTTTAGAGTTATCTATAATTATAAATATCTAGAAATTATAATAATGCAGTTTCACCAAGAATTGTCAGTTGATAACCTAAATTTTATTTATAGTTATTGTTCTATTTGGGTTGAAGACAAATTCAACAAATTATAGATCATAAAAATTGGTCCAACTGCTCTTGAGTTACAAATGGTGTAACTAACATGACTAAATTCACTCGAGTATTGTACAGATTATTATAAAATTGTGTTACGTATAAAATATATATTTTCAGAAACATTTTAATTTCATTTCAAGTTATTGAAAAAATAAGATACATTTGAAAATAAATTAAGATACATAAAGTGAAACTCACATGCAGCAATTTCTCATGTCGTAACCGGAGAAGAGCTCCATGCCAACGATGGCGAAGAAGTAATACATGACCAGCATCACACAGGCGGCTGAAGACATCAGAGGTGATAACAGCACCAGCGTACCAAACACATCACGGTAGCGCTTCTTGAGTTTGTACAATCGCATCAACCTGTAGAACACACGGAAAACCTTCAGCAACAAATAATAAACATCTAGAAGTCCTATATCGACTCTCCATAGTAGTACATATAAATTTTTTAGGCCGGTAGTCTACATATGGCCGCTATGTAGTTTTAAGATTAAGGTAAACAGCATTGTCTGTGTCCAGGCGGAGAACCGAATTTCGTCGTCTGTTTTTATTTAACCTAAAATAAATGTCAAATATGCTTCTCGACAAGTTCTTCAGTTTGGCCACCTGCTCCTCATCCATCCACCACGCATCTCAATGATAATCCTGCGATCTGGAGTCGCTTTAATTTTTTGAACGTGGCGGCGCCTATTAGGTAGATTTTTAAATCGAGTTTTGGGCAAATTATATGAACTGTAATATATTTTCTACTACACAAAAATGTCATAAAATGCTTATATTTTTTGGCTAGAATCCAATAAATTTTATATTCAGTTATATAGTGAGTTATATAACTGAATAAAGCTGTATAATGAGACTAAAAATTCAATGTAAAGGTCATGGCCGCTATAGACGTCATACACAGTGAATGGCTTCTGTCAGTATCAATACAATTGGATACAGAGTATGTATTATTCCCCACCATACTTTGGCAGTATTCGTGACCAGATAGTGTACCGTTAACTCTGGCATACAAACCTCAGTGGTCTGAAGATGACCACAGCAATGAAGCCAGGGAAGAGCATAAGAATAGCCGCCCCGGCCACACCCAGCAGGGTTGCCAACAGATCAAACACGTTCCAGCCGCTGGCCAGGTATTGCCGCAAGCCCAGCGCCATCATGCGAAGACCGGCTTCCAGCAGGAACACTACAATACAAGATTAATTAGTTACAACATTGTTGTCGGGACACGGGCTTTTCCGTTTATGCGAGACTGCTACTGCATTGCGGGATCCGTAAAATCCGTGTTTTGTTGTCTGTTGCTAGAAGTCACTGCTTTGATATTTAATAAAGATTATTTTTATTGGCCCTCGCATTTATTACAGTTCCACCAAATGTATTGTACTAATTTTGATATTGAATTTTTATACCATACAAAAATATTAAAAAAAAAATGACACATAAAAGTTAAATAACGAACTATAAATGCTTTATACATGCTTTTTACTTGATTTGAAAACCTTGAAACATTCCTGTTATCCCAAATATGACATATTTAAGATTTATTTAGTGTTTAATTAGATTTTTTATTACATACCTTTTTAAAAAACGCAAGTTTCTAGTGAATATAAAACTGTCATCCTCCATGTTTCTTTTTTATTTGATAGTATTGTTTTTGATAAGTCTGTGTTTACAATTTCATAATTTTATATTGTATAGTATAAAAGTTATAGCGAGTTTACGAAAATGTAAAAATACGCGCGTGGGTGCTAAAAAATGGCCCGCGCCAGGCTTAAGACAATGTGCGAAATCACCCGCAAACAATGTGTTAATACCAAAATACGTTATTTTTACATATTTACCATAAATTGATGAATTTTTAAATTTTTTGTGTGAAGTGGATCACACACAAGTGCAGTGGTTTTATGTCAGATAGTAACGCAGTCCCATTTTGAAAGTAATCTTGTTGACTATCATCTGAGAAGACACTTGATGGTGGATGAATGCTTACGTGACAAAAACAGCCAGGTGTCCCAGGAGGCGCAGAAGAGGCGAGCGCTGTCCTGCAGCCCGCCCGAGGCCTCTGTGATGCGGATCAACATTGACACTCCATTTCCGATGATCAGCGCAACTGGAATATTAACTAAACGTTTAGAATCCGAAACGAGGATATCCGAAGATAAACTCCAGTAGTGGAGACTCAACGAATAGGCACACTGATGTGGCAGCATTTGAAAAAGTTAAGTACCTTTTTAACCCGACGATCGCCGTAAACACACATGTGCGCTCTACGTAGACGATCGCCATAAGCGCAGCTGTGCGCGCTTCGAAATATTCGAAAGATGTATTTCAAAATGAATTAAGATTTTTTCTCGACATCTATGAATATTTAAAAATATTAACAAACCAAAAAGGATTGATATTTTTCGATAGTTTGGGAGATATTCAAGCGATGGTGTCAAGGGCTGGCACTGAAACATGTGGCGATGAAGCGGTTAAAGCAAAAAAAATGTCCTAAAACTACAGTGTTAAACAAATGCACCCACCCAGTATTAAATTATGGCGCAGAGACGTAGAATCGAACAGCAAGTCATACGGAAAAAAATAAGGTAACACAATGTCCTTTTTAAAGATTCATGCTCGGAGTGTCTCTAAACGATAGAATCTGAAACAAGTATATCCGAAGAAAAACTCAAGTTATTGAGGCTACCCAACGAATAAACATACTCAAGTGGCAATGGGCAGGACATATCTGTCAATGAAACGACGGTCGATGGCAAAGAAAAGTGCTGGAATGGCGTCTAAAAACTGACAAACAAAAAACAAAAAAAAAGCCGGTGGTCATAGCTCAATGGTAAAGCGTTTGCTTTGCAAGCCAAAGGTCGTGGGTTCGATCCCCGACGGAGATTTAAAAAAAAAAAGGATTTTTAATCGATTTCTGAGCTGTAAAATACCCCGGTTGGTGTGAATTTGATCCATCACCCGTAAAATGTCAGTCATAGCCTATCAATTAAAATTGGTGGTAGACGAAAGTCGTCCCGTGAAGACCACCCATTCATAGTAGATTCCTGTAATAATAAAGGATGATGCGTGAATCTCGGGCTGTAGTCTATGACGTTGGCGGATCAACACTCCACATGCAGCGTTTAGCCAAATACACCATGATAAGCGTCATAGAATTCCACAGATGAGACTTAAAGAAGAAGAAAAAGAGAAGAAAATTACTATCACCATCTTTCGGTATTCTCCTGTATGTGTTTACATAAAAAAAACACAGGCTGATGATGATGACTATGGTGTGACATCAGCATGATGTAGTCCTCGCTTACTGTTACCGAAAACCTCGATATACGATCTTTCGTCACTTATTTCGGGTCGTTTGTCGTGCATTTAGGTGCGCCATGCTGATGGTTCGCTAACGGGTGTGTTAGTTAACAACATCACCTCTCGTGGCACTGAGCGAGATCCGTAGCGCCGGCGACCCCCACGTCAGTTGGTCCCCACGCCTTGGCTTTGTAAGGTCGTATTGCGGCCACGCGGCATGTCAACCCGCGTGGTCGAAAGCTTGTAATGGTTTTAGAGTAAATACAATCTGTGCTTCTAAAAGAAAGTGTTTGTCTATGACCTGCTCCAAATCCTGCCCTCGCGCGACGTAATAACGCCGCTCTCTTTGAAAGAGGAGGATATTACATGATTTAAATTGACTCACAGACTAAATATTCAAAGTAGGGCCAGTTGACTATGGTGGCGGCGTGACGGCCGACAGCTTCCAAAGGTCCCAGGGCGCCGTACCAGGGAGCGCGCCCCAGCTGAGCCGCCCAGCGCAGGGCTCCACCCTCGTATACAGACAGGAATTCTTCTAATGTCAAGGCCCCCGTTCCTGCCGCATTCAACTGCTTGAACATCAGCAGCACATCTCGTGTACCTGGAATTTCAATGAAAAATAATATTATTATTGTGATGCGATGGGGAATTTAAACCGATAGATACGACAACACTGGAACACGTCAATGTTTTTCACATTCAACTCCGCATCGAGAGCTCACTTTTATTGCATCAACCAAGCGTTAAGTGTATCTCATCAAGCCTACAACCAGGTCAAAAAAACCTTTCACGTCAAAAAAAAACATTTGCATATTTTTTTTATTTTTTATGTTAACACATACAGGAGAATACCGACAGACGGTGATAGTAATTATGAAGTCTCATCTGTGGAATTCTATGACGCTTACCATGGTGCATATGGCAAAGCACTGCATGTGGAGTGTTGATCCGCCAACGTCATAGACTACAGCCCGAGATTCACGTATCATGCTTATTATTACAGAAATTGACTATGAATGGGTAGTCTTCACGGGACGACTTTAGTCTACCACCAATTTCATTTAATTGGCTATGACTGGCATTTTACGGGTGAGGGATCAAATTCACACAAACTGGGGGTATTTTAGAGCTCAGAAATCGATTGAAAATCCATTTTTTTAAATCTCCGTCAGGGATCGAACCTTCGACTTGCAAAGCAAACGCTTTGACCACTGAGCTGTACCCGCCGGCATATTGTGTTATGCTGTTGCCATTTTCAACATGTACGAGTATTTTTATTAATTAACCCAGCTGAATCAATTTCCTCCAATGTCTAAAATAAACATGCAAGTACAACTCCTTTTTTATTTTAGAGACTTCTAAAGAAAGCTTTGTAGAAAATAAGATATAGAAATATATATATAATCGTGTCAGAAACAACAGGGTCAGATCCTGTCTGCCCATAAGTGGGCGACGTCGATGGCATTACTCCCTGCTATCATCAGGTCTTCCAGGGTGCAGCTATTTGGACACAGCGCACACTCCAGAAGGTGTGATAGGGTCTACTCCACGCAGCAGTCACATTCAGTCGGTCCGCTGTACAACTGCCAGGCATTCATTTGTGTCCTCGTCTTGCATACTTTCGTTCGAAGTCCGTTATAGATATAGAAATAACTCTGATATAGAATTAAAAAATATTCATATAAATGTATTTTACTTTTGTGTGGAGTGAAGTATCTCATGAGGCCGTGGAACTGTCGGAATCTCACAGCAGCTGGAGCTTGCTTGGAGACCAGCAGCCTGAACGCATGCTGACACGCCCGGCGTCTGTGCAACAAGAGGCGACGGTACTTCTCGCGTTCGATGCGCGTGAACGTCTCATAGACCACGGCCAACATCTACAAATCGAGAAAAACATCTAATGTTAATTGTAATTATTAATATTAATTGTGCAATGTTAAGCGGTGTTTGCATACTAGTAGTTAGTTAAAGTTTGACTCGCGGCCGTCATAGTGTGCGCTCCTTGGGCGTTCGCTATGGCGGGCGTCATTTGTGAGAAATAAACGCGTAATATGTGAAACAGAAACAAGTGTTTGTATTGTGAATCTGATCCTGCATCCTTCATCCAGTAAATCGAAGTCCTAAATGGAAGAGGAGGATGTTAATATATACTCATAAAAAGGACAAATTTAAACATTACTAAACAAAAATGAATGAAATTGCTATGTGAAAAGCCTTGATAAAGTTATTTTCACGATCGGGTGGAGAGGTTCTGAAAAGAATCCTAACAACGATTCACTTTAAATACTAGTCGCAGGTTGAGTGAAACCTTTTGATGCTAGCGGTTTTCTTCATAAACACAAAGGAAGATGCTTTTGCAAGCTACTTTTTTAGCATTCAATCAAGTTAAGCAGGAAACCATGACTTATTATCAAATAGTTCATTCGGTGTAAATATATATATTATGGTTTGTCGACTCACCAAGTTCATAAGAACGTAGAGGACTGTGGCAATGTAAGAGATGAAGAAGATGGCGTACCACTTGGACTTTGCGTACGACGGCATCATCACATCAGGGAAACTAAAACAGGCAGCATATTATAATATGAAAATTAGTTATAATATTAATAAAAAAAAAAACATAAGTTGTATTTAGGTTTTATAAACATACTTGGCTGTGGTGAGCAGAACAAACATGCTGACGAAGGAGTCGCTGATGGACTTGAAGTGCTGACTGTCCGTGTGCTCGGAGAACAGGTAGAAGCCCAGCAGGGAGTATGTCGTGACGAAGAACAGCAATAAACCTGAAAACATAAAAAATACATGTTCAAAGATTTAGGAAAAAAAACAACAGTGTTGAGGTGTGAGACACCGTTCTATCACTTTGTTTATGGACAGTTTTTGGCTGCGATTGCAATTTTTCTGATGTCGTTAATTCAAATCTAAGCCGCCTGCGCTGGTATGGACATGTGTGTAGGCGGGATAGCCCTGCAGCTGGAGGCGGGAAGGCTGGGACCGGGTCGGCCTCCTGCAACATGGCTCAAGACAGTCAAGAAGGATATGGAACGTCTTGGAGTCGACAGCGAGCTTATCTTTGATCAAACATCTTGTAAAAATGTTATTAGGAGAGCCGACCCCAAGTAAATGGGATAGGGCCAGGAAAAAGAAGAAGTTAATTCAAATCTATACAAACTCGCGAAGCCAATAATTATCTTTATCCTTAAACTCTTTATCAGCTGTTCTACTCACAAATACGATGTCGTATCTTGTGGCCTTTACATTATAATTCACATACCAATAAACTATTCAATACATGCTACATATATGATATGGAAACATTTTTTCAATTGATTAACTAATATTTAATTAACTAAAACTAATCTTAAAACTAAAATCTAGTCCTTAATGATCTCTTTTTATGTAAGCACATACAGGAGAATACCGACAGATGGTGATAGTAATTCTGATGTCTCATCTGTGGAATTCTATGACACTTACCATGGAGCATATGGCTAAGCGCGCTGCATGTGGAGTGTTGATCCGCCAACGTCATAGACTGCAGCCCGAGATCCACGCATCATCATTATTACAGGAATTTACTATGAATGGGCAGTCTTCACGGGACGACTTTCGTCTACCACCAATTTTAATTAATAGGCTTTGACAAACATTTTATGGGTGAGGGATCAAATTCATGCTAACCGGGGGTATTTTATAGCCTAGAAATTTATCAAAAATCCTTTTTTTTAATCTCTGTCAGGGATCGAACCCACGACCTTTAGCTTTCAAAGCAAACACTTTGACCATTCAGCTATACCTGCCGGCGATCTTGCTTCAATCAAATACTATTTGCCAAATTGTGGACTTACAAGATCTACTCTATTGCAAGGCTGGTATCCTACAATGTAAGCCATATAATCCGAGATTTCTTAACCCAATCGCCACGGACGACGTCTATCGAATTAATGAGCTTTTCACTAATTTTCGAACCTCATATTGTATCTCACACACACTTTGTTTAGCTTAAATTTAAAGATACGAAGCGTTTAATAAAAACCCTACATAAAATCTATTGGATTTCAGTACAAAACTATTTGTAAAAACAGATGTTTTGTTTCTGGAAAATAAAATCCAAATAAAAAAGACCTTTTAATACCACTTTGACAATATATAAAAATTTTAACATTTGTTTACACAGTTAAATTTGGAAATCGTGGCTTTTGGGTTGAGTGGGTCGATTTGGCTACTCACCGAGCATGTCTAGGATGGGAGGCAGCGACTGTAGAATCTGCCTGATGAAGCGCCTGACTCCACCGCAGTGTCGCGTGTCCACCAGGAAGATTGGCCGCAGAGCTCGCGTCACCCGGAAATGCGAAGATTGACGAATCAACACAACAAATGCCTCCAGGACCATGATGAACAATGTCACACACTGTAAAACAAATTGGAAAACGTGAATCATAAAATCAATGACACATAGTGAAATAAGATTGCTCTAAACATGCGTATATGTGATTACAAATATACTGATATCACATCTTAGTAATAATGGTAATTCAACGACTGATGCACATACAAATTTACAGTAAACACCATCTTATATGATATTTCTCTCAATAGATTGTAGAAAAATAAATGGCAGAAACGGGGATTCAAACTGCAAGCCTTGTATACACCATGTTCATTTTTTTACCATATATCGACCGCTCGGCCGTCTTGCACCACCCATCGAGGCGAGAAATTAATACTCATCGGTGTATTGGTTGTTAAATAATGTGTGGGCTTTTTCTCTAGGCTTCTAGTTACTATTATTTATTCCAGTATTTTTTCTCCTCAGCTATGTATTTACACATTTTTTTCGGAAATTTGTCATTGGCATATTGTCATGGAGCTTTTATAACATCTATTAATTAGAAGAACATATAATCCTTAGATAAAAATGACTCTTTAGTACACAACTGAATATATATTTACGTAAATACATGATAAATGATAAGATTTTTTATTATGGTTAACAAACATACATTACTACAAAGAAAAGGTTTGTGGAGTAAGCAAAATAAATAGGTTAAGATGTGATCAGTGCTAAGGAAAAGATAAAAAAGACACTCACCAAATAAAATATAAGGGGCATTTTATTATGTTGTTAGGAAAGCCTTTTAGTACAAGGTGAATGAACCTATAGCCATAAAAGCAAAAAAAAAAAATTAGGGGCCATTCATGCCAACATGCAAAGTGAAATATTAACAAAAAATAAAAATGAAATTAAAAGCATCTACTGCTACATACTTCCAACAAAATATGGGTGTTTGTGTAAATGTATTTTTACAGTTTTCAGTACCGGTTTTAGACCCTGTGGCGCCCTAGGGTAATTTTTTTTCTAGCAACCGATATTGTTTATATTTTTTAAAATCTAAGAAAGATTGGTTGCTCTCTGCGCCCCTAGCTTAAACGATGCCCTGGGGCACCGACCCACTTCGCCACCCCCTAAAGCCGACACTGACAGTATTCATGTGTAATAAGAAAAAAACAATAATTATAAACAATCCACTATTACTATGTATAAATAACACACGTAATTTTTAAAACTATTTCACATCAATACTCGATAATTAACAATATAAATCGTCTACAATACTATCGATAAAAAATTCAAATTAATTCTAAAAAATATTTAATTGTTGAAAGTAATACTTTCTTTATTTTATAGGTAAAAATGATAACAACATTATCAGACATAAACATCTTTAACCTGTTGGCATCGGTAGGCGATATATACTGTGTAAGGTTCCCCTACCATTGACATCGGTAGCTGTGATATATCGTTTCGCTACTTTCTTAGAATAGTTTTTTATGCATCATCTGATAGCTAATGGATACAAGAACCAAAGTGATATGTGAAAATAGACCAGATAAGTACATTTATGCTTCAAAAACTAGTTTTATAATTAACAGTATAATTGTGTATTCCACGGAGCCGTTATGAAAGAGTTAAAATAATATTTAGTAAACAAAATTAAATCTTTTTAAAATCTTTTTCTTTTGTATCTGCTCAATATATCAAATATTATGCATTTATAATGAAAATTCAAGCACCAAGATTGAAAAAGTACAAGAAACCAAGATCAGAATTAATATTATTAAAAAATAATCTTTTTAAGGTATTAACCCATTCGACCACCATTTAATTATTACAACTTCTATTTCAAAGAAACCTTAACACTAAACTTTACATAAAATTAAAATGGTACAAAATGGAACTATACTTATTTTTTTGTTACTAGGATATTTATTTAATCTTCATCTCCGGGCAGTTTTGGAAGGGTATGATATATCTTGAAACATTCTGCCATGTGGAGAGCTACCAAGTATTTCTCACATTCCCATCGTGATTCACTTTTCTTTTTAAGTAATGAGCACATTTTACAAAGCCTGGACGGGTTTTGTTTGATAGGATTTGAAGGAATTTGTCTAGGGAAATGTGCCCATTGTACAGTCTGTAATCTTAAAGGCCATGCTTCTCCGAATGCCCTTCCTCGCCTCTTATATGGTGGTAGCGTAATATTTTCTAATATAAAAATAATACGTAAAAAACTTTAGTAATTATACTTTTTTATCAAAATATAATTTGTAATTATTTTATCAACGATATTAACATGAATAAATTTGTTGTCAATGATTTTTTATGCATAAAATGATTACGCAAAGACAGATCGGCGATTCGCCGGCTTCGTTTCTCAATGGATTAAAAGATCAATTAATACAATTTTGAGGTAAGGCATATAATGAATGTATTACCTTGAGCATGGTCCGCTTGTGCTTGAGGATGGTTTTCCAGCCAATCCATCGCAGCTTGAAGAACAGCTCCACGCCGATGACACTCAAAGCCAGCAGTTCCAGGGTCCCGTGCACTCCTACATGCAACTGAAACAAGAATCGGACAATTTAAAACCCATATTAGTGATTGATACCAACTCAATATACCCCTTGCAGGCTGATGCTGAAAAGCCTCGTTATGTGATCTTTTGTCTCTTATTTTTATTCGCTCATCTAAGACGCACGTTTAAATTTTTTGTCTAAGTTTTAGATTTTAGAAGTTATAAGACATGGCACTTGCATGCGCCAATTTATTTATTGAGTTTTAACAGTCGCTTCACGTCATGTGGGAACGGCAAGGTTCATAGATGGTCGCTATGTTAATTTTGGCGCAGTGACTGTCACTTCCGCCGGACGTGAGTCTCTGCCTGGGCGCTGTCAAGTAGACAGCATTTTCTGTGTCCCAGGCAAATAACCGATTTTTGACAGTTTTTTAACATAAAATAAATGTCAATGTGCTTCTCGACGAGTTCTTTGCTTTGGCGATCTGCTACTCATCCATCCACCACGCGTCCCAATGACGATCCTGGCGATCTGGAGTCGCTATGATTAGACGGGGGATGCCATTAGGTCAATAGGTGTCGACTAAAAATAACTCATTTTCAAAATCACCTTCCTAAAAAGACATAGCAAGATATAGTGGGATCAAGAACTTCATCAGATTTGTGCAAGAAACACGTCAAACACGATTACAATGAATCGATTTTCGGAGTTGATGCAATTAAATGCATTATATAAAACCATGATTTTTAAATCAACAAATAACACACTTTTTCAACAACTCTAAAAATTAAAAAAAGAAGAAAAATGTTATTTTCGCAGCATTTTTGCAAACACAATTCTCGGGGAAGTGGTTAATAGTCACCTGAAACATGGGAACAGCCGGATCCTCGGTGAAGGCCAGCAGGATGAGGACGAGGGAGGAGGCGAGGTCCAGGCCGTGGTACCAGGGGTTGTGCACGCGCAGGTATGCCGGCAGCTCGTCGGGGCTCGACGGGTGCGAGTCAAACTTCTCATTATTCTGGCCTTCCTGCAATCAAACATTACATTATCAGTCAGTATTTTAAGGTTAGTGAGTCAAACAAGAGTTATTAACCTTCCCAGTTACAAAAAGGCCTTTCAAATCCCACTAAAACAATTTTTCACTCGATAACATAGATATTGATACTGACTTTTCCAATTTAGTTTAATTCTTAAGTGCCAAAGATGGCAATGCTCTTTTTAGTGTATCAGAATATGAGTCTTTCGAGTCCCTTAACACATTGTTTGCGGGAGACGTATCACTACGTTTTTTTTAGTCTGGTGCTCAAATGCGGGAAACGTATTACTATGTTTTTTACTCTCTGGTGGTGGACGTCGGGTAACGTAATAATACGTGTTGCGTAATAACGGATTTTGTTGCTAAATCCTATATCTTACACTTTTCACTCATAAATTTGTATTTATTATGCTTTAGTTATAATTTATTAATAAATTATGAAAAGAAAAAAAATGTCTAAAATTATAAAAAAAATTGTGTGCTCGAAAAAACCTTGACGCAGATCCCTATGGCTTGATTTTTTTGACCTTTAATGCGCAATAATTGTTTTCAACTTGTACGGAGAATTGGGGTTCTTTCTACCTGACGAAGGGATGAATGGTAGAAATATTTTGTTCATATTTCTACAAAATATTTGTGTTTATGTGAACTATTACTTTAAAGAAAGTTTTTTGTGTTTGTTTACCACCATTTTATCATTGCTGCACAATAAGGTAAACTACATTTATAATTTCACTAAATTATCGCGAATATTTTAAAAGTTATAGACTTTTAAAAACATATAAAAAAACTCGCGCGCGAACCCAAAAATCGCCAGCGCCAGGCTGCAATCAGCATAAAGCAATGCCCGCAAACAATGTGTTAATATGAAACATACAAAAACAATTAAAACTTCAGATAAGGAAGAAAATAATACGTTTAAAATGAAACTTCTAGTTATAAAAATAATAATTATAGTGATAAAGCATTGGCAGCCAATAGAAATGGCGTTTTGACTGTTGCAGTCAGCAACTAAGTAACTACCTCCAAGTAGATGGCCGCTTCATGATAATTCATCTCCCAGTGATCATCTTCGGTGAGATGCTCCCTGTTGGAGCGGTTGAGCGAGGAGCGACTGCCAAGGTCCAGCGCTGCACTGCGAACGGCCTCCAGCGCCCCCGAACCATTCGGTCGGCTATCTGTAACACAGAAAAGTAAAAACATATATATATTTTTTTTCCATATCCATTCTAACAACATTATCATCTATATTCGCTACCTTAATAACTGAAGCATGTGGCTACTACGAACTTCCACCACAAAGGAACATGTAGTCACCACAAATTACCACTACTCTGTTCTGTCAGTCGTGATTGTTCATGACTCTTCCCAAGGCATCTCTTCACCCGAAGGTGGGACTTGGGAACATTTTATGTGATTCCTGACGAACTCCAGGCTCTGTCTGAGAGCTTGAAGTGACCACAGCTGTAGTATCCAAGGTAAATTTTTGAATAATATGTTAATGTTTTTCTTAAAAGGAGATTGAATAATAAGCCCTAAGGTTTGAATATTAGATCCTACGTATTAGCTCAACCCGAACAGTGACATGCGGTTAGCAGGTGGTCACTCATCATGTTTTAGTCTGCACCCAATGTTGCTTAACTTGGGTAAACTAACGAGAACCGCGCTGATGATGTGTTAATGCAACTGGACTTTATTGTTACATGACTCAATATTAAATATCTTCAACCTCTTAAATACCACCTAACAAAGTGTTTAGGACCTATAGCAGCGGTCGGGGAACTTTTTTAACCATTACCCAAAAATATTTTTGCGTAAGTCGATATTACCCCTTCCCCCCATTATGAAAAGAAGACAATCAATGTATATTTAAATAAACATTATTTATTGAATTAATATACGCGGAAAATTAAATATATATATAAATATATAAGATACGCAAGCACGCACACACACAACGCGTGTCTCTTACTTCTCACGCACACACACAACGCGTGTCTCTTACTTCTCACGCACACACACAACGCGTGTCTCTTACTTCTCACGCACACACACAACGCGTGTCTCTTACTTCTCACGCACACACACAACGCGTGTCTCTTACTTCTCACGCACACACACAACGCGTATCTCTTACTTCTCACGCACACACACAACGCGTGTCTCTTACTTCTCACGCACACACACAACGCGTGTCTCTTACTTCTCACGCACACACCTGAATTGATTAATTTTGTAAAAATATTAACACGTTTATGAAATAGCAAACTAGAAAAATTTCCTTATTACCCCAAAAGAAACATTTTTACCCCATTTGGGGTAATTTACCCCGGTTCCCCGACCGCTGACCTAGAGCATAGGGAACAAAGGTAGATTATCAAAACTATATAAGACACATTTCTTCCTAAAAGCTCTACGATAACCTTAAAAATTATCTGGGCAATAAAAATAATAATTCATTAGAATGCACAGCAAAAAGGAATGAATTTTAAAAAATCAATGATTCCACAAATAACATTTGAAATTTAATGTATTCTTATAAATTTAATTTTCCTGCATTGTATATGTGTAAAAAAGTATGGCAGTAAACAAAATTGTGTGCCAAAAATTATGAAAGAAGTGTAATATAATATGGTATGTGTTATAAATGTTTCCTGTTTATTTAATTAATATTTGCATCATTTTAATTGTTTATTATTGCTTGTGTTTCAGTTAGTAAATATATAATTAATTTGCATAATATTTACCTTTTACTGTATGTCTCTCCCACACCCAGGTGGAGTAGGTGTGGGGCGTTTTTAAAATTTTGACACTATTTTTGCATGAGATCACCAACGCGGGAGAGTGGAGAAGACTAGTATACTCGTAAGCGAGCATTGGTGCCTCACCGCTCAGTCGTGAGCGACACGACCGTGCAGGAAAACTGAACGCCTACATAATGAAAAAAATCCAGAATTGACTATTATATGTTTACATCCCCACTTTGACTATGTGTGTACGTCGGTCACATTCATTTCTAGGAATGTACGCGATTATCAGCAATTGTAATGTTTTTGTTTACTCCATTCCGGTGATAAGCGTAATTATTTGAACGAATAAAAAAATCAGCACAACAAAAATCAATATTTAATTATTGATTAAACTTTGACCTTCCAAGGAGGGGGGGCGTTCACCGCCCAAGATTTTTTTACTTTATCATTCATAAAGAAATATATCACAAAAATTTTAAAATTCATTTTAAAATTAATAATGAAAATATTATTACTCTTCTTTAACCCATTCACAGCATATGACATCAATTACGGTTAACTCCATATGGATTTTGTAGGCACATATTAATGCTTTATTCTATTGTTGTATTCAGCTTTATTCTACTGTTGTAATGTTCGAAATAAGCTGAATATAAAAACTGTACACAATGATAAAGAAATTTAATAGTGGATTCTATGAAACTGGCACTTTTTAGGGATATCGAAACAGTTTTTTCGTAGTATCTATCCGGTGGATTGGTTTGCAGCAACAAAATCTTGCATCTCAATCTCCACTCTTCTCGGTCCACTGCAACCCTCTTTACCTCACCATAAAAGCTACAACTCATGTCGTCACTGTTTACGGAGTGTAAATAATACCAACATTATTAGACTACATCCTGATAGTCACGCATATTTTATTTTGATAGGGACTCAGTTTTGATTAATAGGCTATGACAGGCATTTTACAGGTAAAATTTTCAATGTAATATTTTTCATGATTAATTTTTATCAAGCTTTCTTTAAGCCCACATCATTCTTAAGCCTTGGACTCACAAAATAAAATGCAAATATTTTTAAAAAGCATTAAGATTGATAAAATAAAGCATAATACACAATAGGTTTTTTTATCAATATGCATAGGAAATTTTATATGTTGCTCAATTCACATTGGTTGTTGTCTATGCCCGGAAGCGGATGGAACACTTTATTAAAAAAAATACAGTAATCTGCAGTGAATAATAAATATCATTATTTAACTGAAATACATCGGATGGGATCTGTTAGCATCACAATTACACAGAGACCTTGGCTGGCATCACAATGATAGTACATGAATATACTATTGTGTACCTTTTTTTATTATGTAAAAGCCAGTGACTTTCAATTACATATACATACATATGAAATAAAAACTCATTTGAACTTTGCCAAGTAAGATTTTTATTCAAAAGAAATTCAAAGTATTTATAATTAGTTTTGAATGTGAAATAAATTATTACTTTATGGTATACCTGCTCATAATTTGAGTATATTTTCTTTGTCATCCCTATCCCTTCTCTATGTAGTTTCTTCAAATTGTTTGTGTTGTGGTATCTAAGAGGTTTGCAATGTAATTAACATAATTATTGTACATAGTGTGCCTCATCGTATATCACTCATGAATGTTGCGAGGTTATCTCTTATTAATAATAAATAATGTCTATTTACTTGAAGAAAATGTGTAATCAACATTATTATTTAGACATATAGAAATAAAAAGCAATTAAGCTAATTACAATAATAAGTAGCCATTAAATGTACAATAGTTATCAAAGTATCTAGTGTACTGGTGCATGTGTACTTATAAATATTTTTTTTCTTGTTTCCAGTAGTAATAAATGTTAATTAACCCTCCAGAGACGAGAGTTTTTTTTTTATAAAAAGTGAAGTTTTATGCAATATTTTATCAGCATGTTGTCTTCTTCGTCTAGCAAAAATATTTTTAAAAAAAATACACGATGCTTTCTTGTAGAAAAGCTATGTTACCGTATGGTCACGCTAGTCCTTCCTATTGACAACTTATTTTGTATGAAACATTATTCTTTATTTTGTTTTTTGTATGGATTCTTACCTTGGCTAGCCTTTAGGGTTGAAATACAGCTACACCGAAAATATTAAAAAATATTTATATTACCTTCTTAGATGAACATATTGCTATACTAGTAAAAATTACGTAAGTCATTTTTAAAAATATTGAAAATTGTATTTACTCTTTTGAAGTATGCATTTTGTAGAAAAAAAATTCAACCTGAAATAAAATAACTCACAAGGGTACTTGGTAACTGTTTTCGTTGCCGCAGCTGCAGAATCACTGTGGTGGAGATACTTCTTAACCGAAACTGAGCAAAAGATACAATTTTCAGGTAGAAAAGGGACCGGAGTAGGGATAAATAAACAATAGTGTTCACTGAGACCATACGGTCACGCTCATCTCTGGAGGGTTAAATTATTTTTTTGTTAAAAAAAAAAATTGTGGTATATATGCCCATTTATACCTATCACACGGATCCGTGTATACCTTAATTCAATAGCGAAAAAACAAAAAAATAAAAACGTCTTTCTAAAACCGCCACTAAATACATTTAAAACGAATATTCTATTACAGGAAATAAGTGCAAAAACAACTGCCTGCAATAAACTGATGTAGGTTGATGTGCGCGATTACAGATCCGTGTAGTGGGCACCATGCGCTAGACGCACGATACACGGATCCGTGTGGTAGGCATGCGACATGTTAATATTGTTCTATTGAGCCGATCTTTAGGACCGAAATGGTTCAAGCTTTGGGAGCGTATGACTGATTTTCCGTACTCTTAAAAAAAATCTGATTAACAAATGCCTAAATTTGCCTCAGATAATGCAGCTGTTACAAACTAAGAAGAAGAGACTTATGAATCCTAACCAAACGTACCATTTCACCAACTTTAAGTGGTGCAAAGAGCAATGGAGTACTTTATGCTAGGTGTTTTTTTTCGTAAATTAGAAATGGAAAGATTGCCAACATAGCCTGTGTGTTTGAGCTGAAAAATTGGAGTGGGTCGGTTATATATCTAAATGAGAAGATGGTAGGTAGAGAAGAAAATTTAAAGAGTGGCGACCTTGAACTGACGAGTTGGGCAGACTATATCATGAAAACTGACAGAAAGGAATGGTTGAGGAAGGCCCAAAATGCCAATCTCTGTCAAAAAATGAAGGAGACTTTGTTGTATTTTATGTGAGGTGGTGTTGACTGTCCCCTGCAAGATAATTATTATATTAGTATTTGTATAGCGCTCTTTTATGACCGAATGATCATTCCAAAAGCGCTTCTTTGCCTCTCCGAGTAAAAAGGTGGGCCTTAAGTCTGCTTCTGAAAGATGCCTCCGCTTTAAGCTCTCTTATGCTTTCCGGTAGCGAGTTCCAGGCCATTGGTGCCGATTAGCTGAAAGCACGATTGCCAAAGACCGTGCTAGGACTAAGATAAGTTGACTACATCAGAAGAATAGCGAGACTGGCCTTGATACAGAAAGCGGAAGTCATCATTCATCAGTCACGGAATCACATGCGGGAGGGCTACGTTCAACAGTGGATGGACACAGGCTAATGATGATGGAGACAACCTTCGCCACCAGTGAGTTGAACAGAAGTTATCAGGAACTATACATAAGATAGTGGCAGCCAACATAACTATGTGGTGGCAATTTGCAGTGTACGTATGCCCCAGGTGTGACCAGATGCACAATAAAAATAATCATATAAATAAACCTACCTATAAATCTATAAAATAAAATATTTAGTATATTTTCTTTTCATGGATTTCAAGAGACATGTCACATAATAATAATGTTTAAATATTCTAGGTATATGATGAATGAAAATCACTAAACACATTATGACAATGAGTCAGCATTTTATGACATGATAAAATGCAGAGTTGCGCTACTATTTCATCAACGTGTTTACTAAGTATAAAGTAAATAGTAATAATACGCAAGCCAGTTTTGATAATCGTTGTTAATCCCATATTAAACTTATCTACCATAAATAACTTAAAAAGATAAGGACTTACAAAATTAAAATGTATAATTGGCGTATAAGATTGTTGACAAGCTACCTATAAGAGCATTTTCAATTGTTTGATTACCTAACTTTTGAAAAGAGACAACTGTACTAGAATAATTACAAATACATAACATTGTCATGACAAATAATAATACTTTGAAAAACTGCAATACGATACGAAGAATCAGAGAAATTCGTATTGCCAGAGTAGCCTTTTTAACACCAATAAATTTAAAGAAAACAAAACTTATGTGAGATCAAAAAACGAAAATTTGAATTGATATACTTGTACAATTTAATTGTATTCAGTTACTGGTGTTTTCTTGATGCTGGATGAAAAAGAATGGTTAGAATCGCAACAATAAACATGTGACAAAAAAAATCTCGTCAACCTAAGTACGCCCCAGGCCATATGTTGCTTAACTTTGGTAATAGGAAGAGAGCTTGTGTTTCAACATTCTACGGTCATTGGTCTAAATTTCAATTATATGATTTTTAAGTTAAATAATGACTGTTGAAATTTACGATGGATTTATCATAATTATCATTTTTCTTTTTAAGGTAGTAAATCAATCGTAAGTGGTATTTTTTGACGATATATCTTCTTTTTTTTAAATAAGTACACACAGAAAAATTATGTTATTCAGTATTGATGGAGAAATCCTATCAGTAGATTCTACGATTGCCATTGTGAGGATGGCTTAACGCTGTGTATTGTGTATTAATCTACCATGACCATCGTCTTCAACCCAATTTGATTTATATGCAATGACAAGACAATTTATTAGTTTCACAATAACCAGACGGATTATAGATATGAAAACTTTGTAATTATATTGATCGTCATTTATGTTTTAAGCTTCATCAGGGAATAAACCTGCAACCTCTCGCATGGTAATCCAGCAATTTGACTTCGGTAACACTGGTCGGTGAATTAGAACAAATGTAATAAACAAACTTGTAAGCTTGTCCGTGATAGCGGATGTTTAATTTATATTAATTGACACCCAATTATTGAGTTATATGCAATCATTATTAAAGTTATCTGGAATGATATGAGAATATTAAATTACCATTCAATCACAAATGTCTGTCTGATTCATAAATTTAATTTAGCTTATCTACTCTACTGCTAACTAGTAAAGTTTTTCATGTAACTGAAACTGTTAAACATAACATTACTTTTTAAATTCAGTGCGTTTAAAAGTTTGCTTCTTTTTTAAAGCTACCCAAAAAATAGTATTTAGTTATTATTTAAATATATTTCAATGTTAACCTAACCTAACCATATCTTTAACTCTCTCATAAAAATATAGAGGGTAAGTGCAAAATATTATTCATATCATATGAACTATAATGGGTTTTGAGAACAGATAGATAGCGATGTTGTGGCTTTTGGGTTGAGCCGTGTGTGGTGAACTTTTTTCAACCAATATTTCGACCGCCATTGCAGGGGTCTTCTTCAGGATTAATAATTTATTTAGTTTTGAGTTGGTTTATTCAAATTATATATTTCCTGAAGATGACCCCTGCAATGGCGGTCGAAATATTGGTTGAAAAAAAGTTCACCACACACGGCTCAACCCAAAAGCCACAACATCAAATTTGGCCGTGAAAACCTAAGGAGTTATTTAAGATAGATAGTGGTTTATTTTTGTGAGGAAAATGAGGTAGAGTCCAACAATTAGCCAAGAGATGAAGGTGTGTGTATCTGACAAGTTTCCTGGATGCCAGAGAGCATAAAATACAGAAGTCTTTTCTTTGAGCTCCTGGTCACTCACTGCCATGGAAGGCCGTCGGGAACTTTATATAGAATATAATCAGATATAGAAGATCTTATGACCACTATAAATGTATCTATTGAGTCAACAATCAATGAGGGCTGCAATAGATTAAAACAGTACTGTGTAACTTTCGAGACCTTTAAATCACATCATAAGATTTAGCTCTTATGTTTGTGTCTAGCTTCTCCTCCCAGGACCTTTGTGTTGGACAACAGATAGGCCAATGGTGTTGCCAGATATTGTGCTAATTCAATGTATGTCGCTGTCACCACAGAAAATAATATATTTAATATTTTTTTAAATGAGCATAACCAGAAGGTTTCAGCTTTCCAATGATATTGTATGTTACTGAAGTGGGTGTTTATTAATCTGCATATCGGAGAGATAGAGATTGTATAAGAGGAACACACAACAAAGTGCTGCCAAGCGAATTACATGCATTATGTCATATAATTGTTATTTTTAAATAATTCTAAGCTAATTAAGATATTTTTCAAATGATTCAGACATTTTTTTTTATTGAACTTGTAAGAGAATGTTTGGGGATCTTCTAAAATGTTCGGTAGTCTTCGTGCGGCCCTTTGAAGCAAAAAGGAGTTCTGTGCATAATGGAAAAATAGGAGTAGAATTGCTATATAAAGGTAAATGAGTCTGAAGACAATTATGATTCAATTCTTTGAGAAAACGCTCGGGAATCACCGTGAGCCTTCAGGTATGTTCGGAAAACCCTCCGGAAAATAATATTTGAAGTTATTGTAGGGCGAGTGGTGCAGGATTGGTGTTGTTATGACAGGGATGTGCACTTACTGGGCGGATGGTTGGAACCGTAGCCGGCGGCCGCGGTGTTGATGTCGTCGCTGAAGCGCGTGTAACCGTCTGAGGGAGTGGCGGGGCTCCTCAGGGAAGACATGACAGGCTCTCTTTCAGAGCCGCGGGACCCGCACCCGACACTCTCTTATAACATGTCAGAGAGACAGTGGATTTGTTGCCAGCGAGAAAAATTATCGGCGATGAATTTTGAATTCGGTAGTGCAGTGCTCGACACAACCTTATATATATAAAATAGGTAGGTATATACTAAATTCTCTTTTTTGAATATGTAAAATAGCTTAAAAAAACAACTCATTTAAATAATATTTATTTCATAAAATTTACAAATGTAACAATTTAAATCTTTTATTAAGGAAAAATTTCTAAAAATAAAAAACAGTAATAGAATTTATAAGTAATTAACAAATAACATACAACACAAATTAACTTATGTTTTGAAAGGGTTCCACTAGTCTGACGAAAATTTAATGTGTGGGAGAATTTAAGTTCTAAACTCGGTTAGCTACGGAGCTAACAACTGCCCAAATTACGACTCACAAATGCTACTTTTAAGTAAAGGGTCCGCCAAATATTTATTTTTTTGAAAATGCTATAAAAAAACGACTGAATATTTTCTCAAATTTCTTTTTTTATTTGAAAGTACAATCTTTTCGGTTAATAATGGAAAACAATTTCATTCAAATGGCTGCGCCTCGGCTGGCCATGCAGTAGCCTACACGATCGGTCCAATTTTTAAGCACATTATCGATTGTGTGCAGCTGTATTTCACCAATGGCTTCACGAATGTTGTCCTTTAAAGCAGTGCTCCGCAACCGGTGTGCCGCGGCACACTGGTGTGCCGTAAGCCGATACAGGTGTGCCGCGATCAAATAAGGCAGTATGAAAAATAATTAATTTTACAACGGTCCTCAAGCTCCCAGCGCCTATCGCCTATTTATGTAGACATACAACGAGGTACTTGCTTTATTAAGTTCTAAATGAAATTTAAAAAAAGTGAAATTGATCAAATTAATATCTATTTTTGGCTTTTGGTGTGCCGCGGTATTCAAGGTGAGTACTTTGGTGTGCCGTAGAATCCAAAGAAGTACTTTGGTGTGCCGTAGATGAGAAAAGGTTGCGGAGCTCTGCTTTAAAGCGTCAATTGTCTCTGGCTTGTCGGCGTAACACTTATCTTTGACGGCACCCCACAAATAATAGTCCAACGGTGTCAAATCGCAACTCCGAGGTGGCCAAACAACATCAGCTCTGCGGCTGATAATGCGATCTTCAAAAACAGGGCGCAAAACATCGAGTGTAGCTTCGGCTGTGTGACACGTAGCGCCGTCCTGTTGAAACCAAATGTTGCCAATATCCTCCTCTTTAATTTTTGTGAACAAAAATTCGTTCAACATGGCCCGATAACGATCGCCATTGACTGTAACGGCCACTTCTTGCTCATTTTCGAAGAAAAATGGTCCAATTATGCCTCTGGACCAAAATCCGTACCAAACAGTGACTCGTTTTGGGTGCAACGTCTTTTCAATGTATGCGTGCGGGTTTTCTGTGCCCAAAATGCGACAATTTTGCTTGTTTACGATCGCCATTGACTGTAACGGCCACTTCTTGCTCATTTTCGAAGAAAAATGGTCCAATTATGCCTCTGGACCAAAATCCGTACCAAACAGTGACTCGTTTTGGGTGCAACGTCTTTTCAATGTATGCGTGCGGGTTTTCTGTGCCCAAAATGCGACAATTTTGCTTGTTTACATACCCACCAAGATGAAAATGGGCTTCATCTGAAAAGATGATTTTTTTGGCAAAATCGGCATCTTTTGTAAATCGATCGCAGGCCCACTTAGCGAAGCGAAAACGCATTGGATGGTCAGTTGGCTTCAACTCCTGAACCAATTGGACTTTGTATGGCGTCATACCAAGGTCTTTATGCAAAATTCGTCTCAATGATGTCTCCGAAATGTTCAATTGTTGAGAACGACGGTGAATTGATGTTGATGGTGCTTCACGCACACTTTCTGCCACAGCAGCAATATTCTCGGTTGTTCGCACTGTTTTTGGCTTTTCACGCTTTGGTTTATCGATGAGGATGCCAGTTTCTTTCCCATTTTTTTTACAAGATAACGAACATACGGAGCTGACGGTGATTCTCTTCTTCCAAAATCCGTACGCAATTTTCGCACACATTCTGCAACATTACCATGATTTTCAAAGTAATGTCGCAATATTTCCCAGCGTTGTTCAAGCGTATACACAACCATATTCATTTAGCGGAAAGATGAAACTAATTATCTGTCAAATCAGACATGAGCTAAGTGTTACCATTCACGAAATAAGCACTAGTTGAAAAAAAACGTTAGATGGCGGACCCTTTAGTTTGCATGAAAGTACGTTTCTTCTCTGCGACTGATGCTTCCTTGCGAAGATATGTAGGGTTGATCATGGATCAGCAATCTGAATGACAAATAACAGAAAATTTGGTTTATGTCAATTGTATTGGAGAAAAATAATTTGGTAAATGTTTTTTTCTTTTTCAATTTAAAATTTAGCCGAAATAACAATTAATATTAAACTAGGTAGGTAGCTAAAAAACGGTCTGTTTTAGTATTATTACAATGCTACATAAGATTAGTAGGTATATACTTATATGTAGGTAAATAATTTGTAGCCAATGAAAAAACGTTACTTGTCAAATATTATAACGATTTCGAATAAGAAATTTAATATTTATAGGTATTGAAGGTATTTTTTTTTAATATGTATGTTTATAATATAATGTGTTTTTATTTCTAAATATGTAACATGAATTACAAAATTTAAATAGGTAATTATTCATTAAATAAATCTAATAAATTAAAAATAGGTTTATATCACGTCGTTTTCTTATAAAATCACACAATAAATTTTACATTTATTCATATTATTTACTACATCAAAAATGCGGAAACATAAAAAACATAGTATGAAAAAATAATTTAACTTGTGGCTTTTGTACATGCGAGATATATGTCAGCGATTGTTAATGGAGCAAAAAGGAACTTCAATAACTTGTATAAATGTAGGTATTTTTTGTTTGACAGGCACTTATACTTTACACATAAATAATAGGGCATTAAAAATTAGTTAAATATACTAAAATAATTAAATTATCATTATAATATTTTAATATCTACTCACGATAATTGTAATCTGTTACACTGTGATATATGGAGTTGGTCGTCGTCTTAGCATTCAAATCAGGTTACCTTTAATAAAATAATAATAATTATAAATTAATACATATATCTGCAATGTTCTAAAATTCATTTAATTTTTTTTTTCTTCAGTTAGGTTATAGCTCTCTTCATGGCCATCGGAGATCTTGGTGGTAAAAAAATCATCATAAACATTAAGTATTAGTTTTAAAACGTTTAAATGAAGAGTATTTGTACTTACAAATGATATCCATTTACTGGTGGTAGCTCACGAATCACGGCAAGATCTTGCGGAGCAGCTACAACTTTGACATCTAAAATACTACAGCACCTTTGTTCCAGCACGCTTCATATTTATATGTAACAGAATGCGCACTCAATTGGATGGCGTTATTGTAACAATACTAATTTTCAAATGTCTTATTTTTTATTAATGACAATACTTAATGACAATTGCCAATATTTAAATTTCAGTTTATTCTCAAAACACAAACAGTCGATTTTTGTCAAAAATATTTTATTGTTATGATAATTCAACCATACAGACACGTTCAATAAATAACTAAATTCAATAAAATTAAATAAAGATCTTTTATAGCAACTGCGCAAAATTGAGATACTTATATTGAATGACGTTTTCGTATCGCTAAATTAAAACAGTAATATATAAAGATTTCATAAACAAAGACCTATTTGAATTATTATGGCCGTTTCCAGGGCCACTAATATATTTGTTTTAAAAGTTATTGTATTCACTTCTGGATGATATTACTATTTTTTATTTTACATGTTTGTCAAGTAATTTAATCCACTATATTATATAACTAGTCCAAGCATACATTTCTTATTTTACTTATCATTTGTAGTAATCGTAATTTCATTTTTAGAGAGTTTTAGAGAATCATCATTGCTTAAATACATAATTACGTCTAGTAACATTATGATCTACCTAC
Source organism: Glossosoma conforme (assembly GCA_022606575.1). Classification (NCBI taxonomy): domain Eukaryota; kingdom Metazoa; phylum Arthropoda; class Insecta; order Trichoptera; family Glossosomatidae; genus Glossosoma; species Glossosoma conforme. Next base: position 1,484,521 of record JAGTXR010000020.1, on the reverse strand, counting down.
GTGAGCTTAGTACTGATATACTCGTATAATAATGATTATAATGAATTCAATATGATATATGTATGCCACTGATCATAGCACAACGAATATACAAGACCCAAGAAATCCCTGAGTTTTTTCCTAAATAATTGATATTTATTATAATTTGTAATGCTTCACAGGTTTGCCTCAAACAACTAATAGATTGTGCGTCGTTTAAGAAACTTTAAGCATACATATATTTTATAAGCCCGGATTCTAGTAAATGTAATTTATTTAGTTAAAAAATTAGATTAATGCTGTATTTTAAGTAGTAGGTTTTAAGAAATGGCATCTGTCTAAAGTATTGTCGCAAGGAATATATTATTATAGCTTTGATATTAGTGATTAGTTCGACGGAATAGTCTGTTTTTTTGAGTGACGGATCAGCAATCGAATGTCAATGCGAAGATTATAATGTATAATACGTTACTCTCAAAATAAATTATTGATAGCCCTGAAAAGGGCTGTTGTTGGAAGACTAGTTTGACTTAGTAGGCGACAATAATGTAGGTTATTTTAATATTTACATACAACTTCGTAGGTTATCACAGCAAGATTTAAAATTGTGGCTTTTGGGTTGAATCGTATGAGGCGAATTTCTTCTAACCGATATTTCGACCCCCATTGTAGGCGTCATCCTCAGGGTCATCCTCACAAAATCGTCAACCCTGAATATGGCATCTGTAATGGCGGTCTAAATATCGTTGAGAAGGAATTCGCCACTCAAGGCTCAACATAAAAGACAATTGTATGTATTTACTTTTTTGGTGCGGCTTTCGCAGGGACGACTTTATTCTTCGGGATCGCCTCTTTGGGTTTGGGCGCCTTCGGCTTCTTTATCAAGAGTTTGGAGGATTTCTTAACCTCGTTTGGAGTCTCGGACGTAGATGGCGTTTCGTTCTGAGAAGCTTTTTTATTGCTGCTGGAGATTTTTTTGACATCGGGAGCGATGGACACTCTCTTAGCCTTTGAGACTGCAGGCACTTTCTTGACGGATGATTTCTTTTTGACGATGCTCTTTTTAGGAGCGGAACCGCTTTCGGAGTGAACGGCAGACTTCTTCACAACCGGATTCTTCGGTTTCGCAGCAATATTGGCCTTAATCTTAACTTCCAACTTGAATGAGCCAACAGCTCCTTTGCCCTTGGTCTGGACGAGAGCACCGGATTCGACGGCTCCTTTTAGATATTTCTTGATAAAAGGCGACATTTTATCGATGTCAACTTTGTATTTGGTAGCGATGTATTTCTTGATGGCTTGTAGAGAGGACCCACCGCGTTGCTTCAGCTCCGTGATGGCGTCGGTTACCATCAAAGATGTCTTCGGATGACTCGGTTTGACAACAAGTTTCTTGGTCGGTGGCTTTTTTGTCACTTTCTTAACTAGTGGAGACGATCCTGGGAAAGTGGTCGCGGAAGAATCTGAATCAGACATATTTACTATAATGTATAATCGATTAAACTTTGAAACTTTTAATTAGTCACTGAACTACACAGGCGAGCGTAAGTGAGACGACTGAGGTTCGGACAGCGTACGCTGCATTTGGATGTTATTAACGCACGTACACGAACGCGCACTTTAATAATATCATTGACTTTTAATTTATACTATATTATACCCAAAGTATCATTCTATTCTGTTAAGCACAAGTTGATTAAATATCAAATATTCAATCTATATTTTACATTTATTAACTTAACGCAAATAACAATCATAAATTATAACAATATATGGATTAAATATTTATTAGAATATATTTTTTTATTTTTTCAATATTCTATTCTTCTTTTATAAATCATTGACTATATTACAATATTATTAGTAATTAAATATACACATACTGTACATCAAATTCTTTATACGCATCAATTCATTTAGAAAAATATCGGCAGAAGCGGGATGCAAGCCGCGGACCTTGGACATTGTTGTAATAATATTAAAAAATCTTGTGAATAAATATAGACTGATTGAATAATAAAAAATAATAATATACACACTCTGTATATATACTATAGAGACATCTATCGTCATACGATGATAACAATGATATAAATACAAGTTCTAATGCGTGTCAGCTCAGGTGGATAAATAGCCGAGAGCGCTAAGCGGTATATAAAGAACTGGACAAAGGTTGGTTCCGCGGTTCGCATCCCGCTTCTGCCGATATTTTTCTGAATGAATTGATGCGTATAAAGAATTTGATGTATAGTATGTGTATATTTAATTAATTATAACAATATAAGCCAAGCAAACTAAACCGATCTGCATAATACAATTTAAAATTGGGTATTGGCTAAAGCTTGACGAGGACCAACGAAAAAATACTCGTAAGCAATAATTAAGCTTTAGTTTTCAGCATTATTTAAAAAGTGATCACATCTCAAGTAAAATGATATCAAGCATTGAAATCGAACGAATCCTCAGGATTGAAAGTTTAAAAAAGAACAATGTGTAATGATACGGCACGTCGACCAATCATATTCATTATAAGCTAGTATAGTCCATCCAATATATGAAGAACCCTATGACACATTTATTGCCCCTTGTAAAAGGGATGGGGCAAAAATATTTATTTCGATTAGGTCGTTTTTTTTTCTCTTCTTCTTCGTAAAAAAATCGAATTTGAATTTGAAGTGAATCGTATATAAACATCTCTATTTCCGCATGGCGGCTTCATGGCGGATCAGGACAAATGTTTGACTTTCAGTAGCGTGTTGTTCTTCGATCGATTCGTGTTTTTTGTAGTTGTAATTATTATATTTATTGTTAGTATTGTTAAAGTTGTTTCATTGAATCATATTTTTGTGTTTTTACAATGCCGAAGAGACAGAAAAGAACTATTCTCAGCAGTGAATCACGTGAATATGTCGTACGCTTGCGTGATTATTTTCATCAAGAAAAACAAAAAGGTGGACCATTGCTGTCTGTTGAAAACATTCGAGATCGGGTCGCGGATTCCCTAGGAATCAGTAAATCTACAGTGTCTCGGATCACAGAGGAGAAATACGGTGAATCTTCATTAGAAGAGAAAAAATTATTAACACCAAATAAGAAACGACAGAAGAAATGCTCAATAACAAAACCCGATAGCAAAGTTCCTACTTCGGCAAACAATAAAAATGAAATTATAAGTTGGCTTCGTGACAAAGGAGTGCCAAGTAATGAGGCAATGTTAAAAAATGAGCAGCTCCGATTGGTTAATTTGTATAAACCTCCAACACCAACATATGTATTGGACGAACTGGCCAAAACAAAAGGCCACACGGTAATCAGATTACCGCCATACCATTGCCAATATAATGCTATTGAAATGATATGGGCTCAAATAAAAGGTATATTAATATAATTTATCACTTCTACCTCACGCCATTTTAATCATTATTTATGCAATGAATACCCTTTTTTACATTTAGGTTATGCGGCTAGAAATAACACGTCTCCACCATTCACAGCGAACAAGATGTTGACTCTATTGAACGAGGCATGTGACAATGTCACGGCAGAAGATTGGAAAAAAGTGGTGGACAAAACAAAAAGAGAATATTATGCAGATTGGGATCGCGATGTACGCTTTGACAATTTAAGTGAACAGAACCTGATTATAAATGTGTGTGAAAGTTGTAGTTCTGATTCCGATAGTGACGAAGACAATTTAGAATGTACTGCTTTATCGGATTCCGACTAAAATATGTGTTTTTAAGGTTATGTGCTAATATTTATCTCTACACTTGCTTTTCTTCATAATTTTCATATTACTAATATTATTATTTATAGTTTGTTTTACATGTCTCTTAAAACCTGTTAATATTCACTTATAATTGATAATAATTCTAATATTTAATCTTAGCAGGTATTTACAAAAACAATCGAAAATCCGATTATTTATACCCCAACACTGGTTTTCGCAGTAATGTGACATGGCCTTCTACGTGCGTCAGATATTATAGTTACAAATTGCCGTGTTTTTTCTAATTTGTAACAATATGCATATATATTTTATTATTTTGTTTTTATTGTGATATATTTACCTAAATAACTTATTAGTATGTTGATAAAATTAGTATAGGTAGCGAACGTTTTTACAACGTTATATCGGACGATATTTAGCACAGGGCAATAAGTGTGGCATAGGGTTCTTCCTATATTGGATGGACTATAGTAATGCTAAGCTTGCCCTTCTTAAAACTTATAAATACTCCACTTCTTTAAGTTATTTTACTTATTGATCATGTCTTGACATGCCGGAAAACTAACAATATAATACGAATCTTGTAAGATTGACATGTGAACCCAAACTGAATGCTTAAATTTGTCTTTTTTTTACTTATAATTATGTATGCAGTTTCATTAACGCGCACAAGGAGAGCCGACCCCAGATGATGGAAAATGACTAGGCTAAAGAAGAAGATCTTCTTCGGGTACTCCGTGTTGAACTCAATTATCGAATGTAATGTAGCCGAGTAGCTTTCAGGGCCGAAGTACTTAATTATAAAATAACATTCGTTAGTTTTCACCGATTTATTACTTACACTCAAAAGCATAACAATCGCTAGAAACCAAACTAGGGGTGTGTAAACATTGATGAACTGTATTTAGGTATTACAAAAAAACTTAGGTATTACAAAAAAACATGCTTAGGTATTACAAAAAAACATAATTAGGTATACCCATATGATCGGTCTCTTACAACTACGAAACAGGTTCCAATTTTTTTTTTAAACTCTCTATTCTATTCTCTCTCGATTCTAGTAAATATAATTTTTTTAGTTAAAAAGTCATGGATCATGCTAAATTTTCTTTTGCAAAGTGATGTGATAAAATATTGAAATCATAAAATAATATGCAGGACCAGTGCCGGTTTTAGGGGGTGGTGAAGTGGGTCAGTGCCCCAGGGCGTTGAATAAGCCAGGGGCGCCAAGGGCAACCAATCTTACATAGATTTTTTTAATATAAACAATATGGGGCGCCAGAAAAAAATGCCCTAGGACGCCGTAGGGTCTAAAGCCGATACTGTGCAGAACTTTGGGATATGAAGCAGAGTCGGAAGAGATAGCGGTAGAGGGATATTTTCTGTAGCAATTTTCAGTGGCCATCTTGTCTGTTCCCCAAGTCGCTTTAAGAGCATATAAAGAGTATTTAGATTTTTTGAAAGGAATGTATTATTTATTAAATTTATGAAAATATATTTAAATCAAGAATAAATCGTGTTTTGTATTACATGTAAAAATATCCGTATCACGTTCAGCTCAGTTCCAGTTTCTCATCATTAGATCCAGAGACGACCTTGCACTTGACCTTGAAGCACTGGAACACCTCATTGTTGTCCCCAAGGATTGAAAACTCCACATTGACTCCGACCTGGAGAAAATTAAACCAATCAGTAAAATGGAAATAAAAACTTAATAAGTGATCTGCCCAGTCATTTGCGCAGCCATAACGCCAAGTAATAATAACCGAAAAAAATAACATATTACAGAGTTGGAAATAAAATGTCAATATGTTTATATTTCTCCCGAAGGATACCCACTAAATAGTCCTTCTTTGCATCAATTTAAAAGGTAAATATATAATACTAATTGTAAAACCTGGGTCACACCACAGTTGAAATTCACGGCATCAAGGTAGGAAATGCATTTTATACTAGTTTTATTTTAATACATCAAAATTAATACAAGAATATAATTTAAAAACTATGAATTTGATTAATTAAATGCACTTGAGGCTTTTTCAGGATCAGGAAGAGAAGTCCTTAGAAAAACCAACACAAAAACAACCATTTTTGAGTAAGGTCGTTGTATTCTCACTGTTTTACTGGCAGTACTGAGTCTTATAAAAGAAAGGCACTTGAAGTCGCAGTTTATTTCTCGACCGTAACGCTGTGGAATGGTTCTTACATCGCATTGGATCAGAGGTTGGATGACTACTCAACGCTTATGCGATGGGCTGGTCACATAATACGGGGATAACTCACTAGGGGGAAGTTCTCGACGGGCATAACCAGGCGGTAGAGGATTTCCTCGTTGGCGTCGACAGGGCACGATGCTCCCTGCAGGGCTTTGCAGCCATCCTGTTCGGGCAGTGGGTAACTCACTGTGATACCGGCAACGGTAGCTCGCACCTTAGGAGTCAGCGAAGCGCTATACTTGGCTGTAATACATCAGAAATAATTCATTGTTATTGGTAATTAAATATACAAATACTATACATAAAATTCTTTAAACGAGTCAATTCATTCAGAAAAAATATTGGCAGAAGCGGGATGCGAACCGCGGACCTTGGAACCAACCATTTGCCCAGGTATTCATACCGCTCAGCCACCGTGGCTATTTCCTTGCCTGAGCTGATTCGTGTTGGAACTTGTATTTATGTCATTGTTATCATCGTATGATAGATGTCTCTATGGTATGTATATTCAAAGTATGTATATTTTTATTTTTTATTATTCAGTCAACATTCACAGTATTTTTATATTATTAATTTTCGATTATTTATTTTAGTAAGTACCACTCGGGTCTCGAACCGAACTATAAATTGAATGGATGAGAAACAACCTCTTGTAGGTCCGACGCGAACTTAACAATCAGTCATTTTACCTGTGTTACTGATGAACAATTTTACCTTCTGCCTAATATCGAATCCGAGACGATCTTTGCGGGTCTTCTAAAATATTGGCGAGCAAAATCTCACTTCTAAATTTCGGAGACCATCCATGTCCGCTTGAAACTATGTACAAGTATTACTCCGTAGACATTTATGACCAAATATTATTTATTTGATAGTGTGAGGGTTACTTACGAACTTTAAAGGTAACGTCCATGACAGCATCTTGCCCATTGGGCGGGTTGCAGGGCGGAGTCTCACAGCCGCCAATCTTCACGGAAATCGGTGCTGGACCCTTGGAGCCTGTAAAATATTAAAATAAACTTTCAAGATCACAAAAACATACAGTAATGACTCTGAAAAAATACGTAGTATCCATACAATAATGAGATAATTGAGACGCGGATTTATAAACCTTAAAATTCGGAAGTAGTTATCGTATTATGAATTGTAGAAATGAAAAGTTTTCGACAGCAGTCATCTGATAAGTAAACTAGAGAAAAATTCAAGAGAAATCACGATGAATGCAATCACACAGGCTTTAGTAATAACAATGAGATATGTCATATACAATCGATTCCGCTTAATTGGAACACTGCTTAATTGGGACAGCCGCTTATTTGGGACAAATCTCAAAGAATAGAAACCAAACCATGCAACCAATAGTAAATTTATATGTTTAATTGGGACAAAATTCCACTTAATTGGGACAGTAAATTTAAGATCACGGCACATATTATGTTACACATATTCTCAAGAAAAAATATATACAAAGAATTTGAAAATGAAGGGAGCCCTACATCCGCACTAAATATCTGATTTTGTAGAAGTGAAATGTTACAAAAACAAAAGACAGAATACACTTGACTCATTTTTGCATTGAATTAAATTGCATGTACCTATCCATTTATTATTTTAATTAGGTTTTTTTTTCTTAAAAGTTTATATTACATATTGGTAATTTATATGATAATTTATATTACCTATATGTAATTAACAGTTGCCAATAGCTTATATAATAAAATTATTGAAAAAAAAATGCATCGTTTAATTTTATGTGTGTATTACTGGTTAATGGCCTTAGTTGCCAAAACCAAATAAATGAATTTAAAAAAAAGTGAAATTCGCTTATGTGGGACAGCCACTTAATTGGGACAAAATGCCCAAATCCCGATGTGTCCCAATTAAGCGGAATCGACTGTATATTTGAATTAAGCGGGATTTCTTTTTTACATTTTTCGACTGCGGTGGTCGAAATGGTCGAAATTGCCGAAGCAACAATCAGGATGCCAAAGAATGTCCAGGAGTTCATCTTGAGATATTTATGGTTTTCTGTTTTCTCTTGATGAAATTCCAATTGACACTGCATGTCCAAAGATTGTAATGAAACCCTTTTATAGGAAGCTCATAAAACTGGCGATAAAACTGCGACTAACACTTTCAGACCTTTATCAATTTAGATAAAAATCAACAATTTAACTGTCTGACATTACAGGGATGTCTCGAATAGTCAACTATCGTTTAGATTCCTTTCATAAATATTTTTATAATACAATAACATAAAGGATAAATGGATGTAGCGGATATGCAATAATGAAGTGTTTGCAAACTTTGATAAATATTTAAAGCAGTAGAAGACATTAAAATTTATGTAATTATCAATGTAAAAATAAAGCAGTGAAGTATAGAAATATCACTTATTTAAGTATTTGAACCCTTGTTTAAACAGTAAAACAAAACGTTTTTGTATCGTTTTATTTTTTATTTTTACTAACGTTCATATTCATAAATAAGCAAATATTTTTCTCTCTTTGATATATTAACACTTAGTTTTACATTCTTATTTGTAAAGAATAAATTGCAAAGAGTATTTTAGTTAAAATTCAACAAGATTATTTTCCATGAAATAATTGTATTTGTTGAAGCATTCGGTACATTAATATTGTTTTCTCTATTATTAAATTTTTAACATACCTTTTTCCCTCTATTTTATTTTGATTCTCTTGCTATACGTTAGGTATGTTTTTATTGTTTTTTACATTTTATAGGTATTTTATAGTTCTGTACAAGTGCCTGTTGACAGCTTTCGTATCTTTATAAATGATTTATTTCCTCATATATTTATCATATACATGCACTATTTTTAAATATTTTATAGTTTAATTTGTATATTTTCGTCTACTGTTGGTGCAAAACACTTACAAAGAATATCAAAGTTATACTGGTTTGATTTTTTAAGGACAGGATAAGGTTATATATTCCATCAAGAAATGAACAGGGCTTTTATGAGAGATGTCTTCCACATGCCGAGAGATGGCATAAATTAAAGCTATTCATCTTTTGTTCTAATATCTTTAACACGTTTGTGCCACTATTGTTCAAAGGAGACTCCCACTAGACTTAACAGTTGCTCACATATATAATGATAATCTGAATGAACGCATCTTCAAGGAGATATAATTGACATCCAGTGTTATGCGGGTGTGAAGCAGCCCATTTCTGTTGTATTTTCTTCTTGCCTTCAGATTTACGCCATCTTGAAAGGTAATCGGGTTCTATAAATAAAAATTACTCCGTGGAATTTCAAGATTTCAAGTTGACTTGGGACGATACGAGGTCCACGGTGAATTTAAGACCTTTACGGCGACGATTTGTGACGACAATAAAGAGCAGATTAAAAGAAAGACTTTGGACAAAAAGAGAGAGGTGTAAATTATTCTTTACTACAGTTTGTTATGCGTGTGACGCTGATAGATCATTTTAAATTTTTAAAAAAAATTAAAACAATTAAATGTATTATGGTTATCGATTTATTACATGTGTATCAAATATAACTGTAAATTTATTTCCCGGTCAATATAAAAAAAAACACCTTAATTTCTTCAACGATGCAATGTTCGTCATTGATAAAAATCTAGATTAAACACTATTTGTTTGTAATACAATTATCGATTATTATCGTCAATATTCCCACGTGCCAGGTGTGTTGTAATCTCAAACCAACTCATTCAATAGTGTCCCCGAGAAAGTATTATTTTTAATCTATTATATACATTGTATCATTTCAATCAGTTACAATTATTATACCTACCCACTTCGCCCACCTGGCTGACAACATGTTTATTATCTTAGCAATCAGTACAATGACAAAATAAATATTTTGGAATGAGAAAATAATTATATGATTTTCAAATTTTAAAGACAATATTTTTTCGTATTCTTAAGACTGCAACTTACAAGCACCAATATGTGTGGGTCACGCTATGCATTGTTTATTCACTTACTTGAAGACTGCGGTTTCGTTTTCAATGAAAGTTAATATACGTGTGGAATGAAAACTAATACGTATGGAATATGCAGTTATTTAGGTTATAACACGCTAAAAAGTATGTATTCAATTAAGATTTGAAATGTATCTCTAAGTGAATAGGTGTGTACTTAGAATGTAAATAACAATATTTTTGGTGTTGAAATAAATTGAGTATGAAGAAAGGCAGTTTGTAAGCTTCGGACATGTTGAAATAAAGTGAGTTGAAAGTCTTCAGAAGGTAGTTCTTTTAAAGGATGTTCTTGAAACCTTTAACAACAAAACGGTATTAAATATACAGAATATACTCATATATACTATAACAACAAGATGGACGGCATGACGCAGGACTGCGGGGAATGTAAATAAAATGATGTTGGTGCCCATGAATAAGGGATTCTTTTTTTCAAGGTTAAGTATAAAGTTACGACGCAAACAAATACGTACAACAAATTATTAAACTCCTTTAAACAGATAATATGGATCCTAAAATACTCTTAAATTCTACTATTTTTTTATTGATATGCTTAATTGGTTTCATTTAGAACCTGTATCTACTAAAAAAGACAGAAGTATGGTAAATGTGATTATTTGTATGAAATCAATTATTTTTTATGGCACATTAATTGTATTTAAAAATGCTAATAATATTATTTGCCTAAGAAGATACAAGATTCTTCAACATAACTAAAAACAATAGACGCACATTTTTTATTTTAAAAATGTTATATTTTTATTTATCTGCTATGTAACATATTACTAGTGAGGTTATTTACACATCAACTGAGGGAGTATTATAAGAGAGTAAAAAAATGATTTTTTTTTAAACTTAGTCGGAGATCGAGAATCCACGACCTCTTGTATGGTAAGAAAACATTTGAGTTCTAAGCTATAAACGCCATCAAGTTGAGCTCATTATATAGATAACTTAATTCATAAAAAAAATATCTTCATGATCCCAAATGACAACGTTCAATCTGTCTCTTGGTCTCGTGGAGTAAATTCCACTACAACTGCTGCAAACCATTTAAATACTGTTAATAAGACTAATTCATCAAGTTTTCTAGAATTTGAATCAAGTCGCGATCTTATAATAATGTAATATTGAAAAAAAAACAGAGAATATGAGGTGTAATACACGTAGATTGTAGTTATTTCGTTGTGCTTAATCGATAGTAGAGTTCACTCAAAGCGTATCCTAAAAAGCACATACAAAAGAAACCCTTTAATGCTTAATAATCCAAAAATCTAGAGCCAAAATGCAATCAAATCAAATGTAGAATGTATATTTTCAAAAAATCATTAATAACGCACGTGATTTGATAATCATCTAATATTGATAACCAGCTGCCGAAATCTGAATAGCCCACCTGCAAAGATACTGATATCGGTTGCCCCTATATAAAAAGGGACTGCGACACTTCCAGGTATTCAGTCACTTCTTCAATTTTGAAAAGCATCAAAGTTGTACTACCGACCTTCACCATGAACAAGGCTCTTGCTTTCTTCGCCCTCGCGGCTCTGGGCTCCTTCGCATCGGCTACTGCTGTCCAGAAATGTACATACACCATCATTTAACGTGTTGTTTTTAAATAGTTTAATTTTTTTTTTTTAATATTTCAGCTCTTATTCACGTTTTATTAATGATATATCTCAGTAGATGAGAAGTACTCCATTCGTACTAACATTCATTTTTATTTTCAGGCGCTAGTGGTCCTTCCCCCATCAGTGTGGACATCAAGAACTGCGACAAGGAGCCCTGCAAGCTTCCCGACGGCCAGAATGCCATCATGGATATCAAATTCAAAGTCCGTAAGTATACAAACTAATTATGTCACAACACATCTACCGATTAATTTTCACATCCATATCATGGATGTGAAGTCTACTCATTTCAATATATGGCAACGACAATTGCAATACTAATATAAAGTACTGCGATGGGCGTACATTTTGTCTCTGTATTTTTAAAGTTTGTTTTCTGCATTGTAGCCAAGTACAGCGCTGCTTTGAAGCCTAAGGTCCGCGCTACTGTTGCTGGAGTGACCGTGGTGTACCCTCTGCCCGGAGACAAGCAAGATGGCTGCAAGGCCCTCCAGGGATCCTTCTGCCCCGTCGATGCCGGAGAGGAGGTCACCTACCGTCTGGAGATGCCCATCTCAGGATTCCCCCTCGTAAGTAGAACTTTTATGTCATTTTCAAACCTTATATTTTACCCTTGCAACAATGAGTATTGCGACTGCCAATGTGACTTAGGTAAAGCAGCCTCTTACTCTTTGAACAAATGATCCAGGCCTCAAAAATAGCGCGTTAATCCTCCGATATTCCATTCCATCAAAAGTCCCGAAACTCTCGTTCTGTAGACTGGCCGAAACCATCGTACATAAATGTACGAGTATTTGATGTTGCCCATCTTAGATGGAGCAGACATTTTGTCGTGCCACACAATATATCTTTGTAATATTCAAGTTTTTGAAAGCTTAACATGAGTTGACAATAAAATTCTCAATAATATGTCCACATTAGCACAAAAACGGCCTTTTTATAAAATAAAATAAAACATATCAGATTTATATCGGTATTATTATAACTCTGATTTAGTCGTATATCAGAATACTATATCTTGGGGAACATCGACAATATAAATGCATTTGTTGAAACTTCATCACTAACGGTATCATGTTCCTCTTCTGTATGTCAGTAATGTCAAATAAATTAATACAGTAGGTGTGTGACAACTTCTACTTATTGTTCAGCATTTAATTCACGTAGAACAGTTGTCTAGTCATTTCATAAAGTCTCTCAGCTATCTTATAATGTTATTTTAACCAAATTCGTATTTTTAATAAATTTTTCTTATGAGTATGTGCCATATTTTCAAAATTATGTTTTCCCTTTAGGTGAGTGTGCTCGTTGAGTTCTCAGTCCTCGGTGCTAACGACGAGGTCTTCCAGTGCTTCCGCGTCCAGTGCCAGGTCGTCGCTGGAACCCTCAAAGTCATCAACTAAGTGCTCTTCATCTGAAGACCAGTCTCGTGATGCTTTAACTGTCAACTGTCCCCGCAATGCCCAGATTTTGTAGTGATACACACACGAAAATTATTACTTGTAAGTTTCGTAAGAAACTGATTGTTAAACAGTTGACATTGAAGAGTTCCACGTGGCCGGTGCTGAATCTAACTGTCCGTAAATTTTGTTCATGTAATTAAGAGATTAAAGAATATGGAATCTAAATAAGTATAATCATAATACAATAAAATATTAAGCACAACCAAAGCAATAACACTTGTCTTATTAATTCAACATGTTCTTTGAAATCTTTCACCAATTTAACCACTTCCCCGGAGTTCACACGAATATGTGTAAAAAAAAGTGTTCCAATTTCGGCGCTCACGCAAATAAGTGTGATACCCGAAGCGCGCCCATATGAGCATCTTAAAATCGTCGTTGGATTTTCGGCGTTCACGCAAATACGCGTTTCATACAATTTTACGATGTCTGACATTGAAACAAAAAAATCAGGGATTCTAAATCGGTATTCGTTCTTTATACATTTCAATAAAGACGCTTGTTATTCTTTTAGGCTCTTTGATGAAAACTTATGTTTTTTATTTAAAAGTATGTATTTTATGTTATAGATAATGGAATATTGAAAACATATTTTATCGTAAAATGAACATGCATCCTTTATGGTTTCGCTTTCAGTTTTAGTAAAATGAGTTCAAAACTGAAAAGCACGTATTTGATACAGTTTGATAAATAACTTTTCTTAACTGTAAAAAATATTCCTAAAAAAGAATGTTTTGAGTCCGTTAACCTCTCCTCCCCGGTGATGTCTATCGACTACACATTGCTTGTAATAACTTAAATATCTCTGTAAATATAATACACACAGGGTTCAGATTTTAGGTATTCCTCCTTAATACATTTACGTATTGAAAAAAAATATTTATAATAATAGGCACTCATCGGGAGCAGGAAATATTTTTCTAAAATCCGGAATAAATTCACCACTACAATCAAGACGCGTCAACTGTCATGAATCATTGCACCTGCCGGAATCGTGTGGGAAAATAAAATTAAAAAATACCCAGAGGAGGCGGCATCTATACTCCTCACTCTCGCTGACGTACTAATATGAGTGAGCGAGACGGGAAACCTCAGTGGGTCGCCTAGTTCGAAATGATATCGGTTCATCCATATGTCGACAGGCCAAGTAATGTTAGTATCTCTCGGAAGTTCAAGCGCGAAGGTGCGTCTGGCTATTTGAGGTCTTCGTCTGATGTTTTTCATGTTTTTAGCTATTAAATGTCAATTATTACTGCTTATTGACATCAACTATTGTAAAATTAAGCGATATCTTTGAATATTTTCATTTTTTCGAATTTCTACTCATTTTATTCACTTTAAATCAGAATGTGTAATGAGTTGACACCACCGGAACGCGCGGAAGTTTTTAGCATCGTAAGGCGAGGGTTAATATGTACATGTAATATTTTCCATTAAATATTTTTTAATGAAAAAAAATTGACTGCGAAGGGTTAAAAAAATCATCATCATCATCAGCCTGTGTCCGTCCACTGTTGAACGTAGGCCTCCCGCATGAGTCTCCATCCTCTTCGATCCTCCGCCTTCCGCATCCAGGTCACTCCCGCTATTCTTCTTATATCGTCAGTCCATCTTGTAGGGGGTCGGCCAATGCTTCGTTTGCCAGTTCTTGGGCGCCATTCCAATACTTTTCTTCCCCATCGACCGTCGTCTCTTCGACAGATATGACCTGCCCATTGCCACTTGAGTGTGCCTATTCGTTGGGTAGCATCCACTACTTGAGTTCTTCTGCGTATATCCTCGTTTCGGATTCTATCTTTTAGCGACACTCCGAGCATGGATCTCTCCATAGCACGCTGGGTGACTTTTATTTTATGGGTAAGACTTGCTGTCAGATTCCACGTCTCTGCGCCATAAGTTAATACAGGGAGGACGCATTGGTTAAACGCCTTAGTTTTAAGGCATTGCGGAATTTTCGCTTTAAAAATGTACTTTAGTTTTCCAAATGCTGCCCATCCCAGTTGTATGCGCCTGTCGATTTCTTTTGAGAAGTTATTTCGCCCTAGTTGTATTACTTGTCCCAGATAGGTATAGTCGTTTACAAGCTCTATTTCTGTTCCTCCAATGGAAATAGGATCAAAGGTCTGTGAAATATGACTATTAATCATGGCTTTTGTTTTATCCATGTTCATTTTCAGACCAATTTTGTTCGACGCTTCATTGAGGTCGTAGAGCATGTCTTGGAGCTTGTTAGGTGATTCGGCTATTAGCACTATGTCATCTGCAAATCGGAGGTGAGAAATGTACTCTCCGTTAATATTTATTCCACATTTTGTCCAGGATAGCAGTTTAAAAATATCTTCTAGGGCGTTTGTGAAGAGTTTTGGAGATATAACATCTCCTTGTCTAACACCTTTGTTTATAGAAATATTGTTAGTGCTATCATGGAGCTGGACCATCATTGTTGCAGATTTGTAAAGAGATTTTATTATCTCTATATACCGATAGTCTATTTTGCAGCGTTGTAGTGAATCTAGCACTGCCCAAGTCTCGATTGAGTCAAATGCCTTTTCATAGTCTACAAAGGCGAGGCAGAGTGGCTGATTATATTCTTCGGTTTTCTGAATGATTTGTCTTAGCGTGTGGATATGATCAATTGTACTAAAGCCTTTCCTAAACCCAGCTTGCTCTCGAGGTTGAAATTCATCAAATCGACCCGTCAGCCTGTTTGTTAAAATTCTGGAGAATACTTTATACACATGGGAAAGAAGGGAAATGGGTCGGTAGTTTTTGAGCAGTGATTTATCCCCTTTTTGTGGAACAATATCACAATACTCTTACTCCATGTCGCCGGGGTTTCTCCATGTTCTATTACCTTGTTGAATAGTTTTTTAAGCTCTTTCAACAGAGGGGTTCCTCCTACTTTCAGAAGCTCAGATGTAATTCCGTCTTCTCCAGGGGCTTTGTTGTTCTTAAGTTGTTTTAGGGCCGATTTAATTTCGAATATACTTATATCTGGGATGTCTTCAGACCAGTGCTTTGTGAGAGTAGCCCTCTTGTCGTCCGCAGATCTGTCATTAGGACCTGGCATCGTAGATGAATACAATAACCCGTAGAAATGTTCTATTTCCTTCAGTATATCATTAAGATTTGTTGTTATCTTCCCATCGTGTGTCTTTAATTTGGAAAGTTGGGCCTGTCCTATAGAGGTGTGTCTGCTAAATGCATTTGACCCTCGGCCTTGTGCAACAATCTCCATGATATACTCGGTGTTTGAACGACGAATGTCAAATCTCATGGATTTTTTCACTTTTTTGTTCAGGGTATTGTAATCTTGGATGCTTCTGCTTTTACGACGCTCGTCCATAAGAGCTATCGTTTTGTCTGAGAATTTTGACCCTTTTTTTCTTTTGCACTGCTTTATGACTTTTTTGGCAGTTTCTTTAATGCTATTAATGATTCTTTCGTTAAGTTTGTTGACGTTGTCGGTGTCATCACTATCTTCCAGTGCTGCGAATCGATTTTGTAGTTCAAGCTGAAAAGTTTCCTCAAGCTTGCTCTGAACATTTAACGGACGTATAACTCTTTGTTTTATTAGCTTTTTCCTTTCCAGTTTGATGTCTAGGTGCACAGTACTTCGAACGAGACGGTGGTCACTTCCGGTACTAAAGCATTGCATCGCTGAGACATCAGTGACTATATTCTTCTTATTAGCCATAATAAAATCAATTTCGTTCTTTATGTTACCATCCGGGCTTCTCCAGGTCCATTTGCGTTTTGGTTTTTTCTTGAAAAATGTGTTCATGCAAAACATTTTGTTAGCATGTAGAAAGTTTACCATCATCTGTCCTCTGTTCTAAAAAATGGATTCTTTCAAATGCTTGATAATTCGCTCATCCACATTATTGTTATCGGACGGATACTGCAACGAACGAGAAATAACCTCCGAGGGAGAACCAGATCGCTGTCAAGGGTTAAAAGAAGAAGAAGAAATATATTTTTTGTACTTACAGTAAGTTACTTGAGTGAGGACAAAACGTTCACTCTCATTTAAGATCATTTTGTTATAGCCTATAACTTATAGATCCCTACAGACAAAACAAGTGATGGAATTCGTTCTTGTCGTTGTTTATTTTCGGTTATGTTCACATAATATATGACTTTTTTTTCACTTAAAAAAAAATGTTGAAAAAAATATATAGTTGCGTGTTGTACCCTGCAAGTAACACACAAGGTTAGAATATACGTCTGATAAATAGTTGAAGAACGTAGGAGTCTATTCCATGTAAGCCTCGTTAACCGCTCGTGCAGCCCCGACGATATCCCTGATGAAGTTTAACAGCAAGGGACCGTCAGAACTAAGTAGCAATTCATGAAAATCCACCCAAGAAATGGTAGAGACTCCCAGGCGACAACACAGAATGCATCTCCTGTTCTCATGGATGATGCATTCGACGAGAGAGTGTCTCACCGTCTGTTGCATGCCTGGATCACATGGACATGCGTCGCAAGAGAGGCCAAATCTTTTTAGGTATTCTCTAAAAATTCCGTGTCCCGTAAATATATGTCAGTTATCAATACATACTTAGCTGAATATATATTGTATTTTGTTTATAATCTACCGATAAAAGTGATTCATAAAATTTTACAGCAACTGAGCTCTTTTTATTATAATAGCAGTTCCTGGAGCAGCAAAACTATAAAGGTTTTAATACATTTTATGAGAAACACGAAGAGCGTGCCTTATTTATTTTTTGGGAAATTGAAACATTTAAGTTTTTTTCACTGATTACCAATATACTTCAATAAAAGATAAGAAATACCTGATGCCAGCTCATCGCGTATGTATCTGAGATAGTATCCAACACCGTAATAAACACGGTACATAAGCTTAAAATTAAGTTAGCCAAAAAACAGCAAATGTCAAGCAAACTTTCTTTTCAGAAACATTGCTAGGAAAGCTATTACAGCACAATTTCCGTTTTTATGCTATTTAAAGTTATTTTCTGTCAGAGAGATTATAGTTAATAAATTGATATATACATACAACTCTACAGCAAATATCATTTTCGTGACATTTCTTTCGTCAATATCAAAGAAAAAACTGCTGACGCTGGGATTCGAAATCAAACCGTTTGCAGACCTAATGTTGAGTGTGTTCTCGGCGCAGAGCTCATGGCCATTTGCTCTGATTATTAAAAACGTTTGTGTAGATCACGGGTCGTCAACCTGGTCCGTACCGCCCACTAGTGGGCGATACGGGCTTCCGTAGTGGGCGGTGGGTGATTTTTGTAGATATTAAAATCTCCTACATTCCTTCAAGATTTTTTTCCATCCATAAACTGAATTGAAATATAGCGAGATTCGTGGGCGGTAGGGAAATTTTACCATGAAAAATAGGCAAAAATGGGCGCTAGGCATAAAAAGGTTGAAGACCCCTGATGTAGGTCTTAAATTTTCTAAAAGAATTGGAATATTGACATATATTCTTAAAAATCAAAAACGATTGAATGTGAAATTAACACTGATCTCTACCGGTCACCAGAATTTTAATTATCTCTTTAAAGGGAATATGTTCTTATAAGAACAATCGGAATTCTTCAAGAAGTCTGGATGATTAAGCTGGGGCTTTTTTAGGAGACAAAGAAATAAAATTATCTGACACACAATTCAGTTTAACTTTTCCTTTCTTCTTCGTAGTATCAATCCGGTGGATTGGTTTGCAGCAGCAGAATCTTGCATCTCGATCTCCATTCCTCTCGGTCCTCCGCAATCCTTTTCAGCTCAGCATAAGCGCTACAGTTCATGTCCTCGAATACTTGCTGCAAATACTACCGTCTAGGGCGCCGTTCTGCAGTAATGTTCGAACATTCCAGGTGGCATATCTTGTTGGCTGAAGGTTTTTCTTATTTGTCTTGGTTGTTTTGTCTCGAGCAGTCCCCACCCGGAGATCCTTTATCTATCACAAAATCTCAGCTATGTATTCATTCTCGTAGCAGAAGAATGGCATAAGCACAACGATTATGGAATTTGTATATTCAATAAAAACGCATGTGTCGTGAAAAGCTCTTACACGCATAAGTAAAAAAATCTCTGGAAAGAGTGTTCCAATCCTAGTACCTTAAGTAGAAACAAACATCTCATTTAGAAATATCATAATGGTGGAAAATATTAAAGTGTAGAAAAACAAAGTTGTTTATTTTTTTGAGCTTAATAATTTATTTTAATATCATTATATTATATTTACAATCCTTATTAATTAATCTCTCAATAACACGAACAAAATTTACGGACAGATTGATTCAGCTCAGCCCAGCGAAACTTAACGCCGAATGTTTCACTATCAGTATCACGAAACTTGGAAATCTCCAAGTAATATCATTGCTACAAAATCTATATGGCTTTGCGGAGACATGTGACGATTGGAGCATCACGAGACTGGTCTTCAGATGACGAGCACTTAGTTGATAACCTTGAGGGTTCCAGCGACGACCTGGCACTGGACGCGGAAGCACTGGAAGACCTCATCGTTGGCACCGAGGACAGAGAACTCGACGACCACACTCACCTAAAGGGAAAACATATTTTTGAAAATATGGCACATACTCGTTAGATAAAAAGTATCAAAAGCGTAAGTTTGAACATATTGACAGCACAATTAATATTAGAGAAACTTGAGAGATCATTTTTTTGCATGACTATACAGGTAAAATATCAAAAAGTTCCAAGAAATGCAGTTATAAGAGTATGTAAGAGGCTGCTCAACCCAAGTGACATAAGCAGTCACAATACTCAATATTGATAAACAAATATATACTAAAGAGTATAAATAAGGTTTTGTAAATGGTATAAAAGGTTTACTCACGAGGGGGAATCCTGAGATGGGCATCTCCAGACGGTAGGTGATCTCCTCTCCAACATCAACGGGGCAGAAGGATCCCTGGAGGGCCTTGCAGCCATCTTGCTTGTCTCCGGGCAGAGGGTACACCACGGTCACTCCAGCAACAGTAGCGCGGATCTTAGGCTTCAGAGTAGCGCTGTACTTGGCTACAAACAAAACAAACTTTAAACAAGCCAAACAAAACGTTACGCCCATCGCAGTCTAAAATATTTGTATTACAACTGTCGTTTCTATAATATATATATATATATTGAAACGACTAGACTTCACACCCATAATATGGATGTGTAAATGAATCAGTATATGTGTTGTGACATAATTAATTTGTATACTTACGGACTTTGAATTTGATATCCATGACGGCATCCTGGCCGTCGGGAAGCTTACAGGGCTCCTTGTCGCAGTTCTTGATGTCCACACTGATGGGGGAAGGACCACTAGCGCCTGAAAATAAACAATAATGTTAGGACGAATGAGGTACTTCTCATCTACTGAGATATATCATTACGAAAACGTGAAAAAGAGTTTTAACATTTAAAAACAACAAGTTAAATGATGGTGTAGTTACATTTTTGGACAGCAGTAGCCGATGCGAAGGAGACCAGAGCCGCGAGGGCGAAGAAAGCAAGAGCCTTGTTCATGGTGAAGGTCGGTGGTACAACTTTGGTGCTTGTCAAAATTGAAGAAATTAATGAATACTTAAAGATGACACAATGCGCTTTTATATGGAATAAATCGTTGTCTTATCTTCCATATCTTCAAAGCTGAGCTGTTGAGATTTCGGCAGCTGGTTATCAATATTCGGATCATATCAAATGACGTGCGTATTATATTTAATTTTCCACGTTTATTCTTTCTTAAATATCTATTAATAGTATTAAATATGAATAGAATCCATTTATGTTTGCAAATTCTTCATTCGTAGTATCAATCCCGAAGATTACTTTGCAGCAACAAAATTTTTGCATCTCGTTCCTATCCTCTGCAACAATTTTCAGCTCAGCACATGAGGTGCAATTCATGTCCTCAAACACATGTTGCAAATTCTCTTTTGGTAAGGGTAAGATTCTTTTATCACTCTTAGTACTTCTGGTAAAAAAAGAGGGTGTCATTTTCGATACAATTTGTGGAAAGTACCTCGACCCTATTAAGCATGCAGAATTTGTAATTAATAAAAAAATCTGTGCCTTTACCAATTTCGCTCGTAATTTTGGTTAGATATTCAATCTTCCTATTTCCTATCCTTTAAATACGAGTATGTGACTGCGATAATAATTTCTTCCATCGGTTTTTTCTCTTCAGCACTTATTTGCAGTGGCCAAAATTGTTCTGAGGGGACTCCCCACTGCAGTTGTCAGTTGCTAACTGAGCATATTATAAATAATCGCATAATTAAGGGGACCTTATTGTCATTCTGTATGATGCGGGTGTAAGGCCTGTAATGTCCAGTCCTTTAGATGTATAAACGCAATTGATAGGGATAAATATAAGGTTTATTATTTTTGTCAAAATCATTTTTAGTGGTGGCCTCAGCAAATAATAACAAACCAAACATTTGTGACAGATCTCAATATCTACTCATCATCTTATCTCACGACGAAACACCTGGATCCTCACCTGCTAAGCGATAGCGTGATTTAATAATAACAAATAAATCATTTAATTAATCTATACAGTGTAGTTATCTCGAGCCGGGCGTAGTCGAGTCGTCTACCCGCTGGTCACCCTAAACAGAGTCCACAAGTTCACGATGAGACACCATTTCCATGACTCTCACTATATATACGAAATTATAGCATTATCCGTAAGAAATTTCTCCGAATACAACCTTGAAAGGGCGCTCAGTAATTTAATTAATTTCATGGACTTTAATATTCACCTGTAAACCTCGCTTCTAATTAGTAACAAGTTATTTAGTTAAGTAAAGTCACATAAAACTAATAACAACGACAAATTTATATATATTACTTATTAGCATAACCAATTTGATAAATTCCAATATATTTTTGAACGAGGGTCGAAGGTCACTATATTCGACTTCGAAAATTTGAATAATATAAAATAAGTTTTTGTTTTTATATAATTACAAAGTGAAAAAAAGAAATTTTACTTAAATAAAATGTTAGTAAAATACAAAAAAAACAATTTATTCAAGAAGAACATAAGAAGAAAAAATCAAGAAAAACGCATTTTTTTATTTCCACCCCTTTACAACAAAACAATGCAACCATCGTGCTATAATAATTCAATTCATATGCAAAGTGATGTTTTTCACCAAACATTTACGATCTGCAAGTATTATACTATTATTTTTTTTCGAGTTTTTTATAAAAATACACAGGAGAATAAATGTTTTAGCTCTTCAGTGAATTATATTATGAAATATAGAATAAATTTTTTGTTAATAAACAATTTATTTCCAGAAATATAAAGTATTATTATAGGTATTTAGTTTAGGTACGATTTATACAAGGTAGTAAATAATAATAGCTTTAACAGCCATATAAATTCTTTTGACAATTTCTAAATGTCACAATAAAATTTTAAACCATCAATAAAGCAACTGCAGACAATATTGAAATAATACAATTCATTCATGTCGATTACTTTGTGATTAAGTTTGTAAATGTCAGATCTTGTGTCTCTCTGCGTTATTCGTATCGAAATGGATGTGGATAATGTAGATTTGGTCCAAAACGGTACGTAATCATTGTTTTTTCTTTGTATCGAAAGCAACCTTTATGGCGTTCTACGTCTTACGAACAGACTTGTTTAACTAAATGAGTAATTTAGAATATTTATGTACATTGTCAGATTTTCGCTTCAGAATAGTTTAATTGGGTCGATTTATTCCTTTGTTACCAAGGGCATTGATGTATCGCTTATCAAGTTTAGTTGGTAAATAATAAATCATTGCAACAATCACTGCTAACTTCTCTTCAGTCGTTTGATCAATGACTACGAAAATTATAGGTAACACTTCACTCTATTGTATCTGACTAAGAAAAATATTTTATTGAAAAGAAAAGAGTGGTGATCAAGAGTTGCCAAATGCAGTCTAGACCGATATCTTGCAAGATTAATGACATCACAAGGATTGCGGAAAGAGGTTAGATGCAGAGGGTCGAAAGGAATTGAGAGTCATACGGTAGTCTTATGTTCAATGGTGGGCTGATGAAGATGAAAAAACTTGAAGGATACAAAAATCATAAGATTACACACTTGAAAACTTAATTTTCAAAATAAATTAATTATTAATGAGTTCACATACAAAAGTGAGTCAACAGAAACTATTCAAAGAATGTACCCGGTAGAGCTCAGGTAAGCAAAGCTGACATAGTATGAGACGAGGACTATGGCGGCTTACAGAGCTTTGTGGCTCGTGGTGGTGTATGTTTATCCCTGTCAATTATCTGAGGTAAAAGAGGCACAGATTATTTGTTTTCCGTAAGACTAATACTAACCTGCTAGAGACTATGCCTCTTGGGAGAGTGATCATACTGTTCAACCACATCGCCTAGAATGTTGATATATTCCACACGAGAGAAGCCCAGTTCAGACATGAGCTCCACGAATTTGTTTGCAGAAGTAATTTCGTGGAGTCTTCTTCTTAGTGAGCATTGGAACTTTCTAGTATATTTCTGGTACATTTTTGTAAATTGTTTCTTCTTTATTATTTAATTTGTATTTTTTTTTTGTATAAATGAAATTGTATTTAGATTTTTTCATTGTTTGAAAAATGTTTTAACCAAGTTGTATTGTCTTTAAAAGTGGAAAAATAAATAAATTTAATTGAATCAAAAAAATATTCTTCAGTTCGGGGAGTGAGACACGGTATGATAATGATTATCACAAGAAAAAATCATAACTTCAAATACGCAATGTCTGTACGACAATTTCGAAAACGATTCCATTTGATTATTTCTTAGCGGAGCCCGGGTTGATGGACGTTCGTGGGGCCCGAGAGATCACCGTGGAGAGTTACGCGTCCCGCCTGGCCTCGCCGCAGCAGCTGCAGGACCTGCGCCTGCTGCCCGCCGGAGCGCTCGCCGCATCACTGCCGCCTGATGAAACTGAACCCGCCCCCGGATCCTCCGAAGAAGTCGACTTCCACTTCGGCAATCCTCTAGTCGAGGTCACAAGCGGCCTTCTGCATCTCTACAAAGAGTCGTGAGAAACCAATCATCTTCTCAATTATTTATACTGAAATCAGCTGATTTACCCCTTGCAGGGTGGTGCCTAAAAACCTTGATATGCGATCTTTCATCTCATTTTGTTCGCTCGTCGGATATGTATGTGTCGCTTTACTGGTTTTTTGACATGTACGGTCACGTGTGTTATTAGTATAGTACGTGGCTGTCTGTCATTGGCGTCCCATCAGTTCTCTGAATCGCCACTTGCGGCGCTGGGTGTCACCGATCACGGGCTCCCGGTGGCCAATAATCAGTGGTGCGACGAGTAACGTGTTGTGATCTGGCTGGGGTCTGAAAGCATACGCTCTGTCCCGGACCGAATGTCAAGTTTACCGAAATATATATGTCAATGTGCTTCTAAAAAAAGACCGTGTGTTGCTCATCTGCTTCTCATCTGTCTAACATGTGTCCTAATAACGATCCTGGCGACGTGAAGACGTTCTTGGGTTGAACTGCCTTTTAGATCTAATTATCCAAGCCGTGGGAGAGTCGGAATCATCTGAATCTTATAAAAACTTTATAGAAGATTTGGTTGTAGCTATGAACTTGTCTCTTATGTAATGTATAGATAATGATTATCAGATAATTTTATTTTTAAAGGGAGTTGACGGATGCCTCGACGCAGGCTCCTTCCCGGACTCTGTGTCTGCTAGCCGTACCAGCCACTGTCAGCTGCCGCGACTTGTTGGCCTTCACTGCCGCCTGTCAGAGAGACATCCAGCATGTGCGCGTGCTACGGGAGGCCGCTCCTGACCGCTACATGGCACTTCTCACGTAAGCATAATGTTATCACCACTAGTATTTCCATTATGATTCATCAACCTTTGTTGGATTTTTTATTCGATTTTTATATTATTTATATAGATTGTAATGTATTTTCTTGTACAACAAATATCTTACTAAACTCCCATATTTTGTAACTTAAATCTAATAGACTGTATGTTTGCTAATCTATGCAACTAATTTTAAACATTTCAACAGTAGAATAAAGTTGAAGGCCAAGAATCCTTCTAAAGCTTATGGCGGCTTAACATGTCATCTGGAATGAAGGGTTAATATTGATATCAGCTTGATATAGGCCTTGCAGGCTGGTGCCGAAAACCTCGATATGCGATCTTTCGTCTTTTTTGTTCGCTCGTCAGACATGTATGTGTCGCCATATTGTTTTTTTTGACAAGTCCGGTCACAGATGACATTAGTTATGTACATGGCTGTCTGTCATTGGTGCGCCATTAATTATGATGATCGCCACTTGCGGCGCTGGGTGCCATCGATCACGGGCGCCCAGTGGCCAGTTCAGTTGTCCCTCGACCGCGACAAGTGTCGGATTGTGATCAAGCTGGTGCCAGAAAGCATGTAACTCTGCCCGGGCCAAAAGTTTGTCTAGTTTATCGAGAATATATGTGCTTCTGAAGAAGTATTTGTGTTGTTTATCTGCTCCTCATTCCGCCACCACGCGATCCGATAACTATCCCGGTGACGTGAAAGTCGTCTCTTCGTTAAGAAAACGGGATGTTAATACATATGAGGGCTATTAAAAAAGAAGGTTAATATTGAATTTTCGCAGGCTACGTATATTCTATTTACTTTTTTTTTTTTTGTAAAATCGTTGTCGAAACAAAATAATTGACAAAGTTTTAAATATAAACATTTAAAATTGCAGACCTTGCCAGCATAAATGAAGAACATAAGTACCATCATAGCGACAAAAAAAAATGAAAATCGAGTATACATAGCCCCCGCATAAATTCTAAAGACACCTTGTTTTTTTGAACAGCCCTCGAAGTGTTTTATTTCTTGTGAAGGTACGTTATAAATTAAGATACGCAAAATAGTGAAATAACCTAATTATTTCATATGTAACAATGAAGATGTTTACTTTTTCAGAATTAAACAAAAATAAATTTGTATTAATGAATTTTACTATTTATGATTTTAGGTTCCGCAGTCGTGGAGCCGCATTTGAATTCCGCGAGACGTTTGGAGGCGCTGCTTACAGCAGCCTGGAGCCGGGGGCCGTGTGTCACGCCGCGTGGGTGCGCCGCGTGGAGTGTGTCACCGGGGCCCTGCCTCCTCCAGCTCTAGCCACAGAACTGCCCACGTGCCCCGTGTGCCTAGGTCAGACAGATATACTACTATGATGAGATTACATTGATTCAAATACTAGTGCGGTCGGTTGATATGTACGAAAATTGTTTCTGTATGGCGAATTTGCGAAGTTAGAGTGAATATAATGTCTTAACTGTTATGTTGCTGAGGTCATTGTGTGAATTTAAGTAGTAAATATAAAAAATAAAGAAAAAATAAGTATAAAAGTAACTAATAAAATCAATGTCACTTATATAGTCACTTAGTCTCCGTCATTACCGGAAGGATCAGATTTTTTTTATAAATTTTATCGCCTCTATTTATTGACACAAAACAGATTTTGCTGGAATACTAGTCATCAATTTATTGACTCTCCGCAATCTAACGTTAAACAGGAGTCAAGTGTATTTAGGTTGATGTCCTCCAGTGTTGCCATCAGTCAAAATTCTTTGACGTCATAATAATAATAATCAATTTACTTAACACGTTTCACGCCACGTAGGTCACCGGTGAGCTACGCTGTTGTTGAATAGGGCGCCACGTAGGTTACCGGTGACCTACATTTTTTTTTTGTCGAACAAACAGTCCCTGTACGCCAGTGGTTACATTTCAATGGAATTTTAATGTGAATGTGACCTATATGGCGCCTCTGAGTGGAATGCATTAAAAACATTACGTGGCGTTAAACGTGTTAATACACTTATAAAAAAAATTATAACTTTCGTGGGCATGATACTATAATTTCTCAGGTGTAGTCATCAATCTATTCACCACGTATGACAACTATATCGGCATATATTTATATGGATTTTCAGCTTCATATTACAACCTTTATTCTACTGTTGTAATGTTTAAAATAATCTGAATATAATACTGGATTTAAAATCTATTGGATTCTTATCGTAAACTATACACAACAACTGATATATCTGTTTACTGGAAAATATATTACAATCTATCAATTACTGCAAGTTGATCTACACCTCATCCTTTCTTTACATGATAACAATTGGTTCCAAAAAATAGCATATAATTCAATAAATCAGTCCCAACAATCAAATATTACTTAAAATACTACCAAATAAATCGCATTGAAAAGTAACGGTGCTGTCCTAAAAAAATCACGCACCAGGGAAATTTGTGTTAAAAAAGATCTTAGTGTATTGGATTCCATTAAAAAACTATATGTTACAACTTATTTATTTGTTTACTGGAAATATATTGAAATGTATATTAACCTTTAAACGCCCAGTGGTTTCCTTACGGGACCGCAGATTTGCGTCCTTCAATGCCCTACGGTCCCATACAGGAGTGCTTATGGTTCATTTCACAATCGGATTACATTAATTTGTAATAATAGTATTAAAGTAAGGTAATGGAAGAATCTATTGTGCGACGAAACATTACAAACATTGGCGTGCTAGGGCATTGAACGACGCAAATTTGTGACCATTGGGCGTTTAAAGGTTAATTATCTGAATTCAATTAGGAGATGTACCAAAAATGCGCCACGACCCTAATAATCATAGGATCATAAATGGACTTACAGAGCGCATGGATGAGAGTGTTGAGGGTTTGCTGACGGTGCAGTGCGCCCACGCCTTCCATGCCGGCTGCCTCAGTGCCTGGAGAGACGGCTCCTGCCCGGTGTGTCGCTGCGCACAGTCCCCGGATCCGCCCGCTGCCAGCGAGTGCGCTCAATGTGCCACGCAAGGTGAGAAGTTCACTATAAGAGGGACCTTTGATGTACAGAACCTTTCTAAATAAAACTAGTTATATACTGAGATACTCAAATATTTATTTATTTGTGGTGTGGAACACTGACTGTTGGTAGCCCTTCGCTGAGATGATGGGACATGCTTGTCATGACGGAGGCGGATTATAGAGTCCTGTTCAGTTTGGGGTCATCACCGCGGGAGGACGCGTGGACGGACTGAAACAATTTGTTGAATTTGAACACGTGAAATAATATTTTGTGGCTGGAATATCGCACAAATCTTTTGATGATTATAGCAATGCCAGTTTAATATTTGGAAAAACATGGACCGATGAATATCCATGTTGCTTTCACAACAATGCCACTATAACTTGATATCAGGTTTATGAGATTATGTTCTTTTATACATAGCTTGTTTATGTATTATGTTTTTATATTGATATCAGCTTGATATAGCTCTTTTAGGCTGATGCCGAAAAGCCTCAAAATACGCTGCATGATACAGGGTTCTGGCAGTTATCAGTTAACTCTTGACCGGTACGGCGAAACGCCATACCGGTCGGTTAAGGAAATCAAGTCTTTAATAAAAATAAATGCGAATTGTGCTTAAAAAACAAGTTCTTTGTGTTGTTAATCTGCTCCTGCATCCTTCCTCCACGCGGCCACGTGACGAACCCGCGACTTGTCGTCTTTTTAAAGACGGGGGATATCAAACTTTCTAAATTAAAGCTTTCTTAAAGTAAGACCTTACTGTAGTTTTTGTGGCACTTTATGAGACAATAATCATATTATTTTTCATGGCAATAAATAATTCTCAAGCATTGCAAATCAAAACCAAAGAAACAAAATTTAACATTTAATTTTAAGACATCAATTGGCTTGGGGACAATAAAGGCAATATTTTTGCTCGCTATATTCTTGAATGTTGTTTTTCCTATGAATAAAGTCCGGTTCTAAAACTTTAATATTAAAGGAGTAGCAGTGGGAAAATTAATTTTCTTTTACAGAATTGAATTTACAGAGTGTAACTGAAAGCTCGCCCCCTGCATCCAAGCACCACAGACAGACTCGTCGCCCGCTTGCCGAACACCCGTACACAGTTGATATTTTATGTCGTCCGAGAGCAAGTAATTTAAGCAGTGTACTCCAGCATCCGTGTTTCCTTCCTCATTCAAGAATCAATTTGTTCTTGAAAGTACCCAAACCCTTTATCAAACATCACACAATTTTTTCACATTCAGTTTGGTTTAGCATTGTAGGATGTTTCCCTCTTTTGGTGCTCTCCTGCATGCATGTTTAAAGATGTTTATTTGTTTATAAAGCGTGAAGTTGTCCCAGATTTCAATTATCCACAAAAAGTCTTGACTTCTCCTTATAGTTTTATTGAATGCTGTTTTGATTGGATTTTGAACAACCAGGTAGGAGACCAATTGAAGGTTATAAAACATGACTTTTCCAATTTTCTTTTATTTCTGGTTAGTGATTTTTATTATTTTTTTATTTACAAGTTTCCGAAGAATTATGCAATTTTTGCGATTTTGTCAATTCTGTATAACAGTGGTTTTTAAACAAAACGCTCTGGTAAACATTTAAAAAATACATGTTTGTCAAATTAACCCCTTGTGTGATTTGCCTGAATACAATTCAAGTAGGTATTTTGCTGACACAGTGATTTGCCCGAATCCAGTTCTGGTCATTCCCCCACCAGTCTAGAGAACGCATCAGGACACAAGTGGCAAAAAAAAAAAAAAGAAATGGGTGACTTTTTTTGACCCACTTTTTTCCATGAGGCTGACCACAGAAGTTGTTAAAATATCTGAAAATGATATTGAGAAGAGAGATACAATCAATATTATATATTTTTTTATTTTTTATCATTTGGAATCATTACTTCAAAGAATTTGACAAAAAGTAATTAAAAAATCCTTTGTGTTGCATATTTTTTATATGAAACTCGTCTGTCGTCATAGCTAAAGGAAGTTTTTTTTTTCTTACTGATATCAGCTTGATATAACTCTTTCAGGCTGATGCCGAAAAGCCTCGATAAACAATTTATCTCTTATTTTTGTTTACTCGCCTGACATGCAAATCTAATAATGTTAGTCTTAATTTTATATAAAAATACACGGCGCTTGCATACGCCATTTTATTTCTTTTGACAGTTGCTCCATTTCATGTTGGTTAAACTGTCAACTTTAGTTTCTGACTTAGCCGTGATTATCTTTGTAATGCTACATGTTACAGTGCCCGTCTTCCAGCGCGTCAGTCCCCGTCCGACCACTGCCCATGATACAACATGTTACGGTCGGGCGGGGAAACCGAAGTCTTATATGGAAATAAACGAGTGCTTCTGAAAAAGCTTTTTTCTTTGCGACCTGCTCCTGCATCCTTCCACCTCCACGCGTCCTAATGACGAACCCGCGACTGTTGTCGCCTTTTTAAAGGTGGGGGATGTCATTACCTATTCTCATTTTATTTCTGTTTTTACCTATTCTCATCTTTGATTTGTGTTGTTTTTTGTGATTGCAGGAGGTGATGAAGAGATTCCTGAAGGAGGCGCCTTGTGGATCTGCCTTATATGTGGCCATGTTGGATGTGGAAGGTAAAAAACATGACAGAATAAAAATAATGTAAACAAATACACACTCTTAACACACTGTGTTAGTCTGTGTATTTTAGCATTATTATTTTTCTTGTTTTGAACAGCATTTTTATATATAATAATAATAAAGATAATATAAAGCGAATCGTATTGAAAATTCTTCCATTCACTTTTCACATTCAAAAGGATATCAAACAAAAACTATCGCTTTTCAATGATGATTTAAGTTGCAGTTGGCTGTGAAAAAATACAAGCTTTCTGTTGGATTTTATTTATTTATTAATACTTTTTTAGCAACTTGATACATATTTTGTCGTCAGGTATAGCTCAATAGTCAAAGCGTTTGCTTTTCAAGCCAAAAGGTCGTGGGTTCGATCTCCGGAGATTAAATTAAAAAATAAAAGATTTTTAATCGCTTTTCTGAGCTATAAAATACACCCGGTTGGTGTGAATTTGATCCCTCACCCCGAAAATGACAGTCATAACCTATTAATTAAAATTGGTGGTAAACAAAAGTCGTCCCGTGAAGACCACCCATTCATAGTAAATTCCTGTAATAATAAGGATGATGCATGAATCTCGGGCTGTTGCTTATGATGTTGGCGGATCAACACTCCACATGCAGCTCTTAGCCATATGCAGCATGGTATGTGTCATAGAATTCCACAGATGAGACTTCAGAATTACTATCAACAACTGTCGGTATTCCCCTGTATGTGTATAATAATTAAAATTGAATTTTAAATTCTTCTTCGTGTCAGCGACGTCAAATTATTTTTTCCCAATATCTGGCAACATCGATAGCTCGTGTGTTGCCCAGCATTAGGTCCTGAGATGTGCAACTTGTTGGGCACATGGAGCAGCATCGTAGGTGTGAGGCGGTCTGCAGGTCTCCACAGTCGCACAATAGTGTCTCTCCCTGCCGAAGCATTCCCCACCGCTCGAGGTTGTCCTTTGTTCTACCATCTCCGGTTCTTAATCTGTTTAGGGATTTCCAGGTCGGCCAGTCAAGGCTCTTGCCAGTTGGGAGGCCTTCCTTTGGAGTAATGAAATCCTCTGGTGCGATTTGTTGCCAGAGTTGGAGTCTCTCATTTTCAGGGTCGGATGTGAGAGGTTGTGTGGATTTCAGGAAGCTGCTTCGAGACTTCAATCTTGGTGTTGGGGGTATCTGATTATACAAGTAATTTTAAATTAATTTTAATTCAAAGATTGACTAATTAAAAATATTTAGTTTTGATTCACATTTATTTTAAACGATTACATGTTTCGGCCTCCCTGGAGACCATCTTCAATAATGAATTGTTAAAATTATTTTTAAATTATATTTATGCAGTTTCACTAAGTATTGTCAGTTGATAACCTTAATGTTATAATAATTAAGTTAATTATTTTGATTTTTAAATTTGCAGATATCAGTTTGGTCACGCTATCCAACATTTTCAGGCCACGAACCACACGTTCGCCTTACAGCTGGGAACAAATCGAGTTTGGGACTATGCAGGTAAAACACTTTTCTATTTATCCAATTTTTTACTAATGAGGAGAATTGCTGTTACACAATTTTCTCAGTTGTTATTGCTAATGCCTTATGTCAAGACATCTCTGCACCAGAGTTCCACCTTGGATCATATATGCTCCCCAATGGCTTCCAGAGCGATAGAGAGACAGTAGCTGTAGTATCAGAGGCATAATTAAGTCTTTTTTAAATCAGTATTTATTTATATTTTTCATGATTCAATTGACGTTCCGAAAAAGCACTACAACCCAATAAACGACAGGTAGTTTTTCATCCATATTTTAGTCCTTATACAATGCTGCTTAACTCCATTGATTGAACGAGAAGTCCGCTTATAATGATCTACCGTTGTTGATCTAAGAAGATACGTTAACACTTTTTTTTTTGGTATTTCAGGGGACAACTTCGTTCACAGGCTACTGCAGAACAAGACTGACGGCAAGCTGGTGGCTGCCGGGGGCCCGGCTGATCCTGAAGTGTGTGGAGCTCCCGGAGACCAGGAGAAGGCCGACTCCATTCAGCTGGAGTGCGCTCACCTGCTGGCCACACAACTCGACGCTCAGCGCCGCCATTACGAAGAACTCCTTGCCAGGTTGAATATTTTATTAATTAATTTTATGATCTTCTCTTCATGTCGCTGGGTTTGTTATCGGGACGCGTAGTGAATCGATGAGGAGCAGGTCACATAGCAAAAAACTCGTCAAGAAGCACATTGAAATTTATTTTAAATAAAATATTTTACTAAATTCGGCCGTCCTTCCGGATAGACAATGCCGCGTACCTTACACATCTCAGACAGACTCCGACCTAGATCGCCGGCAATAGTCAGTCATTGCGCCAAAATTAACCTAGCGCTCCCATCTATGGAACTAATTTTGGCCACGGGACAGCTAGTGAACTGTCAATACAAAGTAAATGTCTCCTGTAAGCGCCATGTCGTATGACTAATGACATCTAAGACTTTGTCGTATATATACATATATGCGTATTAGACGAGCGAGCAAAAATAAGAGACAAAAGATCATTTATCAAGGTTTTTCGGCACCAGCCTGCAAGGTCATATATCTAGTTGATATCACTTAATCAAATAATATGATTGTTTTATTAAAAAGCCATAAAACTGCATGTTTAAAGAGTCTGTTTTTTCAGGGAAAAAGAAGCAGCTAAAAAGGAAGCCGAAGCCCTCAATGAAAAGGTGCAGGAAGCGGAAAAAGCTCGCAACCAGGTTACCAAGAAGAATACCAACCTATCGGCAAAGTAAGAATAAATTTACAAAATTACAATAATTATTGTTAATTTAAGTTTATGACTAATTTGTCAAGAACGATGCCTCTAGGAAGGGTGGTCATACTGTACAAACATATTAAATAAAATATCAATATTATTATACGAGGGTTATCCGTAAAATAAGGTTCCCAGTGATTTTTCACAGTATAAATCATGTTTAATTCAATGATTGTGTACCTTTTTTGGAAAGTTCAGACTTTTACTTATTTTTCTACATAGTCGCCACTAAGGTCAATGCATTTTTGCATGCGGTATACGAGCTTTTGAATTCCGAGACAAAAAAATCTGCCGCCAAGCCACGCAGATACCTGAGAACCGCTTCTTCCAGCTCTTCTCTATCGCCGAAATACGTTCCACCCAGGTGTTTCTTCATGTCAGGGAAGAGATAGTAGTCACTTGGGGCTAAGTCTGGGCTGTAGGGTGGGTGTTTGACAATACCCCATCTATTTTATGTTTATTTTATATTTAATCTTTTTATTATTCTAATGGTTCAACAGTTTTCCATTTTTTTTTTCTTATGAACGTATTGTATTTGTAAACATGACATTAATGTTTTTGTTAATCACTTTGTATCTCTGTAATAGTGATTTCTATGACGGTCAGCTTGATCGGGTTAAGGAGGCGTCGGACGTGAAGAGAGAAGAGATTGGTCTGTATATAAAGCCAGCTCGACTCCCACCTTGATAGGTGCAATAGTACTTGAAGCGACCTCTTGTGGCAGCGATGCTACCGACATCTATGGAACATACAAAGCAAACATTATTTAAGCAGGCATAAATAGCGAAATTGGTTTAACACGTTTAACGCCACGTAATGTTTTTAATGCATTCGACTCAGAGGCGCCATATTGGTCACATTCAATGTTAAAATTCCATTGAAATGTAACCGCTAGCGTACAGGGACAGTTTGTTCGAAGAAGAAAAAAACGTAGGTCACTGGTGACCTACGTGGGCGCCCTTAACAACAGCGTAGGTCACCGGTTACCTTAAGATGGTGAAGCTGGTTTTTATTTGTCTTATTCAGTAAACCTTTCTACAACATTTTCATAACATCTAATGATTAGCCCAATTCATCCAAGGCCTGAACCATTTAGTGCTAGAAGACGATTCAACCCAATATAACGACATTTTAGGGACTCTTGTATGAAAAATCATTGCAAACAAAGGAAACATTCCCGTTATATATATTTTTTAAAGTGTGCGTTATATGAAGGTTGACTGTAGTTGAGAAATAACATAATTCATAATGCTGGTGTAAGTAACGCTTAAAGATACCGAATGCTTAAATTAATAAATCAACTGTTCCGTCAACAGATGCCTCTAACACTTCTCTTCTTCCCTGCACTTTTCTTTGTAACCTTGATTAACTGTTCTGCATTTAGGCTTAGTTTTTATTATCCCGAAGATCACCGTAAGCCCACCCGTGGGCGCTTCGCAATATTCGAAAGATGTATTTCGAAATCAATTTCGATTTTCTCACAACGATATCTATGAATATTTTACAATTTTAACAAACCAAAAAAAGTTCGATATTTTTCGATAGTTTGGGAGATATTCATGAGATGGTGTCAAGGGCTGGCACTGAATAAAAATAGTATATATATCTTAAATATTTACAACAAACGTGATGAATTTTAGGTACATACAATGTAGGGAGACAGTTTTGTAAGTAGTTAGTCAAGGACAGTCGAAGTAAGTGGTCGAGTATTTGATCTATAATCTATTTTAGTTCAGTCAATTGTAGCTCACCAATAATGTATGTTACGAACGATACGAAACCAGTGGAGTAATTATTAAGTAAAACTCAGTGGTTTCATTGAAAGTTTTCCTGTTTTTATTCTTTCAATAAATTGGAATTAAAAGATGCATTTAATTTGATTTAGGGTGAAAGCTTTGTCTGCGATGGTGGAGGAGGAACGCGTTCTGGCTGACGCGTCGGCTCAAGCCCGGGACGAGCTCCAGGAGAGGGCCGGGGCTCTGGAAGCCGAAGTGACTGATCTGCGCGAGCAAGTGCGCGATCTGTCGTTCTTTGTTCAGGCCGCTGGAGAGATTTCGCAGCGACCCGACCTCAACGAGCTCCGAGGAGGAATGGCCGGCGTGGCGCCCAAGAAACACGGCCGCCGCCATCGTTAATGTGTGCCGCACTAGCAGACAACCACAACCAACTGCCAGCAATCTCTGCCAACTGTTAAATCTATAAGAAGGCTGTTTTTTTTATTATATTAGACTCATAATTTATTGTGTCATATTGGTACTCACGTCCCTCACTTATGCTGATAAGGTCGGCTATTTTGGATGTTTAGTTCATTTTTGTAAATTCTTTTTTTTTGCCAATTGTGAAAAATCATTCGCGAAAATTCAAAAGTAACCTTTTGAACAGCCTTTGTATATCATCATCAATACATCTGTTCTCCCTGCGTTCTTATCTTTAATAACTGTAGGACGGAAGGCTGCCATGTCTGTGTTCCCTTTACTCGTTATTCTTCAAAAAGTCAAATGTATTAACATCCTCCTCTGTAAAAGGTTGTTATTTAGTCGCGTGGTGGCAGGATGGGGAGAAGATTAATAACACACAGACTTTTTTAGAAGCACGTTGACATATATTTACGATAAACTTTACAAACTTCCGGCCCAGGCGGAATGACATGCCAGGCCGGCCGTGATGCGACCTTCTCGGCCGTCAGCACACAACTAACTCTGCCCACTCGTCGGCGCTGAGACTATCGTCCAGCGCCCAAGTGGCGATCTGTATAACTTACGTCACACCAGTGACCGGACTTGTCCAAAATGCCAATATGGCGACATGTACGACAAGCAAACAGAAATAAGAGATGTAAGATTGTATATCCTCGTTTTCTGTACCAGTCAGCAAGGGCTATATCATGCTGATGTCAGTATGTAAATAAAATTGTTGACCAATTGGATAGTCCACGTGGTCTACAACTCAGGAGCATCGGGCTAATCAACTAAATCTCCAAAAAAATTTTTTTATTAATAAATGCATAAATATGCCTTGAAGACAATTTTTGCTGATGTGTGGCTTGTGGTAACCATTTACGCAAAAGTATCGTTTATGCCAGTGCTTCTGAATCTTAATCAGTGTGCGGATCAGTATTTGTCTTTCAGTATTATCCGAGGACTGGCTTCATTATGTAAATAATAATTTATGTGATATTAGTGGAGCTAAATCATAATAAGGACCAGTACTGGTCCACTAATCAACATTTGAGCAGCACTGCTCTACTTCTTCATCTTCTCTTGAAGTTTAAGTCATGATACTGCGCAAACAATAATTATTTGTGCAATATAACTGATTGTTTAGAGCACGGGTTGTCAACCTGGTCCGTACCGCCCACTAGTGGGCGATACGGACTTCCGTGTTGGACGGTGGGCGATTTTCGTCAATTTTCAAATCTCCTACATTCCTTCTAGAATTTTTTCCACCCATATACTGAATTAAAATATAGCGAGGTTGGTGGGCGGTAGGGAAATTTTACCATGAAAAATAGGCAAAAGTGGATGCTAGGTTTAAAAAGGTTGACGACCCCTGGTTTAGAGCCTGCCTTAAATGTTGGTTATAAAAAATAATACACAACCAGATCTGTAGAAACTATCCATTGTATTTACTACATTTTTTTAAATTTCGGTATTTGTAATTTCGTCTGATTTTAGATCCAATTATTACCGTTTTTTTTAATTTTACACCTCAAAACTCACAGGATGAAATGAAATCAAAAATATCATGCCCTTACTGTGTTTTACTTTAAAAAATTGTACTGTGAACATTTATGTTAGCGTTTAGGATAATTAACATTAAAATATTATGACCTGTGATAAATACACTGATCGTAAAAATTAGATCACACTCTAGCCGATTTAAATTCAATATTACAGTAAAACCTCGATTATCCAGAATTCTACCCGGTTTTTCGATTATCCGGATCGGTCAAAATAATCAAAAACAGCAAACGTCCCCCGTAAATAATTGGTCAGTAGTCCTTTGAATGCAAATAATATAATAGAATAGAATTTTAATATTACCGACATGTCATCGAAAAGAAAACGAGTTGTAGTTTCTTTAAAAGATAAATTAGATATTATCAATGCTTTGAAACACGGTGAATCGGGATGTTTTTGTCTAATAAATATTTATATCGAGTATCCGGATTTGTTCTCATCCGGACTACCTTCATCCCCAATTAGTCTGGATAATCGAGGTTCTACTGTATTGCATATATCTTTTTTATTTAAAAAAAAAATGTTTCTTTTGATTGGTAAAGCTATTATATTGTAAATACCATTTACTTTTACTTTCATTTGATTATTTTGAATTTGATTATTTTGAATTTGAATTCCTACATTTTCATTTTATTCTGTGAATTTTATTATTATGATTAATTTCTAAAATAACATAAAAAATTGGTGTTTCTAAAAAAGTATTTAAAATAAAAATAAAATAATAATAAATATAGCTTTTTGTACTGTCCTCTATTATCCATAATATTACAAGTAGATGGAAATATTTGTTGACCCATTTCGAAATAAAGAAATGGAATTATTTAAATAAAACACAACTACTGTAATCAACAAATGTAGCAATATAATATAGATTTTTTTAAATGTTACTTTTATATAATTAAAGGCAAGTGTATGACATTTTGTTTTTAGTAGGGTTTTCAAATATAATTACTAAATGTAAATTTATACATATTATAATATAATTGTATTAATAATTTATTATGGGAATAAAAAGCAATGCAGCTTCACAAACTCGTTTTATTTTTTGGCTTACAAATTTATGAAAATGTAATTTCTGTTGTATGAC
Source organism: Glossosoma conforme (assembly GCA_022606575.1). Lineage (NCBI taxonomy): Eukaryota > Metazoa > Arthropoda > Insecta > Trichoptera > Glossosomatidae > Glossosoma > Glossosoma conforme. The sequence continues at coordinate 1,446,418 of JAGTXR010000020.1, read as the reverse complement.
AAACTAATTTAATATTTCTATTTAATATCATTTCCATGTTTTAAATTAAAAATCATGTCGACGAATATAATGTGGAATCTTTTTGCATAGGTATATATATTCTAAAATTATTGTAAGAGTGTTTAAAAATATAACTTGCAAAGGATGTTGAAATATAAATAAAGGAGGGAAAAATAGGTTAATGGACACAATTATTTTGAAATAGATTTAATCTATAGCTATATGGTTGCATGTGTGGTAATGGGGCAAAACGTTACTATATTTTTTAATTTTAATTTTCCACACTTTTATTAGGTAGGTATAAAAGGGAAAAAATAATACCTACCCATAATCTGATTTATGTTGGTACATACTTAAAGTACCTTCTGTTTTACCGACAAAACCAAATGTCGTTTTCTGACGTTTAACACCAACTGTTGACAAAATAAGAGCACAATGAGCAATGATAAAATAAAAGATCGGCCCGGAGAGAAGGCTCTGCAAGCAATGAAGATGCTGGACAAGGATTTTGCGGTGTTCAAAATACCCAAGAGTCGCGCTGTCAAAGCCAAACAGCCAAAAGTCAAAGTCCTTGACGAAGACACATACATAGAGGTTAGACATGTTTTATCATGAAATTTAGATTTCACCGTCAGAAATGATAATTTTGATGTCAAATAAACTTATATTACTATTTAATTAAGCTAAAGCTTTATTTTAATGTATCAAACTTAATAAAATCAAAAGTATAAATTGCAAATAATGTTTATTAGTAGCATAAGTCATTTTCAGATTTTCCTATTAAAAATGCTTTAAATGACGATTTTGACAGCAAAATACCTAGGTTCACTGTATTGTTGTCTGTCCAGCGTTTCAAAAAATCAACACATGCTATCCAATAAAAAATCCGAAATAACTTTTGATCCTATGTATCATTTATCATATAAGTGATTTCTGTTTTCAGGAAATGGCCAAAATCATCCAGAGAGACTTCTTCCCGGACCTGGAGAAGCTTCAAGCGCAGAATGCTTTTCTTGAGGCCACGGAGCGGAAGGATCACCAGCGACTCCGAGAGCTCTTCATCAAGTACAGTGGACAGCGCCCCCAAACGGAGAGATGTTAGTATTACATAACAGTTTTTATTTATGTTTTAACCATTCACTTTGTGTGACGTCTACAGCAGTCATGAGCTTTATACAGATTTTTGAGCCTCATATTACAGCTGTATTCTAACTAGAACCAGAGTCATGTTTAAAAATTAGTCTAACCACTAGCGCTACTGCGCACTTCAGTAGGTTGTAAATACAAGTACATTTGAACATATCCTCCTATCTAATATAAACCTTGTCGACAGCCAATAAATAAGATGATTTTTTTTTCTATTTTACTTCCATTGAACTGCAGAATTCAACAAAATAAATAAATATTGCAACATTTTTTTTTTTATCTTTTAGATGCGAGTCCGGCTACGTTTGAGACTCCTCGCAGCGATGTAGTCTTCATACCGCGGGCGCCCCCGCCTGACACGGAGGGCGCCACGGAGTCACTCTCGAGAAGGGGACAGGACGGCCAACAAAAGATACAGATATCCTCAAAACATTCCTTGGGTAAGATTGACATTAACCATTTTTTTTTAAATATGCTATTCCTTATTGGATAATATTCCATTAATAAATTGCCCCCAAGAACTGTTATAATTTAATTTTGTGTACACTGTCATTTAGTTTGTGTTTTAGAATTATTAAAAACGAAAGAATTCTTACATTGCTTCAGTTAGTTCAAATACAATATTGCGCATACAGCGTGCCCAAGGCGGGGAGCGAGTTCCCTCTGCAGGCCACCGTTTTCAGTGACTTGTACACATCACTGACCCTGTGATTGGTGACAAACATTGGCTCATGTCTTCAACTTTATTTTCAGATTCATACCTGGCTTCGCACACCAGTGAAGATAACAGCAGCTTCCAGGAGTTGATGGAAGAGATGGGGCGCCGCAGCCGAGCACGCTTCACGGGACAACTTCAGGAGGAACAAGACAGCCGCCTCAGGCAGCTGACTGCAGCGCTGGTGCCCTCCATCGAGCAACAGGCCGATCAGATTACTAAACCTGATGAAGTGAGCAGCAAACAAATTTGTAGTAAACGCTGATACCTCATTGTTTTAGCTACGTTTCTATGCTAATGGCAACACTCATGGCTGTCACTCAGAAATGATGCCGAAGAACGTGGGTAAAGATGCGTCAGCCGTAAGTGGACCTCAGAAGAGAATTGCCTCACATCAGACACCATATTGAGCAATAGCGGAACCTCACTTACTACAGTTTCCGAATAATTTGAGAGATGTTCTAGAATGCTGACTACTTTTCTAAAAAATTCCTAAACTTTCAGAACTTTTTAATGCTAAAGAATCTCTACTAGAGGAAACGAATATGTCCCTCGATATGTGTTTTAGATGTATTGACCTCAACTTTGTCAATTTTAACATTTCCAAAACCTAATCGCGTACTTTCTCTACCAAGAAGACTTCAATGGATCCTATGTATATATAGATATATATTTTAATGTTTGAATATATACTTCATGAATATCTTTGGTGAGTTGATCCCGAATAAAGTGAAATATTTCGGCAGAAAAACAACTTGGAAGCATTCTAAAGCTTACGAGCGTCATTCAAAAAAGATTTTGTAAGACTACTTGCTCTCAATCAACATACATTGAAATTATTTAGGCATTCTGAAAGAGTGAGAATTTTATCAGTGTATTGGGATGCAAATGGATTAATTTTAAGTTGTCATAGTACAAGTGTCATTCAGGAAAGATTTAATAAAACTTCTTTTTCCTAACTCTTTGCACTCGAAACTTTTTTTTGTATGACACCCCAGTAATAGTTGATTTTAAAAAAAGAATACAAAAAAAAACCTGGAAATGGATATTATCATGCAAATTGTCAATAAAACCAATCGATAAGTGTTGAAAATGGTTTATTTAAGAAAAATACAGACAATTGGTTATTATTTTCAAATTTTATAGTCTTTCAATGTATACCTAATAAAACAATCGCCCAAATGCATCCTTGGAAGAACTACTAGATGACAAGAGAGGCGCCCATTTGCGTTTTTTGTGTCCAATAAAATCAGATTCATCACTTGAAGCTGATCTAATAATAATTGCAGTAATGAAAGTAAACAAATTGTTCAATGTGCTTTTATTTATTAGACAAATCGCTCTTTTTGAAATGAATGTTATAGAATAATCATTTTCAAAAAAATTGTAGCTGGATACATGGAGCTACAAGGCAAAGAACTACATCATGTATGTGCCGGATGGTCAGCCGGCGCCCCCGGGGGACGGCAGGGAGCGCCAGGAGGTGGTGCATGGCAACACTCGCTTGGAGACCGACCCGTTTGACTACCAGAGGAGCAAGGAGACCATCTCACAGATCGCCAAGAGTCAGGTATGTTTATCTTTGTATTAAAATTTGAAACAATATACTATTAGATTATTTTTTTCAATGTTTTCAGCATTCACTTTGAGATCCATTATAAATTATAAATATTTATTTATTTACCTTGTTTTCACATGGATCACGTAACAAAAGTTCTCTATTAGGAGACTGCAGTTTCGACTAACTCGTAGCCTTTCTCAATCCTTCTCTTGCTAAGAGATAACTCTTAGCAAGGTTTTTTATTTCGGTTTATAAAAATTATTACATTATTTTTTATAATAAAAAGTAGAAAACTCAAATAAGTACAGGTGGTTCTCGACTTACGACGGTTCTACTTACGACGATTCGCACTTACGACCAAAAATTTGAAAAAAATAATAAAAATTAAATTACGACCAATTTTTTTTTATTGCGGTGCGCGTGTCAACCTGAGTCATGCGTAAACAAAGATGACGCAATAATGATGCCATAAAAACTTTCTTCCGGTCAGTAGATCACGGGACGTGCGCAAAGAATGTTGTTTATTTCTCACTTCTTCCCTTCGTTGTTTTAAAATTATGAATTAATATAAAATAATATACATATACATAATTCAGTTGATCAATGTTTTTGAACACGGACATATATACAATTATTATAATAAGATATAAATATTATAATAATAATAAATCAATAAATATCAATAAATCGAGCCCATAATGACTGGCAAACGGAGTAGGAGTGACAAAAAAAGAGAAGTGCTATAGATTTAGAAATAAAACTTAAAATAATTAAACAATATGAGAGTGGTAAAAGAGTGAAGGACATAGCTCGGGATCTACACTTATCACATTCAACGATCTCTACAATTTTGAAGAATAAACTAAGTATCAGTGAAGCTGTTAAAGGAGCAATATCCATAAAATTTACAATAATAACAAAAAAAAAACTTGGACCCATTTACGAAATGGAAAAACTATTAGTGATTTGGATGGAAGATTTGATAAAAAAAAAAAGAATCCCCCGTAGCCTTGTGACCATAAAGACAAAGGCGCTGAGTCTTTTTGAAAACCTAAAATTAAAGGAGCAAACTAACTACGAGCAAACATTTACTGCTAGTAATGGTTGGTTTGCGAGATTCAGAAAACGGGCGAATTATCAAAATGTGAAAATAAGTGGAGAGGCAGCTAGTGCCGATTACAAGGCTGCTGAAGATTTTATCATTACATTTGACGCAATGATTAGGAAAGAAGGATACATCAAGGAACAAATTTTTAATGTTGACGAAACCGTGCTCTATTGGAAGAAAATGCCTCAAAGTACCTACATCAATAAGGAAGAAACAAGTATGCCAGGCTTCAAGGCATTTAAGGATCGCTTTACACTTTTATTGGGTGGCAATATTGCTGGATATAAATTGAAACCATTAATGATTTATCACTCTAAAAATTCGAGAGCCCTCAAAGGAATCAATATCGATATGTTACCACTATATTACCGTTCAAACAAAAAAGCGTGGATGACACAATTTATTTTTGAAGACTGGTATTTGAATTTATTTATTCCAGAAGTAAAACAATATTGTAATCAGAAAGGAATTCCATTCGATATACTTTTAATACTAGACAATGCACCAGGACATCCACCACATATCGGAAATTTACATCCTAACGTTAAAATCGTGTATTTACCCCCTAATACCACCAGTATTTTGCAACCCATGGACCAGGGAGCTATTGCCACATTTAAAGCCTATTATTTAAAAACTACATTTGTCCAAGCAATAGTAGCGCTTGACGAGGGAAAAACGTTTAAATAGTTTTGGAAGAATTTTAATATTCACCAAGCAATTAAAAATATTGGTAAGGGATGGCAAGAGGTCACATCATCGTGCATGTATGGAATATGGAAAAGCTTACTAAACGTTTTGAAAACATAACTCAGTCTCAATTTGAAAAAGAAAAAGAAAATGAAATTGAACACACTACAAATCTCATTGTAGGGCTTTGCAAGAAACTTGATATTAATATTGATCGTGAAGACTTAGACCAACTTATAGAATATGATTCGGAAGATCTTACAAATGAATAATTATTATGCATCGAAAATGAAAGGGTTGAAGAAGAGACCAAAAAAAATAAAATTATCATGGAATCTCCGAAAAAAATTGTATTGAAAGAAATGGAAGCAGCGTTCCTTCAAATTAACCAAGCAATGCAAAAATTTGCAAAAATGTATTCGGATAACGAAAGATTTTTGAGCATAAGCCGCCGTATTCAGGAAGATCTTGCTTGCTACAAAGAAATATACGGGAAAAAAAAACAACAAACAACTCAATTAAAATTGGATATGTTTTTTAAAAAGACTACTCCTGCTTCTTCTTCCACTACTGTTGATGAGCCAATGGATAGTACTTATATAAGTCCAGATGACGAAACACTTTTAATATTAGTGAAGTAATTATTTTAAATATTATTGATGTAAATATTTTAGATATTAATGAAGTAAATATTTCAGATATTAATGAAGTAAATATTTTATTTTGTATTAATAAATAAGTATAAATATAATAATAAAAAATATATAAATAAATACACATGTTTTATTTTAATATGTAATTATGTACATATGTACATATTTTGTATGAAATTCGACTTACGACCAATTCGAATTACGACCAAAGTCCAGGAACGTATCTCGGTCGTAAGTCGATGACAACCTGTATATCCGAAAAATAAAAGGAGTAGTGAAAACTACCGAAAGAAAAGTCACACTCAAGATGCAATCACCAAGACATATTTGCCAAAGAGACGGCCTTCGATGGTGAAGAAAAGTGTTGTAGCCTGTAGTTGTAAAGTGTGACGCCGTGTAAAACTGGTAAATGGAGTGTTACCCAACAACATGCTCTAACAATATTAGAGAAATAGAAAAAGAAGGCTGAATGCGAAAGGTGGAGCATCGATAGAAAAAATTAAAAAAAAAAAGGTGGAGCATCGATAGGAATGGAAATTCATGCAAGAGTTCTATGTAGGTCTCCGTTCTAAATAGTCGATGGACATAGTCTGATGATGATTTTTTGGTTTTAATTTTTTACAATGTAAAGTAATGTATACAAACATACAAATTCACAGTAAACATCATCTTATATAACATTTCTCTCATCAAAAAATTGGAAAAAAATATATGTCTCAGTGTATCAGTAGAAATCTTCAGTAGCACACAAATATCTATTAGAGTATTGCAATATATTCTAAAAACCCACCAAAAACAATTCAATGAAAGTTAAAGTATTATATTTGTAATTTTTAACCCTTTCATTACGGCTCGGTTTGAATACAAATTATACTGTCAATTATAAAACTATTATTTGAAGCATAAATGTACTTATCTGGTCTATTTTCATATATTTCATTGGTTCTTGTATCCTTTAGCTATCAGATGATGCATAAAAAACTATTCTAAGAAAGTAGCAAAACGATATATCACGTCAACCGATGTCAACGGTCGGGGAATCTTATGACGGCATATGCCGACAACCTATGCCAAAGGGTTAATTGGGGTCAGTGTAAATTTTAAAGGTTATGTTGTCTGTTCATTTCAGGAAAGAATTCTTAGCGGACGGATAGGTGTCGATGGCAGCACGCTGCTTGATGCGAAGAACCAGCAAGCAGGTGGGGGACTGGGGGCGGGCTGGGGGAGGTCTGGGAGCGGTGCCCGGGCCCCGGCTGCTGCCGCTGGTGCGCACGCCCTCGCCCTGCCCCGGCGCCCCCGGAGAGTCCCCGCTCATGACCTGGGGAGAGATCGAAGGAGCCCCTTTCAGATTGGATGGCGGAGACACTCCCTTGCCAGGGTAAAACTTAATTAATATTATATTATACAAACTTATACTATGAGAGGCTCAATCTTGACTCCCTTGCAAGCGCAGTCGGCAGGAGACTGGGCACATTGAGAGTAGTACCTCACTCAACTGCTACCTCTGCTGGTGGCGCTACCAGGGGACAATCTATCTTTCATCAGATTTTTTGACTCGGGCATTCAAAAGCTCATATACCGCATGCAAAAATGCATTGACCTCAGTGGCGAATTCGTAGAAAAATAGGTAAAAGTCTGAACTTTCCAAAAATGTACGCATCATGGAATTAAATATGTTCTACACTGTAAAAAATCACTAGGAACCTTATTTTACGGATAACCCTCGTACACCAAAAATATATTGTAAAAATTAGTAGCAATGTTTATTTACATTCCATAAACAAATTATCTATACCTTCATTTTCTAAGAAGGTAGATTCTCTGAAATATTGAGTAATTAAGTTCTGTATAGATATTTCCAAAAATTCAATTAATAAATTGTAATCAACCTTGATATATATCAAGTATTTTTCAATATTTTTTTTAAATTTATTCATTTATTTCAAGTTCTATATTTTGATATTCTCACTATCAATAGTAATATCAATAATGAGAAACATATTCCCAGCAAATATTCTGTAACAATAACGTGATTATTTTTCTTTTCTGCAGCAAATCGTCTGGAGCATCATTCAAGATGGCCGTAGTGCCCAAGAGGGAGCAGCTGGCCTTGGCGCTGGCCGAGAAGGCCGGCCAGAGACACCGCGCCCTCAAGCAGAGGGCCATGGAGGCCGCCAAGAGGAGCATGCTCTCGTAGGAGTTTTTATTTCATATCCAATCCTTAAATAAAACATATAGTAATTATAAATTTTCATCATAAAACTATGTCAGTTAATATGGTCTCGTTTCAAACCAGCTTTGCATCTCGTAGCTCTGCTAAGTACATTCTATCTATAATTGTAAAGCTTTCCCGGACGGAGGAGTCTTGGACTTGAAAAAAAAGCAGCTATAGTTATGCTGTCCTTTAGTATCCACAGAATATTACCCATTCTGTTTTCTTTTATCTTTTCGTCTCTTGACCGACTGTAAAATGAAAAGCTGACAACTTCATAACAACCCTAATACTTCTGCTGGCAACTGCTCTACAAACTATTATATGGCTGCATTGACTTAAGATCTTGAACGCCCGACCGAGAATGCAGCTCAGGACAGGCAAACATGGTGAATGTGCACAAGGAGAGCCGACCCCAGATGATGGGAAATGGCGAAGCTAAAGAAGAAGAAGACTTTTGATAAGATGCCACAATTTGCTGTAGAAAACAAAAAATATATAATACATATTATTTGATCAGCAAAAATTTGTCATTTATTAACAACAACATATAATTTTGTCATTATCGGTGGTTTTTTTCAATTGACACAAATTACATGCTAATTATTTGAACTATGGCTTGTATTGATGTCGACAAAAAATATTATATCACTCTATGTCTTTATAAGATTGAATTGGGAGAAACTTCTTAACCCTTTCATTACGGCTCGGTTTGAATACAAATTATACTGTCAATTATAAAACTAGTATTTTTTTATTTTTTATTTAATCAAATATAAAAAGATACATTTTTTACATAGTAATTTACATTCCAATCTTTTTTTTTTTTTTTTTTTTACATTCGCTTACCACACCACTTAAAGATAAGATCTTGTGTGTGGCGTGGGATTCATCTATGTTATTTTACAGTTTTATATAATTATACAGAGTATTACATATTTATACATTTACATGATTTTGATATAGAACTAACATTATATGATTAAAGATTTAATATACTATATGTTGAATTAAATTTAATGTATATATAATTTAATAAAACATTTTTGGTACATTTCATTATTTCAATTTGTTATGCAGTGACGTCGGTTCTGTTCGTAATTCTTTTAAAGTACTGTTTCACCTTTTCAATCAATATTTTAATATCGCTGATCTCTTTTATTTCCCGAGGAAGATTGTTAAAATTAACTACTTCGTTATATTTGTAACCATTTTTTGCATGTTGTGTGTTAAATTTTGGTATTAATAAATTGTACATATACCTAGCAGAATGACAAGTGTACCAGTTTTCAATTCTCCTTTCTTTAATAGTCTGTAAGATAGTGTATTTTTGGTATAGTGTATCTACCGTTGGCACTATGAATTTATTGTATAGGCTTTCTGTTGGGTAGGTGGGAGGCCTTTTCAATATCACTTTGATGATAAGTTTTTGCACAGTTCTAATGGGGTTGGTAGTATTTAGGTATGTTCCTCCCCAACCAACAATACCATATTGTAGTTGTTATTTGAAACATAAATGTACTTATCTGGTATATTTTCATATATCACATTGGTTCTTTTATCCTTTAGCTATCAGATGATGCATAAAAAACTATTCTAAGAAGGTAGCAAAAAGATATATCACGTCAACCGATGTCAACGGTCGGGAAATCTTATGACGGCATATGCCGACAACCAATGCGAAAAGGTTATCTGTCACAGAAATGCTGAATTCATCAAATATATTTTTTTATTAGTCTTTTCTTCTCTAGATTTCAATTGACCATAAAATTTTATATCGAGTGGATGTAAATATGGCATCTGCATGAAAACTACTGAATGATTCTTGTGTATTAAAATTTTAATGCGCGGTTATAATTATTACAGGCCTTCTCCGCGCGTGGCGACAGGATCAACGGCCGACCGCCTCGCTTCGATGTCTCCAGCCGCCCGACGTCTCGCCACCAGCCACCTGCGCAGACAGCTGACCTCCCCCAGCCCCCACCGCGTCCCCAACAAAACCCCCGCCACCCCCAAGTCCTCCACACCGAGGCTCACCCTCAGGAAACCTGGTACCCCCCTTCCTGCCACCGGAGAAGACAGAAGAAAGAAGAACCTCACAGATGATCTGCTGCAGATCAACTTGCCTAAAAGAAACCGGCTCAAAGCCGCAGATTTCTTTTCGTAACTTGTATTATTTAATTATTAACACTGAAATTATTTTTATTTTTATAATCAGCTCTTCAATGTGAATTATGACTGCCTCCAAAACATGTCTCAGTAGCTTCTCTTGAACGCGGCGCCATTTTGGTAGATGTTCTAATCTAATTTTGGGCAAAATATATAGACTGTACTTTCTAAACAAATAAACAAATATCTCAAATATTGCTTTTTGTTTTTAACTGGAATCCAATGTATTTTATTTTCAGTTATATAGTAAGTTAATTTTGAACAGTAGAGTAAAGCTGTAATATGAGGCTACATATTCCTTGTAAAGCCCATGACCGATATAGATGTCATACGCAGCGAACAGGTCAAACAACTTAAAACTAGAGTGGCATATCTGAATATGGATTGAATGCATAATTGTATTTTTAAATTGATCATATGCCATTGTTGAACTGCATTTTTGCTGTGGCAGTTAAATCATTAACGCCATCTCTTTGTCATAAATAATATCTTCAAGATTGTAATTGTTTAGCTTCAAAATGTAAATGTGTCCTAAATGTAAAAAGACTAGATAAATCTATTATTAATTAAAAATATACATATACTATACATAAAATTCTTTTTTCAGCGCGTCAATCCAAGCACAAAAATAACGGCAGAAGCGGGATGCGAACCGCCGACCTTGGAAACCAACTATGCCCAGGTATTCATACCGCTCAGCCGACTCGGCTATTGCTATGCCTGGACTGACTCACGTTGAAACTAGTATTTATGTCATTGTTATCATCGTATGATAGATGTCGCTATAGTATATATTCAAAGTATGTATATTTTTCTTTTTTATTATTCAATCAGTCATCATTTATTCACAAGCTTAATATTATTACTTTCCGACAGTCTATTTATTTTAGTAAGTACCACTCGGCATAAGTATATATACAGGTATAAACATGTCGGAAACATCAGGGTCAGATCCTGTCTGCCCAGAAGTGGGCCACGTCAATGGCATTACTCCCAGCCATCATCAGGTTTTTCTGGGTGCAGCTACTCGGACACAGCGCACACTCCAGAAGGTAGGACAGGGTCTGCTCAACGCCACAGTCACATTCAGTTGGTCCGCTGTAAAACTACCAGGCTTTCATTTGTGTCCTCTTCTTGCATACTCCGGTCCGAAGTCTGTTAAGAGACCTCCATATATTCCACCCCTGGTCGTGTCCAGGGGCTAGGTCCTCTTTCGGGGCAACCCAAGTATTCTCCTCAGTTGCGCTTCTCCACATGCTTAGCCGCAGGGTGGCGTCAGGTATCACCAGTTCCGTTGTCGACTGTAGGAAACTTCTTCTTGATTTGAGCTGTGCGGTCGTCTTTTGATACCCAAACATAGTGTGGAGTGTGTCGTGGGTTGCTTTGGAGAGCTCCTTCTTGGTGGTGACTTCTCACCATATGTTTGGTGGGGCGATGCCTGAGAGTTGATATAGCTTTGATATTGGTTGACATAAGTAAACTAAGCTGAATAACAACCAATATATATACGAATGTATATTTCATTATTGTGTTATTTATTTATTTAATTTTAGTAGTTGTTTTGTTATTTGATATAACAAATAAATAAGAATATACTAAAAAATGTATTGCGAACTGACGAGACTATTTAACTGTTGACCCAGGTTTGTGTCATCTGCTTATGAAGCTTTGTGTATTCTTTATGTATGCATATAGTCAGCATAACAATTGGATGTTTGTTTGATCGAAACTGATAAATAAGGGTAATGTAAATATTTATAATTATTAAATGTATTTTATTATTAAAGTTATATTTCATGTATAAAATGTGTTTAATTTTTCAATACTTTCTTCTTTTTTAATTATTATCCACTACATAAAATAAAGGTCACTCAACGTTCTATGGAAAGATCCATGCTTGGAGTGTCACTAAAAGATAGAATCCGAAACGAGGATATCTTCAGAAGAACTCACTCAAATGGGAAAAGGCAGGACATATCTGTCGAAGAGACGACATTCAATGGGGAAGAAAAGTATTGAAGTGGGGCCCAAGAAGTGGCAAACAAAGCATTGGCTGACCCCTGCAAGATGGACTGATGATATAAGAAGAATAGCGGGAGTGGCCTGGATGCGGAAGGCAAAGGATCGAAGAGGATGGAGACTCATGCGGGAGGCTTACGTTCAGCAGTGGACGGATACAGGCTGATGATGATCCATTACATTGAAAATCTTATCCATTGCATTGTTTTTATTTATTTATTTGAAAACCTGAAGTGTACATTATACACAAAACCATCCATAAGGTAGGTTTACTTTAAATTGTTATTTTTAAAAAGTTACTAAGTCAAAACGTGTTTAAAATATCGGATCCTTGAAATACCGTATATTAATATGAGAAATAATGTAAAAAGTAACATATTTATGTGAAAAAATATCTAATAGTTTGCTATAATTTGCATTAAATGTTCATATTTTGAATCCTTAGCAGTCCAACCTCGGATCTCATTCGATATTGATCGTCGTGCGCCCAATGTCACATATCAATCCATATATTTTGAATCCTTAGCAGTCCAACCTCGGATCTCATTCGATATTGATCGTCGTGCGCCCAATGTCACATATCAATCCATATATTTTTTTCACTATGTTTATTTGATAAATAAAATTCATTTTAACCACAAATCGAAAGTTTGAAATCTAACCTGGTGGAAAAAAAATTTTTTTTAGGACCGTTGGAAGCAACAAAAACAACATTTATTTCAACAATAATTAAATCATATCGGAACAATAATTTTGTTTATATCTATTTTTGCTGACAAACGTATTTTCTATTTCCTAGTTGACAAAATGCGTCTGTTGCAAATTAAAAACTGCAATATCGTTGATATTATTTTTTGATTCAGAAACTTCCTAAATAGCATAAATATGTAGGCATTTATTGCAATTGCGCCATTTTTGTCAATAACAATTTGAATCATTTTTAAAAAATGTACTTATAGACCAAAATATTTCAATGATATTTGATTTTGTTCAATGTCGTCTTGTCGTACAGGAGCACTGATACTGCTTGTTAAATACAATCATTTAAATATTCTTATTTTAAATAATATATCTGCTTATAAAGTGTTAAAGCTTATAAAATAAAATGAGGGGTTTTTCAGTAATGTGGTTCTCAAAAGTTGCTGTTTTCTATTTGTTTATTATTTTTGCTACATTAATTTCAAATGTGAGTATAAAATGTTTTTTATTGTTTTTATTTTGTGGTGTTCTGATGTATTTTAGCAAAATGTGCACAGTACGTTTGTTTATGCTTAGTTCAATCGTTTTTTCTTAAAATATCATCATTTCCTTGTCCGTTCTTCTAATTGGCGCATATGGCCATCACAAAATACCTCCATAAATCTCTGTCAGCCACCACGATACTCCTCTTATCCCATGTGAGTTATCCGTGCCGGAACTCCGCGTATAAACCTATGTAATGTATATTATTTCCAATGGCCTTTCATTAATATATACAGAGATATTCAGCGGTTTTCAATTAAATTGAATATTTTGTTGTTATGAATGGAATCTACAACTCAAAAATGAATAATCTTTACTGTTTTATATTAAATTATTTATTTTTGAGTACCGGGTGATATTAATATAAAAAATTCTAAATGAATGTCATAAAACTTCGAATATAGGTACATTATTATTCTACTTTTAGGTTTATACAAATATTGTGCCAGTAGGATTTTACCACAGGACAAAGCAGAAATACATATCTTATTGTATTGCGGTTGAGTAATGAATGAGCGGAAGAGTATTATAAAGTAGAACATCCATTCTTTAGATTCTGACAGATATAAATTTGTCCCGCTAAGTTTAGGGTAATACAGGGAGTGACAAAAAAAGCTGACGGTTTTAAATCAAAACAACAGCGAAAACCGTCAGCTTTTTTGCCGCTCCTGTATTTCCCCCCGTTAACATCTATGTAATCATCAGTTCAAGGCATATTTTTTAAATCGTAAATTAAATTACTTTTGTTGTTATTTTCAGGCGTATTCACTTCTTCGCCTCGGCCTCTGGAATGGAAACGTTCACCGTCGCGGGGCCATCGGGAAACCAGGTCAAGGTTACGTCCATCGCCCAATCCACATAAACTACAATCCCGTCATCAGAAGATCGAACTTCCAAGGATTTGGACATACGGGCTCTCGGGGAAACTCGCTGCACCGCCTTTAAATAACAATAATATTTGTCCTTGGAGAATTAATGTAGGTACATAATAATAAATACCACATATCTTAAGTCTGTGGTAGATTCCTATAAAATTACATTCCATAATGTAGATTAATTATTTGTTATTTTATTAATTTATAAATTTAATCTAATCCAATTGTAATCTAATTTTACAATTATTATTTTCTGATTCAATTGTAAAATTATTTTATGTGGATATTAATTATTTGTACTATTACATATATTTTTATGTTTTTAAAAAAGGAGGTAAAATGCTACACAAATGTTTCGTTTTCATCGAAATGAAACTATGCACAACCACTTGATAACAATTAATTTTTGTGTCTCTTTTAACCACTGTTATATATATAATCGTGTCGGAAACAACAGGGTCAGATCCTGTCTGTCCAGAAGTGGGCGACGTCGATGGCGTTACTTCTGGCCATCATCAGGTCTTCCTGGGTGCATCTATTCGGGCACAGTGCACACTCCAGAAGGTGTGACAGGGTCTGCTCCACGCCGCAGTCACATTCAGTTGGTCCGCTGTAAAACTGCCAGGCCCTCATTTGTGTCCTCGTCTTGCATACTCCGGTCCGAAGTCTGTTAGGGACCTCCATATATTCCACCCTTGGTCATGTCCAGGGGCTAGGTCCTCTTTCGGGGCAATCCAAGTATTTCCCTCAGTTGCACTTCACTGTTTATGGATTATAATTACAGTTTGATTTATTTGAAGAGATAAAATGGAAACCACCTATAAGAAGAATTTGTAATGAAAACTACATTTTTCGGGTTAACTTTTTTTATTTTATTATAGCTTGTTGTTTTTAAATCAGTGTAATATTGAGTAAATTAAATTTTTCTAAATAAAAATAACGTGTTTCATTTTATAAACTTCCGATATCGCAATTCAAATCATGCAAAAATTTCATAAATTCGTAAGTAACAAGTGTTCTTCGTTATTTAATTTCAAATTATATAAATCGTATTTGAAGAATACGTGTAAGTATGTATGAAAATTGCTGGAGTACTTTTCAAGCTTATACCTACTTAATACGCCATTGGATATGATTTTAAAAATCTTACTTTTTTCAGGTAACAATCGTGATCTTTAAAAAAATGGTCTTCTTTCCTTCTTGAAAACATCTACAAAACATCATTTATTATAAGTGACCAGTTTCGTGTTCGGCTGAAAATCTTATTACTGTAATAATAATACCCGAAATGCGGCATCTTTCTTACTAACGTTTATTTTAAATTAATATTCAGGATAATGAAACCTTCCTCGATTTATCGATTGATTAATTATTTTTTCAAATATTGTTGCATCATTTCCTTTTTAGTAAATTTATTTTCGACATTGTGAATCCATCATACAACTTATAATAAAGTGTGTAAGTAGTGAAGCATAAGTATAAGTCATAATTAAAATACAAGAATTAGCAAGAATCGTCAAAAATACCGTCGCGTGCGAATTACATATATTGAAATATTAATGCAATCGCGGCCATATTATACGCCACTGTTCGCCCACGTTTACTGAAACAAAAGATATTCATTTGAAGACGTGACTTTTGAAAAATATGTGCTTCCTTATTTCATGTTTAAATTGATAAAATAAAGAAGAAAAACAAAACTTTTTCAATCTAATTTCTAACGCGATCGAAGAAAATCGTGCTTTCAAAAGTTATCTTCGCATTAAATCTCTTTTATTATATTTTTTATAAGTGATACTTAAGTAATGTAAATAAATACAATATCATCATTGTGCAAATTATTTAAAATGCAATTGAATCATTCATGTTTCCTGTTGATCTTATTCTTGTATACACGCGTAAGTAATCATTTTTATATAATACCTAAATAAATATACCTATATACTCACTATATATACACCAAACACAAAATCCCCCAAACCTCATTTAAAATAATAACAATTGAAAAGAGTTAAAAAGTTAATTGCTGTCAACGTATTATTAATGAAAAACATATTTTTATTTTTCTAATAATAATTATCCTGTCTACTTTCAAAATTTTAGATAATTTTCAACTAAGCACAGAAAGGTGTATACTACCTTCCTACCTTTAATTATTTTATTATTTCAAAATTCTTTTATTTTAAAACATTCTAATTTTTAATGTAATACGAAATCAAAATTGATTTAACAGGCAAATAATATACTGCAAGTAAAATATATGTAAATGTTATTCAATTATATTAAATATAGTTTATCCTGCTACAAGGTAAAACTCAGTCGATCTGTAACAAAAAATAATAATGATCATTTTAATATTTTGTCCATGAATTTCGATACGTTTGTGAATTTATGTACTTGTTTTGATTTGGTTGTTTTATGAATTAAAGAGATTACAATTTATATGTTTACGTCTTTGACTAAATAAATATTTACAAAAAGAAACTCGTAAGCGTGAGAAAACACGATTTGTAAGTTAATTGACTAGTTTCATCGAATGTGTATGACAAGATACAATTTATACTTACATTATTACCAGTTTACTAACCCTATTAAATTATATACTTTTTCGCAGGAAGCCTCATCAGTTCGCTTGGGTTTATTCAACGGTAACCTCAATGTCAACGAATTACCCAACGCTTTAAAGTCGAGAAGATATGCACCGATTTGGATAAATTACAATCCCGTTTACACGACGCACACCTTCACAAAAAAACGCGATCCTTTTGAAAACAATCAGCGCAGTGAGATCCGCCCATTCGGTCGCAATTTTCGCAGAAATTCATCACCGTTTAACAGCAATATCATGCGAAACTACAGACTACCGCGCAGCTCTTTAAATAGAAGAAACAATTGCTGCGGTAATGGTTTATTGAATTTAAAAAAGCCGTGCAATGTGTGCAATAAGGTAGCCATGTTGGCGCGTCGATCAGCAGCTATAAGAAATGTTTTATATCGGCATCCAAATTTATTCAAGAACTATCAGAAAATTACTTCAATGGCGCCCAGAAGATTGAATATTAGAAATACAGATTCTAACATTTTTTATCCGATTCGTAGTTTAATGATACCCAAATATATTAAGCATCTTACAACACTACGAAATAATAATAATGTAATATCATTAAATAACGATCTTAAATCAAATTTTAATTTTCTAAAAAGATTGATATTACCGCGCTTTGATGCAGTCGATGGACAATTTGGCGGTCGCCTCGGGAAGACGTTAATGGGGATACCTAGAGAGCAATTGCCTATTACTTCTTCTATTATACCTAAAGAAATATCGACATTGCCGATTTATGGTGGCAGGAGTCGTGAAACTCATATAAAATGTAAAAATAGATGTGGTGAACCTGAAAAAACTTTGATAAATTTGAATAGCTGCTTTAAAAAAAGATAAGTTACTTAAAAAAAACGTTATCTATCTATTTATTTTTACTATATTTAATAATTTATTTATTTGTTGCACGATTAACATTTTTTTTATTCAATGATAATACTTTCAAGTTTAATTCACTGTTAAATAACTTCTTAGGTTTTCACGGCCAGATTTGATTTTGCTTTTTTATTAATTAAATATAATATTTATTATGTTAGACTTCTAATTTAAAAGTCTTTCTAATTAGGTATAAAATACGAAGAAAAAAAAAATAGATTGATTAATATTAGACTTTTTATTAATATTTGGTGTACATCGTAAATTAAGTTTAAAAAACAAACAATTACAATGTTTTGTTACATTCTATAAACGAAATCAGTTTTATATTATTTTATCACATGTACAATAATTATTATTTGAACACAATAATTATATTTTATTAAATAACAAACATTTCTTTCATTTACTTGTCAGTATTTTTACATAATAATCTATCATAACCTCAACAAGCATCATTGCTTACTGCCTGCTACCAAGGTGGAGCCCAGAGACCTGTGCTACCAGGTCCACATACTCCAGGATTTCTACTATCGACGTATCATCAGGATAACGAGAGCCTTGGAATCTCCATTTTATATAAAAAAAAATATGGTGATGAAAAATCCTGTGGTGAGATATAATTGATAGTTTTAAGGATAGATAACCTAACCCCGCAGCATAACATTATAAAAGAAAAAAAATATATATATATACATATATTTATATTTGCATTCAAATCATTTCAAAGTGTTAAAAATAAAATTGGTAGCACAAGTTAAAATATGAATAAGTTATATTGTTTTATAATTTAAAAAATATTAACTTCAAAAAATTAATACATTTTAAATAGTGAAGTGACAATATCAAATAATTAGAAATAACTTATGTCTGAACTGTTATAAATGTCATCAGACGTAACGCTTAAAAAGTGTAATATTCATTTTATTTACATTTGCTATAATTAATTTTGTCATTCATTTGTCCATGTCTGCTCCCCCAACTAGAGCATATAGACATCACGAGCCCCCGCCACAAGCTGTCAGTCGCCTTGGACCTCGTCTCGTCTCGTGTCAGCTCCGCCGAGTACATTCTATATATATATATATAATCGTTATAATTACAAAAATAAAATTATCCGAGTTCATCATTCATAAGATAACTTTCATAAAAGGGCTCGTTGACGGGCAATAAAGTTGCATCTTGCTGCAACTTTCTGGCATTCGGTGGAGGCAAAAAAATAATACAAGGAGTTTATAAATAAGAAATAAGATTGAAATTTATTGCCTGTTTACGAGCCCCGTCATATATATATATATATATCCCCATACATCTAATATATATATATCTTACTTATTTTTTTATGAACATTAAAGGTCCTCTCACACGAGAATAAAAACATTATTTGGACCGAAAATCATATTCCATACTTCAGTAAATCATTTAGTTTTTCTCAAAATCAAATACAATAAACTCTTAAAGGGACTTAGGCAGGCTATATTTGTAGCTATCATTATTCATGAGAGGAACACGCCTGGAAGGGCCGAAATACATCCACAACTGCAGCTTTAAATTGAGAAAAACGTTGCACTTATTATATTTGGTATATATTATATTATTCAGTGAAAGTTAAAAATAATTATATGTAACGTAACGTATATAAAATCATTTTAAAATGTAAAAAAACCTACACATAAGATATCTATGAAGACACATTTATGAAGTTGAAGTGTTATTGGCAAAAGTGGATGGATAATGTAAAGGGGAACCTAAGTATCAATTAAAAGTTTATTTCAGTTACTTAAATTAATATTATTTTAAATAAGATGATAGTAATTCCTTAATTTAAAATAAAATAATAAAACACACATTGAAGGTATGAAGATGTGAAAGTCAAAGCTTGGAACATCAACAAATAATGTGTGCGAAAACATTAAAAAGGTAAAATTAAAGAATCACAAAATAAAATAAACATTTAACGTATTTCATATAAAAAAGCTAGTATTACTAAAATGGTTGGTGCCTCAAAACATGCTAGTATCGAGGAAGATCTCTTCAAATAACTAAAATACACAATTAGACCCGTTTGTACTTTTACTGTTTATCCAAAGATGATATCAAAATGATCTGAGAGTAATTTTTATAAAGACAATAAAAAAAAAAAAACATTTTTTTTATGAATTACAAAGTTGTTGCAATTTTTTCTTATGCTTTTAAATTAAAAAAAAAACAATTGCACTTTTTGAAGTTAATGCACCAGAATTTTTACATTTACACTTTCATTCATAGACTTATTTAAACTTGCAATTTCCAATTTGTATGACCAGCTTTCTTTGTAAAGATGCACCGCACTACTCTCAAGTCTCTCAGGTTCAGTGATTTAAGATCGCTTCCTATTGTCATCATCCACTTTACCTGCAATTGTAAAGAACTAAAAATCACAGGATTGTTCAATCATTAAAAAGAGTCAGCGTTATACAAACATGACTATAATAGTCTCTGCTTATATACCGTGTAGAATATAGAATATTTTTTTTGAATGATAACACAATATTTAAAATGAGAGAGTCATATACAGCTTAGGTTATGTGATGTGCAACAATAACTGTTACCCTTCGCTGAGATGATGCAACATGCCTGTCATGGCGCAGATTAAGGAGTTCTGTTCAGTTTTGCCCATCAACGTGAGAAAACAAATAATACCATGGACTGTGAAACGACTTGTTGAATTTGACCACAGGTTTGTATTACTCGTGTAGGTAATTTTTTAGATTGATTATAACAGCCATATATTATTTAGTTTCCGTTACGGTGAAGGCATCAGTACTGTCGGTTAAAGCTGGAGAAGCCGAGGCCGACGCCAAGCATGGTGTGTGTTGTGGCGCGCGCCACCTCATACTGCGCCTGCATCACTTGGAACATCTCTTCCTGTTTCTTCACGATGTCGGCTGCGGGCTCTTCTTCAGTGGGAGGTTTGACAGCATCTGCGGTGGATAATACAGTCACTTAATCAATTAAATAAAAGCTACAACCCAAGCCAATCTGTAATGCAAAACACAAAACATTGAACATTATTTTTCCACATTTGTTTCCGTAACAGCTGATTTTCTCTTTTATCGGTTGCCAAATAATACGGGTGTTAGAAAATTAAATATAATTTAAAAAAAGTAAAACAAATTTTAAAAACTCATAAATTATAAGATGGACAAAATAAGATGTTGTAATTTAATATCAGGTAGCATTACAATATATCCTACATTCATGGGAGTATAAAAATATGGAAAATTTGACTCAAATTGATAATTAACCAAAAGCATAAGGCACACGAGTCAGGAGAAAGCTTGCATAACAGTTCTTATTATTTGTATGTACCTCACATTATTTTATGTAAACACTTAAGTATTTTTAAAAGTTTTAAAAAAAATTACAATTACAAATTTTCAGGACTAAGCATTTTAACTTAAGTCTCTCTTTGTAGACTCTCAAAGGCTGTTTGATTCCTACCTCTACTATAATATCACTTGCTCTTGCTCTACTTTTGCTTTCAAACGATTATATACAATATACGCTTCATAGAGAGAAGAATCATAAGTACGGGGTTAGATTGCTTTTGATAAAGACACTCACCGGGATCTTTGACGCCCATGAGGCGCATGAATTTGGAGGCGACCTTCCCGTCCTGGTCCTGAGCAAACTTGGTTCCCTGCCACTTGTTGGCCCCGGCCCCGGCCGCAGCTGCAGACTCCTGGGCCGAGGCCACCTCCTTGCCCTTGTTGCCCCACAGCAACTTGCGCTTCTGAATCTGAAACAAATAAATATTGCATCATATTTCAGTAACCCTTTTAGAAGTGAAGAACTCCGCAGACAAAGAAAGGATTTAGGTTTATTAGACCTATTACAAAATACAGTTTTAACCCTCCTAGAACACACAATTTTTTATTCATTAAGAAGATTATTCCTATAACATTTACGGTGATGTTTTATATAATGGTCTCTTCTATGTTGTTATTTTTTTAGTTATCCCCTTAGGTCTAAATGGTCCAGATCTCCGGAGCGTCGGGCTATCATAAGATCTTATAAAAACATTATAGGAGGATCGACTATACTAACAAGTGACTCAATAAAAACATTTATAATATCAATCACTAAAATGTTCAACAGGCAGGTGCGCATAGCTCCAGCCACTTTGAAGATCGAAACCAATGTAAGAGAAATGAACTATTAAAAGGATATAATCGTAGTCGCCAAGATTGTGCATCTCTATGATCTTCTATGAAGTCTGCATGCGAAATAGGGTCAAAGGACTTTTTGTACCTGCTCGGCATATTTAAGTGGGTTAACAACGGCGGGATTGTAGTACTTGGGCAGCTGATAGGCCGCCAGCGCGCCCCGCCCCGGGGCGCCGCCCTCCGCGGCCGACCGCTGTATCAACATCTGCGCAGTGGCCATGGAGCCATCGGGGGTCTTGATCGACAGCCCTGAAATCAAATCAATTAATTTATTTAAAACGGTGAGAAAAATAAATTGTCCATTGATACATGTCTATAATGAAATAAAGCCATCAACATCGCTTCTCCTGGAACATTCACATGAAACACATTCTATAAAAATAGGTAATAAGTTTTGTAATGTGCAACTACAATAGGGTTTCCCGAACATATGTCGCATCAAAACTTTGAAATTCATTGTGAAAACTCAAATATAAAATATAATTTACAATAAAAAGGAATTCACTTCAAATCCTTAAATGAATATGAAATGATAATGGTCATATATTGGAGTTACATTAGTTTTAAGTTCCTGCGTGATGTTTATTCAGAGGAATAGATATAATAGATGTCGGTTACCCATCTTCTCCATGGCTTGCAGCTTCTTGGACAGCTTGTAAGGAGGCTTGTAGTCTGAGTTGAGTGAGGGCTGATGGCTGCGTTCCTTGTCGCGTCCTCGATCGCGGTCCCTACTGGATGACCTCTTGGATCGACGCTCGTGTGAATTAGATCTGAAAGTTCAATCAATGAAAACATTTAAACATTCGTTTGGAGTCCGTCTTAATATTCTTCAGACACACGACTAGTTTTACATCAAACCCCCTGACTTCCATCGTAGATGGAAATGCCGGTCATAGAATGTACTAGAGAGAGCATTGTTTTATGGTTGCTTGATCCAAATAATTGATATATTCACTTCTACTATAAAAAAAAAACATTAAACGTGAGATCATTAAATTATGAGATTACATTTATAGAAGTCTATAACATTATTTTTTCTGAATGAATTGACTCGTTTAAAGAATTTCATGTATAGTATATGTATATTTAATTACTAATAATATTGTAATATAGTCAATGATCTATAAAAGTAGATTAGAATATTGAAATAATAAAATAATATTCTAATAAAAATATTTAATCCATATAACGTTAACATTTTATAATGGGTATGTTAGGTTTACAGTAGAACGATCTGCCAAGATCAATAGATATACATCCCACCATTCATGGATCATCCATTTTAACCTGTTGGCATCAGTACCCGATATATGGCGTGTAAGATTCCCCTACCGTTGACATTGGTAGCCGTGATATGTCATTTTGCTCCTTTCTTAGAATAGTTTTTTATGCATCATCTGATAGCTAAAGGATACAAAAACCAATGTGATATATGAAAATAGACCATATAAGTACATTTATGTTTCAAATACTAATTTTATAATTGACAGTATAATTTGTATTCCACCGAGCCGTAATGAAAGGGTTAAAAAATGCTCACTGTACATTTACAGGTATATTAGAGAAATGTTTTAACTGCCATTTATTTATCAATAGGCTTTGAAGGGCATTTTTATAAGCTAGGGATCTTTCTCACGCCAACCAAGGTATTTATTTTTATTTTGAATCATTTTTATATCGAGTTCCGTGGGGATCAAACTTACATCTGATATATACGAAAAAACATGTAAATAAAATATTCTATATTTATCAAGATTACCTCCTGGTGTGGTGTGAGCGGCTGGATCTGTCTCCGGAAGAGGAACGCTTTCTGGAACTGCTGGACATCTTATCCCGGGACCGCGATCTGTCTCTCTTTGAAGATCTGCAACATCGCAAATTGTTATTAAAACTGAAATATTATCTGTACATTATTTTGCTGTAAAACCGCCAACAAATAAATCTTATTAGAGACATCCTTAGAAAGCTGTATATTGCTAGAATATTGATCGATGTTAGAATATAGTTGAGGTAACAATTTCAATGAGGAAATCACAATATTAATTTAAATATCACTCGATTCATATATTGAATGAGAGTAAGAGAAAAATAAACATGTATACATAAAAACTTTTGAGACCTTGTCAAATTTCTACAAAAATTAATGAAATTGGCTAGGTTTGTTGAGCCACCCTATACGGTAAAACAGTCTAGACCTCAAAATTTTTACATTATAATATATTTCAGTACTCTTAATACTTTAAAAATAATTTATCTATACCAATAGTTTTATCAAATTGATATACAAATCTACTTTATGATTATACGCTGAATAAAGAATAGAACAAAAATGCAAAGTTCTTGGTTCGACTCCCAGCCACTACTGTTTCTTTTTCTCTGATATTGATGATAGAAGTTTCATAAAAGATGAAATTTTCTACAGATTTGATAGTGTATTAATTTGCTAATAAAAAAAATTACTTACACTAAATGTGTCTCAGATATGTAATATAAATGCTGGTCACCTCTTATCATCGTAGTGCTTCCTGTCCTTGTGGTGCGCGGCGTGCTTGTCCTTGTCCCTGTCACCCTCCTTGTGCCGCCTGTCCCGGCCGTCAGCCTCTCGGTCTCGCTTCTCCTCCTTGTCGTACCTGCAATGCGAGATGGCTACATCACCATTCATAATTTAAATATCAACTCTTTATTTGCGCAAGTAATTACAAAAAAATATATTAAATTTATTATTTGAACAAAAACATTTTACAAATCGGCTGAGCACTACACCATTGCATATAGGAAAATACTACCACATGTGATAGAGAAATCTTTCCAAAGACTTTTGTCTACCGTCAATGTTGAATAATAGACTTTAAGTGCCAATGCAAAGGCGAACCGGAAGTATTTATAGACAATATAGAATGGTTATACACGATAAAGAATGGACTTTTCAGTAAATGTTACGAACTCAGATAAAAGTGAAAAGCATAACAGTATTTACCTGTGGGAGGCATCTTTATCACGGCCTTTGTAGCTGCCGCCTCTGTTGTCCTGCGCGAGGCTCAGCGCAACCGGGGGAGGATCGTCACCGAAGGGCTTCAAGTCCATGAGAGCCATCGGCTTGGCCGCACCACCGTCCCTATTGGCATTGTCCCTCGGTGGAAAATCTCTGGCAGAATTATCTCTGGTGGGATATTCTCTTGCCGAATTGTCTCTGGCTGGGTAGTCTCTTGACGTGTAGTCTCGGGACGGATCGGGTCTTTCCCCCAAGAGTCCCGGTTTTCCCGACGGCTGGTAGGTACTGTCGCTCGGCCTGTCGCCTAGCAACCCTCGCTTGGACGACCCGCCAATGTAGTGGTTCGAGGTCTCGTTAGATCGAGTATTGCCGCTATGTGCTGGTGATTTCCTATAAATTAGTTAATAAAAAAAAAACACAATTGATATACAACTGAATACTCATCTATCTGATAGACTACTAACTAGTAAATTTAGAAATAATGTTACTAAACAACAAAAAAAAAAGTAATATGTATAAAAAAATAATTAAAATAATAGAAAAAATTAAACAGCAAGGCATCAAGTAAATACCATACAAGAGAATACATCAGGACAATAATGAAATAGATTTACATCTATAAATTGTAAGTTCGTCTTTTTGAGGATGGCTAAGCGCTGCATGAGAGTGTTGATCCACCAACGCTATTACACTACAGCCTAGCGTTCATATATCATCCAAACGTGACAGTGATTTGTTTATTTTGATCTGATGTATTGGAAAAAAGGAAAGCTGATGAGAGAAGTTTAAGAAATATGATGCTTTCCAATATTTCTCTCCATGATTATTACAGAGCTCACTGTGAATAGGTGGTATTTTAAAGATGACATTAATTTATTAATCAATCTGTCGTAGAGACGACGGTCGATGGTGAAGAAAAGTATTGGAATGGTGCTAACAAACGAAGCATTGGCCGACCCCCTGCAAGATGGACTGACCACATAAGAAGAATAGCGGGAGTGACCTGGATGCGGAAGGAGGACGATCGAAGAGGATGGAGACTCATGCGGGAGGCTTACGTTCAATAGTAGACGGATACAGGCTGACGATGATGAATGAATCATTTTGTATATTTATTTCATGTCAAATTAAACTTTAATAATTTTTAAAAATATATCTATAAGATCTTACCTAGAATATCTGTTGTTGTCTCTGTGATAGTCTGCGGTTCGCGGGGACGGGTGTCGGTGGTTGCGCTGCTCCGGGGCTTCGGGGGCCGCGGGGCTGGAGCCGTGCGGTGATCCGCCCTCGGAGAACGATTCCTGTTGACGCCAAACGAGACCGTGACGAAAAACCACAAAACACATTAAAACATCGACACATTTCTAGGTTTCTCCATAAGCTCATAAACATAAAGTGTTAGTATTTCATTACAAATATTATGATCAATATCAATGACAATTTAATGGATTCAACAAAAGTATAAATGTTTCATATTTAACAAATTAAATTTTACAATGACCTGTTTCTAGTCACGAATCAATAACATACAGGATTTAACCACTTAATACTAAGATTTAATAAAAAAACTTATTTTAAATAATAATAAAAAAAACTGTTTGAAATTCATAGTGAACAGGTTTGTTTAAAAACCAGTAAGCAATTTCAACTGATTAATATGACATATGTTTGATTAAATCATTAAAAATGGTTATAAATCAAATGATTTATTTTAAGACTTGTAATATTTTAACTTTACTTTACTAAGTGTACATTTTATTTAAAGTTGCTGTAAAATAAATCTTATACAAATTGAAATCAGAAAAACTATAAAAGAGATCCATTATTTTTTTAATATTAAAGCCTTTGGATGCGGGCGCGACGATATATCGGCATGACATTTTATGTGGATAGAGTGTGGCGTGCCGATATATAGCCAAGGCCATACAGAACTGCTCGCAGTATGTAACAATACGAATCTTGGTAAACACATGGGGAATGCTTGTCCCTGTCGGATAATCATTCGATGCCGCATGCCTATATATTGGCATGATACTTTATGTCACTAGAGAGCGGCGCGCCGATATATAGGCAAGGCCATAGAGATTAATTTAAAAAATATATATTGTTTTTATTTATGGTTAATTAATTAATAAGGTTATTTTTTTTAATGATATAGGTGTGTAAATATGTATAAAATAATAATTTGTCCCAAACATCAAAAATATCAAAATTTTATTGTTCCATGAATTATCGACACATCTTATGGAACAATGATAAAAACAATAGCCGCAACTAAGGGGTTAAACTAGCAAAATGTTTTATCTCTGGCATGGAATGAAGTCAAAAAATAAAAATATAAAACATGAAATATTTTAAAAAATAAAAGGTTTAAAATAATAAATTATGATCATTTCACTGAGATTGCCAGTTTATTATTATAATTTGTGCTTTGTAAAAAAATCACAGTATCTATGCCACACTTAAATGCGGTCACCCTACCGCATTTAATGGTGGCCACCATCTTAAATATATTTCTAACAGGCTTTTGGCACGTGTAAAAAAATATAATAAATAATTTAGAATGCTTGCTTTACTGGGCACAACATTGTACTCACGTGGTTTTTGCTGAATGTGCGTCAGAGGCGCTCGCCGTTGGCGCTTCTGAGCGTTCGGTACAAATAAAAGAAATACGGCCCAAGCATCGGGACACGTTCCGTTTGACGCTCGGTAGAGGTTGGTTTTGTCCAGGTGTGTACGTGGCGGGGGTGGGGGTTTTTATATGCGTCACAATAACATATGTGTTAATATCATCGAACGATACATTTCTTCAAACATTTGATATAAATATCATTTTTAAAAAATACACATTTCACCTGCGCTTTTTCTACAGCGTCCAAAAGATACTTATTTTTGCTCTCAAACAAATTATGAAGATATTGAATCCATGAGAAAATAATAATTATACAGTAAACAATTTACTCTGTAATTAACATTTAAAATGGACATCATAGCGAACCCGAAAAATATAATAAGATAAATAATTCAATAAACACTTTAAAAATGTAAAACAAACTTTTCATGAACCTGTATAACACAGCTATCATTTAGGATCATGTAAGCTTGACATCAAATGCTTTAATAATAAAGTGTTATATTTAATAAATATTTATTTTTTTACCTCGTCTTTACATGGATCACGTAAGATTACGTTACTTAAGATTACTCTGTTTAGGAGACTGCAGTTTCGACTAAATCGTAGCCTTCCTCAATCCATCACTTGTCAAGAGACTGCAGTCTCCTTTATCTTACATGATTCATGTAAGAGCAAGGCAAATAAATAAATATTTGTTATATTTATATTACACGTTGTCATCTATTTAAAAATATGATAACATAGAATATTTTAATTATCCTTAGAAAATATAACTGGATAAATAAAATAAGAATATTTATAAGCTAATCAAATAAATTGATGTCAATAAATCTCACATTCACAACTAAATGAACCGTGAGTTATGTTAATATAAAGTAACAGGTTTGAATTCCATTTTCGACTAGTTTCTTTTTCCATGCAGTATAATACTTTTTAATGTGTATTTCAATGTTTTTCACGGAACCTTTTACACCTTTGTTACCAACACGGCCAAATTGTTTGTCCATTTTATATACACGAAAACTCTGACGGGGCCGTGGGGCACTATTATGTGACCGATTAAAAGAAGCTTTATTTATATTTTTGTATTTTTGCCAGAACTGGCCTGAAACGAAGCTTTCAGGCCAGTCAGCCACTACTATGTGTACAATATCATGTAAAAGAAAAATCTAATTTTGATATTTATATTTGAAAACGTCTATGATAAAATAACGGCCAATAAGAACCTTCACATTTATAAAATGGGCGAGATAAAGGGGTTATACTCGCATCGTTATACTTACTGTAAAGAAACAATATTTAAGGCAAAAAATAATAAGGATATTTTTATAAATGTATCTTTCAAAAGTCATTATTATTACCCTTCAAAGTCTAGTGCATTAAAACCAAAAAAAAATGAAAACCCAATATTCTAACCGCTCATTTTAAAAATAGTAAAACCACGGAGGATTAAAACATTTAAATTCAAACCAACAACAATATCTGAAGGACATTTTGTTGTAAAGCTTATTCAGAACTGGGATGATTAAATGTGGCTTTTTATATCAGTTTGTGGAGGTTATTGGCTAGGCGAGAAATAAAATCTTGTTTACAGTATATATTCAGTCTAAATGTTTTATTTCCCCGTTAGGTTTTGTAATTTGCCATTACGATCGATCCGAAAACAATAAAAAGACAGAAGCAATTGAATTGCGTCTTGGCTGTTGTTTCAATCACCTCGCTCATGTCCATGGTGACATCATCGTAGTTGGTGTCATCGTCCCTGGTGCTGGGCGGCGGGGGCGCTGATCGCCTGACTGCGGACTGCGCTGCTTGGACGGGGGCCCCGCGCCTGCGCCCGCCCTCCTAAAGAGCAACACACACTCATCGTTAGGTATCTGTTAGTTTCTCGCCATCAGTTGGTACCAGAAGCATTTAACACATCGCCATTAAGCGATTCCATACATTTTATGATGCCTGATGAGGGCTATTTTTAGCGGCTACACAAATATTTTTACATTTTGGATTTATAATGTAATTTTAAGACATTGCGGAATTTTCTCTTTAAATGTGTACTTAAGTTTTCCAAATGCTGCCCATCCAGTTGTATACGCCTGTCAATTTCTTTTAGAGAGTTATTTCGTCCTATTTATCCGCAACGTTTTAAAACTAAGGCGTTTAACCAATGCATCCTCGCTGTATTGACTTATGGTACAGAGACGTGGAATCTAACAGCAGGTCTTACCCATAAAATAAAGGTCACCCAGTGTGCCATGGATAGATCCATGTTTGAAATGTCTCTAAAAAGATAGAATCCGAAACGAGGATATCCAAAGAAAAACTCAAGAGTGGGGGCTACCTAACGAATAGCCCCACTCAAGTGATAATGGGCAGGACATATCTTTCGAAGAGACGACGGTCGATGGGGAGGAAAAGTGTTCGAGTAGCGGCAAAGAACTGACAAACAAAGCGTTGGCCAACCCCCGCAAAATAGACTGACGACATCAGAAGAATAGCGAGAGTGGCCTGGATGCGGAAGACAGAGGATCGAAGAGGATGGAGACCTACGTTCAACAGTGGACAGATACAGACTGATGATGATGAATATAATTTTGAGATCATCGAATATAGAATTTTTAATTTTTTTATACAAATTAGTGCTAAGTCATACTTGAACATGGCAAACGGCATAGAATCCATAAATGATATTTCTCCATCAATATCTATTGGTATTCTCCTGCATGTTTACATAAAAAAAATCTCTTATATATAATAAGCTAACAGTGCCAAATAAATATATATTTTTCAACTAAGAACAAATGTTAAATGAAATAATATTTGTTGACTTTAATTTGGACAAGTCTTCAATTGAAATGATAGTATGACAATAAGAACTGAATACTAAATATACCTTTGACAATTTTCGCATACCTATTCCTATCAAATTACAATATGTTTATTTCATAATATAACGTCAATATATTACAAATATTGGTGTGAAAAAAATATTTAATATTATGTGAAATATTGTACGGTACAGGTTTCTTGTGAAAATTAAGAAACAATTTCGATTCAATAAAATCTAGTGTGTACGAAATTAGATAACAATGTTGGTAAGATGATCATGTTGACACGGTAGTAATGCATTAAATATTATGAGTATCGATGTGTTTTAGGATGTTGAAAAATATAAGATATTCATTATGTCACTTTTACTATAGTGGAATGGCTTTCTTACCGAGTTGTGCCTCGTATTGTCGTATTCATAATCGTCGTCGCTGCCATAATTTGCGAGGGAATCCATCTTTGATGTAAATTAAGATATTGACAACAATATTGTATTGGTTAGTGTTGCCAGCCTATATAAAAACATAAATTACATTTATCCTTATTAGGTATGTAAGTCTAATATTTATTATAAGTTGTTATTATTGTGTACCAATTATTATTATTAATGAATGAGATCCATTAATTTAATAGATAGTTACACCTTTTTTTGTAGCACCTCCCAGTTTTTTATTGTCAAATATAGCAAATTATTATTGGCAGTCATTACACTTACAGTATTTAATTTCATCAAAAGTGCTTTTTTCTGGAAACAAAAAAACATATATTTTTCCAATAAAAATATTATAAACAAACCATAAAAATGGCCTAAATTAAAACTTTCCATTCAAATATTTTATATAAAATTGTTTTTTGAAAATACCGGCGAAACAATTGAAACGTAAGATTATTTTGAAAAAACAGTCACTGTTTTGATTAAATTTAATCTAACCTAACCTTAATTGAAAAATCTTTTTGGTTTATATTAAATTCTTTTCTTCGTTATATGTTTTAATTATCATAATTTTATAATAAAGTCTTTCTTTTTGTGTCAAAATGGTAAATTTCTATATAAATTTTACCTTTAGGTATTATTAGTATTTCAATGATATTTCATAACGCTTACTAACAAAAATTCAAACAAATATTTAACAGTTCCGGAAACTCTTTTGTTTTATTCAATTTTGTCCACTTGTCAGTTAACATGAATAATATTTGATTTGACGCTTTTTATTATAGCTGAAAGTCTGTCCAGAAATATACACATTTTTACGAAATTTGAACCTGTAAACAAGAATATATCAACAGTTATTTTTTTATTAATTGGAATATATTGAATGTGTAACGTTGATGTTTTGATTTTTAAAATACCAAAAGATATATGCTGATCTATGTTTTTATTTTAATTAACACGATTATTTTGCCAAGCATGTGGATTTGTTACATATAGACATCAAGAATTTCGACAAGGAACCCTGGAAACTAATCAGCATGTCGCGACGGCAACAAGAGGTCGTAAGTATCCGACCTCTTTAGGTGTCAAAATTCCATTGTAGGGTCAAAACCACATAAAAATTGTTTCACATTCATAATCAATGATATCTTTCATTATAAGTTAAGAAAAACTGTTTTACTTGCAGCAATTTGTCTCAACGTTGTTTTTTTCTGTTGAAGAAACTTAATATGCACAAATCCCTGATGGCATAGATATGAAGTTTTTGTATTATAGTGAGTGACTCGAGTAATGACATATATCATCCTAGGTTCTATGCCATTTGTAAAAGGTCCAGCATTAACTATTTGCTTTTCACCTGCTGTGTTTTATGAATTACCTAATTTTGTAAATACATAGATACAAAAAACGATCCTCACTGGCCACTAAGAATTATCCAATTTTATTTATAAAATTTCCAATATAAAGTGTTAAATCTATATGTCTGATATATCTATTTACGATAAATTTAAGTCAATGAAATTTGTTTTGATACTATTTGATATATTTTTTCGCTTACTTAATTTTTTTTTCATGACTGTTATTTTTTATGTATTAAGATATATAATATGTTGAGTACTATCTACTCGTACATATAGAAAAATCGTGTTTTAATTAAACTTATTTAATTAATAAATAAATAATCAATAATCTCCCTTCCTTTGTGTAATTTTTTTTTTATGTAAACGCATGCAGGAGAGCACAACCGGTCAAGACCAGTGCACTCTATGACGCTCAGCCAGGGAGGCTGGACGCTGCATGCGGGAAACGTGTGTTGTGTTCGTGTTTGTGTGTGGGTTGGGGAGATTGCAAGTGTATATTTATCTGTTTCTTGAAGAGATCCAGATTGTAGGAAGGAGGAAACACAGACGCTGGAAGAGCATTCCATAGCTTACCGGTGGCATTAAGGAAGGAACTTTGGAAGCTACCAGTTCTTGGTCGACATATATTAACCGTGTATGGATGTTCGGCAATTGTAAGACGAGTTTGTCGGCTGTGAGTGGGTGCAGGAGGAATTAGTTCTTTAAGTTCCGAAGAGCAGCGACCGTGGTAATAACGGTAGAAAAGACTAAGAGAACCAACCTTACGTCTGTGTTCCATTGATTGTAGATTAGACGTAAGGGTGTCATTGTTTATCAAACGAATTGCTCTTCTTTGAACTGAGTCAATTAAGTTTAGAAGGTATTTTGGGGCTCCAATCCAAAGGTGACTGCCGTATTCAAGGATAGGTCGGATTTGTCCTTTATATAGAAGAAGAAGTTGTTTATCGTTGAAATACCGACGTGATCTATATAATACACCTAGTTTTTTGGAAGCGAGACTGGCTTTACACTTAATTGACTCGTAATATTTGACATTATTCGATATTGATAATCCAAGCATGTTGATGGAGCTTGCTTTCGGAAGAGAACAACCGTTGAAAGATACAGGATCCATAGCAGTCTTCTTGGTGGAGAAAGTACATGATTGGGTTTTTGAAATGTTGAAACTGACGAGGTTGAGGTCGCCCCATCGTGAAACCCTTTCAAGAGACATGTTCATCTTCTCCACCAGAGATTCCCTAGCAGCAGATAGTTCCGAATGTTTCGGAGGTTTTTGGAAGATTATACTCTCATGGACAGTGCTGTCGTCGGCATAACAGTGAATGTTTGCACATTGAAGCAAATCATTCACATGCAAAAGGAAAAGAGTGGGCGACAGCACAGAGCCCTGTGGAACTCCTGAGTTGATTTTATGGCAGGAAGTAGAAAAGCCATCTACGACAGTGATGATGCTTCGATCACTCAAGAAGTTTTCAATCCAGGAGCACAGGGAGGGAGTTAGTCCATAAGACGGTAATTTATTCACCAGACCGCGATGCCAGACTCTATCGAACGCCTTGGAGATATCCAGGGCAACAGCTTGCGTTTCTCCATAGCATTCGACGGATTTCCCCCAAACATGTGTGACATATGCCAAGAGATCGCCGCACGATCGACTACGGCGGAAGCCATATTGCCGATCGCACAGAAGATCATTCTTCTCTAAGTAGTTTAGAAGTTGGCTGTTAATTAAACGTTCCATCACTTTGGAAAGTAGTGATGTGATGGCTATTGGGCGATAGTTTGTGGGGTCACTTCGGTCTCCTTTTTTTGGAACTGGGTGAACAAGGGCTTTTTTCCATCCCTGGGGAACAATACCACATCTAAAGGACAATCTGAAAAGTTTGGTGAGCACAGGACTAAGTTCAGGAGCGCAAGTTTTTAATACCACCGCTGGTATGCCATCTGGGCCACTGGCTTTGTTGGTTGCTAATATGTAATGCCTAATATTCAATATTTTTCATTTTATTGTAGTACGATTCCATGGCAAGTCAAGATGGTTTAAGGAGGTTCTACTGGAGAGACCCTATGACAGGACTGCAACCTAGGATCACTTTGTTCCTCCGCATCTACTGGAAGATCATCCTAGTGTTCTGTGCATTTGTATTGCTGAGTCCCATAATCATTACACACAATTATCCTGTAAGGGTTTTCTATATACTAATAAATATTAACCATAAAAGTAATAATTAGTAACTCAGGTTTAAATAAAAAAATGCCTTTTTTAGTTAGAAAACCGCTAAAAAGTTTCAGGGCAAGGAGACCCAATGTTAAACTTGCTTAAAAAGTATTTTCCATTGTTATGGATAGGTTTTGTATGCATGTATAAATAAGTTTTTTTAAACATGTTATATATTTTTTCATGACGTCAATTATAGTATAATGCTGCTGTATAATAGGTTTAACTTTTCGATTTTAGAATATTCGAGGTATGATGGTTGAATTTTGTGATGCTATACAATATTTACAAGGAATGGGACCGAATCTTTTACTTGTATTATACAGTCGGTCAAGAGACGAAGGTGGATCTGACAAGGACATGTTCGTCAGATGCTGCAGGAGAGCATAAACATTTATAATATAGTTGATTTTTCTTTAGGGCCCTGGGCTGTCACCCATAAGGCCATCAGAAAATATACATATAAGCACGAACCCTCTTGTTTCGAGGATCAAAATCAACTATCTTGACAAACGTTGATGCTTCAATGTGGCGGCTTCTCTGACTTCTGTTATCTTGATCATTATTCTCTGGTGGGCTGCCGGATGTTGTATTTACATAGTACATATATGCAAAGTGTGTTTTTGAAATATTTAAAGTTATGTATTGTCTATGAAACCTAGCGGTAAATACGAACTCCGTGGCGCAGAACTTGAATACAATGACGCATTGAAGTGAACACCCTCCCTGTCGCGTCCTGTTTTTGGAGACCCAAATGGGGACCTGTTACTGGAAGCACGCAAAAAAGCTACTTGTTAGAGAGTACCTGAAGACCTTGCTGTGATTCTATGTGCATCAGTTAGATGTCAAATAGACCTCAGTCTAAAGGCTGCGGAGTTAGTGTGCTACAGCGTGTCTCGAATCTCTGATAATACGTTGCTAAAGGAAACGGTGAGATTGGAAATATGAGGAAATGTTTGTGTTGTTGAAGTGCAGTGGTCTTGCAGGCGTACCGGTGCCTGTACGTGGTGGCGCTGATGAGCGTGCTGTGGGTGACGGAGGCGCTGCCCTTGGCCGCCACGGCGCTGCTGCCCGTCGTGCTGTTCCCGCTGCTGGGCGTGCTGCCCTCGGCGCGCGTGGCGGCGTGCTACATGCACGAGACCGTCATGACCGTCGTGGCGTGCATCATGATCGGGGTGGCCGTGCAGCGCTCCAACTTGCACACGCGCATCGGCCTCGCGTGCATCAGGTGCTTCGGCTACACTCACCAGCGGTATACAACTGAGTATCTGTTTAGAACACTGGTAGTTCTGCTAACTAATCGTAGATGGAGGAAATAATACGTCGTAGTTTATGAATAGTTCGTTAAGGACTTCGCGCCTCGAGGACTTATTCGCGA
This sequence comes from Glossosoma conforme, assembly GCA_022606575.1. Lineage (NCBI taxonomy): Eukaryota > Metazoa > Arthropoda > Insecta > Trichoptera > Glossosomatidae > Glossosoma > Glossosoma conforme. Next base: position 1,410,499 of record JAGTXR010000020.1, on the reverse strand, counting down.
CTCCCTCTCCGTTAGTCGTTGTGCGTTGGCGTGCTCCTTCAGCGTGGAGTTGCCACAACACTATATCCAGCTGGGTGAACAAAGGATTTTTATTTTTGACATAAACGCGTTTAAGAGAATACTGAAAGATGGTGGTCGAGAAATCTCGTCGTTGGATTCTATTCCGCTAACCATTTTGCATGTGCTGCATGTGTGTGTTAATCATTCACGCATCAGCCATTTATTAAATGAATTCACTACGAATGGGTGTTGTTTACTGGATGACTTTCATCTACCACTAATTTTAATTAATAGGATATGACTGGCATTTACGGGTGAGGGATCAAATTCACAGCAACTTGAGGTAGTTATAGAGTTTAGGAATCGATCAAAAATATATTTATTAATTTCCGTCGGGGATAAAACCCACAAACTTCGGTTCGGTAAGCAAACGCTTTACCACTAAACTATACCCACCAGCCAAATTCATCCATGAATATGGACAAGCTAAATGATGGATTTTATTAACCAGCAAGGTATAATACTTGTACTTACCATCTATATTATTATTTGATATATGTATTCATATTATGAATGTAAAATTGATGTGCTTATACTATTTTGCAGTCTCACCTTTGGCTTCTGCTTCCTATCATTATTTCTGTCCGTGTTGATGCCTGGACCAGCTGTTGTGGAGATGGTCGTGCAAATAGTCAAGAGTGTACTGGAGCTGTTGGAGAAGGTTTCTATAAAACTTAGTTTAGGTGTTGCAGCGAATCTCCAATACCTGTCAATATTTATACTATCTATGAGTTGATATCAAAGAGAAAGCCAGAAAAGCAAAAAAATCAAAAATTAAACATGACGAAAATGTCACAAAACCGATATACTTGTCGTTATGTTGGTTAGTTAAATGCCTTCACAACTTCATTTCATGATCAGCAAAAGCGACTACTTTCAAATAACATCGCTTGAACACTGATCTGCTTTGAGCAGCGCTGGTTTTATGGGCAAATAAGAAGAGGAGAGGGTATGCTGCATCTCCGTTTAGCACTATCCTTCGCTCAAAATTTACATGGCTTGTGCATGCGTGCGAGAGAGAGCGCAACCTACCTAGTCTCTTACTCGTGTCTCGAGCTGTTCATTGGCTCGTGGTTCACGTAACTTTACCGCGTGTGTTAAAATTTAAAATCATGGAAACTAACTCAAATGCACACACAATTAGCTAATATCGGAGTATAATTCAATAAAGATTTTTTATTTATACAAAGGATGACAGTGATGTGGCATTTTATTTTTATTTCAGGAAGGTTTAGCTGTCGTGTACGCCGATGAGACTCTTGACCAAGTGGCAAGAAGATCAATTAATCGCCACTCTGATGTTGATGACGTGGCTGTTCCAGTGAATGCTGTTAGAGAAGATGTGTTAGTTTTTTTTTATCGTTGAGCTATTTGCATTGTTATTTTTAAATGTTTCAACGGTGAAACCTACATAATTGAAGATTCGTCGCGAAGTATCCATACACATTGACATCAGCATGATATAGCCCTTGCTGACTGGTAACGAAAACCTCGATATACAATCTTTCGTCTCTTATTTCTGTTCGCGATTGAATAACGTCTTTTTGAGAGGATGATTAACATTTAATACAATTTTGACCCTGATGTCCTCGATCTTAATTTCGCTGCAGCATGAGAATGGTTTTTATTACTTTGCTGAAGTTTAATCGTATTGCAAACCAAGTTATATAGCAGTTGGAATCAGCGCCGATAAGTGTATCATTCAGGGAACATAACATTTAAGACTAAACGAGCATACGCACATTCTATCCATGATCTTTCCAAAATTGCTTAGTGTAAACGGCATATCCGAATCCTAAGATTGTTCTATCAACCTACAAAATATCTTCCAAATTTGGTGTAACATTACAGGTTTGAAAGGTTAAAATAATCAAGCTCACATTGAACATTCAACTAATGATACACGTACACATTCACAGCAAACACCATCTTGTATGACGCTTGTCTGATAACTTGTGTAAACGGTCTCAAAAGTCGAAACTAGAATAAAATAATGTTCATACATTGTTTAGTACGATTCCATATAACGGATTTCCGAAACAAATATTATTTGACAAAAGATTTTTCAAACATTAGACTGACACAACTAATGTTATTGAATAATAACAATAAATTGGTTTGTAATTTGCTTTTAAATCTGTTGCAGGAAGCGGCTGCCGAGTAACACTGCTTTGTGCTATTATCTTCTAGTGGCTTATACAACTACTATTGGTATGTATTTATCTGAAAACGTAAAAACGTACATTTTAATGTGTAATTTTGAATGTACGTGAAACATTTACTTTCTTCAGGAAGCCTCAGCTCTTACATTGGTTCCCCAGGCAACTTGGCATTCAAAGGAGTCTTTCCGAGGTGATTATTTTTTACGTTCTAGATTGATTGAATTTAACGTTGTTAAATTATTATATGTGTGATTGATTACATTGTTGTTTGAACATGATAAGTGGATTGCTGAACATCAAATTTAGATTCACTGTTAAAATCTTTATCTCAGTTTTTTATTTAATTATCTGGGTACACGTGAAATAAGAGGAAAGTTCAATGGCTGTCTCAGCCAGATCTTGTTTAAACAAAAAATAAAATTCCACGTGTTTACTAATTTTGCTAAATTTTCGATAGTAAATTCATTGCAATATATTGAAAGATCTGAATCTCATTCAAACCGATGATTGACGATAACAATTGTTCAATGGGACCCTTGATGCCATTATCAGTTTCTAGCTCTTAATAAGCTCATCTTTATTCATCAGATCCTATAGTTTCAAGTAGGAAACATCTATTCTAGGTGAACTTCCTTACAAGGAAAGTGTACGCCAAGTGAAGAACACCCATGAAGTTTATACGTAGTGGACTCGAAGTAAACTTAGTTTTTATAATCATAACCTAAAATATATATTTAGTGAATTTTCAGGATGCCTAGATGTAAGTCGTAATGAGACAATAGGTGTTGTAACCAAAACAAATTTGATACAGAGGTGTAAGCTGTCTTTTGCTTAGTATCCAAAGTCTTGGATTACTTGTTGTTATGTTATATTATTCGTATTGGCCTCGTTTGTATGTATGTATTTCAAGTTCTTTATTTTTTTTTATTTTCAGCATATTTCCCGAAGGGCCAAGTTTAGAGTATTGGTTTTTGATAAAGCATTTTTTGCCTGTGGTGATCTTACTGGCCTTACTTATATGCATCTACTTTAACTGGTATTACTTGGGGATGTTTAGGTAAGCGTTATGATATTATATAACCACTCAAATAATAAATTACTGACTAATCAAGACAAAACCGTCAACCCTGAAGATGACCCCTACAACGGCGAACGAAATATTGATGCAAGGAAATTCGCCACACACGGCTAAACCTAAAAACCACAACACCACTGCCTAAGTGAGTTTCCTACGGAACTCACCTAGACAGTAATATGTATGACAGGCGTAGCAAACAGTAAATACACCCATACTTTACTATACGGCCGCTCTTTATACGGCTTTTCGCTTTGCGGCCAAGTTTCGTGGAACGTATCTAGGCCGTAAAGCGAGGTATTGGTTTATAGGAAATGAACAAATGCTCATTAAATCCTCTTTTCATCAAATATGCATACTTGCACAAACCATGTTCGTTTCTAGAACATGATTGGAAGAAGTGAAGGATAATATATCCATTCACTCGTTTCATGTAAACCTTAAGATGACCGCTAGATTGATGAATATAATACTGAGAACTGCTGACAATATAAAAAGGCTCTGTGCATTAATTGACCTACTAGCTGACCTGGAAGAGTTTCCGCTCGTAAATTTTAAATAGTGATTATTTTATTTGAAATATCTATAATTTTTGGACGCAGGCCTCGGAGTGAAGTTTCTAAGCGATGTTCCATTAGCGCGGACAACAAACAAGTCATCAAGGCTGCGATACAACACCAGTACACACAACTGGGACCCATCAAGTTGGATGAAATGGTAAATCGAAACATACTAACATCATCCTCTCTCAAAGAGGGGAGTTATTACGTCGCGTGAGGGCAGGATGAGGAGCAGACAAAGACTTTCTTTTAGAAGCACAGATTATATTTACGTTAAAAAACATTACAAATTTGTGACCACGCGGTATGACATGCCGCGCGGCCTCAACGCGGACCTCGCCTTGCCAAAGGGTGGGGACCAACTGCCGGCCGTCGGCACTTCCGCGGCCCGAGGTCGGTCACCAGCGCCGCCGGTGGCAAAACTATGTAACTAGTCCCAATATTGACACACATAAAGGTATGGCAAGCGACAAAAATACGATACGAAAGATTGTCTATCGAGGTTTTTGGTACCAGTTAGCAAGGGCTACATCGTGCTGATGTCAATTCATATTCCAAGCATCGTGGATAAGTATTTAACCCTAAGACTAGAAACAATAATAAGAAAAGCTACGTAAACGACGAGCCAATAAGCAGCTCTTGAACAGCTCGAGAAATTCATTCGTAGAATAACTTCGGGAAGACATTTCACTATAATAACATTTTTCATTAGTTCTTATTTATTTTAATTTTGTATTATTTTAGTCAAATTTAATTTGTATTTTATGGGTAAGACCTGCTGTTAGATTCCACGTCTCTGCGCCATGGGGTAATACAGGAAGGATGCATTGATTAAATGCTTTAGTTTTAAGACATTGCGGAATTTTCGTTTTAAAAATGTACTTTAATTTTCCAAATGCTGCCCATCCAAGTTGTATACGCCTGTCGATTTATTTTGAGAAGTCATTTCGTCCTAGTTTTATTAATTGTCCCAGATAGGTATAGTCATTTACTACTATGGAGAAATCCATGCTCGGAGTGGCAATAGGTAGGACATATCTGTCGAAGAGACGACGGTCGATAGGGAAGAAAAGTATTGGAGTGGCGCCCAAGAAATGGCAAACGAAGCATTGGCCGACCCCCTGCAAGATGGACTGACGACATAAGAAAAATAGGGGGAGTGCTCTGGATGCGGAAGGCAGAGGATCGAAGAGGATGGAGACTCGTGCGGGAGGCTTACGTTCAACAGTGGATGGATACAGGCTGATGATGATGATGAAATTTGTATTTTTCTTATTTTTTAATTTATATTGTATCGTATCAAGTGTGGTGACATTCCCTTTGGAATCAGGTGGTATTATTGAAGTTGTTTGTTCTACGATACGAGTCCCTAAGTGCCCTTTCCCAAGGCAACGTCCCATTTTTGCGGGTTCGGTTTTTTGCAGGATCACGTTTAGTAGTATACGTGCTACTGTGGTAACATTCACATAAGCATTCAGTTTGCAGGATACCGCAAAAATCCGATCCGTTCGAAATGTGCTGTACGGTTTTGCCACTACAAACCGGACGAACGTTATCCAGTTTATTTACGTACCTAGTTTAATGGAAGTGTTCCCACTAGCATCCTGCATACGGGTTTTTACTGGATACGGTGCGCTGTGCGGAGCGCCGGATACGTGAAAAAAATGGATTGATCCTTGCTCAAATCACTCATGAGATTACGAATTGTGCCTAATCTCGATCGTAGTTTTAGGATCGGGTGAACCCAAAGTCATTTTTTGCATTTCTTTCGGTGGCGAAAGTACCAGTACAATATCAGAAGAGTATTCACGTCCATTGCGTCTAAATTTTCTTCTCCGACTGCCAATGCTATCCCGTAAAAAAGCGATCCTGCAAAACTGGAGTTCCGTGGGAAAGAGCTATAATATGTAAACTGTATCAAAGAGTCCAGCAAATTGAAGGTTATTGTTTGTTGGTATATATGTATAACGTGTGTTTCAGATTGTCAGTGGATTACTTATAGTCACAGTTTTATTGTTCGTGTTCCGTAATCCGACCTATATAGAAGGCTGGTCCTCCATTACACCCAAGTAAGCAACCATTCAATGGCAATTTGTTATGTAACCTCGCAAGCTTATAAAACTAATTATATAAAAATATCAATAGTACAATCCATTAAACATTTTTATCATGCTGTACTTGTTGTTTAGCATTATGGTTTGCTGAAATATTTATTACTAAGAGCATAACCCCTTGCTGCTTTACGACCTAAACCCAAATATTTTTATTTTACTTGTAATAGTCAGTTAAACCTGAAAGTTTAAATCCAATTGCCGGGCGGTATAGCTCAGTGGTTAAAGCGTTTGCTTGGCAAGCCGAAAGTCGTGGGTTCGATCTCCGACGGAGATTAAAAAAGATATTTATATTTTTAATCGATTTCTTCGACACGAGCTGTAAGGGTTGGTGTGAATTTGATCCCTCACTCGTGAATGCCAGTCATAGCCTATTAATCAAAAAATGGTGGTAGACGAAAGTCGTCCCGTGAAGACCACCCATTCATAGTAAATTTCTGTAATAATAAGGATGATGCGTGAATCTCGGTCTGTAGTCTATAACGTTGTCGGATCAACACTCCAAATGCAACGCTTATCCATATGTAAAATGGTAAGCGTCATAGGATCCACAGCTGATAAAAACTTCAGAATCAGCATCTGTCGGTATTCTCCTGCATGTGCTTACATAAAAAATGGTATAATTAAATGAATTGTTTAGGTTTGTACTAATCTATTTTTTTTTAATTTCAGGCAAATCGGTTACTCCGCTCCGACCATCTTTATGGTCTTCATTATGTTTATAATACCGTCAAATTTTGAATGCCTCAACTTCTTCAACATGAAACTAAGTAAGAATATTGATATAATTTTTTGTATCGTAGAATTTGAAAGATTTCTCGAATAAAAGGCATTGCAGAAACATAAGCGACACAACCTTCAATTCGGTCTGCGTGAAATTAATACATATGACTGTTGGAAGAGTTGACGATGATGATGTAGAAAATGTAGAAAATGTCAAAGATGAAAATGTAAAAATGATAAGGAAAAAATGTTCGCACCTTCAAATTTTTTGCGTCCAAAATTTGAATAAGTTCATCGGACTTTTCACTTGTCGAGACGATGTGTTATTAACATAATGTTTATGGGAAACGCGTGAACTAGTCATATCGCTTGTTATACCAGAACGCGGGAGACGAGTTTTCTCGTTTTGTTCTGCTAAGCGGTGGGGCGCGGGAACTTATAAGCAAGGGCACCAAATGGGTGACGGACTATGCATTTACACGTCTACCTGCCGATACAACTAATTTGGGACCGAACCAAAACACAGGAAATGCCCGCTTACAAAGTGGAAGCTTTTTTATTAAGGTAGGATGTTGGCGTCTAGCGACTTACTTAGGTATCCCTTAAAAAAAATATTATTTATAAATATTCTATGATGTTTGTTTTTCTTTGTTTCAGGTAGATCGCAACTCCCGAAGAAAAGGACCCAGGGTTTATTGATTTGGCCGGATTTGCATGAAAATGTGCCCTGGGGGCTTATTTTCTTCATTGGTACGTATTCGGTACGATGTGAAATTCTTCTTGAACTTGTGGCAACACTACCCTGACGGACCACCCCAACGCAGAACGACTAACAGAGAGAAGTCGGGACCCAGCTCTCGAGGCGCAATGGCCTAACGAACGACTCACTAAACTACAACGCTATATCTCTTCCACCGCCGATTAGTTAACAGAATTAACGGTGGTAATATATAAGAATCCCATGGCGCTACAGTCCTGAAAAGCGCTGTTATGGTGGATCCCGCGATTCTGTAGTGTACCTTAGTTCCCCCACTCCAAATCCCTTCCCTAGCGAGCTGCCTGCGGAGCTCAGTCTTGGCTTGGCAGCCGTACGTGATGGATCTCCCCCTCGCTTCACCCACCAGGTGTGAGCTGCGCTCGGTGATCGCTTTCCGGAAAATAATGATAAATAATATTGACATTCGCTAAAGGTGCTGGATTTACTATTGCCGCTGCTCTGCAAGAGTCTGGAGGAGTGGTTCTGCTTGCTGAGGTGATGAAGGCCCTCGGACACGCGCCCGAAGCACTGCAGCCGCTCATCATCATCATCTTCTGTAAGCTGATGACAGAACTCATGTCTGGATTTGCTGTCATGACCATACTGCAGCCTGTCTTGGCCAACCTGGTAACAACAAAATAAAATATTCTAGATATGATATGATGACGAATGTATAGTTATTTATTTATAAAGGGTGAATTACACACAAGCAAGCGTTTTACCCGTGGTATATTTACAGTCAGCTACCGTCTCCAATGGCAACTATGGCCTCAGACACCTCAGTAATACAAGACAATGGATGACTACAAGCACAGGATTTTCACATTGTTTGGAATTGACTTTTCCTATGGAGAAACGCAACACAACTCTATCCTCAGCAGCCATCTTTTTTAGGATATATTATCCTTTGCCGGTTATCTTGTATCTACTTTCTTCTTACGGGATGCTTTTTCGCGATCTTTCCGATCCTCACGCGAGAGCTTTGAATCGCGCTGTATGTGTAACCATGAAATCATCAACTTTTTGCATATGGTCAAAGTATCGCTTCATACGTTTTTCGTAAACCTATGTACCAAAGTACCTATGATGGAAATGTTTAAGCACGCTGTTCACAAACTAACCTCCGCTTATTTAACCTTTCCATTACGGTGCTACAATAAAAACGCGCGTTCCGATTTTGGGTAGTCAGTACACAATCAAAAATCAGACATTTTAAATCGGAAAATTGAGATCATTCATAGCTAATCCCCTTAATTAATTATAATTTAAGTCAAAAATTATAATAATTGAGATTTATTGGCTGAAGACAATAAAAAAAACCATCTGGCAACGCTCACGGAATAGGTCCACTCTGGTTTCAAGCTCGAGAGCAACTGCCGCTAGTCGTGGAAGTGGCCGGAGTGGCCCACTCCCACCCTCTTCCTTTACAGTGAAGTATGAAAGAGTGAGATGCGAATGTAGTGTCGCGCTTCCGAGTTCGATGATATTCAAGGTCAAGGTACTCACAGCGCGAATTTATTTCCGATGCTCACAAAATACCTCCAATGTACCCGATAAATTTTGTATTTTTTTTTTTTAAATCTCAACCATTTATTTTTTATATTCATAGAGATATTAATGGGTATTAGACTCAATGTGTCGAAAATACAGATCACTGGGAAGGAAAGGTTAAGCACGAATGTGTTATTTGCAGGCCATAAAGTTCCAGCGCAATCCTCTGCTGCTGATGTTGTCCGGAGTGATCGGCAGCGGCATGGTCTTCCACCTTCCCTCCAGCAGCCAACCCAACGCCTTGGTCTGCAACTTTGCGCAGATCTCGGTCAAGCAGATGGTATGTTTATAACTTTATTCGATGTATGATTTTGTTTTAACACAAGTGTGAGCCCACTAGCTTAACTGGGGGGTATGTACTCGAGCAACATACACTGTGACGGCATTTTAAGTGATGAAATATAAATATCATGGAAATTAATTGATTCTATGTACCTGCAGGCCATAGCCGGCGTGGGGCCATCCATCATCTGTGTCCTAGTCAGCTGGGGCGTGACTTTGGTGTGGACGCCCAACGTGTGGAAGGAAGCCTCCGGTTTCCCTGTCTGGGCGACACATCCTAATAATTCTTTTGAATCCTTGCTACAATAATATACCAGCTCTACACTTATATCTTAAATTCAGTTTATACTTTACCATTATAAACGTGAAGCAAATATGTGTAAATAAACTTTATAAATACGTGGAATAACAATAAATGACCACGTAAGTGGGTGGTACAGTTGGTCAAGAGACGAAGGTGAACCAGAACACGACGGCCAAAAAAACTGCGGGTCGAAGAAAAGTTAGCTTTAATTTATGCATTTCATTTGCCGATGGATACGGCCTATATATACAAATATATTATTTACAACTCTTGCTTACTATGCCAGAAATCGTGAGTTCAATTCCTGAAGAATCAAAAAAAATAAACTCTATAAATATCCCTTATGAGTAAAATGTATTCCTCATACGTAGGATGCCTGTTAATCAAAATTGATAGAAGACAAAAAGTCGCCTTGTGAACACCACCCATTAATAAGTGAGTCGCCGTAAAAATGAACAATGCGTAAATGCGGCAAATTTCTTAATTATTGATTCTCCTATGTGTTTACATAAAAATAAACAGTCCTACGACAACTGGAAAAGATGATCTAGCCAGGTCTGTCTTCGTCTCTTGACCAACTCCAAGGATGGAATAGCCAAGCCCGGGGAGCAGACTAGGGATCTTGACATCCCCACAAAGAACTATTCATATTCCAAATTGAAATAAAAACATTAACACTGTTATTGTAGATGTTTTTTATATAATAAAAAAGTAACAAAACATTCAGTTGGATAGATGACATGATAATTGACATTACACGAGAACATACATCAAGATCATGATTAATACGTACATTCAATAATCGTGAATTATTCACAACTCTTTGAAACGTACAAAAAAAATCTGGCAAAACAAAAAAACCAAGGGCATTTCGTTGCCTAAATTTATATGCCAATGGAAATATACACACGCATAAATTATACTAAATTATTGTTAATTTCTAATAGAAATTTAATAAGTCAAAAAACCTTCCAGCGGGCACGCTATTGTAAAATTTACAACAGATGCACCTCATCGCTTCCCCCACATTTATCACCAAGTCGCAAGCATCGAGCTTCGGACTTGTCCAAGGACAGAGTCTCTGTTACCTAACATCCTACAATAATTCCTGCCGGACAAAAGCAGAACTGTTGGATCCACTCTTTTTGGTTTCCAAAAGAAAAAAATATATAATGATTTCCTATGTACCTCGGAAAAATAAATGTATAATAATTCTGTCAACTTGACATGATGACGACGAAATGGATTCTGACACCAGAAAACTTCAGGTTATACTGGACTACAACGAAACTAAATGCGAATATTCATTCTGATTAAAAGGTCGATAAAACATTTTGTTTTGAAATATTTAGAGTGTTGTTTCGTTTTTTGTTTAAGAAAGTCAATTTTTGCTTTTTAAAGTACTGTCATTGATCATTTTACATAGCCTTACTGAAATTCCTTAACGTTTATTTAAAGAAAACGCCATTTATATGGAGGAAACTTGATGACAAGGAAAACTAGTCAGCGCGCCCGCTGGAAGGTTAAAAATAATTAGTTTTATTTCACATTATACATTTATTTTGACTGGACGCATTTCTACTATGTAACAGAGCACCTTTAACAATAACTTAAATATATTATGACAATCGCCCATGTCAATAAAATTAAAAAAAAAACCGACATTCAGTCTTCTAAGAGTTAGTGTAATCTTCATCGATTTGCTATGATTTTAAAAATAATAATTACCTATTGATTAAAACATATATAATTGTATATAAATCAGTCGCATACTATAACAACATTTATAAATTGTGTGTATATATTCTTATAAGTCTAGTATAATTCATGGATCTTGTTTTACTATTGTGCAATATTTGAATTTCCATTACTGAAGTTGTCAATCGACAATGCACATCGATTATCTATGCTTTTTATACTATCATTGTGGATTGGAATATATTTATTAGATTACATTCATCATAATTTTGTTTGATACTACTTCCATAGAGCTAAAACACACTTTATTATATATTAGATACACAAAATTATACTTTTTTTTCAATGTTTTCAGCATTCACTTTGAGATCCATTATAAATAATAAATATCTATTTATTTACCTTGTTTTGAAATGGATAGACACACCCCCTACCCCCCTCTCCTACATAAATGGGTTCGAACACTTACGAAGTACTATGCAGCTCAGTTGTCTCTTGACAGTAAAGGATTGAGGAAGGCTACGAGTTACTAAATAGTACTAAACAGAGGCCATATCTAACGTGATCCATGTGAAAACAAGATAAATAAGTAAATATTCAAAATGATACTTTTTATATGATTTATATGGAACATAATTTTCCAATTATAATGTGTATATTTTTTAATTTGCTGTATTATTATTGTTTGAATATTTTTCATTATTTTTATTTTTTTAATTGTGTGAATAAAGTGACCAATGACAATTAATTATGAATTTATAAAAACATGAATATATTTCTTATATATGTATGATTCCAAGAGTCTTACCATACATTATTCATATGTGTTGTATACAGGAGCAGCAATAAAAGCTGACAGTTTTCGTCGTTTTTTTAATTTAAATTTTTATTTTAAAAAAAAAGCGTCAACTTTTTTTGCCTCTCCCTGTATTTTGAGTCACTGTCCCAATTTTTATTTTGCCACCTTACTTTAAAATGTTTGTATACTATTTGAAAGAATGTTTGACATTTAATAAATCACATGCAGTCTTTTCTACATTTGTTAATTATTTTGTTATTATTTATATTATGAAGTAGCATAAGTTTTACAACTAGTGGAAAATTCACTGATCAATTTGCAATCTTGACCTCATTGTAATACAGTTAATTTGACTGTGTTTCGTTGAAAATATTGATATGTACTAATTATACAAGTGATTTTGTAAAACAAAATCCATGAATTGTAAGTCATAACCCCAAAAGAAAATGTGTGCTAGCTTGTGCGATTTTGACTAACTTTGTATATCACTCAAAATAATATTTGATGATATTTTTAGTTAAGATAGAGCATTTTGCATTTTCTATCGTAGGAACATGGCAATGCACGTCAGAAACTGTCATGATTCACTCACCCCGTTGTGACTGCTTACCCGATATAATCTTATACATTCACCGATGTGCAACTAATTACTCTTTGCAGAATGCAAATTCGTCCAGTTCTCAAATATGGCAGCCCCTATTTTTAAATGGGAGTACAGCCGGTCAAGACCAGTGCACTCTATGACGCTCAGACAGGGAGGCTGGACGCTGCATGGGGGAAACGTGTGTTGTGTTCGTGTTTGTGAGTGGGTTGGGGAGATTGCGAGGGTATATTTATCTGTTTCTTGAAGGGATCCAGATTGTAGGAAGGAAGAAACACAGACGCTGGAAAAGCATTCCAAAGCTTACCGGTGCCATTAAGGAAGGAACTTTGGAAACTGCCAGTTCTTGGTCGACACACATTAACCGTTTATGGATGTTCGGCAAGTGTAAGACGAGTTTGTCAGTTGTGGGTGGATGCAGAAGGAATTAGTTATTTAAGTTCCGAAGAGCAGCGACCGTGGTAATAACAGTAGAAAAGACTAAGTGAACCAACCTTACTCATATGTTCCATTGATTGCAGGTTAGACGTAAGGGTGTCATTGTTTATCAAAGGAATTGCTCTTTTTTGAACTGAGTCAATTAAGTTAAGAAAGTATTTCGGGGCTCTAATCCAAAGGTGACTGCCGTATTCATGGATAGGTCGGATTTGTCCTTTATATAGAAGAAATTGTTTATCATTGAAATCACCTACGTGATCTATATAATACACCTAGTTTTTTGGAAGTGAGACCGGTATTACCTTTTGAATTCAATTAATTCAATTTAAAAAGCAGTCATTTAATAAAAAATAATAGCGTGAATCATGGAACACATGCTTACAATCACTAAGACGAAATTGAGCTGCCGCCATTTTCTTTTGGGGTTACAAAATATGGCAGTGAGATCCTACGAGCATTATACTGACTAAACATTTAAATCTGAACACTAGTGGAATATTATATATTATAGACATTTAGGTATCATTTTAATGGATTACATATTCGAACAAAACCAGCCGAATCAGTTGCTTTACACATTTGAAAGTGGTAGAAGAATTTTACACAAAAGATTTTAGACAAACCGATTATGCTACAAATAAGGTTTGCCCAACAGGTATTAGTGAAATAATTATAAAAGGTATGGAGCAGCGGTCGGGGAACTTTTTTAACCATTACCACAAAATATTTTTGCATAAGTCGATATTACCGCTTCCCCCCCATTTTGACAAGAAGACAATCAATGTATATTTAAATAATCATTATTTATTGAAATAATTTAACCTTTTCTATGCCAAGCGGTTTTCGTATGGGGAGACCCCGAGGGCCATCATTTTTTTGATAAATCAAAAGCTATTTTTAAAATCGATGTATTATCGATAATTCTTGACAATACGTAGTAGCTAATTATTTCAACATGGCAGCAAGAGATGTCACTGTGTGTTCTATATTTTAAATTAACCAAAAAACGGGACATATGATGACACAGAGGCTCAAACCAGAGCGAGAATACTCGCTCTTTTTCTATAGCCGGCCTGCTGGGCACGGCCAAGAATGCGAGTAATCTCGCTCTTGGCACAGAAACGGTTAATGTAATAGACAAACAAAATAAAATTCTCAAATTGCCCCAAAAAAAAGCATTTATACCCCATTTGGGGTAATTTACCCCGGTTCCCCTACCGCTGGTATAGAGGAAAGTATAAAATTGTTAAAAACATTTTTTTTTAAATAGGACAAACACTGGAGGCACTAGGTACTGATCCAAAATGGAGGGAGACCCTAGTACGAGAGAGATTCAGTACCGGCTTTAGACCCTGCGGCGCCCTAGGACATATTTTACACCCAGATACATCGGCTGAGGACTTGCAGAGCTTCTTGGCAGCGACCGCTGCATTCAATCCTTCTTGGATGACCATCAGGAGGATTATCAGCAGGCGGACGCTGTCAACTTCTTTCAAAGTCGGGGTCATCGCGACTTCGCTGGAGTCTCTCATGGAGCCTCAAGTGTGGCCTGAAAGGACCATCGTTCAACCCTGGATACGCATAAGACGAAAGAATCGCAGTGAACAGTGGTTGAAACCAACTTGAGTGAAGATATTGAGATATTTAGTGTTATATTGCTTTAAATTCAGTACTGGTGTTTATGGAGGCGAAATGTTACACGTTTTATTTTGTGACAATAATGCCTTGTTATTTGTGAGTCAATCATGATATACTTATGACAGGGTTTTTGTTGTTACAAGTCAGACTGTTTATCTTGAGTCTCCTGACGCTAGTTCTGAGTGTGAGGTCAGTGATACTAAATGTGTCTATAAATTTACATCACCACATTTATGGTACCTATTGTATTTATATTTTATAGTATATTATTGTATTTATATTATTGTACTTCAGTAATGCATTGAATTGATAAAATTTGTAATGTTTCTGCAAGGAAAAAAATAAATAAAATTGAAATTGAAAAATTGAAAATTGAAATAAATTTTTTGTAGCGCCCCATATTCTTTATATTTAAAAAAATATAAGAAAGATCTGTTGCCTTCGGCGCCCCTAGCTTATTTGACGCCCTTGGGCACCAACCCACTTCACCACCCTCTAAAACTGGCACTGGAGAGATTTTACACATTATAGGTATTGCTAAGAACTTATGACCTTAAAGCTAGATCATAGAGTAAAATTTCATAAAACGGTAAATATTCTAAACCTTTTTTATTTAGCTCACGGTGAAGATCCGGTTGTCGCAAACAATTCATTGAAGAACTTTCCAAATCACTATTACCAATTTTATTGAATAAATATTTTTTACATGTAATGTATTTAATTACAGATTTTTTCGATGGATACATCTAAAAAATATTGTAATGACGAGCCATAAGCTCCGAACTAGTCGTTCTGTAGAACCATAGTCTGCATAATTTATTTGATGGATCATCAAGATGCGGATCCATCTAGAAAGAGAGAAGTAATTCTCTTTTTACTGGATTGGGGATGGGAAACTGCAGTTTATGGGGAACTTTTCTGTAGCTTTGGAATCTTGTATGGCAGAGAAAAAAATATTACTGCAATAATTTAAAACACATACTTGATTTTAATTTTAAAGCAAAAAAATACAATAGAACCGAGCTTAATCAGAATCTAGTCTAAAGACTGATTTGTGTAACAATCAAATCAAATTATAACAAAAATATGGATATTGCTCTGGTTACGGGGTGCCTAAAACCTGCTGCAATATCAAAGCTATATCAACTCTCGGGCATCGCCTCACCAAACATACGGGGAGGAGTCAACACCAAGAAGGAGCTCTCCAAAGCTCTCAAAAATCAATACTATGCGTTTACCCAATCACACAATGAGGTATGCAGGAAATAATATGATTATGGCACGATTTAGGCTCATTAAGCAAGGATCTATTGAATGATTATTTTTACTCAATACAAGTTAAATAAACTATATCAAAAATTTAATTTCATGAATTAATATAATTAGACAGCTTTAATTTTTTTTAGATTACACTAATAAAAAGTCTTGTAATTGTTACAAACAAAATACTCACAGTCATATGAATAATTCACAATAACTAATCAAATAGCACCACAGCATAATACAGTCAGTCTGTCAAGCCACTGGCAATGATATTTATAAAATAAATAAATGCATTATATTTTTTATTAAAATAAGATTTTTAATGATATAATATTTTTAATAGTGGCGTTTACATAAAGATTGATTAATTCTTCTTCTTATTATTGTATATGCTAGGATTAATTTGTAATTTTACATACATTTAGAAAAATATGCCGATTGTGTATAAAATTCAAGCTCCATGTTTGTAAATTACCTGCAGTAACAGATTCTATTAGCAAAATGTTTTATACCAAAATATATCAAAACTATATTGTAGATGACGAATCATCATCAGCCTGTATCCGTCCACTGTTGAACGTAAGCCTCCCGCATGCTGCCCAGTTGTCCATTTCTTTTGAGAAGTTTCGTCCTAGTTGTATCACTTGTCCCAGATAGGTATAGTCATTTACAACCTCTATTTGTGTTTCTCCAATGGAAATCGGGTCAAAAGTCTGGGAAATATGACTATTTTTCATGGCTTCAGTTTTATTCATGTTCATTTTCAGACCAATTTTATTTGACGCTTCATTGAGGTCGTAGAGCATGTCTTGAAGTCGATGATGAAAATGACGAATATTAGTTCTTAATAGCATTATCAGAATTACTAATTAACCGTTAACAATGACACTTCTGACATATCTACTGATTTGATCTAGTTGATTGGTATTTCGGAAAAGTGATTTGATGACTAAAATTTTTTTAGGATAAATTACATTTTTTTTTTTATTTAATTAATTTAAATGAAAAAATTAACAAACTAAAATATTAAGTTTTGATTCACATTTATTTTAAACGATTACATGTTTCAGCCTCCCTGGAGATTCGGCCATTATTGAAGATGGTCTCCAAGGAGGCTGAAATATGTAATCTTTAAAATAAATGTGAATAAAAACTAAATATTGTTAATTTGTTAATTTTTAATTAAAATTAATTTAAAATTATAATTATGCACTTTCTCCAAGTATTGTCAGTCGATAATCTTAATATTCATGTAATTACAAAAAAATTACCATCCGAGGTGCCATACTCTTATAAATTTCAGCAATTGAGCAATTTCACAAATTATGTGAAACACTTTTTAGACAGTTGTTCAATTAGTAAATTTCATGTATGCAATGCAATTTTCAATGCTAACATTCTAAAAAAAAGGTTAAACAATGTTTGTGAAGAAGAGAAAACCAATCTACATATAAATGAGCACTTACTTAAAAACATCACAATTCAATATAAAATAAATTGACGTCTCTTGATAATGTTACAATGCATATTGTCACATTCAAAATGACATAAAAGAGACGTAAGTTTAGAAATATTATAATTATTATTTAACAAAAATTTAATAACATTTTTTACCATTATATTAAAATTTTAGTACTGACCTAAAGTAATATATTTTGATGGGATGGAATCTGATGCTTAGAGATAAAGATAGGAGGAAAGGTGCTGAGGGCATTGTAACATAGACTGCACACAATACCCTTCGGATATAAATATGCATCAATAATATGTTATGTTGATTTTCTATGAATAACATTTTAAATTCATGGCCTTACGGTTGAGCAACATTGTGTGGCAAATTTTGTTTTTCATTATCCACATCACATTGAGGTATGGTTCATGAAATTTACTTTAACGGTGGTCGAAAAATGAAGAAAACACTATTTGTTTCAATATATTTATGTTAAATTTAAAAACCATCGATTCCAATTTGACTGTGAAAATCTTAATAGTTTATGCAATCAAATTCCTCCCTCTCTTTTCTCTTAAGCGTGAATCACACTAGGCTGCTGCTAGCCTCCGGTTGAAATCCCACACACCAAGAGCAGAGGTCTTTCTTTCTCTACATCAAGAAAAAATAACATCAAGGGTTTCTGTCTTACTCAGGTGTTTACTGGGTATGGAGTTTCTCAAACAGTTTAGACTTTTCTCCGATGATGGCTGTCCATAATCCAGGCAATTTGCAGGCTGAAACACCTTCTCTAATGGAGTACATCGTTCACGAAAATAGAAGATTACAGCATTCTGTGCTGTCATTTGTAAGTATGCATTATTTTTTGGAAGTTCTGATGGTGCATTACTGTTGAGCTACATTGAAAACATTGTCACGAACAATGGTTGTGACACAACAAAACCAAAATGAAAAAGACTGCTATTTTTCTATTGATTTATGTGTGATTTTTGAAGAATAATAACACCAGCAGCTGCTTGGCAGTGATACTGTCAGCGGCTGGCAAGCAGCCGAGTGTGAACCACGCTTAATGAAGCTTTATTTATTACGTGAATGAATTTATCCTTTGCTGAGACGCCTCAAGCACCAGCCCGTCAGGTAAGAGACATAGAGCGTGGACACAATAAAGCTGAACGCTCCGAAGATCTCCAAAGCCAGCTTGGTGTCGATACAGCTGCGTCAGGCGGCTGGTCCCTTAACACACGGAAGCACCTCTCGTCGTTCAGGATACGCCTCCAGCCCGGCGCTGAAGGCGGCAGAGTCCGTGATAAAGCGCCCGGAACCGTCGCCGTCCAGAAGCCGCAGAGAGCAAGTCATGTTGAGCAGAGACAATCCCGGAAGTCCGGGAAGCATACGATTCTGGGGCTCTGCTTGCTTTGTGGCAACAGCCGCTTTAGCATCATTCTGTTGTGCTCTTCCGACGATCTAAAAAGAATACAAGTATTTGATACTTTGTTGATCAAAATGAACAGACAATAAATTGGTAGTTGACATGGAGAGATTGATCGCGTGCTGACCTGCATGGAAAGTTTCCTAAAGTTGGTGTTGCTCCCGCTAAGGGTGTGCTCGTTGAACCAGTTCTGAACATCGGCCATGGTCACTGATGATAAACACTCAATCTGAAACATATTTTTTTCAATTAATAATTACTGATGATATTTCATGGTTTAACCGTAGAATTAAATCTCCATACTTTTTCAATTTACATTATAAAAATTACAAACATAAGTTGAAATTTTGATTATAAGGTCACTTCAGAATATCAGATTAAATATGACAGAAAATAGAAAAAAAAGTATAAACAAACAAACAGATAATTATTAATGTATACTGGAAATATTCTAAACAAACAAACAGATAATTATTAATGTATACTGGAAATATTCTAAGCAATTGCTCCTACACAAGCAACTCATACCAATATTGTATACATTCAACAGCACTTAGTAATCCCCTACAATGGTAAACATTATATAGTCCATACATAGTTGTGATCATTATTGGTGTTTTCCTTAGTTTGAATGATAAATAAATGTGTTTGTAACCTCTTGAGCGATCCTTTCGAAGCTGTACTCGCTGGAGACGATCTCCCCCCAGTGCCGCCCGACCTCGTCCTTGAGCTCCACGTCTGCGCAGCGCTTCAGCTTGATGAGCGCCCCCTTGGTTTGCTCGAAGGCTCGCGGGGACAGGGCCTTGATCTGCTCACCAAACACCTTCAGGAAATTCTCGATCCGCTCGTCAACGTGGTCAGTTCTGCAAAGCAAATATGACTTATAACATATGTAATCACTATTTCCCTTGTATTCATCTATTTTATATTTAAAATGGACATAAATCATTCTATAATAGGTAACTTATTTTTAAGATTTACTGGTAAAGACGAAATAGTAGGACAAAGAGACTGATAACTTCATTCAAAATAAATATATAGAATGCATTTTGTTTGGATGTGTTTTAATGCTTGAAAGAGATGTGGCGGATTTCTGTTTTATCAATTGTACCAATTTCGGTATCTATGTCCCATATATGTCGTTAGAATCTCCGTCACCAGAGATCACTTCAAATACTTTTGCACCTATCAAGGTGGGAGTTGAGCAGTCTCTATATAAGCAGATGACCATACGGACCAGATCTCTTCTCTCTTCACCAGCCCTGAGACACCCTGTTTTACGTGCCCGCTCTACGAACCGACCGAGTTACAACTACCTACTAGTAACCTTTCATTATTCTAACAATCCAATAAAGTCCAGGAACGTATCTCGGTCGTAAGTCGAGGACAACCTGTACTAATGTAATTATGCAATTTCACCATTATTGAGTCAGGAATTTTATTATTTGTTAGTATGTGATAATCTAAGTAAAAAATCTTACGTATATTTATCGGCTTGGGTGTTGACTGTGACGGAGAAACCGAGGACTCCATAAGTGTACCTCATCATGCAGAACACGCTGTAGCCGAGCTGCTCCTTGGTGCGAAGAGTGTCAAACAGCGGCTCCTCCATCAACATCTGAAACATTAACGATTCAGCCATTGTTAACTCACTACAAGTAACAATAGATTACAGACAGATCACAAAGCATGCTTACCAAGCGAGAGGTCCTCAGGCTTAAAATTTGCGTATTTTTTATTATATTCATAAACACCCTGTTGGTGTGAAATTGATTCCTTCCCATTAAATGACAATCATAGCCTATTAAGCAAAATCGGTGGTAAACAAAGGTTTGTGAACACAACCTATTCGTAGTAAGTCCTCGTATAAAATTGATGATGCGTGAATGCTATAGTTTAAAGACATCAACAGATCTACACTTCACATATAGAACTTGGCTATCCATTAAATGGCAACTGTCATAGAATCTTCACATGAAATTTTTTCTTCATCGTCCATTGGTGTACTCATGTACGTGTTTACACAAAAAATGCATTCACAATAGTCAGGTTAGGGATACATTTAAAAAATGTAAGAATTATTAATAATATACCAAATGATTCAATAATTTGTTGCAATATCATCATGTGAGTTATTCTCCAGCCAATTAAGATGTAACACTTTTTCATTTTTATAGAATCCGTTTTGAGTGGGGTGTTAACAACCAAACAAGTATAATCTATAGCTTACTATGATGAGCTCGATGATGCAAGAGTTGCGGAGGGTGTAGAGGCCGCTCTGGTAGTAGTTGGTGATGATGCTGTTGGCGGCCGTGGTGTTGAAGGAGTCGATGCGGACGCAGCGATCACCCTCGGGCAGGCGGTACACTTGGTGCTGGAAAAATACACAGTAAATATCTTATACACAAAAATTATTTTTTATAATTTTCAAATTGGGTTGTTTGTTTTATAACTAGTTTTATTTAGTATGAAACACAAATGTTTAAAGAGTGTTCCAAAGATTATCCGAGATGATAAAGGAGATGGACAAGTCGTTTGTCTTAAGTGACTAATGAGATATCAGGTGTATATTGTCATTTTTCTTGGAGAGATCCAGATTATATGAAGGAAAAAACACAGATACTAGAGAAGAGCATTTCAATGACATTTAGGAATCCATTTTGGAAACTGCCAGGTTTTATTCAACATACATTTACATCAGTGTTCACCAAGTCTTTTCTACCGTTATTACCACGGTCGCTGCTCTTCGGAACTTAAAGAACTAATTCCTCCTGCACCCACTCACAGCCGACAAACTCGTCTTACACTTGCTGAACATCCATACACGGTTAATATATGTCGACCAAGAACTGGCAGCTTCCAAAGTTCCTTCCTTAATGCCACCGGTAAGCTATGGAATGCTCTTCCAGCGTCTGTGTTTCCTCCTTCCTACAATCTGGATCTCTTCAAGAAACAGATAAATATACACTTGCAATCTCCCCAACCCACACACAAACACAACACACGTTTCCCGCATGCAGCGTCCAGCCTCCCTGGCTGAGCGTCATAGAGTGCAATGGTCTTGACCGGTTGTGCTCTCCTGCATGCGTTAACATTTAAAAAAAAAAAAAAAAAAAAAATGTAAAACGAGTCTATTGGTTGTGGGCGGGTGCAGAAGGAATTAATTGTTTTTGTTCATAGAAGCATATATCGTGGTAATAACCATATAATTAACCAATCTTACGTCTGTGTTCAAAAGGTTACTGGTTAAAATAATCTGATAAAGACCTTGGGTCGTTGTTCCTCGCTGAGGCGACCCCACAGCAGGTTGCGCTCCACGGTGGCGGCGATGTCAAGCGCGTGGTGCCGCAGCAAGTTGCCCTCGGCCAGCATCTGCACGCGCAGGCTCTGCGTGAACAGCTGGCCGGCCCCCAGCAGGTCCTGGTAGGGTGACCTGCTGCAGAGCGTTCAGTTTCTCCACGGACGTCCACTGTGTCTGCATTATCAACGACAGACGAAGCTCTCTACAAACAGATGGAAATATTATATATAAAACTGAAATGGAGTTGGCTTGTTTGCTTGCTTATCTGTTTGCGTGCAATGCCAGTAGGTATGATATGTCCAAGGGTAGCAACACCAGTACAACATAAACAACAATCTTCTGAGAGCTCCTTCAGAGCAAATGAACACAGAACTAGAGCACAAGCAAGACATACACTCCTAGTCATATTAATAGAGGTTTTATTACGGAAATTTTATTACGGAGAGTTTATAACTTCCATAAGGAATTTTCGGCAGATTTCTCTTTCCGTTTTTGTACATGCATTCAAGATGGAAACTTGACGAGGTTAAGGTAATCAAATTTTTCACACACAAGTGTGTTAGAGATATGGTGATTAGACTGACTTGATGAGCTTGCTGGGCTTGATGATGCTGTTGTGGTAGGATTTGGCCTGGATGTCCTTGATGGCCTCAAACAGTCCCACGGTGAGGCCTTCCGTGTAGTCCTTCATCGATTTGGTCAGAACGTCGACCAGGATCTATAAACAACACATGTTTATATTAATGATACATACAATCTGAAACAAATACTTGAAAACTGTTTTAAATCTATTTCTCTTTGGGCTATGTCTTTATTCACATAAAGCGGGTAACAAAACGATTGTTGATTAATTTTTACTGTGAATTTGTATATGTTTATTAAATATTTAATATTGGTATGGATCTACAATGAATTATAAAATATTAGAATATTAAGAATGTATTCTTAAATCCAACAAAAATTAAGGATTGTCATTGGTGAGCTTACAGGCAGTTTCTCGCTGAAGCCGCTGACTTTGAGTGTGATCCCCTTGTCCTGAGGGAAGAGTGCCTGCGACAGGCCGGCCATGTCGGCCGGGTACAGGCGCTCCGTCAGCAGCTGCCCCAGCACCAGGCACCACACGTCCAGCAGGCAAGAGCTGCAAACAACATTCATCAACATCATCACAACAATTCCATCAACTTCTCCAAGATTCAGACATCAATTTCCCGAGTTGGGCTGCAGAAGTAACTCGTCAGAGACTTGCTGATTAGAGCCGTGCACCTCTATTGTGTTTTTGAATTCATTTTATTTTTATTTTTATTTGTTTGTTGTTATTTTCATGGGCAATTTTTCCTCTTACCATTTTGATTTTCTGCTACTTTTTATTACATTTTTTGTCCATTCTTGTAAATTTTTGCATATTTTTTTATTGAAGCATCTGTTTTAACAATAAATTATTTTATTTTATGTTAGTTTGGATCAGAAAAATAAAATACTTTTGCGCTTCAATAAAAAAATGCACATTAATATTGTGTAAACTTCTTAAAACTTCATCTCTTCACAACTCCTTTTAAATTTTATTATGTATGTATTATAGTTTTAAAATGATTTCGGAAATGTTCAATGAAATCTAATGGAATTCAATGTGTTGCGTACGTCATTAGTATTAAGTCATTGTCTGTCTCTCTATCTATTGAATGTTTGAAATATATAGATAAAGATTGTAAATTTGGTCTATGCGCTCTCAAAGTTGCGAGGCGTGCGTCTGGGAGCTCCCGAGCATTTACGCGTCGACCCACGCAGGACCCTTGCGGCGATAAAGCGCTAATTCAGCCAGCGAGCCGAGCGCTGATTGGTCGACGTTCCCCCCTCGCGCGCGCCTCCCGAGAGATTGTTGTATAAATATAAGCCTGAAAACCAAAATAAATCAGTATAGATTTGACTCTCCTGTGTTTCACTTCTACCTCCAACCCTCGTCTGGACTTCCCGCCTGCTGCCTACTCTGGAGAATGAGCCTGCCCGCCTACTCTGGAGAACTGGCCAACTAGCTGCCTTACAACCAGCTGGGAGGGGATCGATTGAAGAGAAGAGCAGAGGACCGCAACACGCCCGTAGAGCGGATCGACCAGCCTGAGAGCTGTCGTCTACACAATGTGTTGTTATTATGAGGTATCGCACTATTATTTTATATAAAACTAATTAATGCAGTATCAATATCATCATTATATATGGATCATTATATATAACTTATGTATTATAGTATTATAACTTGACTCTTTTAGGCATTCTTATGTTATTACCTTTGTAACGAAAATTCTAAATAAATACTTATTCAATTGACTCTTCAATATTAAGTTCTTTCAAACTTATTGTAAGCTTCGCGTATTACAAAAATAAAATCATGATTTGATGATGAAATGCCAGAAAAACTTTAAAATTAAGGTTTTTGGACGAAACTCTCAAAAAAGCTGAGGAATAAATGATGAATTTCCAATTGTTTACTCTTTAGGTGTGGTGCAGGTGAGGTTGGACTCCAGGTTGAAGTAGATGAAGGCGTTAGGAAGCCGGAACTTGTAGTCCTGCTTGTGCCAGACTTCCATCAGCTCGTCGTTGCGCAGCAGCCGAGGATGACCGACATCCTTGCACACCTCACAGATGGGCCTGAAACACATTCAATTTAACACATATAATATCCTCGCCTGTGATAAGTAATTAGTATAGATTCCTTCTAATAATTTTTAATTCAAAAATAAAATCCATAAATGAGATAAATTAGGATTTCTTTAGCAGAGTAAGACAAAAGTTAAAGTGACACATCAGATTATGTATATATTCATATATTTTTAAAAACTAATAAAGGAGTTTTCGATACATTATTGGATGTAATATATTTTCATTTTGTGTAAACCACATGCAGGAGATTATCAGGGAACGGTGAAATAATTCTTATTCAGGATTGTAGGTCTCCTAAGATATCATCATCATCATCATCAGCCTGTGTCCGTCCACTGTTGAACGTAGGCCTCCCGCATGAGTCTCCATCCTCTTCGATCCTCCGCCTTCCGCATCCAGGTCACTCCCGCTATTCTTCTTATATCGTCTACCATGACCGCTGCCGTGGCCAGGAATAGCGAAGCTGCTGGGAACTAGGGGCCGGATCTTTTGTTGTGTTTTCATTCGGGGTTGTTGGCTTAAAACGCCACGCTTGCCAGGCGGCTTGGCGAGTTTATGGCCGGTTTACACCGTGCCTAGTTGAAGCTGGGAGAGTTCTTTTGATAACTCTCTCAGCCCTCCTTTCTCCCGTCAGTTCATCACGTCATATCGCCAAAGGGATTGGTTACCGCAATCTTGATGTGACATGACTATGTAGGGCTCACCACGTACAGGTGGGAGTGGAGTTGGTTGTGAGAGGCTATAAACTGCTGTTTTAATAGCAGTCGGTAGGTGCGCATCACCACCCAAGAGCCCCTAAGATATACTCTTTGATCAAATATAAAAAATTAAATCAAAAAGCTAATTTGGAATTTCTTTGGTATCCATCTTTAACCTTTTGAAGGCTGTGCCTTTTTGGTGGATTTTTTTTGGTGGATTAAAATATATTTGAATATATTTGCGGGAGTAGCAAGGATGTGAAAGGCGGAGGATCGAAGAGGATGGAGACTAATGCGGGCCTACGTTCAACAGGGGATGGACACAGAGTGATGATGGTGATAATATAATTTGTAGTAAGCCAATATATCCGTTATTACAAATAGTTTTTGACTGGAATTGAATGGGATAATTAATTACTTTTGAACATTACAACAGTAGAATAAAATTGTAATGAGGCTACAAAATCCATGTAAAGTTCACAATCACTATAGACATGACAAGCAGTAATGGGTAAATAATATGAATTATAATTGTTTAATTACCGAGAAACATAATAAAATGAATAACTTAAAACTGACAAATTTTAAGTAAGATAGTTATCGGATTCAGCCCGCGATATTATGGGTATAAATGTCAATTAACCTGTCTATCTTGATGTCTATGAGAGGCACCCCGCTGAGGTCCTTGCAGGGCTCTGGCTCTGGCTCCTGATGTCGCAGCTCCCCGCCCAGGATGTGGTGCCCGGCCGGTGCAAGCATCAGGTCAAAGTTCTCAGTGATGTAGACGTTGGGCTCCGGAAGATGGAACTCTTTAAACGGAAATATCGTCTTCCACTTCTCAACGTACAGTTGCGGTATGTCTGAAATAGTTAATATAATACTCTGTAATTATACTTGAAAAATAAAACATTCTTTCTATAACAGTGCTTAAAATTTTTCCCGATACAAGTTTGCAAAAACGATCATTATTTTAAGTAAATATATGACGGAGAATTCTGTCTAAGCCAGTCAAGCGAGGTCAGGAGTTTGATACACACTAATCTTAAAATTATAAATATAAAAAATCTAATCATATATAATACTTTATTTGAAATATATTGAACCAACACTCATAAAAATGGCTGAAGTTATTTAGGTAAATACAACACATAACATTAATTCTAATGTTAAATAAATGTTGATACAGATTTCTTAAATTCATTTAGTTTTTAAAAATGGATCTAAATGTACGCTGAAGATATGAATATTATTAAATTAAAAACTAAGGTAGAAAGAAAAAGAAAGAAAGCAAGAAAATTTGACGTAATAACCTGTTTTTTTATACTGGGTGCCAAACCACTCCTCCACCTGATCGTACTCCACAGGCCGCATATGGTTCTGTGACAGCAGCATGATGTTAACTGTCTGGGGCGTCATGTGGTCCAGCACATACTTGATGGACTAAACATACAACAAATGTTTCATTGTTTAAGGTAAAGAATACAGATAAATATACACATTTCTCCCAAGAAATTCAAAAAAATAATTTCGCATGACACTAGTAATGAACTAAAATAAAAACAATGATAGTGTATAATTAGGGTGTGTTACCTCTGGTTTGTACTCGTAGAACAGATCATTCCCGGTGAGGTAGTGCTCAGGAGGGAAACATTGCATGTTCTCAGCCAGCGCCTCCACATTGTCGCACGGCTGGATCTCTTGACCGAAGCGGAAGTTGGTTTCCTCAATGCTCTGGAGGCAAAAGCAGACTTTATAATGATGATGAGCACTTCAATCACAAAAAGGAAGTCGATTACAAGATTAACACAATTCAGAGCATATTGCCACTGAGACCCACCAGCCATGTCTTACAAATCTGTTGAATACATACTCAATCTTAAAATTATACTAAGGGTGATATCGAAACTATAATTCCATCTCTAAATATAAAACGAAAATAATTTGAAAAAAAAAATTAATCAGTTATTACATATTGTTGGAGATACACAAGAAAATGTCTGTATTTTATGAAGTTTATTATTAAAAATTTAATAAAATATCTAACTATCAACTATTTTTATTTGATTTTAATGATAATTGAATCTGTCAGATTCAGTTGACAATATCAATGACATTTGAACATGGGAAGATGGCTATATTTAATGTATGTTTACTAAAATTTGAAAGCTTTGCATTGAATATTTATTTATTTCAACTGAACCGTAGTTCCAAGGTACATAGGATAAAAAAGAATATAATTATAAAAGAAACATAGAGTAGTAAATTTATGTTTTTATTTTAATTTGTATCGGGCAGAGGCCATGGACGAGGCCCCTGGTATTGTTAAAAAATTGATTATAAAAATCAATGATTAGTATTTAATTATAGGACTAATTTCTAGTTAATCTTTATTTTATTTTATAATACGTTTAAAAAAGACAGACCTGTATTTCCTTGAATATGCGTTCATTAGGACATTCTTTCCTGAGCATATTCATGTAACTGAAAACTGCACCGATAACCTGAAAATAAAACCATTGTATTTTTAATAAATAGTAAATAAATCTCTTCATTTCATATTGACCTAACATTTTATTTGATACGTATGGCCGAGACATCTATCCAGCGAGAGGTCACTGGTTCGATGCGCACTAATCTTAAAATAAAAATTATTGAATGATTTATAAACTCAAATAATTCATAACTATTTATACAGCCATCTGGTGGTGTGGCACTAAACCCACAAACAAACATGCGTAAGTATGCCTGATATATTATAAATATATAAGACAATATATTTTTCCTTATATCCATTCCATAACTGGAGCACACATCCTTGCGTTGTCCCAAGTCACTGACGAGAAGATAATTTAATATTTAGAGCTGGTTACATATTTAGGATTTTTGTGTGTAAAAAATGATAGTTCAAAGAAATTGAGGTTATTGCATGTTGCAGCTTTACTTTTTCCTTGTTATTGAGTCCTTCCTGTGTCAGCACGAGTGTGGTGGTGAAGAAGCATAGCAGCGAGGTGTGGTCAATGCCGGACTCTGAGTTTCCCGTATAGATTCCCAACGCCCACACCCTGGAAGCATTCACAGCAATCAGTCAATTATTGTGCGTAACAGAGGGAGATTATGAAGTTAAATAGAAAATTTACTGAAAACATTTGTGAAGAAATTTCAGAGAGAAAATTCAATCAGCATGAAAAAATTACAAATGATAAATTAACGTTTTGTCTTGTGTAATTGTTTGTCTGAAAAGGGTTGTGGAGGACCGAGAGGAATGGAGATCGAGATGCAAGATTCTGTTGCTGCAAACCAATCCACCGGATTGATACTATGAAGAAGAATTGTTTGTTGTATGTCAAAATTCAACACTTTAATAAAAATGAATTTGAAGTTTTGGAAATAAGTATGTGTTTTTGGCTGCTTTTAATTACGAAAACTACTTCCTGTAGTTAATTGGTAGTTGCAAGTCATTGTTTATACAGCTTAATATATATACAGTGTACATCAATTTAAATATTTTATATCTTATTAATAAAAAAGCCCAAATTTAAGTGCAAAGTGTCATTTTTTATGTAAACACATACAGGAGAATACCGACAGATGGTGACAGTAATTCTGAAGTCTCATCTGTGGAATTCTATGACACTTACTATGGTGCATATGGCTAAACGCTTCATGTGGAGTGTTGATCCGCCAACTTCATAGACTACAGTCCGAGATTCACACATCATCCTTATTATTAGGGGAATTTACTATGAATGGGTGGTCTTCACGGGACGACTTACGTCTACCGCCAATTTTAATTAATAGGCTATGAATGGCATTTTACGGGTGATAGAGCAAATTCACACCAACAGGGAGTATTTTCGAGCTCATAAATGAATTAAAAATCCTTATTTTTTTAATCTCCGTCGGCGATCGAACCCACAACCTTTAGCTTTAA
The DNA here is from genome assembly GCA_022606575.1 of Glossosoma conforme. Lineage (NCBI taxonomy): Eukaryota > Metazoa > Arthropoda > Insecta > Trichoptera > Glossosomatidae > Glossosoma > Glossosoma conforme. The sequence goes on along the minus strand of JAGTXR010000020.1, from coordinate 1,381,013 downwards.
AAGCAAACGCTTTGACCATTGAGCTATGATCGCCGGCATTTTCACTTTCTTACGGCCGTATGACATTTAAAATAAATGATCAACCTTACTTCTTCCTCAGGTAAGACAGCAGACTGCCCTTGCCCTCGTGGCCCAGGATCCAGGAGATGTACTGGTGCGGCTTGTTCTTGTACTCCTTGAGGAAGGAGCGCATGCACCAGGTCAAGTTCAACTGAAAACGCAAGCCATTGACAATTATTAAACGTCATTCTTCAAGAAAAAAAATCATATTTTCATCACAAATATTATACATCTGCTTATGATGATGGTGACACTTTATTTATAATTGCATTTATTACCCTCGCATGTTTTTACATTTTTACTTTATTAATATTATATATTTTCATATTTTTTTTCTAAATTCATGATTACAAATTAAAATACGTGTAAATAAAAAAATCTGTTTAACCGCCCTAAACACACGAATGAACGTGACTCGGGGCGCGCAAACCGGTCTATTTTTCACTATCCCGAATGACGTTCGTCGGTAAGAAAAAAAGTACATATCTTAAATATTTACAACTAACTTGATGCCTTGGAGGTACATATGATGTAGGGATATAGTTTTGTAAGTAATAAGTCAAGGACAGTCGCAGCAAACGGTTCTTTCCCTGTTTTTTGTGACGTTCATAATAATTAGTACTACAAGCAGGGGAGCGCAACACTTGCCTATTTTATCGTGATTTTTATATTTGAACTTTTATTTCGTTTTGTGGATAAGTCTATTTTTTTTACTTTTTATTACATTTTGGAATACGTCTCTATTACGATTACTTTTATACGTGAACGTTTTGATCTTTTTACTTATTTGGGAATAGTTTTATAAGTGAACTTTTTATTGAACTCTTTATTTTTTGTGAATACTTTTATACTAGCGTTGTGGAACGCATTTGATGTCTATAAATAAAAAAGAGGAACTGAAAACAATTCCAACTTCCGGGGAAAAATCATAATGCAATATTTGGAGAAATGCTATTCCCCAGAATTTGCGTGCAAAAAAGACCCTCTGCGACTCCAACTGCATTGCGCCTTACTGAAAGGCATTCATTGGTGTCATTCCACCAGCAAATAAAACAAGTGCCACAAGACGATGCGCCGTTTGCTGTTTCGAAACTGATGAAAAGGGGAAAAAAGTAAAACGAGAAATGTAGTTCTATGCATTTCTTGTTTTAAGAGTTACAATGCCCAAAATATATTTTGTTGTATTTTGATGTAACCATGAAATGTAACATATAAAATAAACTTTTAAAAATTAATTTGTTTTAATTATTTCCACTGGTTTTCAACCCCCTATATTTTGAACGCACCAAAACTGTTGTAAACAAAGCTATTGTGAGCCGATAATGTCGGATATGTTATTTACGTACATTGTTAACATGATTTAAGCAAAAAAAAGGTGATTTTTTTAAGACCACTTTTTGGAAATAAACCCGACACTAGGGCGGTTAAACAACTTACTGACTTTTTAAAAGATCACCTCTCCTTTGATACTCAAACCCAAAACCATCTTACCTATTTAAACTATTTGTAACATATGTGATGTTCACAAGTTTAAATATGTGATACCTAGGTTTTATTGCTTGAAATGTGTATGCCATCATGGAATATGTATTTTCATAAAAAAAAAAACCTCTGATTCCTTGACATTTAAAAGTAGCACATTTTACATGCAATTCACTTTCGATCACCGATGATTAGCAACAATGATTGCGGAACAAATTTTAGATGGGTCACCACTTGTCGTTTACCTCATATGAATAAATGATTGGGTTGAGCTCCCCCTTAGTGCCAAATGTTTATAGCCTTGGAGCGTTGGACTAATCATACGATCATAAAAATGTTGATTAATATAATACTATATCCCTCGAATACTATATAGCTGCTGATTCTTCAATAAGCTGTCCTCTTGCCACAGAGGCCGTCAGGAACCATATATGTTCCCAGGTAGACCTTCGGGTGTAGAGATCTCTTAGGACAATGCATGGATAGTGGAATGCATGGATAGTGGTGTCTGACAGAGCTGTGAGGCAAATATTTGCGATGATTTGGATTCGTTGAGCTTATAAATTGTTCGATTTTTTTTGTAACCAGTAAAATAAAAAAACGTAAAAAAAACATCTGTAAAAAGAATGACTCAGCATTATTTGACATACCTCGGACACCTGGTTGACCGGCTTGATGTAATACATGGAGTGAAACTGCGGGGTGACCACGTTGGGGCCGAAGGCGTACTTGGAGAAGTCATCAGGAGGCAGCTTGTTGGTCGGAACAAACCCAAATGTGCTGACAACAAACTTCTCCAGAGTTTCCAGCGACAGACGAGCCTGAATAAAAAAAATACAATACAATTATTATTATTTATTTATTTTTATTTAATCAAATATAATAGGATACATTTAAGATTTTATTGACAGTATTACATTCATTTTTTTTTTTTTTTTATTGTTTTTTTTTTTGGAATTCGCTTTCCACGCCACTTAAAGGTAGATCTTGTGTGTGGCGTGGGATTCATCTTTGATTTAAGTGTTGCATAATTTATATTATTATTTTTTCACATTTTTTACCTAATAACATATTTTTTTTTAGAATATAAAATAATATCATTAAAATTTATAAATTTTTTATAGTCGAAGTGACAATTTCAGCATCATTTACATATATATTTCGATTCTTTAATAGCCTCGACGCATCTAAGTCTCAATTTCCACCAGACATCTTTTAATGAACTTAATATAATCAATACCTTTTTAACAATATAAATATTTTATACAATTTATATAAATTCTATACTTATTATGCTTATATTTATTTAAATTCAACAGATTACTTCATTATACCTCTTCATTTACTTTTGATTTATGAACTCACTTAACATGCTAACAAATAGAATCTTGTTAATCATTCAATTCAAATCTAATGTAATTATTCTGTAACTTTTCACCTTTAAAACTGTTTAAATATTAAGCTTACTTACTGATATTAAATTCCCTGTGACATAATACCGTGTTCTTATTTCTTTTCTTTCTTGTTCGGAATGTCGGCGTATTTCCAGTGATCCCTTCCTAACACGCATAATAATTCTTTCTCAGCAATCCACAGATCACAACTCTTCCACTACACTCCCACATTCCGACAGTGATATACAGTGGAACCCCGATTAACCATTTTCGTAGTTTTATTTCTTTTTTTTCTTTTCTTTTTTATTTTAGTTCATGTTTTACATCATTACATATTTGAAGCTTTCTCGCATAATAAGTTTTCCCACGTATATACAGTTTTTTTCTGGGGTTCCTTGAAAAATTTCAACAAAATATCACACAATTGTACAACTTTCTTTCTGGGTGGCTTTAAATTGTCATATAACAAGAAAATTTGATTTACCTGCACAGCGACAGTCATCCTGTGTGCGCTGTAATGGCGGCGCCTGAACGCGTGAGCCTTTGCGTGCAGCTCCGGGTCCTCGGGCCCCCGCGGGGATGACAGGCTGCGGGCGTCGCCCCACATGAAGGTGGCGGCCGGGTGCCCCACAGGCAGCAATGACCCCAGCAGCTGGTCCTTGCGGTGGCTGTCAGAAGGCAACGACATGGCAAACTCTGCAAGTACAAGGTCACACAATACAAGTTTAGGAGACATACGCTTTGTGAAGTATCATTTGCTGTCCTGGCAACACAGTGTTTGATAAAATATAAAGGTACACTACAGATTATATTTGTGAATTTCATTACAGATGACACCTATAATCATCATGAGCTTTATACGGATTTTTTAACATCATTTTACTACTATATTCTACTATTGTATAGTTCAACATTGTCTGAATATATTTCTGAACTAATGAATCTTAAAATTTGAACCAAAAACTTTAGGTGATATATTTAACCACACGGAAATACATAACAATCTAAATTAATAGCTTAAAATTTTAATAAATAATAAAACCACTAAAAAGGCATCCAAGACAAAAGATTAATTTAGTATTGTAAAAAGATAAGAATCTGGACTCACCGGAATCGATGGATTCCCTCTCCCTCTGCATCGCCTCCTGTTTCATCAGAGGCGAGACAAAGAACTGGCAGAACTTGTCCATGGCCTCTGACAGAAAGTTCTCTTGTATCTCAAAGTAAAATGTGGTCACTTCACAGTCGGTGGACGCGTTGTCTGACCCTCCTTTTTTCTGCAATGGTTAAAAAAGACAAATGGACTTCTCTTTAAAATTTTCATGCCATAACAACCCCTTTAACAGGATCAGTCCTTGTTTTCAGTACAGGGAGTTCTCAACTTACGACGGTTTTACTTACGACCATTTACACTTACGACCAAAAAATAATGTAAGAATAATTATTAAAATTTAAAAAAATTACTACCAAAAAAATTGCATTACGGTGCGCCTTTGTCAACCCTGAGTCATGCGTAAAAACAAAGATGACGCAATAATGACGTCATAAAAACATCCTGCTAGAATCGTGTATTTACCCTCTAATACCACCAGTATTTTGCAACCCATGGACTAGGGAGCTTTTGCCACATTTAAAGCCTATTATTTAAAAACTACATTTGCCCAAGCAATAGTAGCGCTTGAAGAGGGATGTAGACGACCAGTCAGCCTCGACTGTTCGAACCGCTCTACGGGCGGTGGGTGCGGGTCCTTGTCTTCTCGGCTCAGGTCCCGGACAGCTGGTTGTAAGGCAGCTGTTGTTCCGCTCTGCTGGCCGGCACGAAGTCTGCTACCTCAAAGCAGGTTATCCGTCCAGCGCTGAGAGCCGGAAGCGTCGAGAAGTCCAGGGGAGGTCCAAGGCGGGAGAGTAGTAAAAGTCCGAAGTAGTTTCAACTCTGTTTATTTTGGTTTTCTATACGTATATTTATACCATAACCCACCCGGGGCGGCTTCGCCCGGTTAGGAACGCGGACCAATCAGCGCACTCCCATTTAGCGCGTCGCCGGCCGCCTTCTGCCTGGGTCTACGCGTCGAGGCTCGGGAGCTCTCACACGCACGTCTCGCAACTTCGAAAGCGCAATTTGTATTGTGTACATATATCCAATTTATCAAGTTTACCTATATCCTATTTCGGTGCCTGCGCGGTACGGCTGTCGTCGAGCCTTAACCATGAATGTTTCTTTATTCAGGCTCGACAGACCGCCTAACAGTACCGGGCGCCTAGAAGCTAAATAATAATCAATCTTAATACTATTTATTTCTACATAGTCGGACGTCCGTAACAAGGGAAAAACATTTAAAGAGTTTTGGAAGAATTTTAATATTCATCAGGCAATTAAAAATATTGGAAAGGGATTGCAAGATGTCACATCATCGTGCATGTATGGAATATGAAAAAAGCTTACTAAATGTTTTGAAAACATAACTCAGTCGCAATTTGAAAAAGAAATTGAAATTTAACACACTACAAATCTCATTGTAGGACTTTGCAAGAAACTTGATATATTATTGAGCGTGAAGACATAGACCAACTTATAGAAAATGATTTGGAAGATCTTACAAATGAAGAATTATTATGCATCGAAAATCAAAGGGTTGAAGAAGAGACTAAAAAAATTTAATTGTCATGGAATCTCCAAAAAAATTGTATTGAAACAAATGGAAGCAGCATTTCTTCAAATTGACCAAGTAATGCAAAAATGAATTCGGATAACGAAAGATTTTCTAGTATAAACCGCCATATTCAGGAAGATTTTGCATGCTACAAAGAAATACAGGGAAAAAAAGAACAAACAACTCAACTAAAATTGGATATGTTTTTTATAAAGACTACTACTGCTTGTTATTCCACTACTGTTGATGAGCCAATGGATTGTATTTATATAAGTACAGATGACGAAACATTTTAAATAATAGTGAAGTAAATATTTAAAATATTAATGAAGTAAACATTTTAGATATTAATGAAGTAAATATTTTATTTTGTATTAATAAATAAGTATGAATATAACAATAAAAAATATTTAAATAAATACACGTTTTATTTTAATATGTAAGTACATACATATTTTGTATGAAATTCGACTTACGACCAATTCGAATTACGACCAGGAAAGTCGTAATTCGAGAACAACCTGTAGGATGTAATTTCATCTTAGGATTAGATTATGAACTTAAAAATGAAATCACCTTGATGAAAGAGTCGAAGTCATTCTCTTTGGGATATTTCTTGCTGCCCATAAAGACCATGTGCTCCACAAAGTGCGCCATGCCCTGGACCTCGGCCGGGTCACTGAAGCTGCCGACGCCCACGCTCAGCGCGCACGCAGACTACAATAAAACAGATTCAATTCAATGCCATCAATTAACTGTTATTGTTATTCGTTTTGATTTTTCGTTGAACTCTGCTGAAGGTCGTAATCCTGTGGAATTTCTCATTCTTCTTCACAATACTCCATTCCTCCTAACCGTTATACAAGTTGATTGGAACAGCAAAATAATACTTAGTTTTTTTTTGTTTGAAGCACGAAGAATATATCAACAGATGGTGATTGGTGATGGATAAATCTCATCTGTGGATGTTATATATGTATAAGCACTGCATGTGGGGTGTTGATCCGCCAACGTCATAGAATACAGCCCGACATTCAAGTATCAACCATTTATTACAGGAATTCACTACGAATGGGTGGTGTACACTGGATGACTTTCGTCTAACATAAATTTTAATAAACAGGGTATGATTGGCATTTTACGGGTGAGGAATCAAAATCACACCAACAAGTGTTTATAGAGCTTAGAAATATATTTTTTTAAATCTTCATTGGGGATTGAACCTACGACGTTTTGTTTGATAAGCAAACGCTTTCACCACTAAGCCATACCCGCCGGCAAAATTATTAAATCAATTGAACATCAAGAACTTAGTAGTCTCAATATAAAACATCAAGCCTACCTTAGGTGGTAAATATATGTGGCCTATAGTTAGTTGCATGAAATACTGATATATTTCTAGTAAGATGAGTTTTTTATTGCCCTATTACAAACCCTCATTGTAGCACTTGACATAAATCTTCTAATTGGAGGCGACGTTAATTTTGTGAACACATCACATAAAGAATTGCCCCACAGAGATGGTGCGGACTGTCAAGTGTCTTCATAGTAAATAAAATGGCACACAAACTTACAGAGGTACTATACTCTTCTAATGTCTGTTATATAATTTGAATTACAAACCATTTTTTCTTCCTCTCCATCAGCCCCCTTGCCGTCTTCATCTTCCTCTTCAGAATCCTCCCCGCTGTCGTCTTCAGAGTCCGTCTCATCAGTGCTGCCCTCTTCCTCGTCCCCACTTTCATCCACAGAGCTGGCCGCATCTCCTGCACCTTCCTTGGTTCCCTTACTAGTCGGGTCGGAGATCAGCAGCGCGGTAAGGCCGTTTTCAAGCCTTATAACTCTAAAATGAAAAGGCACCTCATCACAAATCATGAATTTAATGCTCTATAAGGAATATTAACAGAGAGAAAGCATAAATGGCAAGTTTCAAGCCATATAAAGCAATATCAACACAACAACAAAAAAAGTAGCCCTAGTATTTTGAACTATGGACACCACAAATTGTCTGTTCTGTAAGCTCAGGTTGTCCCAGAACACCTGTATATGTGGAGGTCTACATGGAAACATATATGGTTCCCGGAAGCCTCCAGGGCAAGAGCCCGCAAACTTGTATAGACTCCGGCTGTAGTATCAGAAAAATATTTGTACAATAATCAGCGTTTTTAAGGAGATTGAATGATCGGCCCGATGCTTCCGAGGCATGGACAATTTTGTTTTCTCCTTAAGGGGTGGCTCAATTATAATGGCAATAGATTTACTCTGGATAATTTATTATCAATAATCATCACTACGGAGAGTATTCTCTAGTGACAGTCACAGTTGAGAGGTACTGACATGGCATCAAGAGAAGAAAAAGGGAATCTTATGGAATGATGCTTTCAGCTCAAACAAGTATCTAATTTTAATCTGTGATCATTCTTGCTAATGATAAAGGTCTTGGGACCTTCATTAGGTAACATTCGTTTGTTTTATTATTTTTTCATAATCATATTAATATATAATATATATTAATCTGTTCACCGCGTATGACCGCTATGCGTGTTCAAACGAACATGCCACCAGCGCGTATGACACACATAGCGATCATGGAAGTTTCAAGCCCTATATAAGAGCCATCTAGTGAGTAATAATTTTAAAACTTGGCTGAAAATATTAATATATAAAAAAATATATAGGATAATGAAAATAAACCATCGAGTGCGGGTGAAATTGAAAAGGTGTCAAGAATTGAATATTATAAGCATTGCATGATGTTGGCGCAGTCTTCTCGCTTTAGCGTGACCTTGTTTAGCAAAATGGCGATTTTACGTCAGTTGTATGAAGAATTATTATTGTTAAATTAAACCGAAAATACAATAAATATATTGTATTTTATTATTGAACAAATTACTTTGGGTGCCAATTAACATATTTGATTAGTTAAAAAAATATGACAACCTATATTTATAGTTGAAAACGCGACAACGAAATCCCGGAAAAACCAGCCGCGTATGTTCGCTAATTTTTGTGCCGCGGGCAAAAGGTTAATAAAAATTCTCTGAAACACAGAATGACTATGAAATTAGCAAGACTCTCATTATCATCTCTACCGCTACTTCCAATTTCTTTTAATAAAAAAACAATATTATTTTGTACATTTCATAAGATTTCCACAGGAGTACATCATACACTTATGTCAGGATTTTTTTTAAATTGAGGGACTCACTGTGAATCGATGGTATTCACAGGACGACTTTCGTCAACATTTTTAACGGTTAGGAATTAATCATACACAAATCTGGAGTAATTAAGGATATTTGTAAAGATTTTACCATTTAAAAATTGATCAAAAAAAAAACTTCAAGGATCGCCAGGGATCGTACCCGCGATCACTCTCATGACAGTCGATCATAAGAAGCAGAAAAATAATAAAGATATTTTTTTTATGATTCCTTCGAATGTAGCAGTTTATATCGCCTGGTCTTAGAGGACGTCTTATGTTACAACATAAGCAAAAATAGACAATCCGGCAAGCGTATTCAATTATTTCATTCATACTTGTATAATTTTTTGTCCGACTCGGACTGTATGGGGTTCGGCAGAACTTCAATCTTGGGATTTTCCACGATGGTTAGGCTGAAGGGCTTCTCGGCTCTCACCGGCATCCGGCAGCGAGGGGACTTCTTGGTCTTGTAGCCGCTGGTCTTGAAACTAGGGCCCGCCTTCGGCATCTTTAACTGCACAAAAATGTTCCGTATAAGATGCGTTAGAAAAATTGACATACAACTTACTGACGTTTACCAACTATTTTTATTGCACATGTTTGAAAATGTTGAAAAAACAAATCTCCCCAAAACAATATTTTATTTTAAATTTAAATTAGGTATTTTTTGTAACTATTTATTTTTTAAAGTGTTCTACGTAGTTTTTTTTAATATCTGAAGAAAAATGGATTCGATATTGCATGTATGGTATTGCTTTTAATTTTTATAAAAAATAAATAGATTTATATTGTAATAATCATATTTTTTTTTTTTTTTTTATTTAAACAAATATAAAAGATACATTTTTTACATAGTAATTTACATTCCAATCTTTTTTTTTTTTTTCTTTTTTTTTACATTCGCTTACCACACCACTTAAAGATAAGATCTTGTGTGTGGCGTGGGATTCATCTATATTATTTTACAGTTTTATATAATTTTACAGAGTATTACATATTTATACATTTACATGATTTTGATATAGAACTAACATTATATGATTAAAGATTTAATATACTATATGTTGAATTAAATTTAATGTATATATAATTTAATAATACATTTTTGGTACATTTCATTATTTCAATTTGTTATGCAGTGACGTCGGTTCTGTTCGTAATTCTTTTAAAGTACTGTTTCACCTTTTCAATCAATATTTTAATATCGCTGATCTCTTTTATTTCCCGAGGAAAATTGTTAAAATTAACTATTCCGTTATATTTGTAACCATTTTTTGCAAGTGTTGTGTTAAATTTTGGTATTAATAAGTTGTACATATACCTAGCAGAATGACAAGTGTACCAGTTTTCAATTCTCCTTTCTTTAATAATCTGTAAGATAGTGTATTTTTGGTATAGTGTATCTACCGTTGGCACTTTGAATTTATTGTATAGGCTTTCTGTTGGGTAGGTGGGAGGCCTTTTTAATATCACTTTGATGATAAGTTTTTGCACAGTTCTAATGGGGTTGGTAGTATTTAGGTATGTTCCTCCCCAACCAACAATACCATATTGTAGTTGAGATTGGACAATGGAGTAGTATACCATTTTTAGATCTGCTTTAGTTAAGATATATAAGATATATAAGAAAATAACATAAGATATATCTTATGGTTTTTTCACTTATGTCATATTTATAAAATAATTAATAAATTTACAACATATAATTAAGGAAGTACTTACAAATAATAATTTAAAAAATACGTTATAATGTTATTTTTATAAACAATATATAATACTCACCAAACAATATATATATCGTTGTATAGATTTTATTGAGTAGCTCATAATTGAGTCTTTATATGATGATTTTTTTATTTCTTAGTACTTTAGGTATTTATTTTATACCTAGAATGTGCAAGAAAATTCTGGAAATATAATTATTCAAACACGGTGACCAGTCGAGGTATTATTTGATTCTAAAGCGCCACACTCAGTGAGCTAAATATTAAGCCTGTATTTATTTTTTCATTGTTTTTGTTTTGAGATAAATCAAAACCGCAGTAAACATCACGATTAAAACAACCTGACAAAAAACGATTTATATTACACAATACTTAATAATATTATTCAATTTGATTATTTAATAACGCTTTGTTATTGAAACTGTCACAATAAGCTATCGCTTTTTTTTTGTAATTTATTTGTTTTGCGTATTTGCGGTTGATTTGTTGATTGGAAGTTAAAACGGGGGAATGTCTCTGTCAAGCAGTGGCGATACTTGGGGTCAGTTTTCTCCGGGCGGGAAGAAAGAAGCCGAGAAAGGTCGGGTCGGATTTGTAGGTTATAATTCTAGTGATTGTTTGCCGGGGCCCAGCGGGCGGGGCGCAATGCCAAGCCCCACAGGGGGGCCCTGGAACGTTCAGGGGATGTCTTGGGGAATGGCGGCGCCGCAGCCGACCTTAGTGACCTTCACGGCGCAGCCCATGGAAGTCGGCAAACCCAAGATAATGCACTACAAAAGAAAGTCCACCCTTCAAGCTGACATGTAAGTGACCTTTTGCTTGTTTGCATACCCGTGGAAATCTTTCTTAGAATTCGTACACGGTTGACATATGACGACTCTAGACGAACAGTTCTTTCTACACCTTTTACTTTTGCAATCAATAGTATGATCTCTCTTTCTGTTTACTTCAATAAGAAGATGAGTAAATCTTTGTATTTAATATCTTCAATCCTCCACACACGCAACTACTACACATCAGTCCCATATGCAGTGTCCAGATAGCCCAGTTGAACATGATAGACCTCGTGTACTACGTTATACAACACTAGTGGTTTATGTGTATTTGAAAAAAGATAGCCACTGCTACCTTGTACCATAACTCCTTCCATATTCGCTCCTTGCCTAAATTATATGGCCACAGTTCTGTCAGCTGCCTTGATTCTTGCCTCATCCTAAATCTCATTCTCAAAATTGTCACCTTACATGATGAATGATTGTATCTTCAGCCCATCAAAGCAGCTGATCACCGATGAGAAGATGGCCGCTCACTTTGATGGACTGCACATCTCGTTTGAGGCGGAAAACGAGGGCGGAGGCTTCGGCATGGACACGGCGGAGCGCCTGGGCGAGGATGTCAGGGAGCGCCTGCGCGGGGCTCAGCGCCTAGTGCTCTGTGATGAGATGAAGAAATTACCCAACGAGCCATTGCTGCCCCATGCTCTTCTACAAAGGTGAAATATATTATTTTTTCTCCTAAACTTACTCTGAAAAGCATAAAATTAATTGATATATACTCAATTTTCCTAAACCCAGCTTGCTCTCGAGGTTGAAAGCTGGATTTAGGAAAGGCTTTAATACAATTGATCATATCCACACGCTAAGACAAATCATTCAGAAAACCGAAGAATATAATCAGCCACTCTGCCTCGCCTTTGTAGACTATGAAAAGGCATTTGACTCAATCGAGACTTGGGCAGTGCTAGATTCACTACAACGCTGCAAAATAGACTATCGGTATATAGAGATAATAAAATATCTTTAGAAATCTGCAACAATGATGGTCCAGCTCCATGATAGCACTAACAATATTTCTATAAACAAAGGTGTTAGACAAGGAGATGTTATATCTCCAAAACTCTTCACAAACGCCCTAGAAGATATTTTTAAACTGCTATCCTGGACAAAATGTGGAATAAATATTAACGGAGAGTACATTTCTCACCTCCGATTTGCAGATGACGTAGTGCTAATAGCCGAATCACCTAACAAGCTCCAAGACATGCTCTACGACCTCAATGAAGCGTCGAACAAAATTGGTCTGAAAATGAACATGGATAAAACAAAAGCCATAATTAATAGTCATATTTCACAGACCTTTGATCCTATTTCCATTGGAGGAACAGAAATAGAGGTTGTAAACGACTATACCTATCTGGGACAAGTAATACAACTAGGGCGAAATAACTTCTCAAAAGAAATCGACAGGCGCTATAACTAAAGTACATTTTTAAAGCGAAAATTCCGCAATGCCTTAAAACTAAGGCGTTTAACCAATGCGTCCTCCCTGTATTAACTTATGGCGCAGAGACGTGGAATCTGACAGCAAGTCTTACCCATAAAATAAAAGTCACCCAGCGTGCTATGGAGAGATCCATGCTCGGAGTGTCGCTAAAAGATAGAATCCGAAACGAGGAAATACGCAGAAGAACTCAAGTAGTGGATGCTACCCAACGAATAGGCACACTCAAGTGGCAATGGGCAGGACATATCTGTCGAAGAGACGACGGTCGATGGGGAAGAAAAGTATTGGAATGGCGCCCAAGAACTGGCAAACGAAGCATTGGCCGACCCCCTACAAGATGGACCGACGATATAAGAAGAATAGCGGGAGTGACCTGGATGCGGAAGGCGGAGGATCGAAGAGGATGGAGACTCATGCGGGTGGCCTACGTTCAACAGTGGACGGACACAGGCTGATGATGATGATGATACTCAATTTTAGAAAATAAGTTGTCGAAAATTCAAAGCTTAACAATAACCTGTCACTAATTTCGGGAGTTGGTGATGAAGGATATGTATCATCATGAGTCGACACTTTTGCAGATATGTATTTGACTAGAAACACATTATGTGTTGCCAGTTAGTATTGAAGATTTTTTAGGTTCTCAATGTTGTTAATTTAAACATCTCTGTATGATATATGAAGCGTGTATGGAATATAAGTGATTGGGCATAGGTATGCGAATTATTTGTATTGCTTATATGATTTACATAATGTTACTGTTACGGACGTCCGATTATGTAGAAATAAGTAGAATTAAGATTAACAATATTTAGCTTCTAGGCGCCCGGTAATGTAAGGTGGTCTGTCAAGCCTGAATAAAGAAACATTCATGGTTAAGGTACCGTGCAGGCACCGAAATAGGATATAAATAAACTTGATAAATTGGGTACATGCGCGCTCAAAGTTGCGAGACGTGCGTCTGAAAGCTCCCGGCATTGACACGTCGACCCACGCAGGATCCTTCCGGCGGGCGCTGAATAAGGGTACGAACCGACCGCGCTGATTGGTCGGCGTCGACTGAAAAACAATTTTTTCAAGTGCTTCACGGATTGGAACAAGCACTGACGAAAGTGCATTTTATTAGAGGAGGAATACTTTGAAGGGACAATTTTTTTTATAAATAAATGGTATTCAAAAAAATTCAAGAGTCACCTTGTTTTTTGAATAGCTCTCGTACAAATAGCTATACGATTTGTCAAATTTTTGTTTTTTTTTCATGTTCAAGATTGGAAAAGCCATGCACGTCCCTAGTGCTCTGGAGGCCCCCGGGCAGGGGCTTGTTAGGCCATGGCTCCAATCAAGATGAAGACCAAAATAATAACCCGGAGAGGCAGCGGGAGAACCAGCCGCGGCGCAGTGTGCTTGTGCCCGACGCCAACTCTATGGACGTCGAAATGTGAAAAATTACATTTGTATGATAATAAGAGTTATATGATATTTGGAGTTACATCATTATTGGATTTATAACACTGAAGTTATGATAATTGGCTATTAATAAGAATTGGAATTATAAATCAATTGCGTGTATATAACAGTTGTATTTATATGAAAATTTGAGTTTAATACAAAATTTTGATGTGTCATAATCCTTACAATGGAAATCGACTGATCTAACAAACGCCATAAATGTTACATAGATGTCATTTCTCCTTTAGTCCGTGTGCTTACCTTCAGTTGAGTGTGTAATTTACTATTAACCTGCATTCAATGTGTCAATACTTAAATTCAATTTCGGTCAGTGATGTACTGGTTTTTTTCATTGATTGCAATTGTTGGTGAATTTCATGTTTCAATGCGAGTAAATAAAATAAATATTTACAATTTATATCGCAATTGAGTTGATTTACTTTTATTTACTTACAAAATATGTCAGAGACTCGTATTGGTAATGACTGAAACACTTGTCTCTAATGACCTTGTGTAAGAGTCTTACCCACACTTTTTTAGTGCTCTCATGGTAAAGTAGTATGGTGAGATTCCAACTCCTAACAACAATGAACATTATTGCCCATATATTTCTTCTATTGACCTTTTACTAGCTAAATATCATAAAGAACATTTGATTACGGTTTTAAACGAAATCTCCAACACTTACTTACCAGTGATAAAAATAATACTGAAATGGCCTCAATTTTTAAAAATTCAGTTTGTAATTTTCATCAAATACATATTTCACTACTGCTAATATTATAGTTATAATTTTAAAATATCTTTTACTAAAATATATATAATAATAATATGTCCATTTAAAAAATAAGACAATGCCTCATTGTTTTTTGTTTTTAAATTATGATAAATGTAGATCTAAAATTGTTCAAGATTTTGTTTTTTACAAGAAATATTGTCTCCTACTTGGGAGTTAAGGAACTTTTTTTTGGTTAGACTCTCTCACAGTTGTGACTTTTTTTTAATTGATGTTATAATTTTATAAAATATTACTATAGTTCCTAAATCTCTTTATTGATATAAAAAAAATGTAAATAGTTTATAAATACAACTGATGGTAAATATTGCACATTTTTTAACACGGTCATGTATTTATATTAATACATATATGTGTTAGTGCTTAAGACATTTGTTTTGGTTGCAATTTTAAGTACATAATTTAGTCCAACACTTGCTATTTAAACATTTATTTAGCCGTTTTTTTAAGCACGGTAGACCCCGAAACTGTCTCTAATGCAAGAAGTGGTTTTAGTGTATTATTTGAATATATTTTCTCACACACAGATTGTTTGAAAGTCTGTTAAAGTTAATTAAAAATACATGTATTTGTAATTGATTTTATTTTTAAATTTAAAATACTTGTACTATATGTTGCAGCATCTGGAGATCTGATTTGCTAGCATTCGCAGAAAAGAGCTGTTCTCGCTTACGTCTTGAGAAGGAGATATATTGTGTTTCCACGAGCTCTTGTGCATAATATTTTTATGTTATTACAATAAGGTTTTTCATTATTTTTATAACTGTTTCAATCAGATACATTTTGCTTTATTACTGTGTTTCTCTGAAAATAAGACCCGGTCTTATACAGTGGTACCTCAACATATGAGTTTAATTTGTTCCGCAACCTTGCTCGTGTCTCAAATTACTCGAATCTCAAAGCAAATTTTCCAAAAGTCACAAAACACGAGAGCACACTAATAACTGATTCTCTGACCGTGGTCGGGGGATTCACGCGGAAAAGTGTGACACGTGGTTCGGGTGCAACCGGCCGACCCACTAATCCTATTGCTCGTATCTCATATTTTGCTCGTATTTCAAAGCAAAAAATCGCTCGCTCGTCGGCTCGTATCTCAAAAAACTCATATGTTGTGGCTCTCGTATGTCAAGGCATCACTGAATTAATTTTATGGCAGAAAAGGCTATATAAGACAGAGTCTCATTTTCCGAGAAACACGGTAGTAATAGCAATATTTGCTTTTTTATGAGTATTTCGTTTATGTTAATTGTTACAAATGAAAATTACGAATTGCATATTTTCCACATTGTTTTTTTTTTCATTTATTTCAGTTCATAGTTTATGACTAGAAATTTGACAATCTATTAAAAGCTCATGAATAGGCAATGAAAATATCATTTTGCTGAAAATATTCAATGCAATGATAGTCCGATTAAAAATCCATATTGTTGCAATATTAGTCTTTCCATTTAGCCAGGTTTTTTTTCTCCGTCTAGATTTTTTTTATTTTTTATTCAAATGTCAGATTTAAATGCCATGTTAGATATTATGGGATTAATGTTATCAATCTGTATTTTAAAAATACTATAAACAAAAATGGCTTTGACACAGAAGCGCATTTATTTAGCTTTATAGTTGTTTTGAATATTATAAATAAGTAAACATAATTTACCAGCAGAACAGAAATCTGTGTGTAATAAGTTAGTCTGTTGAATTTATAAGGTGCCTGATTTATTATTAATAATAAAGGATGTTTTATAATATTTGAACTGTGATTATTCTCAAAATTTATTCAAATAAATTGATATGAAAAACAAATCATCATTTTTATTTGCTTCCCATTTTAAACTTTGGTCAACAAAGAGTCTTTGTTTACTTCTCAGTTTAGTCACATAAATAGAAATATGAGTAGCATTGAAAAATATGTAAATAAAATAAAATGGGTAAATTCAGTATTAAACCTTTAACTAAAAGATGCCTATATATCGGCATGTCACTTTGTCTCTCAACTACGAAATGACAATATTTAGGCCGGGCCATAATAGATAATAAAACTGTTTTATATTTATATGCAATTATTTTAAAAGTCAAATAAAAAAGCAAGTATTTACCAAAAAAAAACAATATTTTTATGTCAAATTCAAATATTTATTAAAAATTTGTAAAAATGAAAATAAGCTAGTTTTTATCTAAAAACTGATATGGTTGTTTATAGATACATAAAATAATAAATCATAATTAAAAATATAAAATGAACACTTTTTCTAGGATTCACAAGCATTTATTAAAACAATAGTTGTAATTAAAGGATTAATATAATATGGTCAGGCAATTGGTTTTTAAAATGAAATAGTAATATATCCAATATAATGTTGACAATTTCCACTAAACTGGGAATCGATTTGTCCAGAGATCTATAGGGCTCGTCAACGAAATAACGTTTTAGGTTAGGCTAGCGAGACATCCAGTACCCCAGTTGTCTCGTGCACCAAATGTCCCATGCACCTGATGTCCAGTGCGTGAATTTCTGGGAACAAAATGCGGCAGTATCCTATTTTATGTTGATAAAAATATATATATTATAATATATTTATAAGTTATTCAAAAATAAAATAAATAACAATGACGAAATTAATTTGACTACATCATCAGCAAGTAAGGTAAGACGTGTTTAACTGATTTATTTATTAAATTATGATGAACACAATTAAAATGCTTAACACATATTTTTTGTATCTTTAATAAAAAAAAATCCACTGTCGACAGATAATGCTGTCATTCTAAACTTGGGCCCACTCGGGGAAGGAGTTGGCCTCCGGGAAGATGATGACGCCCCAAGTTGGAAAGAATCCCCAGATCAAGATGGTCGTGATGACCTTGGGACCGATACCAGCAGCTGCCTGAAAATAAATCCAATAACATTTCAATAAACTGTGTTAATTGATTTCCCGGCTAATATTTTCTCACGCAACAACAATTAAATATCCTTCATAATGAGTTTATTTTTATTTTGCTCTTAAAGTAGGCAATGCAATGAATGTTGAGGAATGGCTCACCATGGTACCGGTTCGTATGTTTGCTATGCCAGCTACTATAGCGTTGGGTGGCGTGCCCACTGGCATAAGGAAGGCCATGGATAAGGCGATGGTCGCTGGGAGCATCAGGTACATGGGGTGCAAGGCGATGGCCACTGACTGTGTAAACAAACCAAGAAAACATTTTTATTACAAAAATAATTATATTAGCATCATATCTTTGGATAAGTATTCAGGTGTGTTGAAAAGTTGAAATAAATAAAGTGCCGTATCTAAAGGTTACTTGTACCATCTCAGCTAGGACCGGTAGGATGATGTTGGCGATGGCGACGTTGCTGGAGAATTCTGTGAGCAGTTCACAGGTGACTATGATGACCAGCAGTATGACGGCTGGAGACAGCACACCCAGACCCGTCAGGGAGTTGCCGACGAGCTGGGACATGCCGGACGCTTTGCTCCCTTCGGCCAGTGCGAATCCACCACCTATAAAGTCATGAGAACATTTCACCAACTGAGTTAAAATATTTTTGCATTTTAACTTAACCTATCAGTGATATTAGTTGGATAATTCAATGTGTTTTCTTTATTTCCTTTTTGACATCATTATTAAACTTGTAATTATACTCCTTATTTTGTATTAGCAACTACATATCAATGTTATAATGTTAGAAATATAATTTAGTTACCGAGCAAGAACAAAAGACCCCACGGGATCTTGTCTTTGAGCACCTTCCACGTGACAATTCCTGTGCTGGGCTTGGTGGGCAGGTTTTTCTCTAAAAAGACACTCAAATAATAAATAAATAAATTATTATAAATATCAGTAATATTCCATTGCAAATAGGATTTATAATAAACAAAACACGGAAAAGAGACAAGACTGTTTTTTGTTTGAAATTCTTTTCGGAACACAAAATATCCCTTGTGAAAGGTTCATGAGCGAGGTTATTTTGTTCGATTGTGAAAAGACCTTTCAAGAGCATTTTTTTTGCTCATCAAAATTCTAGGGGCTCAAATTTACTCTCGAAGTCCCTGGCTATATGTGTCTTTTCGAAAATGTTAAGAGAAAAACTGTTTTACTGAATCTGGTCACCAGTATTTTGTACCTCTGCTGGTTTTGAAAAATTTGAGAAAGTCCAACGTTGATGGGATCATAAACATCAATATGACAATTAACATGGCGGTCACTGCGTCCTTCACCTTCCTGAAATCATGATAACATAGTGAACAGAGAGGCAAATATCTACAGGCATAGAAGGCAGATTTAAAGAAATATACGTTGATCAACCGTTCTTCTTTTGAAACGTATGTTCTCCTCTGAGTACATATTCTTCTTTTCGAGATTTTGTATTAATTTTCTTTACTGAACACTTTTGAAATCTGTCTATTATATCATACAGATTTGCACTGGACTGTTCAATTAATGCAAAAAAGTCCCAGTTGCTATACAATGGCGCTTGTTGAGATGCAATTCTTGCACACACCAGCGCGGATCAGACTATTAAGAGGGACAAAACTTACAAATATCTTGGCGTACAGGTCACAAAGAGCAGTGGTCTCTGGATAATCTGGTGAAGTGACATGAGACTCAGAGAAGGATGTGAAGCAAGAGAAGCATTACTGCTCTATGACTTATACTATTGTATAATGCATATGTCAGGTTTAAGAGTTCAGTGCAGTTGGCTATATTAAATATAGTTAATGTATTATCTTACAGGTCAGACACGATATCGGCCCAGCCGGGCATGAAGCCAGGACTTCTCAGGAAGAACAGAAACACAGCCAAGATGAACAGCAAACCAGCACTCTATTAAGAAGATTAAATATATATACTCTTTTACAGGTATGTTATGAAAATTAATTTGAAAAGAGTACTTCAGTTTTGGAACATTTTGTAAAATTCCAGTCTAGAAAAAAACATAATAGGTTGAAGTACCAGTAGATAAGAGAGAAGAAACCCATGTCTTTTGATCTCAGGCGGGCTTAAATTATTGCACTACTCATCAATTATCAAAACGTTAGAATCTTGCACAGCACCACTCCAATTTCAAAGTTGAAAATATTTAGCATCGAAGGAAAGGGGTGAAAATAATGTTGAAGTTGAACTTACGATCTCGTGCCATGTCATGCGTCCCAGAGCCAAATACTGTTGATTCACAACCTCTTGGGCAACATTTCTGCCGATGATACCAAGGTTAATGTTCTTTGCATCCTGACTGTTGGGCCTGAAGAAATAATAACTACTTTTAATTTTCGATCTATACACAAAATACATGAGTTGTACATAAGTTTTTAAACTGATTGAAGTGCTTTATACTTCTTCACAACACTGCAATAGTGTGTTTTTTTTATAAATCTTTTTATTATTTCTCTTTTTGCATTACCGTCATCAAGTGTTAGTTTTTCTTTTGTATGCATTATCACAGCAGGATACTACAATCGGTCGTTGACCAGTGTACTCTATGACGTTCAGCCAGAGAGGACGGAAGCTGCATACGAGAAACGTATGTTGTGTTGGTTGGGGAGATTACAAGTGTATATTTAACTGTTTCTTGAAGAGATCCAGATTGTATGAAGGAGGAAACAAGTAGTGGAGAATTGTGATCTGTCAAGATGTTGACAAGGGGAAAATGTTTTTACAGGGAGCGGCAAAAAAACTGAAACATGTCAGAAATAAAAATGTGGAATTTATATTAAACATCCTCTTTCACTTACATTTTACATTAACATTTAAATTATCAAATTCCACTAAAATTCTATGTCAAAATCATTTCTTTATTTCATTGTCTGTAGACATGATCTGCTACCTGAACATGCCCATGTAGAGTGCCTGCAGTGTGATCCAGACACAGGCCTCCACGACCAGCATGATGGGAACATTGTACAGCATCCATGAAGGGAAGTCCACTTGCGGGGCCTCGGGGAATCGACTGAAACATCGCAAACAACAATCTACTCTCTATGACATAATCATCATAACTGGGAGACAACTGTTATAATTCGTTAGTCGTCAATTAAATGTATACAAAAGTAAATTTACATGCAGTGGCATGACATCCAAAACAAAGTAAGATATTAAATCATCTATGAATAAAATATATTTTGGAGATTATTTCACATTATTTATTAGGTGACGATATAGACGAAACATGTCGTCACACAATAGATATTGTGGAATTAATTTTTAAAATATTTGATTTAAATTTGATATTATGAAATTCCACCAAAAATTATTGATCGAAAAACTCGAACAAAGAGGAAGTGAAAGATTAACACTCCTAAAGCTGAAAATAATGAAACAATACATATCTACGTGTAATTTTTAATTGTAATTTTTTTTTTTATTATTTTCGCCCTACAGGTTGTAAAATAAAAACTCAACACAAAACTGTGTAAGCATGTATTACAAAAGAGAGGCAAAGGTTGCAGTTGATTGACCTAATCGAAAACATTTTACAGAAGCATATGCAAAAGGATAACTTTATTACAAACCTTTCATAGATGCCTTTGAAGGCCAAGTTTGTGGCAGTACCAACAAGCGTACCAATTCCGCCTAAAAATACAATAAATAATAAATTATTACGTTTTATCTGACTTCACCATTACATTTTTTAAATATAGTTTAAATAATTCTTTAGTAATTACCAATGGATGCAGAATATGCAATGCTCAAGAAGTAGCAACATGTATTCTTGCTGGGTTGAGGAAGTCTGGAATATAAGAACAATTATGATACATTAACAGATGAATCATTCACAATACTCTCTCTAGAAGGTATATTAGTGGCATAACTCTTTTTAAAAGATTATCTTCTATAAATATATGTATATATATATATATAAGTGTGTTTTTATTTATTCCAGCCTACCGCGAAGTGCTTCCATCCAACTTCGTAAAAGATGAGGAACCGCATAATACATGTTCACCAATAAACGCACGCCACTCAAAAAAGGGACTGCGCCCCGCGGTGGCTCCTCCCTTTATAAGCTTAAATACTGCTATTGAAGCAGTCAGTGCTCCGGCAACCTCACTCAAAAGTGGTTGGGATTGAGTTGGTTCTTCTAAGGACCGGTCTTCTTGACTGTGAGATAGCCTTAATCAATATATAAAAAATACTTACTCTTCGTCATCAGGATTGACTACTGGTGATTCTTCAATGGTCTGTTTACCGTTGGCTACATCTACTTCAGGATCTTTCTTTTCCGTGATGTACATATCGCCAAGACCTTGCTGAAAAAAGAAAGATAAAGACAATTTATTTAAATCCTTTAAGACATGGCGTCTTAAAAATAGAAGAACAGAACCAAGGACGGACATTCCATATGTACTAATTGTTCTATGAATGCGGGCAGCCAATCTAAAGGCGTGGATGCTATTCTATTTATACGACTATCATTTTTTGGTATTGTTATTACCTATAAGACTTAAATTCACATTTATAGCATTGAAATTTCTCTGATAATGCTGATCAAGGCCTTAAATAAATGCATATATTATAGGTAGTAGTGACTTAAGTAGACCTAGCAGTAAATATTTATTTCTTACCTTTTCAAATACTTCAAGAATGGCCTCGGTGATGGGCACCATCATGGTCACAGATGCTGCATTAGATATCCACATGGAGATGAACATCGTCACAAAGCTCAACCCAAATGTCAATCTGACAAAATAAAATAAATACACATTTTCATGACAAATGTATTTTTTTTGAAAGCTCTTAGTCCAGTAGATAGTCACGCTGTACCAATAAATAATTTATTAAGTAGATGGGCATATTGTACTTCTACATTAATTATAAATGCTCTGTTAACATTGTTTATTTTGTGCATGATGTGACCATTCCCGATGGATTGGTCACATCATGCGCCATGATGGTCTTCTTCACGATATTGTGGAGGGGATGGTTGAGGGTAGAAACTGTAGAGGGCGCCCTAGATGGGAGTATTTGCAGCAAGTATTCGAGGACATGAATTGTAGAGCTTATGCTGAGCTGAAAAGGGTTGCGGAGGACCGAGAGGAATGGAGATCGAGATCCAAGATTCTGTTGCTGCAAACCAATCCACCGGATTGATACTACAAAGAAGAACATTGTTTTATTTTTTAAAGTAAATATTGGAGTATTGGTTCCTTCTTCGTAAAACTACTAAAAAACATAAGCTTGTATTTTCTTATAACGGACTCGTTGTATCTTGTGGACACACTCGTTTCTGATAGCAGCAAATATCAACGCTTGAGATTCTCCAGCAACTCATTTCATGATTTTAATCCACATTCCTTACTTATTATTAATCCGACTTAAATGATACATTCAACAAAAAAATCAAACAGACATAAAATTTGAGTATGAGTAGGTTTTAGTTAGAGTAGGCATTAATTTCGCGTTTTAATTAAATTTATTGCAACCTATATACCAACCTGTAAACCTGCAGCATTTACACTAAATTCTTAACTAATTTGCAGTGAAGGTAGATAAAGCAGTGTTAGAATACGAATTTACTATTTATATCAACTTCAACCCTTAGAAGTACAGCATCATCTGAAATTGACTGTTTTAAATTCATTGGGGCTGCATTTTTTCCATCTACGCATCCCCCATAAAAACATTTTAGTGTGATGATAACTTCTGCTGTATTGGAGATTTGGCATGATTATATTTAAGGTATGGTGGCAATTCCGTTTATTACCTGCGATGCGAGCAGCCGATCAACTGAATGGTCTTGAGCGCCACCCGCTTGTGCAGCTTGGAGTGCTGCACCCCGGCGGCGATCATCAGGCCGCCGATGAACATCATGTTGGTGCCCTTCATGTAGGCGTGGCAGGTGGGCTCCGAGGCCAGGATGCCCATGGTGGGGAAGAGCACCACGGGGATCATGGACGTCACGGGCAGGGGCAGCGCTTCTGTCACCCAGTACACCGCCATCAGGAGCATTACAAACATGCATTTGAACGCCTGAAATCATTTCAATAATTGTAATAAATATCTAACAAATATATTTTTTAAGAATTGTATGTACAATATAATAGCTCTCATTGATAAGAGCTATGTCCTAATTCTGTAACATTTTATGAATGCAGGTACATGAGTTTCTCTTGACCAGGCCAGTTGGACAGGAGAGTCGAGTCTTAGGAATATAAAAGATGAAAAGTGACTGACCTGCATACTTGTATATAAGACAATGCCTTGGGCGTAATTGTATTAACTAATTTATTTTAGTCTGTATAATTTATTTATTAAATATAAATGTAAAAAATAATAAATGGTAAAGTTATCAAGATTTTCTTCTCTTTCTAAATCAAAACTGTAAAACACGCTTCAGTATCATAAATAATGTACATGTTGCATCAACCTACTGGAGTGTTGTGTATTATTGGAAGAGGTATTAGAGCAAGAGGCGTCACACAGACTATGATAGATCTCCAGTAAATCTTGAGGAACATCTTCACCCTTGTCCAGAACGGGAGTTCACGCAAGCTGCAAATTTAAAACAATCATTTTGGGTCACGGTCCAATAAAATACTTATTTTAAAACATATCTGCTTGCGAGACAGGCGCAGCCATTGATTATATTGTATAATCTTCAGATTAGTTTGAGTACCAAGGAACGTTTTTGTGTCTTAAATATATTTTTTTAACATGAAACCCACTGTAAGTGAAAATGACTGGAATAGTTTTTTTGTGTAGGTCAACATAAAACTATTTTAAACAAAGATATAATTATGCAACTTACAGTGACGTCTCCGGTGGAGATGACATTGTTACTTTTAAAGTATTCAAAAATGATTTTAGTTAACAATTACATTTTTCCTGAGTCAATAAATGATCTTAGCCATTGTAGGTTAATCGTGTAGGTTAATATTGAGATTGCCATTGGTATTATTATTAAATATTTGTTTATCTTTGTACAGAAATTTAGTTCCAAATTTAAACATTTTAAAATAGGTAGGCACTTTATTTAAGACCACTTAATATCTACATCAGCGATTACCAAACTTTTTAAGAAACTGGCCAGAGTAAGTTTTTAACAACTTAAAAATACGACGATTGAAAAAACATGATCTTTCGATTTTAAAAAATAGTGGCCCTGAAAAGAGCCTTTTGGTCGATTCGATAATAAAATTTCAATTCCTTAGGCCTTCTTCTCAAGCTTTTTCGGCAAAAGCACGACCTGGATGTTGGGCAGCACACCACCCTGTGCGATCGTCACGCCGGAAAATAGTTTGTTCAGCTCCTCGTCCTTGCGGATGGCCCAGCTGGAGATGTCTCGGGATGATCTTGGAATTCTTGTTGTGGCGGCGTTGCCGGCCAACTCCAACACCTCAGCGGCCAAGTACTCGGGAGTCCGGCACGGTTGCAACGTCTCGAAATTCACTTAATGAATAAAAAATCATTTCGTACGGGCCATCTCTATAATATATCGTATAAAGTAGATGAAACTAATTTTTGACAAATATGCTGTGGGCCCCAAATACTCATTTAAATAGAATCAAGTGAAGCGGTAACGGCGCTGATTGGTCGCTTAGTTACGACACGTGCAACTATAGAATTACAGCTGCGAGAGCGAGATGGCACACTCGTCATGTGACATCGACGGTTTCGTTGCCGGCTAATTATAGTGCATATATATGTATTATAAACAAGAGCCGGGGCAGTGATGCTCGTCAATCTTTTCAGTCTGTTGTTTTGTGTCGTGTGACAACTCTACTTTTGACAATGACCGGTCGCGGAAAGGGAGGAAAAGGTCTGGGGAAAGGAGGCGCCAAGCGTCACAGGAAGGTGCTCCGCGATAACATCCAGGGCATCACCAAGCCCGCCATCCGCCGTCTCGCCCGCCGTGGCGGAGTCAAGCGCATATCCGGACTGATCTACGAGGAGACCCGCGGCGTGCTGAAGGTGTTCCTGGAAAACGTGATCAGGGACGCTGTCACCTACACCGAGCACGCCAAGAGGAAGACCGTCACCGCCATGGACGTGGTCTACGCCCTCAAGCGTCAGGGACGCACCCTGTACGGCTTCGGCGGCTAAACGCACTCTTTTTGGATTTGGCGGCTAGATTATTTATTATTACATTAATTGAAACACGCATTCTCATCACAACGGCCCTTATTGGGGCCAACACTGAAATCAATCGAATGTTCCCTATTCTTTCAAAATATGTCTTGCAGATTTAAAACTTGATCAATAAAGCATACAAATCCTAACTGACATAAAGTTTCGATCGACTTTTTGTTAAAAAAAATCTCATAATAATAATATGTACAATTTAAAAACGTGATTATTAACTGGCGATTCTTTAGCCTCGCCATTTCCCATCATCCGGGGTCGGCTCTCCTTGTGTACATTCGCTATGTCTGTCTGTCCTACGTTGCATTCTCGTCAAGCCCAGAGTTTTCAGATCCTTGTCTACATTTGCAGTCCAGGTTGCCTGTGGTCTTCCAAGTCTTTATTAAATAGCATAATTAAAATAGTATTCAACAAAATAAAGACTAATGTCAAATTAATAAAATGCGAAGTAGGTAGGACCACATATCTTAAATAGATTTGTAGGTAGGACGAAGCATTTTAATTTTAATATCATGAGCAATGTCATTTGCAATGAATTTAAGACCTTATTAATATTGTTAGATTAAATGTTAAAAAGTCAGCGGTAAGATGTGTATGAAATGCAAGTATGTACAAGCATAGGTATCTCTTCTATGTTTGCTGTATTTTGTCCCATCTACAAATCACTCGATTCTGACTAACGTTCCTGTACCAGGTACGTGGGTAGGATTATTAATTTTATCACAATTAATAAAATATATAGTGGGAATGTCACCTTGATGCATTCGTTTGAGTTGGTTTGTCAATTTTATGCAGCAAATTATTCTTAAATTTCTTTATAGCATTAACGCTGGAGAATTGCTTATAATAAATATATTTGAATAATATTCAATTTACATTCTGATTTAGAGAATTCAGACGATAAATAGTAAAAATTATTCATTCACGACATCAGGACATACAAAATCTTTCAAATAAAAAAATAGCGGCCCTGAAAAGGGCCTTGTTAACTGGTGTGGCTGGTGGATTCGTTTTACTTGGTGCTGGTGTACTTGGTGACGGCCTTGGTGCCTTCGCTGACGGCGTGCTTGGCGAGCTCGCCGGGCAGCAGGAGCCTCACGGCCGTCTGGATCTCCCTGCTGGTGATGGTGGAGCGCTTGTTGTAGTGCGCCAGGCGGGACGCCTCGGCGGCGATGCGCTCGAAGATGTCGTTGACGAAGCTGTTCATGATGCTCATCGCCTTGCTGGAGATGCCGGTGTCGGGGTGCACCTGCTTGAGCACCTTGTAGATGTAGATGGCGTAGCTCTCCTTCCTTCTGCGCTTGTTCTTCCTCTTGCCGTCTCCCTTGGAGATGTTCTTCTGGGCCTTGCCGGACTTCTTGACCGCATTTGCGCTCACTTTTGGTGGCATGGTAAGGTCACGATGCCTTCGAGGTTACAACGAAAGTGTGATGAGCGATATAAAAATTTCCGTACTTATATGTGGGCAGCGCGTCCCTACTGCGCGGCGAACGACGGCCAATCGCGTTCCTGCGAATAGGTCGCGCCTGCGGTGCAAGAAACGTATAAATACGAACTTGTATGACGAATAGCTCGAGTTAACAAATTTCGCTGTCAGTGATCGCAAATTCTATCGTTCTCGTCGGATTGTGTTACTTTCACATCATGTCTGGTCGCGGCAAAGGAGGCAAGGTGAAGGGAAAGGCAAAGTCCCGTTCCAGCCGTGCCGGACTCCAGTTCCCTGTGGGAAGGATCCACAGGCTGCTGCGCAGGGGCAACTACGCCGAGAGGGTGGGCGCCGGAGCTCCGGTGTACCTCGCCGCCGTCATGGAGTACCTGGCCGCCGAGGTGTTGGAGTTGGCCGGCAACGCCGCCCGCGACAATAAGAAGTCCAGGATCATTCCGAGACATCTCCAGCTGGCCATCCGTAACGACGAGGAGCTGAACAAACTGCTCTCCGGCGTGACTATCACCCAGGGTGGTGTGCTGCCCAACATCCAGGCCGTGCTTCTGCCGAAAAAAACAGAGAAAAAGCCGTAAACAAGAACTGTCTCATCATCAAGCATCCATATAGATATATTTAACGAAGGCCCTTTTCAGGGCCAAAACATATTTCAATCGGAAGTGCGCGTACTAGTATATTAGCTAAAAGGTCCTGTTCAAGTCAACGATTTCATTAATTGGTCTGCCGTATGGTATATGCCTTGGTCTCTATTGGCATTACTTTGTGCTTTTAGGTACGAATTATTCATGTTTTACTGGTACATAAATTTATAGTGTAGGTATGTTAATTTTCGCTGTAGGTGACATTTTTGTTCTGGTATTCATGTCTACCAATATTGCGTATATGTATTATAAGTCATTTGTGTGAATAAGAATTGGATATTTTTGTGAAGGAGCTTCAAAACGCGTGCTCACAGTAAATAAAATTTGAACTGGTATCTGATAAAGCAGGGGTCGTCAACCTTTTTATGCCTAGCGCCCACTTTTGTCTATTTTCCATGGTAAAATTTCCCTACCGCTCACTAACCTCGCTATATTTTAGTTCAGTATATGAGTGGAAAAAAATCTAAAAGGAATGTAGGAGATTTGAAAACGCCCACCGCCCACCACGGAAGCCCTTATCGCCCACCAGTGGTACCCGTGTGATACAGGATCATCATTGATTGAGTTGTCGTACATCAGTTGATTTACGACATAATGTCTCGTCTATTTGTGACAATACTTGTTCTGATGAATGGAATCTAATAATAATCCTACCAGGCAAGATTCGTGAAACAAAATTATTTTGAACGATTTGTAAATTTCAATAACTTGTTCAAATACTAGTATGTCTAATGAATCAGCAATAATGTTCTACCAACTGGTGTATCACTGAGAACGCATATTAGTTCTTCGCAATGTGGTGGTCTCAACATTTCATCCTCAATATGATATTAAACTCATAAATGAATTTTATTGCTAGGCGTTGCTGATTTCGCTGGTAATTCGATAATACACAATCTACATGACAAACAAAATATTTTTAAATTTGGAATCTTTTAAATTTAAAATTTAATACTCCGATTACAATTAACGACATGTTAATAAGTACAATTTCGAGGATATTTATTAGTGGCCCTAAAAAGGGCCGTCGTGTTGGATGGTAGTGGATAGAGTCAATGATGTTTTGGATGGATTTTGGTCAGTTTAGGCACGCTCTCCTCGAATGCGCCTCGCGAGCTGGATGTCCTTGGGCATGATGGTGACGCGCTTGGCGTGGATGGCGCACAGGTTGGTGTCCTCGAACAGGCCGACTAAGTAGGCCTCGCTGGCCTCCTGCAGGGCCATCACGGCGGAGCTCTGGAAGCGGAGGTCGGTCTTGAAGTCCTGAGCGATCTCGCGCACCAGCCGCTGGAAGGGCAGCTTGCGGATGAGCAGCTCGGTGCTCTTCTGGTAGCGACGGATCTCGCGGAGGGCGACGGTTCCCGGCCTGTAGCGATGGGGCTTCTTGACGCCTCCGGTGGCCGGGGCGCTCTTGCGAGCCGCCTTGGTGGCCAGCTGCTTCCGGGGCGCCTTGCCTCCGGTGGACTTGCGGGCTGTTTGTTTCGTACGCGCCATCTGGTGCAATATAGTATAGCAATAAGTCAATAAAAGGACAACCACGGATGCTGTCGCTCAAGATGTGACCCGCTTATATACACAATATCCCCTCCATTAGAATGTGCGACAGAGAGAAAGATGTATTTTGTTTCAACGATGCTCACCGTTGATTTGATTTGACTATATATTTTTTTATTACTTGATTAATTTATTGTTGTTGCTTATTATGGTTAATTATGGTATTATTAATATGGTTATGTAAGTAAACCAAATACTTATGGGTTATATATAAATTGATATTTTAATCGGGGTTTCTTTACAAAATAATTTTAATCGTCGCTTACTTATTATTATTGAGCGAATCGAATATTTTTTTAAGCAATATGAAAACTTTTATCATAATAAAAATTAAATAACAATACTTTTGCATTGAGTACAGCTTTTAAATATATATTTTTTTGCAAAAGGAAAAAACTACAACTTCATGAAATACAAAATTAAATTCATACCGTATTTCTCCGAAAATAAGACCCAGTCTTATAATAATTTCATGCGGAACAGCCATATAACCGGCAGTCCATATAAAGGCATAAGACCGGGTCTTATTTTCGGAGAAACGCGGTATATATTTTAAGTTAGATTTCTTTTTTGTTATTGAAAAATGTAATATACAAATTTATGTTACATTAATTTCGAAAAGTAATCAATGGATAGACTCAAAAAAATATATGCGTACTCAATTTAACATTTTAGCCTACATTATTTTGGAAAATTTCAACGGAAACAAACAAATCTGTTGTATCAAAATAGTACATTTCAAAAAATTGTACTAGATGACAGTTATACGCAGTGTTGTTATTTTATCAATTTTAATCAAGCTTACATAACAAAAAGAAAAAACAAATGAAAACTTGCATATTTAAAAATTTAACCGTTTCATTACGGCTCGGTTTGAATACAAATTATACTGTCAATTATAAAACTAGTATTTAAAGCATAAATGTACTTATCTGGTCTATTTTCATCTACATATCACATTGGTTCTTGTATCCTTTAGCTATCAGATGATGCATAAAAAAACTATTCTAAGAAAGTAGCAAAACGATATATCACGTCAACCGATGTCAACGGTCGGGGAATCTTATGACGGCATATGCCGACAACCCGGTGCAAAAGGGTTAATTATATCTCAAAAATTACTATATTTTTAAGCGTTTTAAATTAACTCACAAATGTACAAAAATTATATTTAAAAAATATATTTTTTCAGTATTACTCATCATGTTTTCAATCATCAACATTTTGTTTAGTATTATTGAAAGTGCAGCAAAATACCATGCAAATTATGTATCTTATTTCATTTTTTATACTTTTTGATTTAGTTTACTATAATCCAATTTGGAATACATATTGATGGAATCCGACAATAATAATAAGATATTTTTTTCCTAATAGAAATGTTTCACGAATGACAACATCGATGTATTTCTGTCAAATTTCGTTTACTGACGTTTACTAAAAACGCAAGTGTTTATAATTAAAATATTGTTTTAAGACAGGCTCCAGACGCTTGCCTATTCCTTTTGTGCATCAAAATCATAAAAATGAACGTGACACAAGCGGTGAAGATGTACATTACTAAAATGGCGGAGGAGAGCGGTCCGGGCATGAAGATACTCCTTATGGATAAAGAAACCGTGAGTAAAAACAATACGCTTATAATTTACCTTCAATATAATTCTTTTAAATCATTTTCCATATTTATTCCCTAACTGGAGCATATATCCTTGCCTCTTTCCAAGTTATATCTGTTCGTAGAGCTCTGCAAATCACATAGTATTCGATTAACAACAATTTAGGCTGTGGAAGGAAACCCTGTTGTACAACGAGAAGTGAGTTTATGAATAATGTGTTTGTGATTGATGTTTGCAGACCAGCATTGTCAGCATGGTGTACGGGCAGTCAGAGATCTTGCAGAAGGAGGTTTACTTGTTTGAGCGCATTGACGCGGCTGCGCAGGGAGAGGGACTGAAGCATCTCAAGTGCATCGTGTTCCTGCGCCCGACCACCGAGAACATTGCGCTGCTCTCCCGGGAACTGCGCTACCCTAAATATGGTGTCTACTTTATCTGTGAGTGAATTTACTGAATTTAACTCCTCAAAGACAATTAGACTAAATATTGATATGCAAAAGCATATATTTTCCCAGTACTAGAGTTAAGTAGGGAAAGGCTCTTTAGCGTAATCTAACAGAGGCCTGCGCCAGTTGGATACGTCGACCTCATTACTACGGAGTCTAACTACCACGCCTTTTTTATATACACGGCGACCTTCTGCGAAGAAGTCAAAAAGTCCATATTTTAACGTCTGAACTATCACTTTTACACCCACGTTTGGTGTTGCTCACCAAAGCCCGTTAACTTGTATGTAACGAGAAAGTGTTCTGAAAACAATGCCTTGGTAAGTGCTCTGAAGAAACGCAAGCACAAGGCGACCTGTTCGAAGGGCCCAAAAAAATGCAGAAGCATTATTTAATAAAATTTCTCATTTTTTGTATTTTTTGTATTCATTTCATTAAATAATTTATGAAATTACACCAATTACCGGTATTTTCAAAGCCACTCATATTAAATCACATTTTATTACTATTAAAATTTATAAACGGTTTAATATATAAATATTTCATACCTTGTTTTAACATGAATCACACTAAGTACCGTTTAATCGCTTCCTTGAAGACTGCAGTCTTACCCTTAATGAAGACTTCATCAGTTCCAACGTATATACGCATCTAGTACGCATGTACACATTCGAACTAATGAGGCCTTTATTGAAGGCGAAACTGCAGTCTTCCAGCAAGTGATTAAACAGTGTTCAGTGTGAATCATGTGAAAACAAGATATGAAAAATATATCAATTTAAAATTTAAATGGAAGTTTTTTTTTATAAATGTTTAAATGGTTATTTGGAATATCCTGATCTAGTTTGTATGATAAACTATCATATGCCTAGTATATATGTATCTAATCATAAGTACAATTTATGTTTGCACCATTGGACCATTGCACCTGGAGCTTGAATTTCTTCTTTGCATTGATTTTTTCTGACAGCCTCCAAGATGGGATCCCATGCGATTAAAAAGAAGATACTGCACTATGGTTAGACAATGAATATATAAAATGCTGAATGCTTTCAGATTTCAGCAACATTATATCAAAAGTGGATGTTAAGACGCTGGCCGAGTGTGATGAGCAGGAGGTGGTCCGCGAGGTTCAGGAGTTCTACGGTGACTACCTGGCCGTGGGGCCGCACCTTTACTCCTTCAACATCCCTTCATCACATAAAGGTAACACATAACTTAATAATGACAATCGCCTAAGCTGAAACATTAATATCACTATTATTATTATTATAGAGCAATCTTAATTCTTTTATGCAGCTCCTTAAATAATAAGTATCAACGTGGAACACCTTAGCTAGCATCTAAAATTGTGTCTCAGATGAACTTCTTTTGTTGGTGATCTGAGAGATGTAAATCTCCTTAATAAAATATTTTTAAAAATTGCTAGGTATTTACTGAGTCTAAATTTAAGGCAATAAATTACATTGTAATGAAACATGGTGTAAATTATAATACACATCAATCAAACATCTAATTGTGTTCCCGTTTACCCAAGATAATTAAAACTGTTAACGATTTCAACCTCATATTAAAATAAAATCATTTGCTTAATAGTTTTATTGTCACTCTAAGGCTAGACCTAGAGAGTTGGTTATAATGCTCAAGTTTTACGGTTCTTTCTTATCCAGACATGTATGATCTGTACTACATAATATTGTTACATTTAATTGATCGTATAAGGTATTCTTTTGGTTATCATAATCTTCTTCTTCGTGTCAACTACACCAAATTGTTTCCACCCGATATCTAACAACATCGACGGCCCGAGTGTTGCCCAGTATTAGAGTTAAGGATGTGCAGCTAGTTTGGCACATGGGGAAAGATCTTAGGTGTGAGGAAGTCTGCAGGTTTCCACAGTTGCACAACGGTGACTCTCCCTTCCGAAGCATTCACCACCGATCGAGGTTCTCCTTTGATCAATCTGTTCAGGGATTTCCAGGTCCGCCAGTCAAGATTCTTGCCAGTTGGGAGGCTTTCCTTTGGCGTAGTGAAATCTTCGATGCGATTTGATGCCAGAGCTGGAGTCTCTCATTTACAGGGCCGGATGTGAGAGGTTGTGTGAATATCAGAAAGCTGTTTCGCGACTTTAGTCTAGGTGTTATCTGGTTATACAAGTAGTGGGACGGTTGGTTGATTGCCTTAGACATTTTTTCGGCGCATATGACTTTTCTTATTATGTTTGGTGGAGCAATCCAGCGACAAAAAAATAAAATTGTCATAATGATTGATACACTGCACACTATTTCGATTTTGTTTTCAGGAATGATCTGGAACCCGGCGCAGCTGCAGCGGTGCAGTCAGGGGCTGGGGGCGCTGCTCCTGTCGCTGAAGAGGCGCCCCGTGCTGCGCTTCCAGGCCAACTCTGACCTCTGCCGGCGCCTCGGCGAGCGACTCCGGGAGATCATGTGCCGAGAGGCCTCACTTTTCGACTTCCGCGCCAGTGATGCACCCCTATTGTTGCTGCTCGACAGGAGAGACGATCCAATCACGCCACTACTTAATCAGGTCCTAAAATATTAATACCCTAACACCCGTAAGCAGAAACATTCCTTGACTTCAAAAAAACCTAAAACCAATATTTGTTTCTTGAAGAGATCCAGATTGTATGAAAGAGGAAAAAAAACGCTGGAAGAGCATTTCAAAGCTTTTTGATGGCATTTAGGGAGGAACTTTGGAAACTACCAGTTATTGATTATAGATGCAAAGTAATACCTTTGTCTTCGGTTGTTGGAATATCTTACACCCGTTTGCAGAGACATTCGTTATCCAACTTAACACTTGTTTGCAGAGGCGTTTCTTAAGATTTGAATTGAGTCGAGGGCTGATACTTCCTCGCTTTAACAATTCTAAAGGAAAGTAGGTATTATAGCTTGGTCACCTTATGAAATGTCTTTGTAAGTTTTTTACCTTAAGCCAAGGAATGATTGTGCATACAGATGTTAGAGCACAACCAGTTTTGGCGTTTATGCTTCAATGAGTTTGATTAGTAGAATAAATCAAACACTACTTGACGCAATTTAAATTGTATTTTAAAAAAGTATTTGAAAAGCTGACCAAATTTTTTTTTTTTTTTGGTTTACAGTGGACTTACCAAGCGATGGTGCACGAACTCTTGACCATCAACAACAACAGAGTCAACTTGGCCAATGTTCCCGGCATTTCCAAGGAACTCAAGGAAGTCGTTCTCTCAGCAGAACAAGACGAATTCTACGCCAAGGTAAGCTTTACTGTATTTTGCGGATTTTTTTGTTCTACTTCAACGGAAATTATGTAATACTTTGCACTAAATTATTGAAATTAATGGCACACATATTTAGTGTCTGAAAAATAAAATAAATAATTTAAAATTATATAAAATTTAATAATTGAATAGTCAAATAAATATAATTCAAGATTTTTTTATTATTTCAGAGCTTATATTTGAATTTCGGGGAAATCGGCCAAACTATCAAAGATCTCATGGAAGAGTTCCAAAAGAAAGCCAAAAGCCAGCAGAAGGTGGAGAGCATCGCTGACATGAAGAGCTTTGTTGAGACGTATCCTCAGTTTAAGGTAAATTTACATTTTTTTTGAGATTTGGCTGCTGACCTTGTACCTTCACTCTTAACCCATTAGATGCAGCGTGCCTATATATCGGCATAATACTTTATGTCACTAGAGAGCGGCGCGCCGATATATAGGCAAGGCCATAGAGTTTTATTAAAAAATATATAGTTTGTTTTAATTGATGGTTAATTAATTAATATGATTAAAAAATTTAAAAAATGATATAGGTGTGTACATATGTATAAAATAATAATTTGTCATAAAAATAAAAAATATCTATATTTCATTTTTCCATGGATTATCGACACTTCTTGTGGAACAATGATAAAAACAATAGCCGCACCTAAAGGGTCAAGGGACAATTACCAAGGCATTATTATTACTTAAGTGAACTGCTTTTATTGAGCAACACCAATTTTAGGTGTTGTTATGTTGATTGTGAGAGAAAAAGCAGATGGCAAAAGAATGAAATGTTTATGATTTTTGTTTTTTTTTCAGAAAATGTCGGGGACTGTCTCAAAGCATGTGACGGTGGTGGGTGAACTGTCCGCCATGGTGTCGCGCCACAGTCTGCTGCAGGTGTCGGAGCTGGAACAGGAGTTGGCCTGTCAGAACGAGCACGCCAAGCAACTGCAGGTATGGTCACTACACCTATGTCGAGATGGCCAGAAGATGTCACTAATTCAAACGCATAAGATTGGTTAACCTCTCCTCCCCGGTGATGTGTATCGACTACACATTACTTGTAATAACTTAAATATCTCTGTAAATATAATACATACAGGGTTCAGATTTTAGGTATTCCTCCTTAATACATTTACGTATTGAATAAAAAAAAAATATTTTTAATAATAGGCACTCATCGGGAGCAGGAAATATTTTTCTAAAATCCGGAATAAATTCACCACTACAATCAAGACGCGTCAACTGTCATGAATTCATTCGACCTGTCGGAAGCGAGTGCGAAAATAAAATTAAAAAATACCCAGATACGTAGGCATCTATACTCCTCACTCTCGCTGACGTACTAATATTCGTCGCTCGACACTCAAACCGGGCGGACGTGTCTAGTCATCCTACCTACAAGATGGCGAACTGTTGCGATTGTGATATCGCGCAAATAAATCGTCGCTTAGACGATCACCGTTTTCTGCTGGAGAGGCTCTTAAAGGCTGTTGGATGCGGGATGGATGATGCTCTGATATCCGTTGGTGTGGATCCTCCACCCAACCTGACAAGTCTGCCGACTTCCCGCAGAAGGCGCTTACCTCGAGCGTGCAAATCAATTCCGGCTACCTACGCTGAAGCTGTCAACATTCCTGTGTCGATGTCGCTTAACTGTGACAGCAGAGACTCCGAACCTGCCGTCAAAGAATCCGCTTCGAGTGAGGCCACCGAAGAGGACTCCTCGGAAGATACTATCGAAGGAGCCCCCGCTGTTTCGAGCAAGGCTCCCAAGGACTACCGTTCTCAGCCGGGACGAATCATCGTTCGAGGAACTGGAGGACCTGAGTGCTTTCTCCGTGGATGTCCTCTCCCTCCCCCGAGCAATCTTTCCGGAGAAGTTCAACGTTCTAAGTTGAGTCGCGCCTCTCCGCATGGGGAAAGGCAACAACATTCAGCACGTCTGATGATCCTTGGTTCTGCAGCTCCTTCAAAAAACGTTACTGGAGTGAAGATGGCGTATCTTCACGCCAAGGGCCTTCACCCAGATACATCGGCTGAGGACTTGCAGAGCTTCTTGGCAGCGACCGCTGCATTCAATCCTTCTTGGATGACCATCAGGAGGATTGTCAGCAGGCGGACGCTGTCAACTTCTTTCAAAGTCGGGGTCATCGCGACTTCGCTGGAGTCTCTCATGGAGCCTCAAGTGTGGCCTGAAAGGACCATCGTTCAACCCTGGATACGCATAAGACGAAAGAATCGCAGTGAACAGTGGTTGAAACCAACTTGAGTGAAGATATTGAGATATTTAGTGTTATATTGCTTTAAATTCAGTACTGGTGCTTATGGAGGCGAAATGTTACACGTTTTATTTTGTGACAATAATGCCTTGTTATTTCTGAGTCAATCATGATATACTTATGACAGGGTTTTTGTTGTTATAAGTCAAACTGTTTATCTTGAGTCTCCTGACGCTAGTACTGAGTGTGAGGTCAGTGATACTAAATGTGTCAATAAATTTACATCACCACATTTATGTTACCTATTGTATTTATATTTTATATTATATAATTGTATTTATATTATTGTACTTCAGAAATGCATTGAATTGATAAAATTTGTAATGTTTCTGCAAGGAAAAAAATAAATAAAATTGAAAATTGAAAATTGAAAAATTGAAATATGAGTGAGCGAGACGGGAAACCTCAGTTGCGTCAACTACTTCGAAATGATTTCGATGCGCGCCGGCTCATCGATATGTCGACAGGCTAACTAATGTTAGTAGCTCTCGGAAGTTCACGCGCCAAGGTGCGTCTGGCCGTT
Organism: Glossosoma conforme; assembly: GCA_022606575.1. Lineage (NCBI taxonomy): Eukaryota > Metazoa > Arthropoda > Insecta > Trichoptera > Glossosomatidae > Glossosoma > Glossosoma conforme. The sequence goes on along the minus strand of JAGTXR010000020.1, from coordinate 1,343,117 downwards.
TGAGGTCTTCGTCTGATGTTTTTCATGTTTTCAGCTATTAAATGTCAATTATTACTGCTTATTGACATCAACTATTATAAAATTAAGCGATATCTTTGAATATTTTCATTTTTTCGAATTTCTACTCACTTTATTCACTTTAAATCAGAATGTGTAACGATTACACATCACCGGAACGCGCCGAAGTTTTTAACATAGTAAGGCGAGGGTTAAAAAAGACCCAAAACCGAAAAGATTATCAATCGATAAAAAACACCTTCAAGAACGAGCCAATTAAGGTTGGGATAGATGTGTAGCGGTTAACACACACATTCAATTATTAATTGTAAAATTTAAAAAGATTGATTGACCTTTAAACGCCTAGCGGTTTCCTTACGGGACCGCAGATTTGCGTCGTTCAATGCCCTACGGTCCCATATAGGAGTGCTAATGTTTCATTTCACAATCGGATTACATTAATTTGTAATAATAGTATTAAAGTAAGTTCATGGAAGAATCTATTGTGCGACGAAACGTTACAAACATTGGCCTGCTAGGGCATTGAACGATGCAAATCTCCGGTCACTTACAGGACCGCTGGATGGATAAAGGTTAATTAAATGTACTATAAATATAAAATACTTTTTAGATTAATTCATGTAAATAAATAAACCATATTAACTGGTAATTTCTATCAGATTAATTAACTGTTACAGCATATTCAAGGCATTAGGCAACAGTATTTTTTCAAGAAAGCATCAATGTAGGGATCAGGTGAGACTTACATGAGATGTGGTAACAATGGACACAATTTGAAATGATAAAACCGTTTGCAGTCAGACAAATCTTGTACAATCAATTATATTTACCAATATTACATGTGGCGCTTGTTCAAATTTTTTCAGGGTAATCTGCACCGAAAATTTGTGCAATACAACTGAACATCTAGATCACGGGTCGTCAACCTTTTTATGCCCAGTGCCCACTTTTGCCTATTTTTCATGGCAAAATTTCCTTACCGCTCACCAACCTCGCTATATTTCAATTCAGTATATGGGTGGAAAAAATTCTAGAAGGAATGTAGGAGATTTGAAAATCTACAAAAATTGTCCACCGCCCACCACGGAAGCCCATATCGCCCACTTGTGGGTGGTACGGACCAGGTTGACGACCCGTGATCTAGATTCTAGAGCATATTTATGTTGACATCAGAATGATATAGCCCTTGCAGGCAAGTGTCGAAAACCTCGATATGTGATCTTTTGTCTCTTATTGCATTATTGTATTATTGCTATTGTTTCTCTTACGCATGTGATGTCATTTTGTAATTATTTGACAGGCCGTTAGGAGGACTAGTTCTATAGATCGCCACTTGCGGCGCTGGATGTCACCGATCATGGGCACCCTGTGCCCAGCTCAGTTGTCCCCCGACCGCAACGGGTGTCGGGTTGTCGTCGGCCCGGTGCCTGAAAGCATGTAACTCCACCCGGGCCGAAAGTTTGTCAAGTTTATCGAGAATATATGTGCTTCTGAAAAAGTCTTTGTGTTGTTCATCTGCTCTTCATTCCCCCAACACGCGACCCGATAACTATCCCGGAGACGTGAAGTCGTCTTAAGTAAAGGGGATGTTAATGTTTAATAATGATCTTTGTTTTTCAGCAAATAAAAAAAGTGCTAGCTATGGAGTCAGTTCGACATGCAGACGCCGTGAAGTTGGTGATGTTGTACGCGCTACGCTACGAGCGCCACGCCAACAATGACACGGTGGGGCTCCTGGAGGGACTGAAGAGGGCCGGCGTGGACAAGGCGCTGCTGCGCTCCGTGGTGGAGGCGCTGGAGTACGGCGGGGCGCACGCCAGGCAGTCTGATCTCTTCGGGGTGCAGGATGCTGTGAAGATCACCAAAAGGCTGTTCAAGGTCAGCACAAATATATACTGTATATTTTTTAATGAATATTTTTATTTATTGATTATATCAACTGAGTTAAATATGATTATTATTATTATATTTAACTCAGTTGATATAACTGATATTCTAAGATTATAGAATTAATTTTTAATATACCTATATATATTCAGCAAAATGCCGACAGATGGTGATAGTGATGCTGAAATTTCATTTGTGGGTTATATGTGCTTACCATATGATTAAGCGCTGCATTTGGAGCTACAGCCCAATATTCACGCATCATCAATTCATTACAGTAATTTTCTATGAATGGGTGGTGTTCACGAGAAGACTTTTGTCTACCACCACTTTTAATTAATAGGCTATGATTGGAATTTTACTGGTGAGGAATCAAATTCACGCCAATTGGTAGTATTAATACAGCTTAGAAATTGATTAAAAATCATTTATATTTTATCTCCATCAAAGATCAAATGCACTACCTTCAGTTTGGTAAGAAAACGCTTTCATCGCTAACCCATAACCGCTGTCAATTCTTATTTTTCATGTTCCAGGGCTTGAACGGCGTCGAGAACATCTACACACAGCACACGCCGCTGCTACAGGAGACGCTGGAGAATGTCATTCGCGGGCGGCTCAAGGACTCCGCTTATCCGTGCCTGGGAGGGGACGAGGGCATGTCCGGGCGCCGGCCGCAGGACATCATCGTCTTCATCGTGGGCGGCGCCACCTACGAGGAGGCTCTCTGCGTGCATCAGCTCAATCAGTTAGGCGCCGGCGTGCGGATAGTTCTGGGAGGCACCACCATCCACAACTCGGCGAGCTTCTTAGAAGAGATGCGAGCCGCTACAGACGGCCTACCACGGTTACACACTAGAAATATCCGGAACATATTTTAACCAATCCGTTGAGGGTATTTTTTTCTTCCATGTACAGTCTCTAGCTGGAGCGTGCGGTCGAACCACACATATGAAAATGGCGTCATTTTCTACTTGGCAGATTAGATTGACCACCTCGTTCAAGGCCAGACACACATATTCCTTTCTTCTTTTAATCATCGACAGAATAGGGATAACTTGGCTCGTTTCAATTCACTGGATTAGTTAATTCATGACTAGACACACCAATTTAGAGGCTAAATTCTTTAAACTCTTTCTCACAAGTTTAGCCTTCAAATTGCCATGAAAACTGTGGTTGGCCTTTAAAGAATGCTGAACATGTTCTGTGGCATTCAGCGTAATCCAACAGAAGATTGAAATACTTAGAGCTCATCTATACATTGCCCAACCTTTTCAATATTTGCAACAACATCAGCGAAGAAGTTTGATTTTTTAATTACATTTTTTTTGCTTTGATACCAAGTTTTGATTTCACTTGCCAAAGCTCATTATTAAAGTAACAAGACAGTAAACAATGCACGCTAAATATATATGTATATATGGTCGTCACAAATTGCCACCTCATAGTTCTATAAGTTGCTATTACCCTTGATTATGCTGAGAACCTCATTGTCTGTGTTGTGGTCTCTCCAGAAAATTCCGAGAATTCTTCTGTAAGACCACATCTCAAAGGCCTAAAGTCTTTTTTTATCACATTAAATATTGAAAATTCAGATAAGCTTAAAGAAAAGAAAGAACACCGATTGTGATGTGATGTTTGGTCAAGCTCTTCAAGGTATGGATGTGTTCCATCATTCTGGATATCATGTTTCTTCATTCCTTCTAGCAGCGAGTTTCAAATGAAAGCCTTGTTAATTTGTACATACTTCAGAAGTGAATTCAGTATTAAGAATGCATGCATCAGCAAAAACATTCCTTTTTTTCAAAAAAGTATTCCACAATATTTTAAATTGAATAATTGTAATCTCATTTTATGAAAACACTTATTTATAAATAACTATGTAACATTAATATTACTACTTTATTGTAAAGAAAGATTATTATAATATTGTGAAGCTGATGTTAAACATCACTAATGGCAGAACAAATAAATATACATATATTTTTTTTACTTTATGCAAACATTTAAATTGGGGCTTCCCAAATTGGGGGCCGTAGGATTTCTCGTAGGGGCCGCGAAAATAAACAAAAGTGAGCGATAGGCATAGGTGGGGGCCGCGTTTTTTTTTTCAGATTTAGGGGGCCGCATCAAGAAAGTTTTTGGGAAGTACTGATTTAAATACTTAATTAATTTTTCTTTTAGTCATGTGAAACATTTTTCATTTTAACCCTATAGGTGTGGCTATTGTTTTTATCATATTTTCATAAGAAGTGTCGATAAGCAATGGAAAAATCAAATAATAATATTTCAGATTTTTATGACGAATTATTATTTTATACATGTGTACCTATATCCATTTTTTTAAACTTTTTTTATTAATTAACCTTCAATTGAAACACACTATTTAATTTTTTAATAAAAATCTATGGCCTTGCCTATATATCGGCACCTTGCACACCGCACTCTAGAGACTTAAAATGTTTTGCTGATAAATAGGCATGCCACATTGAGTGATTATTCGACAGGGACACTCATTCCCCATGTGTTTACCAAGTTTCGTATCTTTCCATAGCGCAAGCAGTTTTCTATGGCCTTGGCTATATATCGGCACGCTGTACTCTAGTAATATAAAATATCATGCCGATATATAGGCACGCCACATCTATAGGTACCCTGTACTTTAAAATGAAGGGTATTTCTGTTGGCTGCAGTTCATTTTATATTAGTGAAGATAAATATTGCGCATATTTTGAGTTGTTTTTTGTTAAAAGTGTGTCTTCAAATATGAACTTTTAATTGAATATATTTTTAAATGTCTTACTTAAAAAGACCATTCCAAATTACCTTTTCTCATTATTGAGTAATAAATGATAATTTAATTTAGATAAGTAAGATCTCTAAATTTGGCACATCTTTAAATGTTTGAAATGTTATTTTAATTCAAGAATAAATATAATAATTTGGTTTTTGAATAAGAAAATTGTATTTATAAATGACAAATGTTGTACAAAAACATAATAAAAGAGAATGTAAAGAAATAAACTAGATTTATAAAGTGTTACTTTCACTTAATTTTCGTCACTGCTTTTCTCTTCACTGGTCTTTGCCTTTCTCACCATGCTTTTCTCACTTTCACCTGTTGGCCTTTGAAAAATATCTCCAAGGAAGTCTGTTTCTTCCTCTCTTTCTGAATGTTCCGGAAATGAGTTAGGCAAGTGTCATTAAATAGCTCCAATGCACGACCAGTTGCGACTTTTTTCTGGTGCTGATTAATTTGAGCTACGCTCGTAGCTCAAATTAATCAATTAGATGCTCATCTCAAATTTTGCTGGTATTTAAAAGCAAAAATCGCTCACTCGACGGCTCGTATGTCGAAAAACTCGTTTGTTGCGGCACTCATAAGTCAAGATATCACTGTATTTCTAAATTATACTCGTTTTACTATTATTATTATGTGTAGTTATCACTTTTATTTATTATTTAAATTTAGTCGGTAAATAACCATATATTGTATTGTTCTGTAAATATTAATAACAAAAAGTGTATTTGATTCAAATGGAGATTTGAAATTATTATTTTCTTCATTCCCTTCTATAGATATAGCATATGGTCACAAATTGCCTCTATAAAGTTCTGTCAGCTGCCATCGTCTTTACCTTGTCCCGTGTCAGCTCTGAGTCCCATATCTACATTGAGTACATTCTATGTACAGTACCAGAAGGCCTTTTAAAACAGCGAGAGCTAGGCAGCCTGAATAAAAGGCAGCTTTAATTTATTCCCACGGCGTTGAATGAAAACGTCCCAGCCAGAATCACTTTCATCTCTTAAAGGGAAAGTGGTTAAAATAACAAATAGCACAGCTCAGCCCAAAAGCCATGAATGCTATTCAAACATCAGACCCAATTCGCCGGAGGGTATAGCTCAATGGTCAAAGCGTTTGCGTTGCAAGCTAAAGGTCGTGGGTTCTTTCCCCGATGGAGATTTAAAAAAAAGATTTTTTAATCGATTCCCGAGCTCTAAAATACCCCCAGTTGATGTAAATTTGATCCCTCATCCGTAAAATGCCAGTCATAGCCTATTATTTAAAATTGGTGGTAGACGAAAGTTGTCCCGTTCATAGTAAATTCCTGTAATAATAAGGATAATACGTGAATCTCGGGGTGTAGTCTATGACGTTGGCGGATCAACACTCCATATGCAGCGCTTAGCCATATGCACCATGGTAAGCGTCATAGAATTCTAGTTGAAATTTCAGAATTACTATTGCCATCTGTTGGTATTCTCCTGTATGTGAAGTGTTTACATAAAAAAAAACATTGGTTATCTGGTAAAAGTAAATATTTTTATATTAGTAAATGTAATTTTAAAAATATTTATTATTTACATATATTTCACATTGCTTACTAAGAATATTCTCAGGAGTGAAATTTCATTCAGTCCAGACAAGAAATAAAATAAATTATATTTTAAACTGTAAATTTATACTGAACATTTTAATTTGACCTGATATAATATTTTATCTATATTATTGTAATATGCACCAAGTCCTTTATTAGTAAATTGTCTTTTTTACACCCATAACTTTAATTTAGACCGAGACCTAAGATAAATAAGCCTGAGCTAAAAAGTATTACAACTTGAAAGGTCTCGTGAGAGCTTGTTATAGTGAGTCAAAATGTGTGTTATGCATATTGTAATGTACCGTGTAATGTACAGGTAAGGGGTCTCATATGAGGTCTTTTTAGTAAGTACTCGTAAAGAGGCACAGGTACACGGCAACCAACCGGGGTCTAGAGGCCAGAAGATCACTATGAGCACTGTAAAGGTTCTTCGTAGTATAATAAGGTACATTACATTCATACACCTTTGAATTCGTTTTTGTGTGTTTAATCATTTTGTTTGAATGTAAAAATAATGTGCAATTGTATATGAAAAATTATTGATTTTATAAAATTAATATTTATTAAATTAACCAATTTATAATGATTTATTGTTTTTATTTTTATGGCCGATGTTGATATAGGAATAGGAAATAATTTTCAATTTAACAATAATAAAAACTTAATTCTCTATTTTTAGTTACATAGAAGATTTCTTACAGCAACTCGTGAATGATAAGCACCTCAGGGCATTAATAAAATATTGGTATGAGAGTACCACACATAAACCCAAAAACCGCAATACCAAATCTGGCCTTGAAAACCTAAGAACACCTCATTTAAAAAAGTAATTAATTCTATCGAATATAAATAAATGATTTTTTAGAATTTATTCCACACATATTTTTTTTGATAACATGTTTCAGCCAGGTCTAATGGCCATTTTCAAGTCTTCAAAAATCTTTTATTTATATCTGATATAATGGAATTCCACCAAGAAATATCGATCGAAAAAATCTAAATAATCAATGCTATTTTCATTGTTTTTTTTTTTCAAATTTGTAAGCAGTTTTTTTTTAATATTCATAAGATTGTAATGAGGTCTTCATGAAAACAGGAACACGGAAAGGATTTAATGGGGATTGGATTCAATTGATATCCAGCATCAATTAGATGTTATATTTGGGATCACTTGACAAATGATGCGTACACAAATGAAAGTCAGTCATTTTTGTGTGTAATGAAACACTTTTCTTTATTTCTTTTTATAAAAAATCGGCCGAGGTGTTGTGGCCATTTTTTCCACTCCTTCAAAGGACAAAGCATCGTATTTTTTTCTCACTTTGAAACATACATTTTTGGCGTGTCCCCTTCCGTGTTGTCGGCGTACCGTACATTACTCCAGGCGGCCGTCCCGGGACCGGCCGGTCACCATCAATTACAAAACAATAATAAGCAGACGGCCGCGGCGCAACCTCACTTCTTTACACACTATATATATTATGAACGCTCGGCGGCCATTTCTCGGCTTTGAGGTTGTCGCCGGAGCCGTCTACGGCCGGCGCAGGACAGCTTAACAAGTCGGACGGCACCTCTGTGCGCATCGCTTTTGCAATTTGTTTCTATCGGCGCCGTGACTGTGGCACATTGAAACTGTGTCTGCGGTGACATTTTATATATATATAAAACATAAATAAATATTCAGCGGACGGGGGGGAATAAAATTCCTACGGAGATAATAATCCCGTGCACTTCCAGTGTTCCCCTTTCCCCGCTCCCGAGCTATCTACATTGTTCCATCCACTTCAGCACTGTGGATGTCCTTTTCGCTTCTTCCCTTTCGCCCGACATTCGGCGATAACAAAAAAAAATACATACATTTTATACAAACGTTCTGTACAAAGTTCCTGTCGTTGGACAGCTCATCCGCGCTTGTATCTCCTGTCGCCTTCTCTCGATGTATATCCATCGATAAGAAGCACATTAAATGTTTACACTATAAGCCCTCGTACGTTACGACGAGGGAATCAAATATAACAAACATCAGTGTATTATATATATATAAAAAAAAAACTAAAAAAAAACGTTGATACTAAACTCTTACAGTCTTTCCACATGTCTTCATGATTTAATAAAAACTCTACCGTACTCAATACCTCAATCGTAAACTGAATTAGTAACAATTGAGTTATTTTCAATTTTAGATATTTACGGTCGATGTAAAAAAAATATGGAATTCTTTTTCTACAACATATATATATGTATAATATGCTGACAGATGAACTGTTTGTAGAGATGTAATTTACAGCATCGAGACACGAAAACACAATTTAATTAAAATTACATACAATTGTTGTACGACACGATTATCGATTACACAAAAATTGCGACAACGTCTGTGACATTGCCTATGATTAAAATTATAACAGTGAACATGAAACAAAAAATATACAATAATTTATAACTGTCCGTAGAAAGTAATTCAAGATTTATTTTTTGACTAATTTATACACAATCTAAACAATTCTGGACCCAAGAGTCCAAAATAAAACATCAGTTTTATTGTTTTCGACCTTTTCACTGCTCTTTATTTCAATTTCTTCTTTCAAAGTATCAGCAGAACTTCAGGTGAATGGGAAAACATGACAATACAAATTTAATAAAAATTATTAATATTTCTTGCTAGGCAGTAAAAGCCAAAATAAAAAAGGAATATTTTCAGTTCATAGAAATTTCTCTCGGCAGACATCATTTTATCTTAGAAGAGATTTAACAGATTATTTTTTTAATATTCTGACACCTGTTTTCCCAAAACTCAGCAGTGAAGAGGTATTTTTTTGTATTTTTTTTCATTAATTAACATTTAATAAGACTCAATCAGTCATTAGAAAAATCATTGACTTTTAAATATTCCCACAACTGATTAAATATTATTAAAATAGATTTTTGGAATGAAGGATCCCGGTTTGTCGAGATCGACGCCACGGGATCTCGGGGAAATAGCCGTCACACAAAAATCAACTGTCCTATTTAATTAATAAACAATAACTATTCAGTTATCCGAGGGAATGCTACCATTTTGAAAATATATATTTATGAACTAACAGCGAAAACGGGTAGAGTTTCTGCATCACACCAAAAATCTATCTACAAACTAAAAATGTCGTGCGGTCGATGCGGAGAATACGACAAATAATCAATGTTGCCAATAAACAATGAGTGCCATAAATATAAAATAAAAGATATCAACTAAAGACAGAAATGGTAACACCGAGTCCTCTCAAACCAAGAGATTAATCATAATCATATAAATATATTTAACATAATAAAATATAACTTCACCATAAATAGATATTATACGTTATCAACCTGTGCGGCTTTCTTAATGACTTGCGAGTCAAATATTAAAACAATACTCGTGTCGAGGCGGCCGCAAGAGAACTACTCCATGAAGGTTTACAAAGTGACATCATTAACATCACTTTAGTTCTCAAAACTACCTTCTCTGACCGCCTCAGTTACAGAACAACATCCGCCCGAACCAGACTTGGCCGCATGAGTTACACTCGGGCCTCAGATTTCAACTTTCTCAGTCGAATCGTCCAGCAGTTGGGTTTTGTTCAGTTGTTCCGCTAGCACGACTACCGACTGGGATTTCAAATCCTCAAACGATTAGCGCTAATTATTCTTTCGTCGATTTAAATCCGAGTGACCTTAAATCTACGTAGATTTTCAAATCGAAATAATAAATAATAACTAATTACAGTGATCACTTCCAAAACCAAAATAATGTTTATTCCGACACTGGATGCCAATCCTTCAGTCCGTTCAACAATATGTTTATTTTACATTCATTTAAAACATTCCGCACCATTCGAAAATATATATTTTACATATTTGTATTTACACCTATCAAATAGTCTAATTGATAAATGCCTCAGTAGGTTTAGGATTTGGTTTTAGATTTTTGCTTTTTTACACATTTAAGGCCCCAAATTCATCAATGTTTGAATATTGGTGTTAAATTAAGTTAAAAAAGAAAGACATTACTGTAGACAGTTTCTTTTGAATCGCGACTAAATTAATTGGAGAGTGAATTTTTACTGCGAAATGATTTGTCACTTATAATTTGACTATCATTTTATATGTATTTCAAATAAATTAAAAATGTTTATTAAACCTTGAGGTACGAGTCAAACCTTGCAAACACAAAAAGTAGAAGAAAATTGAGACTCCTTGATGATTTATTAGTAAAGAAGACTAACTAACACATAATCTCTGTTCTATTATATTTGTTAACTATTTAACCAAATAAAATTCATCCTAAGGTACTTAAAGATTCTTGTAAATGAAAAAAAATCATGTAATAATGATGGAATCTTATAAACATTATAGAAAATGGAACGTAATCTTTTCATTCATGAAAAATGTACCGGCTGAACAGTAATGATTTAGTAACATTTATTAACAGCGGGTCAACGGCTACGTAGAAATGTGAATTATTGTAGTTTCAGCAAGAATAATAATAAATTCATGACACTCCTATTAACAGAGCTGAAGTACTTCAAGTCTTCTTCAAAAAAAAACTTTATAAGGTTTAAAATAAACAATATCAAATAGCAAAAATGATTTGATGAAACTTACAATGAACGAGTGATGATCAATTCAAAGACATAATGTTTTCCACGCAATTCAGATATGGGTAAAGTTGGTAACAGTGATTTTCTTTACTTTTATATAATTATTTACAATGGGTTATCGAGTAATATATTACAGTATTTATACATCATACACAATATGCATATGCTTATACATACTTTACATCAAATGTACAGACGATGAAAGAAACAGAAAACCTCAGCGATGACTGCCTATTTCGGATTTGAATCCAAAACGTTTGCAAAAGTTTAATTTAGTTTAAAAAATGTGTGAAACAAAAAACATTTAAATATTACTGTAAGCACAACCTTCATAGCAATGAAAATTACAAAAATATATTTATATTGATGGAGATTATTGCTTTTTTTAAGATCTCAATCAAATAGTGATGTTCGAGTAAGCAATAAAACAATTACCTTGGATATTAAAAAGGTCCGAGAATACAATTGAGGTTTTTCATTTAAGAAAAGCTTTGCTCTATGCAAGACCGTCTAGTAAATTATATTATTCACAAAAGATAAATGTTTACTCCGATTATAATTTTAAATCAAAATATTTAGTTTTTTTTGACATTCATTTTTAAGTGATTGCTAAGAATGGACCTAAAGGGGTCGGAAACATGTACAATCGCTTAAAAATAAATGTGAAATAAAACTGAATAATTTTATTTTTTCAATAAAAATTATAATTATGCAGTTTCGCCAAGTATTGTCAGTGAATAACATTAACGTTTACTCCAAGGTGATGATAAAATGTACTCCAAAGCTAATAACATAACTAGAGAGCAACATTACCTGAAAAACATAGGTTTGTTATGTGTCAGATGTATACTCACTTCTATTGTTTACTTTATTAACCAAAATGTATCTGTAATATACTGAGATAATGTTGTTTTTATTATTTACATAATTAGCCCCGGGAAATTTCTTCAAACGTGATCTTCACAAAAAACAGAAAAACCGGAATTAATTTCAGTATCAGACTCTTAAGCTGAATAAACAGATTGACCCTTTTTGTACATCAACGGCCAGCTCTGAATGATGAACTACATCCGGCCGGCCGCGTCTATTTACATGCAACACCGAGACACATATTTAGAATTTTCATCATAAGGCAATCCTAGCGCATTTTTTTTAGTATTTGTGAATGTGACACAGTGCTTAGGGGGAAATCTTCACCCGTAAACGTCCATCTTCAAACTAAATACAGACACTGACATTATTATTGATTGGATATTGATATGGGGACATTTTTGTATTGTAGATGCCCAAAGTTTATTGCTTGGCGAATAACTATGAAATTTACTCATCGAGCTGTAAATCGAAATCTAAAATATGATACTTTCACAAGACTTTCTGAAAACATTGAATGTTGACTTGACTCTTATAATGTTGGACGATCATCATCATCACACCGCAAGTAAGTTTTAGCTATTTTCAAATGGCAAGTGTTGCAAGACTTTGCATTTAAAGTAAGATCTATTCTATATTTTACTTTTCTCTGACATGTGTTTACTTTAAACATAATTACAAAGAAGCTTCCGTAATTCAAAATTTAATAAATAAAAAATATACATCTTTAAATGTGTTAAAAGAAAATTGTACAGCCCGTGCTGACACGGAAATTGAAGAGGTTTTTTAGTAATAAAGTATTGCCAAGTATTCACTGTATTACATGAAAATGCGTGTGTAAAAAATATTTGCAAAATAAATAATGTGATGTTTCAGAAAGTAATAAATACTATAATTATATAAGACGAGAAGAAAGACGTAGGGCGGGCCCCATTCAGATCTTTTGATTATCAAGTAGACATATTATCGTTTATAAATATGAATTGATAGTTTACCGAGGTCTCTTACTACATAGGGAGGGAGGCGAGGAATGAATACCGTTACACTTGAGTTTGTGAAGTCACAAGATGAAATGTTGATACTGTGCAATTGTAAATAAATATGCTTTTTACAATATCAGCTCTTCAGCCAGAGATCTCTGCCTCTGCCAATTGTAAATAAATATGCTTTTTACAATATCAGCTCTTCAGCCAGAGATCTCTGCCTCTGCCAATTGTAAATAAATATGCTTTTTACAATATCAGCTCTTCAGCCAGAGATCTCTGCCAATTGTAAATAAATATGCTTTTTACAATATCAGCTCTTCAGCCAGAGATCTCTGCCTCTGCCAATTGCAATGAGTCTCGTCTCAAGTAAGATTCGCATTTATATTTCTGCCACATACTGCTCGTGGCAGTTGACAGACATCTGTAACGACTAGATCCTGGGGGGTTGAAGAAAAGGCAGCTACGATAAATGATATTTTATATCAAATTGGCATCTTCGACCGCTGCAAAAGAAACATAACCAGGTATTTGATCCGACACTCGGCGACAACGTAAAAGAGCACATTGATATGCTTGTTTTTTTTTCAAGAAAAAGAAGTATAAATAATAATATCTCAGGCTTTCAGGCGTCCGACGTACAAACATAAAAAAAAGCAAACACAACACTAACTATTTACAATAATAAAGAATGATTCATTCATGTTCTTCTCCCTAATTCGATATTATCTAAATATATTATTGGGTATGACTAAGAAACCGTATAAAACTCGCATTGGCAATACCTTTGTATCTAACGTGCTTACTCCATTACTCTACAGTATAACTATTTCGCATAGAGGAATGAGCATCCCACACATATATACATACGTAACGGATAGATAATATATTCAGACTTTATTTTATGTTTTCCGAATATAATCTGAACGTCTGCCATTTTTAAATCTGCACAGCAAAAGAGAAAAAGTTCATAATGCAAATAAAAATTAACATTTCGCCGCCTAAACACCGAACTAGTTAAATTCACATTTTTTCTTTGTGATCAATTTTAGGCATTTATATGTAAATAATGTGTAAAAAGAATTGGTATTACATTTCACGCTTAAATGAATTTTGCTAATAAATCAAAGTACAGGTAAAGTAATTTGTAAATGATTATAAACTTTAAAAACTGTCAACTAAATAAATTCACCTATTACCACATTCTAAATTTCAAATAAAAAAATATGATATCTGGAAATCATAAGGTGAACAAAATGCATTTCTCCTTAACCTTTTCTATGCCAAGCGGTTTTCGTATGGGGAGACCCCGAGGGCCGTCATTTTTTCGAAAAATCAGAAGCTATTTTTAAAATCGATGTATTATCGATAATTCTTGACAATCCGTAGTAGCTAATTATTTCAACATGGCAGCAAGAGATGTCACTGTGTGTTCTATATTTTAAATTAACCAAAAAAATGGGACATATGATGACACAGAGGCTCAAACCAGAGCGAGAATACTCGCTCTTTTTCTATAGCCGGCCTGCTGGGCACGGCCAAGAATGCGAGTAATCTCGCTCTTGGCACAGAAGCGGTTAATTTAACAAAGCTTTAGACTAGTTTTGAATTCAGGTGACGAAATGAAGAAAAAACTTATTTCTTCTTACATTGTGTAGTGTTCAATTTTCATGCAACATTTCAAAAAAATAACCATTAAAAAAAATCTTGTCCACATACAATAAATCCAGGAAATTAATAAATTAGACCAATAACGTATTTTCCAAGCAATTTATCAATAAAAAATGAACACTACTACCGTCTAATTACCAATGAATACAATATTAGACATTTAACTATTACTATTTAATATTTTTTATATAATTACATAATTCAATGTGCAAAAAAAATAATACGTAAATATCTTTTTATAGGAAAACTAAAATATAATCGATTTTATATCTCCATTGAATAACTTGTGTTTAATTAGCATAGCAACCTTGCGAACGGCCATATTTAACAAAATGGCTGCCTCTCCAACCAAACGTATGAAATGTCCTTTAAATATGTTTTACCCATGGAAAATGTTGTGTTAATGTCCTGGATATATCGTTAGAAAACAATAAAAATAAACAAACAGTATCTTTACAAATCAATTGTATCAATAATAGAATCAATCCTCGAAACATTAGGAGGGATTAGTAATGTTAAATCTATGTGAAACATATTAAATTGAGTTGTATTTTTTCCAGGGCACATGTTTTCAGTTGATATAACTTTGTATCCAGGATTCTTGTTTGTCTGTTACACTGAGACGAGCTCTATTTTGCAAAAAGAAAAAAAATAACGATGCTGAAATTCAATTCAAATTTGTATTATTTTTAAATCAATTATACATTCCTCATACAGCCTCAGTTTCCCTTGGTAATTGAAATACCAACATTACCAATGTGAGAGAATTGCCAACAAATATTTAAAAAATAGAGGAATTCAAAATTAGATTTTCTGAAACAAGGCAATTTTTTTAAATGCATTTCCAGCGAGATTCGTCAAATTGTTATTTTTTTTTCAAAAACAAAAACAAAAGTTTGCTCATGATTGTGTCTCCAAACATATTGAAGTAGATATTTGGCAAAATAAGTAAAAAATAATATAAGTGTTAGAAACCAGACAAAACCCTCAAAACGCAAAACAATTTATGTAAATCCATGAATAAATTGAATTGGAGTTTAATTTCAAGTGTCAGTCGTAAATCCAAAGAACCGTGCAATTGACTAGATATAGAAATATTGTGATTTAAAATCTAAAAACAATATTATAATATATAAATATATATAACTCTCAGTAGGAACATCTAATTTTGTGGCGTATTATATACACGATGGAATATCATTCCTACATCTATCAAATAATTGGACATCCAACAGAAATAAATTTAGTTTAATTTATCATAACCTATGTATTGACTTTGCTGTAGTTTATATCTTTTGTTATATACAAAAATGTTTAAAAAATCATAGTAGATATCAGCTAACGAGATTATAAAGCTGCTTTTTATCAATCCCGTGAATATTTTTTATGTAAACACATTTGGGTGTTAGATTAGACTACAGCCCGCACAATCATGATGGCTCACAGATAGTAGTCAATAGTCACTGTGAATGGGTGGTGTTCAACAGATGACTTCCATATATCATGATATTGATCGGCGATCGGTCAACAGGAAGGTTTTCAGTTTAAAAGCTGATATATTTAAGAATAATTAGATATGGCCCTCGAGGAAGAACTTTGAAGCTGAATAAATACAACACTCGTAAAAATATATATAAAAACACTTGATTTTCGTTCAGATAAAGAATTATAGAATTTCTTGTCAAAAATAAATATTCTAATATAAAAAAAAAAAAGTTTTTACCTATATCAACTGCACTGTACCGATATACAAAACACAAAGTCATATGCTGATACAATAATCCACATACAAGAAAAAAGGTCTCGCTTTTCTTTTGCGTACATTAGTTATATTTGTATACATAAAGAAATGACTGATCGGTTTTATTATGAAATAGTGAAACAATGATTACCATATTAACTGAGGCATTTAAAAAACTAGAAGAAGGATCTCATTTTTATTTGAGGTGTAAAAACTGGAACTTTCATCAGAATCAGAAGGGGGGCCTTTATTTTCCACATTGCTTAATTTATATTGGTGGATATCTTGCCTTTAAATTTTTTATTGTGTAAAAAAATACTTTTTCATTATTATACATCTATATATATGGGACAAACTCATTAACAATACATATATATATATATAAATTCATATATATTTATGAAATTGACTGTTCCAGAGTCAATTTTAACTAAAATATGAACCTTGAATGCAATACTCTGAAAGTAAGCATCCGAAATGATAAATAGTTGTTTTAATCATTATTTCACATATTCCTTATAAATCAATCCTGAATACATAAGACAAAACTAAACATGTCAACAATTCATCACTTTTAAAATGGAGAAAAATTTAATTTGTGATGTTTCTCATTTTTTTTGTAAAATGATTTTTCAAACATTATTTCTGTTAACCCCTCAATAGAGAGTGGTTCATTCGAGCGAAAAAATAGCTAATTAAATTCATTCTCTATTAAAAAAGTAAATTTGTCACATTTTGTTTTAACTTATGCCTATCCATTGATAACCGATCACAAGTTATAATACAGCAATATAATAAAGTGTAATGTTTTTAATTCGCTGTGGCGATGGTTGCTGAAGAACAAAATGGCAGCATCCAGATGCACGGCAAATCGTAACACGTGTCTCTTCATCCCGAGAGAGACGGAAAAGTAAAATCACACAGAAATACATATAATGAAGCCCGGCGTCCTTTACTTGCACTGCGATGGCCGTCTCGTCAATAAGATCGCAACGGGCCGACACAGGGCGGGAAACGTGCTCTTCTCGTACAGAGAAAAAAGGGTTAAAGTCACAAAAACTAAGACAACCGGGTCGAGTCATTCACGTTCACACTCTCGATCTCTCTCGCACCCAGCAGGAGACGCGTTCACTTGCTTCGTCGCGAGGGAGACGTCAGTAAAGTCACAAAGGAATAAAGATAAGTACGCCCGGCGTCAGGCGGTTAGCAGAGTCCTATACAAAGATTATTGCCTGTGACGAGGTGGGTGCGGGCGGGGCGCTCGGCCCCTGGGAGGCTACTAGGGGTGCTGCCCGGCGTGCTGCTGGCCCGGCGACGGCCCTCCGCCCTGCGGGGGCTGCAGCAGCATCTGTCAACACAAACCGTCACAATTAACACATCGACCTTACTGCATTAGTTAAACCTTTAAATGATTACAAACTCGGGCTGTGAGGCCACGAGCGACTGGCCGCTACGTCCTGTAAGTTTTCTCATTTGAATGACCATACATATAGAAAAACAATTTAATGTGCAATTGAGTGAAATAAAATTTATTATGTATTTTATGTTACACTGTTTAATTTAAAACAACTGTAGAAATTTTAATTCCACACTGTGGCACTAGGATACGATATTCGACATATGTTAAATAATATCATTATTATGTAACACTGCTCAGCATAAATTTTGATAATCTTTAAATGCTTGTATTTATGATATGATTGTAATGTAAAAATGTGATTGTCTTCAGAATGCGTGGTGTATTAACCGGTATATGGATATCATGCTCAGTAGTGACCGCATCATGCAGTGGTTTCCTTTAATTTAAATGATTGCATTTGGATTTACACTGAGACTGACCACAAAAACTGTCTGAATGCAAAATGCATGATAATCTTTCTTATATCACTGCAATAGAATTGCATAATACAGGTTTAAAAAAGTACTATTTCTAAAGTAATAATATCGAGATCAACAAATATAACTTCCAAATAATATTATGTGGACTAGAATCTTTACTCAATTTGTGTATTCACAAAAAAAAACATTAAAATATATATAAAAAAACAAATCAGATAGTTTAAAATGGTTTTTAAACCTGTACATATACATATATAATAACAATAAAGATGGAAAGTAAATGGTTTTTTAATAATCAATACCCAATTAATACAATTTATAATTCATGCTAAAAATATTGAAAGCAATATTTTTTACGAGTTGTCATGTTTTTAATATTTAATATCATTCCATGTAGGTAGTGTGTTTATTCACCAAATATAACTTTCCCATTGACATTTACGGTGTCTGGTACTGAAATAAATGCATTAGTCAAAGAAATACTGTGCAATATAGGCTGGATTATGTACATCATGTGAAATTGATTTAGTTACTAAATGACAAAAAAATCTAAACACTTACAAAAATAGAATAATAATTTATGTTTTGAAATATTAAATTCCTGAACTATAGACTTGTCTACAATTGAAAAAAGGAAAA
The DNA here is from genome assembly GCA_022606575.1 of Glossosoma conforme. Classification (NCBI taxonomy): domain Eukaryota; kingdom Metazoa; phylum Arthropoda; class Insecta; order Trichoptera; family Glossosomatidae; genus Glossosoma; species Glossosoma conforme. The sequence continues at coordinate 1,324,468 of JAGTXR010000020.1, read as the reverse complement.
AAAACACAGGATCATCAGCTAGATGTTAAAATAAAATTATGCAGAAAAATATTTAAGCAAATGTACCATAAAAGTGAACAAAAAGCTATTATCAATTAGTAATTTTGATTAGATAATGGCATTCTATTATTTTCACATTTATTACATTTATTAATAAATAACTTAATAAATACTTTCACCTATTAGAGTAGTGTTTAATTATAGGTAACTTATGAAGGGTCGCTCACACAAGCGATGAGAACTGCAAGATTGTTTGAATTTTTAAATGAGGAAGCGTATACAAACAATTCGACAGTGTTGTTATATACAGAGCTAGGACAGGCTAAGTAGTGTTAGTAGCTCTCGGAAGTTCACGCGCCAAGGTGCGTCTGGCCGTTTGAGGTCTTCGTCTGATGTTTTTCATGTTTTTAGCTATTAAATGTCAATTATTACTGCTTATTGACATCAACTTTTATAAAATTAAGCGATATCTTTGAATATTTTCATTTTTTCGAATTTCTACTCATTTTATTCACTTTAAATCAGAATGTGCAACGAGTACACACCATCGGAACGCGCGGAAGTTTTTAACATAGTAAGGCGAGGGTTAAAACAGTGTTTTCAAAACAATGAAAATGAAATAAGGCTGATGCTTATGTTTGAGAAGCTCTTTTTCTTTTTAAAAGCCGAGTTATGTTGCAATTCATATCGCTCGTGTGGCAAGTCCTTTAAATTAATATATTAAAGCACCACACTTCATATATTTATATTATTTCTATTAATCATAACAAATTATGAAAATAGTATTGTGACTTTTGGGTTCAGCCGTGTGTGACGAAATATTTCGCCTGCCATGGCGGTCGAAATATTGGATCGAAATAATTTGCCACACACAGCTAAACCCGATTGCCACAATACCAAATCTGGCCGTGAAAACCTAAGAAGTTAATTATGAAAATGTATATAAAGAACATAGATTGTTAGCTCTTATAAAATCACAACTGACAAAATAATTGTAAAAAGTTAAATAATAATATTCCTAAACCAATATGTTCAGTTTGTAAAATATTTTTTAAAAAATCAACATATATTCTTCTATAAGTAATATAATTAAATTAATAATTATCTTAATCTAAGGAATTTGTAAGAGAATAGACTTACATCTAATATTAGTAATGGAATGTAAATAGTATTTAAAAGTGGATATCGAAAGCATTGAATATCATTCTAAATATCTTTTCACTTTGGATGGAAGATTTGCCATGTGTATTTTTCGAAGGCATTACAGGAGAAAAAAACAAACAGGCAAAAATACAGAATAAAAAAAGGCTCAAAAGCATGCAAAAAAACAACAAAACTATTCAAAATATATCAAAATCGACTCTCCCATTTGATTTCACTCATTATTTTCGAAGAAGGTTTCACACAACACCAAGTGTTTGGTAAATTTATAAGATGCTAATTGATTATAAAGCTGCCCGTTAAAATATATTTAGTAAAAATCCGAGCTGCACCGATACAGTGATCTTGTGGTGAATAGATATGAATATTGTGTGTGTAAGCAACATTCAAGGCATAATTTCAAATCATACATGAATGAAAAAAACACCGCAGACAAATATAAAAAATCTTTAAGAAAAAATGTATAGATGCCTATTTAATGATCCTAATAATAATAAATATTTTGCAGCTTTATGACTTATGTAATAAAGTGCATATATATCTAACTAAAATATACTAGGATATTCAATTAATATCATTGTTAAACATACATTTAATTACAAAATTATCAGTAATTGTGGTATAAATTAAATTGAGTTTGTAAGTTCATGTAATAATTGTTGATAATATCAAGTTAATAACTTCATGACAATGTAGAGTGTATATCTACTCTTTTTTAAATAAAAAATGTATTTTTTTAAGCGTTAGTCCGAAGAGTGTTTTAGAATGATATACAATGGGATTATCACTAAAATAATTTATTATGTAAAAATGTCAAATCAAAGTCGTTAATTCTAAATCTATATTACACTCTTTTGACATTTTTGCATCTACATTTCATTTAAAAAAAACGAAAATGAGACCTGAAAATAATTGAAACCTCCTATTTGCCAAACGTGGCGCTTAAAAACCACAATAACAAAACTGCGGGGTTAATATATAACCGAGCGACTTCATTTATCAATAATATTATAAGATATTTATTTTTTAGTGTTAATCACTTTAATCACTGGTAAAACCGTCGAAAACCATCATATTTAATACTTAATCAGTGTGACGTATGAAAGTATTCGTACAGTTACGTTCAGTTAGTCTATTAACCCCGCATTGTTGTGTCTAAGAAATATTAGTAATGATAGTATATATAAAAAATATATGTAATCAATAAATATTGAGGAAGCATTTTGTGACGGAAGAGTAAAGAAGGATCACGTGCCTTAGTCGGTGTATTGGTGAACCTTGAGGAGCCGGGATTGGTGGCTCATGTTGGGGAGCCGTAGCGTTGTGTTGGCCGACCACTACACACGCACCGACACACACACACACCGTTAATTCTAACTACGCGAGAGCCGATAATGTGACCACTTTCTGATATTCTTTTGTGAGGTTGGGATGATCATCCCTTTCAGTGAATTCAATCAAATATTTTTTTAATTAAAAATCACAATATTATTAATAATAACCTAATAAAAAAAATGCTTATCTTACAGTTTGAATGTTTCAAAAATTAGTAATTGAAATTATCAATAAAATACTTTTAATAAAAATATATATAAATTGTGCCTCGGTTCATGGTAAATAATAAGTAAATAACTATTTTCTTTTCGTCTAGTGATCAGTTAAGTCGGCTGTGCGTGGACGTGTAAAGGTCAGTTGTGATGGTCGGTCTGCATTTTTCTAATGACATTTTACAAAATGACATTTGTGCTGGAAATTTCTCTACTTTCTTTGAGCCAAAGTAATTAATTATGTCAAAGAATAAATGGACACCGACCAAAACAAATGAAGAGTAATGATAACCCTCACTGTTGCAATTGTGTGTTTAAATATCATTGCAATACAATTGTCATTGCTTAGGAATTGCAACAGTGAAAAATATCAATTTATTTATTAATATATTAACAGAATTAATCCTTCCAAAGCCAGAAAACCTTTATTAGTCAGTGCCTTCAGTAAAGATTTATATGTAGATAGGTGTAAACATTCATAATAGAACAAATAGAATACAATATGAAGTATTTCATAACAACTTTTAATATGTCAAATTTAACTATGCTTATAAATCCTTTTTTTTCTTAAATGAAATGTATATTTTTATACATGCTGTTATTTTCATTTACATGTACATTTCTTATTTGGTCTATTATAAAATGTTAGGATATCATTAATCACCCATTCAGAACCGGACTGCATTATTCACAAAATGAATGTCCAAGGATTGTTTTATTCAATGAATATTAAATACTTATACTACTACTAAGTCGTACCGTTAAAAAAAACACATACATTTTGAGATCACTACAATCTGGTTCATGGGGAGCATTTTAATTGGACATTAGTAAATGTTAGCTGAAATTAAATAGGTAATTAGTAAAACAATGTAGTTATTAAATAATCATAAAGGAAAAATATACAGGTACATATATTCAGTGATTGAAATTAAGATTTAGAAAGGGAGTATTAGCTCGCCAGGTAAGAATATGAGGGCTCATTAAAAGGAACGTTGTATATCACATCAAGTTAAATTTTGATAATCAAATTAACCAGATTATGCTGTTGAAATATGAAATTTTTTCACCGAGTTTGGTCCAAACGTGTTATACCTTTAAGGGAACCATTCATATAAAAAATTCGAATTAAATATTGTTAACGATTTAGTAATCTGTATTTAACCCCTTGTGTGATTTGCCCGAATACAATTCGGGTAGGTATTTTGCTGACACAGTGATTTGCCGAACTGGATTCGGGCACATCGTACACCAAACTTTTTATAGTGATTTGCCCAAATCCAGCTCGGGTCATTCCCCCACCAACCTAAAGAACACAGTGGAAGGACGCGAGTGGCAAAAAAAAAGAAGAAGAAAAAAGGGTGGCTTTTTTTGACCAACTTTTTCTATGAGGTTGACCACAGAAGTGGTTAATAATAATTGATGCGTATTTCAACTTTTTTAAATATTTAAAAGAACATCTTAGGAATTTAACAAGTGATGGCTCGAAAGCAGAAAAAAATATGTCGATAACTTCAAAATTTGAATATTAAGTTGATACCGGTCATCACCATCTTGACTAACGATTGGTTCCATGATGTCACTCGCAAAAGGTAACCCAAAAAGAGAACCGTGTGGTTCTGTCTCGTGGCGGGTGGCAGAATGGTCGACGTAGTTCCAATCAAGGACATAGCAGTCAAGCAAGGTACTACTACTCCCCATGCGGCCCTCAGTCTGCCGTCTACCAAGCATGGAGCAGGTCGAGGTTGAATGGCTCCTGATTTTGGATCGCTCTCCTGGCCGTAGCGCAGCCTCACGGCATTTGCATTAATGCATGCCATAGTTATATAAGTCTAATGCATGTATTTAGATATATATTTATAAAAAGATTTATTTAAAGTGGTGGCTTTTGTCAAAGTATGAGGATTAGTTAGTGTCTGGGAGGGAGTGTGTGACTTGCCTGGAGGTGCGCGGGGTGCTGGGGGGGCTGCTGCGGCAGGGGCGGCAGGGGCGGCTGCGGGTTGAGGTAGAGGTGGTGCTGCTGGGGCGGGGGTAGCACGGGGCACACGAGCTGGAAGGGCGGCGGCTGGTACTGCGGCGGCTGCTGCGGCTGCGGCGCGGGGCCCACGGGCGGGCTGGGCGGCGGGTGGTAGGCCGCCCTGGCCGGGCGAGGGCGTGGAAGGCGTGGGCGGCGGCGCGCCCAGGTACTGCAGCTGGGCGCCCCCGCCCTCGTGCCCGTGGTACATGCGCACCTGCGGAGCAGCCCAATATGTAGCCTACGCGGCACCCACCCCAACCCCCATAGATAAGCAAAAACATAAAACCATCTACACTCTCGCCGCCGTGTCTGCCGCTCCACAATTATTCATAACCGAGACGTGTTCATCGACTCTTCGTCCAGGAGAATACCGACAGATGGTGATAGAGAAATCTGTGGTTTCCATGACGTTTTCATTTAAAAGATGGCTAAGCGCCGACTCCCAATAAATTGTGTTCACAAGACGACATCCGCCTTCTACTGATTTGATTGATATGCTATTAATGGTGAAAAATCAGTTTCACACTGACCGGGAGTTTTTATAAAGCATGTAAATTTATTTAAAAAATATACTTATATTTTTAGCTTCGTCGGGGTATCAAACCGACAGCGTAGTTCGGTATGGGTTTATTTTCTAAGCCGTACCAGTCAGCAAATGTTGTTATTGTGAATATTTAAGTAATGAATATGAATGTATTAGAAATGATCAAAGACATCAATTCAAAAAGTAGAGAGAATATTGTTAATAACACTTTGTTATGTGCTTGACGTAATTGACAGTGTGTTCTATTGATAACTGGCAGGTGCAGGTGTAACTGACGGTTAAAATAAAAGTGAAATCAATTAAAAATATACTATACTGAATTTAAAATAAAAAATCAAATCAAAACACATGTATACAATTTATCTCTTAAAATAATAAATTGGATGGTTTATTGTTAATGTTATATGATTAATAAAAAATAATTGGTATGACATTCTAGGAAATCACAAAGCAATTATCACAGGTCTTTTCTACAAAAACTATGAATTCCTTAAAACTGTTAATAATTAACCTTAATCTTTATTATTATAGTGTAAGGTGGTTGCTACTTTCCAACATAATTATGTGAACATACTACTGTGGGCAGAAAATAATAAGCGATTTGAATTAATCTTTTTATTTATTTGATGGCACCACTGTCCCTGACATCTAAGCCAAATTACACGTCAAAATATTCATCGGTGTTTGAGATACCCGTCATTAAATCGGCAATGTGATTTTCTGGGAATGTAGATATAGTAATTATCATCTAGGATTAAAAATAAATAATAGAGTTTTGTATACATAGTGATTGATGCCGACCATGTGGGAGTACTGCGGTGGCGGCTGGTGCGGGTGCGCCGAGTGCGGGTATTGCACGTACTGTGGCAGCGGCGCCGGCGCCAGCAGCGGCTGCCCCGTCGCTGCCGCCACCATCTGGGAGCCCATCGGCACTGCAACACAAACTCAACATTTAAATCATAGCTCATCATATAAATAAAGATTTAGCATCTCGGCTTATGAATTTAGCTGTGCGTGGCGAGTTTCTACTTCATATCAAATAGTTTTCCTCTGGCTATGTGATGAGAAAAGGCGACCTTGAAACCAGTTCACTCAGGAGAATATCGACAGATGATGATAGTGAATCTGAAGTTTCATTTGTGGATTCTATGATGCTTACCATTCTACATATGGCTAAGTGTTGCATGTGGAGTGTTGATCCACCAACGTCATAGATTATAGTTTGTCATTCACGCATCGTCTTTATTATTACAAGAATTCACCATGAATGGGTGGTCTTCACGGGACAACTTCCGTCTACAACCAATTTTGATAATTAGGTTTTGACTGGCATTTTACAAGTGAGGAATCACATTCACACCGACCGGTATTTATATAGCTTAGAAATAGATTACATTGTTTTTTAATATCCATTGGGGATCGAACCCACAACCTTCGGTTTGAAAAGCAAACGCTTTGGCCGTTAAGCTATATTTGCCCGCAATGTGAATTAATTGTGGAGATAAAATACTATTGAGGTGTTGTGATGTGTTAGTCTTACTCTTGCGGAAGCGACTGTGGTGCGGGTGGTGTGACTGTGGGGGTTGGTGGTACTGCGGCTGTGGGGGCGCGTGATGCTGGTGGACGACGGCTCCGTGGGGTGAGGGGGCGCCAGGCGCAGGGCCCCCGCCCACCAGCACGGCGCCCTGCATGTGATGGTGCGCGGCCGCGTGGTGTTGCGCATGGTGGGCGGCGCTTCCCAGGTACTGCGGGGGGCCCATCTGGCCACCGCCGACTGGCGTTGCTGGCGTGTGAGGCCTGGAAAAAAAACCCACATCCTTGACGATCTTGACAAGATGACGAAAAGATTGATTTCAATTTTAATTTCAATTTTAATTTCATTTTTTATTTCAATTTGCATATCTATTTATCGTTTCTTTCAATAACATTATACATTACAAATTTAATGCGATACTGAAATACGATAATACAAGTAGAATTAATAATTCAATGGAAGTACTAAGAAAAACAAAGCAATAAAGACAAATAATAGAAAGTCCCAATGCTCATCAAACAGACTACTCCAACAAATAATTCTTCCAAGCAAAATTCATGGACTTCGTGCCTGAACTAGGCCTCCTTTGCGTGGAAAGTTTGATGACAAGGTATTACTATCCATTATCCGGAGTAATAGATAATTGCGGGAAAGGTGTTTGTACCTTATTTTTTACACAAGCAATTCCCTTTATCTTATTATCGAGATTTGATATGATTTTTTTTTTTTATATTTATTATCTTAAATAACTAAAAATATACTAAAATTCTTGAAACCACTGAAATACGGCTGTAACGGGTTAAGATACTCATGTAATTGCACTGCACCTGAGTCGACATCTTATTTGCTCATGTTTGGAGCATATGAACAATGCAAATCGTCGTTTAACAGTTCTGCAAAACTCAATTATCTATTCGGGGTCACAGAACACTTGTATCCATTTGGTTGTTTAATAATTAATAAAGATCAGTTGATAAGCCTGACATTTATTTTACCTTAAGGGATGGCTACCGAGGTTATGTATAGAAGCTTAGATCTGTTTAAATCAATTTTAAAAAATCAAGCTTGATCGGGTTTTAAACCGATCAAGCTTGATTTCATTTGCATCTAAATGACAAACAAACCGCTTTACTACTGGACTATGCCGCCCGACCAGTTAACACATAGCGAAGGTTAATGTTAGTAGAGTCCCACCTGGAGGGGTTGGGCGTGCTGGGGCTCCTGGGGATGAAGGGCTTGGCGGCCGGGTTGAACTCCTTGGCGTTGGGGTTGAGCGTGAACTTCTTGAGGCCGGTGGTGACCTTCTCCAGGGGTGAGGTGGTGGGCGGCGGCTCCGGCGAGCCTTGCTGCACCTGCTGCTGCGACGGCGGCGTCGCTGGCACATCAGGGTGGACCATGGCCTGGAAATATAGTTATTTAATATATTTCACTGTGAACCAGTTATCTGTTAACCCAATACTACTTATTTACCTGTCAACTAATGCCAAATAATAATAAAATAAACATTCTGCAGAAATCAATATCTTATGGCAGAAGAATATTGACAAACGAAAATGGAGAATACTCTTTTGTAAATATATTATATGATACTCATCTAGGATTCGTCTAGAAATTCATACAGATCATACATTTACTGATGTTTGTTTAATCCTAGACGAGCATCAGAGAATCTACAAAAGAGAATTCTCCATTCTCGTTTGTCAATATTGTCTGTCTTAAGTTAACAATTTCAGCGGAATGTCTTATTTTTATTATGTGTATTTGCGATTGGAAAATAAATAATAAGCTCAATATTATGAGATTTAAATTACTTTAAGATTCACGTAAGTTTTCATGGCATAATTTGAAATTTTGGCTTTTGGGTTGATTCATGTGTGGCGAAATTCCTTAGGATTGACAATTGTGTCAATCCTGAGAGCCCCTGCAATGGCGGTAGAAATTCACCACACACGGCTCAATCGAAAAGCCACAATTCCATGAGTTTTATGTACCTACAGATAATACAACAACAACAAAAACTTCTCTGTTGCACATCAAATCAGGTTTTCAAGACATGAAATAAACTACCTATGAAAAGAAAACATATTTATGTTTCCTGTTAGGAAAATACATTCCCAAATAATTGTTAATTTGATACTCTTATGGTTTTGAGAGCGAAGTCAACTAGTTTCTGAGGTATATATGGATGTTAGCTGATTAGCTGCAAGTTCCCAATGTCAAAACCATTTAGACATAAGAGCGGCTAAACCCAGTACTACCTTAGCATGATCTTGCGGACTGTGTTGCTTGGGCGGCAGCTGATCAGGTGAGCCTTGATCCTTGGGGGGCTCGGCGGGCGGGGACTGGCGCTTGTCCTGCGGGGGGCCCATGGGAGGCTTGCCCCCGCCTCCCCCTCCCATGTGTGGAGGCATCTCTGAGCCTCCAGTGTTGGCTGACACCTCCGGCATCATCTTGAAATCGCTGCTAAACTTTCTAAGATCCTGAAATAATCATCAAAAACATCCATTAACCCTTTTACCCTCTGATAGATTGCCAAAATGACTACTCGTGTTATCATATATTGATCTATTGTCAACAAGTTTTTTCAGGAAAACACTTCTCAAGCTGCATAGAATAAGGTCCCGAGGACCTGTACTTTAAGATGGGTATTTAGTTTCATACGTAAACATATTATTCAAACTTATATATTCATAGACAAATTTATTATATCAGAATTTATAGAGCATATTTTAATGACCAAATGGTCATTCCGGTAGCGCTTATTTTCCTCACTTCAAGCAAAAAGGAGGGTCTTGAGACTTCCTCTGAACAATGCCTCCGTTTTCAGTTCCCCTGTACTTTCCGGTAGCAAGTTCCAGGTTGTTGGTGCCGTGAAACTGAAAACACGATTCACAAAGATCATGCTAGGACTGCCTCTCATCAGCTGCAGGGGATGGTCAGTGTGTGCGCATGCATGGAACATGGATTATTGGGATCTTTTTTAGATTTCCAAAAGTATTCATACAACGTAAGTCAATATGAATATGCATCCAAAATATGGCGGGCTTATGGCTGCATGAATAATATGTTCATTGTATGAAAAAAAGTGAATGTGCAGCACCTCCTGGTCCTGCCGGCGAGGATCTCTGTGCCTGAGCGGGGGCCCGGCGTTCAGCGGAGGATGGAGCGCCACCGCGCCCTGAGGCGTTGACTGCAGCTGCACCAGGTGCCCACCTTCAGTCATCACCATAACCTACAAAAATACATTACATTATTGACCCACTTACTATTCTAAGCGCTTGGCTGAACACAACAGAACAGCCAAAATTCTTAGGTTGCATACTTGTGATTATAATATAAAAATTGCAACTACACTGGAAAAATTATTCCGTGATTCTTATGAGTTTGAAATATTTTGCCCAATACAACCTTGAAGAAAATTCATTACTTTTAGTACTTTTATCAACAATAATACGAAATTCGCTACTAATAATTATCTAATTATTTAGATTAAAATATTACATAAAACTAATTATTAATGACTAATTGATATAGATTTAATAAATATTTATTACAAAAGAAATAGGGTTGACAATTCCATTTTATTATACAAGTGCACGCAAAAGAAAATCCTGTGAGACTAGCCTGGCGATTGTGGGAGAGGATAAGCGGCCACGGGAAAAACGGTAACAAAGTCTAGGTAAACCAACTTTACATTTGTTTGTGTTCCAAGGATATGAGTTTATATAGACCGATACCGGTCGTCGCCATCTTGTTGATCGACCAGCATCATAATTCAAAATCATGTTTTCAAAAGCTATCCAGTGCCTCTGCTAGCCGGTGGCCAACGTGAGAACTGTGTGGTTCCCAATGTCAACATAGAGCTAATAAAGGATAGCGGCCGAGCAAGGTACGCCCACAGCGCTTACGAGCGGGTTAAGGTTGAGTTGATTCCGATTGTTCTTCTAGCCATGACGCAGCCTCTGGCATTTGCATTAAAGCATGCCATAGTGATAATTAAGTGAAATTCTTATATTTTTGTTTGTTTTTAAATAAAGTAGAGTTTTGTTAAAGTCATGGATATAGTCAATTTACCCCTTGTCATCAAAATTTAAATAGGGTATTAAAATAAACCGAGTGTTGTGTAAACAAAATAAAAATTGAATGTGGATAAACAAAATAATTGAATGGACCTGCTGTGTCACCTTGACGGGCTCCATGTGGCTGAGCTGCGCGGGCGGGGAAGGGGCCGGGGGCGCGGCATGCGGCGGGGGGGCGTGGCGCGGCGCTCGCTGCTGCAGTGGCGCTCCTGTCATCTTGGGTTCTGAGCCGTTCACCTTGCCGCCGGGCAATGGACCCGAGGGTTGAACACTGAAAATTACACAAAAAAAACATTACTATTATGCTATCTGTTCAGTTCCAGAAGAAGTTGCTAATCGGTGAATAAAAGAGACATTGTTCTATTGACTCGCACTTTATAATCATGTAATGCGTTTATCTCTTCTTTAAACACTGATAAAAGTGTGAATTTAACTTAACATAGATGTTGAAGAACCTCAAAAAGATTCCTGTCTATAACTGGATCAACTGAATTCTATATATTCTTATGATCACACAATTTTTTCAGTTGCCATGCCCTTCACCCAAAGCCTCGCCAAATTCCTCATAGTCCTAAGCAGTCGCCGGGACTACAGCTCGGGGACTTGTAGAAATGGCGGTTGTAGTATGCAATGCATATTTAGGGTCATCACTGGTGCTCGTAGACGTTCATCACCACAAATACTCAGTAGTGTCCAGCTATCTGACCGAAAAGAAATATAATATGTCCCAATGGTAAAACTAATTATTCGTTAAATGCATGATTATGTCATTAACAAATTGATAAACACATCCACAGGAAATATCATCTTTTTCATGGTCATTTTTTATCATCAATATCGGAGAAACATAAACAGTAGACACTGGGATTTGAATCACAAAATTTGCAACTTGTATTCTATTCTATATTCAACGTTGATTTACCATGCCAATTGCTTCCACCTACTGAGTTGAGAATTTAAGATGTACATATGTGTATTATTGATATTATTCATCAAGTATTAAACATTAAAATATATTATAAAAAATCTAAAAACAATTCTGTCATTATTTATATATAACTAACATATATTCATTAGTGGCACTCCACGTCCAGCCTCCACGGAGACCAGTCTTGTTGCTTTGTCCAGTTATTGCTGTGTCATCTGATAAAAGATAAAATTTAGGAACTACCAATAAATACATATATTTTCCAGATTTTGCAATGTATAGTGTCCGAGAGAATGCTTACTTGTGGACGTGATGTGTGGTGAAGGGCGGTGGCGTGTGGTAGGCGTGCGGCGGGGCGGCCACGGGGGCGCTAGGCAGCCCGGCCCCGGCAGCCGCATAGCTCTTGGCCGGCGGGCCCCCGCTCATCCCCATTACGTGAACCTGAAACATTTGTAAGACACATGAATGAGACTAAGCAAACACTGCAACTTTTTTTTCTTCAATTTATTTGATCAATAATTCTTAGTAGAATTCCATAATATCAAATATAAATAAAAGATTATTTAGAAATTATTCTACAATTTTTACATTGGAGGACATGTTTCGGCTACGTCGAGTAGCCGTTGTCGAATCTCCCACAAGTTTTATCACATTTTGCAATACCATCACTTGTATATTTTATGACACTTTTCTTGTAAGTAAACACCAGGTGATGTGACGCCACACATTTTATTTGGTCATATTCAATTGAGTGTATTTACATTTTATTTTGTTTTTTTGTTGTTGCCACAATTATTACCCAAGAATTGGCTGCATCACTTCTGTTAGTATGTTTATGGGTTTACACTGGGTGAATTGCAGTGCAGCATGAATATTAAGATGCTTGATTTATTTATTATTGTTTATTATTATGAAATGATGACATTAATATCTGAAAAATAAAATGATAAATTAATGAAGTTTCAATAAATTTCATGTACTAAAACTTTCTGTAAAAAAAACATTGTAGAATCACATAATAATTCAATAATATCATTATGATAAACTTGACATATGACAGTTGCTCAATGTGACCATGTTGAACAAAGCTACAAATCCTTATACGCCAATGTATATTATATGTAAACTCAAATAACGGAGAATACTGAAACATGATTATGGAGAAAACTCATGTGTGGATTCTGACGCTTGCCATTTTTGATTGGAGGGATAATCAGCTAACGTGGCACGATATTCAGAAATATTTCTTTTTACAGGGTTTATGAATGGATGGTATTTACGGGAGGCCTTTTTGTATTACCAATTTTAATTAATAAGATATTATTTTAATTTTAGGGGTGAGGTGTTTCTAGAGCTTATAAACTGATTAAAAATTATTTTATTCTCTTGGAGATAGAAACCGTGACATCATTAGTGTATCAACAGGCTGCTGGGGAGCTTACCTGGTGTGCGGGGTGCTGTGGGTGTATGGGCAGTGGGGGGTAATGGGTGGGGGGCGGCGGCCCCTTCTGCGCGGCCATGGCCGGGTGCGGGGGAGGCTGCTGCGGCGGGGACGACTGCTGCTGCTGTTGCTGCTGTGGCACTTGCGGTGAAGACTTCAACAACTTTCCAGTCTGTAATGATACAAAGAAAAGTCACGAAATGCCTTGTATTTACGGTAGTTTGTGTTCTAGAACTCTGACGATTCTCCCGGCTCTTTCCTACAATGATGAAAATCATTGAGGCGTATATTGTATTTCATGATATCTAAAGATTCAAAATGAAGCAAAGAAACTATTATTACTATTATATCAGCATGCAAATGGTCATTACAAAAGTGCTTCTTTGCCTCTCTAGGTGGATCTGAAGTCTACCTCTGAAAGATGCCTCTGTTTTCAGCTCTCTAATATTTTCCAGCAACGAGTTCGAAGTCGTTAAATCCGCAAAACTGAAAGCACGATTGCCACGACCATGCTAAGACCACCTCGTGGTCCTTGCACTCAGGGGAAGCACCTTTTTACCTACCACATCTGTCGGGGGTTGTAAAATGCAGATTACAATTTTTGTAATTTTGCCGCAAGGATTAAGAAACTAATTGATTTAAACCCTCAACAGTTTAATGCTTTTAGAAGGAATGACATCATGATGAAAGCTACCTGTGGGTTCTTCCTTTTGTTGGGCGGCACGTATTTGTCTCCAGGTGAGGAGTCCCCATTGGAAGGCGGAGGCTCCTTGGCGCTGGGCGCGTGGCGAAGCGCGGCTCCCGGTCGCTGCACCGCAGCAAAGGCTTCCTCCTCGTCTCCGTTCTCCAGATCCATGCGCTGCTTGTACGCCGGCTCACGCTCGATCTCTGCCGCGATCTCTTCAGCCTTCGCCTCCGCATCTCTAAAAATTACAGGCGATATTACGGACACTACATTCTTCTGTATTCCGCCATCCCCACATATTATATTCATATTAATTTCAATACAGTCGATTCCGCTTAAATGGGACACTGCTTAATTGGGACAGCCGCTTATTAAGGGACAAATCTCAAAGAATAGAAACCAAACCATGAAACCAATAGTAAATTTATATGTTCAATTGGGACAACATTCCGCTTAATTGGGACATTAAATTTAAGAACACAGCACATATTATGTTACACTTCATTTGTAGAAGGTATTAAATCAAAATATGAAAAATTAGACGATGATAATGATGAGTTACCTGTGCCTGTGACTAACCAGGAGGCAAAAAAATTAAATCAAAATATGAAAAATTAGATGAAGATGACGATGATAATGATGAGTTACCTGTGCCTGTGACTAACCAGGAGGCAAAAAAATGCATGGCCGTGTTACAGCGTTATTTTATGCAGGAAGGAAATGAAGGGAGCCCTACATCTGCACTGAATATCTGTGCTGATTTTGTAAAGTGAAATGTTACAAAAACAAAAGACAAACTACACTTGACTCATTTTTGCATTGAATTAAATTGTACCCATTTATTATTTTAATTAGGTTTTTTTTTCTTTCTAAAAAGTTTATATTACATATTTGTAATTTATATGATAATATATATATGTATTACCTATATGTAATTTACAGTTTGCAAGAGTTTATAAAATCAAATTATTGAGAGAAAAAATGGATAGTTTAATTTTATGTGTGTATTACTGGTTAATGGCCTTAGTTGCCAGAACCAAATAAATGAATTAAAAAAAAAATTAAATTCGCTTAATTGGGATGAAGTTTCCAAATCCTGATGTGTCCCAATTAAGCGGAATCGACTGTATATAAAAGTCAAATAGATTTGACTTGCTGCGCCAGTACCTGTAGTCTTGTGTGTCCTTCCTCTGCAGAGGCACGGTGTAACAAGCCAGGCTCTGGTCGAAGGTGGAGTGCACGCCGTAGACTTGCTCGTTCTTGCGGAACATGTCGTTGGCGTCCCAGCCGTTGGCGCGGTTGTCCAGCTCCAGCGCCTCCAGCGCCCAGTCGCAAAGCCCGTCGCCGTTCATGGAGCCCTCGCTGCTATCCCACGGCTGCAGGCAGCGGCCCTCGCCCAGCCCCGAGCTGCGGCCTGTCCAATCATAGACACGATACTTATATAATAAAATGACAAAGCATTTCAAAACATGTCTCTCAAATAAATCCTTCTTCTTTTTACCATATTCGATCCATAACATATAATCACTACAAATTGCTCACTTAGTTTTTTCAGCTGCTACAGTCCATTCCTCATTTTAGGACATATCTGCACCTGAAGGTCAACTTAGGAACATGCATATCCGAGGGAAGTTTTTATATTCGCCTGGGATATAAGAAGTAGAAATAAAAATACAAACTTATTTATTAATTTTCATATATTTACCTGCTACCCTAATGCATATTTTTTTGATTTTTCAAAACACAAGCGACCAGGCTAATAATTTAATTTATTTATTTGTCTATTGTGTGTTTGGCTCACCATTGAATTTTGAGATGGACGAATCAGTCTGGAAGGTGTCCCTGGTGGCGTACTCCAGATCGGAGTCCTTGGCCTTGATAGAGATGACGTCCTCGGGCTTGAAGATCATCTTGTCTGCTATGGACTCTGGCGTTACGATCCCCTCCTTCTCCACCTTGTGTGCCACTTCTAAGACTATCTGCAATTTTAACAAAGAAACAAATGTTTAATATTTTTCTGGTATAGCTTAGTAGTTAAAGAGTTTGCTCACAATATGAAAAAATATATCATATACATTCATGATGGCTCTCAGGGCGAAAACCCGGGGGCTTTAAGGGACGAAGCTGTATCCGAGGGTGCTGGTTAATCACCAGTTTAAGGAGAATGTGTGATTAGTCTGGCAATTCAATCCTAAGAGTTAGCTCAATCCAACCACGAAGTATTATGCAGCTCAGTTGTCTCTTGATCGAGGAAGGCTACGAGTTAATCGAAACTGCAGTCTCCTAAATAGAGGCATATCTAACGAGGTCCATATAAAAACAAGGTAAATAAATATTTATAATTGATCTCAAAGTGAATGCTGAAAACATTGAAAAAATAACAAGATTCCTTGATACAATGTTATAATCTACAAATATAATGTAATGTTAATTGATATGATTGTCATTAATTTCCACAATAGAATAAAATGACTTCCGTTCCTCAGAGTGTGAGGCGCGTGGGGCGGCTGATAACCCGCCAGGAAGATAAACACAAACACACACAAATGTTGAATAATCTAATATTTAGCAAATACAAACAGAGACAATTATTATTAGTTGCAAACATAAATATTTCAATGATGTGACCTGATCCCAATAATATTGTAACTAAAATCAATAAGCGCTGTGTAATACATTTATGTCAAAATATAATAAAAACATTTTATTATGTAAACACACACAGAAGAATATTGACAGATGGTGATAGTGATGCTGAAGTCTCATCTGAGGATTATTTGACGCTTACCATGTTACATATGGTTAAGCGCTGCATGTGGAATGTTGATCCGCCAACGTCATTGACTACAGCCCAACTTAAGCATCATCCTTATTATTACAGGAATTTACTATGAATGGGTGGTCTTCACGGGATGACTTTCGTCTACCGCCAATTTTAATTAGTAGGCACGACTGGCATTTTGCGGGTGAGGGATCAAATTCACACCAACTGGGGTATTTTAAAGCTCGTAAATCGTTTAAAACCTTTTTTTTCATCTCTGTCGGGGATCGAACCCACGACCTTTGGCTTGCCAAGCAAACGCTTCGACTATTGAGCTATATCTGCCGGCCATTAAAATATAATGATTTAAACATAAATCTTGTGCATAATGTTAACTCTATTAACCCTTTCCGATCCTAAGTCGAATCTTCCACATTATATATTTTATGCATAATATATTATTTGAAAATTCGAATTTCAAAACAAGTTTTTTTTGTTTATCGTGTTTAATATGAATGTTAGAAATGAATTTGGATGCTTTTTGTAAAATTTGTCAACCCTTTGACTACCTGCTAGGAATACAAAAAAAAACCGTAACTCTAATTCTGATGAAGAAATTGATGAGTAGAATTTTGAGTAGCAGTGATGACTGCTACTCAAAATTCTTTAAATCTATAAATCTAGATTCATCAATCCAAAAACGAAGTTAGGCGTCCACCCACCATTGTGAATGTTAGTCCACCGTGTCAAGGTGTAAACAATAATGATGACTATGTTTCATCTATAATTTTTTATGGTGGTTTATCAGCAATAGAACCTCAACATCCATCAACGTTGAACGCACTATTTCAATTATTCTAATTATTACTCTATATATATAAAAATCAATGTCTGTCTGTCTGTGTGTCTGTGTGTGTGTCGTTGATGCATTCCGTTACCATTAACCCGATTGCGATAATACTTTGTCGAATTATTGCTGATACTAGAAAGAAAAAGATAGGATACTCAAAATTTGATTTAATTACAAAAATTAATTGAATATTTACGTAAAACATGTTTTCATACAAGACTTTTGTAATACAGAACGGCCAATTTAGAACATTGTTTCCTTAGCAACGCCGTAAACAAAAATTCACTGACCTGAAGTTATTTTAAG
The DNA here is from genome assembly GCA_022606575.1 of Glossosoma conforme. Classification (NCBI taxonomy): domain Eukaryota; kingdom Metazoa; phylum Arthropoda; class Insecta; order Trichoptera; family Glossosomatidae; genus Glossosoma; species Glossosoma conforme. The sequence continues at coordinate 1,306,615 of JAGTXR010000020.1, read as the reverse complement.
TAGGTAATTTTAGTAGGTATTTTAAGTAGGTATTAACGTAAGGTACTGAATATTTTAAAACAAAATTCTATTTTCGAATAAACTATTTCAATATTTGAATTTTTGATGACTTTTTTGTTTATCGAATTAAAATAAATATAAGGTATTAATTGTGTGTGATATACAGTAGAAAGAGTTAATTTTGGAATTCTAATTGCTGGTCGGCTTCGGATAGTATTATATCATAATTTAATAATTAATTTTAAGTAAAAAGTTAATAAATTAAAAATATTTAGTTTTGATTCACAATTTATTTTAATGTTTACATGTTTCGGCCTTCCTGAAGACCATCTCCAATAATGAAAAAATAAAAACAGGCCGTGGCTTATATAGGTAAGGACAAGATCCTATATTAGTACACACATATTTACAGGTTGTATATGTGTACGGGTACAACAATTGAAAAAGGTTATTTTAAAAATTAATTGGTATGTGATTAGTCTTAATGTATTGAGATTTTTTTAATTTTTTTATGTAAACACATACAGGAGAATACCGACAGATGGTGATAGTAATTTTTTGTCTCATCTGTGGAATTCTATGACGCTTAGCATGGTGCATATGGCTAAACGCTGCGTGTGGAGTGTTGATCTGCCAACGTTATAGACTACAGCCCGAGATTCACGCATCATCCTTTATTATTACAGGAATCTACTATGAATGGGTGGTCTTCACGGGATGACTTTTGTCTACCACCAATTTTAATTGATAGGCTTTGACTGACATTTTACGGGTGATGGATCAAATTCACACCAACCGGGGTATTTTAGAGCTCAGAAATCGATTAAAAATCCTTTTTTTTTAATCTCCGTCGGGGATCGAACCCACGACCTTTGGCTTGCAAACGCTTTACCATTGAGCTATGACAGCCAGCATTATACAATAATATATTTTTTGCTTTCAATTTAAAAAGATATTATGAAATACTATGTATTATATTTTTTTAATGGTAATTAATTCTAAAATTATAATTATTTCACCAACTATTGTCAGTTGATAACCTTAATGTTAGTATTATATCAATCAATTTATTTTTATTTTTCAAAAGTGAATTTCAAAACGTAACATTCACTGTGAAATCAATTATGCCACCCAAACGAAAAGCAATAGGTCAAGAGTACAACTCAAGCATGAATGAAAAGGGCATCTCGAGCTTCAGAAACAGTCGAGCAAAGGAGAGCAAGATTGGAAACAGATCGAGTACACGCTGCTCAAACCCGTTCATCTGGACAGATGAGCAACGGGAAGCGAGATTAGAAACAGTTAGAGTACACACTGCTCAAACCCGTTCACACGAAACAGATGAGCAACGGGAAGCAAGATTGGAAGCAGATCGAGTACGCGTAGATCATACCAGACGTACTCTGCATGCTGATTTAAATCATAGTGCTTTCCATTGCGATCCTAATTATGATTACAGTCTGCACCCAAGTATTGTTATTGGAAAAATTGATAAATTATGCGTGTATTGTAGTGCCTTTAAGTTTAAAAATTAAACACTAGGAATGTGCTGCACGAGTGGAAAATTGAAATTGCCAGAATTAGATTCACCCCCCGAACCTTTATTAACGTTGGTATCGGGTGATACAAGTGAATCAAAACATTTCTAGACAAACATACGAAAGTACAATTCTTATCACTACCACTGCCGAACGCAAATCATTCCTCATCGTACAAATGGTCATGTTTAGCAAGTCTCAGAAACGCATCGATCGTACGATGGATTGCAATATCCGATTTTATTTTGGCAAGGAGAAGACGGATACCATTTCAAGATCCCGTTGAGAAATCGTGTGTCATGAATTACTATTCATATTGATTGATTCGTGAAAACGCTGAAAATCATATCCTAAAAGGTCGAAATTTGTTCTATCAATACATGTTCGCGAAAATAGAAACTGAACGACTCCTCTACATTTGATTAAATCAAACCAAGTTGCGTTCCGCAGAGTATATTAATTTACGCGATGCAGTTGTAAATGATGGCTGAAAAACAAAAAAACATAGTGTATCCAAAAGCACTCCAATAAATAAAAACACATACCGGCGCCACTGTCAAATTTAGGTAAGAACAACATAACCTAAGTTTATTGTTTCTAATTGGCTCCGGTCACGCCTTAAGTCCGACTTATCCAATTGGAAGGCGAGAGGCTCCCGACGAGGCGTTTCCATAAAAACTCGCGGTTTCTTTTTTTTTAGTGGCATTGCAACGCATGCCGGGTACACGCTAGTTTATTATAAAAATAAAATAATTTTATAAAAAATAAGTGTTCTATTTTATGCAAAAAAAATTATAGATATCAAAGGGTTATACAACAATTTTTGGTGATCTTGTGTAATTATAATAAGTCCAGTAATATTTATATTTAAGGAGATCGAGTGATTAGCATGATACTCATGATGCTCCCGAGGCCTGAACCATTCAGTTTTAAGGGGCAGCTCACCCCGATAAGTCACAATACAGTATTAGCAATTCGCTTGTGCACAAATAATATTTTTATGATTATAGTAAAAAAGACATACTTTGAAAACCTAAAAAATAAACATTATGAATGCAATGAATCACGGAAGCTCAGCAATGACCAGCATCAGCGCCATCTCTGAGAACTCATGGAGTGCTATACTAATTCTTCACTGTGAAAGGTCTAACATTTTAGTTTATTCAAATGAGCGAGAAAAAGGCATTCTACGCAACGACTCGAATAAAGAGCGACCATTCATCGGCCAACCTCCCGAGCTGGACTCTAATGACCGTCCTGAATGGAGGAACAAAGCACTCTGAAGGACGAGCGACTACATTTCCATAATGCCAACAGACAAAACCAAAATTAATCAATTTCACAATAAGCAGTAATGAGCAAGTCGGATTGTCAGCCGAGACTCGGGCTAATGAGAAAATATTCTGCAGCGACAAGTCGTTCACGGGCTGGGCAAGCTTATATAAGAGGGTATTTTCACTTTTCTTAAATTTAACAATTAAGTTTTAATAAATAACATTAACTACAGTGTAACTTATTTTATGAATCGAGTTGAAAATGTTAATACCCTTATTCAGATTTTTCAGATTGTATGTTTTCTCTCTTTGTTTTAGGGAGTAATAACGGTCAAACGACGCATTAAGTGCCATTTATACAGCATCTGTATCGTCCCCATTCTTCTTTACATCATCTCACCAAGAGCCAATACAGCCGTGTAATGGGTTTCGAGAGCAGATGCTTGCGTAGAATACTGGATGTAAGATGGTTTGACTTTGTGAGGAATGACGAGGAGATCTTTTATACTAAAGTCGATCAAGAGGCAAAGACGGGGACCCGGTTAGGACATGTCTTAAACATGTCGCAGGATACACTACATCTGCCTTTTTTCAAGCCTCAAGCTCGCGTCATCTTGGAAGTGCACCGGGAACTCTACATTTAATGTAATTGGCGGAGCTGCGGGAGGCAGAGCTGATATCGCATGAAGTTATGGCGGTTGACAGAGCTTTGCAGTGGCAATTCGTAAATGCCATATGCTCCAGTTAGTTGAGCGGCTATGGTGATGATAATGATGATGATACAAAATGAACGGTCCATATGGGAAATCGTATATTTGGAAAACAGTTGATAGGGGTTCCACTGAATTTGTAATAACATTTGAGTGAATAGAGCCGCCTCCTAAGACCCTGTGGTCCAAGATCTCCAGAGCGTTGGATTTTCTTTGAGCCTATATAAAACTATATATAGTAAAGTATAGATGCTTAGCAAATTTTTAGGTCTACAGGTGAATACTTGGTATAAGGTGTTGTAGATCAGAGCTCCGCAATCGGTGTGCCCCGACACACTAGTGTCGTGAGCCGATACAGGTGTGCCGCGATCAAATTAGACAATATTAAATTAAATAACTTTACAATGGTCTTTCTGCGCTTATCACCTACTTATGTAGACTGGCAACTGCGTAGTATGCTATGTACACGACCCATGAAATAAAATTGTATGAAATTATATAATTTATCAAATTATTATCTATTATATTGGCTTTCGGTGTGCCGCCTTAATTTTATACAGAACTTTGGTGTGCCACGGAATTTAAGGAAGAACTTTGGTGTGCCGTAGGTGAGAAAAGGTTGCAGAGCACTGTTGTAGATGATGGTCACTCACATCAAACTGCTGTGAGAAGGTCCTGAAGACACCCTCCCACACGCTGCCGCTCTGCGTGTGGACCTGCACCGTGGCGCCCACGTGTGATGCGATGGCGTGCATGAAGTGCGCATTCTTGTAGACGCCCTCTGCGGCTACGGAGCGCACCCGCGGCGACCTGCAACACAACCAACAATATTCATTTATTTATTTATTGATGGAGTCAAGTTGCAAGTAATACATAGATTACACAAAAGAATATAAAAATATTACAAATAGAAGATAATATAACTCCAATGGAGATGGAAAAAAAATGGCTTTCTAAGCTCTAAAATATCCCCGATTGATGTAAATTTAATGCCTCGCCTCTAAAATGCCTACATTAAATCAAAATTGGTGGTGGACAAATGTTGTCCATTAGAGATCACCCATTCATAGTGAATTCCTGTAATAATAAGGAAGATGCGTAAATATCAGGTTGTAGCCTATGACAGATCAACACTCCACATGCAGCGCTTATCCATATATAAAATGGTAAGCGCCATAGAATCCATGGATAAGACTTCAGCATCATTATTACAATCTGTCAGTATTTTATGTATGTGTTTACATAAAAGAAAAAAAATACAGGCAAAATAAAATAAATATGAATTTATAAACAGACAAAACCGATAAAAACATTTGGCTTGAGTGTTTGTTTCCTGACCAACGACGATAGCCAGTTGTAAGCACTAGTATGGTTTGATCACTGAAGTTAATCAAGATTGGACACCATACATGGATGGGTCACCAGTCATTAGTTGGGTTGAGCCACCCCTTAGAACCAAATTGACTCGTCTTGGAAGTCGTCGAGAACCATTGAGCAAATTGTCACCACAAATTATCTCCAAAAAATTGGGTCAGCTTTGATGATTATTGTACTAAGTCACATGTTCACAAAAGCAAAATCCATGATGGTACTGATAATTTGAATTTATGTAATTAAAATTAATTAATTAATATTAGAAATAATTGATGCGACCAAATTTATATTTTTTGTGAACATTAAGAATTTTATAAATAAATAAAATGTATTTCCAAATACAAGGGAATAGTGAATTTCAACAATCTTCCTCCGGAAATAAAAGCAATCAGTGACATGAAAATAATGAATAAAAGGGGAAAACGGTTCTTCAAAATTATAAAAATCAGATCTGACGTAATTGTACAAAAATGAGAAATAAATGATTTATATATATATATTTTTTTTATTACAGTATAATGTTACTATTATTAAAATGATACTAATGTAAACCTCTCGGTATATGATTCACGCTAGGTACAAAGTAGTAGTTGTATGTATATGATCCAAGCATAATAAGTATAGAATTTATATAAATTGTATAAAATATTTATATTGTTAAAAAGGTATTGATTATATTAAGTTCATTAAAAGGTGTCTGGTAGAAATTGAGACTTAGATGGGTCGAGGCTATTAAAGAATCGAAATATATATGTAAATGATGCTGAAATTTTCACTTCGACTATAAAAAATTTATAAATTTTAATGATATTATTTTATATTCTAAAAAAAAATATGTTATTATGTAAAAAATGTGAAAAAATAATAATATAAATTATGCAACACTTAAATCAAAGATGAATCCCACACCACACACAAGATCTACCTTTAAGTGGCGTGGAAAAGCGAATTTCCAAAAAAAAAAACAATAAAAAAAAATTAATGTAATCCTGTCAATAAAATCTTAAATGTATCCTATTATATTTGATTAAATAAAAAAAAAAAAAAAAAATTAAAAACACTTTTCATCTAAGTATTATATGAAATATTTCTTTTTACATAAGGATAATTTAAAAGTGGTAAATTATATAAAAAATATTGTGTGTGTATTCACAAAAAAAACTACCAATGAATTACCATTTCAATTTATTATTATAAAACGTATTTAAAAAAAAAATTGGCCGCACAGCGACCAGGAGCGAAGCCCCCTGTTGTAATAATATTGTTGTAATATATTTGTAAGTATTATTTTATATTGTCCTTTTCCCCGGTGCAGCACAACCTATGCACACACGTCCTCTAATGATGTATTACTGGGTATGTACTTACTCGTATCTATGTATTTATTTACATTAGTCATAAGTGAATAGCATGGTTTCTACCAGACACGATGTTGGCGATACTTCTAGGAAATTTGATGTTACAAAAAAACAATAACACAAAAAACATAAATTTAAGCTAAACTATCATTAACCCTTTCAGTTCAGAGCTCAATATATTGGCTCTATACTTTAATAAAAAAAAACTAATTATTTTCCTTCAATAATAATGAAAATAAATTATTTAAAAAGTATAAAGGTGTGTAAAGATACGTGACAAAGTATCATAAAATATATAAAAAAAAAATTCAGAATATTGACACCACGCAGATTTTTTTTAAATAAATCGCCGCACTTAAAGGGTTAATAAGTATGGGACATTATATACATTATAATCTTCCAAATTTCTGAATTTCCTAAGTCGTACTGTGTGTAAAATTATTATATTTTTTCAAAAACCCATCTAAAAAAATATTTCGTAATTAAAAAAAAACAAAACAATTCATAACCACGGAATTTGACATGTATTTTATTATTTTAACCATTTCGTCGGCACTTTGGAACGCCCTTATGCTCCAGCTTTAAAATGGACATGGACAAATCTGAAGATCGGTTCGTACTAAATCAAATATTAATTATATAGTCAACTCTTTAAATTCGATCGAAGAATGGTGCGTGAATGTCGGGCTGTAGTCTGTGACCTTGACGGATCAACACTCCACATGCAGCGCTTAGCCATATTAACATGGTAAGCGTCATAGTTGACTGTATTGAGCTGAATCTATTTAACGTCGCAATAGTGAAAAATATGTGTTAAAGTTTTAAGCTCTCGTAAATAAAATATTGTAAAATTTAAATGATGGATTATAAAAAGTCGACAATGATTGAAATATACATGTGCGTAGTAACAGTAATAGTAATAATAATAAAGGTCTGTCCCGACTGGGGGTTAATGTCATTCTTTCTTGTCTCGGCCGTCTGCGGCGCTAGATTGTTGAACTCGCGAACTGGGGTTTGGACCGTCTGGCCGCCCCTAGCGATCCTGCACGCCACATTTTTGGACGCTTTCAATTTGAATATGCGGCTAAACGTTGCATATGAAGTGTTGTTGATCGCCACCACCAGTCAGGATTCGTTCGCGAAACGTTTCAAAGGACGAACAAAAAACGGTGAAAAAATAATCAGATACGTAAAAAACCCATGAGCTTCAAAGTATACATACTTTTTTTTCTTACTTATCAACACTTATGCGAGGTTTAATAGTAATAAAAATAAAATTTCATCAAAAAAATATATATATTTATTTATTCTGATAGGTGTGAATATTAGCAAATTGTTAATCGTTTTCTAATTACTATACATAATAAGAACATTCCTTGAATCAAATAAATATTTATTTTAACACATTGTTTGCCGACAATGTTTAATGCTGATTGCCGCCTGGCGCGGGCGATATTTGGGTTCGCGCGCGGGTTTTTTTTAACATTTTTTTTAAATCTATAACTTTTCAAATATCCGCGATAATTTAGCGAAATTTTAAATTTAACTTACCTTATTGTGCAGCAATGATAAAATGATGATAAACAAACAAAAAAAAAACGTTTAGATATATAGAACGTTTACATAAACACTAATATTTTGTAGAAATATGAAACATTCGTACCCTTTATCTCTTCACAGATAGAAAGAACCCCATTATCCGTACAAGTTGAAAACAATTGTTGCGCATTGAAGGTCAAAAAAAATATCAATCCAACGCGAACTGCGTCAAGGTTTCTTCGAGTACACAAAAAAATGTATATTTTTAAACATTTTTTTGCGTAGTAATAAAGCATAATAAATACAAATTTGTGAGTGAAATGTGTAGTTTGAAGTAAGATATACGATTTAGCAACAAAATCTGTTATTACGCAACACGTATTATTACGTTACCCGACTTCCACCACCAGAGAGTGAAAAACGTATTACTACGTTTCCCGCATTCGAGCACCAGACTAAAAAAACGTATTACTACGTTTCCCGCATTCGAGCACCAGACTAAAAAAACGTATTACTACGTCTACCGACAACAATGTGTTAAGACTGATTATGGGCTAAAACGCAAATATAACCAAATAAAATAATAATATAACTGGCGATCGTGTTGATAAGGAATACCGAGAAGCTAGTCAAATGGTTATGTTTTGGATTCGATGATAGTAACGATTTCTTGTAATAGTCGATAAAAATCCATTATATAAACGAAATAAATACATTCGTAGTTATTTATTGATAGTGCACAAAGAACACGAATTATGAATAATTTTGAAACCAGACAACATTTTCATGATAAACGCGACTTATGAATCAAATCATCTGTAGAGAGAGAAAAAATCGAATGCAATACGATTTTTAGAAGAAATAATATACAAAAGCCGACGCAAGGATAAATACTTGTATTGTATCAAGACAGCCAACGTTTAGCCGGACACGAAAATTTTATTTGATATATTGGAACATTTCGACAAAAATGTATGAGCTGCTTTCCTTAGAGCTAAGGATTTTTCCACTTATATTATATAATTATTAGTCATGGGCACGTGCGATAAATATGTACTTCCATACAGTCAACCCTCCTATAACGTTTGTTTTTCTTTATTTTCGGGGCGGCTGAGCCTATAATAACAACATAAGGGAACCGTTATAAGAAAAATGGCCGAATACACCACAGGAAAATTCCCGTTACAATAAAAAAGTGCGTTTTAAGAAGTTTGATTGTATTTCGCTTTTATAACCGAGTTTTTTAAAGTACGAAATTGGGAAGAACATCCAACGTCTTCAAGAAACGTATTAAGAAAAACTTATGTTTTCACCCATATTCGCTACGTGGGTAGAACATATGGTCGCCACATGTTGCCCTTATAAAGTTATGTAAGCTGCCACAATTCTCGCCTTATCCCAATTCGAGAGCCTCCTCTCCTGCTTACTCGTCACATTCCTCGCGTATTCAAGTAATTGAAACAAAATGAACTTATACTATCACAGCATGGAACATACAGAACGGGATGTACGTCATAGCATCTTCTGTAGGGCCAAAACAAAGAATTCTCCTGCATCCGGTTGCATAATGTGTACAGAGATGGATAAATCAAACAGATTCAATCGCTAGAAACATCGTTGTGTCTCGGCGTCGAAGAAAAGTGAAATTTTTATAGCGCACAATCGGACGATGTTTCACATTCCACGAATATATTGAGAAAAAAATGCCGTTCACGGAGGTGGTTACAATTTGGAATTTGTGTAAAGTGCGGTCGAAACACTTTCATTTTTCCACATTTTTAATTTCACGATACATCAAGGACCGTCGTTCGATGTCTTCATGCAATTCCAAGCAAAGTTTACTGTTCTATAAGCTTCGGTCATTCGATCCCTTGGTCAACAAGGAGAGCAGATCAGGTACTATTACGATGGACACCGTAAATGATTGAAGAACCACCACAGCATATAACATGAATGGATTCAAATGACGGTCTTCTACTTGATAACACAACTATGTATAGCCTGTTCAGTATCTAATCACTTAAGATGAGTTAGAGCTTAGGTAAACAACTTTTGAAAAATTATAAGTAGGAAAATTACGCAACAAAAAATGGTGAGCGAAAAAGTTAAAAAAAATGTATTCATTCTGCAAGTCAATTTTTTTCAAGGGCAGAACATCAAAAAGGAATATTGACAAATGTGACGGTTGGTCACAATATTAAAACGGACCAAAAACCTTGGGAAAACCTGTGAGGACGAAAAATTATCAAGTATCTTGGTAAAGCGGAATACAGACAATCTCATATTTATACAATGGAAACGAATTGAATGATTAGATTTTTAATTTAATAAAATTAAATTTTGGGTCACAATAAAAATATTTAAAACCTAAAATATTTAAAAAAAAAAATTTTTAGTATAGGATAAAAATAAATCTTACTAAATAATATCAAGTATAACGAAATTTATTTTGAATTATGACTAAATTAATAATTTTGACGGAATATTATGGCCGTTTGATTCATAAAAATCATAGCTGATTTTTATGAATCAAATGATTTAGCAATCTCTAATATTACAGCTACCCCCTCTTCAGGTTGTCGGGAATCACCTGTGTTCCCAAGTGGACCTTCAGATGCAGGTATGTCCTAGAATGAGGAATCGACAGTGGCAACCGACAGAACTAAGTGGCGGCAATTAGTGGTGACCATATGTTCCAGATATGGAATGGATATGAGGAAGAATATACATTATACAAATAGTTCCCAAACTTTTAATTTCATTGTGTTTTTTAATTAATTTAATTATTGAAGGCTAGGGGTTTTATTTTTTGTCGGCTAATTTTTCGGAGGTATTTGTTTTTGGCTTGTTAAATATTTTCGCCGACCAAATTCTCAGGAAGTGAAATATGTTCTGAAAATTGTCAAGGGGGAAATGGAGCAAAAAAGGTTGAGTGCCACTGTATTAAACCAAGTGTTAGAACACGGTACAATGATTAGCGTTAATGACGTGGGCGGATCAACAACAGCAAGCATAAGAAACAAATGAGATTATCATAAATGCGTTTGCATTCTCCTACCTGCGTTTACATAAAAAGGGACTAAAGACACAGGTAATCGTGTTTTTTCGTTTTTTATATTGTTTATATTTATATGCAATCATAGGAATGAACATAATATGGGTGTGGTCCAACTACGGTGGATTCTATGTAGTTTAGTTAAAACGATATGTTGTGATTATTTATGTACTTATCTATTTTTAAGGGTATCTGATAATAAATTACGGTGGAGAAAACAAACGGGGATGCTGTATGTATCACAGGTTGGTAAATTGAAGAATGTGGTGTAATTTCGTTTTTATGTCGGCGAATATCAACCGTGTAAGATTGCACTTTACACGTTCTGATATTTATTATGCCATCACACACATGTATGTACAAATAAATTAAATCCAAGCTTTATTAAGTAAATATTTTTAAATATCATTGAAAATGAGAGGAATTGGCGAGTGATGATGAACATCAACCGTGTCAATGTGCGGATTTGTGGTTGCACGATTAATCGATTAAAGTCATAAGATGCAGTGGCCATGCTGGAATGTACGCACCGATAATAATTATATTTACAGCAAAATAATTTGCATTTTACGACACTGACAATGAAAGGAAAGTGATCTAGTTGCCTAGATTTCTGATTTCTGATATCTAGAATGAAATTGAATAATACATAACTCGACGCTCGGACAAGGTTAAGAATGCAAACTGCATTAAAATGAAATCTTTTGTCTAGGGTTTTCGCAAAAAATCAAATAAAAAGCATTGTCATACGTCACGATCACTAATGAGGCGATGATTATAAAATGAGATGCGCTTACAATATATATATATTCACGTTGAAACGATAAAACAGAAAATATGGCGGCCTTTTGAATGAAATAAATAGGTAATATGATAATAAGGTGAGAATGTGAAAACAATATTGTTTGCATTAAATGTGCGCGAAATTGTCAATGATCGCTCATCGCAATGTCAATGGTCGACGTGCAGTGTGTATAGAGATTATGTTCTTTCACAAAGGTTAGGGAACTAGGAGGATCAGGTGTTGGCTCGTGAAGTAATGGTGAAAGTCTCAACACGGGAGGATAGATGACACAGAGGGCATCAAGGGTTTGTCGGTAAGGCAAGTTGACTCACCTCGGGGGCGCCGCTCGCCCTTTACGTTTGTTGTTCATGTCAGCGTCGCCCGCCTGGCCCGGTGGAAAGGCTCCTTCTCGTTTATGCGTGGGGACCGGAATTTTGACTGATTACTGTACCACTTATCACGCAACCCACTGTTCTGTCACACACTACCCGCAGGGGACGCACTTGGAAGCCTCAAAGTTCGATCGCGATGGACACGACACCGACGCTACTGCGGGGGCTCAGCCTTGCGCGAGACGCCGACGGTGATCTCATCGAGCCGCCGACCGCGAGGAGTATCTTTTCTACGTTCGCGTGCGGATCGCAGACGGCCGGTTCTGTATCGGGGTGAGGGCCCCACGACGAGCGGTTGGCGGATTCTCGTGTCTGCAGTGCGCGAGGATTAACAAGATGGCGGGTGACGTATTCAATCTTCGGGTGAGAGACACCAGGAGGCGCCCGGCGACAGCGCCTCTGAGGATGTATTCCGATACTAATATTCATTCATCCGTACCTACCCACTTCAAAATATAAAGTTTTACTTTATTAAAATAAAAATTACACCTTATAAATGCGAATAAAAATCTAAGAATCATATAAAAAGCAACTCAAAAATATTTTTGGCAGTAAAAATTACAATAGTACTGTATAAATGATTTTTAGAAAATATGCATACTTATTTTAATAATCTACCAAAAAAACATAAAAACTACAATTGAAAATCAATAAAATAATATACAAGAAATAAATTTGTATTTTTAAAATTATAAAACATATAAGTCAAATATATATGTATCACGCACAAAATAGTAAGTTTTACAAAAAAAGTTTGTTCACTTTACTTAGAAGTTATGCCTATAATGATTAATTTTCATCACATTAACGTTAGTATTTAATTGCAAAAGATTTTCTGACTTAATATTGAAAACTATTTAAAACATCGATTATTGCTTGGAATTGCACTAAAATATACCTACTAACGTTTCCTTAAATTTGTATTCTCGCTGAGTATCATGTTTTCCCGCTAGATGGCAAACTTTTTTGTATCTTGAAATATTTTATTTGTAAAAGAATGTCTGCCTTCAAAGACATCTATGAAATAGTGAATTATTGTAATTTTATTACTTTGTAGCAGACTTTCATATGCTTTATTATTTGTGAGTATTGTTGTTATTTTAACAACTAAAGTAATATAGATCGGCAGGTACATTGACCTTTATCATAATCATAACTATCATGATTTCTTAGTCGTCTTCTTTTAAGCTATTGAGTAAATACCTATATACCTAATTTATTGCATGATGTATATTGTAAAAATATTATTATTTTGTTCACCGGTAAAATAATTTTACTTCTTTATAATAAATCAAATTTAAACTCTTTTAATTTATACACCAAAATTGATATGAAATTTCCATTGCATACAAGAATATTACAAAAATTACAAAGTGCGACTTCATGAAACCATTATGATGAAAGCTTTTAATTTCATCTAAATCAAATATATACATATTCCAATTTTTTATTGAATTGCACCTATATTTCAAATGACATATTAGCGGGACCTTAGAAAATATAGTTTCAGTTACGTAGTGCTGCGACAATTAGTCTTATAGTTATTTGTATACTAAATGACGAACGTAATATTAATAAGATTAAATTTTAAAACTGGTTAGATATTTTTAAAATAAAATTTTGATTAGAAAATTAAATATGTAGGTCTTTTTCGTAGTATCAATCTGGTGGATTGGTTTGCAGCAACAGAATATTGCATCTCGATCTCCATTCCTCTCGGTCCTCCGCAACCCTTTTCAGCATAAGCGCTACAATTCATGTCCTCGAATACTTGCTGCAAATACAAATATACGTAGGTACTGAGTATAAATTTTACTTTTATACCTCATTTATAAATGTTCTAAAATCAAATTTTTGTTGTTTTAGAACCAATTTAAAAATATATCCGTTTTATCCCTCACCACAGATAAACAGTTTATATATCATCATATTAAGTCCCATTTTATATGGAGCAATCTTGTTTTGTTTGGTTCATAAACTTATACAGTGCACTAATATATTAGAATTTTGAAGTGAGTGACTTGAGTGATGATTTCGTGTTCATCTGTGGTTCTAGTCCAGTATAACATATAATATATAATAGGTCCAAAAAATATGCTCTTGCAGTATATTTCAAAATCTAATTAAAAGTTTTACAAAAGTTTATTTATTAGTTCTGTGAAGGTTGGTAGTTGTACTTTTCATAGGCCGGATGCACTGGCCGCTTTCCCGCGCGGGGCCAAATCGATGATACACCTCGCAAGGAAACAAGGAGCTTCATTATTGATCACTTGCTCCCCCTTACTGGGTCACTCGCCATGTCGTCCAAAGGTGGTCCTGACATGTCACACCGCGAAAAACTAACACTCATGGACACCGAATTGAAATCCTTTTACGAGTACTGCCAGCAGGCCGGGTTCACAGACGAAGAGATGGAAACAATATGCCGCCCCTTGACGAATGTGGTGCGCAGGGTGTCGCTTAAAAAGTGGATAAGGATCGCGTTGGCAGTGTTTCTTGTTATCAGTGGGCTGTACGCTATCGGGAATGTTGAAAGTGTGGCTTGGCATGCCTCAGCTGTCGGAAGGATCATGATGATAAAAATCTTGCCCTTGTGGGATTGGACTCCGCTGTTCTACCGCCCTTGCCTGGTGGCCAAGACTCGCAATGCGGTCGAGAGCCACATTTCCCTTACAGCATCAGACTGCGCTGTCTGCGAGGCAGTTGGTGAGAACTTATTTTATTTATTTTGTTTGGCACAAATTACGTATCATTTATTACAGTGCGAGAAAATACGTGAAAATAACGGGTGGCGACCGCAGTGTTTATTTTATACTTCGTTAAAAGGGTTTTTTTATCACGAGTATCAATCTGTGTCAATTAAAGAATAAACGAATTTAAATATTACACAGTGAATATATTTATGGCATCTTTCTAAAGCATTAAACTTACCATCTTTTATTTGAAAAATTATAGTACATCTCTCATGTCACTTGTAGTGTAAAATTTTCGTTAAGCAACTGTTTTGCGAGGCAACAAAAAGCATTTTGAAATATTAATTCATATGATATTATTACATCAGTAAAAAATGGATTAAAGCATTAAAATGTTTAAAAATAAAATTGATAGTATGTAGGTACATATGATTAGAAAACGATTTACATATTACCATGTTTTGTTTAATGTATAAAAAACAAAGCAGTATTTTGGCACGCGATTCAAATATAATAAAGAATATTCATCGGAGCTACGAGAGGCAGAACTGACTTGGTGTGAGACGAGAGTAAAGGCGGCTGACAAAGGCTTGCGGCGGTGGCTCGTGATGTTCATATGCTCCAGTTAGAGCGAACATACAGATATGAATGAATGCACGATTCGAATATTTTATTCACAATCTAAATTGAAAAAAAAAATCATTGGAACTTTTTTAATTTTTTGTTTTCTTTTTCAGCATCAATTCAGCACATATCGGACACCAACTACGACAGCATCCTCAACCACCACCTCATCAGAGGCGCCCCCGTGATCGTCACGGACGCCAACCTTGACTGGGCGCTCTCCAAGAGCCCCGAAGTAAACCTGACGAGGCTCCTCTCCAACGACGAGCGCCTCCGAGACTCCGTGCCCTGCATCCTACAAACCAACTTGCGCACGGGCCGCCAGCCGGCAGACTTGAATAACCTATTAACAAAAATCACAAACATGCAGATACCAAATTGGTTCGTCCACTTTCAGAACTGTGATCTCCAAGCGGTCAAATCGCTGAGAGTCCTAGCGCCTCGCCCGTACTTCTTATCGCCTCACGTTCCACCGGCTCACTTCAACTGGCTGCTCATGTCCGACAAGTATTCAGCTCCGAGATTCAAACCTTTAGAGTTGGATACGGGTCTGATAGTCTTGTCACAGCTGAAGGGGTCGACGCTCGTTCAGCTGACGGCCAGAGCGCCGTGCGAGGAAGTCTGCCCCGTGTTGACGTTCGACGTGCGGCAGAGTGAGACTTTGGTTTTGGCCAATTCTATGTGGAACTTTGAATACATGCCCGACGATGCTGGAGAGAACACGGCCGTCATTACGGAAACTGCCTGGAACGAAGCTTAAGCTGCTCGAAACTATCTACTGAATGAACGACTTATATATATTGACTGACATGTCATATAGGTATAAATACTTACCTATATTATAATAACTAAACATCACCTGAGCTGCAACACTGTGTTTGGTGAATTTTTAAAAGATTCAATTAAAAATCTATTTAAAAAGTATCCAAAATATGTTTTTGGCATTGGGAACACAAATTGACATCCCAACTCTAGTAGCGTTATCATTTCCATATGCCTTGGCCTTCTCTTAATATCGTATCCAGTAATAGACAGTGATAAAGATTTTTAAAGTTCTATGAAAAACTTCTATTCTTTTTCTTACAAACTATAAATAAAAATACAGCACATTTATTTAATCTATTCTTTAACATGTACGTAGTGCACGTGGAGTACAATTACATCCCTATATTGTAAATAATATCATATTGCTGCCGCAGCGACACTCCAAATTCTCACAGGCTACCACCAACAATGTATATCTCATATTATGATGCCAATTAGCGATGCTAATAGCTTTAATTTATCGGAATATTGAGTATGGTGAAATGAAGGATCAATACCTGAAGTGGGTAGCTAACTACATTATATTAAATACATAATTCATTTTTGTGTTTTTTTGTTGAGTTGAACACAGGAATGAGAATGTGGTTTCATATATATTATGCACTTTGTCATGCTATTGCTTGTCAACAGTGTATTTGAAAAAGCCATGTAAAATGACATACTAAAAGGTCCGCCAAATAACTTTCTTTTTTTTTTTTAAAAGATGCAAAGATGAAAAGATTTAGCTTCAGCTGTGTGGAACGTAGCGCCGTCTTGTTAAAACCAAATGTTGCCAATATCCACCTTTTCAATTTTTGTGAACAAAAATTCGTTCAACATGGCCCGATAACGATCGCCATTGACTATAACGGCCACTCCTTGCTCATTTTCGAAGAAAAATGGCCCAATTATGCCTCTGGACCAAAATCCTCACAATAACAGTGACTTGTTTTGGTGCAACGTCTTTTCAATGTATGTGTGCGGGTTTTCTGTGCCCCAAATGCGACAATTTTGCTTGTTTACATACCCGCCAAGATCAAAATGGGCTTCATCTGAAAAGATGATTTTTTTTGGCAAAATCGGCATCTTTTGTAAGTCGATCGCAGGCCCACTTAGCGAAGCGAAAACGCATTGGATGGTCAGTTGGCTTCAACTCCTGAACCAATTGGACTTAGTATGGCGTCATACCAAGGTCTTTATGCAAAATTCGTCTCAATGATGTCTCCGAAATGTTCAATTGTTGAGAACGACTGTGAATTGATGTTAATGGCGCTTCACGCACACTTTCTGCCACAGCAGCAATATTCTCGGGTGTACGCACTGTTTTTGGCTTTTCACGCTTTGGTTTATCGATGAGGATGCCAGTTTCTTTCACTTTTTTCACAAGATAACGAACATACGGAGCTGACGGTGATTCTCTTCTTCCGAAATCCGTACGCAATTTTCGCACACATTCTGCAACATTACCATGATTTTCAAAGTAATGTCGCAATATTTCTCAGCGTTGTTCAAGCGTATACACAACCATATTCGTTTAGCGGAAGGATAAAACTAATTATCTGTCAAATCAGACATGAGCTAAGTGTTACCATTCACGAAATAAGCACTAGTTGAAAAACAAAACGTTAGATGGCGGACCCTTTATATATTTAATATTGAAAAATAATCTTTAAGAAAATAGTAAAATACAAAAAGTCAAAATCCAAAAATTAAGTGTTTGTATTTTTAAACCATGTGACATGTCAGCTAATGTAAACAAGTAATTGTATATAATCATATAATAACTTTATGTAAAGTACGAAACACATAGATTAAAAACTGTAAGCTGCTAAGTGAAAACATCTCTACAGGTGTAGCGGTGAATTAGTTATATATTTATGTCACGCTATTATATCTATGGTTGATTCAACATGTCCAAAGGGTAACAAAATCAATGTCTTATGGAAAGCAGATGCTTAAACTGAGGCTCAATTTATAACTGAAAATTACAAAAACTGCTGTCAATGATAAGATGGTTGGTAAATGTGCTCAGAGGTATTAGCGGACTAAGCTTTCAATTGCAATGCGGCGAGCAGGTCAGGTTAGGTTAGGTTTGAGGAGGTTGTGGTGAAGTCCAGAGCTAAATCAGCTGTCCATCTCATGAGGGATAGAGATAAATCAATGAAATTCAGCATTTTGCACTATTTAAGTTGTTGTATTGGATATTTTATTTTTTATTAATATTTTTAACACGTGATATGTGAGATCTATTTACCCTCAATTTTATCAAAGTACACCTGGAAAAATTCAACTAATATGTAAAATCTTTAATGTCGGTCCCTTACTAAGAATAAAATGTATTGATGCCATTATTCAAAACAAAAGATATTATTTATCAACAATTTCAACTTCTATTGTAAAAGATTTTAAAGACTACAGTGAAGTATATCTTGAGTAATGTCATATCAGTGGCAATATACTTGTATTATATATTACACCTCATTTAAGGATAATCCAGATGCGTGTAATGTAATTTGTTAAGTAGAATGCATTCACACGAGGTTGAAGGAAATAAAAATACCAGGAAGGGTTTGTGTAAAACAAATATGTTAAAACAATATAAGGAAATATGTTTATGAGGAACGGACTGAAGATTCAAGGCTGCTTAAGCTCACTTATTGTCTAGATGAGGGTTAGAAATGATAGGTAGTAACTTAATGATTTTATAAAGTGAAAATATCATTTATCAATATTCCATGCATATGAGACTGGGTTTTTCATAACGGTATTTGCCTAAAACCCAAACTTATTGAAAAAATAATTTCACTTGAGATCCCAAGCTGGTGCATATGGTGTCTTCAAATTACCAACAATAAGTTCTGCCAGCTGGAATGAACCTTGACGTGTCGCAAGTCATCTCTGCCTGCGAAGCTCTGCAAATACATTCTACATATAGTTCTCAATAGCTCCAGGACAACGAGAGCCTAGCATTGAAGAAAATGAAGTATATCCTAGGCATATTTGTTAATCAGATATTTAAACGACCGCTCTCTTCTGGACAACTTAAGTCCTAAGGGGCGGGTCTACTTAATATTAATGGGTTTGTGCACAATTATTTACCAAAATTGAATTTTTATACACAAAATGTACATTTACATCATATATTTAAGCAGTACAGAATCATAGAAATACCGTGTGTAGGTTAGAGCACTTAAAATTTACAATACTAGACATTCACATTACGTGCACTAACCCATTGAATTATGCTCTTTGTAAATATGGAGTACCATAAATCCTGTGTGTTGTTGATATGTGGAGTACATAGGTATATATTGCGCTTTTGGTTGTGTGTTGTATCGGCCTGATATCTTAAAATAATATATATGTATACAATTTTAAACATAAAAACGATATATCATGTTTTTTTCTTTTGTATTTTACTGTCAGTCGGCCAAGATTTTGTGACGCTTCCAATCTTTATTGTGTGATACGTACAAATTTTAATGTAATCAAATATCATAAGCATAAAATATATTAGATGAAGTAATAGCATTCACGGTGTTGTTATTTTTCCTTATATTTAATTGTTTTTATGAAGTTAAACTTTTCGTTCTTCAAAATATCGATCCTAAAGATTGGTTTGCAACAATTTTCTTTTTGTTTTCCTTGAGATGCTTTTACATTTTTTTTCATTTTTTTTCATTTTGGTTACATTCAATGAATTCAGAATTGAGATGAGAGACAATATATGTGAAAATAAAAGTTAAGGTAGAATTGATATTAATTAATAAATAAAATTAAATAACAAGATAAGATTGTTAAGATACATTAAATTACCAAATATCAATAACTTTAAGGTCAATAACTGACAATACATAGTGAAAATGCATAATTATAGTTACTTTTTCACCCACAACCCACAAACTCGTCTTACACTTGCCGAACATCCATACACGGTTAATGTGTGTCCACCAAGAACTGACAGTTTCCAAAGTTCCTTCCTTAATGCCACCGGTAAGCTTTGGAATGCTCTTCCAGCATCTGTGTTTCCTCCTTCCTACAATCTGAATCTCTTTAACAAACAGATAAATACACACTTGCAATCTCACCAACTCACACACAAACACGAACACAACACACTTTTCCAGCATGACGCGTCCAGCCTCCCTGGCTAACCGTCATAGAGCGCACTGGTCTTGATTGGCTGCGCTCTCCTGCATGCGATTACATAAAAAAATATTTTTATTATAAATTAAGAAGTTAAATATGTTATGGTTTTTTTTTTCACATTTATTTTGATTGTACATTTTCAATAATAACCTGGCCAGGTCCGAAACATGTACAATTACTTAACACGTTCATCGCCAACACTGTTTTTTGTAAAGTGATGGAAAATGTTTTAATGGTATCAGGTGTAAGGAACGCGTCGGACATTGTGAATAGCAGTTTGTATGGAGCGCGTGGCTGACAGTGCAAAACGAAAAGTCAAATTTAGTTTGTCGTGTCAGCCACGGGTGGTCGACACGGCATGAATGAATCAGTGCTGGCCACCTTTGGCTGACATGGCGATGAACGTGTTAAAAATAAATATGAAATAAAACTTAATATATTTAATTTCTTAATTTTTAATTAAAATTATGTTATACTAATCCTAACTTATACTTAAAATCAACTGTAAGTAGTAAACCATATTTTTTCATTAATATTTATTCATGTTTTGATTGGTTTCTATAATATGATGATACTCAACTGAAGAATCTTGAATTTAACGTCTTCAATAAAATTACCAACGGGGATTTTGTGTAGGAAAGAAGTATCGGCAATTGGGATTTAACAAAAGAAGAAAGGCAATTTAAATAAATTACTTTAATTTAAAAAAAAATAAGTTAAAAAATAATACAAAAGATTTACAGAGTTATGTAAAGTGGTGTCTATTCAGTCTTCTCTTTCTTCGGCCCCCGGAGCCAGTACCAGAGGTTCCTGGCGGACATCACCACGGGGATCATCACTGGGAGGTAAAGTGGAATGTAGACTGCGTACCTGGAATGATGCAAAAGAACTGGTTAATGTGGGGTTTAAGGAGTATATAAAAATAACAACTTTATAAAGAGGATAGTTTTAGGCAAACATTCAATTATCAGAAATATCAATGGCAATAATGTCTTATGTATCTGTTTGTGTGAGATTCAGCACAAAACTCGCAACATCGATGGCCTGTTTGCTGAATAACATAAGTTCTTCAGACAAGAAACTAATCGGAAACACGGGGCAGGATCTTTGATGCGAAGGGTCTAGATTTCTTCGCAGTCACACAGAAGTGACTTTTCTTGTTGCAGCACTTCTCATCGTTTCAGGTTATCAGACTAATGATTTCCATGTTCGCCACTTTTAAGAGAGTCTTTTAGTTTAATGAAATCTTCTGGAATAATCTGCTGCCAGAGTTTTTCAATTTCAAGGATGGTTGTGAGAGGTTCTGTAGATCTTAGAAAGCTGCTTTGTGACTTTAGTTTAAATTTTTGGAGAACTTGATAACATAAACATTAAAATATTTTCCATTAATTGTAGTTAGGTATTGATTTAAACTAAAAATATAATAATTTTACTTTATATAATATTGCCATGAAATTAAGTATTGTAAGTCAATAATAACTAGGTGTATACGCTGACATACCCCGTCTAATTAAAGGGACTCCAAATCGCGGTATCGTCATTGGGATATATGGTGGATGGATGAGAAGCAGGTCACCAAAGCAAAAAACTCGTCGAAAAGCACATTTGATATTTATTTTATGTTGAGCAATAAAATAAATGTCAAATTACGGTCCTAAGTTCAGGACACAGACAAAGCTGTTTACCTAACAGCGGCCAAGCGGAGAATTCGCCCTAAAATTACGTAGCGGCCATATGGAGAACTACCTGCTCCCGCATGATGACTTTTAGAACCAAATAAACAAAATAGCGTTTACGAGCACCGCGTCCTATAACTACTTAAACCTAAAATTTATGTAAAAATTCGTGTCAGATGAGCGAACAAACATAAGAGACAAAAGATCGCATATCGAGACTTTTCGGCACTAGCCTTAAAGGGCTTTATCGAGTTGGTATCAACGCCAATTCGTCTGCGTTCCTCCAGTTCTATCTTGAGCAATACAGGTAGAAACAAATAAGTGTGTGGTGCCGGAATGGCATCTTAGTCTACTCACTTTTGATCGTCGGGGAAGTAGAGCAATGTGAGGAGGCTGGGGTCCGTGAAGGCGGCCTCGGCAGCCACGTAGGCCTTGCCGGAGCACTCCAGTGCTTCAACGATGCGCCCGGCCTGCAAGTGCTCCGACGTGAGCTCCACGTTCATCACAGCCTCGTAGATCGAGGCTCCCACATCATCATTGATCACTATATTAGAGATCTCGCCTGTAACCATACAATAACTAACATAATTGAAATAATCACGAGAAAAAAATTAAAGAGCATTTCTTCATACATTTTCTATCTATATTGGGCTAAGGCCGGTGCGCTATGACAGTCGCAGCACCCAAACACTGCATAGCGGTCATATAAAGAACTCACCGCTCTTTATATGTGCGTGTCAGACGACCAAAAAAAAGATTAAAAATTGCAAATTGAGGCTTTTCGTCACCAGCGTGAAAGGGCTATATCGAGTTAGTATCATAACCTCTTCTTCTTTAGCTATGAGGTACTGCCCACCACATAGATCCATCATAGCCTAACCTCCAAATATGTCGGAGAAGCCTATGGATGGTCTTCCACTGGGAGCCTCTCCTTCAAAATGTGTTGAAGAAGCCTCCCAGTGTGGGTTTTTGTATCGAAGTTTGCCTTCTCCAGCCTGTTTGTCCACGGGAGGTATTTTATTTCCCTCCTACCATCCATATCTGGAAGGTCTTCCACTATCCGCAACCTGGGGACGCGCCCGATGGGGGATAGGCTCCCCACACGGGAGTTAGTATCATAACCTAACCTTACAAAATCTTACCCAGCAGTTGTGCTATAGACTGCAGTGTGAGCGTAGCTGATTTGACCTGCTCAACAGCCCGGCTCCTATACAGAGAGTCCAACTCCCACTGGCGAGGCAGAGCATTGGTCAACGCAGCCAGTTCCACCCCTGGTATAGGTTCCTAGTACAAATTTAAAAATATTCAAAATGCAATATTATTATTATAATCATATTTACCCATTACTATACATCATTGATTATTGATATATTCCATGCAAGTGAGGCCCAGTTCAAACGCAAACTCTATAAATTTTTTTGGAGGAGTAATTTGTTGGAGTCGCAATATTTTTATTTTTTTATGTTACGTACTGACCGACTGATCGTATAATTCAGGGGATTACGGCGAAGATTTCTGATCAACATGCAATTCGAGGGCATGTTATTAGAGGCTTAACTGTAGGGGTATATACACATCAGTAATCACTGTGACCATATGGTTCTTGGATGGTAAATGATGTGGTAGATAAAGTGTTCTCACGGGATCCTGCAGACCGAGCAACAGCCGCAGCTGCGCCAGGAAGGCTCCCATGACCTCGCGCGTGTTGGGGCGGTGCAGCGGGCGCACTGAGGCCCCTGAGCCGCTCGAGCCCCGCAGAGTCTCTTGGCAAACCTCGGCCGGCGGATTACTGATGAGCATCCCGCCCCAGCGCCATGACAGAAAGCCGTCAACCTCGCCCTCCACCCGACCTCCTGAAATTTTACATCACACAAGTTTAAATTCTGTGACGGTAATACATTGTGCTACTTGTGCATCATATTTGATACAAATATGACTATGATTTTGTTTTTATTTGGTATTGTGGTTTTTGGGTTTAGCCGTGTGTGGCGAATTTGGATTGTTCCTATGAAGAAAAGAGATATTAGCTACTAAAAAAAAAATTGGCCATATATATATATATAAAATCGTGTCGGAAAAAAACAGGGTCAGATCCAGTCTGCCCAGAAGTGGGCGACGTCGATGGCGTTACTCCCGGCCATCATCAGGTCTTCCTGGGTGTAGCTACTCGGACACAGCGCACACTCCAGAAGGTGTGACAAGGTCTGCTCCACGCCATAATCACATTCAGTAGGTCTGCTGTAAAACTGCTTTCATTTGTGTCCTCGTCTTGCATTGAAATTGGCCATGAAAATGATTTATGAGTCAAGTACATATTTTGCTAGTAAAACCTTATATTTTTAAATTGCACCATCTTTATCAGTAAGTCAGTATTTTATTCATATTTTTAGAACTTATCATAACATGTTAAAATACTTATCACAGCAGAAGTTACGCGCCGTAATAAATTTTAAAGATAATATTATTTGACAGTTTTATTAATTTTTTGAATGACAGAATCCACTTAAGATAGCATTGCATATATAACTCCTTAATAAATATTGAGCCATCAATTTAAATATTAAAAGTATTCATTATACCTTGTACTTCAGCTAACTTTTTTAATTTTAGAATACAGATGCCTGCCTTCTTTTCAAATGTGTGGGTATTGCCAACCTGTATGCCTTTGAGGATTATACAAAGAATGTCCTCCTTTTGACATCCCCCATCTTCAAAAAGGCGACAACAAGTCGCGGGTTCATCATCGGGCCACGTGGCGGAAGGATGCAGGAGCAGATCGCAAAGCAAAGAACTTGTTTCGAAGCACAATTCGCGAGGGGGAGATCCATCACGTACGGCTGCCAAACCAAGACTGAGCTCCGCAGGCAGCTTGCTAGGGAAGGGATTTGGAGTGGGGGAATCAAGATACACTACAGAATCGCGGGATCCACCATAACAGGTTTTTTCAGGACTGTAGCGCCATGGGAAACTTATGTTACGGATCACCCTAGTAAATCAGAGAAATTAAACAGCAAACGCTGGGATTTGAACCACCAATGTTTGCAACTCTTGTTGATTTTATTACTCAGCCCTGGCCCATAGCCAATAGCTCCGCACACTGAGTCGAGAAGTTAAAATATGATTAATGCAATTTGTGTTTAAAAGATTGAATAAAAGACAAAATGGGCAAGCAAGTTAACTGTTGCCGTACGATTGCGCTAGTTCATAGAGGATCAAATTAATGTAATTTTACCAATGCGCCTGTAGATATATATGGGCGCCTGCTCGCAGGGAGGAGCGTACAGCACCAGGTTGAGGCACGGCGTCTGGGAGATGTGCGAGGCCAGCCTCTTTTCCAGGGGCGTGATGAGGTGCGGCAGGACGTCTTCAGACAGCGCAAAGTGCCGGCGATACTCCGTTTGGTCGTGCACCTAAACATCAAGCATGAACAGGTCATTTCAATATTCTATGAATTTCTATTCTATGAGAATCGTCTTTAAAATAAATCAATTTAATAAACCAATGACAAATTAAAATCATATATAGGGTTGGAAGGATAATACCTAAATCATTATCTTCTTCATCCTCGCAACCCTATCTGTCTCCCTATCTTATCATTCCCTCATAGACACACCCCCTACCCCCTCTCCTACATGAATGGGTTTGACCACTTATGAAAGTATTATGCAGGTCTGTTGTCTCTTGACAGGGATTGAGGAAGGCTATTAGTTAGATTATTTTATTATTATATTAGTTAGATAGAATTGATCCATGAAAAACAAGGTAAATAAATAATCATTTATTATTTATAATGTGTATCTCAAAGTGAATGCTGAAAACATTGTTTTTTTTTAATTTTTGTTATTACCTGTTTGGGATTGGAGTTTAACTGCAAGAAATAAAGCCACTGTGACTTGAGAGTGAAGTTGTGAAGGGCGCTTAGCTCGGACACAAAAGGCAGCAGATATTCTGAAAAAAAAGAATTTGACAATGCACTATTGAACTTATTAGTATCTAACAAAATCATACTGAAGAGAAACCACTTATAACGGTCATCTTAAACACTAATATATAATAATATGTTGTCAAGATGCAGATTAGGCATTTAACAATTTGGTTACTAAGCGTCGAATATTTGACGGTCGATTCTCGTTCGAAAGAACGAAGCATCGAATATTCGATGCTCATCAAAACATTTTTTTTAAGGTTTATATAACAAACACCTATGGATTTTTATTTGGTATTCCATAAAAAAGGTTTGGACCTTTGATATTTTAATAATATTAGTTTGAAACATATCATACGTATTCATGCATCAAGCTTTTAAGATGTGTTGTTAGAAAGTCATCATAAATAACTAATGTCCAAATTGGATCCTTTTGCTACTTCTTCTTCGTAGTATCAATCCGGTGGATTGGTTTGCAGCAACAGAATCTTGCATCTCGATCTCCATTCCTCTCGGTCCTCCGCAACCCTTTTCAGCTCAGCATAAGCGCTACAATTCATGTCCTCGAATACTTGCTGTAAATACTCCCGTCTAGGGCGCCCTCTACAGTTTCTACCCTCAACCATCCCCTCCACAATATCGTGAAGAAGACCATCGTGTCGCATGATGTGACCAATCCATCTTTTGCTACTAAGCGTCGTATATTTGACGGTCGATTCTCGTGCGAAAAAGATGAAGCGTCTTCGTGTTCTCGGCTCATCTAAACACAAGTTGACAGTAATAAAGATATATTATTTACATCATATATATTTTATTTTTTTGATGTTTATATTTTTTTATTGGCAAATATAATTATAATTGATAAAAAAATTATTTACTTAATCTGAAGTATGAGCTGTTTAGAATGAACATTATTTTTTTTTTACAATCTAGCGTAAAAAAGATAAAAATTATGTTAAAATTTTAAAGTACTAAAAAATGCTCTAAAATTGCTTCGTTTTTTTCGCAAGTTCACTAAGAAAATTCTTAATAACCAAAGGGTTAACAATGGGGGGAGAATATTGAGATAGTCGATATATATTCACGAGTCACTAAGACCAGTGGCTATAGACATAGCTCGCTTCTTGCTTTGGGACGACTTTTATTTAGATGCGTAACGGTTAGGACTCAAAACAATGTGCACAGCGCCTGCATCTTACCAAAAACCAATGCAGTGTTTTGAGAACAGGCGTCTGCTTCGACAATTAGGGGTATGAAGGTTTGACGTTGCGAGAAACAATAATGTAAGGAAGTGAATACGACAGCCTGAAATGAATGTGGATGTGACATGTTATCGGGATGCCATCTGAGCGCATAAACTACGACTCTCTTATCTTCAGGACCCCCGGGCTTTCAGTGTTCAGTAAAGCTGTCGGGAACTATATGCAAAATGTATTCGGCAAAGCTCCAAAAGACAGACCTAATATGGAACAAGGCGAAGACTATGGTAGTTGACATAACTTTATTGTAGCAATTACTGACGACTGTATCTTTGAATTAGAAAGCGGTTAAAAATATAAATGTTACTGGAAAAAACATATTTAGTAAATGCTTTCTCCTTGTTTGTCATAATAATCCATTATTCCTTTTGAGTTTGGTTTAGGCAGATGCCCTCACTGATGGTGTTGCCATTCACTACTGAATAATTGCAGTCTTCCTTTATCAGTTCTTGAATATCACTTCTTTACAAGAGGCGGGTTAAGCCCCTCTCTCATTTAGATCTCTGACAGCTTGAATGGAACATATTGAATTGAATTTGCATTTGAAAAAGAGATCCGCAGACTCATTGTCTAACTTGAATGCATGATATGATGGTGTATTTTTATATTGAACCAACGACCGTTAGTGTTTATTTTATTTTATGTAAACACATACAGGAGAATACTGACGGTGATAGTGATGCTGAAATTTCATCTATGAATTCGATGACGCTTACCATGTTATATGTGGGTAAGCCCAGTATTTGGAGTGGTGATCCGCCGACGTCATAGACTAAATTCCGACATTCACACATCATCCATTTATTACAGGAATTCACTGTTAATGGGTGGTGATCACAGGACAACTTTCATCTGCCACTAATGCTAATTTAAAAGGCTATGACTGGAATTTAAGGGTGAGGGATCAAATTCACACCAATCTGGGGTATTTATAGAGCTTAGAAATTGATTAAAAAACCTTTTTCTCAAATTTTTTACAATGTCCACTTTGTATTTGGACACCGCAAATTGCTGTTTTACAGTGGGTCCACGTAGGAACATAGATCGTTCCCAGAAACCTCCAGGGCAAGAGTCTGCGAACTTGCAAAGACTGCGGCTGTAGTACCAGGAAAATATTTGGGTGTTAAATAACCTAATAAGTATGTTTCGGACACTTCGATCTTGATTGATGGGCAGTGAAGACTTGTGTTAAGTAAGGTTCAACACTCACGTTCCATGGCCTCTCGGGGGTCCCACTCTATGTCAATGAGCTCCGGACTGGGCGAGACCACGCTGAGCGTTATGTCCATATGCGGCGTGGGAGCCACTCTGCGCCAAATGTCAGTGTCGGGGCGCAAGTTGGCGGCGTCATGCAGGGTGGCCACCGTTGACCGCAACGAAGCATCACCCAACACCCACGACTTCAGCACGAGCGCCAACTTCCCTGCGTCTAAAGAAACAACAAATTAATACAACATAACAACAATTAATAACTTAACAACCCCCTTCTAATGAAAGCGACTCCTGATCGCGGGATCGTCATTGGGATACGTGGTGGACGTATGAGGAGCAGGTCGACAAAGCAAAGAACTCGTCCGGACGAATATTGACAGTGCGCCGTGACAGTCACAGTGCCCCAAAACTGCAAAGCGGCCATCTGGAGAACTAGCGGTTCCCGCAAGACGGGATTTCAGGCGCAATGAATTTCACTGCCAACGGCCGGTAGTCGCCGCCTAGGCACTGTTAGGTACACAACATTGTCTGTGTCCCGGATGGTAGCCGAATTTTGACAGTCTTTTTTATTTTATGTAAAATAAATGTCAAATATGCTTCTTGACAAGTTCCTTGCTTTGGCGACCTGCTACTCAACCATCCACCACGCATCCCAATGACTATCCTGGCGATCTGGAGTCGCTTTAATTAAACGGATGATGTCACTGCCTTTCTAAATAAGGGCATATGGTGTCAATAATACCTCCTTCAACAAACAACATGTCATCTCTAATATATATCGTGGATGATTGACTTACTTATGTCTGGCCTGAAGAGGATGGTCCTGGTGAGAGTGACCTTGATATCCGAGGTCAGCCAAGGCCACTCGGCCAGCAGCATCGATCCCGGCCCGCCTTCAAGGTCAGCCAAGGCAGACAGCGGCAGACTAGTATCCTCAGGTAAGTTAATCACTTCGAAAATCAGAATGTATGCATCTGGAATCCAAAAAAATATTTAATTAAATAAAGTATTCAATGAAATTATAAGTGGGACAGTACGGACACAACAGCCAATGTACGTTCGAGAAAGGAACTGCAATCCATAGGACGTTTCATTTCATAAGCCGCAGTTCTGCTATAAAACCAGTCAGTGTTCCGACGACCTCGCTCGAAAGTGGTTGGGAATGAGTTTGTTCTTGTCAGGACCGCTCTTTCTGAAAGTGAGATGCATCTCTTCCTCCAAAGACATTTCACTAACCAACGTCATAATTTTTTTTTGTATTCATTTTAATTTCAAATAAACAAGTTTCATACATTATTACTTTGGTATCAATAAATTATAAAGACGGATCAGAAGATAATGCTCTGATATGCTCGACCCAGACTTTCGGTTCCACTGGTGACTGTTTTTCTGTACATGTAATTGCAGTGAAGTGCATCTCTGTACCATCTTAGGAGACGTTGTACTCCAGCCGAGCACTACTTCTAAGCTCATAAAGCTTTGCAGCACAAACCTTATGGCAGCATGGCAAAAGCATTGCTACCACCAAAATTACAACAAATTTTCTATTCTTCAAAGACATTAATTTTTTACTCTCCACTAAATGGTCCTGATTACTAGTCTACACAGCTCATGACTGGGTAAGGCCCAGCAGCTTCCGTGTTATATTCTCACCAGAGATTGCGAACTTCTGCTCCAGTTCCTCCTTGATGAGACTGGCCCTGTCCAGATCACGAAAGGCCAGCTGCACCGTCATGGACATCTTCATGGGAAGGTCGTTCAGGTTGGCAATCCTCTTGTACGGCAGGGCGACCCTGAAACATCGATCGAACGCATGCATCACCAAAGACATGTTCCAAAATTAGATTATCTACAGAAACCAACCCACATAAGGGACGCAACCGAAAGAGATATGAACAATGGGGACAATGCCAGTTTTAGAGGTTGGCGAAGTGGGTCGGTGACCCAGGGCGTCGTATAAACTAGGGGCGCCCAATGGCGACAAATATTGATTACATCTTTTTTAAATATAAATAATATGGAACGCCAGAAAAAATAATGCCCTAGGTCGCCGTAAGGCCTAAAGCCGGTATTGTTGTGAATCCTCACCTGTAGACCTCTGTCGTCTTCCACCAGATAGGCAAACCCACCAGCACCAACACCGCCACGAAGGAGATCCTCGAGTACATCCTGTTCAACTCTGAAACAATACACAAGTCAATCAAATACAGGCAGATACAGAAAGCTAGTCCAGGATATGGCCTTGTGTGCAAAAATCTGGTCATCATTTTTTTCAATTTTACCAACGCACAACTGTAGAAAGACATAGTTTTTCGCCTTGAGAATGCGTCTTTCAAATTAATTCTATGCTCACTATACCTATATAATATCTAGGACAAATCTTTATACAGACATCAGCATGATATAGCCCTTGCTGACTCGTACCGAAAACCTCGATATACAATCATCGTCTCTTATTTTCGTTCGCTCATGTCATTTCGTTGACATTTTGTAATGATGTTATGAGGAGTAGTTATATAGATCGCCACTTGCGTGCTGGGTGTCACCGACCACGGTGCCCAGTCAGTTGTGTGCCGATCGCGAAGAGGTCGTATTATGGCCGGCCCGGCATGTTATGTTAAGTTTATCGTGAAAATATATGTGCTTCTGGAAAAGTCTGTGTGTTGTTATTCTGCTCCTCATCCCGCCACCACGCAATTCGATAACGAACTTAAAGATCAGGATGTCAATACATATTTCGCGCAGTCCTGGCAGGTCGTTGGAAACTATACAAATAATGTATTTGGTCCCAGGAGACAGCTAACGTGGGATGAAGCGATTCCATGGCAGCCAACAGAGCTATATGGCGATAGTTCGTGACGACCAAATATTCCAGAGCGGACATAGGATGATGATGTATTGGGTTTCGAGAACAGATACACGAGATCTACAAATTTGTAGAAATAATTTTGTGGAGGCGTCTGTTTAGCGAGCTTTGAAATTTTCTAGTAGGTACTTATCTATAAATTGTTTATTCTTTTTTGTTTAATTTTAAATAATATTTATTTGAATACCTTTATCTTTGTTTTAACCCTTTCGCATCGGTTGTCGGCATATGCCGTCAAAGATTCCCCGACCGTTGACATCGGTTGACGCGATATATCGTTTTGCTACTTTCAGTACTCATTGTGACATCTACGGTAGGAAATTGGAAGTGAAGTCATTCCTTTTATAAACCTACATGTATTCTTTACAGGAATCTGTAAAGCATGTAAATAAATATCGTTAGGTTTTGTCACAGGAGCAATTTTTCTGTAAACCACATGTGTCAATGCCACCACATGTATAATGTTACATAATGAACGTTTGTTAAATATAATAGATTTTATGCATCATCTGATAGCTAAAGGATAGAAGAACCAATGAGATATATGAAAATAGGTCAGATAAGTAAATGTATGCTTCAAATACTAGTTTTAAGCAACAACAAAAAATGGTTAGAAAAATTCACGTCGTATTGACAGTATAATTTGTATTCCTCCGAGCCGCAACGAAAGAGTTTAATAATATTACGAAAAATATTAAAAACAATAACAAACCATAAATAACTTCTTAGATTTTCACGGCCAGCTTTGATATTGTGACTTTTGGGATTAGCCGTGTGTGGCGAATTTCTTCTTTACGATATTTCGACCGCCATTGCAGGGGTCTTCTTCAGGGTTGATGACTTTGATGACAAAGTCGTCAAAGACCCCTACAATGGCGGTCGAAATATCGGAAAGAATAAATTCGCCACACACGGCTAGTCCCAAAAGCCACAATATCAATAACAAACCATGTTTTAACAAATTATTATTTCATGAGCTTCAATCTTTTGGCTGTACGAATTATATACTTTTTTATTTACGAAAGAAACTATTCATTAAAACCCACTCTAATGGCGATATATGCTTATGCTTGAATTTACCAAAAACAATAGACGAAAGTAGGTATATATGTACTCGTATGTAATATAATTCGAACCAATGTCACCAATATATACAGTTTGGATATCCTTGAGAAACGTGTTGTTTTCGCTAGAGGAAACACGAATTGTTTCGAATTGAGATTTTCCCGCCAGATTATACCGAAATAAAAGGGAATTACGTTATTATTGACAGATGGATTCTTCTACCAATTTGGCCTTTCTCGTAAATCATTACGAAGGCCATTTTTACACGAATTTGTGATGCTTTAACACGCAGCAGAGGGCCTACTGTGGCAATATCCACATATACTCATAATATTGATAAACATTGGCAAAAAGTACCATCTGTGAATATGAAAATTGTTGGGGATTGGGAAAATAAGATTTCAATTTGAATTAGTAACTTAAATAAATGACGAGATGACACAATCTGTATTGTTCAACCTTATTCCTTTGATTAGCTTAATTTTTTCCTTCACGAGGTCATTTCACGGTCAGGAAGAGCGGTCCTGAAAAGAACCAACTCTATCCCGACCACTTTCGAGTAACGTCATCGCAGTAATACTGATCCTTGTTCAAGGTCAGTGCTATTTTTATAGGCAAAAGGGAAAAGAAGAGCGGGTGTTGCATCTCTGTCTCGCACTATCCTGTTTTCATTTTACGACATAAGCAGCTTGCGTAAGTAAACGAAAGAGCATGACTTTCTTCGTCCTTTTCCCCAGCCTAGAGCTGTTCATTGACTCATATTCGCGTAGCTTCACCGTGTTCATAAAAATGTTGCTAGTTTAAACGCAAATATGTTAAGCTAGTATCGACATATACTAACACAATTATTAGTTAAGGTTAGGTTACTTCAGATTGATTTTATGTTAGCGTTATGTTAAATGTAAATATAGTGACATCCCCCATCTTTAAAAGGGCGACAACAGGTCGCGGGGTCGTCATAGAGACGCGTGGAGGAAGGATGAAGGAACACATCGCAAAGCAAAGAACTTGTCTAGAAGCACAATTCACGTTTATTTCCAATACAAGACTTCGGTTTCCTTAACATGTTGTATAGTGGGCATCGGTCAGACGGAGACTGCCCGAGGGCACGAGTTGACTCCTGGCAAAGTAACAGTCAGCATCCCAAAGATTATCGCGGCTAAATAATAAACTAAGTTGACAGTTGAACCAACATGATATGGAGCAACTGTCAAAACAAATAAAATAACGTATGCAAACGCCATGTAAAGGGTCCGCCAAATAACCTTTTTTTTTTAAACAGGGCGCAAAACATCGAGTGTAGCTTCGGCTGTGTGGCACGTAGCGCCGTCCTGTTGAAACCAAATGTTGCCAATATCCTCCTCTTCAATTTTTACGAACAAAAATTCGTTCCGAAATGTTCAATTGTTGAGAACGACGGTGAATTGATGTTGATGGCGCTTCACGTACACTTTCTGCCACAGCAGCAATATTCTCGGGTGTACGCACTGTTTTTGGCTTTTCACGCTTTGGTTTATCGATGAGGATGCCAGTTTCTTTCACTTTTTTCACAAGATAACGAACATACGGAGCTGACGGTGATTCTCTTCTTCCAAAATCCGTACGCAATTTTCGCACACATTCTGCAACATTACCATGATTTTCAAAGTAATGTCGCAATATTTCCCAGCGTTGTTCAAGCGTATACACAACCATATTCGTTCAGCGGAAGGATAAAACTAATTATCTGTCAAATCAGACATGAGCTAAGTGTTACCATTCACGAAATAAACACTAGTTGAAAAAAAACCTTGAGATGGCGGAACCTATATTATATATCAAATTAAGACTAAGATTGTTAGATGTGCATGTCAGGCAGGCGAACAAAAATAAGATACACAAGATAGTTTGTTGAAGCTTTTCTGCATCAACCTAAAAGAGCTATATCGAGTTGATGGCAATATTTTTAATAATGAAAGCCTTCGAATAATAGGAAAGCGCCAAACATATTATCATATATAAACAGTTTGCATCTCAAAATATGTTTCATAACGGAACATAAAAAAAAAACTAGTATTGACCTCTGCAACCAATAAATTTTACATGACCTTTACTTGGGGAGATTTGCACCGTCGATTTCTATGGAAAATCATATCATTGCGGTCATATAATTAAATAATTTGTACAATTTATATGCATGCGAATTTTAAATGGTCAGCTATATGCAGTAAAGAAGCAAGTGTCCAATTACATACAAACAATGCATAATGTACACTCAAATTGCCCCAATCTAGTGTTCATAACGTATCATTAACAATTGTCTATGAGCTACATTGTAGATAATTAAATATAATCGCATGTGAAATAAGGTATCAAATTGCCAGGACAACAATGTTATAGGTATAATATTAAGAGCTGGTATGTACAACACACACACACACATAGACGTTTATCATAGGTGCATTGTGTCTCACTGCATAATACAAATTCTAAATGAAAATTCTACAAAAAAAACTTACACTTACCATCATCTATTTCTAACCGAACGAATCTAAAACATAAAGAAGCTAGTTATACATACTGAATTCTCATCGATTGATTTGAATGGGATGTATTGAGCCTCTCCTTAGGAATAAATGGTCCAGACCTCGTGAACGTCAGGCTGATCATCCGATCTTCTAAAAAAATTCGATCAACAAATCGTTCAAAATATACTATAGCTGCCGCCTCATCATGTACCCGGGATCCAGACCAGAAACTACATATGTACAAAGGTTGACCTGCAGTCGTGAAATATCTTGGGACAAGGCATGGACAATGGTAACTGACAAAACTGAGTGGCGGCAATTTGTGATCATATGCACAAATGTATGGAATGGATGTAGGAAGATGAAAAAAATCATAATAAATGTAACACAAATATATAAGCCCTTGGAAACGTCGAGCTAATGATCAGATCTTTAAAAAAAAACGATTAAAAATCACCCAAAAATATGCCTCGGATATTACATCCCTTTCTTCAAGTATTTGGAATTCAGCTCTGGAGGTTGTCGATAAACATATACGAGTATGTTCTCAAATGCAGATATGTCCTAGAACGACAAATGGACAATCGCAGTTGACAGAACTAAGTGGCGGCATTTTGTGGTGACCATATGTTTCATATATGGAACGGATATAGAAATAACAAAGAGTTGAACCGCTCTAGAGAACAAAATAGTCCAGGCCTCGGAAACATCAGACTGGTCATTCGACCTTCTTAAAAATTTCGATTAACAAATCACCCAAAATATACTGCAATTACCGTCTCATCATGTTCCCGGGAACCAGACCGAGAACTATGTTCCCAGGTTGACTTTGGGCTGTGCTGAAATATCTTGGGACAAGGCATGGACAGTGGCAACTGACAGAACTGAGCGGCGGCAATTTGTGATTACATGGCCCAAGGTATGAAACGGATGTGGGAAGAAAAAAAATCTTAAATAACATTATACAAATTTTTAACTGTGTTTTGCGCATTCTTGAAAATATTAAAACTCAAAGAAAATTGATACATTCAAAAGTAAATGCCGACAGTAAGAAATTACTAGTATTTTTTAAGGTTGGCAAATTGTTAATAAGATTACAATATTATATTATTTATTTATTTATTATTACAGAACAGAAGTTCGAAGACAAAAGTTACAGAGCATAGAATATACAGTACATACACACAAAATATAATAAGCAGATAAAAATAACATAAAAGAATAAGAATATGACACATGTCAATGTCTAAAGATCTAGGAGAACAATACCATCAACAAAAGAGGAAAAGGATGTAAGAAAAGGATCAAGGTGTGCTGGTAGGCCATTTAGGAGCGACATTGCCGTTGTACAAAATTGAGTGCTTGAAGCTCCACAAGCATCGACTGGGATCAAAAACAATGGATGGGTACGAGCACGGGTGTACCTATCTGGAACATAGAAGTTAAAGCATTAAAAAATCCCAGGGTTGTGAATTGAACCGCGAAGAAGAAGGAATGAATGTTTGAGTGCAGCAATTTTCCTCCGGGACTCTAGCGAATGGAAAGAAAGCATGCCTAGAAGAAAAAGAGTTGGGTAATGTTCGGAATTAAATTAATTGAACGGATAGTTACCGTAAATATAAAAATAGAGACGTCGGAGAATTTTTTTATGAATTTTTTCGAGCATGAAAATGTATTTCGATTTGTTGGGATTCCAAACTAAGCTCCCATATTCTAGAACAGATAGAACGAATGAAGAATAGAGAGTACGAAAAATTAGAGGGTTACGAAATTGACTAGCCTGGCGGACGATGAACCAGAGAAGTTTATTGGCGAAGTTTATTTATTTATATAATTATATTATATAGATGTGATTCTGGGTATTTATTTACGTAAAAACGTAATCCAATTCAAAGTCAAACAAACGTTATTGAAGAGTGCATGACACACCCATTCAATTATCTATCAATACCGCGCCATCCGATAAGCCAATATGTAATGTAAAGTTTTTTATTGTATATAATGTCACGGTAATGACGTCCAAAGTCACCTGAAGCCCACGAGGCCGAGATCAATAAAATCGAAAGGATCTGGTTCAATGTCACGCAAGGCTCGATCATACAAGTAAACACCACCGTGGGACAGCTATCAAACCATCTATAAATAATTTGACACAATTTTACTAACTAACTGACATGTTGCGTCTTCAGAGAATAGTCCGTACCAAATCTTCTTCAATATAAATATCAATGTTTGATATAGCCCTTGCTGGCTGGTACCGAAAACCTCGATATACAATCTTTCGTCTCTTATTTCTGTTCGCTTGTCGTACATGTATGTTAACCGGAGTTGGTAGAACAAAGAACAACCTCGAGCGATGGGGAATTCTTCGGCAGGGAGAGACACTATTGTGCGACTGCGGAGACCTGCAGACCGCCTCACACCTAAGATCCTGCTCCATGTGCCCAACAAGCTGCACACCTCAAGACTTAATGCTGGGCAACACACGGGCTATCGATGTTGCCAGATACTGGGCAGAAATAATTTGACGTCACTGACACGAAGAAGAAGAATAAGACATGTATGTGTCGCCATATTGGCATTTTGGTCACGGGTGTGACGTTAGTATGTACATGGCTGCTGTAATTGGTGCGCCATTGATTCTGTAGATCGCCACTTGCGGCGCCCGGTGCCGAGTCACTTGTGTGCCGACCACGAGAAGGTCGTATTATGGCCGGCCCGGCATGTTATTCCGCTAGGATCGGAAGTTTGTAAAGTTTGTCATGAGAATATACAATATGCGCTTCTGGAAAAGTCTGTGTGTTGTTCTTCTGCCCCTCATCCTGCAACCACGCGACTGAATAACCACCTTTTTAGAGAGGAGGATGTCATTATTTTATGCGCTGCCATACCGTTAATTCTATCAACTTATTTCTTGCACGTGCGCGAAATTTGGGAAGCTCGAATTCATTACTACGAAAGTGAATTAACGAAGGTGGTTTTTATAGTATGCGGTATAAAGACAGTTTAACTCACGGGTCGTCAACCTGGTCCATACCGCCCACTAGTGGGCGATACGAGCTTCCGTGGTGGGTGGTGGGCGATTCTTGTCTCTCTATAATCTTCAAAATTCCATTTAGAAAATTTTCCGCCCATTAACTGAATTGAAATATAGCGAGGTTGGTGGGCGGTAGGGAAATTTTAACATGAAAAATAGGCAAAAGTGGGCGCTAGGCATAAAAAGGTTGACGTCCCCTGGTTTAACTCGATCGTCATGAAATTTGACCCGCTTATTTCACAAATTCGTGCGGTAGTTTGTGCAATAAATGCTAAGTACATTTTATGCTCGGTTGTGCATTTTTTAAAGGAATTAATTTACTTAATTCGAGCTCTGTGCCTTCGATAATATGTAAAACCATCGACAATATAACGTGTGAAATGTATATTTTAGTTGGCAGAGGTGCTTGGCAAGTGTTGGCATATGATCCAAATTGATAGGTATTTATAAAAAAATGTTTTACTTTGTTTTGGTAGGACATTCTAAATCATAATAAGTAACAGTTAAATAACATAGTTACATAACGATTGATGTGTGATTGATGGATTGCACTATTTTACAGCGTCAAGTGTTGAGATTAGTCAATTTTAAATCACATTGCCGGCGGGTATAGCTCAATTGTCAAAGCGTTTGCTTTGCAAGTCAAAGATCGAGGGTTCGACCCCCGACGTAGATTAAAAAAAAAGATTTTTTATCGATTTCTGAACTCTAAAAACTCTCCCCGGTTGGCGTGAATTTGATCCGTCACCCGTAAAATGCCAGTCATAGCCTATTAATTAAAATTAGTGGTAGACGAAAAGCCGTCCCCATTCATAGTAAATTCCTGTAATAATAAAGGATGATGCATGAATCCCGGGCCGTAGTCTATGGCGTTGGCGGATCTACACTCCACATGCAGTGCTTAGCCATATGCACCGTGGTAAGCGTCATATACTTCCACAGATGAGAATTCAGAATTACTATCACCATCTGTCGGTATTCAACTGTATGTGTTTATATAAAAAATATAAAAAATAAAAATAATAAAACATGTAATATGAGAAGGGCCACAAATGACAGAAGTTAATATTATTTTTTCACCTATAAAAAGGAACATGCAAATGATATATACAGTTGTGAGTTTTTCAGTATTTTCAGTAAGTATTTTCATAGTTTCATAAATAATTACAGTTAATTTTTTTAAGAACTAACTATAGTGTGGAAGAAGGACTCTGTATACGGCTGAAAAGATTTTTTTTTTTTTTTTTAGTACTTCAGTATTAATCGTTAAAAAAAATCTTACCAACAACGCAAATACAAGTATTTTATCCTTAAAATTATATGATTTTGGGTAACATGGCCAACACACACGAACTTCGTCATAAATACTCGTATATGAATAATATTAAATTTGCTTATAATAGATTCGGTAATAATAGATTGGGCAATAGATTGGCGGCCATTAAAGGCGTTTATACGGAGATTCCAAATAATATAAGGTCAACGGTATGAATTTAATTGTATTAGAGTACAGTGTTCAAGAAAAACGTTATTTTTTTAAATTTGACGACAAACTAAATGGTCGGTATTTACATCAAATTTTGATCGGCAAACAAATCACTTATCCGACAGTATTTTATTACAAAAACGGTAAGTTATGTATGTTTATAACACTAAGCGACATCTCAGCGCCAGATCTTGGGTTGAGCCGACTATTAGGACAAATGGTCCTGGCCTCGGAAGCGTCGGATCTAATCATGCACTGTCCATGTCCTTAAAAAAAGGTTTAACAAATTACCCTAAAAATATACCTCGACTATTGAAGCTGTCGGACTTCTACTCTTGAGGTTGTCGGTAATCATATAAGTTAGCAAGTGGACCTTCAGGTGCAGATTGCTAACATATGATATGCTAACATATATGCCGGCGGGTATAGCTCAATGATCAAAGCGTTTGCTTTGAAAGCCAAAGGTCGTGGGTTCGATCTCCGACGGAGATTAAATTTAAAATAAAGATCTTGAATCGATTTCTGAGCTTTAAAATACCCGCGGTATGTGTGAATTTGAACCCTCACCCGTAAAATGCCAGTCATAGTCTATTAATTAAAATTGGTGGTGGACGAAAGTCGCCCCGTGAAGACCACCCATTCATAGTAAATTCCTGTAATAATACAGGATGATGCGTGAATCTCGGGCCGTAGTCTATGAAGTTGGCGGATCAACACTCCACATGCAGCGCTTAGCCATACGCACCATGGTAAGCGTCATAGAATTCCACAGGTGAGACATCAGAATTTACTATCTGCCGGTATTCTCCTGTATGTGTTTACATAAAAAAAGATATATCTTAAAACGGGGAATCGACAGTGGCAGCTTACAGAACTAGTGGCGGCAATTTGTGGTGACCAGATATGGAAAGAATGCGCCAGAATATTTACTTGGTAACATATGTGGTGCGTAGCTCCCGAGGACTGGACCATTCAGTCTTAAGGGGTGACTTAACCCAACCAACGATGACCCATTCAAATTTTGGTACGCTGGATGCATACTTTAAGTGCTATTGTCGTTGATATACCTGTTTGATTATTTGATAATTCGAACCTGAATGATTGCTAAGAAAACCTCATAACCGTAGGACCGGCTGCAAATTTCGAATTGTGGAATATGCAAGACAAATGCAACCGATGGAATATGGAAGAAAATTTAGAATTGCAGAAGTTTGAATTATACGGGTTCTAGGATTGTCGTTTTTTCTAATCGTCCTGTGTTTTCGAAAGATGCTAATCGAGACGGAGTAAAAAAAATAACTCTCTGCCGCCT
This sequence comes from Glossosoma conforme, assembly GCA_022606575.1. Lineage (NCBI taxonomy): Eukaryota > Metazoa > Arthropoda > Insecta > Trichoptera > Glossosomatidae > Glossosoma > Glossosoma conforme. The sequence continues at coordinate 1,265,976 of JAGTXR010000020.1, read as the reverse complement.
CGTGTTGAAATGATGGTGTTATTGATTTTCAAGGCGACCTCCCGGCGACGCCATCCTGCGAATTTAGAGGTGAAAAGGTCGACCCAGTTTGCCTGCGTGACGTCACCGAGAAGGGCGATGACGTCATCAAGGCAAGGTCTTCGTATTTTTGAACACAACAGAGAAGAGCAATCGTTATGTGATACTAACATCGCCCTTGATCCGCCACTCTATACAATAATAATAATATTTCCGAAACATTAAAAAAAAAACAAATACATAAATGTCATGCTTTCGTCACCTTATTTGTATTGAATTCTTTTCGACGATCTAACGATTTAATGTGGATCGATCGTATCGTAAGGTGAAGACACAGTGAGAGACGTTGATTTCTGAGATCCACACAACCTCTCACATCCGACTCTGAAACTGAGACACTCCAGCTCTGACAGCAAATCGCATGAGATAATTTCATTAGCCTAAAAGAAATCCTCCCAACTGGCAAGAACCTTGACTGGCGGACATGGAAATTCCTGAACAGAATAAGACCCGTAGTCAGCAGAACAAAGGGCAAGCTCAAGCGGTGGCGAGTCCTTCGGCAGGGAGAGTCACTGCTGTGTGACTGAGGAGACCTGCAGGCCGCCTCATATCTAAGATCCTGCCCCATGAGCCCAACTAGCTGCAAATCTCAAGACCTAATGCTGGACAGCATACAGGCCATCTAAGTTTCCAGGTATTGAACTGGTTTATTTAAGTAAACACATACAAAGAATAAGAAGAAGATAGTAAGAGCAATGTTGAATTTAAGTGCCACCGATTTAGAAGTTTCCTAAATGTAGACACATACAGGAGAATACAGACAGATGGTGATAGTGATTGTTAAGTCTCATCTGTGGAATTCTATGACGCTTACCATAGTGCATATGGCTAAGCGCTGCATGTGGAGTGTTGATCCGCCAACGTCATAGACTACAGCCAGAGATTCACGCATCATCCTTATTATTACAGGAATTTACTATGAATGGATGGTCTTCACGGGACGACTTTCGTCCACCACCAATTTAAATTAATAGACTATGCCATCATTTTACGGGTGAGGGATCAAATTCACACCAACCGGGGGTATTTTAGAGCACAGAAATCGTTTTTTTTTTTTTAATCTCCGTCGGGGATCGATCCCACGACTTTTGGCTTGCGAAGCAAACGCTTTGACAATTGAGCTACTCCCGCCGGCTTTGAGCTTTACATGGATTTTTGTGTCATATTTCAGCTGCAGCTGATGTTCTATTTTATTTGATTCGAAAAATGCATGTAACAACTGGCATTCACTAGAAATTTTAAACTTTTTTTTTAAATAGTCTGAATTTTCTAAACGTTTTATGATCGAGACCCATGTTCAGTAATGGAGAGACGCCGGCTGAAGATGATGACGTCGACGACTCTTGACTGTCTGTCTCCCTAGTTGTGGAAAGTCTTCGCCGATGATTTGCAAAAGAGGCACAGTTTTTTTTTTTCAATTTTATTTTTAATGTTTTTGTCTGCTTTGGTGCCAACACATTTGACCGCCGTTCTCGCGAAAGACAATATCTCGTGAAACAGTTTATTTTCGCTTCCTGTCAGGGTCACGCCCGCGACTTACGTCATTAAAAATCACACTTTTTGAAGCGACTGCAAGTCGAGCATACAATGATACCGCGGCTAGAAATACATCACCGAGAAACATTATATTACAAGTCCAGATTTCAAGTCTCTACGCCATAAGTTAGTACTGGTAAGATGTATTGATTAAGCGCCAGGGTTTTATTTAAGACATGTGAAGTTTTTCAAATGCTGCCGATTCCAGTTGCAGTAGCGATGGATGACAAACAGACGAGCAGGTACCGGGAGCCTGTTCTCCAGGTCTGGTGACTGGGCCACGTTGCGCGATTAATGCTCCATTGAAGAATGCAGTGCGCAGGTAGATAATGATATGTTTTACAGTAATTGCTCGAGCGGGTACTTGTCTGAGGTGGCGTGATCCTGGAGCCCTGCTATTGGCTCGGGTTTATTGGCCCTTTTGCCCTTACAGCTGGGGTGACCAACCGTGTCGCATATACGAGTACAGCGTCTGTGTTTTCACACAGGACGTGACTGCTGTCCAGTATAATGTTATACCGAATGTGTGAAAATACTTATTCGATGAAGTTTTGTGGATATATGACACGCATACACACAGGAAAGTGGTCCTCACTTGTGTCAGCACGCTGCGTGTGGAGGAAATTGATTTCGTTAAGGTTATTGCTGCTACAACTGACAATACTAAATTGCATGATAATAATTTCATATATATATATTTAAAAAAATCACAAGTACTAGTGTTTTGAAGTGATTGTAAATGTTTCGGACCCCATTACGTACATCCTGAGCAATGACTAAACTCTGAACTGACAGTCGATTATATAGATAAGAGATGGATTTATACAGTGTGAAAGATATATATGTATAGGGTTATTACAGAGTTAACTTATGTAAATAGTATGGATGCTTGGAAAGGGTTCCGCGGATATGGCGACAATTCAAAATATCGGTATCCACGATACCAACAACAAAAAAGTAGTCTTGATCAACAGAACATTCCATGGAGATCAGACATTAGGGTACCATTATTTATGATTGTAGATGCACTGTTATTTTTTATTTGAATCGATCGAATCCTACAAGAGGATAGGGGGCTTCTATCAAAACGAGCGACTGCTGCATTCAATAACTGGGCGAATTTGGACTCTGTATACACTAATTGTTGCACCTTATTGAAAATCGTTCTTTGAAGACAATACCCAGTTTTCTAGACGCAAATCTTACCTTGACTAGAAGTATTAAACTAAAAGTGAGAACTTATTTGTAATACATTGATATGTAATCTGATGTACAAAGACAAGCCTTTTGAAGGACCGCTTCAGGCGTTGGAATGTTATGTAACCAGTGTGTGAGGTCTTATGCAATTTAGAGGATGAGGATTTTATGTGCATTTCCATAAGTATTTACACAAATCTATTAAGTAAAAATACGCGTGCAAAGTGCAGCTGGCCCGAGGGTTATCACTCTCAGTAATGAGGAGCGATTGATAAATCTTCTTCTTCTTCGTGTCAGCGACGTCAAATTATTTTTTCCCAATATCTGGCAACGTCGATAGCTCGTGTGTTGCCCAGCATTACGTCCTGAGATGTGCAACTTGTTGGGCACATGGAGCAGCATCGTAGGTGTGAGGCGGTTTGAAGGTCTCCACAGTCGCACAATAGTGTCTCTCCCTGCCGAAGCATTTCCCACCGCTCGAGGTTGTCCTTTGTTCTACCAACTCCGATTCTCAATCTGTTTAGGGATTTCCAGGTCGGCCAGTCAAGGCTCTTGCCAGTTGGGAGGTCTTCCTTTGGATTAATGAAATCCTCTGGTGCGATTTGTTGCTAGAGTTGGAGTCTCTCATATTCAGGGCCGGATGTGAGAGGTTGTGTGGATTTCAGAAAGCTGCTTCGAGACTTCAATCTTGGTGTTGGGGGTATCTGATTATACAAGCAGTGGGACGGTTGGTTGATTGCTTTACGCATTTTTTCGGCGCATATGCACTTTGCAGACTTTGCGTCTTATGTTCGGTGGTGCGATACGTGCGATTGATAAATAATATATGAATTTAAAAAAGTTATACTCAAAGATGGTCATCGCAGTGTCTGGCTATACTTCTGTCTCTGTTGTTCGCATCACTAAATTGCTAATATAAATCATTTCATCCCGTTCCCTCGCCACAACTACGGTCAACGGTCCCCAAATGGAATTTTACAAGTCTTTTTTTGGTTTGCAAGAATAATATTACTGAAAAAGAGCTTGGCATATCGCAGTGATGAAAATCGAAACAAACCAAATAAATCCGTAAAACATTGCGGACTTATTCGGCTTTGAATAGAAAAGAGGAAAACTAAAAGTATTAATATTCCTAAAGCAGGATTATCTTATTCATTCCTTGCCTTGGAATGTTCGTCGTTCATCGTTATGGGTTAAGTATAACAATCAATTATTTTTTTACTTCTTCTTCGTGTCAGCGACGTCAAATTATTTATGGAGAGTATCTGACAACATCGATAGCCCGTGTGTTGCCCAGCATTAGATCTTGAGATGTGCAGCTTGTTGGGCATATGGAGTTGGTGTGAGGCGGTCTGCAGGTCTCCACAATCGTACAATAGTGACTCTCCCTACCGAAGCATTCCCGGTGGCTCGACTTTGTCCTTTGTTCTACCAACTCCGGTTCTTCATCTGTTCAGGAATTTTCAGGTCCGCCAGTCAAGGTTCTTGCCAGTTGGGAGGCCTTCCTTCTGAGTAATGAAATCCTCTTATGCAACTTGTTGCCAGAGCTGAAGTCTCTCATTTTCAGGGCCGGATGTGAGAGGTTGTTTTTTTTATAATATTTCGATATTCTATTGTGCACTTTCATTCAAGGAAATATTACAACATGATTTTTTGACTTGTATTTACACCTAAAGACCTTTCGTAATATATTTATTTTTATGGTTTCGCACCGGCAAGCCCGTCGTGTGCTTATCGTATTACAATGATGTATATATCAGAATAACAGATGTATTTATTTCAGATTGTTTCTGAGAATCGCGATCTGCATTACGCGTAATTTATCTTGAGACAGATTCGAGATAAAATTACATGAAAATGCAACAATGTTATTGTGAAAATCGGCAAGGTCACGTTGATTGCAATATCATGTCGTAACAAAATAATCAATATTTTATCGAGACATTATTTTACGTAAACCAAAAATACAAGGAAAAATATCAGAATTTATTTGGTGGGACTTTGGTAGAAGAAGATAACCTGGGATAGGGATGGAGAAGCCTGATGTTAAATTATTCTGACAGTATGTTTTATTTTGGAAAACAAATATGGACAGTTAACCAGAGGACAATTAACACTCCTTGATGATTCAATTAAATTAAAATTTATTTAATACGATCCTGAAATAATATAATACAAAAAAGAAACAATATATAAATATGGGCACTTATGATTAAGTAACAAAGAAAAATAAAACAATTGAGACAAGCAACAGAAAGTCGCAATGCTCATTAAACAGACGATTCCAACAAATTATTCCTCCGAACAAATATGTGGAGCACGTGTCTGAACTGGGCCTCCCTTGCGTGGAATATATCCCCTACGTACAATTGTGGCTACTGCAGAGATCTGCTAAAAAACAAATTGTTGAATGAGATTTGTAATAATATTGATTTTAACCCTATGCAATTCAATGTTACGTAATATGTTGAGCAACCAATTTTGTATCTAAAATAAACCGTCGAGATTGCATCGAATGTAGGTGATGGTTGAAAAGTTGAACTAAACGGTCTAATTACTACGGCAAGCAAGCGTTCTGAAGAGCACACTGGACCTAATTACAACGACAATCCAAATGAGCAGAATTGAAACGTGAAACAAGGTCTCTGCCGCACTTCTAATCCTCCGCCATTCAGGCTACTCTTCGACAGATGTGTACTGTCTATGCATATTCTTTGAGTAGCCTCCACTACTTCACTCAGATCAGCCAGAGCAAATAGAAGCACCCTGTAGCTGACGGGAGGTAATCCTAGCACGGTCTTCGGCAATCGTGCTTTCAGCTACGCGGCACCAATGGCCTGGAACTCGCTGTCGGAAAGCATAAGAGAACTTAAAGCGGAGGCATCCTTCAGAAGCAGACTCGAGACTATTTACTCAGAGAGGCAAAGAAGCGCTTTTGGAATGACCATTCGGCCGTAAAAAAGCGCTATACAAATACTGATATGATAATAATAATACTTGAGTTCTTCTTCGGATCTCCTAGTTTCGGATTCTATCTTTTAGAGACACTCCGAGCATGGATCTCTCCATGACACTGTGACCTTTACTTTAGTTTAAAAAATTAGTAAAATAGTTGACTCTTTTGAATAAGGAGAACATAAACTGCACTATAGTTAAGACGTGTTGCAGAAAGCGATCAGATCGCGGTGCTCGGCGATGTTTTTTGCGAGACATTGACCTTTTCGGGGCAGCAAATAACATCCAGCGAGAAAAAGATCGTTGCCCGTCGTGACAAATCCAATTGTGTGTGTCTGAGGTTTTAGTTGTATTACAGCGCGATGCCAGGGTTTATATTTTAAGCCTTATCTCGTGTCGAGATATCTCAAGTCTTTCTTGCAGCTGACAAAACAAACAGAACTTTGAACTGGCGGATACACGCATCACCGTTAAAAGCAAACGCCGTCGAAAGTGATGTATCAAGGTGAATAATATCGTTAGATAATAAAGCGAAAAACAACAAAACATGTCATGAGACACTATCTCATGTGTCAGTGTTGTAAGGGGCTACGGACCGACATTATTATATTTGCGACAAACGAGATAAATTTTGTTTTACCGACGACAAAAAAACCTTTTTTTTTTCATATTTCGATAACAACGAGATTACGAAATTTACTGAATTAGCTAACCACCTAGCCGAGCTAAAAAGGTCTTCAATGTTTTTAGAGAGTAACAATATACGAGTATTTTAATATTCTTATTCTTTATAAACTACTGTAAATTTATACCAATATTCAACAAGTGATGCACATACAAATTTACATTTAACACTTTCATCTTGTGTAAAATTTATTTCATCAATAAATCGGAGAAAAACGTGCGGGGATTCAAACCACGAATCTTGTATACACCGTGTTCATTTTTTAACCCAATGCTGACCTCTTTACACCGTTCATCAAGTCGAGAAAGTAACACGCATTATGTAATTTATATGTACGGATAATATATAGATAGCAATTGTTTCAATTTGTATATATATAAGTTGTACAATATGAAGATAAACAGCACAAAAACCAAAGTCATGAGAGTAAGCCGCAATGAGCAGCAGAAAATTAACATATCAATGCTAGGAGTACCCCTAAAAGATGCAAAAGAATTAGTATACCTTGGAAGTACGATCACCTGGGATGGCAGAACAAAAAGAGAAGTCAACTGTCGAATACATCAAGCAAGGCTAGCTTTCAATAAAAAAGCAAAAATTCTTGAGTCAAAGAATATTTCTTTAGGGCTCCGCAAGCAACTTGCCAAAACATTTGTTTGGAGCATCTTAATGTACGGCTGTGAGACATGGTTGGTGCTTATCTGAAAGTGATAAAAAAGACTAGAGGCCTTTGAGATGTGGTCGTACAGAAGAATTCTCGGAATTTCCTGGAGAGACCACGTCACGAACAATGAGGTTCTCAGAATAATCAAGGAAGATAGGCAACTAATAAGAACCATCTCAGAGAGGCGAGCCCGATGGATCGGCCACATCATGCGCCACGATGGTCTTCTTCACGATATTGTGGAGGGGATGGTTGAGGGTAGAAACTGTAGAGGGCGCCCTAGGCGGGAGTATTTGCAGCAAGTAATCGAGGACATGAATTGTAGCGCTTATGCTGAGCTGAAAAGGGTTGCGGAGGACTGAGAGGAATGGAGATCGAGATGCAAAATTCTGTTGCTGCAAACCAATCCACCGGATTGATACTACGAAGAAGAAGTTGTATTCCTCAATGGGCTTATTCAAACAGTAAGTCGCGAGCTTGGTAATCCAAGGTGCCTGAACCGATCGCTGCCTAACATTCTATATCCACACCAGACAGTGGTCTCACATCCTTAACATACTTCCCATACATACTCTTCTAACAAGTTCTAACAACACATCCTTCATTGCCTCACCTGACCTACAAGGTCGGGGTAAGCCAACCTTTACGACTCAATGGTCCAGGTCTCGAGAGCATCAGGCTCATCACTCGATCTTTTTAATTTAATTAATAGATATAATTCACGACCAGCCTCGGAAAGCCGTCGGGATCTATACATAGAGTGAACTCGGCGGAGTTGCGGAAGGCAGTGCTGACACGAGATGAGGCTCAGACTATAACGGCCGACACAACTTTATAGCGGCAGTGTAAATGCCATCATATTCTACAGTTAAGGGAGTGGATTTAGTAACGATAAGTTGTAATTATTTTTTCACGTGAACCGGTTGCTAAAATTATTTTATTTTTATCTTGAAACAAGTGCTGTTTTAGTAAATAAGTGATGTAATCAAACGTACTTGTTTGTAATGTCAAATAAATAAAATATGTCTGTAAGTATGAACGAATTTTGTTAATACACCACTTGTTTGAAAAATTTCTGTGAGTTTGCATCGTTATCTGTAGTATGCGTCAACAACGCGGAAGGGAGATACATTGCAACCAATGACCGAGATAAAAGCAAACCGAGATGAGAAACGAGATCAAAATATTATGCGGAATTCGCTACTGTTGACTTATCTTTCCAATTAAAGCTAATATTGACTGTGACGATATTATTTATTCGAAACGCCATTGAGATAGTGAACTGCTCTGTGCACCGTATAAATGGACAAAACAAACATTAGGTCTTCGGACACATGCCGAGTGACGCACATGTAAGATACAAAAAAAGGAAACAAGGACATTCGGCGTACGGGACAACAGGTGCACTGGATATCTCGTTAACCTAACGTAACTTATTTCGTAAACAAGACCTATATATCTCTGGACTCTACGATCACTGAACAAATCCTTATAATCCTATAGGTTAGCTTAGGTAAGCGAGACATTCAGTACACCAGACGTCCACTGCGCCCCACATCATAGCCTATGAGTCGCTAAACGAATTGTCTGTGAACGATAGGTCGAGACAACGTGTGTAAACTACAGCGGTCTAGTTCATAAATGTCAAATATGATTGACGTACGACGCCATTTTTTTTATCGTTTGTTGTTTGAAAAGATAAACAGTTATACACAATATTATGTGTGTATAGATTTTTTTAATAAGCAATCTTTCAATTCATATCGCTTGTCTTATTAGCCCTTTAAGATGGCGACTTGTAATATATTTTATGTAGACACATGCAGGATACCATCAATTTTGGACAACTTCAGGAATATATTCATACATATAGGTATAAATATACATAAAAAAAACAGTATAATGCCTTACTTTGGGTACACAATAGCCTATTTGTGTAATATACAAATCGTACTGCACGTGGATACTGCCCTTATCTATTTGAAACTATGTACATATTTTACTTTCGGCATTAATATTAAAAATTAAGTATTGTTTGTTTTTCTACCGCTTCAATTTATAATTAAAATTTTAATTGTATTAATTAGATTATAACGTCTTACTACAAAGGTCTCGGTACAAATAAAAACAATAATAATCCATAGAGCGTAAAAAAAAAGGGAAAACTGCGCATGCGCCCCTCGCGCCGGCATTGAACACTACGCCGCCTGACATTTGAGGTTATGTCCGCCGACATTATTTTTCATAAAACAAATAAACAATCATGACATAGAGTAATGGTTTTGCAGTCCGCTACGAAAGCGACAGTAACGAGTCATATTTACGAATGTTTACAAATTTATTTTTACTTACCGTCGCCGGCCATTTTGAGAGTAAAGTCCGCCGTTGACAGTTCGTCCGAAGGAGTCGCACCCAGCGATCGGTCACATATACATTAGTAATTCAAATAAAACGAGCGTCACAAATAATGATATTTGTTTTCTGAATATTGTTTTTCACATTGGGTAGGTCGGTGATATTTTATAAATATTACTTTCGTACGAAATAGCGCCGAACTCTCACTGTAGGGTGGCCATATAAAAACTACACTTTGACGGGCTCTCCCGCTATGATTCTATTTCGATCAGAGACTGTCTAACTGTGGAAAACGTATTTTTTTTTTCAATATTTTAAATTTTATATTAATACAAATTGAACAAAAGTTGAACATGATTGAATGTAAACTACATATATTTAATATTAATTAACGATTATTAGTGAAATTGCATAATTATTTTTTTTACTAAAATTTGTATTAACGCATTAATTTTTTTTTTTTAAAGAATCACCTTAAATAATTTAATTAAATAATCATTTTAAGTAAAGATATAAATATTTGAAATAAATTACAAATATTTATATTCTTTTTTGGTTTTCCATATCTAGTCTGAAGCTAACTTAATGATAAGTTGTCCCCAAAAATTAAATTTCATTTTTTTTTTATTGGAGTAAAAATGGTATGTAAATTGTCTTCTGAAATTTCGTTACATGATCCATACTCATGCGACATGAGTGGTGTAGAAGTTCTCCAGATAATTTTGATTGTTGTACAATACATACTATAATAAAAATTTGGTAAAAGCATGTTAATTATTTAATTAAATTTATGTATACCTTTAAACTAAACTTGTCTCAAGTTCCGCAAGTCATGAAACCTTTGTTTAATTATTCTTGTAACGTATGCTGTTGTCTTTAAAGGAAACGGCTGTAAAAACGACGCTATACTGTAATGTAATATTTGTGGGTGGTCGTTTCCTTTCAAGAGATGTTAATGAAAATAATATTATGATTGAATACTAATTAATCGCTTTAAGTTTATTTGTATTCCGTTGGTAGGAAGTTTGATGTGGGTGATCCATCATAGTATTAAGATAGAAGCGTATTTACAGGGTTGATAAAATACGCGGCTCACCTCCACAGACACTGACCTATTCAAGTTCTGTAAAATTTTATTTAAATGGTAATTATACACCAAATTGATTTTTAAATATTGTAACACTAATATTCAAATTATGTTAAACAGTAGTCTATGACGTACAAATAAGAAAAAACAAAAGGAGAGGTTAAATTAATTGCAACAAAATTTTAATGTACACAAATAAAATAATACACAAATAAAATAAAATAAAAATAAGATTTCGCAGAACAAATTACTTAATGTAATAACCTACTTTTTTTTAGCTTCGATCATTGAACGAAACTGTGATTACATCATTCATTTATCATAGGTATCAATTCTATGAGTTGGACTGTATATGCAATCCATCAGAGCCCTTCACGTCGTGTATTTAAATAATTTTGTTCGTTTTTGTATAATTACCATTGTATAATAGCCGTGTTTTTTGAATACATTGTTTATGAGAAATTGTCCGAATGTCTTTTTTTTATTGGAACATTTTTCCGTTGATAAATTAACATCGTTGGTCAAACACTGCTTATCTATCCTTAAAATGACATTCTTTCCATATCCAAAACATATATGTAGCGTATGGTCACCACAAATTGCCACCATTTAATTCTGTCAGCTGCCTCTGTCCATTTCTCGTTCTAGGGCATATCTTCACCTGAAGGTCCACTAGAGAACATAAAATGACCATACCATAAAATGACAAGCGTCACATAATCTAAAGTATATTTTCCTGTATGTATAAGTTTAAAAAAATGTTGGAACAGTTGCACTTTCGCAGATTGTTACAGCTAGGAGAGGGCGAAAGCGTCGTCCTTTGGCTCGCACTTCATTTCGTTTCCGACCGCCGACGGATACGGACGCGCCGCGCGACAGCGCCGGCCCAACGTGCAAAACGCACAGCGTGTACGCATCCCACGATAGTATTGTCATTATCGATCACACAGTGAAACCCCCGCCAAAAACTCTACACCGACCGACAAAATAATCAACAAACCCCAACGCTAAACAAACAATTTTATTTCATTCAAGCGCCCATGACATTAGTTCTCATGCTGTATTTCAGTGCATAGTCAAAATCCGTGCGCTTTCGATTTAAAATTCTGTGCTTTTTAAAAAAAAAAAAGTGCGGCTGTTGCGTGCAGTGATTTTTAGCCTGTGTTAAAAATAATTAATTCAACAAAACTCATAATTATTTAAGTGTTTTATTTAAAACACGTGCTGCAAGGATATCTTGGATTATTAATAGTCTTTTCTTGGAGATCAGCTGTTCGAATCGACTGAGGTGAGTGAATTTATTGTTGTTATTTCGTGAATTAAATTCAAAGTTCATCGACACGCAATATTTGACAATTCATTCAATTTCTGTCTAATAATATAATACAAGTTTGGTCGGTAAGTATTTTATGTATATTATTATGAAAGAATCCCGTTTTTACAGTGTTAACGTATATACTTATAATATCGTTTTTTGTTTATTTGAATCTCAATTTATAAATACCGCTATAAATATTAATCAAGTATGATATAATGTTGTTATTCGTCGGATGAATTGTGATAAAGAATTCGAAATTGATATGTATCAAAATGAGTCAAACAAAAATTAATTATGTATCAAATGATTTTATCTTTTTTGTGATAAAATATGATAATATTACCCCCCAACAACGAATGGATAAATGAATTCCTGTGCTGATTATTTATAGCAATTTGTTGGGAATGTTTACGTATTTTTTAAATTTGAATATGTTAAGATTCGGGTTTATATTTATTTTGAATTAAGTAAGTCGTAAACGTACGCCTTGTTTTTTGGTAGTTTATAATGTTCCGTTTTAATATGATGTATTTTCTCCCTTTCATTACGGCTCGGTTTGAATACATATTATACTGTCAATTATAAAACTAGTATTTGAAGCATAAATGTATATATCTGGTCTATTTTCATATATCACATTGGTTCTTGTATCATTTAGCTATCAGATGATGCATAAAAAACTATTCTAAGAAAGTAGCAAAACGATATATCACGTCAAACGATGTCAACTGTCAGGGAATCGTATGACGGCATATGCCGACAACCGATGCGAAAACGTTAATGTCACAAACAAAAATATATTACTTTTCTGTAGTTGAGCAATCATGCAATCCCTATCGCTTATCTTGGAACATTCCAAACGGAAGTATTCCAAAGAGGACTATGAAGTTCTTCATAGTTCATATGTAATATATTTTTAATTAATTAAATTGACACTGTGGGTAAATGACCAATAAAAAATGAGCATAAAATATTTACACAAATAAGAGCCTTTTGATAGATAAGATAAAAAAATGCCTCTTGCGTGCTATTTAATAAAAAAATGTTTCCTATGTATTAAAGTATTATTATCGCTGTATCCACAGAAAAAAAAACTATCGAAAAATTATCTGCGTATCGTATACGCACTGCGGAAATAATAAAATTTTAGTGTACCATTAGAAAATTAAAAAAAAAACTACGTCATTTCAAATCCATATGTAAATAGTATTCAACAATAAAAGCTTATAAGGGCTACTCACTCGCACAAAAACAGTTTTGTTTATCTGATGAAAAAAACTAAAATTAGACATCGCAGGATTTTTTTGAACATTCTATATGAGTATGAGAGTTGAAGCAAAACTAAATTGTTATTATATTGTTTTATATATAGTGGTCCGCATTATAACGATTTTTAAAATAATATACAAAAAACAATCGGGTATTTTCATAGTATAAATATGACACAAATCAATGCAACGGTTCCTCATCCACACTTGTTCAAACTTTGATACGTTATCTTTTTAAGCTATTTTCCTTAGCGTTAAAAAGGCAAAAAATTACAAAATTTGATTTTCTGGTTCATAATGAAGGAAAAAAGAATTTTCAAGTAATATGTTGATACTAAAATTTACTAAATACATACCGTGCAACGGGATACTAGATATTATTTATTTCAGGGTGATATCTCAAATCTCGGAAGCGTTCTTGAATTTTTTCTAGATGAGATGGTTAGTCTTGTAGCAGTAGAAGAAAACAAGCAATGTTGCTATGACAGTAAATGTCCCATAACTGGCATTTTTTCGTAGATCATCTGCCTTACTGTAGGGTCACCGCAATGTATGCGTTTCAAGGTGGGACAACAAACAGATGGTTTATTCATTGTGTAAATTAGATGATAATGCCGATATCGAACATTGTTATGTTATGTAAAAGGATTGAATGCGTTCTTGTGCGTGCTTAAATTATGTTATATATACGTATTTTTTTTTTTCTAAAAAAACATTTATATTGTTAGTGCTTGAGTTCGACGAATTTTTCAATTGATGCATAGGTTTTGTTCACTTTTTTTAAATATGTATTTGTTATTGATATTTTTCAAATAATCTCGTTTATTTGACTATCTCTCCTTAGAACAATACATACTTGAAATTTCGAACGTTCCTTTCCTAGCTTAATAACTTTAATATATCTGTAATTATAATAGATTCTGGGTTAATATTTGAGGTATTACTGCGCAAAACATTAAATCATATGTATTTTAAGTGAAAAAAAATTTTTTTCTCACTTTATCCGATTTCCACGTGTTTTTGTATCGCTGTAAGACAACATTAATTTGTAAATGTAAAACGTAACATTATTTTACTACTTCCAATCTTATAACATTGTTAATTATGCTCATAATGTAATTATTTCAATATTTGAAAGCGGGAAAGTATAGAAGTATGACTGTTAATGTGCATTTTTTTTTAAATAAATTAGGTCTCTAATTTTCTTCCTGTCAGCAATATCAAATAGATTCTGAACAGCATTTGACAACGACAAATGCCTGTATTTTTCCCATTATCATTTCACGGAGGAGCAGCCAGTTGGACACGTGAGAAAGGATGTCATGTCAATAGCTCAACACAACTCCTGTTGTATCACTCCCCATTGGTCCAAATTGTCATTTGACTTCAGTACTTAGCCCGTTCAATGATTTTCTCTTCCGTTAGTCAAGGTTTATTCTCGTAAAATACTCGTAATATAACTAATGAAATTTTACTTGTAAAATTTGCAGCCAAAGCTGGATTTATTATATCCTAGAAATTCGTGGTTATGTCGATCTCATGAAAGCGTACGTGACGGAAAGGTTGATTTTGAAAATGATAGAATACAGTTTTTGTACCAATTCAACTCCGGTCTTTGGACTTATCCTCAGTGCCGGAACCTTGGTATTCCGGCGTCACCATTTAGCCGACGCCGTAATTTCGGAAGAATTTCATCAGAACAAAGGGTTATGTTATGGCTACGTGCATTTCTTCGGTGCACCCGTCTTTTGCTTTATGGCTAATAAATCAAATAAATAACCAACATGGTAACCCCAATCTTACGCAAGAAGGAGCAATTCTATTTGTACGTGCGCTGCAGCAATTTATTATTATTATGCTAATTTATTTTTTCGTGTCTAAAGAACACTTGCCCACTCGATAGTCTGCCTTCCGCGCATATTCGGCATGACCGTAGATAATAAATGACTTATTTAGTCTGTAATGTGAGATAATCACTGCCTCGCTTCGGAAGTCGACTACTATTTTTAGACGCTTAAAAAATGTTGCCTGTCACATCATTTTGCACAGTCGGGAAGCGTCTTATTACATTGACAAGCTGTGTTAAATCGACACGAACGTAAAATATTATATTATTTCGTCATAATTCTGACATGCACTTTTTAAATTAAGTATCAGTTCCCACAATGAAGCATAATATAAGTATGTGCATCACAAATTCAAAACCAGTCGGGTCCCTTACCTAAAGCATGTAATTTGATCGAGACATAATAAATTGATTAATACACGTGTAAACAACGAATGATTCTTACATGCGCCGCATGCGAATTCACGGGATTTAGACAAACTCAGCACCGGGGAAACACATTATAATTAATATTTTTTTAAATATTAGGTAATTAACGCAATGCTTGAATTATTTAAATATATAACACACAGAATATTTTTTATCTCGGAAGCCATGGAACATTTTATTTGCTGAAATACACTGGAAGAAATTTACAGATATGACAAAATATTTTTTCTTTAATGGTTTTCCAAATTGAATGCCACCAGTAAATAACACAATGTTTTCATTTCAAGTACACATTCTCCGATGCTATCTTTTCATTGATATTTAATAGATAAATATTTTTACATTGTTTTAACATCGATCGCGTTATAAGCATCTGTTAAATCACGTAAATAAAATACGCGATTTCGGATTCAATAATAGCTTCATCAGTTGTTCGTTTATAAACTGATCCTAAAGTATATATACCACAGTCCGAGATTCACGCATCATCCTTAGTATTACAGGAATTTACTATGAATGGGTGGTCTTCACGGGACGACTTTCGTCAACCACCAATTATAATTAATAGGCTACGACTGGCATTTTACGGGGGAGGGATCAAACTCACACCAACCGGGGTATTTTAGAGCTCAGAAATCGATTAAGAATCCTTTTTTTTTTAATATCCGTCGGGGATTTAACACACAACCTTTAGCTTGCCAAGCAAACGCTTTGTCCATTGAGGTATACCCGCCGGCAAGTGCTAATAGCAGAAATGGGAATAGGAATGAGTAGAGCTTATGAAAGACTTTTTTAAAGAGAAATTTAAAGATGTGTAAGTTTACTATAATAATATTTAACATTTCTTTTCATAGTTTTGAACATGAAGAATAAAATTTAATTCATCACCTACAAGTGCAACGATATTTCGATGGATTTACATTCCGTACCGATGTACTCCAAATTATCACATTTTTTACTTAATTTGATAATGACTGATTTTGATATCGCTAATCCCTGACGGTTCAACAGGCATTATGCCTACATACAAACACATGTGTATTACGCAATATCTGGTTTCTTGTACTCGATATTATCATTATTCAGTCTTTGAGTTTCAGACTTTAACCCTTGGAACTTGTTGTCAACCGATAACCTCGCCTTCCGCTGCATGCGAGAACTCTATATTAGTCGTAAATTTATTAATAAACTCCAACCATTTTTTCTTTCTCCGCTTATACATAATAAAGTGTTTTATCTATTTTGATATATCAATATCTTTATGCAAGTAAAGAACTGTTGAAGCTCTCATTTAGAGCTAAATCGTGGTCTTCGAGTCATTAAGTTAACAGTACTTACGTATTCTATATTGAAACATAGTTTTGTGAAATCATTACCGGAGTGCATGAAACCATGAGTAACCTGAAGCAAGCTCTCAAACAAAATCATAAAGAAATATCTCCATCAACAATATATGCCATGGCCTCCATTGCTGAAAAGGTACATTGATTACAATTACCCATATATTTCATTTTCATGAAGTAATGAATGTTTAAGTAACGAACTTAGAGCCTATATAACCATATAATTAATTACTACTGTAAATAAATATCTATTAGCCTAATAAATTTAATTTCTTATGTTATCTAAATTAGGCATTCAATAGTCTACTTCCTTAGGGTGTGATTTATTCAATGTGTAAGATGACAATGAAGAAAATGAATTACTGAAGAATAATTGTATTTCAGTGTTCTTCATCGACGGATCCTCTCAGAACACCTTGATGCCCGGGGTCGTGAAGACGGCCGAGTGTGAAGGAACAACGAAAAAACTGAAAAAAGGTCACAATTGACGATAAACTACCATTTTTTTTATTTTATTTTGTTTTTTCCTCATTCGTTGAAGGCAATGGCTATTACAATGCTTTTGTATTTATTTATTATCAATGATATTCGATATGTCCGGTGTAGTGCATATTTTTGAATATTTTTGCCAATTATTTGTGATGATCTCTTGCACAGAACGTTTCATGAAATACTTCAACAAAAATGTAACGATTTAAAGAAATATTATGTTTTCTACGTAAACGTTCGTCGTCAATATTAATAATACGAGCAATTGATTAACTATTATTTATTTATTACACAGAACCGAAGTTCCAAGGTACAATATTATAAGAAACAGAGCATACATAAATATACAATACATACAAAACATAATAAAAGAAGAAAAAGATGGCACGTGTCAAAGATCATAGAGATCTAGGAGAACAATACCATCGACAAAAGAGGAAAAGGATGTAATATAAGGATCGAGGTGTGCTGGTAGGCCATTTAGGAGCGCCATTGCCGTTGTATTAAATTGAGTGCTTGAAGCTCCAAAACCATCAACTGGGATCAAAAACAATTATTGTGTAGATGATGTGTGCTTGTAGGTATTGAAGGGATTGCAAATGTTTATTTGATGAGCATTTTAATGCCTACCTGTATTAAAGATGAACCTGTGCTCTTCGTTCTGAATTGAAAGGTTCCACGGGTTTGACATTGTTGAATACGTTCAGGTGAGATAAATTGAGAATGTTCGGACAAACAGTGTCCATGATAGAAGTGATCAAAAAGACTTATTTAACCGTCTAAACGTCTGTGTTCCATGGACTGGAGATTAGTCGAAATGTAATTTTCCATCGCATCACAGGTATGTTTTACCTTATCTCCTGGTAATTTACTAATTAAATATGCATAATTGTATTTGTGTATATTTTTTACATCTCTATTGTCATTGGGTGATTACATTTTTTTTTAATTTTCTGTACATTAATTGAATTGTTTCTTATTTTTATGAATAATATCAAGCGCCTATCGAGATCAATATACTATAACCTTGTATATATTCAGAGTTAAAATCACGCTACGTGACGTAAAATAATTGTGCATTGCATGCCGTTAATGATGATAGTGCTTATGAATTAAATTTATATACTTAAGGTAGAAGTACTTAAGATGTAATAAAGCTAATAGAGCATCTATTAAAGAAACAATATGACACTTTGTATGACAGAATGGCAGATTGTGTCAAGTTTGTACAGTTAATCATAACTATACAAATAATTATTCACGGCCTATTAAAAAAACACTTTATTCATTGCATACTTGTCGTGTACAGTATCATTTTATTGCACATTAATATGAAATTTATTCTATAAACGATGCAGCTCCATCAACATCCTTGGAGTATCAATCTCGAATAATGTCAAATATTACGAGTCAATTAAGTATAAAGCCGGTCTCGCTTCCAAATATCTAGATGTTTTATATGATCACGTCGGTATTTCAACAATAAACAACTTCTTCTATATAAAGGACAAATCCGACCTATCCTTGAATACGGCAGTCACCTTTGGATTGGAGCCCCAAAATACCTTCTAAATTTGATTGACTCAGTTCAAAAAAGAGCAATTCGTTTGATAAACAACGATACTCTTACGTCTAACCTGCAATCAATGGAACACAGGCGTAAGATTGGTTCACTTTGTCGTTTCTACCGTTATTACTACGGTCGCTGCTCTTCGGAACTTAAAG
Organism: Glossosoma conforme; assembly: GCA_022606575.1. Lineage (NCBI taxonomy): Eukaryota > Metazoa > Arthropoda > Insecta > Trichoptera > Glossosomatidae > Glossosoma > Glossosoma conforme. Next base: position 1,247,001 of record JAGTXR010000020.1, on the reverse strand, counting down.
AACTAATTCCTTTTGCACCCACCCACAACCGACAAACTCGTCTTACACTTTCCGATCATCCATACACATGTGTGTCGACCAAGAACTGGCAGTTTCAAAAGTTCCTTCTTTAATGCCACTGGTAAGCTTTTGAACCCTCTTCTAGCGTCTGTGTTTCCTCCTTCCTACAATCTGGATCTCTTCAAGTAACAGATAAATATACACTTGCAATCTCCCCAACCCACACACAAACACGAACAATTGAGCTTCATAGAGTGCACTGGTCTTGACCGGCTATTTTCTCCTGCATGCATTACATAAAAAAAATATCTAACATTTGTTACATATGGCGCCTCTTGAACGTAAGTGAGTGAAAATAATATTAAATGTGAAAATATTAAAGCTAAATATTTTAGTTTTCATTGATGTCGTTCCCGGATCAGCTGTACTGGTCTTCAGCGTGTATGGGAGCTGTTCTCCGATGCTCCAGAAATAGCCCAACGCTGATCTTGAAGAAATTCTAAATATCTCAATAATCGTCTCGTCTGCTCTCTGGCCGCATATCCACAAATAACGACGAATAAACACGCAACAGAGGTTATGTTATGACATAACTCTCTGCTGCTAACTAAAAATGTAAATTAAATTGATAAATTTTTCGTACTGTGTATACAATATATATATATATAGGGTCTATATAATAATATATATAGATAATAATAATAATATAATAAATAATATAATATAAAATAATATAATAAATAATAATAATATATAGATAATATATATATAGATAGGGTCCGCCATCTAACGTTTTTTTTTTCAACTAGTGCTTATTTCGTGAATGGTAACACTTAGCTCATGTTTGATTTAACAGATAATTAGTTTTATCCTTCCGCTGAACGAATATGGTTGTGTATACGCTTGAACAACGCTGGGAAATATTGCGACATTACTTTGAAAATCAGGCCATTTTTTCTTCGAAAATGAGCAAGGAGTGGCCGTTACAGTCAATGGCGATCGTTATCGGGCCATTTTTTTTTACAAAAATTGAAGAGGAAGATATTGGCAATATTTGGTTTCAACAGGACGGCGCTACGTACCACACAGCCGAAGCTACACTCGATGTTTTGCGCCCCATTTTCAAAAAAAAAAGTTATTTTACGTACCCGTTATATGTCGAAGCATAATGTAGGCTTATTTATACACGTTGGGAATTTATGGAAGCTTCATTGAGTGCGATACTGCGATCTTCCAGCAAGTGATTAAACAGGTCTTAGTGTGATCCATGGCAAACAAGTACGAAATATTTATATATTGAAAAGAATCTCAAAGTGAATGTTAAAAAAAACATAAAACAATTATTTGTAACCCAGGTGTTTCAAACGATCATGATCGGTCGCATTCTATCAAATTTATCTCTCGCTTCGTTCGCCTGTGTGCATCGATTAATGGCTTTATTGTGGCTTCATTAGCTTCAACTGGTTTTTCAGAAAGTGGTGCATTTTCAACATCAAAATTTCCGAATCGAAATATTGCAAATTGTCATTTTTTTGCTCTTAAAAATATGCCTAAAAAGCCTTGCTATATCAGTTTAGCTGAACTTAATGGGTTTTCCGATTATTATTTTTTAACTCAATGCTGCTTAATTTCTGCTGAATTATCACAGTATGGTGGTATGTTTTTTTTTGAATTTTCACTTTTATCATCATTATCATCTTGTCCGATACCTTAATTGCAGCATGTCGTTGTCACGAAATGCCGTCACAAAGCTCCGTCAGCTGCCATAGTCCTCGCCTCATCCCATGTCAGCTCTGCCTCTCCCAGCTCCACCGACTCTCTTATTTTTCTTCGTGTCAGCGACGTCAAATTATATCCGCCCAATATCTGGCAATATTGATGGCCCGTGTGCTGCCCAGTCTTGTGATGTGCAGCTAGTCGGGCACATGGAGCAGGATCTTAAGTGTGATGCGGTCTGCAGGTCTCCACAGTCACACATCGGTGACTCTCCCCGCCGAAGCATTCCTCACCGCTCGAGGTTGTCCTTTTGTTCTACCGACTCCGGTTCTAGTATATGCTTGTGCTAGTATACTAACTTCGCATCCTTAGACTGAGGTCTATTTGACATCTAACTGATGCACTTAGAATCACGGGAAGGCCTTCAGCCACTCTCTAACAAGTAGCTTTTGGTTCCCCATCTGGGTCTCCAAAAACAGGACGGAACAGGGAGGATTTTCACCAAGCGACTCCGGTTTTTTCTGTTCAGGGAACTTCAAGTCATCCAATCAAAGCTCTTGCCGGTTGGGAGGCTTTCCCTTCGGGATATGAAATCCTCTGATACGATTTGTTAAGCGCCGAGTGCATTTATGTATAGTTCTCGACGGCCTTCCAGGACGACGCGAACGCAACGACGAACGAAAGAAATAACTGATGTAGTTTTATTTACACCTTTACCGTCACGGCGAGTATTTTCGACAGGTAGGCGCTTATTGATTTTGCATTTTGAATGGCGGACGTTAGCACCTAGGCCCAGGTGTTCTATTATTAGACGCACGCCCCAAAAATATTTGAACTGTCAAGCCTACCGCAATAATATTGGAGCATTTAATTTGCATGGCGGTGCGAGGTGGAAACATTCTATGCGGGTGAATCGCTGGCGTAATAGTTATCAGAGGTGTTCATAGGTTCCCAAACTTATTTGATTTATGGCCCATCTTTCGGGCACAAAATTACACAAGGCCCTATGAGTTTTCCCTTTTTATGATATTTATATTAACATCCTCCTCTCTTTCGAAGGTTGTTATTCCGTCGCGTGTGGGGTAGGATGAGGAGCTGATTAATAACACAGACTTTGCAGAAGCACATTGACATATATTTACGATAAACTTTACAAACTTACGGCCTGAACCTAGTCACAGCATTCGGCCGCGCCATAATACAATATGCTCTCGCCGAAGGCCGGCACACTACTGGCCCGTGCGGCGCCGTGGTCGGTCACCAGCGCCGTAAGTGTATCTATATAACTAACGCCAATCTGACAAGCGAAGAGAATTAAGAGACGAAATATTGTACATCGAGGTTTTCGATACCTGTCAACAAGAGCTATATCATGCTGATGTCAATATAAATTTCATTCCTTGTGGTAACATGGATTACACTGAGCACAAACAAGCTATGAAATTCTTATCGAATCTTACGAGTATATAGTCGTATATCTTAACAGGCTATCGTGTAAGAGACCTTAAAAAGACAGTAAGATTTAGTATAGTTATATTTTTTTCCATTTATTTTGATTGGACGCATTTCGTCTAAACCTGCCCTAAGAAGGGCCCTTCTTATCCCAATGCATTTATACTTGGCAGTAGAGATGATGACCTTCATAGTTATTTCAGAACCTTCCGAACCGAGACCTCGCGAAGGAACCGGTTTACCTGTACCATAAAAGCGCAATCTGCAGCTGTCATTGCCCTGGAGACCAGAATCCCGTTGCTCTAATACTTCCATGGTCAAATGCATTTTTTAAAGTACTAAAAATGTAAATAACTCTTAAAAAATACAGTATTTCGAATGTAAATTATCTTATTTGACTAATATTTTTCCTGTTTCACTAAAAAATGCAAAAAAAAAACACTTTTAAAGTAAATTGTTCTAGGACAAATAAGCATTGAAAAATTTACTTGCATTACAAGTTTTTCCGTCACATAAATGGTAGTAGAAAACGTTAAAATTTTACAAAAAATATTATCCAACTCTCGAGGCCACTATCAGGCAATATTACCAAAATATATATATATTTTTTTTTTTATGTAAACACATACAGAAGATAGACAGATAGTGATACTAATTCTGAAGTCTCATCTGTGAAATTCTATGACGCTTACCATGGTGTATATGGCTAAACGCTGCATGTGGAGTGTTGATCCGCCAACTTCATAGACTACAGCCCGAGATTCACGCATCATCCTTTATTATTACAGGAATTTACTATGAATGGGTGGTCTTCACGGGACGACTTTCGTCTACCACCAATTTCAATTATTAGGCTATGACTGACATTTTACGGGTGATGGATCAAATTCACACCAACCGGGGTATTTTAGAGCTCAGAAATCGATTAAAAATCATTTTTTTTTTAATCTGCGTCGGGGATCGAACCCACGACCTTTGGCTTGCAAAGCAAATGCTTTGCCACTGAGCTGTGACCGCCGGCGATATTATATGCACTACAGAAAGTTCTATTGACTGCCAGGGTCATCGCCTCTTAGGATGAAACGCTATCTGGTCTGCTCTCTGCTTTATTTAATTAAAATCATAATTTTAAAATATGTTCTATTAATTACTGCTTGTGAAGTAGCATTGTGTTTGAATTTTTAAAATTTCCAACGTGATCCATATTGAAACAAGGTAAAACTACATCTGTCATTATAGTACGCTAAGTTCACGACGGGTCTCCACCGCTTCCTTGACAAACTAGTCGGTGACGCCTAACTCGTTTATAATTTTCCAGTATTCGGATTCCAGAACATCACATTCTGATCCAGCCTTCTCGCAACGAGATCGCCCACGGCCCTCTAAACTAGTAATTTCTTACAAATTCCGGTTCTTGAATACTGTACTAAGCTTTACCTTGAAATACTAAAATATTACTTAGATCAGATCGTTTCAATTCGAAGACAATGCCGCCCTAAAGTCTGATCTCCTATCTTGTAACACGAATGTTTTTAATCGGGTCGCTAAACCTTCTTTATGGACACTAGCATTGACGCTGTCCTTCTGAATTTTCTCAATAAATTTTCTGCTGCACCTATTAATCAACGTCAGACCAATGGAACCGTTTCCGAGCATCCCTACACGGTTAACGTAGAACGAATAGCTTTCCCAGCTCTTTCGTTGATACCACAGGCAGACTTGCTGCAGCATAACGAGCTAATTAAGCAGAAGGTAATGACATCAGCATGATATAGCCCTTGCTTTCTGGTACCGAAAACCTCGATATACAATCTTTCGTCTCTTATTTCTGTTCGCTTGTCGTAAATTTATATGTCACCATATTGGCATTTTGGACTAGTTACGTAGATCGCCACTGCGGCGCTGTGCGAAAGCCCATCACGAGCGCGCTGAGTTGTGCGCCGACGCCCGAGAAGGTCGCATTATGGCCGGCCCGGCATGTTATTCCGCCTAGGCCGGCATGTTATTCCGCCTGGGCCGGAAGTTTGTAAAGTTTATCGTGAATATGTGCTTCTGAAAAAATCTGTGTGTTGTTAATCTGCTCCTCATCCTGCCACCACGCGACTAAATAACTACCTTTTTTAAAAAGAGGAGGATGTTAGTAACTTGCTTGATAACTTGTAAAAATTACACAATTATTACGGTTAAATTTGTGGTAAAATTAAACATAGCCGCCGTGTCAGTATTACCAGTATAAAAACGTACATAATTGGGTTAGTTTAGGTTGTTTTGAACTAAATAAACATACATGAAAGATAATTAGTAAAAACGTTTTAATATTAAAATGATAACTCACGAGTGATTTTAGATGTGTACTAAACCTAACCCGATCTTACCTATTTTTTTGTACTGGCAACACCTTACGTCAGGATTTTACATGATTTTGAACCAAACATTAAAAATACAGGCGGATGTGAAGGATAAGTAAAGTTACACATGAGGAAATGTCGACACATGAATGCGGTCTTCGCTCTCGATTATCTTAAAAATAGTCGTTTTGTTGCGAGTGTGGTCGTGCCCACCTTCTTATCAGCTGCTGTTAACACGGTGGGCTGTGCCCGTAGTTTATCAAATGCATTGCCCTATTATTATAATTACTACTTATTATTACATCATTGGAATTATTACTAAGAAGCCGATAGCACGCTACGATGTCTACAAGAACTAATAAGGCAATGAACATGTTCATTATTTCGTCTCTACATATATTCTTTACACTGCGACAAAATTTTGAAATTGGACTGTTTGCAGTCTACAGTTCAACATTCAAGTAAAATTTATTTCAGCCCGATCGGATATATGCCTGCCGAATCATGAGTCTCAATACAAAACGCTCATTTTCAATGCATACTCTATATATCATATCAAAAGAATGAACAATTATTTATATACTTAGCATATACTGTGAGATTCATTTAAATTATTAATTCTTTATACCATGCTTTAGTATGGAGTATAAAAATATTTTTTTCCATTCCACGCAAAAAAAATGACACAGGGCGCCTGATTTGTTTGGACCTAGGGCGCCGCAGGGTCTAAAGCCGCCACTGTATGAACTAAAGAAGTTTTCATTGAAAGCAAAACCGTGATCATCAATTATAAAATAAACAGTGCTCAACGTGAACCATGCTCAAGCATGGTATTTAAAAATATGAATAACATTCCAATGTTTATTGCCCGTAACAAGCCACTTGTGCAAGTTGAGCAAATGTGTCGCTCTTATATCATTTCCGATCGATATGTCGGGGTTTCTTATCGGGCTGACCAATCGGACCTTACATTTATTTTTATGCTGCACCAGCGCATACAAGTCGTCAGTTTGCGAGGACGCGGTATTGACCCTGGCCTAAAGAATAACCGCTCCTCGTCTAGGAAGTACAACAGTCTAACTCTGAGAGAATAAGACGTGAGCAGAGTGCAATGCCACTTGATCCACAGAGATAATGTTATCTTGTTTAACCCTTAATTTACTGATGGTACTTATAAGTCCCACACCACAAAATCCAATATTGATCGTGCATTTTGCTGCAGTTGTGCCCTGACGGGACATAAGTCGGATTTATAAAACTCTGAAATAAATGCTTATTTTAATTTTTATTTCAAATAAATGAGTTTCGTACCTTAGTGCTGTAGCTTTCTACTTCGATATCAGTAATGGACTTCTTTTTTAGATTTCGGTGTTTTTAAGCGCCATTTATAGAGAGTAGCGAGTCAGTTATCCTTCTTCTGGTCCTGTGCGCTGAGCATGAGGATGCCTATTTTCGCCAAGGATTGAAAAAATAAGTTTTATAACGTTCTCCTATACAGATTCACAGCGTCCCTAAAATATAAACAGATTAATGAGCGTATGTAATTGATTTTGTAATCTGATATTACATTTTGCTACATATTATTTTTTATGTCATATTAAAGCAAAAGTGTTTGATAGACTCTCACAATTAAAATCGTTAAATATGAAAGAGCCAGTCCCGGATGCGAACTTACGTAGTGTAGAAACTTATTCTAATTAGGGTTTCGCTACATAGCCTGACCCATTTCCCAACCCAATAACATTTATGACCATATTACGAAATTATTTGAAAGTTTTAACAACACTAATATACTCGATCTTTTAAGACGTTTATGTAGGCTTTAAATGTATATTTCACACGATACGTAAGATATGTAAGTATATAATATTTGTAATAATAATACGTACACTGCCTTTGCATGCACGTCAACTTGGAATCAATACAGATTGTCAATTTCACGCACATTGCTTGGCAATTCTCAATAAAGGTAAATATCATAGGATACACATATGAGTGGTATTGATAATCGTTTACAGGTAATTATTCTGTGTATGCTTATATAAAAAGAAAATCATCACGTTTAAATAGCGATTATTCATATTTTACCTCTGACTGTATTTTCACATAAACAAACTTGACTTTGAACTTTACGTTATAGATTACAAGTTCTCCTCGACCATTTGATCTGGTGGCTTATGTTTCTTGACTGCATCACGTGCAAATAACATATAGCACAGGACATCAGCTGACTGACCGTGGCCTAAAGACGGTACTCGGCGCGGCCTCTCGTCGTCCAGGAAGTACAACACTGCAAGTCCAAGGGAGAGACCAGAGCGAAGAGCATTACCACTTGATTCACATCGATAACGTTCCAAGGCTCTGCTAGTACAGATTGATTACTATTATACTTTACACGTTTTTATTATGAATCTGCATTGCTATAATTGTACAACAATGATATACCAATGATATAACAATGATATAAATACTAGTTTCAACGCAAGTCAGTCTAGGCAGGGCAATGGAGCGGTTCGCCGAGCGGTATGAATACCTGGGCATAGTTGGTTTCCAAGGTCCGCGGTTCGCATCCCGCTTCTGCCGTTATTTTTGTGCTTGGATTGACGCGTTGAAAAAAGAATTTTATGTATATTATATGTATATTTAAGTAATAATAATATTGTAATATAGTCAATGATCTATAAAAGTAGATTAGAATATTGAAATAATAAAATAATATTCTAATAAAAAAAGAAAAATTAAAAAATTCAACAATTAAGTTCAGTTAAAAAAATAAAGGATGGCAGTTTGTACATAATATTATTTAAATAATGTTATCATAGTATTCGAAATATAAATATTTCCATCGATAGGCAGATACCTACTGAATTCCTTTTGTAAAAAGAATATACGATTTTGAAATGTATTTAAAGAAGATTCAAATTTGGAACAAAATTTGAATTCAGTTGTTTTCGAGTAAATTTGTATTTTTTCTGTTGTGTTCGATTGTTTTCCCAACGTTTCAAGTGTGTGACGCCGGCCTCACGTGAACCGTTCTTTTTGTCTTCGTTTTTAAGTTAATCCTTAACTCTTGTTAATTTCAAATAAATAAGTTACTTCTTGTGTCATGTTTTTCTTATTAAATATATATTGTTGTTACTATAAAAGAACGATCAGTTATCCAATAAAACAGTATCAATTCGACTATGGCCATTGGATGTTTCCCTTGCACCAGAATCCCTTGTGCTCCGACGTCACCAGCTGACGCCGACATTTCGGGATCGGCCCATTGGTCCCGGAACACTAACTAGGTTTGATCAAATCACTCACTTTAATAAAAAAAATCATCCCACATAGTTGTACTTTTAACATCTTACGAGGATTGATAATTTTACTTAGGGATTCGTTCAAATATCCATTTGAAGTATTTCCTTGCTACATATACACGGTTAATATCACACTCAATCTAACAGATTAACTGTTGGGATGAACTGATAGTCATTACACTTGAGCCGCGGATGAATGAACTCGCTGGTTTCGTAATTGTTGGTCTGCGCGGTCATTGGGCCAGTGTGTTACGGTCAGAACAAGTATTATCATTGCCCAACACTTCAATAATGCGGTTGTACGCCAGCTTCCGTTTAACCTAGCGAAACATGTAAACATGATAGATTAAATCAATCAACTTGTGATTGATGTCCTCTTCGGATCGCAAATATTGGAAGAGTGTTCAGCTTTGTACCAGCAACATGACATATACCAATTGCTGTACATATATTCCCTCATTTTTAGTCAGAATTATTTTTGTATAACATGTTTCAGCGAATTTGTGATATTGCTTATTCAACGGCTTTTATAATTATACGTGAACTTTTGTGTAATTTTTTGCAAATAAACCAAATGTCATTTGATTTTTCACACATTTTATTTATTCATTTAATTAGGTGTGTACAAATATTTCAACACGTTGGTTCTTTAAGTAAAGTAAAAATAAACCAGAGTGGTGACCGATGCATTTAGATTCACATTGCTTGAACGTTTTTTATATGCAGTTGATTGACATTGAACAGATAAAAGTTATGGCATCTAACTGATTTCTGCTACTTGTGGTGGCCATAAATGGCTTCTCACTTTCATCACGATTTATGAAATTTATTATCATTTAAAGACAGATAGGACAGAGTTATATCATATTTATAACTGCATTCCATTTTTTTTTTAATTAAGAGTAATATTTTGCAGTATTTCTTTGTTGTCATGACAACGCTGTATTTAGAAAGAGAAAACCTATTCACATAAGTATGTTGGCATTACTATATGTCACTTCAGACGTTGAATAATTTTGCAATTCATATCTGTCGTGCGATTAGCCATTTTGATCCGATTTGAAAGCTGATATGTCGTAGAGAATTATGAAGTTCCATTGATTCACAACAGATCTAATTGCAAAGATGATTTGAATTGATGCTTGTTATCTTTGACAGTGCGGCATCCGCATGGTAATGATGTTACATCGTTCTAAGGCTTTCGCCCGCCAAAGTGTTTGCTTCTTCAATAATAATAGGAATCGCTGCCGGCAAAGGCCAAAAACTAAACCAATTAAGGCACGCGTCTCGCTTCTTGTTAGGCCTCCTTCCGTTTTGACCAATCATCACTCCAGACTTGGAGACGTGCACAAATTGTTAGGAGAAATCAATTCAAAATATTATGAGCTTCTCGAGGGATGTTATATAACCATTATTATCATATTTCAATAACGTTACCTGCATGTTTACAAAAATATATAGCTTTAATAATACCATTGTTAGAAGTTGAATTAAAAGTAATTACAATTACTATTGTTACACCCGCGCAATTTCGCAGAAGGAATATTTTGTATAACTGATTTTGAAAATAAAAATTGTAATGTGTATTTTTGAAAAATCAAATGTATGATTATTAAGAAGATTATTTATTGCGTTGATAATTATCATTTAATTAATTTTTGTTATATAAGATGGGGCTTCATACTTTGTATATAACATATATTTAATTTCCTGTTTTTCTTTTCAATATGTACAGGAATGTTATCGCTGCCAGACATATTATTTTTTCATTGTTGACAGACAATGCCTGATTACTTTAGAAGACTGTCATAGGCGATCAGAATGTATTTCTTTTTAGGGTTTTTATATTTTAACATCCCCTTTACTAAAGGAAAACGACTTCACGTAGCTGGGATAGTTATCAGGACGCGTGATGGACAGATGAGGAGCAGATGAGCAACACAAAGACTTTTTCAGAAGCACATTGACACATATTTATGAAAGCATACGTTCCGATGCGGAGCGTATGTTTTTTAGGCCGGACGGGTCACAGCTGGCTACCGAGTGGTGGGAGAGAGCCCAGCGCCGCAATTAATAGTGGCGATCTACGGAGCTACACCTGTCAAATAATCCAAAATGGCGGCACAACACTATATCTTTATTTAATCTTTAAATCAAGACTTAGACTAACACCTTTTTTGTATGCGTGTCAGACGAGCGAACAAAAATAAGAGACTTAAGATCGCATATCGAGGTTTTCGGCACCAAGGGTTATATCGAGCTAATATATATTAATATCACCAATTAGATAGCATGTTTTTGTACAATTATTTTATGGCGATATGGTCGGTAAATTTTCAAACAGTTTTCGTATGTCTCAATTGCGTCGGATGTCCCTATGTATGGGACTATTAATTGGTCATTATTAATGAATGCTGTACTGATTAAATTATCACTTAATGACCTTGATGAAGCTAAGCGGACTCGTCGGTGAACTGTTATATTAAAGTAATATATATTATATTAGTTATTCCTACGCTCATACTCATACAATGTTGAAACACCGGTTTTCGTACGATCACCGACGTTAAGCAGCATTGATCGTGGAATGTATTTGGATGGGTTTCCTGTTAACTGCGCGTGACGTTTAGATGCGTTAAGCCGCCAAATGTTCTATGCCCCGGAAGCATCGGACTAATAATCCTATCACATTTATCACCTGTGACTATCAATCTTCTTCTTTGCGGTAATAATCATTATCAATATATATCTACTACCTCTAGATGCTATAATATGGTCGTCAAAGAAACATAGAATACATAAATACACATACAAAAATACATTTTAAAAAATGAAGATGACACGTGTCAAAGATCACAGATCTAGGAAAACAATACCATCGACAAAAGAGGAAAAGGATGTAAGAAAAGGATCGAGGTGTGCTGGTAGGCCATTTAGAAGCGCCATTGCCGTTGTGCTAAATTGAGTGCTCGAAGCTCTACAAGTACCAACTGGGATGGAAAACAAGGGATGGCTACGAGCACGAGTGTACCTATCCGGAAGGTATTAGTTAAAATATTCAAGAATCCCAGCGTTGTGAATTGCACCGCGAAGAAGAAAGAATGGATGTTTGAGAGCTGCAATTTTCTACGGGACCCTAGAAGGAAAAGAGTTGGATAATGTACGGAATTGATTGAGTTGAATGGATTGGGTTTTGGTATGATGAAAACATACTTAAAAGTATAATATGTTAGTTATTAAACATACTCGTAAATGTACTTCACAAACTGGCCGCGTTACATTTTTAAAACTACTTTTAAATCGGAATTCTACGAAAAATTTCATCATACATTTTTTTACTATTAACAATTTTGATTGTGAAATATATTTTGGCAACAACACTAAACAAAATGTCCATTCGTGGAATGTAGGTACAATTTATTATAATAAATTCCAAGCATTCACTTTCATGCTAAATAAATGCCATATTTTTTGTTGTTGAATTTTATATCTGTGTTTTGATCAGTTAGCGATTTACTTTTGTTGTTTTGAGTGTTAACACGTGATCACAGTTATTATTTTATTCTCTTTTATCATTTTTTGTCAATTATATTAATTAATTTGGTTGTACTGGAATTGGTTAAAGTATGATGATAAAAGTAGGGTTCGTATAAAGGAAAAGAGATACATTAAAAAATGAACTGTTTAGTTTGTTTTAGAGTTCACATAGACCAAACGAGTATTCGTATTTTCTATCCTCTCTCTCTTTAATTTAGTTTAATGTAATACGTATTGATCAACGATAATTTGCAACACGCAAATCGCAAGTGCGGTTCTCGTAAAATCACCATCTTTGGACGCAAATAGGAAACTTGAATGCGTAAACCCCCTTTGCTTTCCACGTTTCGTTGGTTGGGTTAAGGTCTCAGGATCGTCAAGCTTATCATATGATCTTCTTAAAAAACCGATTAACATATCATCCAAAATATCTCTTGGATACTATATCTGCCGTCTCTTCAAGTATCCGGGTTTCCGCTCTGAAGGCTCTCATAAACCATAGTATATATCAGAGCTCCGCAACCTTTTCTCATCTACGGCACACCAAAGTACTTCTTTGAATTCTACGGCACACCAAAATTTTCACCTTGAATACCGCGGCACACCAAAAGCCAAAAATATATATGTATTAATTTGATCAATTCCACTTTTTTTAAATTTCATTTAGAACTTAATAAAGCAAGTACCTCGTTGTATGTCTACATAAATAGGCGAAAGGCGCTGGGAGCTTGAGGACCGTTGTAAAATTATTTATTTATAATATTGCCTTATTTGATCGCGGCACACCTGTATCGGCTTACGGCACACCAGTGTGCCGCGGCACACCGGTTTTGGAGCACTGGTATATATGATTCCAGGATCTTCAAGTGCAGATATGTATTTTTACTATAAGGCATGTACATCAACTGGCAGAAGTGTGTCGTGGAAATTTGTGAGCGACCATACGCTCCAGTTATGGAAAGAAAAACGATTAACAGTCAGTGAAATTTCTTTGAAAATTATGTTTTTTAGCGTATTTTTATCGTATTGAAATACAGGACCTCGAAAATGCACTCAGTGCTTTCAAAATGCTTAATTCGCCACTGACAGTATACCGATCGTATACCAACCACCCTTATACCGAATACCGACCTTTTGAGAGAGTTATGGAGTTCTCCACGCACGATTTTATTTATAGAAGTAATCGTGTTGAGTATACTGTGGGATATATCGCCTGCCCCGAGCAACATAAACATTGAAGGCGCATTTTCTTTGAGACTTGTGAAATATTAAACGGCATAATATAGGTAAAGTGCCCGGCGGAGCTCCCATAGGATTTATAGCACTTTAGATTTGAGTTAGATGCTTAGAGAAAAACTAATATGTAAATGAAGAGTGTTTAATTATTTTATCCTTTGGCTAATATTTATCATTTTAATAAGCGGATACAATTTTTTATGGTGATAGTTTATGACAACCGTATGCTCCAGTTAGAGTGGATATGGAATAATGCTAATGCGAGACAAGTCTGTTAGTTGAATATGCAAGAAAATCAAATTAATTATTTTAGTTTAACCCTTTCATTACGGCTCGGCTTAAATACAAATTATACTGTCAATTATAAAACTATTATTTGATGCATAAATTTACTTTTCTGGTCTATTTTCATATATCACATTGGTTCTTGTATCCTTTAGCTATCAGATGATGCATAAAAAACTATTCTAAGAAAGTAGCAAAACGATATATCACGTCAACCGATCTCAACGGTCGGGGAATATTATGACGGCATATGCCGACAACCGATGCGAAAGGGTTAAAGGTGCAGCGGTCGTAGTAAAAAAATAAAATACTAAGTGAAACAACCTTTCGCTTGTGTTCGAAGAGTTGGACGTTAGAAGTATGTGTTCAATCATGTGTGATGAATTGACTTTCAAGACGTATCTGGGTGCAACTGCAACCACCGTGCTAATCCAACTTCACTAGGGATACTACGATATACGCAAGCCAATGAATGCACGGCGCTCGAGAAAGGGACTACGATCCTTCAGAAAAGCAGAATTGTTACGATGACCTCACTCGAAAGTGGTCGACATTGACTTGGCTCTTCCTAATCGTGGAATAGTTTCAAGGGAATTTCACTAACCGATGTTGTAGTTTAAAGTCAAATCGGTCACTGAAAGCTGCAGTAGCTCTCGTATATATACATTGGTTTTGAAGGTGGATTTGAAATAGAGAGAAATAAGATTTTAGTGCTTACATTATTTTGTGAATTATTCCCATCTCGTGATGGGATGACGCTGCAGTTTTGCTGGCGTGACGTTGGATGAGCGGATGTGTGATGTGTGATGCCTGGCCAGAGATTTGGATCCCGGCCAATGCAAAATAATCCCAGCTGATGGATTCGCTATTTCCTCGGAGAATGCAAAGGCTCACATTGTAAAAAACACTGATTAAATACGATTGATTTATGAGGCAAGCTTACGTAAGTTTTATATTGTTTAATATGGATTACATTGAGCAACTCTTGAAACAATGTGTACTAATTAGTCGACTCCTGAATCACACAAGCGAATGCTTATGTGTACGGTTGCTGTTAATTAGCTGCATTTTTAATTTTATTATTTGTAACACTGAAATTATTATAATATCTTATAAAAGGTATCCCAAATAAGTATTTACCACAATTGACCTTTGACACATGGTATTTAGGCTGTTAACCCTTTCGCACCGGTAGCCGATATATGCCGTCTAAGATTCCCCTACCGTTGACATCGGTAGCCTCGATATATCGTTTTGCTACTTTCTTAAAATAGTTTTTTATGCATCATCTGATAGCTAAAGGATACAAGAACCAATGTGATATATGAAAATAGACCAGATAAGTACATTTATGCTTCAAATACTAGTTTTATAACCGACAGTTTAATTTGTATTCCACCGAGCCGTAATGAAAGGGTTAAGGATACAGTGCAGTAGAGAATGAGATGCAGGATTTTACTAGAGATGAAGCGCTTGTCTACCATGCGATAACTGAGTTATATGATGTATCTAGCATGACTCCCTTTTATGTAAAGGGTCCGCCAAATAACTTTTTTTTTTGAAAATGGGGCGCAAAACATCGAGTGTAGCTTTGGCTGTGTGCACGTAGCGCCGTCCTGTTGAAACCAAATGTTGCCAATATCCTCCTCTTCAATTTTTGTGAACAAAAATGGCCCGATAACGATCGCCATTGACTGTAACGGTCACTCCTTGCTTATTTTCGAAGAAAAATGACCTGATTTTCAAAGTAATGTCGCAATATTTCCCAGCGTTGTTCAAGCGTATACACAACCACATTCGTTCAGCGGAAAGATAAAACTAATTATCTGTCAAATCAGACATGAGCTAAGTGTTACCATTCACGAAATAAGCACTAGTTGAAAAAAAAACGTAAGATGGCGGACTTTATATATAGATCTATAAAATTGTTGGTACACGAACCGCGTGGTGAACACAACACATTCACAGTAAGTTTCCTTTAAAATGTACGATGCGTGAATGCTGCACTACAGTCTTATGACATCTGCAGACCAGCAGTCATCCTCAAAAATGGCAAGAATCATATAATTTTCATATTCCTCAGCTTGCCAGAATTGTCTTGTATTGGTTTATTTTGCTGGATTGAAAATGACAAGTTATATAAGAGATATTTTTCTTTTTGTAAAGTAAAGTAAAAGTGTTTTTTGACTTCAGAATAATATAAAGATTTTTACACTTTTACAATGTATACTTGTAACTAAGCTGCCTGTATAAACAACGTTTTTATTGTTATTTTAAACTTTTGTATGCAAATACATACATTTTGTATAAATTGTCGTCTGAAATACGTTTCGGTTGTGTAACTTCGCCGCTTTTATTTTTGGAAAGTTACGGATTGTCGTCGGTCAATTTTCCGGATCATTAGACGCTGTGTGAAGTGGTCGAATAGTATCAGAAATAAATTCCACCTTTTTTTCCGCCCCCAAAGAAGGGAATACTAAAAAGGGAAAAAAATTAAAACCAAGGCAAAACCCCCTTTTTAAATTTATCCCCCACGGGGGGGGCCCCTGTTTAAATTAAGGCCGCTTTAAATTCCCTTCTATCCTAAGAATACGGGGGAGTTTGGTTAAAGAAAAATGCAACGTGACGGTTCCCCAAAAGAAGCTTTTGGGGTTTTGGTTTTTAAAAGGTTTTTTTGAAAGGAATTCGAGGGTTTTTTTTCCCGGTTTTTTGGGGGCCCAATAAAAAAATGGAGCCCCCTTTTAAAAAAGGGGGCCATAAAAAAAAAAAACCCAAGCCCGCGGGGCCAGCTGGACGAAAAAAAAAAAAAAAAAAAAAAAAAAAAAAAAAAAAAAAAAAAAAAAAAAAAAAAAAAAAAAAAAAAAAAAAAAAAAAAAAAAAAAAAAAAAAAAAAAAAAAAAAAAAAAAAAAAAAAAAAAAAAAAAAAAAAAAAAAAAAAAAAAAAAAAAAAAAAAAAAAAAAAAAAAAAAAAAAAAAAAAAAAAAAAAAAAAAAAAAAAAAAAAAAAAAAAAAAAAAAAAAAAAAAAAAAAAAAAAAAAAAAAAAAAAAAAAAAAAAAAAAAAAAAAAAAAAAAAAAAAAAAAAAAAAAAAAAAAAAAAAAAAAAAAAAAAAAAAAAAAAAAAAAAAAAAAAAAAAAAAAAAAAAAAAAAAAAAAAAAAAAAAAAAAAAAAAAAAAAAAAAAAAAAAAAAAAAAAAAAAAAAAAAAAAAAAAAAAAAAAAAAAAAAAAAAAAAAAAAAAAAAAAAAAAAAAAAAAAAAAAAAAAAAAAAAAAAAAAAAAAACCCCGTGGGGCCCACCCCGGGCCACCCCCCGGCGCACCCCCACCCCGGGGCTGGCAACAAGGGGACCCTGGGGGGCCCACCTCAGTCGGCCCCGGGGGCCCCGCCCACAGAAGCGGACCGCCGTGCGGGGGGGGCGCAACCCCCCCGGCCCCCCCCCCCCTTACGGTGGGAACCACCGCCCGGGCGTGAGCTCCTGCCTAAAAGGGCGCGGGGCGGGGCCCGGGTTCAGGCCCCCCAGCCCCGGGTTCGGTGGGGGGAAGGACCCGGGGCCCCTTTGGGGTGGGGGGCCACCGGGGAAAAACGCGGTTTGCTGGGGGAAAGGCGCGCGGCGGCGGGGGGGGCGGGGCGCCCAGCCCGTTCGGTGGGGGGCGGAAGCCGGCCCCCCCCTTACGAGTGGGGAGGCGGGCCCCGCCGCGGAGCCCCAGGCTGGTCGGGGGCCCCGGGCAAAGGCCCCCGGGTTCGAGGGGGGCCCCCGGGCGGGGGGCCCGGGAACCCCGACCGGCCCCGTTAAGGGGGGGGCAGGGCCGCCGCGCGAACGCAGCCCTGCTGGTCGAAAAAAGCGGGGGCCCCCGGGGTTACCCCCAGGGTGGGTGGGCGGGGAAGCCACCCGGCCCCGCACGGGTGGGGAGGCGGAGCCGCCGGGGGAAAACCCCGGCCGCCGGGGGAAGGGGCCGGGGCTATGGTGGGGGCAGCCCCCGGGCCCGTGGGTCGGGCGGGAAGCCGGCAGGGCTGTTTGGGGGGTGAGGAGGGCCGCCGGCGAAAAGTGCCCCCGAGAGTGAAAAGGGGGGCGGGGCCCCGGCCCCGCGGCTGGCCCCAGCCCGTGGAGGGGGGCGGGGGCCGGCCCCCCTTCCCGGGGCAGGGGGGGAGCCGCCGGAAAAAGGGCCCCCCCCAAAGGGGGGGGGAAAGGGCCCCGCGGCTCAACGCCCGGGCCCGGGGGGAAAGGCACCTCCCCAGGGGCAGGGGGGCCGCCGAGGCGGCAACTCAACGTGGGAGGCGGGGGAAAGGGCGCCGCGGCCAGGGGCCCCGGCCGGGGGGCAGGCTGGGGCCCCACCCCGGGGGAGGCGGGGGCCACCCCAAAAAAGGGCGACCCGAGCCCCGGGAAACCCGGGGGGGGCCCGGCCCCCGGGGTAGGCCCCCGCGCCCCATGGGGGCGGGCGTGGGGCGGCACCCCCAAGGGGCGAGGCGGACCACCCAGGCCGGAAACGCGGACGCCGTAAAAGGGCCGGGGGGGGCCCGGGGCTCGGGGCCCCGCGCCTGGGGGGGCGGCGCGAGGGGCCCCCTTCACCATCGGGGGGGGGGAGCCCCCGGGCACCGAACTGGAACTCCCGGAAGACCGGCGGGGCATGGGCCCGGGCTCGGGCGCCCGCGCCGCCAAGGGGGGGGCGGGGGCCCACCACCCCGGGGGGGCCCCCGGGGCCACAAAGGGGCTGCCTGGGGGGGGAAGGGGCCCCCCGGGGCCCCCGGGGAAGGGGGCCGGAGGGGGGGGTTTTAAATTTTGGGGGGGGGGGCCAGCCGCGAAACACCTGAGCTAAAACCCGAAGAGCGCGCGGGGCTACGGTCGCCGGGCTCAGGCCCCAGCGCCGGGGAAGGCGGACGCCCCCCCCCCCGGGTGGGGGGGGCCCCCAACAAAGGATTAAGACCCACGAGGGACGCGGGCGTCTATCGAGATGAATTCGCGGCGTACGAGAACTCGGCATCGAGGGGGAATGGCTGCCGACCTCGACCGTCATACTCACGAATGGTTGAGAGACATGCAGAAGCCTAGGACGCTGGATGATGCCGAAATACAGTCGATGATGGCAAGGCGGACAGGGGTCCAAGACCTACCACCCTTCTCGGGGGAACCGCTAGAGTGGCGCAATTTTGAAACACAATTCATCCAATCGACGAAATTGTGCAAGCTGAAAAAATGTCGAAAATGGACTCCGGCTACAAAAGGCCTTGAGCGGACGAGCCTTTGACATGGTGAGCGAGATGCTGTCAGATCCGGAAAACGTTCCGGAAGTGATGCAGATCCTGGACAAAGAGTTCGGGAATCCTCGAGTCATCGTCAACATGCTGACTAATCGGGTGAGCAGGGTCCCGCAGCTCCCGGATAGAAGTGTGATTGCTGTTGTAGATTACACAACTCTAATCAGAAATACCGTGCCGTCACTCGAGAGTTACGGCGCGCAGCATCTCGTCTCGACGGCGCTGCTCGCGGAGATGGCGTTGAAGCTTCCCGGCTACCTCCAATGGAGGTGGATTGACTTAAAGGACAGTTTAAACGACAATTGTGTCACCAGTGTGAAAGTGAGGCCTGAAATTATCATAGGTCTAGACAGTGCCGAGCTAATAGTGCCGCGAAGGATTGCGCAATTCCGGCGTGATGGCGTAATTGTGAGTGATACGCCGCTGGGCCACGTTGCGTTCGGCACGTGCGCTCAACCGAAAGGCGGCGATGAAGCTGGACACTTCGTGGGGCACTGCAGCGTAACGGAGGGACCGCCGAGCGTGCCGCGGTTTTCATCGAGGACGAGACCGCCAAGGACAACCGCTCGGACTACGGGATTTGTCGATCGCTGCCAGAATCCCCAACGCCTGAAGCCCGAAGGAGAGTGTGAGCTCCGGGCAGAGAAGATCGTCGACGACGAGGCGATACGTGTGCGTTCTTCCCAGAGGCGCTCCTCCGGCGACGAGATGAAGGTTCTGCTACGGGGAGCCGCCACCGCCCGGCGGGCGCATGCGGGCATTCGCGCCGACATTCACGTGGGACATCCGGTGCGGTGCACAGCAGAGACTACACAGGATCAGCTGGTGGCATGACGACCCTGGTACAGTACGACACGGAGGAGGAGAAGATGTGTCTCAAGAAACAATGGCGGGCGTCACAACAGATGGCAGATGCTTCTGGCGTCGGTGGGTACGGGAGTACTTACCAACGTTGGCGCGGCGCCCGAAGTGGAGGACCCCGACGGAGCCGATTCAGGAAGGAGACCTGGTACTCGTTGCGGATCCGAAGTTGCCGCGCAACACATGGCCACGGGGACGAGTAACGCGAGCGACTCCAGCAGCCGACGGGCAGGTTCGCGTGGTTCAGATAAAGACCGCAACAGGGACTTATACGCGGCCAGCGGCGAAGCTGGCGGTTTTCAACACAGAACGAGTCGAGACGTCCGAGGCAGAGTACAGCAGAGACTGCACGGTGGGAGTGTTACGTACGTCTCACGCTGAAAACGACAGCTGTTGATAGTTATGTGTTATTTGTAAATGTGTTATTTGTAATGATATAGGAATTCGATGGTTTATTATACTTTGCATCCCACGAGTATTATCGGGCGGACCTTCAATAAAGAAACAGTCCGTGAGCCCCGACCGATTGTTAGAAAGGGGGCCATAAATATTAAATAAGCCAAGAACGTCGCCCTTTGTTGGCCAGCGTGAGATGCGTCTATTCTCGAGAAGATGTCATAAATATTAAATAAGCCAAAAAGTGTTCCTTTGTTGGCCAGCGTGAGATGCGTCTATTCTCGAGAAAATGTCATAAATATTAAATATTCAGAAAGTGTTCCTTTGTGTAGTAAAGCGTGCGAACGAGCCTGGGATACGTTTCAGTTTTAGCCATAAAAACATAAACCGATGTTATGGCTAGGATTACCTATCTCCAGGAACGATTTCGTAATAAAACCCTAAGAAAGGAATACAGACTCGTGCGAACGTGACTATTCTCACGGCCGCAAAAGTAGGTACCAGAAAATTAATGTATAAAAGCACCGACTTGAACGTTAAATAAATCAGTTTAGACTTGAATCTCTTGCGTTTCATTTCTATCTCCCACCCTCCTGAAGCCGCGCCGGCTGCCTGAAGTCTGGAGAAATGAGGCTGTCCGCCCACTTCAGATTGATGGCGTAACTAGTTACCTTACAAGTAACTGGGAGAAGATGGTCTAGTGAAGAGCGGAAAACCGATACACGCCCGTAGAGCGGATCGTCAGCGGAACTGGAAGCTGTCGTCTACATTCGCTTTAAAAATGTTCTTTAGTTTTCCAAATTCTTTCCATCCCAGTTGCATAAATACACCTGTCGATTTCTTTTGACAAGTTATTTTGTCTTAGTTGGATTACTTGTCCCTGATGGCTTATTTTTGTAAGAATAAATAACAACGTACTATTCCTAACAATGTGTACTCTAATAGAGTTCTCGTTAGGCGCTTCCATTAATTTTTCACGTCAACGTAGCGTGGAACCATTCACGTAGTTTTTTTCGGGCGGTGGCGTGCGTACCACGTGGGCAATCGATGGCGACCTCCCCCTACTTCCCCAAGGCATGTAACTCGGCCATACCTACTCTCCTCACCACCCCCATGACCCTTGAAATACACACCTCTATCTGATAGGATTGTGATACAATACATTGAATTGTCACTTCTTCGTAAGTGTACAACAACTTGGAAATTGAATTATTTCGACCAATCTTGTCCACGCAGTTCCTTTTTACTGAGAAACTCCGGCACTGGCCGCTCCAGAAGATTTGTTTAGCTCAAAGAAGAGACTCCTTACTACTTAAAGCATTGAGTTTTGAACATGGAATTTATTGTACAAACTGAGGCCCGGATTTGGAGGAACACAAGACAATCTGAACCAATTGGAGTTTTGAAACAGGAAGAGTCTATGCTGCGCGACTGCGAAGACACCAAACTGCATTACATCCAAGATTCTGTCTTACTAGCTACTTCTTCGAGGATTTTATGTTAATCAACAGACAAACAAACGATGTTGCCAGGAATTGTTTTTTTTTACGTAAACTCATACATGAGAATACAGACAGATGGTGATAGTCATGCAAAAATCTCATCTACAGATGCAATGACACTTACCATTATACATATGGCCAAGTGCTGCATGTGGAGTGTTGATCTGCCAACGTCATAGACTACATCCCGACATTCACGCATCATCCAATCATTACAGAAATTCACTATGAATAGGCGGTGTTCACGGGACGCCTTTCGTCTACCACCAATATTAATTAATAGGATATGACTGGTATTTCACGGGTGAGGGATCAAATTGACACCAACCCGAAAACTTAAGTATTTTTTTTAATCTTCATCGGAGATAGAACCTACCACCTTCGGTTTGCTAAGGAAACGATTTCACCACTATGCCATACCTGCCGTGTAATGGTTATCACTCTGGACTCTGAGTATATTTGTGTTAACTGCGTATTGTTAAACTTTTACCCCTCCGATGTGGGAGAAAAAATATGTAACAATACATTGTCATCGACTTAAAGTCTATGTGCACAATTTCAGCTCGATTGGATGATGTTAAATGGGTTATAATTTACTTTCAACATTTGTCGACTCTCAATCAATCAAGTCAAGTGGTTAAGTTAGTAAATTATTTAAAAACACAATAAACTGAATATTATTTTCTTTCTTATGTTTTTTTCCACTGTCACAAGACACACCTCCTTGTGGGGTGTCGAGTGGGCGGCCTCGCATTGGTCTGCCAAATTCTTGAACAATTTTTTTAAACCTTCGACTAATCACGTATCCTTAAATTAGAACTATGACGAATATTCAAATGAGAATCCACAATCTAGCGAATGTTAACATAAGTGATCAATTTCTCGCTTACAAGAGAATACCTAACGAATTATCGTTACGAAATTTCGTCTCATGGTTTGTGTGATGGATAAGGATTATTTATAAAGGATGTTCTTTTAAGTCATTTCAAAATTGATTAAATATCTTTTGTTGTAAGTGTAACATTCTCTAGTGCCTAAATCGTTCATCGTACAACAAAACATTAAGAAAAATTATCATTGAATGTACATTTTGGTGTCACGACCTATCGTTTACAGATAATTTGCTCTACGACTTATCGGTAACGACATAGAACGCACTGAACGTCTAATGCACATTACATTTGGCGCACCTAACCTAACCTAAGAATTTGTCCAGTGATCGTAGAGTCCAGAGATCCATAGGTCTCGTTAACGAAATAAAACGGTTAGGTTAGGTTAGCGAGACATGCAATGCACCAGTTGTCCCGTGCGCCAAATGTCCCTTGCACCAGACGTCCAGTGCGCCCCACGCCATAACCAATGAGTCTTTGAACGAATTTTCTGTAAATGAAATGCGGCGGAACCGTACATTTTTTGTGAAAAACTCATACTATTTTCGTTTTTAAAAAAAACATTTTGTAGATAATAATTTCCAACATCATAAATTAACAATAAGAAAAATTGTTTAATTTTTGTTAATATTGACGATTTAAAGCGTTTTTGGTACTTTTTAAAGGCATACTTTGACTGTTGGAACCGATTCATTGAAATTAAATGAAAGTATTTTTTAAACGCCGCTTTTTGGAACCAATACATCGCGTAAAAATAACAGGGTGTACACTCCACCACAAAAACTTAATACTACCCATTTTTTAATTAATCAAATGCAATTTATTTATTTATTTATTTATATACAGAATCGAAATTCCAATTTTAACAAATATTTAGAAACAGAGTAAACATAAGTTAGCAATTAAATTAGGGATTGCTCTGTTATATGACATTCAAACAGAACCTGTTCGATACATACCATATTTCACGCGCAATGACGATTTATAATTGTATTGCAATTAAATTTTAATTTACCGGAAGTAATCATCCTCATTTAATGTTTTTAATTACATCGAGTAGTATAATGTGTAATTCCTGATAATATTATATATTATGATGTTGTATATTGATTATTTATTTATCCTATTACAGGTCTCTGTCGTAGACTGTGCGGAGTGATGATCCGCAAATCACTAATCCAGTGATTTCGTGTTATCTGACCACTAAACGTGAGTATACTGCGTTACGTATTCCTCTTTATATTTTTTCCTCAATTGAGTTTTTTTTCTATTATGTAACCTCATTTAAGTATCTTTGTATTCAACAGTTGATACGTACATACAAATTTACAGCAAGCCTTATTAATGCATCTTGTCAATAAATCAAAAAATAAATGGCTGACGCTGGGATTAGAACCATGAACCGTTGTAATCAATGTTCATTCTGTACTCAGCTTAGCCTTGCAGCCGCTTGGTTCGTTCACTGAGTCGAGAAATTAACACGTATTGCATTATTGATACATATTATTTATAGATGGCCGTTGTTGTTGATTGTATGTATGTTTATTAAGATTTAATCGATTAATTTTATTGACAAGTATAATTAATATTTATACATCCATTTGTATTGGTTTTATTCAATTTATTACACAAATTGTCGTAATGCAATGAATCTTTTATCGTGACATTTGCATCGTGATTATTATTTCCATGATGTGCCCTGGGTTGGATTTTATTATTGATAGTGATTGGGCTGCATAGCGGCCAGAGCCGAAGTCTCTAGTTAATTTAAAAGAAAATCATTAATAGATACACTATGATTATAAATATTTATTTATTTACCTTGTTTTCACATGGATCACGTAACAAAAGTTCTCTATTAGGAGACTGCAGTTTCGACTTACTCGTAGCCTTTCTCAATCCTTCTCTAGTTAAGAGATAACTGAGCTGCGTTGTACTTTATAAGTGGTCTAACCCATTTTTTGTAGGAGAGGCGGTGGGGGTGTGTCTATCAGGAAATGATAAGAGACACTATGATTAACAAAATTTACGAAATTCCAAGATCAAATGCATCATCTACAAGAACGTGAGAATTATTTTAGAATTTAGTTTAGCAGACCGCTATTTCTTTTAGGGATATTTTTCAGAACTGCTGTTTTAATATCATTGAACCATTTAAAAAAAAACAACTTTTATTCTGTATATTCTCAACGTATGTGTTAAAGTGTCAGAATTGAATATGGCTTTGTATATTATATTGTTGACCACTAGCAGATTTCGTAGCAACAAAATTTTGCTTTGCGTGAATTGTTTGAATATGTGGCCAAGGTCCAGGGTCTCGCCACATTGTAGCAAGTGCTGCTAGAGAGGAAATATTGCGGAAGCTCTGGCATACTCTAGGCGTGAAAGCGATTTGGCAGGAAAAAGGGCGAAAAAAACTCTGGCAGAAATATCCCTCAAGTGTCTGATCTCGGGTGTCTGCGGTGCTTGTGAACTGAGGAACTGAGGCGAACTGTGCGTGGGGACATATCGTTAACTGTTTGTTGCATAATCTTTATTACATGTGGGAAGCATTGTCGACCAAAAGTCGTTGTTTTATGTAGTTTCAAAAATGATAAACAGAAAAAATCTTTGGGTAAACCAACCCTCCAATTGTTTATTTTCAGTCTCCGAATTAAAATGATTAGTCGTTTAGTTATTTATAGATTGAGGTTCTTTTCATGCTTCCCAAACAGTTTCTAAGATCACCACAACTTTGCCTCTGAATAATTTACTAGCCCAAAATGAAAGACTCTCTACTGGTTTAAATAATGGCTACCGAACATGGATATTGTTGAATAAATTGTGCACCTTATTAAGAAGAACACGATACAACCTGAACTAGGTAAATAGGGAGTACTTTAATAGCTCAAGTCTTAACAGTGTTACTGTGGAGATCTTCAGTCTGAATCACATCTAAGGTCCTGCTCCTTGTGCCCGACTAGCTGTTCCTCATAAGACTTTTTGGTGGGCAACAGACAGGACATCGATGTTGCCAGACTTCCTACATAAGCAGTCTTAGGTTTTATTTAATGATTGAGTTTTTTTCCATCGGTGAAGCGTATAGTGTCCACGCATTTCTTTCACCTACCATTATCCTCATCTCGTCCCAAGACATCTCTGCCCCAGTACTCCGCCAAGAATTCCATACCTACAAACTTACAAAAATTATAAACATTAAGAAATAGTTTTATCTACATTATTACAAATCAGCTTTATGGCAAATCTTTAAAGAACTCATTGATTGGGTACTTATATTATTTTATTTAGGTCAAGCGATTAAATGTTATAAACATTAATTTGTAAAATTATATTATTGATAATTACTAGAGCTTGAGAGCTCGGTAACCGTGCACTATGAACAAAATCAGTCACCTTTGGATTGGAGCCCCAAAATACCTTCTAAACTTAATTGACTCAGTTCAAAGAAGAGCAATTCGTTTGATAAACAATGACACCCTTACGTCTAATCTACAATCAATGGAACACAGACGTAAGGTTGGTTCTCTTAGTCTTTTCTACCGTTATTACCACGGTCGCTGCTCTTCGGAACTTAAAGAACTAATTCCTCCTGCACCCACTCACAGCCGACAAACTCGTCTTACACTTGCCGAACATCCATACACGGTTAATATATGTCGACCAAGAACTGGCAGCTTCCAAAATTCCTTCCTTAATGCCACCGGTAAGCTATGGAATGCTCTTCCAGCGTCTGTGTTTCCTCCTTCCTACAATCTGGATCTCTTCAAGAAACAGATAAATATACACTTGCAATCTCCCCAACCCACACACAAACACGAACACAACACACGTTTCCCGCATGCAGCGTCCAGCCTCCCTGGCTGGGCGTCATAGAGTGCACTGGTCTTGACCGATTGTGCTCTCCTGCGTGCGTTTACATAAAAAAAAAAAAAAAAAAAAAAAAAAAAAAAAAAACTTGATATCATTCTCTCATATTTTTTATTCATCGCCCTGGTGTCATTTGTTAAATTTGACTGGACAACTCTAATTTTTAACTTACACACACTTTCAACATCGTCGATTATCCTAGTTTGTCTTTAAACCTCACCATTCCTCTTCTGGTCCAGCAGAAATATCCCGAACATGGCTTACTCCATTCCAGGTTTCATGTCTTGAACATTATAAAATGTAATATTGTTCTCAGTGCGATCGTTTCCATCCCGCTATTATTAGTGAATGTATTTGCTGAATCATTTTCTTTTTGAGCATTATAGAATCGTAATTTGGAATATTGTATCAAGTTTTCCGAATGTTGTCCAAGCTAGAACGATCCTTCTCACCACATCTGTTTGATAATCCCCTTCTCTCTTCCATTCATTTTCACTTTATTTACTGTATCATATTTTCAATGCTTTCCATCATTTAGGTCTTATTAACATCCATTTTGGTTCATATCCTCGCTGATTCTCTTTGTAAGCTCATCAATCATCATAATTATCTCGTCAATATCCGCAGAACGTAGGTGGTGAAGTTTTCTCCATAAACATCTAGTCTCGTATTGCTTTGCAAAAAAAATGGTGGAAATTTTTACTTCTCGATGCGTAAATATGATAATAATTATTTCTCGACAAAACGTCACTTTTTCTGAAAAGGGGAGATCTTTCAGGACATCGGAGCAAACTGCTTAAAACATGGGCGTGCCGTTCTCAACGGGACGTACGGTTAGTTTATGCACAGCACGCAAGTAATTCACGTCCAAGTAAACAGACCAGAAAAAACGAAATTGCCTTGATTGGCAAGGTCGACATAATAAATAATAAATTACATCTGTTTCAATCATATTTTTTCAACTGTTTTTTCGTCAAATTCGCACGATGAATAAAACGGCACGTTCTTTTAAACAGTTGTTTGTATTATACATATACAAAATGCGTAATCATCGGGTGTTTTCTTTATTGTGTAAATATCTCAATTATTTCAAAACCCTTATATATATAAATATGCCATAACCGTTTTAGGAATAATACTTGTTGGATATTTGTTTAACAATAAAATATCCATACTGTTGCGGCATAACGTGATATATAGTAGAACATAAGTCGAAATTCCGTTTCGGTAATTTAAAATTATTACCTAGAAAAATAATGGAAATGTGGGTATTAATGGATTTGATACCCTTCAAATTCTCCGCTCTTCAAAAGTGATATTTCTTTCCGGTCTTGTCTTGAAAAACCGAAGATATTTTTCTTAGTAAATACATCCTATTTATAATATCCAGACAACATCCCGAAGGTTTGAAGAGAATGCAGCTTTAATTTTCAAGATGTATTTAAGTTGTTTCGTAATTTAAATTCGGATCAATTGATTCCAGGACCAATTTATTTAAACTGTAAGGAATGTGATCGCTGGAGGGTCTCTGACCTCAGTTTGGCAACAATGACCCGAACCCTCGGGTCAATTATTGGTCATTGGTCTCGCTTATATTTAAATAATTGTATCAGAGCGGTCGCTAAACTCGTATATGTCCATTCACACTGTGATTAATGATAACTGATCTTTGACATTAGGGATTGCTACATCACTGTTCCAGCAACAGGGATACCCGAATTTTTCAATTGTTACCGATTAATATGATATAAATTTAAACGAAGAGTACACCGTCCACCTTCGCTTTGAAGATGACATAGAGTTAATAGTTGAATCACCTGAAAAGCTTCAAGACATGCTTTACAACCTCAATGAAGCATTGATCAAAATTAATCTGAAAATGAACATGGTAGGTTGTGACTTGAAGTTCATAGACCGACACGTAACACGGTGATTTCTCTGACAGGTGGGTGTGAGTGCTCGGTTATGGAGGCGTCGAAGTGGAGAGAAAATAAAAGAGATCTGGTCCGTCTGATCGTCTGCTTATATAGAGCCAGCTCGACTCCCACATTGATCGGTGCAATAGTACTTGAAGCGACCTTTGGTGACGGCGATTCTATCGATATATATGGAAAATATAAGGCAATAATAATAGACAGGCATAGATAGCGATATTGGTACAATTGATAAAACAGAAGTCCGCCACAATTCCAAATCTAGATCATTATGTCTGCCTACTACGCCTTGTAGTTTTAGCTAGTGCTTTTACGGCTACTATGGTATTAAATGTAATGCTCAACGCTGGTATTGTTTTTTTTTCGTATTCCGATATCTAATTTCGCTGAAAATATATAATTGTTAAATTCCGCCGTCGGAGATTATTTTTTCTCATTCCCTTCCCCCAATCCTTCCGAGATAAAAACCAATATCTTTATTCCTTTTTTCAAATACCATCTATGTACGTTTTCTGTAATCTTTTAATAATACGATAATCCTTATCGACTCCCGAATAATATGACCGTATAATTTAAAAAATAATAAATTATTGTTTTTTTTTTATACGAACGTTTCACATTTTCGCTCTCAATTTGGATCATATGGCCACCATAAATCTTCGACATGGAAAAGGGAAAGAAAAGAGAAAGGATGCACCAACCTATAAAAAAATATTTCTAATAACGAACACAAAAATACAGAACCTTTTTTTTTAAATAGTTATATTTAAGATTTTTTTAATTTTTGTTTTACGACTACACATACAATAATGCAGCGACTTTTAACCTTTTTGGCATCACGGAGTACCAAAAAAAACATGTTAGGCATATCTCAATACCAGAAACATTGTTTACTTTCTTATTTTTTAAGTAACAATATGTATTTG
This sequence comes from Glossosoma conforme, assembly GCA_022606575.1. Lineage (NCBI taxonomy): Eukaryota > Metazoa > Arthropoda > Insecta > Trichoptera > Glossosomatidae > Glossosoma > Glossosoma conforme. Next base: position 1,217,495 of record JAGTXR010000020.1, on the reverse strand, counting down.
TCTACTAATTCATATTAAATGTCTTATAAAACAGCAAAATATAAAACATTCATTCTAAATATTGGCCAAGAGGAACTTGGGAGCACTATTCAATAACCACTGTTCCAATGGATGCTCCAACTTCTTCCCTATATCCGCAATAATATGACATATTGTCGCCCAATTGTCGACACTCAGTTCTGTCAGCTGCCATTGTCTATTCTTCGTCCGAAGACAACTCTTTTATTAAAGGTCCACCTGGAAACATATATGATTCCCGACAATCTCCACGGAAAAAGTCCAACTAATTGAAAAGCCGGAAAGTGTAGTATCTGGGGCATATCTTTGGGTATTTTTTAATCGTATTTTTTATAAGGAGATCGAATGATTAACCAGACACTTCACAGGCTTGGAACATTTAGTTCTAAGAAGTGGCTCATTACGACGACATGCAGTTAGAAATAAGCGGTGACCCATTCATGTTTTTGGCCGCGTCCAATTTTACTTACCTTCGATGATCTAACAAGAACCGTGCTAATGATGTACTGGATACTCTAACAGGTGATTGGAATACTTGTTAACATTACGTAATCAAATAAACACATAATAATGCATATTGTAAATATACATATTTACAGTAAAAAGCGACGTTTTTATCTTTTATAGATTATACATAAACGAGTGTTTAAGCTGGTTACACTGTGATTAATCTTATAGATAAACATGTCAGAATATAAATGGATGGATATACGAGTACATTAACAATCATTTATGCACAAGTGCAGTTGATAGATTCCAGTAATAAAATCACATAATAATGCGAAATGTGATTATATTGCATGAGAATAATTTAATTAACATTTTATTATTATTATATCAGTATTTGTATAGCACTTTTTTATGACGTAATGGTCATTCCAAAAGCGCTTCTTTGCCTCTCTGAGTAAAAAGGTGGGTCTTGAGTCTTGATGCCTCCGCTTTAAGTTCTCTTATGCTTTCCGGCAGCGAGTTCCAGGCCATTGGTGCCGCGTAGCTGAAAGCACGATTGCCAAAGATCATGCTAGGACTACCCCCCGTCAGCTGCAGGGTGCTTATATTTGCTCTGGCTGATCTGAGTGTCTCTCCACGCGCGCTTATCTCCAAAGGCTTGATCAGTTCTGTCAAATAACCCGGTGCAGTTCCGTTGAGTGCCTTACAAGCTAAGAGGCATAGTTTGTACTGGATTCTAGCCGGAACTCTCAATCAATGCAGTCGGTGTAGTATCGGAGTAATATGACAGAATTTGGGCGCGTTGTACACTAGTCGTGCCGCTGCGTTTGTAAAGAATGCAATCGCTTTGATTGTTTGGCTGGCTGGCCTGCGTGCAGTGCATTGCTGTAGTCCATTTTGGAGACTATTATATTATTATCTAATTATTAGACTCAGGCTGATGATGTATTAGATTCTAATGCATCATCAGCCTGAGTCTTCATCCTATTCGATCCTCCGTCCTCCGCACCCAGGCTAACCCCATCATTCTTCTGATTTCGTCAGTGCATCTTGCAGGGGGTCGGCCAATGCTACGTTTGCCAGATTTTGCTCGCATGCTTTTGTGATATATCCTGATCAGTCCAAAACTTCATCATCATAATTAGCCTGTGTCCGTCTACTGTTAAACGCAGGACTCCCGCACGAGTCTCCGTCGAATGTGTGATAATTGCCATTCTTTACTGAAATGTAACAACTCTTTTACAAACAAGCATTTTTCTTTCTTTTTATGTTGTTTAATTTAAAGAATCGTGACACTTGCTACTCAGCAGTTAACTCTTCTGTAATGTTGAACCAGGCCTCTTTTTACACGTTTATAAATAGCACGCTTCACAATAGAAATAATAAAAATTGTATTTATGCGATTATTTTTATAACAAAAAACAAAATTAAAAACTATGAGAAATTAATATAATTATATTGAATATTCATTAAATAAAACCCATTAATAGCATCTTTCAATAACTTACAACAATAATTCAAAGATGGCATCTAAAATGCGTGTTTTATGTTATTATGTAGTAGTTAACATTTTAACCCTTTCAATACGGCTCGGTTTGAATACAAATTGCACTATCAATTATAAAACTAGTATTTGAAGCATAAATGTATTTATTTTGTATATTTTCATAAATCACATTGGTTCTTATATCCTTTAGCTATCAGATGATGCATAAAAAAATATTCTTAGAATGTAGCAAAACGATATACCACATCAACCGATGTCAACGGTCGGGGAATCTTATGACGGGATATGCCGACAACCGATGCGAAAGGGTTAATGGAGGATTCACCCATGTATGTTCATCCATACTACAGTGCCATAGTTTACTACTATGGTATTCACACATTTATCGACAAGTAAACACGGATAATTTGTATTGGTATAATCTGAATATGAACACGTTATATTTACTTACATTGGTAGCTAGGTAATACTGGAAGACCGCAGGCAACCTGGACTGCAACTGTAAACAAGGATCTGAAAACCCTGGGTTTGACCGAGAATGCAACGCAGGACAGACAGACATGGCGAACGTGCACAAGGAGAGCCGACCCCAGATGATGGGAAATGGCTAGGATAAAGAGAGGTAGCTAGCTAATACTGTATGTTAGCTTTTTTCGTGTGTACTTAGCATTATGCAAGTGTTCGTGTGTTGGGCAATAAAACAATCAAATTTAATTTATGGGCCGAGACGCTTATAGTTACGTTTAACGCGGACGTGAGCTGCATTTTTGACCGAGTCGATTGTCGTTTTAATTTTACGTTATAATTTTTAATTATGCTGTCTCACGTAACAGTAGAAAAGTGCGGCCGTGCGGGCCATTTGGGCAAACAAAAAAAAAACGGCTTGGCGACTAAAAAAAAGCGTAATGGTAAACAATATGTTGTAAGTATTTATCGAATCAGCTGTTATCTGTGTTTATGTATTATTTGGGATCACCTGTACAGTGGTTGAATACATATGTAACACATTATTCCCATGTGTTGTCTTAGGTACCTTCTTTTTAATCTTCCACGTCGCACAACATCTTTTTTATTTCTTAATTTCTAACTTTGTCTCGGATGGTCAGTTCTATCGGAGAGTCTTGATATCAATGGCTCTGAGGAGGTCTATTTTTTCTTGTAGTATCCACCCTCGTTTCAATTGGGTGAACACAAATTTTTCAAATGTGTATATTCTCATACTATTATCTATAATAAGAATGTGTTTATCTATGTATACAGCGTTTCTCAATCATCTTTTCATTCTTCTTCTTCTTCGTCTTCTTGGAATGGACTCCAAAATAATTTAGCTCAATATATGGCAACATCGAGGGCATGTACGTTGCTCAACATAAAATCTTGGGAGGAGTAGATAAATGCAATCTGGTAATAAATATTTAGCCATTCCCAATATCTTGCAACATCGATGGCTTCTTTGTTGGCCAACATTAAGATCCTGAAAAGATTAGCTAGTCAGGATCTTAAATGTGATTCAGTTAGAAAGTCTCCGCAGTCGCACTGCAGTGACTCTTCCTATTGCAGCACTTCCCAAGGGTTCAGGTCGTATTGTATATTCAGGTTCTATGACTTCTGTTATCAGTATGTTCAATGGCTTGGTGACTGTGCGCGGCACCCTAATTATATTGAAAAATGTATTTTTGAAGGTCGGCACCGACAGCCATGTGGTGTGAGATGTGGAAGTTGACCCTGTGTTGTCATAACGTGTCTGACATTTCATTTATAGAAGAAGACATCACTCTTAATCCTCACCGTCGTCATTTCCATACCTTAATTCTGATCAAGGAAGATAGGCACCTAGTAAGAACCATCTCAGAGAGGCGAGCCCGATGGATCGATCACATCATTCGCCACGATGGTCTTCTTCATGACATTGTGGAAGGGATGGTTGAGAGTAGAAACTTCAGAGGGCGCCCTAGACGGGAGTATTTGCAGCAAATGTTTGAGGACATGAGTTGTAGCTCTTATGCTGAACTAAAGATGATTGCAGAGGACCGAGAAGAGTAGAAATCGAGATGCAAGATTTTGTTGCTGCAAACCAAATACGCCGGATTGATACTACTACGTAGAAGAACTCTGATCTAATCTATCAAAAAAGAAAGTGGGATAAACTCTCAAACTTGCGTATAAAATGGATATCGCTAACTTATGAAAGTACCCAGATTCTGTAAGTTATCTGAGTGGTAAAGCGTTTGCTTACCATACTGAAGGTCGTGTGCTCCATTCCCGACGGAGAATAAAATAAAATAGTTTTTTAATATTTCTAAGCTTTAAAACTTACACTATAAAAAAACTTCAATATGTACATGGCACCGGTGGAGTTGAGCCACCCATTAAGGACAAAAAATAAATTGTGCAGGCCTCAGAATCGTCGGGCTGATCATTAGATTCTCCCTGATCATTGAACACCCAAATATTTCTCTGCTACTGCAGTCGCAGTCTATGCAAGTTCGCAGGCTCTTGCCCTGGAGGCTTCCGGGAACCATCGATGTTCCCTATGGATCTCCTGGTATGCAGGTGTTCTAGAAAAAGGTATGGACAATCTAAGCTTATAGAAAAACGGTAATTTGCAGTGTCATCAAATATACTTTAAAAAAAACGTAAAATTCCAATTATAAACTATTAATTAAAATAAGTCGTCCCGCGAACACCACTCATTCATAGTTAATTATTGTTACGAATGAATGATGCGTGAATGCCGGGCTGATAGACGTTGGTGGATCAACACTCTACATACAGAGCTTAGCCATATGTAAGATGGTACGCTTCATAGAATTCATCGAAGTGATTTTTTCACAAACATTCAAGTCAATATTATTTTCTATACGAGTGTTTATTTAAAAGAAAAACACTGGCAAACTCGTACTAGCTTAGCATATTATAATGATTGGTAGCATGGGTAGGTTCTATTATTATAATTGTGCAGTCTTATAACGGATTGATAGTTCGCAATAATTTAAACGTTAAAATAAAACCGCTGCGTTAAAAACGTTAATTGTTTATTTCGGATATCCTATTGGATCGGCTGCTAATAAATAATTATGAATTAATGTTATTGTTTGCATTCTTGCATTGACTCTGTGTGGCCTCTGATACCGAAGACAATGCTCGTCTACCACCGGTGACCCTCGGCAGGGTCAGCAGAAATTCTGTATCGAATTATTTAGTGGGTCCAGGCGCCGCCTGAAGGTGACGCCAAGGTTGCGGCAATTGCGCGAAAAACAAGAAAAACGCCCAGAAACATGTGATTTTCTTATTTTTTAATTCTTTTTTGTACATCGCCCAGGCCATCTATGTATTTATAAAAAAATATGCATTTTATATTATCAAAGTTTTATATTATCTGATGATCAATATTTTTTATTTTTTCCCACCATCATTTTTTTGTTTTGAATCTTACAATTCTTTTCATTGATTTAAAATAAAAATTTCAGGACTATCAGTAAGACTAGATTTTACAAACTTATTGTTTTAAAAATGTTTTTTATTATTTAAATATTTCATTAATTTCTAAAGGCTTACGCGGTTTATTATCTACGTAGTTCCACGTTAAGTGTCGCTTGACTTCGTGATCAAAAGAAAATCTGTCTTACAACATGCTATGCTCGTTGGTGACAAATTATGTTTACCAACTGAAATTCACATCATCAACGACAATAGCACGTATATAAACGCGTTTCTTGTTAATTCACCAAAGTTAAACAACACTGAACGCGAATCAATACTTGGATGGGTTACCGCCTGTTGCGTTGTGCTACGTGTCTTTGGGTGGGTTGAGCCGCCCCTTAGGATAAACGATCCCAGCCCTTCGAGATTTATATTGATCATTCGATTTTGTACGCACTAAGGATTTAACAAGTATTAATATTCACGGGCTTACCTGTCCCTTAGGATAAAATGATCCAGGATTCGAGAGCGTCTGATCATCCGATTTATTTAAAAACCTGATTAACAAATCACCCCTCCCACAAGCATTCAAGCTTCTGTTCTGGAGGCTGTCGGGAACCATATACTCGTATGTTCCCAAGTGGACATTCAGGTGCGCAGATATGTCCTAGAATGAGGAATTGACAGTGGTAGTTGACAGAATTAAGTGGCAGCTACGTGGTGATCATATTTGCCAGATATGGAACGGATATGGGAAGAATCCACCTACGTATACTTATTATTTTCAAAAAATCAGAGTCAAATAACAGGGTTTAATAAAAAGAAAGAAGAAGAATTACATAAAAATGAATGGGTTAAAAACATTCAAATAATACTTACACGGGTTGCATTTGTATACAGTATGTACAATACATAATGGGTACATAGTGGTAAATGCTTATGCCACCGTTTAATTGAAGATACCAAGAATCGCGTGATTGTCATTTTATTGAGCTCGCAATGCGCTCGAGTTGCGTAATTTAACGTAATGCTTTTATTGTACAACTTGCATTGAAAATATTGATGCATTATGCACAGGCTGCACTTGAACGTGTGTGCCAAAGGTTCTCGTTGAAAGATCGCTGTTAGAGGCCAAGCTATTGTTGGAACAATCGACTGTTTACATTAACCGTCGAACTCTTGTTGTACCTAATTCAACGTTCGCACCTTCGTTTTGCCTTTCTTTTATAAGAGTGAGAAAACGCCTCGACACTACATTGTACATTGTATTTTATTTCATATAACCATATACAGTAGAATGCCGTCAAGCAGTTAAAGAAAGATCTCATCTGTGTATTCTAAAATATAAAACAATGTTGTTGCATAAATGTCTAAAGCCAACATAACAAATTTGTGAGTGGATGGTGTTTAGCAAATTAATTACGAATACCATCATCATCATTATCAGTATGTGTCCGTCCACTGTTGTTGAATTTAGGCCTCCCGCATGAATCTCGACCTTTTTCGATACTCCGCCCTCTGCATCCAGGCTACTCCCGCTATTTATCTGATGTCGTCAGTCTGTTTTGCAATGGGTCGACCAACGCTTCGTTTGCCAGTTCTGGACATCACTCTAACCTTTTTCTCCTTCATCGACCGTCTTCTCTTCGACATATATGTCCTGACCGTTGCCACTTGAGTGTACCTATTCTTTGGGTAGCCTCCACTATTTGAGTTATTCTTCGGATATTCTAGTTCCAAATGTTTTAGAGACACTACGAGCTTGTATTTCTCCATGGTACGTTGGACGAAATTTTTGGTAATTTTATAGAAGACCTGATGTTAGATATGTATCTTCTATCACCTAAAAAATAGCTGTCGTAGTTAAATTTATTTTTCAAAAATTTTAAAAGGTCCGTGCTAAAACACCTCATAAATGCGAACTCCTAACATTAATGTAATTAAGAAATTTCATTATTCTGTTGTTTCATTGTTTTAATTTAAAAAGTTGCTTCGTAATTATGATGTTAATGTAATCTTTATTGTGCAAGTAATAATGCCTTAATTGAAATGTAATATAATAATCACGTTTCTCATGAAAACAAGAAGCGTGTTTTTGTATTAAGTCGTATAACGTTCAATGTTTTCATTTAGAAACATACACTTATATGTCCAAATGTAATTACATACAAATGTTATAATGACACCATACGACATTTGAATGTAATTTTTTTTTTCAAGGACGTTTTCTTGGTCAAGTGGAGATGTTCCGAAAAGAACCCCAACCCTCACTTACGAACTTTCATTGGCTGATATTTTGTCGAAATTTTATCATCGTAGACTTATTTTTATTATATCAGTATTTATGACCAGATGGTCATTCCTAAAACGCTTCTTTGCTTCTCTAAGTAAAAAGCTGGGTCGTGAATCTGCATCTAAAAGATGCCTACATTTTCAGCTCTCTTATACTTTCCGGCAGCGACTTATATACCGTTGGCGTCACGAAACTGAAAGCATGATTGCCAAAGACCGTGCTAGGACTACCTCTCGTCAGCTGAAGGAAAAAAACTATTTCTGAGCTCTAAAATACCCCCGGTTGGTGTGAATTTGATCCCTCACCCGTAAAATGCCAGTCATATCCTATTAATCAAAATCGGTGGTAGATGAAAGTCATCCCGTGAAGACCACCCATTCATAGTAAATTCCTGTAATAATAAGAATGATACGTGAATCTCGGGCTGTAGTCTATGACGTTGGCGGATCAACATGGCACATGTAGCGCTTAGCCATATACACCATGGTAAGCGTCATAGGGTTCCACAACTGAGACTTCAGAATTACTATCACCATCTGTCTGGTATTCTCCTGTATGTATTTACATTAAGAAAAACAGGGATCTCAATGAGGGATCTTTTATTGCGATTAACTGCAATATATTGACCCCGTAAAGCAGCCAATGACGCAGCCAATTGGGTGCATCTCTCTTGCAGTTACAAGAAAGATCATTGCACGCCTCGACAGATCGCTTTTTTGTGTGCCTGATGCTAAATACCTCACCAGTTTTCTTCGTAGTATCAATCCGGTGGATTGGTTTACAGCAACAGCATCTCGATCTCCATTCCTCTCGGTCCTCCGCAACCCTTTTCAGCTCAGCATAAGCGCTACAATTCATGTTCTCGAATACTTGCTGCAAATACTCCCGTCTAGGGCGCCGTCTACAGTTTCTACCCTCAACCATCCCCTGCACAATATCGTGAAGAAGACCATCGTGGCGCATGATGTGACAGATCCATCGGGCTCGCCTCTCTGAAATGGTTCTTATTAGGTGCCTATCTTTCTTGATTATCCTGAGAACCTCATTGTTCGTGACGTGGTCTCTCCAGGAAATTCCGAGAATTCTTCTGTACGACCACATCTTAAAAGCATCTAGTATTTTTTTATCACTTTCAGATAAGCACCAACCATGTCTCACAGCCGTACATTAAGATGCTCCAAACAAATGTTTTGGCAATTTGCTTGCGGAGCCTTAAAGTAAAATTCTTTGACTCAAGAATTTTTGCTTTTTTATTGCCTTGCTTGATGTATGCGACTGTTGACTTCTCTTTTTGTTCTGCCATCCCGGGTGATCGTACATCCAAGGTATACAAACTCTTTTGCATCTTTTAGGGGTACTCCTAGCATTGATATGTTAATTAACACCTCACCAATACGCGATCATAATGTCAAATCCCCGCTGCACGTTCGAGTTGTCATTAACGTAACGTAACGTTTCGGGACAACCTGTACCCGCGAGTACGGTGATACGAGACGCGACAGTTCAGCAGCGGGGTCACCCGTCAAAGTCAATATCCATTATTTAAATGTACACACTTGAATATGTCGGCCATTTAAGCAATCTGATGACTACTCGCAGTCGCCCTCCGCACGCATCACTCGGCTGATGATAATTGAGACTACCGGTTACCAGACCCATCTCAACGGGACACGTGTGCAAATTCGTTGACGACCGCGACGCCCCCTAACCTAAATATGAGAATTGATAGTTTTTGAATCACTCGATGGAACATTCTTCAAGTATTGACAATCCTGGCAGGCAAAACTCTCTGTGAAACAATATACTGCTACACGAATAAGCTCCCTCTTAGTTGGAATGTATCAAATTACTATAATATGTCTGGATATCTGAATGGCTTGACGATTGAACAAACATATTGCCATTTTAGTATAATATGGTACATATTCATTACATTCTCATTGCTTTAACTTTGTTTATTTTCACCAATTGAATTCGCTCTGAGCGCAGAATTTGAAGGATTGGTGAAATTCACAACATTCTGGATTTTTTATTTTGATATCACCATTTCGGATAAGATGTTTTATATACACCATTTTCATTAAACTCTCCGTGTTTTTTTTTTCTATTGACAAGGCCTACTGACCTAAAACTCGTATGATACATTGGCGCCCTCTACATGTTCTGAAACTGCAGAGGGCGCCCTAGACGGGAGAATTTGCAGCAACTGTTCGAGAACATAAGTTGCAGCTCTTATGCTGAGCTAAAGGGGTTAAAGAATATCGAGGTGCAAGATTGTGTTGCTTCAAAACCAATCCACTAGATTGAAACTACGCAGAAGAAGATGCATTGACTTAAATTATACTTTTTATGATTAAATTGCTATTTTATTTAGTCAATTTCTGTACAAAAATATTAGTTAACAATCTAAACGTTATTAAATATTCCTATTAATGCTTCGATGTGTTACATTTGATTGTATTTAATGATTGTGATATATTATAACTATGCGGCTTCACCAATAACTGTCAATCAACAAATTTAATATTATTAAATCATACTACTGAATGCTATAGTGTGTGACATTAACATTTCGAATGACATATTATGAAATAGATAAACTATTGTTACCTCCATGTTGTAATAAAACTGTTGTGGTTATTCTAATTTAGAAATCGACAACTACTATATTTCTACACTTGTCTTAATGTAAACAGTGGCTACGTTCCACGAAAAACCTTGTAAGAAATCTGTGTAAAAAAGAACACCAAAATAAATAAGAATGGTGAATAGTTTTCCTTGGATAAAAAATTATTTAAGATTACTAATATTTATATGAGTAATAAGTAAATGATGCAAAAATATTTATTATTCGTTCACGAAAATACCAACAGACAATTGACGTATCCGTTTACGTAAATTCTAAACTAAATGGCGATGGTCTCCACGGAGGCCGAAATATGTAATCGTTTAAAATAAATGTGAATTTTTGGATTAAAATGATTTTCAAATTATCATTATGCAGTTTCACTTAGTATTGTCAGTTGATAACCTTAATGTTACTTAATGGCTTTCTTTATTTGAGATATCAACAGCCTTTGTAATATGTATTCTTATGTTCCATCCATTTTAAGTATTAAATAGATATATTAAATACTTCCTACATGCATCATACTGAGCACTGTTTATTCACTTGCTGAATTACAGCGGTTTTTCCTTAAATGAAAGCTTCATCAGTTCCCAACGTATATAAAGACAATAATGTATTAGCTCCACTCACCCCCCATTCCTAATGCCCTTCATACTTTTCTGTAATTTTCTTAACTATTTATGTACAACTAATAGTAAACTAATGAATTTGAATTTCAAAGATGACCGTCTTAACCTCAAAATGAATTGAATTCCCGCCGGTTTAACGACTTATTGTGTGTTAATTATCGGCGGTCGTTGAAACAAACGCGATTTAATAATCACATTTTTTATTGAGCGTGATAAAGCTTAAACACTCCTAAAAACTATTGTTTACCTAAACTTTGAACTATCGTATTATTAGGAATTAATACAATTCTTTGACGTTTAGAAATCATGGCTTGTAAAACTTTTTAAAGCCTCAATCAGTATATTGTATTTACATATTTACATTTAAACACATGCAAGGGATACTGTTTATTATTTCATCATCAAATTTATGAAGTGGGGAGCATTGGACGTATGGTGCCCGGGACAACTGGTGCACTGGCTATCTCGCTAACCTAACCTAAAGATTTGTCCAATAATCGTAGAGTACAGAGATCCATAGGTCTCGTTAACGAAATAACTTCCAGTGCACCAGTTGTCTTGGGCACCAAATGTCCCGTGCACCAAACGTATAGTGCGCCCCACTTCGTTACCTATGAGTCGTTGAACGAATTGTCTGGGAACGAAATGCGGTGGAACCGCACGAACGATGAACAATCACTTATAATTTATTTTATTAACAAATGAATTTCTTCCCATATCCGTTCCATATCTGGAACAAATGGTCAGCACAAACTGCCGCCACTTAGTTATATCGGCTGTTAAAGTCCATTCCTTATCTAGAACCATATCTGCATCTGATATAATTTTTTTGGGAAAATATATATGAATCCTGACAACCTTCCGAGCAGAAGTCCAAAAGCTTGAAGCGGGGATGCTGTAGTATCCGAGGCATATTTTAGTGTGATTTGTTAATCAGATTTTTAAAAAGGTTACAAAACATGATAGAAATGTTACTATAGCTACGTGTAAACTGTTCACTTCCTCAACGGAAGTGAAAAAAAAACTTATAATTTTTTATTCAAAATGAATATTAAAGATAATCATAGGAAAATAAATTAAAATTTATTTTATTTGACGATACACTTGAGGAATCACTGTACGAAATAAACAGCTTACTGCTTTACCGGCGGAAATGAAAGGAGTATAACAATGTCGATAATACAGTTTACTATTTGACCTATGTAACCTCCGATAAGAAATAAGCACTAAATTTGAATTTAAAACATGTTACACTAAATAGCTTCACCATATCGAATGGATGGAATATTTTATCTACATTTCTGAGTTATAAAATATCTTGTAGAAAAACTGTTATCAAAAAATTGTTATTACATTTATTGAAAACATATTTATGTTAAGTCTGTAATTTTATGATTATATTGTTTTTTAGCTAATTATCTTACTTACATACAGCTTAATATTTGTTCAAAGTCTATACAAAATAAAGGATTGAAATGTGTAAAAACTTGGTGATCCAGATATAATATAAAAACGGATGGTAACAAAAAAAAGCTTTGTTTCTTGCACATACTATAATGTAGATATTCAGATGTATAGCCTACTTAGGTTATAAATATGAATGTAATGAAATATATGAAATATAAATCTTCAGTGGTTATATATTCTAATACTTCATAATATTACAATATTTACATATATTCTTAACCCTCGCTTTACTATGTTAAAAACTTCCGCGCGTTCCGATGGTGTCAACTCATTACACATTCTGATTTAAAGTGAATAAAATGAGTAGAAATTCGAAAAAATGAAAATATTCAAAGATATCGCTTAATTTTACAATAGTTGATATCAATAAGCAGTAATAATTGACATTTAATAGCTAAAAACATGAAAAACATCAGACGAAGCCTCAAACGGCCAGACGCACCTTCTCGCGTGAACTTCCGAGAGATACTAACATTACTCAGCCTGTCGATATATCGATGTGCCGACGCGCAAAGATATCATTTCGAACGAGCCGACCAACTGAGGTTTCCCGTCTCGCTCACTCATATTAGTACGTCAGCGAGAGTGAGGAGTATAGATGCCGCCTCATCTGGGTATTTTTTAATTTTATTTTCGCACACGATTCCGACAGGTCGAATGATTCATGACAGTTGACGCGTCTTGATTGTAGTGGTGAATTTATTCCGGATTTTAGAAAAATATTTCCTGCTCCCGATGAGTGCCTATTATTATAATTTTTTTTTTTCAATACGTAAATGTATTAAGGAGGAATACCTAAAATCTGAACCCTGTGTGTATTATATTTACAGAGATATTTAAGTTATTACAAGCAATGTGTAGTCGATAGACATCACCGGGGAGGAGAGGTTAACTCGGCAAAAACAATTTAAAGTGAACTACAAACTGAAAATTTATAAAACTGAACTACATCACTTTACAAGTAAATGACTGGGTGTACTGTACATATAGGAGTAACAAAAAGTTGTTGCCATATGGTTTATAATTTAGACGTGACCCAGAGGGAACAATATATGAATAGATTGTTAACCCTTTCGCATCGGTTGTCGATATATGCCGTCTAAGATTCCCCTCCCGTTGACATCGGTATCCGTGATATATCGTTTTGCTACTTAGAATAGTTTTTTATGCATCATCTGATAGCTAAAGGATACAAGAACCAATGTGATATATTAAAATAGGTCAGATAATATTACTTATGCTTCAAATACTCGTTTTAAGCAATAAAAATGGTTTGAAAAATTCACGCCATATTAACAGTATAATTTGTATTCCACCGAGCCGTAACGAAATGGTTAATGAAAATATATCCATTTTTAATGTTTATTTTCTCAAATCTGGAGGTGAAGGAAATGGCCTCAAATCTCAGCATCTCCCGTATATTTTTCTTCGATTTGTTGATGAGAAAATGTCATAAAATATAATGTTTGCTGTGAATTTGTTTGTGTATCAGCTGTCAAATAAATGGAGCTGATACAATATATGGGACATTATATTTAATGTTTGAAAAATATTAAATGGCATCCAGTAACCGTGTTCATGAGATTTAGAGTCTCTCGTTTTTAAATATTGTAAATATACTTTTGAACTAAACATGTTTTTCTTTTCTGTTTCAGTTGCTGACCGAGTCTAACCTAACATGACAAGGACACTTTGATTGGCCCCATGTATAGATAACATTAAACTGTCATAATTATCGATTAGTTGAATAATAAAAAATATAAAAAAATGGCGTCCTCTTCGGTGTCGATGTCAACGCCGTAAGTAACATTTTTGTACATTTTTTACAATCAGTTATCAATTTGTTTAAAGCGAATGAATTTATTAGCTTTATACCTCTTTATACCTGGATCATTTGGTCTTATTATTCAATTATAGCAGATGTGTTTTCCTTGTTCTTATATATCACTCCGAATCTTACCATCTAACTCAAATTCCTTTAATTATATATGAAGACTGTCTTTAGTCTCTAATAAAGTATGTATATTTAGATTAATCGTGGTATAATAAAATGTTTTTATTTTTCCAGGTTGCACGAGCTGCCGTTCTCGACGAGGATGAAGATGTTCCTGAAGATCTACTGGAGATCTGTCATTGTCTGTGTGACGCCCATCATCCTCCTTCCTCTACCCATAATACTCAACACACCGGTAACTTGAAACGCTCAACATTATTGACTATAATAATAGGTGTTGCATGATATCAAATTAGATGAGTTCATGGGAATTTTTCATATATTTTTATTAAATATAGAATTGAACACATATTTTATGTTAAAAAGTTTTAGCAACTTCTTAGGTTTTCAAGGCCAGATTTGATATTGTGGCTTTTGGGTCGAGCCGTGTGAAGAATTTCTTCTATCCAATTATATTGTATGGATAGAAGAAATTTGCCACACACGGCTAAACCCAAAAGCCACAATATCAAGTGTTAGCAATTTAAAGATAGGAGGATATGATCTATGTCTTTTCATACAGTATCAATCAAAAATCCGTTGCGATGATTGGGGTTGCAAAGCTATGCTTGTTTTCCAAGTTCTTTTTTGGGTCTTAGATCCCTGTGCTGGTTGCCTTGTACCTGCGCTCCTTGGCAGCACTTATAAAGGCCTTATTTTCAGAGCGCTTTCTCGTTATATGAGTAATGGGTTTTGGTAATGTAGTAATAGTCTTAAGATAGCAAAAAAAAAAATATTTTTTATTTCTTCGCCAAAGGTTGTTACATATGAAGAAATGTCATGACAGTTAGTAATTAGATCAACATATTCAACCTGTCTATGCCTCTGTTGGATTATGCTGAATAGCCTTTTTCTACGTGAATCTAATATTGGGTAACGCCACAGAACGTGTTCAATGTCCTGGAAAGGGCTAGCACATGGAAAGTCTGCATTATCAACTACACTTGAAGAGTTTAGCCTTCAAATTGCCGCGACCAATCATAAATGGACTAGTCCAATGTTTTGTTATAAGCCATGGCTTCGTTTTACAACGTTTCCAACCAAAATTCTCAAGTTAGTAATGTAATGTTTAGGAAAACAATTATGTTATAAAATAAAACGAAACATACGATATACAATAAAATTTATTTTTTATGGCACATAGTCATCAACCTTGAAGAAGACCCCTGCAATGGCGGTCGAAATATTGGAAGAAAATAATTCGCCACTCACGGCTAAACCCAAAAGCCACAATACTTGTCTCTAGTAGTTTAGATTAGGGGTGATATTGTCAATATATTTATGTTAAGTGAAGATTCAATAATTTATGGATACGTTTGATGTTTTCAGCCTTTCAAATGCTTGTTTGTGGTGCTACTGATGGCGGTGTACTGGGTGACAGAAGCGCTACCACTGCCAGTGACGTCCATGATCCCCGTAGTGCTCTTCCCCACCATGGGCATCCTGGCCTCGGAGCCCACCTGCCAGGCCTACATGAAGGGCACCAACATGATGTTCATCGGCGGCCTGATGATCGCCGCAGGGCTCCAGCACTCCAAGCTGCACAAGAGAGTGGCGCTCAAGACCATTCAGATTGTAGGCTGCTCCCATCGCAGGTATGAGATCAACATATACCAAAATATATCTTCTTTTTTTTAAATATTTTTATTTTAAAATTATTTCAATGGTGCAGTTTTATAGCAATGTGACAATGTTGTCGTCCCTTCTACAAGCATTAAACTGCTGGGGGTTGGAAATCAATCATTTCCTTAAGATTGGCGATAAAATCACAAAAACAGTGAAATCTGTTGTTTATATCCTCCGACAGATATGGTTGATAAAATGATACCTGCCCAAAAAGACTACATAAAGCTTGGAAAATGTGCTTATAGTCTCCAAAATGGACAACTGAAATACACTTTACAGGAAAACCAGTGGAGAGACACTCAGATCAGTCAAAGAAAGTAGAAGTACCTTGCAGCTGAGTTAGTTCTAGCACGGTCTTTGGCAATCATGCTTTCAGTTTCGCGGCATCAACGGCCTGGAATTCGCTGCGGGGAATGTATGAAAGAGCTGAAAACGGAGACAACTTTCTGAGGCAAACTCAAGATTCACCTTTTTGCCTGATGTATGCTGCCGGAATGACCATTAGTCATAAAAAAATCTCTATAAATGTTCATATTATAATATTATGTGCTATGATGCATAGTCATGAGTTACCTGACTAGAAATATTATATTTAAAAAAGATTACCTCTAAATATAAATTTATATTTTTGCTAGATTGAACTTCGGGCTGAGTTTTGTGACGATGTTCATCTCCATGTGGATATCTAACGCAGCAGCTGTGACCATGATGGTGCCCATCACCGAGGCTGTGCTGGAAGTACTCGAACAGGTAATACATTGACATCTATCTTCTTCATGTATTTGTCATACCTACCTATCATACCTACCTATCATATAATAATATATTTTTTATTTATTTTTACAGCAAGGACTTGGCGATATGTACATCAAGAAAAAGAGGGATCCTGAGGAGAATGCAGCCAACGGTAAACAGGCCATTGAAAATGCACCAGCGGTTAACCCTGATGATGAAGAGTATGTACTTTTTCCAGTCATCCTATTTTCACACCTGTTGTAATGAAGTACAGACATTCACATTTTATTAACCCAAGAAATTACCTTGAAATATCTTTACATAAGAATATAAAATGCTATGTGCATTAATATCGTTATTGTATTCCAGGCCCCCGCAGCCCAGCAAGACAACGACCTGCTACTTCTTGAGCATTGCTTACGCTGCATCTATTGGTAATTATTCATATCTATTATTTCATTACATCTATATTTACATCCAGCGTATATTCAAAATGGACAACAATAACTTTTGCATTTACACATAAATTAATATGCAATATAACTCTTCATGTGGTATATGATTCACAAACTGCCGCCACAAAGCTCTGTCAGCCGCCATAGTTTTCGCCTCATCGCAAGTCAGCTCCGCCTCCCACAGGTCTGACGAGTACATTCTATGGTATAGTTATTGAAGGCTTTCGAAGCCTCCAACCTCCAACTCCGAGCCCGGGGGCTTGAAGAAAAGGCAGCTATAATTTATTTTCTCCTGCGGTATCCTTAATATATTTCCCAGGCAGGTCCACCTTCGCCTCTTCAACAATTGTATTATAAAAGGCTGCCTTGTTTACTCTCTCACCTCGTCGTTCCTCAAAAAGTCAAACCATTGTACCCCCAGTATTCTATGCTGACATCGGCTCTTAGCGAGATGCCAAGATTCACAGCCGTAAAAAAGAATAGGGATAATACAAGCGTTGTAGAGTAAGTATGTAGTTTTGATCGAGTGAAGCTGCGAGTTGCAGATATTTAGAATAGAGTTAGAAGACGCTCTAGTTATCTTAGACCTAACCTAGAACTAAGCTTAAATAATTTCAGTAAAAATCTAAATTATTATTTATATGTCAATCGTTTTTTAAAATGTGGTATAGTTTCGTTTTTTACTATTAATTTTACTTATACAATTTAATTAGATGCTAAATTTACCTTGAGTTTAGGAGGAGAGAAGGTTCTGTACATTTAAATTACTCCCTTTAGTGGGAAGGAATATGAGAAACAACATATCAGTTTTCCGAATACGCTAACGAAGATTCATAATCATACGAGATCGTTCGTCACGTGGCACTCATTCATAAGTATTACAACGAGAGAAGAATTATATGTTGTGTAAAAACCTTGATGCCGTTACCCTCACAATTTATTTTAATATAAAGCCTCGAGTACAGCAAACTTGATTTCTCACGGTTGGCAATAATATTTTTTATGATTGGTTGCGCCATTGTTCTTTTAACTTCAGTTAGCTGCCTGCTAGGGGTAGCCAATCACAAAAAAGATTATATCAGGTGGGAGCAGATCATTGCCTAAGGTTTGATCATTTTAAAATTCAATTGTATTTACAATTACTTGTTCTTTCAGGTGGCATCGGCACAGTTGTAGGCACTGCCACAAACTTAACTTACAAAGGCATCTATGAAGGGTTTGTTATATTTTTTTATACCAACATTATTATACAGTAGAACATCTACATAAGAGTGTTCCTACATACAAGTTTTTAAAGATAAGTAGTGTCTCTTACTCGATTTTTTACTATAAGCGATTTTGAACTTACAAACTGTAATATATAATTTTTTTAAATGTCTATCATCAAAAAAAGCTGACTAAACAATTGACAATCAAAATGGCGCGCAATTTTAAATTAAAATTCAGATTTTTTGAAATGAGATTATGTTATATTACTAATAGCTGACAGCAGACAGTTGTATAGTAATTATAAGGTTCAACTAGGGAGCTAATATTAATGAAATTAAATTTTTAGTTTATTGTTATTTGTGATGTTTCAGTCGCTTCCCCAAGGCTCCGCAAGTAGACTTCCCCTCGTGGATGTTGTACAACGTGCCCGCCATGCTGGTCATGGAGGCATGCATCTGGGTCATCCTGCAGGCCCTCTACATGGGCATGTTCAGGTACTGCAAAATAACTCTTCTGTTATTACAATTTATTCAAGACATGAGAGCATAAAATATTACCATTAAATAAAACCATTTCCAGTCGTTTTGATGGGTCATGTGTATCAGAATCGATATGAATTATTTTGATTATTTTCAGGCCCAACAGCCAGGATGCAAAGAACGTTAACCTGGGAACTAATGGAGCAGAGATTGCCCGCAGGGTGGTGGACGACCAGTACGTTGCTCTTGGACGCATGACATGGCACGAGATTGTAAGTCCAATCTCTTCACCCTTTCAAACATATCAAAATGGTTCACAGCATCTGCAATGCTCCAATATTAATTTTTAAATGTATCTGTGATTAATTATCCAGTGTTAATCCCAATGAGGTCTTCATTCCCTCGATACTATTGTAGTTTCTGTTTATCACCTAGAACACCACGTACTAATGACTCGACTTCCGTAGGAATCATGTCAATCAACCTGCATATTCTGATATGGAAAGTGTCAATTCATGCTTATCACATATGTAAAAAATAGTGTGCCAGTTACTTTTCAATGAATCCTGTCACACCTGAATATCCATATCCAATATAGATCTCAAAAAATATAAATAAGTTTTTTTATGACTTTACAATTAAGTAAATTTTGTCATTTTTTAACTCATAAACTATTTTTGCTGTCCATAGAGTGCCGGCTTGCTGTTCATCTTGGCTGTGTTCCTGTTCTTCTTGAGGAGTCCTGGATTCATGCCCGGCTGGGCTGACATCATGTCTGACCTGTAAGATACATGTCTTTAACATACATTGTTCTTAACGACATTAAATGATGCAAAGTAAATCGCTTTCATAGGAGTTTAAAGATTATGTTCCATTTTATTAAAGCTCTTTAGACGACCGATATTAATTGAAAAATTGCTCGACTTGTAAAGGGATACAAAGATATCAAAACACAATCATCAGCTCTTTTTCATTTCCATGGGTATTATTTTCAAATTATGCAGCATTTTTGAATGCCATGACATTGGTGTGTTTGCAATGAGATATAACTACAGAAATTATTGTATTTATGATCCTATTTTCAATTGAGTAATTTAATAAAAAAGTCACAATTTTGGCCCACAGAAAGTTACTTTTGTAAAGAATATCATGGTTACAAAAACACCATTCCACCTAGCAGTATGCAATTGTATGAACACACATGTCATTTATTAAATTTGTTATTATCACCATTGCAGAAAGGTGAAGGATGCTGTGACCGCCATGTTCATTGTCATAATGATGTTCATTATTCCATCAACGTTGGACTTCCTCAAGTTCTTCAACACCAGCTCAGGTAATACTACAAAAGCAGACAACAACACTGTTCCAACAGCTCCTCGCTCACCACAGTTGCCAACTGAAAGCTTCATAAAACTTTTACTGACAATTATCCAATAAATTATGGGATCTAGTATCTTTGTAGTAATTAATAATTTGGCATTGGCTACAATGTTGATTACTGCTAGCATTAAATGCCTTGATAGAAAGTACCTTAGAAAGTACTCTCTTATGTAACTCATGTCGAGATGTACAGTCAAGGGACTGATTCAACCATACAATATCTATAATTATTGATAGTCACAGAACTCTAACAATATTTGTCCATACATCATGTATCAAGGCGTTCTTATGGTTTGGTTATACTTTCCTATTTCTATTTTTATATGCCTAGTATAAACCGTATAATTAGAAGAAGTTACATATAGAAGTGAAGTTAACACTGTTAGGTATGATAGAAATAGGGAGATGTAAACAAACCATGAGAATCTTTCTAATGCTGAAATTCTAATTTAAGAATTCGCTGAGATGCCTGTATCTTTTATTGATTTATTCAATGGCAGATATTTTTTAATTTTAATAAGTATTTGATAAAAATGCAATAATAACAGCTGATTAATAAAACAATCAGCATGGTTTGACCTCTTTGAGAGGTCATATAAATATCATTTATAAATAGAATTTTAAAATACAATTTTAAAATACAATTCCATATTATGAAATTAAATTTACTATTGAATGAAAGAATTGCACCAGAAATTACAATTTTTTTTTTTTTTGACACTTACTCGTTTGTTTATTGGAAAATATAATCAAAAGGATAACATGAAGTTTTATGAAACTGCAGGGCAACCATTTTTTTTTTAACAGCTTATTTTTAATTTATTAGCGTTTGATATGAGTAGGTAGTTTATTTGGTTTTCTACACTAATGATGATACGGACGCAGGCGTCCACCATAACTTTGCTAGGCTTGTTTCAATACTATGACCACTAGACCACGTTGAAGACTCCTCCGAGGGTGTGAAGATTTCTCCAATATCGTCCTCTAGATAAGGTGACAAACAATGAACTTATAATTTTACATGTGTTACAAATGTTTTTCTGCTGTATCCCCCTCCCAAAACATCATGCTTTGAAGATATATCTCTTCAATTACACATTGTACCATTGGCCTATTTTATAATAATCGTATTTACAATATCAAAAAGGGAAATAACTATGAAATTTTGATTTTAAATGGATACTTAATATGAAATGATTAGAGATGCTTCATATATGAGTATTTTGAGGTATATTTGTATCTCAAAAACTTCCTTTATTTTAACATTTGGCACAGAAGACACTGTCTCTTGTTGATCTTATTATTTAGCAACCCTTTCACATTGCATCATCTACAGCTACATTGTTTTTTTAAGAAAATATATAAACATAATTACATATTCAAATGTAAATAATATTCTATTATTTTTTTGCTTGGTACATGTTTTACAAGATAGGCCAAGGATACAGTACATGTATTGATCGTTATCTTTACGATATTTAATACTGTGTTTTTTTACATTTTTAGTTTTAAATAATGCAAATAAATCTATGAATTATCTAATGATTTTCATGGCTCGTGATGATTTTTCATTTATTTTTCACACTATATTATAGTATCAGTAAAATGTGAAAAGTCTTGTAGGTTATATTTGAATGAAGTTAAGTTTATTCATAGTACAAATCAATTATTCAATACAGGAGCGGCAAAAAAACTGACGGTTTTTGTCATTGTTTTGATTTAAAACCGTCAGCTTTTTTTGACGCTTCCCGTATAAAATATTTAAGAAACAACTGTAACATAATACAATATATACTTTGTAACGTAATTGTCATGAAAATATTATTTAATTCACTCTAAAGGTTAGAAAATAACTGTTATATATTAAATTAATAAATTAAACAATCGAAAAATCTAAAATATAAAAATGACTACAACTGAACGATTCGTAAAGAAGATTCTTAATTATATGCTTGTTCATTCTGAAGAACAAGCATCTTAATCCTTCCACTTACAATGCCCTGTAACCGCATGAATAATCATTCATCAAAATTCTTTCATGGACACTTGCTATGACTTAACCATATGGGTGCCATGAACCCAAATATGAGTCTGCTGCGGGAAGCCCGCCAGTGCCGTGAGCACACCGGTGTGTTATAAAACTGTATATTTTCGGTCAATGTTATAGCTTGGGTCTATAGCGACATCTATCGTCTGCCGTCTGGACACCAATTAGGGGTTCAAAACTTCAATAATCCACGAGACGTTGCATAGATCTATTCAGGGTCATGGCATCTAAATGGTTAAAAGACCTTTTTTTCTTGAAAAATTAATGAACAACAAAATTTGATCGTCAAATTAAATTACTTTTATAAGTATATTTTAACATATACATAACAACCTATTTTATGAATTCAAAAGACATTTTTAAAGATAATTGAATCACAGTAATTCAAAGTAATGTGAGTGCCAAAAAAAATAAAATTTACCCAAAAGTGTAAAGTTAGATGCTAAAGATTTTTTATCCATAATTTATAAAGTCTGGTATATAATTGTCTGTTTTTTACTGCGACTGCTGCTATTTTTCAACATATAAATTTGTTAAATAAGTTGTTAGGTTTTCACGGCCAGATTTGGTGTGACCCCTGCAATGGCGGTCGAAATATTGGAAAAAAGTAATTTTCACACACAATACCAAATATGTTAAAAGTTGTTCTTTTAAATAAAAGACATACCGTCACTACTGCTCGTGTCCTTGAATGGGTAAAAAAATGTCCACCCTACTCCACTCCTTTCCCAAAATGTTCAAGCTTTTAGAATATTTTGTACCGATTCGAAACAAAATTGCATGCAAAAGTGGACGTTGTAGCGCCGCTGCAAGAAGAGATGCCGCTGAAGAGCCAATCCCGGGTCAAAGCCTCGGACAAGGCGGAGGCCGCCGCAGACGCTCCCGAGGAAGTCAGCAACCTCATGGGCCCCCGGGTCCTCACAGGTACGAGGGGGAGACACAGCTCCTCCTGGGGGGATATAGACCTGTCGGTTTCCTTGGTGTATCGCCGTGGTGAATGGTGTTCTGGCCCGAACGTGTTTTGTCCTTTTTTTGTCATCGTGTTTTTTATTATGTGTTTTAGTATTCTGTCTAGTATGCTTGTCGTATAAATTGACAATACCTCTGTACGCATTTTTTATCTGGCTTTAACAAAATTAGTATATTAAACAGCAGATAAAAGAATACATTATTCATTCTTCTGTAGTATTTTCAGTATCTGTATATCATGATTCAATTCAATTAAATTTTGCTACATTGTAGTATGGACATCGTCTCTTTTTTTTCTAACCGTGGGTTAATTGTATATATGGTCGTACTGCATCCTTCACCAATGCAAGTTAAACTTTTTAATAATATTAATAAATAACCCAATACCATGTGTATATAGTTGTACTCTAAGATTAATGAATACTATTTTAAATAAATACTCACTACTTTTTGATCATTTTACAAGTGTAAGATAAGCTAAAGTAAAAGCTGGAGGAATTGCCAGTTTATAGGTGTAATAATTACGTCCCCGAAACACAAGTGGGATTTCTGGTTAGTAAATAAAGTGTTGCAATATTCATGACATTGCCAGCAACTCGATTACTGAAATTAAATTAAAACAATTTATTACTCATACTTGAAAACTCTTTCGCTTAAGTTGCAATATATTTTTTAGTGTGCAATGGACGCACAGTTCGGAAAGTATCTTTATCGAACGAAAAATAAAGACAACAATTTATTCATTCTTTTGATCATATAGTGATGATCTACAAATTTGACAGTACCTACTAGATTTAACAAATCATATGTGAGTTCTACTTATCAATATTTATTGTCTTTTAGTGTCCCTCTGTCATGTTTAGGTGAGAAATAAAAACAAAACCACAAACTTTTGCAATCAATGTTCATTCTGCAATTAAGAATTATATACGACTGAGTACAACATTATGTCCGCAAACTTAACTGAACCATTAGAGAATAGAAGTTTGTGTGTTGTGAAAGTTATACAATACATTGTATTTGTGTGTTTTGTAATAAAAAAACAATTATACATAGCAGACAATGAAACGAATATAGATACAAGTATGGCTTACAAAAAGCAGTGTACAAAAATATTACATTATTTTTCTGCACAAGTACTTGCAGACAATTTTAAGAGTATTTTGTTAAGAATTCATCCGACAGATGGTAAACGGCAGAAAATCTTTCGTTTTAATGTGCATTGTTTGTAATGTTATGTCAGTTATTCATCCTGAAAAATTATGAACAAAGGGTACATCATCTTAGTCTTCATTGCTAATGATATTATATTTCTTTCACATTCGTTTCATTGTTAATTAACCCGGATATGACAGCAACACAAAACCTTCCTCAGCCATAGAGTTTTTGGTAATGTCATCAATATTGTAAATATTAATATAGTTGCTTTGGAAATGTCATCAGTGCTCACCAGGAAAGGAATAACAATTTCTTATGAATTCGTTTTTATTAACATAATTTGTTTTGTTTTGTCAGGTTTTTAAATTTTAGGTATATTTTATATTTATTGATAATTAATTTTTACAGGATTTGGTTCGATTTTATTTAATATAATTAATTATTTTTATTAATATGTTTTATATTTATAGAATACTTATATAAATTAAGTATGTATACTTATTATTTTATTCTAAACATATCGGCTTATTTTAATTATGTGTAAGTAACGCAATATGTCATCCATTTAATTGGTCAATCAACTGTCAGGTGAAGACATCCAATTAAGATATATCTTTTTGACTTTGCTTTTTCTCGCTACCTGGAATCAGTCTTTCCTGTGCACCAGACCACTCTGTCTTTAACAGAAAATATTCTAGTAACAAGGAAAAATTCCATAAAACTTTTAAAATAATTCCACTGTCTTATTTCATTACATAATTATCTAAATTCTAAATCAAAATATAAAAATTGTATGGCTAAATAATTTATTATTTTTATTCACACCAACAATACAAATTGCAGTATTGTTCAAGTTTTAAAAAGAGACAGATATGCAAACACAAAGGTTGAATAGCAATATCTCTTTTTACGTCATGACAACAAACAATACTTTAAAAAATAATGCACTGTACGTAAAAAATAACACTGTACGCAAGCAGAGACAGAGCTATACAGATCAGTATGTTTGCTAGTATACTAGTATGACTCTTTCTAAAATTTTAACAATATTGTGGGTACATTTACACGATTATCCCAATATAATGGTGGCGTAATAAATATATTTATTAATCATTATACTTCAAGATTGTACTATGGACATGACTACAATAATTATATTTTATGTATATCATCTTAAAGGTTCATTTCATAACATATTTCATTAAAAAAATCATGTTTTGTGATGTATTTGTGTTCGTTTTCTTTTTCATTTGTATTTGTGCTTATTTTTTCCAATTTGTTTTTTTCTTCTGTTTATTACTACACACAAGTATTTTTTATTCCATCTATATGTAATGTAAGTATTTATGTGTGTTTTCTAGTATATGTGTGTGTGTGTGTGTTTTGTGGTGTTTATTTTTATATTTGTTTATGTTTTCCCAATGCTCATGTGTCATGTGTTGTTTTTTTATTAATTATACTTGATTTATACCCATGAGCTTCTATAAGCATTAATCCAATACTTCTTATGTAAAAGATGGCTTTAATATTTATTTTCGTAAAGAAACTATTCACAAGTATTATATTCATTCAATTTTGCTTATTTTTGAATTTATAAAAAGGAAATTTGAAAAATTTAGTAAATATTCATTTGAATTTATGAAAATGCATTATTATAAATTACAAATACAAGTAAAATAGATGTTTAAGTGTTTTTACTGAATTTTTCATCTGCCTTTTCAAGCATTTCACTCGTTCATTTATATTTTACTTAGTACATGTACTTATTTTTAATTGTACATAATATTATTTTAACGCATCTATTAATAAACTATATATAAAGGTTGCAGCCATGTACATGGATGAGGCATTGTAAAATTAACAATCATTTATTGGGGGACTAATAGAAGGGGTTCGGAAATTTGAAATCTTAAAATATCAAATTCAACCACTTGTTGAAATAAATATGATTGTAATATGGAATTTTTTTCCTTGATAGTAAATCTTAAGAAAGGATCAATTCATGATCACTAGTAAATTCTATTAAAACCGCAATTGATATCATTAACTATTGTATTGTTTACACCCACTTATTTAAACATTATATTGATTTATACAAACATAGCTGTTTTTTTAAATTATTATTTATCAATTAAAATGTTAAATATTTATTTATTATTATACCTTGTTTTTACATGCATAACGTAAGATATGGCCTCTGTTTAGGAGACTGCAGTTTCGAATAACTCGTAGCCTTCCTCAATCTGTCACTATCAAGAGACAACTCAGGACAACTGAGAGACAACTTAGGAAGGCTACGAGTTAGTTGAAACTACATGGCTTCTGTTTAGGAGACTGCAGTCTCCTAAACAGAGGCCATATCTAACGTGATCCATGTAAAAACAAGGTAAATAAATAAATATTTATTATTTATAATGAATCTCAAAGTGAATGCTGAAAACATTGAATAAAATTAAAATTAGATTAATGGAAAGCATTCTTATATATAACTTTTATAACAAATAAAATAGCATACTTTGTTTATGTGAAAGTCAATCTTTTAACTGATAATTAAATTCTGTAATCCACTAAATTATAATGCACCTATAATACACAATAGGCTTCATTTTATATACAAATAAGAATTTCACAATTTTGTTGTATGGCCAATATTTATTTTTTATTTTTACTATGCTAATTTTTTTTTCTATTATTATTTTGTGACATTCACAGAACATTAGGAGTCTAATATAATGGCTTTAGGTTATGCTCAAATCACCAGGCACTATATCTATATTATATAGAATAAATAAAATCTTAGGCTCCTTAAGTGATCAAAGATTCATATTTTACTTGGAATTGAAGTTTATTTTTATTAACAATTTATATTCAAGTTTTTGAGGGCTCTTCATATTGTGAATGAAATATTAATATATGTTTCATAATTTTTCAGTGAAAGATCTGCCCACCAAACCCAGCACGGGAATCGTCACGTGGAAGGTGCTGAAGGACAAGATCCCATGGGGCCTTCTGTTCTTGCTCGGTAACTAAATTATATTTTACTACGTGATTAAATTATCAAATTATTGTCAAGAAGTATACTTATTTTTTGGAAGTCTACTTGCGAAAATGAAAGTTTAAGTGTTTATAACAGTTTTATAAGTAAGTTTACCAGCTGCATACATTAGTAACCTTTGATTTAGTCTGTTTTTTTTTAAATCTCAAACTCTTAAATATGTACATTACTTATAAACTTGATTAATAATACAACTTGAAGTGTCTTACTGTCCTCGTATATGATGAGCTTAAGGGCCAAAAATATGGTGTTAATTCTTTAAGCTTTCCAAGATCGCAAGACCTTCTTTAGGACTGTAGTCCCGGTGTTGAACTTGTCGAAATCAAGGATTATTTACAGTTAGTTTCTTAAAAATCTTGCAATCCTTAATAAAGATCACGTAAGACAAAAAGCAACATATTTGAATGGTGAACACATGTTTCCTACTATCGTCAGAGGAGTTTCAAGTTTTTGGAACCCAAGATGCATAATATGATGCTGAATCATAGCAAAACTCTGTAAGAATGTACATATAAAAAATCCACAAAGGAATGGTTGATACTAATGAATAGGGACAAGTCAAAGTAATACTAAATCATATTTATAAATGTGTCCGTAATTATGAAAGTGGCGTAAGTCAAGAAATTAAAAAAAAATAGTTATTCATTATTTTCAGTTCACATTGTTGTGAATCAATTATAATATCATCCAACATAAATTAATAAAATTTAAATAAATCATTTTAAGCAACACGAAGTTGTCACTTTCATTAGGTTTCAACCAACATCAAAACACGAACCTTTAAATATCGAAGAATGAGTAAAAATGGCAACACTTTCATAATCATGGCCGCATATAATGTTGACTTGTATGACTGACTAAATGCTATTTTTTTATGCAAATGGAGTCTGCCCTAAAATACAGGTTGTACCAAGTTGGGCAGACTAAATGCATTCCAGAACCTATTTCATTTCATTAGATTTTTTAAATATATTCTTTGTTGATATTATTATTGCATTTAAAATATGTAAGTGATGTCATAAATTTATGATACCGTAAATGTTAAAAAAAATACATTATCTTTCATCAAATTGAGATGTCGTAGTCTATCCTCAACCTGTGAACTTGCCAATTTATGACTCTTATTATTGTATGATTCCAGGTGGTGGATTTGCGCTGGCTGACGGAAGCAAGGCGTCTGGCATGTCGCAGCTCATCGGCAACTCCCTGACTGGTCTGCGCGTACTGCCTCCCTACGTCATCTTGCTCATCATCGTCGTCATCTGCGAGGTTCTCACCGAGTTCACGTCCAACGTGGCCATCGCCAACATCATCCTGCCGGTGCTGGCTGAGATGGTATGCTACCTAGGATCTTTATTCATTGCCATCATCAGTTTGTCCCCTATAGAACAGAGGCTTTTTCATAAGTCTCCATCCTTCTCGATCCTCCGCAATCAAGCTACTCCGGCTATTCTTCTGCTGTCGTGAGTCTATCTTGCAGGGGGTTGGATAACGCTCCATTTGCCGGTTCTTGGACCTGTATTGCTTGTTATTTATTCGAAGATGCAGATTTTCATCTCTTTGTGGCAGTATATAAATCTTAGAGCCATTTGTAAGAAGTATTATAAAAAAAAACTTTGTTAAACTTAAAAATTTAAATTGTCTTAGTGCCGAATACAAAAATGATTTTAAAAATATCCTGCCAATCATGGAAAGTATAATTATTCCAGTTCTTTTATTTATTTTCGCACTAAACAAATTCTTTTACATTTTAAAATCTTTATTTTTATTTTGATTGCTCACAAAATAAATTGGAGATAATGTTACATCTTGCTTTAGTCTCAACAATTCAGTTTTGGACTTTTCGTTGGGCACTTATTATATTACTTTTGAAATATTGAAATCTACTAATTAAAGATATAACTCAACTAAGTTCCCAATACTCTTATTCTCATCGAGTAGAACTACAAGTGTCGGCTATCGTGAATGGATTTTAAATTTAAATTTTGTTAAACGTTTCTTGTTTTGTTTTTCCAGTCGGTGGCCATTGAGATGCACCCCATGTACCTGATGTTGCCGGCGGCCATCGCCTGCTCCATGGCCTTCCACATGCCGGTGGGCACACCGCCCAACGCTATAGTGGCCGGCATAGCAAACATAGGAACCGGTACCATGGTAAGTCACTCAGAAACCTTTAAACTTAATCAAAAGTATCCCATTTTTCAATATGTGAAACATATTTTATTCAACAACTCCAAATATTACAATTGCTACTTTAACAATCATTGACAAGGAATGCCATCAATACTAATTAATTATCAATTTCATCAATACATGACCAGTTCAGTGATCAAATTTAGTTTGAGTGATACATTTTTAAAAGTATTTAATACAATATTCTCATGTGTCAAAACTTACTAGGAGCGTTGCTGAGTTACACCTAATAATAATATGTATAATATGCATTATACATATTATTATTAGGTATAATATGCATTATGCATGGACGCCGACCTCAAATAAAAACAGACATTTATTTAGAGGATCATAAAATACAATAATATAAGGTATTATGACACATCTGTCAAAGTGTATAGATTAATAATAATAATTACAATAATATATATATCTGCATTCTTGGAAATGAAAAAGTCACAAAAAAATTATTATAAATAAATAAATTCTCACATTTCTCATGATAGATTCTCCACACAGTTAAACCCTATTTGAGTTAGAGAGGATTGAATGGGAAAGTTGCAGTTTGGATGTGATTATCAATCTCTATTACTAAAAAGTTATAAGATCAAAGCCATATATTTGTCGAAATGAAATCTTATTTGGGCCATTCTGAATTTTAAATATATCTAAATGTTTTAGATTTTTTTTTATATAATGTTGTGTTACTCTGTTTATGGGCCTCTCACATTATGACAATACTCTGCACAATATATTCACATAATAATTTAAAAGAGGGATTCAAATGTTCATTTTTTTTTCAGGCCATTGCCGGTATCGGTCCCACGCTCATCACGACCATCTTGACCTGGGGCTTCTTCCCGACGTGGGGCGTCATCATCTTCCCCGAGGTCAAGTCCTTCCCCGAGTGGGCCCGGGCTTAGGCTGCCAGCCGTGCGAAACAATAGAAAAGGCTTCAAGCAAATCAAATGATAGTCATAGCTTGAATTTTAATTCATACGTTGGATAAATCTAACCTAACCTAACATTACACTTTTTGATTCGTTAAAATATTAAAAAAAAACTAATTTTTTGCATCGTTGCAAATAAAGAGCATTATAAAAGTGTCTAGTAAGCATTAAAACAATATTTTTTAGTCAATATACATAGATATATTGCATAAAATAACTTTCCACAAAAAAGGCACGAACGGTAATGTTAGGTTGGATTTGGTTTGGTTAGGTTAGGTTAGTCAATGCACAGAACGAGTTATTTTTGTTTGGAGTGAGTGGGATTGTTGGGGACATTATTATGTATACTCATTGTTTTTGGGGGCATATTGACTCGGTTAATTAATATAGACTTAGAGTCGCCTGGAGAACAAGGTGAAAATTTCCATTTTTCAACGTCATTTCAACATTTGGTAAGATTTTTGTATTTAACGTGCAATTTATCTTATACTAATTTGTTTTTTTCTAGATTTGAATATTCACTGAGCTGGAATTTATAATATTGAATAACAGACGAAACTAAATTAGTACATAGACACAATGTTTGTTTTATTCTAATTATTTTACAGAATTTGTTATGATACATTGGTCAATGAATAATTAATCTTCATGAAATATTGAATACCAAAAAATTACCACACATTTTTGTTGGGCCCCTTTTAGTTCATTTTAACACACCTTTAAATTATGAATGTTGTGTTGATTAGGAAATATAGGCGAATATTATAGCATTCTATTTTTGTCGGTTGTTAAATTTACTATTCAATTTTATCAATGTTTTAAGCATAAATCAAACGTTACAAATGGAATGTAATAATTGTAAGGCTCAATAATTGTAACTTATGCTTTCCTCTTTAGAGAATCACCGATTTAGTTCCCGGCACAAACCCTACTGTTGTAGTGACCATAAGCTCCATCGATAGGCGATTACCGCAGGAGAGCATATTTAAAAACGGAATTTCATGTGTTAAAAATATTTATTGCGTTGAATTGAATCGGGTTTGTTGTCTTTGTTGTGTGTATGAAGAGTGTAGTAAAATTATAATTGTTTAGTGTAAGTAGAAATGCTTAGTTGTGATGAAGGTGCACCCCACGTGATCAGTTATCTTGAACTATGTTACAGACTGCGCGTTTCAAGGTAATGCGCATACTGTAAATCTTGAGGAATATAATTGATCGTATAGGGCCCGCCTGTTACATTAATAGTGTATTATACAGGGAGCGGCAAAAACAGATGACGATTTTCGTCGTTGTTTTGATTTAAAACCGTCAGCTTTTTTTGCCGTTCCCCGTACTAGTGAATCAGGAAACATAGTAATAATCATTGTCTTATTGTTGAGTGAAAAATTAAATTATTGGCTATTCTTTTAGACATTCATTTTTATTTTAACATCATAAGTTTTTGGGTACATCGGCAAAAGTTTATTAAAACCGTTTACTTTTATCGAGCGTCACTGCAGTCGAATTTTGTTTGTCAAAATATTGTTCATGATAATTCGTTCTACGACACCGTTATGACGTGTGTCACACTGGATGTCTGGTGTAGGGAGCATTTGGTGCACGGGACAACTGGTGCACCGGATGTCTCGCTAACCCAACCTAACCTAAGTTATTTCGTTAACGAGACCTATGGATCTCTGGACAAATCCTAAGGTTAGGCTAGCGAGACAGCTAATGCACCAATTATTCCCGGCGCCAAATGTCCCGTGCACCAGACATCCAGTGCGCCCCACGTCGTTACCGATGAGTCTTAGAACGAATTGTCTGGGGACGATAGGTCGTGACACCGTCAAAATAAACATCCGACTTTGGTTGATAGTCGCGTTCAAAAGGTTAAACTTCAGTTCTGCTTAATAATACAATATTAAATGATAACGCATGTTTTTAAATTGAAACTTATAATTGTAAAAATGACATCAAACTAAGCAAGGATTCTGTTTTATTGTTGGATAATTTCAAAGTATTCTAAAAGTATATAAATATACTTTTAGTGCTATATATTATGTGATGACAATACATGCTGTATATTCCATTATAGATATTCTATTCTTATTATTAAAAATAACCTCTGACAATACTAAATTTCATATATTTTGTCTTCTTTTGATACGGGTTTGAACCTAAACTAAACCGGTTGCACTAAAGATACTAAATTCGTTGATATATTAATTAGTTATTTGTTTATTTTCAAAAATAGGAATATTATTCACCTCTGTGTAAATACTAAATTCATACTATCAGATCAATCAGAATTTTTCACATATTTATTTGTATTTTGTGACCTTTTCAAATTATTTAAACAAAATACGATTTTTCCTTTACTAAATGGAAAGTTCCATTTATTTCCATCTTCTGTTTACAGAGTTACAGTCCTTTGTATGGCTAAAGTATATATTTTTCTATATGTAAGTGTTAAATAGGATAATTATCTCTATATGTTTTGGAAAAACCCTTTTTCATATTTTGTCAGCTGTTTTTTATATCTATACTATTTCTATACAAGTAAATCTAACATGCTCCATATGTATTAAGAGACATTTTATTTTTATTGTTTTTTTTTCTTCTGTCAATCGTGAAGTAAGTAATTGTGAATAACTGAATTATGCATTTCATAGACAACCAATAGATTTTGTCAATTCGTAATTCTGTCAGGAAACTATTGCATAGTGTCTATGGTATACGTAGCATTTATTATTGAATTTTCTGTAAAATTGACAAACTTTCATTGCCTTTCTTATTGTCTGAATTAATAAATAATAGTAATCCTCCTTCCATGATATTCTTTGTTTTGAAAACTTTAAATATTGTCAGTAATTGTCAATAACCTGACAAACAGCATCCCAATAATTGTCAATAACCTGACAAACAGCATCCCAATCATTTTTAATAGCGCAACTGCAAAATGTGATGTGAAATGATAACCTTTACTTGTCTCTCTCACGGATTAAAAAATTCATGAAAAATAAATTCTTGCGAGGAGCAATTTTATATTATATGTTTTAATTATATATATTATGGTTTTTGTATGTGTTTATGAATTTCGTAATTGTAAATATTAAATTTTTCTATGTAAATTATTTCCGGAAATAGGGCCGGATCGGGGCGTGGCAATTGGTACTGCTGCCCGGAGGCTTTATGAAAAAAAATCTGGCTCTATACACAAGTAGAAAAATTGCTTTTTAGGAGTTTCTAAAATTGCATCAATTTATTATTTTTCTTCTCGTTTTCTTTTAACTGAGAGTCATAACTTGATCCCTTTAGACCTAACTAAGAACAGGTCATAGTATTATTTATTGTAAGTGTTGTTTTTTATAAAAAATTACACTTCAAAAATCAAATCAAGCAAATAATCAGACGATTCATGTGGGGCAGGGTGATTCTCAGTTATTCCAAAATAAAGGATTTATTACTTGTTTACTAGCATTAAGTTGAAGCTATAAATTACAAAAAAAAACGTTTGTAAATTGTAAACAAAAAACAATGTTGTGTTCTGTTTGATTTTTTACCATTATCAAATTATCTTATGGGAGGATAAGTGCTACACCAGACAATATTTGCCAGATCTTTCTTTTGTGTTCTTGGGGCTCTTTTCATTCCTGCCATGTTGGCTTTTGTGACCATTCAACTTGATCACAAGTCATTCACATTCACAAGTCCGACAAGGCAGGAACAACTAAGAGATCAATTAAATATTCTCGGTAAAAACTCCTTTTAGTGCATACGTAATATTTGATTCAACTTATTTATTTATAATATTATTTTTTACATGACAGGTTTTTTTTTTACTATGACATTTTAAATGCATTTTCTTTATTACAAAACAATGATTTTTATATAACATCCATATACACAATTGATGGGTACATACGAAATGTGAATTACAAAAAAAAAAGCTATAAATGGAAATAGTTTTTATATAATTTTAGGTATTTTCAAATTTTATTTTTTATAAATTTACTTTTGAGGTTTTTTTTTATCAATGTAAATCAATACAGATAATTGCATTTTTCCAGGAATTTGAATCATACCTCATCAAAAATAATCGCATAATTATGTTGTATGCAAAAATATGTGCTACTTTTATAAAATGGACACATCGCATGTCTTCTGGTCTGATTCAATCTCTATCTTTCATGTTGCAGATTTTATTGAACCGGTCTCTGTTTTATCCACTCAAAGCACAAAGTAGCGCATTCGTATACTAAAGGTTTAAAAATTGTATTTTTGAAATGTTATAGAAAGTTGGAGATTGATTCAGATCAGTCGGTTCCACTTGAAACATGTATTACAACTTTATTTTACTGTAATAAAATAAAATATTTTTATCCCGAAATAAAAATTAATAAATGAACTGTGTTTTACTTAATATACTAAGTATATATATAAATAAACTGCATTAGTAATGGAAACAATTGCCATTACATCCATTTATACTCTGTTACTTATGAATAAAATAATTTGAATTTATTACTGGAAAATACTGACACTGAAAGTGTGTACTCGTAGTTATGTGGGAATCACCAATGTCAGATAGTGGCAATAAGGAAGTAATCGGTGGGAGGTGGTGTTTTATAGTTTGGTGAAGTGTAAACCTACTAATACTTCTTATATCCTCAATTCTACATATTCATAAAGGATCAATAATGTATTTTCTGAAAGTCCCAGGCTGTTGCTATCCTCAAAAACTGTTGTGATCTGAGATCAGTAATATTTTTTATATGGTGGTCGCAAACATCATCTTTGGAGTGGATTGGGTAAGCAGTAGGCAGAGAATATTATTATTTAATTTAATAAAATATGTCAAAGACATAATTTATATGTTTATTATAGTTGTTAAATTAGTCCCTACTCACTTCAATAATAATTAGTAATTTACTCCATGCTATAAAAATTAGTATATTTTTAATGGTGTCATGACCTATTGTTCCCAGACAATTCGTTTCACGACTTATAGGTAACGACGTGGGGCGCACTGGACGCCATTTTTTATTTACAAGATTTTAAAGAATAAGGTATGTATCAAAATTATTTTTATCTTTTCACATATGAAACATATAGTCACCACGAATTCCCGCCACTTAGTTCTGTCAGATACCACTGTCCATTTCTTATTCTGGATATATCTGAAGATCCACTTGGCGACATATATGGTTGATGACAACCTCCAGAGCAGAAATCCAAGTTCTTGAATAAAAGCTACTGTAGAATCAGGCATATTTTTGGTTGATTTTTTAATATTTTTTTTAGAAATTCGGGTGATCAGTCACACATTCCCGAGGCCTAGATAATTTTATTCTAAGAGGCGGATCAACCCAACTTTTCTCACACAATCTTATAATTCAAAATATATTATTCTATATAACTTTAACATCTTTGATTTTTTTATTAGGTATATTGTTGATACATGTTCAAGTAGATTACTACATCCAATCAACAAACATTTATTATAAAAATCTACAAATAAACATTATAATTTGTTCAATGTAGCAAGATCCCTGTGACACGTTTATTGCCCTGTGTAAAGGGGATGGGGGGAACATTTTTTATTAAATTATATAGATTTTTTCTCTTTTCTTCTTCAATAATAATCAAATATTAGTATAATTTTTCCGCAAAGCGGCGTGCGATATCAGTACTTATAGTAGGCATATAACAATTATTAATCCTTTCATTACGGCTCGGTTTGAATAAAAATTATACATATTGTATAAAACCAGTATTTGAAGTATAAATGTACTTATCTGGTCTATTTTCATGTATTACATTGGTTCTTGTATCCTTCAGCTATGAGATGATGGATAAAAAACTATTCTAAGAAAGTAGCAAAACGATATATCACGTCAACCGATGTCAACGGTAGGGGAATATTATGACGGCATATGCCGACAACGATGCGAAAGGGATAAGAGAGTAATTTAATATGACATTGTAATAGCAATTGACCTTTCCGTAGATCTGTCAATCATCACATTATTGCTGAACTAAATACATAATTGTGAATAAATGCAATACAAAATTATCATCAACGAATGAATTATTCATATAACTGTCTATAAAAGTAACATTCTAAGCAAACTCCCTTATTTCTGGCAATAATGGTTCTCTTCCGATATATCTAGGGTTACCTGAATAGAAAAATAATACAATTAATCAACACATTAAGCCGTCAGTATTCAAATATATTTTAAATCAGTATATAAATAAACTATCGGTCATCACCATATGCTATTGAGCTTTTTGGGCTTAGCCGTTTGTGGCAAATTTCATTGCTCCAATATTTCGACCGCCAAACTTGCCACACACGTCTAAACCAAAAAGCCACAATACCTAACCTTGCCGTAAAAACTGCGAAGTTATAGGTCATTATCATATTACCAAAAATATTACTACAAAATTACTAAATGGTCAATAAAAAAAATTACGTGCAGATGATGTATTTAAAAAATTAAGCAATAGTTCACAGCTGAAAGTTAATTTTTGCAGCGATGGTTTTCCACAAATGTAAGTATATTGAAAAGTAGAGCTAAAAAAAAATTAAAGACGAATATGTAACTTAGAAGACAGTCAAAGCATCACATAACAAAATAATTATGTCTTTAAAAAGAAACAAACAATAAAAAAATGTAATAGCAATTAAACCGAAGAAAGAGAATAGTTTAAGATTATACCATAAGATATATATCAGCCAAACCAGCTTGTGATTAGTCAAAAAAGGTCATGGGTTCAATCCCCGACGAAGATCTAAAAAAATATTTTTAGTCGATTTCGAAGCTCTATAATTACTCCAGTTGGTGTGAATTTGATTCCTCGCCCGTAAAATGACAATCATATCCTATTACTTAAAATTGGAGGTAGACGAAAGTCATCCCCTAAACACCACCTATTCAAATAGAATTCCTGTAATAAATGTATGGTGCGTGAATGTCGGGCCGTAGCATGGTAATGTAGCGCTTTAACCATACGTAATATGGTAAGTGTCATAAAATCCACAGATGAGATTTCTGCACCACTATCACCATTTGTCGGTATTTCCCTGTATGTGTTTATGTAAAAAAAGTACTTATTTTCTGTTTTTCCGTAGCTTCCAGCCAGTGGACCTATTACACAATAAGCTAGAATCAAGGATGAAAAAATGTCGTCACAAGTATAGTGTTAAAAATACTCAAATATACTAAGAAAATTCAGATCTACTGAATGCAATAGTATTTAGTATCATTGAAACAAGTAAATCTGCCAGCCCTCGTGGCTTAACCGCAACAATAATAAGCGGTTGATAAAATAATAAAGTGTAGTTATCAGCCGGCAGTACATTTCTGTCCTCCTGGGAGAGCGGACGAGCGGACGCGTAACTCTCCGTGCTTTTCTTTCTAACACGATAAACAATCCGCGCGTTCGTTCAAAAAACAATCTTTTGGATCAATTTTTTTTTATTGCTGCTTCATTACGGTAAATAGCCAAGTGATATTTAAATTTTTTATACATATTAATACTTATTAGGAGAATATCAACTCTTTTGCTGAGATATTTAAATATTATCTTTTTAACATTATTAAGATTACTTACTACAAAGAATAGTCCGAAAACACATATTTCCTTAGTGAAAATTTAAGTGTTTGTTTGAATAAAAAGAAGTTTTGATATTTGATAAATACAAGTTATTAAAATCTTAATTTTTAGCATTAAATTAAAATATCTTATGAATAAAAAAAATAAGAAAATGGTGCTAGGCTTGAACATTGGATACCTTGTTTCACCGAAAATAAAATCTAGTCTTATTTTCGGTCTATATGTCCTTTTTACCATAAAATTAATATAAAACCGAGTCTAATTTTCGGAGAAACACGGTTAATTGTCACAGTAAAATACAAATATTCATTAAACTTAAAAATACATTCCCAAAAGCACCTTCAAAAGTACCGTTAAACATATATTTATTTGTAATTTAAACTACTTTATTTTTATTTTTATAATCAACTACATTATTTTCAGGTATTTAATGCTTTTCCTTTTTAGCGTATTTGTCTGGGGAAATGCACTCACGCTAATTGAAATGATTTGTTTCGAATTGATTTATTTTTTAACATTTTCATTTTGTAGCTATTTATTACAATACATTCTCAATTAGTTATTTTTTAATAAAAGCATAAATAAAAGTATTTGTTCAATTAATTTGATTTATGTAAACTATTTTCTTCTTACTGAAATATTTGAAAAAAGAATTATATTATCAGAATAAAATTTAAGTATTTGTAATTGAAACCTTGTTAATGGTGAACTATTGGTAAGTGAATAAAATATGACAATATTATACACAAAA
The DNA here is from genome assembly GCA_022606575.1 of Glossosoma conforme. Taxonomy (NCBI): domain Eukaryota; kingdom Metazoa; phylum Arthropoda; class Insecta; order Trichoptera; family Glossosomatidae; genus Glossosoma; species Glossosoma conforme. Next base: position 1,178,489 of record JAGTXR010000020.1, on the reverse strand, counting down.
CAATAAATCACACTAATTGATTAAAATGAATTAAGAAACATTCGTATGGTTTTAATCCATAAATTTATTCTTACGAAAAATATCTTTCGACAATATCGACACATTCGAATTTATTTATCGCGTTTATTCGGTCAGTAATATTTTGTTTTTATTTTTATAACTGAAGTGTTTATCGACATATATTCATTTGCGCTTCCTTGGTCGATAGTAGGAGCTGTCAAAACACAATTTATGCCAAATTATTTTCCCCTAACCGGCCTACACAAATTTCCGCTAAATATGAGTAGTTACTTCTGAATAAAATAACTACGTAGATAACTCAAAATTGCCTATTCTGAGATAGCTTTAGAAATTTTGAGGCACTTTTACGAGGGTAGTCCGATAAGGAAACTAGGTTTCCAACGTTCGTTATTATTCATTGTGTTTTTAAGCCCATGAAAAGTTATTTTAATTCATTATTTTGATTCAGGTCGTTTTCTGTAGTTCAATCATTTATAATTTAGACAACGCATCACAACATACGTCTAACCTCCAATCACTGGAACTTTGACATATAAACGTTGCTTTACGAATTGTTTTTAACGACCATTTCTTCTCTGAGCTCAGAGTATTAATCTCTCCTAAACCCAAACTCAGCCGAAGAACTAGTCGTACACCTGATTAGCATCTCTACACTCGTATATTGTAACACATTTTTAATTATAATTTGTCACACTAATGTTTTCTTTATAAAACTAAAAAGTTTGGTTTCTTTAGATCTTTCAATTATATCATATTATTTTGCCACAATTGAGAACACCTACGCGTGACGCATCTAACAAAAGTAGATGAGAAACCGTTGTGTCTATTTGTGTCAAATTTTGTACAAAGATACCCGATGATATTTATTATTTTTGTATACACTTTGACACATGTCAAGACAACGGGTTTTCATCCACATAAGCTAATAAATTTGTTACGAAAATTTGCTATAACGCGTAAACTTTTCTAGATTATATGCAATCGGATATATTGTCTCTTGATTCAGTCGCCATAATTAGGTTTGCCGAAATTGAATATCAATGTTATATATAATATATAAATAATGGTGGACCAATGATAATGTTTTTTAAATTACATTCTTAACATTCATACAACTGTAATACATATTAGATACATTTATTAAACATTTTACCGATTAATAGATACGTCAAAATCAATTTAAAATGGGGTCTCGAGATGATATTGTAATCTGGCGCTGGGGAACCGGGTCAGAAGTCGGTTCCAACATTTAACATATTCGGTAGAAAAAAAACAAGCATTTCCTACTACATAAAAGTAATTTCACAAGTCTGTAGGCAGCTAAAGGGTTAGCGGTAGGGAATATGTAGCCGATCGATCACTTGTCAATCTACGACGGACCTCGATTACTCCTTTTTGGTGGTATATACTTATATTATATATTCAGGCTCCCGACTTTCTTGCTTTTTTTTCAATGTTAGTGAAGTGAATGTCATATTAATGCTAGCTTAAGTTTTTGTGTTGAGTGGTCTCATGGGAACAATTAATCCAGCCCTCGGGATCGTTGAATTACATCTGAAAAGCCTTCTCTTTCATACAAAAGAAACTGACCATAGAGAACTATGAATAGTATGTACCTACCGGGCGGAGCACAAGGTATAGCGATGACAGAACTGTGTAGCGGAATTCTGTGTCGACCATATTTTCCAATTTTGGGCTCGTTATGTCAGTAAGTCGACATTTTTCTTCCAAATGAAGTGCCGCGCACATAATTGCGAGTAATAAACTGACTTCACACTAATAGCTTAAAAAAATATTGTAAAAATAATTAGCTTGAAAATTGTTTTATAAAGCATTTTGACATATCGTTTGACAGGTGGATTTTTTTTAAATATTGTACAAATTTCGTGTCGCCGAGTGTTTCTTCGCACTTGTTTTTCTAAGGCGGCCCTCGTCGCTGCTGTTGCACGTGTTTAACCTCTTCAGGGAAACCAGCTCACGCTGACAGAAAATTGTAATCTTCTTTGCCGTCATCCAATGTTATATCTTATAATATTGATAATATGTTAAATTATCAGTTGGCGCCGTATTTCAAATGTAGCATATATGGGTTGCAAAACGTTTTTTTTTCGACAGTGGCATTTACAACCATGCATCCAAAAATATGCAAGATTTATTTAAAAAATACGTTATTTGTCGATAAAAACATTCGTCGTGACTGCATGTAATAACAACGTGTAACATCATGACATTCCTCCTTTTCTGATTTTTAACATTTTTATATTTAAAAAATAAGTATCCAGGTGTATTTGACGAACTTTCTTCATTGAATTCTGCGCTTTATATACAAGTTAAGAAAAGGGATTAAAATACGAATTATTTTTATTCTTTTTAAAATCTCTTTTTTGTTTACACACATCAATCAAATAGCACCGGTTGATGTGACACTGTAATGTACTTAATAATAAAAAATGTTTATAGACAAAAGAATTCCCGGGAACCTCTGATTGTAAGTCTCTTTAAAAATTAATGACGCTTGAAAAAAAAATAAACGGGAATTTAAAATGTCAAACGTTATGGATTCCTCATTTTTTGTTTTGTTTTGTTTTTTAAATCTCAAATACCAAAACAAACTCTAGGTATTTATCATATACTTATAGTATTGCTATTTGTTTAACTGTAATGTAGGACACATTGTTAAAAAAAATTATTACTGTATAATGTAAAGGGTCCGCTATCTAACGTTTTTTTTTCAACTAGTGCTTATTTCGTGAATGGTAACACTTAGCTCATGTCTGATTTGACAGATAAATAGTTTTATCCTTCCGTTAAACGAATATGGTTGTGTATACGCTTGAACAACGCTGGGAAATATTGCGACATTACTTTGAAAATCAGGCCATTTTTCTTCGAAAATGAGCAAGGAGTGGCCGTTACAGTCAATGGCGATCGTTATCGGGCCATTTTTGTTCACAAAAATTGAAGAGGAGGATATTGGCAACATTTGGTTTCAACGGGACGGCGCTACGTGCCACACAGCCGAAGCTACACTCGATGTTTTGCGCCCCATTTTCAAAAAAAATAAGTTATTTGGCGGACCCTTTACTTCTGTATAATGTATTTGCTTCATTAAAAAGACGATGCTTTTATAGACGGAATATGTTCGAGTATTTAACATTCGTTGTCAATTGTAATACAACAAGGAAAGCTGCACCAACGATGCCAACAGTTGTTCTCCGCTGAAATGTGAAAATAACGACATATTAAAATGCAACACGATAATACCGTAATTAAAAATGCAACCACAGTTTCACTTGCATTGTTTTTAATGGCTGCGGTGAGATTTTTTTGACGCAATATTTGGGAATGGTACTTTGCTGTAGTGCATCAAGCTTAACGTAATCAAAACTATGACATCAATAACGGGTTCGTTAGAAGAAGCGTTTATCAGATTTCTCAATGAAAATTCTAAAAAAAATCCACTTAATTGATGCCTTTGATAGTAAAATAACATAAAAAATAAAATACTTAGTGATAAGCTAAATTTAAAAAAATGTTATATTCAAATGAACCAGCGAGGCAACAGGTTGTTCAAAATATTAATTTTACACTTAAACTTTTAATGTGTTGGGAATATTGTGAGTTTTCAGGGAATGTGTAAAAAATATAATTTGTAATCGTAAAATGATTAATTTAACTATAAGTAATAATAATACCAAAGCTCACTATCTATCAGTTTTATCATACAGTTTTACTGTATAAAGCACGTGATATACAATGAAGTGTTTCCTTGGGACTATGTTATAATTGTAGTTTTACTAAATAAAAAAGATAAGTCAATAACTATTCACATTTCTTGCGTACCCTAATGTTGAATTTCACTATCCACAATAAGACTTCTGAAGAAAGTAATAGCAGAAGTATTCATTATTATTATTATGGTGAAGTAAGTTCCGACAAGTAACAGAACCGAGAAAATATTTTAGAGACTATAGATTGCTTATAAAATAAATATTGATAGTTCAGTCTCATCAGCTCTAGGAAAGTGAGGATTGAAGATATTGCTTAGAATATTGTGTACATCGAATGTATAAGTAGATTATAAGTATAAGGCAGTAACTACAAACCGTGAAAGTAAGAGTGGATCAGGCTCTACATTTCCCTGCTTGGTTTTCTACAAAACAGCGTTTCCCAAGCGGTGATAGTTTTCAATTAAAAACAGGAATTTACCTACGAGATAGTTATTAAATTGTTTTGAATACGACACTTCTGTGTTATTTGCAAATTAATGTACAACATGGCACGGAACGACTTTCGTGTAAGACCAATTTTGCTTATTACTCGATGACTGGCATTTAATGCGTGAGGGATGAAATTCACACCAAAGGGTTTTTATAGAAAATTTATAAACATGTATTTTATTCGCCTCGTTTTTATATGGATCACGTTGAGTGTAAACTCTGTTTAGGAGACTACACTTTCGACTAACTCTTAGCTTTCTTCAATCCGTCACTGTCAAGTTGTCTCTTGACAGTGCTATTTATCAGGGATGGCGTTTTCATTTGCTCGAAAAATATTTAGAAAAAAAGTAGTGATTTGGAGATCACAAAAGGACTGTTTAATTTTACATGGAATCATAAGTATTTTCTGAATACGATGGTCTTCAGAAATTACTTTAAGTACTTGATTGAAAAAGCTCTGCTCTGTAATGTCAAATCGTTATAGAGAACTCGAGAGTGAGCCAAAGAAAACCGGTAGAAGGCACGCATCGTATTCAATGTTAAGTACGGCCAGTACGAGTAGTTAGTGGAGATGTCATGGAGTAACCATTTACTACTATACGCGATGCAATATCTATCGAATGGAAAGAGAAAGGTTTTATCAATAAAATATAATACAATATAATTCCCAATGAAAGAAATTGGACCTGTGGATTGTTGTTGCTGTGGCGTTTTCTATTTTTTTGCTCAAAATATTAGGAATTTTCTCTTAGGTATGATTTTCTTAGGTGAAATAATAATACTTGATTCTCACGTAAATCTTGCATAAATGTATATGAATTATACAGCGGGGATCTGGTGCTCCACTCACTGAGTAGTACCACAATAATAATGTGGTGTAGATGTACATGCCGATTTATATTTTCTTTCTATTCTGTTTATTTTAAATTTAGATTTTTTCTGTATTTGCTTGGAATTATAGTATGTAAAATTTTGATTACGGCACAAGTGGCTGAATATTTTTTTTATTATTATTACTATTATATGTTCCTAACACATTACATTACATTCATAATTATTTAAGCTTTCCCAAGAATTGAAAAATTGTAAATGATCTATTTCTGTGGCGAGGGGGGGTTTATACCCCTATCCCCTCCACTTCATTTCCATGTCGACCAATCATGTTTCACCATTTTCCTAAAACAAAGGAATGAGTTTAAGGAAAAAATAAATTTGAAAAATTCGATCCGCTGTTTAGTTGAATATGTTTTTTGGTAGGTAGTTTTGTAATTGGTATAATATTAGATACATAAATGCCTTTTAAATAATTATTGGTAGTAAATATGAAATGATAATCTAATTATTCTTTGCATGTGAGTAAAGAGATCGCAGTCCTTTCTTAATCTGATTTTAGGAGACTTTATCTAAGATTTGAAGGACATGACAATATTGCTTGTTTTATAAGCTGTCACCTTCTTAAGCAGTGGTGTAATATTTTACCATTAATCGTAACATTGGTTTAACCGTGGTCTTGCTTTTGACATTCGTCCAGCCGATTGTCATTCTTCGTATTGAATATTGAGGCACTCAGGTCACCTAAAGTCGTAATTGTTAATAACAGCGCATCCGGCGATGGGCTCACGGGAGATGTCCGATAACCTACCTCATAACAGTAGCTATTGTGTTTCCAGAGCAGGTTTCAAACCACACATCGCGGACAAAAACATATATTCCATTATTAAAAGTACACTAAAATAAATAATCCGGTACTGCCTGAAGAAGTGAAAAACACCATAGTCGGTGTAACTATTCAACGAAGAAGATCTTGCAATCGTATTGCTTCCACATGAAGTAAACTCGCTGATAGTGCAACCAGACAGCAAATAACAAAAACATTCCACTGCAAAGAGGTGATAGATTTTTTTAACTTTTCGGATCGATAATTCTTCCTCTCTTATCTGTAATAATTTCTGCATACTATTTTATATTGAAGATACGTATAACCTAAGTAAACACACTTCAAATATTATATTTACGTTTGGTTATACTTTCTTTGATAAGGTCCGGTGCATTTAAGCTCCCAAAAATTGGAAGCATTCTTCCACGCTGAGTGATCGTTAACTTTTCCAGTGATCCCTATTTTTGGCAGATAGCGTGTCCAAAAAAATCCTCGTCGTTGATATACTCGTACCGTGGACGTGCATCGCTTTATCCCTTTCAACAGTTTTTATCGTGATGCTCCATGTTTCCCTTGCTCGATGAACGATGTGCTTTAGTGTTGAAAGCGCCATAAGCTGGGTAGACCAGTGGTTCGGCTGACCTGGCATTTGTGCCAAGATCACCAAATTGGTGATTTGCTAGTCTGAGTGACGTCTGCGATAATGTCGGCACTTGGGAAGCTGCCGCTCTATTGGAAAATGACTGGACCTGGGCCTGCTTGTGGCGGACTCGCTCACGCAAGATAATATTAAAACAGGGGGGACCATGCTCACGTAGCCTTTCCAATGGTCCTCCTGCCTATTAAAGTACTAAAGATCAATTTAAAATTGAAACATTGTATCTTTATGTATTTAATACTATAACAAAAAACACACTTGAAGACAATGATGCGTGAATTCCTGCACTTTAGGTGCATATTTTGTAAGAATATGTACATGTACATATTCTTAAACCCTCAAAAAATCTCTGTCAAGCATAGAGATTTTTAACGTTTTTCAAGTATTTTCACAAATCAAATTTGTACAAACTCGCATCTAAAATGTAACAGGCCTTAAAATTAAAGACATTAAACAAATATTATATACAAAAAAATACAACTCAATTTCAAAATGCCGTCTCATTACTGTTCGATATGCAACTACTGCTCTTAAAATGATTTATTCCGGCACAGTTATTAAAAAATATATGACAAAAAGTGCTTTATTAATTTATACGTGAGTTTATTAAAAAAAAAAAAAACATCAAATTTATTTATGGGATAGGTATAAACAGTAAAATAATGGAATTTTCTACAAAAATTAAATGTTCGAAAAATTTGAATTTGAATGTGACAATATGCCAATTTATTCCAATAGATGTAATGCGAAGCCTTGCATTGTTTCAAATAAATAATAACTGTCATTACGGGCAATCAGCATTGCAGATGAATACAGGAAATTTGAACAACATCATTCATTTCGCATCAATGTGCATCAATCAACGCTTCAACGACTTTAAATGTCAGAAGTCTGATAATAGAGCAGAAAATACACATTTCGAAACACTGAAAATTAAATTGAGTGTCTTGGGCCGTAGGGCTTAACATAATCGTTTGTTTGGCAACACTAAGCGTTCGTCAAAATAATCGATTTTGTATAAAATTGAATAATTTGGGTTACGAAATTATTATCTAAAGATACCAGGAAGAGGTTCGCAGACATCAAATTACGGCCTTAATATTTATTTATGACACCAATACAGAACAGGGAAATGCTTAAACTAGTTTTAATTTAGTGGATTCGTATTAGAACATTTACAATTTTTAAAAGAGGTTTATATCAAACCACTTATTGATATTACTTTTTTAATTACATTGTTGTAATAAAATGATTGTTTTCCAGCTTTTGTATACATCACCTTAGTCATTGCTTACGTTGCCTCGTTTAAAAAAGTAATGAATAGTCTCATCTTCTTCATCGTCTTCCATATCTGCTTGCTGGCTGGAACATATAGATGCCACAAAATGCCGACATACAGTTATGTCAGCTGTCACGATCATTGCCATACATCTAATTCATCTCTGCAGCCGAAGCTGCATCGAAAAATGAGGCTTTTTAGATTTTTTTAAATAAACTTTATATTTTTAAGAAGATCTAATCATTAACCTGACGCTCAAGGGCTGGACCATTTGCTCTCAAGAAGCGGTTCGACTTACGTTTACATAGTCGAGTCAGCATACGTAAATTAACTATGTGGACACGACAGCATTAATCATACAGCCAGTCAAGAAATGAATGTGGACCTGAATGGGCCATCTTCTTTGGATGATACAAAAGATTATAATTATCTACATCTGGAATTTCTTCAGCCCCACAAGCTAGTGTTGCCCTGGATTACGGTCGGGAACTATATGTACTATACATATAATGTACTCAGCGATGATCCGAGTAGCGGAATGACATTGTATGATACGAAGACCATAGCGACTTACGGTGTTAATTTTTGACGACCCTTAGAAAATGAATAAAGAATGATGATGATACTAAACGTAAATAATTGTTACAGATCGCGATGACTTCATTCAAGGTAGTTGTGTTTTCCGTCCTGCTGTCTGTCCTTACCTGGAGAGCGATGGCCACTGTGCTGATAGCGGACCTTACAATGTCTAGAATGGTGGAGCTGACCGCCAGGAGTCCTTACTGCAAGCTGCACAGCGACAGGTGAGAGAGTTCATCAAAATCGATTGACAACGATACTTGTACCCGTACAATATAAGTATATGATTATTTATACTTTTATGGATCGGACAAATAATGGAAAAAAAACAGTAATGGGTTCCAGAAAAAAAATGCTTCTCTCCAAACAGTGTGTGTTACTGTGGCTACTCCTCGACCTACATTGTCTTTAAAAAGTGTCTCTCCAATCTCAGGCTTCTGGATTTTTGTACTGCGACGAAAAACTATATCAAAACGAAAAGAGTACAAACAGAGCTACAAAATGATACCTACTACAACATGCTAACCTAACAACAATCGGTGACAAACTAATTTTAAAGTGACGCCATTTTTCGTCTGCTCTTTCTCCTTTTACAGTAGGTATTTTTATCATGAAGACACTTATAGCAGGGTCACTGATCTGTCACTAGTTAAATGACAAGAGAAGATGGTGTTTATATAATCTAAGTTGGTGTGATGTTTGTTGTAGAGGCGTGATCCAGAGGATGGTGTTGAGTTCCGACCCTCGGCGAGTGCGCCAAATGTCGCGGGGGGCCGTGAGTGCGCTGGAGGCAGCCTGCAGAGACAAGTCACTCACATCGGGCCAACACGGGGGCTTCGTCTACCCTGGGACCAAGTGGTGCGGACCTGGTGAGCCACCCATCTTGTTCTCTACTAAAAGAAGATACCACAAGCAACAATTTTGTTATGCAGATACTCAATCCTTTGAAATTATGGTTATTATCAATCGGTTATGTATCCGTTTAACAATATTTTGCGATATTCTCCATCAATTGTCTGATATTATCCATGAATCTATAAATATTACGTATCAATAATACAACACGTGTTAATTTCTCGACGGTAAAGAAATGAAATGGTTCAAATTCCCGCGTCTTCCGTTTATGTTACTCCGATGTATTGATGAGAGAAATTTCCCATAAGATGATGTTTACTGTGAAATCGTAAGTGTACCAGTTGTTAAATACAATGACCATAATGTTATTGTTTTTTTTAAATGGCTCCTATAAGTTGCTCTTGACAAATATAAATAGTCACTTTTCGTCACACAGTAGGTAATCAGTTGGAGTAGTTGAATCTCATTGATTTTCTACATAAGATATCAACAATCTTTAAGAGTTATGCGTCTTTTACGCGTGGAGGTAGAGGTACTATTAATTTTTTAATCGGTTCAAAGATATCATTCTCTGTCGGTGTTCCTGTTGGGCACATTGGCGATATCAAGCAAGCAAGTCTGTGAGTGTGTTAGCCAGCGCCCCCACCGGCCGCTGGTTGTTGCTGTCCCCGAAAAGCAGCAGGTCTTGAGGGCGCCGGGGCGTCACCGGTTTACATATATAATGTTCTGTCGGTGTTGCAGGCAACAGAGCGTCCTCCTACAAGGACCTGGGCATCCACACTGCCGAGGACCGCTGCTGCCGCGAGCACGACCACTGCCCGGCCTCCCTGGCCCCGGGCGACTGTCGGCGCAGCGCGTGCAACAGGGGCCGCTTCACGCGCTCGCACTGCGACTGTGACGCGCGCTTCAGGCGCTGTCTGCAAGCACTCAACACAGGTAACAGCGATTCCCTCTTCTATCTATGGCCAAAGCCTAAATAACATGTTCGACAAAGGCTCTTCTGGTTCTATTAGAGATTTCCCCTCTGTGTTTGGAGGTGCAGCGACGTGTTGCATTATACCACCTTCGTCTAGAATCGGAGACATCGTACTCGTGCCGAGCACTACTTTCAAACCCATAAAATCTTGTGATTGGTGCCCTTACGGCCGCATGCCCTTCCTAGTTCTGTTCTTCCCAGTCAATTTTGGCCATCGGAATAAAATATTTTAATAAGTTGTAAAAAAAATACCTGATGCTTCTTGAACATTTCATCTCACACAAGTCGTTCCGCTTCATTTCAGAAACTGCCAACACTCTGGGCGCCGTGTTCTTCAATGTTGTTCAGGTGATCTGCTTCAAGGAGAGACGGCCTTGCTCGCAGTGGCAAAAGTATGTCTACAAATTACGTAAAATTTAATTGAAATTTTCAAAGTTCATTGACTAGCTTATCGTTGATTTATTTTGTATTAAAATGATCGTGATATTTTTTTTATCTCATAATACGCGTATACCTACCGTATGATTATTTCTTACGCCATACTGATTAGGAATACTATTGTTCCTGGGATTAGGTTAATCTTGGGATAAACAAAATGGATTGCAGGTCTTTTGAATAGTGATCCATAAAGGCAGTTACACGGAAAGCCAGCCCTACCCAGAGTATCGCTTTTATGATGATATCGATTTGATGGGTGATTTCAACATTGTATATATAATGAATTGTACATTTCATGTATTTAATCACCTCGTTTTTTACATTTTTATTCATTAAACTGACAGCGTAGATTATAAAACATTAGTTTAATACTTTCGAGTAATTCGGACACTTACAATGCTAGATGTTGGATTCAAATTTGTTTCCTTCTTGACGTGTTTGTAATGCGTTGTTTCCCCAGTGACCACAGGTTGAAGTGTGACCCAACTCCCGTGTTTGTGAAGATGGCGCGCTACCGTGACAGGCGGCGTCCTGGCTCCCTCAAGAACCTGCTGCTCCTCGGGGACAGCGACGCCGCCAAGCTCAACCAGCGCCTGGCCGGGGCGCTGGTCAACACACCGACAGACCTGTTTGTTTGACAACGTCAATGGGATCAATAATGAACTGAAACACATGCAGATAACGTAATCACCGACCGCATCACTCCAAGATTTGATGTTCGGGAAAATGGTTTAACTGGTGATCGGTTTCAATAAAAATCGGAGGTTACGCCGACTAGATCATTTAGCAATCGTTAATCGAATCGCAACAAATATTGAGATAATTCAATTCTATTGACTTAGTAGCAAACTGTTACATCTCGGATGAAACAAAATGGAAAACGGCTGCTTTAAATATTCTTGCAGAATGCCATGATTGGCTCCATATTGGGTGATCTCACCACATATATAATGGATAAACATTCTCACGTACTAAGTCCCTGGGGATACCCATGATAAAATATGTTTTTTACCGTATTAAAGCATATTTACGAGGATATGTAATACTTGATAGGCTGTTGATTACTTTCTAATAGTAAATAAAAACGAGTTACTTTATGGATCTATTCACTCAGAACTTGACTAATGATGATGTCTTTAGAGGTAGCTCTGAAGTAGGAAATGCTAATGAATGATGGCTGAGATATGAGAAACAAGTTGTGACTCCATGCGGAAAATTACCAATTCGTTTGATGACCTCGGGGAATTGTGCAGTTTACATCGCAGAAAACAATAATATATATCTAGTAGAAAAGATGCTCCGTCATTAAGTTTTGAATCATTTTGTTTCCTTTACACTAAACAGGATTAATAAAATGAAAAAAATGTTTTAATCTTGACCAACCGGCATTCGATAAAATAAAAAACGATAAAAAGCTTTTGAAATGTAGTTTTTATCTACTTTAACATTCACACTTGGTATAGGTTACCAAGAACACGAATGCTGTTGGTGCGCACATTAAACGTGACCAAGTGGAATATCTAACCTATATATGTATATGGTCGATAAAATTTATTATTGTATAATTATTAAAAATGTACAATTTAACCGTGTAGGTACAAAAAGTGATTATTTAATTAGAGTATAAACTAATAGGCACATGTATATTTACAGCTGTACTATTTTCCTGGTGGTGGTTTAATAATACAGTTATTTAAGCACTTTAGTAACAATAAAAAAACAATTCAAAATACCATACATTGTATCCTGCAATATTAGAATTTCTTATCATTTATGGTAATATGATTGCATTCAACTTTTACGTGCATGTCATTTTATTTATTTTGTTAACACGTAGGATGACGTTTTTAACAGTACTAACCTAACATATTAACCTATTTATATTTGGTTTTAACACTAACCTATTTATATTATGTACATTCTTATAACACTTTAACTCTACACCATCATGTAAGCTGTTGTTGTATGTACCCATTTCCTGGTGATGGCTAACATGTGTTTCTCTCCTTCTCTTCACAGAACCGGCTACAACGAGGAAGAATCTAAGGTCATCTGCTCGCAGTGGAAATTTCGCCCATCCGACAAATATGTCCCTCTAATGCCTCTTCCTTCACAGTATTTTTAAAATTGTGCAATTAATTATACCTATATATATTTTGCATAGAGAGCAAGTCAGATTAAGCATTACTTATATACGAGTATGTATCTCATTTCTTATATTTTCTTCTGGAGAAACTAACCACAGAAACAGCTGGTGACAATAATTAATTATTGTCACCAGCTTTTATTTATTATTTAAATACATTATTTTTTGATTGCATACGGGATAAATATTGATTTATTTTGACTCGAAGTTGTCAGAATTTAAGTATTGAACATAATTCAAAATTTTCGTGGTCTCGAGTTATTTTTTTTTATTTTTTGTCAAAATTTGCCGTTCTCTAACGCCTCAGTATTTAACCTGACGAAAAAAAATATGTGAGTCGTAAATAGCAAAAAGTGTATTACAACTTACTTTGTCTTGGGACACCGATTTTTTCCCTTTTTTTGTTGTTTTAAAAACCACTAATTGTTTATTTTTTTAGATGAACACATTAAGACGAAAATTGTTAATTATTTATTAAAATCAACAAATATTTATGTCTTCTACTTTTCCTTTATATCGCTCCCTATTGGAGCATGCTATCATAAATTGTCACAATAATGTGCGTCTCAGACCTATCGTTCCCAGACGTTCATAGACTCCTCGGTAACCGTTGGGCGCACTGGACGTCTGGTGCACTGGCTGTCTCGCTAACCTAACCAAACTTAACCTAACCTAAGGATTTGTCCAGTGATCGTAGAGTTCAGAGATAAATAGGTCTCCTTAATGGAATAACTTAGGTTAGGTTAGGTTAGGTTAGCGAGACATCAAGTGCAGGCATCCAGGCACCTAACAGCTTTACATAAGTTCATAATCGAGATATATATGTATACAACAAAAATGACGAAGAATCTTAAAAGTACGATTGCTTTTTATTTTACATTATATACAGTTACACCAAATAATTTGACTAACTACTGTTCAGTTTACAGTCAAATTCTGTACTTGTAAACAGTAAGTTTTATACTATGGCTGCCTGATAACAATCACAAGAAGTAACAGTCAATTTTTAAGAATATCGCATATACAGGAGCGATAAAAAAGCTGACGGCTTTCGTCGTTTTAATTTAAAACCGTCAGCTTTTTTTGCCGCTCCTATATATTTATGAGGTAAGGTGCTCGTTAAAATAACAATATGGTTGTTATTAGATTTACACATTTGTATCAATCTATTATACATGATGTATATCATTAATAAATAGTTACTTCTGTGATTTTTCGTGAAAATAAATTTTAATGTATAGCTATATGTGTCCAAGCTGGTATTGTGTGTCCTGTATAGCTATATGTGTCCAAGCTGGTATTGTGTGTCCTATATAGCTATATGTGTCCAAGCTGGTATTGTGTATCCTGTATAGCTATATGTGTCCAAGCTGGTATTGTGTGTCCTATATAGCTATATGTGTCCAAGCTGGTATTGTGTGTCCTATATAGCTATATGTGTCCAAGCTGGTATTGTGTATCCTGTATAGCTATATGTGTCCAAGCTGGTATTGTGTATCCTGTATAGCTATATGTGTCCAAGCTGGTATTGTGTGTCCTATATAGCTATATGTGTCCAAGCTGGTATTGGATTTTTTTATATTTTTCTATTACATTATTATTAACTAGTTTAAGTTTGTTATAAAAAAATATTTATAGTGTAGTTAGTTAGAGACGCGTGTTTTTAGCATTTTTCAATAGATGCAAAATAGATGATAAAATTCGGAATAGATGCTAATAAATGCGAATTTCAGAAAATATGCAAATAGATGCTAAAATCATCATTATTTGCGAAATTTTATGTTATTAAAATATTTTTTCATAAATCAGTCAACTTAATTAAACTCTACTATCGCTGGGTAGGTTTTTCCTCAATTTTTCTATAAATGAATTTTGTTGCTGTGACTTCCGAACAATTCCTGAATTCCTTGCCCTATTTTAGGATTATTTTGTTTGATATATATGTGTAAGTATTATAAATGAATTTTAAAAAAATGTATTGGAATTATTAATTATTTGCTAAAAAGATATTAAATAGATGCTTAAAATGCTCAAAAACGCTAAAAATTAAAAAAATAGATGCTTAAAATACGGGTCTCCATTAATTAGTATGTTGTTAATACATACATAATATTATGATACTGTCGGTTGCAAAATCCCGAGTAGGAATTTATTTTTTATTTACATATTCTATTTTTTTTAATTAACTGAGCAACCGACTAAGTCATAATATACTTTTAGTGACAGATTTAATGAATATTAACTACGATTGTGATAAATAAAGTATATACTTACTCCTATAATAAATATATTCTTTGAAGTGTATTATTTTTGCTACCAAAAAAAACAATAAGTAAATAAAAAAATATTTTGTGCATTGAAGCGATTGTTGTTTTATTTCTCGACGCTGAAGATAAAGCTTATATTTTTATACTCATATACAAGCTCAATAATGCCACGATGCTCAGCCATGAGCGACAAGATTATAAAAAAAAACATAATGCATAAACAAACTATGTATAAAATAACATAATTTTTGATGATTTCAAAAGTCACCCCCTTTAGTTCAGCATAAGAGCTGCATCTCATGTCCTCGAGCACTTGCTGCAAATACTCCCGTCTAGGGCGCCCTCTGCGGATTTTCCCCTCAACCATCCTTTCCACAATGCCGTGAAGAAGACCATCGTAGCGCATGATGTGACGAATCGCCTCTCTGAGATGGTATCTTCCTTGATTATGCTGAGAACAACATTATTCGTGGCGTGGTCTCTCCAGGAAATTCCGAGAATTCTTCCGCAACACCACACATCTCTAAGGTCTAGTCTTTTCTTATCACTTTCAGATAAGCAGCATGTCTCACAGCCGTACATCAAGATGCTCCAAGCAAATGTTTTTGCATGTTGCTTGCGCAGCTTTAAATTATTATTTTTTGACTCAACATTTTTTTTATTATTTTAGTATTTATATTATTCATTCAACTTGAATATTGCTGTTGATATTTTATCATAAAGTACAAACTTTATTTAAAATTCTTCATATTTTTTGATTTTTTTTTTTTGAGCTGGCGTGGTTTTATCAATATAGGAGTACAGACTCGTAATATTGTTCGCCTGGTCGAGAATGTAATGTTAGGAGTAATTTCCCATTTATGGGTTAGTGATACGTCATCAAGGATACATGCAATAATAAAACCAGTAGTAGGTAGTTTCTGTCAATTTTATTATTAAAATATATTCATCAATTATATTATTAATACGTGTACATTATTACTATACCGTAAACTTCACAAACAGGAATCTACCCATTGCTGATGAAACATAAATACATACGTACATACATACAGTGGATTTTATTTAATATGTGTAGGTAATATTAAAAATAGAGAGATGATCTGTACAAAAGGTATGCAAAATTGCACATACATTAAATCAACACTTTTACCAAATGATAGTGTGTCACGCGATGGAGTGAAATCATTAGGAACTTAACTTCGCTTTAAATATAATTCACTAAATTAATTTTAGAGAAGAGTTAATGTTATCGGCCGTTCCCTTATTCGGTGCAAGTTGAGTTGTTTGAGAGCTCTTTGCGCGTCGTAGGGGGACTGGAAGTTGACCCGCGCGTCCCCGGAGGGGTGGCCCTTGTCGTTGAACCTCCTGATGATGTCCGTCTGCGTCAAGCCGTACCCGCCGAAGAAGTCGAGGATCTCCTCGACTCCGGCGCGGAACGGCACGTTCTCCATGGACAGCACGCAGCCCGGGTTGCCGAAGCCGTCAGGCCCGGCGCCGTTGCCAGAGTTGGGGGGCCCGGAGAAGCGGTTCATGCGCGGCCCCGGAAAGCTGCCGCGCCCCCCGCGCATGCCGCGCGCGCCGCGGGGCACGAAGCCGCCGCGGTTGCCACGGAAGCCGCGCCCCGGAGGACCGAAGTTCTTGTCGAGAGGGATGACGCCGAGTGCGTCGTCGACGACCGACTTAGACACGAGCTCGACCGTGACGGGACTCGAGCCCAGAAGCGAATTGTGTTTGGTTACCGCGACGGCGGCCTCTTCGGGATTGATGAACTCGCAGAAGCAGTCGCCGGAAGGCTGTCCCTGGATGGTCAACATGAGGTGGATTTTGTCAGGGATGACTCCGACGTCAGAGAAGAAGTCGAGGATGTCGCGATCGGTCGTCCGCAGAGGCAGCCCCTTCAAGAAAGTGCATTCCATCTTCACGTCCGGGAAGCGCATACCGTTTCTGTTATCGAAGTCGTCTGCGGGGCCGGCGGGGGAGCCGCGGCCGTGGTCGCGCTCCATGTTGTTGGGGTTGTTGGCGCGCCACGGGAAGCGCGGGCCGGGGGGGGCCTGGAAGGGGGGCCCCGCGTGGTTGTTGTTGAAGGGCGGGCGGTCCTCGGCCCGCTGCTCGAACCTGCGCTGTCGCGGATCCCTGGACGGAGGCGGAGTCGGGACTTTGTCTTGAAGCTGTTCCGGGACGATCTCTTTTTCGGGTGAGCCCTCCATGAGGCTATCGTTGAATTCTTTAGCACGTTCGTAAACGGCTTCGTCACACGGTGACACTTTGATTAATTTGTGGCCGATGAGGTGTTTCGACTTATTGTGAAGAGCCGCTTTAGCGTCCTCCGCGTTAACGAACTGCACGTAAGCGAGGTATTGCTTCCGGACGTCTTTAGTCGTCGCGAGCAAGATGGACAGTAGAGAGTAATCCGAGAACATTTTGATGACGTCGTGCTCTTTAGCGAAAGGCGGCAGATCCTCAAGTATCAGCACTTTGAATGGAATCTCGGGGCGATCGTCGTTCTCGACTATTATCAAGCTCTTCTGCGACTCCCCGTCGTCCCCGGATTCCTCCGAATCTCTGGTCGGCAGATAGGAATCGATAGCATTATCGAAGTCTTCCTCATCCAAATGACTGATGCTAACGGACTCGCCTTTCAAGAACTCGCCGCTTTTATTGATGGCGTCCGTCTTAGATTCCGGGTTGCAGAACTTAACATAGCAGACGCCTGTCCGTTTGCCGTTATCATCGTTTATGAATTTGAGCCCCTGATTGGATATAAAATGTCCCGTAAAGAATCTCCTCACGTCTCCGTAGCCCGTGGTGGAGAGCAGATTTCTAATCTGAATGCAATATGATTTTGCGTTAGAGAACCGACTGACCCGCGGCTCATTGAACTTTCTACTGTGCATCCTCGAGTTGCCGGGAGGCATTCTCTGGTTATTGTTGCTGTAGCCCCCGTCCCCATACATGGAGGGCCCGGGCCCCATGTTGCCTCCCATACTGCCTCCCATTTTACCTCCCATGTTGCCTCCCATGTTGCCTCCCATGTTGCCTCCCATGTTGCCTCCCATGCTGCCTCCCATGCTGCCTCCCATGCTGCCTGCCATGCTGCCTGCCATGTTGCCTCCGATATTAGGTCCCGCATTCTGCATGCCCAATGGTGGCCCACTCTGCATCTGCGCAGGAACGTTAGGCATCTGCATGCTATCGCCCATTTGAAAGGCGTTGGGATTCCTCAGTTCAAGGAGGCGGTGCATCTGATCGCTGTTGTTAATCCCGTTATTCATATTGTTAGGCATCTGATTCTGATGGAAGCGATTGTTGGGCTGAACACCTTCCTGGTTGTTTATGTGGGGGTTCATCGGGCGGATTAAGCCCATCTGGGGCAGTCCTTGAGAGGGGGGTTGCGGGCCCCAGCCGGGCCGGATTCCCAAGCCCTGGTTTGCGAACGGAATCTTAACGTTGGGAGGTATCCCGGGAGTCGGCATGAACTGCCGGCGTGGATCGTTGCCGGGGAGGTTGGCGTTCGCTCCGGGGAGGGGGTGATCGCCGAGGAGCCCTTCTTTAAAATTCATGGCGAAATCCTGCTGGGGAGTCGGGATAGTGGATTTATTATCATTCATCGTGGAGGGGAAATCATTTTTCTTGTCGTCTTTTCGGCCACCGAACCTCGTGTCGGTCTTGTCTTTGCTGCGATCGCGATCTTTGCTGCGATCCTTGCGGTCCCGCTTGCGGTCGCGGCGGTCCCGGCTGCGGCTGCGGTCCCTTCGGCGGCGGTCGCGCTCCCTAGAGCGGTCCCTGGAGCGAGACCTCTCTCTCTTGTCCTTCTTGTCCCTGCCCCTGTCCTTCCTGTCTCTGTCTCTCGATTTGGACCTGGATCTGCCGAACTTGCGTTCGCTGCTGTTCTTGCTAAAATCTCTATTTTTCTTGAAGTCTTTGTCTTCGTCGAGCGGTTGGGCTACTTCGATGACGTCGGGTAAGGTCTGCTGCATCGGAAGTCCGACAGGAGCATTCACTGCGGGCAAGCTGTTCTTGTAGGGCGGCGAGACGAGTAGCGGCGCGGGCGCCAGCTGCACGAAGGAGACGCTCTGGCGCGCCTGCTCGATGACCTTGTGCATCTGGGAGCGCGAGCTGAGCAGCAGCTTGACCTGCACCTCCTTGATCTTGCCGCCGTCGTTCATCATGGCTTGCCGGGCGTCCTCGTCGGTACTGCGGACAAACAATTCATCATTTCGAATGCTGTATTTCCCAAAAATATTTTTAAAATCCATCAAACCTATTTTTGAATAATTATATTATTAAATGAATCATCGAACCGTGAAAACTTCACCGCACATCAAAAATTTTAAGAAGCGGGCTGATCATTTTTTTGAAAATGTAGGAGACGGACATCCGACGAATTATTATTAAAATCCAGTTAGAAAATAAATTTATATTTGCTTTTTTATGTAATCGCATGCAGAAGAGCACAGCCGGTCAAGACCGGCGCACTCTATGACGCTCAGCCAGAGAGGCTGGACGCTGCATTCGGGAAGCGTGTGATGTGTTCGTGGTTTTGTGTGGGTTAAGGGAGATTGCAAGTGTATTTTTATGTTTCTTGAAGAGATCCAGATTGTAGGAAGGATGAAACGCAGACGCTGGAAGAGCATTCCAAAGCTTAGCTAGGCAGTTTAGGCCAGATCCGGCCCGCGGGTTAGTGTAGTTTGGTGACCACTGGTTTACTTGATTGAACCTGGAGTAATACTTTTAAATAAGTTAAAAAATTGAAAATCTAAAGAAAATGGTTTTTAATCATCCAAAATGTGTTTTTTTAAATTTAGGTAAACATAAAATATATTTTTTTTATTAAAATTAAAATGTGCATTAATGTGCGATCATATTTTTGGAAGTTATTAAGTTTCATGATTAATTAACATATTATTATTATCCGCCAGAGCCATGAGCGGTCGCGTGCATTCCTTAGATCGGCGGGCCGCATCACAAAAACTTAAGAATCACTAAGAACCTCTTAACATTTAAGATAGTTATAAAAAATAAATACGCAGCGTGAATCTAAAAATGCATCTTGTAATTTAAAGTACGACAACTAGGGTTTTATGTTTTGAAGATAGCATTGTCTAAATGTGATCCTTGTTTATTTTAATACTCCTGTAACTTGGAACAAAAAATTTCGATTACCGCCCGAAAAGTGGTTTATGCGATGTCTTGCATTACATGGCATGTTTTCTTTTATTCTTCAATAAATCCTGGCTCTCTGATATAAGGTATACTTTTAAGATATCCCCAAATTAAATAATCCACTGAGGACGAATCTGGGTGGCTAGGTAATGTCGCCTCTTGTAGTTCGCACAAATAAGTGTAACTGACCATTGCCTTCACTTTGAATGGTAGTTTTTTTTAAGTTTGTATAGCTTTTGGGGATGTATTAATAATAACCTTCTAGATTCTTAACTCTGAGTGTAGAATCTGACTGCATTTCTATCAAATCCATCTGCAATTATGCCGCGAGTTTGACATGGGTGCTATAAATAAATCTGATCGAAAAATAAAATAGCATGAACTCAAAACTTTTAACCCTTTCATTACGGCTCGTTGAATACAAATTATATTGTCAATTATAAAACTAGTTTTAGTTTTTTAACAATTATTTGCAGCAAGTATTCGAGGACATGAATTGTAGCGCTTATGAGCTGAAAAGGGTTGCGGAGGACCGAGAGGAATGGAGATCGAGATGCAAGATTCTGTTGCTGCAAACCAATCCACCGGATTGATACTACGAAGAAGAAAACTAGTATTTGAAGCATAAATGTACTCATCTGGTATATTTTCATATATCACATTGGTTCTTGTATCCTTTAGCTATCAGATGATGCATAAAAAACTATTCTAAGAAAGTAGCAAAACTATATATTACGGCTACCGATGTCAACGGTAGGGGAATCTTACACGGCATATATCGGAAACGATGCGAACAGGTTAATGAAAACTGTCGAGGGGGCCCGCGGGCCGTAGATGAGGTACTTGCGAGCCGCATGCGGCCCGCGGGCTTCAAGTTTGACATGCCTGACTAAGATTGTATTTATGTTTACGAAATTATACATTTTCAATGTGTTAGCTTGACTCGCTTTGACGTCGCTGACACGAAGAAGAAGAATGTGCTAGCTGAATTCAATAACGAAAACTCTTGTTTTTTAATAAATATATAATATAGTTAAAACAGAACTTTTAATAGACAGGTCTGTGGGTGCATATCAAGATTGCTTAAATAGCATGTATCATATTTTATCGTATTTGAATCAGACAGTAATACTTTGTAATTTGTGCCTTTCTATAGATCAAATTGAAACCACGCTCAAGACATTTTATCATTATTTCTTGCCAACTTCCGAAAAAACAAACATGCGTGGTTATCAAAATAAAAAACAAACGTTTGGAATTTGATGTTTAAGTAACGGTTAATAAAATGTACACTTTTAAACTCAAATTAAAATCGTAGTCAACCGACGATTATTGTTGTTGAAAAGGGTTTGGTTGTACAAGAGGTTAAGGTATTTTTTCATTTACATAAATTGAATAATTTATTGTTCTCAGATATATAATATCTTAATTCGGCTATATTCCCGTATGCAGATATATACGAGAAATACGAATTGTGTGCTGCGCCAATACTTTTTGTAACCTGCTAAGGGCAGTCCTATTGAATATACTAGCACTTTTTTACCTGTAAATTATTATCGGCATCGTTAACCTTTCGCATCGGTTGTCGGCGTATGCCTCCATAAGATTCCCCGACCGTTGACATCGTGATACGTGATGTGTCGTTTTGTTACTTTCTTAGAATAGTTTTTTATGCATCATCTGATAGCTAAAGCATACAAGAACCAATGTGATATATGAAAATAGACCAGTTAAGTCAATTAATGCTTCAAATACTAGTTTTTTAATTGACAGTATAATTTGTATTCAAACCGAGCCGTAATGAACAGGTTAAATATCGTTTTTTTATGTTAATAATAACTATGGTAGTTAAAATCGTTTTCAAACAATTCTATTTTTGTAATTATTAAATAATATAATTATCCGGGTGTCCATCTTTTCTAAATTAAAAAAAAACATTCTTAAATAATGCCTTCTTTTATTATTCTAAATAATCGATAGAAAAATGTAAAAAAACATCTTTCTCACATCGTTCCACATTCACGCATTGTGACCCTAATCGCCCTTGATAGTCATTCTTCACAGATCTCTGAACTCTAGTTTGTAAAGCCTGGTCAACATAAATTGTTTTTGTTGTCGCTGGGTTGAAAAGATTGGCCGGAAGATGAAGTCCGAGATTCCGTTTCCAGGGGGCACCGCGTGGAGGTTCTTTTCATGCTCCCCGTTAACGTTTGAAGAAGTTGAGGACATCCTAAGCCAGGGACTCAACGAGATGTCCCATTACTACGAAACCAACCATCTCAAACCTAACCCATCAAAGACACAAGTCTGCTGTTTCCACCTCAGAAACAGGGAAGCTAACAGAAAGCTTCGTGTCACGTGGGAAGGTAGAGTACTGGAACATAGCGACCATCCAAAATACCTCGGAGTCACTCTAGATCGCACCCTCACCTTCAGGCGTCATTGCAGCAACACCAAACAGAAAGTTGCAACAAGGAACAACCTCATCCGCAAACTGACCAACACTCACTGGGGAGCCCAACCACCCCTTCTTCGTACCTCAGCTTTAGCACTTTGTTTCTCAGCCGGGGAATAAGCGGCACCAGTGTGGGGTCGATCAGCCCACTGTAATCAAGTGGATACTGCCCTGAATGATGCATGCAGAGTCGTCACAGGCTGCCTCAAACCAACACCCATTTCTAAACTATACCCCTTGGCTGGTATCGCACCACCGAACATAAGACGCAAAGTCATATGCGCCGAAGAAATGCGTAAGGCAATCAACCAACCGTCCCACTGCTTGTATAATCAGATACCCCCAACACCAAGATTGAAGTCTCGAAGCAGCTTTCTGAAATCCACACAACCTCTCACATCCGGCACTGAAAATGAGAGACTCCAACTCTGGCAACAAATCGCACCAGAGGATTTCATTACTCCAAAGGAAGGCCTCCCAACTGGCAAGAGCCTTGACTGGCCGACCTGGAAATCCCTAAAACAGATTAAGAACCGGAGTTGGTAGAACAAAGGACAACCTCGAGCGGTGGGGAATGCTTCGGCAGGGAGAGACACTATTGTGCGACTGTGGAGACCTGCAAACCGCCACACACCTACGATGCTGCTCCATGTGCCCAACAAGTTGCACATCTCAGGACCTAATGCTGGGCAACACACGAGCTATCGATGTTGCCAGATATTGGGAAAAAATAATTTGACGTCGCTGACACGAAGAAGAAGAAGAACATAAATTGTCAAATATGAATTCCCCTTTTTAGTGTAGTCATAATCAGCATAATTTGCTTAACTGATAAGCGTAGAGAACCTGAGGTACACATAAAGCGATCTTTTGCAGTCAAACGGAATAAATATCATCTTCAGCTTCGACTAGATCGCCAAGCACCAGAGCCTCGCAATCAGTGGACCTCCAGATACACAAGCGCTCGGGGACAAGGCGTAGCAACCTGAGCTTACAGAAATTGGAGCCGATATGCTAAAAATAAAATACTGTACCTAAAACTGACTAAATGACATTCGGTCATGCATGCTTCGTACCATATTTTGATTACATTTTAACGTGATTTTTTGTATGGCACTGTTACTTTTTTACGCGATTTACTTGGCACTTTAATCAACATTTTGATAGAACCGATTCAGTAAATTTTATGAAATAATTTGTTTTTTAAACGCCACCAATTATCGCGTGATGGTGGGACTCGTATTATTGTGTTCAAAATAACCACAGGTTTAACGGATTTTAAAAATCACGCCGATTCTTTTTTTCTACTTTATTGACAAATATGCTTTTGGGTCGAAACAGTTAATAAAATAAGTGCACGGGCATCCAAATGACTTTTTGATAGTCTTCCGCCCGCCACACAACAAACCAGCCGCATTGCCGAAAAAATATCACTTTTGAAATAAAAACAGAATGTTAAGATGAAAATCCTTGAGACTTTTTTTTAAATGTAGGGTTAGGTGTTAACTAAAGCTGCCTTTTCTCCAAGCCCCTGGGCTAATATCATCCTGGAAGGCTGTAGGGAACTATACATAGAATGTACTCGGTGGAGCTGACTTGGGATGAGGCGAAGACTATTTATGAGCCCAAACAGTATTCGAAAGTCTTTAAAACTCCACAAAAAGTTATATTGTGCTGCGGGCCAGTCATAATATGTACTCCTTCAAAACAATATAAGCCTTTAATCTTTTGAAAGCGGTGCCTTTTTGATAGATTCTTAAAACGATTTTTGGGCAAATTACATAGACTGTAATATATTTTCTAGTAAACAAATATATCAAACATTGCTTAGTTTTTGACTGAAATCCAATATATTTTATATTCAGTTATACCAGTGGTTCTCAACCGGTGCACCGCGAGCTTGTTGCAAATGCACCGCGAGCTTGTTGCAGGTGCACCGCGAGAAAAAGGGGTAAAAAAAAATCAAACGAAATCGTGAATCAGACCAAAATATTAATGACACAGAGAGTACAAGTGGAAGAAGTAATGATGATATTATTAGACATCATACGTCTCATACAAAAGAAAATATACCCAGTAAAATCAGAAAAATTAATCGACACAGTATTTACGTTTCGGTTTTACTAGCATCAATGAGGAAGGATATCACATTACACTATGTGTCGTATGAGGAGAAAAACTGTCCAAAAGCGCGATGTATCTCGACAAGTTAAATAGCCACTTCATTACGAAGCACGCCGATCTTACATCCAACAGTAATGATTACTTTGAAAGATTGTTAAGCATGCGAAAAAAAACAAGCGAAATATTTTGAGAAAACTGTTAAAATTTCCGATAAGGCACTACTGGTGTCATACGTGATTGCTGAATTGATAACTCTTTGGAAAAATCTAATAAAAAAAAAAAAATTTGATGTTTCCTTCACTCAACGAAAACATTCCCGAAGAAATTATTTCCGCGATAATAGATCATTTAACTTTATTAGAACAAAATATCGCACATTATTTCCCTTCTTTAAATATAGAAAATTATGACTGGATACGAAATTCATTTGCTACAATTGATACACCGTATTGTGGATTTTCATACGATTTCTGTCCAAGATGAATATCCAGTTCTTCACATGAAGGCACTGAAAATTTTGCTACAATTTTCAACATCATATTTATGTTAGCTTGGTTTCTCAACAATAACTAATATAAAAAATATAAAACGACAAAGACTTACAAATTTAGACGATGAATTTAGGGTAGCTATATCAAATACCCGAGCAAATATTTCTGATATATGCATAAACCAACAAGCTCAGGTATCCCATTGATTGATTTTTGATTGATAATATAAATTAAATTTTATTAAGCATGGAAGTCATTTTGGGTGGATAAGAGCCGGGAGAGAAATGATCCCCTTTCTAGATTACATTCACCTTCAAATCTTATACAAATAATTTTAATAAAACATGTATAAATATAAAAAAAAATCTAAAGGAAAATTTACGAAGTAAATTTATATTCAATATTAAACATTTTTTTTCTATAACTTAACTTAAAAAGAAAACATGTCAAATAAATTGTACGTAATTTAGTATGTAACTATTTTTTTTTTAAATAAGTATGTAACAAAAATGTTTTCCATATATTTTTTTGACCTCTTGATTCTGGTGCACCGCCATTTTTTTCCACGATCAAAAGTGCACCGTGACTTCAAAAAGAGTGAGAACGACTGAGTTATACAGTAAGTTAATTTTGAATATTGTCATATTACTGTTGTAACAGTAGAATAAAGCTGTAATATGAGGCTACAAATTCCATGTAAAGCTCATGACCGCTATAGATATCATACACAGTGAATGGTTTAACCCTTTAGATGCGAGGTGCGGATTTATCCCACGCCCTGAAAAAACACGTCGCTTCAGTGCGAGATGCGGATTTATCCGAATACTATATTGAATATAATTTTGTTTCATATTACGACATTCCTTTGTCAATTTTTTTTTTACGATATGTATTGAGTTGTGGGTCATTCTACACATATTTAAAATTTGCCTTTTTTTAAATAATAATGGATTTATTTAATTTAGTTCTGAAGGTGAATATTATATATAGCACTGACCAATCAAAATAAATAAAAAAAATCGTCCTTAAATATTCATCTTTATTTTTCATTGACTAATTGATTTATTTCGTGACTTTTTATGAAATCTTATTTCGCACATAAAGGGTTAACAGTATGGTGACCATCCACGTGACTATAATATAACTACAAGCATGTGAGACCTAGATAAAGACAATACGGTGAAGGTTTTATCTCTGCAGCGTAGAACACGGTGTTCATAACATGTTACACTCATCATTCAAAAAGTTCCCCGTAGGAATGAACTGCTCCTCTAAGGTGCGAATTTACCAAATGTGGAAATGAATCAGTGCTGTCCAATGACGAAAAGCTGCTGGGAAAGTATAAGTGATGTTTGGTAGCAGCTGAAGTCCACTCTGAGATGTAGCGATGTTTTGATAAGGATATTGATATTTGAAGTAAGTCTTTCTGCGATTGAAATGTATTCCTTGGGCAGTGCCGGTTCTAGGGGGTGGCGACACACTGGTTCCCCAGGGTAGTTCCCCGTCGAATAAGCTAGGGGCGCCGAGTGCAACCAATCTTGCTTAGATTTTTTTTAATGTAAACTATATGGGGCGCCAGAAAAAATGCCCTAGGGCGCCGCAGGGTCTAAAGCCGGTACTGTCCTTGGGTAACATTATTATACCATTCTGTGTGCCAAGGATAAATTATAATTCCAGGTGATGTAAAAAATATTCTTAAAAAATGTTACCAGATTTAAAAAAAGTACCAAAGTCAACAAACCTGCAACTGGTGAAAATAAAAATCTGCTTTTGAGTCTTGAGAAGAACATAGTGACATTGATGAATATAGAAATAAATATTTGATTACTTTTTCAAAAAGGTAACAGATGTCTGGCAAGCGAAGCGTTGGCCGACCCCCTGATGACATCAGTGAGACAGTGGTTTGGATACGGAAAGCAGAGGATCGAAGAGGATGGAGACTCATTGGGGAGGCCTACGTTCAACAGTGGACACAGGCTGGTGATGAAACAGATGTCCTCCAACCAGTTTAACTATCAATAGTTATTCCACTTGAAGGAATAGGATCATTTATTATCTTTTCACCCATGTGATTGTATGTTTTATTATTAAAATTGTTTTTTTTATAAATACACTCAAACCTCTTTTTGTGACATTTTTTGTGCGATTTTGAAGTTATGCGGTTTTTTTTAAAAGCAATATTTTTTTTTTAAATATAGTTTTGAATGAACGTATGTACATATGATCTCAAAAATATACAGTCGAACCCTTTATTAAACTACTCCGAATAACACGGTGGATTGAAATATTCGCCGTCTATACCCCAACTTGTGCCGAGTGTTACAAGGCCGATTATTCATTTGACACGGGTTCGGCTGCACAGACACACCCGGGCGGCCATCTGTGCGGTGCATACAGTCAAACGTTGGCTAGCTAGGTGTGTAAGAGCAATTAAAAATAATAAAATTGCAATAAGAAAATCTATTATTGATGGGACCAACATAAGTTCCAAATTATCATGAAACACAAGAGATACATCGTTATTAGAAAAAACTGAAAAAGCGCTCAGAATCTTAATTGAAGATTTAACCAAAAAAAGAATCCCGATAAGTAGTTATTTACTTCAAGAAAAAGCACGTAAATTTTACGAAGAAATTGAAAAATTGGAGCCATCTACTGATTCATGTTCTGGAGGAAATAAAAAAAATGTGCGTTTTTGGATATATTTTATAAAGCAGTTTCAAAGTTATGCGGTTTTAAAAATCCATGGAACGCATCTTCCCTTTTTCTATGTAAATCATAGCTTTTTTGTGCGATTTTTTTTTGTGCGATTTATCACGTAACGCATATATCGCACAAAAAAAGGTTTGAGTGTATATGAATTTATTAACACTTTTAATAAATTATTATTGCAACCATATATTTATTTTATTTATTTGATTATTTTCTTCCAATGAGTGTGTTCTCCGATGGGATCATCTGAATACTATGATAAATAAATCATGATTACAGTACAACTGTATAGTGAGAGCTACCGCTTATCTTCACTAACTTATGATCGGAGTCTTCACAATGTCAAAGAATGGAACATATTTAAAACTTTCATTGATTCAATAGTTGTGTAACATAAATAATTTAAATCAGTACAATGAATGAAGTGGAAGGACAAATAAAAATAAATTTAGGAGAGGGTGGTGTGTTAAAAGTGAAAGTATAGCGCACGGTAGAGAGGAGTCCTTTAAGCAGGCAAGGACCTGATTTATCTTATTACCACCTGATGGTATTATTTCTGTTGAAATGTTTATTAAATGATGACTTTTCTAGATTGTGGGCGCGACGCAAACTTATATATATAATGTAATTGTTTTAATTTACTAGAAGAACATTGAAGTAGTTCTCCGATGCAAATATTATATATTGTAACCCCACCATGATGTGATAGGTCTTTAAAAATAATTAAACATTTATGTACAATCTTCATACTCCAAGCTGCACATAACTAAGAGAGATTTTACATAAAACATTAATAATAAGCCTGTTGCACTCATTACTACATATTCATAAAATTGTATAAAATAATGTTTTCCTGAAATATTCACAAAAATTAGTTTTGTTTACATATTTATTGAAAGAGACGTAGTATATGTTTTTTTTATAATCTGGGTTAAAATGGTTAAATTCATAGTGCATTGTGTAGGACATCTTCAGGATTGTTGAAGTTCTTGCAGCAAGGCAGGGAAGACCAAGAGCTCCGCTGCATTGCATAAATTCTCACTTTAATCTTGATTCTGCATCTCGCTCATAGTACAGAAAGAGTTACTGAATGATTTTTTCAATATTTGGTGAGCATTACATCGGCAAAGCAATGGTTCTTGGTTTTACTTATGTTAAAATTAGGCACTGATATTTCAAGAATTCAATTCTGTCTTGATATCCAATTCTTCACCGCCGGTTTAGTCAATTGTCGGTTTAGTCATGTCATAAAAATATTATATTCTCAATATCTTGATAAGTTGAAAACATCAGTTTTTGACCAAATTTTTAAGGTATATTTCCATACATTTCGGCCACCTTCTAACAGCAGTGGTTTTAAATAGTGTAGACAATAATGCTTAATATTTATAATGCTTCATAATATTTAATGTATTATATGTAAAAAAAAACTTAATATTTAATTTAGATTAAATGAAAAATATTAAGCAGAAAGCAATTTAGTTTGTTTTTTAAAAAATCAAAATAAAGGAACTCAAATGTGTTTACGAAACTAATAATTAATTACCATCCTTAGGATTTCAGAAGCCTTCAAAATGATACCCAACAAAAGTAGCTTCCGTAATTAAACGTGTGAAGACTGGAGAAAGATGGAATACAGCAACTACAGCCATTAGGTAAGATCAGATCTTCTTAGATGATGCTTGAATGCCTACTAGTCTGATGACAGATCAACACTTCTCATGCGGCGATTAACCATACTTAAAAAATACCATGCAATGGAGTAGATAAATGGGATTTTCTTCACACTACAGCGGCTCTTAATACTGGAGTGTTAATTCTTAACCAGTGTTTCTCAGAGTAGTTGTGCTCCATGAGGAGTTCCAGGTTCATCACTAAACACAAATCACTTGTACTTATCAGTGGTGCATTATTTGCCTTTTCGGAATACTATTTTTGATCCATATTTTTGGTGCTCTGCATATTGAACTCTAGCGGTATTCTCAAGTGTTTATATAAAAGGTTCTCATAGTAATCAGAAGAATAATAAGAAAAGGTTTTTGTACTTGAAGATGCCTTCTTACTTAGGGATTTAACTTATCGGACCTGATGGTGTGACATAATTAGGAAATCACAATGATTAAATTAATTAATAAAATTTTAAAAATATTACAATTTCACATATTGCCTTAATTTTGTATAGCCCTATTAAAATAATCTGTGATTATTATTTTTACTTATGTACCAGAAATAATTACAGCTTCAGAGATTTATTTAACCACATTTAAATACAGTAGTGTTTGATGTCTTCAGCTTTATTAAAAAATATATTAATAATACACAAACATCACATTTCATTATTTAAAAAATAACACCAAATGTTGAAAATATATCACAAATTAATATCACAGCTTTGCAATGGTATCAAGTACATTAAAAATTAAAAAATCTCCAGGCATCAACAAACCCAATAAAAAAAAACTACTTAATTACATTACTAATTTAAGTGTCTAGTAATACAGAATTGAAGATTTACGAAATGTTACATTTACAATTTCTGATTTGGTTAACATTGTATTTGAGTACTTGATGCGGCTTTAAACTTTTGTGGCGAATTATTTAGTGTTTTACTTTAATTGAGACAGAAAAAATAGCTTTACAAAAACATTTTTAAGGTTTTGAATAAAGCCACACTTTCAAGTTTACATACCAAGTAGTGTTCAAAATAATCCTGAAGTCATAGACTAAATACAAATATTACTTTGTCTATTTCAATATACAAGAGGATGACAAAGTATATTTTTCAATCGTATACAGGAAAATGAGCATTTTGTAAATCTTTGATAGCGACGGTGTCTTCCAATAGCTTATCATCACTTTCATCAGTTAACAAAATAACTTCAATTTGAAGAGTTAGTTACCAAGAATAAGATTACATACAATTACCAATTGTCTAAAAATCCTTGTCACACTGGTAATGATTTGGAGAGTAAAACCAATTATATAAGTAGTGGTATTTTTCTATGAGTTTTGTGCGTCTCAGACTCTATATTTTTCAACGTTTTTTTTTCAATTATTTTAAGGTATTTTAAATAAGTCAGTTAGTCGAGGTGATTTGTTGATCTAGTAAGACTGTGCGAAAGCGCTCAGCACAATACTTAACCATAAATGGAGGAAGTGGCCGAACACCAGATCACAAAACAAGGTTCCAATTATAATTTTTGTACCTATAAAAACTTCTAGGAATGAAATGAATTTTTTTTAAAGAAATCACTAGCTCCATTCTGTATACCTGAAGGCGATGAAGGCGTCTCCCTGCTCCCCGCCCACGATGTGAACTCCTCCCTCAGGAATGGAGAGTCCCCTGAAGTAGGTGCGGATGTCCATGGCGTTGGCCGACCACGGCAGGTTCTGCAGTCTTATTATAACGCTCATCTTGGTGATGTTCCTACAATAAATGAAAAAGATCTTTCGATATTGACACTGCTTCGTGGGTTTGACATTAGGGTTTATTTTACTCGTGATATCTGCACTACAAAATTTAGTTCATTATTACCAGATTATTTGTGTCTTTTTAGGATACATTTAACCCCCTGAAGGAATTCCTTATTCTTAACAAATACTCTAACTTATATTATTAACCTGTTCGCTGTGGCTGATGACTGTAAACATTTTCAATTTTACATAATAATACGGATCTTTATGAAGAAATGTTAATGTTGACGCTGAAACTGAAACTTGAACTGAAAGAGTGGGTAATACAGTCATTTATAAAACTGCCACTTCCATACATTGCGCTGCCAGCTCTGGTCTGCTTTATCAATATTGATGACCTGATTGTTTCCCTACTATCGTTTTTAATGTTTTGTTATTAACTGTATTGAGGTTATAAGAAATTAATTAAATAGTTTTTTTTTACAATTTGGTATAAGATTAATTGTTGTTAATTGTTAATTTTTTGCATTAAAACATTGCAAAAACATAATATGTGAAATAAATTGTTTGTGTTTATAAACATAGTTGATGAGAATCTACATTTGTTTTCCATGAACGATTTTACATTGCTTACACTGTTTTGTGAACGTTTTTTCTATACCATCTCTCAAAAATATTGGTGGTTGTCAAAATTGTCTGTTTTAAGATTATGCTGAAGTTATTATTAATTGTGGATATCAAACAGCAAAAAATATACAATATATAATTCCTAGGAAACTCTAGAGATTACAACTATGGTCATATGTATGACAAGTAGTGTTCATTGCCGGTAGCTTCATTATAATTTAGCATCTGCCTATGTTTTATTGCTGAGGAACTAAAATGTGCATAAAGAGCGAACTTCGTCTGTGTGTTAATATTGGAAATTCATAGAAAATTCATTCGTTTTTCCTTCAGGCAAACAAAAAATACAAATGTTTTTTCAAATCAATATTACTGCAATTAATGTTTATTTAATTTATTACTTGCCAGTGAAGTGCAAGGACTTCCACAGATCAGTAATAATTGGGGAATTATGGAGGTAGCAAGCCTACGGCTATATAACATGGTTCAATAAATATTACCGCTAGCACAAAAGTGTTTAACAAAATAATTAATATTTACATAAAAGTGTGTAAATATTAATTATTTTGTTAACCAATAATTCTAAATTATCCTTTTTTAATCACTTCCTGGTCTTTTACACATATGTGCAGTATAAAAAACCATACTATTTTGGACTTTTACGCACATGTGCAGGATAGCCTATACACAAAAAATATGAATTTTGAGACCTGAGTTAAAAAAATTTGAAGACAGTCTGTCAATATACTTAAAGAAATCGACCGGGAAGTGTTTAAAGGCTAGATCATGGCAAAACTATTTAATTGAAAATGGTAAGCACAATGATGGTTTTCTAATTGCAGTACTCAATTTCAGGGAAATTACAAGGATATCCTAATTACACCAAGAGATCATACAAAAATATCCTAAAAGAGCCAGCTTCCCCGTGTTAACATTTTTTATAGATATCCTGGAACACCGACCCCGTTTTGTAATGTTCCAGCATTATATTTCATCCTGGAACACCCATCATGTTCTTGGATGTTCTAGCATTATTTTCTAGATATTTCTGGACAGTCTATCCTGTTAATGAATATTCCAGAATTGTTTTCTATAAAGATGTCTTGGAATGAATAGTTTGATCTTGGATCTTGCAGTGACATTTTATGTACCTCGTGTCGCATATTTTGTCATATTGATAAATCTGCCAGTACAATAATGATATTCTTGCAATTAAAATTGACATTCCTTTTAATAATTATTTTTCTCATTCTATTTAAGATATTTTTCAAGTATTATTCCGCTTATAAAAAAATCGAGGCTCACATTTTATGTTCTATATATTTTAAATAGCTCGCCAGTCAATTTCAAATTCTAAAAGTAGTTCACACCGTTGTTGTGTTTGGAGTCCACTGTTGTAGCATTTTCTACAGATGTCTGGAATAGCCAGCTTGTTCGTGGATGTTCCAGCATTTATTTCCTAGACCATCTAGCCTGCTTTTTTTTTATAAAGATGTCGTAGAACGACCAGCTTATTCATGGATGTTCCAACAATATCTACAAAAGTTGTCCTGAAACAAGCAGCCTTTTCATGAATATTCCAGCATTAATTTCTACAGAGATGTCCTGGAACACTTAGCTTGTTTTACGATTTCCCAGGATTTTTTATGGAAATATCTTGAATGCATTTTTTCAAAACCAGTTTTCTCAAAAAGAGTATGTTTGTAGAATACGGACCAAAATAAATAATGTCATGTTCAAGGATAAGACTTCCGAATGTATTAGAATTATTGATTTAAGTAATCCTTGAACAGGGTTGTTCAATTTAAAATATAATATAGTGAAAAGTATAGACTTTGCTAGCTTCCTATTATAAGCTCAACCTAGAGCTGCGCATGAAACCCTAGTAGAATGGTATATTGGCCACATTTCCTGCCGTTTTAATAATCCTAATAATAAATGTATGAAAATTATTTAAAATGGATATATTATTTTTGGGAAGATGCATTAAAAGTACAGAAAAAGTATTTAATCATTGAACCCGGGGGATCATGTAGTTACTAGTGTTTTAAAAATAAATATATTGTAGTCTGTTTACACAAGAACAGCTCATACAAAGAAAAATAGTTATTATGAAGATATATAATAGATGTGAATACAATATTTTTGAAACAACCTATCATTGAGCTGTCGAAATATTTACATGCGGCGGTCTGTAAAAATTGCTATTTAGCATATCTGACGCGGCCATTCTTTTCATACCTGCAGCTAGCTTGGCGTTAGACATAGCACAGAACATATGTTCGTAAGTGAAAAAAAATACTACGCACACATTTTTTAAATATGAAAATTCAACGTTATGTGTTTTAAACAGATTGAAAAAATTGGCCCCGAGAGTGATAAAAAAGTAAATACCACTTCTTCCAAAGCACTAAAGCATAACCTTATGACGACCGAGACGTCACCTGACCGGTTGTCACTTCCAATAGTCATTTATTGCAACATAAACCTGAGAAAAACCCACGGAAATGTTCACTAAAGAAATATAGTTTAGGTGAAAGATATATATATAATGTGTAAGAGTGACAATCACTGCAAAATAAGAAAACACCACAAAAAGGTGAAGTATGAAAAGCTTGTAAGGGAAAAACTTACATAATTTCAATCAAACATACGGTCAACCTATTATTTATTTAAGCTTTGTTGAAAATAAAAATATTTGTTTTATGTCTACCAATGATATGTCAGGTAAACATATCCCAATCAATGAAGTTATTTAGTTTCCCAAGGTGCTTGTGCACTAATTATTTAAGTATTGTCATTTTATCATTTTAAGCTTGTATTCTAGATAATTGAAAATTCGGGAGAACACCAGAAATGTTTTGGTGCTCTGTTGCCATCACCCAAGCGAAGGCCACAAAAACCTAACAGCATAATACTTCTTTAATGAATAACAGACAGGGCTTTCAACTTTCTCAGTGCAGCATTTACTTTAACTTTCCTAATATAATTTAGCATAATACCAAAGTGTAATGCAGGATAAAATTCTTATGTAAGCAACAACTTTGTTTAACCACAGGTAGTAACAGAATTGACAAGTCATACAATTGTCAATAATTTTATCTGGGCAATGGGGAATGCATAATTTAATCATTTACGTGTAGTGGTAACATTTCAATTTGTATAATTACTTGTAATTAACAATAGTGAATGGTTGAAAGCAGTAAACCTAAGGGTCGAACTTTACCAAGTAAATTATTTACAGATTTAAAAAATATTATTAAATTACTGTTACTTTTAAATACTACGGGACCTTACATAATGCATCTTTTTAATTTTCATTATTATAATAATATTTTAGTTCATACAATGAATTATTTAGACATAATTGATTTAAGTACATGGAATTATCGATTATTGGCCATGGATATATTTTCAATTCCGATAAATCATTTGATTTAACAGTCAACATGAATTTATTTCACTAATAGCATAAAATAATATATTTTTGTGTTCATTGTGTTACTTTTCAATGGGGGTTTAAAATTTTGAATACTTAATGCACCTGGTAGAATATCCCTTTACATTGGGATTTTCCAAAAAACAATGCGGAAATATAACTGAATTGTTTGCGAAAAATATATTATTACCAAAAAATAAATATAACTAATAATTATATAGTTATTATTCTACTGTGTACTAATATACAGGGAGCGGCAAAATAAGCGGACGGTTTTCATTGTTTTGATTTAAAATGTCAGCTTATTTGCCACTCCCTGTAGGACTAATTGTTTAATAAAATCTGTGTTATTATAATTTTACCATATAAGTTTCATGGTGATTATTGTTACTGAATATATTATATTTGCTAAATTACATTAATTTGGGCACTTTAAACAATGGTTTGCAAATTACTCAATTTTACATATTGATCTTTATATTCTTTTGATTTCAATTTAATTATTAATCAATATTAAACTTCATATTTTAAAATAATTTATAGCGATTTAAACATAAATAAGATTTAATAATTAATTTTAAAATTATATTAATAAACCTGCTGGTTTAATTCATCAAGGTTAATACAGCTAATTGAATCATATCTGTTCCCAATTTGAAGCATGCGGGTCACCATAATCTACCACCAGGAACTCTCCCAGATACCAGATCTTTGCTCTTCCTAATAAAGTTCGACTAAATATATTCTTTAATAAGTGATCCATCTTCCAGGATGACGAGACCAGGGATCAAATATGCGGATTTATGTTCTCCTGCGACAACCACCCCATAGTTAAAGCAAATGGTCACCACAAGCAAGTTCAAATCTCATTACAGGTCCTTGGTGTAATAAGGTTTAGGGGAGAATATAATATATTTCTTTAATTTCATTTTACGGAGTAATTATTATTAATAATGTAAGTGAATCTCAATTGGAGAAGATATAAAAAAAAAGTAATAAATAAAATGTGTTAATGAAAGAAGTTTTTTACTTTAAATTTCATTTTTTTATTTAAGATGTGTTTTGGCTTCTCTGCAACTAAATTAAACCCATTTTTTTTTTAATTACACATTGTAATTGTTTTTAAAAATGCATTTACAATTATTTTGAAAATATTTAAATATTCTAATAATTAATAGATAATTGAAGATTTTATTCAAATCAATTTTAATAAATCAATATGCACAGATAAATCAATATGCACAGATAAATCTACAGCAAATATCATCCTCAATGACAATTCGGCGGCAAAGTTCGCGGTTTGAATCCCAGCGTCTGGCGTTTCTTTTTCTCCGATATTGACGAGAGAAATGTCATCGAGGAAGATATTTGCTGTAAATTTATATGTGTACATCAATTTATTACACATTGTAAATAAAGAATTCCACCAAGAATTATCCATGGATAAAACAAACAAATGAAAAAATTACATGAATCAAATTAATAATGACATCTGAATCATCTCTTTTCAGAAATATGATTTATGGAGTAGTTCTAATCTTACTATCTCGTCATCGAGAGGGCGCTCGGGCTGTCGAGCTGCATTAGTCACCATCTAGCACCATTCAGCGTGTTGCCATATAACAACCGTTTGGGGAATTCCACATAATGAATTTATGAAAAACAGTACTTGCCGCCTGATCTTAAATTATATAAACATGTATATACATTCACATGTCTAGATTTGTAGAAAGACGTTCAATAATGTTAGTCTTGCCTTTCGAAAGAATTACATAAACTTAATTTTGATTGGTCCTGAGAACTATGAAAGGCTTTTATTCAAAAGAAATTTTGGTAACAGTTCACATTCCGTGGATACTAAGGAGATTTTTTTTTAATTTAGGAAGGTAAAAATAGTTAATACTTAAAATTTCAGTACAAATACTACTGCGTTTGCCAGTTCTTGAGCGCCACTCCAATACTTTAAAAAACTGGCAAACAAAGCATTGGCTGACCCCCTGCAAGATGGACTGATGACATAAAATGGAAGCAGGAGTGGCTTGGATGCGGAAGGCAGAGATTCGAAGAGGATGGAGACTCGTGCAGGAGGCTTACGTTCAACACGGATACAGACTGATGATGATACAAATACTAGGGGCTCTGGGCCTGGCCGCTATACTGCCCAACCCGGAGGCACCTAATTTGATAGAATGTTGCATAATAAACATACCCTACATTGTTTCTCTAATAACAGATTATAATTTGACAGGACCTCGGTTACCAGATGCAAAAATATAAATACATTATTAGATAAATTAATTTCAATTATTTTTATAATAATGCCGTTTCACCAACAATTGGCAGTTAATAAGTACAAGCGGGTTAAACTCCTTATAAGACCGACTGGCGTAAAGTTTGTGTCGAGTCAAGCTCGCCTTATGACTTGCAAAGGGTTAACTCATATCCCTCCAGAACAAAAGATTCAATTAAATTATGGAGAAAAAATTTTTTTTAGTTTTAAATCAGTTCTAAATACTAATTGTAAACCAAAGAGCTAAAACAATACATTTTCGCTTGTGATAATAACAAGCACAGTGATAAAAGACAATACTGGATATATTTTTATATGATTTAAATATTACTATTACAAAATTAATAACCTCATTTTATAAAAAACCGTGTAGTAAAAAAGTGGTATATTTAGACAACAATTACGTAATTAGTGCAAATATATTTAATTATAGCACTAGCAGCACTTTTGCACAACACTAGGGATAAAATAGTGAATGTCAAATCAGGTTTCGACTCTAAAACAAATGAAACCATCCACATTTTCAGACATTAAGATCTCCAAGTTATCGTCTCAGATGTAAGTATCATACCTTTACAATACTTAAGACACTCATTGTTTATTTTATTGATTAAAGACCCCAAGCAAGAAGTTGTTTACTAACTAACATGACAATTCGAGATAATTAAGACTTTCGTGTTTTAATTTATATTAGTAAATATTATATGTACATCCTTTGCTATTCTATGATAATTGGTTCCAGTAAGTGGCACAAAACACAATTTTTACATAATTCAATTAATCGGTTCCAATGATCAAAATATCACTTAAAAATGTACCAAGTAAATCGTGTAAAAAATAACAGCATTCAAAAAAAATGGCATAAAAATAAGCGCATAAAAATAAGCGCATAAAAAAGGGTTTGGGTGTATTTGCCAAATACTTTTCATACATAATTTTATGTTAGTTAATAAATTCTTGCCTAAGAGCCTTCTATTTATATTTCTCTGTGCTGTCAAGTGGAGGCCATGTCAAAAAACAGGAAACTACATAACGAGGTTCATTTGAAAATTTATTTAACGTCAGTAGGATGCTAAGAGTATACCGCAGGTTATATATATTATTAGTTTTAAGTGATATTTTCAGTATTATGGTAAAGTAAATAAAATAAAGTATGATTATGATAATAATGGTTTTATTTGAAGAAAAAAAATACCAAAAACTCCAGTGGCTGAATATACTGATTCAGTTTCAGTAATATATACTTTGGAAAAATTTGATATAATATTCAGGAATTTTTTAAAATGCACGGTCATTTTGTGAGATTGTTTACAGTTCAGAATTGGAATAATATTTAAAATCACATGAATTAAAACAAATTAGACCCAAATTATAATAATAGGACATTAATTTATTGAATTAAAATCAAATTATATTAATGGATATTCCATTTCTTATATTCCAGTTAGTAATTAGTTCTCTGGGTTAGTTTAGGTTAGGTTCAAGTAAACCAGCAAGACGACTGGTATTGCCAAAATATTAGTCAACGTTAAATCTTCTAATCATCAGCAGGTATTTTACATTGTTCTCCACGTTTGCAAAATTTTTACTACAGGAAAAAGGTAACAAAATACAGGGTGGACCAATAGCCTATATAAAAAATAAACACGTTTTGTAAATAAAAAACTGTGTATTGTATTTAAAGTACAAAAATTAGGGTTTTATTTTCTAAAGACCTAAGTGTGAACTTTGTTTATTTTTACACTCCTGCGACCTGGATTGAATTTTTTTTCCATTACCAACTAAAAAGTGGTTGGTGCAAAGTCTTCCATTTAATCGTGTGTATGTTTTATTTTGATTCTTCAATAGACCCTGAATGGCCAAGGTAAACATAGCTTATATGATGTCCCAAAAGAAAAAATCCATTGGAGACAAATCCGGACTGCAGGGTGGCCAAATAGTGTCACCTTTTTAACCAGTTTTTGGCCGAAAATTCCACTCTATTGAGTCGTTAGTGTGATATGTTGCCTCATATTGTTAAAACCAGGTTCTTTGTTGAAGCCTTTAAGCCCTGTAACGCTGGTGCAAAACAAATTCTGTAGCATCGCAACATATCACTATGTATTGACAGTAACAGGATGGTTTCTCTGATCTTCATAAAAAACAGAACAATTATTTCACCTGCAGATAGGACCACAGTATTAGGGTTTTTGGTGTTTCAATTGCGGGTTAGTGTCACTCCGGTATCTACAATTTGGTCTGATAAGATGACAAATTTAATGAAAGTGTGCCTCATCGAAGAAAAATATGTTATTGAAGGTCGGAAACCTCTAAAGCTTTTCATTAGCCAACTATAGTCTGTTGTTCGCAGTCAAGTGACTCCACTTTCACAATTTGAATATTGTAAGGGTATGATTGTAGATCCTTGTGTAGAATACGATTTAAAGACGTTATGGGGACATCTAAGGCACTAGACCGCTCCCGAGCGGACAGACCAGGTTGCTCTCGAACAGACTCACGTACACGCTCTATGTTTACCGGATCTCTCGTCGTCCTGGGTCGGCCGCCTCCCGGTTTAGTTAGGGTTGAGCCTGTCAACTCGAACTTCTGCACCCAATTCTTAATCGTTTGAATTGTTGGAGCTTTATTTGCATTCCGGATATTGTAATAAGAACAAAATTTTCGTTTAGCTGCAGTCGGAGAATCATTGTTTCGATAGTACTCGCGGACGCAGAGCGCACGTTGTGCTCCGTTGAATAAAGCCATTACAAGAAATCCCTATTGGCCGTTCTCGCGTTTGGTACCCACCCAGGACCGATAATGTTAATGGGTTATTAGTCCACCCTGTAAAACAAAACGAGCAATGGCTGCGTTTATTATTTAGAAACAAACGACAATACTTATGACAAACATATTACATTTTCATTTACAAATCTACATCTATTACGACTCATCGTAATAATAATACGTCTTCAAAAAAAACTATTATTTTAAAAACAATGAATTATTACACGGATAAAGAAAAAAATATATAGAAAAAAGACAAATCGATGAGACGGCCATTTTGGTATAAGCGACAAGTCACAGGATCATGACAATTCCCTACGCAATGCAATATTACTGTTAGAAAGTAAAACCTTTGGCGTTGATATAAACGATTCGCTGCAATAACAAATAAATAAAACTTTAGCACCTACTTTCTTACGTTGCTGTAAGCGATCGGAGGAAATATTCGAAGATTAGCTGATAAGCTATGCGGTAGCGGCCATGTTCCGCGTCTCGATCAGTCTGCATACGAAATAATATGTAATCTCTTGATGAAGAACAACTCACCTATCACTAGTATCTTAATTAAATGGTGTATTTTGTGCGGGACAACCGATGACGGCTCTGGGCAGCGTATGAGAACTTTAGAATAATATTATTAAAATGCAAGTTGTCTGTAACTCGCGTCCTGCGACCACCACGGTCGAGTACCTCAGTAGCAATGGCGGACAATCAGACACAATGCTGCCAACATGCAACAAAAATACCAACTGTCCGATAAAAGTAGTAGGTACCTACTAGCAAAGTACATCATTTTAATTTGATTTATTTATATATGTATTTTTTTTAACTTTGCATTTTTTATCTTTTCATTTAAAAATAACATCGACTTGACCTTTATTACAATAAATAACAAAACCCTGGATTGAGAAATATTAAGAAAAATAGAGCAAGATTCTAAGGACCTTCCAAAGAAAAAAACACTTAGTGCACAGCATTGAGTAAGAGCAATATTTATCTTTTATACATAATACATATTTTAAATTATAAATGCCAAGCTAAACTTGCTTAAGCATTATTTTTCATAGAAAAACTTACACGCTAAACTCACGATGAAATTAGGAGTACGATCTTTATACATTAAATATATACATAAAGGTAAATTTCTATGTTTGACTTTAGTTATAATTCATGTCGTAATATTTAAAATATTTCCGAAACACGAATAAATATCTATTATATATTAATGGGTACGTATTGTCATCTAATTCAAATATACTTATAGGAAATAAAATAATCTCCTTTACATCAAAGTGTCGATGACTGTAGATTGTTTTTTTGTAGTGTTGAATTTGAACGATACTATTTAATATCTTGATATAACCAGGGATGAAGATTTTTATACATTTTGTTATTTTTGCTAAGCTTCACTCATTCACAGTAAATTCATATAAAAATAAATGATTCAGTTATTTTGAACTAAAATCTAGTAATGTTGGCGAATCAACACATTACAAATTATTTAAATTCATAAAGTTTACGAAATTCATCACCATCTAGTATTTTAATAAATGCATTAGTAATTTTATAACAAGTAAATCATTAGAAACATTATTTTTATTGTGAAGAAATAATTTATTTAAGTAATTAATATCTACAATAAAATAATATTTTTTAGGTATCTACTTAAGTTTCCGCACTAACAAAAAAGTCCTGGCAGCCCTAAAAATTCTTTAAGAAAAAAAAGATGATCGACGTAAACATGTCAAAATTTCATTATAAAACATAACCATAAATGTCATGAAAAAGTGCTTTCTCTTGATGAAGGGCGCGTGCCTTGTGACGCGCCAACGCGCCCTTCCTCTGAGCGGGGGCCCCGCACCTTCTCGCACTGACTCCGACAATCCCTGTGGCTGGAAATTTGTTGAAAATCCAACATATCTCAATCTACCCGTTGACGAATTCACTGAAAATTTTGTTCGGAACGACGTTAGAAACGCTATCTACTCAGAGGTAAATAAAAAAATCACCTTTTTTTAAATATCTATGTAAAGCAGCTACATCATAGGGGTACGATAAGGCCTTCAACCTTATCATGCCCATCGCCCACTTTGAGATA
Organism: Glossosoma conforme; assembly: GCA_022606575.1. Lineage (NCBI taxonomy): Eukaryota > Metazoa > Arthropoda > Insecta > Trichoptera > Glossosomatidae > Glossosoma > Glossosoma conforme. Next base: position 1,135,814 of record JAGTXR010000020.1, on the reverse strand, counting down.
TTTTTTTTCTAGAGATCCCTATTTTTTTCTACATATTTTTTACCTACCCACACCTACTGTGTCATCTCAACGCAATCTAATTTTCTCTGCGTCTTCTACTACCCTCTTGTTAGTTTTAAATGCACACAATAACGCATTATTGCCCACGTTTAAAAACTATGATCTACAATTTTTTGATCGCACAAATTTTCAAAAGTGAAGATTTCTTAAAAAAGGCCTGGTAACATCAGCATATTTTTTGTTGTCAGGCATTGCCTGATCCACTGCGCAGTGATGTGCAGCTTGTGGGGGCTTCCCCGGAAGCTCTGCAGCTGCTTGACTTGCCGCCAGGCGCCATGCAGCACCCAGCACTGCTGGATCTGGTGTCTGGCCGAGCACTGCCACCCGGAGCACACCCTGTTGCCATGAGGTATACTAACCTTTGTTTTAATTATGATAATAATAGCATACATACATCTAACTTCCAAACCTGAAAACAAAGATGTAAGGTTTGTTTACTTAACTTAACTAATTAAATTAAAATAATTAATTATCCTCCACCCACCCACTACTGACTGACTCGTCTCACATTTACTCAACACCCACGTACAGTTAATGTATTGATTAAGAACAGGTCATTTTCAAATATCCTTCTAATGGAACACTGGTGAGCAATGTTTTCCCCTCATTCATACTAATTGCATTTTGCCCACTGGTTTGGACCGGCTGTGCTCTTCTGTTGCACTGACTTAAAAAATATGTATTATATTGTTTTAAAAATATTGTTTATGATTAGATATGGTGGTCACCAATTTGGATCTTGGGCTGGTCAGCTGGGGGATGGAAGAGCACATCTTCTTGGGCAATATGTAAATAAGTAAGTTTACTTATTTTCTTTTTATTATAATTTTATAATTAATTTTAATTAAAAAATTAATAAATTAAATATATTTAGTTTTGATTCACAATTTATTTTAATGATTACATGTTTCGGCCTTCCTGAAGACCATCTATTTATTTTTAAAATATGTATGTAGGAACTAATTAACTGTCCATACCTGTATATCCCAAAGCCTGTTTTTATTTTTTCATTATTGAAGATGGTCTTCAGGAAGGCCGAAACATGTAATCATTAAAATAAATTGTGAATAAAAACTAAATATTTTTAATTTATTAATTTTTTAATTAAAATTCATTTTAAAATTATAATTATGCAGTTTCACCAAGTATTGTCAGTTGATAACCTTAATGTTATTAAAAATGCTTTTTATTATACTTAAAACTTTGTATAATCATCACATACTGTATTTTCTATTAGCTACTGTCGCTTAGCACTGCAAGTCTTTTTTGTGTAGATATTTAAGTAAAAATTTAGCAAAACCTCAAACAACAATGATTTAATTATGATTTGTTAATCGATGAACCCTGCAATGGTGGGGTCGTTGAATAAAATGTATCAGAAGACATTGTTATTGATATCAAATCTACAAACAAAATTTCAGCTGGAGTCTATGACCAGAGACCGGTTAGTTTTAGTTAATATCAAATATTTTAAAATATTATTATTGCATCAGTATTTATAATGTTTCTTTTTGACAAAATAATCATTCCTTAAGAGCTTTTTTGCCTCTAAATGTAAAAAGGTGGATCTCGAGTCTGCCTCTGAAGGATGTTACCATTTTCATCTCTAAAAATATGATTGTCTGTAGTTGATAGTGTTGCTTCTTGTATTTCAGGATAGGACAGCGCTGGGAGCCTCAACTTAAAGGATCCGGAGTGACTCCGTATTCCCGCACGGGTGATGGACGCGCAGTGCTTCGAGCTGGTGTACGGGAACTGCTGGGATGCGAGGCGCTTCACTGGCTGGGGGTGCCCACAGCGCGGGGCGCTGCCCTGGCCACCAGCCGGGACCCCGTGTGGAGAAGCAGCTCACGGGGGCGCCCGGAGCGCGCGGCCGTGCTGCTGCGCCTGGCTCCCAGCTGGCAACGCTTCGGGAGCCTTGAGATCCTGGCCAAGTGCGGAGAAATCACTCTGCTCTCTCGGTTGTGCGATTTCATCATTCAGGTGACCTATTATGTGGCCATTGCTCTTCTGAACTCAATGAATCAATCCCTTCTGCATCCAGCCATAATTAACAGATTTGTCTCACTTTTCCTGTATGTTGTGTCAACACCGAAATTGCATTCACAAAGCATACCAACATAACGTGGTAGCCATTAATTGAACTACAGACCATAGGCCAGTCACACTCCAGCCCTCCCCGAAACACTCATGAACTGTGATTACTACTTTTATCTCTTTTATAAATTATTAGTTAGTGTAACTAATAATATCGGCCAAAAATATGCAATTTTAGAAATTCCTTCCTAAATGCCACCATTATACTCAGAAAGACTCTTCCAGTATCTATTTTCTCCCTTTTACAATTTGAATTTCCTCAAGAAACAAACCAATGAGCATGTGAAAAAAATGTTTCCAGTATTAATTATACTACCTTTGAATGTTTACAAACCCTCAATCGGTGTTTAAATTTTTTTTATATATTCAATAATATTAATCTGGTTGCAGGAACATTTCCCATTGATCTCAGTACTAGACTGCGACCGTGTGCTGCTGTTCTTCGAGGAAGTTGCTCACCGCTCACTGGACCTGGTGGCTCACTGGCAAGGTGAGCCTTGTTATCATCACACACTTAACAATTATTTCTTAGACAATCTCTGTTTCAATTTCCTACTTTTTTTATTATCATAACATAAAGACATACAAGAGAATACCCCATTTTTATGGATGGCTAAACATATGTTCATCTGCCAGTATCCTTAGACCACAGCCAGGCATTTGTGTATTCTATGTGTACTTTTCACCACAAAATATGTGTCTTAATTTTTGAATCTTAAAATATTTTTATTAGCCATATTATATTTTTGTTAATATGACAATATAATATCTTGTTTTTGTTTTATATTTTATCATCCTCCTCTCTCTCAAAAGGTTGTTATTCCGTCGCGTGAAGGTAGGATTAGGAGCAGATTGATAACACAGACTTTTTCAGAAGCACATTGACATATATTTACGATAAAACCTTACAAGCTTGTGGCCCGGACCTACTCACAGCATCAGGCCGAGCCACAATACAATATGCTCTCGCCGAAGGGCGGGACACGACTGGCGCGCTCGTGATGGCTCTCGCCCAGCGCCACTAGCGGCGGTTTATATAATTAGCCTAAATGCCAATATGGCGGACACATTCATGTACGACAAGCGAACAGAAATAAGAGGCGAAAGATTGTATATCGAGGTTTTCGTTTACCAGTCTCTATCATGCTGATGTCAACTTATTAGTGGTTAAATAATATAAAAATACACATGATAAATAAGGTTCAATCTACAGGATTGGGTTTTGCTCACGGCGTACTGAACACCGACAACATGAGCTTGCTGGGGCTGACGCTGGACCTGGGACCCTTCGGCTTCGTGGATCGCTGCAGACCTAACTATGCTCCCAACACATCAGATAAGATGCACCGCTATGCACTGCACCAACAACTACCCGTAAGTTATATTTTTGAATTGCATAATCCTAGCTGACAGGCTCTTATATTAATTTAAGTTGTAACTTGTTATGTCTGTTTGTAGGTTGTGGTCTGGAACCTAAATAGACTTGCTGAGGCCCTGCTTCCACTGTTGGACTCTTCACAACGGCTTAGATTGGAAAAGTTTCTTCTGACCCTCGGTGAATATGGAAAAAAACTAATTTTGTAAGTATTATAATTTATTTTCTTTACTGCAGTACTGGCAATGAAGTATTCTTTATAAAATGTTAGAAAAAGAGCCTCGCTGCAACACCAACAACACTACTTCCAGTTCTACTCTCTAACGACCACTGACATTTCCATCAGTCATTCATAGACTGGACTGGTTTCTAATACTTTATATTACTATACGTTACGTAAATTTCCACAACACATAGTTCCATTAAAACTATGGGTTCAAAATATTTTAGGAGAAAATTCATCACAAAACTTGGACTTCAAAGTGAAGAAAGCGGCGATGGAGTGTTGGTTGAGCGACTACTGCTGATGATGGAAGAGTCACGAGCCGACTTCACAGTCAGCTTCCGTCATCTCAGCCAGGTAAAACACCCATTTCAAAACTATACCCCTTGGCTGGTATCGCACCACCATACATAAGACGCAAAGTCATATGCGCCGAAGAAATGTGTAAGGCAATCAACCAACTGTCCCACTGCTTGTATAATCAGATACCCCCAACACCCAGACTGAAGTCGCGAAGCAGCTTTCTGAGATCCACACAACCTTTCACATCCGGCCCTGAAAATGAGAGACTCCAGCTCTGGCAACAAGGCGCATCAGAGGATTTCATCACTCCAAAGGAAGGCCTCCCAACTGGCAAGAACCTTGACTGGTGGACCTGGAAATCTCTGAACAGATTAAGAACCGGAGTTGGTAGAACAAAAGACAACCTCGAGCAGTGGGGAATGCTTCGGCAGGGAGAGTCACTATTGTGCGACTGTGTAGACCTGCAGACCGCCTCACACCTAAGATCCTGCTCCACGTGCCCAACAAGCTGCACATCTCAAGACCTTGCTGGGCAACACACGGACTATCGATATTCCCAGATACTGGGCAGAAATAATTTGACGTCGTTGACACGAAGAAGAAGAAGACTAATCTTCATCTGCACCAATCTTAATATAACATTTCTTTTAGCGAAACCAACATATAATATATTGAATTGAAATATTTCCCAGTTGGATGAGTCCCCCCACGTTCCTGAGCAGCTGAAGCGTCTGGCCGCACATTCTGGCTGGTCTTCCTGGAAGACTTTGTACCGAGAGCGGCTTCAAAAGGATGATGGTCAGTATATACAAATACATTAATTGACAATTATCACCACTTAATGGTGGTACTGAGAAATATTTAATAATATCAGATCTGAGAAATTTGGCAAATAGTAAGCGTCAGAAATCCAAAACAAGTTTACTCAAACACTGTCTATCAATAATCTCCTGTATGTGTAAAATTATGTAAGAAAATATGTCTTAAAATTTGCAGCCAATGCTAAAACTAAGTAATTTACCTTTTTTTTTAAATTGCCGGCGGGTATAGGTCAATGGTAGCATTTGCTTGGCAAGTCAAAGGTCGTGGGTTCGATCCCCGACAGAGATTAAAAAACAAAAACAAAAAATTCTGCGCACTAACATACGCCCGGTTGGTGTGAATTTGGTCCCTCACCCGTAAAATGCCAGTCATAGCCTATTACTTAAAATTAGTGGTCGTCGAATCTCGTCCCGTGAAGACCACCTATTCATAGTAAATTCCTGTAATAATATGGATGATGTGTGAATGTCGGGCTGTAGTCTATGACGTTGGCGGATCAACACTGCATATACAACGTTTAACCATATTTAACATGGTAAGCGTAATAGAATTCACAGATGAGACTCCAGCATCGCTATCACCATCTGTCGGTATTCTCCTGTATGTGTTTACATAAACAGTCTTGTTTTTATAAAAGGTACTATTCATCTCCTAGTTAGAAAAATGTTCTTCACAAACTGGTTCTAGATAGTTATGCTGTCTGTTAGGTATTTTGTGTTATCCCAAGACAGTAAAATAAATCGCAATTTTCATTCTGTAGATCTAAATGTCTTTGGCTTAAAAAATATTTAGTTAACCTCATCATTCTACATCATTCTAAGTTAACATAATTTAATAAATTACTTAATTAATGAAGTAAATCAAAATTATTTAATAAACATTTATTTATTTACCTTGTTTTTACATGGATCATGTTAGATATGGCCTTTATTTAGGTGACTACAGTTTTGACTAAGTCGCCTTGCAACATTCCTTAATCCATCACTGTCAAGAGACAACTCTATAGAGGCTTCGACGTGATATATGTAAAACAAGGTAAATAAATAAATTATTATTATTTATAATGGATCTCAAAATGAATGCTGAAAACATTAACAAAATTATTTAGTTTTATAATTTATTGTTTTCTATGACTTCATCTCTTAAAGGAGAAAAAAAAACATATTTTTTTTTTAAATAATGTAAAATAAATTGAGATCTTTCCTGTACACATTGAATTTTATAAACTCTTTAACCTTTATAGACATTGCAGACATAGGAGATGACCAGAGAAGGTGTCGCATGGACCTAACCAACCCCCGCTACGTCCCTCGCACCTGGATGCTGCAGGAGGCTATCAAGGGTGCAGAGAATGACGACTTTCGCAAGGTATTCATTTTTGCCCTTATTTATTTATACCATTATTTTATTAGAATGTTATATCACATTTTTTTCAAATTACACGCCAAACTAGATCATGCGAGATGAATTAAAAATTAATGCACCTACTTTGATTCAGATTTATTAACTGAACAGATTGAAACTGCAACATGTGCCATCAAAAGAGAGCCAAATCCATTTGAGGCAATTATTAAATATTTCACGCTCAGTTTGGCGAGGAAGCAATACTAAGCAATTCGATTGGTCGGTGTGAAATTATTTCTCTCATTTGTAAAACTGCTTTTCATTAAATGAAACGTAGAAGACGAATGATATCCAGTAATATGAGTAACAAAGTGTTTTCATAAAAAAAAAAAACTATTCTTAGCATTTAATTTTAAGATATATATTAAGGGCCTATATTTCTTTGTTCAGTAACTAATTCAAGGTTTTGGCAGCAGGTTAAATCAATAGGCAGTTAAATAAAATTAATCGGCAGTAGACTTAAGAAATTGGCAGTATCCACTGTGTCAGTGTGGATGTGGTCGGTTATAAAATTAAAATCGACAGTAATCAGTATTAAATATGGTCGGTTAAAATTTATGTATCCACTGTAATTAATAGGATGTGGTCGGTTATAATTGTCAGTATCCATTCATGTGGATGTGGTCGGATTTAATTATTTTTGTCAGTGTGGATGTGGTCGGTTATAAAATTAAAATGACAGTAATACATATATTAAATATTGGTTAAAATGTATTTAAAATTAATTAATAGTTAACCCATTAAATGGAATCCTAACTTAATTAATTACCATTCATGAATTATTTCCTGCCGAAATATTATTTTTCTACTGCTGATTGATATTTTTCTACTATCAAATGATATTTTTTACTTACCTTTTTAGGTATTTATTACAAACTGCTTGCTAAATAATTACTCTCCATTAATTGACTCAAATACTCCCAAAATAAATGGTTGCCTATATGAAGTAGTAAGTATTATGTTCAGAACGTTTTTGAACATAATCTTGTTTAATCTGTACATCCTAAAGTTTATATAACATTAACAGTTGAATTGCAATAATAATTCAGTTTTGTTTAAATTTGTTGACAATGGCAAATTGTACATAATATGGAATAAATAATGTTATTCTAACATTTCAAATAAGAGTATTTTCATTGCTAGGCACATACCTACTGAATTGATCATTTAATAGGTAAAAGCTTTTTAAAAATGTATTGAATAAAAATTCAAATTTGGAACAAAATTTGAATTTATTTCTTTAAAAGTATTTTTGTTTTTTATTTCTGTTGTGTTCGGTTGTTTTATCAAATGTTTTGATCCTCTCTTTGACTACTCTTTTTATCTTAGTATTTAAGTTAGTCCTTGTATTGTCTCATTAATTTCAAATAAATATGAGTTTACCTCTCATATTTCAGTGTAAAAGAATGATAAGCTATCCAATTAAACATAATGAATTCGACTCTGATCATTGGACTTTTCCTTAACCTTATACTTTTGTCATTCACTGTAGTGATTGTGAGTACACATACAAGTGAATAACTGAAGAAGAATATTTTATCATTATGTATTTAATCTGAATAATACATTTTAATCTTTTGAACACAGCGTCTTTATGGTGGATTTTCTAATCGATTTTTGGTCAATTAATACTGTAATATACAATATATTAAACCAATATATCAGACATTGCTTATAGTTATTAACTGCAATACAACATATTTTATATTAAATTATATAGTTAGTTAATTTTGAACATTACTACAACAGTAGAATAAAGTTGTAATAGGCTACAAATTCCATGTAAAGCTATAGACGTCATAAGCAGCAAATGGGTTAATAATTCTCTTCCGGCTTACACTTCCAGGTCCATTTTCTTCTCCGTGTTCTGAGGCGACCCTTTGAGGTGAATGAAGAAGCTGAGGCGCGTGGCTACGGAGCTGAACCGTCACCTGGCACTTCCTCGCTCCGCCTGAGTTGCTCCAGTTGAACACAAGCTTTAACATCACTTTAACTTCCATGCACTGGCCGTAATACCGTCATTACTGTATCACTACACCCGCTACCATATCTGGATTTGAATTTTTATCACAACAAAAAAAGTGAAGTTTACTAAAGCAACCGTATTTATAACAATTAGCAAATGATAAACTTAGTGGGGTTACTTTTGGATGATTATAGGTTGTGTACAGAAATTCTATATAATAACACAAAAGACCACTGCATATCCATGAGATTACTTAACCCTTTCATTACGGCTGGGTGGAATACAAATTATACTGTCATTGATAAAACTAGTATTTGAAGCATAAATGTACTTATCTGACCTATTTTCATATATCACATTGGTTCTTGTATCCTTCAGCTATCAGATGATGCATAAAAAACTATTCTAAGAAAGTGGAAAAATAATATATCACTGCTGCTGATGTCAACGGTAGGGGAATCTTACACGTCATATATAGGGTATCGACGCGAACAGGTTAATATTGGTTGTGCGATTATATTTTTTAGGATGTGAAAGTGTTATTTCTGATATTTTTTAGTCTTCTTGCCAAACTATATGAAGATTTGTTTAAATCGGATTTGGAAAAGTTAACTTTGAAATGACAATTTATAAAGATGTACTTAACAATGATCTCAAGCGTCAAGCTGCTGGGAGTAGAAATTGACCAGTTCCTCAACCTTAGCGGTAATATCACAAAAACGGTGAAATCTGGATTCTTTAACCTGCGGCAGATACGGTCGGTAAAAAGATGCTTACCCAGAGACGCTACAAAGAGTTTGGTAAATGCGTTTATAGTCTCTAAAATGGACTACTGCAACGCACTGCACGCAGGCCAGCCAGCCAACCAACTAAAGCGATTGCAGTCGTTACAAAACGCAGCGGCACGACTAGTCTACAACGCGCCCAAATTCTGTCACATTACCCCAATACTACACCGACTGCATTGGTTGAGAGTTTCGGCTAGAATCCAGTACAAATTATGCCTCTTAGCTTACAAGGCACTCAACGGAACTGCACCGGGCCATTTGACAGAACTTATCAAGCCTTCAGAAATAAGCGCGCGTGGAGAGACACTCAGATCGGCTAGAGCAAATAGAAGCACCCTGCAGCTGACGGGAGGTAGTCCTAGCACGGTCTTTGGCAATCGGACTTTCAGCTACGCGGCACCAATGGTCTGGAACTCGCTACCGGAAAGCATAAGAGAGCTTAAAGCGGAGGCATCCTTCAGAAGCAGACTCAAGACCCACCTTTTTACTCAGAGTGGCAAAGAAGCGTTTTTGGAATGATCATTCGGTCATAAAAGAGCGCTATACAAATATTTGTTTTTTTAAGTTTTAATGTAAAATATTTAAACTAAATTTACCAAAATATATGTAAAATGTGTCAACAGTATTATTATTAAAATTATAATATAGTCCATCCAATATAGGAAGAACCCTATGACACATTTATTGCCCTGTGCTAAATATCGTCCGATATAACGTTGTAAAAACATTCGCTACCTATACTAATTTTATCAACATAAACAAAAGCCTCTCTTCTTTATATAATAAGTTATTTAGGTAAATATATCACAATAAAAACAAAATAATAAAAAATATATACATATTGTTGCAAATTAGAAAAAATACGGCAATTTGTAACTATAATACTATAATATCTGACGCACGTAGAAGACCATGTCACATTACTGCGAAAACCAGTGTTGGGGTATAAATAATCGGATTTTCGATTGTTTTTGTAAATACCTGCTAAGATTAAATATTAGAATTATTATCAATTATAAGTGAATATTAACAGGTTTTAAGAGACATGTAAAACAAACTATAAATAATAAATTAATTTTTTAATTTTTATTAGAATATTATTTTATTATTTCAATATTCTAATCTACTTTTATAGATCATGTTGCATAGTTGGTTTCCAAGGTCCGCGGTTCGCATCCCGCTTCTGCCGTTATTTTTGTGCTTGGATTGACGCGTTGAAAAAAATAATTTTATGTATAGTATATGTATATTTAAGTAATATAAATAATAATATTAGTAATATGAAAATTATGAATAAAAGCAAGTGTAGAGATAAATATTAGCACATAACCTTAAAAACACATATTTTAGTCGGAATCCGATAAAGCAGTACATTCTAAATTGTTTTCGTCACTATCGGAATCAGAACTACAACTTTCACACACATTTATAATCAGGTTCTGTTCACTTAAATTGTCAAAGCGTACATCGCGATCCCAATCTGCATAATATTCTCTTTTTGTTTTGTCCACCACTTTTTTCCAATCTTCTGCCGTGACATTGTCACATGCCTCGTTCAATAGAGTCAACATCTTGTTCGCTGTGAATGGTGGAGACGTGTTATTTCTAGCCGCATAACCTAAATGTAAAAAAGGATATTCATTACATAAATAATGATTAAAATGGCGTGAGGTAGAAGTGATAAATTATATTAATATACCTTTTATTTGAGCCCATATCATTTCAATAGGCATATTGGCAATGGTATGGCGGTAATCTGATTACCGTGTGGCCTTTTGTTTTGGCCAGTTCGTCCAATACATATGTTGGTGTTGGAGGTTTATACAAATTAACCAATCGGAGCAGCTCATTTTTTAACATTGCCTCATTACTTGGCACTCCTTTGTCACGAAGCCAACTTATAATTTCATTTTTATTGTTTGCCGTAGTAGGAGCTTTGTTGATTTGGACAGAATGGTACGAAGCGTTGTTCATTACTATGGCGCGAGGCTCATGTAAATTTGACAATAAGGTCATAAACCATTGTCTGAAATTATCAAAATTCATCTCTTCGTGATATTCTGTCGTTTTAACTGACTTAAACGCCAGAAGACAATTGGGCACAAAACCTTTTGACGTTCCGGCATGACAAATAATGAGGCGCTGGCCTTTTCCTTCAGGAGTTTTCGTCCTGGATTTAGCCGTGTCGTCGGTCCATATTTTACCAACAGTATGATTAGCATTGAGCCAAGTTTCGTCGAGAAAAACGACTTTCTCCCAATTCCTAATGCTCTTCATTTGCCTCAAAAAATCGCATCTTTTCAGGGAAATATCCGTGCGCTCCATTATAAACTTTCTTTTTCACATTTTTTATATTTGAAGCCAATGTTTTTCAATACCTTACTAAGAGACGTCGCACTGCCTTGAAATAATCCGACTGACTTTAGAGAACCTACCAGTTTAAGAAGTGTTGGTATTTCGTTGCGGTCATAGTATGCATACACGTGATTCCGAATTGCTGCCAAATCAAAGCTATCGGGTTTTGTTATTGAGCATTTTTTCTGTCGTTTCTTATTTGGTGTTAATAATTTTTTCTCTTCTAATGAAGATTCACCGTATTTCTCCTCTGTGATCTGAGACACTGTAGATTTACTGATTCCTAGGGAATCCGCGACCCGATCTCGAATGTTTTCAACAGACAGCAATGGTCCACCATTTTGTTTTTCTTGATGAAAATAATCACGCAACGTACGACAAATTCACGTGATTCACTCCTGAGAACAGTTCTTTTCTGTCTCTTCGGCATTGTAAAAACACAAAAATATGATTCAATGAAACAACTTTAACAATACTAACAATAAATATAATAATTACAACAACAAAAAACACGAATCGATCGAAGAACAACACGCTACTGAAAGTCAAACATTTGTACTGATCCGCCATGAAGCCGCCATGCGGAAATAGAGATGTTTATATACGATTCACTTCGAATTCAAATTCAATTTTTTTCGAAGAAGAAGAGAAAAAAAATCGACCTAATCGAAATAAATATTTTTGCCCCGCCCCTTTTACAAGGGGCAATAAATGTGTCATAGGGTTCTTCATATATTGGATGGACTATAGAGGAATAGTAATTTATTGTCGTTTACATTTTAAATTATTATTTAATTTTATTTATAAAGAAATAAAACCATAAGTAGACCTGAACAAAATTTTACATTCAATTTTAATTTTATTCATTACATAGTAACAATTTTCTCCTCGAGTTAATTTGCATTTATAAAAATGTTGTGTTGTGATATTTAAAGTATTTTTTTCTCTGTTGAACATTATTTTATACTTGATTGTTAATTTTTCCGAGTTGTCCACTTTTTATAGGCCATTTTTCTTTACATTTTTATAGGGTTTAAATTTTATATTTGGCATGCATATTTATTTATTATGTAATTATATGTTATACAGAACTGAATTATATTGTTAAATACATAATAAAATGATATTTTATTTAATTTTTCTAATTTATATTTTGCTCTGCTTGGGTCCATAAGTGACTGACTCCGAACAAGTGTAGCCGTAAGAAGTTTAATGTTGACAACCATTCAGAGCAGTCTGTTACAAGTTTAGTTGATACGTACATAAAACAAGGCTTCATTGATTTATCAAATACAATATGTAATGGGTTAATACTTACACTGTAATGGGCAGGTTGATGTTATCACTGATTGGCCAAGTTCTGGTTCTAGTTTCTAAGAGTCCAGTTTAGATTACATTTTATGATCTGGCATGAAATCATCTTCATCAATGGTGTCTCTCAAATCAATGCAGTGCTCTATACATTTTTTAGCATTTCCTTGCGGACTGGCATAATTAACACATTTTTGCCTGTTTTTTTTTCTTCTTAAAATTTATAATAATATCTACAAATCTATATATGTAAAACTTTATTTTCTTCTTTCATCCCTATTTTCCGCATACGCGAAATGACCCCTAAACTTACTAGCTAGAGTCTGATGCAATCTAATCTTTTATTGTGTCAAGCGAAGAATAGGGGTAAGGATACAAAATGTTCCAATATTGGAACAGTGGACAAAAATGGGTTAAGCAAATGGAAATATATCTAAAGTGAAGGAAGAAGATAAACAGGAATTTTAACTTTGTTGATCACTGATTAGAATTACTCAATTAGCCATCATTTGAGGAGCGCTGTCTCCATATAAAGGGACAAATTAAAAAGGTTTAGGATATTGAAGGATGTTTTTTTTACTTCTCAAATATGAAGTGAACCTCACATGCAGTCGTTTGGACATATTTGAACTGCATTACTTAATGCGACGACTCCCAACTAAATATTCCTCTTCTCATGAGATGGAATTAGAACAAATGTAAGAGGACGTTGGATGTGGAAGGCGAAGAAGGATATGGGAGGCCTTCAACATAAAAGTTGAACGGTATTCGATTTCTGAATAAATACACAAGATTATTTTTTAAATGTTTATTCATTCATCATTATCAGTTTCATATATTCGATTAAGACGGACTTAATGCATTACGGGGCGCAGCACAAATCAAAGATATTTTCACTTTTTTTATTTTCTAATTTTGTCCTTTCGCAAATTTCCCCCTCCTCCACCCCTCCCCCGCCCCTGCGCCGCCCCCGCACCCAAATATCTAAATGCGATACATCATGGATTACCCACCCAGTCGAGACTAATTTTAATATTTACAAGATTAGTTTAAGTCTGCAGCGACAACGCAGAAACAAAAACAAACCCGATGCCGTCCTCTTCTTTTAATAACAATATATAAAAAAAGCAGATCAGAATTTATTATATTCAAGTCGCGCGGGTTAAAAAATGCTCAACGACATTGGAAGCGGCTTCCCGTAACAGAAGCTGACATCAAAAGTAAATAAAAATGTTTTGATGATTTATAAGAGGTTATACAATAAAATCGGTAGAGAAGAAAAATGGACAAGATATAAAAAAGATGGAGAAAACAATCATTTTAGATTAAAGTAAAATATTAAAATAAAATACAGTCGAATAGAGTTATAGAAGTGAAAAAAAAGTCCTCAGAACCATTTTCGAATGTTAATCCACCATTAAATAACCGCATCTCAAACATCTATTTTAAAAGAAGTAAAAATTTACCGATGAACGGCGGCGGGAATACAAAACTAACGACTTTGACTTTGGACTTCATAATCAGAAATAAACTGTATATTGACAAATGATCAGCTGACACAGAAATGATGCATCCGGGGGAGTGTTTAGTTATCGTTGGAAACATTCCATTGTCCACACAAGGGATGGGTGATGGTTACATCATGAGCTTTGATAATTAATTAATTCAATATTCCAGTCTTTCGATCTCTAACGGTGTCGGAATTCCAGTCGAATGGAAAACTGGACAATATAAAGAACATCCGGTAGGGACATCAAAGGGTGGCTCTAGAAGCTACAATACCTCAGGAAACTTTAAAAATTAAATAACTCAGTGGAAAAGAGTTTCTCATAAAACTACAATCATTGCGTAAGTAAACTATAAACCACAGCGGCTGCAATAAACAAAAACTAAAAGCTATGGTGAATGTCAAGTAATCAGAGTAATCTGAGAAACTGTTATGATTATAGAAACACGAGAACTCTTAAGCCTAGAGCGTCTCCAGAAACAAGAGCAAGTCACTTTAAAGGATTATTATTAATGAATCACTAGAAACTAAGTGAGGAATATAGATGTTTTCCAATGCCCATGAATGTTTATGAACACAATATTGCTGCTTTTCAATCGGTATACATACTTTATCGATTTTATTTTACATAAATAAATATACAATCCTATTTGTGGTCAGCATTGTCCAAAAGTCAGTCGAGAAATTATGTTTTACAGGGGAACGCTCAACGGGCACCCAAATATTCTGTGAAAATAATTGAAGCCAACTTTTGCTAATATATTAAATAATCAAATAACATGAACTCAGCGGGACGGCCTCCTGCCCAATGCCGACCATTTACAATGCAGTCGGTGATAAAATATTATTCGAGAATCGATATTTATACAAAGAATAAAACATATTCGTCGGGGAAAAATTATAAAATCATAAAAGAGAAAAAACAAGGCCTACTAAACAATATTATATACAAGTCGCTTGACCGAGTTGCGCTTGCCGGCTTTAATTCTATTTACAGGACCACAACATATAACGGTCCGACCGACACTGTCGTCGCTCGCTCGCGAACGTCACAACTGTCACAATTG
Organism: Glossosoma conforme; assembly: GCA_022606575.1. Taxonomy (NCBI): domain Eukaryota; kingdom Metazoa; phylum Arthropoda; class Insecta; order Trichoptera; family Glossosomatidae; genus Glossosoma; species Glossosoma conforme. The sequence continues at coordinate 1,120,536 of JAGTXR010000020.1, read as the reverse complement.
TCACCTGTCACCTGTCACCACTGTCACAGTCGTGGCAATCACAACATGATCACCTTGTCCACGCAGTTAATGTCACTTCGCAAATATCCTCACTCGCACATTATTCATCTCTAATGTTTAAAGATTGGCATCCTTCTTTTGTGGATAATTATTATATCCAAGTTGTCGTATTATGGAGTTCCTTTATTACGGTTTCTAAAAACTAAATCGTCATTTAAATTATTAAAGCTTTCCCGCTTGTTATCGCAAACGTTGCCTGGACAGTTTTGATATTTTTTCATTAATAAGGAATGTTGCCGTATCCTACAACAACATTCCTTATTAATGAACTTCTGTTACAGATTACTAAATGAGAACAGATCGCACGTGTTTATTCTTCACTCTGGAAAGTTATATTGTTCTGTGTTAATATATTGTAATTCTTCCTCTGAGCATAATCATTACTTGTAGTCTGGTTCAACCTGAACTCTTGTATTATTTCTATTTACACATATATACATTGGTATGCTCCCTCAATCGTAGAATTAACATATACGAGCATTACAGTTGGATGTCCAGCATCTTTAATTTTTTTCTTTACCAAATCTGAATATATGTTCATTTGAGTTCAATTCACAGTAATAGTGAAAGTAACACTAAATATGCTTCGAGGATCTCTCTCTTGCACTTCCGTGGCTATCAATTATGAGATAGAGAGTGCAGAAATCAAATTCAGGATAAAATTGTCTTCTCGGGGTTCTTTTGTCGTCCTCGGTTAGTTTTCTCGTCGATTTGCTGAGATTTCAAAGGACAATTTTTCAGAGCGTTGGCTCTGATGTTGTCAGTTTGAACGTTCCATGGTCAGTCTGTGGTTAGCGCCTCGCCGTGTGGACAAGCACACTCCTGCGTCAGTCCTCGTCGCTCAGCGGTTCATACTGGGAGCTCATCAGGGGCTTGGGTTCCTGTTGGGGCAGCGGGGGCGGCCGCGGAGCATCGGCCGGGGCTTGCTCGGGAGCCCCCAGCCCCATGCTGAGGGCAGAGAAGGGGTAGGCCAGCGGGGGAGGAGGCGAGCCGGGCGCTTCAGCCTTGGGTCCGTCTTCCCGCATGACTTCCACGATGCGGCTGGAGACGTAGTCGTAGGTGCTCAAGTGCTGGTGCACGGGCGGCGGCGGGATGGCGTAGCGGCGCAGGCCGGCCGGAGCTAGCCTGGAACCATCAAACACAACATTAATCTCAATAAAAATATAAAACACTACTATTGCTTCCTGCTTTACTCGGACTTCTCTTAAAACTGCATCAAATCTATTATTGCAATAAGTATGTAATGTATAAAAAAATACCCATACCTGTCTATTTAAAAAAAGAGTTCTTCTTTAATGTAAGCACCAGATTACATCTACACATACATCTACTATTTTTACTCTTGATGATATGTTTATCACATGAAATGCCACACTTTGGAAGATTCAAAATGAATTCCGATCAGAATGAATACATAATTGTTAATTCACAGCTATGATACTAGAATTAGCTTTTTTCGTTATTCACATAATTGAACATTGAAAACAAACGCATGATCGTTGGAATTTTGCTCTAAATTTGAATTGAATTTAAAATATTTCATTTTTATAATGTACTCAGTAGGTACCTAAAATTGTTCAATTTACTGAACAGTTGAAAATAAAACAAACATTTCAACATGTAAATTAAAGTAAAGACAACAAATGTTAATTCATTATTCAAATTTATACTTATGGTAAATTTATCATATCTACCTATAATAGCTACTGACATCAGCATGATATACCCCTTGCTGCCTAGTACCGAAAACCTCGATATACAATCTTTCGTCTCTTATTTCTGTTCGCTTGTCGTACATGTATGTGTCGTCATTTTGTAATGTTGTTAGGACTAGTTACATAGATAGCCACTGGGGCGCTGCGTGACCAACCATGGTGCCGCACGGCAGGGAGTCATGTACCGACTGCATAACAGGTTGTATGGGCCTGGCCTGAATGCTGTGACTAGGTCCGGGCCATAAGTTTGTAAAGTTATCGAAATATATATGTACCGACCTGTTGATGTGATGGTGCGAGGGTGGCGGTGAGGCCGGGGCCGGCTGCTTGGGAGGACCTTGACGGATGATCTGCCTCTCCTCCGGCTGCCGTCTCTTCCAGTCCTCCATGGGCTGACCGGCAGAGGCTGTGTAAGGGTTGTACCTGGAATTTAAATGACTAAATTAATATAAAAAATGTTGATATTGTATTTATATTATATTCTACTTCTTTGATAGCTATATTGAATCTAGGCACCCCTCAGAACTGCATTGAGTTATTTTACAGAGCTTATCATGGAAAGACAATCAGATCAGCCAGAGCAAGTAGAAGTATCCTGCAGCTGATGAGAGATAGTCCTAGCACAGTTTTTGGTAATCGTGCTTTCAGTTTCACAGCACCAACAGCCTGGAATTCACTGTCGGAAAGTAAAAGAGACATAAAATGGAAGCATTCTTCAGAGGCAGACACAAGACCCACCTTTTTGCCTGAAGGGAAGCAAAGAAGCGCTTTTGGAATAACCAGTTAGTCTTAAAAAAGTGCTCTACAAATGCTAGTATAATAATATTAATGAGGCATCGATCACGCATAACCTCAATGGCCACACGAATGACGACATGATATTAGCAACACATCCACAGATTGTTGGTTTACCTCTGGTTGGCGTAGGGCGAGGTCTTGAAGTCCTTGGCGATGATGGAGTCGGTGAGCTCCCCCACGGTGATGGACTTGGTCTGCGTGGGCTCCAGCTCCACCATGGAGATCACGGCCGGGGACAGTGCCTTCCTCTGCTGCGCTTGCTGGTGCGCTTGCTGCTGAGCCTACAACAACAATACATTGTTAATTTCCTTCAACCGCAAGTGTTTATTAATTTGGAATCTATAATAAATTAGATAGGAGTTGCCGTTGGTTGAAATTCAAATCCATGTTGAGCATCTGATTGATTCTTTTTTTGTTTTTTTAAGCATTTTTTATGCTCTATTTTTTAGAACCAGTGAATCGTTTAAAAATAGGATAGGGTATTATCACCTCCCGCTGCTGCTGTTGCTGGTGTGCTTGTTGCTGCGCCTGCTGATGCGCCTGTTGCTGCGCCTGCTGCTGGGCTTGCTGTTGCTGATGCGCTTGTTGCTGAGCTTGCTGCTGTGCTTGTTGCTGGGCTTGCTGTTGTTGCTGTTGTTGCTGTTGTTGCTGTTGTTGCTGTTGTTGCTGTTGTTGCTGTTGTTGCTGTTGTTGCTGTTGTTGCTGTTGCTGCTGTTGCTGTTGTTGCTGCTGCACCACCTGATGTGGTTGCTGAGGAGGAGGGCCTTGCTGTTGAGGAGGCGGCTCCGAGCTGTTGACTGGCTCTCGGTGATAATTCTAAAACATGGCAAAAACCCACATTAAAACATATAATCGATAGATATTTTTGTAACCGAGAGTAACTTATTATTTTTCTTCTTCATGTCAGCGATGTCAAATTGTTTCAGCCCAATATTTGGCGAAATCAATGGCCCATGTACTGTCCAGCATTAGGTCTTGGAGCAAGATCTTCAGTGTGAGACACTCTGCAGGTCTTCACAGTCTCAACAGTCACACAGCAGTGACTCCCTGCCGAAGCACTCTCCACCGCTCGAGATTATCCTTTGTTCTACCGACTCTGTTTCACAATCTGTTCAGGGATAGGTCCACTAGTCAAGGTTTTTGCCAGTTGGAAGGCTTTCCTTTAGGGTAGTGAATTAAATTGCTGCCAGAGCTTGGGGTCTATGAGTTTTAGGGCCGGATGTGAGAGTACTTTAGTCTAGGTGTTGGGAGTAGTTGATTATACAGGCAGTGAGGCAGCTGGTTGATTGCCTTACGAAGATATTATTTACAAAAAGTATCCTTAGAGCCACAAAGTCTTGTATCTAGATACACGAGTTGTGATGATTGTTGGAGCTTACATTGAAGGCCGTGAAGGGCCGCGGTCCCTGGTCCTTGGTGTCGGAGCTGCTCTGGCTGATCTGGTGGGTGATGATGGCCTCGATGAGGTTGGCGGCCGTGAGGGTTCCGTCCGAGTTGGGCGGCCGCGCGTTGGAGATGGGCCTGGGGACGGAGAGACCACTGATCATGGAACATTAGTCACCGTAGAAATCAAATAAAACTCTTGCGGCATCTTGTGAGCATCTCGAGAATCATTACATTTCAAGTTAAATGTTCTGTTATATCCACTACAAGAAACACAATATGTGAGATTCTACTGCCTTGTGAACATTTGGAGGTTTATATTAAGTTTATTAAAAACTAAGACAATGATATTATGAGTTAATAATGTTTACAGAAATAATTTGTGATGTTTATTTATCTTTTTTTTTAATTTGAATTATCTCATTATTATCACATTTCTCTAGCTTCGGACTTGCTATTATAAACAAAGAACCATCAACTGTAAACAAGACAAAGCTGTCAATGTGGTTAAAACAAAATAGTTTAATGAATCTGCTCCGAAATTGTAGGTGGAGTAATTTAAAAGCCTTGGAGGAGATTCCTATGACATGGCAGGTACCGAGCATGTCATGTAAGTAAGTGTTATTGAAGTTGTACCAACCGCTCGCCCCTGTCGTGCAGGCGCGCCGGCGGTGGATGCGAGGTGAAGGATCCCACCAGCAGGCGGGTGGTCTCCCGCTCGCGACGCATCCTCTCATCATCAGCACTCTGCAATCATACAAATTAAACAATCTATAAATAAATATTTTTACATGAGACTCGTAATCGTGACCGAGCGGTAGTTAAAATTGATTAAGTCAGAGTTATTTAACCTGTTGGCATCGGTACCCGATATATGCTGTGTAAGATTCCCCTACCGTTGGCATCGGTACCCGATATATGCCGTGTAAGATTCCCCTACCGTTGGCATCGGTACCCGATATATGCCGTGTAAGATTCCCCTACCGTTGACATCGGTACCCGATATATGCCGTGTAAGATTCCCCTACCGTTGGCATCGGTACCCGATATATGCCGTGTAAGATTCCCCTACCGTTGACATCGGTACCCGATATATGCCGTGTAAGATTCCCCTACCGTTGGCATCGGTACCCGATATATGCCGTGTAAGATTCCCCTACCGTTGACATCGGTACCCGATATATGCCGTGTAAGATTCCCCTACCGTTGGCATCGGTACCCGATATATGCCGTGTAAGATTCCCCTACCGTTGGCATCGGTACCCGATATATGCTGTGTAAGATTCCCCTACCGTTGGCATCGGTACCCGATATATGCCGTGTAAGATTCCCCTACCGTTGGCATCGGTACCCGATATATGCCGTGTAAGATTCCCCTACCGTTGACATTTGCCGATATATGCCGTGTAAGATTCCCCTACCGTTGACATCGGTACCCGATATATGCCGTGTAAGATTCCCCTACCGTTGGCATCGGTACCCGATATATGCCGTGTAAGATTCCCCTACCGTTGGCATCGGTACCCGATATATGCCGTGTAAGATTCCCCTACCGTTGGCATCGGTACCCGATATATGCTGTGTAAGATTCCCCTACCGTTGGCATCGGTACCCGATATATGCCGTGTAAGATTCCCCTACCGTTGGCATCGGTACCCGATATATGCCGTGTAAGATTCCCCTACCGTTGGCATCGGTACCCGATATATGCCGTGTAAGATTCCCCTACCGTTGGCATCGGTACCCGATATATGCTGTGTAAGATTCCCCTACCGTTGGCATCGGTACCCGATATATGCCGTGTAAGATTCCCCTACCGTTGGCATCGGTACCGATATATGCCGTGTAAGATTCCCCTACCGTTGGCATCGGTACCCGATATATGCCGTGTAAGATTCCCCTACCGTTGGCATCGGTACCCGATATATGCCGTAAGATTCCCCTACCGTTGGCATCGGTACCCGATATATGCCGTGTAAGATTCCCCCTACCGTTGGCATCGGTACCCGATATATGCCGTGTAAGATTCCCCTACCGTTGGCATCGGTACCCGATATATGCCGTGTAAGATTCCCCCTACCGTTGGCATCGGTACCGATATATGCCGTGTAAGATTCCCCTACCGTTGGCATCGGTACCCGATATATGCCGTGTAAGATTCCCCCTACCGTTGGCATCGGTACCGATATATGCCGTGTAAGATTCCCCTACCGTTGGCATCGGTACCCGATATATGCCGTGTAAGATTCCCCTACCGTTGGCATCGGTACCCGATATATGCCGTGTAAGATTCCCCTACCGTTGACATCGGTAGCCGTACTATACCTTTTTGCTACTTTCTTAGAATAGTTTTTTTTGCATCATCTGATAGCTAAAGGATACAAGAACCAATGTGATATATGAAAATAGACCAGATAAGTACATTTATGCTTCAAATACTAGTTTTATAATTGACAGAATAATTTGTATTCCACAGAGCCGTAATGAAAGGGTTAAATAGTGATACTGGACAAGCCAAATCTGCTTACAAAATACTTTTATGTTTGGCAAACTGTAAAAGTGTGAATATTACTTCATTAGATATGAGGTTTGTGATATTGATATGATATTGTGGTCAAAGTTAACAGTCCCACGCACTGTGATTGACATGTGTCGGCAACAGCCACATAACCTCATTGTGACGGGCCAAGTTCAACTGACGCTAGATTTTATATACATGATATGTTCTAAAGTGAACTCAGATATCATTCAACATGACAACTGCAGCTTTGACTTACTAATATTGTAATTCTTATCATGATAGCATCACAAATTTCTTGTGATGTTTCTATTCTGCTTTGGTGTGTTACCTGTGCTCTTTCCTGAAGTTGCTGTTGCTGCTGATGCTGCTGCTGCTGCATGTAGCGCTCGTTCTCGTGCAGCTGCTGCATGTGCTGCTGGTGCTGATGCTGGCGCTCCCGCTCCCTCTCGTGCGCGCGCTCTAGCTGCTGGCGCTCCAGAAGCGCGCACTCCATCTGCGCGCGCTCCCTCTCGGCCAGCTCTCGCACTCGTTCGCGGTCCAGCTGCAGCTGCCGGTCCCGCTCCAGCCGCTCCTTGTACGCGGCCTGCGCCTGAGCTTGTCCTGCTTGCTGCTGCTGCTGTTGTTGTTGCTGTTGCTGTTGTTGTTGCTGCTGCTGTTGTTGCTGTTGTTGCTGTTGCTGTTGTTGTTGCTGTTGTTGCTGCTGGTGTTGCTGAGCGCGGCGCTGGTTGTCTATCGCCGCCTGAAGAATACAGTATTTTTAGTTATCGGGTCTCTATATAAAATATATATTAATTAATTTTTAATTTTTATTAGAATATTATTTTATTATTTCAATATTCTAATCTACTTTTATAGAAGAATACAATATTATTTAGTTAAATATACATATACTAAACATAAAATAGGGTTCGCTCTATTTTTGTGCATGGAAAAAAAAGAATTTTATATTTAGTATATGTATATTTAAGTAATAATAAAATATATATTATTTATAACAAGTACGTGCTCTTCCATTCCAACAGTGTTGATTGAAAAATCCAGAATAATCTAACCTAGAATATCTTGAAATACAAAATAAGATGTAGTAAATAACTAAACATATTTTATACGTAATTCACCTATTCTTAAAAACATTCCATTAAATAAATAACCTATTAATAATAAATATAATAGTGTATGAAGTGATGTCTCATAGAATCATATTCTATAGACTAACATCCCCTTTACTAAGGAAGAACGACTTCAGGTCGTCTCTTCCTTAAGTAAAGGGAATGTTAGGATATTGCGAGATTATCAATAAATATGTGATTATATTGACTGCTTTCCCGAGTCTCTCAGTTTGATAGATTACTGGTTTACCTGGTGTCGCCGCTGGATGCTCTGGTGATGTATTTGCTGCTGCAGCACCATGCCTCGGTGGAGCTGCTGTTGATATCTGAATTTAAAAAATAACATTATTTGTATTATTATTAACCAATACACTGCAAAATTCACATTACAGCTATACTCACACTGGCCTCTGCATTATTATCAGGAGATATCAAAAATAGCAAGAGGTAAACAAATATTTTCGTCTTGATGCATCATTCACTGCATTTTCAAAGGAAAGTGTTTGCAAGAATACAAGGATGATCCTCACCTGAGGGAGTCGTGGTGCTGCAGGTGGTTGGACTTGTCAGCGGGCGGCTCCTTGTGTAGGGCGTGGGGCACCGGCAGGGAGGGCTGCTGCACGGCCACATCCACCAGCGAGGAGAACGCCTCGTGCCCTGGAACAATCACAAAAGGTTTAGAATACCCATCTCGAGACTTATTATCTTTTGCAAATATCAATACATCAAGACTTATCATCTATATATTGTGAGAGTCACCTGGTGGGGGGTAGTGGTGGGCCAGCGGGCGCGGCATCTGCTGGGGTGAGGGTGGCTTGCTGGGGGCGACAGGCAAGGTGTTGTGGCGCTGGATAACGCCCTCGCGGCGCTGGGACTGCACTTGTTGCTGTTGCTGCTGTTGTTGCTGCTGTTGTTGCTGCTGTGGGCTTACAGCACTGGAGGACAACATAACGTCAGTTATTTAGTTTTGAGGGGAGTAGAAATTAGCGGAGTAGATCTGTAAATGTAACAGAAGGATGTTATTAACCTGTGTTGTCGTTGCGGTTGATCCTGGCTGGCGCGACGTTGCTGGCCGTGCATCTGCTGGGAGGTGATGAAGTCAGCCATGATGAGCTGGCGCTGCTCGGAGGAGGGCGCACGCGAGAAGGGGCCGGGCGGCGGGAAGGACGTCGGGGGCGCGGGGGAGCCGCCGTAATGGCCACCCGCCCCTGCAGGAGGCCCGTAGCCACCGGGGCTCTGGCGTTTGTCGCGCGGACCGAACAGCTCGTGAGCGTACATCCGTTTGTCCTGTGAGTGATGCACGGGCGTGCCCTGCGTGATCGATCCGGGCTTCGGCTCGGCGCGGGGCGCGTCTCCGGGCGCCCCCGGCGTGCCCAGGGTGATGGAGCCCTTGGGCGCCGGGCGCGGTGGCAGTGGTTTAGGCCCCCGCGGCACGGCCGACAGGTATACGGCGGGGGCCTTGCGCGGTTCAGCGGCGCGCAAGTAACCCGCGTAGGTCGGCTCCGAGGTGCGATACACACTGACCGCGGGTGGGGGCGCCGGCGCCGCTTTCTTCAGGCTCAGGTCGAGGGTCTGCGGGGCCGCATCTTCAGGCGCCTCGAGAGAGGGCGCGGAGGCGGGGGCCGGGACGGCCGTGATCGTCGCCGCGATCTGGGGGCTTCCCGGCGGAGCGCGTGGCGGTCGGTGCGCGTGCGAGTTGACAACGCTGAGCGTGGCGAGCGAGTCGCCGGGCGCGCCGTCTGGCGAGTGGCGGTATTCGCGCACGAAGCTGATATCCGCCGAGGCGATGGGGTCCGGCTTCCGCGTGATCGACTGCGCCTTCTTCATGAGCGTCATCTCGATGACGTCGCGCATCGTCAGGGCGGAGTCGGAGGGACCGTTGATGCGGTCGAAGGTCGGGACGGGAACCGGCGCCGCGTCGGGGGCGAGCCCGGGCCCGAGCAGCGGCTGCGGCGCGGCGCGCGGGGTCTTGGGGCTGTGGCGCGCGGGGGTCTCGTTGTCCTCGTCGGCCGTCTCCGTGGCCGAGCTGTCGTACTCGTCGCGGGCGGCCGCCTTGGCCGGCGGAAGAGGCGGGGGGCTCAGCGGGGCGTGCGGTGCGGGAGCGGGCGGGGCTGGTGGGGGCGGCCTGCCGGACTCGGCGGAGGCCGTGTCCGAGTCAAGCGGCTCCTCGCACGAAGAAGTGCTGCTGCCACTGTCGTCGTCCGAGAATGCGCGCCCCCGCTCCGTCGCCTCGGGGCCACACTCGTTCCGCCGGTCAAAGTAAAAGCTCTCGAGCTGATGCAGCGGGCGCGCCATGAGGCTGGCGATCGTCCGCCAGTCCTCGTGCTCGCGCAGGAGCCCCTTGAGTTTAGCCGTGTCCTCCTCGGAGAAGCGCCGCACCTCCGCGGGCTCGAGGGGCAGGTGCGGCGCCAGGCGGCGCGTGATCCGCTGCAGGCAGGCCAGGCAGCACTTGCCGGTGCCGGCCGGGATCTCTGCAAACCGAGCGAGACAGTGAGAAGCGGCAGATCAAACGACGGGATTTTTGTGCCTCAATAGAAGATTTTGAAAGACACTTACGGAACTCGAGAACGATCGGATCCCGGATCTCTGGCGGCAGCTCCAGCCACTTGGGGGGCAGGTGGCGTAGTCTCTTGGCCCTCCCCTTGGGTCCCGGACAGCCAGGTAGCGGACAGCGCGTGTACCTGCAACAAGCCGACAGTCAGATAGGACCGGGTGAGCGCGTTACTGTCACTAGAGCGGGACCTGTAGTGACACTCACCTGGAACGCACGCACTTGCAGTGGCAGGTCTTGCAGACGCGCGCACCGGGCGGCAGCGCGTCCTCGCGCAGCCCGTAGTGGTGCGCCTGGCCGCGCGCCACGGGGCGCGTCTGCGCGCAGCGCTCCGCCAAGCAGACCGCGCAGGGCGCGCCGGGCACGCCGGGCGCTCCGGGCACTCCGGGCAACCCGGGTGCGGGCTCCGGCGTGCCGGCCATGTTGCTGAGCGCCGGGGTGACAGGCGCCAAGACTCCCGGAGCCCCCGCGGCCCCTGCAGTGTCGGCCGCAGGAGACGGCACTGGCTCCACCTTCACCTCCGTGATCTGAAGGTCGGGTTCTGCGAAAATAAGAAAGAACACCATTTTAATGAACGCCTAAGCTTGTATTACTTACATATCTCTTTCTAAACATATGTGTTTCATGATAATACGCTATTTATTACATTTAGTACACTAATATAATAAATGTATGCATATGTTATAATATCCGAATAGAGAATCTTCTCCCACTAGTTGGCAGTCATCAGCTGGATTTGCAATAATGCTGCGACAACACTCTAGCACCGACAATCATCACACCCCACCCCCCCTCCCCGCTCCTACAATAAATGCGCCTAAGTTTCCAAAGCGATGCACAAACCCTCGTAATGTCAAATTAATCAGACTATATTTGTGATTTACGAACCAATATATTTATAGTGGAATCGAACCGAGGACTCGATCACTTTACAACTCCTCCATACAACAGATGTTATCATAAGTGTGAATCATAAAGCCGCGAAATACGAAACAAATATGGACGCAAAATTTAAGAGGAACTGATCTTGTTTATATTGAATGCCGAAAATCCAAATGCCAAATTATTCAATTGCATTTTTATCAATTATTTCATATTCACAATGAAAAAAATGCAAAACATATTCTATTCGATTTCTGATATTCAATCTGTGGAGTAAATACTGACACCAGCATGATATAGCCCTTGCTGATTGGTACCGAAAACCTCAATATACAATCTTTCATCTCTTATTTATGTATATTTTTTTTTTTTTTATTTAATCAAATATAATAGGATACATTTAAGATTTAATTGACAGTATTACATTCATTTTTTTTATTGTTGTTTTTTTTGAAATTCGCTTTCCACGCCACTTAAAGGTAGATCTTGTGTGTGACGTGGGATTCATCCTTGATTCAAGTGTTGCATATATACATTTTTTAGAATATAAAATAATATCATTAAAATCTATTCATATGGTAAGTTGTAATTGTGTTTTCAAAATTTTGTACTAATTGGTTGAGATCTTTGATCGAGTCATGTATGAGTTCTTTATTTGAATTTTATTGTTAATATTGTTGCATGTAAAGTCATTCGTTGGTAAGCATTAATTTTGAAATTGTAAATGATGTAGGTATACTTTATATTATTAACCTCGATAGTAAATACATTACATAAATTGTAGATGATGTAGGTATGCTTTAAATTATTAACCTCGATAGTAAATACAGTACAGGAATTGTAAATGATGTAGGTATACTTTGAATAATTAACCTCGATAATAAATACAGAATTCAACCGAAATCAATCCGGCTGTTTGCGATTTTAAGCATTTTTCTCTCTGATCATGCACTGGTGGCTATTGGAGTTGTGGTTAGTGGGTAAATTTGTTTTGTGAAATTTGTTTGAATTGGTACAATTGATGCAAATTGGTGTCTCTTTAATTTTACAGTTTATGTGGTTGTGGTTTTGTGAACAGTGCAAGCAGGTTGGTGGTTGATCCTTGGCCAGACATCGTAGTGCTGTGTGTCCAAATTTTTGACAATGGTAACATTGCATTAGTGGGTTGCAGTCCTCAATGTTGACTCTGTTGTATCCTATGTTAATTTTTTCTTTCTATCAGATGTCTTCTAATCGAAGGAATGATATAGTTTGTGGTATCCCACTCTTTTCCATCGTTGCTTTTCTTGATTTTAATTTCTTTGATTAATTTAATTTTAGTCTCGTCCTCTTCATTTAGTCCGTTTTGGTTGACTATGTTACTGATTAATTCTTCTTCAGTAATGCCTTTTTGTAGTCTCTTAATAATTAATTTGTATAATATAATATGTCGCCATATAAGCATTTTGGACAAGTCCGGTCATCGACCACGTTACCCGGTGCCCAGTCAGTTGTGTGCCGAACGCGAGAAGGAAGTATTATGGCTGGCCCGGCATGTTATTCCGCCCGGGCCGGAAGATTCTTAAGTTTATAGAAAATATATATGTGCTTCTAAAAAGTCTGTGTGTTTTTCATCTGCTCCTGATCCTGCCACCACGCAATTCAATAACTAACTTAGAGGGGAGGATGTTAATACGAGTACTACATTTACTTCATTTTATATATGTTTTAAATACACTCTATTGTAAAACCAATGAGTAAATAACAAAGTGTATTATTTAATTCAGGAATATACTCCATTTTTTCAAACTCTCCCTCCAATAATATGTAATGCTCGTGCATTGAGAAGCTCTGCAGTTGTGAGCACAACAACATCAGCTCAGTCAACGTTATTTAGTATTCGCACGCAACTGCAGTTTCCTTGTTGACCGACTGCAGTTCACAGCGCGAAAATTCCGCAGATGCATTATTTGCGTTTCATTAAAATCGCTTCAATACAAACAAACATAACTTTGCTCATCTTTAACACGATACACACACAAAACAAGGCTCCCCATAATACTAAACATTATATTAATGGCAGACTAATTAAAGATGAATTATAAAGAAAAGCGCATAAGGAGAATACCGAGTAACGGTGATGGGGAAATATCATCTGTGGATTATATTAGGGTTACCATATTAAGGATAAATAAGTGTTGGTACGTCAACGCGTCGTACACTTTTAATAAGACTTACTATAAATAGGTGGTGTTCACGGGATGACTTTCGTCTATCAAAATTTTTATTAATAAAATGACATTTTAACGGTAAAAATATCAATTTAAAGTGGGTATTTATAGAGCTCATTAATTGATTTTATTTTTAATTTTCGTCGGGGATCTAACTCACCACCTTTGGCAAGCAAGATATAATTCGAACGAGAAGAGAGTCGGGCTAATCGCACGATCTCTTTAAAAATGCTGATTAACAAACACCACATAATCATTCAGATACTACAACAGACGTTTTATTTTTTGTTTCAATATTGTCCTGAATGCCGTCGAAAACTGAACATGTGCTGCTCGGCAGAGCTCTAGATACAGAAATTTTTGAGGAAAAGTCAATGATAATGCTACTTGACAAAACTGTAAAAGCGACAATTTGTGGTGATGACATGGTCCAGCTATGCAGCGGATGTGGAAAATTAATGAATTAGTTAACGAACTGTCTACAAAATGGAGAAAATGCAGATTAATAATACGTTGTTAAAGGTATGAACATTTTTTCATTGAAATGACATGATCATCGTTGATATCTCCGAGGAGTCCCTGATGAGCAGCCGGAGCTGCAGGAGGAGTTAGGAGTGAGCCATCACCGCTGGTCCGGGCCGCTTGGCTTAGAGCGGATTAATTTCTTTGTTTTTGTGAATATTAAATATCCGCGGGATTAAATTGAAAGTTAAACAAGCGCCCTCAAAGAGAACGCGGAACAGCGACAGGCCAGGACTGGGGAGCGCGGGCATCGTCATATTTGACTATTTCCACTTCTTATTCGTCACTGGCTGAGCTATCGTGATCCTTGCTTCAAACTCATATATGCACCCAAAACACCGTCAAATTAAATAAAAATAATAAAAAAATAAAAACGAAAGTTTTTTTGTTGGAGTCCATACAACTAAAATGTAAGAGGCATATTTTAACGTTTTTGAATCATATTTTCTTTCAGTTAACGGATAACTCGTTTATGTATTAATACCAATGTAGAAAAACACGGCACGAAAGTATAAAACTCTTAAGTTATTTGTAATTACTCGTAAATGTATATAACAGTAAAGGTAGAATTTTTTTAGTACTATGACATAGGCAAGTGCAATACTGTCTCACGGTTGGAAGAGCGATCGCTGGAACACTGACTGCAGAATAGCAGTACTGCAGCTCACAAAGGAAAAATCCCGGGGATCGCAATCCATTCCCGAACGGCGTGCGTTCATTGGCTCACGTGTATCTATGTACTATCACTAGTGAATTACGGACTTGAATGTCAGCAAGAGAAAATCAAGCTACATTAAATGAGTCAATGTAAACATGGCTCTAAACGCGCTTTAAATTGCAAGTAAAATTTCTGTATATCTAAATACATGTGAATTCTCAAATATGTGAATTCTGCATGCATTGCTGTAAAAAAATGTTATAACAGATGATCGTAAATAGAATTTAAAGCCACCCAGTGCGGTCCTGCTGCAAAGCCTTTATGAATCGCAAAGTGGGCGAGCGGCCGGACTGCGCTGGACTGACGGCGGGGTTAAGCTGTCCCCGCTCGTGTGTGTGTGTGTGTGTGTGGCTGATCCCCTCCACCCTCACTCACACAAACGCTTATTATTTCATCGCACTGCAATTAAATTAGCAGCGAAAAAGGTCGGAATTATCCCCGGGATGAATAACATATTGCCGGCATTAGCAGAAACGCGCGCAATGCCTAACCTGCCCTGACCCCGCCAGGTACATATAGCACAGCTGATGGCCGCACAAAGCAATACAATGGATAATAATGCAACATATGAAAAATGCATTAATCAATCATGGGTACTTGAATCGTGCATTTGGCAAACTGCGCAGTGTTCAAAAATGATAACTTAACATCAATAGAATCCATCGTCCAACCATTTGTCAAATAACACATCGGTTTTTTTCTTGCCTCAACGGATTTTTTAACCTAACCGCTGCATACGACACAGTGTCGCACAGCACACTCCTCAGTAAATTGTACAGAATGACAGGTGACTTCTCGCTAGTGCAGATGATCGCGGCTATGCTGCATAACAGGAGATTCGCTGTGGATTTTCAGGGAAACCAGCCGATGGCGTAACCAAAAGAACTTGTCACAAGGCAGTGTTTGCCATACTATTTAATATATATGCCAACCAAAAGACACAAACTCCGGATGACTTAGGTTTGGCATAGTAACGTTTGAAGAAGTTGAGGACATCCCATCTCAAACCTAACCCATCAAAGACACAAGTCTGCTGTTTCCACCTTAGAAACAGGGAAGCTAACAGAAAGCTTCGTGTCACGTGGGAAGGTAGAGTACTGGAACATAGCGACCATCCAAAAATACCTCGGAGTCACTCTAGATCGCACCTCACCTTCAGGCGTCATTGCAGCAACACCAAACAGAAAGTTGCAACAAGGAACAACCTCATCCGCAAACTGACCAACACTCACTGGGGAGCCCAACCACCCCTTCTTCGTACGTCAGCTTTAGCACTTTGTTTCTCAGCCGGAGAATATGCGGCACCAGTGTGGGGTACTTGAATGAAACATCACAGGCTGCCTCAAACCAACACCCATTTCTAAACTATACCCCTTGGCTGGTATCGCACCACCGAACATAAGACGCAAAGTCATATGCGCCGAAGAAATGCATAAGGCAATCAACCAACCGTCCCACTGCTTGTATAATCAGATACCCCCAACACCAAGATTGAAGTCTCGAAGCAGCTTTCTGAAATCCACACAACCTCCTCACATCCGGCACTGAAAATGAGAGACTCCAACTCTGGCAACAAATCGCACCAGAGGATTTCATTACTCCAAAGGAAGGCCTCCCAACTGGCAAGAGCCTTGACTGGCCGACCTGGAAATCCCTAAAACAGATTAAGAACCGGAGTTGGTAGAACAAAGGACAACCTCGAGCGGTGGGGAATGCTTCGGCAGGGAGTTGTGCGACTGTGGACAAACCGCCACGCACCTACGATGCTGCTCCATGTGCCCAACAAGTTGTCTCAGGACCTAATGCTGGGCACACACGAGCTATCGATGTTGCCAGATATTGGGAAAAAATAATTTGACGTCACTGACACGAAGAAGAGAGATGAGGAATGCACATTATTCTACCAATTTTCACAGTCGGGTACGGCACAAGGCGCTGGTCATCACAATATTCTGCAACTCTTTCTAAATTGAAAGAAATTGAAGGTCCAAAACAACAGGTATCGAGGAATTTGCAGTGTATGAAAATCATTTTATTAATATTAATTTTATTAAAATACAGAATGCTTACTCATGTAGTACACTCATGTATAAAAAGAGATATATTATCAAATAAATCAGTATCAACTCCAATCCGATCTTTGGACGTATCCTCAGTACCGGAACCCTTGATATTCCGACGTCACCAGTTAGCTGACGCCGTTATTTCGGGACCGAGACATCGGTTCCGGAACGTAAAATCTTACAAATCAAATAAGCGTGCGTTATATGAGGGTTGACTGTAGTACAAATAAGATCCGCAATCTCAAGACATGTTGAGCGCCGCGGTGTAAGAACGCTCAGCTTAATTGTTTGCATAAAACTGAATATTTTAAATATGAATGTAATTTAATAAATGGCATCAAAAGTGTATGCTAATGCTAATGCCGGTATAAATGGGCGGTTTTAACAATCGAGATGATTGGTTTCGGAGCGCAGCGCTTCTGTGTTACATTACTCCGCGCTGGGCAAACACCGCGGTGGAGCCATCACTGGGGCGCTCCTCAAACAAGCCGATTCAATCCATTATTACATTTGCCAGAACGGCGGATGAGCGGGGGGAGGGGAGCCTCCCACTGTCACCCACCACCCACAATATCTGGAGTTAGTCGCCGTTGACGTGATTTGAATATGACACCGCGGTCTCTTCAAGATGCGGAGCCTACATGAGACAAAACGAGGATCCTGGCAGCTGACTGAAGCTTACTGTGGCAATATTTTTTTATATATAATAATAATTTATTGTAATTGGCGTTATGGTTGGATTTAATAAACAATGTATGTATATGTTAAGGCAGCATTTTAACAGTAAATAGTCGAAGGTAATCAATTCAGGACATAATCTGAATGCTGTAGGTATTCAGATTATGTCAGATCATAAAAAGCTTCAACATCTATATTTCTATATGTATGAAAACTATCCATGCAATTCAGTAAGCTCCTTACATTATTCCACAGTAGTGAAGGATTTTTTTCTTAAGAGTCACGTATGAAAATAACCATATACTATTAAAAACCCTAGGATTCTTGAAAAATTAAATTTCACGATAGGCATAACGGTGCTCGAAGTAATCCGTTGTTTTCCATTCTACTGTAGTAGCTGTGGAATTTTGAGTACTTAATTTACTTCAAAAGCAATGGCGCTCTTAATGTACCAGCACTCGTCGATCCTTTTTAGGAAATTTATATACATATCTTATATTTTATTTGAGCATTTGTTTGTTGGTAAAAAATAAATGAAAAGGGAGCATATTAACATTGCATTCGTTTCTTCAAACTAACTTTACGGCGGCAATTTTTGACGAGCAACTATACCAGCAAGGGAGCGGACATATAATGAGACTAAGGGTATAAACATATATAGGGTCCGCCATCTAACGTTTTTTTTTCAACTAGTGCTTATTTCATGAATGGTAACACTTAGCTCATGTCTGATTTGACAGATAATTAGTTTTATCCTTCCGCTGAACGAATATGATTGTGTATACGCCTGAACAACGCTGGGAAATATTGCGACATTACTTTGAAAATCATGGTAATGTTGCAGAATGTGTGCGAAAATTGCGTACGGATTTTGGAAGAAGAGAATCACCGTCAGCTCCGTATGTTCGTTATCTTGTGAAAAAAATGAAAGAAACTGGCATCCTCATCGATAAACCAAAGCGTGAAAAGCCAAAAACAGTGCGTACACCCGAGAATATTGCTGCTGTGGCAGAAAGTGTGCGTGAAGCGCCGTCAATGGCGCTTCCATGCGGCGCGGCCATGTTGAACGAATTTTTGTTCACAAAAATTGAAGAGGAGGATATTGGCAACATTTGGTTTCAACAGGACGGCGCTACGTACCACACAGCCGAAGCTACACTCGATGTTTTGCGCCCTGTTTTTAAAAAAAAAAAAAAGTTATTTGGCGGACCATTTAGAAGCTTGAGGCACTTGAGAATGACTTCACGGCACAGCCGAAACGTGTCGTCAAAAATAAAATGGTAAAACGTAATTTTGAAAAAAATCCTTCGTTTTAATTAATTTTTAAAAAATCCTTTATGTTAAACTCAAAGAAGGATTACAGTAATTTTTACATTAAGTTGTTAATGTAATGACTTTTTTTTCGAAAACGAATGTGCACTAACGCTTTTTCTGCCAATCGATAAAAATTCCATGAAATAATAAAAGTATTTAGAATAATGTATAAAATAAGTCGGACGGATTTGGCGCTTGATCGTGTCTATTGCACGCAGTCATCACTTTGGCTGAGGTGAGGATTGTAGCTCCATGCATACCCTAATGGTGATCAGCCCGCCGAGCTAATTAATGGGCACAATCACAGCTGCTGAGCACACAGAGCAAGTTTCTCGGTTATTTGCAGGAGAACTCCTGAGTTGGTAATTCCTGAGCCTCAGAGCAAAACACAGCATTCCAAGTGATTCTCGTTTTAAGATCGTATTTCATCTAATTGTAATTTTCTCTTCTATATATGTCATTTCATTGTCACATCTGGAGAATATGGTCGTCATAAACTTCCGCCAAAAAGTTCAATCATCTTCCATTATCCATGCCTCACCTTAAGTCGATCCCTACACCCGGTGGACCACCTTGAAAACATATGAATAGTCAACTATCATAAAGCGTTTTCATAAGATCGGATTATTAGCCCGATGCTTCCGAGGGCACACCATTTACTCCTAGGAGGCGGGTCAATCCAAAAAATACAACATATACAAATATATAGTTCCCGACGCCATTCACGACGAGAGCTGGGGACTTACACCGCAGCATTATTGTGTGTTTTGTTAATCATAATTTTTACAAATATCGAAAAATTAGCTTGACGCTCCCGAGGCTTGGACTAATTGGTCGCAAGAGGCGGCTCAACCCAACCAACGATACACGATGAACTATCCAAGTTTTGTTCATGTCCAATGTTGCTTAGCTTCGGTGATCAAATAAAAATTGCTCTTATAACATGCGTCGTTGGTCTATTAATGTAGATCCCATAAATTGTATTAATTTATATTTAAAGCATGATTGAAACATGTAATAGATGAGCCGCTTTAACTGTCGTCCATACTCATCACTATCTAAATAACGACCTGATAGATTGTCGAATTCGAAGGTGTGAACGCGTTGAATACTTCAGTACAAATAAGAACCGTAATGGTTTTGGCGTGTTTTCTCCGCCGGGCGTCGCCGTAAGACGAGGAGAGTCAGCACAAATGTTTGGTCGAGTTAAGTCGGCGAGTTAATTTAATAATCCGGCAGTAATTAGCGCGGCTTGTGTACTTGCGGGGGCCTCGGGGGGCGGAGCCCGGCCGCACACCTACCACTAGCCATCACGTCTGCTTACCAGGCGCCGCCAATCCCTCACAGCCTTTTCTTTCAACCCAAAAATGCGATTCTGATCCCGTTCACGGTTTCTTTCTCTTCAGCACTTCTATGCAGTGGCCACAATTGTTAAAAATAAATCCCGCTGGACTTATCTGTTGCTAACTGATCATAATGGGAACGAGCACAATCCTCAAGTCTGGTCCAGCTCAGCAATCTTCACACAAGACTTGCAGCAAAGTAGGTTCAGATAACATCATCATCAGCTTGTGTCCATCCACTGTAGAGCGTAAGCCTTCTGCATGAGTCTATATTTCTCAATCCTCCACATGCAGAATCCTCCCGCTATTCCTCTGATCGTCAGTCCATCTTGTAGGCCTCGATCAACACTCCAATACTTTTGTTCAATTCTTATATCAACCATTGTCTCTTCGACAGATATGTCCTGCCGGTTGCCACCCGAGTCTACATGGCTGCTGTAATTTGTGCGCCATTGATTCTGTAGATCGCCACGTGCGGCGCTGGGCGACAGCCCATTACGAGCGCGCTTAGTCGTCAGTCAAGTCCCGTTCGACCGAGGCGAAAGTAACGTCATGTTACGGTCGAGCGGGGAAAGATTTTATCGAAAATGTATGTCAATGTGCTTCGGAAAAAGTCTATGTGTTTTTTTTTCCTTTTAGATACATTACAAATAACTTTAATATTTAATTCATTTCTAAAACAGGATACAGGATAAATAACAATTTATAAATAACACAATAATAATAGGATCATTTAAAAAGTCCCGGAGCCCGCTAAACAGAAGACTCCACGAAATTACTTTGATAAATAAATTCGTGGAGCTCATGTCGAAACTGGGCTGATCATGTCTAGGGGCTAGGTCCTCTTTCGGGGCAATCTAAGTATTCCCCTCAGTTGCGCTTCTTCACGTGTTAAGCCGCAGGGTGGCCTCAGGTATCACCAGTTCCGTTGTCAACTGTAGGAAACTTCTTCTTGATTTGAGCCGTATGTTGTTAATCTGCTCCTCATACTTCCACCACGCGATCTGGTAATTATCCCGGCGACGTGAAGTCGTTCCTCCCGTAGAGATGAGGATGTCAGTAGGTACAAGCTATTAGTTATTGGGGGCAAACATAAAATCTATATGTATTATTAATACTACTTGTACATCAATTATTTAGATAAGTATCAGGGATCAAGATTTTTATTCGTTGATTTTCGTTCATCATAACATTTTTAATGTATACATTTCTACATTTAAATATGATCGCCAAAAATATCATTTTCATTTTAATTCAAAATATATTTATCAGTAATAATTTCGCATTAATTCATGAAATTATTATGTGAATTCGTCTTAAAATAATAATTGCGCAATGTGCCGTACCCCGCAGTTTGAGGCGGGGGCGGGTCCTGAACATACACCCCAGGGGGCTCCTCGGGGACGCCCGTGAGCCCCCCAGCGCTAAACGCCGCCTCTCCGACAATGCGAACATCTTCACCAAGAGGACCAGCTCTCGTCCACAAAAGATGATCCCTCTTCAGCTTCAAGAGATCTCAACGTCGAGGATAAGACAATAGAAATAATACTGCTCGAAAATAATTCGTTCAAAATAAAAAAAAAAAACGCTTAAAATGTTATAAATGGAATAGTTACTTTAGTATAAATTTCACAATTTAATTTTTGATGACATGTTTCTTAGTTCTCGCTTGAGAATGGCTTCTTAGCGAAGCCGAAATATGTCGTCAAAAGCAAATTTAAGGAATTCATACTACAAAAAAAACATTTCTTTTACAATATTGAAATTATTGATTTAGAACAAATTAAAAAAGACACTCATTATTTTCTGTGGCTACTACCATGCGCGTTTATCCTCTGATCTTAAAGAATTAATCCATCCTACCGAAAAACTCGTTTCACACTTGCTTGAACATTCATACTAGGTTAATTCATGTCAACCAAGAATAGGTAAATTTCAAAATTACTTCCTAAATGCTATCTCTATATATATTCTGGAATTTTCTCCAGTACAATATATTGTTTATTACCCATTAAATTTATAAATATCTTGAATTACAAGTTGTCAGGAAACAACTCGCAACTTATCATGGATTTTTACAACAGTTATCTTGATGTAAATAGCTCTTTCTAGATTGACGTGGATAAATGCGTTATAATAGTTTATGAACCCTTTCATTACGGCTCGGTTTGAATACAAATTGTACTGTCAATTATAAAACTAGTATTTGAAGCATAAATGTACTTATCTGGTCTATTTTAATATATCACATTGGTTCTTGTATCATTTAACTGTCAGATGATGCATAAAAAACTATTCTAAGAAAGTAGCAAAACGATATATCACGTCAACCGATGTCAACGGTCGGGGAATCTTATGACGACATATGCCGACAACCGATGCGAAAGGGTTAACGGAATAAATGATACAATAAAAAAACACATACATGTACAAATAATTTACAAAAAAAAAACAAATAAGGAATATTTCCGAGCACGAGTGTAGCGATCGGCAACAAAGAGGTTCAAGAATAATTGCTGAAAACAAAGTAGAAGAATGCATGCTTTAGCGTGACAATGTTACTCCAGGATTCAAGTGCATAGAAAGAAAGTCAGTTGTGTACCAGGAGTAAATAATTCCAAAAGAGAAAAATTATTTAATGTTCTCTCGATAATCATTTTGTAGGTTAAACTCACAGGGCACCATACAACGCAACCGTACTCTACAATAGTCGTAATGTCTCGTCCCCGGGTATTAGTTGTTACCGGGTAAAGAGCTCGTCAATCGTTGTGATTTGAGCGGTGCTTTGTTCCACCGTCGTGTGCCCGTCCCTCGGGAGCTCCTTCAGGTCTTCAGCGACCAGCATTGTGATGTCTGCCGTGAATGCAGCAGCAGTCTTTGGGGAATCGGCGAGGAAGTGTAAACGAGTCCTATAACGTCGGCGGATATATTGCGCGATAATCGAGACCAGCGGCGTAACTAACGTTCCTTATCCTTCAATTTTAAGAGGCGTCTTAAGACAAAATGATCCAGGCTTCGATAGAGTCGGGCTAATCATCAAGTATCCAGATATGGAATGGATTTGGGGATAGAACTGTTTACTAATTCTTCCATATCCTTCAAGTGAGGCGTGGAAGGGTGTACTTGGACAAAACGACATACAACTATAACACGATCAATAATTTTGATTTAGATAAAATGTCATATCTAATCATTTATAATAATTGATTGCGAAACTGCAGTCTTCCATCAAGTGAAACACTGCTCTATGTGATTCATGTGAAAACAAGGTATGAAATTCTTATCTATTTAGTAGTGAAAACGGTTTTCTTCTATCGTTTTTTAATGCAATCGCATGCACAAGAGCACAAACGGTTGAACCAATCTTACGCCTGTGTTTCACTGATTGCAGGTTAAACGTAAGAGTGTCATTATGTATCACACGAAAAGCTCTTCTTTCAACCGAGTGAATTCAATATTGCAACACCTGCTGATTTTTTTTTAAATCGCATACTTTGTAAGATGCCAGGATTCGCAACCGTAGAACAGAATGGGGTTAATACAGGCGCTGTATAGATTGAACTCTCATCGTTCCCAGGCAGGTAGCAAGCTTCTTTGCAGGCCACCGTTCTCAGTGAACCTTTCAATAGTCACTGGTGAATTCCCGATCTGCATCTCGTCAGAGAAACTGGGTATTTTTTTCATTGATTTTCATAGCAAATTTAATTAATTGGCTAGTGTCGGAATGTTCCGCCCTCAGCTGCTGCAGCCCTGGTACAGAAGTCTGATACTCACGAGGCCGTGTTCTGTATTTACGAACCTTTTCGAGTGTATTAAAAGACGCCGCTCTGTTTAAACTGTCCCGCCCCCTGGCGCCGCCCACCGCCGCCCACCGCCGCCCACTTTCCCCGCCCGCTTCGGCAAATTATTAAATAAGAATAAATACAACCTCCTCTGCGGTTTCATAGCGTAACTGCGCCATCGCTAGTTTTATTCATCTACTTCGCGCAAAGAAAAATAACAGAATTTAAGTTTTTATTATAAAAAAACCTATCACATCTTAAAACCAAATGGTCTTGGCGTCGAGAGCATTGGCTAAACCATCCGGTTTTCTAAAAACTGCTGATTTAACAACAAATATGTACCCCGGATACTTCTTTCTTCAAAACCGTAAGCTCTCGTCCTAGAGACCGTCGTAAACTCAAGTGCAGAAATGTGTGGCTGAAATTTGTGGTAAATTTTATATTCAAGGTAAAAAAAAATACCTAACATGTGGCAGCACTGAAGACGAGGAGACTTAAATAAGATATAAATGGATAGCTACATGGTTCTAATCGTGGTCCACAATGTAACACCAGCTGGCAGAAGGCTGGACAATGCGAAGAAGGGCGTGACTAGAGAGAGCATAGACTGGGAATCTACATCTCAGGAGCAGAAAGCATTGAAAGAAGTTGTACAGTCTTATTAAACACTATTTGGCAGAAATTTGTGACGATTTTCAAGTGGATGGTTAAGAAGTAGATGCGGGAGACATCAGCAGAAAATGTTTTGAAGAACATTGAACGATTGACATGATAAAAAAGGACTGAAATTGGATTATATCCACAATCTTTCCAATTCTTCTTCTTCGTAGTATCAATCCGGTGGATTGGTTTGCAGCAACAGAATCTTGCATCATGATCTCCATTCCTCTCGGTCCTCCGCAACCCTTTTCAGCTCAGCATAAGCGCTACACTTCATGTCCTCGATTCCAATTCTATGCAAGGAGAAAGTTAAGAATATACAGAGTGTGCATTTGTGTAGGCGAAACTGAACTTAAAAGTACTTTAGTGTCAACAGAAAATGGATAATATAAAGAAAAGGGACACTCGTACAGCGTTTCCGAAGAGTTCATTTATCATCATCATCATCATCAGCCTTGTCCGTCCACTGTTGAAGTAGGCCTCCCGCATGAGTCTCCATCCTCTTCGATCCTCCGCCTTCCGCATCCAGGTCACTCCCGCTATTCTTCTTCTATCGTCAGTCCATATTGTAGAGAGTTTAGTATAAACATTGTAACACCAGTTTCTGGTGATTTCCCGCGCACGATCAGTCAGTCAGTGGAGCCGGTGAGCGCGAGCAGAATTATTCAGCAGCCTGGAGAGGCGCGCGTATTTGCGCAGCCATATATTAGATTGCGGCCCCCGGGCCCCGGACTCCGCGGGCCCAATTATATTTTTATACCGCCGCGGGTTTTTTGTCAAAGCGAAATGTAATATCGGTAATTGAGGCGGCTGCCGCCCAAATATTTGCCGACGATCCGCCCGGGACTCCGCCCCTGCGCCCCCGCCCCCAGACTTGAGGGCGGATGCTGGATTATGGAGCACCGAGGAGAGGAATCACGTGGCAGTGTCTAAAATCACGTCATGCTTATGAGAATATCATTTCATCATTGTTATTTTAAGTCCACAATTCGAGCAAATTATACAAAAAAAAATTTAGACCTAGATATCTCGATCGATCCCGCCTACACCTATTCAAATGTCAAAAAAAATTGAAGAGACAAATGTACACATGCCTGTACTATATCCGCTTCACAACGGAGGAAAACAAAGTCTTCTAATTGATGCACGCATCTTTATATACTGATCAATTTAGATACTATTTATCGTCATATCCCGTAGAACCCTTTTTAGGCATCCATAAACGGTTGACATACATCATATCAAAACCAGCATAGAGTCTCTCGCAGCATCTATAACTCCTCACACATACAATATGGATCTCTTCAAAAAGTAGGCTAAAAAGACTTACCCTTGATATTTACACGCACACAACCACTGCTCCGGGACCAATAACTCGGTTCCGAAATAACATCGGCTGGTAACGTCGGAACACAAGGGATTCTGGTACAAATGAAACCTCCAATGACCAGAGTCAAATTGATACTGTTTCCTTTGATAATTGATCGCTCTTTTTAACATGAGTGTATTACGTGATTAAGCATTTTTTCAAACATTATAAAAATTAAATAATTAATAATAATTGCATTGTCTCAAGTTCCTTAGTGCAGTTTTACTTGTCAATAGCTACTATTATTTCACAAAGGTGCTAATCCTACAAATACGTTTTCACAACAGGTTGTAAGAATTGGTAATGGAATGTGCAATTCCTCTTGACTTGATATTATTATTTTGACCTCAGCAACACGTGTAAAAGTGCTTTCCTCGACAAATTTGAACTAACTATAGAACAAAGCTATTATTAAAATTTAATATTAATATTTTATAAACTTTTGGATGTAAAGATCAAAGGATTAAGTTAAAAAAAAAACGTTTTTGCAACAACCACTAAACATCCTTCCAGCACGCAGCGTCTAGAATAATCTGTCGAACGCAATAGTACCGTGGAAAACGGACGAAATTATCTTTTGCGCGGTGACTGTTTGGGCCATTGTAGGCGGAATTGGTCGCGAGT
The DNA here is from genome assembly GCA_022606575.1 of Glossosoma conforme. NCBI lineage: Eukaryota > Metazoa > Arthropoda > Insecta > Trichoptera > Glossosomatidae > Glossosoma > Glossosoma conforme. Next base: position 1,094,234 of record JAGTXR010000020.1, on the reverse strand, counting down.
GGAGTTTGTCACGATTGGCCGCCCTCTGCGCCGCCCCCGCCCACCTCTTCAATTATTCTGTTTCATTTAGTCAACCTACAATTCGTCTCCGTCAAAAATCATTTCGCATTTGAATTAGCGAGAGACTGTAATGACACAGATGACGAGCGCCGATCAAACATGCGCAATCTCAATACGCGAGGCGTTATCGACAGAGCAGCTACAACTGCTAACAACCATAATTGACGATGGATTCTATGCCGTTCTAGAATATGGAAAGTTTCATCTAATTTTCAACATATATGCGATCCGTATCTAGAGCATATAGTCATATTTCTACCAGCTGTCATTGTATATGCCTTGTCCTAAAACCAAAAGTCCACCTCAAAACATATCCCGATAGCCGCCAAATTTCCACCACGCAGTTCTCCAAGTTGCAATTGTGCATATCTTGTTCCAAGACTGCACCCAATGATCCAACAAAGAACATATTTGGTTCCCACATATCTCCGGGGTAGTTGCTAAGGGACTTGAGACAGCAGCTGATGCACCTGAGGCATATTTGGCAATTCTTCCTCTTCGTGTCAGCGACGTCAAATTATTATTGCTCAGTATCTGGCAACATCGATAGGGCTATCACATGGGCATGTGTTTCCCAGCATTAGGTATTGAGGTGTGCAGCTTGTTGGGCACATGGAGCAGGATCTTAGGTGTAAGGCGGTCTGCAGGTCTCTACAGTCGCACAATAGTGGCTCTCCCTGCCGAAGAATTCCCCACCGCTCGAGGTTGTTCTTTGTTCTATCAACTCCGGTTCTTAATCTGTTCAGGGATTTCCAGGTCCGCCAGTCAAGTTTCTTGTCAGTTGGGAGGCCTTCCTTTGGAGTTCATTTGGCAATTTGTAAATCAGCATTTTGAATAATGTCGGATAATTAGTTCGAGCTTCCCTAAGCATGAACCATTTAGACTGAATAAAAAATTTAACGCTCTGAATAAGATTGGGTTGAGTCGCCTTATAGAAGTGACGTGCTAGTCATCCGTTCTACTTAAACATTTTGATTAACAAATCATCAAAAATATGCCTCGAATACAGGTATATAGGTGCGAATTCTGCAAGTCCCCGGACTGTTGCCCTCTAGTTCTTCGAGAACATAAATGTTCCAAAGTGGACCTCCAGATGCGGAGATTTCTTGGATAAAGCGTGGACAATTATAGCATCTGAGTGGAAGCAATTTGTGGTGATCGTATACCCCAAGAATGGAACGACTTTTGGAGGAAGTATAAAACTATTGATGGTAAGAACTAATGAAGATGACAATGAAAGAAATGCCGGCGGGTATAGTCCAATGGTCAAAGCATTTGCTTTGCAAGCCAAAGTTCGTGGGTTCGATCCCCGATAGAGATTACAAAAAAAACGATTTCTGAGCTCTAAAATACCCCGGGTTGGTGTGAATCTGATCCCTCGCCCGTAAAATGCCAGTCATAGCCTATTAATCAAAATTGGCGGTAGACGAAAGTTCCGTGAAGACCATCCATTCATAGTAAATTCCTTTAATAATTAAAGATGATGCGTTAATCTCAGGCTGTGCTATATAACGTTGGCGGATCAACACTGTATGTGTTTACATTAAAAAAAAAACATTTTTATTACATTAGGTGTGTCAAAACAAACATAACAAAATATAATATATAACACAAATTTTATTATAAAATCTGATATTAAATTATTATTTCATCCCTCTGATATACTGATCAATTGATTATGACGATTTAATTATGCAACTGGATCAATTTAATAAAAATATTAATTATAAATTAAAAAATAAAACTGTGCTTTGATGCCGGAAAATTACGATTTGGAAAGAGATGAAGCACGAAGGAGGGCGGTGGATACCAGCACAAGAGTGGAGCAACAGCGTGGATCTCTCAGTCAGCCCTCGGCCGCGGTGAGGAGCACACCGACACAGGAGCGGGGGACGATTGCTTATCACTTCACAAAAGAAAACCGCGAAAAACGACAACTCTAACAAAAAATACGATTCCGCTTTAAGCTCGCGATTATTCAAAAATAATTATTTCGGGCAATATTTCACGCCATAAAACATTATTCGATATTGGAAAATACGTTCGTAATAATGTTATAGAATATTGATATATACATTTTTTAACTACAGCATAACTTTTGTAACGGAGACAGTAAGCATAATTTTATTTAATATTGAATTGTATTTTTTTAATGACGTTTTTTTGTTATTTCAAAAATTAGGCGTGACACCTTCTAAAGTATAATTATTACAATCTTGGCTTTATAAAAGTTTAAATATTTGAAATTACTAAAAGAATCTATAACTTGTTTGTATAAGTTTTAATGAAAAATATATTATTTCGGCATATACTCGGGGATCAAGCTATATTTTTTTTTAATTTAGTGTCATTTTATATATATATTTGTATAATAAACACATAAGCTTTATTTATCATAATCTGGGTTTTTTTTTAAAAGTTGAAATATTTGAATTCACTATAATTAGGTATTAGCTATTAGTTATTTGGGGCAAACGTGTGAAACACAAGAAATACCAATAAACATCAATTATTTCGTTAAATACTTAGAGATGAAGCTATATTTTCTAAAGTTTAGTCTAATTTTATGTTAATTATATCAAACGTGATTTATATATTGTAATACCTTTGATTTTATGTTTAAAATATTACGCATCGATTAACAATTGTTGTTGAAACTATATACTTAGACATAATTACTAAATATCAAAATTATGATAATTATGCATTATGAATTAATAAAAATAATTAAGTTTACATTTTACAATTATTATATGAGACATTTATTTGTGTTTTATAAATACTTAAGCATGGGTACGAGTGTAAAATATCAATATTATATAAAAATATCTATACATATGTATAGTTTTTTTTCGGATTCGCCTTCAACGAAAGCTTCACCTGTTCCCATCGTCGATAAACATATTAAATATTTTTTACGTAAATTTATTTTTAATAATTAAAATGGATGTCAAAATGAATGCTAAAAAATTAAAATAAATATAATCATTAGTAGCAACTTTTCTAATGTGGTTATGTTTAAAATTATCGTTATCGGATCTTCCAAAATTTAAAAATATGTAAAAAAAAAGTGTGCATTTTGTACGATTGGTACTATAAAAGGCTCAATGTGCACTGTTAAAGTATTAATTAAATAAACTACCGATAATCGCTGCTTTGTATTTGTGATATTTTTGAAAGCTTACACTGAACAATGGCATTAAAAAAATGAAACAAAAAGCTTCGGCCGCTAATTGTTGGGATCCCTGGGGCTTAAAAACAATACAGCGAGTTCGATTTGGTCGATCGCTTTGTCATGCCATAATATGGTTATTGTCAAACTGTAACCAAACACATTAAAATATTATTAAAAAATATATATCACCGCGACTGCAAAATATGTAAGAATATTTTATGTGCGAAAAACGCAGTGTTGACAGTCGAAATAAATTTTATGGGCTTATTTGCGAACATGGAATAATAAAAATTGTACGACATGCATTAAAAATACTTCCATAACAGAGAACTGATCATATTTAACCTTTTCATTACGGCTCGGTTTGAATAGAAATTATACTGTCAATTATAAAACTAGTATTTGAAGCATAAATGTACTTATCTGGTCTATTTTCATATATAACATTGGTTCTTGTATCCTTAAGCTATCAGATGATGCATATAAAACTATTCTAAGAAAGTAGCAAAACGATATATCACGTCAAACGATGTCAACGGTCGGGGAATCTTATGACGGCTTATGCCGACAACCGATGCGAAAGGGTTAAGATTTAAATAACGTTAGTAATATTTTTTACGATTAATGAACTTACGATATATATGTATATCAATAAAATATTTCAGCGTGATTTGATGAATGCTGATTGCATGGTATTTAATTTTTTAAGGTTTAGCTCTGACAAAGCCCGCCGAGAGTTTAGCGTAATGATAGATGTAAATTGAACAAATTTCTAATTTTAAAAATACACTATTTAAGTGAAAGATTAAAACAATGTATTCAGTTAAATTTCAGCTACTGAGCCGATTAGAGTCAATTCGAAATATGTAGCGTTTTTATTGCTAGCAATTTGTGGCCATCACATGCTCCAAAACGGATAAAGCGAAAGAAAATATTTAATATGTTTGTACAGAACGTCTTTGGACTTATCTTCAGTGCCGGAACCTTGGTATTCCGGCATCACCATGCCGTCATTTCGGGACCGCGACCTCGGATCCCCAACAATGTTTCTAAATAACAGTGCTGAGTAATCTTTGCGAATCTTCGGGAACAAAATATAAAAATACGCTATTTTTTGCAATTTTTGGATTCTCAATGAGAAATTATATGTTGGTTTGTTGTGAGGCACAGCTTTAGTGTCCGGTGGCCGGTGCTCGGTGTCCATCATGGCGGCAGGGCACGAAACCGATTATTTGAATCGCGTGACAGTTGACGCATGTAATATTCATGCTGTAATGCACACGTGCACACACGCACGTGGCACTACACCACCCCCCACCGTCCACCCCACAGACAGACAGCCGATGGTCAGATAAACCGTTCACTTTGCACCTCAAGTGCCCATCAATAAACTTTAAGTCTTCGAATGGCGCGATATTATTAAATTATGTTCATTAGTTTTTGTTGTTGTTAATTTTTTAATAAATGAATCACAGAATGTTATTAAGTGTTCATTAACCGATGTCGCGGTCCTAAATTACAGCTTATATGGTGATGCCGGAATACCAAGTATAAATTTAAATGTTCAGGCAATGTTGACTGTTTAAATACTAAAACTGTTTGTTTGTTTCAGAATTGTGCCATGAAAAACGTGTGAATAAATAAATAAAACAAACGCTAAGCCAAAATGTTCATTTAAAAAGTACTGAGTGCAGTAATAGTGTAACTATATTAATAAAATGAAAGCTTAAATAAAATTGTTAATACAGTAAAAGTGTTTGCGCGATGGAGGGCGGCTATCCGTGGACGGGGGGCGAGCACGAAGCGCCCGACGCGCTCGTGCAAGCGGGCGGAGCGCGTTTTTTGGCGCACGCCCGCGTGCTCGCCGCACACAGCGGCTTCTTCCATTCTGCACTAACAGCGCGCGCGAGTTCTTCAACAGGCGGCGTGCTCGTCGTGCCCGACCTGACGGCGCAACAGTTCTGGCCGCTGCTCGCGCACATGTACACCGGCCACTTGGAGCTGTGCGCCGAGAACATCTACCAGATCCTGCTCGCCGCTCATCTTCTACGAGCTCCTCGAGCTTTGCGATTGTGTCAAGCGTTCTTAGCTGCTCACTGTCGTCCGCGTCCTGTTAAACCAGTAGCGAGTCGCGTTCTTCCTCCACGATTGTTAGCCGCATTAACAGTGCCTGTTGTGCCTCCACCGCTTGAGCCTGTTCAAGAAGTGAACCCTTCATCTCCAGTGATAGAGCACCACGATTCTGACTGCAGCGACAGCGTGGACGTTGTCACGACGCCTGAATGTCCGAATATCCCTTCGCCTCGTCCGCCTACTCCCGTGTTGCCTAAACGATCGCGTAGAAAAAGCTCCTCTTCGCCTGCGGCGTCTAAAGAAGACCGTCCTTCGACTTCTTCGAGCGCTGTCATAGACGTCGCCTGTTGTGACGGCCCTGTGCGATTTCACAGAGTGCTGAACGGCGCTTACGAAGAAGGTTCAGGACCTGGACCTAGCGGGCAGAACTCTGATGCTTACATTGAAGTGGAAGAAGCCGAAGAAGAGACAGCTCCTTACGACAACTGCAACGCTTTCAGCAAGAGTTTGCAAAGACAGATGAGCGAGAATATCCGACGCGATTTAGCGCCTGATGAGAATAATCCTAATGGCGAAGAAGCTTCTTATTCGTGCGCTTATTGTAATCACACGTTCAAATCTCAGTATTGCTATCAGAAGCACGCGCTGCGGCACTTGAACCCGGTGACGATGGACGCGGCGGAGGGCGAGGCGCGGCGGCCGCGGCGCGAAGTCAGGCAGCTGGACATGAACGTGCAGTATTACCCGTGCAAGACTTGCGGGTGCAAGTTCCCGTCGTACTACTTCGTGCACAAGCACCGCAAGCTCTGCCACGCGGGCGAGGAGGCTCCCGCTGCTGCTGCTGCTCCTGCAGCTGCCGGCTCTGCCTCTGCTGGGCAGAGCGCGGCGCAGAAGCCTTCTTCGCCACGATCGAGCGAATAAAGAACACAATATATGTATCAAACTATACATATCTCTCGGTGGAGCTCCGAGAGGCTTAGACAAGAGATGGGGCAAGGACCATAGCGACTGACAGAACTTGGTAGCGGCAAAAATCTGTTTTTGTTAGAAAGCGAATTTAAAATGACGTAATTATGTAATGCCTATTGTAAAAGAACTTTGTAACGTCAACGAAATATGCAAAATACGTGACTGACATTAATTTTGTATAATAATTGCGATCACCGAATTGCATTTTTAGTGTTAAGTAGGTTCTTTAAAATGTAATTTTAGGTACTCGTATATAAAATATAGTGCGCAATAAGTTTAATGTGTGGTAATATAGAATAATAGTACAGTTACTAATTGTGATTTTTGACATACCATGTAAATAATAATGCTGCACTGTGTAATAGTTTGTCATATCAAATTTAAGAAACAATTCCGAATTATTCATTATCAGGTACTACATCGAATATAGGTGAACACTATAGTAAATTTAGTCAACTTGTATGAAATATAAAAATATATATATCTATTGGTTTTGTGAAATATATCCAATTAAAATGTAATTATTGTAAAGCGCATTACCTAAATTAATTATTTTTTTATAATGGACAAACAAGTGGAATTGAATAACACCTGTTCGCATAAATAAAGGCAAATCGCAGGTAACCATTGCGGAAATTAAGATATCGCAATATATAGTTTATTAGTGTATACTTGTGTTTATTAGATGAATAAAAAAATACAAAAACAACTAATAGTTTACATTTATTTATTTTAACTATAAAAAAACAATAATCTTCAGTTAATACAATAGTAGACTAATCAGAAGGTGATAATGACTTTGAACGTTTATCAGTTGATGATTGTGATCAGCTTGATAATGCCCATGCAGGCTGGTGCCGAAAACCTCGAAATGCGACCTTTCGTCTGTCATTAGCGCACCATTAGTTCTCTAAATCGCCACTGGATGAATTTCGGTACTGGGTGTCACCGACCACGGACGCCTGGTGGCCAGTAATCAGTTGTGCGCCGACCGCGACGAGTAGCGAGTGTGATCGGTCTGGGGCCTGAAGCAAGCAAGCTCCGCCCCGGACCGAAAGTTTGTCAATTTTTAACTTGAATATATGACAATGTGCTTCTACAAAAGTCTTTGTGTTGCTCATCTGCTCCTCATCTGTCCACCACGTGTCCTAATAACGATCCCGGCGACGTGAAATCTCTTTCCTTAAGTAAAGGGGTTGTTGTAGTACAAAAGTTTTTTAAAAGGTTGCGACACATGGACAGGTTGTGACAGATGGACATGTATCTCTGACGTGTCGCATCATCCACCTTATTATTATTATTATTTAAAAATTACTGAAATTACATAGACATGCAAATGAAAAAAATATGTATGGTGGATCTGGCAAGTGTTTGCGGCCTGGCGGAAAGTCTTAACAGCCCATCACCGGGCCGCGGAACATGGGTTGGAAACACTGGTTTTTAAGGTACGAATGTTTGACTTACCTCTCTCCGTGTCTTCGTCGCTCCTCTCCCCTCCCACCTCGCCAGCTTCGCCGTCTTTCCGTCTCGAAGTCTTCTTCTTCGTCTCTGCCAAAGCGGAGCCGAGCGGAGTGCTGGAAAACAATCAAAAAACGATATAGCAAACGATCACACCGTAATTATAATATATGCTAAGCTCGCGACGAGTTCACCAAAATTAATTATTTACGCAAAAATAATGTCTAAGTTATCTTTGGGCCGAGCCGCCCCTAGAGACCAAATGAAGACTCAAGGCAAGAACTTGTTAACTGACAAACACGATATTTCGATCGGTAATTAGACTTGTATTATCCATGTTTATTGTAATAGTTAACAACTTCTTACCTTGGGGACGAGTTAAAGGTCTCCTTTTTAAGATCCGAAAAAACGTTTTTTTATTGCTTTACGCATTTGATAAAAAAATGCAAAACTATTGAAAAAAAAACGTTTATTTCACTTAAAATATTTGGGTACATAAAATAAATGTTTTTCAAAGTGAATGCCAAAAATAAAAATATGAAAAATGCGATTTTTCTGACCTTCTTAAACAAACTACCTTGCCCCTAATCATGCGATCTCCCTAAAAAATTATTAACAAACACCCAAAACGTCTCGCATTACTAAAGCTTCCGTATCTTCAAATCTGAACTAAAATTAGGCTCTATCGTGTACAACAGAACTGGACGTAACTCGTAAAAAAATATATATCTCTGTAAGTATTTGTACAGTGGTACCTCCGCATACGAGTTTAATCCGCAACCTTGCTCGTATTTCAAATCACTCGTATCTCAAAGCAACTATTTCCATTGAAATGAACAACTTATCAAAGATGCTTTGTCAGCGAGAGCACACTGATAACTGATACTCTGACCGCGACCATGGCATTCATATGAGAAAGCGTGACGCGCGGTTCGTGTGCAACCGGCCGACCCGCTAAGCCGATTGCTCGTATTTCAAAGCAAAATATCTCTCGCTCGACGGCTTGTATCTCAAAAAACTCGTATGTTTGGCGCTCGTATGTTTGGCACTCGTATGTCAAGGAACCACTGTTTTTCTGTATCTGTAAATATTTATATTGGGGAAACTTAAGAGTATATTTATTAGTCTCTTATAGAAAGATATTCGCATTATGTTAGATAGAGAAAACAGATGCTGGAAATTTAAATAACTGTTCAACTAAGTCCATCAGGAATGAAGTTGTATATGAGACGACAAATGTAAATGAATACAAGCATCATATAACAATTGACCCTTTTGCCTTGTGTTGCCTATACGTGTATGCAATGCCCCTCGCGGTAGGTACCGGTACACGATATTATTATTTTCACTTAATCAAATTATTGGCAGCGAGCAAAATCAGTGACCGTGCGCCCCCTCGGGGGGCTCAGCCGCTAAAATAATTAATTTAGATTTTTGATCGGTAAGCTGTGCAAACACGGGGGCCGGGGGGCGGATTCCCAAAGCCAACACGACGCGCCGGTACTGCGAATCTGAACATCAAAACATTACATTCTTTTAAAACCTTTCTGTACATTCCTACACGATTGATATGTGTCAGTTTTTCCAGCTCTTTGTATAACACCACATGAAAACTATGAAATTTTATGTATATTCATAGCATTTCCTTGGAGATCGATTTCAAACAATTAATAAATAAATAATTATTCGTAGAACGCGGTAATTTTGTGGTTTGTCATTTTTTAAAAATTAAATAATCAACTTTTGTCAAAACTACAAAGTTTTAATTATTTATTCGTCATCACACCTTTTTGAGGAAAACTAATTCTAAATATTTGTTCCGGAACCGAGGTCTCGGTCCCGAAATGAAGACGCCAGCTAACTGGTCCGCCGGAGTACCGCGTTTTCCGTCACTAAGGAAACGTTCCAAGACCGGAGTCGAATTGATACTGATTTATTGAATACAAGATCGTTGTTATATACAAAATTTTAAGTTCAATAAGTACATAGATCAGCATTCTACATTTTTATACAAATGAAATTAAATAAATTAGTATCCTCGTTACGACTTCACATATGACTGCAATCGCTTGTCACAACAATTATATTCAGGAAAGTGTCGGTGGCAGATTGATGTTCTGCGGAAATAGTGAGTAGCTAGGGTATGAATCTGCGTCAGCTCAACAGTCCATGTTGCTGCAGATATAGGGACGGCGGGTGGAGGAGCTCGGGGAGCCGCTAACCTCATCAGGGACAGACCTGCCATGCACGATGAGCTGTAATCTTGTTATGATCGCTCATTACGCCGGCAAGTGCCGAGGTCGATGATTTATGTATTGACAAGAACTAGACAGGAATATGATCTTTTATAAAAATAAACAGTTATCAATATATATTTTTCTTATTATCGCCGTTGATTACCGCGGTTTTAAATTCCAACACTTTTTTACATACAGAACTACAGACAGTTTAGGTTTTATTGTTAAAGATATTTGAAATTGCTTACTTTTGCGCGTCCAGTGGCGGCGCCGGGTCCGGCGTCGGTGCCGTCTGTGGCGTGCCCGCCCTCGAGGGGGCGGGTGTGGGCGTGCTGCAGGGCGAGGACGGTGAGGGCGGCTTGCTGGCGGCGGGCGTGGGGGCGGGTGCGGGTGCAGGCGCGTTGTCGCCCGGCGCCTGCTTGAGCTGCCCCATGTACGTGTGCGGGGCGGGCGGGGCGGCAGGCGCGGGGGCGGGCGTCAGGCAGAGGCTCACGGGGGTCACGAAGGGCTCCTTGTCGGGGCGCGCGGGCTCCTTGGGCGCGGCGGCCGCCAGCTCCTTGTGGCTGAGCGCCAGCGGGTCCCGCGGCTTGTCGTCCGTGCGGTTCTCCTTGCCGGCGCCGGCGCCTCCGCCGCCGCCCTTCTGCTGCTGTTCGCGCTGCAGCCGCGTCGTCACGCCGGAGCTGAGCGCGTCTATGACCGCCGCCGCTCCTAAGGATCCCGGTTTGTGCGGATTTCGAGACGATCGCGTCCTCTGCCGCGACTTCCGCAGTAACTGTTTATAATTGTCTGTCTTTTTAGAGAGGTAGTAATGCCGCACGCAGTCGCGCACGCTCTTGCGCTCGAGGTAGGACGCGATCGCGCCGAAGTTCTTCGGGTGCTGCAGGAACTTGTCGCGGAAGATGTCCCGCTCGGCGGGCGTCCACACGTTGAGGCCTTGGCGCTCCTTGCGGTCGGCCTCCATGTCCGGGCAGAGCCCCGTGCGGTCCTCGTACACGTTCCTGCGGCGGCGCGGCTCGAGCGCGATCGGAGGGACGACCGCGTAGCTGCGCATCTTCTTGTCCTCGAGCTCCTGCTCCTGCAGCCCGTCGAGGATCTCCTCGAGGTCGAGGTCGGACTTGATGCGCGCGCCGACGCGGTTGAAGCGCTCCTTGTCCTCGCGGTGCTTGCGCAGCTCGGGGAAGACCTTCTCGAAAAAGTCGCGGTTCTTGGCCTCCTTGGCGCGGCGCTTCTGGCCGGCCTCCACGCGCTCGACCTTGCGCAGCCAGTCCTGCGCGAGGCGCGCGTAGGCGGCCACCTGCGCGGCGTCCTGGTTGTCGCGCTCCGCCAGGCGGCGGCGCAGCAGCGCGAGCAGGCGCGCACGCTGGGCGTGGTGCGCCGCGCGGTTGCGGTGGAACACGGGCGCGTCCAGCGGCTGGTTGTACACGGGCCACGTGACGGGCGGCCCGAGCGCGCCCAGCGCCTCGCGGGCGGCGCGCGCGGCGGCGGTTCTCGCTGTAGATGGTCTGCGCCAGACAGCGCGGGCGCTGCTCGGGCCCGGCCTCGGGCGCGGGCACGGCGGGCGCGGGCGGGCGCGCGGCCAGCTCCTCCAGCTCGGCGCGCTTCTTGCGCAGCTTGCCGCGCGCCTGTTCGCTGAGCGCGATCTCGCGGTCCACCTTGGCGATCTGCTGCAGCAGCTCGTCCTTGGTGTTGCGGAAGCTTTGCTCCTCGCATTGCTTGGGGCCCAGCGGCGAGCCGGCCTCGGCCGCTCCATAGCCGCTATCCTGTTAAACAACAACACTGTTAATACATAATATGTCAAAGCATAAGTTATACATTTTTAACCATACACGAGATACGAGTTTAACCAAACTTATTAATTTTTTAAATCACAAATCTTCCTTACAAATGAGGATTAACAGAAGTGGTTTAGTAATACATAGTCAAATTTTGAATTAAGAATAAAGCCCACCAAAAAATTTAATCAATCTTATCGTTATTATTATATTTTATTATTAATTAGAAACATATTTATGTATTAGAAATAATATATTTTAACACACAAGTAGCATATCTGCTCACATATTATTTATTTATTTCAATAGTGAGCTTTCATAAATTAAAAAAAATATATGATTGATATCCTTGATAAAATTCCATAATTACATGATATGTAAATTAAAGATTTTTTTACATTAAGAATTCCACAAATTTATCACAATATCCTTACACGTCGTAAACGTAAATTGAGGATTTTTAATTTTAAAATCATCACATTGTTTAATAGATGTGGCTGATTTGAGCCAGCTAGCGCCGCTCTGCGATCAGACATAAAATGAACATTTACTTTCTTCCGCGGTTCGTGGTTGGATTCTCTGCTAGTTTAAAAGTACATATTCATAATGTCTTTTGATAACGGTCAACAGATGGTGAATTAAACAGAAACGTTTTAATTAAGAAAAAAATTGAGGAATAACCATCGCATGTATAATAAATTATGTGTTTATTATAAAACCAAATTATAAAACATAACAGTCCAATTACACAGAAAACTTCATATGTGTAGAAAAAAATATTAAATAATAAGTAAAATAAACAACTATAATTCTATAATAGGAAATGTTACTCATCTGTATTTTCAGTGATATCAAATAATTTTAGTGAAATGTTAGAAAACATTAATATATTTTTGAATTTCACTATGAATTCATATCGAACAAATTCGCCATTAAGACTTCTTAACATATGTGCTCCCACAGTTGCATATGTACTGCTGACATCATTTCGATCGACTTCACTTATCCTCCAATAAAGACAGTAAAATAATAGAAAAAAACGATGTAAAAAAAAAACATTTAAAAATAATAAATGTAAAAATAGGTGTCAGCCCTGAACACAATTGTTAATGGGAACTATGAAATAGAAAAAATGATTTCCCTTGAATGATCGCATGACGCATTATCTCAGGGCTACACTTTCTCGGCCGCGTTGCTATGGGCAACCTGCTTAGTGGCCGCCTCATCAACAATAGTCATTACTGGCTGTGTGAGTGTGTGCGTGTACCACCGCACTTACTAGAACACACATTAGAAGTGATAAACAACTCTTGTCTATAAAATATATTATTTGTATGGATTAAAATATTTATTGGAATTATTATTTTATTTTTTCAATATTCTAATCTTCTTTTATATGTCATTGACTATATTACAATATTATTAGTAATTAAATATACACATAGAGATAGTCGAGTGGATTAGGGTAATGAACAAGAGCAACGGTTGGTTCCAAGGCTCGCAGGTTCGCATCGCGCTTCTGCCGATATTTTTTCTGAATGAATTGATGCGTATAAAATAATTTGATGTATAGTATGTGTATATTTAATTACTAATTATATTATTTGTATTTATTTTACAATGGTTTAATTTAAAAATCAACCGGGAAATGTTAATTATTTATCTGTTGTACTCTCCTGTATGCAATTGCATAAAAAATGATCCACCATCGTTACTAGACTGCATGAAAAAGCTGCCTTTACTTCAAACATTCCTATTATGGCAACACCATGCTGACATGCGATTAATCATGACGATGCGCGCCAAGGCAGGACACACGCTCCAAACCTCGAGACGTAAAGTCTCCTACGAACCGCTCACAAACCACGACACTACATCTCCTCCATTAACGATTAGTTTGTAAAACTAACACTACCATTAGTTTTCCATGTGTTCACTTACCCTGGCATCTATCCTGAGGGGTGGCGGGTCGGGCTGCTTGGCGAGGTGGGGCTGCAGGGGGTGCTGCTCTCCCAGGCGGATCTTCTTGAAGGGCGGAGGCTCCGCAGGTGGGGGCCCCGCGGCCGGCAGCAGAGAGATGCGCTGGCGCTCCGGCATCCTGAGGTACTCCACGCCGTGGCTGTAGGGGCCTCCTCTGCAACACAAGAAAACACCACAACATAAACAACTGACTTATATTAACATGAACATAGTCCGAAATCAAAAAAAAACGTTTGATAACAAGGAGAGTCACTGCTGTGCGACTGCGGAAACCTCCGAACCGCATAACAGATCATCTAAGATCCTGCCCCTTTTACTTCGTAAGCTGCTCCTTCCAAGACCTTATGTCTGTTGTTGTCTACTTTTAAATTTACAATTACGCGCTGCTTCAACGTTCAATCTACCGGTAATTTTCTTGAATTTACAATACCCAAACTCACCTGATAGTAATCCTTAATAGCGATGCTAAACTAACACTGTTTCGCGTCGAATTACTATGGATAAATGAACGTGTTATTATTCAAAATCGAATATACATATAATACCTTTGACCACTCTGGGGAAAATCACTTTAGCAATTAAGAAAGCCTTTAGCCGAACTTCGGATTATTTGCTTTTGAAAGCGCGCCTTAATTGATTCGCTAATCGATTACTAATTATGGTACGCAGGTATAATTGTACCTAACTATAAAAATTACATTAGACGAGTATGTTTTCTACGAGTGCCGGTCTTTTATATAATAACTAAGAAACCAATGCTATTAAATATGGAATGAAGGCCGGCGGTCATAGGTCAATGGTCAAAGCATTTGCTTTGCAAGCCAAAGGTCGTGGGTTCGATCGAAAGCCGGTTGGTGTGAATTTGATCCATCACCCGTAGAATGCCAGTCATAGCCTATTAATTTAAATTGGTGGTAGACGAAAGTCGTCCCGTGAAGACCACCCAATCATAGTAAATTCCTGTGATAATAAAGGATGATGCGTGAATCTCGGGCTGTAGTCTATGACGTTGGCGGATCAACACTCCACATGCAATGAACTCGAGTGACTACGAGCACCGGTATACCTATCAGGAACGAAAAGATTAAAATGATTAAAAACTTTTACACTGTTTAACAGGGGTTTTTATGAGACCGAGTAGGATAATGTAATGAGGAGTTGAAGAATTGTTTTGAGGATTTGTATTGATGTAAATGATTTTTGACACTCGTGATCCTCATGTTTACGATAGCTGGCGCTCCCCATGTTACAGAGCTGCAGTTGAAGCGTGGGGAGCGGTGAGGAGCGGTGGGAAGTACCGGCTAGGGGAGAGGAGCGGAGCAGCGGGGAGCCGCGGCTGAGGTGAGCCGCCCGGCCAATGTCAAGGTCGTCCACGGAGACAATATAATCAACAAGCCTTTTATTTCAAAATACTCGCAATACATCGCCAACGCTGTAACATACTATGCCTTATTTGTTTTCATTCTATATCGATAATGGCGAACGGTGGAGGGTCACAGCTTGTGATAGGAAAAAAAATCAAAACAATAACGACATAAAAATACGTCTTTAGACCGAACGAACGAATGGATATAAAATCCAAGCAAAACAAGGATACACGCGGAGTAAACCTAACATCATCAAAAGTACTCAGACTGAGGTATGTTATCGTATGACATTCTGCGCTGTAGAGCAGAGCTCCGCAACCTTTTCTCATCTACGGCACACCAAAGTACTTCTTTCGATTCTACGGCACACCAAAGTTCTCACCTTGAATACCGCGGCACACCAAAAGCCAAAAATAGATATTAATTTGATCAATTTCACTTTTTTTAATTTAATTTAGAACTTAATAAAGCAAGTACCTCGTGGTATGTCTACATAAATAGGCGATAGGCGCTGGGAGCTTGAGGACGTTGTAAAATTATTCATTTATAATATTGCCTTATTTGATCGCGGCACACCTGTATCGGCTTACGGCACACCGGTTGCGGAGCACTGCTGTAGACCATTAGCAACTTGTTTTTTTTTAAAGTAGCTGTTAGGAGCGTCCGGTAATGAGTCTCTCCGTCTTAGATTTGTACATGAATTCAAATTAGGAATTCAAATTCTGTGCACCGAGCGAATACCACTACTTTTTAAAAGGACAATCTTACAACTTAATCTCTCATGAACCGTCTTCTTCGTGTTTCTCATCACACGACATCTTCACCTTTCTTATTGAATATTTCTTACATTGTCTCGGATTGTCAGTCCTGTAATGAGCAAGAGAATATAAATTTAAGTAGTTGTTAAGAGGTGTTTTTTTATTTTGTGGTATCAGCCCTTGTCTCTAAGTCGTATGTCATAATATTTTGTAAATCCTAGCTTTACTATGCTTTAGCACGTGGTTATTTCCATATCCAGCATATCTCAATCATCCAGTTACATCCAGTCCCGCTAAGCACGTTCTGTGGCATTGCCCTACGTTGAACTGAAGAAGAGAAAGGCACTTCAGCGATACCCAGCAGAGGATTGAAGGAATTGGATACGAAGACCTAATTTACAGAAGCAAACTATTATCTGTCCTATTTTTTGTGTCAAATTGACGTTTATTAAATACACATATGTATGTATTTTTTTAAGTCTTTATTTGATATCGGCAAATCAATTTAAACAAAGACGCCTCAAACCCTCCATACTTTTCTAACAACAGATTCATCTCTTTCTTTAGAATATATATTTTTATTTTTGCGACCACCAATAACGTTAACGTGTTTGGCGTGACGCGGGCTAGCAATATTGCAGGTGTTAAGTCAAATGTGCTTGTCCTGTTGCGTATTTGCAGTTTTTTTTTACAAATCAGTACGGAGAAATATGCAACAAAAACGGTCAAACGGGAGAATATTTGGAAGATAGATATGAAATCGATAAATCAGAGTAGGATTCATACGGGAATATTTAACATGGTAACTTAGGAGTGCTTGCAGGTACTATACAAAACGGTCAACCTGGAAAAACCTACGCCAGATTAAAAAAAAAAGTTTCTTCTCTTGGAAGTTATTGTACAGCTATGGAAAATGCGTGGTAGAGTCTTAAACCGCCTCACACCAAAGACAATTAAGTCACCTTAATGATTCGCTCATTCGGATTATGTTTGGAGGTCCGATACCAGCCAAGGGGTATAGTTTTGAAATGGGTGTTGGTTTGAGGCAGCCTGTGACTACTCTGCATGCATCATAGAGGGCAGTATCCACTTGATTACAATGGGCTGATCGACCCCATACTGGGGGCGCATATTCTCCGGCTGAGAAACAAAGGGGAGCATGAAAAGAACCTCTACGCGGTGCTCCCTGGAAACGGAATTTCGGACTTCCTCCTCCGGCCAATATTTTCAACCCAGCGACAGCAAAACGAAGGTTATATAAAGCAGCACGTCGCTGCACCTCCAAATCCAGAGCGCCAACCCCCAATATAACCGAAAGGGCCTCTGTCGAGCATGAGCCTTTGGTAATAATAGCCAAAAGAGGTTTTATCCAGATATGAAAGATATGTGGAAGACGATGAGTGTTCTTACCTATAAGGCATCGGCTTGGGCCCGTACCTGGGCAGCTGGAGATGCTGGTGCGCCAAGCGCAGGTCGGGCGGCGGCGCGGCGTAGGGCGGAGCGCCCGCCCCGCGCCGGCGCGCCCCCGGGCTCAGCGGCGCCTTGCCCGCGTACGACGCCAGCCCGGGCACGTGCTCCGCCGCCTGCCCTCCCCTGCAACACACAACCATCACACCACATTAGAGACACCAACACAAGCGGCAGTCGAACACTCCAAAGTCTCGACTTTCCATTACAAAATGATCACCGATTAGGAGTAGAACAAGCTGAAACTAAGAAGCTCCAGCTGTGTGTTCAGATGTGTGTCTGGTAAGAAGAGGTAAGTATATACAAAGAACCGCTTCTGCCGAACCACTGGCCCAAAGGAAAGCTTACCAACTGGCTCCTGAATGATGCATGACGAGAACTCACAGAATGCCTCAAACCAACACCCATCTCTAAGCCTAATACCCCTTGTCTGGTATTGCACCACCAAACATAAGACGCAAAGTCAAATGTGCCTAAGAAATGCGAAATAACCAAACACCTTCAACACCTAGACTAAAATCGCGAAACAGCTTTCTGAGATCCACACAACCTCTCACACCCGGCCTTGCAAATGAGACTCCAGCTCTAACAACAAATCGCATCAGAAGATTTCATTACCCCAAAGAAAAGTCTCCCAACTGCCAAGAACCTTGACCAGCGGACCTGTAAATTCCTGAACAGACTAAGAACCAGAGTCGGTAAATCAAAGGATAACCTCGAGCGGTGTGAAGTCAGCATGGTGTCATTGCTGTGTGACTGTGGAGACTTTCAGACCACCTCACACCTCAGATCCTGCCCCATTTGTGCGACTAGCTAAACATCCCAAGACCTAATACTGGGCAATACGCGGACTATTCATATTGCCAGATATTGGGCCGAAACAATTTAACGTCTCTGACACAAAGAAGAGAAGAAGATTGCAACATGGTTGCCGATCAGACGTTGAAGGGAGATGAAAAGGAAATTGGAAAAAGTAAGTGCTTTGATGGAACCTAACGTAACTAAACCTAATCATTTGATCTACCCAAGTAACATCAGGTCGTCATCGTGACCCTCCTCCCTGACACGTGCAGACTTGGCCGCATCTTCAGATGCCTCACATGCGGGTGATTCAAGGGCAAAGATGCACAATACATATAAAATTATACTTGTACACAGCTGGCCAATTTATTTCAATTAATCCCCAACCAGATTAACGAGCACTCGCCATCTCTTCATCCCTTGCTTGGATGCTGTTTCAGAACAGCCTTTGTATCGTTTCGATTAAGATTATAATATTTTTCATCCAATGACTTCAGTCATTATGAGACGATCAAAATTGAACTTTTATCACTTGGCCCACTTGCTTGTCACTACAGTCACACCTCCTATAGCGCACACTTCTATTGAGATTTTTCCTATAAACGTTTTTCATATAACAAATTTATCAACTGATAAAACCTTACAACGGACTCCGATTGAAAAATCGATAGAAATATGCCTCGCATACAAAAGTTGTTATGGCTTCCAAGTCCTTGAGCCCCAGCCATCGAAATCGTCGGGAACTATATATGTTCCTAGGTGATCCACCAGGTATAGATACCTGTGAACAAGGCATTGACAATAAATAGCAAATAACACTGAGCAATTTGTGGTGACCAGATATGGAAGACTTCTATGACGTGTTTTTCTATAGCGAGGTCCCCTTTTCAACAGATTGTCTATACATGTATATAGATAAGCAGGTTGTGGAGATCGCCGAGAGACAAAAAAATAATAAAACTAATTGTTATTACAGTTCCTGAATGAGCGCGGCCCTGACACAGCCAATCTCACAGGGTTGCCACAATATATTAAGATATAATTTTATAATTTTAAATTAATTTTAATTAAAAAATTAATCAATTAAAAATATTTCGTTTTGATTCACATTTATTTTAACTGATTACATGTTTCGGCCTCCCTGGAGACCATCTTCAATAATGATAAAATATAAACAGGCAGTGGCTTATATAGGTAAGGACAAATAAAGTTCCTTATCTGTTAAAATGAATGTGAATCAAAACTAAATATTTTTAATTTTTTTTATTAAAATGAATTTAAAATTATAATTATGCAGTTTCACCAAGTATTGTCAGTTGATAACCTTGATGTTATATCTTTTTAATTAATTGTTATCGGTGATTACTACACATCTGTCAGGTTGAGCAACCACTTAAGACGAAATGGTCCAGGCCTCGGGAGCGTCGGATTTATCATCCGATTTCCTTGAAAAGTCCGATTAAATAAACACTCAAAAAATAGCGAAAGCTCGGAAGTAAAAGGATGAGGAGATGACCGTGACAGCTGACATAACATTGTCGCGCTAGTAAGACGACCATAAGCGGATATGCGATAATAATGTAGCGAAAATTGTATGTTTCTTCGGCGAGGTTATTCGTTGCTGGTCAATACTTAGTTCCGGGAAAAAATAAAGTGGAAAAGTAATTAAATAATATTTTAGATTAAAAAAACACACCACATTATTTTTAACGCGTTACATTGGTTCCAGGAAAAGAAACATAAAAAT
The DNA here is from genome assembly GCA_022606575.1 of Glossosoma conforme. NCBI lineage: Eukaryota > Metazoa > Arthropoda > Insecta > Trichoptera > Glossosomatidae > Glossosoma > Glossosoma conforme. Next base: position 1,074,370 of record JAGTXR010000020.1, on the reverse strand, counting down.
CTGAACTGCTGTATAATTTTATGAATCGGTTCCAGTAATCAAAATATAGGTTTTAAATTAACTAAATTACAACGAGTAAGCCGAGAAAAAAAAGTGATGAGTGTATGTAAAAGATATAACTTTATCAGGCGGTGGATAGAGGACAACATCAGCTGTTGATGATGATTATGTAATTTTTTAATGTGAAGAGTCGACAGCCCTGAATGCGGGTCAACCCAAAAATAATATGCCGTAAAAAATAATATTGTATTTTTTTACAACACACACACAGACACGCACGCACACAAGCGCAGGCATTCACACCAAGAGAAACGCCGGGTCACTCACACATGCACAACAGAATAATACTCAAGTACACATACAAAACGTATTATACACATTTATAGCTTACGTCGCTCAATCAGCATATTATTGTCATAAGTCATATCGTTGCAATTTTTCATTATAAATATATGCAACAGAGTATAAAAGTTAAGTAATAATTAAGTGGTTCTGTTTTGACAGTACAGGTACTCGTTGTAAGCGGAAAGGATGTGTGATGTTGGTCTAAAATTTGATAATACAATGACTGCTATGTGATATAAAGCTCGCATTTTTAGGTTCATGACAATCATAAACTATCTTTATAAAACTCGAGCAGACCGCTTGGTGAAATCCTCCCTGTCCCGTTCTGTTTTTGGAGACCCAGATGAGGACCCGTTACTGGACGAACGCAAAAAACTATTACTTATTAGACAGTGGTTGAAGGCCTTCTCGTGATTCTAGGTGCATCAGTTAGATGTCAAATAGACCTCAGTCTAAGGCTGCAAAATTAGTATACTACAGCGAGTCTCCAATTGCCTTCTTTGGTAACACGTTGCTAACTACGAAATACGTGAGAATGGATGAGGGATGATAAGGTTAGGAAATGGATTCTGCAGAATGGCAGACATTACTTAGGAGTCATTACTTGCGTCTACAACAAAGCTGGATCATATGGTCGACCCAAGCTGCCACCACAGAGCTCTGCCAGCCGCCATGCTCTTCACTATATCCCACGTCAGCTCCCGGAATATCGACGAAATTCGACCAAGCTTGATTTTCTTAAATCGATTTAATTAAATCTAGCTCTTTACATGCCCCCGGTGGGGTTGTGCCGCCCCTTAAGAAATAAATAAAAATTGTCCAGGCCTCGGGAGTGCCGGACTAATTAATAATCCGATCTCCTGAAAAACGCTGATTATTAAAACCCAAATATTTCTCTGATACTAAAGCCGCAGTTTACGCAAGCTCGCGTACTCTTGTCCTAGAGGCACCTGGGAACCATCTATGTTCCCATGTGGACATCCGGGTATACAGGTGTTCTGGGACAAGGCGCAGACAACCTGGGCTTACAGAACTGTGAAACTTTAATTTGAAGTGTTTATATGCTCCACGTACGGAGCGGATATAGTAAAATATATATATATACATATTTCAATCACTGTTGCAGAGGTCGTCATCAAAATACACGTCAAAGAAAGTCATTATTTCCTCCCCTTCTGTAGACGTTGATCAAAATAAAAAACATACCAGTTATTCCTAGAGAGATGAATTTATTTAAGTTTTTTTTTTTTTCAAGAAATAAACTTGTAATTAGCCACAAAGGCAGTGTGCATGTATCACCCTAAGCCTATCAAATCTATTCGTCTACGAATCTTGAAAACTGCCAGTTGTTGTCCAACATACAACAACCTATATGGTTGTTCAGCAAGTGTAAGACTAATCTGTCAATATATTGCAGTTAATGAACGGATATGGAATCGTGATATATAATTATAATAATCATAATAAGAGTTGTGACAGTAGTCTAGTTGTATTGCGATGTTTCGGTCGCGGGCACACAAACAACAAACAAGCCGTTAGTGTTGGCGCGCGTGGCGCTGATTGGTCGATGAGCGCGATGGCCGCCGCAGTGGACCAATGGCGAGCCAGCTGCCCCGCCCCGTCCCGCGCCCAGTGACGTCACCGACCACTCGCGGTCTGCCCGCTATGCGGAGAGGACGTGCACGTCGCTCTGCGCAATGATCACGAAAAATACATCGATGTATTTTACCGAACGTTTATTTAAAATGATATAATCCATACAAAAAAAACAGCATTATCGCTGACTAAATAAATTATATTAGAATAGGCTCGTATCGATGTTTTAATAGTAGAAATCATTTTAAGATTAATTATAAGTCATTTGAAGCAAACATATGAAAAAATATAATAAATATGTACAATTTTAGTACATTCTCATGTATCATGCTATATCCTCCTCACTATCTTGCCTATAAGAGTCATAGACAGAATATTTTACATATTGCTGAATAAATTTGAATAAATTTGTCCAAAATTGACCAATAACATAGATAATACAGTATTAAGTTACATTAATGGTATGTTTAAGGAGTAGCAAGTCAAATACGTAGTTGGATTAACATTAGATGTGATACTTTATAACTAGTTATCAACAAAGTATTTGCAGCAAGTATTCGAGGACATGAATTGTAGCGCTTATGCTGAGCTGAAAAGGGTTGCGGAGGACCGAGAGGAATGGAGATCGAGATGCAAGATTCTGTTGCTGCAAACCAATCCACCGGATTGATACTACGAAAAAGATCAACAAAGTAAAAAAGTTAACTTAAGACCGTTTTAATTTAACGTTCATTTAGGATGATATCATGTGCAGGAGATCACAACCGGTCGAGAGCAGTAAACTACATAAAGCTCAACCGGTAAGGCTGAACGCTGCATGAGAGAAAGACCTGTTGTGTTTTATATGCCGGTAAGCGAGATTGCAAGTGTGTATTGATCACTTTTTAGAAAAGATCCAGATTGTATAAAGGAGAAAACACAGATGCTGGAAGAGCATTTCTGAACTTAAACGTGTGGCATTTAGTAAAAAAAAAATGCAAGTTCTTGATCGACATTAACTGTGTGTAGATGTTCAGCGAGTGCCACACGAGTCTTATCGGTTGTCCGTGGGAGTAGGAAGAACTAATTCCTCATTTAAAGAGTTCATAACAGAAACGGTAAGCAATCCAAATTCATGTTTGTGCTCCAAGGATTGGACGTCAGAGTAAGTGTGCCATTATTTATTTGAAAATACTATTTTTTTAACAGAGTCGAATAAAAATACACGCATTTTGAGGCTCCAATCTAAAAATGACTGACATCTAGAAGTATTAGTTGTTTATCGGCGAAATACCACGTACATACTTTTTTCTGTAAACACGTACAGGAGAATACCGACAGATGGTAATAGTGATTCTGAAGTCTCATTTGTGGAATTCTATGACGCTTACCATGGTGCATATGATTATATGATTATATGTTGATATTCCCACGTCATAGACTACAGCCCGAGATTCGCGCATCATCCTTATTATTACAGGAATCAACTATGAATGGGTGGTCTTCACGGGACGGCTTTCGTCTGCCACCAATTTTAATTAATAGGCTATGACTGGCATTTTACGGGTGATGGCACAAATTCACACCAACCGGAGGTATTTTAGAGCTCAGATATCGATTGTTTTTTTATTTATTTTTAATTATCCGTCGGGGATCGAACCCACGACCTTTGGCTTGCAAGCAAACGCTTTGACCAATACCCGCCGGCGAATAAAGCACGTTCGATATTTCGGAATCAAAATCAGATTCAGACTGCTAAATCGACTCAAATCTACAGTACAACACTTTACCATATGATGATATGCTATATGTATACGTATTATGCGTAGAAAGTATTTTTTTTAGTAAGGTTACGTCCTCCTTGAAAATGTTATACACAGGGATGTGGTCTACCACGTCCTGACGATTGTGACCAACTTTTTTAAACATCGCCTGGAAAATTCAAAAGTTAATTCGTGTTTATCGAGTTGACTAAGTGGCAATAATAATATTCAATTATTTGTTATTAAAATATGTAATATGTACATTATGTATATAGCACTGAATCTGTGCACTTATTTTTATGTACGTTTGGCAAAAAATATTAAAACAACGATTTATCGTTAATAAATGTTCTAGTAAATTAACACAACACAACCTAACCTAACCGAAAATAATAAATATTGATTTATTTACGACGTTTTTACATGGGTCACGTTGGATATGGCTTATATTTAGGAGACTGCAGTTTCGATTAACTCGTAGGCTTCCTCAATCCTTCACTTAAAGGAGTTGAAACCTAAACTAAAATAACCTAATCAAAACCAAGCCAACCCATACAATACATTTAGATTAATATAATCGACTGCTGTTTAAGGGTTAAAAGGAAAAAAGAATAATAATACCTAGTGAGGAGCCGAAATTTTTTACTTTTTATAAATATTACTAAATATTTTCAATATTTGTATTCAAAATGAAATTATAAGTATGTCGTTTGACCAATAATTGTCACTTTAATTGATTGAATCGTAATAGCAACAAGTGCCATCTATAAAATAATACGTATCAATAATACAAAACTGTCAATTTCTCGATTCAGCTAGTGAAGCCAGTGGCTACGAGGCCACGCTGAGTACTGAATGAACATAACGTTCGTAAACAGTTCGTGATTCGAATCCCAGCGTCCGACGATTATTTTTTCACCGATTTCTTGATGAGCGAAACGTCATATAAGATGATGTTTACTGAGAATTAATAATTATAAACGTAATTTTTAAATGACGTAGTTACAATAAAACAACGCTCTCAAGGCGCCACACACACTAAACCAAATTAACTGAATAAGCAATTACGTCAATAAAGCATAAAATTTGCATAAAATAATAATAATAGCGAGGATTGGGTCGTTCTGTTTGGTCCTAAGGGGAGGCCCGACCCGGCAAGTCGTATACGTTCCAGTAAAAATAAAGTGCCGAGTAATGGTTCTGCAGCTTGGCGAGGATGCGGATAAAGATAACGAAATAACAATACAATTTTTATTCACAGGGAGAAGGAGGCGTGGAGTTGATGAAGGAGTGGCTGAGGGTAATGGAGCAACGCGCCATCAAACCCAAGATTGGACCAACGCAAGGCGTCATGGGGAAGACATCAAAATAAGAAATATTAAAAAAAAAAAAAAAAAAAATTGATCTAAACTTGTTGATGCGCGATATCTGGGATTCGATCAACACAAAGTACCGCATATACTGCGCCTGTGCATCGTAGACATCTTTCTTTACGGTTGCGAATCTTGGCATATTACTAAAATGCTGAGAAAATGGTTCTTGAAATCAGGAATTACGATAGTTTGACTTTGAGAGGATTGACAAGGTGAGCGATCGAAAAAGGCAGCTTTATTTAGAGAGTGACTTCTATGGACGGTGCAAATGGCCGAGCGTTCAACGTTGAGTGTAAAGAAATGAACATGTTAAATAACTTCTTAGGTTTTCACGGCCAGATTTGATATTGCGGCTTTTGGGTTCAGCCGTGTGTGGCGAACTTCTTCCAGTGACAGTTGACGAGTAGGTCTCCAAGAAGAAGCCAAGAGAAAACCCTGAAGAGGACCCCTGCAATGGCGGTCGAAGTATTGGAGGGAAGAAGTTCGCCACACACGGCTGAACCTAAAAGCCACAATATCAAATAAACATGTTGTATGCGCGATTCGCAATTAGAATTCCCACGTCTGGCGTTTATTTTTTTCCGATTTATTGAAAAAACAAATGTCATATAAGATCGTGTTTACTGTAAATTTGTAAGTGTATCAGTTGTTTAACCTCTCCTCCCCGGTGATGTCTATCGACTACACATTGCTTGTAATAACTTAAATATCTCTGTAAATATAATACACACAGGGTTCAGATTTTAGGTATTCCTCCTTAAAACATTTACGTATTGAAAAAAAAAATATTTATAATAATAGGCACTCAACGGGAGCAGGAAATATTTTTCTAAAATCCGGAATAAATTCACCACTACACTCAAGACGCGTCAACTGTCATGTATTCATTGGACCTGTCGGAAGCGTGTGCAAAAATAAAATTAAAAAATACCCAGATACGTCGGCATCTATACTCCTCACTCTCGCTGACGTGCTAATATGAGTGAGCGAGACGGGAAACCTCAGTTGATCGGCTCGTTCGAAATGATATCTATGCGCGGAGGCACATCGATATATCGACAGGCTAAGTAATGTTAGTATCTCTCGGAAGTTCACGCGCGAAGGTGCGTCTGACCGTTTGAGGTCTTCGTCTGATGTTTTTCATGTTTTTAGCTATTAAATGTCAATTATTACTGCTTATTGACATCAACTATTGTAAAATTAAGCGATATCTTTGAATATTTTCATTTTTTCGAATTTCTACTCATTTTATTCACTTTGTGAATGTGTAACGAGTACACACCATCGGAACGCGCGGAAGTTTTTAACATAGTAAGGCGAGGGTTAATAATGATATAAATCTTCAGTGTGTTATTATTTTATGTTTTCTTCCCATTTCCGTTCCATATATGGAACATACGGTCACCACACGTTGCCACCATTTCAGTTGGGTCAGTTGCCGTGACTTGTCTCATCATATCCCTACGCTCGGAAGCCCACCACCAGGTGCCCGATGACTTGAAGGGACAGCAGTTGTAATATTCGAGACATATTTTTAGGTGATAATTAGTTTTTAAGGAGATGGAAGATTATCCTGACACTCCCAAAGCCTGGACAATTTCGTCCTAAGAAGCGGCCTAGCCCGAAACCGAGATTTTCCCTTTATGCTCACGCCTATCCTTTATACGCTTTAATGTTTGTTTTTTTTTTATGTAAACACATACAGAAGAATACCGACAGATGGTGATAGTAATTCTGAAGTTTCATGACGCTTACCGTGCTGCATATGGCTAAGGTGTGTGGAATGTTGATCCGCCAACGTCTTAGAATACAGCCCGAAATTAACGCATCATCTTTACTATTACAGGAATTTACTATTAATGGATGGTCTTCGCGTGACGACTTTCGCCTACCACCAATTTTAACTAATAGACTATGACTGGCATTTTACGGGTGAGGGATCAAATTCACACCAACCGGGAGGGTATTTTAGAGCTCAGTAATCGATTAAAAATCTTTAATTTCTTTATCTCCGTCGGGGATCGAACTCAAGACTTTTGGCTTGCAAAGCAAACGCTTTGACCATTGATCTACTATACCCGCCGGCTATGTAGTATATTTTGGGTTGAACCGTCGGGCTAATCATCAAATCTTATGAAAACGCAATAAGAGTGTAAGGGGCATGCACATACAATACAATAATGTGTATAATGCCTTTTGCATGGACGCCGATTTCGAATAGAAGACATACAAAAAATTCAGTAATGTCAGGTACTATCAAAATGTTTGTATGTAAAAATATATAAAGAAATATATATATATTTATATATCTTGCCGGCGGGTATAGCTCTATGGTCAAAGCGTTTGCTTTGCAAGCCAAAGGTCGTGGGTTCGATCCCCGACGGAAATTAAAGAAGACAAGGATTTTTAATCGATTTTTAAGCTCTAAAATATCCCCGTTTGCTGTAAATTTGATCCCTCACCCGTAAAATGCCAGTCATAGCTTATTAATTAAAATTGGTGGTATACGAAAGTCGTCCCGTGAAGATCACCCATTCATAGTAAATACCTGTAATAATAAGGGTGATGCGTGAATCTCGGGTTGTAGTCTATGACGTTGGCGGAACAACACTCCACATGCAGCGCTTAGCCATATACCGATATGCACTATGGTAAGCGCCATAGAACTCCACAAATGAGACTTCATAATTACTATCATCATCTGTCGGTATTCTCCTGTATGTGTTTAAACAAATATTTATATATATAAAGGATCTGTCTGATAAAAGTGGATGCTACCCAACGAATAGGCACACTCAAGTGGCAATGGGCAGGACACATCTGTCGAAGAGACGACGGTCGATGGGGAAGAAAAGTATTGGAATGGCGCTCAACAACTGGCAAACGAAGCATTGGCCGACACTCTACAAGATGAACTGACGTCATAAGAAGAATAGCGGGAGTGACCTGGATGCGGCAGGCGGAGGATCGAAGAGGATGGAGACTCATGCGGGAGGCCTACGTTCAACAGTGGACGGACACAGGCTGATGATGATGATGAAAGGATATGTCATACTCTTATCTAAATTTGAATATATATATATATATAGTCGACGTTATCGTTGGATAAGCAAGAGACATGGGGAGGACGAGGTGTGAGGCGGCGGGGGAGGGGGAGGGCCTCGTCAGCAGGAGTGCGGGAGTGTTTGCGACGTTGCCGCTGTGAAGGACGCACCGGGGAGTAGGGCTGGTTGTGGGGGAGCAGCCGGCAACGCCGCTCCCGCGATAGACATCGACGCTCCGGGCTTTCTGCTCTGACGCGGGATCTATCTTCCTCAGACGTCACCCTTCAAAAGGATATCTCGTCAGTTGAATTATATACGTGTTACACGGAATTTCAGAAATTAGTACATGTCGACCTAGAACTACTGGCAGTTACCAAAAATAAATAATGACAGACTTACTTCTTACTAACTAACTAACCTCAAATCATTGTTGAAGCAGAGACGTTAGGTTCATTAATTTCCTGCCCTTATTAACTGATATAATTGATCCCTCGTGCATCCATCTACAGTTGATACATAAAATACACCTATGTATATGTGGTTAATGTAAGCAGGTAAGTTTTTTTTTATGCAAACACATACAGGAATTTTGTTTCAATGTTTTCAGCATTCACTTTGAGATGCATTATAAATTAGAAATATTTATTTATTAACCTTGTTTTTACATGGATTACGTAAGTAAGTTCTCTATTAGGAGACTGCAGTTTCGACTAACTCGTATCCTCTCTCTCTCTCTCTCTCTCTCTCTCGAACAAGTGATGGATTGAGAAAGGCTACGAGTAAGTCGAAACTGCAGTCTCCTAATAGTGACCTTATCTTACGTGATCCATGTAAAAAAACAAGGTAAATAAATAAATATTTATACATACAGGAAAATACCGTCACATGGTGATAGTGAATCTAAAGTCTCATCTGTGGAATTCTTAGCGCATGCCATTATACATATAATGATGGATAACATGGCTAAGCGCTGCACGTGGAAAATTGATCTGCCAACGTCATAGACTACAGCCCGACATTCACGCATCATTCTTATTATCACAGGAATTCACTATGAATGGGTGGTCTTCACGGGACGACTTTCATCTACGGCTAATATTGATTAATAGGCTATGACTGTCATTTTTTTGACTGGCACAATTTCACATCAACCGGTGGTATTTTAGAGCTCAAAAATCGTTTTTTAAAATATTAATTTTAGTTTAATCTCCGTCGGGGGTCAAACTCACGACCTTCGAGTCGCAAAGCAAACGCTTTAACCATTGAGGTATACCCACCCGATATAGTACATTGAACATTGACCAAAATTTGGACGGGTCTGTGTGTGGGTTAAGCCGGACTTTAGCATCAAATGGTCCAGCCCTGGGAAGCATCGAGCTTTATAAATACTCTCTCTTTGAAAAATACGATTACAACTCATCACAAAAAAAAAACTGCAGTCACAAATATCACATTTCAAAAATGACACACCTTACGACGATGGTCGAAATAGCAGAAAAATGTGTGGATGTACAGTCAGATTTTATACGATCGGATGATAGCCCCGATACGCCTGACCATTTAGTCCTAAAAGGAATTTCGACTCAAAATAACAACATAGAAGCGATCGTTATGCGAAAAATCGTCGCAAACTATGAAAAGTCTCATATGGAAATACAAAAATGTGCGTTAAAGGAGGGTTTCCTGTATACCTGACCGGCGGGTATAACTCAATCTTCTTCGTAGTATCAATCCGGTGGATTGGTTTGCAGCAACAGAATCTTGCATCTCGATCTCCATTCCTCTCGGTCCTCCGCAACCCTTTTCAGCTCAGCATAAGCGCTACAGTTCATGTCCTCGAATACTTGCTGTAAATACTCTCGTCTAGGGCGCCCTCTACAGTTTTCTTTCCTCCTCAACCATCCCCTCCACAATATCGTGAAGAAGACCATCGTGTCGCATGATGTGACCAATCCATCGGGCTCGCCTCTCTGAGATGGTTCTTATTAGGTGCCTATCTTCCTTGATTATCCTGAGAACCTCATTGTTCGTGACGTGGTCTCTCCAGGAAATTCCGAGAATTCTTCTGTACGACCACATCTCAAAGGCCTCTAGTCTTTTTTTATCACTTTCAGATAAGCACCATGTCTCACAGCCGTACATTAAGATGCTCCAAACAAGTGTTTTGACAAGTTGCTTGCGGAGCCCTAAAGTAATATTCTTTGACTCAAGAATTTTGGCTTTTTTATTGAAAGCTAGCCTTGCTTGATGTATTCGACTGTTGACTTCTCTTTTTGTTCTGCCATCCCAGGTGATCGTACTTCCAAGGTATACAAATTCTTTTGCATCTTTTAGGGGTACTCCTAGCATTGATATGTTAATTTTCTGCTGCTCATTGCGGCTTACTCTCATGACTTTGGTTTTTGTGCTGTTTATCTTCATATTGTAGTTGGAATTAAATATGTTTTCCATGGATGTCAGCGCTTCAGTGAGTTCATCTTCAGTTTCAGCAATCAGAGCAATAACTCAATAGTCAAAGCATTTGCTTTGCAAACCAAAAGTCGTAGGTTCGATTCCCGATTTCTGAGCTCTAAAATACCCCCCCCGGTTGGTGTGAATTTGATCTCTCACCGGTAAAATGCCAGTCATAGCCTATTAATTAAAATTGGTAGAGGATGAAACTCGTCAATGCCGTTGCCGGATCAACACTCCATATGCAGCGCTTAGCCATATGCACTATGGTAATCGGCATAGAATTCCACAGATGAGACTCCAGAATTACTATCACCATCTGCCGGTATTCTCCTGTATGTGTTTACATAAAAAAAAATATCAGTCGCAATAGAGATGGGTTGCAAAGAAACATTGCGTCAAATAATTGATAAAAAAAATTACATACTCCCACGTATCGCATGTGGATTACACCGGTCATATTAATGTCGGTGATAAGATAAAAAAAATACATATACAAAATAAAATGTCAAACGCGATCAAATAAAGCATCCGTTGTACATCAAAGTCTTTATTTAGATGAAAAAAAAAATATATATTACAAAAAAAAAACACATTTTTACTTCCACGTCTCTGTTGTCAAGCGATTGATAATGGAACACCAGCTGGCACACAATCCATTTCCTAAGGTTATCGATTCAAGCTCGACAAATTTGGAAAAAAAGAAAACGTCTCATTTGGATGCAAAAATTTTACGATACAAAAAATTACAAATATGATGTTGTGGCTTTTGGGTTGAGCCGTGTGTGGTGAACTTTTTTCAACCAATATTTCGACCGCCATCGCAAAGGTCTTCTTCAGGATTAATAATTTATTTAGTTTTGAGTTGGTTTATTCAGATTATGTATTTCTTTTATGAGCGTTATTGATTAAAAAGTTCACCACACACGGCTCAACCCAAAAGCCACAACATCAAATCCGGCCGTGAAAACCTAAGAAGTTAATTACAAATATGATTTTCGTCTCGACCCCTGGCTAAAATTCTCCGCCGCTTTGGAAGCACTGCTTCAGACGGAATGATCCTAAAAGCAGCTTTATGGACCGTGATGGCAACGTATTCTAGGACTATTTTATGGAAAGTCAGGGATTAGAATTACAGAAGGTCTTAGACCTCCGGGTGCACCAACTATTATTCGGTCGAACCAAGATTTCATGACGTTAGTTCAATTTAAACTGCAACTTTGGATCAAAAGTTACAGCAATATGTTAAATAATGAAGAAATACGATAATTTTGGGTTGGGGCATTCATCAATCCTGATATTTTCTACAAGAAAGGTTCAAATCCAAAATTACTTAATTTATTATTCATATGTTTATATGGACATGCTGATTCATGGAACCAGACTGAAAAAACGTTAGTGGAAAACCTTCTTTGGTTAATACTTTACAAGGTATTTAATGGGGACAGGCTTCTAGGGGCATATTATCAGTAAATAAGAACACAATTCGGTTATATATGTGTCATTAGTTAAGAGAACGAAGAAAAATACCGGAAATAAATAATGTAGAAGCGAATTTTTGCACAATTGTAGGCGACAGTATTAACCAAATACAAAAAGTGCTGAATACAGAAAGTGCTGAATAATGCGAATTTCTGTATGTTTTTTCTTCTTCAGTTTTTCGCTAATAACTTGAAAACCACTGCATTTATTGAAAAATTATAAAAAACAAATCAATCCATATAAAATTATGTACAAAAATTATTTAATATATTTTTTGCTAGGATGAATACTTAAGAAGATATTAAATATGATGTCCTCGATGTAGTTCAACACCAAGGTATCAGGTATAGGGTAAAAGTGGTGTTTCAACCTAAACGATAGATAGCACAAAATATTAAGCTTGTGAATAAATGAAGACTGATTGAATAATAATAAAAATATACATACTTTGAATATATACTATAGCGACATCTATCGTACGATAATAACAATGATATAAATACTAGTTTCAACGCGAGTCGGTCTAGGCATAGCAATGGCTCAGTTCGCCGAGCGGTATGAATACCTGGGCATAGTTGGTTTCCAAGGTCCGCGGTTCGCATCCCGCTTCTGCCGTTATTTTTGTGCTTGGATTGACGCGTTGAAAAAAGAATTTTATGTATAGTATATGTATATTTAAGTAATAATAATATTGTAATATAGTCAATGATCTATAAAAGTAGATTAGAATATTGAAATAATAAAATAATATTCTAATAAAAATTAAAAAATTCATATAGCACAAAATACGTTTCTGTTCTCGTGGAAGATGCACTCCATCAGAGAACGTCTCACAATCTGCAGGGATTAGATTGAAAAGTCAAAGAATCATAAGAAGAGCGGCCAAAACATTTGAGGAACTCCTTAAAATAGCCTGTGTCTAGAAATATCAGAGACTCTCAGACGACAACACAGAATACGTCTCTTGTTCTCATAAATGATGCACTCGGATCAAAGTATATCTCACAGTCTGTCGTTTATCACATACATATTATGATATTAGCATTAATGGAACACTTTTTTATAGTCATTCCAAAAGCGCTTTTTTGCCGACCCTAATCAAAAAGATGTGTCTTCAGTACGCTTCTTAAAGATGCCTCCGTTTTCAGCTCGCTTAAACTTTCCGGCAGCGAGTTCCAGGTCGTTGGTGTCGCGAAACTCAGAGCACGGTGCCCAAAGATCGTGCTACGACTACATATAGTCAGCTGAGTACAACAGAGTACTTTTAGTGACTCTAACTGATCTGAGTGTCTCTGCACACACACTCATCTCCGATGCCTTGATAAGCTCTATCAAATAGCTCGGTGCAATTCCATGGAGTGCCTTATAAGCTAAAAGGCTGATATTGTACTAGAATATAGTCCGAACTCTCAACCAATGCAAGCGGTGGAAGGTGTCACGACGTATCGTTCCCAGACAATTCGTTCAACGACTCATCGGTAACGACGTAGGGCGGCCTTGACGTCTGGTGCACGGGACAACTGGTGCACTGGCTGTCTCGCTAACCTCACCTAACCTAAGGATCTGTCCGATGAGCATAGAATCCAGAGATCCATAGGTGTCGTTAAAAATGAAATAACTAAATAATGTCCGTGCACCAGACGTCCAGTGCGCACCACGTCGTTGAATGAATTGTCTAGGCACGAAATGCGGCGGAACCACGGTGTAGTACTAAAAGATCTATAGATAATAGGTTTACTGAGATTACGCGGACAGGCGTCATGAAAATAGTATTCCATGTCCAGTAAGCTATACAGTGAGAACTTTTAAAGAACGAAAACAGCTTTAAAAGAACTCAGTACATAGTGAAATAAATATATATATGTTGGGAGTTTAATTGGAGTTGTGTCTATTGAAGGAACATTCGGATCAATGAGAAAGGCCGGGGCTTGCGGTGCGGGCGCGCGCGGCGCCGGGGCTTGTACATAGAACGTGTAATATAAAAGTTATGTGTATGTATACCTAAGTGTACATAGCCACGTGCATATATATATAGTGTAATATATAATATAGCGTCGGTATACTAGTGCCAGCTGCTGGGCCACCGGGGGCAGTCGCCTCGCGGCGGCCGGCGAGGGAGGACGTGGGTGCGGCGCGTCGCGATAATAATCGCGATGTTTAACACGCGGAACATGTTCCACGAAGCTAAAAAATGCATTATTTTTTTAATGTACGAGTGCTGCTTCTTTTACAATTTATGTTACATGTAATGAAAAATTCACCACTTTAAAACATACGTCTAATAGATAATCTTAAAAATGATTTTTCATTAAAGAATTGCAATATTAGGATTATTTATTAGATTAGATATTATTTAGACCAAACAAACACAGAACAAGAACACAAGCAAGAGTGTCTGTATTATATATTGAAAACGTTACAATATGTACTTAGCGTATTATACGCAAATTCGAAAGATTGCGGATGGGAAAGTGCAAGTATTCGTTCGATCTAAGGGTGCATTTAGACCAAACGAACATAAAACTAGAGCACGACTAAGAATGTCTATTCAGTATAGACGTTTTTTAATTTTAATTTACACGAAATTAGCAAAAAAAATGCAGTTAGAAATATGTATTTACCGTTTACAAACATCAAATTCGAATGTATGAGCATAAAAGGTGCATGTGATCTTTTGTTCTAAATGCACTGTACGATTGTAGGTAGACTTATTAATTATAGATTACTCAAGGGAGTATCATATCCAGCTGGATGATTCTAGAATCATGATTTGTTAAGTAGGTACAGGAAGCGGCAAAAACAACTGACGGTTAAATCAAAACAACGACGAAAACCATCAACTTTTTTTTATAGTTCAATTAGTTCCAGGAGAAATTTGTACAGTCAACCATTCTATATCGTCGATATAGGAACCGTGCTACAGAAAAAATACTTAATAGAAAATTAGTCTTCCCGACATATCCGTTCCACATTTGAAACATGTGGCAAATTGTCTTTACTCAGTTGTCAGTTGGCATTGTGTCCCAAGACATCTGTTAAATCAGGAGATAATTTCATTATGTTAAAATAAAATATTCATTTTACCCGACGGTGATCATGGTATAGCTGGTATTCTTACATCAGTATAAAAGGCACCATTTTTTGTATTTTACCTGAAACAAAGAAATAAAAATATTAAAAAAAAATATTTAAAAAACTCCACTTCACACATCACATCAACATTGACCATTTATAAATGTCAATTACATATAGCGGACGACAAAATGTTGTCCAAGAACGAGCAAACGGAGCGTCGGCCGACCCCCTGAATGATGATGGACTGACGACATCAGAAGAATGGCAGGAGTAGCCTGGATGCGGTGGGCAGAGGATCAATAAGGATGGAAAGTCATGCGTAAGGTTCTACGTACAACAGTGGACAGACACAAGCTGATTATGATGAGGGTGAACTAGTGTATGGAGACCAGTCATCCGAACTTTTTCAATTGGTTTAGCATGCACCTATACACGCACCTATATCATGCATGATATTTAGCATGCACCTATATCGGCTCTCAACGGAGGTGGATAGTTGGTGCTTGTAAAAAAGTCTGTGTGTTGTTAATCTGCTCCTCATACGTCCACCAAGTGTCCTAATAACGAACCCAGCGACGTGAAGTCGTTCTTCGTTAAGTAAAGGGGATGTTACAGTATATTAATGGAGCACTGTCCAGTTGTATTGCACATAGCACTACTTCGAAAGTCTCGTGCTATGTAGAAGGTAAAATGAAGCATCCTGCCCAGAGTAGCGTTGCCACAATGCAGAGGTCTTACGATCATCAAACGCGATAACGGGATCACGATCCTCAGTCACGAGGAAGCTGGGAAGGATGAGAAGACGCGCGCAGTGTAATTCACTTCCGAAGCCATTATGTTTGTTTAATCACTTCTTATGTAAAGACGAGCGCCATTTTAAACGTTTTGCGATCAGAGCCACGTGACCCATTGTTTTTTTTTTACGTAAATTCAAACAGGAAGGGAAAACCTTCATCTGCAAAGTACATATACAGTGGAAACAATGGACGATGTTCTTTATTTAAAAGAAATGTTTGTTTCCCTCGTGTTCCACACAGCGGTAGTCCATCGACTCGTTTACATTATCATTATAACCATATCCACTCCCCTAATTGGAGCCAGCGGGAATAGCTCAATGGTTAAAGAGTTTGCTTGGCAAGCCAAAGGTCGTGGGTTCGATCCACGACGAAGATTTGAAAAAAACGATTTCTGAGCTCTAAAATATACCCGGTTGTTGTGAATTTGATTTGATCCATTACCCGAAAAATGTCAGTCACCGCCTATTAATCAAAACTGGAAGCTCGGTAAACAGAAGACTCCACGAAGTTACTTTGATAAATAAATTCGTGGAGCTCATGTCGAAACTGGGCTTCTCTCAAGTGGAATATATCAATATTCGTGACGATATGGTTGAACAGTCTGATCACTCTCCTAAGAGGCATAGTCTCTGACAGGTTAATATTACTTCTAGGAATAACAATCAATCAATGATGAATGGAAAGACGATCATCGTTTTAACAGTGTGTAGTAGTCCACTTACTTGTATTATATAAATGAATGTTAAGACGCACTTTCTTCGCCATAGGTGAAAAATACTTTTAAAAGCTTCTTAGTATTTAGTAATTAAATATACACATACAATTACACATCAAATTTTACACGCATCAATTCATTCAGAAAAAATATCCGCAGATGCGGGATTCGAACCACGAGCCTTGCAACCTTTGCTCTATTCTTTTACACCGCGCAGTCCACTCGACTATTTCTCTGCCTGAACACGAAAGATGCTGTATTTATACCATTTTTACCATCGTATAACGATATATGTCTCTATAGCATATATTCAGAGTATGTATATTATTATTTTTTATTATTCAATCAGTCAACATTTATTCACAAGCTTTTTATATTATTACTTTCCAACAGTCTATTTATTTAGTAAGTACCACTCGGGTCTCGAACCGAACTATAGACTGAATGGATGAAAACAATTCTTGTAAGTCCTACGCGGACATTACAACCAGTATTTTATAAATATATTTTCTTCATATAAATAATAAAGTTTAATTTTAATGGCTTCGATAAACTTGGGCACATTTTATTTTCTTGTGAAAGCGTACGTTTATTTTTAAGCCGCACTGGCAGCACTGTTTGATGGATGACCACTTGGAAAGTCCACCCTTCGGTGTGATGAGTCATGGCAGACTGAAGCAAAAAGAAGACAGACGGACGTCCGCCCGACCCTGGAGTGACCATCACAGAGACTTGGAAACGATGTCTAGCCGAATCGATATTGGATAAAATAGTTTTTAATTTTGTTGTAATTCGAATAAATATAGATTTCTTTATATATATCCGTTCACATCTGGAACATACGGTCACCACAAATTGTTGTCACTCAGCTCTTTCAGTCGCCGATATCTCTGCGCCCGAAGGTTCCAAGGAGCGGCTGAACCAGCGACACGCTGTTAATAATATGCGGTGACCCATCTAAATTTTGATCCGTTCACATTGTTGTGATCTAAAGAGAACCACACTTATGATATACTATTGTCGCTGTACAATAATTTTTAATAATAATAAATTCATACATTCTAAAAAAACTCTTGGTGTGGAATAATAAACTGACATCAGCATGATGTAGTCCTTGCTGACTGTTACCGAAAACCTCGATTTACAATCTTTCGTCTGCTATTCCTGGTCTCATGTCGTGCATTTATGTGCGCCATGTTGTCATTTTGGACGGGTCCGCAAACGGGTGTGGTAGTTATAAACACAACCGCTCGTGGCGCGAGCGAAAGCCGAGACCGAGCGCGGAGATCGGTAGTCGGTCCGCACCCTTTAACGAGACAAGGTCGCATTACGGCCAGCGGTATGTTTCCGCTTGGCCGGAAGCTTGTAAAGTTGTAATGTAAATATAATCAATGTGCTTCTAAAAAAAGTCTTTGTTCTGCTCCATTCTGCCCTCACGTGACGGAATAACACCCCTTTTGAGAGAGAGGAGGATGTTAAAACATAACGCAGAGTTGAATCAATAGATTTTATTTGCATATTTGAAACATATGGTCACCACAAATTACCGTCGCAGTGTTATAAGTTTCCACTGTGCATGCCAGCACCCAAAGATTAACCCAGGAATATATATAGTTCCTAAAGACCTCCTGGGCTGGTGTAGTATCCGAGGCAAATTTGTGTTTGTTCATCAACAGTTTTAGGAGATCGGACGATTAACCAAACTCTTCCGTAGACTGCACCGTTGGTTTAAAAAGAACGGATCAAACAAACCAACGACACGCGGTAATCAACAAACCCATACAAGTTTAGATCCACGTAAAATGGTGCTATGAGCACTTCCCAATCTTACTTCATTTAATTAATTCAAGAATACTTTATGTAAACACAGGAGAATACCAACAGACGGTGACGAAAAAGTCTCACCTGTGAATACTAAAACGCTTCCCATTTTTTTAGAATGGTTAACCTAGATAGGCACCTAAGTAAGAACCATCTCAGAGAGGCGAGCCCGATGAATCGGTCACATCATGAGCCACCACGGTCTTCTTCACGACATTGTGGAAGGGATGGTTGAGGGTAGAAACTGCAGGAGACGCCCTTCGCGGGGTTATTTGAAGCAAGTGTTCGAGGACATGAGTTGCAACCCTCTTATGCTGAGCTTAAGAGGGTTGCAGAAGATCGAAAAGAGTGGAGATCGAGATGCAATATTTTGTTGCTGCAAACCAAGCCACCGGATTGATACTACGATGTATTTGCAGTGTAGATCCGCTTACGTCGGATCGTCAATTTTTACAGAGACTCACTATAAATGGGCGATATTCATGACGTTAGGACTTATGAACGAGCATCATCTATACAAGAATTATACGAGCAAGGGATCAAATACAATTATTTACATATAGAGCTTAGAGAAATCGATTAAAAAAGATTTCTTATTTATTGTCGTTAAAAGCGTTGCTTCAAACCAATGACGCGTTAATTGATTTAATAGTATTTTATAGAAGTGTCGTGTTTTAAGATTGTTATAGACAAGTGACCTTGACCTGTAAGTTGTCGGTCTTGCGTGCATTGACCCGCTTCCTTCCTTATCAATGGCACTCGCATATTTATTTATACGTATTTATTATTCAGTCTTCCTACCGTACATCTACTATCCGAGACATCCCACACAAGCACACGAGCAATGTTTCTAGATCATTCATTTTTATATAAAAATACAAAAATATAACCATATAAACTTGTTCGAGTATTTTTATAAGAGAGCAGAAAACGAGGAAAGAAAAACGCATACAGTAATAGAAATATATTCTAGCTCACCAGACATGATTTTCGTTTTTTCATTTTTCGAATTTGTGAAACTGTTGGAAATTAAAAAAAAAATGTCACGATCATTCAAAATTCTGTCACATTACTCCGATACTACAACGACTGCATTGGTTGAGAGTTCCGGCTAGAATCCAGTACAAACTATGCCTCTTAGCTTATAAGACACTCAACGGAACTGCACTGAGCTATTTGACAGAACTGATCAAGCCTTAGAAGATAAGCGTGCGTGGAGAGACACTCAGATCGGCTAGAGCAAATAGAAGCACCCTGCAGCTGACGGGAGGTGGTCCTAGCACGGTCTTTGGCAATCGGGATTTCAGCTACGCGGCACCAATGGCCTGGAGCTCGCTACCGAAAGCATAAGAGAGCTTAAAGCGGAGGCATCCTTCAGAAGCAGACTCAAGACCCACCTTTTACTCAGAGGCAAAAAAGACGCTTTGGAATGATCATTCGGTCATAAAAGAACGTTATACAAATACTAATATAATAATAGGGTCATAGAGTCCATTGTTCCAATCAGGAAGGATACAGGAGCAGGGCGCAAAGCAAATAACTTTTTTAGGAAGCACAATTCGCGTTTATTTTCAATATCCGACTTCGGTTTCCCCGCCCGACCGTAACATGATGTATATTGGGCCACGGTCGGACGGGAACTGCCCGAGCTGACGACAGACGGGGCACTGTGACATGCAGCGCTTTAAAGATAATCGCGGCTATGTTACAAACTAAAGTAGACAGTTGAACAAACACGAAATGGAACAACTGTCAAAACAAATAAAATGGCGTATGCAAAAGCCGTGTATTTTTATATAAAATTAAAAATAACATTATTAGATGTGCAGGTCAGGCGAGCGAACAAAAATAAGAGACAAAAGATCGCTTTTTGAGGCTTTTCGGCATCAGCCTAAAAGAGCTATATCAAGCTATCACAAGGTAATGAATTACTACAAATAAAATGCTTTACTTTCCATTACTTTTGGTTTTATTACGATTGTTAAAGATTCCCTTTTTTGCGCTACTCTGTATATACACACGGTTATACGGTAGTTATATTCGGTAGACTATATAGACGTGCTAGATGCGGATGTTGAGGACGGGGGCGGTGATGAATGGCGAGTAATTTAGGGCGGAAGAGCGCCACTCCAGCGGAGCCGAGCGCCACAATTATAACCGGGCACGGCTTCCCCAAAGCGAGAACTGAAATTGTTTTGAAAAGTGCGCCGAGCTGGATCTTATTAGGGGGCATTGAGTAAGGTCCAAAAAGAATCCAAGCCAGTTCATGTAATTAATACAATTTCATAACAAACGAGATATTTTAAGTAATTTTTTCGGAAGATCAATTCATAGTGAAAAATAAAAGGCGGATTTGTGCCGCGGACCTAGTACACCAGTGTCAAATTATTCTATTATATATTCAACGCGATTACACAATTCTTCTTCTTCGACAGGGAGAGCCAGTATTGTGCGACTGTGGAGACCGCCTCACACCTGAGATCCTGCTCCATGTGCCCAACAAGCAGCACACCTCAAGACCTAATGCTAGGCAACACACGATGTTGCCAGATACTGGGCAGAAATAATTTGAAGTCGCTGACACGAAGAAGAAGAAGATTACACAATCGCCGCCGTGTTTGATTTAATTGATTATGTAAACATACTAACATCCTCCTATCTTTAACAGGTTGTGATTCAGTCGCGTGGTGGCAGGATAAGGAGCAGATTAATAACACAGACTTTTTTTGAAACATATTGACATATAATATATATTTCGATAACTCTACAAACTTATGGCCCGACCTAGTCACAGCATTCAGGCCGGGCCACAGTACAATATGCTCTCGCCGGCACACGACTCCTACGCTCGTGATGGGCTGTCGCCCAGTGCCACAAGCGGCGGTCTATATAACTAACGTCACGCCCGTGACCGGACTTGTCCAAAATGCCAATATGGTGACACATCATGTACGACAAGCGAACATAAATAAGAGACTAAAGACTGTATTATCGAGGTATTCGGTACCAGTCGGCAAGGGCTATATCATGCTGATGTCAATACATTTTGTTGAATTTCCATGTCTGACGGTCTGCTGTAGCTCTGGACCATTAAATCGTAAGCTCGAAAGGGTTGCTCAACTCTATCAACGACGCACGCGGTGACCCATCCATGTTTTGGTCATTGGGTGACTGAACGAGAACCAAGCTTGCAACGTGATATTGACATATGTTAATTATACTCTTCTTCTTCGTGTCAGCGACGTCAAATTATTTTTTCCCAATATCTGGCAACATCGATAGCTCGTGTGTTGCCCAGCATTAGGTCCTGAGATGTGCAACTTGTTGGGCACATGGAGCAGCATCGTAGGTGTGAGGCGGTCTGCAGGTCTCCACAGTCGCACAATAGTGTCTCTCCCTGCCGAAGCATTCCCCACCGCTCGAGGTTGTCCTTTGTTCTACCAACTCCGGTTCTTAATCTGTTTAGGGATTTCCAGGTCGGCCAGTCAAGGCTCTTGCCAGTTGGGAGGCCTTCCTTTGGAGTAATGAAATCCTCTGGTGCGATTTGTTGCCAGAGTTGGAGTCTCTCATTTTCAGGGCCGGATGTGAGAGGTTGTGTGGATTTCAGAAAGCTGCTTCGAGACTTCAATCTTGGTGTTGGGGGTATCTGATTATACAAGCAGTGGGACGGTTGGTTGATTGCCTTACGCATTTCTTCGGCGCATATGACTTTGCGTCTTATGTTCGGTGGTGCGATACCAGCCAAGGGGTATAGTTTAGAAATGGGTGTTGGTTTGAGGCAGCCTGTGACGACTCTGCATGCATCATTACATCATAATTATACTATGGAAAAAGTAAAAGAGTAAAAAAATGTATTACTTAAGTAAAGAGTAAGAAGTTTAGAAGCAGTTGGTTTGAATGGAACTCTCGCAAAAATGTCGGAAATCTTCGCCACACATGAGCTGGAACACTGGAATATTTCATTTTAAGCTTGGGTGGAAGATCGGCCGCCGTGATGGAAAACAAATTACAAAAATGTGCTGGTTAGTATGCTGCATATTTAAGGTAGTGCGGTCAATAAAATTTACATTTTTCCATTTACCAAGTACAACGCCATACAGTTTTTTAGGGACTTTTCAAAACTCGTTCTACGTCCATATCCGAATCGTCTATAGCCACAGCAAATAGTCCTGGCCTTGGGAGCGTCATGTAATCATCTACTTTAAAAAAATCCTAATTAAAAATCACCCAGAAATTGGACGTTACGTAACTAACTTAAACTACGGATTTCTTCACTGCAGGTCGTCGGAAACCATATATTTTCCCAGGTGGACCTTCAGATGCAGAGATATCTTGGGACGAGGCAAAGAGAATGGCAACTGACATAACTGATAAACGGCAATTTCTCGTACAAACACAATAACAACGCAAGATTCCCTGATGTAGCGTCCAGCCGCCCTTCATGAACGTCATTGAGTACACAGGTTTCGATTAGTTGAACTCTCCTACATGCGATTACATAAAAAAATATGTTTCAGATACGGGAAGAAAAATTCAATTATTTAGGTAAGCACTTAGGGATAATACTATAGTGGAACCTCTCTTAACTAGCACCTCTCATAACGAGTAAATCGCATAATGAGCAAAAAAAAATGTGAAAAAAATGCTCTCATAACGAGCGACATTTCGCATAACGAGTGACGTAGAACGGGGAAGTCGCATAACGTATGATGCACTCGTGAGCCGGGACTTCCGCATCATTGCGTCAGTCTGTGTTTAGCACTCGTACCGTTAGCACGTTAGTGTCGCATGTGATCACACATTTTTCTAGCGCATGTGAAAGAGCACAATCAAGAGCTGACCACTGAAGAGCTTACGGAGTTGGGTCGTATTTCACAGCAAGAAGTTATGAAGAAGAGTTTAGAGGAAGAGGAAGCAGCAGAGCAACAATATTCTTACGCAATAAGAGAAATGCTGATAGCATGGGAAACTGTTTCATCGTACATTGAGAAACATCATCCTAATAAGGAGGTGGCTATGCGTGCTACAAACTTATTCAATGATAACGCTGTGTATCATTTTCACCAAATTTTAAGGAGTCGGCTAAAACAAATGTCTCTAGACAGGTTTCTAATAAAAAATAATTGATTATTTGACATAAATTAATAAATAATAATGTAGTTTCGATTTTTAAAAATGTTTTTATCCAGGTTGTTGCAATCTTCACAACAGTTTATAAGCATGTAATTTTATTTGAATAAACGTTTAAAAAATCGCATGGAACGCAGTATCATGTTTTACGTTGATTTATATGGGAAAATTAGTTTCAGTTAACGAGTGTTTCACATAGCGAGCAAAATTCTGGAACGAATTATGCTTGTTATGAGAGATTCCACTGTATATTTTGATATCAGCTCGATATAGCTCCTTTAGGCTGATGCCGTAAAGCCTCGAAAAACGATCTTTTGTCTCTTATTTTTGTTCGCTCGCCTGACATGCACATCTAATGTTAATTGTATTAATTAATATTAATTATATAATGTTGCACGGCGTTTGCGTGCGCCATATTGTTATATTTACTTCGCTGGTCTGCCGCGATGACTTGGCGGCGCCAGATGTCAGAGGGCGCTGTCAGTCAGGACGCGCGGGCAGTTGGCAGTCGAGGTCGGAACGCGCCCGCCAACGTGATAGGAGCGCCTAAAGGCATCCCTATAACGGGCGACGTTATTGACAAATAAACGCGTAATATGTGAAACAGAAACAAGTGTTTGTATTGTGAACCTGATCCTGCATCCTTCATCCAGTAAATCGATGTCTAACTATGAGAGGATATCAATTTCTTCGAGTATAGATCTCGTGTGTGTCGGGCTCGTGTTGCACCTGCTGCACATTGCACAACAAATATTTCACGGACTGGGTCACACACTTTTTCTGCACCGGCCTCCAGTAATGCGGCAGCGATGGCGATCACTTTTTGTGCGCACTCTAAGTGAGGTTGCATTCGACCCTCTCTCGACAAAACGAAAAATAAAATAATGAACAACACCGTTCAGCGAAATCGAACAATGTCGCATATTGTCACATTTTTTTCTAATGCTCCTCTTTTTCCTTTCCATGTCCGTTCCATTTATTTTTTTATGTAAACACATACAGGAGAATACCGAGAGATGGTGGTAGTTCTGTCTCATCTTTGGAATTCTTTGACGCTAACCATGGTGCATATGACTAAGCTCTGCATGTAGTGTCGATCCGCCAACGTCATACACAACAGCCCGAGAATCACGCATCATCCTTATAATTACAGGAATTTACTATGAATGGGTGGTCTTCACGGGACGACTTTCGTCTACCACCGATTTTGATTAATAGGCTATGACTGTCATTTATTGGTGAGGGATCAAATTCACACCAACCGGGGGTATTTTAGAGCTCGGAAATCATTTAAAAATCTTTTTTTTAATACCCGTCGGGGATTGAACCCATGACCTTTGGCATGCAAAGCAACCGCTTTGACCATTGATCTTTACCCGCCGTTGAAGCTTTGAAAGATATGGACACGATATATAGGCGGCACTCAATTCTAACAGATGACAGTGTCCATGCCTAGTCCGAGACATGAAATGTATAAATGAATGGAAAGAATACCGTATTTTTGTCGATATCGTTTTTTTATATAGCGCGACTGTATTTGCAATGCTTTTCTACGAATTCAGTGCATTGTGGGGTCCCCATTCAAAGCATTTCTCGTATGTATCAGGATATTTCTCAACCAAACAACATTATTGCAACCAACCAACTTAATTGCATTGCAAACTCCGCAACGAGAGCTCCATTAGCATACTAAGAGCATCAATTTCAGGAAAAAAAGTATGTATTTCTCATCGATCACAAGTTTTTTTTACCAACACGCAAATACTCGTTCGTATATACTAACTATTCAGATAATATTATAAACATGCGCAGTTCTCGAATATGGCAGCCTTCAGATAGAAATCCCAAATGACTTGGATTCGACATACTTAATTTAAAAAAAATATGCCTCTGATAAACTTCTTCTTCTTCTTCGTGTCAGCGACTTTACAACAAATTATTTTTTCCCAGTATCTGGCAACATCGATCGCTCGTGTGTTGCCCAGCATTAGGTCCTGAGATGTGCAGCTTGTTGGGCACATGGAGCAGCATCTTAGGTGTGAGGCGGTCTGCAGATCTCCACAGTCGCACAATAGTGTCTTTTCCTGCCGAAGTATTCCCCACTGCTCGAGGTTGTCCTTTGTTCTATCAACTCCGGTTCTTAACCTGTTCAGGGATTTCCAGGTCCGCCAGTCAAGGTTCTTGCCAGTTGGGAGGCCTTCCTTTGGAGTAATGAAATCCTCTGGTGCGATTTGTCTCTAATAAACGTCTCGGAGACATGAAGAGACAACATCGTTAGTATCCGAGGCATGTTTAGGGGTGATTTGTCGATGGAAAAGATAAGAAAGATCGGACGATTAGCCCGACGTTTCCGAGGATATACACTACTTGATGCTAAGGATAGGCTCAACCAAACCAAACGTACGCTATAAGTGATAATCGGTAACCCATCAAGTTTAGATAGATTCAATAATGAGTTTAACTTCGGTGATCTAACGAGAACCGCGCTTACAATGGACAATTCGAAATATTTTACTTTATCTCCGATTGATACCACAATGATTTTCACCATTGAAAGATACAGTATCAATATTCCGTATGTTAACCATGGTATCAGCTCGATATAGCTTTGCAGACTGGTGCCAAAAAACCTCGATATACGATGTTTCGTCTCTTATTTTTGTTTCCACGTCGGACACGCATATTTGCTTCCGACGCCATTTTGATTACTTTGACAAGTCCTATCATGTGGAGGGCCATAGTTCGCAAAGTGACCACAATGCGTATTGTATAATAATGTAAATAAACGCCGATGTGCTTCTCGAAACGTTCTTTGTGTTTTGTGGCCTGCTCCTCATCCCTTCTTCACGTGTCCCGATGACGATCCGGGCGACATGGGAATCATTTTTGATAGCCGGGGATGTCAGTATAATCAATAGATTTTGGTATATCAGGTGAATGACCTCACGCTAGTATTTACAGGTCCAGTCTCCGGTGTCGGGGGCAACTTTTAATATCGAACATTACGGGAGCATTAATATGGCGAGAGTACAGGAGCTGTGAGCTGTGTTCCCGAGACACAATAAAAGCAATATTTATGAGCCATAACATTATGATAATAAAATGCAGCAGACGCCCAGGCCCGCACCCAGGGCGGGAAAACCACAAAATAGATTAAATAAAAATATTTAACTCTAGATTTGGAGCCACAAAATACATCATCATCATTACCATGTACGCTCCCGTAACTGGAGCTTTTTTTATGTAATCGCACGCAGGAGAGCACAGCCGTTCAAGACCAGTGCACTCTATGACGCTCAGCCAGGGAGGCTGGACGCTGCATGCGGGAAACGTGTGTTGTGTTCCGGTTGGGGAGATTGCAAGTGTATATTTATCCGTTTCTTGAAGAGATCCAGATTGAAGGAAGGAGGAAACACAGACGTTGGAAGAGTATTCCAAAGCTTACCGGTGACATTAATGAAGGAACTTTGGAAACTGCCAGTTCTTGGTCGACACACATTAACCGTGTATGGATGTTCGGCAAGTGTAAGACGAGTTTGCCGGTTGTGGGTGGGTGCAGGAGGAATTAGTTCTTTGAGTTCCGAAGAGCAGCGACCGTGGTAATAACGGTAGAAAAGACTAAGAGAACCAATCTTACGTCTGTGTCCCATTGATTGTAGATTAGACGTAAGGGTGTCATTGTTTATCAAACGAATTGCTCTTCTTTGAACTGAGTCAATTAAGTTTAGAAGGTATTTTGGGGCTCCAATCCAAAGGTGACTGCCGTATTCAAGGATAGGTCGGATTTGTCCTTTATATAGAAAAAGTTGTTTATCGTTGAAAAAACCGACGTGATCGACGAGAATACACCTAGTTTTTTTGGAAGCGAGACCGGCTTCATACTTAATTGACTTGTAATATTTGACTTTATTCGAGATTGATACTCCAAGGATGTTGATGGTCATCACGAGCTGCCGTGGTCCTCGCCTCATCCCATATCAGCCTGCTTCTTGCAGCTCCGCGGAGTACATTCTATGTATATTTCCCGACAGCCTTTCAGAACGGCACAAGCCCGAGGAGATTGACGGAAACGCAGCTACAGTAAATGCTCTCGTGCAACATTACATGTATCAACCAGGTTCATATTGCCTCTAAACCAACTGTACAATGGAAGACTGCCTTGTCCTCTCTTACACCTCGTCATTCCTCACAAAGTCTAACCATCGTGCTCCCAGTATTATATACAGACTTCAGCTATGAAAAACTATTATACGGCTGCATTATCTTTTGTTGTAATGCCAACATTCACAGTCCTGAAGAAGAAGGATGTTACAGGCGCTGTACAGACGGTACTTTTTTTTGATCGAGTACAGCTGCGAGTCCTAGATATTGCGCATGGAATTTAAAAAACTAAAAATGATTGCATTCGGTTTAAAACATTTCTTGCTCGTAAAATACCAGTCATAGCCTATATTTATAGATAAAAATATGTGGTAGACGAATCCGTACCGGAAAAACATCATATATGTAGTGTGTTTGCGTAAAAATGGATGATGCGTGAATGCGCTTACACAGTATGCTAATTTCTTTAATCGTATACAAAACTGTTAAAAGTAAATAAAGAGATAAAGTTACGCCGATGTATTTAGAATATATATATTTTTTAATTTGAATGGTGTGTCCATGAATAGCGTCCGTCTGTCTCATTATGCGTTAGATGTGTTGTTTTGACGACATTTTGCTTTTGAGAGATTCAAATTTTCGAACGGGGGAGCCATTTGCAATTCAATGTCGCCGTTCGGTCAATTACGGTGACCGGCGGGTGACCGGCGGGTGACCGGTGGGTGACTGGTAGGCGACACGGTCCCCCGAGTGATGCGACACCAGCTGCACCGAAAAAGTGACAAACTGGACTTTTACATGCCTCACACCCGCATCACACCGGAGGACAGTTAAGTCTCCTTGATGACGCGCTCATTCAGATTATGGTCAGTTAGCAACTGATAAGTCCAGTGGGAGTCCCCTCTGAACAATTGTGGCCACTGCACAGAAGTGCTAAAAGAAAGAAAACACGTAAAATAGCTACAGATAGTGATGAAGAAATCTCATCTGTGTATTCTATGACGTTTACCATTTTGCATATGGCTAAACGCCGCATGTGGAATATTGTTCCGCCAACGGCATAAGTCTACAGCCTGTCATTCACGCGTCATCCATTTGTAAGATAAATTTACGATTAAACAGATGGTATTTACGGTATGACTTTCATTTAAAATAATTCTAGTTAATAGTCTATGACTGAAATTTTACGGGTATATAATGGAATTCACACCTACCATTATTTATAGAGCGTAGATATATTTAAGAAATCGTTTTTTTAATCATCATTAGGGATACAATCCATGACCTTCAGTATGTAAAGCACACATTTTTCCATTCAGCTATGACAAATGGTCTAAGCATCCGATCTCCTTAAAAGTAATTTTATTAATTCATTCAATCAAGTATGTCACGACCGTTTTGCAGGTTGCCGGGATCCATACATGTTCCCTAGTGACCTTCAGGTGTAGAGATGTTTTGGGACAAGACATGGACAGTGGCAACTTACGGAACTGAGATGAAAAAAACCGGGCGATGTTGTGAACATAGAACGAGGTAAAAGATTTCCTTTAATATTCTTCTTCGTAGTATCAATCCGGTGGATTGTATTGCAGCAACAAAATCTTGCGATCTCCACTCTTCTCGATCATCTGCAACCCTCTTTAGCTCAGTATAATAGCTACAACTCATGTCCTCGAACACTTGCTGCAAACACTGCTCCGATTGCGCTCTTTAAAGTGGTCCGGCCGGCATCAGGTCCAGAGGATACCAGGACTTCGTTTCTAACAAACGGAATTACGCTGCTTTTGAGCGCTTCTGCGCGTCCGTCTGCAAGAGTGCAGACGCAAGTAATGATTCCTAAATGATGTCTGCTTTTTGTAGAATCCATTTCCGAACCTTACCATTTCCTTATCCATTCCCACGTATTTCGTGGTTAGCAACGTGTTACCAAAGAAGGCGATTCGAGACTCGCTGTAGTATACTAACAATCTAATCATTGAAAGACAATGGAGTGTATATTAATTTAAAATCGACGCCCAAACGTATTAATACCTGCCGTATTAAGATTATTGTATCTTGTCAATTCTCTTTCAATGGATTTCCGTGTGTTGCTAACTTCGCAGCCGTAGACTGAGGTCTATTTGATATCTAACTGATGCACCTAGAATCACGGGAAGGCCTTCAGCCACTCTCTAACAAGTAGATTTTGCGTGCGTCCAGTAATGGGTCCCCATCTGGGTCTCCAAAAACAGGACGGGACAGGGAGGGTTATCACCAAGCGGGACTCACGTCTAGGGCGCCCTCTGCAATTTCTCCCCTCAACCATCCCTTCCACAATGTCGTGAAGAAGACCATCGTGGCGCATGATGTGACCGATCGCCTCTGAGATGGTTCTTACTGTAACTTTATTTTTGAATTAATTTAATTTTAATATGCGTATAAAAAAATTAACCAAATTTAGTATAGAAAATTCTAATATCGTTTTTCAAAACGGTTTTCAAACTGTCATTATTTCGCACTTGAATAATGTAGCATCAGTTACCTGACGGTGAACGCATTATGTTGTATTTCTCGGTATTTTTGCACCACATGTATTGTGTAATCGTTACCTGAAACAAAGGGGAAAAAACAATCATTAGAAAATCATTCATAGTGAACGTACATGTCATAAAATTATTTATGGGAATCAATTCTTATGAATTAATGCAATACACAGAAATACCGATTGTAAAAAAATGGGAATATTAAATACGAGCATTGTGGCTTTTGGGTTAAGCCTTGTGTGGCCAATTATTTTCTTCCAATATTTCGGCCGCCATCGCAGGAGTCTTTTTCGGGGTTTTTTTTCAACCCTGAAAATGATCCTTGAACCGGCTATCTAAAACTCCAATACCAAATCAGACCTTCAAAATCCACTAAGAGTTATATATAGTAAGACTATGATGTTGGTGGACAACACCACATACAGCGTTTAGATATACGTAGCATGTTAATTTGTATATATAATCTACAAATTAAATTTCCACATCACTATCGCCATCTGTCGGTATTCTCCTGTATGTGTTGACATCAGCATGACCTAGTTTTTGCTTACTGCTACCGAAAACCTCGATAAACAATCTTTCGTCTCGTATTTTTGTCGCTTGCCATACTTTTATGTATCTGGCCACATTGGGGCAAGTTACATAGTTGTGTCACCAGGCAGCTCTGGTGAACGAGCGCGGGCCGCGGAAGTGCGCACGGGCAGTTGGTCCCCAGCCTTGGCGAAATATGGTCCGCATTGTGGCCGCGCGGGCATGTCATACCGCGTGGTCTTAAAGCTTGTAATGTTTTTATCGTGAAAATATTATCTGTGCTTCTACAAGAAAGTCTTTGTCTGCTGCCCTGCTCCTCATCCTGCCCCTCGCGGCGTAATAACGTCCCTCTTTTTGAGAGGAGGATGTTAGTGTTTATGCAGAAAAAGGAAAAAATCTTCGTTACAAATCCATATCGTTGTGCGTTATTGGCGGGTTGACTGTACTATGTTTAGTATTTTGATAATAAAGTTAGCACGGGTGCTGCTAGTCCGTGGTCACTTGATAGATAAACTTAATGTTATTGTTGGGGTCTGTTTTGTTGTTGTTGCATTATAAAGGAACCTATGAACTCCTGATAACAACAATCATAACAACAAACACAACAGTTAGCGGCCTCGTGTCGTTTGTTGATATCTATATATATATATGTGGAATGCACTCTCTGAATACAAAAATATACTAAAGAAATATGGCATGATCCCATAGTAATGTTTTTTAAAAAAATTCGGGTTCCGGTGCATTTCGTTCCCAGACAATTCGTTCAACGACTCATCGGTAACGACGTGCAGCGCACTGAATGTCTGGTGCACTGAATATTTGGTCCACGGGACAACTGGTGCACTGGATGTCTCGCTCACCTAACTAAGTTATTTCGATAACGAGACCTATGGATCTCTAAGCTCTACGATCTCTGGACAATTCGTTAGGTTAGTTTAGATTAGGTTAGGTTAGCGAGACATCGAGTGCTGAAATGGCGGTCGAAATATTGGCACAAGAAAAATTGTCACACGGCTAAATCCATAAACCACAACATCATCATAGACTACAACCCACATGCCGCAACATCTATTTAATAAAAGAATTCATTATGAATGCGTGGTGTTCAAGGGACGACTTTCGTATAGCTCCAATTTTGATTAATAGGCTATGACTGGCAATATGCCAGTCATATGAGGGATCAAATTCACAACAACCGAGAGTATTTTACAGCTTAGAAATCGTTTTTTTTTTAAATCTCCGTTGGGGATCGAAACCACGACCTTCGGTTTGGTAAGCAAACCCTTTTAAAATTAAATTTTACCTGCCGGTAAATGATGAGGTGTAGTAGAGGCCATGGCGGTCTATTTTTTTTAGTGACAGTTTGTAAAGACCATATGCTTTAATTAGGGGAGCGGATATGGAATGATGATGGTTATTAAGAGTAGTACGATCATGTATGTGTGACGTGTCACCAAAGAAGGCAATTCGAGACTCGCTGTGTATACTAAGTTACTAGCTTCGCAGCCTTAGACTGAGGTATATTTAACATCTAACTGAAAAAAATCCCACTATCCACCAACATTTTCAAAAACTAACACTGAAATTTCATTACAAGTCTAAAACACACACTAATCCCCTGATCAGAAGGTTAGGGGAATCAATGTCTTTGCGCAGCTCTCACCATCATCAGCGCTAAGCGGCACAACTTATGGTGTTCTTTTTTATTTTATCTTATATTTTTCACTGTTTCTTTTTTGTTTCTTATTTGTGTCTGAATTGTCTAGTGTTAAGATGTTAACTAGGTTTAATTTTTGCTCAGGAAAAAAATAGAATCCTTTTCAAGGATTCTATAGAATCTCAGTGTATTAAAAAAAAAAAAAATTTCATGTAATATTAACTAAAAAAAAAAAAAAAATGTAGCTTAAGTAAAAGATTAAAAAAGTCTGTAAACTTAGTATAAATACCTAATTTGTAATTTTATGTGCATGTATCTCAAGATTGAATAAAGATTTAAAAAAAAAAAAAAAAAAAAAAAAAAACATCTAACTGATGCACCTAGAATAACGGGAAGGCTTTCAGACACTCTTTAACAAGTAGCTTTTGGCGTGTGTCCAGTAACGGGTCCCCATCCGGTTCTCCAAAAACAAAACAGAGTAGTATGATCATGTCAACATTGGAGTTTAAAAAAAACGTTATTTAACTTCGGTTTTCGTTTAGACAAAGATAAAGGTTTTTCAGCCTTCGTTTCATCAGCCCTAATTCGAAGAAAATATAGTCATGAAAATTGTGATATCCCTAAGAAATAAGCATATAAATAAGAAATCTAAGAACGGTACGAGATAGATGCTATCTTACACAGTCGCTTCCGGGGATTGCAGGATGGCCAAAGGAATTCTCAGAAATATATGAAAGACTAACACAATGGAGTGGTAAAGTTGGTAGCACAGACACGCGAGAAACCATCGATTAGCAATGCATGGAATACCATTACATTATCTACAAATTAACCGTCAAATATTTGGGAATCCCTAATAAATAACGTAACATGTCACTTGCAAATAATATAAATAAATATTAGGTTTTTCAAAGAGTCCTATAAATGTTTCCATGTGGACCTCCGGATATACAGGTGTTCTGGAACAAGGCATAGTCAACCAGAACCGTGAAACGACACTTTATAGTGACAATATGCTCCAAATATGGCGCGGATGTGTTAAAACAATAAAAAAAAGTTTTTCCAATACTTTCGACTTGTATCAATTGAACTGTATTTTTTCACAGCACTTTAGCAGCATAATGCTGGGCAACACACGAGCTATCGATGTTGCCAGATATGTATTAGGAAAAAATAATTTGACGTCGCTGACACGAAGAAGAAGAAGCAGCATAATAATAATACATTTTGACAGCTGATATAGCAAGTCTAAATTGTTAAAAGGCTTGATTGATTATACGCGGTAGTTTTTGGTTGGCACCCTTTCGTACACGTAAAGTGAAAAGCGGCATCTGTGGCATATATCACTTTTCTTAATGTCAAAAAAGGTAAAAATGCTGGTCAAGCAAAAAAAAACGATGTATTTGGAGACGATGTATTGTTAGAACGCTAATACCAGTTGTGGTTTGCAAAATTTCCAGTGTCTAGTAAGAATGACCAACGACAATAGCCCATTGTAAGTACATACGGTTCTTCATAGATCGCCAAAATTAAGCGACATTGGACGCGAATCAATACTTGAATAAGTCATCGCTTGTTGTTTGCGTGTTATTAGTTGGTTTGAGCCACCACTTGAGACCAAATGGTCCAGGCTTTGGGAGCGTAAGGCTTATCATACGATATCCTACAACAGATGACTTTTCAAATCTTTAGCTTTCCACCCGAATGATAAATGTTCCCAGGAGAACCTCCAAGTGCAGATATCTTAGAACAAGGCATTGCACAGTGTATGTTGATAAAACAGTATAGCGACCATTTGTGGTGATCATATTCTCCAGATAAAAACATTTACAAGTAAAATGAATTGTGAATATTTCCACTGTTATGGCGCCAGTTGAGGCAAAGTTAATTTTAAAATACGGCACGTAAATAAAATGGCGGAAATACTAAAATAGTGAAAGCAAAAATATTATGAACGATTTTACACGGCGAGGCCTATAATAAAATGATGGTCTGTATGTACGATCAGGTCTCTCTCAGTGAATGAACGGGTACGCATATAAATCCATTATCAACGTACTTCAGCGAGGGTAGCGTACTGGGTGGCTGTACGTACATAGGAGACCTAGCCAGGTATATAGGGAAAATGTAATATAGCACATACCCGACATGGCTGAATGTACATGGGCAGGAGCAGACAACTCGCGGTTTTTAAATAAAATAATGTAAGCACATACTTGTACAAACACAATTTTTAACTTGAATATATTTCAATGTGCTTCTGAAAAAGTCTGTGCGTTGTTCATCTGCTCCTCATACGTCGCGAAGTGTCCTAATAACGATCATCTTTCAAGAAGTCATCTTTCTTAAAGTAAGGGGGATGTTAATATATTTAATTTGTTAATATAATGTAACATTGTTTGCCAGCGGCTATAGCTCATGGTCAAAGCGTTTTCCGTGCAGGTCAAAGATCGTGGGTTCGATCCCCCACGGAGATTTAAAAAAGGGTTTGTATCGATTTCTAAGCTCTAAAATACCCCCGGTTGGTGTGAATTTGATCCCTCGCCAGTAAAATGACAGAATCATAGCCTGTTATTGAAATTGGTGGTAGACGAAAGTCGTCCCGTGAAGACCACCCATCCATAGTAAATTCCTGTAATAGTAAGGATGAAGCGTGAATGTCGGGCTGTAGTCTATGATGTTGGCGGATCAACACTCCACATGTAGCGCATAGCCATATGGGTCATGGTAAGCGTCATAGAATTCCACAAATGGGACTTCGGAATTACGATCACCATCTGTCGGTATTCTCCTGTATGTGTTTACATAAAAAAAAAACTTATTGACAAAATCTAAAATTTACAAAGTTGATGGTGGAAATTTAACAAGCATTAATAATTATTGATATAATAAAAAGAAATGTGTAATAAAACTAATAATAAATAAAAACATGTATGAAGCATTTAAAATAAAATATTATAATATGTATAATTGTACTTCAATATGGCTAAAAAATCTCATTGTTAGTGAAACTTTAATGGATTACGTAAATATAACATATCAGATCGTGGAAAGTGCCTGAGATCAACTTTAAACAAACATAAAAAACTCGTTCAAGACTGGCGATGTGGACTCAGTGAGAAATGTGCGGAATGGCGGTAACTTTATTCCGGTGCCGAAATTTAAAAAAAAATGCGTTCTATTTCCTGTGAGTCGTCGCAAGTTCCAAAAATACTCAAATCCAGGCTTTCAGGACAACATGCTCTCAGGGTATGTCAACATGCTTTTATGTCACCTTAGCTGGGGCAGTGAAAACGCATGTTTAGGAGTATTTTAAAATTGGAGTTGGATAAACGCAGTCTCATAATAATAACGCGTTGTCGTCAAGGCCTGCCATAAGCTTTGAACATCGTCCAAAAAGAGTTGAACAACTTTCCTATTGTTTCCGTAAAACAACACTGTACTAGATCATCAACAGCCTGTGTAGTGCACTGTTAAACGCTAGCCTCTCGCATGAGTCTTCATATCGTTCAATCCTTCGCCTTCCACATCCAGACTCTTGCCGCTAGGCTTCTGATATCGTCGGTCTATCTTGCAAAGTCGTTGTCTCATCGACAAATATGTCCTGCCCATTGCCACTTGAGTGTGTCTATTATTTTGGTACCGACCAGTACTGGAGTTCTTCTTAGAGGATATCCTCTTTTTGGGTTTTATTTTTAGAGGCACTCTAAACATGGACCATAGCACCATTCTTTTACGAGAAAGACCTACTGTTTTATTCCACGAATCTGCGCCATACTGAGGTGAATCATTGATAAAAGCCTTAGTTTTAAAACATTGCGGAACCACAACGAGTATCTATAATCGTGTCGGAAACAACAAAGGGTCAGATCCTGTCTGCCCAGAAGTGGGCGACGTCGATGGCGTTACTCCCGGCCATTATCAGGTCTTCCTGGGTGCAGCTACTCGGACACAACACACTCCAGAAGGTGTGACAGGGTCTGCTCCCCGCTGCAGTCACATTCAGTCGTTCCGCTGTAGAACTGCCAGGCTTTCATTTGTGTCCTCGTCTTGCATACTCCGGTCCGAAGTATGTTAAGGGACCTCCATATATTCCACCCCTGGTCGTATCAAGGGGCTAGTGTCCACTACAACGAGTAGTGGACGATAACGAATTTCTTCTTCGAACATTCCATTGAACTTTTCATGGACGTCTTAGTGGTCTGTGCAGATTTGTCGCATGTCCTGTTGTAGGTTGGCGCCCCCTGCTCGCCCGGGAGGCGGCGTGCGTACGTGCGCCACCGCCCCGTGACATTGAAACAGCTGGAGCGCGCGTGCCGCCCGCCCGGGCCGCCGCCCACCTGCCCCCGCCCAGGGAAACATTGAGCGGGCTCGGGGAGAGAAACAAACGCACATACAGCCTGATTCGCGTTAAAAACTTACAAAGAACAGTGGGCGGGTAATCAACATAGCCGACTTTTCATTTTAAAAATAGGATATTCGTTTCATCTGACACACATGACGATATTATAATCATCATCATCATTCCTTGTGTGCACTCTAACTGAAGCACATTTCAACTGTGCTTTGCGAAACTTTGCTGAATAAAAACTGTTACCAACTCACCGCGAAGTTCCAGGATTCAACTTCGTAATAGACGAGGGGCTGCGAACCAATGAAGGCACGCCGCTTGAGAAAGCGATTAAGACCCCTGTAGCTTCTTTCTTTATAATCCGTAGTACTGCCAGTAGAGCAATTTGTATACAGGCGACCTCATTCGCAAGTGGTCGGGATTGAGAAGGTCTTCTTAGAACCTCTCTTCCTGACCGTGAAATAGCCCCCAAGGCGTTTCAATAACTAATGTCGTTGTTTACAAGTACATATCACCTTCATTATTGTAATTATTTAATTTCAAATAAATATGTATATCTATGACCGTCAGAATATATGTTTCACGGCCAGATTTGGCATTGTGGCTTTTGGATTTAGCAGTGCATGGCGAATTTCTTCTAACCACTATTTCGATTACCATTGCAAGGGTCATCTTGAGGGTTGAAGATTTTATCAACCCTGTAACCCTGTTTGTCAACCCAACAAAATCGTCCACCCTGAATATGACATCCTGCAATGGCGGTCAAAATATTGGTCAGAAAAAATTCGCCACAGACGGCTAAACCACAATGATCTATAACAGTATCTATTTCGGTTACCTTGCATATAGCCTCTAGATATTCTATGCCCTGTATAACTAAATGACTAAAAGTTGAATTTTGAAATATAGCGCAGCGAATGTGCAAGGTCCACCCGCCATTGGACCTTTCACAAAGCGATTCCTCTCCTCTGTGAGGAAGAGCAGAGCGCGGCTTCCGGTCCGGAAGCAGTTGGCTCAACTTCCGGTGGCCGGCGCCAAGAAACTCCACAACATGGCGGCCGCTCCACTTCCCTGGCCCAGCTCCACACAAATCATCACTCCCTCTCTCTGCGTCTCGGTATTTTAATATTTTTCGCCGCGAATAGTCTGCCAACTGTATGTCCGGGAGGCCCTTTGGAAAGCTGAATTAAGTAATAAGCGTTCAAAACGTTTTGAACATAATTATTTGATCTAGACATCATAAAAGATACTATTCAAAATCTGTTGAGGATAGCAGTTTATTGATATCATCAAAATCATATCAGGTTAAGATGTGTTGCATACACTATTAGTTGTAGAATAAGCACTTTAGTAAGCAACAATAGCAGCTATTAACATTATTACTTAAACATTATGGTCGAAGTAATCTTCTCCTTCTTCGTGTCAGCGACGTCAAATTATTTTTTCGCAGTATCTGGCAACATCGATAGCTCGTGTGTTGCCCAGCATTAGGTCCTGAGATATGCAGCTTGTTGGGCACATGGAGCAGGATCTTAGGTGTGAGGCGGTCTGCAGGTCTCTACGGTCGCACATTAGTCTCTCCTCACCGCTCGACTTTGTCCTTTGTTCTACCAACTCCAGTTCTTAATCTGTTCAGGGATTTCCAGGTCCGCCAGTCAAGGTTCTTGCCAGTTGGGAGGCCTTCTTTTAGAGTAATGAAATCCTCTGATGCGATTTGTTGCCAGAGCTGGAGTCTCATTTCTTTTCTCATGCTTCGCGACTTCAATCTTGGTGTTGGGGGTGGGTATCTGATTATACAAGCAGTGGGACGGTTGGTTGATTGCCTTACGCAAGTAATAAAGGCTATGCTAACAATCAAATTATGTTGTAAATCTATTTCATATAATAATGCCAAAAGTCCGAAGAAACTGGGACAAGTAATTGCAAGTTATTCATATTTGTAGTCACAATGAAAACATCAATGCATTTAATGTCAATTGTGTATATAATGCGTATCCATTAACATCCCCTTTACTTAGAGAAGAAAGACTACGTAATGTCCGTGTATTTCCATTGACCTCCTCCTAACACGCATAACAATTCCTTCTCAGCAACCTACAGATCACAAAACTTCCACTACGCTCCCACATTCCGACAAACACTATAGAAGCATGTATCCGATAGAAATAAAAAAGCTAACCTTATAGAGCAGGCCTTCTTAAACTATCGCGTAGCAAAATTCTGGGGTCGAGAGAGATTGATTAATTTGAAATAGAGGAGGATGTTAAATGTCGCCCGAAAACTGAAAACCTCGAAAAAAATATTCCACCAAGATTTTATTTGTTACGCAATAAAAACAGGCACATCCATCTCATTAAAAAAATCCTTTAATTTTAATTTAATACTTACCACTCAACGACTGCGTTCGAATATATTCGAGCGAACCAAGAAGGTCAGAATTCCCTTTTATTTGTTATTGCAAAAAATGAAATTTTGATGAAAAAAGGGCATATAATTATTGTAACAATAATAAATACAATTTTACAACTTTTTGTTCAATTTTTAATTTTAGATTTTTGTATGTTCCTAAACGAATTATAAAACTATATATTTTCATATGTATATGTTTATTGTTGCCTAATGAATAAATCATCAAAAAATATTTATTTATTTTACTTTTATATTTATATGGGGTCGCCAGGAAACTCGCAATCATAAATGGGGTCGTGAATGAAAAATGTTTAAGAAGCCCTGATATAGATGATTGGAATGTATAAGAAGAAGGTATGATATAAATTTATGTAATACATGTGTTCAAAAATGGTCATGCATAAATGTCGTCAAAATCAATATTGATTTTGGTAACGTCTATTAATGTGCAAATTCTCTCTCGACCAATAGGTTCTTCGCGTTGTGGGCAATGGTGTACGAGTGGGCCGACAATGACTGCATCGGCTTTAAGAGGTCACGATCCTCGGCCACGTCATTGACCAATGAAATAAAAATTATGATGACGAACAGCGACGTGACGAATCGCAGTGGACACTTGCGGGCGTGGCTTGGTGGTTACGTGCTCGCATGTCCATGAGACAACACTTGGATTCACATATTGATGCATTTCAAAAATACGAAATCGAGCGAGTTTTTGACATCAAATGTATATAACGAGTATACAGACGATAAGAGGATAGAATGAGAGAAGAAGTTATGGAGTGGCGACCAATAACTGGAAGCAGGCCGATAATAGATGGAACATATTATAAATCAGAGCTCCGCAACCTTTTCTCATCTACCGCACACCAAAGTACTTCTTTGAATTCTACGGCACATCAAAGTTCTCACCTTGAATACCGCGGCACACAAAAAGCCAAAAATATTATTTAATTTGATCAATTTCACTTTTTTTTAAGTTCATTTAGAACTTAATAAAGCAAGTACCTCGTTGTATGTCTACATAAATAGGCGCTGGGGGCTTGAGGACTGTTGTAAAATTATTTATTTATAATATTGCCTTATTAATCGCAGCACACCTGTATCGGCTTACGGCACACCGGTTGCGGAGCACTGCTTTAAATGATTCGTTGAGAAAGGCCAAAAAATTGGTGATTAATGAAGATGTCA
The DNA here is from genome assembly GCA_022606575.1 of Glossosoma conforme. Lineage (NCBI taxonomy): Eukaryota > Metazoa > Arthropoda > Insecta > Trichoptera > Glossosomatidae > Glossosoma > Glossosoma conforme. The sequence goes on along the minus strand of JAGTXR010000020.1, from coordinate 1,034,037 downwards.
CACAGGATGTCTGAAGCCTGATAAATAATAGCCCAACTACGTCTACCTTCAATTCTTGGAACACAGACGTAAGATTGGTTCACAGTCTTTTCTACCATTAATACCACGGCCGCTGCTACTCTTGCCCATTTCTCCCCAACAAACCAAAGAAATTCTTTAGAATTACAATTGGAATCTATTGAGAATCTTTGTGGTTTAATGTTTTAAATTAATAATTAAATAGTAAATAAACAAATAAAAACATGATTATATATGTCATAGTTAATCTAGTAAATTATATTTTATTTTTTAAAATCATTTCAGTATTTAAAAATGGGTCATATAGCTAACACAAGCTGACTAAAGTTTTGCCGAAATTTGCTTTTTTCTCACCAATTTTCTGGGTGAAAAATATGCATTTTTCACTTGCCAATTTATTATCTTTTCATAATAGGTAAAGATGTGACCGGAACATAAAAGGTTGGACACCACTGATATCGAATACATTTAAGTGCTGAGCTAATCGATAATAATATAAAATATCATATATTAAATTAAAATAAATAACTATGTATAATTGTAAGATTAATTGTATAAATGCTAGTACATATAAACCAAAAATATAAATAATGCATGATTACGTGTTCCTTGTACATAATAAATAAATAAACAATAATTATATCAAAGCGATGTGAATCGTACTAATAATAATAAATTAATTACAATGTTAATGTTGCTGGCTGTACTCTCATTACGTACCTGCATATCTGAATGTTTAATTCTTGCTGAGGCGCACAGGTAAGAAGTTAAGTGCTTGATTGTCATGCTAACGATCGTAGATTCGAATCATAGCAAAGACATATTTGCACATCATCATTTATATCACCAATTAATCCAATAAAAATAAACAACGTAACGCGGGGATTCGAACCACAATACGTCATGTTATTTTTTTTTGAAAAATGCGATAAACGGTCGGCGATTTCCGCCGCCTCGTCGATTATGTGCTTGTAACGGGTCCGCCAAATAACTTTTTTTTTTTTGAAAATGGGGCGCAAAACATCGAGTGTAGCTTCAGCTGTGTGGCACGTAGCGCCGTCCTGTTGAAACCAAATATTGCCAATATCCTCCTCTTCAATTTTTGTTAACAAAAATGGACCGATAACGATCGCCATTGACTGTAACGGCCACTCCTTGCTCATTTTTGAAGAAAAATGGCCTGATTTTCAAAGTAATGTCGCAATATTTCTCAGCGTTGTTCAAGCGTATACACAACCATATTCGTTTAGCGGAAGGATAAAATTAATTATCTGTCAAATCAGACATGAGCTAAGTGTCACCATTCACGAAATAAGCACTAGGAAAAAAAAGTTAGATGGCGGAGCCTATATATTTATTATTTGTAAGGTTCAATCAATCCTTTATACAGTGTAGAAGTGTTTTATGTAAAACTCAGGTATGTAATGTAGCAATCTCACCTGTGAATTCTATGACGATTTTTAAGTATGGCTAAGCGCTACATGTGGATTATTGATGCGCCAAAATCATAGACTCCGGAATTCGCACGTTCATCCATTTTTACGGGGACTCACTAAGAACGGGTGTTCACGTGACGACTCTCTTCTACCATCAACGTTAATCACTAAGTGAAAGATAAAATGACTGTCATTTTACAACCGAGGGATCACACCAAACAGGGGACAGTTAAAGAGAGAGAGAGAAATATATTAAATATATTTTTTAAATGTAATCTACATGCGGGATCGAACCCACAAATTTCGGTAAAGTAAGTAATTATACAGTACTTATAGTAAGATCGACAGGCGTATACAACTGGGATGGGCAGCATTTGGAAAACTAAAGTAAATTTTAAAAGCAAAAATTCCGCACTGTCTTAAACTAAGGCGTTTTACCAATGCATCCTTCCTGTATTAAATTATGGCGCAAAGACGTGGAATATAACAGCAAGTCTTACCGATAAAATAAAGGTCACCTAACGTGCCATGGAGAGATCCACGCTCGGAGTGTCTCTAAAAGATAGAATCCGAAACGAGAATATCCGAAGAAGAACTCAAGTAGTGGAGGCAAACGAATAAGCACACTCAAGTGGCAATGGGCAGGACATTTCTGTGGAAGAAATAAATTTCAATGGAGAAGAAAATTGTTGGAGTGGCGCCTTAGAATTGACAAACGATGCGTTGGCCGACCCCCTGCAAGGTGGACTGTGACGACATCAGAAGAATAGCGACAGCCTGGATGCGGAAGGCGGAGGATCGAAGAGGATGGATACTCGTGTGGGAGGCCTACGTTCTACAGTGAACGACACAGGCTGATGATGATGAATAGTACGATACGTTGATCGCCGTCTGTCGGTGTTCCCTTGAATGTTAGCTTAAAAAAACGTCATTCAGTAATTAATTCTTCTCGTGCATAATTCATCGCCGGCCGGAGAGTTATTCCGTTGATTTTTTCATTAATTGGATTGTTTACGAAAGTCGCCGGGATTTCTGGCACCAGTGGCGTATCTGGGGCACGAGAGTCGCCCACTTGTTTTTTTTACATTATCGCCGAAAGCACGTGCGGGGAAAAACATCAAGAGAGAAATGCGTATTAATAAACAGTATCTGCGGGGGTGGATCGAAGAAAACAAGAACGTTACCTCATACTGATAATATATCACGTTGTACGAAATGTAAAACGTGCAAAATATCTAAACAACGAAAAAACATTGAATTCTAATATATTTTAATAATTAAAATGATCAATACATAAAAAAAACAATGTAACTATACGTTTTATCTCTTCGAGATTTGGGTTGCCCCGAAAGAGGATCTAGCCCCTGGACACGGTGGAATATATGGGGGTCCCTTAACAGGCTTCGAACCTGAGTATGCAAGACGAGGACACAAATGAAATCCTGGCAGTTTTACAGCGGACCGACTTCATGTGACTGCGGTGTGGAGCAGAACCTGTCCCACCTTCTGGAGTGTGCGCTGTGTCCGAGTAGCTGCACCCAGGAAGACCTGATGATGGCCAGGAGTAACGCCATCGACGTCGCCCACTTCTGGGCAGACAGGATCTGACCAGGTTGATTCCGACACGATTATATATATATATCTCTTCTTTATTCAAGAAACAGATTGCAAGACACACTTGCAATCTCCCCAACCCATATACAACAGACAGTGAGACATTCTCTGATGGAGTGCATCATCCATGAGAATAGGAGGCGCGTTCTGTGTTGTCACCTGGGAGTATCTGCCATTTTTTGTGAGGATTTCCTGAACTTTTGTTTAGTTCTGACGGTATTTTGCTGAACAGCATTAAGGAAATCGTCGGGGCTAAGCGCGCGGTTAACGAGGATAACTTAGAATAGGCTCCTACATTCAACTGTTCAGGCGCATAATCTAACCTTCTGTGCATATGGTCATCACGAGGTTAGATTATTTATTATTATCAGAAATTTATTATATGATACGTATTGATATCAACGTAATATAGCCCTTGCTGACTGGTACCGAAAACCTCGATATACAATCTTTTGTCTCTTATTTCTGTTCGCTTGTCGTACGTGTATGTGTCGTCATTTTGTAATGCCGTTAGGAGGACTAGTTACATAGATCACCACTCGCGGCGCTGGGTGTTATCGATCACGGCGCCCGGGCAGTCGTGTGCTGATCGTCAGAAAGACGTATTATGGGCGGCCCGGCGTGTTATTCCGCCTGAGCCGGAAGTTTGTAAAGTTTATCGTGAATATATATGTGCTTCTGAAAAAGTCTGTGTGTTGTTAATCTGCTCCTCACCCTGCCACCACCCAATTCAATAACCAAGTTAGAGAGGAGGATGTTAATATATATTATTACAAGTAAAATATTATGTAAAGCTACGAGCTGTCCATTGAACCAGCCCTCTGTGCACTATTCTATTACTTCACACACCTTTAATATTATATGTAAAGGATGCAGCAATGAACTGAAACACTCCTGGAGAACCTACGTTACTTATCATCCACATATGAAAAACAACATTTAAGAAGAACGATGCTCACTAAGAAAAGAGATACACGTATAGGAGAAAACCGACAGATAGTGATCTCTTTTATGGATTTCATGACATTTACATGCTATATATGGGTAAGCGCTACACGTGGAGTGTTGATCCCCAACATACACTACAGCCCTACATTCATGCATTATACATTATTACATGAATTCACTGAATGAAATGAATGGGTGTGTCACCAATTTTAATTAATATGGCTTTCATTTTACGGGTAAGTGATCAAATTCACTCCAACCGGGGGTATATATTACAAAACCTTTTTACTAACCTCCATCGGGGATCGAACCCACATCCTTTCGTAGACAAACGCTTTCACCACTACGCTATGCCCGCCGGCAAAGATGGGATGGGAGGTCAGATTAAGTGCAGCAAGATTGATGCGAGCGCACAGTGATCGCCGTAGTGCGGAGCAACAATGTAACGCGACACTGCAACGTGAATGCTGCAATTTACTCCACAACAGCTGATGTGCATCGCGTGCGTGTGCGATTAAGATAATGGTAAGTAAATGCCGGCAGATTTCTAAAGCGCTCACGGATACTGCTGTCTCGGCGAATAGAATATTCCAGAGCTACATTAGAATATATTTTTTAACTTTTCAAATGTAAAGAATCAAAAGAAAGAAAGTAAAGAGATAAATAATATCTAAATCATTTTCTTATTCGTCCTTGCAACACTATCTGTATCCCTTTCTTATCATTCCAGGATAGACACACCCCTTACCCGCTCTTACGTAAATGTGTTCGACCATGATCAGTTGTCTCTTTACAGTGACAGATTGATGAAGGCTAATGATTAGTCGAAACTGCAGGCTTCTTAACAAAAGCCATACCCAACGTGATCCATGTAAAAACAAGGTAAATAAATAAAAATAAAATTAAAAAATGACATATACACAATATTCATTATACATCTACAAAATGACATCCCCCGTCTAATCAAAGCGACTCCAGATCGCCGGGATCGCTGTTTGGATGCGTGTTGGATGGATGAGAAGCAGTTCGCCAAAGCAAAGAACTCATCGAGAAGCACATTGCCATTTATTTTTATGTTAAAAGACTAACTAAATTATTCCGCCCATGACACAATGATGTGAGCCTGACAGCACCCGGACGGAGACTGCCAGTCGGCGGCAGTGACAGTTGCTGCGCCCCAAATTAACAGTGCCAGATATTAAGACGCTTCACCGATTTCGACAGATATAAAATATTGATCATTTTTGCTTATTCGCACTTGACCCGGCGCGCGTTGCTACGAGTCATAATATAAAAATACATGTTGCACGTGCAGTGTCGAAACGATTTATACAACAATACTGATAAGGAACACTCGTGATTACGATGACTAGCTTAAAGGTGGATTTCTAATTCAGTGAGTGAGTGAGACAGAAAACAGTATATCAGTGACATATACATATATGTATGTACAAGTGGGACTGAATGGTATACAATGCGTGTAATTCTTAATTTATTTATTGTATTTCTTTAAAAATAATTTCACACATAAGCGCCTTTATCATTATTTATTTAGACAGCTTATATAGCAAGGCTTACTTGTGAAACAGTTTTTTTATGTAATCGCACGCAAGAGAGCACAGCCGGTCAAGACCAGTGCACTCTATAACGCTCAGTCAAGGAGGCTGGACGCTGCATGCAGGAAACGTGTTTGTGTGTGGGTTGGGGAGATTGCAAGTGTATATTTATCTGTTTATTGAAGAGATCCAGATTGTAGGAAGGAGGAAACACAGACGCTGGAAGAGCATGCCCCCTGGAAACGGAGTTTCGGACCTCCTCTGAACAATCTCATCAATCCAGCGACAACAAAATAAAAATATGATGTTGAAGTTGCACCATGTTCTAGAAGGGCAATTGAAGTCGATGAGAGACAGAATGAAGGCTGAGATCCATAGGTCTCGTTTACGAAATGACTTAGGTTAGCGAGACAGCCAGTGCGCCAAATGTCCCGTGCACCAGACATTCAAAGCGCCCCCCGTCGTTACCGATGAGTTGTTGAACGAATTGTCTGTGAACGATATGTCGTGATACCCCTGAAGGTCTACTTTGGAACATAAATTGTTCCCGAAAACCTCCCGATCAGAATTTCAAATACATGCAGAGACGACTGCTGTAGTATCTGAGGCATCTTTTTGGGTGATTTGTTTATTTATTTTTTAAAGAAGAATAGTTGAGCCCGACGCTTAAGATGCCTGCACCATTTTGTTCTAAAGAGCAGCTCAATTTATTTTTTAACGATTTATATATTCATTGGTTACTTACATTGATGGTTTATAAAGTATTTATACATTAACAAATGGGGCTGCAAAGAACCAATGTGATATATGAAAATAGACCAGATAAGTACATTTATGCTTCAAATACTAGTTTTTGAGAGTATAATTTGTATTCAAACCAAGACGCAATGAAAGGGTTAATGGATTTTTTTAAGGAGAATCGTTGAGCGCGATGCTTCAGACGCATGCACCATTTTGTTCTAAGGAACAGCTCAATTTATTTTTTAACGCCTGTTACTGGTTACGTATGAAAATGGGTAATACAATAATCATGCAATCATTAAGTAATAATAATAGTCAGTTAATGTTGGGTCAGCCTGTACTCGTCAAGATATGATATGGTTACCTGCATAATTGTTGCAACACATACTCGTATGTAGTAAAGTATACTCCTATAATGCACAACAAAGTAATAAGGAACGAGCATGACCGCGAAACAGCGAAGGTTATTTATTATTTCATTAAATTCCTCGCTGAAATTGCATTTAACTACACATCTCACACTTCAAAACATAAATTAATTGAACATATGTACATGTGTCACTTATCGATAAAACCAAAAATTAAACATTAAATTGTTTTTAGAATTTCTAGAATTTCTAGAATTTTTAGAATAAATTTCAATATTTATATATACTTGATTTGCGGGTAAAAAGCGCTGTGTATGTTGTAGAACAAAAATGCAAATTTCGCGGTTCGAATCCCAGCGTCTGCCATTTATTTTTCTTCGATATTGACGAGAGAAATGACATAAAAGATTTTTCTTTTGGTTTTGCGCAACATTTAATTAAATTTAATCTATATTTAGTAATAATATTCATATTCAATAAAAAATATTTTTATTCCTACTACCTACAATAAGTAAACCTAAATTATAAATACCTACCCTACGAACATAGTTAACGTTTACAGTTATTTCAACATTTTTTTGCTACCAAACATTTCATTTCCATCATCATCATCATCATCAGCCTGTGTCCGTCCACTGTTGAACGTAGGCCTCCCGCATGATCCATGGCAACCAGTAATTTTTTCGAAATGTTTCATATGGATAAACACAAAAAAAAACTAGGGTAAAACGCATCCAATGCGGCTAAATTATACCATTAAAGGGATGATTATAAGCAAGAAAATATAACTTGAGCTGTAGAATATTAACCGAAATAATACTCGTAATTATTTATTAGAATTTATAATGTTTCACATTTCGCCCTCAATAATTAATAGTTTGAATCTACTTTCAATCAATATAAGAATTTTAAATAAGCTCAGATTGTAGTAAATATGTTTAATTAATGCTAAATTTTCTACACAGCGACATGTACGACATACACCTACTTTGCTGTAAACAGTAAATGCATGAAAAAGGCGTTTTAATTTGTTTTTCGACATTCTAACCTCTATGACGAATGGAATTTCTAAGAATAAAATATTTAACCATTCAAAAGATTTTTAATTTTACACAAATACTTAAAAATAACAAAAATGCGTGCGGAAATTAAGAGTGCAATTCAATCGAAAGACGAAGTGTAAAAAAATATTTATTCCATTAATTTGAAAATTTTAATTCCGATTCCATTTTTTTGTTTCTTTTAGGAAAATACAGTGATGCTGTTTATTTATTGTATTTTTTATAGAGTAGTTCGTCTAATAAATAATGGCACACTGACGACCAAAATCCAACCCTTCAAACATAAATGTAAGATTGGTTCTCTTAGTTTTTCCAATCGTTATTACCATGGCCGGTACTTATTTGAACTCAACGTATTTAATTACTCCTCCACCCACCACCTATAACCGACAGACTCATCGTACACTTGCTGAACATCCATATACAGGTACTGTAAACGTATGTCAACTAAGAACGGGCATATTCAAAAACTTATTCTTAAACCTCACCAGTAAGTTCTGAAATGCTCTTCCAGTATATGTTTCTTCTTTTATACAATATGGATCTCGTCAAGCTAAAACATCAATACACACTTGCAATCTCCCCAAGCTACACACAAACACAGCGGGTATAGCTAAGTGGTTAAAGCGTTTGCTTACTAAACCTAAGATCGTGAGATCGATCCCCGACGGTGAATAAAGAAAAAACATTGATTTCTAAGCTCTGTAATGCCAGCTTATGTCCCTCGACCACATATTGGATGGAAGGAGATTAAAAAATGTATTTTGTATTAAAAAAGTAATATAGAATTTGGGTTTATTGATTGAAGATATTAAGGCGCTTATGTTGTATATCAATTTATTACTTACATATTTTTTATAAATATTTACAGAGATAACCGCAATCTGTGCGACTACACAGAATGGGATCCTCCATCAGCGGCCGCGGCCGAAGCTCCGTAAAAATGATGAAAAAACATGGTTATTATCGTCATAGAATCCACAAATGAGACTTCAGAATCGTTATCACCATCTGTTGGTATTCTCCTCCGTATGTGTTTACATAAAAAAAACACTATTCTCGAATACAGCGTACGAAAGAGTCATTGAGCTTACTAGTATCGACCGGTTGTGCTCTCCTGCATGCGATTTCATATAGAAAATCAAACCATGAAATTAATAAATAAAAATAAATTCATTTTCCCTCTAACCTTCGCCCCTCCCGCCCTTCTCTAGTTATGCCACTGCGCTTACATAGGACGAGTTGAGTCATCCAACTTTTTTGAGAAAAAGACCATCTCAAAGTATTGGATCCTGCCTCGAGGTTGTTGGATATTCATACAAGTGAAGTATAGAGAATTGGGCGGGAGTGGGCGGCCGCTGGAATGTTAGGGGATGAGGAGCTGAATCAATTGGGCGCCGCCCAGACATGAAATATAAACACGAATAAAAAAATACAAAAAAATATACCCTATATTCAGGTACCACCTATTATATAGCGCCCGTATTACCACAATCCTTCTAAATAATTTTTCCACATCTGGGGACAAATGGTCACCTAAATTGCCGCCACTCAGTTCTGTCAGTTGCCATTTTCCATGCCTTATCTCAAGACTACTGATGTCGCAGGACAGTACACGCTACAGCCGCCTTTCCTTCAAGCCCCCGTACTCTCACTGTCTTGGAAAGTCTGAAGTGAGGATCATATATTTTTCGGAACTAGATGGCGCCAATTTGTGACAAGAATGCTCCAGCTAGGGTTCGGATTTGTAATAACAGAGGCTAGTACATACTAGCGGTACGTAGCAGTGCGTCGTTATAAATACAGGTTTCTGTGCAATCGCCGAAATTAAGCAACATCAGTTCATGGTAAGTACCTAACTGTGCACTCGTACTTGGATGGGTGACCGCCTGGGAACAAATGCACTGCAAAGCAACGGCTTCAAAACTTTCAGCGTTCTCAAACTTTATTTTGGAAAGTCTTGATCTCGTTAACTAGCATTTAATTGGAAAATAAATAAAAATAAATGCAGAAAGCTTTTATAAAGTCGTCCTCATTCTTTTTGATGTATCGCCACGTAATATTTTTGCGAACCAAACGGTCTGCATATCCGATAGGGCCGCAGTTGGCGTTTCCACGAACTGTTATAGTGCGTGGCCTAAAGGTAGTCATTCATTAACCCTGAAGATGAACTCTGCAGCTGCGGTCGAAATATCGTAGAGAATTAGTAATTCGTCTCACACGACACAAATCAAAAGCCGCAATACGAAATCAGGCCGAGTAAACATTTTTGTATAAATTATATAGCGATTGTCATGCGATGTCGCAGGTTCGATCCCCGAATAAAAAATAATAATTAAATATGATCATCTATACATATAAAAATGAATGTCTGTCTGTCTAGTTATTTGTCTTTTATGCATTCCTTTACCATTAATCCGACTGCGATACAACTTTGTCGAATTATTGCTTAGACTTAGAAGATAGGATACTAACAAATTTGATTTAATTACAAAAATTAATTGAATATTTACGTAAAATGTGTTTTCATACAAGACTATTATTATTGTAATACAGAACGGCCAATTTAGAACATTGTGTTTCCATAGCAACGCCGTAAACAAAAATTCACTCACCTGAAGTTATTTTAAGTAGGTATTTTAAGTAGGTACTAACGTAAGGTACTGAATATTTTGAAACAAAATTCGATTTTCGAATAAACTATTTGAATATTAGAATTTTTGACGACTTTTTTGATTTAGTTTTATATCGCATGAAAGAACGAATTAAAATAAATATTACGTATAAATTGTGTGTGATATACAATAGAAAGAGTTAATTTTGGAATTCCAGTTGCTGGTCGGCTTCGGATAGTATTATATCATAATTTTAGAATTAATTTTAATTTAAAAAATTATAAATTAAAAATATTTAGTTTTGATTCACAATTTATTTTAATGATTACATGTTTCAGACTGCCTGAAGATTATCTTCAATAATTAAAAAATAAAAACAGGCCGTAACTTATGTAGGTATGGACAAGATCCTATATTAGTACACACATATTTACAGGTTGTATATGTGTGCGGGTACAACAATTGAAAAAGGTTATTTTAAAAATTAATTGGTATGTGATTAGTTTTAATGTATTAAGACATTATACAATAATATTTTTTTTGCTTTCAATTTAAAAAGATATTATAAGATACTAGGTATTATAATTTTTAATTAAAATTAATTCTAAAATTATAATTATTTCACCAAGTATTGTCAGTTGATAACCTTAATGTTAGAACTATATCAATCAATTTATTTTTATTTTTCAAAAGTGAATTTCAAAACGTAACATTCAGTGTGAAATCAATTATGCCACCCAAACGAAAAGCAATAGGTCAAGAGTACAACTCAAGCACGAATGAAAAGGGCATCTCGAGCTTCAGAATCAGTCGAGCAAAGGAGAGCAAGATTGGAAACAGATCGAGTACACGCTGCTCAAACCCGTTCATCTGGACAGATGAGCAACGGGAAGCTTAAACCCGTTCATCTGAAACAGATGAGCAACGGGAAGCAAGATTGGAAACAGATCGAGTAAGCGTAGATCGTACCAGACGTACTCTGCATGCTGGTTTAAATCATAGTGCTTTCCATTACGATCCTAATTATGATTTCTATAGATACAGTCTGCACCCAAGTATTGTTATTGGAAAATTGATAAATTATGCGTGTATTGTAGTGCCTTTAAATTTAACAATGAAACACTAGGAATGTGTTGCAGGAGTGGAAAATTGAAATTGCCAGAATTACATTCACCACCCGAACCTTTATTAACGTTGGTATCGGGTGATACAAGTGAATCAAAACATTTCTAGACAAACATACGAAAGTACAATTCTTATCACTACCACTGCCGAACGCAAATCATTCCTCATCGTACAAATGGTCATGTTCAGCAAGTCTCAGAAACGCATCGATCGTACGATGGATTGCAATATCCGATTTTATTTTGGCAAGGAGAAGACGGATACCATTTCAACATCCCGTTGAGAAATCCACAAATAGATGAGGAAACGACTAAGAAAAGTCAGTGCCATGAATAACTATTCGTATCGATTGATGATTCGTGAAAACGCTGAAAATCATATCCTAAAAGGTCGAAATTTGTTCTATCAATACATGTTCGCGAAAATAGAAACTGAACGACTCCTCTACATTTGATTAAATCAAACCAAGTTGCGTTCCGCAGAGTATATTCATTAACGCGATGCAGTTGTAAATGATGGCTGAAAAACAAAAAAAACATTGTGTATCCAAAAGCTCAAACAAATTTAGGTAAGAACAACATAACCTAAGTTTATTGTTTCTAATTGGCTCCGGTCACGCCTCAAGTCCGACTTATCCAATCGGAAGGCGAGAGGCTCCCGATGAGGCGCTTCCATAAAAACTCGCGGTTTCTTTTTTTTAGTGGCATTGCATATAAAGGTGTGTTGACAAAAAAAAGCGTCCAGCCTCCCTGGCTGAGCGTCATAGTGTGCACTGGTCTTGACCGGGTGTGTATGCGTTTACATAAAAAAAAACTGAGGGATCGAAGTTATAATTTTTAAGCAGTGAGAGTCCCAAAAATTATTGACACTAACAAAATAATGACAAAGATAAAATCGTTTTTTACCAATTAAAATTTAAAAATCAACTAGAAAGTGGATAAAAATGGACGATACGTAAATGCCGGCCTGATTTCTAAATTACGTTGGAGTATTAACAATCCACGTAGAGCGCTTGGCAATCCACAAAAATAGCAAGCGTCATTGCGGATTCAATGATTTTGCAATTTCTGCGTCACCATCTGTGGGTATTATACTCAATGTGTACAATCCTGTACTAAATAAGTTAGAATGTTTTGTATGTTTTTTTTAGTTTCACCGGAATTTGTAGCCTAGACTGTTTGGATGCCGACCGAGCGCTTTTTCCGCACTGTCAGGTACTCCGTTGTCCGGCCTCGACTCCATACATTGCAGCATGTGCATACAACACAGGTACGCTGACTCATCCGCTGTTTAGACATGAGCGACGCACGGCATAGTATCCTCACTGAATATTCATCGTCTGTGTGAGTGGGCGGCGGCGGTGGGCGGGACTGATGGGCTGCATCGATTGGGCGACGCCTAAATAACGTCCGCTAAGCTCCCCTTATACATGACCATGATTCTCTGCCTAGCTGGAGCACACGATTGTCAGCAAACGCCGCCATAACTTGCTGAACATAATTTCACGTCTAATGTATGTCGATCAGGAACTGACAGTTTTTCAAAATTCCTGCTTAAATGCAAACGCAATGCTCTCGAATGGTCATTTGCCGGCGGGTATAGCTCAATGGTCAAAGCGTTTGCTTTGCAAGCCAAAGGTCGCGGGTTCGATCCCCGACGGAGATTAAAAAAAAAAAGTATTTTAATCGATTTGAGCTCTAAAATACCCCCGGTTGGTGTTTGATTGAATTTGATTCCTCATCCGTAAAATGCCAGTCATAGCCTATTAATTAAAATTGGTGGTACACAAAACTCGTCCCGTGAACACCACCCATTCATAGTTAATTCCTGTAATAATAAGGATGACGCGTGAATCTCGGGCTGTAGTATATGACGTTGACGGATCAACACTCCACATGCAGATTTTAGCTATATGCACCATGGTAAGCGTCATAGAATTCCACAGATGAGACTTCAGAATTACTATCACCATTTGTCGGTATTCTCCTGTATGTGTTTACATAAAAATAAAAAACTTAAGTCGCGAAGCAGCTTTCTAAGATCCACACAACCTCTCACATCCGGTTCTGAAACTGCGACTCCAGCTCTGGCATCAAATCGTATCAGAAAATTTCATTACCCCAAAGGAAAGTCTCCCAACTAAAGAAAAAACCTCGACTGACGGACCTGGAGATCTCTGATTGAGAACCGGAGTAGAACAAAAGACATCCTCGAGCGGTGGAGAATGCTTCGGCAGGAGAAGTTACTGCTGTGGTACTGTGGAGACCTGCAGACCGCCTCACACCCAAGATCCTGCCCCATGTACACGAAAAAAAAACTAAATTACCATGGCCGTTTCTGCTCTGTATCTGTAATAATCAATTCCTCCTTCGCCCACCTACAACCAACACACTCGTCTCACACTTACTGATCATATATACGATTATATGTATGTCGACCAAGAACTAGCGTTCTAATATTTCTTGATAAATCACATCGGTACGCTTTGTTTTTGAAATATTCACTAATTTATCGTTGTCCGCTCACTCAAATGGTGCATATGGATATTTCTTGTCAACTCCGCCTCCTGCAGCTTCGCCGAGTACATTCTGTATAACGTTCCCGACGACCTTCCAGCACGGCGAAGAAAATGCAGCCGTAGTTAATGCTCTGATGCGGCATTGGTAGGACATGTCCCGACTAGGTCCACCTTCGCTTTTTAACGCACTGTAGTATGAAAGTCTGTCTCGTCCGCTCTCTTATGTCGTCATTCATCAAAAAGACAAACCATCGTACTCCCAGTATTCTATGAATACATCTGTTTTCGAAATCCATTATTCGACTGCATTAGCGTTTGGTGAAATGCAAAAAGATTCACAGCCGAATTATGTCGCGTAAAAATAAAATTATCAAATAATCGATAACAACATTTAATTATCACGAATGGTGATAAACCATTATGTTGAGATAAGCATTCCAAAACCTACACATCGTTATCAAAATTCTATTGCTGAAAGCCTACTCTGTGTGTGTCAATAACAAACATAAAAAAAAACTTAATACGATTCGCCCAAAAGTTCACTTAAGTCTTTACGACTCTAGCGCAGAGCATTATATTTCATTATTTGTAATAATGCATTGTGGGACTTTGCGACGTTGCCGCTACAGTTCGTGATGCAACGTTGCCAAGCGGACTGGTTCTGTCTCGCTCACTCGCCGGGTCGACTATATACATTCGTTATGTGTACGTTTATATACAAGACCTCAGCATAACACGGGGATCGACAACGCGGAATACGGGGACCGAGAAGTACATAGCGGTATATGTAGGTAGACAGACGATAAATGATACTTGTGTCCAAATTTTAGTCTAGAATTTTTTTTTGAAGTTTTAAATATACTGCAGGAAGATCATAAAAATATACATTTAATTAAATATTTTAGGAAAATTATCGATTCACGAAAAATGTCAAAATTACAACTCTGTGGGTTTTATACATAAAGAAAGAAAGTATGTGATTTGATCAAACCTCATCTGGCAATACTCAAAAACCTGCCAAGACAAGCAAGGACAACCACAGTCCGAAATTACTTTCGTGGAGGTATGATCCTTAGACCATACTCCTCATGACGCTCGTGCAGGTACATTAGGATGACGTCTAAACTACCTCAAGATATTAAACTCATCACACAGACGTCAACCCTGAGAGTTCGAAATGAGCATATTCGGGGCTCATTTCGGGTGGCCCCTATAGCTGAAAAGATAAGGGAAAACCGTCTAAGATGGTATCGGCATGTGACACCGGAGAGATGAGGACCACATGGTGAAGAGAGCCCTCAACATACCCACGCTGAGAAGACCTGGAAGACCACAGGCAATCTGGACTGCAACTGTAAACAAGGACCTGAAAACTCTGGGTTTGACCGAGAATGCAACGCAGGACAGACAGATATGTCGAATGTACACGAGGAGAGCCGACCCCAGATGATGGGAAATGGCTAGGCTAAATAAGAGAAAGACGTCAACCCTGAAGAAGACCTCTGCAATGGCGGTCGAAATATTGGATCGAAACAAATCGCCACACTCGGCTAAGCCCAAATCCACAATACTAAATCTGGTCGTGAAAAACTAAGTTATTTAGTCTTCTTCGGCGGTCTACTCGTACGAGTATAAACTATCATACTCGTATTTTTGTGGTGTTGGAAGTGTCGAGTTGACGATGAATGTAGGCAGCGGGCAACGTTGCCCACAACCCAGGCCGGTAGGCGCAAGCATCCATGCAAGGCAGAGAACAACTGTAGACTTCCACAACATTCGACAACTATAGATGAGCACTGTGTGCACGAAGTGGAGCGCAGAATCCTGTTTCCTTTTGTCGGAAACACCCAGCATCACCATCAATAGATCTGAACGCTCCACAGCATCATGAAATAACTTCCCTGCATCATCGTAGACTTACAAAACGTTAAAGAACTATCGTAATCCACTCTGTGTATGAAGTGGAGCAGAAACATTTGTTTCCATCTGTAGGAAACAACATACATCATCACAGATGGATCTAAACATTTCACAGCATCATGGAATGATTGTTCAGCATCATTGTGGGCTTTCAGAACATTCGAAGATTAGTAGTTATTCACTCTGTGTAGGTAATGGAGCCTCTGTCGGAAATCATGACCAATGGATCTAAACGCTAAACAGCATCATCCAATGGGTGTTATTTTTCACCGTGGACTTGAACAGCATTCCAGGACTGTAGATATCAACTGTGTGAAATAGAGCTGAGATTCTTCACTAAGAATCATCATCAGTGGATCCGATTCCACTGTATCATGGAACGATTGGTCTGTATTGACTTCCAGTGATGTCGTTATCTTTTATTATAGATCAAAATGTATCAAAGTATTCTAGTAAAGTGAGGTGTTAGGAATTATCAATTGATTGTTCATTGTTTACAAAAAATCAATATGAAGTCACAAAGCTGCTGTCTGAGATTTAAAAAACCTCTCACATCCGGCCTTGAGAGACTCCAGCTTTGGCTGCAGTTCGCTTCGAAAGATTTCATCAGCCTTAAAGAGAGCCTCGAACATGGAAATCATTCCATATCGGTTTAGTTAGGAAAGCAGGTATAGAAATGATGATGAAAATGATGACAAAAAAATAGAAAATCGTGTCTACTTTTTGCTTACGACATAAAAAATACCATATTAGATTACAATCGATTATATGGGAAAATTCGAAAGAGCAGTATCCACGATAGCACCGATAAAAAAGGTTAGTGAATCGACTGAATGTCTGTGATCTATAGATTGAAGACTAGACGTTCGTGTTAATATTACCATTACTTAAGGAAAGACGACTTCACGTCGCCGAGATAGTTATCGAAGCGCGTGGTGGCGGAATAAGGAGCAGATGAACACAGGCTTTTTCAGAGGCACATATATTTATTTTAAAGGCTAACAAACTCTCGGTCTGCTTGAGGAATGACGTGTTGTTAACGCCTCGAGCAGACACAGACTGACGGCTGGCGACCGAGCGCTCTTAATCGGTGACACCCAGCGCCATAATACAACCAGTGGCGATCCACAAAATAACACCTGTCAAACAAGCACTGGATTTCTTTGAAGTACAGTCAACCCTCCTATAACGTTTTCAAAAGATCGGAAGATTATCATTAAGCCTTAAGAGGCGGTTCAACCCAAAATAACAAAGAAATAAAAGTTATATAAAAAAAAATCAACCGCCCAAAACAGAAGAAAAAGGTTCCACAATGATGTGAAATGGATATAGACTCGTGAGGAAGACCTACATTCAACAATGGTAGGACACAAGCTGATGACGATTCAAGAGTTGCAGCCATAAGAGAGATCTGGATATCATACAACCATCATCTATCGTGGTCGGAATTGTGTCTAGCTTAGCCTGTCTGTGCTCTGCGGTAAGAAATATTCTCATCACAAGCGGACGGTCTTCCTCCCACGAAAATCATGTTCTTCTATTTATATTTATATTCACACGCATCGGAGCTATTTCCATGTTATGATCATATGTATTGAAGCGATCCACAGCTATCCACATATGTAAATTAAATTCACTGGCGTCGTTCGTATAACAAACTGATAATGATATAAACTATTGAAATGCAATTCAGGAATGCACCTTATCATATCAAGTACCGCAATAATACATATCGCCAACTGAATCGAACGTCTATTGAAGATAAAGCGAATTTCGCATTCTAAGATAATGGCGATTGGTGCTTTGAGACATTCTCGTTAGATCACTGAACAACTTTAGACGCGGACTAAAACTTCGATGAGTTAATGCCTATTGCTAATAGTTGTAGTTAGTTGGGTTGTGTCGCCTATACGGGGACCAAATTGTCCGGGCCTTGGAAGCTTATAATTAATCATAAAATCTTCTTTATTTTTTTGATCAATGTATCTCATGTATATTTTTTGAAATACATACAATATGGGGCGCCAGAAGAAAAATGCCCTAGGACGCCGCAGGGTCTAGAGCCGGCACTGCATCTAAAATATGCCCATAGTACTACAGCTGCTGTCTGTGCAAGGCCACGGGCTGTTACCATGGAGATCGATGGGAACCATATACGAGTACGTTCCAAGGTGGACCTTCGAATGCAGATATGTTTTAGGACAAGGCATGCACAATGGAAACACGAGTATTGGCGGAACGGATATGAGGTGATGGTTAGCATACTATAACTTTTTGTAAATATAGCAAGTTTTCCATTTTGACGCAGTAAAAGGGTTGCCTTCACACGGCTTTTGTGTTGTGTAAGAGAGCCCCGCTATGGTGATCGAAATTGCAGATTTTTGCGAAGAACTTCGACGTATTTACATAATTCTTAGCACATATACACATAATACGTGCAATATTTTAAAATGAAAACACATTGAAGACAATATCGATAGTTTTTTTTTTAGTTGGGAGACTTTCATTTGGGGTAATTTTAAAATTTGAAACAGTCGCAGTTTCAGGACCGATGTGTATCGATAGATATTTTTTTTTATGTAAACACATACAGGAGAATACCGACAGATGGTGATAGTAATTTTGAAGTTTCATCTGTGGAATTCTATGACGCTTACCATGGTGTAGATGGCTAAACGCTGCATGTGGAGTGTTGATCCGCCAACGTCATAGACTACAGCCCGAGATTCACGCATCATCCTTTATTATTACAGGAATCTACTATGAATGGGTGGTCTTCACGGGACGACTTTCGTCTACCACCAATTTTAATTGATAGGCTATAACTGGCATTTTACGGGTGATGGATCAAATTCACACCAACCGGAGGTATTTTAGAGCTCATAAATCGATTAAAAATCCGTTTTGGCAAGCGTTTTAATCTCCCCCGAATGAAAACAAACAAAAGATCCTTTGGTTCCCAAAGCTTCAATATTCGGTCACGGCATTGGCCGACCCCCTACAAGATGGACAGACGGTATAAAAGAATAGCGGAGTGACCTGGATGCAACAGTGGACGGACACAGGCTGATGATGATGATGATGATGATGATGAAATTTATTAAAAAACAATTTTAATCTCCGTCGGGGATCGAACCCACGACCTTTGGTTTGCAAAGCAAACGCTTAACCATTGAGCTATGACCGCCGGCAAGAGATAAATCGTAATGTAGATTTAATCTCATTTAATACAAAATGGATAATGGCAACTGATAGAACCGAGTGGAGGCCATTTGTGGTGTTCGAATAATATAAGTTTTATTACCAAACAATTTTTAATTATACAAAGGCCGAGGGTTCGATACCCGACAGAGATAAAAAAAAATGTTTTTAATCGATTTCTGAGCTCTAACAAACCCCCCAGTTGGAGTGAATTTGATCCCTCACCCGTTCATGCCAGTCACAAATTCCTTAATTAAAATTAGGATGAAAGTTGTCCCGTGAAGGTCACCCGTTCATAGTAAATTCCTGTAATAATAAGGATGATGCGTGAATGTCGGGCTTTAGTATATGACGTTGGCAGATCAACAATCCACATGCAGCGCTTAACCATATGTGACATGGTAAGCGTCAAAGAATCCACAGATGAGATTTCGGCATCACTATCACCATCTGTTGGTATTCTCCTGTATGTGTTTACATAAAAAAATATTTAAAAGAAAAAAAAGTAATGCACATAGTACGAGTATGTAGGCAATCTTCATGGATATTGCATTTTACGCGTATTCGTCAATTTCACAGAATCAGCATAGCATATACATATATATATATGTGCTCGTCATAGAGCTTGGTGGCTGGCAGTCAGGAACGAGTGCCAGCAATGTATTCCTGTCTGGTATGAATGTTTTGCATACGAAAATACACATCTGCACTTTAGAGGTAAAAGGTCGCCCGGCACATCTCGCATATAGCTAGCTCAGCACAACAATGACGTATTGTTCGGGACATCGTCGGGTGTGAAGCAGACAGCACAACTAGAGCCATCCTTCGTTACAAGAAGAAAAATCGCCACAAATATTATATAAAAAAAATGCCGCAAACACTATGGGAATAATCTCCATTGAAAATATAACAAAATAACGCCTTATAGTAGGGTTAACTATATTCTAATCTTGATTGTATATGAATAATATTAAGTTTTTTTTATTGGAGCATATGGAAACCACAAATTATCGTTTCACAACTCTGTAAGCTCAGATTGTCTATGCCTTGTCTCAGAACACCTGCATCTAGAGGTCCACATATGAATATAGATGGTTCCAAGGCAAGAAGAACCCGCCAACTTGCAAAATGTGGCTGTAGTACCAGAGATATGTTAGGAGTTCATTGGTCAGAGTTTTTAAGGAGATCGGATGATCAGCCCGACGCTCCCGAGGCCTGGAAAAATGTTTTATCCTAAAGGGGTGGCTCAACCCTGCCGGGGCACGTAAAAATATTTGATTTAATTTATAAAAAAAAAAACTTATTTGGTCCAGATTTGTACTGATACTGCTGAATGACAAACGCTTTAACCACTGGACTATGCCGCCCAAAAAACTATTAAATATAACCTCGGTTATCTGGACATCGATTATGCGACTCTTCGATTAATCAGATAGTTTTTTTCGATCGATAGTCCTTGGATATAATTCCATAATATTAATGTGTACTGACTACCCAACACCGGAACGCAAGTTTTTATTTTAGTAAATGAATGGTTAAACGAGGCGTGGATGATAACTAGCACATACCTGTGTAGGTAATCCACAAGTACACATTCTCAAGCCGCTAATGCCGAGTGAGTTGGTTGAAAAAATAATAAAAACGACCAAGTAAATAAGAACTCGTTGGTAACTATGTACGTCATACAGGCAAGATTGCATAGTTTCATTGCTTTTCACGGCCAAATATCATATACGAGTACAGTGGTACCTCGACAGACGAATTTAATTCGTACCGCAACCTTTCGTATTTCAAAGCAAATTTTGAAAAAAAAAAACACCAGCAAAACTTATCAAAGAATCTTTGACAGCGAGAGCACACTGATAACTGATTCTCTGACCGGGCCGGGGGATTCACAATTAAAAATAATTAAGAATAAATCATCTAAAATATGACTTAGATACTAAAACTGCCGTCTCTTTAAATCTCTTGCTTCTTGTCCTGGAGTTCGTCGAGAACGGTAAATGTTAGTAGACGGACCTTCTGGTGCAGAGATGTCTTAGGACAATGGCAACTGGTGATCGTATGTTCCAGAAATGGAACGAATATGGGTATAAGACTTATTATAGCGTGTAATATCAACTCTATATGATGGTTGGTTGACTTCATGGCTTTTGCGTTGGTTCGCGCGTGATGTGGGAAACTCTTTATGGTGGTCGTAATTAAGGTAAATAAAGGCGATTTTCCTTACACGACTTAATCCAAAAGACATGTATTCAAGATTTAAATAATACCCCATCAATATTACTGCCGAAGTTGTTCGAAGTTAGAAAGGCACTTTGCACAATTTCGTTCTGCGTGAGGCTCACATCGGCTAACTATGCAAAAAAAACTTGGCAATGTAGTGCAAAGCAATGAGAATACGCTCCTTATGACTGCCCTACCCCATATTTTTTAGTATATATACATACACATAAAAGATAATATCGACAGACGCTTGACATATGAAGTGTTAATCTACCAACGTCAGTCCATCTTGCAAGGGGTCGGCCAACGATTTAAAAAGCAACAGAAAGTCCCAATGCTCATTAAACTGACGACTCCAAAAAATTACTCTTCCAAACAAATTCGCGGAGTTCGTGTCTGAACTGGGCCTCCTTTGCGTGGAATATATCAACATCCGAGGTGAAGCAGTTGAACAGTCTGATCCTTCACTCTCTGGTGGGTTAGTATAACAATCTGTGCCTCCTTATTCTCAGATAGTCACGCACATGTAAACTTTTTTAATTCTATATTTTTTTAATATTTGTGAACGTGGCTAGTGGATTATTTTATTAGAGTTGCGAGTATTCTCGGGTGTCCGATGCGGGGAGAGGACCGCGCGTTAAAAAATGAAATAAAAACAAAGTGTCTGCCGAGCCGGCAAGTTCGCAGTGGGCGGCGCCTGCGCGGGGGCGGCGGGCGGCGGGGGCCGCTCGATATAGCGCGGGACCCGGGGCAGAGTCCCGACATCGACCAGCGAGCAACGCGTGGCCGACTCTTCGTAACCAGCGATCATTTCTTCCTCAGTGCAGTTTATTGTGTCGAGCCGCCCCATAGGACCAAATAGCCTAATGGGCGGCTCAAGCCAACGAGATACTACTACAACATATGCATACGTACGTGCCGACCAAGATAGTAGCACATTGCGAGCGCAGTTCTCATTAAATCACACGAGTTAAGCAACATTTGTTTTGTTTTCGTCGCTGGGCTCTGAAAATGAGAGATTCCAGCTCTGGCAACAAGTCGCATCAGAGGATTTCATTACTCCAAAGGAAGGCTTCCCAACTGGCAAGAACGTTGACTGGTGGACCTGGAAATCCCTGAACAGATTAAGAACCGGAGTTGGTAGAACAAAGGACAACCTCGAGCGGTGGGGAATTCTTCGGCAGAGAGACACTATTGTGCGACTGCGGAGACCTGCAGACCGCCTCACACCTAAGATCCTGCTCCATATGCCCAACAAGCTGCACACCTCAAGACCTAATGCTAGTCAACACACTAGCTATCGCCAGATATGCCAGATAGTGGGCAGAAATAATTTGACGTCGCTGACACGAAGAAGAAGCAACATTGGACGCGGACCAAAACTTGTTTGGATTTGGACTAACATTATCTTAGGACACGTCAGAAGATGATGTTTGCTGTATATAGTAAAATATTGGTATAGACCAGTGGTCCGCAGGAGTGGCTCTTGAACCGCACGCGGCTCTTTAGTATTCTTATAGACGTCTTTATATACTTTACATATCTTAATTAAACATATGCAGATCTCTGGTAACGTTGTTATTCTCGTTCTATGATAATTTGGCTCTCGACAAACTACCGACCTCTGGTATAGACTATATATCTTCAATTATCTATAAAAAATGTTTACTATTGAAATATATATACTAAAAAAAGTCCACCATAAACTATCAAACAAAGTCGTCTGGAGATCATTTGGTAACTACATATGTGAAGAGGTATCTCGAAACATGGCATGGATAATGGCAACTAACAGAACCGAGTGACGACCGAAGTAAATCGATATTGTGCGTGTATGCTACATGGGATGGGAGACCGCTCGAACCACCACGTGTCGTTAAACGCTTGCAACAAAACTGACTCCCAAACCATACCACAAAATACGTCTTCTGTTTTCATAGAAGATGCACTCCATCTGAGAATAAGCGTAAGCCAAGTGTCGGTTGAGGGTGGGTGCAGGAAAGATGATTATTTAAGTTCAGAAGATCTTACTGATAACAGTACAAAAGACAAGTGAACCAATCTTACGTCTGTGTTCCATTAATTGTAATTTAAAGGTAAGAGTTGTGATTATGTATCAGACGAATTACTATTGTTTGAACTAAGGCAATTAAATCTAGAAGGTATATATTTTGAGGCTTCAACCCAAAGGTGACTGCCGCATTCAAGGATAGGGCGGATTTGGCATACACACAAGCGTATGACCAAGAGAGGCCAAACCTTTTGAGGAACACAAAACGTTAATCCAAGGAGTTTATTATTCCTAGTGAATTTGCTTTGATGATGTTTTCCTATAGAGGTATTAGTTCTTTGAACATTGCACGTTTGAAGTAGCAGAAGACCGCAAATCTCGACCACCCACAGGAACTCAAAGGCATCATCTTGATCTTCTTCACACTCAAATAGTCAGTATTGGTTATTCCACTCGCCCAGCACCAGAGTATTTGCCTCAGACGTCCACGTGTCTCGACTACCAAACGATCCCCACCTACAAAACTCCACCTCCAAGATTCCAGAATGCCTGTTTAAGTTTTCTAGAGTTATTTTTTCGAAACTCTACTTTCAAGGTCGGCGTGAATCAATCGAATGGCGGACACGTCATAATTGTTAAGTCAATATCTCTATTTAATCGTCATGCTTGGCGAAGTGTTTCATTCGAGAATATTCCATATTTAAAAAAAAACTTCACACATCAGCAACATAATTTAAATGTGCAATTTTAGAATAGAATAAAAGAAGAATGATGTAAGAAATTTGCTAAAGTAACTGTCTAACTTTTTAAATATTTCTATTAACTCCACGTGTCATCTACGTCTTTTTAATACCAGTCTGTATTTTAAGTCTTATTTATATCACTACCGTCGTGGACAATGCTCTTACGAACTTTCTAAATTGATTCCTCCAGCACCTGTTCACTTACGAAACCCTTCCGAGAGTCACTTATTTTCAGAATATTTTACTTTTTTATCGAAAAGGTAAAAATGCCGTTCACGCAAGAAAAAATATGGATCGACAGAACGCCAGTTCCAAAACAGGTTTGCACAATTTCGCTCCGGCAATTTTGGTGTTGAAAAGCACCACGTTATAGAAGGCCATTTGAATCTGAATAAGACACAATAAAGGTAAACTGGTGAATAATAAACAACTCATGAGATCGCTGAGAGATTACTTTTTACGAATTGGACCATTCATGATCCTTTGAAACTCAAAAATACGTTTTTCTTTTATTTGTAATGCAGATTCATCCTTTAGTGTTTGCGACAAGTTTTCGTATATAACTGTCCTTATATGTTGTTATTTTAGATAGAACATCGGCTTAGGACTAAATGCTCCAGGTCACGGAAACATCGGGCTATTCATCCAATTTTATGAAAACGTTGTATGATGCGGGTTGACTGTACATCCCGAGAAAGAGTTATCGAGAACGAATAAAAACATATTGATAAAAAAACTATAAAAATTATTATCAAAAATGATAATAATACCTAAAACATCATTTTTTTCTTCAGCCTTGCAACCCTATGTCTCCCTCTCTTCATTGTGTAATTGTGGGGGTAAGGGTGTGCATAAATGCCCCTCTCCTACATAAAATGGGTTCAACACATTATGAAGTAATATGCAGCTCAGTTGTCTCTTGACAAGTGATGGATTTAAAAAGGCTACGAGTCAGTCTAAACTGCAGTATCCTAAACAGAGAACATATCTTACGTGATCCACGTAAAAACAAGGTAAATAAATAATATTTATTATTTATAATGGTTTTCAAAGTGAATACTGACAACATTGAAAAAAAGAAGAAAAAAAACATCTTGGTTTATACATTCTCGAAAATCGCCATTTCGGCATGCCGGCGGTCATAGCTCAATGGTAAAGCGTTTGCTTTGCAAGCCAAAGGTTGTGGGTTCGATCCCCGACGGAGATTAAAAAAAAATGGATTTTTAATCGATTTCTGAGCTCTAAAATACCCCGGTTGGTGTGAATTTGATCCATCACCCGTAAAATGTCAGTCATAGCCTATCAATTAAAATTGGTGGTAGACGAAAGTCGTCCCGTGAAGACCACCCATTCATAGTAGATTCCTGTAATAATAAAGGATGATGCGTGAATCTCGGGCTGTAGTCTATGACGTTGGCGGATCAACACTCCACATGCAGCGTTTAGCCATATACAACATGGCTAGCGTCATAGAATTCCACAGATGAGAATTCAAAAAAAAATTACTATCACCATCTGTCGGTATTCTCCTGTATGTGTTTACATAAAAAAAAAAAAAAATCTTTTGAAAACCATGGCCTCGTTGAAAGCATCGCGATTGTAATCAAAATGATCGTTATATCCAGATAAATCGATCGATCGCTATCATCGTCCAGTGCCTTGTACGGAAACGTTAATGCAAATTGTAACTGTAAACTTGCATCTTTACACAGGCATCATCGGGAGATTGCCCACCAGCCACGAGCCGACTTGTCGCGAGGCGTTAGATGCGAGTTGTTCCATAACTGTTTGGCCTCGTTCCGGACGGGCTGTGTCACACAGTTCTGTTTTGCCACGTAGTGATGTGGCGTGTTCTGTTTTGGCAGACCTCTGAACGGCATGAGAGAGACCACGACAAAGGACAGCATAACATCGGGACAAAATAACATGACAAGACAAACTAGAACCGTAAGGAGATGATTAAAACGGATATTTGATCAAAAATCTAAGGTATTGAACATTTCTTAAGATGTTTCTATGGGTTGAGTTGAAGTAATAAAGTAAACTCTCGAACTACACGAAAGTTGGGAGCGTGATATTCGAACTCGTGCAGATCGGAGTAAAAATGCCATTCAAAAAAATGGGTGACCTTTTATTTTTCTTACTTCAAAATTGACAAAAGTAAATTTTAATAATATATATTACGAATATTTTACTATCACTATATACAAACACGCTCGCCCATAACCGAGCGACCATTAGTGTATTGCTAAGATAACTACTGCAGTTAAACCTATATTTACTCTTTTGAATTGCCATTTTTTTTCTTTATTTTTCAGTTATAGTATAGATTTAGGGAGGCAAAAGCTCCTTAGCGTAATCCAACAGAAGTCTGGACCGGTTGGATATATCGATCTCATATCTACGGAGCCCAACTACTATGCATTTTCTGTATTCGCGGCGACCTTCGGCGAAGAAGTCTAAAAGTAAAAAAGTCCAAATTTTAACGTCTGAACTACTAACTTTTACACCCATGTGTGGTGTTGCTCACCAAAACCCGTTACTTGTATAACGAGAATGTACTCTGAAAACAATGCCTTGGTAAGTGCTCCCAAGGAGCGCAGGTACAAAACGACCGGCCCAAGGGGCCTAAGGCCCCAAAAATATATATATATATATATAGTATAGTTGCCCTTTTAAGCGACTATACCATTTGTCAGCAACGAATTGCGACGAAAATTTCTGTTCGGCGCATAGTTGTAACAGGTCTGAATGTATTTTTCTGCACGTCGCGTAGTTCGAGGTCGTGTTGATTGAGGCTTGAATGTATTTTTTAGCTTGGCGCGTAGTTCGAGGTCGTATTGCTAGAGGTCTTAATGTTTTTTTCTGCTCGTCGCGCAGTTCGAGGTCGTGTTGTTAGAGGACCAACTGTATTCGGTATGATATGGCGGTCTTACCTGTGCATGGGCTGCGATCTTTGTGTGTACTGCGCCATGTCGGGGGGCGGGGGTCGAGTGGGTGGCGGACGCTCGCATGGCGCTAGCGGCGCATCCCAGCGCCGCGCGGCTGATGGAACTTGGGGCCCCCACCAGCACCGGCGCTACGCGGCCAAAACCCAACACAAACCACCAACAAACCACCAACAACTGTGGCAAAAACCAACAACGAACAACAACAAAACAACACACAAACTCTTCTTTAAAACAACGCTAAACGCTAACTATTGAATATTATTTTAAAAAATTGGCAGTGATTTAAAACAAGACAATTTAATTAATTAATATTAATTTGTTGAATAGCTCTTTAAGCGCTCATCGGGAAGACATTACTTTTATTTATTTTATTTTATTATTTATTTATTTCACTTTATTCGTGCACCCGAAAATGAATAAAAAAAATTAAAAAATCACTTCAGTATTACATACATTTTAAGCGAAAATTTATTATTACAAAATCACAGGTGATTTGAGATACAAAAACACTTTTCTTTAATTAATTTATTGTGTAGAACAAATCTATTTCGTTTTTTTTATTATTTAATAAAAAATATAAATGTATGAGTAGTAAGTACGCGGTGTCACGTGATATTATTATGTAAATGGTTTTTTATATTATTTTACTATTACATACAAACAAAGCACTACTGTAATTTTTATTTGGATAACTTCAATCAAGGGGTGGACACCTGGAAAGAAAAAAATAAACATTAGAAAGCATGTACATCTATATAGGATAATTCGGTTCCTCCGCATTTAGTTCACAGACAATTCGTTCAACAACTTATCGGTAACGACGTGCGGCGCACTGGACATCTGGTGCACGGGACAACTGGTGCATTGGATCTTGGTCCCATGCGCCATATGTCCCGTGCACCAGACTCCAGTTTCAGTTCATAATCATCAATAATATGTCAAATTTGCTCGATTGCGTCGGTGGAAGAATTAATCCCGTTGGACCGCGCTCTGTATAGAATAGAGCTGAGGTGCATAGTGGTTCAAATCCCAGCGTCTGACGTTACTTTTTCTCCATAAATTGATGCGAAAAAATTGATGTAGAATTGTATGAATGTAACAAATAATCAAATTTAGTGATCGTGTTTAGTGTTTTATTATGTTTTGTTTTCGATAAAAATATCAGTACCCACTATAAATTTAAAAGAAAAATAAAAAAACAATTTTAATAATTTAAGTTTTAAAAATTCTTATAATTTTGAAATTAATTTTAAATAAAAAATTAATAAATTAAAAATATTAAGTTTTGATTCACAATTTATTAAATAAATTTAGAATCAAAACTAAATATTTTTAATTTATTAATTTTTTAATTAAAATTAATTTCAAAATTATAATTATGCAGTTACACCAAGTATTGTCAGTTGATAACCTTAATGTTATTTTTAAATTCTGTTCATTCCTTACATACATTCGCAGCTATTTACTACTATATTCAGTATGGTGTCACGACCTATCGTTCCCAAACAATTCGTTCAACGACTCATCAGTAAGGACGTGGGGCGCACTGGACGTCTGGAGCACGGAACATTTGGTGCACTGGACAACTGGGGCACTGGATGTCTCGCTAACCTACGCGATACGAATTGCAAAATTATTCAACATTTAAAGAGAGAGAAAGTTATTTAAACGTACTCGTATCACTTTGACAAACTGTTAAACACATAAATAAAGTTATTACTTAAATATACATATACTAAATATAAAATTCTTTTTTCAACGCGTCAATCCAAGCACAAAAATAACGGCAGAAGCGGGATGCGAACCGCGGACCTTGGAAACCAACTATGCCCAGGTATTCATACCGCTCGGCGAATCGCGCCATTGCTATGCCCAGACTAACTTGCGATGAAACTAGTATTTATATCATTGTTATTATCGTACGACAGATGTCGCCATAGTATATATTCAAAGTATGTATATTTTTATTATTATTCTATCAGTATTCATTTATTCTATTAGTATTACTATTAGTATTACTATTAGTAGTACTATTAGTATGTAATATAGTCAATGATCTATAAAAGTAGATAAGAATATTGAAATAATAAAATAATATTCTAATAAAAATTAAAAAATTAATACATAAATAAAGATTGACGAAGCTCTCAGTGAGTGCGACCTTGGTCTTCATTTCTGTGATTAATTTAAATTTAAATTTATTTAATTTAATTTTTAAAAACATTACAATTGCTTATTTCGTTTTTAAGACAAATATCAACTTTATGATAAAAAGTGCCAAAGTTCGCTAAACAGAAGACTCCACGAAATAACTTTGATAAATAAATTCGTGTAAAAATGTGGAAACTTAGTTTCTCTCACGTGGAATATATCAATATTCGAAGCAATATGGTTGAACAGTCTGATTACTCTCCCAAAGGCATAGTCTCTGGCAGGTTAGTATTACTCCTAGGAAGAACAAACAATCTGTGCCTCCTTATCCTTAAATAATTGTCAGAGACAAACAAACCGATTTCCAAAAAAATATCAGGATTTCTGAAGATGCCGCGTACTAGCCGAAAGAAATGCATTCTCAAGCACATATCCCTTCTAGTATAGTTAGATGGGTACAGCCACGGATAATATCCATACATCCTCATGTAAAGAAACCTCAGAAATTTCTTTTGAACTTTCTCCAACATGAGGTCATATTTATACTCTCGTGGGAAGCCCAAATAATAGATCCGCTCTCAAGTATGCTACGAACCTATGAATTGTACAGTACGATCAGTACGTTAGTGCTCGAGAAAGTTCTGGCACTACGCAGAACAAATCTTAACAACTTCAGTGCCCTTCCACACACAGCTTCAATGTGAGCATGAAACGAATTTAATAACATTCAAAGAATATGCCAAGGTCTCTGATGGATGATACTCGCAGGATACCAATACCACCCATACAGTATCTATGGTATAACATATCAGTTTCGACAATTACAATTACATGGCAATTTTAAAATTGCCATGAGTAATATTTTAATTTGGCTATTAATATCTTACGGTAGTTTCAACATTTATGTCGCATAACGAACCATCCATCAGTGGAAAAGTAACAGTTCTATCCGTTAATATAGTAGCGCTGCATTCGAGAGTAGCGAAAAATGCAGTGCAGCGATTTAGCGCCGCCATGCTTAGTGCGAGTTCGTAAGTTGGCATGTATGCACGTATTTTAACTTTGTTTCTTTACGCAACATATGAAATAAAATTTGATTTTGCACTTTAAAAAAAACATGCCACGTACTGCTGTTTCGGTTGTTGAATCTATGCATACTGACTCAATGGAGAGTGAGATGTCGGATACAAGTAGTGATGATAACAGTGTTTTTACGCATCGAAAAAAAGGCAAAGAGTAGAAAGTCAGTCTTCTGATTCTTCTAAATACTTATTCAGTAAGAGAGGAAACGCTTACGTTTACCAATATTCCTCCGACTAAAGTGTTTTCCAAAGGAACTAACATTTTTTCCGAGACACCTGGACCGAGAAACGCTCCTTCTGTTGATGCCAATCCAATAAAATATTTCAATTTATATTTTACAATGCCATTACCAGAGTCTATTGCTAGAGAAACAAACCGATACGCTACTAAATATTTGGCTTCGGAAAGTGTTTCCGAAAATTCTCAAGCAAGAAAATGGACGCCGACTACAGTTTAAGAAATCAGAGCATTCATTACAGTATTGCTAGAGATGGGGATTACGAAGAGACGTGCAATTTGTAGTTATTGGAAAAAGGATTCCAAACAAATACCGTGGTTTAGAACAATGTTTGCAAAGGATAGGTTTCAATTGCTTTTGAAATTCTTTAATTTTTTAACCGTGACTGTGCCGAGGCCGTAAAACGCAGGAATACCGCATACAACAAACTACGAAAAAATAACGACCCCATAAGTCGTGCAGCATACAATTTAGCCTCCAAAGAATGCAAGAAAACCATTAATGACTCCAAAGAAAAGTTCAATGTACAAATTTGCAACAAGTTGTCCGCTTGCCCTGCCGGTAGTAGAGCATTCTGGTCTCTCGCTAACTCTATTGGCAGCAACTTTTGCACTTCTTCTTTTCCACCGCTGACTAATGCCGATGGCTCACTGGCTCTAGCCTCCAAAGAGAAGGCTGAACTTCTTGGTTCGCTGTTTGCTTCCAATTCCACACTCGACGATGGTGGGGCCAACCCCCCATCCATTCCTCACTGTGGCAAGCAGATGGGGGCTGTAAAATTCAGCCTCAAAGCCGTACGACGAGAACTTCTCCAATTAGCAACCAACAAAGCCAGTGGCCCAGATGGCATACCAGCGGTGGTATTAAAAACTTGCGCTCCTGAACTTAGTCCTGTGCTCACCAAACTTTTCAGATTGTCCTTTAGGTGTGGTATTGTTCCCCAGGGATGGAAAAAAGCCCTTGTTCACCCAGTTCCAAAAAAAGGAGACCGAAGTGAGCCCACAAACTATCGCCCAATAGCCATCACATCACTACTTCCAAAGTGATGGAACGTTTAATTAACAGCCAACTTCTAAACTACTTAGAGAAGAATGATCTTCTGTGCGATCGGCAATATGGCTTCCGCCGTAGTCGATCGTGCGGCGATCTCTTGGCATATGTCACACATGTTTGGGGGAAATCCGTCGAATGCTTTGGAGAAACGCAAGCTGTTGCCCTGGATATCTCCAAGGCGTTCGATAGAGTCTGGCATCGCGGTCTGGTGAAAAAATTGCCGTCTTATGGACTAACTCTCTCCCTGTGCTCCTGGATTGAAAACTTCTTGAGTGATCGAAGCATCATCACTGTCGTAGATGGCTTTTCTTCTTCCTGCCATAAAATCAACTCAGGAGTTCCACAGGGCTCTGTGCTGTCGCCCACTCTTTTCCTTCTGCATGTGAATGATTTGCTTCAATGCGCAAACATTCACTGTTATGCCGACGACAGCACTGTCCATGAGAGTATAATCTTCCATAAACCTCCGAAACATTCGGAACTATCTGCTGCTAGGGAATCTCTGGTGGAGAAGATGAACATGTCTCTTGAAAGGGTTTCACGATGGGACGACCTCAACCTCGTCAGTTTCAACATTTCAAAAACCCAATCATGTACTTTCTCCGCCAAGAAGACTGCTATGGATCCTGTATCTTTCAACGGTTGTTCTCTTCCGAAAGCAAGCTCCATCAACATGCTTGGATAATCAATATCGAATAATGTCAAATATTACGAGTCAATTAAGTGTAAAGCCGGTCTCGCTTCCAAAAAATTAGGTGTATTATATAGATCACGTCGGTATTTCAACGATAAACAACTTCTTCTTCTATATAAAGGACAAATCCGACCTATCCTTGAATACGGCAGTCACCTTTGGATTGGAGCCCCAAAATACCTTCTAAACTTAATTGACTCAGTTCAAAGAAGAGGAATTCGTTTGATAAACAATGACACCCTTACGTCTAATCTACAATCAATGGAACACAGACGTAAGGTTGGTTCTCTTAGTCTTTTCTACCGTTATTACCACGGTCGCTGCTCTTCGGAACTTGAAGAACTAATTCCTCCTGCACCCACTCACAGCCGACAAACTCGTCTTACACTTGCCGAACATCCATACACGGTTAATATATGTCGACCAAGAACTGGCAGCTTCCAAAGTTCCTTCCTTAATGCCACCGGTAAGCTATGGAATGCTCTTCCAGCGTCTGTGTTTCCTCCTTCCTACAATCTGGATCTCTTCAAGAAACAGATAAATATACACTTGCAATCTCCCCAACCCACACACAAACACGAACACAACACACGTTTCCCGCATGCAGCGTCCAGCCTCCCTGGCTGAGCGTCATAGAGTGCACTGGTCTTGACCGGTTGTGCTCTCCTGCATGCGTTTACATAAAAAAAAAAAAATTGACCGACAACAATTTACTGCTCGAACCAGGCCAGCCAGAGTATGACCCGCGTGACAGGTTTGACATGCTTGTCAAACATTCAAATGGTGTATTTCGGCGATACTATGTACCAAACCAGCAATTATCTATTGACGAGTCGTTGGTTGGTACTCACTGCCATTCTCAAGAGTACCTTCCAAATAAAAAACACTCTAAACGCCAAATAAAATTCTGGATGCTGTGCGACTCCATTACTAAATATTGCTTAGGTTTTCACTGCTTCAAAGGAGTAAAGCATTCAGACGAAAAAGCTCTAGTCGAAAAACATGGCCTTGGGTTTGTAGCAGTGCAGAAATTGTTATCGATGGGAGATTATCAAAACAAAGGCCATCATCTATTCACTGATGATTTCTACACAAGCGTGCGCTTAGCCAAAACTCTTTTACAGCAAAACACTTACTTTACTGGAACAATAAGACGCGACAAAAAAGAGATTCCACCATAAGCTAAACAAGCAAATGTAGGAGAAGCCAAATATCTTGGGCACGAAAACGTTTTGATGTGTTCTTTTAGGGACAAAAAATCCAAACCCGATCCGGTGATAATGATTTCATCAAATTCAGACACTAGTGACGTGACCATCAAGAAAAATAATTTCGAAAACGAAAAGGTGAAACCCAGTGTAATTCACGATTGCAATAAGTATAAGGGAGGCGTTGACGAATCTGACAAAACGTATGTCTACTTGGATGAGGAAAGAACGCTTAAATATTGGAAAAGGGTGGTTTTTAACATTTTTGGTAGAATGGTTTTGAATTCATATATTTTATACACTTCCAATGTGCAACACGGTGCAAAAATAAAAATGTCGCGGCTCCAGTTTACATCGAAAATTATTGAAGATATCGAACTAGAGTGGATCAGTCAAAGCGATAGAGTGACGCCGCCTCCTTCCAACAGAAAATTCTCGCTAGAAAAATTACCGGGACGGAATTTACGACAGCGTGTGGTTTGCAGCAGCAAGGAGACTGGGATAAAACACTCTAAGCTAGTTTGCGGGAGATGTAAAAAAGGGCTTCACGGGATTTGTGCAGGAAAACACAATTGTTAAGATACTTTTTTGAAAGGGTATAAATTATAGCTCATTTATACACAATGTACTTTAATGTTTTGTCTATGTAATGCAAATTTAATAATTAAAATCGGTTTATATTTCTACACGAAAAACCTTTTTTTTTTGACACCGTTTTTTTATTTCAGGACTATTCAAAATGGTGTCACGATAGACAATTCGTTCGACGACTAGTCGGTAACGACGTGAACATTTGGTGCACGGGACATTTAGTGTAAGTCACAAATGTTGCAATGGGTGTCTCAATAACCTAACCTAAGTATTTGTCCAGTGATCACAGAATCCAGAGATCCACAGGTCTCGTTAATGAAATGACTTAGGTTAAGTTAGCAAGACATCCCAGTGCACCAGACAACCAGTGCGCCCCACGTTGTTACCGATGAGTCGTTGAACGAATTGTCTGGGAACGAAATGCGGCGGAACCGTTCAAAATATGTATAGCACTAAAACGGCTATAGAAGAATCATCAAATGACCGTGCTCATATAAGTGACCGATGGTTGCTAATTGCTGCTATACGCGCCTGAGAAATTGATTTCAAATGGTTTTACCTTAAATAATGGCTTTTGGGTTGAGCCGTTAGCCGTGAATTGTTTCATCCCTAGTCAAAGAAGTCTACAACATACATATATATGCACAGAAATACGCATAAATACTTATTTACTTCAGTAATTACTAACATTTTAAGAACCACGGTGTATTTATCAATAAGGTTCTTCTTCTCCACATATTTGTAATATATGGTCACCGTAAATTGCCAACTTCAACAGCTGATTATTATCCATGCCTCTACCTAAGACTTCACTCAACATTACACCTGGGAACATATATATATATATATTGTACCCAGCCATAAATAACTTCGAATCGATGATACGGCAGCTATAGTATCCGAGGCACATTTTGGGAGATTCGTTAATCGTATTTATAAGATCGGATGTTAAGCCCGTTACTCACGAGGCATGTACCATTTGTTCCTATGGAACAACTCAGCCCGAGAGTAATAAGATAGTTTTAATACTGATATGATATTTAAAAAAAAAACATTGAAAAGAAAGGTATAATCATTTTTTTCTATATTTTTAACAAGGACAAAGAACTTTTTCCAGAAATCGAGAAAAATTAAAATAATAGTAAATTTGATAAATATATGTAAATTTGAAATATATATAAATATATATAGGGAGCGGCAAAAAAATCTAACGGTTTTCTGCAATCTCAAGTAATCAAACGGTCAGATCTTTTTGCCATTTCCTGTATATAGATATGTATATACATTTTTTTTAAAGATTTTTATATTTCTTCTTAATAGATTTGTCCAATTTTGATATGAATTATACGAGTACGTGTAAAATATCTCAAGTGGAAAATAAAATTAGTCACTTAGGTTCGAAAATATATATTTTTTATCTATGTGTCAAAAGTCGATATGTGTATATTTCGATATGGCGCCGTATCGGATCGATAATTTAATCAATTATTTACGAATTAATTTCATTTGTTTTTATCTTCACGTTTCGTAACATCAGTCAGAGTGTGATTAATGTAATTAGAACAGAATCTAATCGTTATTAATTATATTTGATAACAGCAGATCTTGATCACGCCATCTTGCCAAGATTAACAATTCTAAAAATGTATTTTTGGCCCCCCATTTAGATGGTCCCGCCGCATTTCGTTCACAGAAAATTCGTTCAACAACTTATGGGTAAGGACGTGGGGCGCACTGGATGTCTGGTGCACGGGACAAGTGATGCACTGGATGTCTCGCTAACCTAACCTAACTTATTTCATTGACGAAACGTGGATCTCTGAACTTTACGGTCACTGGTACGCAAGTAATGACTCCTAATTGATGTCTATCAATCTGCAGAATCCATTTACCAACCTTTCATTTCCTCATCCATTCCTACGTATTTATTTCGTAGTTAGCAACGTGTTACCAAAGAAGACAATTCGATAGACTCCAGCCGGATATTCATGCATCACAGAATTATTAGTACAGGAATTTACGATGGGTGGTCTTCACGGTACGACTTTCGTCTACCACCAATTTTAATTAATAGGCCACGACTGTCATTTAACGGGTATTTTTTACACGGGTTTTCTTTACGAGTACATTTTTCATAAAAAGTAGTGAAAATATGTCATATGTATATTAAATCATTTGACATATTTTGATTCAAGATTCTGTTGCTGCAAACCAATCCACCGGATTGATACGAAGAAGATATTAAATCCAAAAATCGTTTAAGTTCCACCATATTACATAGTAGATACATCTCAAGTTATGTTTACAAGTCATGGGAGATGACGAGAGCACAGGGCTCGAAAAAAAGATAGTTTCGATATATTTCGATATTTTTTAAGCTAGCACGATCCTTGACTTTTAACGTAATTATAATTATGCAGTTTCACCACACCAAGTATTGTCAGTTGATAACCTTAATGTTATTAAAATCACTGTAAGTAGGTAAAGCTATATGAAACATTAAAATAAATATAAATTATGTAAAAAAATACTATATTTTATATTAAATAGTATATGACATAATATATTGGTATAAAATTTAACTAATTTAACAGACAAAACATCAGGTAATTCACGTGCCCCATCCGCATGAGCATGACTCGTGTGACGATATTACGTAACGCATTTCCTTGTAAATTCATTTACATCAATTCCTTACGGAAAATTTAATTTTTCTTAGAGATTCACATTCGAAACGATTTCACACGTGGCAGAAAGCAGTAAATAATTTTTAAAAACAAGTAATACCAACATTGAATAAGAATCCAAGTAGGTATTATAAATATAAATTACCACAAACTTCGTACCTGGACGCTATGCGGCCCAATTACGGCCAACAATATAATGCAACATAAAATACCTTACAAATAAAAAAAACATCATTAAATAGCAGTTCATTCTTCTGACCGATTACAGTATTGCCAGTATTAAAAACAAAACGAAAATACCTAAACTATAAATGATATAGAAAATACATTTTAATTGATAAATTATGTACCTAATATTCAAATATTATAGTAGGATACGATAATTTCGTTGTATCTCTAAGGGATCAAAGCATGAGCTACTACACCCACAATTAAATTATGGATATTATCAAATTTTACTACTATTCAAAAGTCCCCTCAATATCATTCCAATTTACAAATAATTTGTTTGGAACATTCTATTTTTACTATAATAATCACTTATATCTTGCGACTGAAATTGGATTTTCGGCTAGAAGTGATCGCACACATATATAACCCTGCCTAAATTACATTATATGTTAAAAAGAACGGGCATTTAATGAAACGAAATCAAATTACGGATTCATGTTTTCGACCAAATAATTAACATCATCATTCCATACCAGCTATCTAGATAAAGCCTATGGTCGTCACAAAGCGCTGTTACAAATGGGTCATGTATGAACGAAAGATTTCACATGGTAAAGAAATAAGTACAAGTATTTTTCTTACTTCATTATTGAGGATCGTGACTCCAGACATCGTTGACGATCTTTTTTCATTATTTAGTTACTGCGCAGTTATTGAAGGCACGACTAATGAAAGAAAGTCCAGTGAAATACTCGACAATGATCGATAAAAAAGTAGAGTTTCGATTTTAATGAGAAAAGTGATAATGTTACGAAACTAGATTTTGAATCATACCCGTAATACGGTTTCCAGTTTCCAGTTTCGGGCAAAACAGAAACCATGACCTCTGTTTGAAAACGAATTTCTCTAGAAAGGATTCTTAATGAATATATGTATATTTAATAAAGTAAATATCTACCCACACTTGATGAAGGCTTTCGTGATAGATCTTCTATGTCAGTGACATAAACATAAATTTTAAACTTCAAATTTCATATTTTTTCTTCAATAAGGTCTTCAAATACACGTTTTTTACAATTGCTTTCCACTAGATATCAAAAAGTCCCAAATGTTATTTTTTCTGAGAAGAAGTTAATTAATATTAAATAATAATACAAATTCAACTAATTACTTTTTAAGTAAGCTTAAAATGAAGAAGAACGAATCGGGAATCCTGTACGATTCTATCGACAAGAATGTGACTAGACATAATGCAAATGGCCACCACAAAACGCCGTCAGTCCATTCAATAATTTGATACTAAACGAGCTTTCAAACATTATATTCTTTCGTATTTACGTGATATAAACTATAAATACATGTTTTATCAATCTTCGCTGAAAATTTCTTAAGAATTCGTTGTATACGCAGCAGTTTTGTGATATTATAACAAAACATACACAAAATTACCATTTTTGCTCTTGTTCTAATTCTATATTCGATTCGTCTAAAAATACTCAAAAATATATATAAATAAGTATTAAATAGCAAAATGAAACCTTCAAATATGCACTTTCTATAAAAATAATTAGTTACTGAGGTTATGTGCATCATTTAGCATTGTTGAATGGTGAAAGCTATAATTATATTTGAATTGTTTAACGTATTATTAGGTGATCAGTAATCACAAATTAACTATTCACACACCACGGGTATATATAGATATAACACGCAAACACTGAAAATATATATATTTTCGTACAACACTAAAAATATACATAAAAACTCAATTATTCACTTGAAACAAACAAAATGAGAGCTTGGATACGAACTTGAAACACCAGAAAAACTATGTACATAAGTAGTAGAAACGTAGCGATTCGTTGGAAGCAACTTACCGAAAAACATACATTTTTTTTAAATATTATTTACTACATTTTATGTAGCCACAGCACGCACTTGAGCTCGTTTGCTCTGCATTTGAGTAGAAAAGTGGCTATTTCACTGGAGACACTTGAAAACCCGGATCAGACACTACGAGACGAATATTCGATCAATCTCTTGGCGATTTGTTATGACGACTGTTCCACGACGAGGATTCGAACTGACGGTTTGTATAATTGTAATAAAAACGTGTGTATTCGGTAGTTTTCTCGTCGATAATAGCGAAAAGGCGGGAGTTTACAGAGAACCGACCGCGCGCTCGAGGCGTAGGCCTAAAATTGTAATACCGTTGCTTTTGCCTTAGCGCCATCTTTCCCACACTTTGCGAGAGAAAAACGTAAAATATCAAAAATTTAATTAAATTACATTCGTTAATTGCGTACAAAAACCCGCAGTAATGAGTGCACTAAAAAAATACGTATACGTTTAATATAATAGTTTTTTTACAATTCTACTAAAGAGCTCCAAAATAACATAAAAAATCGTCAAATATATATGTTTAATAAGACGATTTTATAAAGCAAAATATTTAAATTATTTTTTATTAGTATATATATTTCAATACACCTTCCCTTTTGGGTTTGTGTACCATTTTAAAGTATTATTTTTTAATAATTTTTTACACTGTATTTTTTTCCTGACGTGGATTTGAATATTTTAGAATAAAAGAGGATCTTTCAACATAATTTCGAAATTGAGATAGATTTGGTGAATGATGACGTGTATGGTCGTGCATAATACAGGACAGGAAATTGTTCAAAAATAAGATCAAACATGAATAAAACGTTGACGAATTAATAGATAATTATACCACAATCGATGGTCATATAGATTTATATAAATATGTTTTGTG
Source organism: Glossosoma conforme (assembly GCA_022606575.1). Taxonomy (NCBI): domain Eukaryota; kingdom Metazoa; phylum Arthropoda; class Insecta; order Trichoptera; family Glossosomatidae; genus Glossosoma; species Glossosoma conforme. The sequence goes on along the minus strand of JAGTXR010000020.1, from coordinate 994,333 downwards.
GGAATGGTATTAAAAGCATGTAAACAAAAAAAAAAAAAACATATTTTGAAGGCAATCACGATCCACAAACATGAGGTGCAAAAGGTATTCAAATTATTAATATAATTTGTTTTTAAGTTATTCAGAAACCTTTTAATTGTTAAATTTTAATTTGATTTCAAAGCACACGAATCGTGAGAGTTAAACTCTTATAAGGCTCTTCGATTTAATTAGGAAAAAAAAACTTTTAAATAATTCTTAGATTAAATCGTCATAATGGATGTACAAAAACGACAAAATGGTGAAAAAATGAGATTTTTAATAAATCGTTAATAATCATTTGATATGAAATATTTAAATCAACCATAAAACGTTTAAATATATTATTTAATGAATGTCACAACACAAATGCGTCAAAATGATAAAATACGTATTATAAAATTTAAAAAATCTTTCAAAAATAATTAGAAAGAATGACCAAAATTGTGGAAACGGAAATGAATATTTCTTTTAATAATCGAAATAAAAAAATTCACCATAAATTCACATTTCAGCATTGTAAGATGCCTTTTTTACGATTTCAAAACATTGCATTTATTGGAATTGACACACTGGCACTTTATTTTTCACCTAATGAGGAGTACACTGGAGTAAAATAATTACAACCTCAGCACTATGTATGATTTTGAGTTCACCACGTATCCGTATACAATCGATAGAAAATAATGATATTTCGTAATTCCAAGAAATTAAGTCAAGCAACGTAATCGTTTCTAGATAATGATTATTAAGCACTGTAGCGATTAGTGAAAATAATAATAATTGCGAGTTTATTGTCCCGATGGAGCAAAAGTCATGACCATGTAAATATGAACGAAATATCAAGTGACAATTTTAAGCAGAACAGCACTTCTTATGTTACAATTTTTAATGTATTATAGCCACCTATAGTTCAAAGTTACCTAAAATATTATTCATCATAAGAGGAACGTTTAAAAATGAAAGTCTTTTAGAAACAAAAACACGTGTTTTTTTAATATTCACACAAGTTGTTAATCGGAATGAAGACTTATTATGAAACTTAACTTTATTTAGAAATTTTATCAAAACAATTTCATCTCACATTTTTCAGTGGTATCAATAGTAATCTTCAATTTACAAAAACACATTTTTAGGTCGAATTTTTTAGCTTATCTTTTTATGTACACTAGGCAAATTTTCAGCCTTTACTGTACAGTTAACACGTTGAATCTTTTGAAATTGGAATCGGTTGTAGGCACTCGAGACGTAACATTATACTATATTGTTTTTCAATAAAACACACAATTAATAATCACACACTAAACACGACACCACAATTAACGATATTAATGAGAAGTTAGATTGATTCACATAAAATACCTCATTATTATATCGATAAAAAATTCTAACAGCACATACTGGTTAGAAACTAAAGAAAAAGACAATATTATTGGTGGTGTATAAAACGAATGAAAATACTAGAGAGATCTAACACGATTTGAACTACAAGATTGATAAAACACCGGAAAGAACAACTCCTTCATAAAAAATATCACTTATTTTTGAGATCAACGAAAACATATCAAACTTATATGCAGTACCTTAAGAGATTAATGTTATTATTTCAACAACCATATAATTTTTTTAACAAAAATAACGAGGCAAGTAATATATTGGAAAGACGTCGAAATGCTGAAAGCTTTGAGGCTTCATAAGGAGGGATATCTCATATGTTTAGACGTTTCAAACACTATATAGGACGAATGATGATTATGAAACACGTTATTCGATTATATTAAGCACATATTATAGGGAACAAGTAGGTATTAAAGTATGAGTTGGTATGCACTATGACTGGTTAGATACGATATCATTTACGAACACATGTTTTTTTTTACTTTGAAATTTAATGAAATGGAACAAACTTAAACAAACGAAAGGGTGAGTGATTGTGGTGATGTGGAGATTTGTGTCTTGTGTGAGTGTTATTTTGAATGGTATTTTACCGACACGGCGTGTTTTGTGGCCGATTTCGTGGCGAGGCACCACGTTTTCGGTGACGCTTCTGGCGTCACAGTTTCGTCGTATTCGATGTGTATTTTATGCAGAATGCGATCGTGTGGACACTAGCGGACGTGAATCCGGCGTGTGGATGTTGAAAACCGTGTGAAATATGGCACAGGGCGACCGGCGCAGGGCGACCGGTGGCTCGGGGGCACAGGAAAAGGGACGAAAGTGGCACTCACACAGAAAAAAAACACAACCGGACACCGGGACTATGCTGTGGACGACGGGATCGCAGTTGTTGGTACTTATTTTCGAGTTATTTTGCGAGAGTCCATTGAACTGAACCGGATGAAATTTACGTCGGGTAAAATTATTATAAGACAGGCAACGTTGTATGGCGCAGACCCGACACTAGCGGCCGCGGGGCGCGGGGGGGGCGAGCCGGGGCGGGGCCAGGGGGCGCGCCAGACAGGGACGCGCGTACGCCACGTCTCTCTTAGACGGTCGCGCGGCGCGGGACCTGAGACGGCACTACGCGCGGCCCGCGAGTGCGAGCGGCGCGGTGCGAGTCGTGAGAGCGAGACTCGACCTACGTCCCGAGAGGTATTTTTTCTCGCGTGTTATTTGATCAATCGCGCGCTTTTTTTTTTTTCTTTTTTTCGCCCGTTCGAGAGTTTTGTCCGCGGCCGGCCCTCTCTCGGTACGCAGATGTCTGTAGGCTCTCGTCACTTTTTGTATTTTCCGTAATGAAGGTAAAAGTTATTTTGCGACAGTCATAATCGACCTACGAGCATGTCATGTTGAAAAACTGATTCTTCCTACCAAAGTATGTACTTTGATAGGTAACCCCGTTGGAACACCTGCATGTTGGTTGGGTTAAACCAAAGCACTTACCCTATAATGGTATTCATAGCAACTATACACAGTATATATTCTCTCCTTCAGTTAGCAGGTGACTTGGGATGAGGCACAAATCATGACGATATATTGTAGCGACCATCCATCTAGGTCCTAGGACCTTATATATACTAAAGAAGAACACGTGGCGTAAGTTGAGTCGAAGCCTCCCTTAGCACCACCTTAAGATTTAGATATGGGTAACGTCGGGGTATTCCGAACTCCTAAAAATGTTGATTAAAAAACAATTTAACTTACCTCAGACACTACAGCAGACAACTTACTCTTCAAGATTCAGACTCTAGTCGGGACCATACATATTTATGTACTCAACAGAGCTTTACACTATAAAGTCTACACTACAGACATAACTTGTGTCGATATAAAGATAATAGCATCTGATCGATCTGTGTGGCGGCAATAAGCTCCAACTAGGGTTAATGTTTGTAGAGCGTCGAACTAATAAATATTTCCCCATAAAAAAACGATGTCCAGAGTTTAGGCAAACCCGATTGAGTTTCATAAAGTTCTCTAAAGATCCCTCTGGTTGCATTCTTTTGTGTTTGCTTGAATCTTCTTCTTCGTGTCAGCGACGTCAAATTATTTCTGCCCAATGAAATATGTTTTGAAGTAGAAATATGTTTTTAATAAAAATAGGTAAACCATAGTAACCTAGTCTTAAACTATTTAATTGTTAAATATTGTGATAACTATAACGCATTGTAACATCGCTGACTTTGAGCTTGTTTATGTGAAGATTAAGATGTAGTTTCATTAGGTAAAAACACAGTATGTGGCATAATACATTTGATGAATTATGTGTATTTTCTTCTATTAAATTCCACACAAGCATTTTTAAATCCTGGAATAATAAAATTGTCAACAAATGCAAAGAGAGAGAGAGAGAGCAATGCATAAAAACAACCGTTTCTAGAACCCGAGAAGTCTCACGCAGATTTAAAAAAATATATCATCTTTATTTTTGTCGTGCGCTCGCGTATTTCTTCTTCTTCTCCTGCCCGGATTCCGGTTCTACCGGAGGCATACTTATTGCTCCAACGCATTTAGCAGAAATCCAGTCAAACCGCTTTTTGCGTCGCCCAATCCTATTTACCACAAGGAACGGCATTAAATCAAAATTATAATGTTATATACCTACGCTACATGCCTCGTAGCGAACGCCTTTCCAGCGTGGTGTGATGGTCGACCAAGAAACAAAAACCATTCATTTGATCGATAATTCTTGGTGGAATTTCAAAATTTCAGTGTTGTAAATAAAAAGCGATTTTAAACATAAAACCCAAGGTGTCACGACCTAGACATCGTCCCAGACAATTCGTTCAACGACTCATCGGTAACGACGTGGGGTGCACGGGACGTTTGGTGCACGGGACAACTGGTGCACTGGTCACGCTAACCTAACCTAACCTAAGGATTTTTCGAGTGATCGTAGAGTGCAGAGATACATCATCATCAGCCTGTGTCCGTCCACTGTTGAACGTAGGCCTCCCGCATGAGTCTCCATCCTCTTCGATCCTCCGCCTTCCGCATCCAGGTCACTCCCGCTATTCTTCTTATATCGTCAGTCCATCTTGTAGGGGGTCGGCCAATGCTTCGTTTGCCAGTTCTTGGGCGCCATTCCAATACTTTTCTTCCCCATCGACCGTCGTCTCTTCGACAGATATGACCTGCCCATTGCCACTTGAGTGTGCCTATTCGTTGGGTAGCATCCATTGCTTGAGTTCTTCTGCGTATTTCCTCGTTTCGGATTCTATCTTTTAGCGACACTCCGAGCATGGATCTCTCCATAGCACGCTGGGTGACTTTTATTTTATGGGTAAGACTTGCTGTCAGATTCCACGTCTCTGCGCCATAAGTTAATACAGGGAGGACGCATTGGTTAAACGCCTTAGTTTTAAGGCATTGCGGAATTTTCGCTTTAAAAATGTACTTTAGTTTTCCAAATGCTGCCCATCGCAGTTGTATGCGCCTGTCGATTTCTTTTGAGAAGTTATTTCGCCCTAGTTGTATTACTTGTCCCAGATAGGTATAGTCGTTTACAACCTCTATTTTTTTTTTTTTTTCTGTTCCTCCAATGGAAATAGGATCAAAGGTCTGTGAAATATGACTATTAATCATGGCTTTTGTTTTATCCATGTTCATTTTCAGACCAATTTTGTTCGACGCTTCATTGAGGTCGTAGAGCATGTCTTGGAGCTTGTTAGGTGATTCGGCTATTAGCACTATGTCATCTGCAAATCGGAGGTACATAGTTCTCGTTAACTAAACACTTTAGTAACATTAAGGTTATCAACTGACAATACTTGGTATAATAATAAAAAAATAATTAAAAAAATTAGTTATTATTGAAGATGATCTTCAGGAAGGCCGAAACATGAATCATTTAAAATACATTGTGAATCAAAAGTAATTATTTTTAAATTAAAATTAATTTTAAAATTAGAAAAACTTTAGGACAGGAAATGACATATGACCGATTGACAGGTGCATGATGGCAAGTGTAGCCAGATAATAAAATGGTTAGGTATTTAAAAAACACTTGAAATAAAATATATTTTGTTTTGAAATATAAAGAAATTACATCATATATTGGTATACTTTTAGTGTGGTTCTCTGTAGTTCTCGTTAAAAATGATTTATTTATTTACACCTATGTTATTAGACGCTTTAAGCCGCCCCTTAGGACAAAATATTCCAGGCCTCCGCCAATCATCCGATTCATTAAAAATTCGATTAACAAATCACCCAAATATCAAATGCCTCAGATACTACATCTACCTTTCTCAAGCACTCGGACTTCTGCTCTGGATGTTCTCAGAAACCATATATGCTCGCAAGTGGACCTTCTGGTCCAGATATTTCCTAGAACGAGGAATGTAATGTGGCTTCTGACAGAACTAAGTAGAGGCGAATTTTGGTGACCATATGTTCGAGATTGGACGGAAACGGAGTAATGCGTGATAATGGTTCTAAGTGGCATTCTTCTTTCTCAAATTTACCCTCTCAACCATTAAAATTTTTTTTTTTTAATGTACGTGAAAATAGTTACACTAGGTTTTTTTGATTCTTTAATTCTTGCCTAATCCTTGACTCGTCCCAACTTATAAATTGTTTTTTTTTCTTAATTAATTTTTATTTAAACTTGAGGGATACATGTTCATAAACTATAAATTGAGGTATTGATACTAGGTTTACAGACAGAGTTATCTCTTACTTAAGATACATTATTTTATTGATTAATACCAAATGAAATTCCCTAAGTCATTAAGATATTTATATATATATATATGATGTGGTCGTACAGAAGAATTCTCGGAATTTCCTGGAGAGACCACGTCACGAACAATGAGGTTCTCAGGATAATCAAGGAAGATAGGCAACTAATAAGAACCATCTCAGAGAGGCGAGCCCGATGGATTGGTCACATCATGCGCCACGATGGTCTTCTTCACGATATTGTGGAGGGGATGGTTAAGGGTAGAAACTGTAGAGGGCGCCCCAGACGGGAGTATTTGCAGCAAGTATTCGAGGACATGAAGTGTAGCGCTTATGCTGAGCTGAAAAGGGTTGCGGAGGACCGAGAGGAATGGAGATCGAGATGCGAGATTCTGTTGCTGCAAACCAATCCACCGGATTGATACTACGAAGAAGAAGATATATATATTTATATATATATAAGTTTTTGCTCATGTAAAAAATAGAATACACATATATATATATATATGGATTCTATTTTTTACATGAGCAAAAACTTAAGCCTAGTTAACATATAACATAACTAACACATGACAATTTAAATGAATTGGATTATATTCTACGTATATAACGACATGCGGTGACCCCAGGGTGTCACCTATCCAAGTACGTGTCACGTTCAATATATGTATAGACTATATACAAAAACACAAAGTTTTATAAGATTTTACATTTCATTAGATTCAGTTTTTTTTTCTGATTTTTAAAGTAGGAATTTACGGATTAAAATAATATCAACCATTCCGTAGGGTTTATATTTAAAAAAATCCTAGAAATTAATAAAATTATCTTGTCATTACAAAGGCTTTCGTTTGCTTTTAAATTAAACATATTTTACAGAATCAAATTTTGAATTAAATATGTACTGTTTATTATTTTTAATTTTAGAGCATGGCAACAAAATAATCCCTACATCCATTTTCATTGTGATTGTTGATTAATTCAACTCAGAAATTATCGATTCAAACACACGATAAACATGATATTTTTACAAGGCGGTATGAGTCAATTTTCAATCTTCTTCGTAGTATCAATCCGGTGGATTGGTTTGCAGCAACAGAATCTTGCATCTCGACTTCCACTGTCCTCTGTGTTCTGCAACCCTCTTTAGCTCAGCATAAGAGCTGCAACTCGTATCCTCGAACAGTTGCTCCAAATTCTCCCGCCCTCTCAGTTTCTCCCGTCAACTATCACTTCTTCAATGTCGTGAAGAAGACCATCGTGGCGCATGATGTGACCGATCGCCTCTCTGAGATGGTTCTTACTAGGTGCCTATCTTCCTTGATTATGCTGAGAACCTGATTGTTCGTGACGTGGATTTTTTAAAGATTTTATTTAATTTTCTATAAGAATAGTTAAACATTCGGCTTAAGTAAAGACTCGAGAATGGAGTATCGTCAACGTCAATAATACGTATAAGTTAAATGTATTTTTAAAATAAAATATATGTTTATATTTCTTCAAATTTTCCACTTCATTTATTAAGTTTCTGGTGGCGCTACTCTTAATTTCTTTTACCCAGAATATCGTCCGACTAAACGACTTTCTTTCGTGGATAAAAAAAGTTACGGGCGATCTAAAAATGTTTTGCTTCCGACTCACCTCGGGCCGCTCTTCCGCGTTGGGGAAGCCGCAAGACTCGAGATTCATTGAATTTCCAATCTGAGGAAGGTTAACGAAAAATAAATTAGTTTATTTTGAAAGCAATGCAAAATGAAATCTTACAAAATTCGCGGTATTATTTGTGTTTTGTTGTTCGGCGTATTTATTCATTCCGCGTAAAAGACGATTCCGCAAATGTCAAACTTTGGGACTGGAATCTCTTGTCACGAGTCAACAATGTCAAATGGATGCTGCACATTATCTGGCAACATCGATGGTCTGTTGCCTAGTTTGAACTTTTAGGGGGAGCAACTCGTCTTGCACATGCCGAATACACGGTTAATGTTTATCCACAAAGAACGGGCGGCTTTCTAAAATCCTTTCTATTATAAATGACACCGGTAAGCTCTTTTCGGCTCAGTGTTTGCTCGACTGCGTCAAGTTTTTCCAGAGATCCATAGTTCTCGTTAACGAAATAACTTAGGTTAGGTTAGCAAGACAGCCAGTGCACTAGATGTCCCGTGCGCCAAATGTCCTTTGCACCAGACGTCCAGTGCGCCCCACGACTTTACCGATGAGTCGTCGAACGAATTGTCTAGGGACGATAGGTCGTGATTGGACATTGGAAGAAGAAAAAGCATTTATCCAAATAACTTCTTAGGTTTTCACGGCCAGATATGATATTGTGGCTTTTGTGTTTAGCCGTGTGTGGCGAATTACTCTTTTTCAATATTTCGACCGCCATTGCAGGGGTCTTCTTCGGGGCTTACGACTTTGTGATGTCTTGAGATGGCTTAGCCGTCAGCCTAACGTACCTCCACGAACATCATGTCGGACTGTGGTTGTCCTTGCTTGTCTGTGCAGGTTTTTGAGTATGTGCTAGAGGTGGAAGCCTCGCTGTTTTGAGAATCAACCCGTCATCCCTGTTGATGTTGATGTGATTAATATTATGATTTCACTTATTGATCACCAAGTCATCGACCCCGAAGAAGACCTCTGAAATGGCGGTCGAAATATTGGAAAAGAGCAATTCGCCACACGCGACTAAACCCAAAAACAACACTATCTATTGAATATTTGATTTCAAAGTGAATGTTCCGAATGAAATTGACATGATAATGCGGAACCCCACGCACTTGCGTGCGGCCACCATTTTATCAGTAATATACGTATTTAGAATAACTGTTATAATGACGTGTACACATTATATAAATTTATTTATTTGTTTGTAAATTTCACCGAGATGCTTCTTTAAAAGAGCAATTCTATATCTGTGCCTTTTGTGACCTTTGATCTTTCAGTCGCGATGCTCTGATCAATAAGTGAACGAACAGCTAGAGCTGCTCGGTGTTAGTGTGGTTGAGTGTATTCACATCCTGCAAGCGTATACAATAAAATAATTGACATACAATTCTTTTTACACGATTTGAAATTACTACGGTGTACAAAGTTTTATCATTCGAATCGTGCTATTAATAGAATATTTAAAAAAAAAATCTAGTTTGCAATCGTTAATTTTTATATTACAACGAGAGTAAGTTTCGTCATAATTTCGTATTGTTGTCTATGGTTTAATTATGAATACCTACCACACTGACATTTTAGTCGTTCATTATATGCGGCTAGCTTCAGAATGGTTCTTATTTCTATGTTTTTGCCTAAAATTAATAACTCTGTCTCTATCGTTTCGTAGCTCTTTTTAATATGTTTAAAATTTACGTAATTTTTATAACTGTATTTGATACAGTTGATTCTTTCATTTATATGCCATCCCATCCGAGTTTTAGTCCAGGTCCGATACTGCGTAACTTCGGCGATCTAACATTCTAACGAGCACCACACTTACAATGTACATACTATTGTTGGTGGTCTCACATTTCTTGTTATATAATGTATTGTAATTTTGTCGTTGTTTTTCGTATTTTTTTTATGTACATCATTCTACATCAGCCTGTATCCATCCACTGTTGAACGTAAGCCTACCGTGTGAGTCTCCATCCTCTTTGATTCTCCGCCTTCCGCATCCAGGTCACTCGCGCTATTCTTCTTATGTCGTCAGTTCATCTTGCAAGTGGTCGGCCAATGCTTCGTTTGCCAGTTCTTGGGCGCCATTCCAATATATATACTGCTATATATATAACGACTGCTATTGTTTTTGTTTTATATAAATTTTTGGCAAAATCACAAATAGAGCAATATTTCTCAAACTACGTTCCGCGGGAATTGGTTTTATTACACATCACCATTACTTTTCTTACGAAGCAGTATAAATACGAAGTCTTAAAAAAATTGGTGTTCTCAAAGATATTATTATTATTTAATATCTGTCGGTGTTCCATTGAAATTTCATGATTTGTGAAGAGTTTTATGTGCAATATATATTTTTTAAATTATCAGTTTTTTTTAATAGGTAAATATAGATAAGTTAAGTGTACGCGTATTGCGGAGTTGCCAGCGCGGCGGGAACATCAGAGAAAACTGTGTGCATTCGAGCGAACGCGATTCACGACCAACGAACGATCGCTCAGTTTGAAGCCAACGGGCGTTCCGCCTAGTCGCGACCGCCAAACGAGAATAAACATGGAAAATAATAAAAATAGAGATTGGACCAACGAAGAGACCTTTTTGTTGATAGATTGTTACAAAGAAACGCCACGTCTGTGGGATCCCAAACACAAGGAGTACAAAGTCAAATCCAAAAGACACCACGACTGGAAGAGGATATCTCAAATATTGCATTGCAATGTTACAATTGTCAAAAAGAAAATGGAGTCTCTGCTAACTTCATTCAGGCGCGAACGACAACGATGCAAAGATGCAAACAAATCAGCAGTTGAGATTAACGATATATACAAATCGAAGTGGTTTGCTTTCGATAGAATGAAGTTCTTGCTGCACAAGTTTGCTTCGCGTAAAGCACTAGATACGATGGAAACGATGGTAAGTAATGAAACAACATTTAATTGTCGTAAAAACCCCCTCGCTACTGGTAAAAATATTGACTTTCAAATATTTAGATTACAGAACAGACTAAAAAAACGAAATCGGAAGAACGCGTGACAATTTGTACTGATCAAGAGTGCAGCAATTGGGATAACAACTGCGGAGACCTTTATACTATATATCACATCTAAGATCTTCTCCGACTAGCTGCCTCTTTTAGGAACTAATGTTGGTCAATGCACAGGCCAGATATTGGATAAATTAATTTCAAATCGTTGATACGAAGAATATGAAACATTTTCAATGATTTGTTAGATAGAATAAGCTTTCGTTTGCTTGATTTACCACTTTTTCACAAGGACATGCGTTGCAAGAAGACAGGCCAAATATTTTTAGGAATTATCTGACAATCCGTGACCTTTAAATGTTTGCGTGAGATGACAGTCCACGGAGTTCGTCTTTTTCCACGTCAATAAGTGTTGGATGGAAAGAAAGACTTGATTATTCCTCCGGAAGTTGATTCTTGATATACGATGTTCCAAGCAGTTAGCGAATCATGCATTAACTTGTTCAAGGAGTAGCAGAGAGGAAAACAGTGGGAATGGGGTGTTGTGCTTAGTTTCCCCCCCATTTTGGCCAGTTCGTCTGCTTTTTCGTTGATTTACCACTGGAATCATAAGTAAATGTAGATTCATACATTTGTGTCAAAGATTCGCTTCTTCTTAAAGACTTTTTCTGCTATTTATTTCAATTGATAGCTATTTACGATTGTCTACAAAAACAGAACCAATCAGTACACGTATTATGTGTTTTTCTTTTAGGAAGATTCGTGGGAAATAACCCTGGAAGATTTTACAGAGAAGAAAGAGTTGAACAGTCTCACTCCTGCCACGATGGAAACGTTTCAGTCGGAAAACAACTTGAATCACATTGACATTAGGAATCTGGAACAACGAGCCGAAGAAGCATACAACAACATGCAGCAGGCCGTCAAGAGGCAGGTGGAGAGAGATGCCAGTGCGACGTTTGGCGAACATATCGCCAACAAACACAGATCTTACAGTTCGCGAACGAAGACCGTGGTCGAGCACTTGTTTGCAAATATTCTTTTTGAAGCGGATATGGGGAGATTTGATGCGATCAATGTCTTCGATGCTGCGTCAACATACACAGATTTCATGTAATTTACTTCAGCAGAAGCCATCTTTAAGAGCTTCTGCTTTCTCGTGATTCAGTACATCCATGTTTCAGTATTTCAGTCTTTTATTTTTATGAAATTTCTTTTTATACAACTACTTACCATTGCATCAACATACAACGATTTCATGTAATGCGCCAAAGCATAAACATGTATAGAACTTTATCGCAATTATTGAGAAATCTTTAACATTATCGAAATCCAGTAACAACAAGTTTCAGTATTTAATTTTAATTGTATTTATATATTTTTTTTTAAAAATTAACAAATTATAAATATTTAGTTTTGATTCATATTTATTTTTATTATAAAAATATTGAAGATGGTCTCCAGGGAGTCCGAAACATGTAATCATTAAAAATAAATGTGAATCAAAATTAAATATTTTTAATTATAATTATGCGGAAGGCGGAGGATCGAAGAGGATGGAGACTCATGCGGGAGGCCTACGTTCAACAGTGGACGGACACAGGCTGATGATGATGATGATGATGATGCAGGTCAACCAAGTATTATCAGTTGATAACATCAATGATATACAAATTCGTTATATATAAGTAGACACCATGTACATATTGAATTATGTAAACATAATCGTATTATAAATAGTAATTAAACTGTAATATAAATTAAAATATTTAAAAATATCTATTTTATTTGACATAAATTATTATGTCAATATAAACAAAAACAAATGCTGAACATTTCACAACATGAAAAAACATTTGTTTTTGTTTATATTCCAACGTTCGCTGTTTTAAAAAAGATACGTTAGCATAAGTCCAAATACAAATTCTTCTTCGTAGTATCAATCCGGTGGATTGGTTTGCAGCAACAGAATCTTGCATCTCGATCTCCATTCCTCTCGGTCCTCCGCAACCCTTTTCAGCTCAGCATAAGCGCTACAATTCATGTCCTCGAATACTTGCTGTAAATACTCCCGTCTAGGGCGCCCTCTACAGTTTCTACCCTCAACCATCCCCTCCACAATATCGTGAAGAAGACCATCGTGGCGCATGATGTGACCAATCCATCGGGCTCGCCTCTCTGAGATGGTTCTTATTAGGTGCCTATCTTCCTTGATTATCCTGAGAACCTCATTGTTCGTGACGTGGTCTCTCCAGGAAATTCCGAGAATTCTTCTGTACGACCACATCTCAAAGGCCTCTAGTCTTTTTTTATCACTTTCAGATAAGCACCATGTCTCACAGCCGTACATTAAGATGCTCCAAACAAGTGTTTTGGCAAGTTGCTTGCGGAGCCCTAAAGTAATATTCTTTGACTCAAGAATTTTGGCTTTTTTATTGAAAGCTAGCCTTGCTTGATGTATTCGACTGTTGACTTCTCTAAATTATGATCGTGAAAAATGACACCCAACGTTTTCTTTATTACAGCATTATGTACATACTCGTATAACATAGTTTTGGTACACTAGAGCAGAGCTCCGCAACCTTTTCTCATCTACGGCACACCAAAGTACTTCTTTGGATTCTACGGCACACCAAAGTTCTCACCTTGAACACCGCGGCACACCAAAAGCCAAAAATAGACATTAATTTGGTCAATTTCACTTTTTTTAAAGTTCATTTAGAACTTAATAAAGCAAGTACCACGTTGTATGTCTACATAAATAGGCGCTGGGAGCTTGAGGACCGTTGTAAAATTATTTATTTATAATATTGCCTTATTTGATCGCGGCACACCTGTATCGGCTTACGGCACACTGGTTCCGGAGCACTGCACTACAGTGTAGTGTTACCAAAATTATTATTACGCTTCTCTGATCGCGTGGCAGCGTGGTCCAATCTCTTAAGTCCGGATAGAAGGACGCTATCTGAGCCGGCTATCTGCGTGACGTGTCCCGCGGCTCTTGGGAACATTACCCGCAGATAAGGCGGCAGTTTGGAGACGCTGATAGCGACTGGAAACGTGGAAGGTCAAAAGGGCAAGGCACCAGCTGTGTGTGATGTAGGAAACAGCTCAGGACCAGCCGCCCACCTTTACGTTTGTTAAGACATTGAGATAAGCAATCGATCATAAGATTTTAAAACAGGTTTATACCAAACGAAATAATATTACGAGCACAAATCAATCTGATGTACGTTGAGTAAATTGAGCATCGTTTTTTAATGCATTTAGTTCAAACATCTAAATACACTCTTGCAAGACATTTTTTCACACGTGTATGTACTAATTCAACTATTCAAATTGTACAGTAAATGAACATTTTTGCTCGTGTTTTAATTCACGTTCGTTTGATTTGAATGCACCTTTTAAAGCGCATTTGTTTTCACTGACATGAAACTACTACCTATACAGAGCCAATTCACCAATACGGCAGCTACCTTTGGAAAAAAAAAACAAAATATCTGTTCGATTTAATCAATTTAATTTTTAAAAGTCCCATGTCCATACTATGTACATATACTTGGGAAATGAATTGTAGTTTTATTCTAACGACAGATGAATTATACATTATTTTGCTTTATATGTTTGACAATTATTTTATTCAATGAACTCTTTTTTTGCCTTCTTTTACGAAGAATCGAAAATTTCACGTAGGCTTACTGATTATTCTTACGAAGTGACCTTCAATGTGCACCGAGAAATATCATTTGCTTTTAACAAACTGGCATATTTATGCTAATCGGTTGCAATAATATTAAATTTGTCATTTTACGAATTACTGTGCGTCCTTAGAAGATTGTTTGAAGAAACTGTCATACAGATAGTATTTTTTTTCTTGTACAAATAATAATTATTTTCTGTGATAGTCGCCTTCTCGATTCTCTCATTTCCTTTTATTTTCATCAATACTCTTCCATCAAAATTGTCAAACAACAAACACATTCTATATGTCGCGATATTACGACAGACAGGCATTATCTTAGCGAGCCGGACGTATCCTGTATGGGAAGAATCGTACATACATATTAACATTGTCGATATCTCCGCGTGTATTCTTGCGACGTTGCCAGATTGCCGGCTTCTGCCCTTCCCCCTCATTCCCCCTCCCCCACAGAACAGCGCCAGGCCTCGCTGCCAAGTCTCGGCGCACTCTCGACCTATCTACCTACCTACCCATCCAACCAGGCTAGGTACCTACTATCTATCGCCGAGCGCTGAGCTGGCTATTGTAGTCTATTCAAAGCGATATGTGTATGTGGGTATGCATACATATTACGTACAACCATTGACCAACCTTACAACACGTTTGTTCCGTATCTACGGCATATAGTCGACACAAAATGCTCAACATAAAGTCATGTCGGCTGCTATTGTCCTTGCCTTGTCAAAACTTATCTCCTGGAGCTTCCTCGAGTACATGTGTATTATTTTATATGTCGCAGTGAAATTATGAAAACGAAGATTTGAACAAATTCTCAAAAGATATAATCAATTAACGAAATTTTATGTAAATTTAGGTTAAGTCTTATCAATTTACATATTTTATTAAGGAAAATCACTCCACAGAATTGTAATATTTGATGAAATCTCTATTTTTGCAATAATAAGTGCTGTATAGGCGCTGTATAGAATAGTGGAGATCGAGATGCAAGATTTTGTTGCTGCAAACCAATCCACCGGATTGATACTACGAAGAAGATAGGCGGCATTTATTATCTGATTGACCTTGCTGCGACATTTTGCATAGATTTGAACGAGGCTACAGCGTCAAGATGTCTGAAACTCTCGACCCTCTCAATAGTTTAACCTCCACTGGTGATCTACAATTCAATAGAGTACCTACTGACCTTTCAAAATGACAAGATCTGAAGAAGGCTGCTTTAGTAATTGTGCATTTTTTACTACGAATATTAATGTGACGCTTCCAAAGTTCGAACCAATTGTTCCTAACCAGCAGCTCGTTACGATTATATTAGTAAACTGTAGGATATATGTGTTGTAAGTAATATTAATGATGATAAAACACTACCTGAAGTATACCAAGTACTGGTACAGTATACCAAGCTCATTACCAAGCTTGCGACTTATAGGTACAATAAGCCCCCCGGGGCAGTTATTGTATTTTTTAACGAATATCTCTTAAAAGTAAATATTTTTGTGTCCTTCCTTTGGTAAATTATTAAAGTCTAGCACAAGCCCTGGAGCAAGATACCATATATGAGATCTTGGAGAAGAACGCTCCGGTTGGAAATTCAATTAAAAAATAATTTATAACACAAGTGGGTTAAAAAGTCACTTTTATTTCTCATCAACCATTCAGGTGACGTGCCAAGTGAGTCGATGATTTGAAAAGAAGTTCCTTTTAATTATTTATGGAAGACATATACATTTTGCATGCATATTCATAGCAAAATCATATAATATTGCCTCATTAACTTTTAATCAAGTATGCAATTCAAATAGGACTTGTTTTATATGTTTTTTTTTTTTTATATTTTTATGACGTGAAAAGCAAATTCCACGAATTGACGTGTATTTTATGTTATGTTTTGAATAAGACATTAAAATCCCAATTCCTGCGAGTATTTTTTGCATTTTTTTTACGTATATCGCATTCAAAAAGAATTAAAAATACTTATTGCAATAATTTCGTTGAAAGACCGTCAGTTGATTTTTTAAATGTAAACACGTACAGGAGAATACCGACAGATTGTGATAGTAATTTTGTTGTATCATCTGTGGAGTTCTATAATGCTTACCATGTTGCATGTGGAGTGTTGATCCACCAACGTCATCGACTACAGTCCGAGATTCACGCATCATCCTTATTATTACAGGAATTTACTATGAATGGGCGGTCTTTACAGGACGACTTTCGTCTACCACCAATTTTAATTAATAGGCTATGACTGGCATTTTACGGGTGAGTGGTCAAATTCACAGCAACCGGAGGTATTTTAGAGCTCATAAATCGATAAAAATTATTTATTTTTTAAATCTCTATCGGGGATCGAACTTATCTTTGGCTTGCAAAGCAAACGCTTTGACCATTGAGCTATACCCGCCGGCAAGTTGTAAGATAGCAAGACGTTTTTATGTATTGTGCCACCAATCGCAGACGCGATTAATAAACGAATAAATTGTCAGTGTGGTAGGTATTTTGAATTTAACTAGTCCATTAATTAAAAAAAACGTTTTTTTTTTGGATGATAGTAAAACAGACGGATATACTATATGTATTTGCATAGCAGTTTCAGAACCCAGAGAGCTGAAATTTTCTATATTATTACAAATATCACTTCTCTCGGCACTCCAGTACTATTTATTGTCCGATAGTCCAAACTCTGATCGAAGTACGCTTCGTGCCAGAACACAGCGTGTACTATACTTTTAGGTAAAGTTAACTGTGCACGGATCGAAATACTCAGCTTTATTATGTACGTCTATGAGACATATATAAACGAGTATAGAAATCCGGATGTCTAGTGATCACTTGTACACAGTTCTGCATGTGAAGCCTTTAGAGTCATCAATCTTTATGTATGTATGTATTGATATCCTGATAAGGTATGCACGAGTATACCTTGATTGCTGCAGCCAGGCAAGCTTGTCTAAAGGTCTACTATGACCTGGCAGTCTTCGTCTGTAAAGAGCGTGTTCTGGTAATGAATCCTACAAACCGAGAGGCATACATTTTTAAAGATATACGACAAGCTTGATTTGTTATGTATGCATTCTACTATAATATAACAGAGTATAGCAATCAGGCAAGTTTATCTAGCCTAACGGTATCTTGTGAACATAAAGTCTCTGTCTATGCAGAGTTTGTTATGTTCGTAAAGCATGCCAACTGTGAATGGCACATAAATATATTATATATATTTATATTGTGTATACATTCTAGTACAATAAAATAGAGTATAACAGTCAGGCAAGCTTGCCTAGCCCTAAAGCGTGGGTTATACTAGCTACATTAGCTACATGCCAGCCGCTGCTTATGTTGGCACGATACAATAATACCAGCCGCTGCTTGCTAGTACGGAATCCCTACGTATACTTCCATATCGATTTTTCATGTTTCTTTTAAAGTGTACATTTTAGTTTGAACCGCCGCTTATAACCAAATGCTTCAGGCCACAGGAGCGTCGGACTTATCATCCGATTTTATTTTAAAAGCTGATTTACAAATCACTCAAAATAAGTCTAAGATACTATAGCTGCAGTGTCTTTATGCTCTTACCATGGATGTTATCAGGTATCATATTGCTACCAGGTGGTCTTTCAAGTGCAGATATGCCCTGTGATAAAGCATGAACAATACCAACTGACAGAACTGAGAGAGTGCCGACAATTTGTGGTGATATATTCCAAGACTAACTTTATATAGCGTGTCTTTGTATAAGAGGGTTGACTGTAGTATGCAGCCAACGCTTGCCAACAGCCTAGTGTGACCAGTACCTAACGGTATCTTATGAGCTGAGTCTTCGTGGTTAGCAACGTGTTACCAAAGAAGGCAATTCGAGACTCACTGTAGTATACTAACTACGCAGCCGTAGACTGAGGTCTATTTGACATCTTACTGATGCACCTAAAATCACGAGAAGGCCTTCAGGCACTCTCTAACAAGTAGCTCTTTGCGTCCAGTAACTGGTCCCCCATCTGGGTTTCCAAAAACAGGACGGGATAGGGAGGGTTTCACCAAGCGAGCTGAGTCTTCATATATGTATACAGAGCGCGTTGTGTTCGAAAAGCCTGCAAACTGTCAAAACCAAATTCATAGAAATACGATGGCTTTTAATGGTGTGCATTGATTCAGCTGAGATATCAAGTGATTAAACAGCATAACAGTGAGTATAACACTCGAACACGGCTGTCTAGCATTTTATCTCTCTGTAGCTTGAAGTTAAAGTACTCTCTGCTTAGGAAAACTCGCGTACTGCTCGTAATGCCTGCCAACTATGAAAAGCAAGACATTCATAGCACTAAATGATGTCTTGATACATCGTGCATTGCTTCTGTTACAACAGCATGTGAATAAACAGAGTATAGCAGCCAAGCACGCTTGTAACTTGAGTTAGTGCTCTCTGCTTAGAAAACAGCTCGAAATGCCTGCAAACTACGAACAGCGAGACATTCATGGCACTAAATACTGTTTTGCTACGTTACGCATTGGTTCTGATGAAACAGCGTGTGTCTGAACAGAGTATAGCAGCCCAGCACGCTTATTTAGCAGTTGATTCGTATTTAGTTCGAGTTAGAGAATGCTCTATGATAGGAACAGCCAGCGTACTGCTCGCCGGGCTCTCGGCCGCACACTGCGAGCCCCGCCATGGGCCAACCTCTGCCCGGCACATGCCGCGCACACAGCCACGCTTTACTTTACGTACAATATATAAATATAATATTATTATTACGGTTTGTACTCGCTCGTTTGTGGCGCAGTACATAACATAAATTGTGTTTTATATAATCAATTACTTATCATTATTTTTTACACTTTAGCATGTGGTCTAGTGATAGCGCGCGTGGATTATTTTCTCTTCTGTCCTGACTGTGAAGGACATCACAAACAAGGATCGTCAAATATGCCCTTTTTTACGCATTTATTATTTAGCTGATTAACCTTTTGACCTCGGAGCATGTTTATGGTACATATTAATACAGATTGTAATATATTTATCATTGAACAAATATTAACGACATTAGTAAATTGTGATAGTTTAAGCTTTCGTTAGATCATCATCATGATCATAACTGGAGCATACGGACATCACGACCCGCTGCCACAAAGCTATGTCAGCCGGCTTGGCCCTCGTCTCATCTTATGTCAGCTCTGCCGAGTACATTCTACATATAGTTCCCAAAGACCTTCTCCAAGGGACTTGAAGATAAATCAGCTGTACTTAATGCTCTCCTGCGGCATCAGTAGTACATGTTCCAGTTAGGTCCACTTTCGCCTCTTAATCCGCATCTAGTATTTCCGTTCTTGTCTGCTCTTTTACGTCGTCATTTTTCACAAAGTTGAACCACCGTAATCCCGTCGTTAAATCATCAAATGGAATTAACAACATTGGCCGGCAAAAAAAACTTGATTGGATTGAAACGCCTCTTAAGCCCAGGCCTCGGGAGTGTCGGGCTAATCATCTGAGCTTCTTAAAAAATGTGATAAAGAAAGCGTAGAAAATTTTGCCTCGGATAAACTACACTGACGGTGTCTTTGCGTCCCTGGACTGGAGTTCGTCGGGAACCATAAATGTTTCCAATAGGACTTTCAGGTGCAGAGATGCCTTGTTACAAGGCATGGACAACAGACGAACTAAATGGTGGTATATTGTGGTGATAATATGTTCTAGATGTGGTTAGCGAGATAGCCAGTGCACCAGTTGTCGCGTTCGTCCCACGTCGTTACCAATGAGTCGTTGAACGAACTATCTGTGAACGATAGGTCGTGACACCGTATAATACTCGTATGAACCTCAAAAATCCGCATAATGCTAACGACGGCTATAGACATCATCCGTGGAGGAAGGGTTAATAGGTTGCTTGCACTCCCATAGAGGTCACTCCAACTACTGAGAATACGTCTGCGAGATCTTCTTACTTTAATTCTTTCAGCAACCATAATATTTTCGATACAGTCAAATAAAATATATTTATTATTATTATATTAGTATTTGTATAGCGCTCTTTTATGACCGAATGATCATTCCAAAAGCGCTTCTTTGCCTCTCTGAGTAAAAAGGTGGGTCTTGAGTCTGCTTCTGAAGGATGCCTCCGCTTTAAGCTCTCTTATGCTTTCCGGTAGCGAGTTCCAGGCCATTGGTGCCGCGTAGCTGAAAGCCCGATTGCCAAAGACCGTGCTAGGACTACCTCCCGTCAGCTGCAGGGTGCTTCTATTTGCTCTAGCCGATCTGAGTGTCTCTGTGTATATTTGGCTGCATTGGTTTTTGGTTAGATGCCAAGTTACAAACCCATTAAAAATCATTGAGGCTTTACAGGCGCTGTATAACTTTTTTCATAATCACGGAGTTCTTATGCTCCACGAATTAAACTTAAGTGTTCCGTGGTTCTAAAACGCAAAGAACCGCTGGGATAGTATGAAGTACGAAAAATAAATTTGTTAGATTAGGTTAGGTTAGGTTAGATTAGGTTAGGTTAGGTTAGGTTAGGAAGGACGATCATCGAATCATTGAATTGTTTGTCGTCTTCATAAACATTATGGGAAAAATGTCTCTTACAAAAAAAACGTGCCTTGTAGGAGGGTTGCCTATTGATCTTCTTTTCTTTCACATCAGCTTTCTAGCTGAAGAATATGGAAAACATACATTATATTATACTTCGTGTTGATATCAGCATGATATAGCCCTTGCAGGCTGGTGCCGAAAATCTCGATTTGAGATCTTTCGTCGTTTGTTTGTTATCATTTTGTAATTATTTGACAGGCCGTTTCCTGCTTCTAAAAAAAACTGTTGCTCATCTGCTCCTCATCTGTCCACCACGTCTCCTAATAATGATCCCGGCGACGTGAAATTGTCTTTCCTTAAGTAAAGGGGATGTTAGTATATAGCGGCCATTCAGACCGATGATTATTTAAAGGTTTGAAAAAAGCTTGCTGTATCAGAAGTTCTCCTGTGGCAAACAAACGTACCCCTGTGATGCTCTCTGCCTATCAAAGCATATCGCATCAAGCGTCTCTCCGCCCGATCGATCGTGGACGAGTTGACATAAAAACAACTGAAGAGTGAGGTTAGGTTAGGTACATTGAAAGTACCGAGCTGTGTACAGTTACTGTTACCCGATCCTTCAATGCAAAAGAACCAATGACGAAGAGCGCTTCGAGTAGGGCTGCCACTTAACATTGTGTACCCATTTGATAAATATTGATATCTTCCATCTTTAAAAAAAAGGGGGACCTCGATCGGTCGGGGACTGCCACGTGGCACGAGCTGACGACAGACGGGCACTGTGACATGTAGGGCTCCAAAGATAAACGCGGCTAAGTCACAAACTAAAGTTGACAGTTGAACCAACATGAAATGGAGCACGCCGTGAATTTTTACATAAAATCAATACTAACAATATTAGATGTGCATGTCAGGCGTGTGAACAAAAATAAGAGACAAATATTGTTTTTCGACACTTTTCGGCATCAGCCTAAAAGAGCTATATCAAGCTGATATCAAGTATTTACCATTTACATCAAGTCAATTTGAAGCAGTTGGAATAGGATGAATAAAATACAATTCGGCTTTGATAATTTTATAGTATCATAAATATAAGCAGCATGTGCGGGAACATACAAAAGGCATACTCGGAAAATTAGTGTTTTTTTTTATTATTCCAATATTCGTTCCATATCTGAAACAGATGCTAAACCCAAATTTCTGCCAATCAGTTCTGTCAGTTGCCATTGTCTATGACACGTATCAAGATATCTCTGCACTAGATGGTCCAGCTGGAAACTTACATATATTGTTTCCGACAAATTATTATTCAGGAGGATTGACTCTGGAAAAAACGACAGCAAAAGTATCCGAGGTATTTATTGAAAGATTGCAAACTATCAATTATTTATGAAAATACTCAGGGATCATGCTATTTTCTTTAGTATAGCCAATGCTATCTATGATTATGATTAATGTCATAACTGATTATTTTTTGAGTAGTTACAGGCAGCCCTTGTGAGAGCGAGCAGTGGGAGCTTTCCGACCGGTCGCATTCTTAATCTGAGGTGGAGGGGAGCTGCAGTCCGCGACCAAACTATACCTACCAACCTTCATACCTACCACTAGATACCTACCTACCTGAATGTACCTTCCCAGCTACGTGCGTGGGTATCTTGTTACCTGCCAAGTACACGCATATTAACGATTAGAGACATTTTTATTATCAGATTTCTTGTTGTATATATTTTTGCTGAACTTGTAAAAATATTTTTTACGTACATTTGACAAAAAACGAGTGTAAAATATTGAACATCGACAAAAGAACATTGAAAAGTCGGTTTTTGTATGATAACCGAAGTCAAACAACATAGATATGTTTGTTGCTTACTGGGTATCGTTGGTCGCAATGAGCTGCCTCTAGGACCGAATGCTTCATGTTACGAAAGTGTGAGGCTAATGATCAAATATACCAATTACTAAACAACACCGCTATGAAGATGATCTTCACCACATGGTGAAGAAGGCCCTCAACATAGCCACGCTGAAAAGAAGACCTGGAAGACCACAGGCAACCTGAACTGCAACTATAAACAAGGATCTGAAAACTTTGGGCTTAACCAAGAATGCAACGCAGGACAGACAGACATGGCGAACGTGCACAAGGAGAGCCGATCCCAGATGATGGGAAATGGCTAGGCTAAACAACACCGCTAGGAAAATACATGTTCCCAAGTGGACCTCCAGATATGCATTGGGACAAAACATGGACGGTGGCAGCTGACGGAACAATGTGGCGGTAATTCATAGTGACCATTATTATTCCTATATCCGTTATACTGTGTATCTGAAGCATATGGTCACCACAAATTAAGGTTCCGCCGCATTTCGTCCCCAGCCAATTCGTTCTACGACTCATCGGTAACGACATGGGGCGTACTGGACGTCTGGTGCACGGGACATTTGGTGCGCGGGACAACAAACCTAACCTAAGTTATTTCGTTAACTAGACCAATGGATCTCTGGACTCTACGATCACTGGACAAATCCTTACGTTAGGTTAGCGAGCCAGCCAGTGCACCAGTTGTCCCGTGCGTCAAATCTTTCGTGCACCAGACGTCCAGTACGCCTCACGCCGGTACCGATGAGTCGTTAGTCGACACCCAAATTACCTACACTCAGATTTTTGACCTGCCATTGTTCATGCCTTGTCACAATACATCTCTGAATTCGAGGGCCACGTGAGAACGTTTTTTTTTATGTAAACACATACAGGGGAATACCGACAGATGGTGATAGTAATTTTTGAAATTTCATCTGTGGAATTCTATGACGCTTACCATGGTGTATATGGTTAAACGCTGCATGTGGAGTGTTGATCCGCCAACGTCATAGACTACAGCCCGAGATTCACGCATCATCCTTTATTATTACAGGAATCTACTATGAATGGGTGGTCTTGACGGGACGACTTTCGTCTACCACCAATTTTAATTGATAGGCTATAACTGGCATTTTACGGGTGATGGATCAAATTCACACCAACCGGAGGTATTTTAGAGCTCATAAATCGAATAAAAATCATTTTTATTTTAATCTCCGTCGGGGATCGAACCCACGACCTTTGGTTTGCAAAGCAAACGCTTTACCATTGAGCTATGACAGCCGGCAAATATATGATTCTCGAGAACCTACAGGGCTGAAATCCGGTGATCCTTTAAAACGGGCGGTGCTGTATCTGAGGCATATTTTGTGTGATTTTTTAATAGCAAGGAGATACGACACACAAGTCATTAGGTGTCAGATGTCGACCAAATGCTCAAGATATAATACAATATACAAAAGTGCGCGCTCTTCCGAGTACTCGGAATTGTACCCAAATGCATCTGAGACGTGCGATTAGACTGCCCCACCCCGTGCAAGTGTGTAGGTGACATTTTCCATTTCATTATCACTAAGCCACGCGCGCCGTTTATTTTTATCCGTTTATAGGTGAGCGTAGCAACTACAGGCGAGCTGAGTCACACAAAGGTCGAATTGTTCTCGGAACAGACGCTTTTATCGAATGCCCGCAAATCCACTGTACACGTACATACACGTGGAACAACTCAATGGACCGCTTGGGAAACTCGCAAAATCAATATGAACAACCTGGAAATTTTTTTTTTTCATATCCGCTCCATATCTTTTCGATACGGTCACGTGTCAAAAATTCCGCCATACGTTTCTGTTTGATGTCTTTTACCAATTTGTCTCAAGACACCTTCCAGAGCTCATTTTTTTATTTTATGTAATCGCATGCAGGAGAGCACACCCGGTCAAGACCTGTGCACTTTATGACGCTCAGCCAGGGAGGCTGGACTCTGCTTGCGGGAAACGTGTGTTGTGTTCGTGTTTGTGTGTGGGTTGGGGAGATTGCAAGTGTATATTTATATGTTTCTTGAAGAGATCCAGATTGTAGGAAGGAGGAAACACAGACGCTGTAAGAGTATTCCATAGCTTACCGGTGGCATTAAGGAAGGAACTTTGGAAACTGCCAGTTCTTGGTCGACACACATTAACCGTGTATTCGGCAAGTGTAAGACGAGTTTGGGAACATATATCATCATTACCGAATGCGCTCCATTTTTACGATGTATATATTTTTCTGTTTCTTAATTGCAATGTTTCTTGCTTTTAACAACTTCATTTGTAAACGCTCTATGAAAAGTTGATATGTTTATAAATGTAAATAATGAAAATGGAAATTTACCAAAAAAATTGCTGATATTAATTATACAATTTTCGTTGTCATAGTTCACCCAACGTGCCATGGAAAAATCCATGCTAGGAGTGTTTCTAAAATATAGAATCCGAAGCGAGGATACCCAAATAAGAAGTCAGGTAGTGGATGCTACCCAACGAATAGGCACACTCAAGTGGCAATGGGCAGGACATATCTGTTGAAGAGATAATTATCGATGGGGGAGAAAAGAGTGACGTATAAGAACTGGAAGACGGAGCGTTTGCCGACCTCCTGCAAGATGGACTGACGACAACAGAAGAATAGCGAGAGTAGTCTAGATGCGGAAGGCGGAGGATCGATGAGGACTGAGACTCATGCGGCAGGCCTACGTTCAACACTAGACGGACGCAGGCTGATGATGTTGATGATACATTTTTGCTCGTGTTCTCATTTGTATGCTTGATCTAAATGCACCATAATATTAATCTTTAGTATGTGGATCTTATCTGACGCCTGACAGTGTACTAAGATGCTGGTGACTTGCAGTTAGCAGTAAGAATTTTAAGAGAATGCGATACAAAGACGGGAATTCTTCAATTTATTGGGAATTGTACTCGTTGAATGTGGAAAGGATCAAGCCTCTTGTGTCGCCCACGTCGTCAACGTACCGGCGTACAAACACTAAACGCAAAAAGTTGTATACAACACGAGAAAAGGGCGGCCGTTGGAGGTCTTCCTTGAAAGCGGTTGTGCAAGAATTCTCCGCTGGTATGGCTTCACGGCTCGCACACAACATTGTATGTACATGCTGCGAGCTTGCGCGTACAAACTCTCATAGATATGAGTACGCAGGCAAGGAACAACTTTGATGTCAAAAACGGCAATATTTTGTCGGATTTACGGGATTAGTTGCGTTAGTACATTGGTTAGCCTTTGCTTGACTGTGAGAATTTCTACGCAAGAATACTCACATATACATTTCGCACATTTTTGTATTGAATATACTTATTATTATATTTTGTTTAGGTCACAACACCGCGTTAGTTGAAGAGTATATTCAATTTTTAACGAGAAGTGTTTCGCATATCACAACATTAACAGTAGAAATGATATAATTAAATTCAAGAATCCGCTTGAAACTAGATCGCAATTCAAATTGAAATCGAATTAAAACTTCTGCTCTAGTTTCCGCCAAAATAGAAAACCGTTTCTGAAACTCCAAATCCGTCGAACACTTAAAATATCCTTGTATTAATTTTTAAGTCGATCTTATAGTGATTGCTGTTGTGATGTCAGTTATAAACTTCTTGGAAAATCGCCTGAAGTTAGTGGTCGATAACGAGAGTGCAGAAGGCCACTATGTATAACTTTGGAAAATCTCAAGCCTACTTTTATCGTCCCCAGGAATATCGAGCAAATTATGTAGTGTAAACTGTATCTAAACTTTACGCCTTTACATTCAGCCGGCCAGCCAGCCAGCCAGCCAGCCAGCCAGCCAGCCAGCCAGCCAGCCAGCCAGCCAGCCAGCCAGCCAGCCAGCCAGCCAGCCAGCTAGCCAGCCAGCCAGCCAGCCAGCCAGCCAGCCAGCCAGCCAGCCAGCCAGCCAGCCAGCCAGCCAGCCAGCCAGCCAGCCAGCCAGCCAGCCAGCCAGCCAGCCAGCCAGCTAGCCGGCCAGCCAGTCTGTGACCGCTGCCAGCTCTGTGCATGTGAACAGAATGACAACAATGTATTCACGATAATACGACCATTCATATTATAGTCCCATCTGAATAATTATGCACAATACTACACGTGAAATATATTTGAATTTTAGTTACGGGAAGGGGGTGTAGGAGGGATAGTGTGTTACTGGATTGTTGCTGGACTATTCCCGACTCTTACTCGTATTATAAACAACGAAATATCCTCGATGATACGATTATTAAGGTAGTCCAGTGGGAGTGCCCTCCGCTACTAGTGAGAAAGTAACCGTGAAAGATATTATAATCGTAGAGACAAGCTAAAACGAGATGAAGAAGGGATTGTGGGTTGAAAATGTTTATTTTTATTTTTAGAATATTCACATGTCAAAATTTCTTATCTACAAATTATGCTCCAATCAGAACTGCACTTCAGATTCCTCCTTATTCAATAAATTACTAGGCAGTTTTATCCATCCTGTAAAAGTAACTCAAGTGACTTACTCTTTGTGGCTAAATCTACTGCAAATAAGGAATATTTTTTATGCACTTTAATTTGTTGCGCAGGAATTACCGCCAAAAATAAAAAGATTTTTGTAATTATAAAAAATGTTTATTTAAGAATTTTATTTACTACAAAGTCAATACCAAGAATTAGATAAACGTCATCTGCTCTTATCTGATGTGACCCTTATCCGATTTTCGAAGCTAAAATTGCCGCTATGTTGTACCCAAAACATAGCGAAAATTCATACAGCTATCAGTGGACGTAAAACATGTGTATTGCTGGCGTAGTTGTGGCAAGTAGACCTTTAAGACGACAAATCAGATTTAGATGTTTTATTTAACGACTCCGGATACTTTGTAGAGTGAATGTGCAGCCCGCCTCGGTGCTATAACAGGTAGCAGCGGGTACCTGGCCAGGTTGCATGAGCAAGGCTGAGGTTGTCACTTTTTGTGATGGGCGAGCGGACGAGAAACCGCAGAAGAGAGAAAATCGGAAACCTGCGGCGGTGCCCCGGAGGCTGAACCCGGGACGCTGAGGCATCGATGCTTCACTTCACGATATTTTTATGATAGAACATTTATAAAGTGAACAAAAAATAAATATGAAATACATCATGTCCGGGGCTTAGGATTAATAAAGTAATTTATGTTTTGTACGAATGCGAAACGTGGAATAATATAAAGCGTGAGTCACATTACCACCAGCAAAAGGCAGCTGGTTTAGTATCAAATTGGAACTCACGTCAAGTTGATCGACGACTAGCAATAATAGCAGCTTTGTCGACCAGAACTTACGCTTAACGAAGCATTCTCGAAAAGATTTTTAAGTATTTGATTACTTTTTATGTTTTAAAAACGTATAAACATCCGGTGTCTACAAAATACCCAGCATTGAAGCGATAATAATGTTAAAGAGTCTCGGTTGCGAAGGTCATGTTGTGTGAATCAAGGATTCTAAAAGCTGTCCATAGTGTAACACCAGCTGTCACATTTTTAAGCTTGGTGGGCAGACAAACTAAGGATACAAACCAAATCTATATGTATAAGTAAGTATAAACGTAAGTATGATCGTAAGTATTTATATACGTATATACATATGTTTAAGCATTAATAAATGTAAATAAATACGTATAAACGTACATTTATACATATGAAGAACTGAAGATGCTCTTATTGAAAGCGAAACCGCGGTCTTCCAGTATGTGAATAAACATTGGTCAACGTGATCTATATTAAAACAAGGTATGTAAAATGTATTTATCTATTTATCAAATATATTACTTTTTACCCTGGCTGAATGAATACATTTCTTATTGTCATGTGATTTTACACATTTGACTGTGCTGAGCATGCTTGGAGAAGGCTGTTTTTGTACATACATACTAATAAGAATGAATTCATGTTATATGTAGATAATATAATTTTCTTTCGTGTAAATATGATATGAGGACCGTCAGTCTCACAGCAGATTCATGTGGTGAATACCTACCCCTCTCCAGAAGTGCCAACAATACATTAACAGTCATAGACTAAATTGGAACTAGCAGCTGATTGTCATTGGAATTACGAGCGAACTGTCAATTGTATAAAGCGACGTAAACATGTGATGATAAGCAGCAATGAGCACGAGCACGCGAATACCTATACATCTATCTGATGGTAGGATTTGATCGCGGAACTTGTCTCTTCTTGCACGGAAAGCACGCGCGTTGCATATCTGGAGGTTGTTTCAGAAACATTCGATGTTGATGGCATCTCAGCATGAAATCATATCGAGCGACTTCGAGCCAAGATCAATGGCTTTATTACCCGATTTCTCCAGCGATAGATAGCAAACACTCATCATTTATTGATGATTAATTTATGTACAAATATAGCGTTGTTTTGTCGATAACGTTATTTCATTTAGTCACACATTGCACTTGCTGTATTGCAGCGTCTTATTGTAATTATCATTTTTGTAGATAAAATGGAAATACAAAAAACATGACAATTTTTATTGATGTGAAAATAGCACACTAGGCTTTTTGAGTTGACTTAGAAGCGACGGCCTGAATAACACGTGCAAATCGTACAAAAAAATAGTTCAGACAGAAATATATAAACAGTTACGAAAACAAGCGTCTGCTCAGATTATTAAGGGTATGATGGTTATATCTTATGAAAAATTACGAGGTAAGAGAGCGGACACAGCAGTCTTCCATCCCACATTCGGATAAGAAACTAAGGTGGAATATAACCACAGATCTTAGAAGTAAAGTACTTCTAAAGAAGTAAGACTGGTGGCGCTCGCAGCATGGCAGAGCAGATGGTCGACCTCGCTCAAGGGTAGACACACATATTCCTTCTTTCCTTCTGTCCTCGATAGAATGGAGATGCCGTGGCTTATTCCAAACCACTGGACTAGTCAATTCATGACTGGGCACGGCAATTTTAAGGCTAAACTCTTCAAGTTTAGCCTCGTTGATAGTCCAGACTGCCCATGCGGCAGCCCCTTGCAGGACGCTGAACACGTTCTGTGGCATTGTCCAATATTAGATTTAGCGAGGCAAAGGCTCCTTAGCGTAATCCAACAGAAGTCTGGACCGGTTGGATATATCGATCTCATATCTACGGAGCCCAACTACCATGCATTTTCTGTATTCGCGGCGACCTTCGGCGAAGAAGTCTAAAATTGCAAATTTTAACGTCTCAACTACTAACTTTTACACCCATGTGTGGTGTTGCTCACCAAAACCAGTTACTTGTATAACGAGAATGTACTCTGAAAACAATGCCTTGGTAAGTGCTCCCAAGGAGCGCAGGTACAAGGCGACCGGCCCGGGGGCCTAAGGCCCCAAAAAAAAAAAAAAAAAAAACACAGATCTTAAATAACTCGTAAATAAGATATGTATCTGAAACGTTCATTGAATCAACAGTAAAGTATAAGCTAGGGTTGCATTTTATTTAGACCACGGTGCTATAGCCTTCCTGGAAGTTCATCGGGAACTATACAATATAAAGAGCAATAGATTAGTCTCACACATGCCGAACATCCATTCATACGCGGTTAACTTGCATCGACTAAGAAATATAAATTTCCAAAATTTCTTCCTAAATGCTCTGAAATGCTTTTCCAGTATCAAATTTACAATCGGAATCTCTTCAAGAAACTTATCAATACACACAAAATTCACTCGTAATCTTCTCACACATACACATGTTTTCAGCATGCAGCGTCTAGTCTGAGAGTTACAGAGACCATTGGTTTCAATCAGTCGTACTTTCCTAAAAATAAAATAAATTTAATAGCTGACAGAAATTTATGACGCCAATTTGTGACAACCATCTGCTATGGAAAGAAGGATGAAGAATAATACTGTTCACTGTTCGTGATGTGTTATTATGATAAACAAACACATCCTCTTAATGTTTTTTGTTAAAATTGTTTAGATATATATACATGTGCAGAGCACCAGGATATGTTAAGCAGTGTGTCTGTGAAACGTTTAAAAAATGGATTTCACAACGTTAGCTACGATTCACAATGTTCAAGATCGCGGTTAATGGCTATGAAATAGAATCGTGGGACTTGTGTGGAAGACTTGTGCATTTCCTGTAGACCTCTGTGCAGCTCGTTACAACTCATAAGCTGTCGATGCTGATGGCTAATGGCATGTGGTCGTGTCGAGTGAGTTTGGCGAATAATAGGTTCTCGGTGCTGGTCGCTGGTCGCTGGTGCTGCTGCATTAACGGTGTTGGTAAACACGACACAAAGTATTCCAAAAGTCAGTCTACCTATAACCGACACTACACCACACTTCTATTTATAACCCTATAGCTAGGAACGCTCAAGCCAGGGTTGACACAGCGACAGCCGATCACTATAACAAACTTTAACCGTGCACTTAATATTGTTTTTCTCACAAAAATTATGCAGATTCTTTGATTCATTGGTTTCCGACATAATAGTTGTCAAAAATTAATTTAACATCCAAAATGGCCGACCTTGTTAGCATTAGTGAAGGACATTAGTATCAACGTACAAAAAAAAATAGAAAATCGAATATATGAAGCTTGTGAAGATTCAAAAGCTTACTTTTAAACAGATCTTTTATATGTTTTACGTAATCAACATGTTTAATAGAGTGATAAAGCTGTTTTAAGGGCTGACTTTACTCACATTAACTTCACACGTAAGTATCATAATAAGCATTTTATATTCGATCATTAGCTAGAGTATATGGTCGTCACAATCTGTCACTACAGAGCTATATCAGTCATTATGATCATGCCAGGTCTACCTCCAATTCTTCACCGAGTGTATTGCGTGTATTAATTCAAATGGCCTTCCTGGACGAAGAGTTTGATGACCTGAAGAAAAAAAAACATGTCCCAGCCAAATCGATCTTCGTCTCTTAAGCGACTGTAGGATAGAAGGCCGCCTTATCCGTGCCTTCATCTTGTAATTTCACATTTTATAATCATCATCATAAGCCTGTGTCCGTCAACTGTTTAACGTATCTCTCCCACATAAGTCTCTATCCTTCTCGATCCTCCGCCTTCTGCATCCAGGCTACACCCGCTATTCGGTCGATCTTGCAAGGAGTCGGCTAGCGCTCCGTTTTCTACTTATTGGATGCCACTCCAACACTTTTCTTCCCCTTCGATCGTTGATTCTTCGATATTCCACATTCAACAATATGCGTTACAAATTCAAAGCCTTTCTTTATATAAATCTTTGTCTCCTAAGCCACTTTTTAATCAACTTAAATAAATAATCGAAAAGGCATTATAGGATAGGGGTCGGCAGTTTATCAGGTGAGAAGAGCCAAATTATCATGGTAACAGAATAACAACGGTTCTAGAGAGCCGCACATGTATAATTAACAGCATCATTATCCTGCGCCGGATATTACTGGACCTTACGTAGAAGTTACCTACAGGTTTTGTGTTATTTAAAAAAATCATGTTAAGTTTATGACGGCTATAGAAATCATCCGCGGTACATAGATTAAGTATTAGCCAATGTTCAAAATTCACAAATACGCAGCAATTACTGCCGAATGTATAAATGGATGTTTTCCGTTTTGAAATTTGGCAGCCCTGTGCATAAGTGTATAAGTTTCACTAACACAGTCATCTTAACACCAACACATATTCTGTAGTGAATGTCTATCCGTCTCGCTTGTGTGTTTGTGTGAGTGATCCGGCAACGTCGCCCCAACAGGAATGTTAGATATATTATTGTTTGTGAGTTTGAGATGTTGGCGCTCCGAGAAACACGTCACTCCGCACGCACACATGCGCGCGCGAGCGTTCATGTAATGAAACTATAAGCACGTATTACTACAGAGAAGCCGGGAGCGTTTGATTTCACGGTCACCCGGTGGGACAGTGGCTCGCGAATAATATTGTTTCAACTCTTATTTTTGCCTCGTGCGGTGTGATGTAACATGTAACAATAAACATTCAACTTATAAACATTCACAATAACATTGTAAACGTCTATTTATTATAATAATACATATTGTGAAACATTCAAAATGTTGCATTTTATTATATGTAATGTCAAATGAACTACACACTAAACACATGAGAGCATTATTAGTATGCATATAATTCCAATGCGGTATATCTATTATTAGATGTTGTTGTAATAATTTTACTGTATTATCGATATACTCGACGTAGCCAGAGAATGTCTGAAATATAGTTGTGGAATTTAAGCAATATATATATATATATATATATATATATATATACTATGGAATTCCACGAAAATTTGTCTATAGAAAAAATTGTATTTAATTTTTTTATTTTATTTCAAAATAATTAAAAATCTTTTTTTGATTATAAACAGAAAACTCAACCCATTAACGCCGCTCAAAGAAGGAAATAACGACTTCTTAGACATGAACATAATTCATATTTCAAAGAAACTTTTGCATTTTATGCAGAATGGATTTATGCACAAAGGAAGAAAACACACACGAAGAATATTTATGCACATGGCTGAAAATTATTATGGATTTTCATGTTATCTGGGTATTAATTGTCGAAAGACGGATGACGTTACGCTAACAACACCTTTTTACAGTAAGCACTTTTAAAATTTATACGTTGTGAATGTTGGCGGATCAACATTCCACATACTACATTTGGTATCTACGACAGAGATTTCTTTAATTCAACGCATTTTTGTGTTTTCATAAAAAAAAAGTTGCACAGCTCAGATTAAAATGGTACATATTTTCACTTTATATTTAAAAACAAGGAACATTCCATGGTTACGTAATAAAAGATGTCATCATTTATGAAAAATAAAGTCCATAAATTCATAACATACGTTTGTAATATACATTATATTTATTATTGGTGAAAATGAATTTTATAAAAGAAACAGTTGGTACATGGGTCTTATATACTTCAAGATATGTGACTTTTTATCGGTAAAAATTAGGTGTTATTTTAGGTTTAAATTTCTATTTAAACACAAAGAAAAAAACCAATCGAAGCCATTCAATAAACCGCGTTGCTTGGTTATTGATGTATGATAATTCTGGGAACACAAAACCAATATTAATATGTTTTTATTTTAGGGTTTATTAAAATTTTTGGGGTGAAAAAATGTGGAGCCGTTTTAATTCATAATTCAGCCATGAATGTATTTAAAAAGAGCAACAAAAAAACAGTGTTATAAAAGTTCTGATTGATTAAAAATATTACAAATTTTCGAAATCGCAGAGTGGTTTTGGCATTGACCCGTTGAGCTCGCTTTTCGGAAAAGTGACGCGCTTCGAGCCAGACCAACATGTCGCGCCTCCAGTAAAGCAAAATCGATAGCAAATGCAACTTTATAGCAGATGCCGGCGGGGAGCAAATACAACGTTGCCTTTATAAAACTTTAAATACAATTTATTGTCTAAATTATGTTCGTAACTGACCTTTACAGTTTACTCTATATAATGTACTAGGAAATTTATCAGGACGCAACGAATAAGCCAAAATATTCAACTATTTTTTGGATTGCAACCTTCGTCTTCTTCTTTTATCATGATGGACATGACATACTATTTATTTATTTTTTATTTTTACTAGTCTGTTTTTAATCTAAAAACATGATGTATATAGGTAAAAATATTGCTAAATATGCATCGCACTACCAACCCAATCCTGCTGGAATAAATAGCTTCGTTTTTATTATCTTTATCGGTATTTTTAATCAACTCTATCTTTTTGATCAAGCATCGTGGCCTCCACACAACGTGATCCCTCACAACCCGGCGATCGCTGCACACTTCAATATAAAAAGCCTATATAAACGGTTTCTACATCTTGGTATTACTATCTAGTCATTCTAGTCAATAATAGTATTAATATATTGCTCATATTTTTACATTAGCAGATATATAGTAGTGGATTTATTAAGCTGCGTCCACGAAATAGCGATATATGCCATCTGGGCTTTAACAATAATTACAATTCTTTTTGGCACTGACAATTTTTGTTAAGTGTATAAAAAAATCTTTCCAATTCGCATTCCAACCTAACCCTTACTGTTGTCGGTCATATTATGAAAATCCACATAGTAAGTAAGTGAGGATTTGCCAGTTGGCATCGCAGCGACGATTGCCAACAAAAACCCTTGGCTTTCAACGGTTTCATTCGTATTGAACGTATGTTATTTGATTTATATTTTTAAATATGGAGTGGTCAAACGAAAAAGTGTCATCACTAATAGAATTGTATCGCAAACGCCCCGTACTTTGGAATAGCAAATTAAAGGAATACAAGGATCGCACGAAACGACATGAAGCCTTTGCTGGAATTGCAGTTTGTTTTGATATAGAACGGGAAGAAATCGAGAGGAAATTGAAGAATTTAATCTGTCACTTTTCAAGGGAAATTAAAAAAGAAAAAGACAGCGTTAAAGCTGGAAGCGGAAATGGTTTGCTTAGCAGAGTATGGAGTTTCTGAAAGACAGAAATCGGACAAGAGAAATGAATGAAATTCAAGTAATTAAGTATTTTGTACATAAGCATTATTAAAGATACAATCGAGCGACATCGCCGATGCATTTTGATGAAAGCAAAGAGACATTAAATAACTTGTTCTCTTCAACTACGAGTAGTGAGAGACCTCTAATAGTTCATCCACATTGAGCAGAGATTGTTGGAATAAATTCTCAATAAAAGAATTTTGGTTCATGTTTAAATACAAATATAATATGGTAGGTATCAATAATATTACTAATTCAATTCATCATTTTTTATTTTATATCACATCATTCAAACGCAATAAATATCTAAATATAATTTTATTCTATATATATGAAGTATCGCTCATAAGACAGCTGTATTTAATTTGAATAAATTCGATACAGAATTAATTATTAACGAAAAAATGTACGGAAAATAATTGCTTCGTCGGTTTTACGTCAGTTTCAGCAAAAGTCCTGTAACACCCACCAGTAGTTTTGTGAATAATTTAAAAATGAATGACATGCGGAACTTAATATTCACTATTGCCAGAAACGCAATGCTCGTCATCTGTTACTAACACATATTTATGATCTGAGAGAAAGGTTTATGAGAATACAAAACGAGGCAACGTTTTTATAATTACTAAGCATTCTAATTACGCAGTTTCACAAATAATTGACAGTTCATAATCTAAAATTTCTGACATAGACAATTATTTAGACACGTACCACATTAGATATTGCCAATTATTGAAAAATATTTTTTGTTCTTCTTCGTAGTATCAATCCGGTGGATTGGTTTGCAGCAACAGAATCTTGCATCTCGATCTCCAAGCAATCATTTTTTGCTGATACATGGGATGTCTTTTAGACCTTTAATGTGG
This sequence comes from Glossosoma conforme, assembly GCA_022606575.1. NCBI lineage: Eukaryota > Metazoa > Arthropoda > Insecta > Trichoptera > Glossosomatidae > Glossosoma > Glossosoma conforme. The sequence continues at coordinate 958,081 of JAGTXR010000020.1, read as the reverse complement.
TATTTTCCCTTTTATTTCCACATTTTTTGTTGTATACATTTTAATCAATTTTAAAAATTAGTAATTGTTTATTTTTTATGCACTAGTATTTCAAAAACTTTTTTGTATTACGACTCTGAATTTGATGTGAAACATAATTTTAATAATAGTATCGTATTTGTATTTGAAAAAATGAACAATTGGTACGTCATTGTTTATAAAGTTAAAAACTAATGGCCTTTTTCGTACTAGTTCAGTGACAAAAAATACATTTAAATGAACTGTTCATTATGAAATGAGTCATCTTATGTATAACGAATCACATTTTATAGGACCCCTTGGATCTCGTGTCTTCTCAACTTGACGAAAGTGTTCAGAACTTGGTTGACAGTGAGGATAAGAAACCATTTGAACCATTACACTCGTTCAAAGGAAGGAAGCGGAAAAGTTCATCAAGATCGACAAGCAAATCCAAGCGTACGGTAACACACAAATCCCTGGCTATCATGAAAGATACACGAGCAGGGAAATTTGTGATAGATCAATACGCCATGTTTGGAGAGCAAGTGGGAATGCAAATTCGCGATCTTCCGCCGCAGACTAGAAAAATTGTGAGGCATGTTATTAGTACTGTGTTATTTGAGGCTGAGATGGGAAAATACGACTATTTGCCTGCTGCATCACAGTCAAACCCGCCAGCAAATCAGCTGTTCTCACAGTCGCCAAACTACGGTTTGCCTTTGTTCACACATTTTGGCACTTCAATTCCTGGTAGCTCTATATTTCGTCAACCTTTTCCAGCCCCTGGACAAATACCTACACCCAGTTCAACTAATGGACTTTTATTCTTGAACCCTGCTTCGTCCACAGATGATCCAGGAACTACTGATAGCGATTCTAGCGATAATCTTTTAATGGAACTGTAAACAATTCTTATCAATAATTGTAAATATACTTAACAAATAAATACATGTTAACCGATAAGTTAATTTATTTACGTTAATATTAATCACTGTTGTAGTGCTATAATATTCTCGTGGGTCTCGGTTTTCGGAATATTTTGATATTTTTTTACAAAGTGAGATATCACGCCTTTACAATGGAAGTCCTTCTTACTTTTTTAAAAATGTTCAGAAAACCGAAATCGATTGTAGAAATGTCACCAGGAACCGCAAATTTTGTGTGCTGCAAAATATTTTTTTAACGATGCGTAAATATTGCCGATTCTTGCATCGATCAAATGGAAAACAGGCTCAAAGTTAAATCCTTCATAAAGTCCAGATAAAAAATATTAGAGATCGCGGAGAGTACCTATTTACTTGGTATTTACGACCGTCCTTGAGAATTAAGAGTGGTTGGGTTTCCAAAATAAGGGATAATATTATAAACTCCATATAACATAATCCTTTACTTATTAACATTATTTTTTAGGTATAAACATAAGTCGGACATCTTGTGATTTCTTTTGTAATTAAAAAAAAGGTTTATTACAATTTTACTATTACGTATTATAGGTATATTTTGCTGCTTTGTCGTATATATTATCACGAAAGAAGGTAGGTAGCCACACGGCAATTATTTATTTATATTCACGATGGAGACCTAAGCATCGAGGCTAAGTATAGTGCAGGGGTCGACAAACCTGGCACGCGATGTACACGTCACAAGAGTGGTGGGAATGTTTAAATAAATCAACTTGCATTAATTCTAGGCCACGCCATTTTTAATATTTTTATATTAGGTCATGTTGAAACATTGTAACTAGATTTTTATAATACGTAGTTAATAATACTTCTTGCATACTCGCTCCCTAGTTGGAGCATATGGTTGTCACAAACTGTCGCCATTATTTATCTCAGCAGTCGCGATCTCCGCCTTGTCCCATGTCAGCTCGGAGCTCTAACAAGTTCATTACATATACTGGTGCGTATAATTCCCGGAGGCTATCCAGGAGGGTGAGAACCCGGGAGTGTGAAGAAAAGGCTGCTGCAGCTTATGATCACCAACTTTTTTTGATGCACCTGCAACATGGATCGACAATCCATGGTTCCAAGACCTAAGGTAAGCATCTGAAGTTCTACATTTTTTCCAATATTTCATGCACCCCAAAAAACTATAAATACTAAATTTGGAAAATTACAAATAAAAAAAATGGTTTCTGAATCTGTTATTTATTAGATTTTTTTTTTTAAGATTTCCAAAAATATTTTTTCTTTATAATTGATAATTCTCCTTGAAATACTGCTTATACTTGATCTATACAGATAGGTAATTAAATAAGAAACATATAAATTTTTAATAACTTTTATTTATACAAATATGATAATCATAATATACAGGTAACGGCAAAAAGTTCTGACGGTTTGATTACTTGAGATTACAGAAAACCGTCAGATCTTTTTGCCCTTCCCTGTACTTATAAAAAGTACACATTGACACAAAAAGTAGTATTTCATCACTTCATGCTGCAGTTTTTAAGAAGGTCCTTTTGGTGTATTCTCATGTAGGCCAACAATGCCTTTTATTTTTACAAGTTAAATTTGTTTTTCATTTAACTGTTTGAGAGGATTCTGATACTAGCTCCTGATATTACTATGCTGTGCCTACTCTCTTAATGGGAAAAAAAAATCAATATGGCTTATGGACATGTTGATTGTTTCCACCATAAAAATAAAATTCTATGAAGAATAGTCGTACATTGCAGAGATTAAATAAAAAAAAAAATATTTGGAATTCATTCCACGAAAGCTGAAAAATAAATAAAATTACTCTTGTTGAATTGTGGGATTCCACGAAGAATTATCGAACCAAAAGTTCATGGCTTGTGAGTAATTTAACAATAAAAAACAGGGTTGGTAAATTTTTTAACCGTATGCATGCCATGAACCTAAATATGGGTCTGATGCGGGAAGCCCGCCAGTGCCGTGAGCACACCGGTGTGTTATAAAACTGTATATTTTCGGTCAATGTTATAGCTTGGGTCTATAGCGACATTTATTGTCTGCCCAAGAAAAAAAAAGGTTGAAATTGGACACCATTTAGGGGTTCAAATTTTCGATAATCGACGAGGCGTTGCATAGATCTATTCAGGGTCATGGCATCCAAAAGGTTAAGATCAAAAACTTACTAACCCTGTTTATACTGTAGATTGACTTACACATAACTAATGAGCCACAAACTCCTGCTATATTATAAAAATAATCAAATATGCCGATTGGAAATCCTTAGGGTGATATAATATGGAAAAAAAATCCTATCTAGCGTGTTAGGATGATTGACCTAATCAAGTTGAGTGACTCCATAAGACACAAGTTTATCTCTGGCCTGGTGGTAGGCCTGCAGCACAGAGCTGACACTCTGGAACAGTGTCTCCGCGCTGAGCCTCTCCACTAGAGGAGCTCGGTCGCCTCCGAGCACCACTTCTTCCTCATCGCTCCTGGCAAAGGCTCGGCTTTGAAGCACCGCGTTCACCGACATCAGCAGTTCACCTGTCGTGATGCACTTCACTCCTAGCTTACTGAGTTTTCTTCCCTGAAACATTTAAATATTATATGAGGTGTTTTGACAACACATTCCTAATTAGTAATTAAATATACACATATTATAAATCAAATTCTTTATAGGCATAAATTCATTCAGAAAAATACCGGCAGAAGCGGGATGCGAACCGCGGGCCTTGGAACCAACCTTTGCCCAGGTCTTTATATACCGCTTAGCCACCTCGGCTATTTCTTTGCCTGAGCTGACACGCATTAGAACTTGTATTTATATCATTGTTATTATCGTATGACGATAGATGTCTCTATAGTATATATTCAGAGTATGTATATGGTTCGCATCCCGCTTCTGCGGATATTTTTCTGAATGAATTGATGCGTATAAAGAATTCGATGTATAGTATGTGTATATTTAATTACTAATAATATTGTACTATAGTCAAAGATCTATAAAAGTAGATTAGAATATTGAAAAAATAAAATAATATTCTAATAGATATTTAATCCATACATTCCTAATTATGTTTTTTTTTATTCTATCACACTAGCGTAGACTAATTGTTATAACATTTGTTATATATATATATTCTATTATATAACCAGCTGACCTAGTAATTTTTTTACCGCCTCAGAATTAATAAATGTTGTGTTAACTTATTTAACCAGAATTTAGTTTTATATTTAGTTCAAATGAATACTCAAAATTATTTCATCAGAGATGGCTTTGTGTGGAAAATAATAAGCCATTTAAAATGTATGAAAAAAATAATTTCTTCATAATTTATTCCGGTGTTTTTTTTAGATGTTTTGATAGTTATTTTTCTATTCAGGATTGAGACGAAACCAATAAATCAAAGATCATAAAAATCAGTCTATCCATTCTTAAGTTATAAATGGTGTAACTTCAGTACTTTTTTAACATATATATAAATATATTGCATTTGCATTAAACTGAATAACGAGACTGTCAGCTAAAATTGGTTAAATTTAGGTATAAAGAAGAGAATCCACTTTGTTGGATCATGCACATACATTCAAATATGTTAATATTCCCTTTTACTTCAGAAAGAACGACCTTATGTCGCCAGGATAGTTATTGGAGCGCGTGAAGACACAATGAGGAGCAGATAAACAACACACAGACTTTTTCAGAAGCACATATATTTTAACGATAAACTTGAGAAACTTCCAGCTAGGGTGGAGTTAGATGCATAAAAAGCACAACCACAAAAATCCTTCTGTAAATGTTTAAAATGAAAGGTACGCTCTTGATTGTAACCAAGATTTTATTTGAGAGTGTTACAGCCATTCAATGTATACATGTGCCCATAATTATAAAAGTGATGTGTGTCAAGAAATTGAAAAAAAAAGAAATCTTCATTTATTTAAGTTCAAATTGTTGTAAATTAATATAATCTTCATCCAACATATTATAATATAGCATTTTACTCAATGTGAAATTGTCACTTTCACCGATTTTCAACCAACATTAAAATACAAACCTTTAAGCATCTCAGAACGTATGAAACATTCTTATGCTACTTTCATAATTATCTTCTTCTTCTCTTCTTCTTTATCCTAGCCATTTCCCATCATCTGGGGTCGGCTCTCCTTGCGCACATTCGCCATGTCTGTCTGTCCTGCGTTGCATTCTCGGTCAAACCCAGGGCTTTCAGATCCTTGTTTATAGTTGCAGTCCAGGTTGCCTGCGGTCTTCCAGGTCTTCTTCTCAGCGTGGGTATGTTACTTTCATAATTATGGACACATATATTAAATGGAAAAGTCGCTGGTTATATCAACATAGAAAATAAATCCTCACCATCAAATTAGCTGGTGTTCCGATCCAAGAGTTGTCCTCCAGTAAGTGCCTTCCGCCCACAAAGAACCTGGTCATTTCCCAGTGGCGAGTGTTGTGCCCCACGGGCCGCGCGGCTGACAGCCGGCTGCTGCTCCTGCCGGGCGTACTGCAGTATCCCTCCGTGCGGTGGCGCCCCCACGAGTCACAAGACGTCACCTCCAGGTAGATGGTAGACTCTGGCGGGACTACGTCACCTGGAAAAATTACATATAACAGTCCTATAAGTGGAACCGATATCAACAAATAGAAAAAAAACACCACAGCGCAGAATGCACGAAAACCATTATTCCATAAATAATAGTTACTCTATTATTGTAAGTAATCAATTTTATTTAAGTAAATTTAAATAAGATTGTGTTTTATTTCACATATATTTAAAAAAATTCAATGTGTCTCATTCCTAGGGAAATATTATTATTGTTTAAAATGTCTCCTAAGAAAGATGAAATGTCTTGTCATTTTAAATAAATTTATAATAAAAGTACTCTTAATTTAAATTTATTCAATTAAATAAAATTTATTATATTGCAGTTAATAACCTCAACTGTAATTATTATTTCATGTAATAAAGAAATATCAGTTAATAAATAAAAACATACTTATTCCTGAAGTTATTCATTACACATTTAATCTTACATTAATTAAAAAGTATAATTTAAAACCAGATTCCAAGTTTGCAGTCATTTTAAATACTTAAATAAAAAACAATATCATAAACTATTGAAACAATTATATTAATTTACCATGATGCCGTTGATGCATGCTTTTTTGTTGTTTTGCCAAATAAATTGTTAATTTAACGAATCAATTTTTGTTTACTAATAATATGAACACAGATACTGTATAAATCTTGGGATAGGTGAACATGTACCAAAGAGAATATGACAAATTACCTTCTCCCAAAGCATCAAGCTGATAATCCAGACAGAGTTCAAAAATGTGTCCAAAGTGAGCCACCTTATCTGTTCCCTTTGTGGTTGCTATTTGCGTGACTCCGTTTAATGCATCCGACGTGCTGTACCCGTAGGGCAGGTCCACCGTGTACTCCACATACAAGTTGTCGTACTCAAAGTGACGAGCCGATATGATCTCAACGATATACAGACATTTCAGGGTTCTTTTTGAAGGCATGGGAAAGCTGTGGAAAAGCTTTCGGCCGACTGTCTCCTTGTGTGACTGAGCAATCTAAATAGGAAACAAATTTCAATATTTAATACTTTTTCTTAACCTTCTGAAATTGTGAATTAAACTGCCAGTCTTTTGAAGAGTTAAATTGTGTTGGGAATCTAATACATATCATAATTTTAATCATCAATGCTGTGAGTTTGAGTGCAATGATAAATTGCCAGAGACTTCCTTATTAGAGCCCATATTATATTGCGTTGTTAAGAATCATTATGTTTGTTTCTGTGAGTTTTTTTGTCAATTTATGCTGTGTGTTTTTAAAAACACGTTAATGTGTGTATTTCCGTAAAATTATTACATTTTACTGCAACATTTATTCTATGATAAATGTATTAACCCCTTGTGTGATTTGCCCGTATACAGTTCGGGCAGGTATTTTGCTGACACAGTGATTTGCCCGAACTGGATTCGGGCACATCGTACACGACACTTTTTATAGTGATTTGCCCAAATCCAGCTTTTCCTCTCCTATATATAGCTCCAAATCATTCCTATATATATATTATATATAATAGTATAATATTAATAAAGTATAGTTTTATTAATTAATAGTTAATTTTTGACCCACTTTTTTCTAAGAGGTTGACCACAAAAGTGGTTAACTTAGTCATATTTAAGGGTTTCTTGTTGTTTGTTACCTTTCTAAACACCTGAAGTTCTGCCAATTTGGCCTCGTCTACTGCTCCATCTCCAACATGCTCAAGAGAATAATTGAAAATCCTTCTCGAGTCATAATTGACTTCCAGAGTGTACGGGTCCAGCTGCAGGTCATTAAAGTCGGGCGAGGCGACTAAGCGACCTCGCCCAGGATCCCACGACAGGGAAAATAGAACATGCTCTCTCTTCAGAAGATTCTTTGGGTCACTGTAACCAGAATATTATAACGATAATTTATTATATTAAAAAATATATAGTTATCGACGGCTTTATCAATTTCATTTGAATTTAAACGTATAATAATAATTAACCCATAAAAAGTAATTTAAAAAACTGAAGAAAATAAGAAATATAATTGGTGATAACCTTATACGTTGATTAGACTTACTGTGTTAAAAAATAAGTGGTTTGACTGCTCTTATTTTATTATATATGTTATATCTAATAAATAAATATTAAATAGCTGATATGAAGTGATTATATTATTTATTATAACATAATATTGATTCATTATAATTATAGTCAAATATACAAGATATTCATAAATTATTTAATTACAGCAAAGAACTGCGCAATCCAATAAGTAAAATAATGATTCAAATCATACCTCTCGTAGTCATTCATATCCGCCAGAATGAACATGTTCTGGCATTGCTCTTTCCCATTTGTTACACTTAACTCTTTAATATTTTCCACTACAAGATCTGAGATTCCCAGAACTGTTTTCAGATCCTTGTCCAGCTCGGTGTTCAAGTGTTGTAGTCGCTTGCAAATATGCTTCAATTCCAAATTCGCGCCAGTTGAAATTCCCTCCACACTTTTGTATCCGTCCGCATCGACATAGGAGAATATCTTGTTGTGCTGGTTCTCTGAACCGATCGAGTCTTTTGTGATTTTTTCATTGTAGGCTTTCTCAGCATCTGATTTGCAGTTGTCCGCGACGGAGAAGTGAAGAATTTCAGCCGCGTTGAAGACCTTTTCCTGCCACGAGAATGTGACCTCCTGCTGGTAGCCATCGCCATCTTGTTCTATTTGGTCGCCGGATGAAATAAATGTTTCGTATTTGGGCAAAGGAATGGCGGTGTTTATTTCTTTTAACTTGACTCTGAAAAATTGTTAATGCACAGAAATATATAAAAAATAAAGTATTTTTATAATAAACATTATGTCACTATAAGCAATACTCAAAGCAAAATAAGTAATTTACATTTTGCTGTAATTTAAAATTACTACCTTGCTATCATATTACGTCAATGAATATATTAATGAATTAAATTATGTAGGAATATTAGAATAGAATTCAATGCTTTGCAATGCAATAAAATAATTATCATTTTTTATTTAATGTAAGTAATGTAACGGATAATGACAAATATATAAATTTTTTAAATAACTAGACATCGTATTTGTTGTTATTAATAATTTAAAGCTATGATTAATAAAATAAGTAAAGAAATTAAACATATGTTTCTGTGAGTAATAGGTTTAAAATATAATTTTATTTCACAATAAAAAATGCATTACAAGCATATTGAATATGCTACTGGTTATACTAACTTGAATTTAAAATTCCTTATTTGATCAGAGCTGTTGTATATTCCAGATATTTTGTTGCATTTTGTAAAATTAGTCATTACGTGTTAATTTTGTATGGTTACCGAGTCATACATTTAAATCTATAAATAAGAATGGTCGCATGAGTTGAGTAATGAAAAGCTTACATTTATGGACAAACAGTAAAACACAAAAAACTGTTATTTTTCGTGAAAACTAGGTTATGTTGTCATAGTAACGGGATTCTCTTACTGTCATAACATACGTGAAGCTGTCATTGCAGTGCTAACAACATTTTATAGTTAAAATAATAGCCAATTAAAAATATTTATTAATGTAGGCTGTGCAAATTTTTTTTTTTCGTTTTTTTCAAGGCTCACCCCCTCGTTTTGTGTGAATGGTGTCCAAATAATTGTTAAAAAAGTTTCACGTCATTAAAACCACGGAAAAAGATAGCGACTTGCATCGGAACATGTCAATACTAAAATTCTAAGGCGCGCGAAAGCTAACCCTGATTATAAAAAGCAATATTTTTTTTTCAATTTTCTGTAATAGATAATAATATTTACATTATATTTACTTAATATTTGTAAGAAAGAGATACAACATCGTTTTATTTGCTGAATAAGCAATAAGTTTTCAAAAGCCCCCGTTTGGCCTTCATACAAAAAATTATATTAAAACTTTAACATCAAGTCGCTATGAGAAAACATTGTCCGATAGCAATCAAATTTATTATGTGAGTTACTAGGACCAAACCACATAAAAATAGAGGGTGAGTCGATTTCATTTCGAAAAAAAATAATTTTCCCATACATAGCCTGGGACACCCTAATGTACATACACATTTCTAATAGTCATGGGTCTATTACATAATAGAGACTAGTACATAGAATGAATATTTGTTACTACTTAAGTGATTCAATATTCGTACAAATTTTCAAATCTACTTCAGAGTAGGTATAAGCTTGCCAATAATAATAATAAAAAACTTAGACACCCCGAGGTATGCTTCTAGTAGGAATATGATAAAAACCTTTTTGTAGGCAATTTAGGCGCGGGAGTCGTATCTTCTTGTGATTTTATGCAACATGTCGGGCAACCAATTGTTCTGTCCTAATAAAATATCCATGACCTATGTGTTCGATTTACTTTTATTATATGTCTTTGCTTAAACATAAAAAAATCAACATTGTCCAGATTTTATTTGGTAGGTAAATAGGTGGTTAGGTATTATTTTTGAAGGATATTACAAAAATGTTTCACGATAACGTTGGCAGCTTGTTGATAAACGTCAACAAATACCGAAATAACTTCACGGCAGTCTGACGCCTATTTTTTAAATTAGCTCATTTCAAATGTAGGTTGCATTTATTTATTATCGTCCGCTATTTTCGTGTGTTCTTAATTATGATATAATTAAACAATTATTTTACCAGCATTCTCGATAGGCGGCTAACTGACAGGTGAGTCGTACCTTAATTTTTTAGGTGTGAAAAAGGGCTTCTTTTGAATGATGAGTAACAGGTTTTCTTATCATTCCTAATCTTATCGTTCTTCCTGTTACAATACAATTATATATTTTTATTGACCATTACATCTTAGGATTGTGCACTTTGTGGTTTTGCGTTCAGGCAACTCTATGAGGTGAAGTTTACTTTATTCCTGAGATTTTAAATCAATAATTCAAATTACAGATCTAGAACTTTAGGCTTAAATTAAGGTAGATTTATAATGTTGAAAATACCATTTATTATATTCAATTTTATGTACGCGTTTGTTGAATGTTATATTTGTAGGTTAATGTTGTTTCAATCCTCTTAATATTATGTGAAGCATACTTGTGCCTTTGGTTGTAGGCTATCTGGGATGATGACTACTGTTAAAATATTCCCTTTTTGTGGAACCTTTATTACAAATGTGTTCGTCAGCTTAAACCTGGGCTCCTTGGGAGCACTTGTCAAGGCATTATTTGTAAAAGGAATAGATTTTGGTGTTAATGTAATATTAAACTGTGGTAACAATTCACAGTCAAAATTATGATAAAGCTGATAAATTTTGACTTTAATTTTTATTTGTTGGATCTATCGTTTTACAAATAAAAATGAAATTTTCACACTTTCCTTGACACATGTCAATTTTGCGAATACCTGTTGCCATTCTGGCTTAATTGATTTTACCCAAAAAAGCTTGTTTTTAAAATGCTTTTTTTGTTGGGATTCAATTATTTTTTCGATTTTATCGATAAATATCCGTTTTTTTTATATATTCATTATTGATTTGTTGATTGCAGCGCTTTGAAGATGCAGCGGCCCGCTCAGCACCAGCTACAGGTGGAGGAGGCACAGATGATCAACCGCCAGCGACAGACCAATCATAATCAAGCTTACTGGAGAAACATCTTTAATCATGTTAGTAATTAACCGTATAAAGTTTTGCCTTTAAGGAGAAATAAATAAAATAAATCACATCACTCAAATGGAAATCATAGTTTTATATTTATTTTAATTAAAAAAATAACAAGTTAAGTATATTTAATTTTATTTCACATTAATTTTTAAGTGGCTGTACGTGTTTCGGACTTTATCGAGTCCATCCTAAGCAATGGCTTAACTCTTAATGGGAATTACACTTTATTACATTTAAGTTTGGTGGCATTCTCCCAGGCAGTGCAGTTACCAAAACCTTTATCCATGGTTTATAATTCAGTTCACAATTAACCATTTAGGTGCGGATATTGTTTTTATCATTGTTCCATAAAAAGTGTCGATAATTCATGGAAAAATAAAATAATGATTTATTAAATATTTTAACCTTATTAATTAATTATTGATCAATTAAAGCAAACTACATAATTTTTTAATAAAACTCTATGGCCTTGCCAATATCTCTATTATTAAATTGTCTTCATAGTTGGTGAAACAGCTATGTTAAAAAAAATGCACTTAATTTTTTGTGGAGTATTTTTCAATGCATAGCAAAATGACCCAATTTAAAAAAAATAATAAATATTTCATATTTTAAAAGCATTTCAAAGCGATCCTTAAAAATATAATCAACGTTGTATGTTTTACATTGCAGTATGACCATGACGGGGACGGCCGCATATCTCTCCGGGAGCTGCAGGGCATCATTGAGTCTCGCGAGTACCAGCATGACATCCCGGACTCCGTGGTTCACCAGATCATGCTCAGCGCTGACACCAACGCGTCCGGCTTCCTGGACATGGATGAGTTCATCAACATGGTGATGCGGCCCGAGTGGCGGGACGTGTTTGGCCACCTGGTGGACAGATACGTGCGGGCCTTCATCCCGCCCAGGAGACATGTCGACACTACGGGTAAATAAACATGATGTAGTTTTATATAATCAATACTATGTTGTAAATAACGGACATTATTCCTTAGTTAATTTTACAGTTATATTTTTATGACAACTTTGACTGCAAAAAAATACCTTGTATACAAATAATAATCTTGACAAGTGATGGATTGAGGGAAGCTGCGAGTTAGTCCACACTGTTGTCCCCTAAACAGAGACCATATGTTACATGATCCATTTAAAAACAATATAAATAAATAAATATTTATGAATTATTTGAGCTATTTTAGGTTTGATTACGTTCAGTTAAGTCAGCACAGTGATTGGTTTGCCATAAATATTTATTTTGTTTGATACTAAAGTAGATAGTTTAGTTTCTATGCAGCATTTTTTGATTTTATGAAGCATTTTAAAGCTTGATATATTGCATTAAAGTATTACCCAATGAAGAAACCATCTTATCTCTATTAATTAAATATACATATACTATACTTAAAATTCTTTTTTTCAACGCGTCAATCCAAGCACAAAAATAACGGCAGAAGCAGGATGCGAACCGCGGACCTTGGAAACCAACAACTGCGCCATTGCTATGCCTAGACCGACTCGCGTTGAAACTAGTATTTATATCATTGTTATCAACGTACGATAGATGTCGCTATAGTATATATTCAAAGTATGTATATTTTTATTATTATTCAATCAGTCTTCATTTATTCACAAGCTTAATATTATTACTTTCCGACAGTCTATTTATTTTAGTAAGTACCACTCACTAAGCTTGTGAATAAATGAAGACTGATTGAATAATAATAAAAATATACATACTTTGAATATATACTATAGCGACATCTATCGTACGATGATAACAATGATATAAATACTAGTTTCAACGCGAGTCGGTCTAGGCATAGCAATGGCGCAGTTGTTGGTTTCCAAGGTCCGCGGTTCGCATCCCGCTTCTGCCGTTATTTTTGTGCTTGGATTGACGCGTTGAAAAAAAGAATTTTATGTATAGTATATGTATATTTAATTAATAATAATATTGTAATATAGTCAATGATCTATAAAAGTAGATTAGAATATTGAAATAATAAAATAATATTCCAATAAAAATTAAAAAAAATTCATACATCTTATCTCTGTTGCAAAATGGTTAACTTATGAGATAGCAAAAAGTATGAACAGTTATTTTGAGTACCGGTTTTTGAAATCCTTTTTTATTTATACAATATATTTTTTATTTGTGGTTAATTTAAGTTAAATAAACAATTCATACAAGTAGATTACCCATCGCACAATACACTTAAATACAGTTAGCGAATCATTGTCTACGATTTAGTTATAATATCTTTGATATACTGAACTATTTCTCTTATATCTTTGGGCTGAAGATCTGATGGTCCGTGGTCCAGTGGTTCAGGGTTCATCAGCATCGCCGACGCAGTATAATTTAGTTGCAACAGGTTTGAATATCGCTTGTCTTCCTCACTTGGGATGTTGTTGTTTGCCTTGTTAACACACCGGTACAATTACTATTGACAGTGTTTTTTAACACATTTTTATACTCAATTTAAAATAACGTATGTTAAATTTTTTACAACAGCCCGTAAAACTTTTAGATTACCTTTCAAGTGTAGATGTTAAGTACTTATATTTTGTCTGGAATCATATTTAAATGAGATTTGAAAAAAAAAAACTTTCAAGATGTAAGAAGAAATTTCTGGGAATAATTGAAGAGTGTTTGTGAATTAAAAAATCAAACAATTTACAGTACTTCATTTAATCTTTAAATTATTATACATTTAACCCTTTCATTACTTCTCGGTGAATTACAAAATTAAACTGTCAATTATAAAACTAGTTATTTAAACCATAAATGTACTTATCTTTTCATATATCACATTGGTTCTTGTATCCTTTAGATATCAGATGATGCATAAAAAACTATTCTAAGAAAGTAGCAAAACGATATATCGCGGCTACCGATGTCAACGGTAGGGGAATCTTACACGACATATATCGGGTACCGATGCGAACAGGTTAATCTATCTATTGCAGACAGTGTTATGTTTCATAATATGTAATTTAATTGACTGTCATGTCTTATCATTACTCTCCTTTCTAATGTTTAACAGATTTGGCCTTTACTAATGACAATTGTTCACATTTTCCCTCCTTCACTCTGTGTGCTTGTGCTTATCTAATTGTACATTCAATTTATTTATTCGCAACAAGGACATATCATATTTTATGTATTTAATTAATTCTTTCAAATATATCATTTATATTCTTAATGCTAATACAAATCATGACGAATTGCACACAAATAATAACATGTGTAATTATTTATCATGGAATGTTCATGTGCATTTTTGAAAATTTCCCAACTTCCTGGTTTTATTTCCTTTTGCATTATTCTAATTATAATATATTACTTATTTATGGTTTATAATATTTTATACTGATGAATGATAACACTATTGTGGTTTCCTTAATTATTTTTATCTAAAAAAAAACAAAACCATGCTGTAACCTATCTTACATTTTATTTATTTTAATTTAATTAAACATGATATATTAATTCATAACACGCTTAAAAACTATTATTTTATTTGATTAATTAATAAAAAAAAACATATATTTAATTTGAATATAAACACATAATCATGATCTTGACTACAATCATGGTGTGCACATCATGTCATGAAACACATAATCATGATCTTGACTACAATCATGGTGTGCACATCATGTCATGAAACACATAATCATGATCTTGACTACAATCATGGTGTGCACATCATGTCATGAAACACATTTTCAATTTTTAAAAATCTTGTAAAAAAACATTTATTTATTTTTCATCATCATACTGGAATATTTATTTCTTTACGTTTAAAAATATTTTTTCCATATATTCACAATCACGCATTTCGTATGCTTGTCGTGTTACCCGCATGTTGTGGTGTGTGTGTTGCCCGCCCTTGTCACAGGCCGCGATCTTACTTATGTAGACGGGCAGTACGAGGAGGAGTATTCCTGCTGGCCCCCGCCGGTGTGCATGGTGCTGCTGTCTCTCATCACTGTGGTGCTGTTTGCCCTGGACGCCTCCATCTCCCACACGCAGGCCACCGGCCCGGCCGCCACGCTGCTCATCTACAGTCCCTACAAGCGACAAGAAGCCTGGCGCTTTGTCTCCTACATGTTGGTGCACGTGGGGTAAGCCTTACTTATTATAAGTATTATCTGATACTATTCACAATAAAACTGCATAATCACATAAATACTCACAAGAGAGCACCTGGAGATGCTTATGATACTTCATGTACTCAATGACGCTCAATATAGTCAGCTTGACGCCTAGGAGAGTTGTGTAGTCATTGTGTGTATGAAGGGCTTAATTACAAATGTTTATTGATTCGCTTTATGAAGATAAGATGCTGGAAGAACATTAAAAAACACGTCTATGGCTATTGAAGTCAAAAGGAGCAACCGAGAAACTGTTTATTTTGATTTCAACATATTTCTACTATGTAAGAAACTCAAAAAGGTAGGAAAGGGCATTTACAGAAGAATACCGTCAGATAGTGATGCAGTCTCATCTTTGGATTACATGATAGTCATCTTAAATATGGCAAGCCATCGTATCTGGTGCATTAATCTGCCAAAGTAATTAAACTCGGGCATTAACTAATTGTCTTTTTTAAATAAGTTAGTCACTAAAAATTGTTGATGTTTAAAAATAAAATGTCTGTCACCTCTTTCAATAAATGTTGAAAATGGTTCCATTATGGCAATTACGGTAATACACATATATGTACTATAATTTTCTAAAACTGAAACATCAAACTCTCTCGAGAACCAAGTATATTCCAGATGGACTTCCGGAAGAAGATGTGTCTTGGATTAGGCATGTGCAGTGCATGTCATACAAAACATTTAAGCAAACTGACATTCTCATGTCAATAACTGCATATTTTAAGGCGTTCTGTGTTTATCATATTCAGGTGGGGCCATCTGCTGGTGAACCTGGCTGTGCAGCTGGTGCTAGGACTGCCTCTAGAGATGGTGCATCGCTGGTGGCGCGTGGTGCTGGTGTACTTGGCTGGTGTGGTGGCAGGCTCTCTGGGGACCTCTGTGGCTGACCCGGGCGTGTATCTGGCCGGGGCCTCGGGGGGCGTCTACGCCCTCATAGCTGCACACATCTCTACCATAGTCCTGGTGAGTCAAATCTCCAATCCATGGAATAAGAGAGCCCGAGCGGCAAATGCAGCCGGCGCGCAGTGACAACCACTGCGCTCAAAAACTACATAACGGCCATATAAGAAACTAGCCGCTTCCGCTTAATATGGAGCGACTGTCAAAACCAAATAAAGAAAATGGCGCATGCAAATACCGCGTCTTATAAATATTTAAATCCAAAACTTTTTCATTCTTAACATTTTTCTATGTGGGTGTCAGACGAGCGAACAAAAATTATAGACAAAAGATCATATTAAGAGCCTTTTCGGCACAAGCCTGAAAGGGCTACTATATCGAGTTGGTATCAATGTATACTGTTATTTAGCCGTATGTTTTATTGCTCTATTTTTTATTCCAGAACTGGTCCCAGATGGAGTTCGCCATCCTGCAGCTGTTGGTGTTCCTCTTGTTGGCTGTTGTAGACGTTGGGACGGCCATCTACAACCGTTATGTGCTGGAACTTGACTCCAGCATTGGTTACGTGGCCCACCTGGCCGGCGCCATTGCGGGTGAGGATCATTTCAATCATCAAGACATGAATCTTCCATATATTGAGAGTTTGGTGCAGCTATTCTCTTTAGAATGTGGGCTCTAATCGTCGGGAGCTACATTTAATGTATTTGACACAGTTCTAAGAGACAGGGATGTCATGGCGCAAGTCGAATACTGTGGAAACTGACAGAATTTTATAGCAGAAATTTGTGACAACCATATGCATCAGTTAGGGAACAGATATAGAAAAATAAGGTCTTATAGTAATATGCAGAAGGATGTGTTGTCAAAATATAGATATTTATAGGCAAGTTATTGTTTATTATCAAAGACGCAACATATCTATAAAACAGACTATCGCCGATGGGTAGAAAAGTTTTATGGTGGTGTTCAAGAATTGGCGAACCGACTGTTGGTTGACACACTGTAAGATAGACTGACGACATCATAAGAATAGCCTGGATGTGGAGGGCAGAGAATCAAGTGGGATGGGGACGAATGCAGGAGGCCTTTGATCAACAGTGGACAGACACAGGCTGATGATGATGAAAAAGGTACATTTTGCCAATAACAAATTACAAAACGTTGAACAGCTCGAAAGGACCACAAAACCTTCACTTAGAGAACGTTTCACCCATGGATCAAGATTAAGGACGCAATTTGCCTATTTTTTTTTGTGTATAGATGTTTATATCATCATCATCATCAGCCTGTGTCCGTCCACTGTTGAACGTAGGCCTCCCACATGAGTCTCCATCCTCTTCGATCTTCCGCCTCCGCATCCAGGTCACTCCCGCTATTCTTCTTATATAGTCAGTCCATCTTGTAGGGGGTCGGCCAATGCTTCGTTTGCCAGTTCTTGGGCGCCATTTTAATACTTTTCTTCCCCATCGACCGTCGTCTCTTCGACAGATATGTCCTGCCCATTGCCACTTGAGTGTGCCTATTCGTTGGGTAGCATCCACTACTTGAGTTCTTCTGCGTATTTCCTCGTTTCGGATTCTATCTTTTAGCGACACTCCGAGCATGGATCTCTCCATAGCGCGCTGGGTGACCTTTATTTTATGGGTAAAACTTGCTGTCAGATTCCACGTCTCTGCGCCATAAGTTAATACAGGGAGGATGCATTGGTTAAACGCCTTAGTTTTAAGACATTGCGGAATTTTATGTTTGAATTTGATGTTTATATATGTTATGGAAACTCTTCGTATATTTCAGGTCTTCTTGTCGGCATTGGTATCCTGCGCAACCTCGAGGTGCAGAGTTGGGAGAAGAAGCTGTGGTGGTGCGCCGTGGTGATCTACTTCGCTCTCATGGCCACAGCCATCTTCATCAACATCTTCTGGACAGAGCATTTCCCGCCGCCCCGCTATGACCCAAATAAAATATAGGCAACCGTCGTCCTTTATAAACTAAAGGAAAACCGATTCTTAAAACATTTACATAAGAAAACAGAACATATTTATGATTAGGTCAATAACTCAACAGAGAAAGAAAACAGTTTGTTTGTATTATTGAGAGTTTAAAACTAAGAAGAATTTAAAACTAAATGTATTGTTTTGTTAACCATAATTTTAAGCAGCCAGCTTTAAATGAAAAATTTGTTTGTACATTTTGTCAACTGATATTTAATATTCATTTTTGTTATATTCCACAATTTTTTTAAGTCACAAATTAAGCCTATCAATAATAAAATGAAATGTTTGTTGATTTTTACTTCAAGAATTGTGGATCTAAAGACTGGAAATACTTAAAAATGTATTCTTATAATGTAGTGTCATTACTTATATATTAAAGTTAGAGTATATATTATTACTGTTCATAATATATTCAGTTTCATCTTTAAATGGACACAAAAGGTATTACATAGGTATTACGTAAAAATATTAATTATTTTTCATGGTGATGGTCATAGTTTAATCATGGTTTTATTTACGAATCATATAAATTTTAGAACATTAAATAAATGCCATATACACTTTTTGATGAATGCTTAGTGAAATAAGTGAGACCATGTCAATTGTATAATACTTACTAGTGTTAAAAATAAAATTCTCATTATACAGGTGGGCCAGGAAAGGTATCCCTAATTTTATTTATTCATTATGAGAAAACTACGTCTCGACTGCAAAAGCGAGTTGCTCATTGGCATGTCTACAATTGACGGCGGTACTAACGGAAAATTCCATGGCCACAGCGTCATTTGAGCTTACCTCGACACCTCCAAAACGTCACCACTATTCACAAAACCATTTCAAAAGTAGGGATACTCTCTGCCCCACTCTGTATAATTTAAATAGTAATTGTAAAAATCTCTGCTTAACTTTGGTAATTTTACAATATCGTAATAAACTCCTAAATAACTTCGGGTTTCACAGCTAGATTTGATATTGTGGCGTTTGGGTTTGGCCGTGTGTGGCAGATTATCTCGTTCCAATATTTCGACCGCTATTGCAGAGGTCTTCTTTAGGGTTGATGACTTTATGGGTCAAAGTCATCAATCCTGAAAAAGACCCCTTCGAAATATTGAAACGCGATAATTCACCACACAAGGCTGAATCCAAAAAGCCGTAATAAACTCCTGTGAGACACTTTGTTGCTTAATCAGATCTATTGCAACAATTTCTCTTTATTTTATTCTATTCTCTCACCCGTCATGACAATTCTTTTCAATATCACAGTGTTTGTGTTTCACAGTACGACTAGGTGTTAAGTAGGCCTTAACAATCAATAATTATAACCACTGCCTTTAGTGCCTTGCGATCCTGCTCTCTCTCTTCTACTCTATGTGCTCGTAAATTTTTCTCTCTGGTTTATTTTGTTGCATACATTGATACTCTCAAATGTCAATTTCAACTTTAGTATTAATAAATGATAGTATTATTTTAATGTTAATGGCATAATATGATTTTTTTTAGTTAATGTTATATATCGTTAAGTGAAACGTTAAGACATGTAATGTAATTTATTTGATACGGTTGTGATAATACGAGCACAAATAGGATCCGAGTTTATTTTTATGTATATGTCGTTAGATAAAGTACAAACTATACATAATTAAGCTATCATATACAACAAACATATTTTTTGTATTTTTCACTGAATTCTGTAGATTATAGCAGACTTCATCTATGTACTCTTGCAGATCTATATAAATATATAGGCCTCTAGTTTCTTAAAAAATAATTATGTTAATTCACCATTTCAAAATACAGTGGTATCTTGACATACGATTGCCCCAACATACCAGTTTCTTGAGATACGAACAATCGGCTTAGCGGGTCGGTCGGTTGCACACGAACCGCGCGTCCTGCTTTCCCGGGTGAATGCCACGGTCAGAGAATCAGTGATCAGTGTGCTCTCGCTGTCAAAGCATCATTGATAAGTTGTGCTCGCTATTAATTTCAATGGGGAAATTTGCTTTGAGATACGAGTATTTTGAAATACGAGCAAAGTTGCGGAACAAATTAAACTCGTATGTCGAGGTACCACTGTATTAAATGTTTTTCCATTTTTATTTGCTAATAAAAAAACTGTGTTGATGTATCAGTTTTGTGATTCTATGGAACTACTCCATTGACAAGTTTAGAACCTATCTACTTATGTATTTATACACATGTTTTTGATCAGGGTAGGTATATATTAAACGATTTTATCAAATCAGATATAAAATAAAAGATTCTTTAGAATTTATTCCACATATATTTATTTTTTTGACTACATGTTTCAGCCAGGTCGGATGGCCATTTTCAAATCATAGATTTTATCAAAGCTTTTCAGCTAAACAAGTGTTTCACCTACAAATGAATTTGAATCTACATCTCTCTAAGTTTCCATTTTTAAATAAATATACATTATAAATAATATTTTAATTGATATCATTACATGTATTTTGATAAAAATGGTGCTTATCAATGTTTTGTGATCAATTGTTTATCTCGTTTTGCAAATTGTAAAATTTATTTTTTATAAAATTGTATTCAATGGATGTGACTTAGAGCTTATTGATATCAATATACATATCTTAATGTTGCAGTGTGAACGAAAATGCACCGTATTTTATTAAGTGGCTTGGCCGTTTTTTAAGAAATGCCTTAGTGATTTTTCACTATTTATAATGCATCAATTATGTATTTAGGAATAAAAGAAATTGATAATTTAATAATTAAAATGTTTGTATAAAATAATGCAGAAATGAAAAGGATTATATGACACTTTTACATATTCTAACCGTCTTTTTCACATATTTAACCGTCTATATTTCTTTGTTCAATAACTAATTCAAGATTTTGGCAGTAAGTTAAATCAATTGGCGGTAACTAAAATTAATCGTCTGTAGACTAAATAAATAGTCAGTATCACTGTATTATTATTATTATATTAGTATTTGTATAGCGCTCTTTTATGACCGAATGATCATTCCAAAAGCGCTTCTTTGCCTCTCTGAGTAAAAAGGTGGGTCTTGAGTCTGCTTCGGAAGGATGCCTCCGCTTTAAGCTCTCTTATGCTTTCCGGTAGTGAGTTCCAGGCCATTGGTGCAGCGTAGCTGAAAGCCCGATTGCCAAAGACCGTGCTAGGACTACCTCCCGTCAGCTGCAGGGTGCTTCTGCAATGCGAGGCTCAAAACTCCTGACCGCTATAGACGTCATCCGCGGTGAAGAAGTTATAATAGTTTCAGGCCAGTCCATTTCTTTGTTATAAGGGAGAAAATGTATAAGAAGAAAATGAAATAGTTGCCATTCACGGAAGTAAAATTTAAATGAAAAAGTGAAATTACGAAATAAATATGTAATTTGACAAATCATTGTCTTTGTGATGCTTTAAAAAAAAAGTAATATTGTAAAAATGTTGCTATTGCATTTGTTTTATATTTTTGTAAAGTTCATGGTATTTTGTAATAAATAAATATTTTATTTTAAACAGTGCTTTTCAATGTGTTAAACAAAAGGAGTTGGTAGCGCAAAGTTTTGGTGGCTTGATGTAGTCACAACTAAAGTGTGAAGTGGAGGACTGCTGGTTAAGATAGGAGAAGATGGCGATGGATCATAAAGACCTACCAAAGGTTCTAGTGCTACTTAGAAGAAGAAGAAATAAATAATGCTTTCTGTGACACATGCAAAAAATTAGTATCACAAATAGTCCGAGCATATGGTATCAAAAATAACTGTTTTGGGAACAAAATATAGAAGTAATTTTGTGGGATGTCAATTTTTATGTTTTTTGGGGCGCAGAATCCGAATTTCAACTTTGCCACCTCATACCTGGTGTTCGATCCGAGAAAAATCGGAAAAACTGCAAAAAATGCTCTTTCTTAAGTTTTCAAAAATAAATTAAATCTAAAATTTTAGAGAAAAATGTTTCAATGCAATATTTAACATCAATATACTCGTATATTACGGGTCGATTTGATGAATTCCAACCTCGAGAGCAAGCTGGGTTTAGGAAAGGCTTTAGTACAATTGATCATATCCACACGCTAAGACAAATCATTCAGAAAACCGAAGAATATAATCAGCCACTCTGCCTCGCCTTTGTAGACTATGAAAAGGCATTTGACTCAATCGAGACTTGGGCAGTGCTAGATTCACTACAACGCTGCAAAATAGACTATCGGTATATAGAGATAATAAAATCTCTATACAAATCTGCAACAATGATGGTCCAGCTCCATGATAGCACTAACAATATTTCTATAAACAAAGGTGTTAGACAAGGAGATGTTATATCTCCAAAACTCTTCACAAACGCCCTAGAAGATATTTTTAAACTGCTATCCTGGACAAAATGTGGAATAAATATTAACGGAGAGTACATTTCTCACCTCCGATTCGCAGATGACATAGTGCTAATAGCCGAATCACCTGATAAGCTCCAAGACATGCTCTACGACCTCAATGAAGCGTCGAACAAAATTGGTCTGAAAATGAACATGGATAAAACAAAAGCCATGATTAATAGTCATATTTCACAGACCTTCGATCCTATTTCCATTGGAGGAACAGAAATAGAGGTTGTAAACGACTATACCTATCTGGGACAAGTAATACAACTAGGGCGAAATAACTTCTCAAAAGAAATCGACAGGCGCATACAACTGGGATGGGCAGCATTTGGAAAACTAAAGTACATTTTTAAAGCGAAAATTCCGCAATGCCTTAAAACTAAGGCGTTTAACCAATGCATCCTCCCTGTATTAACTTATGGCGCGAGACGTGGAATCTGACAGCAAGTCTTACCCATAAAATAAAAGTCACCCAGCGTGCTATGGAGAGATCCATGATCGGAGTGTCGCTAAAAGATAGAATCCGAAACGAGGAAATACGCAGAAGAACTCAAGTAGTGGATGCTACCCAACGAATAGGCACACTCAAGTGGCAATGGGCAGGACATATCTGTCGAAGAGACGACGGTCGATGGGGAAAAAAAGTATTGGAATGGCGCCCAAGAACTGGCAAACGAAGCATTGGCCGACCCCCTACAAGATGGACCGACGATATAAGAAGAATAGCGGGAGTGACCTGGATGCGGAAGGCGGAGGATCGAAGAGGATGGAGACTCATGCGGGAGGCCTACGTTCAACAGTGGACGGACACAGGCTGATGATGATACTCGTATTTGCTATGATTTAGTTACGAAAATATTTTTGGTCACATTAACGGTTAAGACGCTAGAGAGCATTCAATTTTGGCCAAAAAATAAACAAAATCCACAAAAATACTTTTTTTTTAGGTTTAAAAACATAAATAACAAAAAATAAAAGATGATATTTTGTAAAATAAATGTTTATTATAAAAATATGCAAAAATCCACATTTTTAAGATATGTAGATACCAGAATTGTTTAATGTAAAGATACATACAGGAGAATACCACTAGAGGGTAAGAATATCTTGTGGATTCTATGACATTTGCTTTTCTTATGCGATAATGTGGGGGCTTATTGTAAAGTCAGTCATAGTTATCAATATTTAATTAGATATTTGAAAAATATTATGAGTTTTTTTTTATGTTATACCTTATAACTATAGTCAATGACATGTAATGCTTGGCATATTGATTATTGAATGTTTATATAATACCTAGGTTTGTTATCATTACTATTATGTAATAAACTACAAAAGAGAACATAAATCAGGAATGTTTACAGAAATATTCTTCTTTTACAAAGATTAATGAATTTTATCACAATACAAATATGCTCATACTTTTCTAACACATCGTCTACTTTCAACGCTTTGGTCTTAAAATAGCCTTACAAGTTTGTCTCCCGGCAAGAATTAAGTATTCACCGATTTACATTTCGTAATTAATTATATTTGACGCTTACCATGATGTGTATGGCTAAGCGCTGCATGTGGAGTTTTGATCCGCCAACGTCATAGACTACAGCCCGAGTTTCACGCATTATCCTTATTATTACAGGAATTTACTATGACGTTTTTACTAGGTCTTCACGGGACGACTTTCGTCCAACACCAATTTCAATTAATAGGCTATGACTGGCATTTTACGGGTGAGGGATCAAATTCACACCAACCGGGGTTATTTTAGAGATCAGAAATCGATTAAAAAATTTTTTTTTTAATCTCCGTCGGGGTTTGAATCCACGACCTTTGGCTTGCAAAACGCTTTGACCATTGAGCTATACCCGCCGGCTTAATAACTGTTCTATATAATTATTTTCTTCGCATTATCAATTCTGAAGATTGGTTTGCAGCAACAAAAGCATGTTTCTAGCGGACTTATGGAACTCTGGCATCAATTTGCGGCTATCATATATTCTGGGTACGGAGAGCATGTAAAAATAAATAGTGTTGGAAATATTCTTCGAAGAGCACTATTGTAAACAATTAAAAATCGATTATCGACTTATATAGTTATTTGCCTGCAAAATGCAAAGATTGTATAATCATTCAGATTTTTTAAATTTATTCTTAGATTATATTATTCAGATTGTGATCACAGATGCGTGAGAAATGATACATTCTTCACTTGTAGAGATTCCTGAGCGATTGTGGTCAGTGTCAGAAGATCTGTGGAGCATGTGTGATGAGCAGCTGCAGCGCGCAGATCTCCTGCGTGAGGTCGGTGCAGTGCGCCGGGACAGCCATCAGCGTCGGCGCCAGGACCGTGCTCAGGTTGTGTGCAGGCATCTTATTTTCATTGGACAGCAAAGAAACCCTGCCATAAAAAAAAACCACATAAAAATATAACTAACACCATACAATAGAATATTTAGATTTTTTCGATCGATATTTCTTGGTGGAATTCCATATATCAGATATAAATAAAAGATTTTTTAGAATATAGTGGCCATTTTCAAGTCTTTGAATTGAAAATGGCCACCCGACCTGGCTGAAACATGTTATCAAAAAAATATATGTGGAATAAATTCTAAAAAATCTTTTATTTATATCTGACAATAGAATATGTTTAGCAAAAAAGGTAGGTAAAGGTAAGTAAAGGTTGAAGTTTTAAAATATTTCCTGTTGATATCAGCATGATATATGTGCTTCTGAAAAAGTGTGTTGTTCATCTGCTCCTAGTTCCGACACCACGCGCTCCGATAACTATCCCGGCGATGTGAAATCGTCTTCTCTTTCCTTAACACGTTTAAGGCCACGTAGGTCACCGGTGAACTACGCTGTTGTTGAAAAGGGCGCCACGTAGGTCACCGGTGACTTAGGTTTTTTTTGTGAACAAACAGTCCCTGTACGCCAGCGGTTACATTTCAATGGAATTTTAATATTGAATGTGACCTATATGGCGCTGAGTCGAATGCATTAAAAACATGACGTGGCGTTAAACGTGTTAAGTAAAGGGGATGTTACTGTGTATCAAACTGCAAATCTTTGCATTATCAGTCACGCTAGTCCCCACTACTGGCATTCTATTTTAATTAAGATTCTTTACAAATATTTTTGCTAGGCATAGTAAGTATTTTCTAGATATATTGATTAAAAATGGTAGGAAATTAATATTTTTAACATAAAATAAAGTTTCCTTCCTTGAGCATTAATTTCAGTGAATATTGTATACACAAGTATAGCCTATATTGGTATTCTCAATAAGTATATAAATAAAAAGTAGATGATGGTCTCACCTGTGAAGATGCTTCATCATGAAGACCAGCGTGTTGTAGTGCGCGGGCGGCAGGTCAGCCACGGCTTCTCGCATGGCCGCTATCTGCTCCTCTGGGGTCTTCAGATCTGCATACAAATATCTATTATTCGAGACCATCATGGAAAACTGCTACAAAAGATTTGAGTGGTGTCGCTTGGCTGAAGTTAAAATGCTCGATAATGTGGGAGGACGCGGGTTCAATCTCCAGCAACGCTTAAAATATATGAATAAATAAGTTTGGTTATACCCCCCCAGTTGGAGTGAATTTTATCACTCATCCAAAAATACCAGTCATAGCCTATCAATTAAAATTGGTGGTAGACAAAAGTCGTCCCGTGAACATCACCCATTTACAGTCTCCTTAAAAGTATGAAATAAGTTTACGTCGTGGTTTAATTACATTGGCGAATCGGCACTCCAAAGTAGGACAGATGACATCTATGAATTGCATTCTGACAGTATTTTCCTATAAAAGTTTTCATGAAACAAAACGCTTTGCTAGATGCTGCATGGGGAAAGAATATAATGTGACATCAATATAGCATGAAGGAGGAAACATTCCAAAACTAAAAGGTAGCAGTGCTGCATTGGTTGAGAGTTCTGGCTAGAATCCAGTACAAATTATGCCTCTTAGCTTATAAGGGCACTCAATGGAACTGCACTGGGCTATTTGAAAGAACTTATCAAGCCTTCAGAAAAGAACACGCGTGGAGAGACACTCAGATCAGCTAGAGCAAATAGAAGCACCCTGCACAGCTGACGGGAGGTAGTCCTAGCACGGTCTTTGGTAATCGTGCTTTCAGCTACGCGGCACCAATGGCTTGGAACTCGCTACCGGAAAGCATAAGAGAGCTTAAAGCGGAGGCATCCTTCAGAAGCAGACTCAAGACCCACCTTTTTACTCAGAGAGGCAAAGAAGCGCTTTTGGAATGATCATTCGGTCATAAAAGAGCACTATACAAATACTAATATAATAATAATAATAAATAATAAGAAGTGCTTATTCATAGTCAACATAAAAGCAAGCACGAGACAAGTCTGTTAGTTGTGAGTGGGAACATGAAACGGGAATTCTTTAAATTCAAAGGAACAATGATAATAGTAAAAGCAGTACAAGTGAATCGAACCTATGATCATGTTCCAAAGATTGGAGGTTTAACAGAATAACATTAAGGTTATCAACTGACAATACTTGGTGAAACTGCATAATTATAATTTTAGAATTAATTTTAATTAAAAAATTAATAAATTAAAAATATTTAGTTTTGATTCACAATTTATTTTAACGATTACATGTTTCGGCCTTCCTGAAGACATTATTGAAGATGGTCTTCAGGAAGGCCGAAAAATGTAATCGTTAAAATAAATTGTGAATCAAAACTAAATATTTTTAATTTTAATTTTTAAGTAAAATTAATTCTAAAGTTTAACAGAATATTACTATTATTTATAGAAGGCCTGTTTTTTTTTAGAACGCAAATGTTTTTGAAGAACTATGTAGATGTAGGAGACTTACAAGCTGCGGTAACGAGGCGAGGATGTAGCTGGTGAGTGAGCAGCGGCACCGGCAGCAGGCGCAGGTAGAGCTTGAGGCAGCCGGCCACAACGTTGATGTTGCTGTACTCGCTGAGGTTAGCTGCTTCTCCATCTGCAAGCCGCGAACAATAATTCAAGACCACAACCAGGGAACAACATTACACTTATTGTTATTATGATTATGGCATTCACAACAATTCTTTACTGGTTCCTCCCGGTCCGTTGTCGCATTTTCCAATTTGTCACCAGCTTAGATACATCCACATATATTGAGTCTTTACACACTTCATCTCCCATGTGCTCAGTAGGCAAATCATTAACCATCATACGAGAGCAAGACTGATTACTACACTGAGTGATTAAGAAAAAAAAGTCTATTCTTTCATACCCACTTTACATGTGGAACATACCGTCTATAAAAATAGTCGCCACACATTTCTATCATCTACTGTTATCCTTGTTTTACCTCAAGCCATCTCTTCATACGGAGCTTCTTTAGAGCCTTTCATCTAAATCTCCTTCTTCTTCAAACTTCACCTTTATCAAGTGCCATCTTTAGAGCTTCGATTTCATCAGCGAATCCCGAGATTCGATAGATGCCTTCCTGCTCCATGCCGCGCAGTTCAATCTCCGCCACGCACTTGCTGACCACAAATGGCAGCGTGGCGGCTCGCGCGCCCAGCAGTGTGGTCAGGTCCAGACCGAAAACGCCCCGCAGGCGCTTCAGGTCCGGCAGACACAAGTGAGGCACGCTCTTGGAGCACTTGGAGTGGGCGGTGAATCCACAGTCTGCAACAATATAAAACACAATTTAATAATCACATACAATTTTAAGAGTCAAAATAATCAGAATATAATATTGAATCAAAGCTATATGACAAGTAGCCATCTTATATGATTCATAAAACTAGTAGCTTAGCGCGCGGGCGACACATGATCTAATGCATTAGATAAAAACCTCCATAGAAAAATAATACAATATCTGATGAAAAACTCAACTAGTGGAGGCGACCCAATGAATAGGCACACTCAAGTGGCGGGACATATCTGTCAAAGAGACGACGGTCCATGGGGAATAAAAGTGTAGGAGTGGGGCTCAAAAACTGTCAAAAAAATCTTTAGCCGACCCCCACAAGATGGACTGACGACATAAGAAAAACAGCGGAAGTGACCTGGCTGCGGAAGGCAGAAGATCGAAGAGAATGGAGACTCATGCGGAAGGCCTACGTTAAGCAGTGGACAGACACAGGCTGATGATGATGGTAAGATATTGTATTTTAAGTGATGGTATTATAGTTCCGTCTTGTACTAAAAAGGAAATAGTTCGATATTTTATAATGATTGATTTTCCAGAATTCACAAGTAATTATAAAAAATAAAGTATTGCCTTACACGGCATACCTAAGATTACAGGTAGTTCTCGACTTACGACGGTTCTACTTACGACTATTCGCACTTACGACCAGATTTTTTTTTTTTTATTAAAATTTAAAAAAATTATGACCAAAATATATATACATTGTAGACGACCAGTCAGCCTCGACTGTTCGAACCGCTCTACTGGCAGTGGGTGCGGGTCCTTGTCTTCTCGGCTCAGGTCCCGGACAGCTGGTTGTAAGGCAGCTGTTGTTCCGCTCTGCTGGCCGGCACGAAGTCTGCTACCTCAAAGCAGGTTATCCGTCCAGCGCTGAGAGCCGGAAGCGTCGAGAAGTCCAGGGGAGGTCCAAGG
The DNA here is from genome assembly GCA_022606575.1 of Glossosoma conforme. Lineage (NCBI taxonomy): Eukaryota > Metazoa > Arthropoda > Insecta > Trichoptera > Glossosomatidae > Glossosoma > Glossosoma conforme. Next base: position 928,906 of record JAGTXR010000020.1, on the reverse strand, counting down.
CGGGAGAGTAGTAAAAGTCCAAAGTAGTTTCAACTCTGTTTATTTTGGTTTTCTATACGTATATTTATACCATAACCCACCCGGGGCGACTCGCCCCGGTTAGGAACGCGGACCAATCAGCGCACTCCCATTTGGCGCGTCGCCGGCCGCCTTCTGCCTGGGTCTACGCGTCGAGGCTCGGGAGCTCTCACACGCACGTCTCGCAACTTCGAGAGCGCAATTTGTATTGTGTACATATACCCAATTTATCAAGTTTACCTATATCCTATTTCGGTGCCTGCGCGGTACGGCGGTCGTCGAGCCTTAACCATGAATGTTTCTTTATTCAGGCTCGACAGACCGCCTAACAGTACCGGGCGCCTAGAAGCTAAATAATTAAATAATCAATCTTATTTCTACATAGTCAGACGTCCGTAACATACATATATATAGAAATAAATATTTAAGATACTAATGAAATAAGTATTTTAATGTGTATTAATAAATAAGTATAAATAAATACACATGATTTATTTTAATATGTAAGTACATACATATTTTGTATGAAATTCGACTTACGACCAATTCGAATTACGACCAAAGTCCAGGAACGTATCTCGGTCGTAAGTCGAGGACAACCTGTATTTGAAACATATGTGCACCGTGGATCAATAAAAGAAAAAGCTACCTTCACATTTCACCCCCTGCGCGGTGAACCCCCAGAGGAAGTTTGCGCAGAACTCGCACCAATTAAGACCTTTGAAGTTGTGCACCCGGAAGCTGTGCTCGCGGCTGTAGCCCTCCACCAGTGCCGGAGCGGCTGGTCCTTCCTTGCTGGGAGTCTCAGTGATCACCAGAGTCTCCACTGAGGGTACTGTCAGACACTCGCTCTCTAGAGGGTCGACCTTCTTCTCCTTGCTGTCATTCTTCGCTCTGCCAGAAAAAAAAGATTTAAATAATATTTATTAATCATTAAAAATAAAATGTGAATCAAAACTTAATATTTTTAATTTTTTAATTAAAATTAATTTAAAATCATAATTATGTAGTTTCACCAAGTATTGTTAGTTGATAACCTTAATGATATCGCTTGGCGAAAACCCTCCCTGTCCCGTCCTGTTTTTGGAGACCCAGATGGGGACCCGTTACTGGACGCACGCAAAAAGCTACTTGTTAGAGAGTGGCTGAATGACTTACCGTGATTCTAGGTGCATCAGTTAGATGTCAAATAGACCTCAGTCTAAGGCTGCGAAGTAAGTATACTACATGTTGCTATCCACGAAATACGTGGGAATGGATAAGGAAATGGTGAGGTTGGGAAAGGGATTCTGCAGATAGCAGACATCAGTTAGGAGTGCACTCTTGCAGATGGAAGCGCAGAAGCGCTCAAAAGCAGCGTAATTTCGTTTGTTAGCAACGAAGTCCTGGTATCCTCTGGACCTGATGCCGGCCGGACTACTTCAAAGAGCGCAATCCTCACAGAGTGGTGCAGCGGACAGTTCCACAGAACGTGAGGTGCGTCCTACGGAGAGCTGCCGTCACATGGGCACTCTGCCTGGGATGTGGGTTCCAACTGTTCAAACCTGTCGAGGTAGCTCCGGAAAAATCCGTGTCCGGTTAGCAGCTAGCTCGTGTAGTGGTTCGTATATTAATATATACAAATTCACAGCAAAAAGGTCCACACTGAGTACAGACTAAGCATTGAGTTTGCAAACGGTTCGTGATTATTCCCAGCATCCGCCGCCGTTTCATTTTTCTCCATTTTATGATTAGAGAAATGTCATATAAGATAATGTTGTGTGGATTTGTATGTCCATATCAATTCCCTTGTATGAGTTAATATGAAATAATAAGTGTTCTGATAACAGTTGCGTGTGATAATCTAAGGCCCCACCTGTTGGAGAGCGCCTGCAGCTTGCGCCGGTTGAGCGTGACGTAGGGACTCTCGGTGTAAGCCGCCTGCGCGTGCATGAGGCGCGTGATGTGTGCCGCCCGTAGCTCCATGTGCAGGCAGAGGAGCCCCTCAGCCACCAGGGAGGTCAGCGAGGTGTAGCGCTTGTCCTTCACGTAGTATCCTCCATCGTAAAAAAGCTTGTAGTGATGCACGACGTTATTAAACCTGAAATATACAATTATCTTTTATTTTATATGCTTCATAATATTATATGTTATATATGGAGTGATTATCCGCCAGGGACACGCATTCCGCATGTGTTTACCAAGTTTCGTATCGTTACATTGCGGGAGCAGTTTTTTATGGCCTGAGCTTTATATTTTGTCTTCTTATGTCTTTATATAATACTGTCCATTATTTTGTCATTATAAAACAAACATCTTTATTACTTGGATCTAGATTTCCTTAATAAATAAATACGTACAGGTTGCTATAGATCAAGCATTAGCATATCACACTGATATCCATTCAATATGGTCCCTTCAGGCTCACACTAAAAGACCACGACAAATGATCTGTTATCTGTACTTTGCTCACTGAAATCTTGTTATAAGTTCTATAATTAAGAACTAAAATAAGTAAAGTCAAATACCTTCTGTAAGCGGGGTTGTCATCCATATGGAGAGGATTCCTTACCGAGCGAGTAGAGATGTCGTTTTTGCTAGTTGGCAACAGAGAGAAGAGAAGAGACTGAACACAGCCCCCCCCCTCTTTCCATGATATTATGAGGACCATAACTAGCAACAGGGAGAACTCACTTCCATGACAGCGTAAAGAAGGTGTTGTCAGCTGCCCCCTTGCGCACCAGGAAGCAGCCGCTGCGCTGCCCGCCCAGGAGCGCTGCGGCCGCACGATGTGACAGCAGGCCGTGGTATTCCTCCCCGAAGCAGGCCGGGGCCCCCGGGGGCGCAGCGCCGGTTCTCAGCAGCGCCAGCGGAGATGGCGCCTCCAGCTGGATCTTGTATACTGTAAAATTATGTACTTTACTACAGTAAAATTGACATTTCCTTTATACACACAACTACTATTCTGAAAAACAAATAAAAAAGTCACTTTCAAGAGTTTTTTTTTTATGTAACCGGCCGACAGATGACAATGAGGAGAATGCCAACAGATGGTGAAACAATGATGTAGAAATCTCATTTGTGGATTCTATGACGCTTTTCATATTTTATGTGTGTAAAGCGCTGCATGTGGAGTGTTGATCCGCCATCATCATGTTCTATTAAGCCCAGCATTCATGCATCATCCCTTTTTAACAGGAACTCACTATGAATGGGTGGTGTTTTTCTATTTATATGATATGATACATAGGACAGACATCCATCAGTTATATTGTATTTTTTTATTGCATAAATCATTAATTGATTTCGTAAAACGCTTCATAACTTGGTAGACTACATTTAAGTTACCTGATGTATAATAGTTATATTTGTTTATGTGCTTAAAACTAATAAGGTGCTGAACAATGTATTGTTTACTTTTAATTATATTTTTATGATATCTTAAATTAATAAACTTAATTAAAGATAAGTAAATTAAAATAAGTTACATTCAGGTTTCCACATTTTGAATGTCCGCGACTCCGCCAAGTCGGCTGTCATGTTGAAGCCGAACTATTATAATTAATTTACACCGAAATATCACATAATACTAAAATACTGTTTACTCAATAATAACTAAACACGTTTGAGTTTAGATTATTATTGTTGTTTTCGATACGCATTATTGTATTTATTTACTAAAATAGAGCTAGTAAATAAATAAATAACGGGCGTAATGTTTCGTAAGGGAAACGTCACTTCGTCTTAACGCTAGTGATGTGACTCAAAAGTGAAAAGCCTTTTTGTACTGCTAGGTATAAAATTAACCTGCGTATTATCGTATATTTACTAGAAATACAAATAAACTTTTTTGAATAAAAACATTATCTACACAAATCCACGCAAAAAACGAATAAAAACTGATTATAATTTTCAGTGCTCGTCAACCATTAGTAGCGGAAAAAAACAAAGATTTTAAACTCGAACTGTACAGTCAGTATTGTAGGTTAGTGTCTTAAAACTTCGAGGTTCGAGACCCGAGTGGTACTTACTAAAATAAATAGACTGCCGGAAAGTAATAATATTAAGCTTGTGAATAAATGAAGACTGATAGAATAATAATAAAAATATACATACTTTGAATATATACTATAGCGACATCTATCGTAAGATGCTAACAATGATATAAATACTAGTTTCAACGCACGTCAGTCTAGGCGGGGCAATGGCGCAGTTCGCCGAGCGGTATGAATACCTGGGCATAGTTGGTTTCCAAGGTCCGCGGTTCGCATCCCGCTTCTGCCGTTATTTTTGTGCTTGGATTGACGCGTTGAAAAAAGAATTTTATGTATAGTATATGTATATTTTAAGTAATAATCTTAAAACTTCGTTTAGCTATACTCAGATGACAATAGATGACATATTATGTCTTTTATTTCAAATAAATTTGACAGAATTTGAATTTTAGCCATGGCCGCAACGTTGCGGCCATACTCACGCACAGTATTGTAAATACATATTTCATTTCATTGATAAAGCGATTATATTCGATTTGACATTGTTTTTAGTGTATCAAGGTTTTTAAAGTCAACGTATACTTATTTATTTGTTACGTCTACATATACTCGAGCTATACTTCCATACTTATTTATCTTGTACATACAAGTCTGCACCCGAAGGTCTACCTAGGAACATATATGTTTTCCAATGACCTTCAGAGAGATGTAAAGGGGTAATATATATTTTTTTGTTTTTTAAAAAAAAAAAAACAATTCCTTCCAATTCTAGAAAAAAATGATAACCATTGCAGTACAATATCAGCAAAAAACGTTATGAATATAAAAAGGAAGTATAATCCATTGATTTCGGTGTTTTAAAGGAAAAATAAACGTTTATTTTTGGATGAATAATCCTTTTTTACCTTCCCCTTTTCCTAAAACTTGGAATCAACCTTCTTTCGCTTCACTTTGTGAAAATGTGCTGTATTCAATACTCATCATTTTCTATAATGTCTTGGAAAAATTCAGTGTAACCGATGTTTCTGGAGTATTTATTATTTGTTGTGAATAATTCATCCGCAAAAATAATCACTGAGCCCTAACATACATCCATTGTTCGCGGAACATAGCGAACTTTTGGGTCAGTCGAATATTGGGTGCGTAATCGTAAGAATTTGAGACGTCCAAATATAAATAGATATAAGCGCAAATATTATTATATAATATACGAGTATGTTGATATAAAATTCGGATCCTACAAGTAGGAGCTCGTACACTGGGCATGAGATAGTGGTACATAATAGTATTTTTTGTTTAAATACCGTACTATTCTTCTTTAAGAGAAATTTATAGCAGCAATTAGGGGTGTTTTGTAAGTTTGGCTCTTTTTTTCGAATTAAATAATTCGACAAAAGAGCCACTCTCTATCTACAGAACGTTCTCCTGAGGCATCCGAATCAAAAGAAATTGCACTAGAAAATGGTCCAAGATAACAAAAAACACTATTAAATTTACTATAATAATTACGTCAACGTTTTTTTCTTCAGATATATGGTTAGGTTTTTTTTAATGTTAACACATACAGAAGAATACTAACAGATGGTGATAGTGATTGTGAAGTCTCATCTGTGGAGTTCCATGACGCTAACCATGCTGCATATGGCTAAGCGCTGCCTGTGGAGTGTTGATCCGTCAACGTCATAAATTACAGCGCGACATTCACGCTTTATTATTGAAAGCAAGGATGATGATGAATGACTATGAACAGGTTATTTATATTTTTAGCATCCATTTAGAGAACCATTTCAAATATCGAATGTAAAAATATTTTTACCTTGTTTGACAAAAAATACGTTGATCAACTGTCAACTACACAAAGACTACGGTTACGCACGCACAGAGTTCGTCAGCCCGTATGTAATTGTTTACAAAGGTCTACTGACGAAGCTCTCTTTCGAAAAAGCCTCACCCGAAAAAAGATATTTGTATTTTTAAATATTTCTCAATTTTATTTTAGACTGAACAGGATAAAGATGTATATTCAATTGTTTTCATTGGTTGTATTGATTTTAGAAAGTCAAGCATAACATCACTACACAAAGAAGCAAAATCCGTTTAAAGGCAGCGAGCATAATAAATTCAAAAAAGATATTTTTCAATAGACAGCGACCAAAATAAAAAATGTACATATGATGTGCCGTACTTATCATTATTACTTTGGAAACATGTATTGTTTTTTTATATAAATTAATTAATCCATGTTTTAATAATTGAAGAGAATAAAAGGAAATTTTCGTTGAATAAGGAATATAAAATGTGTTTCATACAAAACTCTAAATAGGTTGAACAATATTTTGTGTATATTCGCTTAAAAAATATATTTTTATTAAGCTTTATAAAACTTAGATTTTATAAAAATAACCCAATCAATTTCCCATAAATTTCTAAAGCAAAAATTAATAATTATCGTCGGCATGCAACTAGTATGATGGTTCGATGAAAGTTTTCATCGAGGAGGTTGTGTTACGGACGGCCGATTTAAATGCCAATAAATATTTTTTTGCAGTATTTGTGCAAGTATAGATAATACTAAATGAAGGAATATGTTATTCGGATGATTAAATGAAATAATTATGAAGACTTAAACCCAGGGTATTATATTTATAATACTTTTATTGACACTATATTTCGGCAAACGGTGATAACTTCTACTTCATACTGTCACTGTGCAGAAACATACTGATAAAGTAAATCACTTGCACCTGAAATTAAAAAATAATGTCCTCATCTATCATCTCAACTACACAAAATTAGATTTAGCAAAAAGGTTTCGAAGTAATGTGGTAATTTGTGAAGCGTCGAGAGTAGAAATGCGACTGAATTTTATGACGAAAATCGTCTAACGAGAATGGTGCGCGTTCGAAGAGGTGCGTTCACATTTCGGAGCATGCGCTAGAACCCGCAACTAAGTCACAAGTTCTCTGGGTTTTCTTTTAACTTTGTTAAGACTCTCAATTCTACCGACATAAGGCCGCAAAGAAGCCCGCCGCCAAGCCCGCGCACCCGAAGACATCCGAGATGGTGAACAACGCCATCAAGGAGCTGAAGGAACGCGGCGGCTCCTCCCTGCAGGCGATCAAGAAGTACATCGCCGCCAACTACAAGGTCGACGCCGACAAGTTGGCCCCGTTCATCAGAAAGTACCTGAAGGGAGCCGTCGGCTCCGGCGCCCTCGTCCAGACCAAGGGCAAGGGAGCGTCCGGCTCTTTCAAGCTGGAGGCGAAGCCCGCGGCCGGAGCGAAGAACCCCGCCGCCAAGAAGGCTGCCGGCCCGGCCAAGAGGAAGTCCGCTGCCGGCAAGAGCCCCGCGGTCAAGAAGCCCGCCGCCAAGAAGGCGCCCGCCGCCTCCAAGGCGAAGAAATCTCCCGCCGCGAAGAAAGCGGCTCCAGCCAAGAAGGCGCCCGCCAAGCCCAAGTCCCCCAGCAAGGCGAAGAAGTCTGCCAAGCCGCCCACGAAGCCCAAGGCGCCCAAGGCCAAGAAGGCCGCCTCGCCCAAGAAGGGAAGGCCCGCCGCCGCCAAGAAAGCCGCAGCCAAGAAGTAAAGCCTCTCTCGTCAGCAGAGTGTCGTCAGTGGCGAACTACGCTTACACATTACAAAAAAGCCCTTCTCAGGGCTACCACACGATTCCTTTGAAAGTTAACCAAAGTCGCCAAACGTGTCGAATGCATTTTTTAAAATTGTATTTTTAAATTATATTTTGTCACACGCTACATAGATGCGTCAGCAAGGTAAGGTAAGGTATCGACAATAATAAATGCTGCACTAGATCGATACTTCAGTTAAAAGGTTTTTTTCTCATTCAATGTACCCGAGCGAAGGCCTTTCATTTATTTTTCCAAATTGAAAATGACCGAGATTCATATCATATACGCCGATTTAAAGTGTAGAGCCTTCGATTTATTTTAATTGGCCTACTATTATTGATTAGCGCTCATTAATTCTCATGAATTAAATACCGCCAAAAAATAATTGTTGCCATTTAATTTCTAGTCGTTTTTATCTATTGATTATGAATGTATGATAAAAGCAATACAACACGAACAATATCAAACGGGGTGGTTCGGTCTCGCTCTTTTTCCATTTCGAAAAATTACAATAAAGCTGTATCGCCTGTTGGTGTCATGCGTTCGTTTGCTTCTTAACGGGTGCGAATTGCGAATCCATTGAGTGAATACATAATCGTAAACGATACTGAAAAAACAAAAATCAACCTATCGAAGGTTGCCTTGTCCGTATATTATCATATACGCTGATTCGAAGTTATTTATTTTCTTCTTCTTTTGTATAACTCCATAGGATTATTATTATTTTGTACCGGCCGAGAGAGAGAGAGAGAGAGAGAGAGAGAGAGAGCGAGAGCAGCTCCACCTATGAGAGTTCATACTATGCGCGGACGATCATAACTGACACTAAATATCCTGGCCGCGCGCACAATTGTGAGAGCGCTACCTCCTAATTGCAGGGATGTCATAATTTCAACTGCGTGAATATTAATTAGAACTGCCTGAAAAAATGAAGTCCGCTCTCGATAAATAATATCAAAGAATAACAAACATTTAACGGACTAGCAACGAATAAAAATAACTGAAACAAAAATCATCACACATTGCTTTTTAAATTTAATAATAATTATGAATAAAAGATTGTCCAATTAATATCTACGAGCGGCTCTCGATAAATAATGACGATATAAAAAAACATTAGAGACACACGACAAGGGGGCGTATAGCGTAAAGTTCGATTGATTTCAGTGGTGGCCCTGAAAAGGGCCTTTTTTGATGGAAGCGAATATATATTATGATGGATGCAGGTCGATGGACGTTTAGCCGCCGAAGCCGTACAGGGTGCGTCCCTGACGCTTGAGGGCGTAGACGACGTCCATGGCGGTGACGGTCTTCCTCTTGGCGTGCTCGGTGTAGGTGACAGCGTCTCTGATCACGTTTTCCAGGAACACCTTCAGCACGCCGCGGGTCTCCTCGTAGATCAGCCCGGATATGCGCTTGACTCCGCCACGGCGGGCGAGACGGCGGATTGCGGGCTTGGTGATGCCCTGGATGTTATCGCGGAGCACCTTCCTGTGACGCTTGGCGCCTCCTTTCCCCAGACCTTTTCCTCCCTTTCCGCGACCGGTCATCGTCGAATATCGAGTGAAGTGTTGTACGACGCAAAAACAACCGACCGAGAACACGATCGAATGTGAGCCACCGAGGCCCCGGCTCTCGCTTATATACGGAACGACTAGCCGGCGACGAAAGGCGCACACGTCACGTGACTAGTGCGCCTTCTCTCTCTCTCGCAGCCGCCATTCGGCAGCCGCACGTGTCGCGTGAGCGCGACCAATCGTCGCCCTTGCCTCGCTCGTCGTGCTTTACGCGGGGGGAAATCTTGTATATAAGCGGCGAGCCGTCGCGGAGCGCCTCGACCGACGAATAATTTACTCGTTCGATTTTTGAAAATGGCCCGTACGAAGCAGACCGCCCGCAAGTCCACCGGAGGCAAGGCTCCGAGGAAGCAGCTGGCCACCAAGGCGGCTCGCAAGAGCGCTCCGGCCACCGGAGGCGTCAAGAAGCCCCATCGCTACAGGCCGGGAACCGTCGCCCTCCGCGAGATCCGTCGCTACCAGAAGAGCACCGAGCTGCTCATCCGCAAGCTGCCATTCCAGCGGCTGGTGCGCGAGATCGCTCAGGACTTCAAGACCGACCTCCGCTTCCAGAGCTCCGCCGTTATGGCCCTGCAGGAGGCCAGCGAGGCCTACTTGGTCGGCCTGTTCGAGGACACCAACCTGTGCGCCATCCACGCCAAGCGCGTCACCATCATGCCCAAGGACATCCAGCTCGCGAGGCGCATCCGCGGAGAGCGAGCCTAAGCTGCCGCTGACCGTCCGTCACTCGCACACATCACCATCCGATAATAAATACAACGGCCCTTTTCAGGGCCACCAATACGTTTCCTCGAAATCGTTGTCGTTTACCGCATATGTTTTCTTCATTGTACACAATACATTAGTATATATCAGATATAAAATAGAAGATTCTTTACAATTTATTCCACATATGTATTTTTTTTGACTACATGTTTCAGCCAGGTCGGATGGCCATTTTCAAGTCAATTAGGTAAATTTTTGTTGGCTCTATATAAAGCGAAAGAGTGAGCGAAAAGGTGTATATAAATTATGTGGGTTTAGGAAATCATTAATGTTTAAGGGAATTCAAAAAAAAATCAAATCAAAAAAAAATATGTGGAATAAATTCTAAAGAATCTTCTATAATGGAATTCCACCAAGAAATATCGATCCAAAAAATTAGAAATAACTTTAGTATATCATTCAGTCGATCGTTTTCTGACGGGACGATTTTTTTTTATCGGTTTATACAATAAATGTGACTCGCATTTGCGTTCATTTTTTTTTATATTATCACGAATGTGATCTTTCATATAAGTTACTTTCAGACCTTACATTCACTTAACGCACGCACGTCGTCAACATTATTCTAAATTAATAATTAAGGAGGCCGCGTGATCAACCCGACGCTCCGCAGACGCGCTTTCGCACAAGCAAGATAACGAACGTTCGGATATGAAATGGAATAAAAGTAATGCAGCCTAAAATGGCGATGAAATGACGCTCATTGTAATTCCACCGCGCGCCATAATATTATAAGCAATAAACATACATGAAATGTCGCTCATTATATTTTATTATTTTATATTTACATATATTCATATATTAAAATAATATTTATAGGTATTGTCTAGTTACGGAAATGCGTCACTAGATCCTTCGGTGAAAGGTTTTTTTTATCTCATGAAATGTATTTGTTATTATCATTTACAATATTATTCCAAATTCAAAATGACCGAGAATAAAATGTGTAGTCAGTCGGTAATGACGCACATTGTTAATTCCACTACGCGCCATAATTATAGACAATTAAAGGCACTAAAAATGAAATAACCTAACACATATAATAATAAATACAAACCCTGCAGACTCTCCAGATCTCCTTTGCACGATTCATCATCATCATCATCATCAGCATCATCAGCATTCAATAAATAAGCCAAATGAGGAACTGACTGAAAAGCAAAACGACACGCTCGGGTCACGACGCAAACTTTCGTGTGGATAATCTTGGTGGCCCTGAAAAGGGCCTTTGTGATGGGATGCCGGTCGATGTGGTGGTCGCGTCACAACTCTACAGTGTCTACTTGGAGCTGGTGTACTTGGTGACGGCTTTGGTGCCTTCGCTGACGGCGTGCTTGGCGAGCTCGCCGGGCAGCAGGAGCCTCACGGCCGTCTGGATCTCCCTGCTGGTGATGGTGGAGCGCTTGTTGTAGTGCGCCAGGCGGGACGCCTCGGCGGCGATGCGCTCGAAGATGTCGTTGACGAAGCTGTTCATGATGCTCATCGCCTTACTGGAGATGCCGGTGTCGGGGTGCACCTGCTTGAGCACCTTGTAGATGTAGATGGCGTAGCTCTCCTTCCTCCTGCGCTTGTTCTTCTTCTTTCCGTCTCCCTTGGAGATGTTCTTCTGGGCCTTGCCGGACTTCTTGGCCGCCTTTCCGCTCGCTTTGGGTGGCATGGTCGGGTCACGATGCGTTCGAGGTTACAGCGAAAGTGTGACCGGCGAAACGACGTTTTCCGTATACGTCGCTTCGGCGGCCGGCGAGTCGCGCCCTGGCGGAGAACGCCGGCCAATCGCGCCCCTGCGAGCGACACTCGGCGCGGCGCTCGCGGAGCGATAATACTATAAATACGATCGGCCGCGCGGCGGGCGCTAACAAATCTCTCGCTTTCGGCGACTTCTATCGCATTCTATTGCCCGTCGAGTTTCGCTACCTTTTTGATCATGTCTGGTCGCGGCAAAGGAGGCAAGGTGAAGGGAAAGGCAAAGTCCCGTTCCAGCCGTGCCGGACTCCAGTTCCCCGTGGGAAGGATCCACAGGCTGCTGCGCAAGGGCAACTACGCCGAGAGGGTGGGCGCCGGAGCTCCGGTGTACCTCGCCGCCGTCATGGAGTACCTGGCCGCCGAGGTGTTGGAGTTGGCCGGCAACGCCGCCCGCGACAACAAGAAGACCAGGATCATCCCTAGACATCTCCAGCTGGCCATCCGCAACGACGAGGAGCTGAACAAACTGCTCTCCGGCGTGACGATCGCCCAGGGTGGTGTGCTGCCCAACATCCAGGCCGTGCTCCTGCCGAAAAAGACTGAGAAGAAGGCGTAAACAAGAAGCATCTCTCATCGATCAGCAGCTCCCATCTCTCAAACAACAAACAACAAAGGCCCTTTACAGGGGCTAATTAGCAATAATACTGCAAACTATTGGCTTCCTGTCGATATGGCAATCGTGCAATCATATTGCGTCTGTTTTTTTTTTAAATACTGTATATCCCTTCCGCGTTGAGTACACATAATAAAAGGAATGACTGGAACCATTTTCAGCTTTCTTGTAAATATGATTATACGCACGATTAATATAACGAGGTTTTTTAAATTTTAATAATCTAATTCACTTCATTGCAATAGATATTTATTTCATCTTAGCAGAGGGAGTACTTTTTAAAAAAATGTTTAGGAAATATAATTATGCAGACAGGAATTATCAATTATTCGTTATATCTTATGTGTATAATCCGACAAGTCAAAAAATGTTTGTAACAAACTTATTGCTGTAACGTCGCCGTAGGTTATATTTACTTTTACTAGCGAATTTCAGGCGTCAAAAAATGGCTTCATGTGTGAGAAACATTGCTCAGCGCCATAAAAAGGTGAATATAATAAAGAACATTTAGTCTACATACTCGTATAATAATAGTTGCTACGCGCGATACTACCATTTCCCTGGTTGTGGTGACGCACAAGGTGACATCACTTTCTATATGCGCATAATCCGGCAAGGTCAAAATGTCACAGAACAAAATTATTTTAACGGCATACTTATGAGAAAAGTAATTTAATCATCAAAATCGAATCACGAGTAACTATTACAGGTAGATTTGGTCTCACCATCGTATACGGTTAACGATAAATGTTTATAACAAAATTAACGACAAGTGTACGATAACAATTTCGATGAAATATATTGGTGGCCCTGAAAAGGGCCGTTGAACTGGCAGGATGTCAAATATAAACGGTTAGATTAGGTTAGCTTAGGCACGCTCTCCTCGGATGCGCCTCGCGAGCTGGATATCCTTGGGCATGATGGTGACACGCTTGGCGTGGATGGCGCACAGGTTGGTGTCCTCGAACAGGCCGACCAAGTAGGCCTCGCTGGCCTCCTGCAGGGCCATAACGGCGGAGCTCTGGAAGCGGAGGTCGGTCTTGAAGTCTTGAGCGATCTCACGCACCAGCCGCTGGAAGGGCAGCTTGCGGATGAGCAGCTCGGTGCTCTTCTGGTAGCGACGGATCTCGCGGAGGGCGACGGTTCCCGGCCTGTAGCGATGGGGCTTCTTGACGCCTCCAGTGGCCGGGGCGCTCTTGCGAGCCGCCTTGGTGGCCAGCTGTTTCCTTGGAGCCTTGCCTCCGGTGGACTTGCGGGCGGTCTGCTTCGTACGGGCCATCTCTTATGTAGATCAAACTATTTTTTGCTGAACATGATGGGCGACTGTAAATTCCCGCTTATATAGAATCGAGTGAAGCGGTAACCGCGCTGATTGGTCGCTTAGTTATGACACGTGCAACTATAGAATTACGGCTGCGAGAGTGAGATGGCGCACTCATCATGTGACGTTGACGCTTTCGTTGCCGGCTAGTTTGTGGATATATAAGCGAGAGCCGAAGCGGGTACGCCTGTGCACCGTGTGTGTGTTGTTTTGTAACCTCGACTACTTTACTTTTTAAAATGACCGGTCGCGGTAAGGGAGGGAAAGGCTTGGGGAAAGGAGGCGCCAAGCGTCACAGGAAAGTGCTCCGCGATAACATCCAGGGCATCACCAAGCCCGCCATTCGCCGTCTCGCTCGCCGTGGCGGAGTCAAGCGTATATCCGGACTGATCTACGAGGAGACCCGCGGCGTGCTGAAGGTGTTCCTGGAAAATGTGATCAGGGACGCTGTCACCTATACCGAGCACGCCAAGAGGAAGACCGTCACCGCCATGGACGTGGTTTACGCCCTCAAGCGTCAGGGACGCACTCTGTACGGCTTCGGCGGCTAAACATTCATTCACTTTCATCCTTAATCTGTTCGCTTCCATCTGAAAAGGCCCTTTTCAGGGCCACCACTTAATTTATATGAAAGTTTTATTATGACCTTTATGTTGATTTATTGTTAAATGCTTAGATAGTCGTAAATACAATATTTGGAGGGAGGTTCATTTTAGTCGCCATGTCAGTTGTGGGAAATAAAGTAGGCAATAATTTATTCTTACTGCAGTAGTGCATGTTAGTTACTTTGCCTCCTACAGTTCGCTATCATTCTAACTATTGGGAAATCTTTCAATTTTGTACCACTATATGGAAAATGACATCTAATCTTATTGTAACATAACCTATAGACTTTGGACGTACATACAGATATCGATTCTTTATATTGCCAGTTGATAAAAACATGGAAAATTATGAATTGGATATATTTCGATTTACATATTTGACTGGCGTCATGTTTGTAATTAACCTCGAGACTTTTTATTCGAGATTTATTACGAGAATAAAAAATATAAACGTTAATCTTATTTTTATTATTGCAGTTATGAGCAAAAAAAAATTCATCAAAAAACATTTTTGACACCAAAAAATATATTGTCCCGATATTTGTACAAAATGGGCTCTATGGTCGCAGTTTAGCAAAGTAACTTAACAAAGTTGCTTTGAGTTTGCACAGGTATAGATTAATTAATACTTTGAACAACAATAAATACGCAAGGGGGGAAACCTTCAAAATGTATAATATAATGCCGTAAAACTATGAATCCTATAAAAACTTTATGAAACGGTTATATATTGTTAGTTGTGCTTACTAATCGTCATTGGAAACGATGTAACGTCAAGATTCGTCGGCGGTTCGTGAAGTCTTTCGGAGTCGATGATTATAGCGCGTCCTGACGTTCTGGGGACTGACTTGTGTTAGCCCTCATGCTTAGTGGCGTGTCCATATAGTGTTGCCACAATTTAACTAATAAAAATAATTACTTTTGCGATACAAAAAAGCAAATATTGTAAATTAATCAACTTTATAAAATGAGAAAAATCATGTACTTTTTTCATTTATTAAACCCTTTTCCTGCCAAAGAAATATACTCTGTCAACTATGACACGCCAAGCTATTTCAGTATTCGAAACATTCATACTGGCGATTTACGTCTATGCACGTAGTTGGCAGTTAAGGACGGATTGCTTGTACGTCTATGCGCGTAAATGGCAGGGTAAGAGTTAAAAAATATTTTTGTAAATTTTAAGATTAATAATCCATTTGTCATTAGTTTTTACGGCATAGTTATTAATTATCATTTTTTGACATTTTAAAGGTTTTTTTTCCATGATGTGTAGAACTCATTAAAAATAAATATTCTTGCGAATGTATCATGTTGCTTTAATTTTTTAAATCAGTTTGACTTAATTAAATTGAAAAATTTGATTGGATAAGAATTTATTTATTTATAAATATTTGGAATTTAAAAAAATATTTACTTTTTAATTTTCCCGTAATATTGTATTTTTTTTCAATTCTTAAAATTCATGTAAGCAAGTACCAAAGAAAATAATCCTAAGCTGTCGTTTTAGAAGAAGATAAAGTTATTGTTATTGTCACTCATGGATTTTTTTAGTGTGGCAATAATATAAAATATTCCTTAAAATTACGTGGCTGAGCTGACAGCTTCGTACTGTCTTAGTGCTGTCTTCTCTTGTACACAACACCCACAAATATGGACCGATCGCTTGCCGCCCTGCTGGGGGCCACGCTGCTTCTGGCGCTGGCCGGGTCCGCCGCTGGCTACTCCATCACAGTGGATGCGCACGCTGAGGAGTGCTTCTTCGATAATGTGGAGGAGGGCATCAAAATGGGTGAGCGACCGGTGCTAGGTTATGATGACAGTTGACCCGCAAACATCCATTTAGATCGTTACTGGCTCTCAACATTACCAATTCATTTCTCAATGTATTATTATTTTCGTATCTCTGCCCCTTCAACTTATTTTAAGGCAATATAGACTCAATCTCTCCTATCCTTACACAAACATATAATTTCGGGTGCAACGTCTCATTTAACTATTACTAGGTTTCAGTCCTCTTTAAGTACACTCCTGCGTGCATTTACATTTCGATAAGGCTTCACTGTAGTGAACTAAGATTTATATAGTTAATGCTATGTTGTATATAACAGATATTGATCCTTAGTAATATTCCTCACTATCAGATAAACCACTTTATTGTTAAAAAGGAGGTTATTTTACACTATTTAATGACAATTTAAACATCATTAGCCCTACTTTTGAGATTAATTTACTTAAAAAAAACTTTTTCTCTTCCTACAATCAGAGTTATTCGAGTCTGTGTAGAATAGATAGTTGAATTAAACTGCTAATCTGACGGGGTTTCGAAAATATTAACTTACATAAAAAATATTAACTATAAAGTATAATTACTGCCAAAATGGGTCAGATTGTTTTAAAAATATCATTGTTACTTGTGAAATAGTAAGTCTAAAAGTAAAATGAAATGATTTAAAGCTTGTTATACCACAGTGGAATGTAACCTATATTTTAAAATATTGTTGAGTCTTAGGTGACTTCTAATGTCTAGAAAGGTGAACACTGGTGTATTTCTTTAATGGATGAGATCCTGAAATATAACTGCATAATACATATTTAAGGGTATCACTCACATGCGTAGATCGACATAAATTTTTGCATTTGATTATTTAAACTGTTTATTATTTTTATTTTATATCCATAGCATTGCTATTAGTTTGATAATACTTCACTTTAATGGAACAAGTTTTACATAATTAATATTATGTTATAAACGATAGGTAGTGTTTTTTATTAGCATTCCTTATTTTGAATTAGATTTACC
Organism: Glossosoma conforme; assembly: GCA_022606575.1. Classification (NCBI taxonomy): domain Eukaryota; kingdom Metazoa; phylum Arthropoda; class Insecta; order Trichoptera; family Glossosomatidae; genus Glossosoma; species Glossosoma conforme. The sequence continues at coordinate 911,862 of JAGTXR010000020.1, read as the reverse complement.
AATTTACAGTTAAAAATACCACTTTTAACTCATGCTATGACAATTTGATGGCAAAATTGACAACGTAATACATATTGATTAGCTAAATTTCATGTAAATACGTAATATTTATTTATTTATTAATAAATAAATAAATAAATATTAAATAAATTAAAAATATTATTTTATTTATTTATTAATAAATATATTTTTTTCAATAACGTGTGGGGTAGTGGGTATTTTATTATATTTTATTTTTGTTGTTACTCAGGTCTGATGTTTGAGATTGCCGAGGGCGGCTTCCTGGACATTGATGTGCGCATAGTGGGACCGGACGGCAAGGTCATCTACCAGGGAGAGAGGGAATCTTCCGGGAAGTACACCTTCGCAGCGCACGCCACCGGGAAGTACACCTACTGCTTCAGCAACCAGATGTCCACCATGACACCCAAGGTTAACTTTTATTATATGTAAAGCTGGAACGTCAGATTAATCACACTTTTGGTTGTCTCGTGCGTGCGCTTTCTTTAAAAAAATATATAAAATACACACCGTCATCGACTACAAGAAACATTTTTTTTTTTTTAACACTTTATGAGTTGCAAGGTTTTCATCAGGTATCACCAAGCTAGGTGAATCAAACCTAGCTTGGTGATAATATCAAACCTAGCTTGGTGATAATATCAAACCTAGCTTGGAAATATACAAAGTACTTTAAAGCCTTTATAATTCATGTGTGTATAAACGTGATTACTTAAAGTAATCTTATCTTATACCAAGGGGCATGATATTCGTGGGTAGGGGTTTTATACCTAAGCAGTTAACTTTTTATAGAAAATAATAGATTTTTCAAAATATTTCCATTGCTTTGAGATTATGGATGATTGAAATTGTCATTTTTTGGAACAGGGGTTACCGGGCATCAGGGCATCACATTGAAAATGTATGAAAATAAAACTGTAATGTTTAAATTTATCTAAAAAATTATCACCATCTATGTATGTGGTTATTGTTACGGACGTCTGATGACATTTGTGATATTTGTGTATCTTCACTTTATTTATATCATAAATGTGCTATATACCATAAATATAAATGCTTGTTAATATTTAGCTTCTATCCTGGTGATATAAGGTGGTCTGTGGAGCCTGAATAAAGAAACATTCATGGTTAAAGGTCGACGACCACCGCGCCGTGGAAGTAGGTTAAGAATTATTTTAGGTTAAGTACGAGCACTAGACGAACGCTCCGAAAATGTCGAAGCGTGAGCATTTGAGGGCTGCGACCCGTCGACACGCTGAGCCATGTAAAAGCCGGTCAGCGAGGCGCCGAATCGGGATGCGAACCGACCGCGCTGATTGGTCGGCGTTCCTCGCCAAGGTGCGCCTTTTTTAATGATCATAGTATAAATATACGTGTTGAAACCCAAATAAAGGCAGAGTTGTACGATATAGACTTCTGAGTTTTACTTCTCTCCCGCCTTGGACCTCCCCTGGACTTCTCGACGCTTCCGGCTCTCAGCACTGGACGGATAACCTGCTTTGAGGTAGCAGACTTCGTGCCAGCGAGCAGAGCGGAACACAGCTGCCTTACGACCAGCTGTCCGGGACCTGAGCCAAGAAGACAAGGACCCGCACCCACCGCCCGTAGAGCGGTTCGAACAGTCGAGGCTGATTGGTCGTCTACAGTTATCATCATAAAAATATAATATAAATGTATGATATTCGGCAATAATCCAAGGTAACATACATGTGTTTCCATCTGTGTATAAAATAATTGAAAAATTCAAATGCGTGAACGGCTCATAACGCGGGGCTTCGGAATCACGCCAAAAAGTGTAAATGGCGCGATGTTTTTATTTATTTTTGCTAAGCATACAGCAAAACATTGTGGATGAACGGAATTGACCGAAAACTTAAAACGGTTCATCGCTCCTTTCCTATATTATTAAGTCTGGATTGATGGTTTGTAGGTGGTGATGTTCAACATGGAGATTGGCGAAAGCCCAAACCGGGCGCCGGGTGCAGAGAAGGAGGAAGAAGCCGGCCACACCAAGCTGGAGGACATGATCAAGGAGCTTGCCGGCACACTCACCAATGTCAAGCATGAGCAGGAGTACATGCAGGTAAGTCGCTCTCAGCCATAATCTAAATGAGTTCTTCTGAATGAGACTTCACTGTCCTCTTATCTTGTACAAAAGATTGCCCAATCAACAAAGATCGTTGCCAGATGTTGTTAGTTGTTTGTGTATTTATTATCATTTGTTGGATATATTGTCTTTCTTTTTTTTTGTTGTTTTGTAACTTTTATTTACTGTGCTTTACTAGAGTTTGTGTTGTATACGATGCTGATAAGAGAACTGTTGGTTCTTAGAGCAGCTTCAGGAATGTGATGGTTGGGTTACTTCGTCCACAAGATCAAAGCTTAATTGCAAACTAAACTCATTTAATTTTGATCATTACATGCATATGTAATGTTCAATGCACATAAACAGAAATTCCTGGAAATGTAAATAATATCTATATTTATTTTTTCACATTATTTAAATCTTTTGTATACCATTAAACGTATACACTGATATCAGTTTGATACAGCCCTTGCAGACTAGTGCCGAAAGCCTCGATATACGGTCTTTTGTCTCTTTTTGTTCGCTCGTCGGACATGTATGTGTCGCCATATTGGTTTTTTGACAAGTCCGGTCACGGGTGTATTGTACGTGGCTGTCTGTCATTGGTGCGCCATTAGTTCTTCAGATCGCCACTTGCAGCACTGGGCTGTCTCCCACTACGAGCGCTTAGTGGCCAGTAATCAGCTCTGCGCCGACCGAGACCAGTAGCGATTGGTGATCGGTATGGGGCCTGAAGCAAGCAAGTTCCGCCCCGGGCCGAAAGATTGTCTAGTTTATCGAAAATATACGTGCTTCTGAAAAAGCCTTTGTGTTACTCATCTGTCTATTAGCTGATCAGACTCTTTTGCTGATGATCTCTCGAGTATGTATCTATAGAATATCTGTGCTGTGAAGGAAGAATAAGACTTGTTATTGATGTTTGGTCGATTTTTGTTTCCAGGTTCGCGATCGCATCCATCGCAGTATCAATGAAAGCACAAACTCCAGCGTGGTTCTGTGGTCAGTGTTCGAGGCCTCCGTCCTGGTGGCCATGACGCTGGGGCAGGTTTACTACTTGAAGCGTTTCTTCGAAGTGCGGCGCGTGGTGTAGCTTAGACTAATATATTATATATCTCAACACATTTCCTTTCATTTTGTTTTTTAAGACTGTAAAATAAAACTTTTTCTTTTCCACTGTACATTTTTCATTTTATACTCAAACACTTGTCGAGAAACCAACATTGGTACTGACATCCCCTGTCTTTAAAAAGACGACAAGTCGTGGGTTCGTCACGTGGCTACGTGGAGGAAGGATGCAGGAGCAGATTAACAAGACAAAGAACATGTTTTTGAAGCACAATTCGCAAAAGCAAATTAAAGATGACAGTTGCACCAACATGAAATAGAGCAACTGTCTCAACAAATAAAATGGCATATAAAAACGCCATGTAATATTATATAATTAAAACCAACATTATTAGATGTGCATGTCATGTGAGCAAACAAAAATAACAGACAAAAGATCGTTTTTCGAGGCTTTACGGCATCAGCCTAAAAGAGCCATATCAAGCTGATATCAGTAGATTGGTAACATGATTTGAATCTAAGGAAAGCAGAGGAAATATAAGAATCAACAAAAAAATAAATGAAAAACGTTTCTCAAATAGAAAAGTGCAATTTCGGATTGTGGAATATTTTTTTCTGGTATTATTGAATAAGTAGATAGTAAAATAGTAGCTTTGCCACTTATGACTGAATTGAACTTCTCTGGCTGGATAATATGGTTGCTGTAAATTGCTGTCGGGAGCGTCGGGCTGATCATCCGATCTCCTTAAAAACCCTGATCATTGAACACCCAAACATTTCTCTTATACTACAGCCGCAGTCTATACAAGATCGCAGGCCCATTGCCCTGGAGGCTCTTGGGAACCATCTATGTTCCAATGTGGACCTCTGGGGATACAGGTATTCTGGGACAAGGCATGGACAATCTGAGCTTACAGAACTGTGTAATGGAAATTCGCGGTGTCTAAATGCTCGAAATATGGAGCAGATATGGTAAAAAAAAAAAAATGCTGCTGCACATTTCTGTCAGCTGCCACTATCCTTGCCTCGTCCCAAGTCTGAAGGTTTGTTAACTTATAATAGAGGAGGCCTGGGACAACTTTCCGGATGGTACCTGATGATCCTTGGTCTTCAGTTGGTGCTCCTGAGGCCTGAACCATTTTGCCTTAGAAGGTGGCTCAACTCAAATTAATAATAATATCGTTCGATTCAAACACAAGTTATTTTTACCAGTTTATTAAAAATATGTAACATTTCAAAAATCATTTACTTAATTTAACACATTCCGGTCCTATGTCCAATGTCATTCGACATTTTTCTTATTATTGAGTTTAGCATCAAAACACAAGCAAACATATTTTTTTCTGACTCGTGTTTAGTGTACAGGGGGATGAGAACACATTCACATGCTTTTATGAACATTGGAATGTGTAACTTTTTACCTGAGAATAATACAATAGGTTTTTTGGAAGGCTGACTCGGTGCGCGTCATTCGGTCGCCCGGCCGCTAGCATCAGTTACACTTGACCCGTGGGCGTGCGAACAACTCGATATTCACTATTTTTGGGGACAAAAAGGGTCATTTCTTATCCCTCAAGGAAAGCATAAATATTGCCTGGTATGCTCCAACAGAAAAATTCCTGGAGGTAGAAAAGAAACGTGATACATTTGTGTAACTTGTGAGAGAAAGCCCGGCCTTTGCATCGGTGAATATTTTCACCGATATCATACTTTGGATATGTATAAAAAGTAAAATTTAGAGTTATAATTATAATATTCTACACACTCAAAAAAAAAAAAAAAAAAAATTTAAACATAAATATAGGTTTATTAAAAAAAAACCCCGATGTATTGTTTTACCCTGTGATTCTATAAATTTATTGTGGACCGGAAAGGGTTAAGTGCTATAATAATAAAATATACTCTTAACATAGATATAAGACATAAGAATATATTTATAAAAATATTATTTATATTTGATTTACAATTGTTAAGAAATCAACTAAATGTAATAGCTGCTATTGGAATTGGAATCTGTGAAACCGTTTTTTATAAACATCACCATCACAGATAATGGCTCTTTCTCGAGAGTTCCAGCATCAAGTTTTGAGGGGCTTAACAACTCTGGAGGCTCGGTTACTTTAAATTTCTTCAAACGTGGTTCGCAGGCGTCCCACAACCAAGGCCGTGATCTCTGCCCCCTCGGGCAGCTCCTTGGCCCCGACGCGCGCCCCCGGCAGCTCCAGCAGCAGCGGTGCACCGGCCGCACTCAATAGGCGGCTGCTCATCTGTATAAATTATTCCAAAAAAAACATTTGATTTTCGTAATTTAAATATTTCTGGTAAATTATGTTACATAATTATGATTTATACAGTCCGTTCACACAGCACAAAAATCATCATGGGACTAATGAAGAATCAAAGAAAGGCAAATCATGCTCTACAGATAAAATAATGTGCGCAATTTTGTGCTTTGCGGGGCACCGATTAAAAACCAGTGGATGAGATTGTACACTTCTTATTTATGAATATGAAACATTATTGTTTATTAACACATAGTTTGCGGGCAATGTTTTATACTGATTGCCGCCTGACGCTGGCGCGGGCGATATTTGGGTTCGCGCGCGAGTTTTTTTAACATTTTTTAAAAATCTATAACTTAAGAAATATCCGCGATAATTTAATCAAATTTTAGGTGTAACTTACTTTATTGTGCAGCAATGATAAAATGATGATAAACAAACACAAAAAAAAAACAGAGAAAACAGTGCGTCCATGATGGAACGACCGAACGTTTACATAAACACTAATATTTATTTTGTAGAAATATGAAACATTCCTACCCTTTATCTCTTCGCAGATAGAAAGAACCCCATTCAATTGTTTCGCATTGAAGGTCAAAAAAATTATCAACCCAACGTGAACTGCGTCAAGGTTTCTTGGAGCACACAAAAAATTATATATTTTTAGACATGTTTTTGCGTAGTAATAAAGCATAATAAGTTTTCCTATTTATTTGCTTATATAAAAAAAATACATTTGTTGTATGTTGTAACATTTTATGTAATAGAAAAATAATAATGCTCTGAGGTTGAACTCGAAAACAATACAAAAACGGTTAAATGGTCTCTAACGTCTCAAAATAAAATCATGTTAGTCCACAAATCACAAAAGTAAAAAAATGTTAAAATCACTAATAAAATATTAGAAAATAGCGGGGCTTTCCCCACACGCGTTTATTGCTTTGTAAGTACCAGCTGCCGACTAAAGTAAAGGTCAATGATCTTTGTATTTTATTTAATTTTAGGACAAACAAAAAAACGCACTATCTGTATCCATTGTTTAAAGTTAATTTGGAATATTTCCTTCAAAACAGATTACGACCTTTAGCTATGTTTTGAACCAGTAAATATCAGTATTATTTTTTATATTACAACGACATCTATCCACTACACAACAAAAGTAAAAAGGCCAAGAGATTAGAAGTTTATGACGTGTTTTTTGTATACTAAATTGAAGGAAGCCGAAATGCACAAAAATGTGCACACCGCCACCACACAAGGTTTCTGAAACGCACACATTTATGCACACCGCAAACAATGTGTGAATAATAATCACAGTTGAAAACTGTAAAAAAGTAAAAAACTGTGTTCACATGAAAACTGATTCAAATGAACTAGGATTTACAAAATGATTAGGACATTACACACATTTCACTTTTTTTTAATTATTGAATTTTTCTTTATCATTCATTCTTGCCCTAAATGGGAAGTGGATGCGTAAAGATGTTTTTTTTTTAGTTTGCAGCTAATAATTTATATCTTTCTCAAATGTGACTTCAATCACACAAATGTGCACAACATGTACAAGTTCAGTATTTTACGCGCAGCCGTAAACTTAATTACTAAATATAAGTTTATTTTTCTTTGCACAAGATGTTAAAAAAAAAATGGCACTCACCTGGCTTCCAGTAGGAGTAGCAACTGGGATGTCTCCTTGGCGATACTGGTAAAGCGCACGTGCATACTCCGGGCGAGAGTCGAGGCATACAGGTCGACCGAGGCGCACCCGCAGGCGCGCCGGCTCACAGGCGCTGGCCCCGGCAGCCGCCCGCAGTGCTGGCAACAGCAGGAGGTGAGCCGTCACAAAAGCTGACACCGGATTTCCGGGCAGCGCAAAGACGAATTTCATTTCTCCGTGATACAGACACGTCGCGAACACTGTCGGCTTGCCCGGCTTCATGTTGAGGCGGCCGAAGACAATTTGCGCGCCGAGGCGAGACAGCACCGGCTTCAGCAGATCTCGCTCTCCCATGGAGACTCCCCCTGAGGTGACCAGCACGTCGCAGCGTGAGAACGCCGCTTCCAGGGCGCTCTGCAGGGCGTCCTCTGTGTCTGGCGCAATGCCCATGTCGGCACACTCAATATTCAGCTCGTCCCTGGAAAGTTGAAAAAATCATTAAGTTTTTAAAACTGGAAAAAAAAGTGGAACACCAATGTGCGCAAGTTTTTTTTCATCACAGCTAATAGCTAAACATTTAAAACCTTTAAATGATGGAGCTTTTATCGAGGAATTATTGATTAAATCCATAGAAATTCTTTGTCCTAAATAAGTCCAGATTTTCCAAACTACCATTTGTAAACAGAGTTACAGATTTTGCTTATAATATAAACAAACAAATGAAATAATAAGGAGGTAAAATGGAAGTAATGAAAGCACGAACAATGAAGGGACAGGTCAGCCACAGGTCAGCCGTGTGTGTTTTTTGTGCAACGGTTACGTGCAAAAATACTTTATATTATTTATAAATTTTGCACAAAAAGACAATTTATCAAAACAATAAATACAGGTATATTATTAACTCAGAGTCTATTGAAGAATTAAAAGAAAATATATGCAATGAAATAAAAGACATTGCACCAACCACTTTTCGGGCGGTAATGGAAAATTCTTGGTCCAGTTTGGGGGAACTTGACCCTCTCTATTGTCAATAATATTTTTGTATTGCTCCAGCATTACTATGAAAATTAAGAGAAAAAATCTATGAAGGAACACTCACCTAAGAAGTGTCCGCAGCATGACGGTGTTAGAGTCACGGATGAGACCGGGGCGCAGCGGGGCGGAGGTCGGGGGCTGCAGCTCACTGCCGGTGGACAGCAGAGCCACGCGGGGGCACCGAGACAGACACAGTTCAGTAGGGGCCACGGCCGCCAGCAGCGCCATCTCTGCGGCTCCCAGCGAAGCTCCCGACGCCACTACAATCTGTCCCTGTAATTGCGAAAATAGATACTAAGCATGGTTTTGGTGAATTTGAACAGGTTTATCAGTAAGCAAGTTTATTTATTCATTAATACAAATAAGTTCTGATTTACAACATTTTAACATGCAAGACAAGAAAGTAGAGTAAGATTGTAGATGCTTAAATTGTAACATAGTAATTAATATTATATGTATGGCTCTCGCTTATATATAAAATTATTAAGAGGTATGCTACTGTTGATATTGCCTTAGTTTTTTCTTTCTCTATCCATTTCACCAGTGCGAAAATTCGAGCACCGAGAAGAAAGGGTAACTGAAGTATCCGAGGTATATTTTTGGGTGATTTGCTAACCTTTTTTTTAAAGAAAATCGGGTGATTATTCCGACGTTTCCGAGGCCTGGACTATTTTGTCCTAAGGGGTGGCTCAAACCTCTATTAGGAGGCGAAATACATAGAATCTTTTAAAATAAATGTAAAATAATACAATTATATCAAATAAAAATAAGAGATTATTTAGAAATTGTTCCCAATTTTTTTATTAGACAACGACATGATTCATAAATGACATGTTTCATACAATTATTTTTCGGTTAGTTAATAACCTTAACAAGAATGTAGAAATAATACATCACGAATAGAAGTAAATTAAGTTAACAATAACGTATTATAATAAAATAAAATATTTAGTCAACAGGACGGAATACATTATTGGAATCAAATAATATCATGCAGCGTAGAAAATTATATGGAATTTTAACTGTAACCCATTCTACAATTGATTAGTAGACTGAGCATCTTTGTTACCTGAGCAATGTCGCTGCCGATGGGCCGGATGTCCTGCCCCGGAGTGGGCGCCTCCAGCACTTGGATGACCAGCTCCTCGCCTCCATCACTTTGAATCAGCTCCGTATCCTCTACCTTAATGAGTTACACAGAGAACACTATTATAAACAAATATATTCAATTTTCACACACAATTTTAACAATTCATAAACAAAAAGTAAGTAAGGTTTAGCACACAAATAGATAAATGGTCGCAATGTCCGGGTAAAAATTATTAAAAGTTGTTTCCATACAGTAAGATGAGACCCAAAGGGAACACTAAATAAATAGATTGTATAATAGTAAAAAATATATATATATATTCACACCTGTAAATAAATAAATAAGCAAGAATTTAGTTTAGTTAAATAACATAATATCATTTCAATGGATAATTCGTGTTGGAATTCCATAAAATCAAATAAAAACAAAATATCACCAGAATTTTTATTTGCTGATGACATGTTTCCCTATGTCCAGTAGCGTAAACATGTGGTCAACAAAATAAAACAATGTGGAACCATACTAAATAAATAATTTTTTATTTGAATATATAAAAAGTATAAATTAAAATATATATAAAAATATATACAGCGGTACTTCGGCATACGAGTTTAATTCGTTCTGCAACCTTGGTCATATTTCAAATTACTCGTATCTCAAAGCAAATTTCCCCCCACGTCACAAAACGCGAGAACAACTTATCAAAGATGCTTTGACAGCGAGAGCACACTCATAACTGATTCCCTGACCGTGGCCAGGGGATTCACGCGGGAGAGAGTTATGCGCGGTTCGTGAGCAACCGGCCGACCCGTTAAGCCGATTGGTCGTATCTCAAATTTTGCTTGTATTTCAAAGTAAAAAATTGCTCGCTCGACGGCTCCTATCTCCTAACTTGTATGTTGGGGCACTCGTATGTCAAGGTACCACTGTATATAGTTTGATTGTTTGAAGAAATATAAAGCCAATGATTTTTGAAATTTGTACAACCAACTTATTTGCTTACAAGGCACTCAACGGAACTGCACCGGGCTATTTGACAGAACTTATCAAGCCTTCAGAAATATGCGCGCGTGGAGAGTCACTCAGATCGGCTAGAGCAAATAGAAGCACCCTACAGCTAACGGGAGGTAGTCCTAGCACGGCCTTTGGCAATCGGGTTTTCAGCTACGCGGCACCAATGGCCTGGAACTCACTACCGGAAAGCATAAGAGAGCTTAAAGCGGAGGCATCCTTCAGAAGCAGACTCAAGACCCACCTTTTTACTCAGAGAGGCAAAGAAGCGCTTTTGGAATGATCATTCGGTCATAAAAGAGCGCTATACAAATACTAATATAATAATAATTATTATTATTATTAGAATTTAATTTTATATAAAGATGAGTGGGTTTGAATAATATTGTAGAGTCATATTTGCAAAAACATAGTATATGATACAACTCAATACCCTCATGTGATGAGTTGAAGATAAATTGTTTTTAACAACAATTTTGAATAACATAATTGCACACCCACAATCCACATGAAGAGAATTAACGCACCTGTACAACACAGTCAGCTCCTGGAGGTACCGGGGCTCCTGTACTGATGCGCTCACAGAGTCCAGGCGTCAGCGGCGCCCCCGGTGAGTCTCCGGCGCAAATGGCGCCCCGCACCTGGCGGTGCCCGGCACCATCTGAGCTGAGGCAGGCATAACCGTCCTTCACGGATGCAGCAAATGGCGGAAATGGCTCAGAAGCTGCCACGTCTCGGAGAGTGACACGGCCCGCGCCATTAATCAGTGCCTCGCTCAAGGGGACCGACTCCTCAACTGGAAAGTATTTGACGAAGCTTTCTTTGATGAGGCGGCGTGCAATGGACATCTCTACCATTGGGTATATAGATTCCCTCTCCCGATGTGCCGGGCCTTCAGCATGCTCGCAGCCGCACCCATGAAGCTCTTCGTTATCCCTTACTTTAATATCAAATAGGCCTTTTGTAGTGAAGACCGTGTGAACTGCTGCAGCTTTCTGTAAAATTAAATAGTAGTACAATCTATATAAACAAAAATGAATGTATGTATCTTTATTAATTAAATATACATATACTATACATAAAATTCTTTTTTCAACGAGTCAATTCAAGCACAAAAATAACGGCAGAAGCGGGATGCGAACCGCGGACCTTGGAAACCAACTATGCCCAGGTATTCATACCGCTCAGCCGACTTGGCTATTGCTATGCCTAGACCGACTGATGTTGAAACTAGTATTTATGTCCTTGTTATCATCGTATGATAGATGTCGCTATAGTATATATTCAAAGTATGTATATTTTTATTTTTTATTATTCAGAAGAGCAATAAAAATTTGGGCGACTATAGTCGCTTTCCGCATCCAAAGGGTTAACTAAGAAATTACAAAGAATTTATAATAAATGCAGATGACAAAGAGTATGCAGGAGGTGTTCAAAGTAAATACATGGAGTGTGACCTGTTGGTGGGGTCCCCCATGAATTTCATCCTCGGCAGCGTGCGTGTCTTTGAGGGGCCCCCTCAGCTGGCGCAGCGCATGCGGCAGGAGCGGCTCCAGTGCTTCGTAGGACTCGCGTGCTGCCTTGGGACTGCCGGGCAGGTTGATAATGAGTGTGCTGCCGCAGACACCGCTCACGGCCCGCGAAAGCGCAGCTAGCGGAGTGTGGCGTAGCCCGGCCAGTCGTACAGCTTCAGACAAACCTGCCAGAAAAATGTTTTAAAGTGAACTTTATCTTACGTAATGATACTTTGTGTTAAAAATATATACTTTCAAAAGTAATGATACTATATATACGTATAGATACGAGATAAATTCCACAAATAGTTCACGGAATGTCATATTCTCGTCATTTTCATAATTTGAGATGGTGCTGATGGTGAACCCGATATGTTATAGCTAGTAATTATTGATTCATTGTAATGGGATGTAACATGGAATGATTAATTTCTCACTAGCAGCCAATCTGTCGCTACCGGCTGTAAGGTACTACGACGCTCACCTTGTGTAGGTCTCTCGATAACAGCGGTTGTCGCCTCTGGTGTGACGTCCCTGGGCCCCAAGCCGGTGCCACCGCAGGTGATAACCAAGGACACTCCGTAATCGCTGAGATCCCTCAGTCGCTCCCTAATAACCTCTGCTTCGTCCGGCAGCCCTTCGCACCTCACGCGCGCCCTCGGAAAAGAGCCCTGCAGAGCGCGCTGCAGTAGTGGCCCCGAGGCATCCTTGCGACTTCCTTCCGAGCAAGAGTCGCTTATCGTCATCACTACAAATTCCATATTTACGAGGAAGCGACTTCAATTGCAGATGATAACAATCAATGCGATGTCTTCGAACAGTCACGAGCCGTAGATAATTACCGATACGATAATATAAAATTATAGGTTATCAGTGAAAAACGTCAAATGTCAATTCATATATTTTTTATTTTCAAATATTTAAAACCGTTCTGTACTGTTTACGTAGGTAATGGTCGCCTAAATTCGCGCCTTTTGTCAGTTATGTTTTTTATTATCTTAACCATTTCGCAACGGTTGTCGGCATATGCCGTCATAAGATTCCCCGACCGTTGACATCGGTTGACGTGATATATCGTTTTGCTACATACTTAGAATAGGCATCATCTGATAGCTAAAGGATACAAGAACCAATGTGATATATGAAAATAGACCAGATAAGTACATTTATGCTTCAAATACTAGTTTTAGAATTAACAGTATAATTTGTATTCAAACCGAGCCGTAATGATAGGGTTAAAAAAACTACATAAGTACTAGTATAACTCTACACTTTCAGGGCACAGCACTGAGGCTGTGTTATATTACATGAAAAAAACTAAAATATTTTTAAATTGATGCTATTAAAATAATAATTTTATTTTAACCAAACATAATTTAACCGAATACAACTATTTTGTCAGTAAAATTATATTTTTTTTGCGCGTTTTACTTTTAGGACACACTGGCGGTGGCATAATAATTTTACAATCAAATATTTTAATATTTCAAGTAAACATTTAATAATAATAATACAGTTTTTAATCCAGCAGGATTGGGTGGGTTGTGCAATACCCAATCTGCCATATTTTTAAATACATAGCATTGAACAAAGTTTTAATTAAGTGAAGATAAAATAAAAATAAAATAAAATAGTATTTCATGGTGGTTGCTGCACCATCTCCATCCATCGATGGCTCAGGGAGGAGTTGAGCCATTCAGAAGCAGCCAGGATGATGGTGTTGTTGGACCTCTTTATCCTGCTCCAGAAGCCGGCAACACGGTGTCGCAATAATGCTGGAAATGAATGGACTCCGCCCTCCACAAACATGTCAGATGCGCTACAAAATCTAGGGAGTTGCATAAGTTGGCGGTATGAGTTATTATACGCAACTTTGAGCTTCTCCCACTCTCGTTTAGGATAGTTAGACCAGAGTTCTGAGGTATATAGTGCCATACAGTGTGCTTTGAATAGCACTTTCCTGATAGCGTTACTACAATGGTAGAACCTCCGAGAAAGCATACCGCTCCGAACGCTTATTGCTCTTCTTTGCCGCTCTATGTCTTCAATGTCACCCAGGTCATCTGTGAGATGTGGCCCAAGTATTTTATTGAAGACACTGTCGCTAGAACCCTACCCTCAAGACTCACTGTGGGTATGATCAGTGGTTCATTATTGTGTTTGAAGACACAAACGACTGATTTTGTGGGGTTATATTTGAGATCATGGGATTTAGCATACTTTTCACTAAGGTGAAGAAGGCATCGCAGTGCATTTATTGATGGCGATAGAATGACCATGTCATCAGCGTAGCTAATATTGTTAGCACAGTAGCCGCTTATATGACATTCTTTTCTGGAAGCATTTAATGATTGGATCAAGTCATCGATATCTACATTGAAGAGAATAGGTGACATACTACCACCTTGCCGAAGTCCGCTCTTCATATATAAAGGCGAGGACTCAGCTCCAGCCCATTGTACAACATTCTTTTGTTGAGCATACCATACAGCCAAGACGTTCACAATAGCTGCCGGAACATTGCGCTTTTTTTTTTTAACGCGATTAGAAATAACCATTATTGCAAAAATATGGTTTGGTAAAGTTAAAATAAATTGATATGGATATTTAATTACAAACATCGTCGAAATTATTAATGAACATATTGAAATTTTGTTAATTATCCTTGACGCAGATTATTGGATGCACTAAGTTTTTTTCAGCTACTAATGATTATACTAAATTTATTTTTCATTATTCAAGTGAGGAACTCAAATTATCAATTCAAATATTATTACTAGTTTTCAAAGGATAGTCGCTTCTAAAAAATGCCTAAGTAATGTATATTCATTTTCAGGTTGACAAAAAAAGTAACAAATTAAGTGTTTTTTGTTTTTATTAAGAACCAAGACCTTTTTGGGCGTTCTATTTTTTTTGTTCGATTAACAAAATTAAATCACTCTAAAGTAGTCTCAAAAACTCTACAGAAAACTTTACAATACTTAATTTTATTTCTTGATTCCTGTATAATATATTATTGTATCTTATTTTATTCACAAAAGATAATAAATGAAATTTATATTTTGTAAAAGGGTCATAGCAATCATAGCGTAGTAATAGACCTGGCGCTTAACCGTTTCACGCAACAGCCGCAGATAAGAAGGAATAACATGAGCGGTGATTATAATAGTTGTTGCCATCCGAAGAAAAAAAATAAAATTAATTGCCTTCTCCGCTCCGCTGTGTTTTTTGTGTTTTTCCTGTCAGTTCCGCCGATAAATACACACAGTTTCCGCGGCGGGGTCTCGACGCAATAATCATTTATGGATCACGACGCCTCGAAACCTCCCGCGAGCGAACGAGGTTGCGCATTTTAACCGAGATCGATAGTTCCCATCGCCAAACAAAGGTAAGCTTCTCCCGCGGCGACCTAACCTAACCGAGAGCGGCGTCCCCGCCCGGGCGCTCTCCCGCGCTGATCCCCCCCGATTAATCGCCGTCTTCTGCGTTGCAGCGGAGATGAACAACTACGGCGAGCGCTCCATGGGGCACAAGCGGTCGCGCATGGACGAGGGCGGTCCTGGTCCAGGCCCCGGCCTGGGGCTGGTGCAGGGCAACGGGCTGCCGCTCGGCTACATGGGTGAGTGCTCTCTAAACAACATCAACAATAAATATAATCGATTCTCTCGTCATTTTAACCGCTTGCCGCCTTTTTGCGCATTTCCACAGTTGTTTACATTAAAAAAATATTTGCTGCTGTTCGCGCGATTTTAATAAAACATTCCATCTCATTTAAATAAAAATTCAATGTAGTGTATCTACAATAAAATTAAAACTGTTATAAAAGAAGAATAGTGTTATTTGGTAGCATTCTATATTATTTACTTTCTCATTTGTTTTTTCAGAAGTATGTGAGAGTTAAAACATGCACAAATTACAGTAATGTATAAATGAAGTAATAATAACTCGTCAAATTATATTAATGTGAAAATCATTTTCACATAAATATAAATTACACGAACATAATATCAGTATATACTAAAAGAAAAATAAATAAACATACAAAAGGTGCTATTTTTTTTCCATAACATTACACACAACATTGAGTGTATTAAACATGGTATGAAAGCATCTGCTTTATAAGTCACGCAATCATATGAATCGCTCTTCATTGGTAGATTTTAACATAATGTGATATTTATACATAATATGATATTTTTTCACTTTTGAAAATTTTGACAGTAGTTATGCCTACTTAAACAATTGTTTTAAGAATATTTTTCGCGCTGCACTTAAAAAAAACTAAGTCAACCCAATTCAAGCAATTAATTTGATTGGAAAAACCAATTTTAATAATATTTGGTTATTATATATTAGGTATATTTTGCTGCCAAAAGTCTCAGCATTTTAGATTGAAAACTACATAATGTGATGTAGCCATTAAAAAACCATGACCTGACATTTATCATTTTGACATTTTTGAAAAAGTCAAGTTAATCAGAATTTTATTGAAAATGCATTTGTAATTGAGACAATAGGTATTATACCACTATTGCATGTCATTTTGTTGAGCCCCAATTAATGCATATACATCAATGCTGTCCCTTTTTATTATTATTATTCACTCATCCTATTCTCAATCCTTGAAAGTTGTCTGGTGTAAATGGTGAACTCATATTCTAACAACGCTCTAACCACCTTCACCGTAAATTTCTTACAAATTTTTGTGTAATCAAGTTACAAAAAAAACTATTTATACTAAACCACGTCACGAACAATGAGGTTCTCAGGATAATCAAGGAAGATAGGCACCTAATAAGAACCATCTCAGAGAGGCGAGCCCGATGGATCGGTCACATCATATGCCACGATGGTTTTCTTCACGACATTGTGGAGGGGACGGTTGAGGGTAGAAACTGTAGAGGGCGCCCTAGACGGGAGTATTTGCAGCAAGTGTACATGATTTGTAGCTCTTATGCTGAGATGAAGAGGGTTGCTGAGGACCGAGAGGAATCGAGATCGAGATGCAAGGTTCTGTTGCTGCAAACCAATCCACCGGATTGATACTATGAAGAAGACTAAATTTACATTCTTGTTGGTTTTCTTGTTATGTTAGTTTTTGTCAAAGCAGCTGGCCCGCTCTGTTTCTTTATAAATGTTACGAATGACAAGAGTTAGATCCTGTATGGGGCATATTTTGCAGCTGGCCCGCTCTGTTTCTTTATAAATGTTACGAATGACAAGAGTTAGATCCTGTATGGGGCATATTTTGCAGCTGGCCCGCTCTGTTTCTTTATAAATGTTACGAATGACAAGAGTTAGATCCTGTATGGGGCATATTTTGAAGCATACAATATGCATTATTTGCACGAGTAATGCATAAAGCTTTTTGCTTAAATCATTTTTTTTGTCCCGAGTCTATCTTAATTTAAAATTAATAATAAACCTAGTTATATCTATTCTTAAGTTGTTTCTTGTGTGGTCGCAGACAATGGCCACCAGATTCCGTACCAGCCGTATGCGGGAGCATATAATGCTCACTACCCACCTGCCGATGTGGCATTTGGTGCGTACGGCGGGGCGAAGCTTGCCGGCTACGCTGCTCGCGGCCTGGGCTACGCTCCGCCGGCGCACCAGGCTTACCCGCCACAGCCCGGCTTCCCGCAGCAGCAGATGCTGCACTCCCCCCACGAGCATCATCACGCACACCACAAGAGCGCCTGGCCGCCCCAGCCACAGCCCCAGCCTCAGCTCATGCAGCCGCTGCAAGTACAGGTAACAAACATAACATCTTCTCAAAAATTTACACCAAAAATAAAACATTATTTAAAAATGATTCCACAATATTTATTATATGTGCCCATGATTATGAAAGCGGCTGTAAGTCATGTTTCATTAATTCTGAGATTTTTTTTTTTTTTTTTTAAATTGGATGAAAACCAATGGAAGTGACAACTTCATGTTGCATAAAATGTTATATTTAGATTTTTAAATTTTTATTTTTTAAATTTTTTTATGAAGATTATATTAACCCTCTCCGGTCCACAAAAAAAATTGTTCTGTCAGGTCTACAATAAATTTATAGAATTACAGGGTAAAACAATACAACGGGGTTTTTTTTTTAAATAATAAATTATATAAATATTTAATAAAGTTCATAAAAACATTGGAATGTGTTTGTCGACATAGGTCTCACCGGAATAATGTCCATGTCGAATGACATTCGACATAGGACCAGAAAGGGTTAATTCATAACAATGTGAACCGAATTAAATTAATAACTATTTTTTTTTAATTCTTGACTTTCACCACTCTAATGATTATAGGCACTTATACCCATCTCACAACCTACACCCACCTACTCACTCAGACCTTGCATCATATAAACGCACACACTTATCTAATCAACTCAACAATGGGCTATCCAATGTAACCGAAACATGTCTTCCCCAATAAATATTGTGAAATAATTTCAAAATAATCTTTTAACTTTTTAAAATTAAAAATTAATTAACTTAAAAATTTAAATTTGATATTATTAAATTCCACTAAGAATTATCGATCAAAAAATTTTAATAAAAAAACTATTAATACTGTTCAAAAGTGCAATTAATTCAATAATTTCAACTAATGAATGAAATTTACCTTTCTTAGAGTAAAGATGATATCATGGAACTTGGTGTGAACTGGAGGACTGCTGCTCTGGACGGTAGAGGAAGCCAACCAAGATCCACCATGGATTATTTGCTCCATATAAAAAACGAGAGGATTAATGTAAATGAACATCATCATCCTATACCCACAATTGGATAGATCCACTATGTATTTGATCTGCTGCAAGTATTTCAAAATTGTTTGCAGATTTTTCTTTTTTAAAATTACATTTATCAAATTTTTGTGGACATATTTTTGATCGCAGTTCGTGACGACCATATGCTCCAGTTAGGGGAGTGGATATGGAATAATGATGTATCTCGAAGAGTTTACACAGAAGAAATATGAAGTCTACCAACGAAGAATGATGAGTTGAATGAAGCTTACAAAATAATGTAATAATTATCTTTATTATCAATGGATATCTACTCAAAATAGTTAATACAGGCTCACACTAAAAGACTAGTTTTCAGTGCTTCGCTCGCCGGGACACACAAGTCAGGAACTGTTATTTCAAGGTCTAGAAGTAAGATAGAAACAAGTAATTAGATTTGAGTCAAATACCTTCTATAAGCGGGGTTGCCATCCATGTGGAGCGGATACATAACCGAGCGAGCAAAGACGGAATTTTGGCTAGCTGACAACACACCCCCTACCACTGACTCGCACCATAGTGCTGAGAAACGACACTCGTATTGGTACACTTTCTTTCTCGCCGTGTGGATTGACTCTTAGACGTTCTTCGAGCTGCTCCTGAACACGTGGTCTGGACCCCGGTGAGTCTTTGTAATTACTCATCCGTCTTAACATTTTGACCCTCCAGATATTGGCTTGTACTATGAAAAACATCATGCCTTTTTCAGTATAGATTTAATATTAACATTCACTCTAACTCTGTCCTTGCAGAATTCCCCGGGGCCGGAGCAGTCTCAGCTGAAGGGCGAGGCGACCGTCAAGAAGGAGATCAAGGCCGAGCCGGCGCCCGAGCCCCCGGCGCCCCTCGCCATGCGCGCCCCCGACACGCATCCGGTAAATGCAGAAATCATTTATTATACAACAAAAATATGGCTGCCCAATAATCATACCATGTCCAAAACACTAGCTCTCGTTTGGTTTTGGAATTAAGTAACATTGAGCTTAGTACCTTTTTTATGTATACACATACAGGAGAATACTGGCAGATGGTGATTGTGATTCTGAAGCTTCATCTGTGGATTCTATGGCACTTATTATTATAGGAATTCACTATAAATGGGTGGTCTTCACGGGACCACTTTCGTCTACCACCAATTTCGATTGATAGGCTATGACTGGCATTTTACGGGTGAGGGTTCAAATTCACACCAACCGGGGTATTTTAGAGCTTGTAAATTGTTTTTTTTTTTTATAATCTCCGTCAGGGATTGATCTTACAATCTTCGGTTTGACAAGCAAACGCTTTAACCACTGAGCTATGCCCGCCGACAAATGCTGTTTTGTTGATTGAGTGTTATGCTTCCAGTTAAAACCAAATGAAAAACCATTTACCTTCAATCCTTGGAATAGACATAAGATTGGTTCACTTTTTGTTTTCTACCGTTATTATGATGGCAGGTTCTCTGTTCAACTCAAAGAAAAAATAGAATTTAATGTGGTGCTGTGTTTTGCAGGGGGCTGGTGCTGGAGCAGGGTTTTCCTTCCCCGTTGGAGCTGCGTTGGGCGGGCCGGCTGAGGAGCCTCCCAAGATCAAGATCAAAACAGACCTCTTCAAGGACGATGCCGGCCCGGCAAGAGCTGCGCAGCCTGACGCAGGTTAGCTCTTCATCATATTGATTAAATCCACAAGTTCCGACGTGGTTTCATATAGCAAAGCCGTATCTTCATTCAGGACAAATATTTCTGTTTCCAATATTATACAAAAATACCAAATATCAGGTTTCTTTACTACAGGTGAATAAAATTTGGCACAAATGAGGTTTTTATACACACTTGTTCAAACTTTGTTATGTTACGTGTAAACGTTTTACAATTTTATTGTAAAAAATGAGAAATCATGTATTTTTAAGAGGTCGTAAGACTATCCAATTGCAGACACAAATTATCGGGAAATAATAATTTAAATGTTTACATCTCTACAACAACAAAAAAATTAACATCTATTTGTTTATTAAAAAACAAACAATTATAAATATATAGTTATGGTATATATAGACTTTTTTAGATTTCCTGGTCTCTCATTGTTCTGTAGGACTGTTGATTATATGTATTCAGTCAATCCTTGGAATTCAGAGCTGAATTGATGAAACGAAACTTCAAATTGAGAGCGGGCATGCTTCCTGAAAGATATATGGATTAGTAAACACTCGTTTTGTTAATAAATAACTTTGTAGGTTATGACATTTATAAAGATAATGTGTACATTTGAATTCATTGTAGATCGTTCCGGTGCCGCTAAAGGTGACAACGATGAACACAAAAGTGCCGCGGCGGCTGCCAACACTGTCAAGGCTGACAAGATCACATCAGGTAAAGATCCTGAGATAATTGATGATAAAGACTGGTGGAAGGCAAGAAAAAACAATATAGCACCAATGAGGAGCAGTGAGCTCTAAAAAAAATTTGTGGAATAATTTCTATATAATATTTAATTTTTATTTAGAGAATTAAGTTTCTAGGTTTGGTTACAGATGGTGAATTGGAAGTCACAAAGGCTCGCCAGCTGCTGGCCGCGTCTTCAGGAGATGCGCCCGGCGACTGCGGCCTCGCTGAGCGCTGCCTGGGCGAGGTGCCCTCCTCATCAACACCCACAGGTCCAATATTCTGTAGCATTCATTACTAAAACTTGGACATACAAATACGAAGTTTAATACAAAGCCACTAAGAAGTCCGCAAAAATATAAATGTTTTTATTTTGTTATTTTTTGTTAAATTTAAATGAATATCAACTTATAATAATGTAGTTTAAACAAGTATTTTCAGTTAATAACCTTAATTTTATCTTCAGGTATTGTTATTTCGGATTATATTTTTTATAGACATTCTGAACATGGATTTACGCTATGGCACGTTGGGCGATCTTTTAGTTATGGAAAATACCTGCTGTTAGTTTCCACGTCTCTGCGCCATAAGTTAACACTGCGAGGATGCATTGCTTTGATACAATGATTATCATATCAAATGTGTCATGTTTCAGAGGGCTCCTCAGAGAGTGGCGCCGGAGCCCCGGAGGCCGAGGCGGGGGCCAAGTCTCGCATCTCCGACAGCGGCAACAGCACCGACAGCACCAACAAGAACAAGTTCCAAGGGTAAGCCGCGTCTAAACAAACCACGATTAGGATTGTGTGGAAAAAAAACAATTATCAAAGCTTACACATAAGCTATATTGTAACGGCACTGCATACAACAATGATACAGTCTGTTCAGGTGTCGCACACAATCCGTAACAGAAAATAATGCTTCTCATCAGTAATTGAAGATATGTAAGCTTGGATGAAGATGTAAGCTAGGGTCACTGTTTCGTAACCCACTTATGTGTGTTTTTTATTAGCTTTATTGTTAATAAATTGGTCAATAATAGAAATATTGAAGTAAACATGTGAATTAATTGGTAATTTGGTATTATATTAAATAACTTCTTAGGTTTTCACGGCCAGATTTGATATTGTGGCTTTTGGGTTTAGCTTTGTGGTGAATTTCTTCTCTCCGATATTTAGACCGCCATTGCAGGGGTCTTCTTCAGGGTTGATGACTTGTATTATATTGGATATATTTCCATTGGTTTATTAAAGAAAATATCTTCTCCTATTAGTAAATATTCATTGTAATGCATATGACACAGTCTACGAAAGTATACTCTTCCAGAAACTTTTAAAATCTTATGAACTGCATAATTCCAAACAAACTGTATAGCAGAAAATAAATTTGTAATAATGCCTCAAATTTGGGGGTGGACATGAATCTGAGACTATACGTCAACTAAACAATAAAATAAAATATATCTCTGATTAATTTTCTTATGAATTCGAAGAAGAAAATCAAAGAGATCAAATGATTTGATGATGACAAAAAGAAAATGGGAAAAATCATTTACAAATGTATATTTTTTACGTGCATTGAATTATAATAATTTCAATACTAATGAAATTAAATAATTCAATACCAATCAAAAAACATAATGATTTGTGTACGGAGATCAACGAGATGGCCGTTGTGTTAAAGTGTTTGAAATGTTGAGAGGCTTGTAAGTGCGGTGAAGCCGTGTGGTCATGTTGGTAACCTTGCTGTTTTGTTATTTCCATTGCTGCGATTGAGACCCTGAGCACGAAGCAGAGAGGCCGTAGCTTCGTAGCTCGAATCGCTCAAAATATCAAAAATAAGTAAGCTAATGTTATTCTCGTGGATCCTTCTGGAAGCTTTCACCGATCTGTCGCGCCGCTAACTGTCGCATGTCCCAGGCCTGACTTGCAAAACTAATAAATCTCACAATGACCAAAAATAAGTTACATTTTATGTACTGCGCAATACATAGTAAAGATCCATATTAGGTTCTACACATGTGTATGTATTCTCCGCCTATCACATACCCTATTGATATTTGTTCTTTGAATTGCTGTGACAATATACTCTTATGGCCGGCCTTACATCCGTCCTCGGTCTAGCTACATCATAAAAGACTATCAAGTGTAGAACGTATTTGATGGAACTTCAGTTAAAGGAAGTTGAATAAAATATGGTGACTGAGAATGTTTTCCAGTACTGACATTGTAAATAGAGATTGAGTACCTCTGAGTATAATTCAAAGGTATGCATATAAAGTATTTTCATTGAAATAATCAATTCTTAAAAACCCACAAAGGTTAGATATTCCTACTATATGCTTTAGAATAATTTGGATTTATTAGTTTTACAAGATACTCGTTTATAGGCATAACAATAATTTTACAATATTTTTTGGTAAGGGCTTCAACACGAGCAATACGAATCGAAAAGAGACACAGCCACATAGAAGTTATGATCTGTATAGCTATGTATATCTCCGCTTTCTGTGTTGCATGGTTTTCAAAGTAGAGTGCATTGTCACCACAGCACTATGTTTGAAAAAAGACAAAAATGCCGCGCGATATGATAATGAAAGTTTCCAAAATAGATTCATTTTTTTTATTGATTACACGTACACCATAGAGTTTGTAATTATTATTATCGTAGTGTTTTAATTGATTTGAGTTTATTCGGCGACCATTTTTTTGTCTGAATTTTTGGACGGTTTATAATTTTTTTGTCACAGTTTTTTTAATTTCTTGTCATGTAATTGTCATGTTCTTGTAAACCTGTTGGATAATTTATTATTGTAGCTCACCAAGATTACTGTCAACCCTTTCATCGCGGAAGACGTCTATAGCTGTCGTGAACTTTATA
The DNA here is from genome assembly GCA_022606575.1 of Glossosoma conforme. NCBI lineage: Eukaryota > Metazoa > Arthropoda > Insecta > Trichoptera > Glossosomatidae > Glossosoma > Glossosoma conforme. The sequence continues at coordinate 888,074 of JAGTXR010000020.1, read as the reverse complement.
CGGATTCGTAAATCTCATAAAGCTTTGTTTTCTACTGGTGTAATATTCAAAATTGAAATTAATACATATATATATCTGATTGCTTAAAAAATAGTCTCAATTTCAACTTCATTGGGGATCAAACCCACCACCTCTGACTTGGTAAGCGATCACTCTACGTCAAATCCATCAAAGAGGCGCCAATCAACACAATTTTTCAGGATGATCTTTCTGAACTGCTGTCTAGTTCTGACGGTCTCTGCTGTTAAACTACTTCAAGGATATAGTTGGAATTACGTGTGCGACTAACGAGGCCGACATGAAATAGACTTTTGTTTTTAAGTCTTCTTTTCTTTGCATGATCTAATGTTGAAAAATAAGAAAAAGAAATAGCTTAAGTTGTTGTTATAGATACTTCAAATGTGATGATAAGACAGTCGGTCAAGAGACCTTGTTTATTGTGCGCTAATCGGCGTAACCATTGATTACCTGGCAGTTTCAGCGATTCCGATTCCTCCTCCTCCAGCGCCGAGGACGAGACCAAGATTCCCAACGAGATCTACTTCGGCACTCCGGACGTGTCTACCTACAGACCCAAGTTGCCGGGAGTCTCGCCGCTTCCTGTGGCTTCTCCTGCGCCTGGAGCTACGCCCCCTGCTGCGCCCCCGCGTCCCTCGGCTCCGCTCACCGAGGGCAAGAAACGCGGCCGTCCCAAGGGTTCAACTAACAAACCAAAGCCGCCAGAGTTGATTGCCCAGCAGAAAATGGTATATAGCTTTGATGTTCAGGTAGAAAAAGTGACAAAGTAGTGATAAGTACACAATAGTAATCACTGTGACCATATGGTCACTCTCATCTTTGGAGGGTTAAAAAAGTGTGGACACCCTGTTTCTTTTAATTTTATGTATACATTTTTTTATTATATTTTTACTCAGATAAAAAGACAAAACGTGAACATAAACAGTTTCTGCAGAGATTGAAATGATTTAATGCATTTTACTTAGTTCATTTGAACAAGGAACATATCTTTATGAGCGGTTAGAATGAAAATATGCAAATAAAATCTAAAATTATTTGCCGACTACTAGAATTTTCTTGTCGATTTTTTTTATCATTTTTCTGATTTACAAAATGTCAAAGAGAGAGTAAGAAAGGGATAGAGTCCAACACTTTCTCGAAGCTTATCATTATTATTATTACATGAAAGACATAATATTTATATTTCAAATTTGATACATTCCTTTTTCTTTGTGTCGATAATACGAAGCCAGATAATACATCAGGCCAACCGACCACACATAAATAAGGAACTAAAACAAATCTCAGGACAAAAATATTATTAATTTAATAAAAACTTATGTTAAATAATACTACAAACTAACCTGAATAATCTTGACTGTCGATATAGCCTTTGAAAGTTTGAGAGTGAAAATAAGCATACAAAAATTTGATACTTTGCAAATGAGCTTACATCCCGAAATGATCTGATTTGATGTCATCTTGTGTTTCAGATGGGAATGTCCTCGGGCGGAGTGCCGCGCCCAGTGTTGGGTCGCCCGCCGGGCGGAGGTCACAGTTCCAGCTTCATGACTCACGCTGTACGACCTTTCAAGAGAGACTTCTCCGGCATCCGTTTCCGCAGGTCAGACTCTTACAGCTACCTAGCTTGATTGAATTAAATCAAAATGTTTGACCGTTTCTGCGATTGTTGATGGAGCTTGCGTGCATGTGTGGGAATTAACCTTTCGGGCTCCTTGGATATTATAAAAACTTCCTACGACAAACTCAAAGCTGAGAATTTGCTTAAAATAATATATTCAACGAAAAATAATTTACTTTTAATAAATATAAAAAGATATGTAAGAATTTAATTACTAAGCATAATAAGTACTTTTATAGTCTTGCTTGATATTGTTCAGATAGACCAGCGGTCGGGGAACTTTTTTAACCATTACCCCAAAATATTTTTGCGTATGTCGATATTACCCCAAAATATTTCTGCGTAAGTCGATATTGCCCAAAAATATTTTTGCGTAAGTTGATATTACCCCTTCCCCTCATTTCAAAAAGAAGACAATCAATGTATATTTAGATAAACATTATTTATTGAATTAATTTACACGGAAAATAACAAAAAAGTTAATTGAAAATAGTAAGTTGTATGAAATAGCAATCTAGAAAAATTTCCTTATTACCCCAAAAAACATATTTTTACCCCATTTGGGGTAATTTACCCTGGTTCCCCGACCGCTGAGATAGACTGTTGACGACGTCTCCTTCACAAGACTTCTGAGGATTAATAAAGAAGCGTGCAAGTCAATGCATCCCCGATAGTGTTTCAATCCTCCATTAATGCTTGTTGTGTTTGCAGGAGATGGAGTGACGACGGGCTGGACTCTAGCAACATCCCCAACGAGGTGTACTTCGGCGACGTGCCGGTCTCCATGGAGGTTCTGTACAACTTCCACGACTCCCATGCCGACCGTGAGAAACAGCAGCAGGCGGTGAGACTCACAACACTCAACTAAACCTTTCATTATCTTCTTTCATTAGTATAATGTTTCACCGCAGATTAGATATATAAAGTATGTTCTTCTTTCTGATTTCGGTAATATATTTTGTTCTATCCGAACTACACTTAATTAGCACATATATTGTAATTAAGGATCACCAGTAAGGTGATGGAAGTCATGTATAATTAATATCGACAGTCAATATTTTGATAAATAAGTATTTGACTGAAGCACAGACATTAACTCGTTTAACACCACGTAATGTTTTTAATACATTCGACTCAGAGGCACCATATAAGTCACATTCAATGTTAAAATTCCATTGAAATGTAACCGCTGGCGTACAGGGACTGTTTATTCAAGAAAAAAAACCTAGGTCACCTAGGACCTACCTGGCGTTAAAGTGTTAAGGATTGCCAATCAATATATGAGGTTTATAATCAGTTGGAATCACCATCGGATATTAGTTAATTATGTACACTTCATCCTTTTGTTTTAATATAAGCGAATATGGGAGTTGGCCCATTGACCACTGAAAGTCCCCAAAGTAAGAAGAGTGAGTTAAGTTCTTCCTGAGCTTATATAGATTTGATATAATAAATTCAGAGAAACTGTGTGTAAAGCCATAAACTGAGTAGGGAATAGCTAGTAAAAATGGAACTCAATGAGATGATGTTATATTTTCTGGATATATGTTGATTGAAATAATGTTGTCTTCCAGACTGCGCAGGCTGGTGGGGTGACGCTGGTCTACTCTTCCTCCGACAGTTCCTCCGATGACGATTCGGACAGCGACTCCAGCGGGGACACAGATCCAAACCAGGTAACTTAACCCTTAATGTTTATTAACATGTACTCATAATACTAAGAGTATCCATAGTATTTTCTTTAGACTGCAACAATAATTAAGATGTATGAAAAAAAAACCTTATCCAGGAAAATAAAAATCTGTAAGTACTGTGTCGTATATTCACTACACATTGTAAAATTAGTTATTGAAAGAAAAAATAGGTTTGACTGAACGAGAAAATGTATACGTATGAACATAGAAGAATAAAGGGACCTATATTGAATCTTCTTTGGTGTACAAACCTACCTGAAGTTAGATGCACAATGACTAAAAAAAGTCGGTGTATAGAAACTGATCTGATGTTAGACTGTTTAATAGTAATGTGAGTTTTAAAAATGTCAGTGCGGTACTTCTCCTTCTTCATGTCAGCAAACTCTGCAAGAAGATAGTCCCTTATGTTAATGGACATGGTGGTGAGAGCTGGTTTGGTACTTCTCATTTTCGATTTGTTGTCGCTGGGTTGAAAAAATTGGCCGGAGGAGGATGTCCGTAATTCCCTTTTCCAGGGGGCACCACATGGAGGTTCTTTTCATGCTTCTCAAGTAGAGTACGGTAGAATAATTAGAAAGATATAATTAGAATTTACCTACTTATTATACACATGTTTATTGGTGATAGATAGTAAAGTTGTCCCGTGAATACCACCCATTTACAGTGAATTCCTGCTATAATTGTATGATACATGAATATTGTCGAGCTGTAATCTATGACATTGGTGGATCAACACTATATGCAGCTCTATGCCATATGTAACATGATAAATGTCATTAAATCCACAGATGAGATATCAGTTTTACTATCACCATCTGTCATTATTCTGTTGTATGTGTTTACATAAAAAAAAAAATGTAGCTACAGCAGCCCATGAGTGTCACACTTCCATGAAGACTATATAAAAGTTGGAGCGACAGTTGGACATCTGAGTAATAATAGAACGAAGAAAACGGAAATAATGCTAGGTCATATACAATCACTTAAATTTTTTACAAATGTTGTGAAAAAGGATGAAAAACAGTGGCCCGAGAATAGGAAAGGTTATAAATGTATTTTAAAAAACCAGTGTTTGGGTGGATGTTGGAATTTTGTTATGGATCTTGCTTAATGTTGTTGTTTCAGGATCCCTCGCAGCACAAGCGCCGGCCGGGGCGGCCGCTCGGCTCCAAGACAATAAACCGTCGCTCTGACGGTCCGCGCACGCCGAGCCTGGGCAGTCCCGGGGACAAGCCGCCCGGCATCACGCACATGAAGAAGTTCTTGAAGCTCGCCGGTGTGGAATACGACCACGTCAAGCTGGTGGATGGTAAACTGAAGCACTTTCCACACTTAGCTGGTCTAACCAACATCGCAACGGTGTATATTTCATATTAAATCAACAGATGATAGGCTTGGGCTATATTATTGTAAAGATCAATAAAGATCAAAATGAGAAATGAATAGCTAAAAAAAATTGTGCAATCATGAGAGCACAACTGGTTGAGTCCATTGCACTCTATTCAGCCAGGGTGGCTGGACGCTACATGCGGGAAACATTTGATGTGTTTGTGTGAGGGTTGGAGAGTTTGTTGCAAGTGTATTCTTATCTGCGTCTTGAAGATCCAGATTGTATGAAGGACGAAAAACAGGTGCTGGAAGAGCCTTCCAGAGCTTTCCGGTGGCAGGAAGGAACTTTTGTAACTGCCAGTTCTTGGTAGACACACATTAGATGTGTATGAATGTTTGGCAACTGTAAGATGAGTTTGTCGGTTGTGGTTGGTACAGTAAGAATTAATAACAGTATAAAAGACCTTGTGAATCAATCTTACGCCTTTGTTCCATTGATTGTAGGCTAGACAGAGGTTGTCATAAGAGAGAAAAATTACTATTCTAAAGCTAAATATCATTATCAGGCAGGAGACTGTATGTATGGGTGAGTTTGGTGGGAAGTGAGCAAAAGAAATGGAGATTTGATGGGAAACAGGTGGAAATTAAACCATTTCACATTTGAATTTGTCTGTATCAGACTTGTTAATTTTTTTTGCGTGAAAGCGAAGTGACGACACATCTTCGATGTTCTCAAAACTGTATTTGAGGTGGAGGAGGCCGACATGAAGTTTATTTTTTTAAACATATTTGGTGTGTCGTTTGCAGGCTGCACGTCTAATAAGGAGCGTGTTAACCGGCTATTGGCGTTGCTGCGGGACAAGGGGCTGGAGGGAGAGCCCACGGTGGAGTCTTGTCGCGCGCTGTACAGCGGCCGCCCCCGCGCCGCCGCCGCCCCAAGCCCGGCACCAAGCGCACGCCGCGCAAGTCTCGCGCCCCGCCAGAGGAGGAGGACGAGGGGGACGCTGACACCGGGGGGACGCCAGCACGACCCACACCAGGTAACAGCAATTTACAATCTAAACCTTGCTTTCCGATGATTGTATTACTACAACTCGACTCTAATAATGAGGATTTATACATAAAATATAATAGATACTGAGTTCACAATTTTTGTGTTCGTCCGTATTATTAAGTACCAACCTTTAAACGCCCAGTGGTTTCCTTACGGGACCGCAGATTTGCGTCATTCAATAACCTACGGTCCCATACAGGAGTGCTTATGGTTCATTTCACAATCGAATTACACTAATTTGTAATAATAGTATTAAAATAAGTTCATGGAAGAATCTATTGTGCGACGAAACTTTACAAACATTGGCCTGCTAGAGCATTTTACGGTCCAAATTTGCGGTACCGTATGAGACCACTAGGCGTTTAAAGGTTAAGTAAAATTTTAATTATGTATAGTATTTGACTATATAACTCATTTGTAGCGACGGAAATAAATAAATTTGTAGAATAATCAGGGTGTGCACGGGTTAATATTTACGCATTACATTAAAAAAAAAAATACATTTCAAATTCAACCATAGTCAATAAAAGCAATATTTAGGAATATGTGAATTTTTTTTTTTTTATATAATTTTATTTTTCCGGTTTTGTACATAAATACATATCATCAGAGCTCTCGGATGTTTTTAGCACAGAAAGGGGAGGTTGAAGAAAGTACTTACACCCATATATAGAGACATCCCTTGAATTAAAGGGGGCAACCGCTTTAGACGGTTCAATTCAACAATAGACAATCAAAAATAAATAAATCAAGAAATAAATCATTAGTAAATATATTCAAGAATATGGTAAAAATAAAATCAAGATGATATTCACAGTCCTTTATACATACAAATGTGAATCGGATATATACATAAAAACCTTCAAGACCCAATTACTTTTCATCAGTTCTTCCCTTCGTTTTTTTTTAAAAGGCCAAAAACAGCCTCCCAAAATCAGCTGTTCCTGAAAATGGCAAATGTCATAAATCCGGAATGAGATTTCGCTATGTTGCTATTTTCCCATATATTTTTTACATAAGAAAATACCAATAATAAATATGGAGACGTTATTGTTTTATTTCACTGTATGAATAAATGTTAACCAACCAATAAATTTAAATTCTCCATTTTTAGTTAAACGATTGCGTGTTGCAGCTCCAGGTGAGCCGGGATCGCGGCGCGTCACCCGGGGACAGACGTCGGGAAGTCCACGAAAGCGCATTGTCATCTCATCGGATGAGGAGGACTCGCACACGCCGCTCAGCAAGCTGCGCACCGTGCGCTGATCTCCAGCCAAACCTTCCACAGCCGCACACCAACACAAACATCCTCAACTGATGACTTAATGGACTTATCCTAAGGTCGTACGAGATTGCCAACATACATTAAATAAGATCATTTGTTTGTCGGCGAATGCTCTCGATCGTTTAAAAATCGTAGAACGATGCAAAAAGGGCGACTAGAAACAAGATGGATATTTTCTCGTCTTCTAAATTGACGTAGTATTTTTTCTCGATATGCGATATTTTTATATGTACCTCCTAGTGAATGTTTCCCGCTTCTAATGTAACGGAAAGGATTCTTCCCGACTTTCATCTCTCCCCTGTAAAGTTTCATCGACGCTTGTAGATTAGCCGCTACATAATAGCGTGCCATCCGTTTTTAAGATGATTGGAAAATGTATGTGTACACGTGTAAAAATAGACCCGCATCATATCATTTGTAAATTTGTCGAGATTCCTCCTTGATGTTCTCGCTGCGTTGAGTGTTGATGGTGAACGATGGTAATGGTGAGGTACCACCATCACTGCAGACATGTGTTCCGGTCTCGCGGCCGCCCCTCTGTGTTCTCTCATCTCATCATTCCGACCGCGCCTCATCCATTTTCTTCATCCTTGCGAGAGAGAGACAGTGTTCAACCTAAAAATGAAATTTTGTTCATTTAATCGCTTAACGGTTTCTAATGACATTTAAATTAATGCATCTCCAAATAGAATAACCACTTCTTTGCTGTGAAGTGTTCGATTAATACCTGTGTAAGGGTTATATTCAAATATCCCCATAATAAAACTCTGAAATACTAAATCATGAATTGAATAACTCTTTATTCTCTTTTTCTCTGGACTCCAGTGACTCACAAAAACCGTTCTTATTACCATACTATAGAATGACAGAACATCCTATATGTATTGTATTTGGTTGAACTTTGTCCTGAAATGTCTGTGATGATGAATCTTCAGTTTTTAAAGCCGATGCAATAAAGAGATGCCAAGGATTCGGAATTGTTATTCACATTTCCTGTGAGTATCCAATCTCTCGCCTTGTAAAGGAAAATATGTGGTTTAATTTTTTGATTAATTCGTTATATATTCAATCAATAAAATTAATATATGTAATTGTATCATGTACATATAATTTGCCGACGCATAACAATTTAATTTATTTTGTTACACGCTTACCACTCAACTGTCCACCGATTTCTAACAGTACTTAGACTGATTCCCCGAACTTGTGAAGTGTTGCTTTACTGCACGTGGAAGTAGAGCGGCGTTGCCCGGATGTGTGTGTTTGTGCGTGTGACGCAGGGTCTGCTGGAGTGTGCGTGTCTGTGAGGAATGAAGTTTACTGTCAGTATTAAGATGGAAGGATGATTTAAGGGCTACTCACACGAGCGATACTGGATTACTAATTTTTTGAAAACAGAAAGAGCTTTACGAACATCATCTGTATAGATTTTTTCTCATTTCAAATGCCGTGTTGCTATTATAATGAACTTTGCAATACCGCGAGGGATCGCTTGTGAGAGCAGCTCTTAATAAATGCATGAATTCGTGTAGAATTTATTTTTAAGTTGAAGGAAATTATGTTTTAAGGACGGCGTAAAAATAGTATTCACAGTGCCATCGATGCGTGTTGAAGAAAATTATTGTCACACATTATTTGTAGCGGCAAATTATTTTGTCTGACGACAAGTGTTGCCGTAAGTATCATCCCAGTTGAAATTTAAATGTTTTTTTTTTTTTACTAATTATTTACTAATTTTAATACTAATTATTCTACATTTTTTGTTCAATGTATTTTGATATGTGTAAATATGGACTGTCTGAATAATGGAGCTTCCATATTCCAGCATAAACAAGTATGACGATGCGTCAGGCGTGACAACTATCAATGAATTTGATTATTAGTGTTTTGATTTGTCCCCTTGTGTAGTTTCACTATTGAATAGGTGATCCCTATAGATCCTCGTATTGCAATTATTATAATTATTAATTATACAGCATCACTTTTTATAATATATATGAATTTATATAGTTTTTCAATATGTTATTCTTACGCACGTGTGTAAAATATTATTGGGCTGGCTTGAATAATGGTTCCTATTCAGAGTGTTTGAGGCGACCTCGGTGTCGAGGTTTCTCTCCTCTCTTCGGCTCCGACTCGCATCATCACATCTATGAGTCGGAGGCGAACGAAACGAGAGAAATCTGTTTAAGGATGTTGGCGCGTTGTTAAGTGCAACTCCAAATTGCCATTATGATAATTTGATTATTTGTAAAGAAAAAAAACGGCGAAGCTTTTCATAAAGAGTCCGACACACAAGACGTATCGGATTCGTTATGAAACTATTTCTCCGTATTGTTTTCTAATCGGAAACCTCTCACGACTTGTCGTCTGCGGAGGATTTTAATTTTAGGCAGCTCTATTTTTTGTATTATGCATTTTACTCTTTGTATATTTAGCCTTAAGTCACCGCTCAGGTGTATCGTAATCACTTAGTTATTTTTGATATTTTACAATTTGAAATTCCCTCTCGGTTTCGACCGGTCATGAATTTTAACAGAGAAGTTCTAGCGATCTGTCGGTAAAACAATCTTGTTCGCTCAATCTGATCCTCCGTACTCGTCTTTTAAAATCTAAAATTAGAGTCTTGCAATTTTCTGTTTAAAATCGGCCGCATCCTTTACAGATGAGCTAATTAGATTGTAAGAACATCACATGAATCATTTTTTTAATTATACATTTCGGTGTGATTTTATTTTACCCGTTTTGATAGGTTTTTATAATCCGTTCTGCCCTTACTCGCAACTCGAGAATCACGATCGGAGAACGCGTCAGAGTGTTTAGAATAAAGGATGTAAATAGGAAATATTGAAACCAAGGCCTTTTTACAGAATATTTTCTGCTTAAGATGGTAACGGGGCGATTATCTCGTATATTATAAAGAGAGAGTTTTTTTAAAAAAGAAATCTCGCATTTGAAAACTATATTTTGCTTACGTAGAAGTTTAAGAGACCTAAATGTACTGAGCCGGGCCGCTTTCTCTAATATTTCACTCCGTATCACAAATCAATGTACATTTTACAGTCCGAGACCCGATTTGGGAATCTTTCAGAGCGAATCCAACTGTCAAGGAAGAAACATCACTTCTACGGTGGGAGGACTTATCGATACAAGTCTAATTCAAACTGTTCCAGACTCTACAGAGTGTGAGTTAAAGAAATGTGGCATTAAAGTACAGTTGTTGCTAGTGCCTAGTCTTTGAAAAACAATGAATCTCAATCTGACATACGACAGACTTTTCCCAGCATTGGGATGGAACGTTAAAGCCTAAATAAACATGTCTGAATAGTCTGAAATGCCTCGGCTAAATATTGTATTTTATCCCGCGTAAGTCCCCACCGTAGATTTCATATTATAATAATAGTAATCTGATTAATTTTAGCCATAATACTCTTCACCGATAACTATGTTAGTACAATTAAATAAATCAAAAGTAAATTAGCAGTAATTATGTTTAAACAGCCAATGTCCGGCCCCGCTGGAGGCAAGAGACGGCTAATCATCAATAATTAAGTGTGTAATGTTGTTTTGAAGGTTTGCAGTTTATCCATTAGATCAGTGTTGTCCGGAATATGAAACATAGAAACTATAATTAGAGAATATTATATTATATAAATAAATGACTAGTTGCATCAAATGAATCAGAGTCTACTGACATTTATTATTTTACAATCATGGAACGTTACTACTAATTAAATATTCTAAGAAACGAAACACCATGTATATTGTATTAGCGCGTAAGGCGGACGGGAGTATTTCTTACGTCGAATAGATGATAAATAAATTATAGTTTTTTAGAACGTGAAGATAGATTTGAAAGCTCTCGTATCTGCGACCGACATCAGCCTCACCTCCCCTGTCTGTGCCGATTATGTCCATTATAGCATCACCGACATCGTGGACATATCTAAAAGAGCATAAATATTTTCTTTCTAATGAACTTCAGAATCTGCGACTCACTGAACAGAGATCCGGATATGCCATGGAAATATGCATACTCAAATCAAGTTTAATCTTTTTTAATTTGCTGGAATAAATGTAGTACCATAGATAGTCAGTCGGGCTGAGGGCTCGGCGTGGTCTCGGTCGCAGCGAGAGTTATAGAGACTCCCTCTCACCTAGAGATAAGAAATCAGCCGTTGAGAGTCAGCAGAGTTGCAGGCGGCCAGGAAAGGCTCAAGACTGGCGGGACCGGATCGTAAAGTCCCTCAATATCACTTCACTATTGCTGAATGCTCTCACAATCAAAATACAATATGTAGAATAATATTAAAAGTTGTAAAAAATCACATAAGAAATGGCGCCTGAATGATTTGTGAAAATGTTCATTCTCTACTGTTAACCGTTCATCAATGTATTAGTTTGGTTTTGCATCTAAAAATGTTTTTTAATCTTTGATGAAATGATTTCTTAAATATAATGAAAAACAATATTAAGTTCTAAACAATGTGTTTATTGGCCTGTGATGCACTTTGGAAGTTTTTTAAAAATCATGTTTTTATGATGGCAATACTAGATGGGGAACAGGCGGGATGGACCGGTCCCCGCCGAGAAGTATAATCATTTATTTATAGATAAATTTGCCATAAAATATTTGTGACTAGAATTTTAAAAGATGTAACATTATTAGAGTAGTTATATTTTAGTATCTCGTGTATAGGCGGCAGTCATCGCTTAGTGTATTTGTGATTCGAAATTTTATCAGAAGAAAAATTAAGATATACGTTTTTTGTATGCTGACTCAATGATAGGTGTAAGGACACTATTACATCACAATCATATTATCTATCCGCTAACTGATGGAGTGTATTATAATTACATATTGTAATTTTACAGACTGATGGTGTTTTATTTATCTTACCCCTTCTCCTTCTTCGAATATTCCCCTACTTGTCAATGAAAAGTTTTTCAATTCTTTGTACACATAATTTAGCAGTCTCAAGAAATTCTATCATAATCCCTGACTATTCTATTAAATATTTTTTATTTACTAGAATGCGGTACCAGTATGGGGTCGATCAGCTCATTGTAATCAAGTAGATACTGCCCTGAATGATGCGTGCAGAGTCGTCACAGGCTGCTTCAAATCAACACCCATTTCAATATATATATATACCCCTTGACTGGTATCGCACCACCAAACATAATACGCAAAGTCATATGCGCTGAAGAAATGCGTAAGGCAATCACCAACCATCCCACTGCTTGTATAATCAGATACCCCCAACACCTAGACTGAAGTCACGAAGCAGCTTTCTGAGATCCACACAATAGCTCACCTCCGGTCCTGAAAATGAGAGACTCCAGCTCGGGTAAAGTCGCATTAGAGGATTTTATTACTCCAAAGGAAGGCCTCCAAACTGGCAAGAACCTTGACTGGCGGACCTGGAATCCCTGAACAGATTAAGAACCTGAGTTGGTAGAACAAAGAACAATCTCGAGCGGTGGGGAATGCTTCGGCAGGGAAAGTCACTATTGTGGGACTGTAGAGACCTGCAGACCGCCTCACACCTAAGATCCTGCTCCATTTGCCCAATAAGCTGCACATCTCAAGACCTAATGCTGGGTAACACAAGGGCTATCGATGTTGCCAGATACTGGGCAGAAATAATTTGACGTCACCGACACGAAGAAGAAGATTAGAATGCGGGCTTATATGAAAGTTAAAATCACTAAAAGTAGGTACAAGCTATGAATTATATGAGGCAAACATGTGAAAAATAAAAAAATCTAATTAATATAAATTATTTTGGTAAATATTCAAGGATCATGCTTATTTTATGGAATATACAAGCAAAGTGCACGAGACTAAGAATCCCAATGCTTTCGACGGGCCTGATTAAGTAGGATATAGGATTGCTGCTATTCGCTGCTAGTCGTCTTTGGAAAAAGTATGGGATCTAATTATTTACAATTCTCGATGACAATTCTTTACCTGTGGTGATAAAATATGTTGCTTGTTAAATGACATTATGATGATAATCACTTAATAAAAATTGTATTTAAAAATATATATATAATATTGAATTATTATAAAACATATTAGCTAATATTATATTTATTGGTTGTACTATAGATAAAAATGAAGACATTTACAAGAGCTACCGTAAGTACTACCTATACTTTATTATGATTTATTTGTACATTAGCCATAATTTGAATGCAAATATTCTGCACTAGAGTTGATAAAGTATAAAGTTGACTTTGTAAGTGGTAATAAATTGATAGGCTATGATTAATTGTCTTATCAACCATAAACTTATCAAACAATCTACAATTCTATCATACCAAGTGCCATATTTTATCTTTAATATGTAACACATTACACGAGTATGTCTTTATACTTGATGGGAGTTTATTTATTCAATGATATAAGAGAGGTTGCTATCATTCTCATTTATGATAAACTATGAACTCCTACACAAGACAGCTCAGGTAAAAATATATTCCTTTACTCGGACATCCAGTTATAGGGATGTGTTATATTAGGTTGTTCTGAAGTATGTGAATGATTTTACAACCCACTTAATTGTTTTTTTTATTTTTATGTAAACACAGGAGAATACCGACAGATGGTAATAGTAATTCTGAAGTCTCATCTGTGGAATTCTATGACGCTTACAATGGTGCATATGACTAAGCGCTGCATGTGGAGTGTTGATCCGCCAACGTCAGAGACCACAGTCCGAGATTCACGCATCAACCTTTATTATTACAGGAATTTACTATGAATGGGTGGTCTTCACGGGACGACTTTCGCCTACCACCAAATTTGATTAATAGGCTATGACTGGCATTTTACGGGTGAGGGATTAAATTCTCTCCAACCGGGGGTAATTTTAGAGCTCAGAAATCGAGCTATACCCGCCGGCTGTGTAATATGAAACATTGTATAAATTTAATAAATTCAAAAAATAAACACATTTTGTATTGCATCACGTATTGTGGAAAAGTACAAGTTCTATGTGTTATAATGTCATTTAAGTTTTGATCAATGCTGGCAGAAAAAATATTTTTGTCATTAAATGAATACAGATTCATCAATAACTTAATGGATATTTAATTATTAAGGACATACACTAAATTATCAGATGAAAACCAATAATTTAATGATCGATATCACAAACAAAAATATAAATTGCAAGATAGATACTGATGTATATCAATGAGATTCCTACATACAAATGAAAACTTCAATTTTTGGATTATTTTATTTATTTATTCAGTGCAAAAATATAATATTTCATTGAAAATTTGGATTAAAAATATTGTAGAGTATTGTGCAACAGCTGGAAGATAATTGGCTTCTAGCTGTTTCTATTCATAATTGCAATTAATATCTGATTAAAACCTGTGAAAACTCAACACAAGGTGGTGGTTGAACGCATAAATATATTATTACATATATGGCAATCATTAATATACAAATATATAACCCTCGGGACACATCAACGGAATATGAATCAATAAATCAATTATTTACATTGATGCAATGATATAGTCATTAAGTATGAGGCAAAAAAATTTAGCATTGCATCCAGATCTCGAGTAGCGGTTGTGATGTCCGCTTTTGATTAATTATTAGGAACCTTTCCAAACCAATCGACGATGGATTTGTCGTACCACACGTAAGCTCCCGTGAGGGTCGGAGGCGAGTCCAGGGACAGGAACAGCGCAGCAGCGGCTCCCTCAGTGATGGTCAGCGGGCCCTTGTGCGAGGTCATGTCTGTGTCGACATAGCCGGGATGCACGCAGTTGACGATAACCCCGCGGGGCTGCTGCTCGCGACTCTGCAAGAAGGAGAGGGCGCTGACTGCGACTTTAGACACGGCGTAGGCGCTGGAACCCCAGCCTTCAGCGACGTTAGTACCATTGCGCGCGGAATCCACAAAACGACGCACGAGCGCAGAAAGCCGCGGCTCTGTAAGGTCTGAAGCTGCAAACTCTTTACGGAGCTCTTCTCCAGGTATCCGCGACAGATGTCCTGCAGAACTGGACAAATTCACAACGCGCGCTCCCGAACGCAGCAAAGGAAAAAGCACAGAACATGTCGATACGAGAGCGAAGTAATTAACAGCGGTGGTGGTGTCTGCTTGCTCAGCGAATGGCTCGGTCGCGTCATTCTTGAAGGCGATTGCCGCGTTGTTGACGAGCAAATCGAGTCCACCGTGACGTTCCTTAAGATGGTCTCTCAAGCGAGCGAGACTGGCTGGGTCAGTCACGTCCAGTTGGTGGAACTCCGGGTTCAGTCCTTCTCGCTTCAGCTCCTCGACTGCGGCTTGACCGCGCGCCGGATCACGTGCAGTGAGATAAACAGTACCGGAAAATCTTTTGCATAACCCCCTCGCGATTCCGAAGCCGATGCCTTTGTTGGCGCCGGTGACCACTGCGACTTTGCTTGCCATGACTGAAGAAGCTAATCCTTACTGCGGTATATCTGTTGAGTACTATCTTATTTATGTAAACTCTCGTTAACCGCCGGTGACGATTTTATCTGTCACTTCAGTGTGCGGTCTGTCAGTTTCTCTTTGACGCTACACGGCGTTTCAAAACGAAGTATAAATAAAATAATTATTAAAAAAAACATGTAAGTGGGTAAGGAACCAGGAGAGTTTTTAAAATTTCAATATTTATTTCGTAACAATTCACTTAAGAGCAACAAGCTTTCTAAAAAATAATACATTTTAAATAATAGTGTATGGAGTATAAGTAGTGTTTTTGGCAATGTTTTTCAACAGATTTACCAGTTTGCAATTAAAAATGCTCTTTTTACTTTATTATGACGACGGACAGAAAAAGCAAAGTTTAATTACATACTAATGAGCTAAATTTCGTCTTTTCTAATACATTTTTTTAGTAAGGTTAGGTTAGATTCAATCATAACAGCGCTGCAAACCGGAATACGAGATAACCTGAACAGATGAGAATATTCGTTTACGCTTTTCGTCATTATTTTTTTTATAGGTATCGCTACTGTCAAAAGTGTTAGGAATAAGTGAAAATATATATTTTTACATACGAAATAGTAAATCCAATTCTCATTAATTATACGAGGAATATTTTTTTTAACATACAAAGTTTAAAAAATCTACTATCGGGTAAACTTGAATGTATTTAAATTATATTTAATAAATTAACCAAAACAAATAAAGTTTCAGCGCCTCCGCGAAATCCTCGAAATGCATAGATTTTGCTAGTTTATGTTTTCCGCGTATGGATTTTTACTCATCATAAACCTATTCTCGAATTGAGAAATAAAGAGTGGTCGCAAGACATTGTTTCTAAAAATATGTTGCAGAATCAGAATAATTTAATTACCAAAGTTTGTAGTTTTACTTTTTTTTTGTTTAGTAAGCGAGCCAAAAATGCGCTACATTTTACATTGTTGAAATAAAGGTATAATAATGTTTTAAAAATGACAAATATTGCTGTTTTGATCTTATAAAATGAAATAAAAAATATTATTGCTGTAATTGGGCTTCAATAATATTATTATCGGTAACTTCTTATCTAATAAATACCTTGTTAAATATTTATCTACAATGTAATAAGTACATAATATAAGATAATTTAGTGAACAAATTTATTCTTATTAGAAGTTATGTAATGAAAACATACCATATACAGTATGTAAATTCATATTTATTAAAATAATATCCACCTTGTGGAATTATTCATCCTTATATTATTATGCCTACCCCTGTGCCTACATATTGCTCTACCAATATACACGTTAAATAAGTAAACTTACAAAGAAGTTATTCTCGAGATTTTTAAAAATCGAATAAAATTTCAATTGTATGTAGATATGTTTAAATATACTTAAATTCCCTGTGACATTATACTAATTACGAATATTAAGAACATATTTATATAAAAAATCCCTCACTGACTTGAACAGTCGAATAATAATATATACCGAATACATGCGCCGCATGCTAAATAAATCTTAGTTGTTGTTTATCTTAAAAGTTTCTCTGTTTTATTAAACAGTGTTATTTGCCATTTTATATTACCTATTTTTATAGTAATTGTGAGCCCACAAACGACATTGGTAGGTAAAGATATACATATGATAAATGTAAAAAAGCGCAACAATGGAAAAATTAATATATTTTTACTAACCCATTACCGCCCACCATACACGCTTGTGTATAAATTGTTAAATCTATTTTTTCTGTGATTATTATGAAAGTAATTGAATATTTCGAAACTATATGAATATTAGTATTTGTATAGCGCTCTTTTATGACCGAATAATCATGAATGTAGTGAACTATGAAAAAATTAAATTAGGAAATAATGTGTAGATCATTGTTTTATCATCAAAATATCAATTTGAACACGACAATTTAGGTTCGACATTTATTTTTATATTTTTAAATTTATTTATCTACTTTTTATTATTGTAATGTTTATATACATTATAATGATAATATATTTTTAACTACAGTGTGCTGGGTTATATTTTATTTTCTGTATAGAAGCATGTATATTGGGCATCTGACAGGAATAATTGTTGATGATTGTTTCTGTAACCTAACTGTAACTTACTTATTTGTATATTGACCCGAAATTGTCATTATAGCCAAAATGACATATTGTGGACATTATCACCCTTATTGCGCCCCTTATACACAGCCGAGTAGACCCCTGTATTTTCGATGTTTACATATTTTTGAAAAAAATAAATGTTTGAAATACGTTACTATGCTCAATGTCGTGTAATAAATAACCCTAAAAAATATTTGCCACTTGTAGTTTCCGTTTGGGCGTTAATGGGTTAATTGAGGGCTAGCTAAAAAAGTAAATAATAAATGACCAAAGCTGATGAAATTTCACCCTATTCGGCGGCCTAATGTTAAATCCAACTACTTGGATGAATACTTTTCTTTTTCTGGTCATGTAGGATGAGACAACGAACCCTACAATACAGGCTCTCTATATATTATCTAAGTGAATACTCGTGAACTACTCTTCACTACCTAGTTTGTAAACGTAATGAAAAATCATATACTTTTAATCAATTAAACTTTTATAAAACTAAAATTTAAGTACATAGTTCAAAATATAATTTGTTCTCGTTATATATAGATGTTTTCCTATTGTTTATAGTGTATCTACTTATAATAATACCTTTTGCAACAACTTACAGAAACTAATATTTAGATAAAAAATGATAAATAAATTCCATAAAATGTTGATAAACGTCTATAGCAGGGCTTCTTAAACTTTTTTCATTCACGACCCCATTTATGATTGCGATTTTCCAGGCGACCCCATATAAATATAAAAGAAAGATTAATATTTTTTGATGATTTATTTATTAGGTAACAATATTCATATATATATATGAAAATATATAGTTTTAGAATTCGTTAGAATGCCATATTTTTCATCAAAATTGCATTTTTTTAAATATCTCGCGACCCCAGAAAATAGTTTAAGAAGGCCTGGTCTATATATATTTGGTTATATGTACTATAGTTTGTTTTACAAAGAATGTTTGAGGAGTTAAGAGTGCAGTTTGACTAAAAATCAGATCCGAAAAATTTATTTCCAAAGGTAGTCGGAAATTATTTTAAAATTGTATGTATACAACTGTCACATTTAAAAAAACTTAAGATCAATAGTCTTTTAGTTAAATGCGTTTTTTTAAAGGTTCTTTATTTAAGGTAAACATATACAAATTTACAATGATAATTACTTAATCTTAAGTTACCAGACTTAATAGTCTCCTAACTTATTATATAATGTTCTAGATAATATGACATGCATTTTTATACTTAATTTAATTTGATTATAAATGTCTTTAATTACACCTGCCTTTAAATGGACGATATTTCTTTCATATATTTTTTTCTTAATACTAGGAGTTAAAACTAGGATAAATAAACAAAAAGAAAGAAAGAAAATAAACATAACAAGAGACAGACACATAAATTGAAACATATTAAACACACTAATAAATTTACTACTTGTGGACTAATCCATTGGTGAGATCACCTGGGCAGAACATTGAATAGACCCCCAATCTGTTGATCAGAGGGTTTTTGTGTCGTTTTGTGGTCTGTAGATTTTTTTTTGAAGCATTTTTTTTTTACATATTTACAAGTATGTACTTGTAATTTTTTGAAGTTAGTCATGCAGTTGTTAATCCAGGAAGGGGGGACGTAGGAGATGGTGGGTTTTACAAGTGTGTTATATATGGTAGATTTGTTTCAAAGTGTTAAAGGGCTTCTTCTATTGAATAAAGGTGATAACGCTCCGGAAAAAATGCGAAAAACAATGAAAAGTAAAAATCAAAGGCCGTCCGGGAGCTCCTTCATCTTTGCGATTTTATCATCTCTGGAGTCGGACATTTTTTAAATGTTTACCTCCTAACAACCACAAATATTAAAGTTAAAAAATATTTTCCTATAAGTGAACTATATAACCCTTTTTTCATTATTCGTTGACCAACTATACCCATTTTAAAATGATTTTTATCTTAAGTTTTTATATAGCACGGTATTTTCGTGTTATAAAATAACCAGAGAAGTAATATACGTATATCATTACTCTGGAGATAACATTATAACACAGTTTTGTACTGATTCAAAAAAAAAAAAATTGAACTATGAAAAAAGTATACTAAATAAGATGCATAACATTCGAAAAATATTGTGCCGTAAGACAAAAAAAGATTTAAAAAATTATAGACTACGTACCCTTTAATCTTATAAAGCAGTATATACTAATATAAGTTACTCGTGAGTACGAAAAAAGAACACTTAGTAAGAAAATATTTCTTAAAAAAAAGTGCGGGTAATATTGTAAGTATAACCATGCTCCAACATCAAAATCACTGAAACGCTGCACATAACAAAACTTATATGAATTTTACGTTCTACTAAATTTAATAATTTCCTAATATTTTGTAGTTTTTAATACTATTTATTCGACTTGATTAATTTGCACTGTTCATTTTTGTGTCCCCGAACAAATTATTATAATTAACAAACCAAAAATTGGTCTTGAGTGAGTTTGTGTTACGAACGGCCGATTTAACAGCTCATAAATATCATTCTGCAGCATCTATGTGGATGCAGATAATTTTAAACGAAGGAATGTGTTATTCAAACTATTAAATTAAGTAATAAAGTTGTCTAGAGTCCTGGGTGTATAATTAATATTAGTTTTATTGACACTATATTTCGATGAACGTAGATAATTTCAATTACTAACTATCGTTTCGCTGAAACATTGAGTTGGTAGCCATAGCTTGCATATGAAATGGATTCATACAATCCTTATTTATCATATATAATACAAGACATTACAATATAGGGACATAATTAAATATAAAATGACAAATTGTCAAGCGACCGAAGCAGAAATGAGAGAGTGATTCACGACAAAAATAATCGAGCGAGAACGGTGCGCGTTCGAAGAGGTGCGTTCACATTTAGGGGCATGCGCTAGAACCCGCAACTAATTCACAAGTTCTCTGAGCTTTTTTTGACTGACTTACTTGAGACGTCTCAATTCTACAGACATGGCCGATACAGCATCACCCGTAGCTGCGTCTCCAGCAGCCTCTGCTCCAGCTAAGAAGGCCAAGGCCGCAAAGAAACCCGCCGCCAAGCCCGCACACCCGAAGACATCCGATATGGTGAACAACGCCATCAAGGAGCTGAAGGAACGCGGCGGCTCCTCCCTGCAGGCCATCAAGAAGTATATCACTGCTAACTACAAGCTCGACGCCGACAAGCTGGCCCCCTTCATCAGAAAATACCTGAAAGGAGCCGTGGAATCCGGCGCTCTGGTCCAGACCAAGGGCAAAGGAGCGTCCGGCTCTTTCAAGCTTGAAGGTAAACCTGCGGCCGGTGCCAAAAAGCCTGCTGCCAAGAAGCCCGCAGGCGCAGCCAAGAAGTCAGCTGCCGCAAAGAGTCCCGCGAAGAAGCCCGCTGCTAAGAAGGCGCTCGCAGCCGCCAAGGCCAAGAAAGCCCCTGCAGCCAAGAAAGCTCCCGCCAAGAAGGCACCGGCCAAGTCCCCCAGTAAAGCGAAGAAGTCTTCCAAGCCGCCTACGAAGCCTAAGGCGCCCAAGGCCAAGAGAGGAAGGCCCGCCGCCAGAAAGTGAATATTTTCTAGGACATAATTGCGAGTGGCCAACAACTCATAAAAGCCCTTTTCAGGGCTGCAACATATTTTCTCTTGAAAGTTAATGATTACAAATTAACTGTCGTAACTAATTGTCATGTGTTTTTTTGAGCAATATTTAATGAGAGTAAGTATTATGATTGTCACTTACATCTTCTAGTAATATAATTTGTCACGTTTTATGTGGATTAGTATTACATATTAAATTCTCCAAGGAAAATTAATAAATATGGAATTACGACCAGGAGTAATAGAATAAATAGCGAAGAAATAAGTTTGTGTAGTTAAGGCGGTGATTGGTCGCCACAATAAGACAAGTTTAGCTGCCGAAGGAGCGATATAGCTTATTCTCATGCGACGTCATGGCTTTCGTTGCCGAACAATGGCTTATTTGTTATCAAAATAGTGTAAATGTCGAAATTGTTGTCATTATTTTCACAAATATGTAAAAGTATTTTTTTTCACGTGCTGCAAACGAAAACAATGCTTCGCCCTTTATTCTTTGTTTCTAATTTTTTGTTCAAACAGTATGAATTCGAATTTAGATTAGAAGTGTAATATGTACGGTGAGCCGAAAGTAGAATACTTACCATGAAAGCAAAAAAAACATAATCTAATTATCGAAAATGGTGTAATGTAATTTAAAATGTTACCTAATTTAATCACGGTCGTAGCGTTGTAGATAAGGGCACATATAGAAATATTATCATTTAATAATATTTTTTGAGGAGCATTTATCTTATTAGGAAGTATAATGTGAAATAGTCCATACGGCTAATTCGTAACGTTCAAGTAAATTGAATGGTGGGCTCTGAAAAGGGCCTTTTTTAGCCCTGAAAAGGGCCTTTGTTAAATATAGAGAGAGATGCTTCTTGTTTACGCCTTCTTCTCAGTCTTTTTCGGCAGGAGCACGGCCTGGATGTTTGGCAGCACACCACCCTGGGCGATCGTCACGCCGGAGAGCAGTTTGTTCAGCTCCTCGTCGTTGCGGATGGCCAGCTGGAGATGTCTCGGGATGATCCTGGACTTCTTGTTGTCGCGGGCAGCGTTGCCGGCCAACTCCAACACCTCGGCGGCCAGGTACTCCATGACGGCGGCGAGGTACACCGGAGCTCCGGCGCCCACCCTCTCGGCGTAGTTGCCCTTGCGCAGCAGCCTGTGGATCCTTCCCACGGGGAACTGGAGTCCGGCACGGCTGGAACGGGACTTCGCCTTTCCCTTCACCTTGCCTCCTTTGCCGCGACCAGACATGATCAAAGAGGTAGCGAAACTCGACGGGCAATAGGATGCGATAGAAGTCGCTGAAAGCGAGATTTGTTAGCGTTCACCGCGCGGCCGATCGTATTTATAGTATTATCGCTCCGCGGGCGCCGCGCCGAGTGTCGCTCGCAGGAGCGCGATTGGCCGGCGTTCTCCGCCAGGGCGCGACTCGCCGGCCGCCGAAGCGACCTATACGGAAAACGTCGTTTCGCCTGTCACACTATCGCTGTAACCTCGAGCGTATCGTGACCCGACCATGCCACCCAAAGTGAGCGTAAAGGCAGCCAAGAAGTCCGGCAAGGCGCAGAAGAACATCTCCAAGGGAGACGGCAAAAAGAAGAACAAGCGCAGGAGGAAGGAGAGCTACGCCATCTACATCTACAAGGTGCTCAAGCAGGTGCACCCCGACACAGGCATCTCCAGCAAGGCGATGAGCATCATGAACAGCTTCGTCAACGACATCTTCGAGCGCATCGCCGCCGAGGCGTCCCGCCTGGCGCACTACAACAAGCGCTCCACCATCACCAGCAGGGAGATCCAAACGGCCGTGAGGCTCCTGCTGCCCGGCGAGCTCGCCAAGCACGCCGTCAGCGAAGGCACCAAGGCCGTCACCAAGTACACCAGCTCCAAGTAGACACTGTAGAGTTGTGACGCGACCACCACATCGACCGACATCCCACCACAAAGGCCCTTTTCAGGGCCACCAAGTTTATCCACACGAAAGTTTGCGTCGTGACCCGAGCGTGTCGTTCTGCTTTTCAGTCAGTTCCTCATTTGGCTTATTTATTGAATGATGATGATGAATCGTGGAAAGGAGATCTGAGAGTCTGCAGGGTTTGTATTTATTATTTTGTGTTACGTTATTTCATTTTTAGTGCCTTTAATATTATGGCCCGTAGTGGAATTACAATGTGCGTCATTACCGACTACACATTTTATTCTCGGTCATTTTGAATTAGGAATAATATTGTAAATGGCAAATACATTTCATGAGATAAAAAATCCTTTCACCGAAGAATCTAGTGACGCATTTCCGTAACTAGACAATACCTATAAATATTATTAAAATAATAAAATATAATGAGCGACATTTCATGTATGTATATTTATTGCCTTAAGGCTGCATTACTTTTATTCCATCTCATATCCTGTTCGTTATCTTGTGCGAAAGCGCGTCTGCGGAGCGTCGGGTTGTTCACGCGGCCTCCTTAATTAGGAATTTAGAATAATGTTGACGACGTGCGTGCGTTAAGTGAATGTAAGGTCTGAAAGTAACTTATATGAAAGATCACAGTCGTGATAATATAAAAAAAATGGACGCAAAATGCGAGTCACATTTATTGTATAAACCGATAAAAAAAAAACGTGGCGTCAGAAAACGATTGACAAATGATATACTAAGAAGATTCTTTAGAATTTATTCCACATATTTTTTTTTTTTGAAAATTCCCTTAAACATTAATGATTTCCTAAACCCACATAATTTATATACACCTTTTCGCTCACTCTTTCGCTTTATATAGAGCCAACAAAAATTTACCTAATTGACTTGAAAATGGCCATCCGACCTGGCTGAAACATGTAAAAAAAAAAAAATACATATGTGGAATAAATTGTAAAGAATCTTCTATTTTATATCTGATATATACTAATGTATTGTGTACAATGAAAAAACATATGCGGTAATCGACAACGACTTCGAGGAAACGTATTGGTGGCCCTGAAAAGGGCCGTTGTATTTATTATCGGATGGTGATGTGTGAGTGACGGACGGTCAGCGGCAGCTTAGGCTCGCTCTCCGCGGATGCGCCTCGCGAGCTGGATGTCCTTGGGCATGATGGTGACACGCTTGGCGTGGATGGCGCACAGGTTGGTGTCCTCGAACAGGCCGACCAAGTAGGCCTCGCTGGCCTCCTGCAGGGCCATCACGGCGGAGCTCTGGAAGCGGAGGTCGGTCTTGAAGTCCTGAGCGATCTCGCGCACCAGCCGCTGGAAGGGCAGCTTGCGGATGAGCAGCTCGGTGCTCTTCTGGTAGCGACGGATCTCGCGGAGGGCGACGGTTCCCGGCCTGTAGCGATGGGGCTTCTTGACGCCTCCGGTGGCCGGAGCGCTCTTGCGAGCCGCCTTGGTGGCCAGCTGCTTCCTCGGAGCCTTGCCTCCGGTGGACTTGCGGGCGGTCTGCTTCGTACGGGCCATTTTCAAAATTCGAACGAGTAAATTATTCGTCGGTCGAGGCGCTCCGCGACGGCTCGCCGCTTATATACAAGATTTCCCCCGTATCTCACGACGACTGAGCGAGCGAGGCAAGGGCGACGATTGGTCGATCTCACGCGACACGTACGGCTGTCAAATGGCGGCTGCGAGAGCGAGAAGGCGCACCGTGACGTGTGCGCCTTTCGTCGCCGGCTCTTCGTTCCGTATATAAATAGGAGCCGGGGCCTCGGTGGCTCACATTCGATCTTCTCGGTCGGTTGATTTTTGCGTCGTACAACACTTCACTCGTTATCGACGATGACCGGTCGCGGAAAGGGAGGAAAAGGTCTGGGGAAAGGAGGCGCCAAACGTCACAGGAAGGTGCTCCGCGATAACATCCAGGGCATTACCAAGCCCGCCATCCGCCGTCTCGCCCGCCGTGGCGGAGTCAAGCGCATATCCGGACTGATCTACGAGGAGACCCGCGGCGTGCTGAAGGTGTTCCTGGAAAACGTGATCAGGGACGCTGTCACCTACACCGAGCACGCCAAGAGGAAGACCGTCACCGCCATGGACGTGGTCTACGCCCTCAAGCGTCAGGGACGCACCCTGTACGGCTTCGGCGGCTAAACGTCCATCTTGCATCCATCATAATACAATCGCTTCCATAAAAAAAGGCCCTTTTCAGGGCCACCATTGAAATCAATCGAACGTTACGCTACGACCTTGTCGTGTCTTCAATTAATGTGAGCTGTGTAATGAACATTATTTTCTAGAAGAGTGGCAATTAACAATTGTGTAATGAAATGGCCGTACGTTTATATTAATTTTAACGTTTTTATTTTTTAGGGCCTCCACTGGAATCAATCGAATGCATTACGGTATGCCCTTGTGTTGGTTTTTAATTAGTTGCGAGTGTTTTCGTTGCTCGTGCACACACAAGTATTCCTCAGGACTTAACTATTAATAATTAACCATTTCATCTGACATTTCGTATATATTTTGAGGTTATGTACTGTCAATCGATATCTGAGCATATTTTCGGCGTCAAATAGGTTGCTAGCGTGAGTGATGTGCACCTTTGCATATTTTCTACTTTATGTAGATTAAGTTAAATTTACTATAAAGTAACTGGCCGGTTATGATTAGGTCTTGAATGGGGTGGGCGTAGACTGTCGGCCTTCACCTAGAGGAAGATTTTCACAGTCATGAATATGTTCTGTCTTTATGCATCAAGAATACTCTGAAAAGCTTCGGCAGACAAACTTTAAATTTAATATCTCACATCATCCAATAGAAGGCCCCTTTTAGGGCCTCCGAAACTGTTGACCTACAATGTATGACATGCATCATCTGTAATATGCAGTAACCTCGGATGTGAATCTATTGAAATCGTTACTGTAATATTATTTATAAATTATATTGAGTTATCTCAACAAAATTCAGTCAGCTGGATGTTCCTTGCCTCAACCCGAAGCAAATTGTAGCATATTTGTGTAATTTACAATGACAGCTTAATAAAAATGCTCTATTACATGAGGGAATCAAAATTCGAATCTAAAGGGTCTAAAAAACTAAAAATCTAGGAGGAATAAATTTATAAAAATATTACTTTATTTTCTACTTCTGCGATAATACCTATTTAATGGGCTCTGATTGTGCAAATACATGTTTTCAGTAGTATATAATTTAAATGGGTTTTTTCTTTAAATTATCCTGTAATAGCAAATATGTATATAATTGCACACTATGTGAATATTCAAAAAAATATAAAAGTACTATTTTTGTGATCTCTAATTATAATAAATAAAACATTGTATAATTTATTAAATAATATAATATTTATTAAGACTACACTTGACATATAAATGATTCCTCTGAAATCAAACAACCAACGTTATTTTCAATAAAGCTCAAGTCAGTTTAGTTCGGAGTCCAGTATCATCACATTACATTGCTATGCCTACATTGGTAATGTAAAAAATATAATTGTATCAAGTCCTTACTTTAGAATTTACAGATTATTTATATTTAGATTTTATATATTTATACAGGGAGCGGCAAAAAAATTTACAATACTTCAAATTAAATCAAAACAACGACGAAAACCGTCAGCTTTTTTTGCCGCTCGCTGTATACGAAGAGAAAATCAGGTGAATGACTTAAGTAATACTATCAAATATTAAAATAGGTATCATGTGATGAACACTTTTTTAGAACATAAAATAATTTTGATCAGCATATGGAGCACTAAGATCATTATGGTTACGAGTATATATATGGTTATATTTTAGTTTGAGGAAATATAAAATGAGCAGTAAACAATAATAATTCATATCTGAGAATAAGGAGGCACAGATTGTTCGATCTCCCTAAGAGTAACACTAACCTGCCAGAGACAACGCCTCTTGGAAGAGGGATTAGACTGTTAAACCAAATCACCTCGGATGTTGATATATTTCATGCAAGGGAGACACGAACTCTACGAATTTGATGGGAAGAATAATTTGTTGGAGTCGTCTGTTTGATGAGCATTGGGACCTTCTGTTGCTTGGCTTTATTACTTTGTTTTTCTTAGTACTTAACCTTTTAAATGCCAGTAGGTAGAAGTGTAGCTGTGCACAGCAGGCCGTGAATTTTTAATCAAAATAAATCATTTTTAAATCTTATTTTTATAAATTAAAAACATTACACCTTGAAAGGATATTTAAATGACTTACCAAATTTATTCAATGTCTCTGTGTGTTCTATATTTTAAATTAACCAAAAAAACGGGACATATGATGACACAGAGGCTCAAACCAGAACGAGAATACTCGCTCTTTTTCTATAGCCGGCCTGCTGGACACGGCCAAGAATGCGAGTAATCTCGCTCTTGGCACAGAAGCGGTTAATAAGGACCTATATTTTTACATATTTTTTCTATTGAATTATTAATTCTACTTGTATTTCAGTAATGCATTAAATTTGTAATGTTATTAAAAGAACAAATCTACTGTAATATAAAAAATATTCTTTTAGACTCCTTTTAGATAGATATTTTAATGAACCCTCGTCCATATTTCTCAATTCAACAAACTTTACTCATTATTTGATATTAAACAACTAAGTGGAGCACCTGTAACATTACCGCGGAGCACCGGATAAAAACCACTGATCTAATGCCACGGATGAAGCTTGTGTTATGGTTAAAAAGATATTGAATGAATGATGAAATTACGTATTTAATTGATATGATTAAAAAATATCCATAAAATCAATATACACTCGTATATATATTGCTATGGTTCATAAAATAATAAGAAATATAATTCGATTGATTATGATACCACTATTACAAAACAAAATCATATTACATATTATATTAGTATTTGTATAGCGCTCTTTTATGACCGAATGATCATTCCAAAAGCGCTTCTTTACCTCTCTGAGTAAAAAGGTGGGTCTTGAGTCTGCTTCTGAAGGATGCCTCCGCTTTAAGCTCTCTTATGCTTTCCGGTAGTGAGTTCCAGGCCATTGGTGCAGCGTAGCTGAAAGCCCGATTGCCAAAGACCGTGCTAGGACTACCTCCCGTCAGCTGCAGGGTGCTTCTATTTGCTCTAGCCGATCTGAGTGTCTCTCCACGCGCGCTTATTTCTGAAGGCTTGATAAGTTCTGTCAGATAGCCCGGTGCAGTTCCGTTGAGTGCCTTGTAAGCTAAGAGGCATAATTTATACTGGATTCTAGCCGAAACTCTCAACCAATGCAGTCGGTGTAGTATTGGAGTAATGTGACAGAATTTGGGCGCGTTGTAGACTAGTCGTGCCGCTGCGTTTTGTAACGACTGCAATCAATTTAATTGTAATCGTATTGTAAATAAGAATTACAGTGGTTGTAAATAAGAATTACAGTGGTACTGTTACGGACGTCCGACTATGTAGAAATAAGTTGATTATTTAATTATTTAGCTTCTAGGCGCCCGGTACTGTTAGGCGGTCTGTCGAGCCTGAATAAAGAAACATTCATGGTTAAGGCTCGACGACCGCCGTACCGCGCAGGCACCGAAATAGGATGTAGGTAAACTTGATAAATTGGGTATATGTACACAATACAAATTGCGCTCTCGAAGTTGAGAGACGTGCGTGTGAGAGCTCCCGAGCCTCGACGCGTAGACCCAGGCAAAAGGCGGCCGGCGCCGCGCCAAATGGGAGTGCGCTGATTGGTCCGCGTTCCTAACCGGGGCGAGCCTCCCCGTGTGGGTTATGGTATAAGTATACGTATTGAAAACCAAAATAAACAGAGTTGAAACTACTTCGGACTTTTACTACTCTCCCGCCTTGGACCTCCCCTGGACTTCTCGACGCTTCCGGCTCTCAGCGCTGGACGGATAACCTGCTTTGAGGTAGCAGACTTCGTGCCGGCCAGCAGAGCGGAACAACAGCTGCCTTACAACCAGCTGTCCGGGACCTGAGCCGAGAAGACAAGGACCCGCACCCACCGCCCGTAGAGCGGTTCGAACAGTCGAGGCTGACTGGTCATCTACAGGTACCTTGACATACGAGTGCCCCAGCGTAGGAGTTTTTTGAGATACAAGCAATCGGCTTAGCAAGAAACACCCATAAAAAGTCACTACTGGTCGTGCATCAGAGCTATTTAATGCCACTTTGAGAGATGAGTAATTTGTATTTATAAATAATGTCACAATAAATATGTTCCTATTCCCATAATAGTTAGTACAAAAGGATCCTCTGTCAGCTGTAAGGGTCCTTCATCCATTCCCAAGTCTATTTAACAGTCAATGAATTCCCCGGATATTTGATTGATTGTGTAAATAAAAAAAATAAAAAAAAAACAACATATCGCACTACACACTAATTTGGATAAAAACATTTATATACCATAATTTTAGTCATATCCACTCACATATACTCACGTGATTCATAGTATTAATACACATTCTTTTAAATAAAATGAATCCTAATGGCCTTACACATGCTATAAAAATTGCATCTTGCTGAAAGTATTCTTTTCAATTATGAGCGCAGCAGAGAAAAAGACACCTACAGTTCTCCGATTCCTTTTTCTTTTAATTCTTCTGCCGTTTTACAAGCAAGGAAGACAATTATATTCAAACTGTCAAACAATCTGTGAAAAATTGTTCATACATTAATGTAATTTTTGTAGGCTCTTTATAGGGATAGTTAGAAATATAAATACTTTAATTTTGTATCCTGTTATCCGATAGTAATACGAATTAGAAATAATTCATCCTTGCATTCATTTAATATATCATATATACACATTTGCGCCGGAGTCCAGATCATATTGAAAAGTTTTGATAGTACTTTCAATGTTATATTTAACACGTTTCACGCCACGTAGGTCACCGGTGACCTACGCTGTTGTTGAAAAGGGCGCCACGTAGGTCACCGGTGACATACGTTTTTTTTTTTGAACAATCAGTCCCGGTACACCAGCGGTTACATTTCAATGGAATTTTAACATTGAATGTGACATATATGGCGCCTCTGAGACGAATGTATTAAAAACATTACGTGGCGTTAAACAAGTTAAATGTTATAGTTATAATGATGTAATTTATTTCCCTACTCACAAATAAGTGATATCTTATTCCCAATGCAAACCAAAAATTTATGAAATATTTACCCTTTAGATGCGGCATGCCTATATATCGGCATGACATTTTATGCGGCTAGAGTGCGGCGTGCCGATATATAGCCAAAACCATAAAAAACTGCTCGCGCAATGTAACAATACGAAACTTGGTAAACACATGTGGAATGCGTGTCCCTGACGGATATATATATCAGCCTATATATCGGCATAACACGCCATGTCACTAGAAAGCGGTGCGCCGATATATATGCAAGGCCATAGAGTTTTATTAAAAAAATATATAGTTTGTTTTAATTGACGGTTAAATAATTAATAAGGTTAAAAATTAAAAAAAAATGTATACAGGTGTGTACATGTGTATAAAATAACAATTCAATGGAACAATGATAAAAACAATAGCCGCACCTAAAGGGTTAATTACAAAAATACTTCAAAAGGCTGATTGTGATTGGGTGATATTTTCATAGCTAAAATTGATTTAATAACCTGTTGATAATGGGTGGCAAAAAAATAGATAAAATATAATCAATTAAACACTAGATGACGCTGAACCAAAGATATGAAAATGATCAAGTTATTTGATTAAATCTTGGGCCCAAACTCAATTAAAAATAATGTATTGTTATTATTGTCTTGATATATTTGTTTCTATTAGTATCAAATTAATACTGAATATCAAAATGTCTTTTGATGGTTTTTACGATTTTGATTTACGAGTGTTACAAGATAGAAAAATAACATGCAAACTCGGCAACAATGTTTCGACAAGATTTTTATTTTTTTGAAAAATGGTAGGTATTTTTTTGAATTGGGGCTGGCCACATTTGATAGTTGTCGAGTGGTCGATGTATGTCTCAGTGGCTCAGGAGTTAGTCGGAGCCGTGAGTTTCTCAGTGGAAGGCGTACAGCAGCACCAGGAAGGTGCAGACTCCCACCACGGCGCCCAGGATGAGAGAGTCTCTCTTTTTTCTCGAGTTAATTCTGTGAATCAGGCTGTGTATCGCGGGAAATCTGAAAAATAAACAATCATTTGTACCATTACATAGAAAAAATATTTTGCTAACCTTATTTTGACCAATTATAATAGTACATTGTAAGAGGAGTTCTTGTTCGATTAACAAAGTTGAGCATCATTAGACGCAGACAAAACATTTTAAGTCGCTCCTTAAGATCAAAGGCTATGGGAGCATCGGACTAATCACTTGATCTTCTTTAAAATGATGTTTAAAATACACATAAATATGCCTTGGATACTATTATTGCAATTTCCTCTGAAGTCCTTGGGCTTTCACTCTGCAGGTCGTCGGGAATCATTTATGCTCCCAGGTGGACCTCTGCAAGCAGACATGACTTGGGATACAAATATGGAATGGATATGGGAAAAACATATGGATCATATTGATTATATTTTGAGTATTGTTTTGTGGGCAATGCTGTGTTTTTCGTCTTACTAAATAATGCTACTTTAACCATTTTTTTAATTACTTAAATAAGATAATTTATATTCTTTATAAAACACTGTTGTAAGTGCAAAATATGGATGCATTGAATAAAACTAAATGAAATTACTAATGGCAGCAGTTTGTGATAAAACTATGTTCCATTTAGGGAAGCAGACATGAAAATGATTCTGATATTTATAATATATAATATAAAATACATATTTCCTCAAAAAAATATTTTACTAATACTGTGTACTTCTAGAGTTGCTAATTATGTATGGATATGTGTATATATACAATGACCACCAAAAGAGTGATTTCGTGTAATCCTGAAGGGTGTATGAGAGAAGTTGGCTGAAGATATGCTGACCAGGTTAGGTTAGGTTGCGCTAGCAAGGTTAGCGGAGCTGGGCTACGAAATTAAGTTATTTAGAAAAAGTCACATTTTTAAAGCGTTAAGCTGTCTCACCTGTTAGACATGTCATTAAACCTGGTCTGCAGTCGCTTGAAGGAGTGCCGCTGTGTTGATAGGTGCTCTCTCGTCTCCATGGCGATGCTAATTTGTTCATCCACCAGGTGGTGGGAGCTGCAACACAAAACATAAATGCCACAAAAAAACAAGTTATATTATATTTTATTTTTCTCACTATAAATATTTATAATATCGAGTAAATAATCTCCTTATAAATTCCTTTACAAAACTCCAGAGACTATAGTTCTGTTAAGGAATTTAGTTTTGTGTCCAACCACAGGTCTCTAGTTTAACATTGACCTGCCCATTACCCTCCCAACTGGCAAGAACCTTGACTGGTGGACTTGGAAATCCCTGAACAGATTAAGAACAGGAGTCGGTAGAACAAAGGACAACCTCGAGCGGTGGGGAATGCTTCGGCAAGGAGCGTCAAAGTTGTGTGACTGTGGAGACCTTTGGACAATCTTACACCTAAGATTAGATGCAGATTCCGAATCCTAATGCTCGGCAGCACATGGGCCGTTTATGTTGTCAGATATTGAGCGGAAACAATTTGATGTCGCTGACACAAAAGAGAAGATTGACCTGTATCGGTTTTTTTTTAACCTAACCTAACAACGCTCACCTGTGCAGGCTGGCACCCTCCTTGGTGTACTGGTCCCTCCGCGACAGTCCGCTGGCGGCCAGCTCCCCCCCGGTGCCCCGCAGTAAGTCCTCTCGCTCTCGTCTCGCTGCCCAGTTGCCCTGAGTCTTTCTGAACTCCTGTTGGTAATCCTGAAAACATGCAAAGTGAGGTTAGAATTCATGTCAAAGTTTGATGATAGCAACTTTAAGCAACCAAGTTTATTTTTAAATGTAAACACTTACAGGTGATTATTAGTTTATTTTATCATGGTTTTCATTTTGAGGAGGCCTTAGTGTTGTATTTTACACGTTCCACGCCACGTAGGTCACCGGTAACCTACGCTGTTGTTGAAAAGGGTGCCCTGTAGGTTACCGGTGACCTACGTTTTTTTAACAGTCCCTGTATGCCTGCGGTTACATTTCAATGTAATTTTAACATTGAATGTGACCTATATGGCGCCTCTGAGTCGAATGCATTAAAAACATTACAAACGTGGTAAAGCATTGTTTTAATTAAATTAAATTACAGCATAATATTTATTCATATGATGATCATGTTCAGAGGTGTGGTCCATATGAATATATACACCTTTGAGTGAACAAAAATCAGATATTAAATATAGTTTTTTTAGTTTTACATCCATTTACGGTTATCTCACAAAATGCCTATTTTTTATATTGTGCTTTAACCAACGCCATGGAAAGTATTTCAAGATTGTGGGGTCCAACATGACTAAAAAATATTCAAATGTACCTGTAGGATTTCTCGGTGTCTCTGGCGGGTGTGTAGCATGGCCGCCCCGCTAGGAGCCTGCTCTGCCATCTTATCATTAACTGAAGCCAACTGTAATCAGGATTAATATAATCAACAACAATTTAAACACTAAATCTCTCATTACACGCGATTGATTACTTCCTGAAAATCAATATAACTGACATTTGTATGAATTTTTTGAATAATAAATAGTAACCATCATATCTTAAAACAATCTGAATTTTATGTATATTATATATGTATAAATACTTCAATAATTTTTAGATATTACGAATTATGCATCAGTTTTGTATATTGATAGATACAATCAATTGAGACACACAGGATTGAATTGTCTCAAATAAATTCGTTGAGCTTTAAATTTTGTCTCAGATAGACAGAACATTGCCATGAGGGATGAGATTGATTAGTTGTGGAAAATTCACTGGGCCTGGAACGTGTGCTGATGATATGTTCCGAAGAGGACCGATGGTTGGAATCCTGCAATTTAAGTATTGTGTAACTCCTTGGTTTATAAAAATACTTAAAATACAGGGGATGACTGCTTTAAATTGTGTATAATGTCTCTGGCTTAACAAGTCTTTATAACGATATGTTAAATTGTTAAACATAAAACAAAATATT
The DNA here is from genome assembly GCA_022606575.1 of Glossosoma conforme. Classification (NCBI taxonomy): domain Eukaryota; kingdom Metazoa; phylum Arthropoda; class Insecta; order Trichoptera; family Glossosomatidae; genus Glossosoma; species Glossosoma conforme. The sequence goes on along the minus strand of JAGTXR010000020.1, from coordinate 853,886 downwards.
GTAATCGTGTAACATTTCATGTGTCAAGTATATAATCTCTTAATTCAATCAGATGATAAAGTGCCATGTAGTTACGATAAACAAGACTCCGTTATATTTTTTATGGTTAGAATTCTACATCCTACATGCATAGCTTCTTTTCTCAGATTAATTGATAACGTAAGTGTCCAAAACGATACAATTTGCTGTGAATTTGTTTGTATATTATTTATTTAATAATTACTCGGTTGATGAGGTGCTGTATTTCCATGGCCATGGTCTCAAACATATCGTCAGGACTGAGGAGCGGCGCGGCTTCACCCCCCACGGAGCCTCCGGCACTCCCGGCGCCCATCTTGCTAAATCCGACCAACTTCACATCGATGTCGCTTTCCAGCGCTCGAGCTTGCTTACGCAAATCTAAAAACACAAAACAATTTTAGCTCCTTGATTTGCGGTGTTTATTTTTGAGTTGAGGCGGAGTTTAGGAACAAAACGTACAGGAGCAATGTTCTAAGCATTCAAATTAAATTTCTTAAAATTAACTAATAAATGGCAAATATACATTACATATTTATATGGAAAAAGCAGATGAGGAAGTATGATAAAAAGAGATTTGTAGAATAAAATAGCAATGAGTCCATCTTTTTAAAAAATCACAGATTGTGTCCTTAACACAGCACCCTTCTACACTGTGGACTTTTCTGGAAAGTAAACTCTAACAGGAGGTTGGTTTCAGCAGACTAAAGCAACCATTTTATTTCGGCTTGCTCTCAAATATATTTTGGAAGACTCATCTATAGAAAGTCCTCAGAGAAACTCGGAAGTATACAATGATGATTTGGGAATACAATATGGATCTTCTAGTCGATAAACTGTAGAGGGCGCCCTAGACGGGAGTATTTGCAGCAAGTATTCGAGGACATGAATTGTAGCGCTTATGCTGAGCTGAAAAGGTTTGTGGAGGACCGAGAGGAATGGAGATCAAGATGCAAGATTCTGTTGCTGCAAACCAATCCACCGGATTGATACTATGAAGAAGAAGAGCGTAACTGTATTTTTTATTAAATGTTTAAGTCAAATGGCTAAAATTCTAGAGAATATTAAAATTAAAATTGTAGACACAAAACTCGAGACCACAATAATAGCAAACAACCTTTATCTCATTGAGGGCAGATGGCTGATAGAATAATTATTTTAAAACTGTGCATCATTACAAAGATATTCCTGATGGTGTTGTGATAAGAGATCATTGATAATTTAATTATTTGTATTTGAAATAATGAAATGACGAAACAAAATTATCATGAGCAAAAAAGGATATTAAGAGCTGAGGGGATGGAGCCAACATAGCACTGTTTTTATACTTTATTCTATTTTTCTTTCTACCGAATTATTTGAATACATTGAGATGCATAAAATTTTAGTTTTCAACGTAAAAATAAGTTGATTTCGAGTAAAGTATAATGTCCTATATAATTCATAATGATTGATCCAAATATTCAGTAATCCTTGCAGATGATTCATTTTATTACTGCAGTTCCGATACTTTATGAATTCTCACGGGACGCCACTTATATTCTGTAATACAATAACAATACTGATGACGTTGTATCTTTCAAACACCATTGTTTTTGTGTCAATCTCCGGTCTGACAGTTGTACTTGTGCAAATGTTTTGATATTTATTGCCCTGATTTGTGCAACTGCATGTTAATTAGTGATTATTTTAATAGTAATTTGCTTTACCTTCCCAGCCGGTGGCCGCGATCGACATTTTTTCATTAATTCTGACACTTGGGAAGAGTGAAAACTTTTTTGACAACTGAACCAGGCTTTTATCTTCTTAGGTAAATATGGCTGATGGGTAAAATAAACAAAGTTTTATGTTTTCCAATTATTATTTAGACTTAAGAAAGTCATAAAAATATTATTTTAGTACCTATTTATATTTTTCAGAACGTTTGATTACTCACCGTCTGGACTGGCCGAAACATTTTTTAGTATTACTAACTACATATTTTTGCACAAATAATTTGTCACAGGAGAAAATAAAAAAGAGTTGAATATTCTGCAGTAAAATTAATAAAATAGTTCGTATAAATTTGGCATGCATTATTCTGTTTATCCTTAAGGTAAAAAATAGAATTAATTTATTTTGTTACTTTTATTATACACAAATCTATTTGTATTGAGAAATACTATTAAATTAAAACAATCAGTAGGCAAGTACCTAACATGTTGTTTTGTAAATATTTTAATGTACATATTTATAATGTACATGTAGCAACATTAAAACTGTCACTATCTCGATAGCTCTCGAAAAATCTGAAAAGCCGAAAATAATAATAATTATATTTCGATTATAACATCACTGTCGTTACCGCAATGCCGCATCTCAGGATCGAAACCAATGTTCCCGTGGCCGCTATCCCGGCGGATTTCGCCAAGAGGACTACGGCTGTGATAGCCAAGACTCTCGGAAAGCCTGAGAGCGTAAGTAAAATGATTTATTTGGAGGTTATACAATAATATAATAATATATATACCTTCTGAATCTCTTTATATATTTTTTGGGCGTTTAAACAGTCGTAGCGTGCATGCCCTGACACCAATTTTCTAACATGTAATTAATGAGTACCAATATGGTTTTTTTGTTTTCAGTATTGTGTGTGCTCCATCACGGGCGGCGTGCAGATGGCCTGGGGCGGCTCCGTGGATCCCTGTGCTACGGCCACGCTCATGTCCATCGGTCAGCTGGGAGTGGAACCCAACAAGAAGCACGCCAAGGTGCTCTTCCAGCATGTGCAGACCGAACTAAACATTCCACCTACCAGGTATGTAAAAACTGTGAGAAAACAATAATATATTATCAGTACACTTACAAATCCTTAGCAAACGCTGTCTTATATGACATTTATTTTGTCAATTCATCAATGAAAATGAAACAGTGGAAGTGAGATTCGAATTATAGACAGTAAATCCATGTTTTGTTCATTACGATTGATCCAATCAATCCAACGGACGTTGATCACTTATGTGACACATACAGGAGAATATTGACAAATGGTGATAGTGATACAATAAAACTTATGTGGACGTTAAAACGGAGTGTTGATCGGTCTACATCATAGATTACAGCTTGTGTTACGGACGTCCGACTATGTAGAAATAAGTTGATTATTTAATTATTTAGCTTCTAGTCGCCCGGTACTGTTAGGCGGTCTGTCGAGCCTGAATAAAGAAACATTCATGGTTAAGGCTCGACGACCGCCGTACCGCGCAGGCACCGAAATAGGATATAGGTAAACTTGATAAATAGGATATATGTACACAATACAAATTGCGCTCTCGAAGTTGCGAGACGTGCGTGTGAGAGCTCCCGAGCCTCGACGCCTAGACCCAGGCAGAAGGCGGCCGGCGACGCGCTAAATGGGAGTGCGCTGATTGGTCCGCGTTCCTCGCCAGGGCGAGCCGCCCCGGGTGGGTCATGGTATAAGTATACGTATTGAAAACCAAAATAAACAGAGCTGAAAATACTTTCGAGTTTTACTCTCTCCCGCCTTGGACCCCCCCTGGACTTCTCGACGCTTCCGGCTCTCAGCGCTGGACGGATAACCTGCTTTGGGATAGCAGACTCCGTGCCGGCCAGCAGAGCGGAACAACAGCTGCCTTACAACCAGCTGTCCGGGACCTGAGCCGAGAAGACAAGGACCCGCACCCACCGCCCGTAGAGCGGTTCAAACAGTCGAGGCTGACTGGTCGTCTACAGCTTGATATTCACACAACATCCATTTATTTTATGAATTCACTATGAATGGATGGTGTTCTTGCAACAACGATTTTCTTAAATCAAGAGTATTGAACATATGACCATTGGTTTGGTAAGCCAACAATTATGCCTCTAAGCCATATTGCAATAATGACTTAAATTATGCTTATAATATATTGTTCTCATAGATGGCACTTGTTGACACTGATTGACAAAAGATTTGTCATATAAGATGGTTATATATTATTAGTGTATATTGCATTATATTATCTATGTATATATTATAACAATATTATTATAGATTAATTATTAATTCAGAAGAAAATAATGGTAGATATGACTTAGCTCTGAGTGATATGACTATAGAATAATAATTCTTAGTTATTGTTATTTATCTCTTTCTTTTAGGATGTATATCACCTTCCAGGATGAGCCGACATCCAATGTTGGCTACAATGGAACCACTTTCCACGAAATCTTCGGATGATCGCACATTTTTGTTTTGGAATTTAAAGCTTTTTATTTGAAACTGACTACAGGCAGTAAAATTATATTTTTAATTTTTAATGTTTTCAAAATTGTATTTACTTTTGTTAATTTAATTAAGCCAAATATTAATTTTAAAATGAATGTGTACATTTTTTCTAAATTATTCTGTAAATATATACTATATTTTTTGAAGAAAAAAAGATATTTTATTTCATAATCTAATTTTGTTGGTATTCTTATTAATTTTCAGTTCAAATAGGTATTTTCAGAAATAAGCACATACTATAAAATATTACTTTTTTTATCGTATTTCTTCAATTTTTGTTTTTTTATTTTTGTTTTTCTTGTCATAAAAATATAGGAAATGAAACATTTTTTTTATTCCAAATAATATTATTCTCTTATAAATATAAATTATCATTATTACAACATAATGAATACTTATAGCTAATACAATAATAAAAATATATTTTAGATTCCTAATATTATTAAATTAAATTTTATATAAAGCTATGATAATACTCTACAATACTTTTTGTAACTTAAATAATAATATGAATATATTTTATTATTTTATTTCTTATTGCAGTAGTTGTGTTTTTTTGCTAAGTATGCACAGTCCATGTCCAATATGAAAGGAAGCAGATCAGCAGTAGGATTTACACATCAAAAAGAGGATCTTAAACGAGACTATTTTTTTATGGGAGGTATTGGGAAGTGCACCAACGAAGAGAAGCCGTGGAGTCTCTTTGACTCATCAGAGATCATTGGTGCCGCGATGGCTAAAATTGAGGTTATCTTCTGATTTGTACTTGGACTAATGTTGCTTTTTACTATGTGGTGTGATAACAATATGTTAAATTACACAATCAAACTCTTTAATTTTTGGTTGAAAAAAAAGGCTTGCGAACACCACCTATTCACAGTGAGTCTCCAACAACAAAAAAAACTGTGTGTGAATAATCAGGCTGTGTCTCATAATGGTGACCAACAAGCATTTTAAAAATAATGCCTAACCATCATTAATGATTGATAAATTTATATATATTTTTACTTTTTCAAAAATTTCAAAGTCAAGATTCTTTTTTTGAAAGCTTATTTATATTAGCCTCTATTTAAAACTTCTTACTAATAATAATAATGCTACAGTCATGCTCCTTCTTAGAATGAACTTCTTTGACAATAGTCAAATGATATGTTATGGACAATCACCATTGATAAAGGGTTTTCTGATATTAGACACATGTGACATAGATTCCAGGGGTTTTGAAGCATGTTCACGTGTTGTAGAGTTGTGTCAGGTCGGGGTCGTTTTCTCTCTCAAGAGACGGATAGTAGCCGACGGTCAGTGGATCTGGATAAAGAAATAAAATATTAAATATTAGTTACACAACGTATAATATCTCTGATGACATTTTAGAGTGAGGTATATCATTACATTTATACTTTAGGTAAGGTTAGGTTAGGATAGTGATTTACTTGTATCGTAACGTTTTCCAATAAATGTTGTTTGGGTGGTTGAAAAAAATCTTACATAATACAAAATGATCGTAGCCTCGGCTTAAGTAGAAATATAAAGGTGGATCTTACACTAAAGTAGCAATGAATAAATGCTCCATTTACATGTATTAAAAAACTCATTTTGTGTCTTAATAAGATTATTTCGCAATATCAATTCACTTAAGTGTAATAAAGCAGTGATAGTATACTTTGAATTTCAACTTATAATGGAACACAACTTATAACAATAGATATAATCCAAAAAGTTTTGTAGTTTAATCTAAAAAATAAATATTGTATCTTTTTCCTCCTCCATTTATGGGTCTCTGGGCATGAGACTGACGGCTCGATCATTCGATCTACTTAAAATTGCTGATTAACCTTTAAACGCCCAGTGGTTTCCTTACGGGACCGCAGATTTACGTCATTCAATGCCCTACGGTCCCATACAGGAGTGCTTATGGTTCATTTCACAATCGGATTACATTAATTTGTAATAATAGTATTAAAGTAAGTTCATGGAACAAGCTATTGTGCGAAGAAACAATACAAACATTGGCCTGCTAGGGCGTTGAACGACGCAAATTTGCGGTCCCGTATGGGACCACTGGGCGTTTAAAGGTTAATTTAAATATCTGTTAGTTATTACAGCAGCCTATTCTTCTAGGCGTTGTGACGAGGCAAGGAGAATGCAGCTAACAGAACTGTAGCAGAAAATGTGGCGACATTGTAGATATAAAGAAAAAAATATATATACGTATACATGTGGTAGTAAATTTAATGAAACTTACCATTGCAGAGTCCGTTATAAGGGCAACGATTCCACCCCTTGGTGTACATCCTGGTCCCAGGATAGAGCCCCGAGGGACCGTAGTTGCACACATAGTACTCGTACACTTCCCCAGCCCTCACCGGTGACTGCGTGGAGAAGTCATAACTGCTGCTAATCACAGGGTTCTGCTTCTTCTTATTCGCGATCCTCTCCTTCAGCTGCTTGTCCAAGAGCAGCTGCTTGTTGTAAACGTTTGTGTATGTGTTAAACTTCTCCAACAGATTATTATATATTTCTTGCTGTGTCTCGTAGCTGTAGCCTCCGTTTGTCAACTCTTTGATCTGCTCAATGTACTCTTGGTACATTTGCAGCTGCTTCTTTACCTCTTCTGATATTTGCAATTGACCTTTGTAAGCGTCCATGTATTCGTAAATAGATCTGTTGTACGCTTGCCATTCCGGCGACAGATGGTTTGATTGTGAATCTCCGTTTCTTTGACTGTAAGAATATTTATTATAGTATCCGTTCTTGTTGACTTGATTGCGGTTGGCTTTGTAGGAATAAGAGTCTATTCTTCTCGCTTGCCGAACGTTTTCTTCACCGTTGGTTTGTTGTTCTTCGACTTCTTTGCGTAGGTTTGAGTCATCTTTTAGAGTTGTGTCTCGTTTGAAGATCCTTCTGGAAGGCTTCTGTCTGTATATTCTCTTGCCGCATCCGATGTAGCGAGTGTTCGCCCAGATCAGTTGTGAGAAATGGTCAGTCACTTCATCATTTCTATAAAAAAAGTAAATGGTTTGTACAATACATTGTGTTAGCCTTTATATCGCTATGTTAAAAAAACATGCGGTACTGTGGTCATGTTAACCCGTTGAGGATCTATATATCTAAAAAATGGCAAACTATGTTATTGGGGTATAATTCTTATGGACTTCTGAAATGTTCAACTAATCAATAAGTTAGTTTTAGGTAAATATAACTATTATTTAAACCAATTTTCATAAAAATTTAAAAACAATTTTTATATATCAAGGAGGTGGTTTTAGCATATTTTTTTTAAGACTAGTATGTGTTTAAGTATAGTATGTGGAGGAACCGGCAGGGAAGAAAGCAGTGGTTGAATTAGGTTAGGATTGATGTTAGTAGGTGATAATGTTGTGTAAAAAAATGTCTTACATGAAATAGTCCACATAGCGCCTGTCGAAGTACTGCACCTCGCTGTACCAGGACATGATGGCTTTATCCCATGGAACTCCTCCTTCCGACATGAACAAGTTCTGCCCCACATTGAATCGAGCTAGAAACAAAAAAAAGAATTAATTAATTTTATTATATTATTTTTAAAAAATAGTCACAACTTGACTGTCCCTAAAAAATTAATAAAAACTACTTCGAACCTTGATGTAGACGACCCGCGCCTCCACATCCCTTTGTTACGCCTCTGCATGTACCTTTTATATAATACTAAATATTTGCATGGGCGTAGCTAATCACAAGCTCGTCGCCTGTATACAACATGTGTGTAATAGCCAGGCCAAACGTTAAAGGCTGGTCACACAACATGTGTGCGATCGTTTATTACCGCCGACTAATCACAGTTTGTGTTATGTTTTTTCAAACGTTAGTGGCCGATCAAACGACATATGTGTTGTTCTTAATTTCGAACATAATTCAGAGATCTTAAACCTTTTCAATGCAATATATTTTTGGTTAGAATTAGTCTCCTTATATACGCTGATGCTTTGTCCGATATTCCCGATGACGCCGAGGAGATCGAAGACAGCGACGATGATGGGGGATGGATGTAAATAAACAAATATATATATATATATATTTATGTAAACGCATGCAGGAGAGCACATCCGGTCAAGACCAGTGCACTCTATGACGCTCAGCCAGGGAGGCTGGACGCTGCATGCAGGAAACATATGTTGTGTTCGTATTTGTGTGTGGGTTGGGGAGATTGCAAGTGTATATTTATCTGTTTCTTGAAGAGATCCAGATTGTAGGAAGGAGGAAACACAGACGCCGGAAGAGCATTCCATAGCTTACCGGTGGCATTAAGGAAGGAACTTTGGAAGCTGCCAGTTCTTGGTCGACATATGTTAACCGTGTATGGATGTTCGGCAAGTGTAAGACGAGTTTGTCGGCTGTGAGTGGGTGCAGGAGGAATTAGTTCTTTAAGTTCCGAAGAGCAGCGACCGTGGTAATAACGGTAGAAAAGACTAAGAGAACCAACCTTACGTCTGTGTTCCATTGATTGTAGATTAGACGTAAGGGTGTCATTGTTTATCAAACGAATTGCTCTTCTTTGAACTGAGTCAATTAAGTTCAGAAGGTATTTTGGGGCTCCAATCCAAAGGTGACTGCCGTATTCAAGGATAGGTCGGATTTGTCCTTTATATAGAAGAAGAAGTTGTTTATCGTTGAAATACCGACGTGATCTATATAATACACCTAGTTTTTTGGAAGCGAGACCGGCTTTACACTTAATTGACTCGTAATATTTGACATTATTCGATATTGATAATCCAAGCATGTTGATGGAGCCTGCTTTCGGAAGAGAACAACCGTTGAAAGATACAGGATTCATAGCAGTCTTCTTGGTGGAGAAAGTACATGATTGGGTTTTGGAATTGTTGAAACTGACGAGGTTGAGGTCGCCCCATCGTGAAACCCTTTCAAGAGACATGTTCATCTTCTCCACCAGAGATTCCCTAGCAGCAGATAGTTCCGATTGTTTCGGAGGTATGCGATTTTTTTTGTAAGCAATTCTTTAAAAAGCAGTTGGCCTCAGGCGTAGTTTAATCGCATAAGCACGCGGACTTCATAGTGTTACACATTTAATAAAGTTATCTATTTATATATTATTTTTTCTTTAAGCGTTTTGCTTACTAAATATCAACATTTACTATAAATAGGTTTTCCCAAGCAACGATTTATTTAAAAAAATAAGAGGTGTGAAAATTCATATTAAAGGTATTAGTTTTCCTTACGGTCACTTCTGCAGGCATCGTGGCCGAAGTAACACTGATCCGCCCAGAGTTGAGCAGTTTTCGCTAGCTCGTCATCCCATTCCTAAAACGAAAATAATAAAATTATAAAAAATATGGTGTAAATATTTGATTACGAAACAAGGGTGCATAGACATATTCACAAAAAAAATATTTACAATAAAAATAAACGCCAAACTCGCCCGAATAGCTGGTGTAATAAATATAAATGTCTCAATTTGAATTGGGTTACATTAGAATATCGTCACTCGAAGGCAATACGTTTGAACTATCGAATATAAATATGTAATGAGAGGAAAGGCATTAGCAATAGAAAGAGAATAAAACATGTTGTCCTATCACATAAATAAAAAATGTTTATACACTCTTCATATTATACTTATGTATATACATTAGAAAGTGACAGACTATAATGTAAACTATTTTGTAAATTATAACGGCAATAGAATATTAAAGTATTCAGCTTATGAATTTAATAATGCACAACACAAAAACAATATTTGGTTCTTTTTTTTCCGAACGTTTTTGTTTTTATCCAAATGACATTTCATTTAAAACAGTCGCCATATTTAAATTAATTTGAAATCTGAGATTGATATGTCACTTCCTCCTTATTTATATCTTCCATGAGTTGAACATAGAGACCACACCTCACAAGAGACATCGACCTTGGCAGGATAGTACTTACTATTTTGAATTATTTATTTTAAAAATTCAAACCTTGCTCTAATGGAGCATTTTGAATTAACGATCATAGAGCTAGAGAACGAGAAATAATGTTCTTTTAATGAAAACGGTTTTGTTTTGACTTGTCAAACCTGTAGCGTTTACATCGAATTCATAAAAAAAATACAGCGATGGTTGATACAGCAACATTAGAATACGAATTTTCAAATTTGAAATCAAATCAAATTAGAAAACGTGAGGATAGCATATACAGCTGCGTTTTGTTTTAAATTCACCCTTATATTAATAGTAGCAGCTCTATGTAACAATTGTAGAGAGAACAACTTTACGGTTAAAATGACACTGATTTATTTTCTTAATAATCTGGACGTGGTTTGGCGATAAGGCATTAGGATTAGAGACTTAAAAAGAGAGATTCTGCACATTTAATATATTCAATTGTTATCTTACGAAAATTATTTAACTTGAAAATAAAATTCGAATGTTTAAAATCCGCGGAGAAAGTTTGTAGCTTCTGAATTTTTAGTGAAGATATCAGATTTCAAATAATTACAATAATCACGTATCCTGTAAATAAAGAGATGTACAATTGATGTATAACTGAATTAACGGATATTTACGGTGAATTCATGGGTGTGATGGATTCATCTATTTAGATTTGATGTAAGGTGAAATATTTTAATTATTCAGTTTCACGGTTTGAAAATTCTAAACTCAATCTAGAAATGCTATGTTCATTGTCCTTTTGAACCATCTGCAAAACCAGATTCTGGACTAGTTACAGGGTTTAAAAAAAAATAATTAAATCTTTATTTAACTTAAGATACATGTACATAGAAATTATGAATTGAGTATAAATATTAAGTTTACAGACAGTTATCTTTTACTTAAGCTACATTATTTTATTGGTTAATATTACTATTATATATATATATAATTCTCTTAAACACTAAGATATTCTATAGAATCCTTGAAAAGGATTCTATTTTTTAAATGAGCAAAAACTTAAACCTAGTTAACATACTTAACACTAGACAATTTAAAAAATACAGAAAATTAAAAAAACAGTAAAAAGGTAAAATAAAAATTAACATAATTAGTTCAGCCGTTTAGAGCTGTTGATGGTGAGAACTGCGCAAAGACATTAATTCCACTCACTTTCTGATCAGGGGATTAGTGTGTGTTTTAGTGTTATAGTAAAATTTTAGTGTTTGTCTTTGAAAATGTTGGTGGATAGTGGTAATTTTCTTATGGAGGTGCTTGAAGTTACACTAAAGTTACAGGGTAATTTTGTTCCAACACTTACTAGTATCTGCATGTCTGTTGCTGATGGCATTGGCCCAGGTGCTCCTCGGGTCTCCTCGCCCCTGGCCACGCGAGCACGGAGGATGTTGTGTGTGTCCAGGATCAGTTTCTTTTCGTGCTGAGTCAAAGGGGATCCATACGATCCTTGATGACAGCTGGCTCCTAAACCCTGGGAGGAAAAAATACAATTTATGATTAATACCGACTATTGTATACTTGTACATATCGCTAGTCACATTGTGTATATACGTCTTATGAAGACATGGCTTTGAAGGCACTCTTGCGTTATGTGAGTACTTACGAGTACCTATAGTTTATAATGTAATAATCTAAAAAGTCTTAAGCTAGTAAAAATCCCATTTCTTAATTAATGGGATTTTTGTGAGCTACGCCAAAGTGCTAAAAGTATTGATTGTCACCGATCACATAATTAACTATTATCAGCTGTGTTAATTATAATTTTAAATTAATTTTAATTAAAAATTAACAAATTTAAAATATTTAGTTTTGATTCACATTTATTTTTAATGATTACACGTTTCAGACTCCCTGGAGACTGGAATTATTGAAGATGGTCTCCAGGAAGTCAAAATTAATTGAATATTATAATTATGCAGTTTCACCAAATATTGTCAGTTGATAACTTTAATGTTAAAGCAGTATTAATGTTCATGCGTTAGTTTAATTTATTTTAATAATTATCATTTTTCAGGAACATAAGCATTTTCGCGTCTATCCGTCGCTTATTTATATGTCCACAAACGTCATCAAATTATTGTTTTTGATCTAATTATTATCTCTATAATATAAAAATAATTAGAGGTTATTTTTCTGGCCGTTACGTAGCCCAATGCGGACATTAATATAAAGTATTAGTTTAAACTGGGATGCCCGATGTGCGCAATAGAAAAAAATCACAACAGCTAAAGGTCTTGGAAAAAATAATAGTTTCATTGCATAAACTATTAAGATTACCTAATTGATCAAAAAATAAGGAAAATTATGGTGTTTATAAAATATGAGGTAATATTTATAAAAACATTTTATTTACTAACATTAAAGAAAAAATTAACACTCCTTTAGCCTTACATTTAAATATCAATCAATATAAACAGCTTTAGCGATGGTTCGGTTGTTGCGTCGTGTCGTTGCGTTTAGAGTTATACTCGTAGATATCCAGCATCTCAAAAGACTTGGCTTAAAGTGCCCATCATCTTAAAAATGATCATAATCATATATAGTAAGTGGTTCAGGTGTGAGGCGTGGATATTAATAATAATAATAATAGTAATAAAATAATAATAGTAATTTCAATCTGTATATACTCATATAATATCGTATCGTAATAATACTTTATTTTGGTAATACTTGTTGTTGTGGTTTGGTGTAAGAAGAATAATTTCTGAGAGTTCAGAGAATCGACCGTTGCAATAGTGGTAAAAAACTACAAATCAAACTATCGTTTTTGTTTCAAGGATTGGAGATTAGAAGTATATACGCTTTTCATATTGGGTAGAAACTACGAAACATAGGGAAAACGAGTATGTCTACTGGATTTATGATTATTAAAACCTAGAGTTAGATAGAAATAGAAAATTACGCATATTTTAAAATTTATATTTCAAATAAGAATGCCATCATAATATTATTAATAGGTAGGTACATAAATTGAAAGTCAATGTCAGGAGCACCGGTCAAGGAGATCGGCAAGCATTAGTTCATAACGTAATAATACGTCAAATTATTATTATATATATCATTATAATTGGTATTTATAATTTAGTAATAAATAACGTGAGTTGGATTAATTTAATAGTTTTTAGGCTATTAAATAATTGCAAATTTTGCTTTGGTCATTTAAAGAATTGTATAAGGTACTAGGTATTTACAAAACCTATAAAATTATTTAATGACATTCAAATAAATATTACTCTTTATTAACACAGTTATATTCTTTTACGATTTAACCGTAAAATAATAGTTTAAGCAGGTCATTAAAAGAATATTAGAGTGTCGATACACTAGTAATATATTTTAGGCTTAGCACGGTACTTTATTAATACGTTATAGATTTAAAACGGTTGATCAATGTTTCGACCACCCCTCGTAGAACTGTTTTTTTTAAGATTGTTTTGTGGTTATTTGTTATATGCTATATTGCTATATATTAACTACGGGGATATATATGCGTTGCACATAGTATTAGTGGAATGAGAATACCGGAGACAAAAAATATTGCAGACCGTAAATGGGCGAGTAATATACTTATAAAAATTAAAATTTCAATAAAAAAAAAAAACGGTATCATTATTTACCAAGCCAGTTATTAGTATAGTTTATGAATATTTTAGGCCATGTTGCAGCATATTATCACAGCCAAAATATGATTAAAAACCTCAACCAGCTAGTAACTAGTTCTTCGATAGGACTCTTCAGCTACACATCTTTAGTAAATTCTATAAACGCCGGTTATACAAAAAGAAGGACTTAAATTAAAAAAAACAGGAGGTTATGATTTTTATTATCTTCCAACACACGCCTTTGGAAGCATAATATTATCGTCATCAATGTTATCAAAATCCGAAGAGATCCTTGGTGTTAAATCTGCAAAGAGTATATTGAATATTTTTGTGGAGGATAATCGCGGAAAGGCGCTCCAAAAATAACACCTTATAAGGGATGAAAATTGAAAAAATAAAAATTGTCATTACATCCAAAAAATAAAGAATTACCTTGTAAATGCATCTTGTGTGACTGTCGCACAGAGAGCAATAGTCGGTGTCTTGAGAAGCGACGTTTCCCAGCAAGCTCAACAACAAAACTGACCAAATCAATACATTTCTAAAACTGGACACCTGGCCGAAAAACATTATAACCGCCGCATAAAATCTACGCTCCATTAAAAAATATATGTATATTTAACAGCAATAAAAGTCTTTCACTCATCAGCCATACGAATTCGAAAAAAAAACACTCATCAAGAATTTATTGTCTTTGATAAAATTCAAAAATTGGAACAAGTTTGACAAGTAAAAATGCCGTTTTGTTGAAAATTCAAAATGTCGGTGTGAACAATAAAATTTACGATGCTGTTTTTTTAAATTTATGGTTTATACATAGGTTTGAATTAATTTTTATGTTTAAATTTCGCGTGCGGTCTTCCGATAACTTCTGGTGGGGCGCACCAGTAGAGTCGCAACTACCGCTGAAGTCTCGCAGACGATGGAGGTTAGGTCGCGCGGGAAGGTGGGCGACAGATTGGCGGCCCAGCTGACTGAAAGCTGCTTTTATAATTTAGTCAGAAGTGACTTGTGTTGATACAAGGGGCTTAGGTACTTTTCCTTGCGCCGGTATAGATCTTTGAATTTACAAGAGTCAGCAGCAGCGTCATCTGCTGCAGACTCTTCGTTTGTCTTAACAATGATTTTTTGGCAATACCAACAACACATACGCACAATAATCATGAAAATTCATTGAATAATTACTATTTCCATGATAGCTATCTGCTACTTATTTTTTGAAATGTAAATTAATGCAGGATAATATCATTGATATGAATCGACACCACATCGCTGACGGTATAAGCCCGGCATTTTAACATCATATATTTTTAAGGTTACACTCTGTTAATAAATAGCATTTAAGACTGGACAACTTTCTTATAATTAAATTCGCATTAAATAGCAACTGGTAATTACTTTTAGTTGTAAACCGTCAATAATCTGTTTTATTGCATCATCAAGGATATTTCATTATCCTCAGGTATGATGCAGCTGTGTAATTTCATTGGTTTATAACAGTAGTTATCAATAATTAAAAAATGCAGTTCGTCTAAGAAAAAATGACATTCAAACTAATAATCGTCAATTGATGTAAACACAGATAGGTATTATCACTAAAGATACTCCTTCGAATATTCTCTGATCCACATTACGAAAAAATGTGTAATGAATATCGTGTGCGGTTGATACATTATAACCTAGAAATTGATTCTGTATTTTCACCCTCGTTTAATCAGAATCTTTTCAATAAGCAGATTTATAAATAATTGCAATCTCCTTGATCATAGAATCTCTCATCTTACGAAAAGCCCTGAAAAATTCTCAATGATAGTCTGACGAGGTTGTCTGAATTTCGAACAAAATTTGAATTTTGTTTTTCGAGTGCCTTTGTTTTTTTTCAGTTGTGTTCAATTTCAGAATAGCTTCAAGGGAATTTCACTAGCGCATCTCGTAGTCATAAGTTTTTTTTTTGTATTATCTTTTATTTCAAATCGTGCCTTTCAATTTTAATATACTATTTGGTGTCAGTATAAGTGAATATACAAAATAATTAACATTTTGCGTTGCGTAAATCCTAAAAAAGGCTAGTATGGGTTACAATAATAATGCAGACTTAATGTTTATAACAAGATTTGTCATTAACCCATTGAGGCCAAATACAGGTGAGCATTTTTTTTTTTTACATATTTACAAGATTATCTTCCGCCTCCATCATCAGACCAGTTCAATTCCACCGTAATATTGAATTGAAGAATATATTTAAATATGACGTGTTTCAGTTCATTTAAACACAGGGAAGCAAGTCAGAAAGAATTCGGTGTTTATATTTTGTCCACTTCTACGCATAAACTCATGTATTAGAAAAGGAAGGACCAAAAGCCTATCTTGTGTTTTATTGCATGTGTTTGCATATTTATTTATTTATCATGCCTTCTTGATGGGTTCAAAACTTTTGGAAACACCAGTGGCTTGTTCATTATAAAAGTGGTTTTGATAAATAAATGTAAAAATATAATATAAAAAAAAACAATAATAATGTGTTTACGGGTCATTGTGTTTGCTTCACAACAACAAAGTACTCGAGGTGAGAAACGCAATGCCGATATTGACTGAAGTAATGATGGATATCTGAAATGACGTCAATACTATAGTAAACAATCGTTATAGTCTTAATATAAATAGTAAGGGAGAGACCCAAACAGATAGTTTGGTGAATAATTAGGGATTGGTACTTCAGCGTCTTCCAGTTCGTTTTAAATGTACTGTACTTTTTGGTATGTCCCCAGTCTTCTGCATCATTCTCCTATATCCCTCACGATCGCCGGCCATTTTGATCACAGCGCCAAAGAAGACTAAATAGCTTATTCGTACTTTAATAAGTCGGTCCATCTTCATGCTCGCGTCCCTTGAATGTGATTTCCATCTTCTCTAGACTCCCAAACTAATTTTTTCGTAACATGATCAAAGCATATGTTAATCTTCTTTATACAGGTTTTCGATAGTCTTTAGGTGAAGCATACCTCATACAGTACATACAATTTAGTGCGTCGTATGTGTAAATTCGACAATTTCTTTGTGTTGCGATCCAAACTCTTATTAAACGCTGAAAAGATACACGAACGACGTGCCAATGAACAGCACTAAGCTCGAGAAAGGAACGAGGAACTATCGCACACACAAGCCGCTTAACTGTGAGCGAGTGTAATGTGAAACATAGTTGCAACATCTGCCCTTCTCTTTTCTTTTGTCTAAAACTATTACTGCTCTTGAAGAAGAGTCAGTGTATCGGCGACTTCAGTCGAAAGTGTTCGGGATTGAGTTGGTTTTTTCAGCAACGCTGTTCCTGACAGTGACATAGCCTAGAAAGTATTTCACTAACCAGATCGCAGTTCTTAAGTATTACTAATTATGTATTAGGTTAGTTAATTTGTTTTTTTGTATTTGTTTAGTGGCATTTTCTCTTGAGTATTAGAACTTCTCCGGGTTTTCTTGACTTGGATGTGGTGAATAACCAAGAACTTGTCCGTAGCGACCTTCCATAGCTAGTTGGCTGGTAAAAAACCTCATTTGTCAGTCGCCCTCGCGGTCAGCCACTTCTGCGTCTCAGATAACTTATGGCAGTCTGGTCTATGAGATGAAAATGATGATTTTGGTCTAAAAAAAACCCCTCAAATCCCCCTTTAATGTTGTTAAAAAAATCAATACACGACAACGATCGCCCAAGACGCAAGTGAGCCAAAGGACAGGTCATAAATATTGTATTATATTTTATGATTTGATATAAAAACCTTTTATAAAGAAAACATGTAGGGGTGCTCTCCAGTGGACTCTATGACAGTGCTAATTAAACTTTTTTGGTGTACTGGTCAGTATTTTTATGTATAATAGCTTTTGCATGCCCGCGAACCTCTACACGGAACAGTAAATGCTATTAATAACAGTAAAATGTCACTGACTCTTTTAAAACTGAATCAAATGAATTTTCAGCATTCTTTTCACCGTGAAAACTTATAAGCGACAGGCCAAAAATTATAAGTCTTTTACGTAGTAATGTGAACTATAATCCGTATAAATTAAAATTACATTTTGATTGGTTCCCAACAGAGAATCTTTAATTTCAACTATGATTATAAGTACATCCGAGTTCATTGATTTTAAAAATTTGATTTAAGTATTCGAATGATTTTGAATTGTTAAAAATTTGAATGGCTTAACTTTGTTAGAAAAAATTCGATTTCCTTGATGAAGTTTAACAGCCAGGAACCGTCAGAACTAAACAGCAGTCCAGGAAAATCGAATGGAATGAAAGACTACAGTCGGTTAAGAGACGAAGGTGGACTTGGGTGGGACATGTACTTTGGATGCCGCAGGGGAGTATGAATTACAGATGTCTTTTCTTTTGGTCCCTAGGGCTCTTGCCGTCTTATTTCCCGGAACTTTACATAGATTATTTACATGTAATTTATTCGATGGTACTCCATTAGGAAGAACTGACATAAAATGAGGAACAGTATAGTAAAGTATAAGAACCACTGTAAATGACGTAGATCTCTTTTGTCCTACTAAAAAGTAAAAAATAAACACTAAAATAGTAGGTAAAAGAGTATTATTAATAAATTATTATTGCGCATTTATCAATATTTATTTTTCAATAACCAATAAGATAATTGTTTATTTAAAATCATTTTATCCTTAATATGTTATAGTACATATACTATATATATCATTTAGCCACAGACGAAGTAATAAATCATTGCTTATATTTTTAGCATTCGTTTTGAAACCAATTTGTAAATTAAAAAAAGTGATTGGTTGTATCGGGCACTCAGCTTCTGTGTGGTACGTGTAATGACTTGCTGGTTCCTTTGTGATGTGGCGTTGTGCTCGTACGCTATCCGTGCGAATTAGCGAGAAATTAAAACATTGTAATAAATATGTATTTATTTACCTTGTTTTTACATGCATCGCGTTGAGTATGGCCTCTTTTTAAGAGATTACAGTTTTGACTAACTCGTAGCCTGCCTCAATCCATCACTGTCAAGAGACAACTGAGCTGCATGCCACTTTCGGAAGTGGTCGAAGACATTTATGTTGGAGAGGGGGTGGGGGCTGTCTCTAGCAGGGATTAATAAGAGAGGGAGGCGGTTAGTGTTGCAAGGATGAAGATGATAATAATTTAGGTATTATTATTATTATTATTAACAACACTTAGCCGGGATCGAACCCACGTCTGCCTAACCAAATGTAACCTATCCGCCATTGTCTTCAGCAGAGGGTTTGACCAAAAAAAATAACGTCTGCGAAAAGTCAACGTATCTCTTGATCTTAATTTAAACCATTAACTAAAATAAGGTCTCCATGTCATTTATTGTTTTTCTAATCAAATTTACCATATTAGGTAATACAAGGGTATTTGTTTATTGACTAAAATATTGAAAAAAAAACAATCGATCAAATATTCCTAAATGTATTTCGTGTAAGACGAGACGAGTCGTAAAGGCGCTTTTTAGGGCTACAATAAATGATGTGAATTGACCCGCGTCGGGTCCCAACATTTCGGCCATAATTTGGACCATCTAATGGCCTAATAAATATGGGGTTGGCGGGACTGCAGGGTAAATGCACTTTTTAATGTGTTTGTTACGATATTTGGATGTTTATGCAACCTCAATACGAAAAGCTGACAGGACACTCTTGATATGCAAAAAATATTTTTTTGTATTAATTTAATTCCAGTTTAGTTAACAGAGAAGATTCATTCTTTACTCGGATAATTTAACATTTATTTTTCTTATAAACCCGGAGCATAATTTTCTTCCCATATCCGTCGGATCTGAAAAATATGTACAGCTATATCGGTTGCCATTGTCCACGCCATATCCGAAGATATGTCTCCATCCCTAGGTCTACCGGGGAATATATATAGTTCCGAACGACTTTCAGAGTGGAACTCCGGGGACTTTTTTGTGTATTTTTTTGTGCATTTGGGATTTTTTAGCATATTAAATTGTTAGCCCGACTATACCAATCATTTGGTAATAAGGGGCGGCTTAACCCAAGCATATTATCACTAAAAATTGTCGATATAAAATTCTGTAAGCTCCCTCGTTCCAAGCGATTTCGGCACCGTTCCGACACCCTTCAGGGTGAGATCGCATGGGTTTGAAAAATTATACTTTTAGAAGCATATTTGGACGTTTGTTTATTGGCTATTTTAAGAAGATCGGTTGATTGCCTGGTAACAAATAGCATTTGAATGATAAATGAGGATACAATTAAACAAATAGGCAATGCACCATTTATAGCTCATCTGACACTTTACACGGGCATAGAATTATGGAGTAGATTAGTGTAAAAACAATTATTATTATCATCTCGTAATGTGCTTAAATATACTTTAAAGTTTACTCAGACATTATTTGTACATCACTAATTGATGTATGTTCTGTGTATAGCCGGCGTATCCTTGGTCTTCAGTAGATAATGATGATCATCTATCGTCTGTTTATTGCAAAAAATATCAAAGGCTTGGCATATTAGTTTATTTACGATGCAAGACAAACTAGCCACTTTTTTCTCCATTGTTGTTATTATTATTAATTTATAGATGTTGCGTAATGTAATAATATTGTACTCGCATTAGTGTGATCATTAGATACTGTTACGGGGAGCGTTCTCACGAGCTGGTGCTGATGATCGATGAGAGTGATAGCCTTGACGTTATGCCACACCTTTGAAGATGAGTATGGCAAGATTTTATCTTATTATACATAAGCTTTACCAGGATCGATCCCCAGTAAAACACATCCACGCATTAGACTAGCAACAGATCAAGGATGGCTATTCGAGACACGCTGTAGCATACCAACTTCGTTACCTAAAGACAGAGGTTTATTGATAGCTACACGCTGCATTTACAGTCACTGAACGGCTTTCAGACACTCTCAAACTAGTAGCTTTTTGCGAGCGTCCATTAATGGCTCCCCGTCTGGGACTCCAAATACAGGACAGAACAGTGAGGGCATTTCCAAAGTGTCTTTAACATTGCGAGATAGTAACAAATCACCAAGATAAGCAACGCCAGGAACGCACATTGTATACTAACTTTATCGAAAATAGACTGAAGTCTGTAGTTGCATGGTATAGTTCGCTTTCATATAAGTCACGGGAAGGCCATAAGCCACTTGTTAAAAAAGTAGCTTACAGGAACGTCCAGTGATGGGTCTCCGTCTGAGACCTACATACAGGACAAGAAAGGCAGGATTTTTCAGTTGTTCCACATACTTCACTTGGATATCCATAAAAAGAAAAGCTTGTAGAATTTATTATATCGATTCTAGCATCAAC
Organism: Glossosoma conforme; assembly: GCA_022606575.1. Classification (NCBI taxonomy): domain Eukaryota; kingdom Metazoa; phylum Arthropoda; class Insecta; order Trichoptera; family Glossosomatidae; genus Glossosoma; species Glossosoma conforme. Next base: position 832,743 of record JAGTXR010000020.1, on the reverse strand, counting down.
TTTCACTCTGTTGCCTTTACAGATTTTCCAGAATGTTTTTCTTTCAGTCTTAAACTGTGTTTTTAATCGATTTTCAAACGCCTAACAGCAACCACAAGAAAGATAAGAGGGGCGTCGATTACCCTGTAAAAGTATGCTCTACTTTTATCTACAGTCAATGGTGATGGTCTTGTAGTCTCTTTAATCAGGCGGGTCCAGTATGTGTTTACCTTTAGATACATAAAATACCTTTTTCTTATTTTTTGAAGTTATTCTTAAACACATAATATCATAAGGAAAGGGGCTTAGATAACTCCCGCCAGTTTCAACGAACTCTCCACCGGGCGTTTTTCTTCTTATTTTGAAATTTAATGCGTTCGCATATATTGGGTTAAATTTAAACTTTTACGGCCAATAATAACGATAACCGAGACCATCACTTCGCAACAATTTAATATATACCTTTTCAGGCACGTTCATGGCAAACCCTTTCTTTTGAATTAATGGAATCACCCAAAATATCATTTATTTTATATATAAGTGTTTTGAGACCAGCAGAGTTGCTTGTGACAATTCAATTTGATAACTCAATTGATTCCTATAGACTTTGATATCAGCTTGATATAGCTCCTTAAGGCCGATGCCGTAAAGCCTCAACAAGCGATCTTTTGTCTATTATTTTGGTTCGCTTGCGTGACATCTACATCGAATGTTTGCATACGCCAAAAATAATTGTTATGACAGTTGGCCTATTGCCGGTTGGTAGGACTGTCGTATTGGCAGTTGGTACCGTGGAGATGTGAGATCGCGCCGTGGGCCGGCAGTTGAAGTTTGACTCGCGCCCGTCACAGTGCACGCGTCCTGTGCGTTCGCTGTGGCGGGCGACGTTTGCGACAATAAACAAATAATATGTGAAACGAGTCTTTTTAATGTGAACCTGATCCTGCATCATTCATCCAGTTAATCGATGTCCATAAATGGAAGAGGAGGATATCAACTTTAATATAGATTGATCTTTCTCTTCAATTTCTCAACTGATTTTCAATTTATAGTTAGATATTTGTGAACAATAGATGTATTACATTATGGCAACTATTTTTTTTGACAGTATTAGCCCCAATTAATGGCCAGTAATTATTTAGCAAACGGTCAGCAATAAATACCTAAAATGATAAGTAAAAAAATCATTTGGCAGCAGAAAAATATCAATCAGCAGTAGAAAAATAATAAATTGGCAGGAAATAATTAATAATAGGTTAGGTTAGGTTAAATTTCCGTTTTATGGCTTAATTATTCATTGATTTCATATTAATTTTTACCAATATGGAATATATTAATACCATTTTAATTTTACAACTGACCACATTAATAAAGGCACAGTGGATACTGCAAATTTATTTAGTCTACTGCTGACTAATTTTATTTACTGCAAATTGATTTAACTTACTGCCATTACCTTGAATTTGTCACTGAAAAAAGAAATACAGGCCTAAATTTATATTTTTGTTTATAAGATTTTTCTCTACTTGCCTCGTCAAACTCAGCTACTTTGTCAGTTTTTCAGTAACTCGAATTATCAATTACTTCGCAGATAGAAATGATAAAGTACGCAAACAAAAAAGTTATAATAAGAAATTTATTTAAAGAGCAAGCTTTTACTGTGATGTACTTTTATTAAAAAGAAAAATGGTGATGTCATATGAATAAAAGTAAAAGTATGCGAAATAAATATTTACGCTTACTTAATTGTAAGCTTAAATATCTGTGGGCGCGCGTTCGCGGCAGTTCCAACGTAATGGTCGCTGTGTGGGCGAATAGGTGGGACTCCCGGTTGGAGGGGCACTGGATGCGCCTTCACGTGCCCATCCAGTGGGGATCCGGTGCTCCACCCACTGAGTAGTAGTTGCTTAAATTGTTAAATGTTATTCATGTATTTTCTTTTTATATGTATGAAATTCTAATTTTTATGGCTCTGGTGGCTGAATAAATAAAATTATTGTTATTATTAAACATTTTTTCTTGTATTGTACTTTATGTTTACAATAGGTATCATGGATTTCTTTTTAGTACATTACAGTGAAAGATTTTTTTTTTAAATACATTTTTCTTATTAAATCTTTCAAATCAAAAGTCTTGCATGACAGTTGTCGGCTTTTGCCTTCGCTTCAATTTAAACTAAATAACTCAGATTTATTGTCATTTACATATCATACTCATCCTATGCGGAGACATTCCTTAAGATAACCAATCTATAATAGAGCTATACTTTGCTTTAGGATAATTGAGGAGTGAGGAAGACTCAGCCCTCAATTTAGCATAAATCTCAACCCTTTCATTACGGCTCGGTTTGAATACAAACTATACTGTCAATTATAAAACTAGTATTCGAAGCATAAATGTACTTATCTGATCTATTTTCATATATCACATTGGTTCTTGTATTCTTTAGCTATCAGATGATGCATACAAAACTATTCTAAGAAAGTAGCAAAGCGATATATCGTCAACCGATGTCAACGGTCGGGGAATCTTATGACGGCATATGCCGACAACGGATGCGAAAGAGTTAAGAAACGTCTGTGCATACGGATGTTAAACTTCGGTTGTACCATACTAGCCTATATAGCGATTGTACCATACTAGCCTATATAATTGCTGACTGTACTATTAACTCCTAAGTTACATACTCGTATTTGCAATGTACACACCTTTTCTGCCATATCATGCACGTTAATGATATTTTTCTCAGTCCAGCTGGTTTTTATCATTGGCCAGGAAATCGTTAAGTTCATTCGTCGACAACATTATAGCACAAGTTAAGTATATCCACGCCTTGCTGGCGATTTCCCACGGTATCGGAGGAATACCAAAATATCAATTTGGAATACACGTATGTATATAACTTAATGAACTGACCGTAAACGTGCTAAATTAAAATATTAGTGTTCAATAATATTCTTCTCATATCCGTTCCATACGTGCAACATGTAGTCACGACATACACGACACACCTGTATTGCTGCCACTCAGTTCTGTCGGTTGTCCATGCCTAGTCCCAAGATATCTGTACACGCGAAGGACCTCCTGCGAACATTTATGATCCGCGACGACCTCCAGGGCAAAAGCCCGAGGACTTGAAAAGCAGGCAGCTCTAGTATCCGGCGCATATTTTTGTGAGATTTATCAATCCGATTTTTAAGTACTCATAGATCGACGCTCCCGAGGCCTGGTCCAGTTGGTCCTAAGAATCGGCTCAACCCAAACAGCGATATGCGGTTAGGAACAAGCGACCGGTTATCCCTGCAAGTTTGATGATGACAAATTTATACATCTTGTTACAAAATAGCATAAATATGTATTGTAAGTTTGCTTCAATGTAATAATATTAGTCGACGTACTTTTTGAGTCACTGTTCATTGATGTAGCTTGTAAGAGTTTTATTGATTTACGTACTTAATTAAATGTGTGTAATTAGCATCCAAAGAAAATAAGTAGACTTAAATGTTAATGTCAGGTCATAGGATACCGAAGAAGACCTATTCAGAACATTTCACCAAGCATCTTAATGAGCTATTGTAGAAAGATACTGGGCGGAATCCACTTGACATGGCTGATACGAACACAATGTTTTTTTGTTGAATTTAGTTTGTTCTGACTTCTGGACTACTTCATAGATGAATCTAATATTCCCATCATGGTGTCGAGTAGTTCATTTGTTTTGGTATCACGTTCTTGATCTCTTCCTGGTCATTAATCACTACCTCTCATACCTTAGCGACCTTTTGACCTCAGCTGATTCCAAACTCTAAACAAACATTTGCGCAGAGCCGGGTCTTGACATAAAGTTACAATGACATGTTTATTTTAGGAGAAAAAGGCCTAATAATCAAAATATGTACTTCAAATGTAGACTTTGCAGTGCTCTATCGATGGTTAAAGCTAAACTTACGTAGGGTAGGATTTTTTTCGTCATTAGAGATTTAGTATACGCAAGACAATATAGCATGATCATTGTCTATTTTATTTACTTATATATAACACAATATATCACCTTCAATAATTATATTGATGATAGTTTGATATAGCTCTTTTAGGCTGATGCCAAAAAGCCTCGAAAAACCATATTTTGACACTTATTTTTATTCGCTCGCCTGACATGCATATTTAATAATGTTAGTATTAGTTTTATATAAAAATACACGGCGTTTGCATACGCAATTTTATTTGTTTTGACAGTTGCTCCATTTCATGTTGGTTCAACTGTCAAATTTAGTTTGTGACTTAGCCGCGACAATCTTTGAGGCGCTACATGTTACTGTGCCCGTCTGGCAGCTCGTGTCCGCAGTTGCCGTCCGACCGAGGCCCACGATACGAAATTTTATATGAGAAATAAACGCGAATTGTACTTCTGAAAAAGTCTTTGTTTTCGACCTGCTCCTGCATCCTTCCTCCACGCGGCCCGATGACGATCACGCGACTCGTTGTCGCCCTTTTTAAAGGTGGGGGATGTCAATATTTACTTGAATCAGGACATTTTAATGAAATGCTTAAAATTAGTGATATGCGGTACAAGGTTTTAGTTATTTGAGGAAATATGGTGACAAATTTCATGTTTAAATAAATTTAAATTACGTAGGTAAACACTGATGAGTGTTTACCGAGACATGGATCACGCTACATTTTCTTGAGTAAGAACACAATTATATATTTTCTGCGTCGAATGTTCCTTATAATCGTTTAAAATCATATAAAATTGATATCAGATGCATTAAAAAACATGCTGGAACATTTTTTTTAGGCCAGTTTAAATAGTAATAAAATGAATTCGATTCGTTGAGCAGTTTGTTCAGGTTTTACTATGAAAAAAAAAACTAAAAATATGCTACAACGAATTAGATATACGATGAATTCGATTTTCCATGTACTGCCTTTATTATCAAAAGTGGTCTGTTGTTGCTTTTAAATAATACACATCACATGCACACGTAGGATATTTCCCTTCTATCAAAAAATGATATTACTTCAAATAAAAACATCAGCATCTCCATCAATTTGTAAAATTTCGTAAATTTTGTCAACCATGTGCAAAGATATTCCTAAGGGAACCAACCTATAATAACTACTCTGCTTTAGCATGATTGAAGCTAGGAAGCCTCAGCTTCGGGCTTGAGAACTTATCTGTGATATGTCCTAGGCTGGGCCTGATAGCAGCAGAAGTCATACAGCATTTATTTATATGATCGTGTTTGGTTTTTAGAGTCAATAACATCAGCAGTCACGAACACATTTTATTATCATCATACTATTGTATTGTTGGCAGATCAAGACAATGTCTATAGACGACATCGTAGAACATGTCGAGAAGTAAACAATATCCAGGAAGGTATCTAGCATTGTTGTTTTTTTTCCTACAACATACAAGAGATTACTTCCAGATAAAGAAATCTAACTAGTTGTTATTGCAGCATGTGTAGCTTTGATCTACCTACGTTATTAGAACGTAGTAGCCCACATCGTTCACAAATATCACTTAATTACTTTAACTCTTTCGCATCGGTGGTCGGCACATGCCGTCAAAGACTCCCCGACCGTTGACATCAGTTGACGTGATATATCGTTTTGCTACTTTCAGTACTCATTGTGACATCTACGGTAGGAACTTGAAACTGCAGTCATTCCTTTTATCTACCTACATGTATTAAATAACTTCTTAGGTTTTCACGGCCAGATTTGATGTTGTGGCTTTTGGGTTGAGCCGTGTGTGGTGAACTTCTTTCAACCAATATTTCGACCGCCATTGCAGGGGTCTTCTTCAGGATTAATAATTTATTTAGTTTTGAAATATATAATCTGAATAAACCAACTCAAAACTAAATAAATTATTAATCCTGAAGAAGACCCCTGCAATGGCGGTCGAAATATTGGTTGAAAGAAGTTCACCACACACGGCTCAACCCAAAAGCCACAACACCTACATGTATTCTTTACAGGAATCTGTAAAGCATGTAAATAAATATCGTTAGGTTTCGTCACAGGAGCGATTTTTCTGTAAACCACATGAGTCAATGCCACCACATGTATGGAGGTACATAATGAACTATTGTTAAATATAATAGTTTTTTATGCATCATCTGATAGCTAAAGGATAGAAGAACCAATGTGATGTATGAAAATAGGTCAAATAAGTACATTTATGCTTCAAATACTAGTTTTAAACGATATTTATTTACATGCTTTACATATTCCTGTAAAGAATACGTGTAGGTTGATGAACCTACCGCAGATGTTACAATGAATACTGAAAGTACAGTGCCGGTTTTAGGGGGTGGCGCAGTGGGTCCGTGGCCCAGGGCGTCGAATTAGCTAGGGGCGCCCAGGGCAATCTATCTCATATATATATATATATATATATATTAAATACATACAATATAAGGCGCCAGAAAAAAATGCCCTAGGGCGCCACAGGGTCTAGAGTCGGCACTGTGAAAGTATCAAAATGATATATCCTGTTAACCGATGTCAACGGTCGGGGAATCTTTGACGGAATATGCCGACAACCGATGCGAAAGGGTTAAGATACATAGTCGACATAACTTATGGCGATTATAGCAAGAGCGTATTTTCCTTCAGCTATGAAGGGGATTCTTATCCTTCTTTAGGATAAATAATAATTTTAAGTTTTCCTTTTTACCTAGTGCATCCGTTATTCGTAAAATTTACTTTTGAAATCATCATCTGTCAATAGAAGATGACTAAGTGGAAATGGTTTTCATAGTAAATAATATATTGTTCACACCCAGATGTGCGTGAAATTACCGGTTAGAGGCAGAAAATTTACATTTGGCGGTAGATTTATCATCAGCGATGCTCAGGTGAATAAATATTGATGTGTCAGATAAGCGGAAGGCGACGAGGAAAGCACTAGCTGACCGCAAACGATGGGATTTACGGATTTAACACTTACAGGTCAAAGTGGATATTGCGGCAGTTACTATAGTACTATTATAATTCAATTCAAGTTTTCTTTATCCACTGGCCGTATGCTACAAATAGGAGGAAGTAACAAATGTTAAATTTACATTTTCGAAGACCCTGGTCTTTTGACTGCTAAACGTATTGTGTGAAATTTACTGAGGATCTTCAAATAACATTTCTCGTTCCTGGCTGTGGTTTTTTGAGACATTCGAAATTCGGTTATATTTACAGATTAGGTTATACACCTTGAAGGTGACATCATCATGATATAGCCTTGCTGACTGGTACCTAAAACCTCATTATACAATCTTTTGTCTCTTATTTTTGTTCGCTCGCCTGACATGCACATTTAATAATTCTTCTTTATCCTAGCCATTTCCCATCATCTGTGGTCGGCTCTCCTTGTGCACATTCTCCATGTCTGTCTGTCCTGCGTTGCATTCTCGGTCAAACCCAGGCACATCTAATAATGTTAGTTTTAATTATAGAATATTACGCAGGCGTTTGCAAACGCCATTTTATTTGTAATGACAGTTGCTTTATTTTATGTTGGTGCAACTGTCATCTTTAATTCTCTTTTTTGCCGCGATCATTGGTACCGCTGCATGTCACAGTGTCCGGCAGTTGTCAATGGACTCGCGCCCCGGCCGGCAATATGTCATGCCGGTCGGGCGTAGAAATCAAGTCTTTATAATAAACGCGAATTGTGCTTCGAAAACAAGTTATTTGTATTGTCAATCTGCTCCTGCATTCTGTCACCCAGTAATTCAATATCGAGTTCCGAGAGGAGGATATCAGTAATCTAAGAAGACAGCCCAAGGAGTTGATAATTTATCATAATTTTCATAATTTTTCATCTCCGCTTCCTTAACTGAAGCATATAGACATCATGAGCCGCCGACACAAAGCTTTTTCAACCGCCTTGGTCCTTGCCTCATTCCATGTCACCTCTACCTCCCGTAGCTTCGACAAGTACATTCTATGTTCACGACGTCCTTTCAGGACGGCACGAGCCCGATGGCTTGAAGAAAAGACTGCTGTGTTAATGCTCTCCTGCGGCATCCGTAGTACATATCTCACCCAGCTAAGTCCACTGTTGCCTCTTGACCGACTGAAATAATTAAGGCTGCCTTGTTCGCTCTTTCACCTCGTCATTCCTCAAAAAGTCAGACCAGTGCCGGTTTTAGAGGGTGGCGCAGTGGGGCGGTGGCCCAGGGCGTCGAATGAGCTAAGGGCCCCGAGGGCAATATATCTCATATATGTATATATATATTTTAAATACATACAATATGGGGCGCCAGAAAAAAATTGCTCTAGGGCGCCGCAGGGTCTAAAGCCGGCACTGAGTCAAACCATTGTACTCCCAGTTTTATACGCAGATATCTGTTTTCGAAACCTATTATACGGCTGCACTGGTTTTTGGTGAGTTGCCAAGAGTCACAACAGTACAGATGAAGTGGGATAATTTGTACTGATATATTATATCTAAATCATTTTATAGAAGCAGCTTTTAAATAATCATGATGCTTGATCAAAACACGAAAACTTAGAAATGAAAGAATATATATATATATATATAATCGTGTCGGAAACAACAGGGTCAGATCCTGTCTGCCCAGAAGTGGGCGACGTCGATGGCGTTACTTCTGGCCATCATCAGGTCTTCCTGGGTGCAGCTATTCGGGCACAGCGCACACTCTAGAAGGTGTGACAGGGTCTGCTCCACGCCGCAGTCATATTCAGTCGGTCCACTGTAAAACTGCCAGGCCCTCATTTGTGTCCTCGTCTTGCATACTCCGGTCCGAAGTCTGTTAAGGGACCTCCATATATTCCACCCTTGGTCATGTCCAGGGGCTAGGTCCTCTTTCGGGGCAATCCAAGTATTCCCCTCAGTTGCGCTTCTCCACATGTTCAGCCGCAGGGTGGCCTCAGGTATCACCAGTTCCGTTGTCGACTGTCGAAAGAATTGAAGAGCCCGACGAAAGAATTGAAGACTGACGAAAGAATTGAAGAGCCCGATGACACCGCAATGGGATGATCGAGATGGCCTGATGATGGTGGAAGAGACAGTGATCACTAAGAAGGTGAAGAAAAAAACTTGTTTGAAATCATTAGAGTCGTCTCAATCAGTTTTAGATTGTTGATATACATTTCAATGATTTTCAAAAAATAATAAGAACATTTTGAATTATAAGCTCGCTGAATTGTAAGCTTTGAATTATAAGCTATCATATTTTCACACATTTTTTCTTCGTTTTAGTATATCCGCCTGAAAATCTGTTTCTAACCTTTCACCTGCAAAAAAGTAACGAACTAAACAAAATTACTATCATTAATATACTCGTCATATACAAGTTGGATAGATTCTCGATTTTTTTGCAGTTTTTTGCAGAATAACAATTATTATTATCGCTGGTTAGCACTAACAGGTGTGTATTTTTTATGGCTGACTAATGCAAGGCGTGTTCTGTAGACAGGATGGCAACACTAGTAAAGATTTATATAATTACCTATCTACTTAATATGCGTTGCAAATATATAGATATATATTTGTATTTGTTATTTGAGAAAATGAAAGATTATAATGCAAGAGGCAAAAGAAACTAAATGCCTATATTTTTTACTTTTATCTAAAAAAATATCGTGATTTAATTAACTTTCCTTAATTATTACAGAGTTGAGCCGCTCCTTGTTACTAAATGGTCCAGGTCTCAGAAGCATTAGGCTAATCATCCAATCCCCACATCTGATTAATAAATCACCCAAAAATATGCCTCGTCTACTAAAAAAGACATATCTTCTAAGTCCTCGGGTTTCTGTACTGGAGTTAATCGGGAACCATATATGATCTCAGGTTGTTCTTCAAGTGTATAGATGTTTCTAGAGAAGAACTAGGCATTAACAATGAAAACTGACGGAACTGAATGGCGGGCTATATGCGGTGACCGTATGTTCCAGTTTATGGAACGAACACGGGAAGAAAAATTTAAATTTTGTAGTGCTTCAAAATCAGTTATTTCATCATCATCATCGTCATCATCAGCCTGTGTCCGTCCACTGTTGAAAGTAGGCCTCCCGCATGTCTCCATCCTCTTCGATCCTCCGCCTTCCGCATCCAGGTTACTCCCGCTATTCTTCTTATATCGTCAGCCCATCTTGTAGGGGGTCGGCCAATGCTTCGTTTACCAGTTCTTGGGCGCCATTTCAATACTTTTCTTCCCCATCGACCGTCGCCTCTTCGACAGATATGACCTGCCTATTGCCACTTGAGTGTGCCTATTCTTTGGGTAGCATCAACTACTTGAGTTCTTCTGCATGAAAACACAACAAAATATCGGTTATTTATTTACTAAAAAACCCGTTATAAAATTCTTAGTTTTTATGGCACTTGGCGAAGTTTAACTTTTAACGAATAACAGATTAACGAATTTAAATTTTACTGGTATATTCTCTATGGCCGTCTCTGGTGTTTGGAGGTTGTTATGGGTATGGCAATTCATATTTGCGATGTTGTTTAAAATATTATTTTAATATTATACGTGACTATTATTTAATAACTTTTATTTTTGTTGGTAAGATATTGTTATATTTTTATAATTAATAGTTTTTATTATAATGTTAATCAGGAAGGTGAGAATGACGCATTGTCTTTTATGAGATTTTTAATAGCAATTATACACACCATTGGCTGATAAGTGCGATTTTTTAAATTTTCAAATGTCAATCTTATTTACGACGTAAATAAAAATAAAATTATGTGAGTCATTAGAATCCCCACAACGCCACTCTCAGACACTATGCGACGTTCTAAAATATGTTCTGTTGTGACTTTAAAATGCTTCTCCAGGTAGCCGGCGGGTATAGCTCAATAGTCAAAGGGTTTGCATGGCAAGCCAAAGGTCGTGAATTCGATCCCAGATGCAGAATAAAAATAAATAAATAAAAACTATTTCTGAGCTCCAAAACACCCCCGGTCGGTGTAAATTTGATCCCTCACCCGTAAAATTCCAGTCATAGCCTATTAATCAAAATTAGTGGTAGACGCAAGTCGTCCCGTGAAGACCACACATTCATAGTAAATTCCTGTAATAGTAAAGATGATGCGTGAAAGTCGGGCTGTAGTCTATGATGTTGGCGGATCAACACTCCACATGCTGCGCTTAACCATATGTAACATGGTAAGCGTCGTAGAATCCACAGATGAGATTTCAGAATCACTATCACCATCTGTCGGTATTCTCTTGTATGTGTTTAAATATTAAAAAATTGTCGCAGGAGAACATAACTCAAAGCTAAAATGATCTTCATATACATATATAAATACCAGACTCTTACGCAAAATATTCGTTTTTTTTTTTGAATGTGGAACAATTGTTGGAAAAGCTTGCTGCTAAGTTACAAACCATCGTTCTTAATAAAAAATCAACTGTTGTGTATGCTCTCCTGTGGTATCCGATGTATATGCCGCACCTTTGTTTCATGATTGACTATATCTACGCGTTTAAATTTACGAGGAACAGCTGCCGTATTGGGCATTAAATTGAATTTATTTACGTCGTGGCATTTTTTATTAAAATTTGCATAAAATAGTGATATTTTTTCAATGTCATGGACGGCTTGTTCAAATCCAGCAGAGATGGATTTAAAATTATGTCTGGTTTAATAGCATTTTAAATATTAATACAGCATTAGTAAATGTCTCTTAAATCGTATTGAATAGGCACTAAATTCTGTACTTATTCAAACTTTTAAAATTCGTTCTGTAAATTCAAACCGCTATCAGTGTTACAAGTAAATAGATATTTTTCTTCCATTTGTCAAAAATTGCCCCCATAAAGTAATGTCAGCTACTATGATCTTTGCGTCATCCCAAGGGACGACGCAAAGCGTATCGGAGCTCCACCGAGTATATTCGATAGAGTTCGATATAGTTCATGACGGCCTTCTTAAAGATTGGCAGAGAACCCGGAGAGGGGAGGGGCTTGCCAAAAATATCCGAGCATTTTTAAAAAGTTTGTTTGATTGATTAAATTCACGTTTTGGAGGCCTGAAAAAGTGAGACGTGGGCACTTACGCGGTCACCATCCAAGTAATCTCCGCGTCCAATGTTGTTCACATTCGGTGATCGAACGACTATCGGTGTTACAATCATAGAATAGTTTTAAAACCGGTTGCTGGTCAATTATCCTTTAAACGCCCAGTGGTCCCATACGGGACCACAAATTTGCGTCGTTCAATGCCCTAGCAGGCCAATTTTTTTTTCAAGTTTGTAATGTTTCGTTGCACTATAGATTCTTCCAGGAACTTACTTTAATATTATTATTATAAATTAATGTAATCCGATCGTGAAATGAACCATAAGCACTCCTGTATGGGACCGTAGGGCATTGAATGACGCAAATCTGCGGTCCCGTAAGGAAACCAATGGGCGTTTAAAGGTTATATATATATTGTTACGGACGTCCAATTATGTAGGAATAAGTAGAGTTAAGATTGATTATTTAATTATTTAGCTTCTAGGCGCCCGGTACTGTTAGGCGGTCTGTCGAGCCTGAATAAAGAAACATTCATGGTTAAGGCTCGACGACCGCCGTACCGCGCAGGCACCGAAATAGGATATAAATAAACTTAATAAATTGGGTACATGTACACAATACAAATTGCGCTCTCAAAGATGCGAGACGTGCGTGTGAGAGCTCCCGAGCCTCGACGCGTAGACCCACGCAGGATCTTTCCGGCGCGCGCTGGATTCGGAGTGCGAACCGACCGCGCTGATTGGTCGGCGTTCCTCCCTCGGCGCGCCTCCACGAGAGATTGGAGTATAAATATACGTGTAGAAAACCAAAATAAACAGAGTTGAAACTACTTCGGACTTTTACTACTCTTCCGCCTTGGACCTCCCCTGGACTTCTCGACGCTTCCGGCTCTCAGCACTGGACGGATAACCTGCTTTGAGGTTGCAGACTTCGTGCCAGCCAGCAGAGCGGAACAACAGCTGCCTTACAACCAGCTGTCCGGAACCTGAGCCGAGAAGACAAGGACCCGCACCCACCGCCCGTAGAGCGGTTCGAACAGTCGAGGCTGACTGGTCGTCTACATATATGTATTTTAAAAATCCTCTGATATTTAAAATAGTTACTGCCGACGTCATAACCTTTCGGGATTGATTGTAGATTTTTTTATTTATATTTTTTATTGTGAATTTAAAATAAATTGAATCCGCCATCCAACTCTGTGCCAGGGGCGTCGGTTTGTCTTGTGAATAAACTAAAGCCATGAACTTGATTCCATGAGTCCATGCATCACACCGTTCGCTATACTGTAAAGTATGATCGAGAAAAAACCTCATGACTGTTACGCGACAGTCGCGGGTTCGATCCCTGCCGAAGCTTACAAGAAAAAATATTTATTATATATTTTTCTTACTCCCATATGAGGTTACCAAATTTCCCCCACAAAACAGTTCTTTCAGCTCTCGTTATGCGTGCCTTGTCCCAAGATGTCTTGTTATAAGATATAGACTGCACTTGGACTTCCACACGATTAAATAAATGATTTTGTGACTGCTGTGTTTGAATACAAAATAAATTTGTTTTTTATACTTTGATATAATACACAGCTGACATATTTACTTCACCATCTTGCGGGATTTTACTAAAAATGTTAATAAATGTGAGGCAGACTATAACACGTATCGATCGAAACGCAACGCGCTACCAAAAATCGGGCATTTGTACTGATCACACGCCGCCTCGTGGAAAAAAATTATACTAAAATATAATTATTTTTGAAGAAGAAGAGAAGAAAAATCGATATAATAGAATAAAAAATGTTCCCCCCATCTCTTTTACACAGAGCAATAAAAGTGCTATACGTATCAAGCTAAAACATCCCAAGTGTAATATTCGATTCACTTGAAATTCGATTATTTAAAAAATAGATGTTTAAATACGATTCACTTCGAATTCAAATTCGATTTTTTTCAAAGAAGAAGATAAAAAAAATCGACCTTATCGAAATAAATATTTTTGCCCCATCCCTTTGGTACAGGGCAATAAATGTGTCACATGGATCTTCCTACGTTGAACAAACTATAGAGTGAGAAGATGGTTAGCAAGAATATAAGCCAAATTCTTTTTTAAATCATGAACAATAAAAATAAGAAGATGAATTAGATAAAGAAGCAAGTTAACGAAGTTATACAACAAAAATTATTCCGTGTACAATTAATAACTTTAATGTGACTTAAAAACAGTTCGCTGTGTTTTATGGAAGATAAATCTGAGATCCGGAGTGTCACCAAAGAATAGAATTCGAAACGAGGATGTCCGAAGAAGAGTTCGAGTAGTGGAGGCTACCGAAAGAATAAGCCCACTCAATTGGCAATGGGCAGGACATATATGTCAAAGAGACGATAGTTGATGGATGAGAAAAGTGTTGGAGTGGCGTCCAAGATCTGCCAAATTAAGTGTTAGATGATGCCTTGCAAGATAGACGACGACATTAAAAGAATAGCGGCAGCCTGCATGCGGAAGGCGGAGAATAGAGAAGGGTGGAGACTTATGCAGGAGTTCTACGTTCAACAGTGGATGGACATAGGCTGATGATGATAATGTCATCTTTCGAATGGGCAGCGTTGTAAATCAACAGATCAGATATCTTCATAGCCGTCTGGTGGTGTAGGTCTTCACTTTTGTGTGTTGATGTTCAACATCGGTTTTGCTATATTTATCTGTAGTTGTACAAAAAACTGTGTTCGGGTTCGGCTTTGGAACATTTAGTTGTTTTCGTGACAAAGAAAAAACATGGACAGGCCCGAACATAAATCTACCAGTTGGTCCAGTGTGTCCAGGTTAGAGAGTAATTGATGTCGAGGTTTAAACATCTCACGTTACAATAATTATTTATGTATCGTCACCAGAATGCTGAACACATATGGTGCGATGTTTGACAATCATCTTGTTAGCGTTATTCGAATTGACTTGTGAAACATAACCTACAACCGGATAATTGGTTTAGGTTTGATTCCGAGTTCTACTGAAGTAAAATCACCTACATATTGCAGGTCATACTCTTTTTTTTCGTGTCAAAATCGTCAAATTGATTTAGTGTAGTACCTAGCACCATCGATGGCTTGTCTGTTGCCAAATATAATGTTCAGGGAGGAGCAGTTAATCAGGCACACGGTGAAGGATATAAGATGTCATGGGGTTTTGAGGTCACCGCAGTTGCACAACAGTGACTCCCCTTGATGCAGCATTCCCCATCGGTGTAGGTTGTCTCGCTTTCTTCCAACTTCCTCAGCTTGTATTAAGAGCATGAAAAGAACCCAAAGCACGGTGCGCTCTGAAAATGTTTTTTCCCATCCGGTGCCCAATATTTTCCATCCAGCGATAGAATGCAGTTCATAATACTAATCTGTAATGTTGCAATTACAAATTGATTGTTTTACTAAGATATCAAACTCCTTGAATTCTTTATTATAAACAAAAATAAACAATATGTGTAGTAGTTGTTAAAATCTCTAGAATTTTGAATACTGATTGATTCAATTCGGCACATCGATTTTCGAACAAAGGGTCTCTAAAATCGAAATACTAACTAATAATATATGTTTGTTTCAAAAGTTATCATCAATTCCAGCGCATTTAAGCAAAATGAATGTTTCGTATAAATAGGTATTTAAAATAAATTTATTATTATGCATTGTATTTTTATGGTGTCGTAACTTTGTTTGTTTTTTTTTACTGGTAACATTTCGAAGTCACCGACCGCCACCGGTTCGAAATTTCAAATTGGAGCAAAACGACATGGCGGCCGTCAAAAATGTACTTAAATAATAAATAAGCACAATGAATGATAACGGCTTCAGCATATTTATCTTCGCCCCCCGCTGAAATAAAATGTTAAGCCGATAAATTATATATGGTAATAAACGTATTGTAATCCTAAGCTAAATGTTTAATATATTATATTAATTGAAGAAACTGGTTTTATGCTTTCTCCGATGTACATTAATTTTAGGTTAAGTCAGCGCTTTTCAAGCTGTATGTATGGTATTTGTAGATTTATACGTAAAATGATATTATTACACGATTTAAGAGGTTTTCGTTTGTTGACTATTTAATTAAATAATAACCTGAATTTAAACAAATATAATAAAACATGCTACGGAAAGCATAAGTTCATATCAAAAGTATTCCATAATCGCATGATCACAAATCCATATGTCATATCTATTTTAAATATGGATTATATGGCTTCCATAAGCCGCTTCTAGGAACTACTGTCTTCCGTCAGATTCTTGATCCTGTCTCGAGTTTAGTTCATATTTAAAAAATCCACGTCATCTATACCGTCCATTGCATAAAAGTCTTGCATTTAATGAAGTCGACTATTGCCGAGAAGACGAGAGACTGAAGGTCTAAGAAATGGCAGATTTGGCCTTTGTTCTCCTACGATAACTTGGCCTAATTAAACAGTTTTGTTACCACAATCCGGTGAATAATACCTACCGGGTTAACAGTTGTCAGAGGGTGTGTGGTGGCGGTAATATCAATACAGTGAGTCCTCTATTTTTGTTGTTGTAATAACGTAAATATTGCTCGTGTTGCTCTTGTGACAAACTGGCAACACAGCTAGTGTAAAACTTGCTTGTGGCGTTGCGTATTTGTTTTTTTTTTACGAATATGTACTTAGTAATATGCATCAAAAATTGTTAATAGAGATATTATTTGTGACGGGACCAAAATATTTTGGGTGTTACTTATGGGTGTTTGCCGAGACTATTTGCAAATGGCTAAGCTATGTGAAGTGTTGATTCGCCAACGCCATAGACTACAGACCGAGATTCACGCATCCTTATTGTTACAAGAATTTACAATAAATGGGTGGTCTTCACGGGACGACTTTTATCTACCACCAATTTTAATTAATATGCTATGATTGGCATTTTACGAATGAGGGATCAAATTCACACCATCCGGTGGTATTTTAGAGCTCAGAAATCGATCAAAAAAATATATTATTTACTCTCCGTCGGGGATCGAACCCACGACCTTTGGCTTGCAAAGCAAACGCTTTGACCATTAAGCTGTACTCGCCAGCATATGAACAGTTCATGCGGGAAAATCAGTCTTGCTTTACTTTACAAATGAACGGTTCATGCGGGAAAAAGTATTATGGGAGGTAAATCACCCGGTCGATAAAAGAGCGGATTTTAATATTATAAAAAAAACTAGTTTTGATCAAACGAGATGTACGAGTTTTAGAAGGTGGGTCGATTGTATTAAGTTTAAATTAATAATTATCAAAACAAGACTATTAGATTTGCATTTTTATTAATTGGTCAAATTATAAGCTTATAAGTGTCCATCCATATAATATCAATTATAATTAATTTCTAAGAAGAGTTCGTCGTGCGTGTGAACTTTGAATCATTTACGAGGACCGTCGGTTCTTATAGCAGAATCAGAAATACGGCGGGGGTCTTTGATTCCATAATTGTATCCTGCCCATTGTCAGTTTTGTATTCCGATTTGCAAAAAAAGGTTAAAATTAAATAAACAATCTAAATTATTATTGACATCAGCATGATATAGCCCTTGCTGACTGGTACCGAAAACCTCGATATACAATCTTTCGTCTCTTATTTCTGTTCGCTTGTCGACATGCATGTGTCACCATATTGGCATTTTGGGACTAGTTACGTAGATCGCCATTTGGGGCGCGGTGCGACCATTCATCACGAGCGCGCGGGAGTCGTCTGCCGCCCGTCGGCGAAAGCATATTGTATTGTGGGTCGGCCTAATGCTGTGACTAGGTCGGGCCATAAGTTTGTAAAGTTTATCGTAAATATATGTCAATGTGCTTCAGAAAAGTCTTGTGTTATCATTCTGCTCCTTATCCTGCCACCACGCGACGGAATAACAACCTTTTGAAAGAGAGGAGGATATTATTATATATAACTTTCGGTCTTATTTTTGGTCACAAAAAAAATAACTGTCAGATTTAGTAAAATTATTCGTGTGTCATAATAATAATACTAAAAAACGGTTAGTTTATGTGTCTCAAAACAAATCAGACACAAATATATGTTATTTAATTCCCATATTAGGAACGTTTAGTCACCATAAACTGCCGCCACTCAGTTCAGTCAGTTGCCACTGTCTATTCCCCGTCTTAAGGTTATATAATTGTCGACGACCTCCAGCACAGAAGCCCGAAAAGTCATCAACCCTGAAGAAGACCCCTGCAATGGCGGTCGAAATATCGGAGAGAAGAAATTCGCCACACACGGCTAAACCCAAAAGCCACGATATTAAATCTGGCCGTGAAAACCTAAGAAGTTATTTAGAAAAAATACTATAAAAGTATTCATATAAATAAAAGTTATTTAAAAAAATCCAGTTATTTGTATTTTAATTGTTTGGGGCAACTCACCCAAAAATGTTTTACAAGCCCGTCGATTTCGTATTCAGAGTTGCCATGCCAATGACATAAAATACCCACTCCATAAATATTGATATTGAAAACTGGATTTTCGTCCAATTATCGCGTCATAAAAAATAAGTTGTCAACTCTCGGCGAGTGTCTCGACCTACGAACAATTAAAAAAAATACGCATTGGAGAAAAACAAACAATTCGATAAGAATGTTATACAAACCAGAAATGATTTGATTAAATCGTAGTTTATTTTTCAAACCACTTCGGTGCAGTGGCGAAACGAGGTACTATGACGCCGTTCCTAAATTAAAAAAAAATGCCTCGCTTTATGTTCTATCGCAAAAACATTTGAATGTACCTACTTAATATTTCTTAAGCTGTTCGCATCGGTACCCGATATATGCCGTGTAAGATGCCCCTACCGTTGACATTGGTAGCCGTGATATATCGTTTTGCTACTTTCTTAGAATAGTTTTTTATGCATCATCTGATAGCTAAAGGATACAAGAACCAATGTGATATATGAAAACATACTACATATGTCTACACTGCTATAACGCAGGTTTTTTGTAATTTGTTATGAAGATTTTTCCTGTAGTGTTAGCAGTGAATTTTTATATAATGGGTCTTTTTATGTTATTTTGGGTTTAACCGTTTCTTAGGACTAAACGGTCCTGTTCTCGGGATCATCGGACTAATCATTCGATCTTATTAAAACGCTATAGGAGGGTTGACTATACGAACATAAGCAAAAAAGCTGCCTATTTAAAGTTAAAATTAAAACTGTGAAGTAAATTTAACTAAATCTTTGTCTGCTGTCGAAATAACTTAATTAATTCTACTTCATTTTACAACAAATTTACATTTTTTTTTATTTATTTGAAAATATTATAAATGGTTATTGGGAGTTTTAAAATTTCACTAAACCTTTCGCATCAGTTGTTGGCATATTCTGTCAAAGATTCCCCGAACGTTGACATCGGTTGACGTGATATATCGTTTTGCTACTTTCAGTACTCATTGTAACATCTACGGTAGGAAATTGGAATTGCAGTCATTCCCTTTATCAACCTACATGTATTCTTTACAGGAATCTGTAAAGCATGTAAATAAAAATCGTTAGGTTTCGTCACAGGAGCGATTTTTCTGTAAACCACATGTGTCAATGCCACCACATGTATAGAGTTACATAATGAACGTTTGTTAAATATAATAGTTTTTTATAAATCATCTGATAGCTAAAGGATTTAAAATAGGTCAGATAAGTATATTTATGCTTCAAATATTAGTTTTAAGCAAAAAAATGATTCAAAAATCCACACCGTATTGACAGTATAATTTGTATTCCACCGAGCCGTAACGAAAGGGTTAAACCTGAAATAAATGTTCAATTACATGAGAGTGAAGAAAAAACTACTAATCGATTAGGCAAGATCATTTTGTGCTATAGTGTTTATTTTTCTGATTATAAAAAATAAAAGGCTCCCTACGATGAGGACATTATTTTCGTCTATACGGTGTCCATGTTTCTTAATTCAAATTCAATGAATATTCATTAGAATCCACCTGCTGTAACATTCTTCTTTTTTTTTGGACGGTTTCTGGTTTTCATTTCTCTGTTTTTTAGCGATCACAACAACTGATATTGTTACAAAATAATATTCAGCCAATGATTATTAATTAAATGTTGTGAAAATGGTTAGAGGTCAACTGTATTTACATCTTTTATTTTTATTACATAGTAATTGTATTTCATAAAAATATTCAATGTGTATAAGGAGCATTGTCAATGCACATTAGTTAAAAATATGCATATAAGAATACCTTGATTTGAATCAGGGAAGATAGGCACCTAGTAAGAACCATCTCAGAGAGGTGAGCACGATGGATCCGTCACATCATGCGCCACGATGGTCTTCTTCACGACATTGTAGAATGTATGGTTGAGGGTAGAAACTGTAGAGGGCAGCCTAGACGGGAGTGTTTGCAACAAGTCTTCGAGGACATGAGTTGTAGCTCTTATGCTGAGCTGAAGAGGACTGCAGAGCATCGAGAGGAGTGGAGATCGAGATGCAAGATTTTGTTGCTGCAAACCAATCCACCGGATTGATACTACTACGAAGAATAATAAATATATTATTTATTCCTATAAAATGTATCTTCTCCTCAAGTGTCATATTGTTCAAGACTGATAATATTGATACCTTATATTTATATACCAATAAAAACATAGTGTGTGTGGTATATTTACATTTTATAATTATGCAGTTTCACCAATTAGTATTGTCAGTTGAAAACCTTAATGCTATTATAATCGTCTTGTCTCTAGTCGTCTTTGCACTCAGAGCTCCTTTTTTTTTTTTTTTTTTAATGTAAACGCATGCAGGAGAGCACAACCGGTCAAGACCAGTGCACTCTATGACGCTCAGCCAGGGAGGCTGGACGCTGCATGCGGGAAACGTGTGTTGTGTTCGTGTTTGTGTGTGGGTTGGGGAGATTGCAAGTGTATATTTATCTGTTTCTTGAAGAGATCCAGATTGTAGGAAGGAGGAAACACAGACGCTGGAAGAGCATTCCATAGCTTACCGGTGGCATTAAGGAAGGAACTTTGGAAGCTGCCAGTTCTTGGTCGACATATATTAACCGTGTATGGATGTTCGGCAAGTGTAAGACGAGTTTGTCGGCTGTGAGTGGGTGCAGGAGGAATTAGTTCTTTAAGTTCCGAAGAGCAGCGACCGTGGTAATAACGGTAGAAAAGACTAAGAGAACCAACCTTACGTCTGTGTTCCATTGATTGTAGATTAGACGTAAGGGTGTCATTGTTTATCAAACGAATTGCTCTTCTTTGAACTGAGTCAATTAAGTTTAGAAGGTATTTTGGGGCTCCAATCCAAAGGTGACTGCCGTATTCAAGGATAGGTCGGATTTGTCCTTTATATAGAAGAAGAAGTTGTTTATCGTTGAAATACCGACGTGATCTATATAATACACCTAGTTTTTTGGAAGCGAGACCGGCTTTACACTTAATTGACTCGTAATATTTGACATTATTCGATATTGATAATCCAAGCATGTTGATGGAGCTTGCTTTCGGAAGAGAACAACCGTTGAAAGATACAGGATCCATAGCAGTCTTCTTGGTGGAGAAAGTACATGATTGGGTTTTTGAAATGTTGAAACTGACGAGGTTGAGGTCGCCCCATCGTGAAACCCTTTCAAGAGACATGTTCATCTTCTCCACCAGAGATTCCCTAGCAGCAGATAGTTCCGAATGTTTCGGAGGTTTTTGGAAGATTTTAAGCGGGTATACACCATGCAAGGTTAAGATAGCTTCCAGTGTTAGAAGCCTGGCGAAGAATAAAGTTAATAATATATGAAGAAATAATAAGAATAGATTCAATGCCACCATAATAAATAGTCTATGCCACATTGTTTAGCTATTTTTTAAATTGCAAACAATTAGAATCCACAGATGAGATTTCATCCATCACCATCTGGTGATATTTTCTCGAATGTGTATTTAAAGGACACAATTCAATATATAGTAATGTATGTGACTTTTTTATGCCATTCTGGCCTTTTATTATGTGGTTAAGTTCTATTTTTAGATTATTTACCCTATACACATACCTTAGTTTAAGTGAAAGGGTCATAATTAGCATACTCGAGATAATTAATAATTATAAAAAGAAACAATTCAAAATTAAGATAACCAGAAAGTTATAATGAGAGTATGTACATTCAAAAGTATACCATCATAAATTCTAATACTTAATTAAAAATCTGACTTTAGTGAAGGAAATGCATTTTTATTATTCACAAAATTAAATTAAAGCAATGATTTTGTTTAAGAATAAATATATTTTAATATCACAATATAACACAAATTATAAAAATACACAATTAATATAACACTATTTTATTATTAGTTACATAGTTATATTTATATGAGTATTTAGATTTCATCTATAGAGAGAGGACACGAGCAAGAAGGGCAGTTTAACAAGTAAATGATCAATCTCATACAAGTTGGGGTATTTTTAAAGTAATTTGGGTTTGAACCCGGAACCACTTCCACGACAGTTGTATATCATAATCATATCTCCACCTGAAGCAGTTGTGAACAATTTAAAAGTAATTTTTCTACAAGTCCTCTCGCCATAGACACATTTAATGGCACAATATACTAATTCATTTGACAATTTAACTAGTAAAATAGTTTAATCTCTATGGTAGGTAACTACTTTCATATTTATCCACCTATATTATGCTGTATACTAAACATATGGCTGCCACAAACTGAAAACCTGCTAGTTGATACATATTTGCCCATGGCCTATTAAATCGGTTCTCAATCCTGAAGTCTTGACGGATATATTACATAAAGTGTTTAGTAGAAGACAGCACTGCAGAACATGAGCATGATATTTTGATGAAATGGTAGCTGTAGATGTCTCTTGCTATATCAGCTGTCAACTGTCCATCTTTAGGCTTGTTTATTTTGTAGACAGTGTCCAGCAGATCTTCGATGCGATCACTGATTAAGAAGAAATTATAATTTTGGAAAACTAATATATTTTTTTACAATCTTTAGAAAGCAATTAACTTATTGATCTAGCTATTTAAATTATCAAATTTATATTACCCATTATAAAATGCAATAAAAAAAAATTACGCTAAGAAAAAAACCATTAAAAAATAATGTATAAAGCTAATGAAAATGTGCATCTAAATTTGATAAAATACACTTTTTAAAGCCATAGAGATAAAAATAAGTAATTTTATTCTTTAGCCTTATTTACTGTGTAATAACAAAATAAAATCGAACGTCTTTCAAAAGCTTTATTTAAATATGAAATTTCCCATTTACTGTAACTTACTAAAACATCAATAAAATTGAGAATTATTATTCTAAGTAAATTAAAAACCCTGATTTTTTTAGCTGAATTAAACCCTGCAAAAATTGCCACACCTACGTTATTAGAATGGTACAAATACCACAGACAACAAAATATAATAGTCTATTTTAGATGAGCTGATGATAATGATAAACCTGACGTACAAGCCTTACAATTGCTTAGACACATAGCGTTTGAGAACGAGAAATAAGGTAAAGCATATTACTGAAAGAAAGTGCACAAGGAAGTAAGCTCCAATGCACTGTATCAAGTTTATCAAAGAAACTAACATAAATTATCATGCAATTTCTTTGTTACTGCAAAGCTTAATCATGAGCAACGTTATTAACCTTTAACGCCCAGTGGTTTCCTAACTGGACCGCAGATTTGCGTCGTTCAATGCCCTACGGTCCCATACAGGAGTGCTTATGGTTCATTTCACGATCGGATTACATTAATTTGTAATAATAGTATTAAAGTAAGTTCATGGAAGAATCTATTGTGCGACGAAACATTACAAACATTGGCCTGCTAGGGCATTGAACGACGCAAATTTGCGGTTCTGTACGGGACCACTGGGCGTTTAAAGGTTAAGAAGCAGCAACATAGGGAAGTTGTTAGATACGATCAGGAATTTATAAGTAAGTGAGTAGCATCATGTGTTCAAAGACTGTTTCTTGTTTGTTGTGGGCATTCAAGGCAGCCATTCAACTTCAGCGTTGGGGTTCCTTCCACCGCGCACGTCCAGTTCAGCTGACTCTGAAGCGCTGTAGTTCTCCTTATCCTTGCCATCAGACAGTTTGTTATATACCTTCTTTCCGGCGGAAGCGATGTACTCCACTCCATCACCTAGAAAACATAAAAATATATCATTAATATTAAAAATATGAATTTTCAAATTGTAAAATATTTTTTAGGTTACTTATTTGTCATTTGGATATTCACAGAAGAATCTTGATTAATGATTGTGTTTTCTTTTAATTTAAATTGTTTATACTCATATTAGAATAATTTAATATTTTACTTGCTTTCTTTGCTATGTCCCTTGCTTTCTGATGATATGTATTTACTACAATTCTACTGTAATAATGAGAAAATCCATACGAAATTTAATATTATTAGATAATGAGCTCACAATTCATCACCAAAAATTGCTGCTACATAATTCTGTTGCTATTATCTATGCTTTGTTCCAAGATACCTACGAACCTCGAAGTCTACCTGTGAACATTATTATATTTGATTTCCGACAGCCTCCAGGGCAAGGTTCTTGAAAAGACGGTATCAGAAGCATCCAAGGCATGTTTCGATATTTGTTAATGATCATTTTAAAAAAGATCGGATGATAAACAGGACATTTCTAAAGCCTGAACCTGGTCCAAGTTAATTAACACCCTGTGATAGGTAACCAACTTATCCAAGTTATGATCAGCGTCCAATGTGGTTGAACTTTGGTAAACAAATGAGAATTACTCTTTCGAGTTTGTCAAATAAATAAAAATATAACAAAAGGCTTTATTTGATTTAGCAAATATTTTACATTACAAAAAAGCTTTCTGATATTAAACTTTTATGCATAGAGGCGTTTTGAATTTACGTTTTTTTTTTGTACTCTAATCAAAAGTCTTCCTAGAGATGACTTTCCAGTCTTACTCACCAATCTTCTCGCCAGCCTTTCTGACGACGCCGGCCACATTGTGTGCAGAGAAAGTGTCCGGGTCTATGTCAATGTTGACGCCCTCGGTGCCGTTTGTGTGCTTGGGGCAGTCCTTCTGTGAGATGATGGACAAGTCGAAGGGATCCACTCCCAACTGGGACAGCTGCTCGCGGAGCTGCAATTAAAAAAAAAAACAATTAAGGACGTGATGTGAGACTGATTCTTAACTTCAAATACCTGTCATAATTTCGGATAGCCCGATACTTAATATGTTTCCGATAAATTCGTTCTGTTCAACCAGTCATTCCACAGATGACTCTGGCCCTTCTCCCCTCCCCTCCATATTTCTCTCTACTATTGATTAACTGTTCTGTATTTATGGTTAGTTTTAAGTTTGTACTGACGATGACGACGTCTCTCCAATAATAGACCAAGGAAATGTCTTTGTTTTTACAATGCTTAAAATTTAATTCTTTAATATGACAAACCACAATGCGTTCTACGTTCTAAAGAAATTAATATACGTCTGTTAATTCTCTAATTCTTACTCCTAGATATCGCCAAATTTTTATATTTGAATTTTTCAGCGGTTAACACTATATCAAATTATGAATAACAAACCTTCATGATCAGCTGGCTGCTGAGTTCCTTGTCTCGGGCCAGAATTGTGGCCGACTGGCGGTGGGCGAAGGTCAATTTCTGGCAGGTGAAGATCAGAGCATAGCGGCTGTAGTCTGTGCCAACCACTATGAAACTGGCTGAGCCCGCCACACCTGGAAAACACACATATTTGTTAATGTATCTTCTACATATTATTTATATGAAATATATATAGCTATATAAAAACACTTCAAAAATAAGATTATAGATGCGGTTCCTTTTTAAGAATAAGTATTTCTTGAAGTCACGCTTTAAAGGCGACAATTGCTGTACAATAATGTAGATTAAGAGTTCAAGTAAAAGTGCTACAAATTGAATGTAAAGCTCATTACCGTTATAGACGTCATACGCAGTAAATGGGTTAAAGCAATTTAACGTTCTCCAAGGAGAGTAATCAAGTGTTTTAAGTGTAAACATAAATTGCTTCAGTTAACGAGTATACCAAGACTTACTCAGAGGGAATCTAACTCTCATCTTGGCAGGGATGCTAGGGTCCTCCACGGAGAGAGCTCCGGTGTACTTGTAGTCATGCTTGAGGGGAGTCAGCCCCAACACAAAGTGTTGAGACACTTGCTCTAGCTCATACTCGCCGGGTTCCTCGCCCTTCGTGAAGTTGTAAGTCACACAGCTGGATGCTGTAGAGGTCTTCTCCATGACATACCACAGTCCGAGCATCTGAAATAATAAAGCAATTAATTAAACATGATGTTCGTATGTACCATAAGCATTGACAGTTAACATTGCCTCCTTCCATTCCATGAAAGTGAAACCCACTTCAGAGACTTTTATATACCATAATAGACGATAATAAATAAGTCACAGTGACATTGGAGATAGTGCAGCACAAGAAGATTAAGATTCAAGCCAACCTAGAACAAGACACCAGTTAAAGTTGCATGGTTTTCGAGATATTGCCAATTTTATGTTTTTTCTAATTTCACCTTTTTGATATTGTTAATCATAACCAGCATTGGATAGCTCTCTTATTTCTATTTTTTATTTGTATATAATTTGACTATACATATAAACATACATTTTGTTGTTTTAAGTTTTAGACGAGACCCTTTTGGCTTTCATTGAGAATAATCAGGAATTAATAAATTTCTCTTTATGTTGATTTTTTTTTATTCAGTCAGAACCATATAGAAAAAATCGTACAAATGCTTACTAAAAATAATAAGATTTTATCTTTTTTCCTTAGATACGAGTATGTATACATTTTAGAAACTAATGACAGTATAATGGAAATTCCGATTAACATTAATGAAGACTACTTAATATTTTATCAATTATGTAATTCCTGTTTTTTAATGTTGCAAAAATGGAATTTACGTATTTTACAAAATAGGCTGACGATTATGTCACTTATTACGTATGTAGTAAGATCAAGGATGTTATTTGTGGATATTTACAAGAGTGTCCCCAATAATTTTATTGTCTACTCTAATAAGTAATAATTGTCAATGACCTCAAAATGGCGCGGGTTTTTAAGCTGTCAAAGGTCATATTATATTGATAACGACGTGGGTCTACAAGACACGAGTAATATGTCTAAATTTATCATCAACTAAAGATAACATGAAACATATATGTTGAGAAAGCAATTTTCTCATTTAAGAATTGATATTTTTTGCGTTTTTCTATCAATCTTTTATGTAAAATATATTAACTTCATGGTAAACTAATAACTAATATCAGCTCTATAAACCGAAAAAATTAACTGATACATATTTAAGTAAAAGTATATTTATAATGCATTTTAATCCAAAATTTATCTATTCGAAACGATGCTTGTTTAAAGGGACATTTATTTGAGATTTTATTTTGTTCGTTGTGCGAATTTGCGTTATTTCAAATATTGCTGTTTAATGCTAATTATAGGTCGACGATATGTTCTAAGTACGGAGCATACGGCGTAGAAAGAAATAAATTGTTTTAATTGTTTTTTTGGTTAACATTGTACACACATTGTATGTAAACACAACCAACGTATTTTTGTGAGCCGTTAGCGATAACCTGATACGTGAGTCATCTGATCGTGATGCAAGAAGTTTGCGAAGCAGTAAATAACAACGAGGTAACGTTACATGACTGAGATTTATGATAATAAAAACCATTCTCACTTCTGAGAAACAGATAAAAGCAAAAATCAGAAAAACCACTTGGCAATAATAATAAACATGTACGTATTACCCTGTAAATATTTTACTTCTTGGAATTATTAATATTTGTAATTATAAAATATCGTATATTAACTGTGAACGTACGTGCCTAATTACATATTATTATTATTACTTAGATGTAGTTAAATTATTATTATAAGTAGTTCAAGTAGAACGTAGCACCAGCCAACTTTCCGGTAAGGTTCTTTTTACACGGCGGAAACGTTCCATAATCTAAAAATAAAACTCGTGCAAAAAGATAATTTGGTGCCATGATAAATAAGATAATATAAGCAAAACAACGCAAGATTGTACTATAATTAGTGAGCACATTTAAAGCAAAAGTTTGTTTTATTTTGCTCATCGCTCAATTCAATTTTATTTTCTAGAGACACTCGTTATTTTACTTATATACCAATCTTTATATTTTTTACCTGCCTACGACGTCACTGTGCCATTTCTACGCTTCCTAAGTTTCTCTGTTTCTAATTTTATTTAGGTCTTCTACTGACCATTGTAAGTCTCAAACCCTCAGAATGACGCGTTATCGCCCACATTGAGAACTTATATTTTTAAGTAACTAAAAAGGTAAGTATATATATATCATCATCATCAGCCTGTGTCCGTCCACTGTTGAACGTAGGCCTCCCGCATGAGTCTCCATCCTCTTCGATCCTCCGCCTTCCGCATCCAGGTCACTCCCGCTATTCTTCTTATATCGTCAGTCCATCTTGTAGGGGGTCGGCCAATGCTTCGTTTGCCAGTTCTTGGGCGCCATTCCAATACTTTTCTTCCCCATCGACCGTCGTCTCTTCGACAGATATGACCTGCCCATTGCCACTTGAGTGTGCCTATTCGTTGGGTAGCATCCACTACTTGAGTTCTTCTGCGTATTTCCTCGTTTCGGATTCTATCTTTTAGCGACACTCCGAGCATGGATCTCTCCATAGCACGCTGGGTGACTTTTTATTTTATGGGTAAGACTTGCTGTCAGATTCCACGTCTCTGCGCCATAAGTTAATACAGGGAGGACGCATTGGTTAAACGCCTTAGTTTTAAGGCATTGCGGAATTTTCGCTTTAAAAATGTACTTTAGTTTTCCAAATGCTGCCCATCCCAGTTGTATGCGCCTGTCGATTTCTTTTGAGAAGTTATTTCGCCCTAGTTGTATTACTTGTCCCAGATAGGTATAGTCGTTTACAACCTCTATTTCTGTTCCTCCAATGGAAATAGGATCAAAGGTCTGTGAAATATGACTATTAATCATGGCTTTTGTTTTATCCATGTTCATTTTCAGACCAATTTTGTTCGACGCTTCATTGAGGTCGTAGAGCATGTCTTGGAGCTTGTTAGGTGATTCGGCTATTAGCACTATGTCATCTGCAAATCGGAGGTGAGAAATGTACTCTCCGTTAATATTTATTCCACATTTTGTCCAGGATAGCAGTTTAAAAATATCTTCTAGGGCGTTTGTGAAGAGTTTTGGAGATATAACATCTCCTTGTCTAACACCTTTGTTTATAGAAATATTGTTAGTGCTATCATGGAGCTGGACCATCATTGTTGCAGATTTGTAAAGAGATTTTATTATCTCTATATACCGATAGTCTATTTTGCAGCGTTGTAGTGAATCTAGCACTGCCCAAGTCTCGATTGAGTCAAATGCCTTTTCATAGTCTACAAAGGCGAGGCAGAGTGGCTGATTATATTCTTCGGTTTTCTGAATGATTTGTCTTAGCGTGTGGATATGATCAATTGTACTAAAGCCTTTCCTAAACCCAGCTTGCTCTCGAGGTTGAAATTCATCAAATCGACCCGTCAGCCTGTTTGTTAAAATTCTGGAGAATACTTTATTTTATTATTTTAATTACTAATATATATATACTCGTAGTTGAAAGGTTGTGTCGGTTAAAATAGAACTGTTCAGGTCACATTATCCGTATGTTACCAAAATGATGGACTAGATGTGTTATAGAATGGCGTTCGATACCTCCAGGTCATCCATCAACAAGATGAGTAGATGAGATCAAGGGTCTTGCAAGGATGAAGTTGATAGAGAAAGCAGAGGGACAGGAAAAGTAAAGCCAAAGGTAAGACAATGTTCTGCTGTAGATAAAGAAGTACTGATATAACAATGATGATAATAATGAATTATTTCGACAATTATATAACATGTGGTTCTATGGCATTCACAACATTAGATTTTCCTTAACATAGAAAAATGTCTGAAAATTCTCATGATTTTTAAAATTTTCCCAATTAAAGTACATAAAAATAGAGCGACCTTATAGCATGTTCATATTCATTTCCTTCAAAGTAGTGATCATACTCGTATCTCTACACACCATCATGGTCTGAGATCACATATCTTCTCCGTATTGCAATGACCACATTATGTTTGTAAGAAAACATATATTGTATATGGTGTAAATTATTTCAACAAAATGATTATGTATAGACTATAGGATAATATATTCAGGGGAAGATGATGAATTAACTATAAAAAAATTAACTTACCTTGCTCATTTCAAAGTTCGATAGGGGCGGAATTGATGGACATGCACCCAGATGGTAGGAATGTCCGTACGAAGCACCGACCAAAGCCATTACGGCCAACAAAACACACGAAATGCGAGACATTTTAAAATATCAAACAAACTGTCAAAATTTCCCGCCAATTGCGACAAATTGGCGTCAAATTCCAAACGACGATTCAAACCGTGTTTCGTTTTTTTAAATATGGTGATTCAAACGTTTACACACTTTGGTAGGTATTGAAATAAATTGATTTAGTTAGAAGGTTAACAGTAGAGTTGTTCGAGAAGCCCCTCGATGTCGGACTTCGCCGCGTCGATTGAGAAGATTGTTGTGTTTGCTGGACTTTTATATTATGCGGTGTCAGCTGTCTGGTTGTCGGGTTTCGGGCCGTCAGGGCCGGCTTGAGAGACGGTCAGTTCAAGGCGAATACATTTTAAATAAGTTAATAATAAACCAAGGCGTTATTTTTTCTTATGCTGACGTTTGACATTAACCTGACAATTAAACAAAGTATATTAAATACTATTATTTAATAATACCAATTGATTAAATATTTTTCTTCTTTTTTACCATTAAACTCTCTCCCGAGTATCGTGGTATTTAGGAATGCCACAAGCATTTTATGCCATTTTTATTATTTGTTTTGGCTATGCTGATATGATTTATGAATAACATACTAGTGTACATATCCTTGTATTTTAATCTTGAATATCATGAATGTATGCATTATAATTATGAAAATGTAGATACAGAAGATTTAAGAGCATTTACTCAAATAATTGTTATTTACTAGAATTTTTCATGTTTGTCTCAAATAACTAATAGTTTGTACTTACTTTCAGTGTTTTTTTTTAAGTACCTAGACTTTTATATAAGCTCGGATTCTAATAAATATAATTGATTTAGTTAAATAGTCAAAGATTAATTTTCTTCGGCATAATTTACAGCTTTTTTATTGATGATTTTTACAGAATTATTTATTTTTGTGCATAATGTATAACGATAAGATTTTTTTATGTGTATAAACACACGGGATTACTAGATTATACTACATTTATAAAAGTTGAAGCGTTGTAAGCAGTAATCTCCATTTTTAAATTTATACCCAAATATCTTATTTTTTTCACCAAAAACCAACTTTGTAAAAGATCAAGTAAATATAATACAATGCACTTTTTAGAACTTTTATTAAGCGTCCATAGTTTTCTGATTTTAAATAATTCCTCGTACGGTCCTGGCTGTGGTTGCATTCTCTGACTAGCTCGGCTGTCTGACTAAGGAGAATTAGTCACTTGTGGCGGCAGGAAGCCATTTGTTGATGTTGTTGGACATTCCGTTATCACTTACCAAACTACAGGGCTGACCTACAACCGTTCATTCATCTCACAACACAGCAAAATCGACCTAAACACATTGTGTTCACATTTCATTAGTCAGCGACGTATCGATGGCTAGGTTCAATGTGCTATAAAACCACAAGTTTGATTAGTCATCTGTCCATCTTACTGGCCATTTTATTTGATTTATATTAAATAAGAGTGAGCAAAGTACAAACAATTAAATTGTTGTTTTTCGAAACAACTTTCCAATACTCGTAGATAATTTCCTGCTTGCTCTACTCTTTAATTGTTATTTGTAGGGTTCGAGTATTTTTTTATAAATTGACTGGATTCTGAGAAATCGAATCGCCTAAGACTAGAAGAATCGATTGCACCTATTCATATTAACATTTATTCAAAATACACCAACAATATATTGCATCCAATTCTTTGCCGGATTTCCTTATCATTTATTTTGTAGGAAAATAAATACTTTTATCTTCTAATTAAATTGTATAAAATGTAAATTGAAATAATGTGATTTAAGAAATAGATTTGAATTAGAATCTCAAAAAAGACATCCCTGATAAAACGTGTGGTGGTTTTATATCACTTGGTGTAATATGTCGCTCACTTGGAACTGTGTTCTTACATTTGTAAGTATCAGTGATATGTAATAAAAATGTGCAAAAGGTTAGTAGGTACATACTATACAAGAACATACAAGTTTCAAATGGGAGTCTGATTTCATTCACACTACAATCCCATACACTAAGCTTACGACGTAGCTGCCAGAGCTAAATACTGTGGTATAAGCGATAATAGTCCCCGCATAACGTTTCGAAAGAGCGTCTTACACACGAAATATTCCTGTCAATATCTTTAAATGTGGAAAGGAAATACTCATGTTAGACTTAGAAGAAGCCAGAGGTGAGTCTTAAAGTTTGATTAATTACTATTCAGTAGCATTATAATACATACTGTCTGATTTGTTGTCAAACATTGACTGTGATAATATTATTTAACAAACCAGTTGTCTCAGCTTGATCTGAGTCATTAGGTACCTACTTTAACCATGAATGGCAGTGAGTCACTGCTGCTGGAACAAGTTAACAGCTTCTTGGTATGTGATTTCTTTTATCTTAATTGTAACTTAAAACAATAATGGTGGTTATATTAAACTGAGAGCATTAAATATTATTCTAGCAACGTGTTTGCATTGTGTAATTTCTGATGTTCAATCTATGAAATAATACAAATATACAGATGGTTATTAACCAACTGTAATATAAAAAGCTATATAAAACATTATTTGTGATTTATATATGTTTTTGGGAAGTACGAAAAGATTTTTTCCGCGGTGTCTTCCAAAATCTTAAAGCCATTAAGTGATAATAGACGTCGCTAACTCGAAGAAAAGACCATCATTTCCTTACCAAATAAGGGCCCTTTCCCACGGACGTCCAGTTTTGCAGGATCACATTTAGTAGTATACGCGCTACTGTGGTAAAATTCACATGAGCATTCGGTGTGCAGGATACCGCAAAAATTCAATCCGTTCGAAATGTGCTGTACGGTTTTGCCGCTACAAACTGGACGAATGGATCCAATAAAACACGGTATCCAGTTTAGTTAAATACATAGTTTAATGGAAGTGTTCCCACTAGCATCCTGCATACCACCGATACCATCCATGAGATTACGAAATGTGCCTAATCTCGATCGTAGTTTTAGGATCGGGTGAACCCAAAATCTTCTTTATTTGGATTACTTTCGGCGGCGAAAGTACCAGTATAATATCAGAAGAGTATTCACGTCCATTGCGTCTGAATATTCTTCTCCGACTGTCAATTCTATCCCACAAAAAACAGGATGCAAACTTCTGTGTGTGAACACAGGTATGATTTTTGCGGTATCAAATAAAAAACTGATCCTGCAAAACTGGACTGGACGTCCGTGGGAAAGAGCCCTAAGTTGAAGAAACTCTTACGGTATTATTGGTGCCACGATGGCAAGATTTGACTCTTGATCTACATAAGTACTGTTTATAATATATATTTTATTAAACATGTAAATAATAGATTTACCATCTGCACATTATGTGTAACTCGTGTCAGATTCACAATTAATTTAATTTCCCCCGAGGTTCAGAATAATGCGCCATTATCGGAACATCCCGACAGGAAGTAGCTAATTACGGGCAATCAACAGAAAGTGATGCGACTGACTTATTGAATAAACGCAATTAAATTTATTAAATATAATTATGCACATATTATCATTAAAACTTATCAAACACAGTACTATGCATGCGATTATTGAAAACTGATAGTTTGCGATTCTCAATTGGCCAAGACTACCTACTACCTTGCACGAGAATATTGTAAAATTTTATAATTGTAACATTGATTCGAATATTCAATAAATTCATAAACGCTTTAGTATATTTTATTAAACTAAAACGTGTATCATGAATCAGATTGATTATAAACAAAGTCGTTCATGAGCCGTGATTCTATTGTATGCTATGTAACTTTAAGAAACTGCAGGTCATTCAGAACAAAGCCATAAAAATCATTTATAATACTCCATTTCGCACTAACCTCAAACGTCTCCATAACCGACGTAATATTCCCACTATTCAACAACACTTTCAAAAACTTACACATAATTTCTACATTAACACTAAAACTCACCTTAATCCCTTAATCAGCAGATAAGGGCAACAGATCTTACTGCCCACTCCTCTCCATCAATGGAGTCTCTGGACTAAATTTTTTATCATTTATTTCATATGTTTTGTTTAAAATAAGTTGTTTAGTATTTTTTTTTGTATTTAAGTGTATTTTTAGTTTTTTTTTCCAAAGCATAAATAGTGTTAAAGTAAAAGACACTATGCATAAAATTATATGGTATTAATTGTTTATTCGCTTCATTTTTATGTTTATTAGTTTTTAAGTAAAAAGAAAAGAAAAAATCTGCAAACCTAATATAAAAGAATAATATACATACATGTATTATGTAAACTATTTATGATGAATATTTTATTTTTATTTTTTATTAATTTGTGAAGAAAAATGCTTCATAATACGCAGAGTGATTAAATTAAATATAAATTATATTCGTCATTGCGGAAATGCATACAGTATTGTTATCAATATTTCCCACAGATGGCTTCCAGCTGCATTGGTCACAATACTAACAAAGTACAAGCTAATTGTTTTGGGTATTACCGCAACTGTAACGTGACAATAATTACAATACATATTACTTGGGAATTGACCACTGGACTAACCGCCGCTTTGTGTGTTTTAAAGTGAAATGCCTGTGTGACACAAATATTGTGTTTATAAGATAACGAATAAAAAAATGACACGAAAATATATGATTCATAAAACTTTGTA
This sequence comes from Glossosoma conforme, assembly GCA_022606575.1. Classification (NCBI taxonomy): domain Eukaryota; kingdom Metazoa; phylum Arthropoda; class Insecta; order Trichoptera; family Glossosomatidae; genus Glossosoma; species Glossosoma conforme. The sequence goes on along the minus strand of JAGTXR010000020.1, from coordinate 797,705 downwards.
ATGTGATGAATAAAATGCCCTATGCGATCATTTGCTAATTCTAAGATATCTAAACGAAAAACATTGTTTTCAAAAATAATACGCTGGCTGGCATAAGAAGGAAATCGAAAGATGCATTTTTTTCTGTATTCAAAATGTTACTTGGCAGGTATGTTCCACTGTATGTACAAGCAACACGAGCAATGTGTTTTGTTTGTTATGAAATGAAACGGAATCATGGAACTCTACCAAATAGACCATTCACCAATTAATGGAGCAGAGAGCTATGGAGCGCTTCATATTATAGGGGTTTCTATCCATGATTAAATCAGTAATGTGAACATTCGAAGGAGGACAAGAGTTGCCGATATAGTGTATGTATAGGGTCCGCCATCTAACGTTTTTTTTTTCAACTAGTGTTTATTTCGTGAATGGTATCACTTAGCTCATGTCTGATTTGACAGATAATTAGTTTTATCTGAACGAATATGGTTGTGTATACGCTTGAACAACGCTGAGAAAGATTGCGACATTACTTTGAAAATCATGGTAATGTTGCAGAATGTGTGCGAAAATTGCGTACGGATTTTGGAAGAAGAGAATCACCGTCAGCTCCGTATGTTCGTTATCTTGGGAAAAAAGTGAAAGAAACTGGCATCCTCATCGATAAACCAAAACGTGAAAAGCCAAAAACAGTGCGTACACCCGAGAATATTGCTGCTGTGGCAGAAAGTGTGCGTGAAGCGCCATCAATGGCGCTTCCATGCGGCGCGGCCATGTTGAACGAATTTTTGTTCACAAAAATTGAAGAGGAGGATATTGGAAACATTTGGTTTCAACAGGACGCTACGTGCCACACAGCCGAAGCTACACTCGATGTTTTGCGCCCTCTTTAAAAAAAAAAAGTTATTTGGCGGACCCTTTATTTACGCGAAGAAATACATACTTATGAATCAAAAGTCATGTATAATAAATAATATATAATAAATATATCATGATAAATTTCGTTTATGTTACCGAAAGCTCATAGTATCAATCGTTTCAGTGAATGCAAAATCTATTATATTTACTGTCATTGATGATACTTAATCAACTTCATCAATTTTATAATGAAGTTAAAATAGCATTATCTATCAATATTTAAGCATCTCAATGAGTGAAAAAATAATATTTTTGAAAACTCATGAAAACAAGTGATTTTTTAATATTTTTCCATGGAGACAAACATTTAAAGAATAAAAAAATAAATATGTTTGCTGTTTTATAGACATCTTTAAAAAATTTATTCCAACAGAACTGATCTGAGATATATCATGATTCTCATTAGAATGTCGCAAGATAGCATTAGTATATACCAATTGTGTTGTTTTTTCTTTAAATTTTAGTATTTGTTAAATTTTGAAAGTGGAATTCGACGGTTCGTCGGATTCTGAGCTGAAACATGTCGAGGAAAAGATACATTTGGCTATCAAATGCAGAAATATTATTCTAAAATTAAAATAATCAATTTTGCTGACGTTTTCAATAAATATTACTATTTTGCAAGTATGAGTAGAATCGACAAAAATAAGGTTTGTAATTCGTTTAATGTAAATTCAATTAGCTGATTCGAAATAAATCAAGGTTGGTGGTTCAATTTTTGGTTTTGTGTAAATGTAAGCAGTAGAATGCCACCAGACGCTAATGGAGAAATTATGTGTACGTATTTTATGATAACGGTTTTTTATGATACTATTGAGAGGACAGTTTAACTAACAATTAGTCTATAGAACGGTAATCACACATTGTATGTTTTTAAGGGGATCACTATTGACGTCCTCCTCTAAGTTAGTTATTGAATTGCGTGTTGGCAGGATGAGGAGCAGATTAACAACACAAAGACTTTATTGAAGCACATTGACGACCTGAATACCTGATGATATATATATATATAATAATTTAATATATATTAAATTGAATAGCAAAAAAATGTCAGCCCTGAAAAAATGATTGAGTATTGAAAATTGCCTGTTTATACAACTTAGCAAAAATATTTATTTCGACATTTTTTTGTTTAGTCAAATAATGCAGTGTTTTGAATACAAAAATATTTTTGCTTTACAGGAACAGTTGGCGTTGCTATCAAATAGTGATAAGTCTTTTTTGTTGTTGTATTTATGGTAAATAATATGGTGGAATAATAAGATTAAAAAAAATATTATTGTTTAGAAATAATGATTCGATATATTGCTGTTTTGTTGATAGCGATGATTCTCATAAATACACAGGTAATTGACTACATTTTCTTATTTTTACCATTCCACAACCATTCCATAGAATTGCCGCTTTAAGTTCTGTCAGCCGCCTCGTTCCAAGACATCTGTACCCCTGAATGCCTTCCAGGACTGCAAGAACCCAGGTCCCAGTTGCTCGAAGAAAAGGCGGCTAAATTTTATGCTCTACTGCGGAATTATTATTTTGTTTCATTATCATCTTATTCCGAATATTACCCAACTCTTTTTCTTTTAGGGATGCTTTCTTTCCATTCGTTAGAGTCCCGGAGGAAAATTGCTGCTCTCAAACATTCATTCCTTCTTCTTCGCGGTACAATTGACAACCTTGGGATTCTTGAATGTTTTAACTTCTATGTTCCAGACAAGTACACCCGTGCTCGTAGCCACCCTTTGTTTTTGATCCCAGTTGATGCTTGTGGAGCTTCAACCACTCAATTTGGTACAACGGCAATGGCGTTCCTAAATGGCCTACCAGCACACCTCGATCCTTTTCTTACATTATTTTCCTCTTTTGTCGATGGTATTGTTCTCCTAGATCTCTATGATCCTTGACACGTGTGATCTTCAACTTCTTTTATGTTATTTTTATATTTTATTATCCTTTGTATGTATTTTATATTTATGTATGCTCTGTTTCTTATTTTGTATCTTGGAACTTCGGTTCCGTGTAATAAATAAATAAATACATGATTGCACGTGCATAAGTTATTTTTGAAATATACAAGAAAATACTGATAGACGATGGTGATATCAACGTCAATTCTATGACGCTTGCCATTCTGTTATACGTTTTATACCTAGTATCTAACAAAAAGTCAATGCAAGAACAGGTGCATGCGTAAAATGTTGTCGATCAAGAGACGAAAGTTTACTTGGCAGCGAGTAACGTGATTTCTCTAAATTATTACAGTTCACAGGATACTTTCTTTTGCAGAGTATAATTTTATATTGTTTTTATGGCCAGGATTTTGGTTTTCTCCAGTGGAAGTCCACAAGAAGACCTATAACTACTTGAGTAACTGCAAACTAACATAAAATAAGCGTCGTGATATCTTAAATGTAATATTTTACGTTGCTTCCGTTTGCAGGAATCCTGGTCGATCCCGGTGGACGACTGCAGATTGACCAAAAGAATAAAGAGGGACGACTCTTCATCGCCTACCATTCCTGAGACCTACATATATATAGGAAGCTGTGATCCTGATCAGATTAAAATCATGAAGGCAGATGATTTGGTTGGCAGCGAGCATGTGGATGACCAGTGCGTATTAGTTATTTATGGTGTCACGACCTATCGTTGACAGACAATTCGTTCAACGAATAATCGGTAACGACGTGGGGCGCACAGGACGTCTGGTGCACGGGATATTTGGCGTACGGGACAATTGGTGCCTCGGCTATCTGATTAATATATCTACCACTATCATTGGTTCGATGATACTTAAAGTTTGATGCAGGGCTGGATTTAGGTGGTGGCGCAGTGGGGCAGTGGCCCAGGGCGTCGAATGAGCGAGAGGCGCAATCAATCTTGTATATATATTTTTTATATACATAAAATATGGGGCGCCAGAAAAAAAATGCCTTAGGGCGCTGCAGAGTCTAGAGCCGGCACTGGTTTGATGATCACTAAGCTTAGTCTTTTATATGAAGCTGATTTTGTAAAATTATTTGTGGCCTTGGATATCCTGCTTTAATTTTACTTTTAAAGTGCATTTCATCAGTATAAAGTTTGACAAGAAGATGACTTAATTAAAAAAAAATCTTGGTGCTAACAATATTGGTGTATTTTCAGATCGTCGGCTAGTCGGAGCATTAAATACGATAATAGGAGAAGAGCAGTCTATCATATAATACGTACAATCCTGGGATGGTTACAGTCAGCAGCCAAGTCCTATGGAATGAAGGCCAGAAGCAAAACAGAAAATGTCAAAGACTAGTACAATGACTCCAAACCTTTTCGCTCCATCAAAAAATTTGGTGATTTTCAGATGATAATTCACCACTTACGAATTTAGTGAGCAAAAAAGAAACACCAACTTATCATACCGACACATTAAAATTTATCTTCTTGCCAGTTGGGAACCATTGGACTAAATATATGTATCATTTATGCAATACTTAAATTATTGATTCGATATTAACATTATAATAATAGTGTAATTATGTTTTTATATTTTAATAAAAATTTTTTTTTACTTTTTAAATAATAAACATGGAAAATACATTTTTTTTTATTTGAAAAGAAAGTGGGGACATTGGTGTTTTGAAAAATGTTCTAACATCCTCCTCTCTCAAAAAGAGGGCAGTTATTACGTTGCGAGGGGCAGGATGAGGAGCAGGACAGCAGACAAAGACCTTCTTGTAGAAGCACACTGATTTTATTTAATTAAAAACATTACAAGCTTTGGGCCAAGCGGAAACATACCGCTGGCCGCAACGCTAACGTTATCACGCTTATGGCTCGGGACCCACTACCGTCTCCACACTTCCCGCGGCGTGCGCGCTGTTAGCAGCGCCGCCTGGTGGCAAAACTATGTACTAGTGCCAATGTCGCCATATACATAAAGGTGTTGCGAGCGACAAAAATATAAGACGAAAGATTGTTTGTCGAGGTTTTCGGTAACAGTAAGCAAGGACTACATCATGCTGATGTCAGTTCATTTTTATTTTTTTTATTTTTATTTTTTATGTAAACACATACAGGAGAATACCGACAGATGGTGATAGTAATTCTGAAGTCCCATCTGTGGAATTCTATGACGCTTACCATGGTGTATATGGCTAAACGCTGCATGTGGAGTGTTGATCCGCCAACGTCATAGACTACAACCCGAGATTCACGCATCACCCTTTATTATTACAGGAATTTACTATGAATGGGTGGTCTTCACGGGACGACTTTCGTCTACCACCAATTTTAATAAATAGGCTATGACTGACATTTTACGGGTGATGGATCAAATTCACACCAACCGGGTATTATAGAGCTCAGAAATCGATTAAAAACACCTTTTTTTTAAATCTCCATCGGGGATTGAACCCACGACCTTTGGCTTGCAAAGCAAACGCTTTGACCATTGAGCTATGACCACCGGCGTGAGCACAATATGTATAGTATTAGGTGTAGTAAAAATAAATTCATTTATTTTTCAAATCTATAGCTTTAGTTATCTGTTGTTTCGCGTTGTATAAGTCCTAGCGAGTTACATTACATGGCGTTAGAAATTTAAGATATCGTTGCAAATTTTTAGAAAATAAATTTTTAGTTTGGTCTTTTCAGTTTTGTTAGAGCGCGCGTCAAAAATGGACACTACCCAAGATAAAATACGCCATATTTTACAGTTTTTCTTCGATAAAGGCGAAAACGCAAGCCAGGCGGCTGAAAATGTGTAAAATGCTTACGGATCTGATAATGTAAAAGTTGATCATGCGCAATTTGGGTTTCGTCGATTCTGTTCCGGTAATTTCGAATTTGAAAAAGTATTTTTCTGGTAAAAAAATTCGCTCCAAGAGAGGCTTGTGAAAATCGACTGTCTCCACTTTTTTCACAATAAGGACGAGAACTTCTATTATAATGTGTAATCCCTGCTAATAATTACTAGTATATTAACATGTCTGTACTCTATTTAGGTGGATCGTACAGCGGTACATCAAACCATTGGTATATTTTAGGTTTTGTTTTATCATATGTGTATTGAATGCACTTAGTGTATGGTAGTAAATATTTAACTCTGAAAAAATATAATAATAACATTAAAGAATTATTGTTGTATCCTGATTTTTTTTCATGTAGTAATTTTCACATTGTTTTATATAAAAAAAAATTTCATTCAAATACATTCTGGGGAATATTAAGACTATGAATGTGGATTCTATGGCCAAGAGCTGTATGTTTAGTGATGATCAGCTAACGTCATTACACTACAGCCCGAAATTCACTCATTGTCGGGAACTCACTGTAAATGTGTGTTGTTCACGGAACGATTTTCGTGTACAACCTTAATAGGGTATGACTGACACGCTTTTTCTTATTTGTAGTTAAGATTTTTCCTATAGTGTTTGCGCCTATCTTTCATTTAACAGTCTCTTCAATGTTGTTATTTTGAGTTGAACCGCCTCTTAAATTAAATAGTACAGCCTTTAGGTGCATCGGGCTAATCATAAGAGCTTATGAAAACTTTATAAGATTGACTGTAAAGGCATGTTTTTAATAAAAATATATATAAATAATAATATAAAGTATATTCAAAATATATTAAAGTTACGTGCGTAAAAGTAAAATGCGTAAAATATATGAGGATGATTCGTAAAATAAGTTTCCCATGGCGCCACAGTCCTGAAAAGCGCTGTTATCCCGCCATTCTGTAGTATACTTTGGTTCCGCCACTCCAAATCCCTTCCCAAGCAAGCTGCCTGCGGAGCTCAGTCTTGGCTTGGCAGCCGTACGTGATGAATCTCCCCCTCGCTTCGCCCGCCAGGTGAAACAATCAACATGTGTCGTAAACGACCGACACACAACCCAACCCTGAGACGCGCCAAACGTCACACGGTTACCAACAGTCAGTGTTGCCACTACAAAAACACTTACCCTGTTATCTGTGTCTTCACGCACTTGGCCGGGTGATCTTTTTTGAAGCACTCAGTTCCAAGTCTGTTGAAGTAAATATCCCCAATAATATTTGCAGTTTTAGAGTTCACCCCAACCAGACAGCGAAAAAATATCTCATCACATTCACAATCTAACCTGAAATTTGATACATCATTTCTAAGAGTTACATTTTATGTCCATATGATCCTGACATCATTCATGAGAATATCACGCGTATTCTGTGTAGTCTGGATGCTTGGAAAATCATTTTGGTAGAAATTCCTCTGAATTGCTGCTCAGGACTGACGGTCGCGTGTGGTTAACGAGGCTAAAATGGAACTGTTTTTTTTTTAAATTTATTATAACCAATTACCTACGCGAAATATTGTAATTTGCAGGGTAACTTAATTTTTTTTATATTTTCGTTATATCATATATAACGAAAATATATTGAAGAGTGCACACTGATCAAATGAAACATTAAAAGAGGATAAATTTTATTGTGACGCAATAGGGCGCTGAGTAGAGTTGTGGTTATTTTAAAGAAATTAAATATGCTGCAGGCATTTAACAGGAACGTTAGTCCACCGGAAAATTAAAAAAATATATATTGAAAAAAAACTAACGAATGTGAGTTTATTTTGAAATTACTGCAGCTCTGTTGACAAACTCGTCTTGCACTTGCTCAAAATTCATTCATTGTTAATGTATGTCGACTGAGAACTGCTGTTTTTTAAAATTTATTCCTAAGTGTCACCGGTAAGCCTGGTATGTTCTTACTGTATATGTGTAGACTTCCTGTAGACTTTATTGGAGCGAATACCTAATCGAGTGAGTATAGATGTCGTTTTTGGCTAGCTGGCAACATAGCCCCCACCACTGTTTCACACAATAGATGTGACAGTCGCTTCGCCCCATTCGGCTCTCGACGCTAGAAGGAGACGCTTTTCTGACCTACCTGGAGCGATCCTGAGACGTTCGTCGTGCCGCTTCTGAACACGTAGTCTGAACCTCGGTGCGTTTTTGTAATTACTCATCCATCTCTCAACATTTTGACCATCTGGGACTGGATTTTATTTGGAATTTCCCTAACCCACACACAAACACAACACACGTTTCTCGCAAGCAGCGTCCAGGCATCCTGACTGAGCATCATGGCTCCTGCAGGCGCTTTCATAAATAATACTTTACAAATCATGGTCTGGAAAAAACAGCAAGAGAGTTGAAAGCAGAAACAGTAGTTACAGGTCTTGCTCAATGTCACAAGAATAAAGATACTCACTTGGTGTGGAAGCGTGAGTTAAGGAGGCCGTGCTTTAACTCCCCTGCCTCCATGACGTCTTCGCAGTGGTCGTGCTTTCTGCAGCACTTGTCGCTATCCTCAGCAAACCCAAACGTGCCCACGTCATCATAGTTTTTGGCTGAATCGCCTTCTCCACACCACTTAAAAACTGAAAATCAAAAATAAACATAAAAAAAAACCACTGTAGGCACACGGCAGTTTGCCTTGTACCTACGCTACTTGGGAGCAGTTATCAAGGCATTGCTTTCAGAGCACTTTCTCATTATATAAATAATAGAATTTGGTGAGCACAAAGAAAAGTGGGTGTAAAAGTAATCGTTTGAGATGTAATTTTTTTACTTTTTGACGTATTCAGCGAAGGTTGCGTCTAAAGAAAATGCGTGGTAGTTAGACTCCTTAGCGATGAGGTCGACGTATCCAACCGGTCCAGGCCTCTGTTGGATTACGCTAAGGAGCCTTTCTCTACTTGATGTTAATATTGGCCAATGTCACAGAACGTGTTCAGCGTCATGCAATGGGCAGTCTGGACTACCAACGAGGTTAAGCTTGAAGAGTTTATCATTAAAATTGCCGTGACTGGCCATAAATTGACAAGTTAAAATATTTGCAATAAGCCATGGTATCTATTCTGCCGAGGAAGGAAGGAAGAAATAAGTGTACCTACTCTTAAGCTAGGTGAAACATCTGCTACACCATGTTGCGAGCGCAGCTAGTCTCACACTTTTTTAGATTTCCTTCGTGATCTTACAATGCGGAGGAGTTAGATCGTAGTACTTGACAGTTGCTTCAGAGAGTAGTCTATATTTATTAATGAAAGAAACCTGAGGCCATCCTGCGGCTGAACATGTGGAGAAGCGCAAATCAGGAGAATTCTTGGATTGCCCCAAAGAGGACCTAGGACTATATATTCCACTCCTGGACACGACCAGGGGTGGAATATATGGAGGTCCCTTAACAGAATTTGGACCGGAATATGCAAGACGAGGACACAAATTAAATCCTGTCAGTTTTATAGCGGCCGACTGAATGTGACTGCGGCGTGGAGCAGACCCTATCCGACCTGATAATGGCCGGGAGTAATGCCATCGACGTCGCCCACTTCTGGGCAGACAGGATCTGACCCTGATGTTTCCGACACGATTATATATAAATATATATATAATGAAAGAAAAGGTAGCTGTAGTTGATGCACTCCACATTATACGTTCCAAACGAGTTGGGGTTGGTTTTGGGTTGGGATGGGTTATAGTATTATTTATAATACAAGTATAATATCTAATAAGTATAATGAATAACTAACCAAATGTTCGGTCATCTAAGAAAATATCACTCTCGTCGTAATCGATCGTCTCAGGAAGATGGCGGATCACATTGCATTGTGTGAAGAATGCTTCCAAAATAATAAGCAGAACAATTGAATTCAAATTCATGTCTATCACCAAATAATGTCACATTTAAAAACTTAGCAGAATTTAGTAAATATTTGTGATCATCAGGTTAGGCTTTATAAGGATAATCCTAATCTGTATATTAACGTTTTTCAGAAAGATTACGAACACTTTTAAGTATTTTGCAATTATATATAGTATGTTATTTATTGCATGCTATTTCAATGGTTTACGACGAATTTATGATTGTTCTGAATATTTTTTGCTTCTTTGATCAGTGATTAAATAGTAGTATATATTGTTTATTTAATAGATAAACAGTTTTCACCTTCTTTCAATATGGACCAAGTTGAACATTATTTATTTACATACTAGAAGACTGCCTTTGGTATCTATTTCAAAAAGAGCTTCGTCAGTTCTCTACATGCAAAATTACTATTCACTGATGGATAAAATTAGATAAATGAGACGATTACAGCAGACCGTTACCGGACGACAATTGATCAAGCTGAGCCAAGCATTGAAGGATAAAAGGCTGCAATACGCCGAAGACATGACAAGGTTATTCTTCAACATGGCAATGCACGACCCCATGTTGCAAATGTTGTACAAAACTACCTGGAGAACCTCAAATGGGAAGTCCTACCCCACCCGCCGTATTCACCAGACATTGCCCCCTCCGATTACCATTTGTTCCGGTCGACGACACATGGCCTGGCTGAGCAGCGATTTTCTTCTTATGACGATACCAAAAAAATGGGTCGATGACTGGATTGCCTCAAAAGACCAAGACTTTTTCCAGCGTGGAATCCGCATGCTACCTGAAAGATGGGAGAATGTCGTAGTTGCCGATGGACAGTATTTTGAATGATCAGATTCTGATAGTTTTCTCAAAATAAACTGTTATTTAAAAAAAAAAACGCTTTAATATAATAAATCAAACCCAACCTAACCTTATAGAGCCCACATTAACCTACTTAAATCTGTCTTAACCTACAAAAAATTGATTATTTTCATTTCAAACCGAAAGCATGTTTAAATTTGGACAGAAAATTATTTAAATTAAGACCATTTCATTTGCTTCCGATAAATAGTGGGTTGTGTCTGTTCTTGTTTCTACACAATGGGTGATAGATTTTTAGAGAGTTTGTTTTACTCTTTTAAATTCAATAATCCACATTTGCTAACTATCCAGCATGCATTTCATAAAAATAAAAAAATATCTAAACTATTTAATTATCCTCTAAATTGATCCATTTTTTTTCGGAAATGGAACAAAAAAAATAAACGTCGCGAAGGCAACCCGTTTATTTTCCTTGATTTCCACAAGCCATTGCATTTAATGAATGTAAAATATAACTTAATAAACGTATCACAAAAACTGCGTTATAATTGGATACACAAGTTCCTGATAAAATATTGTGCATTTATTTTAAAACTAATAGTAAATGCGATATAGCATGCAAATTAACTGAGACACAATTAACTTCTATGCTAAATTATCCAGCAAATCCATTACGTATACTGATTAGAAGACTTCAAAAAAAAAAACTGATAAACTATTTTTGTTATGCATGTCCGACGAGCGAACAAAAATATGAGACAAAAGATCGTATATTGAGGATTTTCGGCACCAGCCAGTGGTTTTTAAAAATATGGAATAAAAAGATCGTTACAATGGTTATGGTTGAAATTACGTTTATTTATATTTCTGTCATTTATAAATACATCACGGAAATTGCAATATTTTATTCTTAAGACAGTCTCACAATTTAAAATCAACTTTAATAATTAACATTAAATATCTGTATATATATATTGATCCTGGTGCTGCCAGGATTTAAAAATATTTTACAATTAACTTATTATAAATTATACAAACACACAAGAGAGCACCAGCGGATTGTTTTGCCTCTTTAGTCGCCGGCCGTTTGCTGCGTGTGGAAGCGACGTACAGTGGTTGTGTGCATGTAGGGATTGAGTGAATTGCACATGTTTATTAATCTTATGAATACACTTATCAGAATTTCAATATGGAGGGACGTCGAACCACTGGAACTCTTTTTGTTTGCTTGTATCAAATTCATATTCGACACATTTTTTCCGGAACAATCTGGAAAATATATATCTTGTAAATTCCATGTAAATTTACAATGTACTGGTATAGTTACCTAGCTTCAATCATAAATTAAATAAGATTATTAATACTTATATTTCAATAATTACAAATGTTATATTAATAAGTAAATAAGAATGATTTTTATTTTTTTTTCTTACCAATCATACCTACTTAGCATACCTATCTATCATACCTACCCATCGTGCATACGGATCATAACTACATATCATAACTACTGACATTGCTCACAACCAAACAAACTCCATTATAGTTTTAAATATTTGATTTTCGTTATATAATATAAACTTTGCTATAAATGCGGGAGGTACGATAATTTGACTCTGTTCGGAATGACGAGGTGAGAGCGTACACGGCAGCCATCCATCCTACAGTTCGTCAAAAGACGAAACTAGATTTTTCTGGGACGTGCTAAGACAAATGTAGTTTGTTAGCTTATGTTTAAGAGAGCATAAAATATATATTAATGTTAGTTTTTGTTCAAGAGAGCATAAAATACAACTGTCTTTTAACTAGCCCCTGGACTCCTGGAAGGCCGTCGGATATCTCTCCAATAAGCTTCCTGACTGAAGCATTCCAACAAGGAAAAATATATGGAATGATGATGGCAAAGTAAAAGACTTACCCTCTGTATTTGAGACATTTGACTACCGGAAAATCGTTTTTGAAGCATTGTGTTCCTATAGCGTTAAAGTAAACCTTGCCTATGCTGTCCCCCGCAGCGTCCTTAGAGTCCTTCAAACATTTGTAGAATCGATCGTCACACTTACAATTCAACCTAAAAACAACATCTTTGTTTATTTGTATACACTACCATTCATTTAAAATTTGAAAACATATTGAAAATTTATCTCTAACCAAAACTTCCGAGGGTTAGACTATTTGGTCTAATAAGGGGTCGCAAACAAATATATATACACTAGATATTAATAGTTTAAGTCTTACTTGGTGTAGAATTCATCGTTGGTGAGTCCGTGGGCCATATGGCCGGCAGGGATGATGTCTCCGCAAAGGTCATGTCTTCTGCAGCACTTGTCGGTTGCGTTGAACACTCCAACGTCGTGGTAATTGGATGCGATGTTGCCAGGACCGCACCACTTGGTCCCTGGATGCGAAATAGCAATTAGTCATGGTTAAACACGCCCGAGAAGAAATTCCTGGGTTAAATGTATCGCCCGTTTCGGGAGGGTCCAAAATGCTTTGGAGGTCCTGCTCCGGAACTAAATTGCTCGGTCCCGAAATGACGGCTTTAGCTTATAACGTTGGTGCACAAAGAAACTTCCAATGACCAGAGTCGAATAGATACTGTTTTATTGGATCGTTCTTTTATAATGCCACCAACAAGTATTTAAAAAGAAAACCACGGCACTACAGATAACTCTTATTTACTTAAAATTGAAGAGACAATACAAGAATTAATTTAAAAACTAAAATAAATAAAGCGGTCTAAGAGAGGTTGGCGCCACACACCTCAAACGTTGGGAAACAATAGAACACAAAAGAAAAAAAGAAAAAAAGAAAAATGCTTGTAAGCATATGAATTCAAATTTCGTTCCAAATTTGAATCTTATTTCAATGTTATTTAAAAATGTAAATACCTCTCATATAAATTAATTAAGTAGAATTAATTAAAAATTAGAATTAAGTAAAATTAATTAAATTAATACCTCTCATATAAATCAATTAAGTAGGTATCTGCTTATCGATGGAAGTATTTTAATTTTAAATGCTACGAAAACATTATTTATTAAATATTTTGTAAAATCTGACATCCTCGATAAATTTTAACTCAACAGAGTTATGATTACAATTTAATTGTCAATATTTTATAAGCTTATGGATGGATCAAAAAAAATAATGTTAAAAAACTTTTTTAATAGGTTCCATGAAAGTTTTTTTGCTCAGTCAGCTTAAGTCAGTCCCAATTGCTTCTAACAACATAAATAATTAATGATTTTTTTTTTAAATTTTTATTAGAATATTATTTTATTATTTCAATATTCTAATCTACTTTTATAGATCATTGACTATATTACAATATTATTATTACTTAAATATACATATACTATACATAAAATTCTTTTTTCAACGCGTCAATCCAAGCACAAAAATAACGGCAGAAGCGGGATGCGAACCGCGGACCCTGGAAACCAACTATGCCCAGGTATTCATACCGCTCGGCGAACTGCGCCATTGCCCTGCCTAGACTGACTTGCGTTGAAACTAGTATTTATATCATTGTTATCATCGTACGATAGATGTCGCTATAGTATATATTCAAAGTATGTATATTTTTATTATTATTCTATCAGTCTTCATTTATTCACAAGCTTAATATTATTACTTTCCGGCAGTCTATTTATTTTAGTAAGTACCACTCGGGTCTCGAACCAAACTATAGACTGAATGGATGAGAAACGACTACTTATAGTTCCGACTCGGACTTTATAACCAATCATTTACCTGTGTTACTGATGGATAATTTTTACCTTCTTGATATTGTCTCAAGGAGACATTATTATATTAATTTTTTTAATTTTTATTAGAATATTATTTTATTATTTCAATATTCTAATCTACTTTTATAGATCATTGACCATATTACAATATTATTATTACTTAAAAAGGTAAAAAAAAAAAATATACATCAGTAACACAGGTAAATGATTGGTTATAAAGTCCGAGTCGGAACTATGAGTAGTCGTTTCTCATCCATTCAGTCTATAGTTTGGTTCGAGACCCGAGTGGTACTTACTAAAATAAATAGACTGCCGGAAAGTAATAATATTAAGCTTGTGAATAAATGAAGACTGATAGAATAATAATAAAAATATACATACTTTGAATATATACTATAGCGACATCTATCGTACGATGATAACAATGATATAAATACTAGTTTCAACGCAAGTCAGCCTAGGCAGGGCAATGGCGCAGTTCGCCGAGCGGTATGAATACCTGGGCATAGTTGGTTTCCAGGGTCCGCGGTTCGCATCCCGCTTCTGCCGTTATTTTTGTGCTTGGATTGACGCGTTGAAAAAAGAATTTTATGTATAGTATATGTATATTTAAGTAATAAATAATTAACTTTGTAATCGTCCCTTGTGTGAGGTTATTTATTACCAATAGCGTTTTGCTGAAAATTATATTATATATACATGAAAACCACACCTCAAACAGGTAATTTATCAACTTAGTTAAATACTTATACTTGTGTTTATGATTAAAACAAACCTGGCCAGATTAGGATGACTCGTTCTTTGGGCGGATCTGGTGGATCATCTTCGTTGATTTCGTTGAAGTCTCCGGCTTCAGCGGATTCGTAAGGAATGGGATAGACTCCTTCATCAGCATCCCAGTCTGCATACGCCTTATCGTTCCTCATATAAACACTGTTAAAAAGCCAACATCTGATACAAGACACTTGAAAGAACACGAGAAGCAAAACTACATTAGATTTAAACATAACCGACATGATTCTTATTGATACAATGACAGAACTACTTATTTTTTTATAGAAAATGAGGAAGCTATATCTTCCACTAACTACTGATATAAATTAATTGATGATGTTATGCTTGAGTTGGCTGCTTTATATTGAGTTGCAAGATTCATTGATAGTTTTCTGAACGATTACACCAATTTACAATTACAATTACTCGAGTGAATTATTGCGTTTACCTTCCTAATATTATTCCGTCTGTGTGTGTGATAGCTAATCTTTTAAATATATGAAACCAATTTTCATACTAAACAGTTCAGCTTTATACAGTGTGCATCTTTTTAATTTGATAAATACAGGTGTATTCAATCACTTCCGTTTTTTCTGTAATAAAGGTCACCCAACGTGCTATGAAGAGATTCATGCTCGGAGTGTCTCTAAAAGATAAAATTAGAAACGAGAATATCTAAAGGTGAACTCGAGTAGTGAACGATACGGAAATTATCAACCCACTTAAGTGGCAATGGGCAGGACATAATCAATCGAAGAGACGATGGTCGATGGGAAAGAAAAGCGTTCATGAACTGGCAAACGGATCAGAAGAATAGCGGGAGAAGGCTGTATGCGGAAGCAGTGCCGGTTTTAGGGGGTGGCGTAGTGGGTCGGCTGTCCAGGGCGCCGAATGAACTAAGGGCGCTAAGGGCGGCCTTAGCTCCTACAGTGGGTGTTTTCTGAAGATTTCTCCTACCACCCAAAAAAAATATATGGCGCCAGATTTATTTTGTCCAGGGCGTCGCAAGGCCTAAAGGCGGTACTGTGCGGAAGGCAAATGATTGAGAGGGATGGGGACTTGTGAGAACTTCGTTCAGCAGTGGACGGACACAGGCTGATGATTATGATGACTTTGTCAGCTGATAGTCACTGTCAGCGTGGAAGGAAAAGATGTGCCGTATCCTCGGAAATTTTATTACTGATTTCTTACAGCTCTTACAGCATAAAATATATTAAGGTACATTATTTATAGAGCTACCTACTTTTATTACTTCGGCACTCTTAGTGGTTAACTAAACTACTATAATGTAGCTGGTCTGCAGCACTTCATATAGTGGCTGCTGATTGAAAATGAATTGTCTAAGAGTAAGAAGAGCAAAACCAAAAAGAAAAGCATCAAAACACGACAGAAAGAGATGTTAAGAGAGATTTTATTTGATTGGAAACTAATTTGTTTCTAATCTAACTTTTAAATGATGAACTAGTTACTAATGAAACGCGAGGACATTTGGCCGTGACTGTTTTTTTTTTCATTGTACCTATGTAAATATAACATATTTTTCTTTCAGTAAAATAAATATGACTACAAACTATCTTGTCTTAATCAAGAACTTCGATACATTTGAATTAGATATCCTTCAAATTATTATATCCGCACACGAGCGATGCGTTTTTTCTATTTTTTATAATTTGAGTTTCCATGTTGACGTTTTCTTCTTTGCTAAATATAAACTATTATCTAATTATTGTACTTTCAATGTGCTTCAAGCCTTGAATGTTTAATACATAGTCTACTATAATTAGAAGTAGGGCAAATTTTAAATAGATAAGTGCGAAGAAGTTTGCTTTTTTTATTTGAATCTTTTTAACTGCTAATTTAGTTGATAAATTTGCTCGGACGACCTTGATACACCCCCTATGGTGTGGTTACCATTAAAAATTTATGCGAGTAGGTATGATTAGAAGTGATGAGTGAGCGTGGCTTAGTGATAATACATGTAAATGCTGAAGCTATTATACAAGGTTCAAAGCTTCAAGAACTATGTTTTTAATATAGCTTTAATATGGATTACGTAAATTTAAGATTATATTACTACTGTATATTTTTACTTATTTTACTTTAAGTTTATTTTTCTCCTCTAATATACCTCTTCTCCATAACCCATGTTCGTGTGATATGTTAAACGCCATGCCAAAAGAAAAATTGGTAATCTATTTTGTTAATTTAGGTTATCCATGTTCTTGCCGGCCGTTCTCTTGCTCGAGTATTTTTCGACCGGTCCATTGTGATGATTATCTTGTCAAGAATACTGAATCCTTTTATAGAGAGCCCATGCTTGCCATATTCCTAGGGACCACGGTACTCAGTAAGAAGCTCAACGATAAAAATAAGATGATTTTTTATAAGTACCTACTTAGTGTTCAGTCAACTAAAATGATAAAATTAGGTACATATTTATAAAATGTGTAGGTACTTTCTGTCCTTATATTGTTCATTGCTGATAAACATTAAAATCGCCCTTTTCATCCAGATAATTTGACATTGATATACTCACCTGTAAATATACTGTCACTTACGTCTAAGAACCGTGCATCAATTAATTCAGAAAGTGATGAAAATTGCAGGTTTTATTTAATTTCTTCATAATCCGTGCGTCTGATATTTAATTTTCTCCGATTTATTGATAAGAGAAATGGCATATACGATGGCGTTTGCTGTGAATTTGTATGTGAATCAGTTGTCTGAAATAATTATGTATTTTTATTCTACTGACAGTATTTAGTTTTTTATTTAATTTTTATTCATTTTTTGCATCCACAATGCGGTTAGAAGACCTTATAATATGGAAAAACAATTATATTCGGTTTATGCCGCGAAGCAGCCAGGGAAATAACTTGTTTAATGTATTTTCAACAATTGTTCATTTGGAGAGAAGCTCGACAATGGCATTATAGCCTATACAAAATAATAATAGTTTTGACAAAAAATGAAACGTGTGTTTTCAAATAAACTGTGGAATAAATAATTATTTTTCCTTTTTTATGTATATTTTGAAATAAAAATGTAGTTGGTTTACCAATGTCTGATTTAATTAAAGGTACAATTAATCCACTATTAGGTACTGTATCTTTTTCGAAGATAATCAGGAATAATTATGCTAAAACTCTTGGTGTAATTTAAATTGTGTAGCAAATAATTAGTGTTTCAGGTAAGTGCCTACCTACCTAATTGTTCAGTAATGATTCGACGTTAAAACAATATTTATGCAATTATCACATCACAGTTGAATGACCGATGCTTCATGTAAAAAAAGTAAACATCTTTCTATATCTAATTCCAAAATGAATCATTTGGTCATTTCTTATTACTAGTCGGAATTAGAAACTCTAACTCCACAGTTGACAGCTAGATAAATATATTTTTATTTTATTACAGTTATTATTGTAATATTCATGAATGCACGATGTTGAGAAGTAAAACCAAGTTTATTTTTAACTTCTGAGTTCTATCATAGAGATTTATTGATAGGCAAACCTACCTACACATTTCAAAAGTAGCCGGTGTTTTTGTACATATATTGAGTGACTTGAGTGACAACATACGTTAAATATTATTATAATTTGATAGCGGATGAGTGTTATTGCAATTTTTTGCTTAACCCAAAAGACAGGAATCCTAAATGAACCCACTAAATATTACGGAAATTCATAAACAACAGTGCTTTTATGTAGCGGCAACACTACGGCTAGTCGAACCGAAAATTCGAATGAAACTTCAAAACCGCGAAAGTCGTTGCAACGATTCTGGAGAAAACTTGAAGCGACATTAGCGGGAATTTAAGCGACATGTGAGTGTTTTTATATTAATATCTCATCAAAAAATGTACGCTGCACGATTCAGAGCATCTATTTGATGTTTTGGACGTGTTTCCGTTGCGCAATTAGCTGTGATCCTCTTGGCTGGGGCCGGCACCTGTCTTGTTTTTACCTCCAAGAAAACTTAGGTTATATTATTCGCATGCTCAATAACAAAAGAACGAATTTTGTTCGAAACTACGAACAGTATACTCGCATTTGTTATTTAAACATGTTAAACCACGAAGGTGTCGTTAAAATTGATTTGTTTTATCAATTTTCAGACGACCGTTTTTCATGCTCACTTAGAGCACACAATGTCTGTCAGATTCCTTTAGTTATCTAAAATCAGCATTCTGACGTTTCGTTGAATGCATTCAGTATTTTCGAGTCTCATTTTAGTAAAATATTGCATTGCTTTATGTTTCTCTATGACAATCAACTACAGCGAGGGCTTTTTGATAAGTTTTCGACCTTTTTAGAGAAACATATTTCGAAGCAAAACAAAAGCAATTATTTCTCCATGTGGTTTCCCTACAACTTTATACATTGTGTCTAAGGTTTCTCTCATCTCTTTAAACCGTCAGAAAAAAAAGATTAGTTAAACTAGCTAATTCTATTTTGACATTTTTGTCAAACGAGGATGTTTTTTTCTAATTATGGTCTACAATGTATCCAGAAATACAATATAGTGCTACTGTCCGTTATTGTAGTAGCTATTGTAGTTTGATGAATAAGAATTATTTCACATCTGTCTATATATATTTCTAATAATCTCTGTTAACATATTGCTTGCGGGCATTATTTTTAGTAACTCACCCCCTAGCACGGGTGATTTTTTCTTATCGGGAGAAAGATCTTAACCCTTTCGCATCGGTGGTTGGCATATGCCGTCATAAGATTCCCCGACCGTTGACATTGGTTGACGTGATATATCGTTTTGCTACTTCTTAGAATAGTTTTTTATGCATCATCTGATAGCTTAAGGATACAAGAACCAATGTGATATATGAAAATAGAACAGATAAGTACATTTATTCTTCAAATACTAGTTTTACAATTTACAGTATAAATTGTATTCAAACCGAGCCGTAATGAAATGGTTAATTAGATTGACCAAACAACCAAACATGTAAACATATTTACACTAAAATTTTGTATAAATAAGAACAATACATCCCTATCCTTCATCCCATTGCCAGGTAGAAATAACCCAGAAATGTATCCGTGTAAGTTGAAAGAAATTGTTGCATATTGAAGGTCAAACAAACCTAGCTAACAAGGTTTGAGCACGAAACAAAGAATCATATATTTTTAGTTTTTTTTTTTATGATATTTTAAATCATAATAAATATATTTCATAAGTGAAATGTATAATTTGAACTATTTATATTTTAGCAAGACAATCCGTGATTACGCAATACAATCCGTGATTACGCAATACATATTATTAAAATACTCGAAATCCACCACCAGAGAGTAAAAAACGTAATGTTATATTTCCATTATTTGAGTATCAGACTAAAAAAAATGTATTTTTACATCTCCCAACAACAATGTGTTAATATTATGTTTCAGGACCTTCACCTAAGCTACGTACACTTTTTGAATAAGTATTTGTGAAACTACTCGCGCTGAAACCAACTGCAGAAATGCAATAAACCATTAGCGTTAATGGGTTTGTTGATTTTCAGATGCTGTAGTAGCCAAGCCACGTCATGGAGGACTTCCTGAAGATTGAAAAGATCGGTGAGGGCACCTATGGGGTCGTCTACAAGGGCAGGAATAAAATCACAGGCCAGATCGTGGCCATGAAGAAGATAAGGTTGGAGTCTGAAGATGAGGGCGTGCCGTCCACAGCTATTAGGTAACTTATAGACATAATATTTGTAGATCTACATCACTAGAAAGGTACTAGACATCGACTGAAAGGTCATGAGCATTAGATATCCTTGTTGCTGAATGCTTGGTGTTCATAGAAGATATTTTCTACCCCAATTTTGTTTGCTATCACATATTTTTATTACTAACATATAACTACATCATTATCACCATCATATCTGCTTCCTTAACCTGTTAACCGGGGAATTTAGTTTTGCTAATGTTAAAAAGAAAACACGCGGCGAGTCCGTGCAACTTGATGCCTAGATGTACATGGTTATGGTGAACAAACAAAATAAGTCATAGCTCGTCACGCCCGTTAGAGTGTAATTTAAATTTTAATCGTTAAAGTGTCTTGACGGAATATATTGTCATACCCGCTACAGTTGCTTTCTTGGAATGACGGAATATTACGTCATACTCGGTTAACAGGTTAACTGACGCTCTTGGCTGCCACGAAGTGTCGCCATAAAGCTCTGCCAGCCGTCATAGCCTTTGCCACATCCTGTGTCAGCTCTGCCTCCCGCAGCTCCCCCTAGTACATTTAATGTATAGTTTTCGACCCCCTTCCTGGACGCCGCGAGTCCGTACGTTTGAAGAAAAAGCAGCTGTAGTTTATGCTCTCCTGTGGCATCTTTGGTACTACTATGACTACACAAAATCATAAAATAATAGACAATTCAACAATAAAATATATTCCATACACTGAGTGTCATATAGCAATTTTTTTTTTTTTGAATACATAGTGATATGTACACGCACATTGCCTTGCAGGACGTGATTCTCTCTCATTATTATTCTTATTTCCTTAAATTATATTAATATACTGTATAAAATTAAAAATCATAATGAAAAAATATTATTTTAGGTAAATAAATTTTGAATATAGTTTCAAAATTTAAAAAATGGTTAACACGTTTAACGCCACATAATGTTTTTAATGCATTTGACTTAGAGGCGCCATATAGGTCACATTCAATGTTAATATTCCATTGAAATGTAACCGCTGGCGTACAGGTACTGTTTGTTCTAAAAAAAACGTTGGTCACCGGTAACCTACCTGGCGCCCTTTTGAACAACCTACGTGGTGTGAAACGGGTAAAAAATATATTGCTTGCATTTTGCAGGGAGATATCCCTGCTGAAGGAGCTGCAGCACTCCAACATTGTGAAGCTGGAGGACGTGCTCATGGAAGAGTCGCGGCTGTACTTGATCTTCGAGTTCCTCTCCATGGACCTGAAGAAGTTCATGGACTCGCTGGGCGCGGGTAAGTACATGGACGCCACGCTGGTGCGCAGCTATCTCTATCAGATCAACGACGCCATCCTCTTCTGCCACCGCCGCCGCATCCTGCACCGAGACCTCAAGCCACAGAACCTGCTCATTGACTACCAGGGCGTTATCAAGGTAATGAGAAATTAAAACTGCCATATATATAATACTCGAAACAAGAAAAAAAAACTCGCTATTTTTAAAGAAATATTTTTTTTTTAAGGCAGAGAACATGTTTTATGTTTTATATTTTTTTGACACGTTTAATGCCAACGTAAACTTTTAATGCATTCGACTCAGAGGTGCCATATAGGTCACATTCAATGTTAAAATTACATACATGTGCAACCGCTGGGGTACAGGGATTGTTTATCTGAAAAAAAAAAGTAGGTCACCGGTAACCTACAGGGTGACCCTTTTCATCAACAGCGTAGGTCACCGTAAGTGACCTACGTGGCGTGGAACGTGTTAAAGGGTTAAAATTTGAAAATACTCTTAACCAATTTTTTGGTTTTGATATCTACTCAATGTTTCGTTTAGTTTCTTTTAGGGTTGCGGAGTCAGTAAAAGAAGTGATTGTGAACTTATATTAAAACCGGAATTATAAATATAAATATAAAATAAATGATTTATTATTTGATTCAAAATAATCTTCTTCTTCGTGTCAGCGACGTCAAACTTTTTGCTGTCGCTGGGCTGAAAAGATTGGCCAGAAGAGGAAGTCCGAGATTCCATTTCCAGGGGGCACCACGTGGAGGTTCTTTTCATGCTCCCATGCTCTTTACATTATTCAAAATAATGTAAAGAATGATTAAAAAAATTTGAAGCCTTACTGGGGAATCAATAAATATATATCAAAATCAGTTAAGAGCAACAACCTTTCAGCCATGCCCCCTGATAATACACATTGTCTATGAACGAGTGTCGGTCATTCACCTGTAAAATCATTACATGTCTCAATATTTATCATTAGATGATAAAAATGCAATTATCACACACTTAAAGTATTAATTATGTATTACACAATTGTAATAAAATTAGGACTTTTAGCATAATAATATCTTATTATCTTAAGGCAATATGCCGGCGGGTATAGCTTAATGGTCAATGCGTTTGCTTTGCAAGCCAAAGGTCGTGGGTTCGATCCCCGACGAAATAAAAAATGAATCTCTAATCGATTTCTGGCTCTAAAATACCGTTGGTGTGAGTTTGATCGCTTAACCCGTAAAATGCCAGTCATTTTCTTTTTAATGAAATTGGTGGTAGACGAAAGTCGTCCCGTGAAGACCACCCATTCATGGTAAATTCCTGTTATAATAAGGATGATGCGTGAATCTTGGGCTGTAGTCTATGACGTTGGCGGATCAACACTCCACATGCAGCGCTTAACCATATGTAATATGGTAAGTGTCATAGAATCCACAGATGAGACTTCATCATCATTATCACCATCTGTCTGTATTCTCTTGTATGTGCTTACATAAAAAACAGTACTCTTCCTTCTTCCATTTACGCCAAAGTTGGAGTATATATTAATTATTGACATTCAATTATATATGTTTCTATTATCCTTGCCTTATTCCAACTTATATCTGTACCTATCGAGTATTAATTCCTATCGAGTAAATATATGTACAGAGCCTAAGATGCTCAACATTTAAGGAGCTCGAATGATTAGCCCGATGCTCTATCTAGAAGGTTGCACCGTTTGTTCTTAACTGCCGGCTCAATCATCATGAACACGCGGTGTTCCCAGATGGTGACCCATGAAATACGTTAAAATGTTGTTCAAATTCAGTGATTGCATGAAAAAATATTGAAATTCTTACTTTTATGTGTTAACGTAAAAAATATGACTATTTAGATAAAAAAAATAGACACATCTGTTAACTCTTTCCACTCCAATGTCGAGTGTCACTCGACATGCGATGTTTACACCAGCTCCAATGTCGAGTGTCACTCGACATTGGGCATTTTGTGTAATTTTTTTAAAACAATTTTTTTTTATTACTTTTTTCGATGCACATTTGAAGTACATACTATTTGACAAGACCCTTCGCGGCTACCTGATGTAAACAAAAGAATGGTGTATTTCGGCGAGTAAAACAAAAAAAATACTGTCGCGCCGATGTTTCGTAAACATATGTTGTCCGATGTTTCGTAAACATATGTTGTCCGATAGCCTGTAAACATATGTTGTCCGATGTTTCGTAAACATATGTTGTCCGTTTGTGTTATTTTGCAATAAAAAGCATTAGATTGTTATTTTGAGACATTTATAAGTGATTAATTTTTATGTACAGTGGTGCCTCACACAACGAACTTAATTCCTTCCAGGAGCAAGTTCGTTATGGGAAAAGTTCGTTATGTGAAACGCGTTTTCCCATAACAATACATGTTAAAAAAAATAATTCGTTCTGTAGCATAAAATATGGTAAGATGACATAAAAAAAAGATAAATTTTTTGTTATTATTTTTATTTAGATACATCTAAAAACATAATGAAAAAAACACACATTTTTTAATTTTAAGAAATAATTGAATCTTGCACATCTTCATCCATTTTCCGCTTTTTGGCCGATGGTGCAGTGAAAAACCTGTCCAAAGTCGTTTGTTTCTCTCTTTTCTTCAACATCTGCCGGAAATAACGGACAAGAGTATCGGAGTACAGGTCGTTGATCCTGTTTGCTTCAGCGGAATCCGGATAGTGGGCATTGGTAAACTCCTGAACTGCTTTCCATTTGACCAGGATGTTCTTGATGTCAGCAGTTGAAATTGGTTGATTGTTTGATTGTTGCTCCTCGTTATCAGATGACGCTTCCCTTTGAGCATTGTCCTGTTGTTGGGCCAGAAGTGTTTGGAGCTCTTCAGTTGTCAGCTCTTCTTTGTGTTCCTCAATAAGCTCCTCTACATCCTCTTCCTCTACCTCTAATTCCAACCTTTGGGCCACTGTGATGATGTCCTTCACCACTTCTGTGTCATCAACTACTGCTTCTTCCTGAATCCACGAAGGCACAAGCATCTTCCAAGCAGAAATGAGGGTCCTTTGTGACACTTCTTCCCAGGCCTTCTGTATAAGTCGTATTGCCAAAAGGATATCAAATTTCTCCTTCCAAAACATTCGGATAGTCATATTGTCTCCACCAAACTCGCATTCTTCAAACACCTTATTAAAGAGGGCTCTAGTGTAGAGTTTTTTAAAGTTCGCAATAACTTGCTGATCCATTGGCTGGAGAATGGATGTGGTGTTTGGTGGCAAATACTGCACCTTGATAAAAGGATAATTTTCCTGCAATATTTCTTCTAGGTCTTTTGGGTGAGAAGGGGCATTGTCAAGTATCAGAAGGGCTTTGAGCTTCTCTCTGCCCGGCATTCTTTTCCAGAAAAGACCCGCTTCATCGGCATTGAACACTTGTTGTGGGCAGTATCCTTCATCCATAATAAATTTTTGAAAATTAATAGAGAACTTTTCTGCTTCTTTTTTATCAGCACTGCCAGCCTCACCATGCATATTAACGCTGTGGATTCCATACCTTTTCTTAAATCTAAAAAACCACCCCCTGCTGGCTTTGAAATCTTCTTTATTATCTATATTATCTTGATTGCTGCTACTTCCAGGGATGTTTTTCTTTAGATCTTCATAAATTATCTTGGCCTTGTGACAGATAATATCTTGGGTTGTTACGTCACCTTTCACCTGCCTGTCCTGAATCCAAATCGCTAATAGCCTCTCCATTTCCTCGTGGATTGAAGATCTATGTTTTTCATTAAATAGTTTTGATACTCCTTTGGCTACTTTGGCTGATTTTATTGCATCCTTGTTTGTCAAAATGGTGAAAATGGTGGTCTTGTTGAGGCCAAACTCTTTGACGAGGTCACACTGTTTTACCCCACATTCACTCCTTCTAATTATTTCCTGTTTCATTTCAAGAGAAATCACCTTCCTGCTTTTTTTAGAACCCATCATATAAAAAAAATGTTGAGTTTATCTTAAAAGGACGACTGCCGTGATACGTGTGCGATTTAATTCGTAATGAAGAACGATTGCTGCGACACGCGTAAGTTAAGCGTACTACGCAGTGACTAACGAGTCTAACGACTGCCTGCGAGGGAGGATGCAATTAATCGGCAGTGATCGTAGAAGATCGGGCGACTTCGTTGTAATGATGAACGATTGCTGCGACACGTGCGTAAGTTAAGCGTACTGCTCAGTGACTAACGACTGCCTGCGCGGAAGGATGCAATAAATCGGCAGTGATCGTGTGAAGTGGGCGACTTCGTTGTGTGAAGCGAAGTTCGTTGTGTGACGCGAAGTTCGTTGTATGAATCGTGAAATGAACGAAAAGGAAGTTCGTTGTGTGCAGCGTTCGCTGTGCGAGGCGTTCGATATGCGAGGCACCACTGTACTTGAATTTATTGTGTAATTAGTGAACCCATAATGTCTAAGAAAATGTGGAGAAAACTTTTTTTTGGGGCTAGAAGTCTTCATAATAAATTCATTCATATTGCATAAAATATGTGCAATAAATAATGAAAACACTGCTAAGCCATAAGCATTATAGGCAAAAATTATTGATGTCACTGATCGGAGACTTCAGAGCTCCCATTTGTTCACGCAGAACGTCGTCCGCAGCCGATAAAGAGCAACGATTAGATGGGACATAACACTTTATATATTTGCGCACAGAAGGAAAGCATAAGTGTGAAGATTGTGTTGTGTGCTCTAAAATAAAAATAAAAGGTGGAAGAAAAGAAACATGCTATTATTGCAAAACATGCGAGGCTAAACCATCGCTACATACTAGATTGTGTTTTGAAAAATACCATACTAAAAAAGATTTAAAAAATTGATATTCAAGGTTTATTTCATTGTACACTATATAAAAGGTTTCTTTCATTATACACAATAAAAAAAAGAAAGTTTTAGTTAGTAAAAAAAAAAACATTTTCCTAAAAAATTTACAATTTTGTCTTGGAGCTGGTGGAAAAAAAAAAAAAAAAGCTTGGAGTGGACAGGGTTAATAAGATATTTTGTTTATGTAAATAGTATGTGTTTGTATTCGGCGTAGGCTTACCAGTCAAGTAATTTAGCCTCTCGGCCTTAACCTTTAAACGCCCAGTGGTCCTGTACGGCAGTGCTCCGCAACCGGTGTGCCAAGGCACACTGGTGTGCCGTAAACCGATACAGGTGTGCCGCAATGAAATAAGGCAATATTATAAATAAATAATTTTACAACGGTCCTCAAGCTCCCAGCGCCTATCGCCTATTTATGTAGACATACAACGAGGTACTTTCTTTATTATTAAGTTCTAAATGAAATTTAAAAAAAGGGAAATTTATCAAATTAATATCTATTTTTGGCTTTTGGTGTGCCACGGTATTCAAGGTGAGAACTTTGGTGTGCCGTAGAATCGAAAGAAGTACTTTGGTGTGCCGTAGATGAGAAAAGGTTGCGGAGCTCCACTGTACGGAACCGCAAATTTGCGTCGTTTAATGCCCTAGCAGGCCAATGTTTGTAATGTTTCGTCGCACAATAGATTCTTTCATGAACTTACTTTAATACTATTATTACAAAATGATGTAATCCGATTGTGAAATGAACCATAAGCACTCCTGTATGAGACCGTAGGGCATTGAACGATGCAAATCTGCGGTCCCGTAAGGAAACCACCGGGCATTTAAAGGATAATTTTGCTCAAATAAGTTTGGTTATGTTTCAGGTTGCCGACTTTGGTCTTGGTCGAGCCTTTGGAGTGCCAGTGCGAGTTTACACCCACGAAGTTGTCACCCTTTGGTACCGGGCCCCAGAGGTGCTTCTTGGCAGCACCAGGTGATCATTATATTATATATATTTCTTTATGTTTATGATCTTTTACTCTTCTTGGATCGTTGGGTCTTGCAGCAGGTTGCGCTTGCAGCTCGCTAGGGAAGGGATTTGGAGTGGGGGAACCAAGGTACACTACAGAATCGCTGGATCCACCATAACAGCGCTTTTCAGAACTGTAGCGCCATGGGAATCTTATATTACGGATAACCCTCGTATATGAATGTTAAGTTTTTTTTCCTCTTTTTAGAACCAATGTACCACGTAAAAAAAGGATGCGGTGTTTACTTATTGTCTGAGTATAAAATATCAATATTGATTTGATGGGTGTTTGTTACAGATACTCCTGTCCCATTGACATGTGGTCGCTTGGCTGCATCTTCTCTGAGATGACCTCCAAGAAGCCTCTCTTCCAGGGAGACTCGGAGATAGATCAGCTCTTCAGGATATTCAGGTGAGAGTCAAATACAAGTAATAACATCTGTAACTCAAACAGGAACACATAATGAAGTAAATTGACATATTTTCTTGATTATAAAATATTACTACAGACAAATCACAATTGCATGATAGGATTGTTTAATTGAAATATATTTCTTGAATTTCATTTTATTACATTTTATTTTTTAATAAAAGTTATAAACATTTGATTTAATTGTCCCATGAATGTTTGGACTGGATGATTTTATTATGAACGATTAATCTAATGGAAAAATGATCACATCAGAGGGAGCCTCAAGGTAGCCCCCATTGTGGACAAAGCGACAGAAAGCCGCCTGCGCTGGTATGAACATGTGTGTAGGCGGGGTAGCACACACGTGAACGCAGCCCTGCAGCTGGAGGCGGGAAGGCTGGGACCGGGTCGGCCTCCTGCAACATGGCTCAAGACAGTCAAGAAGGATATGGAACGTCTTGGAGTCGACAGCGAGCTTATGTTCGATTGAGTATCTTGGAAAAATGTTATTAGGAGAGCCGACCCCTAGTAAATGGGATAGGCCCAAGAAAAATAAGAAGAATGTTTAGACTGGACATTTATCGCCGATGAAAGAGGCCGTCTTATATAGCTATTCAAATGGCTTATTCTTGAACATTATTTCTATCTACTCTAATATTTAAAGCTGGTCCTTACACACTACAATATTGATTCTGTATTATTTACTGAGTATGTTAATTTATTTTTAGAGTGCTGAAGACTCCCACTGAAGAGATCTGGCCGGGCGTGACTTCGCTGCCCGATTACAAGGCCACCTTCCCTAACTGGACCACCAACAACCTTGCTAACAATGTGAGTTTCTCCCACCATTTGTCCCACGACAGATTTTTTTCTGATTCTAGACATTAATCAAGTTATACAGTGAGGCCCCCCACGACAGATTTTTTTCTGATTCTAGACATTAATCAAGTTATACAGTGAGGCCCCGCTTAACGCTGTCTCGTTTAGCGCTGTTTCGGCTTAGCGCTCTTTTATTTCAACCCGGGGTTATTCCCCGAAATTGTGCATAAATAGTGGAATTAGCGAAACAAACCGGTTTAGATGAAGTAAATGTGGAAGACGTCGAAGTAATAAATAGTTCAAGAAACAGCAGCTAGTCTTTTTAATGATGAGCTCAAGGAATTAACTGAGCAAGAAGAAAACAAAAATATTGATATTAGTGATTTCTAAGAAGAGCAAAAAGAACTTTGGATGGCGTTTGTAAAAAAGAGTTTGACCACTATAACTGAAATTATGGACCGATTTGTTGAAAATGATCCAAATTTTGACAGGAGTTCAAAAGCAAGACGGGGTGTTATAGATGCTTTATCCTATTATCGACAACTTCAAACAGAACGCAAAAGGAAAACGCAAACTACATTAGATGCCTTCTTGACAAATAGGCAAAAAATTGGAATCACAATAGACTGAGTGATCTAACTGACTTAGAATTTTATTTGTTTTTATAAGTACATTCGTTTATATTGTTTTTATTTTTTAAGAAATAAATGTTTGGTCTTATTTTTATTAAAAAAAACATAACTATTAAATTTAATAACTAACCCCATTATTTACATGTTAAGATAGCCTCGTTTAGCGCTGTTTCGCGTTACGCTCTACTTTGATGGAACGTATCCCCCGCATTAAGCGGGGTCTTACTGTATATAAAAATCAAGGAGCAAAAAGCAAGAGGACTTGAAAAAGCTTTTAACTAAAATATTTGTCAACTCTTGTTCAATTTTGCAAATTTTAAATTTAATCCAAAATTGATCTAGTTTTAATATTACTTCTTATTTCACATCTTTATGTGATGAAGTATTGAAAAGAGCTGGTTTAAAGAGTGTTGAGTAACTGAAGTGTTTGCATTGGACTGCCGACATCCAGGAAGACCACATAAAAGATGGAACGATAGCTGGTCGTCTGAAATGTACTACACACTAGAAATGGAAGTAAACAACACTGGAATTGTGACTTTTAGGTTGAGGCGCGTGTGGCAAATTTCTTTTTATTTTTGATATTTCAATTGCTATTACAGGGGTCATCCCTAGGGTTGATGATTTGACCGTACATCATCAACCCTGAGGATGATCCCTGCTATTACGATAAAAATATTGCAGAGAAGATAAATTGACCACACCCGGGTCAACCCAAAGGCCAAAATTCCAAATCTGGCCATGAAAACCTACAAAATTATTCAAATAATACTGTTAAAGCGTGTATATTTGTACTTTTCTCATGGTAATCATTCCAATTTTGTAAAATAATAATCTGGTAATGCTAAAATTGATTTTCTATATGTATGTTTTATGTATTTATGGTGGTGTATGTTTCCAGGTGCGGAACATGGACAACCAGGGTATGGACCTGCTTCAGAAGATGCTGGTGTACGACCCGGTCCATAGAATATCGGCCCTGGAAGCGCAAAGGCATCCATACTTCGCGGGAGTCAAACTTCCCGAGATCCTCAGCAAATAACCTATTTGCTTCCTTCTCCGTAGACCTGATATGAAAAATGTTCTCGTAACGTCGGCGCAAAAATATCCAGAGAATAGATGAAAGAACACCATTAAAAACACATTTTTTTTCTCCTAAAAAAGCTGAAAAATTAATAAGTGGTGATTTTTTTCAACAATTTATCTTTTTTTTTTTTAAATTTCAGTATTCAGTTGTCTCTGCAAAAGACTTCCACAGAATCATATCTTTAGTTGCCATTTTGTTTACTTCGTACCGAGGCATTTTCGTGTCTTGGAGTACATTCTCTGTAATTATTATTGTCGATGGATGGCGAGAACCCGATGGCTTGAAGAAACGACAGCTATTTAAGCCTGTGGTTATCGGAAAATGTTTCTTGGTCATGCTTTTGAATCTTCATTGCCTGTAGGATGGAAGACTCTTGGGTCTATTTGCAAAGTGCAAGTCATTTTGCATACCTAAAATTATGACTAATACCTTCATATTATACGGTATAGGGATAATAATGTCTTGAAAAAATATAAAAACAAATCCTCGTTTTCTCGTTTGAAAATTGCTCGCTAGCTTGGAACAAAAGGCCATCACACTTAAAGACCTTGTCCCAAAAATATTCGTGGTGAAGTTTCCCTAGTAAAGTAGAGTAGATATTTTTAGTACAATCAAAAGATATATTTCTTAAAAACCACACACTTTTCGTTTATCTTTATAAACATTTTTTTTAATGTCTCCTGTCACAACTGCTCCTTACACATGTTATCTATGCACACCACAATACAAAAAAACTTGTCATTGCTGTGCATTTGTATGCTTAACGACGAAATCATAAAGCTGAGAAATCGGAGAGTAAAAAAAAATGTTGTGGGACATTTTGTTTTTATTTTCGCTTACTTAACCTTTAAATGCCCAGTGGTCCCATACGGGACCGCAAATTTATGTACTTCATTGCCCTAGCAGGCCAATGTTTGTAATGTTTCGTCGCACAATATATTCTTCCATGAACCTACTTTAATACTATTATTACAAATTAATGTAATTCGATTGTGAAATGCACCATAAGCACTTCCCGTATGGGACCATAGGGTATTGAACGACGCAAATCTGCGGTTCCGTAAGGAAACCACTGGGCGTTTAAAGGTTAATTATCGAATTTGAACAATTGAACTAGGCGTCTATACCTATGATTTTAGCAGTCGACTCTATTTTACTCTAGGTGCAACATATTATAATAAATGATTAAATTTATGCTAAAAAAAAACATTTATATTATTAATTTTTGATGCGTAAGTTTTAGGTTATGTGATATTTTTTAATTTAATTATTTGCAGTCTGTAATTAATTCTATTCTTTTAAGGGCTACCCGAACGAGCGATACGAATTGCAAGACTGCTCAATTATTGAAAATATATACAGCTATATAAATATAATATGTGTAATTTTATGACACTTCACAAAAATTTGGATAATGGTACGTGAACAGACAGAGCTTCTTTATTTTTGTATGACTGTGTCTTTTCAATAGTTGAGCAATCATGCAAAACGTATCGCTTTTGTGGGTAGTACTTTACTGTATTATTTAATCCGACCTCGTCCATAGTTGTTATATTATTATACTTTTCAACCAAAAATATGCATATACTGTAAGTTTTACTTTGATGTGTAATTAATGGGTCAGTATCTAGTTCAATATTTGTCAGTAAATTAGATCAATAATATCTCAAAAGCATCAATTTTACAATGAAATAGATACAGTAAGAACCATCTCAGAGAGGCGAGCCTGATGGATCGGTCACATCATGCGCCACGATGGTCTTCTTCATGATATTGTGGAGGGGATGGTTGAGGGTAGAAACTGTAGAGGGCGCCCTAGACGGGAGTATTTGTAGCAAGTATTCGAGGACATGAATTGTAGCGCTTATGCTGAGCTGAAAAGGGTTGCGGAGGACCGAGAGGAGTGGAGATCGAGATGCAAGATTCTGTTTCTGCAAACCAATCCACCGGATTGATACTACGAAGAAAGAAGATACTGTCCTGGTAATTAGTCGGTCTTTACTTTTAAATGATTCAGTGTCACCTTTGATTATTAACTTCTGGCTTTAGAATTTGAGCAGTCATAGCATGAGTTGCCATATCTGCTCCATATTAGGAACAGATAGCTACCAAAAATTGCTGCCAGAGACATCTGGTAACCTGTTAACTTCATCTCAAGTAAGATAGCTTTGCATTCTGAAGTTCCGACAGCTACATACATGTAGTCTAATTCAATTATGGCAAGTGAATTTATGTAATTGTCACCAAAATATAAAACAAAGTAATGTTTTTTTTTGAAATAAGCAATTATTGATTTAAAGTATAGGCATAAATTCAATGTTTTACTGACCATTTCTCTCATTTTAATATACCGATCTTTCATGAATAAGATACTGATCTACTAATTAGTTACAGTAATAATGTGTATTATAATATTACTAATATACTATGTGCTATAATAATAATAAATAGAATATATATTTTTGTGCTTATTTTATTTGTAAAACCCTATGTTGTTATGATGTAACTTGGTGGTTCTTCTGGTTTAAGATATACAGTGAACCCTCCTATAACGCCCACTTTATTTTAACACATTTCACGCCACGTAGGTCACCGGTGACCTACGCTGTTGATGAAAAGGGCGCCCTGTAGTTTACCGGTCACCTACGTTTTTTTTTTCGAACAAACTCCCTGTACACCAGCGGTTACATTTCAATGGAATTTTAACATTGAATGTGACCTATATGACGCCTCTGAGTCGAATGCATTAAAAACATTACGTGGCGTTAAACATGTTAATTGTAACAGAGATTTTTCATATAAAGTTCCCTTCTATCTTGTTTTTTTTGGGAAGAAGGTCTTAGGACTAAATGGTACTTTGGCAGTTTCGGTATGATTATCCGATCTTATGAAAACTTTATATTAGGAGAGTTAGGAAGGTTTGGGGAACATTATATTAGGGTATATAGGAGGGCTGACAGTATTTGCCTTTAGAGAATATATGACTGATCAGCGGTCGCATTCCATTCCCGATGATGTAGGGTTAAAAATGCTAGATTTAGATATTTGTGATGACAATATATTCTAATATGCATCCCCCGATAAATTTTCATTGGTATTTACCGCAAAGTGGCGACACTTAGTTTGTACCTAAAATAAAACCACATTTTTTGTATGTTGAAAATAATTTGTATTTATTTTTTCATGTTACATGCAAAACATTTTATGATAAATATGATAAAATGTCTATCTCTTAGGTATGGAAATGAAAAAAAATGTCTGTTTAAAATATAAAATTAATTACAAATGGTATAAAAAGTATTAATACTAGACATAAATGTAAATATGGTAGGTATAAAAAAATCTTAAGCTTAGTTACGAAAATGTACAAAATATTGTAACGTTGTACAACAATGCCTGTTGTGGTACAATGTTACAATATTAAAATTATAGGTAATCAGTACAACAATGGATCATCAGTCGTATCTCGCAAAACTCACAAATTGTACATTAGTTATAATTGAATAGAATTGATAATGAATTTACAAAGTTCTCAAAAAATATTTTATCCACTTAAAATGAAAAATTATTATTTTAACCCTTTCACATCGGTTGTCGGTTTATGCCGTCAAAGATTCCCCGACCGTTGACATCGGTTGGCGTGATATGTCGTTTTGCTACTTTCAGTACTCATTGTGACATCTGCGGTAGGAAATCAAAAGTGCAGTCATTTCCTTTATCAACCTACATGTATTCTTAACAGGAGTCTGTAAAGCATGTAAATAAATATCGATAGGTTTCGTCACAGGAGCGATTTTTCTGTAAACCACATGGCTCAATGCCACCACATGTATGGAGTTACATAATGAATGTTTGTTAAATATAATAGTTTTTCATGCATCATCTGATAGCTAAAGGATAGAAGAACCGATGTGATAAATGAAAATAGGTCGAATAAGTAAATTTATGCTTCAAATATTAGTTTTAAGCAAAAAAAAAATGGTTTAAAAAATTCACCCCGTATTGACAGTATAATTTGTATTCCAGCGAGCCGTAACGAAAGAGTTAATCAGATAGTACAAAGGAAAGAAAATCAAATTAAGTATTTTTTCCCATCCCTTTAATCCAAAACAATGCAACTGTCAATGGAATTCTTCAATAATTTTTAAATTATAATGATACTTTGCGAGTTTAACATTCTGATAATATAACATAATGAATATTTAAGACTAGTGCAGTGCTTGCTCTTGCTGCATGTCGTATTCATAGATCTTAGATAGCCTCGTTATAACATGCCTGGTCTTATCTGATATAAATCTATCCACTTCGTCAACGATGTTCACAAACTCCATTAACTTCTGTATGCCCTCCTCGACCTGTTTCGCCCTATCGGCAGCAGATAAAACAGGTTCATCGTTCTTCGAAGCCGAAAACCTTGGAATGAAAGAACCATCACTTGAATCATTATTAGATGTTACTTCAGAACCCTGCGAAGATGCTGCTTCTTGATCACCCACAGCTCTATTCTTCAATCCTTTTAATGCAAAAATTGGATTATGTGTATCACCCATCGCTGATTGATCGCTCAATCTGGATCTCAAGGACTCTAACAGCTTGCTTGGGACCTTTGAAGGAATTAGTTTACTTGGTTCATTCATTCCGACAATGTTGTTGCTTCTACCCATTATGAACTTTCCATTGTCCACTTTTTCAGGAAAAGCTTTAAGCAACGAACTGCAAACGTCACATCCTTTTTCTAGCATCTCTTCGTGGCTTACTCTTATGACGCCTGGAGGCATAACTTTTTGTTCCGCAATATTACTTGCGGAAGACGCTTGTCTTGCCATAGCATCTAAAGGTGATTTCTGTCCAACGTTTGAAAATTTAGACATCTTTGACAGTAAAGGAGATGCTTTCAAGTTTTCCTTCAATGCGGATGCGCTGCGGAGAAGGCTATCTTTAGATATCTTTGGAAGCTGCAAGTTAAGTTTTTTTTCTAACGGAGTCTTTATGAGATCATCGATTAAAAACGAAGGCTGGAGTACCGGTTCAAAATTAGATGATCGAACCGTTTCTTCTACAACAGGTTGCTTGGACAATGCCGATAGTCGATTGAACGGTGGAAGACTTAATGCTGATCTTCCAGAACTCTCTGCAACCGATGGATCTTTCAGGGATTCTTGTTTTTTAAGTATACCGTCAAGTAGAAGCGATGGTCTTTTTGGTAGGGAACTAATGTTACTTCTGGGCAGTAAGCTGAACGCAGGTTTTGGTGAATCTTGAGCAACTATTGGATCGTTATTCAAAGATGATCTTGCATTTTCTGATGGATCTTTTTCAAGAAGTGACGGCTTTTTTAGAAGCGATCCGAGACTTTTTATTGGCAATAAATTTAAAGCGGGTTTCGGGGAGTCTTGCGCAGCGTCAGGTTCATTATTTTCCAATGAAAACGGTGAATTTTGGCCATTTAGGAGAGCATCCTTTTTAAGAAGTGATGACTTTCTGAAGGGAGAAGGGAGATTTTTTCTGGCTAGTAAACTGAAAGCAGGTTTGGGTGAGTCTTGAGCGGAAATCGGATCACTAGGATCAGATAAAGATGGTAAATCAGGAATATTTCTGTCATTGTTTAGCAGATCTTTTCCAAGGAGCGATGACTTTCTGAAGAGTGATTCGAAACTTTTTTTTGGAAGTAAATTTATAGCTGGTCTTGGTGAGTCTTGAGCAGGCATCATATCAGCATTATCAGTTAATGATGGAAATTCAGGAGCATTTTGATCAACTTTTCTAAGAAGTGAAGGTCTATTTAGCAGAGAATTTTGCTTATTTCTTGAGAACAAGTTCAGAACTGGTTTCGGTGAATTTTCAGGCTTGAAAAAACTATTGTCGTCGACAACAGGAGTGTTTTGTATGTCAATGTTATTTTCAGAATTTTTATTGTTACGCTTTAAATTGTTCTGGAATTTTTGTAGCATATCTTGGCCAAATGCCAATGGCACATTCAGGGGAGAGTTTCCTAGAATTGGAAACAACGTCGCTGAAGACCGGGGTGAGTCCTCGGCAACTTCAGGATCGTCTGATCGCAACGTCGGTGGCAACAAAGGCGGAGAAATGGCTTGGAGAGAATTCCGCACGAAGTCAGTGATCCTGCCGACTGGGCGCCCGGGAAGGTTTACGGCAACCTTCGGTGGTTCAAGAACGATGGCAGGTTTTCCATCACCTAACAATGGATTACCGGGAACGAAAGAATTAAATAGAGATGAAGGAGCGACCAGTTGGTCGTTTGTATTCAATGGTGCGATGATCGTGCGAGGCTGGTATTTTGGTAATTTTCCAATGTTTTTCGGTGCAGTGAACTCATCTTGAAGCAATGTATTTCTATTATTTTGCGGTGCAGCCGATTGATCTTGAATCGTTGAGGGTAAGTTTGTAGCAGTATTTCCATCGTCACTCAAAACACCTTGATTTATGGTCGTCGAAGCCGGAAGAACAACTTCTGAATTCTGAATTGCAGCAGCGCTTTCTTGGTCTCCGCTGTCTCGAGGGCTTTTAAATAAAGATGGAATTTTCTTTAATTTAAGTTTCTCCCTTAAACTTTCTAACTTGCTAGGCGTAACTTTGGGAACTTTTTCATCTTCATCAACCGTTGTCATTATCGTTGGTTCACCTTCAGATTTTTCTACAGTCGAAGCTGCGCCATTTTGGTCTTCATTATTGAAAGGATTTCTAAATAATGATGGAATCTTCTTTAATCTGAGTTTCTCTCTGAGACTTTCTAACTTGTTTGGAATATCTTCTTGAACCGCTTCATCTTCTTTCGTCGTAGTCGTCGCTGGTAGAATTGTTCTTGTATTGTCTACAGCAGAAGCTGCGCCATCTTGGTCTCCCTTATTCAAAGGCATTCTAAATAAAGCTGGAATCCTTTTCAATTTCAGTTTGTCTCTCAAACTTTCCAATTTGCTTGGCGTATCTTCTAGAAAGATGACGTCTTCTTTTCCCATTGTTGTTGTTACTGGTAAAACTGCTTCCTTGTTATCAACAGCAGAAGCTTCAACATCTTGATCTCGTTCATTACTTAAAGAGCTTTTAAATAAAGATGGAATACTCTTTAATTTCAACTTATCTCTCAAGCTATCTAATTTACTGGTGACGGCATCGTCTTTTCCTGAAGTTGTAACTGGTAGTATAGTTTCTGCATTTTCTATGTTCGAAGCTACACCATCTTGGTCTCCGCCGCTTAGAGACTTCCTTAATAGTGACGGTATTTTCTTCAATTTGAGTTTCTCCCTCAAACTTTCTAACTTGCTTGGTGTATCTTCTAGAAAAGCTGAGTCTTCCTTTGCAGTTGTAGTTATTACTGGCGGAATTTCTGCGTTTTCTACAGCCGAAGCTGCACCATCTTGGTCTCCATTATTTAGAGAGTTTCTAAATAATGATGGTAACGAAGGTATCTTTCTCAATTTTAATTTATCTCTCAGACTATCTAACTTGCTTGGGGAGTCTTCTATCACGGCTCCATCTTCGTTTGTCGTTGTTAAAGGCGCAATTTCTAAATTCTCCACAGCTGAACCTGCACCATCCTGGTCTTTACCAGTCATAACAGCTCTTCTCAACGAAGATGAGAGATCCTTCAACGAGGGCCTGACATTTGGTGAAATTTTTTCTAAACCTTCAACATTAGGATTATTTCCGTTCGGTAATCGTGGTGATCTTAAAGATAAAACATCACTATTCAAAGAATTTCTTAATAAAGACGGCAGGCCCTTCAGAGCATCTTTCAAATTGAGTGCAGGTCTAGCTTCATTATTTTCCACATTTCTGTTCAGATTCGAAGGTTCTGAAAGATTATCTTTCGGATCTGTTTCACTTTCTTTAAGCGCGGATCTTAAAAGTTTTGGTATCTTCTTAAGGACGGGTCTCAAATCGATTTTTGGGATGTTTTCGCCCATAGCTTTGACCTCTTCAAGGGTCGGTATCTTCGGCGTTGGCAGTGAAGGTTTTTTGAAGGTCGGAGAATCTTTCGGTGCTTCTTGTACAGTTCCGAGTGTGTCCGAAGGTTGGGCTTCTTGGTCTGATGGACGAACACAGTCAATGAGATACCTGACCACGTTTGGATTATTTGTTTCTGTTGCCAGAGCTGTGGTGTCGTCCAATTGTCCCATAACCTGGAAATATTATTATCATTTGTAAACATAACCAATGAACCCATAAAATGAGACAAACTATTTTATGAACTCGCAACAAAACACCGCGAGTTTTTTTTAGCCCTTGTTAGAGTACAGTGGACTTCATAACGAGCATAATTCGTTCCAGAATCTTGCTCGTCAAGCGAAACTAATTTTCCCATACAAATCAATATAAAACACGATAATGTGTTCCAAGTGAAATATTTTTTTACTGCTTCACCATGCCTCACAACGCTGTAAATGCCGGCTTGTCTCTTAAACTTCTCGAACCATCCATGACTTCCCTTAAATTGTTCTTAATTTTCGGCAGTTGATGATCCTTACGATTTCTTAAAAAGGTCGGCGAATATAGCTTTTGCCTTCTCACAACTTATGTTTTCGTTAATAGAATCGCCTTGCAATCCCTTTTCGTTTATCCATATGAGAAGCAACTTTTCAACATCATCAAAATAGTAAACATTTTTAAGACATTCTTGACACTCCTTTTGAAGCATCTATCTCCTTAATTTTGTCCTTCTTTTTGAGGATAGTGCAAATTGTTGATGTAGATAGATTGTATGAGCGCGCTTGATCAGCTACGCTTACACCACCTTCTCGCTTTTCAATGATTTTACGTTTCATTTCTACAGACACTTTTATTCTCTTATGGCTGTCTTCTTGTGGCTTTTTCTTCGGGTACATTTTTGCAAGGCTTATTAAACTTTGCACAAAATAAATACAAATAATGTCTGAACATAAGTTTAGAAAAATGTGTGATCACATGCGACACTAACGTGCTGACGGTACGAGTGCTAAAAACAGACTTACGCAATGACGCGGAAGTCCCGGCTCACAAGTGCATCATACGTTATGTGATTCCCTTTTTGCGTCACTCGTTATGCGAAATGTCGCTCGTTAAGGGAGCAATTTTTTAACATTTTTTTTACTCGTTATGAGAGGTGCTCGTTAAGAGAGGTTCCACTGTATATGACAGTCACTTAGTTAAGCTCCAGAATATAGTTTTGGACTTCAAAAAATTTAGCATGTTGTAAGAATTTAAATATTAAATCGCTTACTTTGGTCACTTGGAAGATTATCACGCACACGATGAGTTGCTTCTTGGTACCCATCTTGGTAACCATTACGTCTCGTTCCACCATAGCAAGTTTACCCAGTGACTGACTGGCTATGGAGAGCCTCTACGCGTTATATCGCCAGTAAATATAACTTAGAGTCAGCATTGTTTGGGTATTGCACACACGCGGAATAGACTACACAGAGTACACAACATTTTAGTGACAGATCTTCAAAAAAAAAAATTATTTTTTTATTTTTGCTGATGCGGTCAAACGCGTTAGGAAATGCAGAGTTAGCGAACTGGTTCCGAAAATTTGTTGTAGATCGCCGTAAATGAAATGAAAATAAAGCCTAGTTTAAGCACACACATGAAAAGGATCACTCACACCTGGCGGGCAAAGCGAGGGGGATATCCATTACGTACGGCTGCCAAGCCAAGACTGAGCTCCGCAAGCAGCTCGCTAGGGAAGGGATTTGGAGTGGGGAAACCAAGGTACACTACAGAATCGCGGGATCATAACAGCGCTTTTCAGGACTGTAGCGCCATGGGAATCTTATTTTACGGATCACCCTCGTACCTTGAATTTGTGGATGTTATTTGTATTAGCAGCCAAGAGTGAACTCCAAGAAAATGCGCAAAGAAAAATAAACGTATGGTGACGTCATCAGTGTTCTTTTTTATGTAAACACTTACAGGAGAATACCAACAGATGTTGATAGTGATTCTGATGTTTCATCTGTGGATTTTTTGACGCTCACCATTCTACGTTTGGATAAGTGCTGCATGCGGAGTATTGATCCGCCAACGTCATAGACTACAGCCCGAAATTCACGCATCATTCTTATTATCATAGGAATTCACAACGAATGGGTGGTCTTCGACTACGACTAATTTTGATTAATAGGCTTTGACTGGCATTTTATGGGTGACGGATCAAATTCCCACAGACGGGAGATATTTATAGAGCTCTCAAAATCGTTTTTTTTAATCTCTTTTGGGGATCAAACCCACGACCTTTTGTTTGGCAAGCAATCGTTTTAACCACTAAGCTATGCCCGCCGGCAAGGCTGAAGGTAACTGCTCTACATAAGAATGATTAAAGTGAAGAAGTCTCAGTCCTCAACTCACTTTTAATCTTAAGAAAGTTCTCAGCATACGAATGTTGAGGCAAAAATATTTCGTAACCAAAAAAATATCTAGCAAAAAACATATTGTTACGGACGTCCGATGACGATTGCTTAAGGTTGTGTATATTTAACTTCTAGGTTCCCGGTCATGTAAGGTGGTCTGTCGAGTCTGAATAAAGAAACATTCACGGTAACGGCCGGCGACCACCACACCGCGGAGGTAGGAAATAAATATAATGAAAATTGTAAATTGGGTACATGCGCTCTCAAAGTGGCGAGACGTGCGTCTGAAAGCTCCCGAACATCGACACGTCGACCCACGCAGGATCCTTCCGGCGGGCGCTGAATCAGGCTGCGAACGGACCGCGCTGATTGGTCGGCGTTCCTCCCCAGGGCACGCCTCCAGGAGAGATTGTAGTATAAATATAGGTGTCAAAACCAAAATAAAACAGAGCTCAAAATACTTTCGAGTTTTACTCTCTCTTTCCCCGGACCTACTCTGGACTTGCGGTGCTCCCGGCCTACTGCTCTACATGGACTTCTACTAGGATGCAGATTTGGAAGCTGACTACACCCCAGCCCAAGGAAGCCGACCGGAACACAGCTGCCTTACAACCAGCTGCAGGAAGATGGACTTCGGAGGCGAGGACACACGTACAGCCGCTAGTAGAGAGGGTTATCAGTCGAGGTCGACTGGTCGTCTACACATATCGATCATACCTGTCGATAGAATTGTCACTTTAACCTAAAAATGACATTAAAATACTCTGAAATACGTTAAAAATTAATAACACAAGACTATTGTATCAATAATAAAGGTTTCTGATATCTGCATTTTTTTTTATAATCAATAAGCCAATATAATTACGGACGATGCGTTTTTGGTTGCAAAAGCGGAAAAAGAAAAAAAATCAATAATGGTGCAATATAATATATTTCCGGACTTGCATTTTTTACTATACAATTTAAAATAAATAATTTAAAACAAAAAACAGTGCCGATGATTTTGAAATAGTGAATTCTTCGAAGTTTGATAGTAGTAATAAGTAAAATTAATCACTCCACTCCTTCCAACAAACCTTCTTGCACTCTTGCACCTATATGTATAAACGTATTTAACCCTCTCGCATCGGTTGTCGGCATGTGCCGTCAAAGATTCCCCGACCGTTGACATCAGTTGACATGATATATCGTTTTGCTACTTTCAGTACTAATTGTAACATGTACGGTAGGAAATTAAAAGTGCAGTCATTCTCTTTATCAACCTACATGTATTCTTTACAGGAACTTGATAAATATCGTTAGGTTTCGTCACAGGAGCGATTTTCCTGTAAACCACATGTGTGAATGCCACCACATGTATGGAGTTCGTAATGAACGTTTGTTAAATATAATAGTTTTTTATGCATCATCTGATAGCTAAAGATAAAGAAACAATTCGATATATGATAATAGGTCAGATAAGTATATTTATGCTTCAAATACTAGTTTTAAGCCAATAAAATTGTTTGAAAAATTCACGCCGTATTGACAGTACATATAATTTGTATTCCACAGAGCCGTAAGGAAGGGTTAACCAATTTTTATTTATAATTTTCAAAAAAAAAACCCAACAATAACTTAAGAAAAAAGGTGTTTTTATTTTCTTATTTATTTTGTGTATATGTATTTACATGTATGGTCAGTGGCTTCAAATCATTTTACTACTGTGTATGTCCGTTTTTTTTCTGTGACTGACTTTTTAATAACATAATAATATTAACTAGTATAAATATATATTTTTAAATTTATTTACCTTGTTTTTACATGGATCACGTAAGATAAGTTCTCTATTAGGAGACTACAGTTTCGACTAACTCGTAGCCTTTCTCAATCCATCCATCACTTGTTAAGAGATAACTATTAAGAGTTAATAGAACGTCTACGAGTTAGTCGAAACTGTAGTCTCCTAATAGAGAACTCATCTTACGTGATCCATATAAAAATAAGGTAAATAAATAAATATTTATGATTTATAATGAATCTCAAAGTGAATGCTGAAAACTTCAACAAAAAAGAGTACCAAGCTCACTTAAATTATATGTAATGAATGCGTCGCAGTCGATTTTTTTCGAACAATTCGTGATATGTCTACTTTTAGGCTCTCTTTTCTCTATTGTAACCATTAAAGTACATAGTTGCAGATAAATTCCCTCATTTATCGACTCTATAGACCTGACGCAAATCCCTCATGGAGCACCAATAACATTCCCGGGAGCACCTTAAACGTCCCCGCAGAGAACATATTTTTTTATATGTGGACACTACAATAAATAGTTTTTTTTGGGTTTTTTGAAATTTGATTGTAAACATTAAATAAAAAATATATATTTTAGTTATATGTATTATATTTAATGTAAACTTTTAACATAGTAACCTAAAATGTTCGACCTTTTTTTTTATTTTCGTTCCACATTCGGCTACAAAAAATTGGCGACGCTCAGTTTTGTCAGATACCACTTTCCATGAATCGTTGCAAGACATCCCTTCACCCAAGGTGCGCGAACGCGATATATCGGGTACCGATGCGGACAGGTTAAGAGTATTACGAAACAGTAACGAAATAAATAAAACATATTTAATATTTTGATATTTTTTTATTGTTATTAAGATGGTGACACATTCAGATAATTTAAGACACAATTAACATAATTATTAATAATACATTTAATTAGCGCTGTTGTCTTTTTTGTGTAGGTAACAACAAACTTAGCATGTGTTTGGATTTTTTTTAAATGTATTAAAACTACAATATTGCTTCTTCAAAATAAATGTCAGTGCTTGTAAGATGTTAGGTCGCATGAAGGCGTTACAAAATGGAGAAAAGATTGATTATATCATCAAAACAGATGCTCCTAAAACTGCAAACCTGGTTAGAATAAGCTTAAATTGGGCAGTGGTTATCGGAAAATATTGTTAGTTCTGCTAACTGCTTC
Source organism: Glossosoma conforme (assembly GCA_022606575.1). Classification (NCBI taxonomy): domain Eukaryota; kingdom Metazoa; phylum Arthropoda; class Insecta; order Trichoptera; family Glossosomatidae; genus Glossosoma; species Glossosoma conforme. Next base: position 753,677 of record JAGTXR010000020.1, on the reverse strand, counting down.
TCGCATGTCCGTATGGTGTTGCCACAATATAAAAAAACAAGCTTATTGCCTCTTATGTCATATTAAGTGATACATATAATAATAACTTTCGGAATGCAGAGTTAGATCGAGACTAGATACTATACTTCTTAGTAGATACCGAGTAATATTTGTTGGCAAAATATCTACATTAGAATCTTACAAGAAATGTGTTAGAATGATTTTCATTGATATGATCAAATCAGTTTATAAAGCTTTTGAAAAACGATTTCAAAACATAACTTGAGGCGTATTTCTTTCAAAGGTCTCTCTTTTTTGTATTTTCATGCTTCGTTACAGCTTCAATTAATGACTGATTAGGCCTTGTTGGCGGCCTCTGAGACCTGCTGCTGGACCTGCTGGGCGGTGGCCAGAACCTGGTCGTAAGCCTTCTTGGTCAGCTTGGCGAGGTCCTCCTGGAGGGGCTTGGAGTTGTCACCCAGGGTCTTGGCGACCTTATCGGCCTCGCTGACCACAGTCTTGAATCCCTCCTGCAGCTTCTCTTGGAATTCCTTCGCCCTGGCGGTGGCCTCGGGGTTCTGGGCCTGAAGGTCGGCAACGGTCTGGTTTAGCTTGGAGACGACGTCTTGGACGACGTTGGACACATCACCGGTGGTGGATCCGAGCTGGAATTTGAAAACAAAAGTGAAATAATTATATAACATTCAATAATATACGAGCATTAAAGGTAAGAGATTCTTGTAATGGGTTTTGAGAGTAGATGCTTGCGTAGAATACTGGGGGTACGTTGGTTTTACTTTGAGAGGAATGATGAGAGAGCGGACAAAGCGGCATTTTATACTACAGACGATCAAGAGGCGCAGGTAGACCTGGTCGTGACATGTACTAAATATGCCGCATGAAAGCATAATCTACAGCGGTCTTTTCTTTAGGCCCTCTGGCTCGGGCCTTCTTGAAAGGCCGTCGTGAACTTCGCTTACAATGTACTCGGTGGAACTGTGGGAGGCGAAGCTGAAATGGGATGAAACGAAGACTATGTGGCGACAGTTCGTGTCATATGATCCAGTTAAGGGAGCTGAGATGGTGATGATGATTTTTAGTGTGACCTAGATGTTTGAAAACTAATAAATTGATTAAAATTATTATGGCTTCCCGTTTTATTCTCATACCTATCATAAACTAACGTCAAAGGTGTGATATTCGCCGGTTGGCAACATTGTTGTTATTAAATGGACGTCGGTTCGAGCGCGGCGTCAAAACGTAAAATAATTTTCATCGAGTCCTTCCACCAACGAAAAGTATAACTATTTCAACTAAGGAACTCCCTCCGTAAATAAACGAAGTGTTAAGAACCCAATAACAAAATGAATTCAAAGCGAAAGTACGGTGACATTAGTGACGGGCGAAACTCAAAAACCGCGATGAGTCTAATCTTATCTCTATATCTATCTCTTCTATTTCCATAATCAAACAGATTTAATAATAAAATCTTAAACGGCATAAAATATTCTTTTGAGCAGAATCTTCACACCCGATTTCGCTTTATTTGTAGTTATTTATTGACTTTGAAGTTGTATTGTTATTAATGGAAGCCCTTTTGTTTTAATTAGTAGTTTTTACCTTTTTGAGGTTACGGAGCACAGTGAAAATTAAATAACTACAATAATTATAAATCTTACTGCTTATATATGTAATCTCGTCAATTTTTAACGCAAAATGACAATTAGAACAGTGTAAAACACACTTTTATCGATGTGCAAACCATATTATTTAGATATGTAGCTTTTGTTTTTGTTTTGTCCAATGCATTTGAAAAACGCTGCATTCGAATGCTTATTGGTTAGTCATTTCAATCCGATGTTTTTCGATTTTACACAAAAGAGTATGTTGACGTCGATGATTGCATTGTCTCTATTATAATTTTTAGTTTTGTTATTTTTCTTTCAGCGGCAATTTAAATGGATGCAATATGCAAAATTCGCTATTTGAAAAATATCATTTTGTATTGTCAATATGACTCGGACCTATTTCGAATTATTTGAAATTTTGAATATTCATTTGCATTCTTTTTCGAACAATCCAGTTTCGCTAACGAAAATCACTACTTCATAAACATTCGTTAACAAGTTTTACAATCAAGTTTTCAATAAGTATTTTTCTTTGACGCATTGAAATATTTGCAACATTGAGTTATAAAAACTCGATGCATATATTCATTGATCCACTTTAATGACGATCAACTGCAAATTCCTCGATGACAATTAACAATGGAGTCAATTGCAAGTTGATCTGTAAATCCGCCTGACAATTATGCCATTAGGGATCGTCGATTAACAACCATAGAGTCAATCACTAATGAAATAAAATTCGTGTGAGGCTACCTACTTAACTACCTACCTACCCACCGTAACGAAGCATAATTTAATGACTATGACGAATTGCCATAAAATTATTATCACATTTACATTGTAACATATATCCGGAAAGTACAATAAGTGCGGTAGTTATTATATATATTGGAATGCTTTTGAAATAAAATACACAGCAATTTAGAAAATAACTTTTATTCGCGTACTCATTTAGAAGAATACCAAGATACGGTGGAGGATTTATCTTATCTGTGGTTTCTATTACGATTTTATATTTTTCAAGGTAAACGCTGCATGTGAAATGTTATCTGCCAACGTCATAGGTTTGGCATTCACGCATAATCCATTTCAACAGGAATTTATTATGAATAAGTGGTGTTTCCGGGAGGACTTACGCCTACCACCAATTTTATTTATAGAGTATGACTGGCATTTTTCGGATGAGAGGTCAAATTCGCACCACCTGGGGTTATTTATAGAGCTAAGTAATCTATTCAAAATATTTTTTAATTAGATCTCCGTTGGGGATCGAACCCACGATCTACGGTATGTTAGGTTAGCGCTTTACCATTAAGCCATAAACGCCTGAAAACTACATAAATTTTGACTAATGAAACGTCGATTGTTCTCTGTTTAGGAGACTGCAATTTCGACTAACTTGTAGCGTTTTCAATCCATAACTTGTTAAGAAATAACTTATAGAGATGTTAAGATAAAGTTATCTCTTAACAAGTGATGGATTGATAAAGGCTGCGAGTTAGTCGAAACTGCAGTCTCCTAAATAGATAACTGATCTTACGTGATCCATTTAAAAACAAGGTAAATAAATAAATATTTATTATTTATAATGGATTTCAAAGTGAATGCTGAAAACATTGAACAAAAATATTTTTGTATCATTTGTTTTTAGTTAAATTCAAAAAAGTAATGTTCTATGACCAATGTTATAAAATTCCATAAAATTAAACAAATGTATATTACGTTTAATGGTTTTATTCAGAAACGGCACGGTTTCACTCAAACAAGATGTCAAGTGACCTCTGAAAGATGCCGGCAACAAAGTCGTCGGAATAAGTTGTAAATATTTATTCAATTCACTTACATCGAATACATTTTAATTTACGAGTATCATCGTGATACATAAGCTTATCAGTTAGTTCTTTTCGTATCCGCTCACCTCTTGTATCTTGTGAACTCTGACCGCACTCAGATTATACGAATCTCCAGTCTGATGAAAATGGACTTCCAAGAACAGATAAAAAAATATTCTGGTTCTAGATTCCTCTTCTTCCTCAAGGTTGTTCAGGTCGAGGCCTTGGACCATCTTATCACAAGATTGAATTAAAAATTCGCATTTTTTTCATGTAACTAAACAAATCATGCGATTTAAAAAAAAAAAAGTTCAAACAAAATACATAGTATGTAATATGATCATCTGGACTAGACTTTTGTCATCATACATCACGATCACACTGGAGGTCAATGTACACACTAGATCCTCTTGTCAACTATGTTGCACAGTTTTAAACGTAGAAGTAGCTTAGAAATATAGCTTAATTTCTTCCCAATCGACCATCATTTCTTCGACAGGTATGTCCTGCACATTGCCACCTGAGTGTGCCTATTTGTTGGGTAGCCTCCACTACTCGAGTTTATCTTCAGATATCCTCGTTTCTAATTCTATCTTTTAGAGACACTTCGAGCATGGATCTCTTCATGGCTCGTTTGAGCCGATCTCCAATGGAGGAACACAAATCGAGGTTGTAAATGAAAATATTTATTTGGGACAAGTAATCCGACTAGGATGAAATAAATACTTCAAATAAATCGACAGAGGTATACAACCGGGATGGGTAGGTAGCATATGGAAAACTGAGTACACTTTTAAAGCAAAAATTCCGCAATGTCTTAAAACTAAGGTGTTTAATCAATGTATCCTCCTAGTATTAACTTATGGCGCACAGAAGTGGAACAGCAAGTCTTACCCATAAAATAAAGGTCACCCAACGAGATAATAATGTACATATCTTGAATCTTAAGCTGACCTTCTCCTGCAGGTTCTTAGCGAGATCCTGCACCTAGGTGACGGCAGAATTTGGAAAGCTAAATACATTTTTAAAGCAAAAATTCCGCAAGTCTTACAACTAATTCGTTTGACCAATGCATCCTCCCAGTATTAACTTATAGCGCAGAAACATGACATCTAACAGTAAGTCTTACCCATAAAATAATGGTTACCCAACGAGTATTATAGTGTAGAAGTCATGGATCTTGGACTAACCTTCTCCTGCAGGTTTTTGGCGAGATCTTGCACCTGGCTGATGAAGGTGTTGGTGTTATTCCTCCAGATGTCGCCCAGCTCCTCGGTGTCCTTGGCAGAGATCATGGAGTTGAACTGCGTGCCCAGGGTGCTCAGGAAGTCGGAGGTCTGCTTGGAGAGGTCCTCGAGGGGGGTCGCGGGAGCCTCGCGCACCAAGCGGGCGGCGAAAGATACCTGGTGGAGGGGTAAAGACGACGTTAGATATGTTAGAACATGCAGTAGCCACTGAGTTGAGGTGGTCTGCAATAAGGGGTTTTTAAAACCGTTTTGTGTTTTTTTTCGAGAAGAAGTGACGAAAAGGTAATAGGTCCTTTGGGGTCTTTTTATGTATATAATTAACCACATGATCAAATATTTTGAGAAGTTTTTCTCTCGGGCATTGTCTTAATAAACAGGAGCTGATATACACGGCATTTTGAAATTAAGGTGTGTAGTTGGCGTGCACGATAGGGGTCGGAAATTTAACTTTTAAACGATATAATATTTTAGTTACAGTTTATAGTAATGTGGTTATCAGTTGACCACAAGATTTAATTAATAGATACAAGTAGTTTAAAGACATTTGAAAAAAATAGCGTTTAAACGTTTTTTTCTCTCTTTTTTCATTGCTTTTTTTTAATTCAAAATATTGTTTTTTTCAGAATACATAGGTTCAACTAATATGTAATTAAGTAGATTAATAAAAAATAGAGAGTAATAAAAAAATGCAATCGTCGAATGATTATTTACTGCGAGATTTTGTACGCCGATTGAAAAAAGTAAGTTAAAAAAAAAAGCATTTAAAAAATACAATATATGTAACGAATATTATAAAAAACAAATTGTTAATACGTTATATACCGTCCTGAAATTCGAATTAGCAATTTTTTACTCCATAGGTTGCTTTCTTGTTTCTTAAAAGTAGTTTGATTGAGTTTTAAAATCTCTACTTTTCTGGATTTCCTCTTTTCTTTAGATTTTTAAACTGTCCTCCGATTCACATTCGCAATGTACGAATAACTTCGAATATTACTTCGATTTTTCATTAACATATTCTCAAATATATTTTCTAATGATAAAAGCAATACAAAACATTTTTTTAACCGTCTTAAGTAGTTGCCGCCTTTGATTGACATCATGGAATTCCATCAATAACTATTGATTAAAAAAATCAAGCTTTTTTTTAAACATCTCTCAATACAAATGACAAAAAAGAGTTGCGAGCCGCAGTTTGCCTAGTCCTGGCATAGGGCTTCCCTTGTAAACTGTTCCGCAACGGATACTAATATTAATATTTATTATTTTAATTCATTACCTACTTTAATCAATGTTAACCAACTGATGCAAGTTACGTGAAACGATTACGTGATTTTTAATTAAACGATTTTGTTAATTAATATTAATTAGTCAATTACGTTGGTCAATTATTTTTTTATCAATTATCTCGGGAAGTAAATTATTCAAAATTTCCACGATATCACACGGTTCTAAAGTGTATTATGCTTCTCGTTCGATTTCAAAATACTGGATTTCTGCTTCCGATTTAGTACCGCAGACCTCAGTCAGTGGTTATCTCTTAATTACTATATATATTTTGTAACCTTGCTCCTTTACTTTTCTTTCTGTTTTTTGTTGTACATTTTTAAGGTAAGGTTTTTTTTAAATTTAATTTTTTTAAAGCATTTTTTTTCACGTGTTTTTATTGCTCACTGTTGATTAAATAAAAAAAACAGAATTTATTTTTCAATTATATTGATAACAAATATATAAAAACATCCTCGGTTGGCGTAAGACTCATCTTTTGTCAGTAAAACTTTTAAATAATCAATAAAGCAAGTGAAAAAGTTATCTTTTCTGACATTAGGAATTATAAAAAGGTGTCAACGAACTGTAAGTGCCCATTGATAAATCTACTCGTAGCACAAAGAGTGACAAAAACTGTATTTTTTGTTTTGTGAAAGAGATTTTTCGTACAGTGTTTGCGGCGTTTTCTCATGTAACAGTTCCTCCTTTGTTGTTATTTTCGGTTGAACCGCCTCTTAAGACTCGATTGTCCAGGCCTCGAGAGCATCGGGCTGATCACGAAAACTTTAATTATTTATGTGGTAATTCACCACTGTTAATCACACCTGGAGATCGAGATGCAAGATTCTGTTGCTGCAAACCAATCCACCGGATTGATACTACGAAGAAGAATCACAACATGCTAATTATAAAGTGGTTGTTGGATTTCATGAAATTTAGCACTCCTTTCTGCAAGCTTCCGGGCTTTAGTCATGTTGGACACAATATATATATAGAAAGCTGAGATTAGGCGAAGAATATGGCAGGTAATATGATATGCTCCATATTAAGAGCAGTTATGATATTATGAGCACTGACCTGCAGCATGCAGAGAGCTGCCAGAAGGAACACTGTCTTCACCATGGTTGCTGAGTGTCGTGGCTGCTCGGTAGGGAGATGTGAAGTCGGCGACCGTCGCGGCTAGAGTGAGGATACGAGGCGGAGAGTTTTATAATAAGGGTAGGGATTCATCAATGCTGCCAGCTCGAAGACAAAAAAAATCCTCGCATCTTATTCACATTTTTTCTTCCATACATATATGACTTAATTATATTCGATAAAACCAAATTCCAAAAAAAGGATGCGATCTTTTTTCAAGATCGTGATATATTTTTTACAAAATCCGCTACTTTCGGGTTTCATTAATCTACAAATTATGTGTGATGTTATGGGAGATTGTATGTGTTTATTGACTGTTTTCTTGAAGATATTTAAATTTTATGAATAAATAAACACACGTTTTTGTTAGGGTGCTATTTATCGTGACATATAAGTTGGGGCGTCCCAACGAGATATAAAATGTAACGAAAAATATTCCACTTCTTTCATGTCTGCTACTCACTAGTTAAAGCATACGGTCGTCGCAAATCGGTGCCATAAAGATTTGTCACCCGTCATGGTATAAAACTCCTCCCATTGTTAGTTCTGCCTCCAGGAGCTGAGCTCCACCGTATACATTTTATGTATATCACAAATTAACAACCCAGAATATGCCCCTTGCAACGCCCTTCGAAACATCGGACAGAAGAAGAATTTCGCCACACACAGCTCAATCTAACCTACGAAATTATTTTCTGTGTATGTATTGTTCGCGATGGCCTTTCAAGACAACGAGGTCTTGAATGCATATGTAGTTTATGCTTTCCTGCGGCATGCCGACAACATGTCCCAGGCAGGTCTTCTGTCTCTTGACTGACTGTAGGATTTCTTCCTTAAATTCTTATTCAACAAAAACTTAACCGCCGAACCCCTAAAATCTGTTCTCAACACCTTTTATACGGCTGATTCGGCTTATGGTAAGATGCCAAGATTCATTAAATATGAATAAACTTAAAATCTGACCACAACGCACCATAGAGATTAGTTTCATTCATCGATGTCTTGTTATGCTGCTGTAGGCAGACCTACAATTCCATGGCGGCTTACAGAGCTTTGCAGCGGCAGTTTGTGACAACCATATGATCAATTTAGGGGAGTGGACATGGTGATGATGATGATGTCTTATTAGTATACGTGGATAAACAAATATTATTTCACATATTTCGTGTTTAGTACACTCAAATCAAGATAATTTAGTAAATTAAGATGGTGAGTATTATATAATCTGCAGATGCAATGTATTATTCATTCTCCGGCGGTATTTTATTTATGTGGTAACACAAAAAGGATAAAAACATATCCCACGATGTTGGGTAATGCCATTAATCGACGACATGGCAGCACCGTGTAATTTTTCCTCGAACACAGAAAAAAAGTAAGCATCATATCAAATGTAATTTTAAGCTGCTTGCTCTTAAAATATTGATAATCAACTTTTGATAAATAAAATAAGACCGTGAGATCCATGACCTCATCTTTCAACATGACCGTCATAGCTTATCAATTAATTATTATTTTCTACAACATCCGCAAGCTTTCTGTTTCTTTTCCGAGAAGGATGTGCGATGTTTATGTAGGGGTTCTAAATAAAGATTAATTTTCTGGAAAATAATATGAACGAAGAAACACATTTCCAAGAAGATCATTCTAAAGTAGTTTTAATAATTGTATTTTACGTCATTTTTTTTTACTTAGAAGAATGTCCAGTAAGTGTGCGACTAGCCTGTTGGTTGTGGGTAGATACAAGATTAATTGATTATTTTAGTTCAGAGGTAACAACGGTAGAAAATACTAAGTTAACCAAGCTTACGTCTGTTTTAGAAAGATTGGATGTTAGGCTTATACGTGTATGTATGCAATTATTTATTAGACGAACTGCTCTTTAATATTTCACATTAGTAGTGGCATACTTAGTTACAATATTCACATTTATATGGGATCTTTATATACCCATACCTCGCTTTACGGCCTAGATACGTTCAACGATACCTGGCCTCAAAGCGAAAAGCAGGATAAGGAATAAATTATTCTAATACAAATTCAATGGGATCTTTTGAATTTTTAAAAAATATGTAACATAGTTTATCAATCAAAATGCATTATATCTTTTTATTTTACATTTTAGGCCGAAATTTTAGGCTGAAAATCGAAAACGTGCCTTAATTGAAGAGGGCCGTTATAGCGAAATACCGTATAAAGACCGGCCGTATAGGGAGGTATAAGTGTATTTGAAATACAAGTATATTTTATATTTCAACTATTTATTTATATAATAAGTTTTTAAATTATACTATGTTTTGGTGCACAGTGTTTTCTAAATAGATGCTTGAACAAGGCTCTGGATTACCAATTGCCTCACTTATGAATACATTTCTCTAAAATACATCTGAGAATAAAGTATCAAGAAATATAACAAAAATATAAAATACCAGAATACTCCGACTGAATATGGAAGTCTTTCAAGCAACATAGAAAATATAAATTTATTTACTTCTATAGTTTTTTTACAATTTTGATGATTTTTTCTTCTAAAGGGTAAAATCATTGAATTTTCTGGTATTACTCATCTTTCAGTTATTTCTTTACCTTTGTTCAATATATTCCTATTCGTGTATTTATGGTTATTCAATACACAGGTAAAAAAATACCTTTGCAATCAGTAGGTAAGGATACCTGCGGATTAATAGGTAAGCGTAATCCGTCGCCATAACTATTTCCTAGATAATCGCTTGAAAGTCATTATTGGGTAATGGTTCGAAGGCATTGTTTATTTTGTTATCTAAGTCAGTGGTTACAAAATTACGGCGCGCGGTCCGATAAAGACATTTTAACATATCCGCTTCATGTATGAAGAATATTTTTCTTTCTTTCCAAATTAGGTCATTTGTTCAAATTCCACCAATCAGTTCTTTCAGTTGTGATTGTCTATGACTCGTCCCAAGGCATCCCTGCACCCGAATGTGGAAGTTTTTTTGTCCAATTTTTTAAATCGTTTCCCCGTTCAATTAAACCAAAATATTACTTTTTAATGAACTTTAATTTCATATTTATGTATTGACATCAGCATGATATAGTATAGCCCTTGTTGACTGGTACCGAAAACTTCTATGTACAATCTATCGTCTCTTATTTATGGTCGCGTGTCGTACATGTATGTGTCGCCATATTGGAATTTTGGACAAGTCCGGTCACGGTGTGACGTTAGTTATATAGATTGCCACTTGCGGCGCTGAGTGTCACCGACCAGTTGTGTGCTCACGACGGTAGAAGGTCGTATCATGGCCGGCCCGGCATGTTATTCCGCTTGGGCCGGAAGATTTTAAAGTTTATCGTGAATATATATGTGCTTCTGAAAAAGTCTTTTTGTTGTTAATCTGCTCCTCATCCTGCCTCCACACAATTCAATAACGAACTTAGAGAGGATGATGACATTTTTTACACTTTTGCGGCATAGGGTTTTTTTGTCAATCACTCAAAATCCAGGACTAAAACACTTATTGGTTTCATTGAAATATCAATTTAATAAGAAAAACGTTTTCTCCAGAATATTCTAGAATAATATTAACACACAGTAGTTCATGCGTCAATTTGGCACTTTGAATATTTACGTTTTATTTTTAAATGACTACCCTGAAATATATCGAACTGAAATTTTTATGATTGTGAAGTAAAACGTCAAGGTTTTTTTTCTTCTGAACAATTTATTTTAAATAATTCGGTTCTCGTACCCTTTAATGACCCCTGATCCTGAAAATATATATTTTAAAAGCCTAACCATTGTTTGAAATGTTCTTATCTAAAATGGCAAACTTGCACCTTAAAAATACATTTATTTCATTCCATAGAACTAACTACACCATAGACATACTTGAGATATTTTATACATATTTTGGATTAACACGATTATACGCCACAACTAAGAAGCCCCTGCCTCTCGTCATCCTAGAAGACTGTCAACTATGTTCTCAACCTTTTTAACGTCTGTAATACGAAAGGTTGACTCATCTGCACTTCGTCTTTCCTCACAAGTCAATCCATTGTACCCTCAGTATTATATGCAGGAATTTGTTGTCAAAACCCACTATGCGGCTGCATTTGCGTTTCATCATCAGGTTAGCTGGGCCTTCTTCGTAGTGTCTATTCGGTGGATTAGTTTGCAGCAACAAAATCTTGCATCTCGATCTCCACTCTTATCGATCCTCTGCAATCCTCTTTAGCTCAGCATAAGAGCTACAAGGCGTAGTCTCTGGCAGACTGTTCAACCAAATCGCCTCGGATGTTGATATATTTCACGTAAGGGAGGGCCAATTCAGGCATGAAGTCTACGAGTTTCTTTGTTTGAATGATTTGTTGGCGTCGTCTCTTTGATGAGCATTGGGACCTTCTGTTGCTTGTCTTAATTGCTTTGTTCTTAGTACTTCATAAGTACCTATAATTGTGTATTAATCTTGATTGTACTTCAGTAACGATTTGATTTTTTTTTAATTTGTAATGTTCTGTAGTGAAAAAATAAATTGAAATTGAAAAAGAAAACTTTGTCAGAAACAGATTGGTACAAGTAGAGTGTCAACACCTTTACCTTCAACAGCTCGTCAGCGATATTATGTGTAATTTTCCACAAAGTGATGTTCTGCATCCGTTCAGTACAACTGTTATCAAACAATCACTTCCATGAATGTTACAGTTACTCAAATTGTAACATGACCAGTAATTGCCCCGTGACCTGTGTGACAGATACAGAACATGATGTGACTTTATTACGATAAATAATCTCATCGCAAGCCGCATCTTAAGAAACTGATCAATGGATGAAATACTCGTGATAAACATTGTTCAACCACTGAGTTGTTTTTTTTTATGTAAGCACATACAGGAGAATACCGACAGATGGTGGTAGTAGTTCTGAAGTCTCATCTGTGGAATTCTACGCTTACCATAGTGCATATGGCTAAGCGCTGCATGTGGAGTGTTGATCCGCCTACGTCATACACTACAGCCCGAGATTCACGCATCATCCTTATTATTAAAAGAAGTGTTTATTGATCATGTATTCGTACATTGATGATGTATGTAGGAGGAAACATATTGATATCAGCTTACACGGCATATAAAATTACACGGCGTTTGCATACGCCATTTTAATTGTTATGACAGTTACTCCATTTCATGTTGGTGCAACTGTCATCTTTAATTTGCCCTTTTGCAGTTAGACGAGGAAATCAAGTCTTTATTAAAAATAAATGCGAATTGTGTTTCAAAAAAATGTTCTTCGTGTTGTTAATCTGCTCCTGCAATATATACTGGAAGAAAATTCTAGAGCTTATCGGTGGCATTTAGAAAGAATTTTTTGAAACTGTTAGTTCTTGGTCGACATGCCGTTAGCCGTAAATATATGTTTGGCAAGTGTGAGACAAGTTTATCGGTTGTGGGTAGATGCAGAAGGATATAGTATAGTAATTCTATAATAATAAATTATATGCTATAATAAAAAATAATTTTATAATAATAAAATATAATAATTAGACATAAGTGTGGCATTATTCCATATTAGACAAACGTTTTTTGAGCCTAGTCGATTTATTATAGAAGGTATTTTGGGACTCCATCACTCCATCCCAAAGTAGAATGCAGAGATGCAGTGCCAGTTGACAGGTTTACGGTTGCAGTTTGTGGCGTATATATGCTCCAGCTAGGGAACAAGTATCGAAGAAAAATAATCATTCATTTATGTGTTATTGTTGATAATAGCAAGATTATTAATGTCAATACCTTTGAAATCGTAAGTCATTTGTTTTTACTGGTGTGCCCTTTGATACAGATCACTGTATTGAAGAGGTGAGTAGTAAACAAACAGATTGGTCGATCAAAATCCATTCTTACTATGTATATCATTATTATCTAAATAATGCATATTGTAATATTATAGAAACTTATCTGGGTTAGTATTATTTAATTAAAAACGTACTGTTGTTTATTTTCTTTGATATCCTCCTCTCAAAGTTTGATATCGATTTACTGGATGACAGGATGCAGGATCAGGTTCACAATACAAATAACTTGTTTATGTTTCACAATACGCGTTTATTTGTCAAACACTTGTCGCGAGCGAGCTCCAACTGCTGGCGCGCTCTCACATCTGGCGCCGTCAATAGTCGCGGCAGACAAGCGAATTAAAGATGACAGTGGCCAACATGAAATGGACCAACTGTCATTACAAATAAAATGGCGCATGCAAACGCCGCGCAACATTATACAATTAAAACGAACATTAGATGTCCATGTCAGGCGAGCGAACAAAAATAAGAGACAAAAGATCGTTTTTCGAGGCTTTACGGCATCAGCCTAAAGGAGCTATATCAAGCTGATGTCAACTTGTGTAACTTAATTTCTTTGAGAGGTAATATAAAAGATGGATAATAACGTTAGGAGAAAAAAAATCAGATAAAGGGTCCGCCATCTAACGTTTTTTTTTTCAACTAGTGCTTATTTCGTGAATGGTAACACTTAACTCATGTCTGATTTGACAGATAATTAGTTTTATCCTTCCGCTAAACGAATATGGTTGTGTATACGCTTGAACAACGCTGGGAAATATTGCGACATTACTTTGAAAATCAGGCCATTTTTCTTTGAAAATGAGCAAGGAGTGGCCGTTACAGTCAATGGCGATCGTTATCGGGCCATTTTTATTCACAAAAATTGAAGAGGAGGATATTGGCAACATTTGGTTTCAACAGGACGGCGCTACGTGCCACACAGCCGAAGCTACACTCGATGTTTTGCGCCCCGTTTTCAAAAAAAAAAAGTTATTTGGCGGACCCTTTATTATGTAAATTCAATATCATCGAAAAATGTTTAAATACTCACACTTGAAAATAATTTCTTTCACGAAGCCGTGAAACATAGTAAAAATGTAATCGTGGAATCTATAGAAAAAAACATTGAAAGACGAGCGAGTTGTTTCGGAAGACTATTTTCAGGAGTCATTGTAGTTTCACTGACTTGTGTACGTAAACCCCACAATGGACGACTACGAATACGGTTAAACCTATCTAGAACGTCAAGCTATTTATGTTTCAGTATTCAAGAATCCTAGGATTGTGAATAGCGCCGCGAAAGAGAAGAAATGCGTGTTTAACCATTTAGATGCGAGGTTGGTACGGATATATCCTATAAGATTAAAATAAAAGCATGCGTAGAAAAATAAAATTAGAAGTAGCTTGCAGCTGACGAGATACAGTCCTAGCTTGGTCTTTGGCAATCGTGTTTTCAGTTTCATGCCATCAACGGCTTGAAACTCATTACTGAAAGTATAAGAGAGCTGAAAACGGAGGTATCCTTAGGAACTCAAGGTTCATTTTTTTCCTATGTAAGCAAATAAGCGCGTTTGAAATGACCATTTGGTCATAAAAAAGCGCTCTATAAATGCTGATATAATAATAATTAGAGCTCTTGCTTTATAATCACCATCATAGACTCCCGAGAAACCTTTTTTTATGGAAACATGCCAAAATTATATGAGAATTTATTTTGTATACGTTGCTTAGTTTTTATTTATTTATTTATTTATATACAGAATCGAAATTCCAATTTTTACAAATATTTAGAAACAGAGTAAACATAAATATACAATAAATAGAGAAAATAACAAAAAGTAAAAATAACACAAAAGAATAAGAAGATGACACGTGTCAAAGATCACAGAGATCAAGAAGAACAATAGCATTAACAAAAGAGGAAAAGGATGTAAGAAAAGGATCGAGGTGTGCTGGTAGGCCATTTAAGAGCGACATTGCCGTTGTACCAAATTGAGTGCTTGAAGCTCCACAAGCATCAACTGGGATCAAAAACAATGGATGGCTGCGAGCACGGGTGTACCTATCTGGAACATAGAAGTTAAAACATTCAAGAATCCCAGGGTTGTAAATTGAACCGCGAAGAAGAAGGAATGAATGTTTGAGTGCAGCAATTTTCCTTCGTGACTCTAGCGAATGGAAAGAAAGCATCCCTAGAAAGAAAAGAGTTGGGTAATGTTCGGAATTAAATGAATTGAATGGATAGTTACCGTAAATATAAAAATAAAGACGTCGGAGAATTTTTTTATGAATTTTTTCGAGCATGAAAATGTATTTGGATTTATTGGGATTCCAAACTAAACTCCCATATTCCAGAACAGATAGAACGAGTGAAGAATAGAGAGTACGAAAAATTAGAGGGTTATGAAATTGACTAGCCTGGCGGGTGATGAATCCGAGAAGTTTATTGGCGCGTGAAGTTAAATTGATTATGTGAATATGGAAAGTGAATAATAATTTTTGAACGATGCTTACTTTTTGCAGGAGAAAAATTTTAGATAGCCTTATTTTCCATGCAATTCCTAGCATTCTTCTTATGCACCGTATTTCAAATGAGTCTGATTTTATATTACGAGTAGATGTTTATTTAGTTTAGTCCATAAAGTACTAGAAAGCAAGGAATACTAGAGTCGGCAACTGAGCTGAGATATGAGTACTTACGATTACATAGTTGGTAGATAGACTAGTTTGTTTTTACTGTTATTGAGGTTATAGGGTCATCGGTGGCAGGTGAGCGAGATAGCACATACTTAGTACATGGAAACTGTTGTCAGGTCATTTGCTTTGATATCGATTAGCCTGCAAGTTGATGGGTTTCTTTAAGCAAATTTGCGCTCGACTGTCGTGCGAGAGGTCGCGGATTCGATACCCGGAGAAGCCTATATTAGTGACGTTTTTTTATATATATATATATTTATGTAAACACATACAGGAGAATACCGACAGATGGTGATAGTAATTCTAAAGTCTCATCTGTGGAATTTTATGACGCTTACCATGGTGCATATGGCTAATCGCTGCATGTGGAGTGTTGATCGGCCAACGTCATAGACTACAGCCCACGATTCACGCATCATCTTTATTATTAAAGGAAATTACTATGAATGCGTGGTCTTCACGGGATGACTTTTATCTACCAACAATTTTAATTAATAGGCTATAACTGGCATTTTACGGGTGAGGGATCAAATTCACACCAACCGGGGGGTATTTTAGAGTACAGAAATAGATTAAAAATCATTTTTTTTTAATCTCCGTTGGGGATTGAACCCACGACCTTTGGCTTGCAAAGCAAACGCTTTGACCATTGAGCTATATCCGCCGGCAAATTTGTTCTTAATCGTTAACAAGTGTCTATAAATTTCATCGGTTCATATAAACGGAACTTTTCGAGTAAAATTGCATGTAATGACATATAAATAAAAAATGGTGAAACCGTGAACACCACCTATTCAGATTGAGTCCTCCCTATAATGAACGAATTGCTGTAATTTAGGATGATGATAAGTGACATAAAATCCACGATTTCTTCATTGTGTGGTATTCGTGTGTTATGTTTGTGTAATGGTTAGGGATATTGTAAATGCACATTGATCTGATATTGTGGCTTTTGGGTTTAGTGTGTGGCGACCATCCTTCAACCAATATTTCGACTGCCATTGCAGGGGTCTTCTTCAGGATTGATGATTTATTTAGTTTTGAGTTGGTTTATTCAGATATATCTTTTTATCTTTTTTACGAGCGTTATTGATTTATATCTCCATGGCAACCGACATTGATCTGTTTCTTGAAAAGGTCCAGATCGATACAGATGCTGGAAGTAAACCAAAGCTTACTTGTGGCCTACTTGTACAATAAATAATTTTGAATATTGCCTGTTCTTTATCGACATACATAAATAGTATATTGTGATATCAACATGATATAGCCCTTGCTGACTGGTACCGAAAACCTCGATATACGATCTTTCGCCTCTTATTTCTGTTCGCTTGTTGTATAGGAGTACTAGTTACTAGTTATCTTGCGGCGCTGGGTGTCACCGATCACGGCGCCGTCAGTTGTGTGCCGACCGGTAGAAGGTCGTATTATGGCTGGCCCGGCATGTTATTCCGCCTGGGACGTAAGTTTGTAAAGTTTATCGTAAATATATTATGTGCTTCTGAAAAAGTCTGTGTGTTGTTAATCTGCTCCTCATACTGCCACCACGCAATTCAATAACTAACATAGAGAGGAGGATGTAATTTCGTGTTAAGACAGTTTGAGACCATCGGTATCGGTTGTGTGAAATAATAATATTTGAGTTCAGAGGAGCAGCGGCCGTGATAATAACTGGAGAAAAAAACTAATTTAATCAATTATACATTTATGTTCCAAAGTAGACGTAAGTGCGCCATTAGGTATTGACAGACTGCTGTTTTTTCCTGTACGTGTTTCTCTTCCTTTACGTCATATTAATAGTGGATTTTAAGTACTGAACGCACTTATAGTTGGAAACACAAGCCAGATAAAAAAGGGCTAATGTGATGTATATTATTCTCGTACAAAGCCTGCCTGTGGTATTAAAGAAATAGCTGAAAAAGCTATTCATCCTCAGTTGACTCCTTTCAACCGTGTTGGGATATTCGGAAAGGGCTCTAGGTTTATTAACTACTGAATTCACATTCGCTTAGAATATCGTAGCGGATAAAAATTGAAGATTCTATGTACGTATATAATTATCGACATTACTGAAAGTACAATTTTCTTTAATTATTTGGAGAAAACATGTGAAACATTATTGATAATAACATTTAAATGATAATAAATATCCATTATTTAGGGAAATACTTTAGGATCATGTTATATTTTTTAGAATGTAATAATATTTTAAAATGGGTTTATTTAATGTTTTTATAGTCAACCCTCCTAAAATGTTTTTATAAGATCTGATAATTAGCCCAATACTGACGAACGAGGCCTTGAACATTTAGTCCTATGAGGTTGTTCAATCTAACATAACAATCCAGAAGGGACCGTTATGTTAATAATCAACGCAAACGCTATAGGAAAAATCTCGGTTACAAATAAACAAGCGTGCTTTATAAAAGTGTTCCCTGTAAGAAGGACAATGCTTAAAAGTTATATATATATAATAAAGTCATTTTTTCAATTAAAATACTGATTTATTATTATTTTTAACATTCATCTATTATACTAACAGAGGACCAATAATTTATGTTTTTTTATTGTATACAAGTGTTGAATATGATATTTCATTAATTAAGTCGATGAAACGTAATAATAGGGGAGCACTTAGATTGATACTAGAACCGACCCTTATATCAAATGGTCCAGGCTTCAGAAGCATCGGTCTAATCATCCACTTCCTTTAAGAATGATGATTAATAAATGCCCTACTATGTCATGGATACTACAGTAGCTTTACACTGTGAACTCGTACAGTTTTTACTCCTCGGAGCTTTGGGAGGCAGAGATGACATGATGAGGAAGTACTTCGGATGCCGCAGGACACTATTATAAACTGAATGTGTCTTTTTTCAAGTCCGGGGCTCTTGGGACTAATAAATACAGAATGTTCTCGATAGAACGCGGGACGAGGCGAAGGTAATGTTGAATGACAGAGGTTTAAATAGTAGCAATTTGTGACGACCAGTATACTAATAGCATATCGGGTTGAGCCGCCCTTTAGGATAAAATGGTCCATGCCATCGGGAGCGTACGCATAATCATCTAATTTCCTTAAAAAATCGGATTATCAAATCACCCAAAAATGTGCTGCGAATCCCTCTTCAAGCATTTGCACTTTCCGACTGGACTTCCAGGTGCAGATATCTAGAAAGAGGAATGGACAATGGCAACTGACTAAGTGGCGGCAATTAGTAGTGACCATATATTCCACATATGGAATGGATATGGGAAGAAGATATACTACTAGTTATGAAACGGACATAGAAATGAAGATGAATATGATTAAGATGATGTTCTTTTAAGATTGTTCATCATTCGCTGCTGTCTCTCTGCAGCTTTTCCATGATCTTAGAGTTGTTGGCAGAGAGCTGCTCCATCCTCGCTTGAGTCTTCTGCATGGCCTCGTCATCGTCAGCCTCGGGCACCAACTTCTTGAGGCTGTCAGTCAAGTGTGAGAACAAGCTGCCCAACTGAAACAGTGTTACAGAACAGTTAAAAAGAGAAAACACATATAAGTAGTCAATTCCATCTGCGATTCCATACTCATACAGTTAGAAATCTTTTGAAACGTAATACATGGTCCATCACAAAAATAATGTGCATTTTGTGAGGAAAATAGAGTTATTGACTTTACCTGTACAAATGCTTAAAATTCTACAAAATACTCTTCCCCTACATCATTACTATTGCAGAAACGTGTCTGCCACACGTGAAAGGCACCCTGAAAGACCTCGACGGGAATGTTATCTCAGGTACGTTGTAACATGCTTTTGGATGTTTCCAACGGTCTCACATTGCTTTAATTTCAGCTATCTC
The DNA here is from genome assembly GCA_022606575.1 of Glossosoma conforme. Taxonomy (NCBI): domain Eukaryota; kingdom Metazoa; phylum Arthropoda; class Insecta; order Trichoptera; family Glossosomatidae; genus Glossosoma; species Glossosoma conforme. The sequence continues at coordinate 734,229 of JAGTXR010000020.1, read as the reverse complement.
TTCAGTCGGAGAAACAGAAAGGCACAACATTGCTCCAGAAAGTTGGTAACAATAAAGGCCACATTACTTTAATATTTTACAGCCTGTGACACGCGGTTAGGAGCATGCGGTTAGGAGCATGCGGTGACCAATTCAAGTTGTGGTCCGCGTCCAATGTTGCTTAACATCGGTGATATAACAAGATCTGCACTAACGATGTGCCATTGTCTCTTACGCTTAATCTACACTTCCAATATTCTCAACCCTAAAGAACGTTAATGTCATTTTTTTATGTATCGTCTATTCACTACTGGATATTCATAACGAACACTCTGTGTTCTTCTGCAGACATTTACATACTAATTTAAATAAAGCTAATTGATTACATCGTCTTCTTCTTTTTCCTGGCCCTATCCCATTTACTTGGGGTCGGCTCTCCTAATAACATTTTACCAAGATGCTCGATCGAAGATAAGCTCGCTGTCGACTCCAAGACGTTCTACGTCCTTTTTGACTGTCTTGAGCCATGTTGCAGGAGGCCGACCCGGTCCCAACCTTCCCGCCTCCAGCTGCAGGGCTATCCCGCCTACACACATGTCCATCCCATCGCAGGCGGCTTTCTGTCGCTTTGTCCACAATAGGGGCTACCTTGAGGCTCCCTCTGATGTGCTCGTTTTTCACTTTGTCAAGCATAGTCAATAATATAGGTATGTAATCTAATTGATAACATACCTATATTATTTTATTTAATATTAAGTTATACTCACTTTATTGCTGTCTTCAATGAGGTTCTTGAAACCGTTCTTTAGGTTGAGGAGGGTGTCGTCCAGTGCGTTGGCTGCTTGAAGAGCAAACTCATCCTGTTTCTGATCGATCTTGGGTTCTGAAGGTTCCACAGGAAAGGACAGCGACGACTGAAATGGAATAAGAACATGTTAAGTCCAAGAATTGTGTCAAATTACACAGATGTATTATCTTTTCCACTTCTAATGTGCAACAGATCATCTCCACAACAAGTCACTAACGACATCCGTTGTCCACCAAATCTAGTTCTAGTGCCAAAGAATAACGCATTTACGTTAAATGTTAATAATATTTGTAGCATTCACTTCGAGATACATTTCAAATACAGTGGCACCTTGACATACAAGTGCCCCAAAATACGAGTTTTTTGAGATACGAGCAAAATTTGAGATACGATCCATCTGTTTTAGCGGGTCGGCCGGTTGCACAGGAATCGCGCGTCACGCTTTCCCGCGTAAATCCCCCGGCCACTGTCAAAGCATCTTTGATAAGTTGTGCTCGCGTTTTGTGACTTGTATATTTACAGTTGTACTTAATTTATTTTTATTACCATGGATCTTTGAGATACGAGTATTTTGAAATACGAGCAAGGTTGCGGAACGAAATAAACTCGTATGTCTTGACATACGAGTTTATTTCGTTATATAATACACAGCAGTAACTTGGTACTGCTGTGTATTATATTAATACTTCCTCCATTATTTTAACATGGATCACGCTGAGCACTGTTTATTAATTTGCTAAAATACCACGGTTTCGCCTTCAATTTCGCCCCTTACGTGTTACTTGACTTCATCCATTAGTATATTTGTACACTTGGGAATTAAATAAGCTCTGATAGAAGGTGAAACCGCGGTATTCCAGCATAAACAGAGCTAAGTGAAAACATGTTATATATATAAAATAAAACAAATTATCGTTGGTAGACCAAGAGTTCATCTATTGAAAAATTTCCTTTAAAATCAAATCTTTGAAATATGCACGTAAAGTTTGTTCATTTAGTATTTTCTATGGCTGTTCCATGGCTTCTGCTCCTTCGAACCTAAATAATTAACCCCTCTTACATGCATCACAATCAACAGACTTAACTTCATTGGTTTATCTTCTATAGTCTAGGCTACATACTTGTATGTACTCGTATATGCTTCTTACAGATCTTCTTCGTAGTATCAATCGGGTGGATTGGTTTGCAGCAACATAATCTTGCATCTTGCATCTCAATCTCCACTCCTCTCGGTCCTCCGCAACCCTCTTCAGCTCAGCATAAGAGCAACAACTCATGTCCTCGAACACTTGCTGCAAATATTTCCGTCTAGGGCGCCCTCTACAGTTTCTACCCTCAACCATCCCCTCTACAATGTCGTGAAGAAGACCATCGTGGTACATGATGTGACCGATCCATAGGGCTCGCCTCTCTGAGATGGTTCTTACTAGGTGCCTATCTTCCTTGATTATGCTGAGAACCTCATTGTTCGTGACGTGGTCTCTCCAGGAAATTCCGGGAATTCTTCTGTATGACCACATCTCAAAGGTCTCTAGTATTTTTTTATCACTTTCAGATAAGCACCATGTCTCACAGCCGTACATCAAGATGTTCCAAACAAATGTTTTGACAAGTTGCTTGCGGAGCATTACATTAATATTCTTTGACTTAAGAATTTTTGCTTTTTTATTGAAAGCTGGCTTGCTTGATGTATGCGACTGTTGACTTCTCTTTTTGTTCTGCCATCCCAGGTGATCGTACTTCCAAGGTATACAAACTCTTTTGCATCATTTAGGGGTACTCCTAGCATTGATATATTCATTTTCTGCTGCTCATTGCGGCTTACTTTCATGACTTTGGTTTTAGTGCTGTTTATCTTCATATTAATGTTAGAATTAAATATTTTTTCCATGGATGTCAGCGTTTCAGTAAATTCATCTTCAGTTTCAGCAATCAGAGCAATGTCGTCAGCAAACCTTATCATATAAATAAATCATATCGAAAATGAATCATAGGAACTATATAATGTTATTTTCAACCTGGTCTTAGTGACAAAACATACATAATATTCACTTGTGAATGTTTTTAAGTAAACAAAAACAAGTAATGTGATCCACATTTAAGTGAAAAACATGCTTGTTTACTGTTTTATATTTCAAAGCATCACGTTATTAAAGATGAGATATCTAAGGATATCAGCAAAACAACAACATTTAACGTGCAACGCTTAGCCATCATTAAATGGCAAGCCAATTTGTAAGTCAGTATTAAGCTGTATTCGTTAACATTGAAAACAAAAGTTTTCTTTATAAACAATTTTTATATGCGAATTCGAACAAAATAAAAGCTCAACAAACGTCATTCGAATATTTCAAATTGTAAAAAACGTTCCATTATTTTTTCAAATTGATCTATATACCTAATAACTTACAAGATTTGTTACAATTTTTGTTTTGTGAATTAGTTTCATATAAATGGTAGATAGGTAACAGCTTTAGAATAAAATTTAAAAAGTCTGCCGGTTATTACGGCAACGATAACATTGAACGATAAATATCGCATCTCAACCAACAATGACGTAAATGAACAATGATGTTATTGCGACTTGTTGAATGATGACCTCAACAACGGTGGTAGATATATCAAGGAAAAAAAGTGCATCAAAATGCATCGCCATCGATATGACGTCTATGTGCAAAATTTCAGCTCGATTGGACGATGTGAAATGGGTTAATTTTCACCTCCAATATATATCCAAGTTCAGTCAATCGAAACCAGTAGATAATGTATGTAATACACAAATATAATGTCAAGGTTATATTAAATTCTTGGTGATAGTGCATAATTAGATTCTTTAGTTTATTTTAATTGAAAATTATATACATAAAATAAACAAATATGAAAACATACCTGAATCAAGATGGCGCCTACGAGAGCTGTCAAAAAAAGAGCGGCCAATCCTTTTTCCAACATTTTTACTATATTTCACAAACTTTCAGCCTATTATTTTAAAAATATAACTAATATTAAGATTCAGTATAAGTCTTGTATATAATGTAAGCTCATATTAATCCATTAAAATCGTTCTTTGAGTGTTAAATCTTTGTGAAGTGTTGATAAAAGACGTTGGTTTTTTCCAATTTTAATGTTTTTTTCACACTTTTAGAACGTTGTTTTTTGAAGTTGTTTATTGTTGTTTTTTTTAATGTTTTCTTATTGTTTTTCGTACAGTTTATGTCCCGCAAGCGTGACTGTTGCCGCTGTACTGGTGAACTTGTATCGAGTACAACTTTATTAAATTATAATTCCATTGATTGTTATTGTATTACATTCGTACAGTGCGCGAACTAGAAAATAACAGGCTTAAATGTCTATTAATAAGTTATATTATATGGAATGTAAAGCTAGTGATTGATGTTATATCATAACAAGGTTATAATTTATCATTTTTAATTAACCCTTTCATTACGGCTCGGTTTGAATACAAATTATACTGTCAATTATAAAACTAGTATTTGAAACATAAATGTACTTAACACCCAGAAAAAGTCACAACTTGTCGTGCATCCAGGTTATTTAACCCTTTCATTACGCTTCAGTTTGAATACAAATTATACTGTCAATTATAAAACTAGTATTTGAAACATAAATGTACTTATCTGATCTATTTTCATATATCACATTGGTTCTTGTATCCTTTAGCTATCAGATGATGCATAAAAAACTATTCTAAGAAAGTAGCAAAACGATATATCACGTCAACCAATGTCAACGGTCGGGGAATCTTATTAAAAAAAGACAACCGATTAAAAAAAACATTTACACATTACTTTTCTATTATAGTAAATACGAGTATCTGTGGTGTTACGTGTACACCATTCAATCCAACTGCAATATCGACTCAAATAAGCTGTCAATACATTTCGAATCTTATTTTTACACGATTTTCGCCCTTTTTTCAATGCCCATTGGTTTCGTAAATTTATAAATGTCTATTGTATATATTGCAACATATCATTTGTCAATCTTATTTTAATGTTGTTCTATTTAATTATTTTGTATCATTCTATAAATCTGGATCTTTGATTCTGTAAGTAAAATAAATAAATTACAATATTATTTCCTTTAAGGAAGCATATTGCCGCCATATACTCGTATTCCCGTCTGAACTTAAAGAACATTTGCCAAATTTGAAGCCAGAACCCAGCACTTATAAGTTATTCCTTATATAGTATTTGTAAGTCTTAAAATGCACAATATCTGGGATTCGCAGCTAAACTCGACCAAAACAAAGTGTCGAATGTGCAGTGCCTGTATCGTCATAATTCTACTTTACACATATGAATCCTGGCATCTTACAATGCAGTCGTACAATGTGTTTTGAAAACTGATGACTGCGTATAATACTGGGTGTATGATTTTGTGAGGCATAATGAGATCAGTGAGGAGGCAGCTTTCCATACAATCAATGTAAATTAAAAGAAAAAGGTAGACCTGGCTGGGAAATGTACTTACTTACGATGCCGCGAGGAGAGCCCGGGCTTCACTCCTGATAAATCGTCAGAAACCATATAAGAATTTATTCCTAGGTAGACCTTCACATGAAGTCTTTAGGATCAGCTCTTATCTAACCTACCCTAACCTAACCTGACCAGCGACAAGGGGTAAGCAACAGGCATTGACCCATCCTATGTTTTGATCCGCGCCCGATGTTGCTTAACTCGGGTGATCTAACGAGAACCTCGCCAATTATGTGTTATTGCCGCCGGACAGGAAAAGTGAAGAAAAATTAAATGGCTATTGATTTCAATTGGATTGACTGTACAGGTCATCATTGTTTGCTTTGATTGACATTTAATTTGGTCTTTGACAAGCGCGGCTGCGACCCGACCGCGCTTGGTGGACTGTACCACTGATAATTAACATGCTGCTGATGATGATGATGTTCAAACATCACTCGTGTATGAAGAAGTACCTGATCAGGATCAGTAAGCATGCTTTTTATGTAAACACGTACAGGAGAATACCGTCTGTCAGTAATAGAGAAATATCATCGGTTGATTACATCTGTGCTTCTCAAATGCTGGTCAGCGACGCTACATTAATAAAAAATATATTTAAGCACAGATTCATTCATATCCACACCTTAGTTAGAGCATATATTTTACCAAAATTTTCTGCGATACATTTTTTTTATGTAAACACATACACTCGCTTGGTGAAAACCCTCCCTGCCCCGTCCTGTTTTTAGAGACCCAGATGGGGACCCGTTACTGGGCGCACGCAAAAAGATACTTGTTAGAGAGTGGCTGAAGGCTTTCCCGTGTTTCTAGGTGTATCAGTTAGATGTCGAATAGACCTCAGTCTAAGGCTGCGAAATTAGTATACTACAGCAAGTCTGGAATTTCCTTCTTTGGTAACAAGTTGCTAACCACTAAATACTCGTACGTGGGAATGGAGGAGGAAATGGTAAGGTTGGGAAATGGATTCTGCAGAATAGCAGACATCAGTTAGGAGTCATTAAACGGTAAGCAAAAAGTCTGTAAATACATACAGGAAAATATCGAGAGATGGTGATAGTAATGCAGAAATATCATATGTGGATTCTATGACGCTTACAACTTTTATCTATGGCTAAACGCTGCATGTGGAATGTTGATCCGTCAGCGTTATAGACTTCAATTCTTTCAATTCGTTTGATAAACAATAACACTCTTACGTCTAACCTGCAATCAATGGAACACAGGCGTAAGATTGGTTCACTTAGTATATTCTACACAACCGACAAACTCTTCTTACACTTGCCGAACATCCATACACGGTTAATGTGTGTCGACCAAGAACTGGCAGCTTCCAAAGTTCCTTCCTTAATGCCACCGGTAATGGATAGGAATGCTCTTCCAGCGTCTGTGTTTCCTCCTTCCTACAATCTGGATCTCTTCAAGAAACAGATAAATATACACTTGCTATCCTCTCAACCCACACACAAACACGAACACAACACACGTTTCCCACACGCAGTGTCCAGCCCCCCTGGCTGAGCGTCATAGAGTGCACTGGTCCTGACCGGCTGTGCTCTCCTGCATGCGATTACATAAAAAAGACTATAGCACTTCATTTACGCATCACCATTTTAAAGAGGAATTATCTATGAATGGGTCGTGTTTTTACGGGACGACTTGTATGCACTACTTTGATTTGTCCAGATTTATTATATTTATATACTTGGTATATCCAGTAAACTAAGTCAAGACAGGTTATACTATAGTTGCTTGCTATTTTTTATTTTCAATTATAGAATATATTTAATTATCAACATCTCAATAAAAATACACTGTGATTAGATAGTAAAAGTGTCCATTTATTTTGTTATTAAACCAAGCAACTTTGAGTATATTTTATTAAATAGTTATCAACCGTATTGGCTGCATAATGTAAGATATCATGCGATTGTCCCGACCAATCACAAGTCTTCCAGCGACTAATGAACTTCATGGTAACTTATGATTATTAATAATCAATATTTAATGAAAAATTATAATACATGTATTAATGATATCACTGGAAAGGGCAACGTCTTCATCATTATATGTTCTTAAGATAACTCTATAATTGTTCAATACGTCAGCCAACTTTGGATTGTAGCCTCAAGATACATATTGCATCAGAACAATTAAATTGGTATCACTTATAGTATATAACATTCATTCAGTTGACTGTATGATATGATGCACTCCATCAGAGATGATGGAGTGCATCATCCATGAGAACAGGATAAGTGTTTTGTGTTGTCGTCTGGGAGTCTTTGCCCTTCCTTGCGAGTTTCGAGGGATTTTATAAGCTGCTGTTTGGTTCTGACGCTCTTTTGCTGTTAAACTACATCGAGTATACTGTCGGATAACGCGCGCTGTTAGCGAGGCCGATATAGAGATGACTTATGTATATTAGTTTAATTTTTGTCTCTTTGTATGGTCTTACCTATATGTATTCAATTTGAAGGTACCAGAAAACAACCATTTTTTTTTTCATTTTTTTCGATTTAAAAAAAACAAGATTTTTACTGTTTTAAAACATTAACTATATATAATAATTGGTGTACGATAGGATAGCTTGTCTTTTGAGGTATGCCGAGGTTAAGAGCGAACCTGGAAAATTTCCATTGCCTGTCAAAAACCTGCCAAAAGGTGAGGATGGAACTAGCTGGACAAATAAGCGTAAACTACAGCAGCCTTTAAATGAAGCTCCCGGGCTTTCGCCGTTCTGTATTGAGTAATTCACGTTCCTCATTAATGTCTTGATTTGTTTATAGTTATCATATTTGAGACTCTTTCAGATTTCTGACGAAGCCGTAAATAAGAATGGGAGCGATATAAGCGCTCTATTGTCAGCGCTTTGGTTTGATCGAGTAAAACTGCGAGTCCCAGATACTGCGCAAGTAATTAAAAGACGCTTCAGCTTTTCCAAGACGGTAATAGAGCTTCTTTTGGAGACCACCGCTCTCAGTGACCTGTATGCCTTTGACACTCTTAAATACAGGTACACTTAAATAATACGAATGTTATTCGTAAAATAAGGTTCCCAGTGATTTTTCACAGAGTAAAACATGTTTTATTCCATGAATGCGTACATTTTTGGAAAGTTCAGACTTTTAACTATTTTTCTACATAGTCGCCACTGAGGTCAATGCATTTTTGCATGTGGTATACGAGCTTTTGAATGCCCGAGTCAAAAAAATCTAGCCGCGCAGATACCTGAGAACCGCTTCTTCCAGCTCTTCTCTATCGCCGAAATGCGTTCCACCCAGGTGTTTCTTCATGTCAGGGAAGAGATGGTAGTCTAATAATAATCTCGTAGCCTAATTATCATGCCCAGTCGTGTTTGCTTGCAACCTGTAGAAAATGTCCTGCAGATCTGCAGTAAAATGTTTTATGTACAGTACAACATGCTCGTAGACAGCTCCATCAGCATACTGCTAGTCGCAGGCATTTAAGGGAGTCGTTGATTAAAAAATAACAAAGAAAATAATTAATTAATGTATCGATTTAATTCAATTAAAGCTCCCTTTCCTTACGGCCCGGTGGAATACAAATTGTACTGTCAATACGGCGTGAATTTTTCAAACCATTTTTCTTTAATTAAAACTAGTATTTGAAGCATATATGTACTTATCTGACCTATTTTCATATATCACATTGGTTCTTCTATCCTTTAGCTATCATATGATGCATAAAAACTATTATATTTAAAAAACGTTCATTATGTAACTCCATCCATGTGGTCGCATTGACAAATGTGGCTTACAGAAAAATCTCTCCTGTGACGAAACCTATCGATATTTATTTACATGCTTCACAGATTCCTGTAAAGAACACATGTTGGTTGATAAAGAGAATGACTGCACTTCTAATTTCCTACCGTAGAAGTCACAAAGAGTACTGAAAGTAGCAAAACGATATATCACGTCAACCGATGTCAACGGTCGGGGAATCTTTGACGTCATATGCCGACAACCTATGTGAAAGGGTTAAACAACTGAAGTTCGCGAAAAAAAATTATGGTTTTGGTAATTTTTCGTTTTAAAATCTAATAGTTCAAAGTGGGTTTTCAGCGCCTTATTTTCTAAGAATTTTTTATATGAACCCTAAACAATGACTTGTTTAATTGACGAATATGTGTTTATTTTGTAAAACCCTCTTTGACTATTGCACCGTTTTTACTCGCCCAGCAGAAAAATTTGACCAATTGTGAATCTAAAAGATTTAAGAACTTACCTAAAAACACACATTTTACTGTATCAAAATCGGTCCAGCCTTTCAAGACGATTTCAATGTGTTACACATGTACAGAATAATTATATACGAGTATCTACGACTGCGAATATATAAAGATATAACACTAGCAATACACAAAAGGAACAAGGTTTTCCATTGGCGATTTGACGGTCTTCCTCTTCTTCGTAGTAGTATCAATCCGGTGGATTTAGATCTCCACTCCTCTCGATCCTCTGCAGTCCTCTTCAGCTCAGCATAAAGGGTCTCAACTCATGTCCTCGAACACTTGCTGCAAATATTCCCGTCTAGGGCGCCCTCTACAGTTTCTTCCCTCAACCATCCCTTCCACAATGTCGCGAAGAAGACCATCGTGGCGCATGATGTGACCGATCGCCTCTCTGAGATGGTTCTTATTAGGTGCCAATCCTCCTTGATTATGTTGAGAACCTCATTGTTCGTTACGTGGTCTCTCCAGGAAATTCCGAGAATTCATCTGTATGACCACATCTCAAAGGCCTCTAGTCTTTTTTTATCACTTTCAGATCAGCACCGTGTAATTTACGGTATGTTATATGAAAAATACGATATTCTATAAAATAAATTAAGGCAATAAATAAATATTTTCATGTTGTTAAAAATAGTATTTAATTTTAAAAGATACATCACTACGTCACAATATAATAATTTTAATAATCATGATGGATTTAATAACAGTAACGTAATTGTTAGAGTATCATTAACGACTAATACAATACAAATTGCAACTTGCTGTATAGAGCGAAAGAAACATAATTGAATCTAGATTTGAAGCGAAGACACTCTCCATTCATTTTACTATATATATATAAATTGCGGACTATATTTGCATACATTTCAGAACACAATGCTTTTTTGTTGCCCGCTTACAAACCCTTTAATTACTAGAACGAAATATTTGCATTCTATATTACCATTACTGCGAGTAATCTAGCATTACATTTTTTGATTAATCAATTGAGGTTACTTTCAGTTAGGTTAGGATTAGTTTAAACCACACATGATGGACTAAAGTATAAATTTCAAAGCATTACCGACTTTAGACCCTGCGGCGCCCTAGGTTTTTTTTTTCTAGCGTCTCATATTGTTTATATTTAAAAAAATGTAAGACAGATTAGCTTCCCTCGGCGCCCTTAGTTTATTCGACGCCCTGGGGCACCGAACCACTTCGCCACCTCCTAAAACCGGTACTGTTTCAAAGTATACCTGACGCTAAAGTTTATGAATGAGAATTAGTGATTTGATTTCCACGAACATTATTACATATCAATGCATTGCGCCATTTTACTCTTATATAGGATATTATAAATAGTGTTGGTCTTATTATCCATTGTAAACGATAGTGTTGTTTTCTTGCTGATTTTTCAGAGATATGTTATGGTTGTTTTGAACCGTCTAATTTGCTATTCGTTTCCTCTCCCCCATTTTCCACTCTGATGTTCTCTTAGTAGTTCAGTTTTCTTTTTTTACTGTTTCTGGGCCAGGAGATCATTGGTGGACTTCTGAATCGTGCTGGCGAAGTCCGTGGCTCCGGCTTGCACCTTCTCTCCCAAATCCTTCCAGTTGGTGTTGAGGTTTTGCCAGATCTTCTCAGGCTGAAACAAGGAAAACAGAATTTAAGAGTAAATTCACGATGATTTCATTTGTATATACGAGGTACACTTTTAGTATCTTCGAATTTATAATTATTACAAATATTTTTTGTATTTTTCACATTTTTAAACGATTTTACAAGTTTCGGACCAGTCCAGGTCCATTTGCAATGGTTGAAACTCTATAAATAATTGGTATGAATTTAAATTTAAACCCTCAGCCGTAAAATTGTAGTGTGACTATTAACTAAAGTCGGTGGTAGAGACGAGTCACTATAAACACCTCCATTTATAGTTAATTCCTGTCATTTATTGATGATGCGTGAATGTCACCATGATCAACATTACACATGCGTTTAGCAGGTTGAGCTTGTAAAACGGAAAAGCGTCATAAAATACACATTTGAGATTTCTCCAACATCATTTGTTGGTATTCTCTTGAATATGTTTACGTAAAAAAACATCAATTACTATCTTCCGGTGCGATGAGTTTGACTCGGAAAATACCCATTCTATTGTAGTCTCTTTCGTCTTAAAGTACAATGCCATATAAATATTTAAACATTAATATTTTATCATTATTTTCGAAACAATGAAAAATTGTCAAATATCTTAATATTGACCCAGTTACACTTACACCCGTACATCAACTAATCACCGTAGTAATGGGGCAACGTGCCGCATTGTTTCCACACAACTATTATACAATGGATGGGTTATCGTTAGATCATCAGCATGCAAAGATTAGTCCAGTGGTACTTAACCGGTGCTCCGCAGAGCACTGGTCTTCTAAAAGGGTGTTCCTCATGCTCCGCGAAGAGGTCTGTGTCATTGTTATAATAAATTTCATAAAAACATTATGGAATTTAAAATGACACAGATTGGAAGAGGACACCAATGAATAAATATCCCAAAAACGACATTTCGATATATTTGTAATAATTTATTATTCTTCCCACATCTGTTCAAATATCTGAATCATTTGGTCACCACAAATTGCCGCCACTCATTTCTGTCAGTTGCCACTATCAATATATCTTTTCATCAGAAGGAACATCTGGGAACATATAAGGTTCCCGACAGCCTCACTCCCCGGCAGGGCAGGAACCTTGGGACTTTAAGAGACTGCGCTTTTAGTATCCGAGGCATATTTTGTGTGATTTTTTAATCATTTTTTTTTAATGTAAACACATACAGGAGAATACCGACAGATGGTGATAGTAATTCTGAAGTCCCATCTGTGGAATTCTATGACGCTTACCATGGTGTATATGGCTAAACGCTGCATGTGGAGTGTTGATCCGCCAACGTCATAGACTACAGCCCGAGATTCACGCATCATCCTTTATTATTACAGGAATTTACTATGAATGGGTGGTCTTAACGGGACGACTTTCGTCTACCACCAATTTTAATTAATAGGCTATGACTGACATTTTACGGGTGATGGATAAAATTCACACCAACCGGGGTATTATAGAGCTCAGAAATCGATTAAGAATACTTTTTTTTTAAAATCTCCATCGGGGATCGAACCCACGATCTTTGGCTTGCAAAGCAAACGATTTGACCATTGAGCTATGACCACCGGCTAAATTTCAAATAAAAATCATAATTTTAAATGAGATTGGATAATTTGCTCATAGCTCTCGACGCCTGGACGTTTTGGTAGATCTAAGGGGCGACTCAACCCAATTCGATAGATACAAACATAAAAATTCTCAAATTGGTGTCAACTACAATTTGAAATTCTGGAGGAAAATGTGACTTCTTTTTCTCTTGTACTGAATATAAATAATTGTTCTGCTACTTGGTAAGCTGGTAAAATGAAAAAGGGCTTAGTGATCTTAATAAGGTTTGCAACCACTGGATTAGTCCATTGCTAATTGCGAGGTCAGCACTTTGTTTTGTAGTTTAGTGTCACATAAATATATTGTTCATGAATGAAACTAGGTTTTAAACGTTCGTTATTATTCATTTTGTTTTTGAAACCCATGATATTTATATAATTCATTGTTTTCATGCAGACTCATTCGGATCGTTTTCTGTAGTAAAATCATTTCTTATTTAGACCACGCATCACAACATACGTCTAACCTCCAATCCTTAGAACAATGACATAAAAAAGTTAGTTTAAAAAGCCTTTTTAACGGTCGTCTTCTCTGAATCAATCTCTCATACACTCACACTCAACTGAAGAACTAGTCGCACCAGATCTGGTTTTTAGGGGGTGGCCAAGTGGGTCGGTGCCCCTGGGCGTCGATTAAGCTAGGGGCTCCGAGGGCAACCAATCTAGCTTAGATTTTTTTAAATATTGCCGTCAGAAAAAAATTGTCCTAAGGCGCCGCAGGGTCTAAAGCCGGTACTGAGTCACACACTTGATTAACGTCTATATAAATACAATTAATTTTATTTAATGTAGATCACGAACAGTAAATTTTGAAAAATTCTTCTCAAAATCCTCAATTCGGAGCGGTTTTACAAGGATCAACTAAAAATATTTGACTTCCAATGTGAATCTCTTCAAGGAACATGTTCAATCTATCACAATATTACCTATCCTTACACAAAAATAACACATCATTTTGGCAGGAATGACCTGAAGCCCAATAGTGACTTTAATCTAGTTACTAGATTGTGATCATATCAACATGATACAGCCCTTGCTGACTGATACCGAAAACCTCGAAATACAATCTTTCGTCTCGTAATTGTAATGCCGTTAGGAGGACTAGTGACGTAGCGGCGCTGGGCGTCAGCCCATCACGAGCGCGCTCAGTCGTGAGCGGAAGGCGGCGAGATCGCATTGTTGTTGGCCCGGCCTGAATGTTGTGATTAGGCCCGGGCCAGAAGTTTGTAAAGTTAACGAAATATATATGTCAATGTGCTTTAGAAAAAGTCTTTGTGTTGTTAATCTGCTCCTCATCCTGCCACCACGCGACTGAATAACACCCTTGCTTAGAGAGGAAGATGTTAATTGTCATGACCCATTTTTAATAGTTTCCTTATGCTATTGTATATGTACAAAAATAAGCAATTTCTAGAACTTATGATCTCGAAATAAAGAAAGTCTCTAGAGTTTTAAATTTAAAGTTTTATAGCGCCTATTCCATTCATCTAAGTAAAACATAAAACGAAGTAAATTAGTTTTTTTTAGATTCTCCTACATTCCTTGTAGATTTTTTTCCACCCATATACTGGATTAAAATATAGCGAGTATGGTGGGCGGTAGGGAAATTTTACTATGAAAAATAGGCAAAAGTGGGGGCTAGACATAAAAAGGTTGACTACCCCTTCTATATAACGTCATAAATTTTTTTTTAACTGCACTCCAAAGTGCACTAGATACGTACTTCAATTATTTCGATAAATTAACCGTGAATGTTATTTTGTTCCTTCAATAATAATTGAGTAAAGTAATATTTATAAATATATTTTTAATGACCGTGAGTCATGACCTCTTTTAAGCATGCTCCATGACCATTAACATGATGGATATAACATGTGCGCATGTGGTCACATGTCTCGCCAAGATGGCTGATTAATTATAATCAATTCGGGTCCATTTAAAGCGAATCAAAACATCTTATCAAGTTCATAATGGTAAAGAAATAACATTTTTCAATGACGCAGTAATTGTTTGCAATGTGCCGTTTGGTACAGTCGGAACTTGCCTGGGTTGAGCCGCCCCTTGGGAACAAATGGTCAACGAATCGTAACAATCGAACTAATCATCTGACCTCTCTTTAAAGCTGATTGTAAAACGTATAAATACTCAGATAAAACAGTGCCTCTTCTAGCTACTAAGAGGATGTTGTCGAGGATGTCCGTCGGAAGCTACTCGGATTTGTAGTATTCACTCAGTCGAGCTTTGGGCACAAAGATAAATATATAAATCCCCCGTTTGGTGTGAATTTGATCCCTCAACCGTAAAATGCCGGCCATAGCCTATCATTAATTAAAATTGGTGGCAGACGAAAGTCGTCCCGTAAAGACCACCCATCCATAGTGAATTCCTGTAATAATAAAGATTATGCGTGAATGTTGGGCTGTAGTCTATGATGTTGGCGGATCAACATTCCACCTGCAGCGCTTGTCCATACGTAGAATGGTCAGCGTCATAGAATCCACATATGAAACTGCAGATTTACTATCACCATTTGTCGGTATTCTCTTGTATGTGCTGAGTACCGGCTTTAGATCTTGCAGCGCCCTAGGGCATTTTACCGACCCACTGCGCCACCCTCTAAAACCGGCACTGTATGCGCTTACATAAAAACAGTTCCTTCTTCCATTTAACCCAAAGTTGGAGTATATAAAGAGTCCGCCAAATAACTCTTTTTTTTTTAAAACAGGGCGCAAAACATCGAGTGTAGCTTCGGCTGTGTAGCACGTAGCGCCGTCCTGTTGAAACCAAATGTTGCCAATATCCTCCTCTTCAATTTTTGTGAACAAAAATTCGTTCAACATGGCTGCGCCGCATGGAAGCGCCATTGATGGCGCTTCACGCACACTTTCTGCCACAGCAGCAATATTCTCGGGTGTACGCACTGTTTTTGGCTTTTCACGCTTTGGTTTATCGATGAGGATGCCAGTTTCTTTCATTTTTTTCACAAGATAACGAACATACGGAGCTGACGGTGATTCTCTTCTTCCAAAATCCGTACGCAATTTTCGCACACATTCTGCCACATTACCATGATTTTCAAAGTAATGTCGCAATATTTTCCAGCGTTGTTCAAGCGTATACACAACTACATTCGTTTAGCGGAAGGATAAAACTAATTATCTGTCAAATCAGACATGAGCTAAGTGTTACCATTCACGAAATAAGTACTAGTTGAAAAAAAAAAGTTAGATGGCGGACCCTATATTAATTATTGACATAAAATTATATTTGTTTTTCCTTGCTTTATACCAACTTTATATCTGTACATATCGAGTATTAATTCCCATCGAGTAAATATATGCACAGAGCCTAAGATGCTCAATATTTAAGGAGCTCAAATGATTAGCCCGATGCTTTATCTAGAAGATTGCACCGTTTGTTCTTAACTGCCGGCTCAATCATCAAGAACACGCGGTGTTCCCAGATGGTGACCCATGAACTATGTTAAAATGTTGTTTAAATTCAGTGATTGCATGAAACAATGCTGAGATTTTTACCTGTACGTTACTCTTGAAGAAGTTCTCAAAGCCGCTCTTGAAACTCTCGAAGGCGTTCTCAGCTTTATCGGCCTCAGGAGCCTCTCCATCAGCAGCGGGTGCATCTCGGCGGAAACGTTCAGCTGCACAGCTGGTCTGAAAACATCACAAATGATCCATTAAATATATTGGATACCAGAATGCTTTGGTTCGTTAGTAATGTATAATAACCTAGTAGGTCTTTTTGTTTGGCATGTCAATAATCCTTAAGCCGTGCTATGCGCTGAGCGCTGCGAAATAGAGAAAAGTATCTATCCCCGATAAATATTTGTGAATAAGAAGGCACCTATTGTTCGATTTCCCAAAGAGTAACACTAACCTGCCAGAGACAATGCTTCTTGGGAGAGGGACCAGTCTGTTTAACCAAATCGCCTCGGATATTGATATATTTCACGTAAGGGAAGCCCAATTCAGGCATGCACTCCACAGATTTCTTTGGAAGAATAATTTGTTGGAGTCATCTGTTTGATGAGCATTGGGACCTTATGTTTTTCATGTCTTTATTGTTTGTTTTTATTAGTAATATATTTGTATTTTTTTTTATAGAATTATCAATTCTAATCGTACTTCATTAACGATTAGAATTTGTAAAATTTGTAATCATATTGTAGGAAAAAAAATGAAATTTAAAAAATTGAAGTATCCTTGAAGACCGTCAAATTGTGGAATGGCCGCTCTTTTGGCTTACTTAAGGCATTCAAACTTTACTTGTAATTACATACTTATTGATACATAAATAAATTAAAAAACCTAATTCACTTTGCCATACAACCAGTAAAAGAATATAGTATACTCTGCAATTCATATTTTTAGCACTGAAGATTTTCGTTTCAGATAATAGGTACATACTAATTTTTAACATTGTAATGAACATGCTAATTGTTCTAATTTACTTTAAACAATCTCTGGGATTGATTGTTGTCACTATGTAGTAATTGTTTGAAAGTGAACCATTTAAGAAGTGCCCAGTGAAAGTGAAACCGCGGTCGCGTTGTTGAACAACGTGATCCATGTAAAAAGGTAAAAATAATACTATACATCTCATTTTCGCAGTTAAAGAAGTGTCAATATTTAAAATATTTCTTATTTAAGCCTAGATTTTTCTCTTTAACTCTCCCAATCGTTTAGAGAAGAGCTTAAATTACAATCAATAACCCTTTATTTTTTTATGTAAATAGATACAAGAGAATACTTTAACTTAGTAATAGAGAAATAACATCTGTTAACTTTATGACTTATACAATTTTTGAAGATTTTTAATTTTTTTTTTATTTAAATTTTTTTTATTTAAAATTTACAAACATTACAAACGTTAGTTTATTGCGTTCATAAATTATAATGAAATAATCGATTTAAATAATAACAAACAACAAACACAAAAAATAAGTTCTAATGTACAAGAAAGTAGAAGAAACATTGCATAAAATATAGGTATGTACTTATATGTATGATTTAGTACTGAAGTAATAGAAAATAAGAAAGTCAACAACAATTATTAAAAAGTCCCGAAGCTCGCTAAACAGAAGACTCCACTAAATTACTTGGATAAATAAATTCGTGGAGCTCATGTCGAAACTGGGCTTCTCTCAAGTGGAATATATATCAATATTCGAGGCGATATGGTTGAACAGTCTGATCACTCTCTCAAGAGGCAAAGTCTCTGGCAGGTTAGTATTAGTTCTAGGAAGAACAAACAATCTGTGGCTCCTTATCCTTAAATAATTGTCAGGGACAAACAAACCGATTTCCAACAAGATGACTAATCGATGTATGTTTCATTTTATGTCACCAAGGTTATCTGACTGTAGTTGGCATATTTCATTTTAAGAGTCTTGCCATTAATGGGTGTGATTCTCAATGCAACATTTTTTTACTATGAAATTTTTGGCAATGGATAAAGGAACGTACAAGAGACGAGTTTAAAACAAACCAGTAAATTTCATAAATAATTAAGATTGAAATTAAAATTATATATACCCATACGAGTCTACAACAAATTCGAAACATTTACTCCATCAATTTATCGCAGAAAAAGAAACGACGATTATATGATTCGAACAGTACACACTATAGAAATTATTTTTGTAGTGTAATGATACTATTGCTCTATTGATCAAAGTTCTATCAGATTGTTTGTTTAAATATGAATGTAACAAGTTAATTAATATCTGAAAAATTCATCTAAATTTAATTTGCCGGCGGGCTTAGCTCAATAGCGTTTGCTTTGCAAGCCAAAGGTCGTAGGTTCGATCCCCAACGGAGATAAAAAAAAGAAAAAGGATTGCAATCCATTTCTGAGCTCTAAAATACCCCCGGTCGGTGTGAATTTGATCCCTCACCCGTAAAATGCCAGTCATAGCCTATTAATTAAAATTGGTGGTAGACGAAAGTCGTACCGTGAAGACGCGCTATTCATAGTAAATTCCTGTAATAATAAGGATGATGCGTGAATCTCGGGCTGTAGTCTATGACTTTGTCAGATCAACACTCCACACGCAGCGCTAAGCCATATTCACTATGGTAAGCGTCATTAAATTGCACAGATGAGACTTCAGAATTACAGTCACCATCTGTCGGTATTCTCCTGTATGTGCTCACATAAAAAAAAATCAGCCTCGGGAGGGTCGGGCTTATCATCTAATATTCTTAAAAAAGTTTTATATCCTGTAGTGTTAATAATGAAAAAGTAAATTTTTGTTGTTTAACTAATTGACTTCCCGAGAAGTATCACTGTTGATCGATTGTCACTATCTTTATATCAATGCTTGCGACACAAATAATAAATAATGCGATGTTTAGTCGCAACAAGACGAACGATCTGTCATCTGACAGAGATTGTTTGGCTGGCTGTTGTGGCGGATATGTGTGTATACCTGGATGACGAGGAAGAGGGCGACGGCCAGGAAGAAGAACTTTGCTGCCATGTTGAATGCTGAGGTTTGTGGACGATGTTGTGATAAGAGCTGGTCTGGGTCGGTGGTGCTGCGGCGGTAGACTGGTGGAGAGTGGCGATGCGGAGCTGGGTTTATACGCTGGCGAGAGCTGTAAGGCCTTTTGTCCGGCTTCAGAGTCCATCGGCGTAACTTTTTAGGCAAGGAGAGAAACGATTAAACAAATAATTACAATTATGCTCGTAGTTTTCCATTCCAGTTGGTACTTGTGGAGCTTCGAGCACTTAATTTAGTTCAACTGCAATGACGCTTTTAAATGGGCTGACAGCACACCTCGATCTTTCACTTATACCCTTTTCCTCTTTTGTCAATGGTATTCTTTTCCTAGAACTCTGTGATCTTCGACACGTGTCATCTTTTTTATTTATTGAAAAAACTCTTATTTAAGTTGCCGAACATCCTACACGGTTATATTATGTCGACCAAGAACTGTCTGCTTTCAAAATTTCTTCCCAAATACCACCAGTAAGCCATGGAATACTCTTAAAATATATGTAATATATCTCATTTATACTGGTCCAATCTGAATCTCTTCAAGAAACACATTAATATACTAGTACACTTGCAATCTCCCCAACACGCAACGTCCAGCCGTCCTGGCATACTTATTTTTTTCAAAATATTAAAGCTCTCTTGTTGTGCTCTCCTGCATACTATTCATGATCATCATCATCATCAGCTTGTATATGTCTACTGTTGAGCGTAGGCCTCCCGGATGAGTCTCCATGTTTCTGTCGTCAGCCCACCTTGATCGGCCAACCCTCCGTTTGCCAGTTCTTATATGCCACTCAAAAACATTTCTTCCCCATCGACCATCGCCACATCGACAGATATGTCCTGCTCATTGTCACTTGAGTGTGCCAATTCTTTGGGTAGTCTCCGCTACTTGAGTTCTTCATCGTGTATCCTCTTTTCGGATTCTATCTTTTATAGACACTATGACCATGAATCTCTCCATGACACGTAGGGTACATTTACTGCTGAATAAGCTATACAAAACGTTTAAAATGTTATATGATTCGTTGTTTTCAGGTTTTTATTTCTTCGTTGACTTTAAGAAAAACAGCTGGAATTAATAATTGTGATTATTGACTCCAGAATCGTAATAACTGTAACATCTCCCACATTTAAAAAGGAAACAACAAGTCACGGATTCGTCATTTTGCCGCGTGGAGGAAGGATGCAGGAGCAGGTCGCAAAGCAAAGAATTTGTTTAGAAGCACAATTCGAGCTTATTTTCAATATAAGACTTCGGTTTCCCCGCCCGACGCGCTTGGTGAAAACCCTCCCTGTCCCGTCCTGTTTTTGGAGACCCAGATGGAGACTCGTTACTGGACGCACGAAAAAAGCTACTTGTTAGAGAGTGGCTGAAGGCCTTTCCGTGATTCTAGGTGCATCAGTTAGATGTCAAATAGACCTCAGTCTAAGGCTGCGAAGTTATCGTACTACAGCGAGTCTCGAATTGCCTTCTTTGGTAACACGTTGCTAACCATGAAATACGTGGGAATGGATAAGGAAATGTTAAGGTTCGGAAATGGATTCGACAAAAAGCAGAAATCAGTTAGGAATCATTACTTGCGACTGCAGTCTTGCAGACGGACGCGCAGAAGCGCTCAAACAGCGTAATTCCGTTTGTTAGCAACAAAGTCCTGGTATCCTCTGGACCTGATGCCAGCCGGACCACTTCAAAGAGCGCAATCCGAGCAAAGTGGTGCAGCGGACAGTTCCACAGAACGTGAGGTGTGTGCTGCGGAGAGCTGCCGTCACATGGACACTCTGCCTGGGATGTGGGATTCAACTGTCCAAACTTGTCGAGGCAGCTCCGAAAGAATCTGTGTCTGGTTAGCAGCTCGCTCGTGTAGTTCGGGACGAGCCACTTTGCGGCCATTCGTTCACGAATCGATGGGAAGTATCCTCGTAGAAAGCATTTTGAATTTTCCCACTCGTGCTGCCACTGCCGTGCGATGAGTGCCCTTACCGTGTCCATGGTGGCCTTGCGAGCTCCCTTCTCCGATGGTTGGATGATGACCGTGCCGACCGTGGCCGGCTGCCGTGCTGGATTTGGAGATCCAGTGGGAGGACTCCACCTAGCACTGGGAGAGCAATGTTGGAGACGGTTCGATAGCACTTCGTGAACGTAATTAAAGCTGGTCTCTGGCCAGCAGCAAGTCTATTGCGTGTTGTAATCAGCTCGCATCTTTCCGCCCAACACACAGCCGCATAAGTAGCCGTACCTAGGAACATTGAATCGTAGACGATGCGCAGCGCGTGACCTCTCAGACCCCAGTCAGTATGTGAAAGGCGTGCCATCTTACCAAACGCGTTGCAGGCCTTGGTCGTTATCCGACGTATATGTGCGTCAAAAGAAAGTTTGGAGTCCAGGGTGATCCCGAGGTAGACCACAGACTGGGCAAACTTGATCCTGGACCCCTGGAAGCGAATAAATATCCCCGCCCGACCGTAACATGATGTATCGTAGACCTCGGTCGGGCGGGAACTGAACTACCAGACGGGCACAGTGACATGTAGCGCCCCAAAGATTGTCGCGGCTAAGTCACAAACTAAAGTTTCATCAGTCTAAAAGAGCTGCTATCAACTGATAAACACACAACATATCCAAGTGTTCAGACACGCCTATGGTTTATGACTTTTCTGAATGCAGCGCAGTTAATAAGCCGCAATTGTTTTATTTTGTTTTGTCAACAAGCGTGAATAAGCGGACACATTCAGGGATACAGCTGTAGGACAATACAACACCACCACATCATATGATGTGCCGTAACTACTGTCATCATCATCATCATATAACCCCCCGAGTTTTATGCAAAACCGATAGAAGCGATAAGGACCTAATCATAGTCATTAAATGCTGCGGGTATTGTTTTTTTTCTTGATTGAATCCAATGGTTAAAATTAGAGTGTGATGTGGTAATGAGTAATTTTTATTTTTATTTATTTATTTGACAGAACCGCAGTTCCAAGGTTAAAAAAGAATAAGAAACATAGAGTATACATAAACATACAATACATACAACAGAGAAAAAAAACATAAAAGAACAAGAAGGTGACACGTGTCAAAGATCACAGAGATCTAGGAGAACAGTACCATCGAAAAAGAGGAAAAGGATGTAAGAAAAGAATTGAGGTGTGCTGGTAGGGCGCCATTTTGGAGCGCCGTTGGCGTTGTACTAAATTGAGTGCTCAAAGCTCCACAAGTATCAACTGGGATCAAAAACAATGGATGGCTACGAGCACGGGTGTACTTATCTGGAACGTAGAAGTTAAAGCATTCAAGAATCCCTGGGCTGTGAATTGCACCGCGAAAAAGAAGGAACGAATGTTTGAGAGCAGCAATTTTCCTCCGGGACTCTTAACGAATGGAAAGAAAGCATCCCTAGAAGAAAAAGAGTTGGGTAATGTTCGGAATTGATTGAATTGAGTGGATAGTTACCGTAAATATAAAAATAGAGACGTCGGAGAAATTTTGTATGAGTTGATGCTTTTTGTAACTAATTATTACCAAGTATATTTGTATATTTTTTGGCTTGAACCAATGGTGGAAGTAGTGTGAGAGTCGCGGCTACTCTTTCACTTTTTTTCCTATTCCATTTGGCAGACACAGGAGCCACCATCAATATCGACAGAGATGGTGGGCTATTTTATTATCGTTTGTATGGTATCCACCCCTAAAGAATGCCCGAAAAAAATATCAATGAAATAAATAAGAAATTATATGAATTTTTTAATTTTTATTAGAATATTATTTTATTATTTCAATATTCTAATCTACTTTTATAGATCATTGACTATATTACAATATTATTATTACTTAAATATACATATACTATACATAAAATTCTTTTTTCAACGCGTCAATCCAAGCACAAAAATAACGGCAGAAGCGGGATGCGAACCGCGGACCTTGGAAACCAACTATGCCCAGGTATTCATACCGCTCGGCGAACTGCGCCATTGCTATGCCCAGACCGACTCGCGTTGAAACTAGTATTTATATCATTGTTATCATCGTACGATAGATGTCGCTATAGTACATATTCGAAGCATGTACATTTTTATTATTATTCAATCAGTCTTCATTTATTCACAAGCTTAATATTATTACTTTCCGACAGTCTATTTATTTTAGTAAGTACCACTCGGGTCTCGAACCAAACTATAGACTGAATGGATGAGAAACGACTACTTATAGTTCCGACTCGGACTTTATAACCAATCATTTACCTGTGTTACTGATGAATAATTTTACCTTCTTGATATTGTCTCAAGGAGACATTATTATATGAATTTTTTAATGTTTATTAGAATATTATTTTATTATTTCAATATTCTAATCTACTTTTATAGATCATTGACTATATTACAATATTATTATTACTTAAATATACATATACTATACATAAAATTCTTTTTTCAACGCGTCAATCCATTCGAATATGTACTATAGCGACATCTATCGTACGATGATAACAATGATATAAATACTAGTTTCAACGCGAGTCGGTCTGGGCATAGCAATGGCGCAGTTCGCCGAGCGGTATGAATACCTGGGCATAGTTGGTTTCCAAGGTCCACGGTTCGCATCCCGCTTCTGCCGTTATTTTTGTGCTTGGATTGACGCGTTGAAAAAAGAATTTTATGTATAGTATATGTATATTTAAGTAAAAATAAGAAATTGTTCATAGTATTATTATACACACTGATGATATATCATTTAACAGTTGTCGAAACGATATAAATAAAAGTATGTATGTAAATTACTTATGGATCAATTACTGTTTATCAAATCAAGGTAAAAAATTGGAAATATATTGATTGCGCATCCGGGAAAGCTTATGTATCATGATAACCGTTTTATAACAAGATATAAAACCAATTTTAAGATGAAAAAATCCACGAGTAAAACGCCTGGTACAATTCACTAGTAGTACTAGTAAAAAAACAACGATCTAATCTCAAAAGGTATTAATTGAATTGAATTTTTTGAAAATTAAAAGCTAACAATAAAAGTAAAGGTCAGCTAATCCACTGTTTAAGAAAGGCTTTCTTATGCATCCGGCATCTTTCCGCTACTTGCTTGATACAATTTTCTGTACATTTTCCGGTCTGAAATCCTCCATTCCGGTCCAACATTTTTCTTTCCGGCCTGAAATCTTTCCATCGCATTGGATCTGCAGCAAATCTCATAGTGCCAATTAATTGACTGTTTTCAGTATTGGAATATTTTAAAAAATATTCCTTTTCATAGTTATGTCAAGTATTGATCTCGTAATAGTTCGATTCGTTTGTTAGATAATTTCAGTATAAAAAAGCGATAAAGATAGCGCGTAATCAACGAGAATTGACAGTCCTTGTAATGCGAAAAAATGTATTATTTAATGACTTGAAGATATCATAACGATCAATAATATTGATTGTTTCTGCGAACACAATATTCTTGTGTGCATATTGACGTTTTGCAAACAGTTGGATTGCATATAATAAGTGAAAGGTCATTTTGAAAACACCATAATATACATATATACAACATTAAATTCCGTCGATATTTATTCGTTAGAATTTCATGTCCATGTTAAAGTCCATTCGTTAGAGTCACTAAAAAATGCTCCTCTCAAATATTAATTTCTTCTTCTTCGCGGTGCAATTCACAACCCTGTGATTCTTGAATGCTTAAACTTCTACGTTCCAGATAAGTACAACCGTGCTCGTAGCCATCCATTGTTTTTGATCACAGTTGATACTTGTGAAGCTTCGAGCATTCAATTTAGTACAACGGTAATGACGCTCCTAAATGGCCTACCAGTACACCTCGATCCTTTTCTTACATCCTTTTCCTCTTTTATCGATGGCATTGTTCTCCTAGATCTCTGTGATCTTTGACACATGTCATCTTCTTCTTCTTTTATGTTTTTTCTCTTTTGTATGTTTATGTAAGCTCTATGTTTCTTATTCTTTGTACCTTGGAACTGCGGTTCTGTTAAATAAATAAATTATGTACTTGCAGATTTTATATCTCTTCATATCCATTGCATATCTGAAACATATTGATACCTCAAATAGTCGCTACTAAACTATGTAAGTTATCTTTGTCCATGCCTCGTCTTAAGACATCTCTGTATTTGTTCCCGATGACCTACACGGCAGAAGCCTGAGGACTTGAAAAGACGGCTACTGTTGTACGCTAGGCATATTTTTGGGTGATTTCTTAATAGTATATTTTTAAGGAGAACGTATAGTTAGCTCGACGCTCTCGAGACCTGGAACGTTTGCTCCTAAAGATTGGTTTAACCCGCTCTGCTTTTAACTCTGTATAATTCTTAAATTGGACTAGCTATTGAATACGGAAGCAACTTTTAATGTGGAAACCCATGGTACCCATTGTATTACATCGATACGTATATAGGTATAGAAAAACAGTGGACCTGATAAAAAATTATGGCTTATATTATATATTGAGATGTCTAATCTCTAACTTAATATTTAATTGATTCATTAAGTCCATTTCATTGTTCATGGACTCGTTATTTCTAAATGAAACGTCTAGCTGACCGGTTGAATGTCACATAGTATTTTGGAAGGCAAAACAATCTATTGATACTTTGATGTGTGTGTTTGCCTAAAAATACTAACCTAAATGATTTAAAGTTTCTAAGATGATGACATCAGCATGATGTAGTCCTTGCTGTCTGTTACCGAAAGCCTCGATGTACAATCTTTCGTCTCTTATTCCTGGTCGCTTGTCGTGCATTTATGTGCGGCATGTTGTCATTTTGGACGGGTCCGCTAACGGGTGTGGTAGTTATAAACACCACCGCTCGTGGCGCGAGCGAAAGCCGACACCGAGCGTGGAGGTCGGTAGTCGGTCCCCACCCTTTAGCTAGAGAAGGTGGCATTACGGCCACAGCGGCATGTCATCCCGCTTGGCCAGAAGCTTGTAAAGTTTTAACGTAAATATAATCAATGTGCTTCTAAAAGAAAGTCTTTGTTTGCTGACCTGCTCCTCATCCTGCCCTCACGCGAAGGAATAAAACCCCTTTTTAAAAGAGAGGAGGATGTTTATGACTATATTGTAACGTTCAGGAGGTTGCATATATTCTAAATGGCGTCAGAGAACTGTTACAGCTGCATGGAAATAAAAAATCTTTGATAAAACGTTAAAACTGAAAAATGGCAGACAAAGGTTAATAACTTAACATAAAAATAAATTTAAAAAGACATTGTATATTTACGTAAAATTGCATGTGAAAAAATAGCGTGGATCTTGAAGGCGTTGCCATCTTCATTTACAGTACAAACAGATGTACATCTTAGTTTTCTTAAGCATTCATCGTAATTTCCTCTTGTCTTGGGATATGCTCCTCCAGTTCTTGAACCCAATCACTTTTGCATCATTTCCCGTCCAACTATCTATGCTCGAGTCTATCAATGCCACATATACCTTCGGGATTAGCAGGAATTTCATACTGACATCAGCATGATATAGCACTTGCTGATTGGTACCGCAAACCTCCAAATACAATCTTTCGTCTCGTATTTCTGTTCGCTTGTCGTACATGTGTCGCCATATTGGCATTTTGGACTAGTTACGTAGATCGCCACTGGGGCGCTGCGTGACAGACCACGGCACCGCACGGCGCTCAGTTGTGTGCCGACGTCGGAGAGATCGCATTGTTAAAGTCCCGATCGTTCGAGGCGAAAGTAAGGCCATGTTACGATCGATCGGGGAAACCAAGTCTTTTTCGTGAATATATATGTGCTTCTAAAAAAACGTCTGCGTGTTATTAATCTGCTCCTCATCTTGCCCCCACGTGACTGAATAACGACCTTTTAAAGAGAGGAGGATGTTAATACCTTATACACGGATCACACTGAGCACTGTTTCACTTGATAGAAGACTGCAGTTTCGGTGTCTTATTATTCAATTTTGAAATTGATGCCTTATAAATCTGATAAAAGTGATGCAAGAGAAGAAGAACAATATATAATTGCACATGATTTTGATTGATTTTTTTATAATTTTGTCAGTTATGTGGTTTTCGTAATGACTATCTCATCCGGTATTACGTCTTATCGGCTGCAATTCAATATCAAGCTGACCATTGAACCTGAGACATGAAATATTATGAACATTCCGATAGAGCGTGCGGATGCACTTTTGCCTAGAAGTAGATAGAACGTGTCACTTTATCAACATTGGTCTATCAACAACTAGACAGTACTGGACCTGGGTGGTTGAACGAACTTTAGATTTTTATCTCACTCGGACTTTTACTTGCGATGGAATGTTGAGGGACTTCCTGAAAAGGTTTGGCTTTTCTTTAAAAGACGCCTGTTCAGCAAATTGTAAAGGTCAATCTCTGATGTAGTGCATCATCAACGGGTGCGAAAGACGTATTTAACGTAAAATAATGTAGAAATATAATACGTCTGACAAATAGTTGAAGAGCGTAGGAACCTACCCCATGTCAGCCTTGTTTACCGCGCGTGTAGACCCGACGATCAGCAAGGGACCATCAGAACTAAGCAGAAGTTCAGGAAAATCCTTCCAAGAAATGGTAGAGATTCCCAGGCGACAACACATAATGCGTCTCATATTCTCATGGATGATGCACTTCATCAGAGAGTGTCTCACTGTTTGTTGCATGCCTGGATCACATGGACATGCGTCGCAAGAAGAGAGGCCAAACCTTTTTAGGAATTCTCTGAAAATTCCGTGTCCGGTAACGCTAGCGTGAGATGAAAGTCCACGCAGTTCGTCTTTTTCCACGTCAATATATGTTGTCGTTTGGCGATCTACGCCATCTTTTGTGAAGACGTTTAATATGTTACTTGGCTTGACAGTGCTTTATTGTTAAATAACATTAAATATGTCGTCTCTAAATTTGTCATCATTAAATAAGGATCACGAAATAACACAGAATTTGTGTAGATTCTATCGTACTTTGTGTATAATTAGAATATTTTTAAATCTGAAAGCCTTGTAATGCGACGTCCTTTTCGTACGTTGTCGTTACCAGTTTTCGCAAGCTACTTCAATCTACCGATTAAAAAAATCACTCTAAAAATTAGATTCAGAGTCTGTTTAGACATGCCATTAGCGTGGATTACTAAGCTTACATACAAAATCTTCAATCGCGCTATGTTTGTAATAAACCTTTTACAATTTTAAGCTATGGCAATCGATTATATAAAAAATCTGGATAACGCGGTGTCTAAACCGGTTGTCACGCTATGAATTGTGTCGTTGGTCGTTATGACGTAGTCTCTTAATAGATTTTCGCTGTCCACGGGTCAATGATAAAGATACCATTTCTAAAGAGGTCATATTTTTGTTATCTAGTCATGCTTAAAAATCTTAATGATGGAGTTTTATTAGAGCGCTTAAAACATGTGGATGCTTTTTATGTAAACACACGCATTAGAATACCGCCAAAGAGAGATGGATACATCTCAGCTGAGAGATTCTATGAGGATTGCTGTTTTGAGGATATAATTGATCGTATGGTCGATGGCGAAATTGTGTACTAACAAATAATCAACGTATGATGCAAAATTTTAACATATTTTTATCATACAATAAGATAATTTTCCGGTGGGTATGGCTTAGTAGTAAAGCGTTTGCTTACCATACTGGCGGTCTCCAATGGAGATTAAAATAAAAAATATTCTTGACCGATTTTTAAGCTCTATAAAGACCCCCGGTTGGTGTGAATTTGATTTCTCACCCGTATGATGCCAGTCCATAGACTATTAATCAAAATTGATGGTAGAAGAAAGACCTCCCGTAAGCACAACTCGCACATAGTCAATTAATGTTAAAAATTGATGGTGCGTGAATGCCGGTGTTTTTATAATGTAGGCGGCACAACATTCCACATGAAGAGTTTAGCCATGTGTAAAACGATAAGCGTCATTTCTATATGGATTCTTCCACAGATGAAATTTTTCCACCACCATCAGTTGATAATTTTCTTTATGTGATTAATAAATAAAAAAATGATTACAAAATAATGATAAATATATGAAGAAAAAATATGTGATTCACGGGAATTCGAATTCTAGATCTCAATCGTTACAGTTCAGCGCATTCTCCTCCCAGAAATAATGATATGCGATTGTTTTGATATATATAATAGATAATAGTTATGAATTAATTACGTGTTATTATAATTAAAATAAGAAAAAATACTCGCTAATGATGATGGCTTTCGATAATATTTACAATCGCCATTCAATTTGATAAAATTATATCAGACGATATATATCAGAGAATAATTTACGAGTATTTACATAAACACTAATAAATAAAATAGTAATCTGTATAAATTATTTATTTGTGAAGTCTCGGTTTTTATCGAAATATATGAGAAAAACGCCATATGATGCATTTAATCAATATGAAGTCGAGGTGTAAACTTCAACTCTATTAAATGGCCGGAAGTGTGTGAATTTAAACTTCCAAAATTCGCTTCCAAGTTTTTTATTTTATATTATATATATATACTATATTTAGTATTTACGTTGAGATCCATTTTAAATAATAAAAATATAATGTTATGTTTACTTTGTTTTAACCTCTCCTCCCCGGTGATGTCTATCGACTACACATTGGTTGTAATAACTTAAATATCTCTGTAAATATAATACACACAGGGTTCAGATTTTAGGTATTCCTCCTTAATACATTTACGTATTGAAAAAAAAAATATTTATAATAATAGGCACTCATCGGGAGCAGGAAATATTTTTCTAAAATCCGGAATAAATTCATCACTACAATCAAGACGCGTCAACTGTCATGAATCATTGCACCTGCCGGAAGCGTGTGCGAAAATAAAATTAAAAAATACACAGATGCGGCGGCATCTATACTCCTCACTCTCGCTGACGTACTAATATGAGTGAGCGAGACGGGAAACCTCAGTTGGTCGCCTAGTTCGAAATTATATCTATGCGGGTCGGCACATGGATATATCGACAGGCTAAGTAATGTTAGTATCTCTCGGAAGTTCACGCGAGAAGGTGCGTCTGGCCGTTTGAGGTCTTCGTCTGATGTTTTTCATGTTTTTAGCTATTAAATGTCAATTATTACTGCTTATTGACATCAACTATTGTAAAATTAAGCGATATTTTTGAATATTTTCATTTTTTCGAATTTCTACTCATTTTATTCACTTTAAATCAGAATGTGTAATGAGTTGACACCATCGAACGCGCGGAAGTTTTTAGCATCGTAAGGCGAGGGTTAAATGGATTACGATCAAAGTGATATTATAAACTGCAAAGATTATTTATACTAACGCGGTTCTTGTTAGATCACGGAAGTTAAGCAACATTAGACGCGTACTGAAAGTTAGCTTGTCGTGTATCGTTGATTGGGTTAAGCCGACCTTTTAGGATCAAGTAATCCATGCTCGGAAGCGACGGGTTAGTCATCTGACATCATTAAAAATACCGGTAAAAAAATCAAAATATGCCTCAGATACTATAGCTGCCGTCTCATCAAGTCCCGGTGCTCCTTTTCTGGATGCCTTCAGAAATCATATATGTTTCTAAGAAGACCTTCGGGGGCAGAGATGTCTTTAGATAAGGCATGTACAATGTCAACTGACATAATTAATTGGTGGAATACGATTGTATGTATATATATGTAGCAAATTATTGTACCTGTAGGACCTGTTTCCAAAACCCACTACACGGCTGCATCGGCCTTTGGTGCCAAATGGTAATCTTTGACTTTTGAAACATTGTTTTGATAGTGTATACAAAGTACTGATATTACGCATCTAGCGAAAGATCGCTCCAGCATTCCTAAAGTAAAAACAACCTCCTTCTGAAGGCCACCGCTTTCAGTGACCTGTACGCTAAGATATCTGAAACTCTCGACCCTTTGGATAGTCTGGCCTCTTCTCTGGTTAGCGCCTTCAACTTGACAGATGCCGTTGTATAGCAACTGGTTATTTGCATTCATTCGCATTCATACTACTAAATTATCTACGCCATGTTGCTCAGTCACGGGCGACCATCAATGTTTCATAGAAAAAAAAAGCGACGACCTTAACAACATGAAGCTATGAACAATTCAACTACTATAAAAAACATTACTTAAATATTATCTTTTTGACCATAGCACTTTTTTTTTAAATTTTCTCTGAAAAATAAAATTACACTGAAAGTAACAATCGTACACACGGTGCATTAGCATCTGTCAAGGCTCAGTCATTAAGTTTATTCTGAAAGTTCCATTTTCAAAATTCAAATTATTTTGTTCCACGAATTCAAACAAAAGAAACCGTTTTTTTTTTCCAATAAAGATTCATTGAAAAAGCTCTTTTGTTATTTTGCTTTGTTATTGCATTGCACTAAGGATGTTTTGAATCTGAGAAAATATTGAAAATGCAGTGATGTTTTTGGAATACATTTTTTTTAATGTAAGCACATACAGGAGAATACCGACCGATGGTGATAGTCATTTTGAAGTCTCACCTGTGATTCTATGACGCTAACCATGCTGCATATGGCTAAGCGTTGCATGTGAAGTGTTGATCCGCCAGCGTCATAGACTACAGCCCGAGATTCACGCATCATCCTTTATTTTAACAGGAATTTACTATGAATGGGTGGTCTTCACGGGACGACTTTCGCTTACCACCAATTTTAATGAATAGGCTATGACTGGCATTTTATGGGTGATGGATCAAATTCACACTAACCGGGGGTATTTTAAAGCTCATAAATTGATTAAAAATCATTTTTTTATTAATCTCCGTCGAGGATCGAACCCACGACCTTTGGCTTGCAAAGCAAACACTTTGACCATTGAGCTATGACCGCCGGCAAGTTATTATTTTATTATTATTATTCCTTTTACTCCTCTTCAATCAGGATAGATTAAATTTACCTATCCCTCGCCAGTTACCTGCAAACCGCAGCTATTTACCCAAAAGTCACCATTTGGGAGACACTATACATAAGGGAACATACCTATATGTTATAATATAATAAATCTGTATAAGTTTATGTTTAACATTAGAATTCTTTATATTTCAGATATAATGTTACTTATAAGATACCGAAAAAAACAGGAGGACATCGAGGAGGCTGTCAGTCAAAGTATACCCGAAAATGATACAGCTCCTAGCAAAACCCTTCTAGCTTCAGTATCCCACTCCAGCAAATCAAGGATACCCATAAGAAGAGGAATAGAAACACAAGCACCGACAGCCCAAACAAGTAATATTCGCATTTTAAGGTGAGTAGCGCAAACAGTGCCCTCATATGTCTGTAAGAATGATAAATTAGTAATTAAATATACTCATTCCATACATCAAAATTCTTTATACGCATCAATTCATTCAGAAAAAATATCGGCAGAAGCGGGATTCGAACCAGCGGGCTTTGGAACCAACCGTCGCCCTATGTTCATTACCCTAGACCGCTCGACCATCTCCTGCTCGAACTGATGCGTCGAATAAGTTGCATTTATACCATTGTTACCAATGTTACCATCGTATAACGATAGATGTCTCTATAGTATATATTCAGAGTGTGTATATTAATATTTTTTTATTATTCAATCAGTCAGCATTTATTCACAAGTTTAATATTATTACTTTCCGACAGTCTATTTATTTTAGTAAGTACCACTCGGGTCTCGAACTGAACTATGGATTGAATGGATGAGAAACAAATCCATATAATGATAAACGATATGAATTAATTAAATAACTGGGTTAGATATTAAACGGTTAGGTTATGTTACACTTTTATCTACAGACATTCATATTATAAAAACATTTTGAATAAAAAAAAAATCGGCAGCAATCCACGCAAAAAAGACGGGAAAAATAGCTGATCAATAGATGACATAACAATTCTTTTATTTGGAATAAATTTGTCAAAATTTGAATGTTAGCCGTGGCCGCAATGTTGCAGCCACACTCACGTACAGGTTCTTACGTAATTCTATGCACAAGAAAATATTAAAAAGAAAATTAAAATAATAATCCTCAAGAAGAGAACTAATAAATGCGTATAAGTTTATAGTTTACATCAGAATTTTTCATTTTTCAGAAGAGAAACCTACGTGATAGAAACTAAGAAGTAATTACTACTACCACTATCTAAAAGGAGAATATCTAACATAATCTATATGTTCGAGTATGCATATGCAAAAATCAATGTACAAGTACGTATATCTATTTGTTATTCATACATTACTACACCATTCAATCATGTCGATATAAAACTAACGGGTATTATTGTGTACATGTCCGCGATGATAACCGTGAAAAACCTCGCGAAAACGGGAACGGGAACAGGAAAACAGGAATAATGAGCGCGTATATACACGCGCGTCCCTATGGACGGTAACGGAATGTGGATAGGAAAGGACGGGAACATAATGGGTATGGGAATGAATGAAAGCGAGATGGGAACAGGCGGAAATGGGATGGAAACAGAATGAGAACTGGAAATGGGAACGGGAATCGAGTGGACGGGAACGAATGGGAACGGCTAGGAACAGTCTGAAATTTATGGGAACGCACGGGAAAAACACCGCTGTTTAATTTTTATTTAATAACAGTTGCTTGGTTACCATGTTAAAACAAGGAAAAACCTAATATATTTAGAAAAGATATATTTATAATAAAAACTGTAATAAATATGTAAAACATAATGATTAACAAACCATATATGTGTCAGTTAATACAGAAGCCTTTTCTTCAAGCACAAGGTGTCTCTCACCAATTAGGTCACCGGAACTTTACACATAGTATAGCCAGCAGTAGTTCACTTGCAGATATGAATTTGCGCTGAGGCAAGAAATAACTTGGCAGCTGTTAGAACTTTACGGCAGCAATTCGTGGCGACCGAATGCTCCAGCTGAGGGCGGATATGAATGAAGATGTAATACGATTGTGCAAGCATTTATTAAGAATTTCAAGTAATTGGTAGATAGATATTAAATAACTATCTAGCAATATTTCACATAATTGAGCTTATTAGTTCATCAAGATGCCTTTACAAAGAAGTGCTGCACTCGGCTGTCATGCTTACAGTACCGGATTTGAATCCGATTGAATCATAAATAATGTTTAAAATTTCTGAATTATTTTTTTATAGGATTACCGTCTGGCTAATCACCTTGCCTTATTTATAAAAAAGAATGTCATCAGATGCGAAAACGGATTTTTAGTAGAATATAATATTCCAATGAATGAAATGTTATATTACGAAGGTATATAAGCATTTAAATATTTTATAGGTTTTCGAATGTGCGCGAAAATTTAAATTTAATTTTGAATAAAAGTTTCTTCTTCCCGTATCTGTGCTATATTGGAACATATGGTCGCCGCAAGTTGTCGCCACTCAATTGCCATTCTCCCTGCCTCGTCCCAAGACATCTCTTCACCCGAAGGTCCACCTTGAAACATATATGGTTCCCGAAGTCTTCCAGGGCTGAAGTAACGGCAAAAGTAGAATCCGAGGCATATTTTTTGGTTATTTGTTAAGCCGCTTATTAGCCCGACGCTGCCGAGTTCGGGGCCATTTTGTCTTAAGGATCGGGATAACCCAAATAAAATATTTAAATAATATTATTTATATAGAATATTAAAGCATATAAAAGTATGATTTTCTTTGATGTACAGTGGTTGTGTTGCTGTAGGTATTAAAGGTATTACCGGAATGTAGTCTATGAAGTTAAAAAGACA
Organism: Glossosoma conforme; assembly: GCA_022606575.1. Lineage (NCBI taxonomy): Eukaryota > Metazoa > Arthropoda > Insecta > Trichoptera > Glossosomatidae > Glossosoma > Glossosoma conforme. The sequence goes on along the minus strand of JAGTXR010000020.1, from coordinate 699,174 downwards.
AGCGTATGCTTTGAACACCACACATTCACAACGGACGATTCGTAGTAACATAGCTGTAGTTTAATGACGTTGCCGGATCCAAATTTCATATACAGCGCTATCATCAATCCTCAAAATGACAATAATATAAAGAATGAAGTTATACTCTTTTGTAAAACAACGGAGTTTTAATTTTCTATTATTCTATCGGTTTCGGAGACATCCCACCTTCCTCAAGACCAACATAAAACAAACATTATTATGACAAACCACAAAGTTACTGCATTCTACGATTATGCGCAATAATATAGTTATGAACATATTACACATCACCGTCTTGCGGTACTCCCCTTTATGTGATAACACAACTAAAAGCCCTTCAAATCGCCAGCCTTTCGATATGGTGCAAGCGAATTGATGAAAGCCTCCAATTATCTTCACAGAAGAAGGTTTGTCCAAGTGAAAACGAAAGTATCAAACAAGCGCAGGAACTCGGAGAAAGGAATTTTAACGTTATCGAACAAGAGCAAGAAACATATTAATGTATCGGTCTATTAAATCATTACACCCGCATTACCGATTATTACTAAGTGATCTTGAAGCTTAAAGATTAGGATGTCAGTGAAAGCATTCTCCGATGTTCTGAATTGGTATATAAGATGGAGAAAAGTTCTTCAGAGTATCAGTCAGTCGACCAAGTCTTCTAAGAGTCTTGCTTCTTCGCTTGAAAGCTCAACAATCTATACTTGAAGATGTCCAAGCTTGTTGTAAGTTTATTTTACATAATATCAATCTATTATAAATAATGGCATACTTATGTCAAGCTTCCGATACTTGGAACATAGATTGGTTCACTTGGTCTTCTCTGCCGCTATTACCACGTCCGTTGCTTCTCTGAGCTAAAATAATTAATTCCTCCTGCAGTCTGCACCCACTCATAACTGAAAAAGTGGTCTTATTCTTGCCGAATACGCTTAATGTATCTTATTCCCATATTCATTCCATATCTACAACATATGGTCACAAAAAATGGACCATACGTGAAAGTTCACTTGAGAACATATATTGTTTCCGACAACCTCCAGATGTCTTTGGCAATATTTTTAGGCAATTTGTTAATCGGATTTTTAAAGAAAAGCGAATGATTAGCCTAATGCTCCCGATGACTGGATCATTTTGTCCTAAGAGGCGGCTTAACCCTATAAGGAAACTATACATAGAATGTATTCGGTGGAGCTGCGGGAGACAGAGTTGATATGGAAGAGGGGAGAAGCATGGCTGAAATACCTTTGTGGCGGCAGTTTGTGACATCCATAGATTCTCTAGTTAGGCGAGAGGACATGGTTATGATAATGTACACAGTGTATTAATGTAACTCTTGTTATTTGTTGTTTCAGTTGGTGCAATTGCTGGTGGTGATGACCACGGTGTTGTCAAGCGGGTTTGCTGCAGATGCTGCCCCTGGGAAGCGCTCCATATTACTGGAGTCTTCACCATGGGATCTGTCTACAGGAGCACTGCCTATCCCACCATCCTATCCAGGTAATATGTTAATACTGGCCACGTGAGGGTTCAGATCATTAGTATACCCAGTTAATTAATGAACGATAGATCTTTTCTTTTTTAGAAGACTCTTAGGAGTATGAAGCTGATTAGTTTCACACTTAAAGCAAACTCTGGTTGGTTGAAAAATTAATGTCATCCATTCTAAATAGTTTTATTGATTTTGTTTTTAGATGTGGATGTCTCTGGTCCATGGGCGAGTGCTCCTTGGTCGTCTGCATCCGCTTGGTCTCCAGCCAGCGCCTGGTCTTCTGCTGCAGCTCCTTGGGCTTCTTCTGGCTCAGCCTGGCCTTCATCTGGGGGTCCTTGGGCCTCTTCTGCAGCACCGTGGGCCAAAACAGCTAGTGTTGAGGCCGGAGCGGCTGTGGCTGCTGCCAAGGCAGCTGCTGATGGGAGTCAGAAGAGCTCAGCACGAAGCATCCGCTGCTAGAGAGTCAGCTTTGACACAGCAACGGTTGGCTGCCCACAAGGAGGCGCAGGCTGCTTTAGCCATCAAAACAAGGTAACAACAGCTTCGTTATATAAGTCAATTAGCATCTTTAAAGCATGCAGTTTTGTTGCAGTATGGGTTGTTTCTGAACACAGGCAAACTGCACATCCTTCTTTATCACCAGCAAATGAATATTCCCATGTAATCAACTATTGATTTAGTGCAGTCAGAAGAGCTCATCTTCTACTAGACTTATATGGAGACTATCTTAAACTGTTGACGTTAAAATTACAATTGAAATTGCTTGTATCGTGACGTCTCTGGGTCTGGAGCTTGACTGCCGTTATCCGCGCTAAGTTGGCTCGCATGGTTAGTCGCACGTCAGCGATGTGTTGCCACAGTTCATTTGACATGCTGATTTTTTATTATGAAGTGAAGAGACATCTTCTCGGCTGAGAGGAGAGGCTCGTCACGCTGCTTCGGAAGCTGTCAGGGCGGCGGCCGGGGCGGCGGCTGCGGGGGCGCGTGTGGCTGCGGCTCAAAGGGAAGCCGCTCACCGCGAAGCTCACGCGGCCAGAGCCCTGCACGCCGCGGCGCACCACGCTGCAGCGCACATACAGCAAGCAGGTGAGGGACAGTCGTGGTGTTCTACAAGGGACACCTCTAGGATCATGACCAATTAGAGTTTCTCAAAGTCAATTGAAACTGCTTGGTCATTTCTTGCACAAAAAACATGAAATGTTATTACTTATTAAATTTACAGTATAATTTTTTCGTAATTGGTTTGCGAGATTTCGCAGTCTTGTGTTTATTCATCAAATTTCCGAATTGCAACAGTTCTTGTGTTTGGCCTCGTCTTTGAAGCAACATGTGTGTTTATCTTTCAGATTTGGAGTCAGCAAAACTGTCAGCCATCCAGCGTTCAGATGCTGCAGCAGCTGCTAGCCGGGCCATGGCCGCTAGACAGGCTTCCCTCGCACCTCTCACCACCTCACAGCCACTGCTGGTGCACTGGGCCTAGGAGACTTACCGGACCTACAGGACCTACATGACCTAGTGCGAATTCGAGGGCGAAATTTCAAACACGAAAGAAAAAACGCGATAATTTACAAATCAACGTAAAATTTACATTTTTAATCGTAAATAAAAATGAAAGACTGCATACTAAATTGTAAACCCGGCAAAACACTTTGGAGTATGGATTAGTGGTAAAAAGTTTGCTTACTATACTGAACTACTCGTGAGTTCGACCTTAGATGGAGATGAAGATAAAAATAGTTTTTAATTGATTTCAAAGCTCTATAAAATCCTCCTTGTTTTCTTGGTCTGAATTTGATCCCTCACCCGTGAAAAGTCTGATGATAGACTATTAATTAAAATTAGCGGTAAACGAAAATCGTCCCGTTAATTCCACCCATTCATAGTGATTTTTGGATGGAAGCTTGTTAAAAGGCAAACCGTATTATAATCCACAGATAAGATTTCTTCAGCACCATCTGTCGGTATTCTCATGAATTATACAAATATATGAAAAAATGTATGTAGTCTAAAAACGTTAGTTTGAAAATATGCCCTAGAATTTACACATAAAAGATCGCTAGCACAATGTGGACCACAGCAAATATATTGTTAATTTTATAGATTACACCTTTTGCTGACATTTTAGATAATACAAATATTTACAAGTCACGATCAAAAAAACATCAATAACTAAAAATTCATCATCTATATAACGACATTTGGTATACAAAGTAGTATATTTAATTGGGAATGCTTTGGCAGTGGCTTACGTAAAACTAACTCATTATATACTTGCGCAACGTTTAGCTCATGTGCTATCCCTTGAGTGCAAGTAGAAATTATAAATTATTGAGTGCAATGTCCCCTTTTCATGATATAGTTTAACTGAGTTATCAATCAAAAATCCCTAAATGCTTTTAAATATGTTTCGTACAGTTGATATATTTTTTTAAAGGGTCAGAACACTTTTTTATTCATTTATACTCGTACATACCTAAGCTAAAAGTTAAAATTGTGAAAATCGCGACTAAATTAATTTAATTTTCAGTTGCTTTCAAATAATTCATAAATTTCCTGAAGCAATAGATGCCTGAAAATTTTTAAATGTAACCATTTCCGTTATAATGTTCACGTGAATTGTAAATCAATATTTTTATTTTTTTAGTAAAATATTACCTGTTTATAAAATATTAAGTACCCGTTGTTTTTATTATTGTTATTAATTAATAAATCGTAATTATATTAGATCATATAATTTATTTTATTCCTTTCTGACAGATTATTGGAAAATGAATTATTACAATTTATTTATGTAAATGATTAATTTAAACATTCTTTAAACAATTTTGATGATTATTGCAATTGATGGTGGCAGCTCAAACGATCAATTATTTTCTAAAATATTTGAAACCATTATCAAGAAAAAAAATTTTTTTTTTTTCATTTTACAATATCATTTATCAGCTGATTGTTTATTATGTAAAAATAAAACAATTGAGTAAAAATATATATTTATAATTTTCCAATAATAAAACATTTTAATTTTTACAACAATCATAAAAACTTAAAATTAAATTATAAAACTAAACACTTAGTCAATACAAGGATAGAAATATTTTCTCCTATGAACTTGTTTCGACTTGGGCAAGATTGGATTCGAAGGCTTTCCATCCAACAGAAGATGCCCCAAGTCAAGGAAGGACAATGCCATCAGCCTTAGTCTGTTCATCATCATCCTCATCTCCTCCAAGTCCTTCTTATCCAATTGGACCACTTCATCTTCAGCTACAGTTGCTGTATCAGAGCAAACTGTTGTATAATCAATTTCAGTTGATTCTGTACATTCAACACAATCATCATCATCAAGATTAGATTCAGATGTATTACATTGATTGTCTTTAAGCAGCAATACTGTTGAGGACTCTGTAGGTGCTATATTATCAGTCGTACATTCACTCCAATCTTCACCACTTTGGGAAAGATTAGATTCAGTTTCGTCTTTAACTGGTAATATTGGCAATATTTCGACAGTTGTACATTTAGTGCAATCCTCACCACTTTCGGAAAGATTAGATTCAGTTGTATTATATTTATTTACATCTTTAATTGGTAATATTGTTGAAGACTTTATTGGTACTATTTCGATAGTCGTACATTCAGTGGAATCTTCATCACTTTCGGAAAGATTAGATTCAGTTTCGTCATTAATTAGTAATATTGTTGAAGACTCTGTAGGTGCTATATCGTCAGTTGTGCATTCACTACAATCTTCATCACTTTCGGAAAGATTAGATTCAGTTGTATTATTATATTGAGCTTCATATCTAAATGCCCATATTGTTGACGATTCATTAGATTCTATGTCATCAGTTGTACATTCACAACTCTCATCGTAAAGCTTAGTTGTATTACTTTGAAATTTATTCGTCGACAAGCAAATTGTTGTAGGTTCCGTACATTCAAGATCAGTAATTGTACAATTTAAATCATCAGATTCCTCACTGCTTTCGTATGCTTCCGAATCTCTGGTCCTCTTTCCGTCCTCTTCGAACGAATCATAGTTGTAGTCTGTAGTTGTTATCACATCATCTGTATCTTGATGTAATGCGGTAACGTTAACATCATTATATGGCTCAGGAAATGTTTTATCAATGATTGAGTCATCACTAGATCTGTTTACGTTTTCAAACGCATCTTTAGGCTTTGTATTCAGTCCAATAGTATCATCGCCATATTCTTTGATACTTTCTGTATCATTTAAATTAGCTTTTTCGGTAATAGATGAATAGTAAGACGAATTATCCACATTGATTGTGGTAGGACTATTGGTAACCGATTGAAAATTATTTTGTGATGATGAGACATCTAATTTTGTGGTGCTTGTTTCGTTCAAGGGATTTTTAAAATCAGGCGCACTTGTGGTTGTGACGAGATTTTCAAATTTCGAAATTGATCCATTTGGATTACTGCTAAAAGGCGAAGGATTGGTTGTGACATATATGATCGTTGATCCTTGATCTTGGGATAAATTTGTTGTCACGTTATTTATTGGGAAAGGCAGTGATGTTGTTGCATTAACAGTTGATGAACTATTCGCTTTTGATAATGAGGACGGATAGTTTGATTGTGAAGTCGTAAAAGTAGAATTATCATTAGTTATTACTACACGAGACGCGGTGCTTGTTTGTGAATTTGGTGAAGAAGAATAATCAATGATATTAAATGAACTATTTGTTTGAGAATTTGGCAATATGTTATCATTATTGCTTTTAAAATTGGATGAAATACTTGTTTGTAATGTTGGCAAAGTTGAATTCTCTTTAATTTCGACATTAGACGATGTGTTTGTGTAAAGTGAATCTGATTTGGTAGAATTATCGTATGTTTTCGAATCGTTGAATTGTACTGTAGGTGAAGTGGACTTATCAAAAGATGAATTGTTGATCTGTGATATTGGAAAGGGTGAATTATCTTTGGTTGTATCAACAGATGTGTTTGTTTGTGAATTCGGTAAAGTGGAATTGTCTTTGGATTGAACATGTGATGACGAAGAGTTGGTTTGAATTTGAAGAGTTGAATTACTTTCGTTCATGGCAATAAGGGTGGTGTTTCCTTGGGAATTTACAAAAGAAGAATTGTCATTTGATGATACCAGAGTAGTATTTGTTTGGTAACTTAGTGTATTAGAATTATTTTTATCGATTTCAGTGAACGAAGTGTTAGTTTGAAAGCTGAAATTATTATTTGGGATTGAGGAATTATCTTTATTGGATTGTGAATTTGGTAAAGTGGAATTATCGTTAGGTGGAAGAGATGAACCGTTTTCTTGCAAAGCCGGGGTAGAAGAATTACCGTTATTAAGATCATTGTTTGAAGTATTTGTTTGCGTATTTGGTGTAGAAGAATTATCTTTATTGGTGACAAAAGTGGAATTCATTGTTGGCGAATTTGGTAAACTAGAATTATCCTTGTTCATGATATTAGATGCAGTATTAGTTTGTGATGAATATGATGTAGTTGAATTATCTTTATTAATGATTACGAAAGTAGTATCTGTTCCTGAATTAGGTAATGTAGAATTATCATTGTTTAGAATAACAGACGAAGTTGAATTACTGTTTTGTGAACTAGGTAAAGTATAATTTTCACTTTTTATTTGTGTGATCGGTAAAAAACCAGGTAGATTGATAACTGATACACCTTTATCATTCACTTGAGGCAATTCAAGCCTAGGTTTGACTGCCGCGAGGTTTTGCAGGTCGTGGATGAGAGAATGGAGATGGTTTATATGGACATTGTACCTATTCAGGATAGCATTGTAGTTGAGTAGAGTTGCATACATCGGGTTGACGTAAGCTGGAACTATTCGACGCTTCACACGAACCAAACTACGATCTTCGCCACGTCTATATTGTCCATGTTTTTGGCCACTTTGGAACAATGATGTTTGAGCACCCCTTTGACTTGGTCTTAACTCACTATCATTAGATATTTCTGATTCATATATATAATTGTCATTGAATCCTCGCTTCCGATTTTTTTCTTGTCTGTCATATCCACGATTTCGATCATTTTGAAACAATGATCTTTGATTTGAACGAAATTCACTTTCTGCAGATAATTCATTTTTTAAATTTACTTCAAATCCTTTCTGATTTTCTTTACGTGTGTTTCCACCACTCGAAAGATATGGTATTTGCTCACAAGTTTGACTTGATAGAAGTTCGTGGTCTTTTGGTTTATCAGGATTGTAGTTGTCAACGTTACATACTTGTGGAGTTGCTTCTATTTCTCCGATTGTTCTTTTATCATTGTTAATTGGTTCAGAAAATCTTGGATTTCTTCCTCGGGTGTGAGAACACGACTGCGTTGTGATTTCCTGAAATAATATTATAATAAAATTATTTATTTTAAAGGCAGAAATTGCAACACATTGACTGTTTCAAAAATGGAAGACTAATGTTAATAAATTGTTAAGAAAATCACCATATAATACGAATATTAGAAAATGTCATGATCTTATAACAATTCATACAATCATTGTTGTTGTTTCCGTAGTCCAAATCGAGAAGATGTTTTCTACAGTCGACAACGGAACTGGTGATACCTGAGGCCACCCTGCGGTTGAACATGTGGAAAAGCGCAACTGAGGGGAATACTTGGATTGCCCCGAAAGAGGACCTAGCCCCTGGACATGACCGGGGTGGAATATATGGAGGTCCCTTAACAGACTTCGGACCGGAGTATGCAAGACGAGGACAAATGAAAGCCTGGCAGTTTTACAGCGGACCGATTGAATGTGACTGCGGCGCGGAGCAGACCCTGTCACACCTTCTGGAGTGTGCGCTGTGTCCGAGTAGCTGCACCCAGGAAGACATGATGATGGCCGGGAGTAACGCCATCGACATCACCCACTTCTGGGCAGACAGGATCCCTGTTGTGTCCGACACGATTATATATATATATATATATATATATATATATATATATATATACAATCATTTATAACAAATTAATGTAGTGTTTGTTAGTAATTCTCCATGAGATATCGGATAAAAATGCGTTTTTGGTTTGTGATTCCTTGTTGAAGCAGAAATTCATCACAATCTATATAAAATGTATCAAGCATGTCTGCGGTGAGTGTGTTTCTGAGGAATGAATTTAAAAAATCAATGGATGAAGGTATTGTTTTTCAATACTTAGTTTTTGTACGTCTTAACTTAAACACACAAAAGGCGTTTATAAAAAAATGCGACACAGTATGATAGCCTTTTAACACGTTCATCGCCATGTCAACCACCGGTGTCCGACACTGATTCATTACAATCACGCCGCATCGCCCACCGGTGGCCGACACGACAAACATAAATTTGACTTTTCGTTTTGCGCTGTCAGCCACGCGCTCCATACAAATTGCTATTCAGAATATCCGACGCGGCCCTAACGCCTAATACCACAAAAACATTTTTCAATCAATTTACAAAAAACGGTATTGGCGATGAATGTGTTAAAAATAGCACACTTGTTAAAAACTTGGAAAATACTTACAAAAAACAGCAGAAGGAGTAGAACAATGAAAGTCTGACGATACAAGCGGCACTTGGATGACATTGTTCCGACGCAGACGGAACATCGAAGAATGCAGAAAAAAACTCAGCGGAGTCACCAGCTTGGCTTGGTGAAGAGTGCATCGTCTGCATCATCAGTGAAGATACGTGACTAAGAAGAGTTCCATCAGCACGAGCCAAAAAAATTCAAAAGAAATTTCCAACATTTGTGGAAAAAATCGCTGTCGAATGGAATCTAAGAATGCAAAAACAGATTAGAACATCATTTATTGACTCAGGAATGTAACGATTCATAAATGTTTTAAAGAATTTTGCATTAAATCACATAGTATTTATATATTTTTTTTGCTGACAGTGCACGTAATGAAACGTTTTCTTTATATGCAAACAAAGGTTCTTAGAATCATATATACGTATATCAAGGTTGCCATACAAGTTGCCAGTGCAGGTTTTAGGGGGTGGCGAAGTGGGTCGGTGCCCCTGGGCGTTGAATAAGCTAGGGGCGCCGAGGGCAACCAATCTTTCTTAGATTTTTAAAAATAAAAATAATATGGGGCACTAGAAAAAAATTGCCTCAGGGCGCCGCAGGGTCTAAAACCGGTACTGCTAGTTGCTCCCGGAACATTTTGGGGCATGGAATGGTATTTTGAAAAAATATCTGTAGAATAGATCAAATATTTTTTAGGCAACGAGCTTTAGAGTTATTATTAAGATAAATTAAATTAATAAAAGGTCATCCAATCTCAATGTTTTTATAAGATATAATCCAAAACTGTGATATACGAAGAAGAAATCGTGTAGAAAGAATAGACAATGATAACTCGTATATATGCCAAAGAGATGACGGTCAACAAATAAGGAAAAAAAATGGTGTAACGCCCAAGAGCTGGCAGACGAAGTGTAAACAAACATGTAAGATAGAGTGAATATATCAGAATAACAGTGGGACGATGCTGGATGCTGAATGTGGAGGATTAGGAAGGATGGAGCCTCATGTGCGAGATAAACGTTCAATAATGGAAGGATACAATAAAATATTGAGAAGACAGTTACCAATAAGCAATATAATTGATGTTTTGATTAAAAAAATGACGAGTAGACGTAAAAAAAGTAATGTTCCTTAAATTATATTGAAAAATATATTTTGTGATTGCCAATTTTTCGTATTTTTAAGCAAATTTGAACCGAGATGGGTAAAATTTTAATCGATCCAAACGGAATAAGAACCACTGTTCCACAATACATTTTACGTATAATTTTAAAAAAGTTTTTTTTTCACAATATTATTTATAGCAAAAAGGTTATTATTTTCAATTAAATGACGATCATTTTCATGATGTGTGTTACGATGATTTATCATATCCTCGTTCGTATCAACGATTTACGACCTTGATAATGGTGATTACAATAAATTACAACTTGGACAACAGTCCACTAATTTGGTGCAATTAGTATTAACTCGTGCTCCATATTATTTTGTTCAACGTCAAACAATTCTGCAAAATTGTATCATTGTCATTTGATTACATCAATAATCTATAGGGTAATGTACACAGTCTAGAATACCGGGAGTACGATGGTTTGAGTTTGTGAGGAATGACGAGGTGAGAGAGCAGACTTTCAGACAATTCAGCCTTCCATACTATAGTCGGTCAAGAGGCGAAGGTGTGCCTGATTGGGGAACGTACTAAGAATGCCGCAGAAGAGCATAAACAACTGCTACCTTTTCTTTAAGTCCTCGGTCCCGCGCTGTCCTGGAAGGCCGTTGGAATTATACATAGAATGTACTCGGCGACGGAAGGCGAGGACTATGGCGACTGACAAAGCTTTGTGGCGACAGTTCGTGATAGCCATATGCTCCAGTTAGGGTAGCGGACATGGTAATTATTGCTGATCTTGCTCTGCTATTATCAATAACTATATCATTTGCCTTATAATGGAACTCACATTGTACTTTTTCAAGTATAAAAAGCATTCTCGTCAAAGCACCATCAGTTCAAAATTTGCAATACAAACTGTAAGGGTTTCTTTTTTTTTCGCGATGATGTTGAAATTTTCTTTGGCGGCGCTAATTTTAGCTTGTGGTGCATTTTGCTGCATTTCTTCTGCTTCCACACCTAATAGCGAAAAGTCGGTAAAAGCCAACGATAAACCTGACCCGATAGAGAAATTTAAAGATCTAAATTTCAGTGCAATCATGAACGAGTGTAATGAGACGTTCAAAATTGATATGGGTGAGTAACTACAATTTTTTAGAGATTTTTTAACGAGCATTTTATTCTTTGGCGTACCCATTCATCCAAAAATGGGCCTCATTGATGAAATTTTTTCGATCGAAGCATTCAAAACGTTGCCCGAACAGTATTTCGATAAAACACCCATTTTGATAAAACAATTTTAAAATTTGAACATGTTGTTGAAGCTATATCTGTCATGATAAATTTGCAAAACAAACTAAATAATCGACAGTCAATTTGACAGATGTCGCTTCAATAATATGTCCGATATTAACTGTCGAAGTTTGGTAGTCGTATTGGATTTTGATTTACTTGGATAATTACACGTACATTTCAGATATGATGTAAGAGTAAGGTATTGAGTTAAGAGCCTGCGTAAGAATTTGTGATTGGGACTTGTTGTAAAAAGGAAGTTAAGACCCTGGAAATGATATTATACTGATATCATACATCACGTGTATGAAGTTGGAATCGAACCTCTGATCCAACAGGAACAAAGAGCCCTGGAAATACTCATCGTAATATTGAATAAATAATTTTATCAAGAATTTAAAAGATATATTGCCATCAATAGGCTACCTACCGAATTGATTATATACTAGATAAATACAAATTTAAAATGTATTGACATAATATTCAAATTTTGAACAAAATTCGAATTAATTTGTTTACAAGGATCTTTATTATTTTAGTTGTGTTCAATTGTTTCCCGACGTTTAGACAGTGTTACGCCAATTTGGACGTTTTCACATACTACAGGAGTGTTTTTTTCGGGATTAATTGTAAATTTAAACATTCTGCAAAACTAATAAAACCTTTAAAAAACATCAACAAGAAACCAGCTGTTTAAGAGAAGATCAATGTCTTACATGAGGCGAGGAGCATGGCGGCTGACAGAGCTTTGTTACGGCAGATCGTGACGACCATAGGTTCCAGTTAAGGGAGCAGGCATGGTGATGTCATCAGTTATTTTTCTTGAATAGATTTTTCTCGGTTATAACTTTCAGAATTCCTGAAATCATTGAATGACAGCGGCAGCTTCCCGGACGAAACACTGAAGGCTCCGAAAGTAAGTAAATATATTATTAATATTGCTTAACTAGGCCATCCTAGAAAAGGTGTTGTCAGGAATTATGCTAAATTTTATTTAGTGTAACGCTCAGTATTTTTTCGGATAGTCAAGCTAAGCGCTTTACATGTGGGTGTTAACGTCAAGACTACAGCCTGTAGTCTGACTTTCACGCATCATCCATTTTTAAGGAGTCTCATTATGAATAACTAGTGACTTTCGTATATATTTTTACCATCAATTTTGATTAATAGAATGGCAGCTACATAAAGAACGTTTTCTAAAATGGTTGAATATATATTGTAAAATAATGAATTTCATTTGCAAAAGAGACTCGGAAAAACTGTATTAGCAGAAATATTACAATATAATGATCTGTCATGAGTTATTCAACTAGAACAAGGGTCGGCAAAGTGCGGCTCCGGAGCCGCATGCGGCTCTTTAGCTCCTTGAGTGCGGCTCTGGCACAAATATCCACGGGCCTGGGCAGGTACATCGCGCCGAGGGAATAGACCCCTACACAATAGACTCGCCACTGATCAATCGGTTCACACCACTGTCCTTGCTCACTGTACTTACCTACTTCGCTAAACGCTTGACCAATGTAAACCGGCCATAAAACCCTTACCTTACTTTCAGAGCGGCGCGTGGTGTACGTTTGGGGGTGACTTATCGGTCGGTTGACGACTGCCGAGGACGCGTCGCGGGGGAGACTCGCGCGTTTCAACAAGTCTGGTTGGCATTAACAGCAGTCATTGTACCAATCACATTGATTGTGAACAGTCTTTTCTACAGTAGTCGGAGCTTATTGTGCAAATGGCTTACGTTATAAAGGTGTCTTCTTAAAAAATAAAGTTGTATTTTTTACCCAGCTACACATCCTATAGGTATTTTTGTCATAATTTTAATACTGATAATAATTTTGTATCGGTGGCTTTATAAAAAAAATGGATATTTTTATATGAAAGTGCCCCAATAGATATGGCTACCAAAAGGAAGCAAAGAAAAACGGAAGATGAAAACCGCGAATTCAGAGTTGAGTGGACCGAAAATTTCGCATTTATTCGAAACTTGAATGGCTATCCGACTTTTCTTATTTGTAAGGAGAAATTTGCGCACAATAAGAAGTCAAATTTGGAGAGACACTTTTCAAGTTAGCATGCGTCATTTAGCACTAAATATCCTGCCGGTGATGCAAGGAAGAAAGCAGTTGAGGAACTTCGGAAGAGTCACGATTCATCAACTTCTGTATTTAATAACTGGATGCAATCTTCCAGCAATGTTAATATGGCAAGTTTTGTTGTTAGTCAAAAGATTGCTAAGAGAGGAAAACCGTACACAGATGGCGAATACATAAAAAGTTGTTTTATCGATGCGTCCGAAGAGCTATTTTGAGATTTTAAGAAAAAAGCAGATATTATAAACAAAAATAAAGAGTTACCACTCTCTCCCAAAACAATGAAAGATAGACAATTAAAATTTGTTCCAATATAACCAGCAAATCGAAGATCTGAAATTAGTTTCGGCTTTATCAATAGCAGTTGACGAGTCTTGTTACATACGTGATACAGCGCATGTTTCGCTTTTCGTAAGATTTATTTCACACTCAGGTCCTAAAGAAGAACTTTTATAAATATTTATAGGATTATTGTCACTCAAAGGTCAGACGCGTGGAAAGGATATTGCAAATGCTGTGGTGGAGTGTATGGATAAACATCATATTCCTCTCGATAAAATTGTGTCGATTTCAACAGACGGGCCCAAAAATATGGCCGGCGTCAGAAAGGGTTTGTTGCAATCTTAAAAGAAAAAAATAATCACGTGATATTGGCTTATCATTGCATTATTAACCAATAAGCGCTTTGTGCGCAGATATTTCCAGAAGAAATTAGTAAAGTTATGCGATTAGTGATTACGATCATTAACTACATTGTAGATAAAGCTTTTAATCATCGTCAATTCAAAGAATTTTTAGTTGAAATGGAGTGAGTACGCTGATCTTCTGCTTTATAACAAGGTTCGATGGTTCTCAAGAGGGAACGTTTTAAAACGTTTCGCGTCTCTAATCCGAAGCATTTCTCCTTGAGAAGGGTGTTCACTATCCAGAACTTACAGACAATCAGTGGACCAAAACTTTTATTTAATGGTAGACGTTACGTCTCATCTAAATGAGCTTAACCGTAAGCTACAAGGGAAAGGAAACACAATTTTTTCAATGATGGAAGAAGTCTTTTCATTAGAAAACAAATTACCCCCTTTTGCTCAAGATATTGAAAGGGAAACATTGTTTCACTTTCCAAGCCTGCTGAAGCATTGCCAAGAAAATAATTCCTGTATTGAAAAACACCATTTCAAAACAACAATTTTAAATATGAGGGAAGCATTTATCAGCAGGTTTCAGGAGTTTAAAAATAGCAGAGCAACCTTAGCATTCGTCAAAAATCCTCAATGCTACGATAACTGAGTTGAAATTTTCTCCTTTTGGCATTGACATTGGTAACTTTGAAATAAAATTGGAAGATTTAAAAAACAAGGAGATATGGAGCTCTAAGTTTCAACGTCTTTGGATTGATTTGGAAATATTACAGAAGAACAAATGTGATCTTAGTTCACAACACAAGTGGTCTGGTTTGAAAGACCTGGAGAAGGAAGACATGATCATTCTCAACGTCTGGAATAGTATTCCTGACTCTTACGATCAGCTGAAAAAACTCGCGTTTGCTGTTCTTTCCTTTTTTGGTTTTTCATATTCATGCGAACAATCTTTTTAAGCATGCACTTTATTAAAAGTAAACTGAGAAGTCGTCTTATTGATGAGAGCCTGGAATCATGCCTAAAATTAAAAACAACAACATACAAACCTGACTTACTGAAACTTTTCAAGGAGATGCAAGGATATTGTTCGCATTAAGTGTTTATCAATCATTATCATGATTTAAATTTATAGATACCTTACTTTCATATTATTGTTTATCAAGGAATAAATCTTTATAAAGTGTGAAATCAAGTTTTATTCAGTGTACCCGTAATTTAATGAAGGTCTATAATTAGAATGAAGGTTTACTAAATTAAAAAAAAACAGATTTGGCTCCCAGAGTTTTTTTGAATTGTTGTAATGTACATATGGCTCTTTGGCAAATAAGTTTGCCGACCCTTGAACTAGACTAAGTGACTACCTACGTTACTAATCACGTTACGTATGACGTATTATTTTCAGTGCTTTGTCAGGTGCTATTTGGAGAAATCGGGAGTGATGGACGAGGAAGGCAGCACCCGGGAAGACGTGGCTGTGCTGCTGTTTGCTGGGGAGAGGGGAGGACAGCCAATGAACGATCTGCCGCGTCTGGTACACGGATGCGCGGAGAACAGAAGTATGCAAAAAATAATGCATTGAATCGTGATTATAACATTAACGTTGTTAGTTTTACAATCTAATTGTTAATGGAGGAGATATAGCATCGTGGGTTGAGCGATTCGTGAAGGACTTTACGCCTCGAGGGCTGGACCGCGACTGCCGTCCGTTAGTGGCGCTGTATTGGCGTACTCCGTCAGCGTGGTGTTGCCACATCTATATATGCAAGAACAATTCTGCAGTTGGAGTGGTTTGCAAAAATCATAAGGATGATAATATTAATTCTGAATAATAATTCGATATAATATTTTGTTATGAAATATTAACTTATTTATAATGTTGTATCGTTTTTTGTTTAAGAATTTCGGGTTATTTTTTATAATATATTTCCATATTCTAATCTTTCAAAGATAATTGATTTATATGAATATTTAATAAATTGATACACACATACAAATCTACATCAAATATCATATTTTCATGACGTTTTTGTCTCGTCAATTTCATGTTCTTAAGTCATGGTCACTTGCGCTGTGCATAGAACAGAACTGGTGTATAGTTCGTGGTTCGAATCCCAGTGCCTGCCGTTTTTTTTCTGCGAAATCATGATTATATGATATTTCTTGTAAATTTGTATAAATTTATAAGAAATTCTTTTTTTAAGTACTGTCATTTATCATTTCTTTACAGCAATTTCTAACATTTATAAAAAGAAAAAAAAACATTTACATAAAGAGAACTTGATGTAAAATTTATGACAAGCTCAAGAGAAATTACATAGCGCACCCACTGGAAGGTTAAGATTAACTGAGTCTAAAACTGATACATGATCAATCATATTTTAATCCATTTTATTTTATAGAGCGTAGCAACGCGCACCAGGTTTTGAATAATTGTTTTTTTTTTCAGATGAAGCTTGCCTTTGTGAGAGAGCTTACAGTTTCACAAGATGCCTGATGGAAATGGAGATCGAGTTGTATGAATAAGAAATCATAACCTAGAAACTCAACTGCTTCCCTTTACCTGCTACTGATTTTGATTATGATAACCTTCAATGTTTAATTAGTTATTAAATAGTCGTTAATGTATTTAAAAATTAATTATTTTATGTAATTGCAGCCAATGTTAATATGAAAAAGATTTGAATTGTAAAATAAAGTAAAATAAAACAATCTAGATAAGTGAGAATAATATTTAGTTTAGTATTCTTTTCTAATATACCATGTGTTTTTCACAAGAGTGATTTGAATTGCTTTATTAACCTTTAAAAAAAGACAGCTATACAAACCTAATATCTCTTCTCTGTGTAGTTCAATCGGAGTATTCACCAACTGGGAACTGAAGTGGGTAAAAGGTGAATGTTGTGTGCTTAACTTTCAAAATTATCAATAATTTAATAAACTTATTAAGCACACAAAAATATGACTTAAAAAATGTAAAGTATGCTTAAAAGTCTTCAACCCGTAAGAAGACCCCTGCAATGGTGGTCGAAATATTGGTATGAAAAAATTCGCCACACATGACTAAACCCAAAAGCCACAATGCCTAAGAAGTTGTTTATGCTAAAAATATTAATGAATATATGATTAAAATTTTTCATTTGTATGTTTATTTGAACTGCCAAAAAAAAACATAAAAATGGAACTAGATGACCCAGTCAGTAAAAGACAAACATATATATACTATTTGTTGGAAAGCATTATCTCAGCCAACATTCTTGTTTTATCTTTAATAAAATTGAAAATGATCAGATTAAAGGAACATCTTTAGGGAGCTTATCGGAGAATGTGAACAGGAACAGTATTATGTTAAATAAAGATCACAGTGAACAAAAAAATCTTGTATTTTTCAATACTAATATTCGAACAGTTTTTTTTTAAATAGATGTTACATTAAATAATGCATTATTCATGTATCCTCTCAAGAAATCAAGACTCCTCCTTGTCGACGGTGAACCTCCGCCAACTCTTCAAACCTTTCAAATCGGAAAGAACGCGTAAACAGTGACTTGCTCTTTGTTTACATTTCTGCTGTTGTTACCTAATTGACATTGTTTATAAACTTATGTACACGTCTATATATATTATATTAATACATCTAATATAGGTAGTGTTTCGATATTTAAAAATAACTGCAGGCTCATATATAAATACTAATGCAACCAGTATTATATTATGTATAAAATCATACTCATAAAAATTTTGATAGCATAATTGAAGAAGCAAAATGATTAGGATTTTTAATGATATTTATGTCTCTTTACATGGGAACATAGAACCACACGGTACAATTACATTGGCAACGTCCAACAAGTTTTCTCTGAATTCATAAGTATGTAAAAATAAGTAATCTTTGTAAAACCAAAAAATCAATTTAATTGAACATAAATATCTTTCGCTTTGAACCATTATTAGTTAACCTCTTCAACAATCATTAGTACCTTCTACATTGAAATATTTTCAGTAATAATAATTAAAACAAAGCAACTTTTATTAGTTTAGTAATTATTGAGAACAAATATTTTTTTAATAAAATTAATATTAGGCTGTAATAATAACAAAATAAGTTATTTTCAAATATATTTTTTGTATCAACTGAATGTTAGTATATAAGATAAGGCGTAAAAAGCCAAACGTCGTTTGATGTGATTTTTTCAAGTGAAAGATCTCGTCGGCAGTTTATGTCAACCAAAACGGTTCAAAAAGTAAGACTGAACATGTCAAAAGTATAATAATATAGATTATTTTTTAAATTCACAGATGACTTATATTTTATTTGATTTTTATTATTTTTTACACTTTTATAACATGAAAAACATAACCTACTTCACAGGCTGTCGTCAGCACATAAATATAAATTACTTTTTTGGCGTTTACACCTTTTCCTATTACAAATATTCTACAAGTGCAATAATATTCAATTTTAATAAAATAATATTTAAATTCAAAATGAAAAGAAAGTAATAATTCGAGTACAGTCACTATGTTACACCCTGCATTATAAATAACATTGGATAAATATTACATTCAAGGATGAAAAAAAAATCCAGAAAATAAATGTTACAGTTTGAATTTTGTAAATCGATAATTACACATTTCCAAAAGGTGTTTTATGTATTTTTAATTAAGTTGAAGGTACCATTATTATATTGATTAAATGTAACGCCATATTTGCTAAGGTAATGTACACAGCTAAGATCAAAGCCGATAGATAGATTCAATGGAGAGTCTAATAGATTCAAACTTTAAACTTAGCCTAGCCGGTCCTCCAGCGGAGGCGGCAGAGATCAGAGATACAAACACTATAAGAAGAAGGTACAGCAGAAATTCAACAAGTCACCGGGTGTCTCACATCATCCGCTTTCCAGCAAATATCAATACGTCATATACACTTAAAGACAAAAGAATGAGATAATTCAAGTTCATCATAGGAATAATTTACTCAGTCTCTTCAAAACAAATGATATAAATATATACTTCCTTAATCTCTTATTATATTCACAAGTATGGAGGTGATACAATTAACGAGGAAACGTAAAAATCATATTTAATTTTTAAAATATGTATAAATTGGAAACCAACTTTACACCCCTTGTTAATATTCCTCTCATTCTCTAAAACTGACATCGCGAGTAGAAAAGTAGTGCACAGTAACATGCTTGAACATGACACTTTACATTCCTAATTACAACTCGATGGGTCTACCTTTGATATTTACCTTTAATTTGTGTTGTTTAGTGGAAAAATAAACATTACAGGACTCACTAAAAAATATACACAAACAGTCCGTTCCAATGTTACTTAGAAAATTCATAATTACCAACTAATTCATAAGAATAGATTATCGCTGAATTGTATCGCATCCATAAATATGATTCTTCATCCACAATTCATTCATCACAATCATTTTGGAAGTGCCGATTAATGTTAAAAAAAAAGACGAATAATCGGATAAAAATAGTAAAACACAAATGCAAGACGCAAGAAAGATCCAATTCCATTACCGGCATGAATGACTCTCTTTCCGGTGCTCCCGGGTCTCCAAATATACAAATAGATTACTTCCAATCATCGATAATTGATTCATTGTATCGTTTAGCGATCCAATATTTATGCATTTGTAAAAACAAATTATGGTAAAAACTTGCAGAATCAATGAGAGTCGTTGTTCACGCCGTGCAACTATTGACATTGATTCCGTGGGGTCTCATTCTCTTGTCCGGTATATGGCAGAGTCGGCATATCTCTCTCCAGTTCCCCAGCTCCCAGTTCCCAGCTCAGTTACGCACGATGGCTTCGTTGTGTTGCATCCTCTCCAGTTCCTCCAGGGAGAGAGCGTTCTGCGCCAGGTTGACAGACGGCAGCTTCCCGGCCGTGGCCTGCGCCAGGAGCTCGGGACTGAACCAGCGCGCCAGCTGGTTGGATGTGGGGCTCAGCGCCGGGCCGCCGACGCGCACATTTTCTGGAAACACCGCAAAAATACAATAATCACAAGTTAAATCAATGGAATCAAACCTCCTTTGGCACATGCTCTTTTTTGATTTTGATCATAGATTTTTTCCTATTATTTTGCTAAGGATTTTTCACATTACGTTCCTTTCCTCACATAATCAAATAGCACCATAGACATATACATCTACATTGGCTTTTAGTGAGATCCAAAGATTTGCAGCCACATGGAAGGTTATTACCTTCCATGTGGCTGCAAATCTAGCAGTAAAGCAGTTGTTTTGAACATTTTAAATTTCTCAATGGATATGCATTTTAACATCAATTTGAATTAATCATATGCTTTTAGATTCCACATACAAATCCTTCACCCCTGGGATACAGATTACATAACTTATTATATTTAGTATTCATTTTGAGATCCAAACAAAAAAATAAAATCATTATTACTAAAGTTTATTAATCAATATAATAAATTGGTTGACGAGGCAGAATGGGAGAGCTTATATAGTTGTTTTTGTTTCCCTGTCACCTTTTGCTACCAAATATATGTGACTTACGGTGAGAATGCATGAGCAGCTGATGGAGAGCATTGGGAGCTGGAGCACCAGCCATGGGACCTCCTCTATTATTGACCTGCAGACACAAAAAATAATAATATTGTATTGAAAATATTACTACATGTTCATGACTTTATCAATTAAACAACCTCTGATCAATATAGGAGAAAAATAAACAGCCGACGCTGGGATGCTTAGTTTCTTCAGACGCAGTGTTCATTTCTCAACTCAGTGTGCAGAAGTAATTGGCTATGGGCCAGGATCGAGTAAAGAATGAAATAATGGTTACAAAAATTAAACAACACTTAACCAATGAACAGTTCTGAACAATTGAAGCTTGGACACAGAGTTTACTTGTACTTTTTATTTCCTACATTTCACTGTGGAGCAGTTCTCGTTTCAGCATGTTACCAGTGTTACCTGTGGCATGGCCTGCGGGTGGTGGTGCTGGTGCTGCTGGCGCATCTGCAGCAGGGCGGCGTGCTGCTGCGAGGGGTGCATGACGGAGCCCTGCTTGCCTCGCGCTTGCTGCACTTGCTCCTGCCGCTGTTGCAGGCTGGTCACAAACTGCTGTTGCTGATGTTGCTGCCAAAAAACAGCAAATATTTTACGATAGGTACTATACACCAGCGGTTCTTAATCTTTTAACTCATGTGTATGCAAAGAATCCCAATTTTTCAAACACATTTTAATGGTTTAAATTTTTTTAATTACTGCCGGTAAAAAATATTAAAATTTGGATTCGATATTTTCACTGGATATTTTAGATATTTTACCATCAAGTATTTTTTTTAATCTAATAACTATTTTTACTCCAATAAAATAAAAGTTCTGACACTAAAAATGTTTGTAATGGATTATTTACAAATATTCAAAGTCAAAAATTCTTATTTTATTTTATAATCATTTTTTTCTTCCTTTTCAACCCATTAAAAAGGTCAGGTTATTATACTATGCATTAAAAATATAACATTGCAAAAAAATAACACGTATAAGATAATATAAGCTAAGATACAAAATATAAGAAGTACAGATTTATGCGAATAAAAATCTTAGGATTTCTCAAGGGTCCATGCCAAAATGGCTTGGGCTTAAAAGGGTAAATTGATCAGTTGTTTATCATCAAGCTGTAATGCTGATGAATATATTGACGATATTTGTTACCTGATGGTTTAAGTATTGAGCTGGTGGATATTCTGCTGGTGAGGGCTGGAACACTGGCACTCCCATGCCACCGGAATTGCCCTAGTAATAAAGACAGATTTCAGCAAACAATTTTATTCCTAATTTATTTACCATATCCGCTCCATATTTGTAGTATATGGACATCACAAATTTTCGTTTCACAGTTCTGTAAGCTCAGATTGTCTATGCCTTGTCCCAAAACACCTGCACCCGGAGGTCCATACGGGAACATAGATGGTTCCCGGGAGCCTCCAGGGTAAGAGCCCATGAACTTGCATAGACTGCGGCTGTAGGACCACAGAAATATATGGGTGTTCAATAATCAGCGTTTTTAAGAAGATCGGATGATCAGCCTGACGCTCTTGATGCCTGGAAAATTTTGTTTTGCCCTTAAGAGGTGGCTCAACCCTACGAGCTTAGATTTGATTAAATACATTTTTAATACATCAAGCTTGGTCGTGATTTGTACCGACAGCGTCTGAATGCTAAGCAAATGCCTAAACCACTGGACTAAGCCACTCGACGTGGAATTACATAATATCAAAGGAGTCAATTGCTGTATTTTGTAAATAAAATAGTCCATACTTTTATCTTTCAGCCATGAACATTGTTCAGAATACAGATGCCATATTTTGTTCAATCCACCTGAATGGTCTTTAGTTCATTATGTACATGTATGTAGCAGAAGGCTTTAGTTTAATAGGGTTTGCAAACCTTGACAATAGGCCTTCCCTGTTTGGGGGCCATGGGTTGTGGCATGTGAGGCGGTGGAGCGCCCCAGCCCGCAGCCTTGCCTGAGGACCCCAGCATGTTCACAGGCTCAGATTCCTTCTCAGCAGTCATCTTCCGAAGAACCTGAAGATAATACAACCAAGTATAGATTAATTATGCAATTGTAGTGCACACGTGGAGCTAATAATGCTGGCCATCATTTTATCAGCTGTCAAGAAAACAGTCGTTTTTCAAATTGATTAATATGTTTTGTTGATAATTTCACAGATGGCATAGACAATATGACAGCCAGGATAACATGTACACATATCACATCATTGCTGCTTAATTTTTGCAACAGAAAGACACACATTTGGTCATAATAAATTTCCACCACATATATACTCCGGTTCTTAGTCTGAAAGGATTTATGACATCATCTGATGCGATTTGCCACCAGAGTCTCCCAGTTTCAGGGCCAAATGTGAGACGTTGTGTGGATCTCAGAAAGCTGCTTCATGACTTCAGTCTAGATGTTGGTGGTAGTCGGTTTCAGAAGCAGTGGAATGGTTGGTTGATCGGATTACACATTTCTTCGGTGCATATGACTTTGCGTTGTATGTCTTATAAGGGTTATATAGCTTTAAGATGGGTGTTGCTTCGAGGGAGCCTGTGATGACTCGGCATGCATCATTCAGGGCAATTTACCCTGTATATGGGCCGAACAACCCTGTTTACAATGAGTTGATCGGCCCATATTTTCTATTGAGAATATGCGCCTAGGTTACAAAGAAACGCTAAGGTACAAAAAAATATGCGTTGGGCTCATGGAGAGTACGAAAAGAACCTCCACGAGGTGCTGCCTGGAAACGAAATCTCGGACATCCGGCAAAACTTTTTGAACCAGCGACGAATAAGTGTGGATTTGATGATGGTCTTACGGATGTGGGAGTGAAGGCGAGTGCCTGGTGCTTGCTGGGGCTGGGCGCGGCCGGGGTGCTCTGCTCCTGGCGGCGCAGGTAGTTCTCCCGCTGCTCTTCCAGCTTCTTCTTGATGAGAGCTCCCTGCATGATGCTCTGCGTGTGAGCCTGCAGCTCGCGAGGTGAAGGGATGCGCTGCGGCATGGCTAACCAAACACAACAATTACATTAATTCACGAAATTCATTTCCAAGTCTTCACAGTTACAGAGTATTGGATGTTTAATTTTGCGATAGTAATACCTACTTTTTTCATTTTGTTTCGATCATCAATTCTAGGTGGAATTCCATAATATTAAAATAAAAGATTATTTATAAATTATTCCATTTCTTTTTATTATAGGAACTTTTATTTTTGCTTTGGTAATACCTTGTGTTGTTTGTGTATCAAATTTTATGTACTTATAACTTCTTTTTATTGTTGCAATTTTTTACTCTCCAGCGCTCGGTATTATGTGCCCATTTGTACTGGACATATGAATTTGTTTACGCTAAATAAGCCAACACATAAAGCATACATTTTTATTGAAATAACTATATTTCAAGAATGTAATAAACTAAACTTTATAATGTTTCTGAAAACATTGACATTATATCAGTGTGCAATTTTGTCAATTATATACTACAATAGACTTCAATAATGCATTACAAACACTTGTGATTTATTGCAGGGGGTGTCTGCTAACATTGAAAGGAGTATTATGCCTCCACAGAAAAAAAACATTCTGGAATATTTATTGCTCTAATAATTACAATATTATTAATGGATGATATATACCTGGATGGTGGACGGCCAGAGTGTTTGGACTTGTCGCCATTATGGGTGACACGCAATAAGCTGCATTCCATGGCAGACAAAATGTTAAGCAACAAGATAAACTATCACTTCATAGCTCATATGACTTTTTTCATGACGATTACTTTTTTAAATTACTTTGGTTTAGTTTTTTTGAGTACTGTTATTAACTGTGCCCATGATTATGAAAGTGGCGTAAGTCACATTTCATTAGTTTTTAGATATTAAAAGGTTTGTGTTCTGATGTTGGTTAAAAATTGATGAAAGTAACAACTTCATGTTGCATAAAATGCTATATTTAGATTTTTTTAAATTCATGTTGGATGAAGATTATATCACAACAATGTGAACTAAAATGAGTCTTTTTTTTTAAATTTCTTGACTTACACTTTCATTATTATGGACAGATTTACTGCAAATGATTAACCAGATATAATCATAACATTTTAATTAATTTCTAATCCTTGGAACGCGGACGTAAGATTGATTTACTTAGTCTCTTTTAAACGTTATTCCCATGGAATTGCTCTTCTTAATAAATTGATTCCTCCTGCACTCACTAACAAATGACCACAACCTGAAGTGACCTTACACTCACCAAACACGGTTAATGAGTGTCGACCAAGAACTGGCTGTTTCCATAATTCATTCCTAAAGTATCAGGGTTTCCTTCTTCATACAATCTGGTTCTCTTTGAGAAACAGATAAATATACACTTCCAATCACCCCAACCCATACACAAACACAATACATGTTTCCTGCATGCGGTGTCCAGCTGTTTTTGCTGAATGACAAAGAGTACAATGTCTTAACCGGTTGTGCTCTCTTTCATGGGATTGATTGTATAAAAGGTCTGTCTCACCGTTGAGGGGCAGGGGGCTGATGCTGGGCTGCTGCGCAGGGAGGCCGAGGCTGGCGCGGGGCGAGGCTTGTTGCTGGTGCAGCTTGAGGATGGAGGCGACCACCTCGCGGTGGCGGCTCTGCATGCCCTGGTTGTTCATCTGCTGCAGCAGATGCTGCGGGGTTATCTGACCCTGCTTCAGACCTGATCACGCAAACATCAATGAGCAATGCCATCCCATGTTGGAACATTTACCATCAATCAAAAGTGCACAGTAATTATAATTGTACAGTTAAACCATGAATTTCTAATTGATAACCTTAACTTTATTTAATCATGCATGAAGCAGCCTATTCTCACAAAATATCTATTGACATCAGCTGGATGTAGCCTTGCAGGCCGGTGTCGAAAACCTCGATATGAGATCTTTCGTCTCTTTTTGATCGCTCGTCGGACATGTGTCGTAATAAATTTAAGCTTAATGTGTTGTAACATTACTCATTTTAACACAGTGTATCACAGGTTTTACACAAAACATATAACACAAGTGCGATAACTAGTCTGGCTACTTTCTAAATAAATATGCTCATTTTATATGTACAACAAGGGAACAACAAATAAAGCGTAATACATTGTTTTTTACAATAATTCTAGTCAGCGCATTTAGAGATAGAACAGAGTCTTAAACTAAAATGTACAAAGAAATAAAACATAAATGATGTACAACATTGACATTTCTATAGCATTACCACCATCGGTCAATCTATTTTTGTAGACGCTGTGTCAGTCTTTGTATGTCCATGTCAAGTCATTCATGATGTCTCTATATCGAAAACTTAGCCAGGTTTATATAAAAGCTAAGCTACTTAAAATCACTGAAAATAAGTACAAGCTATTAGTTATTTGGGGCAAATATGTGAAGCATTAAGAATTCTAATAAACATCAATTGTTAACACAGGGAAACTCAGAGACCATGCTATATTTTCTTGAATACAGTCATCTGTATGTGCATCACAAAAACCCATCAAATGGAATCATGATTATGTATAATTTACATTAAACATTAATCATTACAAATTTACATAATTTAGTTGTTCATCCCATGTTGAGTGCAAGATCTGTTGATTGATTCCCTTTTTTGTCAGTATAGGTACAAAGGCATGCTTTGCTTGAACAATGAATAGCACTACTCGGACACCATTCAGAGTCATTTATTTAGGACAAACCAGAAATACCATCGATTATAGCCTGAGCCTCGGGGCGCTGCAGCAGCTTGCGGGACGGCTGCAGGGTGCTCATGTAGGCCTGCAGGTCACTGGGGATTGGAGACACCTGCAACAGATACAACGTCCTCAAAATTATACATCCAATACCATTAATTATAATTTCTATGGCAAATTTTTAGATATAAACTCTATATATTCGTAAAACTAATGTATGACATCATAGAACATGTATATTCGTGTCAGCGGATATATCTTAGTGGTTAAAGTGGTTGCTAACCAAACAAAAGGTCGGGGGTTCGATTTCTAAGCTCTTTAAATACCCCTGGTAGGTGTAAATTTGATCCCTCACCCGTAAATTCCCAGTCATAACCTTTTAATCAAAATTGGTGGTAGACGAAAGCCGTCCCGTGAAGACCACGCATTCATAGAAAATTCCTGTAATAATTGGATGAAATGCAGGGATTCTTTGATGTTAGCGAATCAGCATTCCATATACACCTGTAAAATGCTAATAGTTATAAAATCCACAAATGGAATTTCTCCACCACCATCTTTACAGATTCTTCTGTATGTATTGACATTAAAAAAATGCAATGGTACAAATTAATACTAAAAATATTGATTTTACACAATATTTTGTAAATAATGTTTTTAGCAATTAATTTTACAATAACATACTTGAAAGTGTCCACTGGAATGATTAGGAAGGTTGCCGCCTTGCATCATTTTGGATTGCTCCATTGGATGTTGTTGCTGGGCCTGAAAAATTGTGAAATAAAAATAAATATTTTTAATTATTTTGTAATATTTTTTGACACACATATTTAGGCTATAGGCCTACTCCACTTCCCGATGATGAATTGGATTATTCTAGAGACAGTCGAACTACATTCAGAAAAAACACAATCATTTCATAACACATATTTAAGACTTTTAATTATTTGTTACTAGTTTCGTTCCAAAACAAACAGTATCATTTTATTTATGTATTTTATGTCACTATAACAGATAAACTCTATGCAGTTTGTGTGATTGGGGTTAAAAAAAAAATATTAAAATTAATTTCGTAAAAAAAAACACAATTATGCAAATGGCGTCAAAAAAGCATTCTGTCAACAAAGCTTATTAATTTACTAATGCTATTATTCTTTGAGACCTTTACCTCAGAATTGAAGCGGCCATAGTCATGTCTTTCATTTGGTTCAGAAATCTGTAAATAAAATATATTTTTTGAATTATTATACAGATCATTTGATAACAAGGTTATACATGCAGTAGTATTTGCTGGGTTGAGCCGCCGCTTTGGAGCAAGTGTTTCAAGCCTCGAGAGCGCCTCATCATTCAATATCCTTAAAAACTAAGATTATCAAATCACCCAAAATACGCCTCAGATACTACAACGACGTCTCTTCAAGTCCCCAGGCTCTTGCCCTGTCTATGATTATGAAAGTAGCGAAAGTCACGTTTCATTCGTTATGAGGTATTTAAAGGTCTATGATTTGATGTTGGTTGAAAACCGATGAAAGCGACAACTTCATGTTGCATAAAATGTTATATTTAATTTTTTTAAATTAATTTAGGATTAAGATTACATAAATTCACAACAATGTGACTCAATGAAAAAATTTTGTTTGCAATTTCTTGACTTACATCATTTTCATAATTATGGGTACATATCTTCCCAGGTGGAACTTCGAATGCCGAAATGTCTTGGGTTGGTAGGTATGAACAGTGAGAACCGACAGAGCTCAATGGAAAAATTAAATGAAAAGTATTAGTTTTTTATTGATTAACTTAGAAAGCCGATTGAGACAATCCACTATCAACCCTGAGACAAAAAATATAGAAGCTGACTCCAGGTTGATTTACTGCAATTTCACGACAGAGAAATAGTTAGGATGCATTATATGTTGTGTTGTAAAATCTTTTGACCTGTTGCACCTGGAGAAGTTTGCAGAGGAGCTCGTGGGAGACCATGGGCGCCTGGTGTTGGTGCTGGTGATGTTGAGCCTCCAGCGCTGCCTGATCGGCCTGCTGGGACTTGTTCAGCATCTGGAATTATTCAAAACATGTCATCGAGACTCATGTACATAACCAAAGTGAAAACAAATGTGCATGAAGCTTTAACCTGCAGGAAAAAAGGTAAATGACATTGTTTAGAGCAAAAGTTGCCAACCTGTAACGCCACTTTTGTAAACCTCACCCAATTGATGATTTTAATACATTATCAGGCAATTTTGCATATTGCTTTAAGCCTGGCACGGGTTATTTTTTGGCTGCTGTGCGGTTTTCTTTTTTACATTTTCGGGAACCGCAATAACTTTTACATTACCCATTATAAAATTATGAAAATTTTTAATATAAATTAACCATAAACAGTATTATCAAATGAAGAAGATACACTGACGATGATAGTTATATATCAAAATACAGCAGCAGTCGTCTTAAAATACAAATATAACTGTAATCCTACAATGCTCCACTTCTGTTATAATTACAAGAGTTATAATAATCCTTTCAATTATGAGACTTTACTTTATGTAAAAAAAAGAATATTAAACCACTTTTTAAAAATAATTTATATGCGAAGAATGTTTAACATTTATTTAACTAAAGGAAAAAATATACAAAGCAACATACAAAAGGAGAAGAATAATGTATGCAAAGTTAATTACCTGAAGTAAACTCATTGGTTGAGATTTTGATGAAATGGGCCCATTGCTTGTTGGAGCAGCATGGCCACCAGACACTTGCGCCAACTGTAACAAATTGTATCAAAATGTATTATTTTATGTTATTTTCAAACACAAAGTACAATTACAAATACTATAAAGTGATGTAAAGCAGCAGTCTTCCACCTGCGTAATGCAGACCACTGATAAACCACGGAAAAACCCTCCAAGTAAAATTCTAACTGTAGTATTGATAATAATGGGGAAAATATTTGTGAAATTGCGTAGAAAAAATGTTTAGTTATCGCTCAACGAAATCAATATTTATAATTACTTTATCTAATTACAATTTTATTATTATTATCACAATATCACAGTGAAGTACGCAGCATTTAATATACAGTCATCCCGGAATTAATGTCATTTTTTAAATAGGCTGTGGACATACTAGTCGCTTGAATGCGTTGATTTCATCATCCTGTGGCGGGCGATGGTGGTGTGGGGCTCGCTGCAGATGCTGCAGCTGAGGAGGCTGAGGGGCGGTGTGCTGCAGGGTCGGGGGCCCACGCATGCGCGCCTCTAGCTCCTCCACGCTGTGCACCTTGCCAGACATGTTGTCTACAACAAAACAATACAAACTTATATAAAAGTACTAGCACATTGTAACAAAAATTGTCATGTCCAAACCGACATTTATAAGCTATATAAGCTATTATATACCGACATTTATAAGCTATATAACATATATAAGCCAAATCAGAGCATTAAATATAGAATTTGATTTAACTAGCTGCAGACACTTCACTCGTTACCTGTTATTTCGACCCTTGGACGTTTGTCATCCAGCTCCTGAACACACGGTCTGGACATCAGTGACTTTTTGTAATTACTCATCCATCTCTCAACATTTTGACCCTCCGGATACTGGCTTGTAAACAAGAATAATCAGCTCACCCATAGCAGGCTTGTGATGATGGAACTGCTGCTGGTGCATCTGCTGGTGGTGGTGCTGCTGGTGCGGTGGGTGCTGCTGCGGGGGTTGATGCGCGGCGCCCGGCCCCGGCTGTGCTTGTTGCTGCTGCTGGTGCTGATGCTGATGAAGGCCGCGCTGCAGCATCTCCAGCAAGGAGTTGGGAGCCGGTGTGGAGCTGGCAGCCGGGGAGATGGGGGCAAACAGGTGCTGCGAGTCCCCGCTTGGGATGGAGATGGACGGCTCTAGGTCTGTGAGCATCACACAACATTAATTAAGCCCACTGAAAACTAAACTCACACCAACCGGGGTATTTTAGAACTCAAAAATCGATTAAAATCCTTTTTTTTTTAATTTCCATCGGGGATCGAACCCACAACCTTTGGCTTGCAAAGCAAAAGCTTTAACCATTGAGGTATACCCGCAGGCAAAAGCTAATATTAAAAAAAAAATCGCAATAAATAAAGATAAACTTTGTGGATATCATTAAAAGGGTTACTTACTTGATTTGCCGTTAAGGATATTGGCAAAGATATGATCAGGAGCTGTTGCCTCGGCCGGCGCCGGAGTGGCGGCCGGGGGGCTGTCTCGGCGGAACCATTGACTGAAGCGACTGCCACCAGAGAGACCCTCATCAGAACCTCCATTCTGCAACACACACCATCAATAAATAACTTATTAATTAGAAAATATACCGATAGGAGGTTTATTTGGAATTAATTGAATGTGTTATTTTATCTGACAAAGCATCACAGCTGTGGTTGACACTTTGAACGTCCACAGCTCATTAAACTAATTACATATACATTTACAGTCGACCCTCAATGATTAGCCTGATTTTCCCGAAGCTTGAACCATTTAATCCTAAAAGGCCCCTTAACACAAAATAACAACATAGGATTGATCGTTATATGAAAAATTGAGACAAACACTATAAGAAAAATTTCCATTACAAATGAACAAAAGGAGAGTTGGCTGTAGATAGCTAATTTCATGAAAAGACATTTTGTACCATATAGGCTAGAGTACATAATTCATATTTTTATCACCTAGAAGGATTTATGATTTAAAAATAAGTTCACAGAGTACAAAAATGAATTTTATTGAATAATGTTAGATCAAACAATCGAAATTCCATCATTCATCATCATCATCAGCTTGTATCTGTCCACTGTTGAACGTAAGCCTCCCGCATGAGTCTCCATCCTCTTCTGCCTTCTGCATCCAGGCCATTCCCGCTATTCTTCTTATGTCGTCAGTCCATCTTGCAGGGGGTCGGTCAATGCTTCGTTTGCCAGTTCTTAGACACCACTCCAATACTTTTCTTCCCCATCGACCGTCGTCTCTTCGACATATATGTCCTGCCCATTGTCATTTGAATTTGCCTTTTCCTTGGGTAGCGCCCACTACTTAAGTTCTTCTGCGGATATCCTTATTTCGGATTCCATCATTCATTTTAACTACATTTTTAATTAACTACAAGCAAGGAAAAAATTTGCCTTTTATAAATATAATATTCTATACTAATGAGAATAATCTCCATTAAATAAGATTGTAAGTGTTTGTTAATATCATTACCGTGAGCAGCCCCGGGATGTCGTCGAGCTTGAGGAAGTCCTCGATGTTGAAGTCGGGCGGTGCGTCCATCTTCATGGCTCCCTCCAGAGCTGCATTCTGTCGCGGGCCGCTCTTCTCCTCGCTCTCTTTACTCTGCATCACAGTACAATTATTTATTTAGCTTTAAAACCGTTGAAACACTTTTGCAAAATAAAATGCAAAATTTAGAATGTTCGTCTTTGACTTGCAAAATCCTTTCCTTAGTCTCAATGCTTCTGACAATTATAAATATCATAGTCAATGAGACTTTAGTTTTTAAATCCTTTACTGGTAAAAAAAAACATAAATTCAGAGCTATCGTGAATTTTACAAGAATTACTGTTAAAATGTTTAAAATAACCTAAATAAACTATTTAACTCACTTCGTAAACTGTAAAAACTGTAGGCATGAAGTAAATTTATTTGATGATTCATTATTATATTACAATCCATATTTATTTCCTAAAATTAAATTAATAAATCCATTAATAAGGCATAACTGAGAAAAGGTTTTTGTATTTTTTTGGTTCTGGTTAGTATTAAATCTCCACAAATTAATGTGCTGTGGCATACTCTGGTATGAACAGTATGGAGTGAAGATATGTATAATTACCTTAGCAGTTTCACTGGGAGTGGGAGAAGCGCCTGAACGGACTTTCTTCTTTTCAGACTCTTCATCAAACTTATCGCCAATTTTCTAAAAACATACAAAAATGCATAAGCATACATTGTATTTAACATTCAATGGTGAAAACATTCCAATTTTCAGGAAGAAATATTATTTACAATGTAACACTTTCCACTCTTCTCGTTGCATGGATATCAGGCTTTTGATGAGATACGCCTAATTTGAGAATTATAAAAAATGCGGTTACCATCAACCTATATAGTATCTAGCTTCTGTTTGTGAGAATTCTTGTTGTGGTGGAGTTTTTTTTTCAAAACTTTTTTTTTTATCATCACCTCTCCGATCAGACCAAACCTTCGTGTGACTACCAGTTCCATATTCTGTTGATAGTATTACAACCGTTATAAAATGGCTATCGGCAAAGTTGAAAAATATAATCTCGTGTCCTGAATGAATCTGTAAGTACCTGCATACCTCTCATTTGTTTCATTTATGAATGCTCAGTTATCCTTCCTCTCCTATGCAGAATCCATTATTCT
Source organism: Glossosoma conforme (assembly GCA_022606575.1). Lineage (NCBI taxonomy): Eukaryota > Metazoa > Arthropoda > Insecta > Trichoptera > Glossosomatidae > Glossosoma > Glossosoma conforme. The sequence goes on along the minus strand of JAGTXR010000020.1, from coordinate 666,305 downwards.
CACTGTACATTGTTATCTCATAAAAAATGACATTTGTAAGATTAAAATAATAATTACCGATGCAGCTTCTTTGGGTTGGTTGGCAGCCATTGCGCTGGGCGTGCGGCCGCTGCCTGCGGAGCGCCGTGTCGGACGAGCACGAGCTGCTCCGCTTTCTGTGGCCCCGGCCCCAGCAGCCGGGGGCACCGGGGGCACAGGGTCATCAAATCCCCGCAGTTCGATGGTCTCATGTTGCGACGTTGGCCCTGCGCTAAACCTTAAATCGTATAAAAAAAAAAAACCAATTAATTATTCAGACCACTCAAATAAATAAGATGGTAATCAGTCAAAACGTAACAAACCATTCTGGTTCTTCCTCTTTATCGTATCTTCTTCGGTTGTTGTATCTTCCTTGCCTGTTGTCGTCCCTGAAGCACACAGAACATTGATTTAATATGACATTGTTACAAAGGCACAAGAAATAACAAAAACAGAGAAATGAAGAAGGAATGAGGCAATCATAGGTTGCCCGTAGCCTTACAAACGACAGACAATACTCCTAATATGCGCGGGATCGAAATATTATAGATTCTAGATCTCTCTATCTTTGTATCTTTTAACGACTGTATTATTTCAGAAATGAAATGGTTAAATTAATGTACAAAATGTCCCTCTTGATTAAATGAAATAAAATATTTTAGACGAAATACATCCATTCCATCATATGCTAAGAAAGAAATTATGAAATTATGATAGTTGACTTGCTTTACAATAAAAATTCTGAATTAATGAATATTAAAACATTTATACACAGATGAAGTATAGAACAATACGAAGGCGTGGTTCTCTAAGCTGCATCTGTTAACACAGTAAACGTAGCTCATACACGTAAACTATCTTTGACATATGTAAAAGATACTTTTCTTCAAATCCAGGCCATCTGCCCTACAACGCCTCTGCTTGAGTAGTTTCACTTTAAAAATATAAATGAATATATAATATAACTAAGTAATACAAACATTCCAGAAATAGAAAGTTTGCAAAAAGCCTTGATCAGCCCTAAGTTGTTAAGTTTGCAACATGATGGTGTATCTGACCTGTCCCGCCGGTCATTGAAGCGCCCCTCCCCCATGTCGCGGTCGCGGTCTCTGTCACGGTCGTTGTTGCGGTTCTTCTCCGTGTTGTTTCCGTACATGTCGCGGCCAAAAGATCTTCGTTCAAACCTGTCCACAGATAATCATGATTGTTAAGTCATTTTGTGAAAGCATTGTCTTTAAGCTTAATGCAGGCAATATTTTATAATATCATACAATAAATATAAATATGGAATGGACCATCTTTAGAATTGATTTAAATGTCAAATTGTAAGCCTTGAAAATAACCCCTTCAATGGCAGTTGAAATATCGGACAATAGAAATTTGACGTACACGTTCAGCCGAACACATGAAAATCTACAAAATTTATTTAATGCTTTATTTTTATATGTTTAAATATGTAATTAAAATTGACTTAATAATGATGTGAAATTTTAACCCTTTCATTACGGCTCGGTGGAATACAAATTATACTGTCAATTATAAAACTAGTATTTGACGCATAAACGTACTAATCTGGTCTATTTTCATAAATCACATTGGTTCTTGTATCAGATGATCCAAAAAAATCCTGTAAGAAAGTAGCAAAACGATATATCAGTGCTACCTATGTCAACGGTAGGGGAATCTTACACAGTATATAACGGGTACCGATGCCAACAGGTTAAATGCAAAGTAATCTTATTCTATGGCTATTAACAATTTTCCTTCTAAGACGGTTGGCTGCACTGAAAATTAAAAATGCGCAGGTCAAACAAGCTAATACAGCATTTAAAAAAAAAAATTCAATAGTTTACATGAACAATAAAATATTGAAAGTTTCATATAAGTAGGAACATTCATCACTTTGTCGGGTATAAAGAAGCCCAAAATACCCAAAACACATTCTTTCTTGCTTTCAAACCATAGAACCTCAGCATTACGAATAAAAAGTTTAATGAGTATATTTACAGATAATAACGATATATATTCTCTTATATAGAAACATCATAAAAATCTTCCAACACAAGTATGCTACGGATCAAAGAATTGTACATAAGCTCAATCATTCCTTATTGGTTGAATGAATGGTCAGTTGTTTACCGGTCTTCGCTTCGCTCGCGCTCCCTGGTGGCCCCGGGCGGGCGGTAGGGCGTGTAGTCGCTGGGCGCGTCCCCGCCCGCCTCGCCCCCGCGCTCCCAGGGTGCCAGGTCCCGGGACAGGATGCGCCCCGATCCGATGCGGCGACTGTTCTCCCTATTTCCTATAGGACAAAACATGTACAACATCTAAATATTTTTTCATCAATATAAATTACAGAGATGATATTTTCATTATAATATTTTTACTTAATAAACCAAACAAGTTTTATAGATGGATTATTGACATGCGTGCAGATCTTTAGCAAGACCATTATTCATACAATTTATTAAATAATCATAGAAAGTAGGAAATGAAACAATGGACTAATATTAGTATAAGTATTTTTATTCGTATTTGGTCACTTATAAATTATATTAGTGTATTTTAAGATTTTCGCCAGAGGGTATAGCTCAGTGGTTAAAGCGTTTGCTTGGCAAGCTTGAAAGGCGAAAAGGATTTTTAATCGATTTTTGAGCTCTAAAATACTCCCGATTTATGTGAATTTGATCATTCACTCATAAAATGCCAGTTATAGCCTATTAATCAAAATTTTTGACAGATAAAAGTCGGCCCGTTAACACCACCCTTTCACAGTGAATTCCTGTAATAATACGGATGATGAGTGAATGTCAGACTTTAGTCTATCACATTGGCGGATCAACGCGACACATGCAGTGCTTATCCATACGTAGAATGGTAAGCGTCATAGAATCCACAGATAAAACTTCAGAATTACTATCACCATCTGTCGGTATTCTCAGTTAATATAAGTACATACAAGTGCTTACATAAAAAACAGTACTCTTCCTTTTTCCATTTACGCCAAAGTAGGAGTATATATTAATTATTGACATAAAATTATACAGATTACAAAGAATACACATTCTATTCACGTAGCACGGTAAGCGACATAGAATCCACAGCTGACACCTCTGCATCACCATCTGTGAGTGCACTAACCTTGGTCCGAGTTCTTCTGTGCGCCGGTGTCCCCCTGCGAGAAGAGCGGGCTGTCGGGGCGCAGGCGCGCCTCGCGCAGCTGCGGGCCGGCGGGCCTGCGCGCCCGCCGCGCCGGCCACCACGAAGCAGCCGGACGTGAAGCTGCGCCGCTGCGGCGACAGCACGATGCCCTCGCTCTCCTTGCGGATGCGCTCCCGCTGGTCACCCGAGCGTCGCTAAGCAATGCATATTCAATAGATCAGTGCTCAGCAACATTATCTCACCTACGTCACACCAAAGTTCTGCCTTGAATATCGTGGCACACCAAAAACCAAAATAATACAAATAAATTTAATCGATTTTATAAAAAACATATATTTTAATGTGGAGCCTGTCCCAAACATACTATGCAGTGGGAACCATTGTTTTTAAGTCTTTTTAATATATTTTTTATTTAGATATGCCTTCATATAACGTTTTCATGAGATCGTATTATTAGCCTGATGCTTCCGAGGCCATATAATCATAAGAAGTGGTTCAACCTAGAATAACAATATAGAAGGGACTGTTGTAAGAAAAATCTCTGTCATAAATAAAAAAAAGCGTGCATTATAGGATTGACTGTAATGTTGCCTTATTTGATCGCGGCACACATGCATTGATTGATGGCTCACCGGTGTGCCGCTACACACCGGTTGTGAAGCACTGAAAGAGATAGATAATCGTAGATAATCGTAGATAATCGTAGATAATCGTTGACTGCGATTCAAATCTCTTCAAAGTTCGTAATGGCAAAAAAAACTAACAGGTGGAAATATTGACTTCATTTCCACAGAGTGTAACTACCATGCCTTTTCTATACACGCGACAACCATCCGCGAAGAAGTCAAAAATTTCACATTTTAACATCTAAGTCTATTGCTTTTACATTTGGTGTTGCTCACCAAGGGCCAACACTCGTATAACGAGAAAGTGCTTTAAAAACAATCCCTTGATAAGTGCTTCCGAGAAGCAAATCTTTAAGCTATGTTTGCCTTAAAAAAACATAAATAAAAACAGTCCTATTTCATCAAATTGAATTATCTTGTTGCGATATGTACTGAACATTGCGGTTTAAGTGTGAGACGATTGCCTGATTGCTACAGGAGAACATAAAACAAAGCCGACATGCCTTGGTGGTGATCAGGTTAGGCTTACCTTGTCTCCCTGCATGTCCCTGCTGCGGTCCTCGTCGCTGGGCGTCTCGCTGCGTTTCTTGTTGGCGTCCCAGGTTGCTGTTGAGCTGCAACAAGCAAAGGCAGCTTCAGAACATCTGTCTTATTATCATTTCCAACTTGTGCTAACTGTATTTTTGAAATAAAAAGGTACATATGATTTTAAGACAAATTAGGAAGCATAAAAACCTCAAAAAATTATTAATGAAAAAAATATATATTATATGACGCATAATTACACCAAAATAACAGTGAGAGGAACATTAACCCTATAATCCTGTAGGACTGAAAAGTAAACCCAAATTGCATATAAACACTTTTAAATCCTCTACATATTATTAATAAAAAAAAAACAAATTTTAAATGTTGAAAATGGGTTAAAATTTCATCCATCTATGGAAAAAAAAGGTTACAGATGTTTCCTAAATTATTTAAAAAATAAATATTTTAACCAAAGTATAAAATATGAAACATGAATGTGATAATAGTTGAAATGTTGTGAAGGTAAGGTTAGATAAGATTAGGTAACGACACGTTAGGTTACATGTATTGTATGCAAAATAATAAATAAAACATGAAAGGCGAAATATATTAGAGTGATTGTTAACGGGAATTAGCTTATGTTAGGTTAGTTTTTGTTAGGTTATTTTAGGTTACTTTAGCTGTGGTAAAGTAGGATTAGGATAAATTAGTTCTAGGTAGGTAGTTAAAGTCAGGTTAGGTTAGTTTTTAGTATTTCAGTCACATTATACACAAAACACAGTGAATGAGATAAATCAGAGTGTGTGTGTTGAGGGAAGAGTTGAATAAGGTTAGATTAAGAAAAATTACGATAAGTTGATTTGAGACGAGATAGATGTTAGGTTAGTAGTATGCATTATCAGTATTGATATTTTAGTCAAATAACGAAACGTGACACTTGAAAAAAAATAGTCACTGGAGAGGCGGCGCAGATGTGTGAGGTATGCGGAGGAGGTTAGGTTAGTGGATGGGGGCAGGGTGTGCGGGGGATGTTAGGTTGGGTTAGGTTAGTTTTGCCAGTTAGACAGTGCAGGAGAAGGTTAGGTTAGATTAGGTTATCGCAAGTTAGACCAGTGTGGGAGGAGGTTAGGTTAGTGCCAGTTAGACCAGTGTGGGAGAAGGTTAGGCTAGATTAGGTTATTGCCAGTTAGATCATTGTGGGAGGAGGTTAGGATAGTGCCAGTTAGATCAGTGCGGGAAGAAGTTAGGTTAATGCCAGTTAGACCAGTATGGGAGGAGGTTAGGTGTGCGGAGGGGAGGTTAAGCGCGAAACCTTAAGCTTACTCAATTAAAAAGGTGCCCTGTCGGGCCTTGTACTTTTTGCTCAAGCACTCCGGGCGGATCTTAGACAGCGGAAGCAGGCGCATGTCCATCAGCTCCTCGCGCGAATAGCGCCGCACGGCGCCGTCATCAGCGCCCCCGCCTCCCTGCGGCACGTGCGCGTCCGTGCTCGCGCGCGCCGCCGCCGCCGCCGCTGCGGCCGCCTCGGAAGGGAGCTCATCACCTGCAGACACGGGCAAACAGACTGTTAAACATCACCTCGAAATACGACACAACACATTGACGAAGGTGACATTGTTATAAATCGTCATCGGGACGCGTAGTGGAGAGATAAGCAGCAGATCACAAACACAACGAACTTTTCGAGAGCGCATTGTAATTTATTTTAAATAAAAGATTGACAAAATTCGGTAATCTACCCGGGCCACAAACAATGAGTGATCATTACCTGTCAGGACTCGGGCAGAAAGTGAATCGGACCGCGCCGTAACACTCGCAGCGCTCCGAAAACCACATATCGGCCATTTATGAAAGTAATGGATTCGGAGAGTGGGATTAGAATGTGCGAAAGCTCGTTTAGTCTATACATTCTTATAAGGATCGTCTCTTCATTTTCAGAAGATCGTTTAGAAACTCACACCAGCGGATGCGCTTGCTGAGGTGCGGAGGCACCTTGGTAGGCGGGGGCGCGTGTCGGAGGCGCCCGGCCCGGCGCTGCCTGCTCCCCGCCCAGGCCTGTTTCTGCGTCCACGTCTCCCGCACGTTCAACCCCAGCAGGGTCTTCAAGGGGGCACTGTTGCGACTGTGAAACTCTTCCGTGCAGGCGTTCAACTTCCCCATGATGACGACTACCATACGAGAGAGTGACTGCACCGAACGCAATCTAAACTTTATCGTCTTTACAAGATCGGATATAGATTATACAAAACGAAACACAAAAAAGAATGGACAGAAATGCGAAAAAAAATAACAGTGAATTCACAAATATTCAGCAGAATATAACAATTAGAAACAAGATCTTTATCAAAAGACGGAAACACAAGAATATATATGAAGTTTTTTTTTGTTATATTAATATTATTAATCACCGAACGAACACTTTTTGCGTATTAAAAAACATTAAGTGATGTCAAATGTTTAAAAATTAAAAAACATGCATTCGAATAGATCACATGAAAATGGCATGCACATGTAATCGTATTTATACGAGCAGAATTGTATAAAATAATATCAAAACTAGTCAAAAATAGCTTTTAATGTTTCAATTTCTTTCACAAAACGATCGATTTCACTTTAATTAATTATCGACACGTTAATAATGTATTATCATTAAGGTTTTTTTACGATACGTGCGTATACACATTCAATGTACGTGGGTAGAAATAAATAAAATTAACGAGAAGGATTTATGCGGCGTCGTTTTAATATTCACTATTTGTTAAAAACTGTTCGAGAGCACTGTGATGTTATTACTCCGAATGTAGTATTGAAAAGTACAAGAAAATTTATAAAATTAAATCGAAAATCACGGCGAAAGAGCACAATCGAGTTCCGAAAAAATTCGAACTGAACCGACCCGGCTACGCACTGACAACGATATGAAAACATTACAAGCAAATTCAAATTTACGAACTTATTGTGCAGCGGATCCCGCCAAAATATCAGCCGGCCAATAGGAACACCGAGCGACGAAAATCTGCGCAAACTCATTCGCGAGAAGAATACCAACATTGACGAAAAGTAAAAATAAAACTTTGATTCCATTTTTTTATTACAAGTTTTACAATAGATTATTATATAATTATATTTTAACTCTTAAATTACGAATATTAATCATGAAATCTTAATACTTTATTTAGTAGCGCCTTGTACCCGGCGTATTCAGGACTTATAATGTAACAATGTCAATCGATGAAAGAATTTGATTTTTAATCCTATGCTTATAAACAAAATTATTGTTAATTTAAATTTATTAAAACAGAATGTCGCTATCCCTTACGATTAGACTAAGTATGTACATCGAGTATGACTATGACAGATTTTTGGCCCTTAGTACTGTTTTTTTTTATCTTAAAACTGGGTTACATTGAGTGTAAAATGGTTTTATCGATACAGAAATCTTCGCAAATACGCAATTAAAATATTTACAAAATCTCATCGTGATTGGATAAGCAGAAAAACCATCCATAAGTAATGTACATAAAGATGAAAAAAAAAACATACATACATTAGTAGATGTGTGAAGACGGATGATATTTTTAATTTTGCTCGGAAAACGAGAATTTTAATAATTCAATTTGCAGCGAAATATATTAAAACGTACGCATTCAATAATGTTTTTTGTCGATCTTTGAGCTAAGTAAACATTGAAGCCCATTTGTAACAATACTATAAGCACAGTTGTTGGTAGCTATCGCATCGGGCGATACCGCTTTGTCGATTCACGAATCGCGGTGCGGGTGGAGTGCATAACTAACTACATATTCATTATCATCATCTGGGCGTTCAATGACACGTCGATAGCGGACATAAAGATGTCCAATCACTTGACAGTCGTATGTTTGTCAACAGCGTCATCGAATATTGAATATTACGTATTACGAGCAAATCGTCATCGATTTATAGGCCAGTGTCGACCATGATCGTGGCATGATGACGTCTTCTGACTACGTCCTCTCAACCAGCGCCTATCCTTACCGTTCGTAGCCAGGTAATCTCCAAATAGTATGCAACTCAAAAACTCTTCAAATATTTACTAGTAGCTCAGCATCATTCGTTACGTTTATACGTTTAAAACATATTATATACAACAAATAACAGTGAACGTAGCGAAAATCTGTCGTACTCATTCCTAATTTGAATCAATTTGGATAATATGGACACGATAAAGATCTTAGCGCTATAAGAAACGTAAAACCTAGGAAGCTATTCAATTATGTACATCTACACAACATACTCGATAGGTACATAGCATTTTTAGCAATTGCATTGTAGTTTAGCCATCGCTCTTAGGGTAATATAATAATTTACTCATCGTAACAACAAAAAAACATTTTTTAGCTAATATGAATAAATATATTATTATAATAACTTATATCTTAAAGTCAATGCTCCATAAAAAATATGAAAATTATCCCTAAAAATATGGATCAATAAAAAAAACTTACTATTGCCCTTTGTTGTCGTATTTCCCATCACTAATCATAGTAATTACTTCTCTCTATACACTACTAACACCCACTGCCATATCAAACAAATCAATTGTAAGTTTTGGGAACATAGAATTCTAAATAAAAACTTTTTACTCTAACGACATCGAGAGCATGTCGGAATAAGAACAAAGAAGTAGTTTTAACGTGTATTAAGTTAGTTGTATTATTGACGTTTAGTTTAGTAAACTCCTACGTGTAGTAAAAATGTAATAAAATGAATATTTATTAATAAAACTTAGTCCGCCGAGCTTGGCTTTCGTTCTTTTACAAAACTAAAGGATATAATTAGAATGTCTCGTTGTGACAATTATCGCTATCGAAATAAAAGTACCCGACATGATTTTATTATAAAGTGCACATGTTTATATTCAGATACATATATCATATATATATATATCCTCAATTTCGTTTGTGCATAGATGAAAGGTAAATTGCCTTACTAACCCAACTCTGCAGAGCGCGTAAATAGGGGGAAAATAACTCGTATTCAAATCTGAGACTTGTAATGGGGGCAGTCCTCGGATATAACCTTGACAATGGGATATTCCAGCAACGAATAGAACATGGGGCCGAGTATTAGATGACTAGACTCGCCATATTTAAGATTTATATAAACATAGTCGGTTTTTTAAGTTATACTCGTACGCGCAAATTATTTATGTCGTGCAAATTCCAATTTTAGATTTAGATTCAAACGAATATGGGAGAAAAACTGTTAGAAGTCTTCACTATAAGCCAGTGGTCATCAAACCACGGTTCTGGGGCTGCATGCGGCTCCTTTTATAGTAATTTAATTTCAGCTTTAAAAAAAAACAACACATTTTTTCTAAAAAAAAAAAGTTTTTTGCGAAAAAAAAAATTCAGTGTTGCATCACTTTGAAATTATAGTATTATTTTTAAAAAATCTCAAAAAATACAGAGTGAACAATTATTATTATTGATTATCTTAGCTTATTATCCACCCCTATATTGGGAGCACTATGAACTATCAACTATCAACTACCAGATCCATAACCTCATATCGCATCAGTTACACAAACTAAATATACACTAGAATTACGAAAACTAACTAATTATTTTGCGTTTTCCTGCGGCAACTGTTTCCTAGTTGGAGTATATCATCAGATCATCATATTTTGTTTTGCGGAGCTTGAAAATTACCCTCCCTCTCCCGTTCTGTACTTGCGAGTCCCAGATGGGGACCCATCACTGGCGCTCGCAAAACCTACTTGTTTGAGAGTGGCTGAAGGCCTTTCCGTGATTAATCCACGTTGTTAATCCACGAAATACGTAGGAGTGGATATGGAATTTGGTTTGGCATGGACTCTGCAGAAAGGCAGACATCAGTTAGGGGTCGTATCTGCTTTCTTGTAGATGGTGGCGAGAGCCGAAGTTTCGCAGAGTACCAAAATCATCATGGATCAAATTTTTGTGTATAGAAAAGAAAAGGAAAACATATTGCGCCGCGGACATAGAAAAATATTATAAGTTCGTGCCAACGTCATATTACAGACTACATCCCGACATTCACGCATCATCCAATTATTACAAGAATTCACTATGAATGGGTAGTCTTCACAGGACGACTTTCGTCTACCAACAATTTTGATATAATAGGCTATTACTGACATTTTCCGAGTAAGGGATAAAATTCAAAGGGGTATTTATAGAGCACAGAAATCCATTAAAAAAATAATCTATCCGTGATCGAACCCACGACTTTCGGTTTGGAAAGCAAGCGCTTTAACCACTGAGCTATACCCGCTGGTTAAAAGCCACTATACTAACACTGTTACAATCGTCCTAGTTGCCTGAATATTAAAAGAGAAAACAATAAAACGGACTTCGTCAAAATACGCCAAGCATCGAACAAAATATTTTTTTATGCGCAATGTGTGTCACCAATAGTAAATAATAAATTTGAATATTCGCAGCAGTTGCTGCATGGTCAAGTATCCCTTGAGATACGATGCTATCTTAAGATTGCCAATCTATTATGCAAACAAATTCATTAGAATGTCAGTACAAGGGTTTAAAACCTTCAGTACATAGGAGTATACTATTCACATATTCACTGGTTTGCTGACCACTAGATGTGAATATTTAAAATTTTAAGAGACTAGGAAATAGTAATAATGCAAAATTTAAATTATTTTGTTGAATACCGGAAAAATACTTGTTTTATGGAATTTATTAAATTTCGTATTGTTTTATTTAAAAAAATACGAAATTATGACGAATCAAAAAAATTACATCATAATATTGAGAAGATAGGTATCGAAAAGTAATCCGATCATTTCATTTTAAAAATTGACTAACCTACAGATATAAGCGGAAAAATTATAATCGCTTTGAAATTTTTCACTGGCGGCGCATTTTTGTATTGTCATGTTTTTATGTTTTTAATTTTTACCATGTTAGTTAAAAGTATGTAACGTGCCGTAAATAAGACTACTGGACCATAGAAACTGGTTATGTGTACATATTTTTTTCTTCCCATATCCGTTCCACATCTGGAACATACGGTCACCAAAAATTGCAGCTATTCAGTTCTGTCATTTGCAATTGTCCATGGCTTGACCCAAAACATTTAAGTACCAGAAGATCCACCTGGAAACATACTCGTATATGGTTCCCGACGATCTCCAGAGCAGAAGCCCGAGGACTCAAAGAGTTGCTGTTGTAGTATCCGAGGCATATTTTGGGGTCAATCATTTTTTTAAGGAGATCGGATGATTAGGCCGATGCTCCCCATGGTCTGGACCAATTGATCCTACAGGTCAGCTAAATTTAAATAATTTATTACAGGTACCATGTTATAATAGAACCATGCATTTTTTATTTATTATATTTAATGGGGCGGCGGAAAATTTGGAGAGCGCCGGAACAAATCCTAGATACGCCACTGAACTGTAGGTCAATGTTCCGGTTTTGTCTTTAAAAGGGGTCTGCAGGCATAACAAGTTAGGACGCCACTGGTATAAACGATTAACGAAGATGAACAAAAATATTTTGTGATGAAATGTCACAAAATTGAGGTGGATTATTCCAATTTTCCCGAAAACACATCATCCAGGGGACAAAGAAGTCTCCTTGGTGGTACAATCTTTAATATTATAGGCAGTTTGCAGCTTCGAACACGAGTTTTTATTTTAGCACCGTAAAGGAAAGGTTAAGTAATATTATCGGTCAGAGAATGAATTATACTCTAACTATAATTAGCCAGTCACCAAATAAATCCACAAATTTACACATAATTATATTCGAAAGATTAAAAATATCCTTATTATATAATAAAGATGGTCTTCAGGGAGGCCGAATCATGTAATCATTAAAAATAAATTGTGAATCAAAACTAAATATTTGTAATGAGTTAATTTTTTAATTGAAATTAATTTAAAATTGAACGTTCTTCTATATCTACATAGTTAACCCAAGTCAACGTAATCTAACCAAAATTAAGTTAACTTATTAAACCTGTCTTAAATTAAAAATAATTATTTATTATTCCAATCAGAAATTTATTTTAATTTTGACCATTTATTTTGATGACATATTTTATAAATTCCGCTTGAGACTGCCATAAGAGATTTTTGCGATTTCGATGACAACTGAATCACTATTTTATAAATAATACCAAAACATATCTCATATTTGATCTTTGGATTTATTTATTTTTACTTTTGTATGTTATTTCAAATAAAAACTAAAATTATATCATTCCTTAGTGAAAATTAAATAATAACCTTAATGCTTTTGTTTTGAAAAAAAACAATATAAACATCAATTAGAACATATTATTTTAAAAAATCATAATTTTTAATCCATCCTTAAAACAATTTTACTATAATAATTGTCATTATAGAAGCAGTTTTTTTCTTGATATTCAATAAAAAATAACTGTTATTTTGGTTTTTTTCTTTGTTTTATTATTTATCATAACCATATCAACAATTCCTACACATACATTATAACTTAATTTTTATATCATACAAAATTCGAATAATCAATATGAATTAATAACAATCGGTTACACATTTAAATAAACATTAATTTTAATTGGTCATAACCTAACCTAACTGAACTGAAAAAAAAAATTGAAACCTGTCAAAGACAACACAAAACAATTGTAAAATATTAAATATTTAACTGAAAAATTGTAAATCTGATAATGGAACATTATTATTTAATTATTTTTCACATAAAATTATTGAATCGACAATTATGAATAAAATAAACAATGATATATATCCTGTTATATATATCACCATAAATAAAAACAAAGAATACGTTTTTACCTCATTATTTAGTATATTCCTGCCTGGTTTGTTTTTATACCCACTTAATTTAATATGTATATAAATTTGTTAAAAAAATGGTGGAACTTCTATTGTGAAAAATATTATTAGAAATCGATTGATTTTTTATTAATTCAAAAATTCACATAACCTAAATTGTTTTCATAGACATTGGTTCTAAGAAAGAAATGTCTCCAGTTCTTTGTTTTGAAAATTACAATTTAAAGTAATATATTGTACATTGCATGGGACCTGATACAGCGTAATATAAATGTTTTGAATTTTTGTATATTTAATATCTGTTCCAACCTTTTTCAGTATCCTGAAGAGTAGCTTCTCTGGTTAATATTTGATGTATTGAATTTTTTGATAACAATGTACAATAAAAGGTGCATCGTATATTGAGATTGAATTATTGTAAAAGGATAAGTTTAAACTGATTTCAAATGATATTTAGTTGTTCTTACCTTCACTACAGTCTTCTAATAAAGAAGTGTCTCCAGGTCTTTCTTTAGCAGAAGGTTGTTGGGGACTGGCAGCTGACATTTCAACAGAAAAGCTCCCTGCAACTTCCCCGAGTCAGTCTTTCGTTACAAATAAGACAATCTAATCACTAATCAATAAATACAAAGTTAACTATCGAAGGTCCAGGATCCTTTTACGAACTGTTTATATCACAGATTTTTCAGCAAACAATATAAATCAACACACGTACACACAGCCACACGCAAATAACTATATTTACAGGTAATATATAAATATCGTGAACTCATAGAGACATTTAAAACGGACGATCGACTACAAAATACAATAAACCCACTGAAACGTTTACATTACAATACACTTAACTAAAAACAATTATTCTCTTTCGGATGCAAAAATATAAAACGTCCGCCATATGCTTTTTTGAGATCTGTGCGAGCAATGTTGCCAGGTTGGCTTTAATTTGTTTTTGTAGAATCACTGATCTTGATAAAACATAATTCAAATATATGCATTTGTTTATTTTTTAGTTCATCGGTTAAATTTCTTAAAATGTAACGGATTTTAAATTTGCTTAAAGTCCATATTATGGTAAAAATAAATAAAACCAAAAGAAATCCTTTTTAAACTACAAAAAATTAAAGTAAACTTAGAAATCATCGCTGTGTATTTAATTACACAAAAAATCTTTGAAACTCAAAAAGCAGTACCAAAAAAGTAACGCTAAATAATAATTAAAAAAAAACCGTTTTACACACTTTTTAAGAATATTTTAAAACGCGAATGATGTTTTAATTCCTAATTTCACTAAAAAAAACTATATGGAAGGAATTATTGGAAAGTCTATATATTTTTTGATATATGATTTCTCTATACCAGGTTGCTTGTGAATTTGAGATTGCGCAGCTTTTACCGAACTAAATTAACCGAAGTTTTATTTAACGAAAGTAATGAATCTCTTGACTAGTTAAATACGAACTCCATCCGTACACATACGTTTGAAATTAATCCATAATGGATTAGAATCAGGATGAATATAATATTTAGTTATATTAAGTACTCGCTGCTGTTAGGTAAAAAACTAATACTTACATTAGGGCTGTTAAACTTATAAATGAATGCATTAATAAAATTGCATTGACAAAGTGATGCATGTAATACTATAATTTGTTACAGTTATTTTACTCAAAATTATACATGATACTTGAGTATTTACCTACATTTTTTTTTATTTATTAAGTATTTTAATGTTTCAGATGTTATTCCCAAAAAATATTATATTGTACCTTTTTTATATGACTTCTAGTATTTTTGGTATTACTTTAGCCCTGATTGTAGTAAATAAAATGTATTTAGTATAATAGTCAGGGGGTCTCAGTAAATTTTCTTGTGCGTAGTAAGTAGTAAATTCATGAAAGATTTTTTTTCGTGATACATACTTACAAGTTTTTAAATATGGCAATACATATGGAACAACAACTGTCATCAGAGTTTTGTGCATCGTTGTTTTGGAGTCGTGCTCGTAATGTCTCTCAAATGGGGGAGCAGTAGCTCCGAGTCGGGGATATTACGGAAAAATGAAATACACGAAACAAAAGAGGAGCTCTTGATCTTCGGATACTCATGTAAACTGTTTAGGGACGACGAAAAAGCGCTCTTAATCGATCAAGGCAAACACCTCATACCATGGATGGGGGATGAGACATTGAAAATAGACAGGTTAATATTAATAATTATTACTTTAAATTTAAATTTGATGCGATTGGACGATGAAAAGTGATAAACATTAAAGTTCACATTTAATATTGGACAGTTTGCTTAGATTTTCACAGAGTTTTATACGTTGTCGCATTCGGAACGCGTTCGGCGAATCTTTGGCGCGAGGAGCAGAGCGCCGCGGTCCGCTTGCCCTCCCAAGTATGTTGTGGACGTGAGGTTTGTATGGTCGGCGCCCTACCGACCGCCCCATGTCCTTTATTTATTTCAGATATTCTACACAGCGCATCGTGAAGTCAAAACAACATCCACAGAACACACTCTTGACATGACCGACACATTTGTTTACATCTTTTCACTTCTTTCGAAGTAAATCTAGAAATCAAATTCAATCGAATTTATCAAAACATTCATGACCTCCATGATATTTAATTATTAGGAAATGTGTTAGGTACGCTTACGTTCTTGGTCAAAATTAAAAAATACAACTTTCTGTGCAGAATAGACTTTTCTATTTTACATATAAATCTAGGATTGTAATCAAAAAGACCATAACATATATGTAAATATACATTTTTGTTTTTTTGTTTGTTTATAGTGCCTATCATTTAATAATTAAATGATAATCCTTAAATTCATATAAATAAGTTAAGTACCTCATCAAATAGTTGAAAAAAAAACAGTTTATTGCAATACTGTAGTGTTAAAAGGGCTCTGGTTTTTTTAAATAATAATATTACTTTAATAATTGGTCAACTATTAAATATTTATTAACTTATTACATTCTCTAAAATGTTATTTCCCAAAGAGATTGCAAATATTTTTATTACCTTTATTGTTAAATAATATTTCTTTACAGCATATTCATTTGGTCTAATTTTGAATTTAATATTCACGGACTCCATGATAATTGAATGTGCATAGATATTGTGAAGTTTGGTGTTTTTGACTGGTTGTCTGGGGTGCAGGTATGATGGGCGGGGAGCCTTGGGAGCGCTCGAGCTGGCGGCGGCCGAGGTGGGGGCCGACTGTCCCATCGGCTGGCAACACCAGCTCGGGGCCTCTGAGCAGAGAGCCGAGCTTCTCTGCGACGAGGAGCGATATCGGGCGCTGCACTGCAACGAAGATGAAGAAGAAATGTATCGAGGTAAGACTCGCAGCTTACGAGTGATAGATAAATCAATATCATACCGACCGGGTGTACTTATAGATGAAGATGAACTTATATAACCGGGTGTACTTATGTAAAAAATAATTTATAGTATAGATTCCTGCATTTATTTGCCCCCTTTTAGACACAAAATTACACAAGGCCCCCTAGAAGCTTACTTTTTAAAAATTAAATAAAACAAAAATGTAGTGAACATGTTTTTTAACCATTGGGTTACTAAGCGTCGAATATTTGACGGTCGAGTCTCATACGAAAAAGACAAAGCGTCGAATATTCGATGCACATCTAAACACAAGTTGACAGCAATAAAGATTTATTATTTACATCATATATGATCTCAAAATCAAAATTTTAGTTTGGATATTTTATTTTTTGATGTTTATATTTTTTTATTAGCAAATCTAATTATTATTGATTAAATTTTTATTTGCTTAATCTAAAGTATGAACTGCTTGGAATGAACACTATTTTTATTTTTACAATCTAGCGTAAAAAAGATAAAAATTATGAAATTTTTTTAAAGTACTAAAAAATGCTCTAAAATCGCTTCGTTTTTTTCATAAGTTCGCTAAGAAAATTCTTAGTAACCAAAGGGTTAATATACCTACTGTGTCCTAAATGTATTCTATTATTACTTGTACAGTTTTACTCTTACAGTTGTGTTCCTTCTCTTACTTTTGTGGTATCTTTGTATTTCCCGCTTGTAATGTCATACCTGTGTATTTTAATTTTATTTGTACTGTAATATTGGATATCTGTTATGTAAATAAATAAATAAAATTGAATCGTCAATAATGACATTGTTGAGTTATTAATACTTATTAAATAATCCTAATGAGAGACTGACCTGATGTATTGTCACTAATGTTTTACAGTTTATTTTTGGAAAAATTTATTGCATTAGTAGAGTTTTTATTTTAGAAAAACATTTTGGATACAAAACAATTTAAAAAAATATATATAAACGAAATTATTTCAATAAAATAACGGCTCCCCTACTTTGCCATGTAAAAATTACCTCTTCAGCTCTCTCCAGGTCTCCTAGAGAGAGGCCCACTTTGTGTAACTATGATTTAGAGCAGTGCTTTCCAATTAATTTCATGCCACGGCATCCTAAATCTGATAAAATTAAGTCCCGGCTCCCCAAAAAAAAACTACCTTAAATGGTTTAAATTTTATTGGACAAATGTTATAATTATGATACACATACGAGTATTTCAGTACAAAGTTATAGAAACTTGCCTATATATAAATTTTTCTGCAGGAAAAAATATTAATGAATGAATATTTTAAATATTGTGTATACATTCTGTTGAATATTTTTGCGAATATTTGGGAAGCATTGATTTAGAGCACGGGTGGTCAACCTGGTCCGTACCGCCCACTAGTGGGCGATACGGGCTTCCGTGGTGGGCGGTGTTCATTGGTCAAATCTCCTACATTCCTTCTAGATTTTTTTCCACACATATACTAAATTGAAATATAGCGAGGTTGGTGGGCGGTAGGGAATTTTTACCATGATAAATAGGCAAAGTGGGCGCTAGGCATAAAAAGGTTGACGACCCCTGATTTAGAGCATATACATTGAATAAAAATATTATATTTTATGCTTTGTTGGCGGTCGATCCCTCGGCCTCTTACGATGCTGAGGAACTGTACATAACAGCCATATATAGCCATTGAAGAAATATCCCTTGAGAATTGTGAATTTTTTATCAGATATAAAATAAAAGATTTTTTAGAATTTATTCCACATATATTTTTTATATGCCCATCACACAATTCATATCCACCTTTTCACTCACTCTTTGCTTTATATAGAGCCAACAATAATTTAATTAATTGACTTGAAAATGGCCATCCGACCTGGCTGAAACATGTCGTCAAAAAAATATATGTGGAATAAATTCTAAAAAATCTTTTATTTTATATCTGATATTATGGAATTCCACCAAGAAATATCGATCGAAAAAATCGAAATAGTTAATTTTTTGTTTTTATTTTGCAGAAGAAGAACTCAAGAGGCTACACATGGCCGGAGGGGCTTCATACGGTCAGGTGGCGTTCAACTACGACGCTCCGGCCAAGGCTGAGAACACGGAGAAGGAGGGAGAGGTGGCCGCCAGCCTGGAGGTCGACGAACCTTTCGTTCCGACGCCGCAGCTGCCCGTTCCTGATGGAATGCCAATAGTAAGTATTGTTACACAGTCATCAATCTATTCCATGACTTTTCCGTGGAGTTAATTTAAACAAGAGATGTGATCTAAAACACCAGATCAATGTATATTGACTACTCGAAATATTGCATATGAAATATCTTTTAACCCTTTCGTTACGGCTCGGTAGAATACAAATTATACTGTCAATACTGCGTGAATTTTTCTAACCATTTTTTTTTCTTAAAACTAGTATTTGAAACATAAATGTACTTATCTGACATATTTTCATATATCACAATGGTTATTCTATTCTTTAGCTATCAGATGTTGCATAAAAAACTATTATGTTTAACAAACGTTCATTATGTAACTCCATACATGTGGTGGCATTGACACATGTGGTTTACAGAAAAATGAAACGTAACAATATTTATTAACATGCGTACAGATTCCTGTAAAGAATACATGTAGGTTGATAAAGGGAATGACTGCACTTCCAATTTCCTACCATAGATGTCACAATGAGTACTGAAAGTAGCAAAACGATGTATCACGTCAACCGATGTCAGCAGTCGGGGAATCTTTGACAGCATATATCGACAACCGATGCGAAAGGGTTAAATGACAAACAACCATGAATAAAAAATTGCTTATATTTGTCAGCAGCATTTTTAATACTGATACAAACATAATTTTTAATTATTACATTGGTTCGAATTTATATAAAATAGTCGTTTTGTATATATATATGAGAATACAAAATAATTTATAGTCAGAATTTAAAAATATATTTGTGTGTTATCATTTGTGTTTAATGGAAATCATGTTTCTTTACATGAGGATGTATGCATATTATCTGTGGCTGTACCCATCTAACTTTATAAGGGGTATGTTGGGATACAATGAGTTGAGAACTAGAAGAGATGTGTGCTTGAGTATGCATTTCTTTTGGTTAGAGCGCGGTGTGTTCAGAAATCCTGATATTTTGTTAGAAATCGGTTTGTTTGTCCCTGACAATTATATAAGGATAAGGAGGCACAGATTGTTCATTCTTTCTAGAGGTAATACTAACCTGCCAAAGACTATGCGTCTTGGGAGAGTGATCAGACTGTTCAACCATATCGCCTCGAATATTGAAATATTCTAATTGAGAGAAGCCCAGTTTCGACATGAGCTCCACGAATTTATTTATCAAAGTAATTTCGTGGAGTCTTCTGTTTAGCGAGCTTCAGGACCTGCACATGTAATGTTAATTAATATTAATTGTATAATGTTACACGGCGTTTTCATACGCCATCTTGTTTGTTATGACAGTTGGTCCATTTCATGTTTACCACTGTCATAATTACTTCGGATGTCTGCCGTCATGATTTGGCTGCGCTAAATGTCAGAGCGGGCAGTCAGTCGCAACGCGCCCGCCATCGTTATAGGTGCGCCTAAGGGCGTCCCTATAACGGGCGACGTTATTGACAAATAAAGGAGTAATATGTGAAACAGAAACAAGTGTTTGTATTGTGATCTATCATCTAGTTAATCGATGTCCTAAATGGAATTGGAGGATATCAATTTGTATTTGTAATGTTTCTGAAAGAAAGAAATAAAATTGAAAAATACATTCTTCAGCCGGAGACTAAGAAGCTGAACACCATCGTGGAGAAGACCGCCCTCTTCATCGCCAGCCAGGGAGCGCAGATGGAGATCTTGCTGAAGATCAAGCAGGCCGGCAACTCGCAGTTTGACTTCCTGTCGCTGGAGTGTCCGCTGCACCGCTACTACAGCCACGTGCTGGCCGCCATCCGCGAGGGGCGCTACCGCCCACAGGAGCAGGAAGATGCTCAGCAAGGTATGCCGGCCCTATTACCAACTATCGTATCACTGGCTTGAACTCTACAATGACAAAATCTTTCTATTTTTTTAGATAAAAAATGTCTTCTATGTCTAGCAAAAATAATTTAAAAAATTTCATTTCACAAGTCCTTACAGTCACATTTTGTAAAATTTTATGATGAAAAACAAATAAAATATTCATTCAGATTGAAATCATTTAACCGAAAATAAAATTAATTGCAAGGGTGTTTGATAGTTGTTTCCACTGCTGCTGCTGCAGGATAACTGATAGCGGACTCTCATACCATAGCTCAGGGGTTAAAGCGTTTGCTTGGCAAGCCGATTTATCCACTGAGTATCTTGTGTTCGATCCCCGACAGAGACTAAAAAAATAAATATTTAATTTTAAGTAATTTCTGATCTCTAAAATACCACCAGTTGGTGTGAATATGATCCCCATTCATAGTAAACCGTAATAAAAATTTCGCCTGTCAAGACATAGCCCTTTAATCAAAATTGGTGGTAGACAAAAGTCCTCTAGTCAAGACCAACCATTAAGTAAACTCCTGTAATAATAAGGGTGATGCGTGAATTTCGGGCTGTAGTCTAAGACATTGGCGGAATAACACTCCACATGCACAGGAGAGTCAATCCATTTATTTTGTAAAATTTATACAACAATCTCTCGAGGCGCGGCACAGGATCCACAGATGAAAAAAAATAAACCCTAGAATCACTATCACCATCTGTCAATATTCTCCTTTATTTATATCAGAATGAATTTGGCGTACGAGATGACAATGCTTAATTTGATTATTTGTAAAACAATATTTTGCAACACATTGTTTTGTGAATTTTCAGATCCAGGGAAACCTGAAGATGAGGATCACTATCTCCACCCCAGTTTGGCTAATGTTTCAGTAGAATCGGTAGGTGCTTTGATTACATCACTACTTTCAAAGACTTTACCCTTTTATAGACGTATCTTTAACCTGTGAAAAAATTACACTTACTTTTCAGAACCCTGTGATATTATCTTTAAAATGTTATGTGATTTAATGCTATTAATGTAAACTGGTAAGATTTTACTGTATGTTTCAAACATTGTAAGTATTTTCAAAATAAATTTATTTTTTTAGAAAAGGCCCAATTTTTCATCTCAATTGTCAAACATGTCTCAACGTATAAGCTAATCATGCTGTCTGGTTTTATATATCTGTGAAAAAGTAATTTATGAAGAATTACTATTATTTATTACACCTCTCACTTTACCTTTTTAATTATATTAAATCTCTTAATTAAATTGACCATGTAATCAATATATTTCAATGTCAATTTATAAAATGTTCTTACAAACAATTGACATGTGATCATTTATTTGTTTTTATTTGTTTGAAGGGAGTGTTGATTTGTGAATATAATATTGTATATGGAAAATTATAATTTTAAATTATTTTAAATTAAAAAATTAATAAATGAAAAATATTTAGTTTTGATTCACATTTAAGATTTATGATTACATGTTTAACAAAATTATAAAATTTTTAAAATTATAATTATGTAGTTTCACCAAGTATTGTCAGTTGATAACCTTAATGTTATATATGGATAAGCTATCACAAATAAGATATAAGCATATTCAATTATACATTCTGATGCTTAAGCAATGGTAAATTTTTAATCTTTTTTTTTATATAATTTTGTAATTTTAAAATACATGTCAATTTACATTTTCAAATATCTTTGAAGATTGGTGAATTCATTTTAAAAATATAGTTGTGTGAATAAATCAATACATACGGGTATATTAAAAAAAAACACATTTATTTATTTTTAAATGTATTTTTGTTTTATGTTGGTATAGAGCAGTGATCACATTTTTTTTTTGTTAATTGACCTGTCCTAGCCGAAAACATACAATCAATTAAAAAGTAAATTTCAAATAAAACTAAATAATTTAAAAAATTACAAAAACTTACAATTTGAAACAGCTTTATCAAGTATTGTCAGTTAAAAACCTTAATACTATGAAGGATTTGTAAAAATATATTAACTTTATGTAAAAGTACAAAGAACATTTTTTTCAAATAATAGAATTCCACCAAAAACAATCAATTTAAAAACGCAAATACATTGGTACCTCGACATATGAGTTTAATTCATTCGGCAACCTTGATCGTATTTCAAATTATTCGTATCTCAAAGAAAATTTCCCCATTGAGATTAATTGAACAAAAAGATGCTTTGACAGCGAGAGCACACTGATAACCGGATCTCTGACCGTGCCCTGGGAATTAATGCAATCGGCCGACCCGCTAAGCCTCGTATCTCAAATTGCTTGTATTTCAAAGCAAAAAATCGCTCGCTCGACGGCTCATATCTCAAAAAACTTATATGTTGGGGCACTTGTATGTCAAGGTACTACTGTAATACCGTATAAGTAAATGTATATTTTATTTTAAATGTTTGTTATATTATAAAAAATAAAATGAATAATTCATTACCTTTATCAATTATTTCATCTATTGTATTTTATGCTTACAGGACCCGTTGAAAGACTCTATGCCG
This sequence comes from Glossosoma conforme, assembly GCA_022606575.1. Classification (NCBI taxonomy): domain Eukaryota; kingdom Metazoa; phylum Arthropoda; class Insecta; order Trichoptera; family Glossosomatidae; genus Glossosoma; species Glossosoma conforme. The sequence continues at coordinate 643,220 of JAGTXR010000020.1, read as the reverse complement.
TCTTGCGAACTCTTCATTGAATTGTTTTCATTCCACCCCAAGACTGATATTTTTTAAGAAAATCCAATGCAATTATTGCCACAGCATAAAAATAATTATGAAACTAATTGATTACTTAATAAATGGTACCTACAACATTTATTATTAACCATTGATATGTCGGAGGACCTAAATATTAACCCATTCGATAAATTCGAACAAATTTTGTTCTAAAAATAAATATATAATTTATTAACGTTATTTACAAATCGCGACCTATAGTGGGCATATGTATATTGCAAGGTAGAGGGATATTTCGATATCTGGCATTACAAGGGTTAAACCAGCTATTTGCGGAAACATAAATAATTGTTTTATAAATAAATAATAAATATTCTAACATTATTGGTCGTTCATTAATATTTAATTTCAATTTCAATTAAATAAGTAAAATTAAATAGGTTATATTAGTATTATAATATTGGATATTTATATATGTTACTTTATTTAGGGTTATAAATCTTGTCAATAGGGTGGCTAAATAGAGTAATCTTGGTCAAATGATAACCAAACATATAAAAAAAAAATTGCAAATTATAATACATGTTTTAACTATATCGTCAGCCTATCTTGTTATACTAATGCATTCAAGTGAACAAAATGTTCAGGAAGTAGTCAATATTTATATTAAATGGATACTAAATATGATTTTTTTAAGGTTATGTAAATTAACGCAGGTATTCTATAGTAATCAATAAAAAACTATTAATTGCATCAAAAGCTCACAAGATATGTTACCGATTAGATTTAACACGACATCAACATTCGTCCTCGAAACTGCCGTTTACTAATTTGTCTGTATTTTTTCACATCGCAGGCTCCTTCAATACCCAGCATTGCTTACAAACCGTCCGCCGACTGCGCGTACTCCATGCTCGTTAATCAGATCAAGGGATCCAAGAAGGACTCCACAGAAGGCGAAGATACAACTGAGAACGAAATCGCTCCCCCGGGAACCGAGTCGCTGCCTTTAACCACTAATCCAGAGCCCACCAACCCGCAGTTTCCCCAAATGACTCGAGAACAATGTCAATTATACTCTTCGCAAGAATACGCAGGATATTACGCTGCTCAGTCTGAGATCAGCAAGCCGCCTGTTTTATATGGAAAAGTGTTGAAAAGTTCGTCGAAACAGAAAGCGGTTAAATCTAGCAAAGAAACTGCAGTCGTGTGTCCTGTGGTTCCGAAGGGTGTTCAAAAACAAACAGTCGTGCAGAGGGCTCCGCCCCCGGTGAAGGCGTCCCAGGAACTGATGAAGAATAGTTCTCCACAGACTGTGAAGCCTTCAGGATTGCTGATGACGCATTATTACAACTCTGACAGCGATAACGACTCGGATTCTAGTTTAGGTGATGCATTTTTTAATTGATATTTTTTCTTTTGCTTTTCAAAGTCCAAAGAATTACTTTTATAATGTCCTAGATTTTTCTGTATTCAAATTAGAACCTTTTTTTGCTCGTGAAATATTTTTGCGGTTCAAACATGGCATTGGTACTGTGTTTTTTGCTCACAAAATTTTAAAGGATTAATACTATTGACAACCCCGTTAATCAAAGAAACAACTCCATGTGGCAAGGATCGGCATTGGGACGCATGGCGAAGGAATGTGGAGCAGATGAGCAACATAAATAAATTTTTAAGAAACACATTGTAATGTCAATCAAGAAGAGAAAAGATTTACTGGAAACATCCTGAAAGTCTGATTCTTGATATGTTTCTAGCAAATAGCTCTGTTTCCCTGGCTAATTCAGTGACTGATCTCACCCCTACTCCCACTTCTACTGATTGACTTTTCTGTATTTATTGTATAGTTGTAGTGTTGTCCTGACGATGGTAGGGTGTTACCGAAACAAGTAAACAATATTATTATTACTTAAATATACATATACTGTACATAAAATTCTTTTTTCAATGCGTCAATCCAAGCACAAAAATAACGGCAGAAGCGGGATGCGAACCGCGGACCTTGGAAACCAACTATGCCCAGGTATTCATACCGCTCGGCGAACTGCGCCATTGCTATGCCTAGACCGACTCGTGTTGAAACTAGTATTTATATCATTGTTATCATCGTACGATAGATGTCGCTAGTATATATTCAAAGTATGTATATTTTTATTATTATTCAATCAGTCTTCATTTTATTCACAAGCTTAATATTATTACTTTCCGACAGTCTATTTATTTTAGTAAGTACCACTCGGGTCTCGAACCAAACTATAGACTGAATGGATGAGAAATGACTACTTATAGTTCCGACTCGGACTTTATAACCAATCATTTACCTGTGTTACTGATGGATAATTTTACCTTCTTGATATTGTCTCAAGGAGACATTATTATACTATTTTTTTAAAAGAATTTTATGTACAGTGTATGTATATTTAAGTAATTTATAGATCATTGACTATATTACAATGATCTATAAAAGTAGATTAGAATATTGAAATAATAAAATAATATTCTAATAAAAATTAAAAAAAAAATTCATAAAGTAAATAATAAACTGTAAACCATGTGGTTTACAGTTTATAAATAAATTTTCATTATTTTATTTTTATAATACCTACGTATAAATAAAAATTGATTGAATCTTAAAAAAAAACATACACTTACAAAGATACTTTTATAACTGTTTATTTGTATCAATAGCATTCTTTACATCTAGAGTTTGTAATTAAAACATTGGCTTTTGTGATTCTTCTTACATTTTTAATGACAAAGTTTTTCTCTTAATTTCTCAGCCAGTAACATTAGCTACCAATCTTCCCAAACGCAACCTTTGGTATTGCCGCCGCCCAAGCATCAGCTGATCATCGACAAGATGGCGTCCTACGTTGCCAAGAACGGCGAAGACTTTGAGCTCAGCGTCACGAAGAAGGGGGATCCTCGCTTCGCCTTCCTGGATCCCCATCACGAGTTTCACCGCTATTACCAACACAAGAGATCATTTTACGAGAGAGCTGGTGTACCGACAGCTGATATCAATAAAACTAAGGTGTCTAAGCAAGACAATCATGTTGAAGTGAAAACAAATGTTATAGGTTAGTACATTTTGAATATTTAAAATATATACACAATTAATTTCATATTTTGTCAGTATTTAATTCATTATCAATCAATGATTTTCAATGAAGTTGTAAATCAAAATCAATATTTTCATACACAAATACAAAAACACACTAAATATCACTTATATGAAATTTATCTTATCAATATCGGAGAAAAATAAACGGCTGACTCTGGGATTCAAACCACAAATTTTCGCAACCTAATAAATTGTCAGTAAAAAATAACACTAGTGAATGAATAAAAAAATTATTGAATCTTAATAAAAATATATACATACAGTTTATAACAAGCACCATCTCTATTTTTTTTTACCATATCCGCTCCATAAATAATACGTATCGATAATATAATACATGTTGACATCCCCGTCTTTAAAAAGACGACAAGTCGCGGGTTCGTCACGTGGAGGAAGGATGCAGGAGCAGACTAATAACACAAAGAACTTGTTTTTGAAGCACAATTCGCATTTATTTTTATTAAAGACTTGATTTTTCATCCGACCAGTGGCGCGTTCGCCGGCTGGACGAAAAGTTAAATGACAACTGCCGGAACACTGACATCCAGTGCAACAACATGAAATGGAGCAACTGTCATAACAAATAAAAAGGTGTCTGCAAACGCCGTGTAGTATTATATAATTAAAACTAACAGTATTAGATGTGCATGTCAGGCGAGCGAACAAAAATAAGAGACAAAAGATCGTTTTTCCAGGCTTTACGGCATCAGCCTAAAAGAGCTATATCAAGCTAATATCAACTTATATTATGTTCCTTTATATTAATAATTTTTTTCAGCGCCTGTTTCATTCTCGATAAAAAAAATTAAAGAACCCGAAACAATATTACCCAAGCCGGCCTTGCCTTATGAGACTAGCTCAGACGAAGAAACCAACACTGCTGACAATGCAGAAAATGGAAGCAAAACGCCAACAGTCGTTGAAACGAAGCCGCAGCAAATTCCAAAACAAGAAGTCAAAATACGGTCGCCTAAAACAGACCAACAACATCAACTTCCTAAAATTCAACAGCAATCTGTCTATCACATGAATAAATATGAGGTGCAAGTGGTCGCTAACAACTCGGAGGTTTTTGAGCCTTTAGTTTCAAATTCTATGAAGAGCAAAATTATCGAAAAGGAAATCGAACAAAAGAAACTTAGAAAAAATGAGTCCGATGAGGATTGCGAGTACAGAAGGAAGAAGAAAAAGAAGAGGAGAAAAACCGAAAAGAGGAGATCTTCCGTCATCACTATAGATGACAAGCGCTCGGAGAGCCCGTCCGATTTCATCGATTTGACTGAGGATGTTGAGGATGACAGAGGTAATTGAATTATAATAAATGACTGTTTTTTTAAAGCACAATTTTCTCCATATTAACACATTCGCATCGGGAAAGGTATTAATACCCGTTACCTCGACTGACGGTTAATTACGGGAAGGGTATTTTTACCTTTTACGCACTCTGATCTTTAAAGTCGGGTAGGGTATTTATACTTGTTATTTTCTAAAAGCATTTGATTTTTTCTTACTTATAAGGTTCGACATTACCAATTTTACAAAAATAAACGCATATTTAAGACACAGGGCTCACTACAAATTCGTTTCAATTTTTAGAATGAATAATGTTTGTTTATTTTGTAAAATCAACATATATTTTAAATTTTATTGTATAATCGCTAGTATTTTAAACATATTTTTTGTGATAAAACTGTTTATAAGGGTTATTATTACCATGAATATCATACTCTTAATCTTAAAAAATATTTATAACTCTAAAAAACGTACCTTTAAAAGTTTTAATGTGTATTTTCAAGTTGTGGACATAATTTAAAATTATTGTTAGTTGTTCTACAATTTTTCGATGATTTTACTGGTGGTGCTATAATTGGTGAGTATCATATTGAAAAAAAAATATGAAGTTATGTTGGATATTTTAAAAGTTATGTCAGTTTATGTAGAAACATATTTTTTACGCGCGACATTGGATTTATCGCCCGTATTAGAGTATCAGCCGAGCGCGAATGTCACCCGATGCGAATGTGTTAACCTTTAAACGACCAGTGGTTTCCTTACAGGACCGCAGATTTGCGTCGTTCAATGGTTAATAGTGATTCTAAATTAATTACTTGTTTATTAGACAATTGAAACCTGTTGCTTTCAATTGTTTTTTCCCCGTTTCTTAGTTAAATATAAACTTATTTTAATATTAACCTAAATTAATACCTACATCCTATTACCTATTCCTTATATATAAAGCAATTTGTATTAATTGTAATTTTAAAAACAACAAATATGGTCAGTTAATAACCTTAACGTTATTAAAGCAATGTTACACTATTTGGTATATAAAAAAATAATGTTTTTTCACTTTTAATGTTTTTTTTTGTAATTTAATTCTTTCATTCACTTTTATTTTGTATTATATAGGCTATTAAATTATTATTTTTTCAGTAAAATAATGATTTCTTCACTTTATTGATTCGAAAATTATTAACAATAATTGGTTATCTTTCAGATAATAAAAGCAATGGGCGATCAGATAGAAACCAGAGTGATAGGAAACTGCAAACAGAAAGAAAGAAACGTGCTGCGGCATTTCTGTCGTCTCTGCAAGGAGGCTCCAAAGCTCCTCAAGGCCACAACACCCTCGCCAGCGCTATGGTGAGTGATGTCTGGTTACACACAATGTATTTTATGGAACTTCAAAATTTATCTGTTTCGTGAAGAGATACAAATTGTAGGAAGGAGAAAACACAGATGCTGGAAGAGCATTCCAAAGCTTACCAGTGGCATTAAGGAAGGAACTTTGGAAACTGCTAGTTCTTGGTCGACACACATTAACCGTACATGGATGTTCGGCAAGTGTAAAGACGAGTTTGTCGGTTATGGGTGGGTGCAGGAGGAATTAGTACTTTAAATTCCGAAGAGCAGCGACCGTAATAACGATAGAAAAGACTAAGTGAACCAATCTTACGCCTGTGTTCCATTGATTGCAGGTTAGACGTAAGAGTACCATTGTTTATCAAACGACTTTCTTTTCTTTGAACTGAGGAAATTAAGTTTAGAAGTTATTTTAGGGCACCAATCCAAAGGCAACTGCCGTATTCAAGGATAGGTCAGGTTTGATCTATATAATACACCTAGTTTTTGTGTCAATCAAACTGGGTTAACCCTTTGGTTACTAAGCGTCGAATATTCGATGTTCGATTCTCGTGCGAAAAAAGACGAAGCGTCTTCGTATTCTCGGCTCATCTAAACACAAGTTAACAGTAATAAAGATTTATTATTTACATAATATATGATCTCAAAATCTAAATTTGAGTTTGGATATTTTATTTTTTGTTGTTGATATTTTTTTTATTGGCAAATATAATTATTATTGATCGAATTTTTATTTGCTTAATCTGAAGTATGAAGTGCTTGGAATGAATATATATTTTTTATTTTTACAATCTAGCGTAAAAGATACCGTAAAGAAGATATAAAGTACCAAAAAATGCTCTAATATCGTTTAGTTTTTTTCGCAAGTTCGCTAAGAAAATTCTTAGTAACCAAAGGGGTAACATAATATTAATATTTTAAAAATGTAGTTGTTTTTTTATTTTATTTCTAATAAGATTTTATATATTTCTAGGTTGAAACTCTCCACACTTTGACAACAAACGAAGCTGAGAATTCTAAAAGGAGGCAGAAGAGAAAAGATGACCGCAAGAAGAGTTCCAAAAGAAGAAGAAGAAGCAGCAGGGACTCCAGAGACAGATCTTACTCTTCTGGTAATTAACATTTAAAATATATATATATAAATTCTTGTGGGAATTTGTAAATTTTATTGTGAAAAATAGTAAAAAATACACTGTATTTGTTTAGTATTTGAATGCTTGAATATAACTGGTGTCTTATATAGTATTATAAAAAAAATATTTTTCTATAACGTTCCGGAAATTCGTCACTACCTCTAGGTTTATTTAATAATACGAGGGTTGAGGGTTATCCGTAATATAAGATTCCCAGTGATTTTTCACAGTGTAAAACCACTTCATTCTCTGGTTTTTTAGCTGTAAGACGTGTGGTGTATCATGAGTCATTGATAAAAACAGCTGGAAGCCGAGCCTTTTTTTTGTATATGCGTAAACATCGAATATATGCGAGAGCGGCAAAAACGGAATGTGAACGCTCGTATCGGTGCGAGCGCGAAAGTAACAACGTGGACAATTTTCCTGCACCGGTACGAGCGCGAGCATGAAGTGTTCTACATAGATTTCGCATAGCTGGGAATGGATTTCTACCGGCGCAATGTTTTTTTCAGACAGGAAACGCCTGGCGTGCAAAGCAATGGGGGAGATACATCACGTACGGCTGCCAAGCCAAGACTGAGCTCCGTAGGCAGCTCGCTAGGGAGGGGGTTTGGAGTGGGGGAACCAAAGTACACTACAGAATCACGAACCCACCCGTAACAACGCTTTTCAGGACTGCAGCACCATGGGAAATTTATATCATGGATAACCCTCGTATATGATGACACAAAATCATCTAAGATGAAGTTTGCTGTGAACACAAACAAAAATAGTGATTTCACTTTTGCATGATTTTAAGTTATATAATAATTTTACAGATTCAAGTGAAGATGAAGCCGATTATAACAAATCTGCGGGCGATAAATCCTCCAGGAGATCAAGAAACAAATCCAAAAACAACGAAAGCCATAAAAGGTCTAAAAAAAGAAAATCTTCCAAAAGCAGGTATGAATAGTTTGATTGTAAAAAAAATTAACTAATAAGCTAACTGGTAATTATCTTATTAGTAAAATTACATATCCATTTTCTATACTTAATTTATATTTATTTAATATTATTGATATTTTCCAAATCCTCTTTCCTTTCCGATTCTCCCAATCCTAGGTCCTGACGAAGGTGCTATGTCACGAAACCGGTAGAGTGATTATTAATTAAAACTGTTTTAGTTGTTTTATTCTTTGATTATGACAAACCACAAAGTTGCTGTATGAGTTCATCCGATTCTCCCAATCAACTTCTATAAAATTTATAGATAAATTGATGTTATTAACCACCCTACCCACATGTACCACATCACTTACGCACTTTGTGCCCCTTATCTACAAAATGAACGTGATTCTCTAAGGGCATATACATACCTACAAACAACATCGCACTTAAGTTTGTCAAGGACTGGCGTGCGTGCGCACGTAAACCGTTTTTTTGTTATTTTCATAGTACTACAGTCAGGGGAACAAAATATACGTTTTTTGTGTGCAATTTTTCATGTTTTTTTACGTGTATTTTTTTATGTAAGCACATACAGGTGAATACCGACAGATGGTGATAGTAATTCTGAAGTCTCATCTGTGGAATTCTATGACGCTTACCATGGTGCATATGGCTAAACGCTGCATGTGGAGTGTTGATCCGCCAACGTCATAGACTACAGCCTGAGATTCACGCACCATCCTTTATTATTACAGGAATTTACTATGAATGGGTGTTCTTCACGGGACAAATTTTGTCTACCACCAACTTTAATTAATAGGCTATGACTGTCATTTTACGATGTGATGGAATAGTGATGGATCAAATTCACACCAACCAGGGGTATTTTAGAGCTCATAAATCGATTAAAAATCCCTTTTTTTATTAATCTCCGTCGAGGATCGAACCCACGACCTTTGGTTTGCTAAGCAGACGCTTTGACCATTGAGCTATGACTGCCGGTAATTTTGTTTACAGTGTAGTTATTTTTGCGTTATATTTCCAATAAAACTGATACATATGGGACTCTTAGATTTACGCATAAAGGTGTACCAATAAATATTGAATTTCCCAAGAACATAACTAGAGGGTACACTAAAGCCTATAGAAAAGGAAAGGTGATGTTAATGAGATGGGGAGATAAAAGATGTCTTTTTTTCTCTCAATTCATACTTGTACCATGATAGAGGTAAACCAGGGAAAGGACCGTCCTATTGTGGCAAATGACTATAACTTTACTATGGGAGGTGTTGAATGTGTTGATAAACATTTGGCAATCCGTCCTGTTGTGCGGAAACAGGGAGGCCTGGACCATTTAGTCCTAAGAGGTGGTTTAACTCAAAATAAAAACAAAGGAAGGATTGTTATATACGTATGAAGAATTGCCGTAAACTCTTTAGGAAAAATCTCCATTACAAGATAAAGGAGGGTTAACATGTTTAATGCCGCATAATGTTTTTAATGCATTCGACTCAAGACACCATAAAGGTCACATTCAACGTTAAAATTCCATTGAAATGTAACCGCTGGCGTACAGGGACTGTTTGTTCGAGAAAAAAAATGTAGGTCACCGGTGACCTACGTGCCGCCCTGGTCAACAACAGTGTAGGTCACCGGTGACCTACGTGGCATTAAATGTACATTTATTTTTATTTTTTAAATGTTGTATTCAATAAGTAATTTACTTTATTTCAGATCTCGCAGTTACTCAAAAAGCAGATCACATAAAAAAAGCTACAAAACATCTAGTTCTAGGTTAGTGTCTAAAGACTTATAAAGTTAATTCATCAATTGTCATAGTTCTATCTAGAAATCAAACAATATAAATTTCTGTTGATGCAGGTACAGTGACGAAGAAATCAAAAGGTCTGAAGAGCAGGCCAAGCTGAAGGTCATGGAAGACATCAAGTATAAAAGCTCGAGAAACCACGACAGACTTCTCACGTCTTCCCTCAAAGATCTGGTGCGAGAGACCAGGAAGGAGTTAGTCTCCAGCCAACCCATCAAGATGGCCGTCGACATATTCTCTAATGATTCTTCAAACGAGAAGAGTGCCGAGTCAGACGGCGCCATAGAAGAACCTCGGAGCAAAGAAAGCGGAGAAAACAGCACCACTTCAGCTTCCCCTGGTGATTCAGAATAATCATTAAATGAATATAATATTTGTAACGTGTGGCTGCGGCAATAAGACATTAGTGCGGTTCTCGTTAGATCAATGAAGATAAGACACATTGATTGCGGACCTAGATTAGAATGGGTTGTTGCTAACAGTGTGTCGCTGGTCAGGTTGAGTCAATCCTTGGGAGCATCGAGCGAATCATTCAATCTAATTCGCAAACCACCCAAAATATGCCTCGAATATCACAGATGCTATGTCTTTAAGTCCTCAGGTTTCTGCCCTGGTGGTCGTCGAGCACCATATATGTAACCAGGTGGATCTTCCGGTGCACATGTGTCTTAGGCATGTCATGGATAGTGGCAACTGACAGAACTGAGTAGCGGCAATTCGCGGTGATTATATGTTCTAAATATGGAATTGTTTCCGTAGTAAAAGGATTGGGCGGCATTTTAAATAAATGTTTCCAGGGGGCACCACGCAGAGGTTCCTTCTTTGCTCCCCTCGACAACGGAACTGGTGATACCTGAGGCCACTCTGTAGCTGAACATGTGAATAAGTGCAACTGAGGGGAATCTTGGATTGCCCCGAAAAAGGACCTAGCCTCTGGACACAACCAGGAGTGGAATGTATGGAGGTCTCATAACAGACTTTGAACCGGAGTATGCAAGACAAGCACACAAATGAAAGCCTGACAGTTCTAAAGCGGACCGACTGAATGTGATTTCGGTGTGGAGCAGACCCTCTCACACCTTCTAGAGTGTGCGCTGTGTCCGAGCAGCTGCACCCAGGAACACCTGATGATGGCCGGGAGTAACGCTATCGATGTCGCCCACTTCTTTGCAGACAGGATCCTGACCCTGTTGTTTCCGACACGATTATATATAATATGGAATGAACATAAAAAGAAAAAACATTTGTCCATCACACACTACAAATTAAAAACTGCCTTATCCTCGCCTCACATCAGTTCCTTAGAACATATTTTTAGTTCAAAGGTATAGTTACCTAGATACCAAGAACGTGTCTTAGATGCTTCATAGCGAGTGTGGAGCATGGGTGTGTATTATAAACGACTCTATGTACAAATTAATTTTTGGATAAAGAAAACTACTAATATACTGTCACATAATATGTTAGTAACAAATAATGGATACAAATTTTTGTACTAAAGCTAACTTTTTCGACTTTCTTTCTTAGTTAAATTTTATGCTAACTTATACATGATATAACCCTTTTTTGATTCAAACCACGATTAAAACCTTTTTATAATAGTAAACTATTGTGGCTTTTGGGTTTGGCCGTGTGTGGCAAATTATTTTCTTCCACTTGACTGCCATTGCAGGCATCTTCTTCAGGGTTGATGATTTTGTGATAAGCTGGTGTCTTGAGGTAGTACAACCTAACATACTTCCACGAGGTCATGTCGGAGAGCCGTGTACGGTCGGTATGTTTCAAGGAGCATACTTCCACGAGCGTCATGATGAGTATGTTCTAAGGGGCATACCTCCACGAACGTCATGTCGGACTGTGCTTGTCCTTGCTTGTCTGTGCAGGTTTTTGAGTATGTGCTAGAGGTGGAAGCCATGCTGTTTTGAGAATCAAACGTCATCCCTGTTGATGTTGATGGCATGTCTTTTGATTTCAATGGCTTCCCTTACTAGGTGTGCATGTTTCCCTTGCGTTCGAGCCATGATTACCCAAAAGCCACAATACCAAATCTGGCCTTGAAAACCTAAGAAGTTATTCATTAGTAAACTAGTTACAAATGGAAAATCTTATGCTTGTTGGCTAAAAATAGAACACAGAATGTTGAAATAGGCGAATCGATTCAGTGAAAATTCGAATGTTTTCAAATTGCCTTTTCTAAATAACAATAATTTTTACACAATCTTAACTTTAAAAGTAATTTGAATTTCAGCCACAGAAATAATGTCAATAAGGATAGGTATAAAAGTGTAATTTAGCTTTTCACTTTATGAAATACTAAATGTGATTATTATGAATTGAAGATAATTATATTTTAAATACGTAATTGTAATGTTGGATGTGAATATCGAGATTGATGCAAAAAGTGGGAATAATAAAAATTATAGTATTTAAAATTTACTTGTTTCTTTTACTTACCTTAACTAGTCTTTTTTATTTTTATCTTTAACTAGTATTGATTGCCCGACACGCATTGCTACGCATCAGAAAAGAAAGTACAGTGGTACCTCGACGTACGAGTTTAGTCTCGTATTTCAAATTACTCGTATCTCAAAGCAAATTTCACAAAAGTCACAAAATGTAAGCACAACTTATCAAAGATGCTTTGACAGGGAGAGCACACTGATAACTGATCCTCTGATCTGGGAAAGCGTGACACGCGGTTTGTGTGCAACCAGCCGACCCGTTAAGCCGATTGCTCGCATCTCAAATTTTGCTTGTATTTCCAAGAAAAAAACCCTCGCTCGATGGCTCGTATCTCAACAAACTCGTATGTTGGGGCACTCGTATGTCCAAGGTACCACTGTATATATTTTTAGTAGCACACACCATTATACTAGAACACACAAATGTTTTAAAATTGACACCGGATTGCTTATTTTAAAAGGCTAACTATAAATGTATTTTTGTCTAGTCATGTTTTTAATAATATACCATATGACTGTCATTTTTTTCATCATCATCATTAGCCTGTATCCGTCCACTGTTGAACGTAAGCCTCCCGCATAAGTCTTCATCCTCTTCGATCCTCTGCCTTTCGCATCCAGGCCACTCCCGATATTCTTCTTATGTCGTCAGTACATCTTGCAGGGGTTCAGCCAATCCTTCGTTTGCCAGTTCTTGGGCGTCACTCCAATAATTTTCTTCCCCATCCACCGTCGTCTCTTCAACAGAAATGTCCTGCCCATTGCCACTTGAGTGTGTCTATTCGTTGGGTAGCCTCCACTACTTCAGTTCTTCTGCGGATATCCTCGTTTTGGATTCTACTTTTTAGAGACACTCCGAGCATGGATCTCTCCATAGCACGCTGGGTGATTTTTATTTTATGGGTAAGACTTTAATTTTTTATTGATGTGGGATAAGTCCCACTGCAACCGAGGATGTACTAAACAGTATTTAGTTTTGCAATTTAATATAGAACATTGATTGTCTGCACCCAGTTAAATAAGCTATTAATAGCGACTGTAGGCTCAAGTCCTAGGACAAGGAATAGACAGTGGCAGCTGACAGAATTGGGTGGTGGCAATTTGCGATCATTTGTTCCAGAAGTGGGAACGGACTTGGGATAGAAGTAGGCCAAATAAATTTTGATAAAAATTTAAAAAAACCTTATCTCAACATTTTTATCTTTAAAATAACAAACAACAATATTTATTAGAATAAATACTTAATTTTATCAGTAAAAAATAAACAACAGCAGAGATCACATTCTTACAACTTAGGCATTTATCTGTATGACCTAACAGTAATCTTTATTTAATCTTTCCTCAATCAATAAATATAAATGTTTACTAAATATATTCACTGGAACACTGAAGTAAAACACAAAACACCAAATTATCCTTTTGCAAGGTTTTTTTGCTCACCAATTAAAAATAATGCATATACGATTTTTGTATTACAGTAAAACCTTGATGTAACGGACTAATTAGGGAAAGGGGTTTTACATAAAAAGTTATGTAAAAATAGGCTTAAAATAAATCAAAACAACCTTTTTTCCATATTGTTTGCATATAAACGAGACAGAATTCCAGACTACAAGTTTTCTTTCTTCTTCATAGTATCAATCCGGTGGATTGGTTTGCAGCAACAAAATCTTACATCTCGATCCCACTCTTTTCGGTCCTCAATGCAATCCTCTTTAGTTCAGCATAAGAGCTATAACTCATGTCCTCGAACACTTGCTGCAAATACTAGATTCATTTCAGCTTGTCCATATTTGAAGGGTAAAGACATTGCAGAATTTTCACTTTAAAAATATACTTTAGTTTTTCGAATGATGCCCATCCCAGTAGTATACGCTAATATCCTCCTCTCTTGAGGAAAGGAAAAACCTTCACATCCCCAGGATAGTTATTAAGACACTTGGTGTACGTATGAGGAGCTGATGAACAATACAAAGACTTTTTAAGAAACACATATCGATATATATTTTCTTACAAGATAAAAATTGACCAACTTTGGTATTCAGCTCAGTCTACAGTTAATGAACGATCTACCTCCATTGAGAGCCGAGCCGAACTGAATCGGAACGCTTTGTAACACCTCAGCGCCCTTCTATCACCTGTTGGCCCTTTGACGAATTATCTTCTGTCAAAACAACCAAAATGATGACACATGTGCTTGGCGAACGAGCAAAAATAAGAGACGAAAGATTGTATATCGAGGTTTTCGGCACCAGCCTGCAAGGGCTATTATATCAAGCTGATATCAACGTTATATCCGAAATCCGTTATATATATTATATATTTTTGTAATTTTTTCAAGATAATTGCACAGATTTGAAGACCATATATTTTTTACAGTGCTTGGAACATATCCTGTGTGCAAAAATGAGAATTTGGTGGAATAAAAAATCATAGAGATAGCAAAACAATGAAACTAAGAGCTATTATTTAATTTTGATTATAAGTTGTATATTATTTATTCTCAATTATGATTTGTTATCAACACATAGTAAATATATATATGTTAGGTTTTTTTATTTAATCTACTGACCTTTTAAATTCAGTTGTTTGTGTAAAAAAAGAAGTTCGTAGTATTTTTTACTACAACAATAATATTTACGTTTTTTATAATATTTACAAATCAGTATTTTTATTCTCATTTTCCTCAATCTAAATTTTAAATTCATTAAAACTATACGTTTTTTATTCTTTACAAATAATTATATGAACTCTTTGACAGTTTAAAAACATACTAAATATTTATTGATTTACCTTGTTTTTACATGGATCACGTATGATATAGTCTCTGTTTAGGAGACAATAGTTGTCTCCTAAATAGAGACGGATTGGGGATAAAGTGATGGATTGAGGAAGGCTACGAGTAAGTCAAAAGTGCAGTCTCCTAAATAGTGACCATATCTTACGTGATCTAGTTTTAAAACATTTTACAATATATATTTTTAAGAAAATTGATTTAAATTAGCCTCTCATCTAAAAAATATATGTTATTAAGATAATAACATCAAATTAAACCAACAATATAAAGTGACAAATTAATGCATAAATTTACAAATCAACAAAATTTGGATATTAATGACAAAAAGTCAAATGAAACTTGTGGAGATGTTGAATGTGAAGTGCGTTTGGAATTAGCAACATACTTCGTAAGACGTAAATACATTTTTAAAATTAAATTGATAAAGATTCGAATTTCGAACAAAATACGAATTATCTTGTTTTTCGAGGATATTTTTGTTTTCAGTTGTGTTCCAATTGTTTCCCAACATTTGTTTTTTTGGATATTTTCAAGCGTGACGCAAATCTCACTCGAGAGTGGTTGTTACAAACAGTGATCTTTTGAACTGATCATCCTAACCATGGAATATGACCATGAAGTTTTTTTTTATTCTCTTTAAATTCAAATAAATAAGAGTTACCTAAGTGCTATTGTTTCTATCTAATTTATCTAAGGTTAGTCTACAATCGAAATTCATTTTTATTTAACTATAATTTAAAAATAAAGTAATAGTGAATCAGTCTATTTAAACATACCTATATTCAATAAAAATAAATTCTACTTTTAAAAATAATGACTTGCACTGAACAAAACATACAGGAAATTTTGAGATACCTCCAAGATTTTTTTAAAATCTTTGATTCCTTTAAAACTGTCAAAGGGTAAGTAATAAATAATATGCTATATTTTCCCAAAGTATAGTCAATCGGTTGTGAGTGGCTGCATCTATTTATGTTATGAAATTTTCCACTAAGCATGGACTGCATAACATACGATACAATATAAAATGTGCTGTAATATACTCCACAAAAAAATGGCTGGTTCACGTGCAGATAAGGCCAACACGCGATAGACGAAGTATTGAGTTTCTTCAGCACGTTGCTGGTGACGATTACCAAACAGATTACAAATATATGCAACCTAACCTTATGACATTAAGAAGTATTTGATAGGGTTATTACTTTTTAATTATTTAAGAATTTCTTTACAAACGAAAACAATCTGATTCAATTGTATCTTTTTACAGGTTGTATTTTGTTGTTTGAATTATTTTTGTTAGAAGTGAGGATGATATACAGATTTTTAATTTTAGTATTAAATTTCAAATTATCTCTTCATTTTTGTTTTAAACACATTTGGAAAAATCCGCCTGCAATATTTATGTAATGTGTAATGAATACTTTAGATATTATTGTATTTGCATGTAAGAGGCTCAACATAATTGTTAATCTTTTTTTTGCATTTACCATTAAAGATTCTTCAACTATTTGAAAACAAGCTTCTCCACACATTACATAGATATGCAAAGTCATTCCTTGGCTTAAGGTAACCAACTTAAGACTCGTATACAAAGACATTTCTTAAGGTAACCAACCTATAATAGCTACTTTCCTTTAGAATGATTAAAGTGAGAAAGTCTCTGATGTTGATATATTTCACACAAAAGAGTAGTTCAGGCACGAACCCCACAAATTTGTTTGCAAGAATAATTTCCTGGAGTTGTCTGTTTAATAAGCATTGTCACCTACTGTTGCTTGTCTTTCTTCTTTTCTATGACTTTAGTACTTAACCATAAGTAGCTATATTTTATGCATTGTTTTTTGTACTTTCTTGTTCTTTAGACCTTCTTTTTTGTGGTTTTTGTTTGTATTGATTTATATTGATTAATTCATTATTTATGAACGCAATAAACTAACGTTTGTGATGTTTCTCTGCAAACGGGTGCTTAGTTGATTACCTTAAATAAAGGAATGTCAGCATATGGGTAAAACAATTTGACTGTAGTGGATCTTTTAAAAACAGGCTAATATATTATAATGCTAGAACACGTATCTTAAACAATATTTCGCATAAATAATATCATGAATATTTTGTTCATCTTTGATGGTTTCCGCAGTTAGCTTCAACAAGTTACAAAAGTAATTAAAAATTACACATAATTTCATATGAAAATAGATCTTATTTTGTGTAAAATATTTGCCGAAATGCATTATGCATGATTATACAATGCATTTTCTCACTATTCACATTTTAGTCCCAATTGTATATCTATCATTTTTAAAGATATGTCTGCTAAAATGATGACTTTCAAGAAACAAGAAAGCCCATATTGGAAGAACACAATACTATATTTCAGTTTATTAAATTTATTTATGTAACATTTTATAAGCATTATATATATAATCATGTCTGAAACAACAGGATCAGATCCTGTCTGCCCAGAAGAGGGCGACGTTGATGGCATTACTCCCGGCCTTCATCAGGTCTTCCCGGGTGCAACTACTCGGACACAGTGCACACTCCAGAAGGTGTGACAGGGTCTGCTCCACGCCACAGTCACATTCAGTCGATCCGCGGTAAAACTGCTAGGCTTTCATTTGTGTCTTCTTCTTTAGCCTCGCCATTTCCCATCATCTGGGGTCGGCTCTCCTTATGCACATTCGCCAGTATGTCTGTCCTGCGTTGCATTCTCGGTCAAACCCAGAGTTTTCAGATCCTTGTTTACAGTTGCAGTCCAGGTTGTCTGTGGTCTTCTAGGTCTTATTCTCAGAGTGGGTATATTGAGGGCTCTCTTCACCATCTCTCCGTGTCACATGCCCATACCATCTTAGGCGGTTTTCATTTCAGGCTTTTATTTGTGTCCTCGTTATTAATTATAAACATTAAAAATGATAAGATTGAATGCGTCTACCAATTAAATACAAACACTTAAAATGTTCGGTGACGTCTGTTTTACATTTGATTAATAACACAATATAAAAATGATATATAAGCCCCTCCTGTTTTAAAGCAGGTCCACCGTATATAAGGCACTGATAGTACACAAACCGAAACAGTTTCGCATGGCCACTTGACACAGATAAGTTAAATAATTAACTACGTGCATTCAAAAAAATATATATTTAATTTGGTTTTAATTTTTTTTGACACATTCATCACTTTGAAATGGCGCCAGGAGTGGTAAGTTTAAAAAATATTTATAATTACTTAAATATTATTATTATGTTTATTAAAGTATTTTATTTAATATTTACCTAAATTATACATCATACACTATATAATATACTTTTATCAGAAAATAAAAATAATTTGTTCGGGTTAAGTATTTTTATATTTTAAATATTAGGTTTATTTATTTTTATTTATGTTAAAATATTTCTTTCCAATGCTAAAAAATAATCAAATAATATTTTAAGCCTAACTTTATTCTTTTTAAATATCAATTTATTTTTATATTGAATATAAGATAGGTAAATTATTAATAGGTGAGGACATTATTTCTAGATATATGTTTGTTACTGAATTTGTTCCTTTGGTGGTCTAAAGAAGCCGCGAACCTGGATGCTTGAAGAAAAGTCTGCTGTAGTTTATGCTATCCAATTGTCCGACTGTAGTGTGGATGTTAGGCTTGCTCGCTCTCTCATCTCGTCATTCCTCACGAAGTCAAACCATCGTACACTCAATATTCTACGCATTTGCTTTGATACCATTATACGGTTGCATTGGCTCTGTGAGATACCAAGATTCACAGCCTTAACACTATACAGTCCGAATACACAACATGTGTGTACTCGCCAGGCTGAACGTTAAAGGCGGGTCACACAACATGTGTGCGATCGTTTCGCCAACACTTAGTGGCCGACTATACACAGCTTGTGTAATGTTTTTTCAAACGTAAGTGGCCGATCACACAACATTTGTGTTGTTTTTACTTTCGACCATAATTCAAAGATCTCAAACCTTTTCAGTAAGGGTCATATTTAATTTTATTTGAACACATGATGATTAAAAAATTAAACTAGCATATTTTGTAAAAAAAAAAATTATAAAATAACGTGAGATTAGACATTATCTCACTTGTTTTAATTATTATTTTTTAATTGGGTAACCGTTGATCGTTTTTCTCAATCAATATTTCTATTGCATGCATTTAAATTTTATATGTTTGTTAGCAAAATAAGTATTTCCCAAAATATAAACTGTTTTTTTTTAAATTTTATTTTATATTCCAATGCAATATATTTTTGGTTAGAATTAGTCTCCTTATATACGCTGATGCTTTGTCCGTTATTCCCGATAACGCAGAGGAGATCGAAGACAGCAACGATAATGGGGGATGAATATATATAAACAAATAAATAAATGCGAATTCACGCATCATCCTTTATTATAACAGGAATTTACTATGAATGGGTGGTCTTCACGGGACAACTTTCGTCTACCATCAATTTTAATTAATAGGCTATGACTGGCATTTTACGGGTGATGGATCAAATTCACACCAACCGGGGTATTTTCGAGCTCATAAATCGATTAAAAATAGTTTTTTTTTTTTAAATCTCCGTCGGGGATCGAACCCACAACCTTTGGCTTACAAAGCAAACGCTCTGACCATTGAGCTATGACCGCCGGCAAATTAAAAAACTTTCCAGTGTTCCTAAGGCGAGAAGTGAGATCCTTTTAAAAATTATGTACATTTATAAATATTTCCTTGTTTTCTTTAGCGTCATCCTATTCCTCTAACGGACCCTTCAGCTCTGTTGCGGCCAGAATCGTTCTTCAATGACAAGCCCATTGACGCCTTCCGAGATTACTCTGTCAATGACACTGACCCCATTAAGGAAAGGGTCAGAAGGACATACACACTCATGCACACCAATCAAACAGTGGACTTTGTCAAAGGTAAGCTTGGTAAAATTAAATACATCATTAATTCATTAATTAAATCATTAATATTTTCAAACAATCAAAATGTTTTTTTTTAATTGAAATATTTATAATCTTTATTATGAAGGAATAGACAAAATATTAAGGAATACGAAATTTTAAATAGGCTCTTACTTTTTTTTTTTTAAAATAAATAGTTTTATGGTCATAATATAGAATAAAATGACTATTATTTTGCATAATTTAACATGCTCTACATAGTTAAATTAATCCAACTCAACCTAACCTAACCTTATTAGCCTGTTTTAAATAAGTAATAATAAAGTATTTCTATTGAAGCCGAGTTGTTTTAAATACTGACCATTTATTTTGTAGTTTTTTTTTAATATATGACAGTTTCCAGTACATAAATTTCTTCATAAATTATAAATAAAGACACAAAGAATGTTGTATTCTGGTAAATAAGTGTGGCTATAACCACAAATGTCTATATCTAACCATATACATTTAACATTTTTTTTTAAGATATGTCTCTTTCGCTCTTTTGTCTCTCCGAGATGCTTTGAATATCTATATACACTATCAGTCATTTTAATGATGCAGATGAAATTTTAGTTGGTTATTTACATGCCTCTTAGTGTACGGCATTATTTAAAAAAACAATTATATAAGAGTATCTACTATAGTGAAAACATACTTTTTAAATTATGAAGTCATATTAGAAAACAAATGACATAATTTCATTGCACATTATAAAGTTTTTTTTAACTATTTTTTATTAATTGTTTTGAAATACAGTGAGGCCCCACTTAACGCTATCTCTTTAGCTATGTTACGGTTTAGCACTCTTTTATTTCAACCCGGGGCTATTCCCCGAAAGAAGACGTCGAAGAAATAGTTAAAAAAACAGCAGCTAGTCTTTCTAATGATAAGGTCAAGGAATTAACTGACCAAGAAGAAAAAAATATTCATATTAGTGATTTTTAAGAAGAGCAAAAAGAAGTTTCTATGCCGTTTGTAAAAAACAGTGTGACCACTATAACTGAAATTATGGGCCAATTTGTTGAAAATGATTAAAATTTTGACAGGAGTTCAAAAGCAAGACGGTGTGTTATAGATGCTTTATCCACTTATCAACAACTTCTAACAGAACGAAAAAGTAAAACGCAAACTACATTAGATGCCTTCTTGACAAAAAGGCAAAAAATTGGAAACACAGAATAGACTGAATGATCTAACTGACTTTGAATTTTAATTTGTTTTTATAAGTATATTCGTTTATATTGTTTTTATTTTTGTAAGAAATAAATGTTTGGTTTTATTTTTATTAAAAAAAAACATAACTATTAAATTTAATACCTAACCCCATTATTTACATGTTAAGATAGCCTCGTTTAGCGCTGTTTCGCATTACGCTCTACTTTGATGGAACGTATCCCCCGCGTTAAGCGAGGCCTTACTGTATTTATTTTCCACTCTAAGTATTGAATGTGAAATATTATTTTTCACATCTTGTTAACATTTACTAGTAAATAGATTTTAAATTAACTACCAAATTTATTGATTATTAATATTTTAATCTGGTGTAAGTGTTTACAGTCAGCGAGTACATCAGTACTATCAGATACAGAACATATGTTCTACGTACAAATGCGTCATTCGCTCCTTATCTAAAGCATAATAATAAACATTATCATCATTTTATCTAATAACATTATTTGTGCCATTAATAAAGTCATAATATAATTAATATTAAGTATTATAACTTTGGAGAAAAATACAATTGAGGACAAAGCTCATACTGCGAGGTTGTGCAAGAACGATGAAGTTTAAATTCCATTAACCTTTAATCTTTATTATATATATTTTTTAATAATTGACTTGTAAATAAATTAAATCAGATCTTTTTAATATCCTAAATGTTATATAGTATGGTCATAGACCGTCTACGCTCATGGGCCGCGTATGCTGTGGTGATACATAGCCTAGGGAACCAGTAGACATTTGCATATAATAATTACATTATTTGAACATACTTCATTATTTATTAGTCAAAAATGTCAATTATATGTCAAATTACAAGTTAAATTAACCCATAATTTCTTAATTAAAATAAACATTCATTTAAATTGATGAATAAAATAAATATTTCATTTAATTATGAACGATTTCTTCCTTTGAATTCTACGTAACGTGTTAAAATTCCATTTCTTATTCTAGAAACAATATATAAAAGTCAGCAAATTCAAATTGAGTAGTCCATAAAACAAACTGTATCTAGAACCAACGAAGTCTTAACTTCACACGTGCGGATCTCACAAAGTGTGACTTAAGTTGATATTAATTTTTGTTTTTGAAATTTAATTTTATGGAATACACAAATTTGAAATTAAGAAATAAAATATTGCATAGAATAAGTTGCCATCTATGGTATTTTATTTCAACTAATGCTGATTTAAATTTCTCCTGATATTCTAATGTTACAATTTTCAAAAATTCATTATTTTTACATAAATATTTTGTTAACAGGGAAAATGGACAAATGGCTTAAATTCAACCATTTAAACTCTAGCATTAAGGATGCTCTCATCAGATTAAACGATCTGGTGGATGAATCTGATCCAGACACAGATATGCCCAACATTGTCCACGCGTTTCAAACTGCTGAGCGTATCCGAGCAGACCATCCTGACCTGGATTGGTTCCACCTCACCGGCCTCATTCACGACCTCGGAAAAGTATGATGCATCAAATAATAATATATCATTATAACTTGTTATCGGTAAATGTATAAATTACATGTATTTTTTTTATCAATAATACTGAGATCTTACAATATCGGTTTAAATAAAGGCTAGTATTTTCCGGTCAGAATCATACTAACTTAATCTAACCTAATCTAATCTAACCTAAATTAACTAACCTTCTTAAACCTGTCTCATTAATATAAAATATTGATTAAATTTTTATTCTGAAGAAAAGTGGATTTAAATTCTGACCAGAAATTGATTTAAATTCTGACCATTTATTTTGTTTTTTTAAATAAATATATAAAATTATTATTAGTTTAACATGTGTAAATATCCTAAAATAAATATAACTATACTTGGGAAATCATAGCTTGATATGTATTTATATTTACATATTATTTATATAATGTTATTGCCTTGTTGTAAAGGGATGGGGGGAAAATATTTTATTATTATTAAAAATAACTAATTAAACCTGTGAAGTTGTTGCACATGGAACGGCTTTAAAAATTATGTCAACCTAACCTATTAAAAACAATATGTATGTAATATTTCATTTATATTTTGTAGGTGATGGCATTTTATTCCGAGCCCCAGTGGTGTGTCGTTGGAGATACATTTGTCGTTGGATGTGAATGGGCGCAATCTATAGTCTATCGAGAAGACAGCTTCCTCGATAATTACGATGGAAAAGACAGCAGATACAAGTAAAAATATATTACAATATTATAATTGAAAAATAGAAATACTATTGAATTATGTGTTATATTATCTACAATATTTATCAAAGCAAGTGTTACTAGATATCCGAACTGTGTATGCAAGGGTATCAAACTCAAAATGAAAATGGGCCAAATTTTTAAGGTATAAACTCATTCGGGCCGCACCGTAATAAAATAAAATGATTCAATTTCAGTACAAGTACAGGTCAACCAAAAACCTCTTTACATATTAAATAGTTATTAAAAATAAGCACACTGTTTTAATACAAAAATGTATATATTTTATTAAAGTGCACTAAATAGGGTTTTATTTTTTAAAGATAATATTATATAAATGTAAGTCTTATTTATTTTTACATCCTTGCAACCTGGACCGACAATTTTCCATTACCGCCCGAAAAGCGGTTGGTGCAATGTTATTTGATTGCATATATTTTCACATAATTCTTCAATAGCCTCACACTGGCAGCATGCGGCTCGCGGACCGCCAGTTTGACACCCTTGGTGTAATGTAACACGAGAAATATTTGATATTTTAATTAATAAAAATAATGCCATACATATTTATTTTATTTTACACTTATCACTACAAATAAAAGATTGATTTTAAAATTGTAATAATGGCATTTGTGTATTAATTCTCTTTGTGTCTCTCCACACGGCTCTACAAATCTACCCAACCTCTACATAGGCACTCAGACATGACTTCTAAAACCTGTCACGACAAGATCTCAGTTTCAAACTACAAACTCCAAGAATATATCCTCATCGACCCACTCCGAGTGCACCCATCAACAAGAATATAATCTCAACCACTGGATCCTCGGTATAGAATAGATTGACTTGCTTATTACCAAAAACCAGCCTATACCTAACTGTTATCTTCTGCAAACGCTCCAAGGCGGTGCTGTCAGCAATGACCACATTCTTAACAATGTTCTTTGATATTTACAGTACCAAGTATGGGATATACAAGCCTCACTGTGGCCTCGACAATGTGATGATGTCATGGGGACACGATGAATATCTTTACCAGGTGCTTAAACACAACCGAGCTACACTTCCAGAGCCTGCGCTATATATGATAAGGTTAGAAAATATTTATAAAAAATATAAAACAACCATTATACTTATTATACCTAAGGATAAAAGTTAAATCAGTACAATATCTTGCGTGCGGTGTCAAAGTCAATCCCCTCGAATGAGGCTATTTAATTATATTACTAAAATTAAAATATTTTGGATCAGTTTTATTTTATGTTTTTCATCTTCAGGAGAAAAGGGGTGGCTATTTTTTTATTATAATTGTTTTAGAGTTAAAAATGGATATTCATTGTCTGTTTTATTGTATTCACAAAAACAACCTTCACTAAAATTAAGTGATTGGTATTGTTTTTCGGGTTAAGGGAACTTCGGGCTAATCGTCATATTTCCTTAAAAAAATATTAACATATCACCCAAAAATGTGGCTCAGATACTACAACTTCTATATATTCAGGCACTCGTCCGCTCTGGAGGTTGTCGGGAGCCTTATATGTTTCCAAGTGGTCCTTCAAGTGCAGATATGTCGTAGAATGATGAATAGACAGTGACAGATGATAGAACCAAGTGGTGGCAATTTGTGGTTACCATATGTTCCACATGTGGAACTGATATAGGCAGAATAAAAAAAAAAATTTCAAAACATCTGAAAACCTTAGTTATAGCCTGTACAAGCTCAGAGGAATGCAGATCACCTTATATCTATGATAATGCCCCATTTGTCCCATCTTTCAAAAGAGCACTAGACATGATAACTTAATGCAATTAAATACACCGTTTATTGAAGTAAATTATTGATTTCTTTTTTAATTTTAAGATACCACTCTTTCTACCCCTGGCACGCTGGAGGCGACTACAAACATCTGACGAATGAAAAGGATGAGGCAACACTCAAATGGGTGAATGATTTCAAGTAAGTCAAGTCAAATTGTTATGTTATCCTGTAACATTCAACAATTGCAAACTCCGTAATGAGAAGAAAAAAAGAAGTAAAACTTTGTATGAAACCACTGAGTTTTAATTATTAATCACTCTTTCGGTTTCGGTGACATGGCATCATCTTAATGATTTATTACTTTTAAAATATATCCCGGTTTTTAAGGTGCTTCCAATAAATTTTCTCTGTTCAATTTCTCCATCTACAGATGTCTCTAACACTTCTCCTATCCTTTTCACTTCTTTTTGTAACTTAAATAAATTGTTCTGTATTTAGGTTTAGTTTTTTAGTAGCTCCTGGCGATGGTGCCATGTCACCGAAATCGGTAGAGTGATTTTCAATTAAAACTCAGTGGTTTCAAACAAAGTTTTAATTGTTTTATTCTTTAAATGTGGCAAACCACACTGCGTTCTACGAGTATTCTTATTATGATAATACAAATATCATTCTAGAAATGATAATTTCATAAAAATAGTTTTAATAGTTGCCCAGTTCTCGAATATTTGGAACAGAGCACCAAATTACCTCAATGAAGAGTTGTGCATCTGATAAACTATAGGATTGTAACTCCTGATCTTTAATCTATGGAATAGATACATTCAGTTAGTTCACTAAGCCTTTTTTTATTGCTACTATCATATACACGGTTCTTTGAAATTTTCTCATATAAGTATAAAAAAAATATTATTTAGGTAAATATAATAATAGTAATGCTTATATTTTTATTACTTAAATATACATATACTAAACATAAAATTCTTTTTTCAACGCGTCAATCCAAGCACAAAAATAACGGCAGAAGCGGGATGCGAACCGCAGACCTTGGAAACCAACTATGCCCAGGTATTCATACCGCTCGGCGAATCGCGCCATTGCTATGCCCAGACTAACTTGCGATGAAACTAGTATTTATATCATTGTTATTATCGTACGACAGATGTCGCCATAGTATATATTCAAAGTATGTATATTTTTATTATTATTCTATCAGTATTCATTTATTCACAAGCTTAATATTATTACTTTCCGGCAGTCTATATCTGGGCATAGTTGGTTTCCAAGGTCCGCGGTTCGCATCCCGCTTCTGCCGTTATTTTTGTGCTTGGATTGACGCGTTGAAAAAAGAATTTTATGTTTAGTATATGTATATTTAAGTAATAATAATATTGTAATATAGTCAATGATCTATAAAAGTAGATTAGAATATTGAAATAATAAAATAATATTCTAATAAAAATTAAAAAATTAACTTATATTTTTACTTTGTTTTCAGTAAATACGATCTCTATACAAAGAGTGAGCATATTCCCGATATCAATGCTCTGTGGCCGTACTATGAAAGCTTAATTGATAAATATATCCCCGGGGTTCTGGAATGGTGATGTCATTTTTTTTGAAAGTGCTTATAATATTATAATACTCCTGTACCTAATACTGTTTAATGTAATTTGATAATGTTTTGTATTATATCGGATTTAAAGTTAAATGTTTAATTTTGTTTAAATTACCAAATAATGTAAGTAAATTATTTTTATACATTCAATTTATTTTTAAGCAATCGAATATTATATTTATAAGATATATTGTATTTAAATATAAATAAAGTTACTTATTATGATATTTTTGATGTGAGAGTAATGAATTTTATTACAAGTAAAATTAAATATATATTAAATCTACACATAATAATAGTATTTATTTAACCACTTCCCCGGCATTCACACGAATATGTGTAAAAAAAATAGTGTTCCGATTTCGACGCTAACGCAAATAGGTGTGATACTCGAAGCGCGCCCACATGAGCATTTTAAAATCGTCGTTCAATTTTCGGCATTCACGCAAATACGTGTTTCATATCATTTCACGGTTTTTGACATTGAAACAAAAAAAATTGGGTTTCTTAACTGGTTTTCGTATGCATGTAATATTTTATGAAATATTTTTAAATCAAAAAATATTTAAAAAACGACTTTGAAGGGTTACAAATCTAAATTTTATTTTTTAATTATAAATAATATTTATATGCTTCAAAGTAGACGAAAATAAAAATATTTTTTTTGGAACATTTTTGCCAAAATAATTTGCCGGGTAAGTATTCAAAAGGCTATTCACTAGAATGATATGAATTAAAACACAATTTCTCAATTCTTATAGGAAGACTAAGTAATTTGAACATTTATAAAGATCTATCTCTTAATTCTCTTAATCATTAGATAAAATTTAAGCATGGAGCATCCATAGAGTCTGAACTATAGAGATTATTATATTTTAGCTCCGTTCATTCTATATTTATAGTTTTTTTAAGAAAATTAAAGTTTAAAAAATGGCAGCTGTAGTAAGCAAGGTATAGTAAGGAGATTGGGTATAAATAATAAGATGGATCGTCCCAATACTTAGACCATTTGTTCCTTACCTTCCCCATATCCGTTCCCTATCTAGGTCATATGGTCACCATAATTTTCCGCAATTCTTTTCTGTCAGTTACCGCTGTTCGTACCGCATTCCTTAACATCTTTGCAACCGTAGGTTCCTATTTTATATCCTGGTATATTTATCTATCTAACTATCTATCTATTTATTTATTTCTTATTCATATTTTTTTTGTGACAGAACAGATTTTCTAGCTTTTGTTTGCAACAAATATTATGTTAACTTCTTTAAAACGGTAAGTGAAATTATATGTATGGTTCTTATCAGTACCGGCTTTAGACCCCACGACGCCCTAGGGCAATTTTTTTCCAGCGCCCCAAATTGTTTATATTTAAAAATATATAAGAATGATTAGTTCCCTTCGGAGCCCCTAGCTTATTCGAC
This sequence comes from Glossosoma conforme, assembly GCA_022606575.1. Taxonomy (NCBI): domain Eukaryota; kingdom Metazoa; phylum Arthropoda; class Insecta; order Trichoptera; family Glossosomatidae; genus Glossosoma; species Glossosoma conforme. The sequence goes on along the minus strand of JAGTXR010000020.1, from coordinate 615,128 downwards.
GCCCTGGGGCACTGAACCACTTCGCCACCCCCTAAAACCGGCACTGGTTCTTATAATTCCATAAATACACAATAAAATGTGTTAGTATGAAGTCCAAAATGTGCCCTTTTAAATTTTGACACAAAAAGTAAAAGGGCCTGAAACTGATTCAACATTTCAATAATTAATTTTTCGTCAGCTATTGTCACTAAGATTGAGTAACCGTCGAGAGTTTATGTATTTTTTTTATTAGCACTAGAACCAAGAATAAATATTTTTTCACTACTCAAATCACTCATATTTTGTATAAAAACTCACATCTTCTTTAAGGCTACCAACTAAACCAAACAATATGTCACAACTTTCCATATAAAACGAAACATGGTTCAAGTAGGTTCTTGTTTGCGCACTGTAGTAGATTTGTGTTTATTTACTTTAACACGTACGTGTTACGTAAAAAAAACCGCCAGACCGTGATATAGAAATCTCATCAATAATTTCTCTTAATTTTGCGATTATGATATATATTAATCCACCAAAGCCAACTATAGCGCGGCACTATGTATTTTTCGTTTTTAAGAAGCCTATTCTTCTAATGCCTGACTTCTGACTTTCTTTCACTACCAATTAATATTAATATGTTTTTACTGGCAATTGAATGTTGAGTGTTCTTTGTTTATTTATAAATAATACAAAGTAAAATAAAAAATGGCTTTTCATCATTTAGGATTAATAAACACAAACTCAATTATTTTTGTAGATACAATTATTTAATTTATAGGCATCTATCTAAAATAGAATATTATAATTATTATTCTTAATATATATTATAATATAACTAAGAAATCATCTACACAGGCGAAGAGTACTCAGTGTGATTAAAATATTTTTTTAAAGTTAATTTCTCTCCAAATAGAAACATAATTATAACAAATCATCTATCAACATTCTAAATTAATGTCATTAATTATACATTTTTCCAAAAATTATACTGAAAATATTAAAACACTGCATTTTTTCTTTAATATATAATTTTTATTATTTGTTTTTCATATCTAAATTTCCCATTTGAATAAAAACAACGCCCACATCGTATCGCCGATCGGTCGATATCTACCTACCATGATATTTGTTAGCTGGCTAGTAACCGCGTGAGCCGATTGTCAATAAGTCGTTTCGGTCTCTGATTGTGTATGTGGCAGCGCCAGGAAGGATTCTTCCTTTTGCAACCGGGGCGTCGTGTTGCGCTGCAAGCGGCCAAGATAGCCTGACATTAACTTGCAACAATAATTAAATCTCCCGTCGCGTCGTCCGCCGGCTAGACGCATCGCCGCGAGAGAAAACCGACAAAATAACACCGCTCTCCGGACTATTTTCTTCATCAGTAATGTGCGCCATGTTGGGTGGCCGCTGGCATTCAAGTCAAGTCTGCTGAGTGATTTGACAGTTTTTTTTGTGTACTTTATTATTTCGTTTCAAAACGTTTGTGCTGCGTTCTATATCGTTTATAATTGTGAACTGTGCGAACAGTGGAAGGCGTCACCATGACTCAAATACTCCCGATCCGGTTTCAGGAGCATTTACAGGTAACTTAGTGCATTTAATGAGACATGCCGCATACTTGCATTAGACGCTACAAATACAATACATGACCGGAAACTAAATTATTTAATATTTCACCATCGCCGAAATATTAATATTTAATACATAATATCATTCTAAAATAAGTGTTTATATATTCTAAATCTTAAAGACTATAAAGGGCTCGAGTCGGATGTTACGCCACTGGTCAGTTATGTTATTGAGTGACCAAAGGACAGTAATTTCCTCATGAATGTCGTCCTTAGATCGCGTCCGCGCATCAGGTTCATCTGCGCACCGCACAGGTTCATTTTCATTGACAGATGCTGTGTCCACCCCCGGCCCGGCCCCGGTGGCTTACGCGAACATTTCGGAAGTATTGATTTGCTCCACATTCATTATCGCCGAACATATGTTCTTGACGTTTGAGCACTTCACGGAATGACGTTACAAACTATGAATAATTCTTTTATTTCAAAATTACAAACACAAAGGGAAGCGAAAACATAGAACTTTTCTTTGTTTTTCTAAAACGGTTATGGCCCGTGATTCCGGGTATTATTTAACCGTGTCGCAACGCATGTTATTAACAATTCAACGATTGTTTTTTGTACTGCATTTATAATTAAGTTGTCACTTATAAAAATGGAGTGTGATTACAATTTATGTTGCCTACCTACCTAGAAGCTATTTTTCGTATGAAATAATATTCGTTTATCGGGGGCGGGTCGCGGTTATCTATACAACCGGCCGTTCGCTTTTTATTATTTTCTGTTTGTATGGGGGCGATGCCGGCGATGACTCACACGTCAAGCATCGGAAACAGATGACATGTCAGATAATACATCTATAATTCATGGAGCACAGATTTCGCGACATTTCACACAGAATACAATGAATATATAATACTTATATTGCAATATATTGCTCTTAACCTATCCGGTTCAAAGATTATCGCCCTTTTATCGTTTGGTTATTTGAAATTGCATTCGAAATCATTTACTTTACACAGTATATAGGTATGCCGTATACATTACGTTATATATTACGCAAAATAAAAGAGAAATTTTAATTAATTAGAGTGATAGTTTTTAACTGCTATTGTCAACACTAATTAATTTTGACATTAGTAATAACAGGCATGCAAACCTAGCATTTTAATTTTTAGAGCACGAAATTTTCGCATTAAAGTTTTTTTAAGTTAATTTATTTCGTTATGTATTTTAACACTTTCACCGCATGAACCGTCATGAGCTTTACATGAATTTTCGAGCCTTATATTACAGATTTATAACAATCTTAATAATGAGTTGAATATATTACTGAATATTTGAAATTAATTCAGTATATATTTTATAATATAGCATATTTAAATGTTAACCATATAATTTATTATCTGAGATTTCATTTAGATTTATGTTTCTTTTCAAGATAATTCTAATTGTTTTTGGGTGCAAAGCGGCCATGGGTGAAGCCTTTGGTTACCGTAATTGCCTCTCACTCTCATAGTTCTTTTTCCCATATTCATTTTGTCCTAAGGGGCGGCTCAACCCAAATAGTCGGGCTTTAATTATTGTGTTAGGTTGATCATTCTGTTAAACCAAAAGTTACATAATTCTTAAAATTAATAACTCATATCCAATCATTGAAACATTATTAAAAAATTAAATAATAATTATTCCTAAAAAAGTACAACAGAGTAAAATAGTTGCAATGATTTTGAAGAAATTTAATTAATAAATATGACGCCTTTATGCAACTAATACCAATCTATTATTATTCTAAATTACAAAATAATTTGCTTTACTAAATCAGGGTTGCCAATAGCACTAAAAAATGTTACCTATTTGATTCAATGCAAGACTCACACACATTAAACCCAAAAAGAAAGTTTGGTCATTGGCCTCTGAGCCGTGGTGTCAAGTGGTCACCTAATTGATTGACTACAATCTTCGATTGATCCATTTACTGTACGATGCCCACCTAGTCTTATTATGTCAGCCATTCTGATGGATCTGCTTATTTTTATTAGTTTATGATGTGTTTATTCGATAATGAGAATAAATTTGAGCATTATTAACCTTACGAATGCGTAATTTACTAAATAAACTTAATGTTATTGTATTATTTTAACTGAATAATAATATTTTATTGTTTCTTCAATTGAAATGGTCAGGCTGGCAACACAACATTTCTGCAAAATGTTTTATTTATTATATAATAAATTACATCATCATTATCAGCCTGTATCCGTCCACTGCTGAACGTAAGCCTCCCGCATGAGTCTCCATCCTCTTCGATCTTTTGCCTTCCGCATCCAGGTCTTTCAGGCTATTTCTCTTATGTCGTCAGTCCATCTAGCAGGGGGTCGGCCAATGCTTCGTTTGCTAGTTCTTGATAGAAATGGAAAAAATGACATATTACAATGAAAATATCTAGTAATATGATGGATTTTTTTAAATAGAAAAGAAAAAATTAAGTAGATTAATAATATTTTTTTTTACGTTCAGTCAAAACCACCTCTTAGGACTAAATGATCCAGGCCTCGTGAGCATCAGGCTAATCACTCGATCTGATGAAGACACTATAGTAGGGTTCACTGAGCCTAATTGTGTATGCACAAAAACAAATTGTAAAAGGAATGAAAAAATAAGTTAAAAGTACAATTTTCGTCTAAAATATATTGTTATATCTTATCTATACTGGGTGTTGAAAAGGAGGGGATTTCCCATTTGTAAAAATGAATATTGAATGATAAGGTTGATAACACACAGCACCACCTACATTTATTTGTAATCTCTAATACTCTGCTTATTACAATGGAAAGGGTTTTTGTATTTCAATGAATTCTTAAAATTAACAATGAAATGACAAATATTTAATTTGAATTATTTAATTTACCAAAAGCAAGGAAAAAAACCTACATAGAATGATTTAGTAATAAGTTTATTTTTTATATATTTGTCAAATATTCAGTTTATTTTATTTTACAAAGAATAATACTCACAAAGGTTTGTAATAATGCAATGATAGTCTAACTTCTGACCTTTTATTTACTTGGAGTGAAAACACATTAGTTAGTACATTGACATTTTTATGTATTCATTACTGATCATTTCTTAACCCTTTAGCTGCTATAGAAGTTTTTAAAAATACAAGGGAAAAATGCTTACTTTGTAATTATATAAAACAACGATTGTCGTTGTAGCAGTCAAAGGGTTAAATATTTAGTGCCCGTTAATTGAATTAATTTATTGCCAAATAATTAGTTACCTTATGAAAGAATAGAAGTATGTGTTAGTATTCTTTATTCCTTGCTAATATTTAGAACATAACCTAATTATATAATAGACTAAAATCGAGCATGATCATATAACATAACTCAACTATTATTGATATTATTACAAATCACTAAAAATATACTTCAGGGCTATGTATATGTTTGCCAACTTAACAAAATAAAATCACTAGGAGAGCTCTGCATAAAAAACAGGGCTAAGTTTGTATCCATATCACACTATAATTAGTGAAAAACATTAGGTGACTTATAAGCCATGAAATATTTGCTTACACATTTATCATTCAACTACGCTGGCAAGCAGAAATATTCTCGCCTTGTGTGTTGCCAGATTAAAAAAATCTTATTTATGTTTTCATAATGTTTGTATGAAATTTACTGAATAAGAGAATTCCCACTTTATTTAATGATTAATTTATTAGCAATAGACAATAACCTGTTCTATGTTTTTATAATAATACATATATAAATATAAAACACCTTAAAGGTGTGTTTAAATATATATTTATTATTGCTTAACTGCAAAATACCTCATTAATATTTAATAAGGAAATAATTACTTCTTGTTGCTATGTAATAAAATTATTTATCACAAATAGTATCAATACTTGAGATGCGAAAATTTTTGCTGGTACATGGGGATGTCTTTTGGACCTTTGATGTGGTATTTTCCCCTTTCTTTTCCACATCCTAATGCCGTTGACCATAAAGGTTCATCCGCCTTTGGAGAGCATTTACTACCTCCAGGACAATAGAGTGCCCTAACCAGCTTGACCTGATGAGGTTAGCTGGATGTTAGTTTATTCCGGCCAACATTCGGTCCCTGTCTATATTGGCCTACTGATATCGCTCGTCCCCCACCATGAGAAGGAGACAAGGATTTTCCTTTCATCGAATATGTGACCATGCGGCATTTCGAAAAGTCTTCCGGTACTTTTAGGGAGTATTTGCAGCAAGTGTTCGAGGACATGAGTTGTAGCTCTTATGCTGAGCTAAAGAGGGTTTCAGTGGACCGAGAAGAGTGGAGATCGAGATGTAAGATTTTGCTGCTGCAAACTGATCCACCGGATTGATACTACGAAGAAGAAGTATCAATAGCTAAATAATTCATGATGATTATAGTTTTAAAATGATTCTTAAATAATTGCTGCATAGGATTCACACTCCTACTTAGGTATCTTATTGAAATCAGTAGATATATGATTTTTCTTGTTGAAATACAAAGAATAAAAAATAGAAAATGTTCCGCTCTGTTTAATGTTACATTAGTTGGGTTATTTTAATCTCGCTATCTAAATTAAGGAGTCCGCAACTCACTGCATGCATTGTTGATTATGAATTATTCAAGCTGCATTTTATGAGAGTCTTACCATTTTTTTGGTAACAATATTTGTATCAAAAAAATCGTAATTACTGTCTATATCTTGCAATTTCCATCTTATACATCTGGAGAGTAATTAAATATAAGAGTTAATTCTCACATTAAAGTTAATATATCTACTGTAAATATACCTACTCTAAATATACCTAGTGTAAATATACCTACTCTAAATATACCTAGTGTAAATATACTTGCTTAAGCCTTTGAATACAAATTATACTGTCAATTATAAAACTAGTATTTGAAGCATAAATGTACTTATCTGGTCTATTTTCATATATCACATTAGTTCCTGTATCATTTAGCTATCAGATGATGCATAAAATACTTTTCTAAGAAAGTAGCAAAACGATATATCACAGCTGACGATGTCAATGGCCGGGAATCTTATGACGGCATATGCCGACAACTGATGTGAAAGGGTTAAGACTTTATATTTAGAATGGATGAATTTCTTTCTTGGTTTTATTTTATGACCAAAACGATTCCATTAAAAAATGGCAAGTTGATGTGTTTTGTATATATTTTAACCATTTAGATGCCAAGTAACTAAATATCAAACTCCATATCATTACCACTTTTTTTTTCATTTTAAAAAGGTATTCTTGTATATTCAAGCATGAAATTAAAAGCGATCATTTATTTGCTTTTTCTTATAATACAAGGGTAATTGTATAAGTTTAAATATTTCTTATTAATGTTTATCTGACGGCTAGAGACTGAGATGGCAGGTGGCAGTGATTGTCTGAAATTAACATAGCGGCCATCTATGAAAATATCCGCCCCTACATGACATGGAGCGACTGTCGAAACACAAAAACAAAATGGCGAGTGCAAACGCCGTGTCTTGTAATTACTCTAAAACTAAGATTAACTAACTTTTATATCTGCGTGTCAGACGAGTGAACAAAAATAAGAGACAAAAGATCGCATATCGAGGCTTTTCGGCATCACCCTACAAGGCCTATATCGAGTTGATATCATTTCGTTTTTAACCAATTTTATCTCTCAATTGGCAAGAACTTTGACGTGCGGATCTGGAAATTCCTGTACAGATTAAAAGCCACAGTTGGCAGAACAAAGGACAACATCGAGCGATGGGGAATGATTCGACAGGGAGGGTCACTGTTGTGCGACTGTGGATACCTGCAGACTGCCTCACACCTAAGATCCTGCTCCATGTGCCCAACTAACTGCAAGACCTAATGCTGGGCAACACACGGGCCATCGATGTTTGTGCGAAAACAATTTGATATCGCTGACACGAAAATGAAGAAGAACCAATTTTATGAGTGATTGATTTTGTCTAATAGTTTTTATGCATTTTTTTTGTTTTAGCTCACAAATGTGGGCATCAACCAGGCGTCGGTGTCCTTCAACACCCTCACCATGGAGTCCGACAAATTCATCTGCGTGCGGGAGAAAGTTGGGGAGACCGCTGAGGTGGTCATCATCGACATGGCCGACCCCACCAGCCCCATCAGGCGCCCCATCAGCGCCGACTCCGCCATCATGAACCCAGCCAGCAAGGTCATCGCCCTCAAGGGCAAAGCCGGCGTGGAAGGTAATACACCAACAATTACACACAGTCGACATATTATTTTTGAATTAACACAGGAGAGCACCACTAGAGTATTTTGATCTATCACAAAATGGGTGCCACTACATCAAATTTATTTTGTCAAAACAAAAGCTTCTAAAAATATCTACTCCATGGGGGTGGCTCAGATTCCAAAATATTTTATTTTTTATTTACACAAATAATAACATTTTTTAGTTATTTTGTAACAATATTCTTTTTGAAATCAGCACCCTGTCATCGACCTGATATTTTTAGGAGCTCCTGTTTTGACAATAAATTTTACTGTGTAATGGCTACCATTCATAAAATCTACTCTGCAAATTTCGGGAGGCAGAGCTGATTTGGGATGAGGCTAGGATCATTGCTGCTGACAAAGCTGTGTGGCGGCAGTTTGTGATGATCATATGCTCCAGTTAGTCACATATACTTCGAATGCCGCAGGAGAGCATTAAATACAGCTGCCTTTTCATCAAGTCCCTGGGCTTGCGTTGTCCTGAAAGGCCATCAGGAACTATACATAAAATGTACTCGGCAGAGCTCCGGGAGGCTGAGCTGACATGGGATGAGGCGAGGATCATCTTGACTTAAATTTAATTTTAAAATCATTTTATATTTTCATTATATTTTCAATATATTTTAATTATTTGTGTCATAATACCTAATCACTTTAAGCCTACAGGGTTTGTAATTAAGTGTTCTGTATTATTGATTCAGTATAAATGATAATATTTTGTGGTTTGCTCATTATATTTATTTTAATGAATCATCTTGGTCTAAATTTTATTCAGAATGTTTTGATATTTACACAGCTGGTCTGAGTGAGTAAATTTTCCTTGGAAAATAAATGTAACTCATTATACATTACTAGTTTATCTATTTCTATTCCAGAAAGTTATTTATTCCAACTAAATATAATAAAATATGCTTTCTTAATCCCCAGCTTTAATTTAATTTATTAATTTATTCAAAGTATTTTTTTTCAAAAATTAAATATAAATACATCTTATTATGTTTATTTATATAGAACATGTTAAGTAGCTTTTATTACTTAAGACCATAGTTTTGTATGCACTGTAGTCTTATGACTAAATGGTCCAGGCCACGCGACCATCCGGCTAATCATCAGATAAAAACGTTATAGGAGGGTTGACTGTATTCAGTTTTCGAAATGCATCTCAAAATGAAACTTTTTTATATTTACAAATATATATATACTTGTATAAAATAAAGTTGTGTTAGTAACACCATTTATAATTAGAGAATGGCTGAACCGATTTTCAAGATTCTTTATTTGATGGATTCGTTTTCATCTCGAATAGAAAAGTAGATGTTGAAACATTGTAAAAAAATGTAGGGGAAAAAAAAGAACTAATTATTTTTTTCATCCATTTTGTAAGGAACTGCATTTTGGGTTATATCTCAAGACTAACTGATTTTGATGTTTTTTGAATTAATAGAATGATAAGCTTAGAATGAGGCCGATGGTGATGGTAAGGGTGATATGAATATGTTAACACAAAATTTATAGATTCTAAGGCGGTACAAATTTTGCCGGGACAGTTGATAATAAAAAAAATGTAATTTCACTGCATTGTTTGATGAAACATGTTTTTAACTTTACAGCCCAGAAGACTCTTCAGATCTTCAACATCGAGATGAAGTCCAAGATGAAGGCGCACACCATGGTGGAGGACGTCCTCTTCTGGAAGTGGATCTCCCTCAACACGCTGGCGCTCGTCACGCAGACCTCGGTCTACCACTGGTCCATGGAGGGAGACTCCACGCCCGTGAAGATGTTTGATCGCCACTCCTCCCTCAATGACTGCCAGATCATCAACTATCGCACGGACCCCAAACAGACGTGGCTGCTGCTAGTCGGTGAGTCAAGAATATTTATATCGATAGCTTGTTTTGTAGTCTAGTATTGCATACATCTTTCATCTGTTCCTGGCAGCCTTGCAGATGCGAAAAGTCAATTCAATTCAATTAATTTATTTCTTCCAGAAACATTACAAATACAAATATTTAATACGATCCTGAAATAAGATATAATAGAAACATTTTATATATATAGGTGTTTATGATTAATAACAATAACTTTAAAAATTCCCGGAGCTCGCTAAACAGTAGACTCCACGAAATTACTTTGATAAATAAATTTCGTGGAGCTCATGTCGAAACTGGGCTTCTCTCAAGTGGAATATATCAATATTCGAGGCGATATGGTTAAACAGTCTGATCACTCTCTCAAGAGGCATAGTCTCTAGCAGGTTAGTATTACCTCTAAGAAGAACAAACAATCTGTGCCTCCTTATCCTTAAATAATTGTCATGGACAAACAAACTGATTTCTAACAAAATATCAGGTTTTCCTCACATGCCGCGCACTAGCCGAAAGAAATGCATACTCAAGCACACATCTCTTCTAGTTATCAACTCATTGTATCCCAACATACCCCGTATAAAGTTAGATGGGTACAGCCAAGTTCATATGTGAAGTTTGATAATAACTAAAAAGTCCAGTGGGAAAATCCTTTTGAACAATTGTGACTTATGTACAGAAGTCCTTAACCTGTTCACCGAGTATGACGTTATATTCCGTCATTCCAAGAAAGCAACTATAGCGGGTATGACGATGTATTCCGTCAAGACACTTCTGAAATTACAATCTAACGGGCGTGAGGAGTACGGCTTATTTTGTTTGTTCATCATATACTGTGTACATCTAGACATCTAGTTGCACGGACTCGCCGCATGTTTTCTTTTTGACATGAGCAAAATTAAATTCCTCGGTTAACAGGTTAAAAAAAAGAAATCGTAAAAAGATATTAAAATCATAGTCACAGGTTAAAAAAGGTATTAATCAAAAATATAATCATTCTTTTATATATATTTTTTTCTAATTACACAGAAAAGGTTCGCTCTTTCCAATAAAAGGAACTGACAGTCTCAAAGAATTTTCTTGGAGGTCTGGAAGCTCCACAGAGGCAGTTGACTGACACCTAAAAGCATGGTTTGAAACTGAATTAAATTGATTTAATGAAACGTTAAATGTGTCTCACCATGCTAATTTCAACACGGAAACATGTATGTTTTCAGCACGTTACCGGATGAAATTTTCAGTGGGTTATTTTAATATTTAATTGATATTAAACATTATTGTGGTCACTGGTTTGAAAAGATTTTTTCTGGAGGTCAGTGGTTCCGTTTCCAGAGGGCACCGCGTGGAGGTTCTTTTCATTCTCCCCCAAAACTAATTGTTTTTTTTTTACAAAGTTGATAATTTCATTTGAGAAACGAATACTTGTAGTAAACGCGTGCATAAAATAATGTTTTGTTATTTTGTTAGGTATCTCTGCCCAGCAGAGCCGCGTGGCGGGGGCCATGCAGCTGTACTCCGTGGAGCGCAAGTGCTCGCAGCCCATCGAGGGCCACGCGGCCTCCTTCGCCTCCTTCAAGCAGGAGGGCAACCCGGAGGTCTCCACGCTCTTCTGCTTCGCCGTGCGCACCGTGCAGGGTGGCAAACTTCACATCATTGGTGAGCGATCATCAACAGATCAACGTCATATTTACAGTAGTCAGATGGCAACTACATTCGCCCTAGTTATCAATAAAACAGATGGTGTGTTTATGACGTGTGAAAGGTTAACCCTCTTAATGTGCTAAAAACATCCAAGAGCTTCGATGACATGTATTTTCTACACCATATGAAAATGTCTTTTAAAAATGGGAAAAACGTGAATACTCCTAAATATTGACTATGCTTGAAGTTGAAATGTAACAATTTTTGTAATGTAAGTATCTGAAAAAGTGGAAAAAAATCATTGCAATTAGCCACTATAGCTGGCACAGCCAAAAAATTTAGCGCGCATATATTGACCCGCGATCAGTCCAATTATTCCACAAATTATTTATTTCCATCGCTACAAATAAATAACTATACATTATTATTATTATTATTTTATTGAATACTTAATAATATTACGGAGGAATACAAAAATTGTGAGGTCAGCAGTATCTATTATATTTTCATATGGATTTTCATATTTAGAAAGCAAGGATTAAATGTAGTTATCTTTAATTTATCGATAGGTTTTGTGTGATGATTTTTACCCCTCAAACAGCTAACATTTGTTTTGCTAACATGGCTGTTGTTGTGGTTGTCCAGAGGTGGGTCAGCCGCATGCCGGCAACCAGCCCTTTCCCAAGAAGGCGGTGGACGTGTTCTTCCCGCCCGAGGCGCACAACGACTTCCGGTGGCCATGCAGGTCTCGCCCAAGTACGACGTCATCTACCTCATCACCAAGTACGGCTACGTGCACATGTACGACATCGAGTCCGGCACCTGCATCTACATGAACCGCATCTCCTCTGACACCATCTTCGTCACCGCCCCACACGAGGCGTCCGGCGGCATCATCGGTGAGTGAAACCTATTGATTATAACTATTATAAAGTATAATGTTGAGAATATGTAGACTAGTCAACTCCTCTAGTGACTTGGACTTTTTCGGGTGGAACCTTCCGGCATTTCGCAGATCCCTCTACTGATGTGCGTGATGTCTGTTTTATTGTCCAATGTATTGTCTTAGCTTATATATTTATTCTGTGTTACCATCTTCTTTAATTGTATTTCTAATTTAAAATCGTATGTATTGGCCTAGGCCGTTAATAAAATATAATAATCATCATCATCATCATCAGCCTGTGTCCGTCCACTGTTGAACGTAGGCCTCCCGCATGAGTCTCCATCCTCTTCGATCCTCCACCTTCCGCATCCAGGTCACTCCCGCTATTCTTCTTATATCGTCGGTCCATCTTGTAGGGGGTCGGCCAATGCTTCGTTTGCCAGTTCTTGGGCGCCATTCCAATACTTTTCTTCCCCATCGACCGTCGTCTCTTCGACAGATATGTCCTGCCCATTGCCACTTGAGTGTGCCTATTCGTTGGGTAGCATCCACTACTTGAGTTCTTCTGCGTATTTCCTCGTTTCGGATTCTATCTTTTAGCGACACTCCGAGCATGGATCTCTCCATAGCACGCTGGGTGACTTTTATTTTATGGGTAAGACTTGCTGTTAGATTCCACGTCTCTGCGCCATATATACGCATATATAGGGCAATGTAATAATAATAACTATAAAATATAATAATAAAAATTTTAGTTTTTTTTCTTCTTGTTTTTGCATTTATTTCCAAAATTTAACATTCAAACAGAAAAATACAGAATTGAACTTAAAACTATGACACATGTTAATGCTGATTCCTTGGGTCTGCATTATTACCAAGAGAATGATCCATAATCAGTAAACGACTCAACCTTAACCCGCTCCTTACTATGGTGGTAGGAGGCAGACTGACTGGGCGAAGTGCAGCAGTGGTACATCACTCGTCAGCTATGTCTTTAACCTTTAAACGCCCAGTGGTCCCATACGGGACCGCAAATTGCATCGTTCAATGCCCTAGCAGGCCAATGTTTGTAATGTTTCTTCGCACAATAGATTCTTCCATGAATTTACTTTAATACTATTATTATAAATTAATGTAATCCGATTATGAAATGAACCATAAGGACTCCTGTATGAGACCATAGGGCATTGAATAATGCAAATCTGCGGTTCCGTAAGAAAACCACTGGGCATTTAAAGGTTAATTGGCGGTATGTCGACTGTCTGTCATATTCTCTTGTTGGCTACCGGCCAGCAGAGACGCCACTAGCTTAACCTTTTGCGACTAATATCATGGAGCGTGATGCCGATCGTTATACAAGATGGCGTCGATCAGTGTCAATATATATTAATTGAGTATTGTTAATTGTAGGTGTCAACCGCAAGGGCCAAGTTTTGTCTGTGTCTGTGGAGGAAGAGAATATCATCCCGTACATCAACACTGTGCTGCAGAACCCCGACCTGGCGCTGCGTATGGCTGCGCGTAACAACCTGGCCGGAGCAGAGGATCTCTTCATCCGCAAGTTCAATATGTACTTCCAGAACGGCCAGTACGGAGAGGCCGCCAAGGTAAGCCCAATTTATAAAAAAATTTAAGATCTGTCGGAAAGCAGAAATAAATGTACAAAAATGAGGACAACAACTGTAAAATAAGGCATACACAAAATAATACACAGAAAAGCTAAATTTTACATTTCATACAATAATACCTCAAATATATGCAATTAGAGTACCATAAACTCACCTATCTATCATAAACATTACGAGTTAATTAAGTATAAAGCCGGTCTCGCTTCCAAAAAACTAGGTGTATTATATAGATCACTGAGGTATTACAACGATAAACAACTTCTTCTTCTATATAAAGGACAAATCCGACCTATCCTTGAATACGGCAGTCACCTTTGGATTGGAGCCCCAAAATACCTTCTAAACTTAATTGACTCAGTTCAAAGAAGAGCAATACGTTTGATAAACAATGACACTCTTACGTCTAACCTGCAATCAAGGGAACACAGGTGTAAGGTTGGTTCACTAAGTCTTTTCTACCGTTATTATAAAGAACTAATTCGACAAACTTGGCTTACACTTGCCGAACGTCCATACACGGTTAATGTGTGTCGACCAAGAAGTAGCAGTTTCCAAAATTCCATACTTAATGCCACCGGTAAGCTTTAGAATGCTCTTCCAGCGTCTGTGTTTCCTCCTTCCTACAATCTGGATCTCTTCAAGAAACAGGTAAATATACAAATGCAATTTCCCCAACCCACACACAAACACGAAACAACACACGTTTCCCGCATGCAGCGTCCAGCCTCCCTGGCTGAGCGTCATAGAGTGCACTGGTCCTGACCGGGTGTGCTCTTCTGCATGCGTTTACATAAAAAAAAACTAAAGAGAATATGACTGATTATAGTTCAACTCAGTTAAATTAAATTTAGCACAGATGTAATGTGATACGGGTGTAGCGAGAAAAAAGAGATAACAACTTTTGGTTAAGTCTAATGTTTCCATACAATTTGATAAGAAATGTCTGTGTTTCTGGCAGGAAGAATGGCCGGATGATTACATATCTCGCAGCTCGGATCAGCCATTACTCTATGTGTACATAAAGTTGAATGTTCTACATAGACAATGTTGTATTCAAAATATGGTTAGGATTCTTGATAGCATCCAGACCTTGGATTCCTGGCACAATGATACTTTTATCAATTGTTAAGTAAGGATTCTTCATACATTAGAAATTTAAAAAAAAAGAAAAAAACTACAGCCCATGTTTGTTGTCTGTGTGTTAAATGCTTCTAAAATGGGCTCTGATTATTAGAGCGGAGAGTACTACAATGGTGGATATCTCTTTTTTGAGCTGGGATAGTGTGAATACGAAGTGTAATACATGTGTGCTAATACAAAGAAGATTTTTTACATTCAATCTTTTTTGTGTAAAGGTGGCAGCCCACGCCCCGCGTGACATCCTGCGCACGCCGGCCACCATCCAGCGCTTCCAGCAAGTGCCCATGCCGGCCGGGCAGACCTCCCCGCTGCTGCAGTACTTCGGCATCCTGCTGGACCAGACGCAGCTCAACAAGCACGAGTCCCTCGAGTTGTGCCGACCCGTCCTTGTTCAAGGTTGATTCTTACACAAATTTGATATTATATTTTCCAGAAGGTCGTGCTGCACTCCAAGAAGGTACAATGCAGTGTGCAAAACAATGTGAAAAAAATCCAGTTATTTTTTCTGAAACATCTTTTTTAATTAATAAGTAATTCAGTCTGAAATTAATAAAATTGAAATATGATTGCTTAACCCTTTGACTGCTACAACGATGATATATCGATGTTTTGAAATCGGCGAAGATTGTTAACGACGATCGTCGCTTAAAATAATTACAAATGTAGCATTTTCCCCTTGTATTTTGAAAAACCTCTATAGTAGCTAAAGGGTTAAGTTCATTTTGAAGTATGTTATTAAATATTTTTTGTGTTGGTGTACAGGTCACAATTATTCACAAAAAATCATACAAAATCAATGTGAAAAAAATATAACTTTTTTTTTACTCAAAAAGTCTTTTTCAATTCAGTTAAAAATAAAAGGAGTAAGATTAAAATATGATTATTGAAGTACATTTCGAAGTATAATATTTGATGTGTTGGTGTACAGGTCGCAAGCAGCTGCTGGAGAAGTGGCTGAAGGAGGACAAGCTGGAGTGCTCGGAGGAGCTGGGCGACCTGGTGAAGCAGGCCGACCCCACACTGGCGCTGTCCGTGTATCTGCGCGCCAACGTCGCTAACAAAGTCATCCAGTGCTTTGCCGAGACCGGCCAGTTCCAGAAGATCGTGCTGTACGCCAAGAAGGTACTAGAAACATTTCACCTGTTCAACAATAATTGATGTATTTACTAGCTGCCCTGCCGAACTTTGTACCGTCTCAAAATAAGTAAATGCTAGGTTCACTTATTTTAACTTAATTCAATTTGCATCGCGTGCAAAATGATAATACAAAAATGTATAGATATTACAAATAGAAGATTAAATAATAGACAACATAATACAGAATAAAGACAGGCATGAAAAAGTTATGAAATGTATGGCATGATAACAGACAATGGCATACAGAAAAATGACAAACATGGATAGTCAATATAACTGATTAAAAGTCAGTAAATTACATAAAGAAGACATTATTTATTTTTCATTTCATTTAAGTCAAGCTTTGTTACATTTTATCAATACTTTAATACAAAAATGGACTAAAATGATTTAAAAAATAATAGGTTTGGAATTGATTTTTACATTTAAATTGCCATTACTATTTTCCACTATTTACACGTAATACAAAACAATTTAGATCACATATGTTGGACCCGTCAGTAATTACATGAAGCCATTTAAGTTCTAGAATTTCTTCGCCATACTGTATAAACATGTGATTATATCTCTATATAACATACTTATAGATGTTTTTTACTCTTATATTATCGATAAGGGGCCACATTATGAACAACGATAATAAGAAACATGTAATGTAATGTTTGTTTGTAATGTTCAGGTTGGCTACATGCCCGACTACATCTTCCTGCTGCGTTCGGTCATGCGCACCAACCCGGAGCAGGGCGCCGGCTTTGCGGGCATGATGGTGGCCGACGAGGAGCCGCTGGCAGACATCCACCAGATCGTGGATGTCTTCATGGAGCAGAACATGGTGCAGCAGTGCACCGCCTTCCTGCTGGACGCGCTCAAGAACAACCGGCCCGAGGAGGGACCCCTGCAGACCAG
Organism: Glossosoma conforme; assembly: GCA_022606575.1. Lineage (NCBI taxonomy): Eukaryota > Metazoa > Arthropoda > Insecta > Trichoptera > Glossosomatidae > Glossosoma > Glossosoma conforme. The sequence goes on along the minus strand of JAGTXR010000020.1, from coordinate 598,088 downwards.
GCAAGATGGAAACTCTTTATGTAAACACAAGCACAGGGTGATGTGAACAAATACATTTCACAGAATTAACGTTGTTATGTTGTTTCGAAATACGAAAATTTAAAAAATAGATGTTTAAAATACGGGTCTCTAGTAATACTCATCATTATAAAGCTGCTCTCATCTCAATGGTCAAAGTGTTTGCTTTGCAAGCCGAAGGTCGTGGGTACGATCCCTGATAGAAATTTAAAAAAAAAAAATATTTTTAATCGATTTTTGAGCTCTTAAATACCCTCGGTTGGCGTGAATTTGATCCCTCACTTGTAAAATGCCAGTCATAGGCTATTAATTAAAATTGGTGGTAAACGAAAGTCGTCCTGTAAAGACCCCCATATTCATAGTAAATTCCTGTAATAATAAAGGATGATGTGTGAATCTCGGGATGTAGTCTATGACGTTGGCGGATCAACACTCCATATGCAGCGCTTAGCCATATGCAGCATGGTAAGCGTCATAGAATTTCACAGATGAGACTTCAAAATTACTATCACCATCTGTCGGTATTCTCCTGTATGTGTACAAAAAAAAAGCTGTGAAGCATGAGTCTGATATGTTGTGCTCTTTTTAATAATAACTTATTTGTTATTTGGTTTTCAGATTGCTGGAGATGAACCTGATGTCGGCCCCGCAGGTGGCGGACGCCATCCTGGGCAACGCCATGTTCACGCACTACGACCGCCCGCCCGTGGCGCAGCTCTGCGAGAAGGCCGACCTGCTGTAGCGCGCGCTGGAGCACTACACCGACCTCTACGACATCAAGAGGGCTGTGGTGAGTGCATTCACATCAAACTAGGCGGAGGATCCAAGAGGATGGAGTCTCACGTTCAACATGATGATGTGTCAGAAAAATTGATCATTTAGGTGTTATTGGAAGTATGCTAATTCATAAGCAATGCCATCTTTTAGGGAGTGAAAGCCAAAGTTAGTAAAATTGCATATATTTTTTTTAGTAACAATAAAGTCTGCACTTTTTCTAAATTACATTAAATAAAACTTGGAACCACTCTTTCTAATATGAGGAACTGACAGTCCTAGAGAATGTGCTCTGTAGTCTTCAAGGAAGCACCACAGGAGCAGCTAGGGTTTGAAATTATATTAAATGAATTTAATTTATCGTTTGAGATGCCTTTCCCAATTAAGCTAATTACAGTCAACCATCCTATAACGTTTTCATAAGACCAGATGATTAGCCTGATGCTCCCGAGGTCTGGACTATATTTTCATAAGAGGTAATTGAATCCAAAATACCAACATAGAAGAGACCGTTATGAGAAAAATTGATGCAAACAGTTTGAATGAAAATGAAAAATCTCTGTTTAAACCATAATAAGCGTCTGTTTTAGGAGTATTTTCTGTAGATCAATAATCAAGGTTCTTTAGAATTGATTAATTTCGCACTGAATCTATAATCAATTTCTAGGATGAACTAGAAAGTTGTTCTATTGAAAAAGGGGATTAGGCATGGCTTTAAGGACTTAAAAGTAGTGCTTGACTGTATTACACAGTTTATTTCTGCCATTGTTAACAAGTCCACAATGCCCGATGCATAAAAGTATTCTTCTCCTTCTTTGTGTGAGCAAAGTCAAATTGTTTCAGCCTAATATCTGGCAAGATAGATGGCCCTTGTGCTGGCACTTGGGGCAGAATCTTAGGAGTAAGGCGGTCTGCAGCACACTCACATAGTCACCACCCACACCAAAGTAACACGTTTGTCTGTTAACAGGTCCACACGCACTTGCTGGCCGCCGACTGGCTGGTGAACTTCTTCGGCAGCCTGTCCGTGGAGGACTCTCTGGAGTGCCTGAAGGCCATGCTGACTGCCAACATGCGCCAGAACCTGCAGATCTGCGTGCAGATCGCCACCAAGTACCACGAGCAGCTGACGACCAAGGCGCTCATCGACCTGTTCGAGAGCTTCAAGACCTACGAGGGCTTGTTCTACTTCCTCGGCTCCATCGTCAACTTCAGCCAGGACCAGGAAGTCCACTTCAAATACATCCAGGTAAAAACATGTCATTACTTTTTCACAATTATTTTACACTGTATTGAAAGCCATATACAGTGGTACCTCTCACAACGAGCATAATTCGTTCCAGAATCTTACATCTAACGGTACGAGTGCTAAACACAGACTGACGCAATGACGCGGAAGTCCCTGCTCACAAGTGCGTCATATGTTATGTGACTTCCACTTTCTGCGTTACTCATGCGAAATGTCGCTCATTAAGGGAGCAATTTTTTCACATTTTTTTGATCGTTATCTGAAATACTCATTATGAGAGGTACTTGTTATGAGAGGTTCCACTGTATTATTTTATATTTCTATGAACATTCTGTTAAATTATCTACTCTCGATATATATTATTATTATTTTAAAACAATAATATAGATTGTAATGTATATCTATTAAAAAAATATGTCTATTGTCAAGCATAGTTCTTAACATACATCCAACAGATTATATAATATATACAATAATATATTTGGCTAATTGTAAACAGTACAACAGTAGAATATTACTGTAATATGAGGCTTAAAAAAGCATGAAGACCTCATGATAGGTCCTTTAGAGGTCAAGCGCCATAAAATAATGAATGAGCGTATAATGAATAAAACTATCGTTATGAGTTGAAAGATTTAAAATATATAAATGCAAACTTTCTTTAATGGATTTTTTCCACATGACCTTCTGTGACGACACGAGCGTTTCTTATTTCTGAGATTCTTACTTTGTCTGGGATTGTCAGTCCTGCGATGGGAGAGTCTTTCTCAATATTTGTCCAGATAACTTGTTCTGAGGCTTACTATAAATAAATAAAATCTGATATACTTGAATGCGTGATGTAATCTATTTATACCATGGGGTTGAAATAAAAAATAAACATGGCACTAAATGTTGCTTTCATTTATTTGAAATAAAAGAGAATACAAAATTACTTTATAACTAAGATGAGCGGTCCAAGAGAATCGCTCTTGGTCCTGACCATTTTTGGTGACCCACTACTAATTTATCTAAACAAAAATGTTGGGAAATAACTGAAAACAACTGGAAACAACTGGAAAAAAAAAGATATTCGAAAAATACAATTAAAATTTTGTGCCGAATTTTAATTTTAATATTTTATTGAGTTTGATTGATGATTACAGGGCTTTTAGTTTCTGTTGAATAAGAGCTTTGATGCCAACGTCACACACGTGATGTCTGGTATCACCTTTTAAATGACATGCTTGTTTCATTGTTTCCAGGCTGCTTGCAAGACCGGCCAGATCAAGGAGGTGGAGCGCATTTGCCGCGAGTCCAACTGCTACAACGCCGAGCGCGTGAAGAACTTCCTGAAGGAGGCCAAGCTGCAGGACCAGCTGCCGCTCATCATCGTCTGCGACCGCTTCGACTTCGTGCACGACCTGGTGCTCTACCTCTACAGGAACAGTCTGCAGAAGTACATTGAGATCTACGTGCAAAAGGTATGAAATTCAAAACAACTTGTTTACTACATTATTAGTTATTAATTAACTTAGTTATTTTTTTTTATATAAAAATATGGATGAGACTCGCTTTTTAAAATGAAACTTCTTAGTTTTGATGAATCGATCCATAGTTGATTGATCAACAAAAAGGTGATGATCAATGCTTATATTTTTTTCTCTAACTCCATTATTTGCTGTGTAGGTAAACCCATCTCGCCTGCCCGTGGTGGTGGGAGGCCTGCTGGACGTGGACTGCTCCGAGGACATCATCAAGAACCTAATCCTGGTGGTGCGCGGGCAGTTCTCCACGGACGAGCTGGTGGCCGAGGTGGAGAAGCGCAACCGCCTGAAGCTGCTGCTGCCCTGGCTGGAGTCGCGTACCGCGAGGGCTGCGTGGAGCCGGCCACGCACAACGCGCTCGCCAAGATCTACATCGACTCCAACAACAACCCCGAGCGCTTCCTCAAGGAGAACCAATGGTGAGACAAACACTGAGCTAAACCAAACAAATTCCATAAATAATTTTAACCGGTTGAGTACCACGCCAATAAATGATTAGTGTCCCTCGGGACCGCATATTTTTGATGGCCCGAAAAAAAAACGAAATTAATTAAAAACTGATCATAAGCACACATATATTAATGCATTTTCTTGCAATTATTCTATCTTTTTTGTAAATTTAAAATGTTGTGAAATATGTCAGGGATGCCACAGCTTGTATTGATTATGTATAAGGATATTCAGAATGCGAAGGCGGCCCCAAAACCACAAAAAAAAATTCTGTTTCAATTAGGTACTGAATAGATTGAAAATATTTTTTATTTAACAACGGACAGGTGTAAGCCCATTAGAACTCCATTCAAATAACACGCCTCAATCCCTCTTAATGTCCAGCCGTTCTTACACAGCCTTATTTCATTACCATCGATAGCATCAGTATACAGGTGCGTGTTAGCCAACATTTGGTTGCAACTATAAAAAAAAAAATGTTCTCATTGACTGTCGATTTTATGCCGAAATGAGAAAGATGCTGTTTATTTATTCATGTATGTTATGTTCAAATTGCATTCCTCATGTTGTATTGTGTTGCCAGGTACGACTCCCGCGTCGTGGGTCGTTACTGCGAGAAGCGCGACCCCCACCTGGCCTGCGTGGCGTACGAGCGCTGCCAGTGTGACCGCGAGCTGATCGCCGTGTGCAACGACAACTCTCTGTTCAAGTCCCAGGCGCGCTACCTCGTCAGGCGCCGCGACCCCGACCTCTGGGCCGAGGTGCTCGCCGACCCCAACCCCTTCAAGAGGCAGCTCATCGATCAGGTAAACACACAAGAGCATCAGAAGTTTTATCCACTGCAGTCTCTGTTTCTTTCCACTCTATAGACCACACAATAATTACATGTCTGTCTGTAATTTTTGTCATATTGCAAGAGGAACTGATTGGAAAACAAGTCAAAAAAGCAAATTAAATATGACAGTTGCACCAACATGAAATGGAGCAACTGTCATAACAAATAAAATGGCGTATCCAAACGCCATGTAATATTATATAATTAAAACTAACATTATTAGATGTGCATGTCAGGCGAGCGAACAAAAATAAGAGACAAAAGATAATTTTTCGAGGACTTACGATGTCAGCCTAAAAGACCTATATCAAGCTGATATCAAAACAAACTGGACATCATTGGCCGAAGAGATTTGAGATTAAATCTAACTAAATTGATGCCAAATTTTGACAATTTGTTATTAAAACATCAAGTTTATCCCTCCGTAATGTAAATTATATATGCCATTGTGAATTATACCCATTCTCTCTCCAACCAGCGTTGGTTTTTTTCTTTAATTCTGAATCTATCAGCTCGCTAACTCTGGTGTTTATAACCATTTAGGTGGTGCAGACAGCCCTGTCAGAGACGCAGGACCCCGAGGACATCTCTGTGACGGTGAAGGCATTCATGACGGCCGACTTGCCCAACGAGCTCATCGAACTGCTCGAGAAGATTGTGCTGGACAGCTCTGTGTTCTCTGACCATCGCAATCTGCAGAACCTGCTCATCCTTACAGGTAAACAAACTGACCAATCTGAACTATATATAATCGTGTCGGAAACAACAGGGTCAAATCGTGTCTGCCCAGAAGTGGGCGACGGCGATGGCGTTACTCCCGGTCATCATCAGGTCTTCCTGGGTGCAGCTATTCGGGCACAGCGCACACTCCAGAAGGTGTGACAGTGTCTGCTCCACGAACTAAAAAAGATATGACCAAAGAAAACATTATTGAAATATCACTAGTGGAAATTGACTTTTCCGTTTGGATTTAATTTGTAATATTTTCAAACAGGGTTCATTTCATAACTTCGTAGATATTCACGGCCAGATTTGGCATTGTGGCTTTTGGGTTTAGCCGTGTGTGGCAAATTTCTTCTGACTAATATTTCAATATTACAAAACCTGCACATAGAATATAAAGAAATAAACTGGTTTAAGTCACTGCTTTACATCTTCACTAATCATTGCCTTCACCGGATTAAAAAAAAACTTGTCCAAGGAGGTTTGTTACTACCTCCCTTTTTGAATGTTACTGAAATGAGATTGTCAGGAAATAGCATACTAATAGCATAATGTTTTGTCATCTTTCTCAGCGATCAAGGCGGACCGCACTCGCGTGATGGAGTACATCAACAGGCTGGACAACTACGACGCCCCCGATATCGCCAATATTGCCATCAACAACCAGCTGTACGAAGAGGCATTCGCCATCTTCAAGAAGTTTGATGTCAACACCTCGGCCATTCAAGTAAGCCGACAACTATTTACTGCACTAAATGATTAGAGCATTGTATTATACTTGCATTAACCTTTAAACGCCCAGTGGTTTTCTTACGGGACCGCAGATTTGCGTCGTTCAATGCCCTATGGTCCCATACAGGACATTTCACAATCGGATTACATTAATTTGTAATAATATTAGTAAGTTAGTTCACGGCAGAATCTATTGTGCGACGAAACATTACAAACATTGGCCTGCTAGGGCATCAAACAACACAAAATTGCGGTCCCGTTTGGGACCACTGGGCGTTTAAAAGTTAATCATGTTTTATTATTTATTATCTTTATGCCCCATGGCTTTCTTCATTCAGAATGACCATAAACTGCAGTCAACCCTCCTGTATCGTTTTTATAATATCAGACGATTAGCGCGATGCTCCCTTAGACCATTTAGTCCTAATAAGGGGTTCAATCTAAAACAACAACATGTAAGGAATTTTTATAAAAAAAAATGCTGAAAAATAATATTAGAAAAATCTCCATTACAATTTGAACAGTTGACTGTACACATGTATTTGGTGGGGTTTCAGAACGCAAAGTTGAAAATTTGAAAATGTAAATCTATTTTACAACTAAAAGTGATTTTTATTGCAGTTAGAGGTAGTCAAATATTGCAATGTTAAATTGAAAACTACACAGTCGTTTTACTACGAGATTTCACTTTTATATGATTTTTTTGTGCTAGGCATCTTTACTTTTTTACGTGATTTACTCGTTACTTATTATTACTAAGTACTTTTTTAAGAGATATTTTGCTTGTCGGAATCCGTTTGTTGAATTATTTGATTATCTTACTAGCCTGCCATTTTCTGGAATAAATGTATCCTGTAAAAAAAGGATGCAGAGAAAATTAATTGAAGTATAATGTCATCTTTTGTACTTTTTAGGTACTCATTGAGCAAGTGAACGACCTCGATCGCGCCTACGAGTTTGCCGAGCGCTGTAACGAACCCGGCGTCTGGTCGCAGCTGGCCAAGGCTCAGCTCCAGCAGGGACTCGTCAAGGAGGCCATCGACTCCTACATCAAGGCCGATGACCCCAGCGCCTACATGGACGTGGTTGCCACGGCAACGGCCAGCGACTCCTGGGAGGACCTCGTCCGCTACCTTCAGGTCAGTAGACCATTTGATTGTCTTACCCAAGTCATACCAAGAAAGCACATCAAATTGTTTTTGGTAGAGTTTGAGAATATTCTTCAATAATCTAATATTAGGGGTACCCAAATGAAAGTTCATATTTTTTTAAGCATAACTTACCAGTCAGTGCTGACTCGCCTGTCGTTCAGGATACACCTCTTTCATGCTGTAGATCTGGACACTATATTTCACGGTTTCCCAACAAGTTTTTATTTGATTTTAATTTAAATCAAGATCATGTTATTAAGTATATTGTTTTTTGAGCAATGGGACATTTTGTATCGCAAAATGTATCATATTTATTGTACTAATATTATTTCCTTTTCCTGGAACATATGTATATATATTGACATCCCCTGTTTTTAAAAATAATGACAAGTCGCGGGTTCGTTACGTGGCCGCGTGGAGGAAGAATGCAAGAGCAGATTAAAAACACAAAGAATTTGTTTTTGAAGCACAATTCGCGTTTATTTTTATTAAAGACATGATTTTTCGGCCGTCGAAAAGTTAACTGACAACTGCCGGAACCCTGTGTCATGCAGCGCCGCTAATGCAATCGCGGCAAAAAACAAATTAAAGATGACAGTTGCACCAACATGAAATGGAGCAACTGTCATAACAAATAAAATGGCGTATGCAAACACCGTGTAATTTTATATAAAATTAAAACTAACATTATTAGATGTGCATGTCAGGCGAGCGTACAAAAATAAGAGACAAAAGATCGTTGAGTGGCTTCAAATTAAAAGAAGAAGAAAATTGATTTTGTGGAACATTTTTGCAGAAATAATTCGCTGGGAAAGTGGTTAATGGTTACATATGTGAAAATCTATATGTGTTTATATAGATTTTCAGTAATGTTTCATTCGTTCTGAGATATTTAAAAGTTTGTGTTATGATGTTGGTTGAAATTGACAACTTCATGTTGCATAAAATACTATATTTAGATTTTTTTTTTAATATTTTTGATAAAGATTGTATTTATTCACAACAATGTGAACTGTAATAAATTACTAACTCATTTTTTTTCCAATTTATTGACTTACACTACTTTTATAATTATGAAAACAATTGTAATATCATCTTTTGGAGACTGGAGCAAAATTTCTTGGTAAACAAAGTCTAAATTGCGTGTGTTTGAATGCACAGATGGCTCGCAAGAAGGCTCGCGAGTCGTACATCGAGTCGGAGCTGATCTACGCGTACGCTAGCACCGGGCGCCTGGCCGACCTGGAGGAGTTTGTGTCGGGGCCCAACCACGCCGACATCCAGAAGATTGGCGATCGCTGCTTCGGGGACGGCATGTACGACGCCGCCAAGCTGCTGTACAACAACGTGAGCAACTTCGCCCGCCTCGCCATCACGCTCGTGCACCTCAAGGAGTTCCAAGGTATGTGGCTTAGCGGTAAAAGCGTTTGCTTACCAAAACAAAAAGTCGCGGGTTCAATCTCCGACGGAGGTTAAATAAATATTTGTAATCGATTCATAAGCTATAATTTATCTCTATAAGTTTCCGCTAACTGGGAGGGTTGGTGTGAATTTGAACCCCTTACTACAGTCTGACAACTTTGATGAACAGAATCTTATAAATACGTTATAGAAGAGTTGACTAATATAAAAATAATGCCTTAATCTCACCTAGTGTTTAACCTTTAAACACCCAGTGGTTTCCTTACGGGACCGCAGATTTGAGTCGTTCAATGCCCTACGGTCCCATACAGGAGTGCTTATGGTTCATTTCACAAACGGATTACATTAATTTGTAATAATAGTATTAAAGTAAGTTCATGGAAGAATCTATTGTGCGACGAAACATTACAAACATTGGCCTGCTAGGGCATTGAACGATGCAAATTTCTGGTCCCGTATGGGACCACTGGGCGTTTAAAGGTTAAATATTTTTAATTGATTCATAAGCTATAATTATATCTCTATAAGTTCCGCTAACTGGGAGGGTTGGTTTGAATTTGAACCCCTTACTACAGTCTGACATTCATGCTTCATCCATTTATTACAAGAATTCACTATGAATGGGTGGTGTTCACAGGATGACTTTCGTCTACTGACAATTTAAATTAACTGGAATTTTACGGATGAGGGATTATATCCACACCGACCAGGTGTATTTTTTTTATAAGGTTTCTTTCTATGTTGTTATTTTGGTTAGACCATCTCTAAAGACTAAATAAGTCCAGGCATCAGGCTAATCATCTGATCTTATGAAAACGTTATAGAAGAGTTGACTAATATTATAAAAATAATGCTCTAATCTCACCTAGTGTTTGATCTATGTGATTTTTTCCCACTGTACATATTCTTTATATACTTGCTTGATATATTTACTGGTAAAGTACTATTGTCTGCATGAGAGTGATATAACTAGCCTCCCGCATACACCAGCTAACCCGGTGGCTCTGAAGTCCTGAATATAAACTCGGGGACTTCATACAAACTTCTTTCCTGAATATTAACTGAACATTCATCTCCATCAGGTGCCGTGGATGGAGCCCGTAAAGCCAACTCTACCCGCACCTGGAAGGAAGTTTGCTTCGCCTGCGTGGGCGCCGGAGAGTTCCGTCTGGCGCAAATGTGCGGACTTCACATTGTGGTGCACGCAGATGAGCTGGAGGACCTCATCAACTACTACCAGGTGAAATACAAACCATCACCTTACCACCTGACTAAACAAAAACTTTTTAATTCATGATTCATTTTGTTTATATTTTTATGTGACCCAGGACAGTGTTCACAGATTATGATAAAGTAAATTCCCAGCCCAGTGGTGGGCCGAATTTCCGCTAGTTTGCTTACAATATGCCGAATTCGGCACACATAAATATATTTAAAAAATACAAGTTTACATGTTCATTTAGTAATTGTTTAGTAATAACTGTCAAAATGAAAGATTTATAAAAGTAATAAATAAAAGTTATTTATCATAGTCTGTATCTGTTCACTGTGGAACGTGGACCTCTCGTGTGAAGAGTCCTCCTGGATTCTCCACCTTCCGCATCCAGGCTGCACCCGCTTTTCCCCTGATGTCGTCAGTCCATATTGTAGGGGTTCGGCCAATACTCCGTTTGGCAGTTTTTGGACTTCACTCCAGCACTTTTCTTTCCCATCGACCGTCGTCTTTTCGACAGATGTGTCCCACCCACAACCTCATCCGCAAACTGACCAACACTCACTGGGGAGCCCAACCACCCCTTCTTCGTACCTCAGCTTTAGCACTTTGTTTCTCAGCCGGAGAATATGCGGCACCAGTGTGGGGTCGATCAGCCCACTGTAATCAAGTGGATACTGCCCTGAATGATGCATGCAGAGTCGTCACAGGCTGCCTCAAACCAACACCCATTTCTAAACTATACCCCTTGGCTGGTATCGCACCACCGAACATAAGACGCAAAGTCATATGCGCCGAAGAAATGCGTAAGGCAATCAACCAACCGTCCCACTGCTTGTATAATCAGATATCCCCAACACCAAGATTGAAGTCTCGAAGCAGCTTTCTGAAATCCACACAACCTCTCACATCCGGCCCTGAAAATGAGAGACTCCAACTCTGGCAACAAATCGCACCAGAGGATTTCATTACTCCAAAGGAAGGCCTCCCAACTGGCAAGAGCCTTGACTGGCCGACCTGGAAATCCCTAAACAGATTAAGAACCGGAGTTGGTAGAACAAAGGACAACCTCGAGCGGTGGGGAATGCTTCGGCAGGGAGAGACACTATTGTGCGACTGTGGAGACCTGCAGACCGCCTCACACCTACAATGCTGCTCCATGTGCCCAACAAGTTGCACATCTCAGGACCTAATGCTGGGCAACACACGAGCTATCGATGTTGCCAGATATTGGGAAAAAATAATTTGACGTCGCTGACACGAAGAAGAAGAAGATTACCACTTGAGTGTGCTTATTCTTTGGAAATCATCATTTCAGATTATATCTTTTAGAGACCCTGTTAACGTTTTGTTTTGTGCAATTTCAGGAGAGGGGTCACTTTGATGAGCTGATTGGTCTTCTGGAGGCAGCGCTGGGTCTGGAGCGCGCCCACATGGGCATGTTCACGGAGCTGGCCATCCTCTACTCCAAGTACAAGCCTGCCAAGATGCGCGAGCATCTGGAACTCTTCTGGTCCAGGGTCAACATCCCCAAGGTGAGACAATTTGTACTTTAATGATAATAAACCGATTCGGAGCTCAAAAGAGTACTGTTTGTTTGATTACTGCTGGTTAATGAAGAATGAAATGGGGAAAATGTTCAAATTCATCAAAAAAAGTGAAAAATTCAAATATAGAACCTTTTTTTATTTAAGATACCTTTTACAGTTTAAATAACATGTTTTTAGTGATAACAACTCATTCAAAATAATACAAGAGTTACATATGTATATGAATTATATAAAAGTAAAAGAAAAATAATGTTTAAAAATAAGAACTATAAATTCTAAGGTAAAACAATAAAATAAGTTAACATTTTATTACTAAAATAAAAACATTGTAGGTAGGTAAGGTAGTAAAATGTCAATGCATAATTTTTTTGTGACAACAATCATACATAAGTAATACATGAGTTATATGTACATGAATTATTATAGAATAAATGATAAGTTTCCCAAAATACATTAAACCTATACTTGCAATATTATAGCATGATTAACTGTTACTGTTGCTGTTTTTGTGACATAGATGGGAAGGAAATACATTTATTTACATGTTGTAATACATTAAATAAATGGAGTATAATCGCGATATTTAAAAAAAACTACTTTTATTTGAATTATTAGAACCAAATGGTCCAGGTTTTGCTACCTAGAATAGTTTTTTATGCATTTTTATGATATATAAAAATATACCAGATAAGTACATTTATACTTCAAATACTAGTTTTATAACTGACAGTATAATTTGTATTCCACAGAGCTGTAATGAAAGGGTTAAATATTGTGATTAACAAATCACCCAAAATATACCACGGATATTACAGCAAGCGACACATCAAATGAAATAAAAAATGTGAATCGATAACATAAATGATGATTGAAATGACTTTAGATGTATGTTAATTATTTGTGTGGTTGTGTGCACGTTCAGGTTCTCCGAGCGGCTGAGCATGCCCACCTGTGGGCTGAGCTGGTGTTCCTGTTTGACAAATACGAAGAGTACGACAACGCCGTGCAGACCATGATGAGCCATCCCGGAGAGGCGTGGCGTGAGGGACACTTCAAGGACATCATCACCAAGGTTAAATCATTTTAAATTTGAAAACATTCCATTTCATGTATCAAGATGAAATCATTGTACATTTATTTGTAGAATGCAATAACTTTGTGGTTTGTTTATAATTTAAAGAATTAAATTATAAACTTTGTGAATCTGAGTTTTATTTTTATTTATTCGTCTGCTGGTTTCGGTGACATCACACCTTCTTCAGGACAAACCAAAAACTTTCAAGTTAATCTCGTCTTATAAACAAATAGCAGACTGCAATTCGAATCACGTCTGCCGTTTGTTTTTTTTTCTTTCAATTTGTTGATGATAGAAATGTCATATAAGTTGATAACATTAAGGTTATCAACTGACAATACTTGGTGAAACTGTATAATTATAATTTTAAATTAATTTTGATTAAAAAATTAATAAATTTAAAAATATTTAGTTTTGATTCTCATTTATTTTAAATGATTACATGCTTAGGCCGCCCCGAAGACCATCTTCTATATTTGAATCAATTATTATTAAAGATGGTCTATTAATATTACATCAATTATTGAAGATGGTCTCCAGGGAGGCCGAAACATGTAATCATTTAAAATAAATGTGAATCAAAACTAAATATTTTTTATTAATTAAATATACATATACTATACATAAAATTCTTTTTTCAACGCGTCAATCCAAGCACAAAAATAACGGCAGAAGCGGGATGCGGACCTTGAAAATTAAAACCTAATAAAAATTAAAAAATTCATATAAATATTTTTATTTAAAATTAATTTAAAATTATATTATAAGATGATGTCTGCTGCAAATTTGTATGTGTGTATCAATTATAAAAAAATAAATATATATGTATATTCATTGCCAAGTCAATAATTATCTAAATCATGGCACTATCCAGTGTATCCAGCGTAAGGTATTGTTTCTAGGTGAATATGGAAATATTCCTTAGTTTCTTATGTAAGGACCGGTAAATCAATCATTTATTAAAACTCGGTGGTTTCATACAAGGATTTTCTTGTTTTTATTCCTTATTCCACAAATTTTTATGGCAGGTGGCGAACATGGAACTCTACTACAAGGCCATCCAGTTCTACCTGGACTACAAGCCGCTGCTGCTGAACGACATGCTGCTGGTGCTGGCGCCGCGCATGGACCACACTCGCTCTGTTGGATTCTTCACCAAGACCGGCCACCTGCAGCTGGTCAAGGCGTACCTGCGCTCCGTTCAGAGCCTCAACAACAAGGCCATCAACGAGGCACTCAACGGGCTGCTTATTCAGGAGGAAGACTATCAGGTACTGATACCAGTCCTCGCCCGATGTACATAAAAGCTAACGTCGCTTCCATACATTGCCACTTACTCACAGTCGTCAATGAGAGATCTACGTTTCCTTGTGGTTCCACTCATGAGCGGTTGACGTAGAAATCGGGCTTCCCTCTATAGTGGTCGGGGAAGGAACCACTTCCAACGTGGAGTTTGAGGGCTGGTCAAAATTTAAGTTTCCGATTTAGGACGACTTTTCTAGGTCGAGGCTCAGTCTCAAGGTATTGCATTAACGCGTGCCATATATTTTAGTTTAATTCTTGTATTTTTGTTTTATTTTAAATAAATGAGAGTAATCTATAAAAAACAGTTGTGGCTTTAGCCAATTTGCCCTTTGGTATCGGTACATATAATTATCCTTGACACTTTGGATGCGGTGAGCGACTATAGTCGCCCGAATTATTTTTCCTCTTCGACACGGAAATCGACTATAGTCCATGGCTTGTAAAAAACGTTACCTTTGGTCGCGGTAGTCGAATTTTGTCGCCTCGCATTTACGATATCGTCTGTTATATACAGACCTTTTTTTGCTGCGCTTTTATTGTGCAAGGGTGGGGAAAGGAGAGGTCAGACATGTCTCTCTTTCTTTTCATCATTATAGATGTTAATATTAATTTTTATTATATTTTTGACTCATGTGTTGACGCTGAACATTCAGAATTCACATTTGATCGAATCGATCGAGACCCCCCCCCCCATGTAAGCATCATTTCATGAATATAATATATGACATATACTCCATGTTATATATATTTTTTTTTTTTTTGTTAATTTTTATAATATTTCCATAAAAGATTTTTATACATCAGTATAAAAGTTTGGAATAGTATATTTTAGTAAATGAATATAATTTTGATAATAATAAACATAATTATAGTTTTTTTTTTTTTCAAAAACTGTTTTTGCCTTTTAATCCTTTTTTATTATTTGAGAGAAATTAACGGAAAATGTTTTCGTGATTTTAGGTATTAGGACGCGTCAGACATTCTGAATAGCAGTTTGTACGGAGAGCATGGCCGACAGCGCAAAATGAAAAATTGAATAAATGTATGTCCCGGCAGCCACCGGTGGCCGAAGCAGCATGATTGTAATGACTCAGTGTCGGCCAACAGTGGCTGACACGGCGGTTAACGTGTTAATATCAAGAGATAAGGTCAAGCAGAAGACAAAAATTAGAATTCAATATATGTGATAATTTACATAAATGATTATTTTAATTTCTAGGGACTCCGCACCTCGATCGACGCCTTCGACAACTTTGACACAATAGCTTTGGCACAAAAGTTGGAGAAACATGAACTAACAGAATTCAGACGCATCGCTGCTTACCTCTACAAAGGTAATGAACTATTTCATATCAGACTTTAAGCCTGATTTTATAACTCCATCTTATTCTTATTAATGGGATCTGATTTAAGATACAAAACTAAAGGTTTATATATTTTTTTAGATTCTTTTTTTTTCTAATACTATAATAAATGGTAAATGAATGATTATATCAATTTATTTATGAAATGTGTAGTTTATGAACTAAGATACACAACCCGTAAAAAAATATATACATGATATTTCTGTTTTCTGCATTTAAGTATGTAAATTCAATGGTCTTGAAGCTAAGCTTGAGGTCTGCTGGAATGAGAGCTGGAGCTTTGCAAGACTCCATCCGTTGCGGGATGGTATAATTATTAACAATTGTACTATTTAGGTATCAGATTCAATAAAGAGTATTTGTGTTGCAGGAAACAACAGGTGGAAGCAGTCGGTGGAGCTTTGCAAGAAGGACCGCCTGTTTAAGGACGCCATGGAGTACGCGGCCGAGTCTCGCCAGCAGGAGGTGGCCGAGGAGCTGCTTGGCTGGTTCCTGCAGAGGGGCAACCACGACTGCTTCGCCGCCTGCCTCTTCCAGGTATCACGATCTCTCACCTCTACCTCCGAAATGAAGAACCATTCAGTACTAAACAGGCAGTCTTAAGAAGAGAATAATCGAAACCTCTGTGTAGACTTGAATTGAGCTAAGAAGCAAGTTGTTGAGGTTTTCGGAGAACGTCGGGGTCACCATCTGAACTTGAAATGTTACTCTTAACCTTTCATATGAAGCGCCTTTTTGGTAGATTTGTCAATATTTTTTTTAAACACTAAATATATATTGTAATATATTTCAAAGTAAACAAATATGACATTTGTCATCATATAGTTTTTGGCCCGAATCCAATAGATTATACTATATATTTGAAAACTGAAATAATAAACTTTGTTAAACGTCTGTGTTAGAACTAAGTGCTTTTACAAAGTTTGTTATTTCAATCTTCAGTTATAAAAAAACACAAAGTTACTGCATTCTTTAAATTATATGAGAATGTATGGAATATACACTTAGCTAACAAATTTAGTTGATTTTAAACACTACTACAGTAGAATAGAAAAAGTTTGTAGAAATCTATTTTATAAGCAGCTGTATTTCATATTAGCTAATAAAAATCCTATATTTGCACATCTGCCAAGTGGATATCACTAGGTGTTCAAAATGTTATTTTGAACATACTTACTTTGTATTAACCGCTTCTGTGCCAAGAGCGAGATTACTCGCATTCTTGGCCGTGCCCAGCAGGCCGGCTATAGAAAAGAGCGAGTATTCTCGCTCTGGTTTGAGCCTCTGTGTCATCATATGTCCCGTTTTTTTGGTTAATTTAAAATATAGAACACACAGAGACATCTATTGGGATGATTTTGTAGTACTTCACTAAACAGTCGAAATTACAATTTTCTCATACTATCGATTTTACAGAGCTTACCCACGAGCTTCGCTTAACAAACAACAGAGTCACTAAAATAGGGTTGTCAATTTTCGCGCGTCTATTGTCGATATCTGTCGCGCGTCAATAAGTTTAATATGATTTATTGATTTTTGTTAGTTTTTGATACTTGTGCGGAACAATTATCAATTTTTTAACTTGTTTGTGTGTTTTCTGTGTTGTTTGTACATTTCTTTACCGTTTTTTTCGTGTTTCAACTCTGCTCTGTGTGTTTTCTGTGTTTTTGATTTACGTAAATTGTGACATTTATTTAGTCGAAAATGGAGGGTGAACCAAATAAATCTGGACATGAACAATTGGATGAAGATTTCATGGAAGATGCCGGCCGTACTGTGGATTCCGATGACAGTGATGTCGATTTTGAGATTAGTGATGACGGACAAGATTTTCCTGATATATCTCTAATCGACGAATCCATGCCAGTTTTCGATTGGAAAAGTGATGATTTTATTCCCAAAATTAATACTTTCGATTGTGCAAGTTCAGGTTCCAATATTGAAAATGTTGGAACCAGGGAAGTAGACTTCTTCAAACTTTTCATGTCTAATACCCTAATGAGTTACATATGTGATGAGACAAATAAGCAGTCCCAATATGTAAAGAGCAACTGCAATGAGTTATCTTGGAGGCTAAAACAATGGACTGACACAACAATTGAGGAACTATACATTTTTTTGTCTTTGTGTCACTTGATGGCCTGCAATTCGAGAAATAAAATTCAAGACCACTGGTCAACTGACATTCTACTTTACTCCCCCATATATTCAGATACCATGTCTCGAAATAGATTTCAAATAATCCTTCGCATGCTCCACTTTAGTGACAATACTCAGCAAGCAGGTGGGGACAAAATGTTCAAAATAAGGTACATAGTGGATAATTTAAAAAAAAAATTTGGAGAGTACATGTATCCTTACATGAATATTTGCATTAATGACAGTTTGCTTCTATTCAAAGGCAGACTGTCATTTAGGCAATATATTCCATCAAAAGCAAGCCGTTTTGGAGTTAAATTTTTTGTAATGTGTGACTGTGCTACGGGATATGTTCTGAACTTCATTATTTACACTGGGAAAATGACAGAATATGCACTACATCCACATGTAGGCATATCAGGGAGCTTAGTCATGACACTCATGGAGCCATATTTGGATCGGGGACATACACTGTACATTGATAACTGGTACACTAGTCCTCTTTTACTCCAAAGGCTCCATGATCGGAAAACGAATGCTTGTGGTACTGTAAGAAGAAACCGAAAATGTATGCCAAAGTTCACTGAAAAACTGAAGAAGGGGGAAATGAAAACTTTTCATACCGACACCCTTTCGGCCCAAATTTGGAAGGATGAAAGGGAGGTTTGTATGCTCACAACTCTTCATCCACCTATTCTAAGCGAAACAGGCAAAACCACATACCGGAATGAACCAATAATCAAACCTGAAAGTGTTCAAGACTATAACAAGAACATGGGTGCAGTTGACCAATCTGATATGGTTTTGTCGAGTGTCCACTCATCACGGAAGACAATGAGGTGGTATAAAAAAATATTCTTTCACCTAATGGACCTAGCATTACTGAATGCCCATTTACTTCACCGACAAAAAACAGGAAAACGTATGCCGCTAGCACAGTTTCAGATGGAGGTGATAAGGCAATTGATCCAACAACATCATATACCCTCAAAATGTACCCATAGGAAAAGAAAGGCGGATTTGCCATCACGTCTAACCGAAAGGCACTTCATGGACAAACTACCTCCAACTGCAAAAAAAGCAGCACCTACAGCCAGGTGTGTAGTATGCCTATCAACAAATAAGAGGAAAGAATCCAGGTATCAGTGCAAGCAGTGCAAAGTGGCTCTCTGCATTGAACCGTGTTTCCAACAATACCATACATTAGAAGACTTTTAATTTTCTTTTCAAAAACAAAAAAACAAAAAATAGTTTACAATTTAAATAAAACAATCGATCTTAATAATAGTTTCTTTTAATTAATTGTTAATATTTTTCTAATGCAAGTTCCCATATTTCTGTGACAAGTTGTGACAACCCTGACATTTTCTGAAAAATTAAAGTATGTTTATCTAAGTGAAGGGAAGCAAATACGTCGCACATTTAATAAATTTGGTAGGTCATTTAAATATCCTTTCAAGGTGTAATGTTTTTAATTTATAAAAATAAGATTTAAAAATGATTTATTTTGATTAAAAATTCACGGCCTGCTGTGCACAGCTACACTTCTACCTATTGGCATTTAAAAGGTTGAACATTCAAAAGTCTTTAAAGTAATTATTATAATTAAACTCTCTATCTTGGATGGAATCTGTCGATTCATACAGTCGGGTACGACACAGGGCATTGACTATCACAATATTTTGACACTCTATGTAAATTGAGGGGGTCAAGGTCCAAATCAACAGGTATTTGCGATGTATGAAATTCAATGTATTAATATTAATTTTATAAATGCTTACTCATGTTATATACTAAGATATAAAAAGGGGTATATTATCAAATAAATTAGTACCAATTCAACTCCGGTCTTTGGATTTATCCTCAGTGTCGGAAACTTGGTATTCCGGCATCAACATTTAAGCTGACGCCGTCATTTCGGGACCGAGACCTCGGTTCCGGAACACTACGAACTGCAGTATTTCTAGTGTATATTGGTCACGGACAACCTGATTCAAGGAATAGATGATTTTATTATTAAATCAAATTGACAAAAACTTTTTTTTCTACTTTAAATAAATTGGTGATGATTATCTAAGTTATTATGATCTTGTGTGGCTGTTATATTGGTAACTTGTTATTTCTCAGTGCTACGACCTCCTCAGACCCGGCGTCATCCTGGAGCTGGCGTGGAGACACAACATCATGGACTTTGCCATGCCTTTCTTAATTCAAGTGAGTTAAAACAAGTTCTAGGTATATATTTGAATATGTGCAGGAGAGCGCCAACAGAGGATTATTTGATTTGTGATCAAATGCTGTCATTTACAGTCAATTTCAGTCATAAAAAGCCATTTTCTGTGATTTATATACAGTGGATTTTATGTTGTTCATCTGAGTTAGCTGGACACTACATATGAAAAGGATTTATAATTGTTCAATTCATGTAGGAATCATGATGCTATCATAATGTAAAGTCTCAAGTACACAGATCAATTCATTTTCAAACAATTGTTTCAAACTGGCAACAAAAAATATTTATGGTTGGCTTTGAAAGATTGTCAAGCAACCGATTATTTCTGATTGATTACTGTCACTGAAGCAGCCAATCTAAGGGAACATCCTAGCGAACTGTGACAACTGGATCATGTGCCCTATGCTGTTATCCGCTTCTTTTATCTTACAAGATTATGATGATATTTTCAGGTTATCCGTGAAATATCGACAAAGGTTGATCGCCTGGAAGCCGCCGAGGGCCGCCGCCTGCAGGAGGGAGCCGAGGCAGAACACAAACCCATCCTGCTGGCTGAACCACAGCTCATGCTCACAGCAGGTCTGTACCACAAACCTCACTTACACAAATCATTAATTTTATGCTGAAAACTGAACATTTCAAATTGTAAATAAAAAATGGTTTCGGTCTACATCTGTTGTTGTTTAACTTATGAAATGAGCACTAGGCTTACAATGGGATATTTAGTTAGTCAGTAGTAGTTCAAATTAAATAACTGTAAAAAGTATTCATTAATAATATTAGGGCATTTTTTTTCTAGCGCCCCGAATTGATTATATTTAAAAACATAAAAGAAAGATTAGTTATCTTCGGCGCCCCTAGCTTATTCAACGCCCTGAAGTACTGACCCACTTCGCCACCCCATAAAACCGACACTGAACTTGACTTGAATAAGATTTTTATACATGTGATACAGGGGGCGGCAAAAAAAGTATATATACAAAATATTATTATCATCTTTATTTACTTTTTCATATTTAAATGTTCAATTTCGTGTTTTTGTTGTCATTTATGCTTGAATGCTGTAGAATTGTTACTACAATATCCTAAAATCATAATTTAAATGTATATATTTTTTTAAATTATTATTTATAATACCTGTATTTATGTTGTTACTAATCACAAATATTATAATTTGTAAAAGGCATTATATACTGTTTTTATTGAATACATAAATAATATATGTTGTTTGCAGGTCCCTCCATGGGCTACCCGGGAGTGCCCGCCGCAGCCGCCCTACGGGCGGCGGCGCCCCGTACGGCTACGGCATGTAGAGCTCCACAGACATTGCTACGACAGTGATCATGCCTAGATATAGCATGAGCAAGTTATGAGTTATAGGTTATGTAAGCGCCGACACCCCGGGACACGCGCATTCTCGTTTCCATTCAAAAAGTGAAAGTCCGTTCGAATGCGACTCAGTTGTTTTGTTGTAATATTAATTATAAGATGTTTATGTAACTATGTGCCCTGAGGTGACACCGGAAGGATCAAAATGAATGTCTACGCCTGCCATATTCTGTCATGACACAACAGTTACGATAAGCTCACACATATGCCTGTTTTTACCATATGTTAAATCATGTATTTATAAACTATTAAAATAACAAAGTTTCATATTTATGTGAAATTTATGGTGAGATTTTTTCGTACATTTAACCGTATGGATGCCATGAGCCCAAATATGGGTCCGCTGCGGGAAGCCCGCCAGTGTTATAGTTTGGGTCTATAGCGACATCTGTCGTCTGCCCAAGAAAAAAATGGTTAAAATTGGACACCATTTAGGGGTTCAAATCTTCGATAATCCATGAGGCGTTGCATAGATCTATTCAGGGTCATGGCATCCAAAAGGTTAATAAAAGTGGGCGTGTGCAAGCTTGTGTAACGTTTAACGTTAAATAAATGTAAAACAGTAACAAACATTCAATAAGATTTTATTGTGTTTTAGGCGACAACAAAAGGAGTATTAATTTTTTTATGTATCATTTTTGCTGTGTGGTTTTGTTGTTTTTTTTTTGTTTTTGTTAAATAATATCCGAGTATTGCCATCCCCACACGGTGAAATGCCTTGTATGGTGAAATGATTTGGCCGCGGAAGTCTACAAAGTGTAATACAATGTTATCTTTTAATGTGAAAATGTGCAATTTTAACGTTAACGTCATTTTGGCCCTTCCGGTGTTTAATCATTAACGTAACTAACGAACATAGCTTGTTGATGATTGACATGTATAGAGATTATTATAAACATATTTACACAATATATATAAACTTATTATTTACATTTGATTTTAATTTCATCGGCCGAGGCTTTTTATAATACAAATGAAACTGAGAGCAAATTAAAAAAAAAAAGTATTCTAATTTAATATCCACTCGTTCTGGGCAATAAAGATATAATATTTATATATCTTGAAAAGAGAATTTAGATAGAAAATTTGAGATGTGGAGTACAAGATGTGAACAATTCATTATGAAAAAAAAAACTATTACACACAATATTACAGACTATATTGAAGCATATTTAGCTAAATAATTGAATTTTCAGTTTACAAAAGATTTTTAAATTTAGCGTATTTACACGTCATTTACATTACATGTAATACGGTGTGTTTTTAGCATCAATTGAAATGAAACGTTTACAAATTTTGAAGTACGGTGAAAACATCGGAAAATTAAAAAATATGTGTTATTTTGATTAAACAACAATGTTTTTTTATGATATTGTTTTACAAGATGTTTGATGTTGACTTTTTTGACAAAAATGGATGCTTTACAGAACAGTTCTACATTAAATTGGAATATTTAAATATTATTTCCACTATACAAAACTCAACATCAACAAAATAGTTTTTTTCTCTATTTTATTTTGATTGAAATAATTATATATATTTAAATATCCCTCAAGCGGTTATTTATACCCATATATTATTTATACAAATAAAACCCCATTCAAGGGAACCATTTTGGCAGAGAAGATTTTCACCTATCACTTGAAGCAAATTGATTTTCTTAAAAATATTTGAGTTGTATTATTGATAGTGAATTACGGGAGTTGAAAATATTTAATTATTTTGATAATAATTTGTATTATTCCAATTTTTTTTAAATATTATATTAAATTTATTTTTCATATAAAAATAATGTTTGCACTACTGAAATGTATTAACTAACATTCATCATATCATTTTCTATTAATCCTTTATAATTATATATAAAATATAACATATTATATGTTCTAGCAATATCTAATTTTGTTTAAATCTCTATTAAATAATCACCTATTTTCTTTTATAGAAGTGACATCAAAGAGCAATATATACGAGAGCTATTCACCATTCTCTACAAATACTAAAGAGATAGTCTCATTAAGAAGTGTTTACAGTGAGAGAGATAATTTTGTAATGGAGAGGTTTGCCTTATAAACTATTTTCAAAGCATCCATTTTAATTTTATAGCATATTGCTTCGTATCATAGAATAAAGAAAGTATTTACTAAAGTAAAAAGTGTATCATACTTTTAAATCAGCAAATTAACTTCTACAGTTAAGCTCTACCATCAAAATGTAAGCCTTCATTATATTGTTACTATGAATATAAAAATCAAAACAAAATATTAATTAAATGAGTATTTTTTGAGTTGTTTTACATGTTAATCCATGATTAAGATTAGTCAAATTTAATGTTTCTACAACAGAAACGCTAACAAAATGGCTAATCACAGTTAATAACGAGATTATGTTTGTTTTTTTTTCTTGTGATTTTTATCTTAAATCATAGCAAGTTAATAAGTAGGTGTAAAAATGAATAAGGTTGGGTATATTTTATCGAAAAAAAAGAATTAGTCGATTTTTTATAAAATAATTGAATCCACTGAGAGTTTGATCGCCAATCAAAAAAAAAAAAAATTAAAAGATTTAATAAAGTTCAAAATAATGCTTTTGTAAAAATGCACATAGGGAGAAGTTCATAATGTATATAAAATTACGAAACCCTTGGATGTTTTGAAGGTTAGTCGATTATAAAAGAAGGTCCTCTGTTCGTCGGAGTCGATGCTTACTCGAGGAGTCTTATTGTATAGAACGCAGGACTAGAACATTGTTGACGTAGGATGCTTGAAGTTTGGAACATCAAATAGATTGTTTTTCTATTGAATTCCTATGTAATATTAATATTAAGTGTGTAAACTTGTATAATATCGTGTAGAATAACGATTCGTGCGGTCTATCCGATTGTTTCATTCAATTTAATGCAGTTGGATGACGTCATTCTTCATAAAAAAATATTCCAAGTCATTTAAAAAAAAAACAAATTGTTAAAAAATTATCACAAATTTATTAAAAAAAAAAAATAAGAGATTTAAATTATATTCGAAAATAGATAATTGCTATATTTATGTATTATAAATAAAACATACTTTGCACTTCACAGCTTACAGGAAAAATATTCCTAATTGTTTATTTGAAAATCATCAATCATTTTTACACACTTCATAAATTAATTTATGTATTTTTGTTTTTAGGGAATTTAGATGTAAGACATAGGCTGCGAGACTCCGTAGTTAGCACGTACTATGTAACATTGTCCCTTTTAATGAATTTGACGGATTGAGACTGGAAATGTTATTGATTCTTGTATAAAAAAACAATTAGAGCGATAAGAAATCGGTAATTGATTCATAATCACTATGAATAATTAATGTGTATGAAGAATACTTTTAAAATGTCCACAGGCTATTTCTGCTCGAAGGCAACAAACATGTCTTCTGATGTAAAAATATTAAAATACTATTATTTGTGTTTAAATGTGTACCTTTACAGAGCTGTGTTGAAATTGTTTTGGAAAAAAAACCACATAACAAAAATACCTCAAATTGAAAAACTTTAAAATATTATTTAAAATTGCGTAAAACCTGAATAAATAATTTTGGTACTGCCTCATTTTTACCAATCGAAAGCCTCGTTTCATTGCAATTTATCTTTATTATTAAAAAAACATTAATGTTATAAGTACTTTATAATTCACCTACTTTCTATAAGATAATAATTATTGTTGGGTTTATTAAGAACAATTTGTATCCCTCTAAGATGCTGAAGAACCTAATGGGGTTCATCTGTCGACAGTGT
This sequence comes from Glossosoma conforme, assembly GCA_022606575.1. Taxonomy (NCBI): domain Eukaryota; kingdom Metazoa; phylum Arthropoda; class Insecta; order Trichoptera; family Glossosomatidae; genus Glossosoma; species Glossosoma conforme. Next base: position 573,166 of record JAGTXR010000020.1, on the reverse strand, counting down.
CCACTATCTATTGATAGTTTATATTTAATATTACTTTTTTTTTATTTAGCATTCATTCATTTATCATAGCTAAGTATTTTATTAAGTATGTAAAACTGAGAATTAATTTTGTTATTAATGTAATCTTAAGGAAAAACTTTTTTATTTGTGCAATTTATCTTCAGTTATCCTGTTATGTTACATCAATAAAATCTTCACTTTAATTTAGATGTTTTTTTTAAGAGTTGCAACACTATGCAACTACAATTTTTATGTTACTTTTGTTTATAAATTTTCCCAGCGGGACTCTGTTGTTACATTATGATTCTGTTTGCATACTTACATATATTATTATTTAATGTTGATTAATACTTTGTCATTGTGTGGTACTTCCTATTGATGATATCTATGCGCTTAGATCATTCCTTTCGTTTCTCATTTAGATTTATATATTGTTTGAAGTAGGACGTAACAAATTAGATTGTATTAGTAATGTATTTATTCCTGTAAAAATGTGCTTTCTTGGATTTATAATAAAGAATGATATTTGAACATTATTTATGGACTTTTATTCAATAACCCAATCTATATTATAAAGAGCTACAATACCAGCGAGATACACTTATAGGTAAGAACATAAAAGGAAGAATGAACATAGACAAAGTTTTCCATAGTACACAAACAAGATAAATTACAGGCAACAATTTCAGACCCACTTAATCCATAAGGTTCAAGGTATAAGTAATTTGTAGAAAATAAATATATATATGTACATTGATATACGAGTGCCCCAACATCTAAGTTTTTTGAGATACGAGCTGTTGAGCGAGCGATTTTTTGCTTTGAAATACAAGCAAAATTTGAGATATGAGGCTTAGCGTGTCGGCCGGTTGCACATGAACCGCACGTCACGCTTTCCCGCGTGAATCCCCCGGCCAAGGTCAGATAATCAATAATCAGTGTGCTGTCCCTGTCAAAGCATCTTTGATAAATTGTGCTTGCGTTTTGTGTTCAATTAATTTCAATGGGGAAATATGCTTTGAGATACGAGTGATTTGAAATACGAGCAAGGTTGCGGAATGAATAAAACTCGTATGTCGAGGTACCACTGTATTGTTGTTTGTACTAGTATCATATATATATAAATAATACCCTTACAAAATCGTCAAATTAAAGGATTATATGAAATGAAAGAAAATTATTTTTATTTAATTAAATTACTTTTGAAATTATTCAGTATTCAAGTACCAAGAATTGACTTTTATTAAATAAGTGAAGAGACAAAAATTAATATGAGTAGAAGGTCATTTCTGGTCATTGGAAAATGTCGACAGAAATAGACATTGTATTTAGTTGAACTTGATGGAGATTGTGTTGATGACTTGCGATAAGATAAAGATCCTGTCAAGGAATGAACGTGATCAATGATGAAAACAAGATAGTTTTGAAAGTTATAATCAAGAAAAGTCTGATACTTTTGATGTTTGACTTTTGATGTGAAAAGTCTGACCCAAGATGTTAGTTTGAACAAAAATATCGTAAAGTATAAAATTTTAACAATAAACTATATTTATCTCACGAACGCCAAGACCAATTCTTTAAATATGGATATGATAATTGTCCAGAAGGGTTCATCTTCTATCTATTTTCTCCTAACTTCCAGACTATATACAAAATTTAAGTAAATATTTTTTTACTATGCCGGGGGGGTATAGCTCAATGGTTAAAGCGTTTGCTTGGCAAGCCCAAGGTCATGGGTTCAATCCCCGATGGAGATTAAAAAAAAAAAAAAAACGATTACTGAGCTCTAAAATACCCCCGATTGGTGTGAATTTGATCACTCACGCTTAAAATGCCGGTCATAGCCTATTAATCAAAATTGGTGGTAGCCGAAAGTCGCCCCGCGAAGACCACCCATTCATAGTAAATTCCTGTAATAATAAGGAAGATGCGTGAATCTCGGGCTGTAGTCTATGACGTTAGCGGATCAACACTCCTCATGCAGCGCTTAAGTATATGTAAAATGGTAAGCGTCACAGGTTCCACAGATGAAAAAAAAACCCTATAATCACTATCACTATCTGTCGGTATTCTCCTGTATGTGTTTACATAAAATACAAAATAAAAAACTCTGAGTCATATAAATCATATTGATTGAAAAAGGAAGCGGAAAAGAGAAAAAAAAATCTGGGAAGTTAGGCAGTCAAAGAACTCTGGCCTCATTCAGTTATAAATAAATCAGCTAAATTATATTGTATTATTTATATTATCAATAAGGTAGTTATAATAAAACATCAAATATTATTAGACACAATTTTTGAACTTTATCACTTAATATAAATACGAAATATAATAATATTTATAAATCAGACAATATGAATTTTTTGCATTTTTTGTTGGATCTCTCGGCGGGCCTTCTGCAGATGTGCTTGCCAAATATTACAAACTGAAAGTCATCCAAATAAAACACAAAGACGCACTCCTCCTTAGGCACAGTCCTGATCACACTGTCTTCACACAACAGCTTGAAAGTGTTCTTAGTCTCCATCACACAGATTCCCTTAACCCCAACTAAACCCGGACATTTCGATCTGCAAACCGAAATCAAAGCACCGTGAAAATCAGACTTCACTATACTCTGAGAAAAACTCTCCCAATTTTTCTCTTCACACTTGGGAATTGATCCATTTAGATCCAGCTGATGCTTCATGTAATCCCTCCACATCTCATACATCGGAGTCACGTCCTCGTACCGCATCCCTTTTCTCGGCAGATAATCCAGTCCCATGGATCTCTTCTCTTTTCTCGTCATGTATTTTGACTTTTTTGTGCGTCTCTCGTTCTGTTTCTTCTTCCCTTTGCGTTTGCCGAGAGTCAATGTTTTCTTCAAGTCCTCCACGTAGGACGTATCCCCGCGCGGCGTGTTGGCTTTCAAAAACGATTTGAGATTTTCCACACTTGAGTGCGATAGGTTTTCGGACTCCATAATTGAGAAGAATCTTATTAATTTGTATTTAAAATAAATGTAGAAATCAAACGTATCCGAAATAACCTCAAATAATATTATGACGTTCAGCGTAATAACTTCTTTTACTTCATAGTGCTGCAACCATGCTTTACTTTACTATCCATTCCTGCAACGCTCTGTTCTTGTGTTTTTCTTAGGTAAGAAAACTAAAACAGCCTTATTTTATAAATAAACAGCCTTTGTTAAAAATAATTAGAAGAAAATTGCTTAGACGATCATCTAAGTATACTTTAAACGTGATTATCTTATAGTATACAATAACTATTTAATATTTTGTATTATTTTTAATTACATTGATCGTATGAAAATAAACAAATATGTTTAATAAGATATTAATCAGGCACAATGCTAAATTTTATAAACTTTTAAATATATTTGTGTAAGCATTTTTTGCTGTTATTATGGTAATTGGCTTGATAAAATAAATCCTAATTTAATAAAGTGAAATAAAATATCTCGCATCTAAATTATTCCCGCTATTGCTGTTTGCGGAAGGCGGAAGGTAAAGGCGGATAAAGACTCATGCGGGAGTTAAACGTTCAATAGTAGATGTATAGTCTGATGATGATAATATATTATTCTATTTATGTATTTCATAAATCTTATTTTGTTGCAATTTTTTTATGTACCTACATAACTATAAGTAGGTATTTCAAAATTCAAACGCAACAAATGTAGTCATTGTTTGTGGCAACTCTCAGAATCGTTTTCCTGTAAGTCCGGCGGTTGATTTTGACTAAGTAGCTTTTAAATTTATTATCATTGAATTATCGGTAAATGTTTTTGCAAAAATATAATCTCGTATAATTGCGTGAATTATGTTAAATATTATTTTCATATGTTATTTCAAAAATGGTTTCTATAATGGCAGAAATGATTTGTTGCAGCATAGACACATGTAAACTTAAATACAATTATGGATTGCAGACTAAATAAAACGTTTTTAATGAAGTTAATCAAAGCATCCTTTCCGTTTTGCCAGCTGTAAGTTTCTAGATTTCATAAGATAAAATTATTTCATGTATTATTAATTTGTAAACGCCACGCTGCAGTTTTGAAACGAATTACACCAACCTATCATCAATTAATATGTTTGCGGTGAATAAACTTGGAAAGTATTCGATAGGTTAACTGCAAATTTTCACAGAATATTGCATTTCTGTTTTTGAATTCTGTTTATTCAAAATTTTTAATGAAAATTGAACATTTTAATTGTTTTTTACGGTTATATAGTCTATCCATATTATATATTTTTTACAAAGTTATAAACAAGTAAAAAAATACCGGTCCACAGCGCCGGTGTTAAAAAATTGGAAACAACTGATGTAAATTATATAGGGACAAGAATAATTATAATATCTAAATGTAATCCTTTTCTTCAAGCCCAAGGCTCAAGCCATCTTGGAAGGCCGTCGGGAACTATTATTATTATTATATTAGTATTTGTATAGCGCTCTTTTATGACCGAATGATCATTCCAAAAGCGCATATAATGTATTCGGCGGAGCTGCAGGAGGTAGAGCTGAGTTGGGATGACTTGGGGCGAAGACTATGGTGGCTGACAGGGATTTGCTGCGGCAGTTCGTAAATGCCATATGCTCCAGTTAGGAGAACAGATATGGTATGTTGATGATAATTACTATTGTTAAAACATTTTATTGTTTATAATTATGAAACAATGTGTCATATTAATTTCTTTCCTTTTTAAAGTTATTGTCTTACAAATTTTACACGATTAAATTTTATGCCTATTATCTGTACTGTTTTTTTTTATATTGAAACTCTTTGTTCTGTGAAATAAGTAAATAAAATGCCTATTCCCAAACACCCGTTAATGCCATAAACAAGAAGATATATGAAAAACAGTCACCAAACTTTAAGAAACGGGTCGGATTAAGTTCTCTTAAAAACTTAGGGAGCTGGACATCACACAATTATTACTAGAATCCAATTAGAATATAAAATTATATACATACCTTTAATCCAATTTTAATCTAACAGGAACAAGTTAATAATTAAAATTGAAGCAAATATGCGTACATCGATAAGTATCCTTACTATCAGAAAAAAAAACTTCCCATTTTCATTGCAGTGGATCATATGATTATGACATGTTTCCGTCACTAAGTTCCATGAATTGGCGTTGTCCACTTCACGTTCCAAGGCATCTGAAGTCTCCTCTGGCAACATAGATGCTTCCCAAATACTTTCAAGGCAAGAATTTGAAGATATTAAAAAATAAATAATCTGAAATAAGAATATTATTATTTATGTGATATAAACCTTTACTTTGGTAGCGGTTATAATTAATAAAAAAAATGGCAATAAAAAATAACTTCTTGTATGTAGAAGATAGGCATGAATGAGAAGAGTCTGTTGGTTGTTGATGGGTGCAGGAGGAATTTATTATTTGAGTTAAGAGGGACAGTGGCTATGGTAAAAACGTTTCAAAAAAGGAAAAGTAAACCAACATTTACGTTTTTGGCTTGACCATGCATTGGAGGCTAGTGGAGGTTTAAAGGAAAATTAATGGCGTCATATATAAGATTATAAAATATGTTTTTTTTTGTTTGTGAAGTTTTATTTACATAAATATAATAAAGAAACTAACAACTCAACATAAGACATATAGAATATGGATATAAATGTGGAAATAAATAATGGTTTGTAAATAGTACTACACATAAACTGTTAGCCGAAATTAAATCGTTTAATATTAAAATAAAATTTTGCATATTTCCACAAATATCTTCTTGATTAATGAAACTTGGTGAAACCATTAAGTATATCAAAATTGAATAAACCATTACGTATATCAAAATGAATTATGTATTTTTTTAAAGCATTTAAAAAACAGAAGTAGTACAATAGTTATAGTCAGTGCCGGTTTTAGACGTGGTGAGGGCGGCCTAACTTGTTTAGCTTATTATTTTTTATTTACTTGCCCTCGGGCGCCGCAGGGATTAAAGCCGTCACTGGTTATGGTTAAGTATGTTGGTACTAAAACTCAACTGCAAATAACACTCGGCGTCACTTTTTCTTCATTTCTTCAAATGCTTTTTCCCGTTTCAACTTGGCATTCGCCCGACTAAGACGACTGGCGATGGTGTTCCTCTCCCTCTTCTTTTGTTCTTCTGGCGTCCGGACAACGGCCGGGAACTTCCTAGCCATCCTCGGGTTGTACTTTAATACCAAAGCCTTTAGGTCCTCACTAATGCCCCCGACAATAACTTCTTTGGTTACCCCCTGGGCAGTTATAGGTATGGCAATCCCTTCCTCTTGTTCTTTATCTTCCACTTGCTTTGGACACCATTCATCGTCACTATCATGAGAGTGTCGCTTGACTGCCTTTCTTGACTTGGTAGCAACGTTAGATGACTTGCGGCGATGTGACGATGATGAAGATTGAGCTCTATTGATTTTTGAAGTTTCGCCGCTTGTTGAAGGAGTAGAATCTTCTGTCTTAACACCAGTAAACATTAACTCGACCTCATCGTAAAATGAATGCCTCCTTGGTGACACTCTGGCCACTTTAACTATATCTTCTTGATTGTTATATGAAGTTTGAGCACTGTCAAAACATTCTGCTTCGTTGGCACTTTGTGGAATATCACTGCTGGTAGGCTTTAACTCGACGTCGTCATAAAAGCATTGCCTCATTGGTGAAACTTTGGACACTTTAACTTTGTCTTCTTGGTTATTAGATGAAATTTGAGAACCGTTAAAACATTCTGCTTCTTTGGCGTTTTGTGAAACATCACTTCTTATAGGCATTAACTCGATCTTTTCGTGAAAGCATTGCCTTATTGGTGAAGCTTTAACCACTTTAACTATGTCTTCTTGGTTATTAGACGAAGGTTGAGCACTGTTAAAACATTCTGTTTCTTTAACATCTTGTGGAACGTTACTGCTGGGAGGCATTAACTCGTCCTCGTCGTAAAGGCGTTGCCTCATTGGTGATACTTCGGACACTGTCACTATATCTTCTTCATTGTTAAATGAAGTTTGAGCACTATATAAACATTCTCCTTCTTTGGCAACTTGTGGAACATCACTGCTGGTTGGTAGATTAGGTGGACTTTGTAATCGTTTCAAAACGACACACAATCTCAGGTCTAGAGGTTCTTTCTGCACATTGGACAATCGCAGGTCTAGAGGTTCTTCCTGCAAATCGGACAAATCAGAAGACTGTGGCGGAGATGAAGACTTAGAGAGCGTATGAAGCCAAGGTCGTACGAATTGACAATTTGATTCCTTCTCTTCCATTTCTTCGTCGCGGTCTTCATCGATGACGAGTCTGCCGTTGCACGAATCATCAGATCTAGGCGACCGAGGAACACTGGACCCGGCATCCTCGTAGACTCTTACAGGTGAAGGGTATGATGCATCCTGAATTGGATCAGCAAATTGTATTGGGATAGGAAGATAGTTCTGGAACGCCATCTTGAAAGAACAAATAGTTATTAACATGAGAAATTTAAATATAAATGTGATAAGTTTATCAAGGAAACCAACAATCGTTATTAGATATACAATTTTGATGGCTTCTAGGTGTATTTATGTGCGGAAAGTATATATTTTTCACACATCAAAACATTTGATCAACAGATGTCTAAGTAATGTGAGAAAAAAAAATTACAGCAAGATACTCAAACAAAAATCCACGTAAAGTTTCAAAATACATATAATAGGTAATATTAAATAACTTAAGGGTACTTACATTGTCCGTTTTCAGAAACACTGGACCTCGCAGGCGGTGGCACAAATGAATAAATCACGTCTGACTAATCACTGGTGGGTGGGAGCTCCAAGAGAAAGTTCACCTGGTGTCAACAGGTCAAGGACGATTTAGAGAATGATTAAAGCGCATCCCCTGGCGGCTATTTATACTCTACAGGTGCTTGGGGGCGGGGCGAAAGGGATAATTCATAACTTTCATATGTTTATAGCGATAATATAAAAATATTTTTATTATAAGATTGCCATACGATATATTTATATATAATTTAATTATTTGTAACATTATCAAATTAAACTATTTCTAATGCATAAAATATATAGATTTTGTAGAAAATCTTATATTTTACTAAATAAATATTTTATTTATAATAAAATATCTACCAATTAGTAAATTGGTAGACATTTTTGTTTATGTTATTTAAATTCAATATCTTAATTTATTTGTTCATTTTATTATTTGGATTTAAAAAGTTTACACTATTTCTTATGTTAATTTAAACATATATTTTATTCCTTTTGTACTTCTTCAATATTCCAGTCTTCTTAACAGATGAATTCAAATTGAATTATTATCTACAATAAATGTATAACGCTTTCAATCTTCAAATCAAAATTTCAATTTCACGATTACAAAGTTATTAATTATTTCAATATACATTGAAATTTTTATTTTTATCTTTCCGAATTCGTTCCTTATTTGAAACATATTGTCACCACAAATTGCCGCTACTCGGTTATATAAGTTGCCATTAGATATCTGAGAATAAGGAAGCATAGATTGTTCGCTCTCCCTAAGAGTAACACTAACCTGCCAGAGACTATGCCTCTTGGGAGAGGGATCAGACTGCTTAACCAAATCGCCTCGGATGTTGATATATTTCACGTAAGAGAGGCCCAATTCAGACAAGAACTCCAAGAGTTTCTTTGGAGGGATAATTGGTTGGCGTCGTCTGTCTGATAAGCATTGGGACATTCTGTTGCTTGTCTTTATTGCTTTGTTCATAGTACTTAATCATAAGTACCTATTTTTGTATATATTGTATTTTTTATTTTTATTTTTTATTGTACTTCAGAAATGAATTGAGTTAATATAATTTGTAATGTTTCTGAAAGGAAAAAATAAACAAAATTGAAATTGAAATTGTCCATGTCTCGTCCTAAAACATGTCTGCTTCTGAAGATCCACTTTACAGCATATATTGGTTCCGGAAGACCTCCAAAGCAGAAATAGAACTTGAAGACACGGCACTGTAGTATCCGAGGTTTATTTTTGAGCGATTTGTTAATCGGATTTTTAGAGATCGGACCGGATCAACCCGACGCTCTCGAGGCACGAACCATTGACTCTTTGCAATACATATTTTTCTGGTCCTTCTAAAATTATATACGAGTGTACTTTTTAAAATTCAAATCTTTTTATTTATCTCAATTCAATGGATTTGTATCGGTATTATTGATGAGAAGATTTACTCCAATTCATTTTATTTAATCTTACAACTGTAGAAAAGTTAATTTTTTTTTCAAAACATCAGAGATATATTATAGATAGCATATTTTTTAAAACTTAACAAAAAAAAACGATACGATTTATTATGAATTTAATTCATTTACTGGGGGAGCAAAGAAGGAACTTCCGCGTGGTGCCCCCTGGAAACGGTTATTTACGATGCCGGCCAATCCTTCTACTACGTGTCACACCTTCTGAAGTGTGCGCTGTGCCCGAATAGCTGCATCCAGGAAGACCTGATGATGGCCGGGAGTAACCCCATCGACGGGCAGACAGGATCAAACCCTATTGCTTCCGACACGATTATATATATATATATATATTCATTTACTTATCTACCCATGTATGAGTTTTCAGCAAGTGCGAGATGAATCTAACGCTTTTATGTGGAGCAGCGGTTTTTGATATGGCGCATGAAAATACTAAATAAATCAACATTACTACTGTTTATCAGTGATTTGAAATTAGACGTAAGTGTATAAATAATTTGTAGGTAAAGCATATGTTATTTGATTTGAGCGTTAGGGCATATCGCAATTAGGTACTCAGTTCACCAAGTATCGGAATAACATCAGGGGGTGGTTGAGTGCAAAAGGCAGAACACGGTAAAGATGGAGATTCATGTGGGTAGTGTCCGTCTGGCAAAAGACGCTAAAGACTGGTGATGATAATATCAAGTAATATGCTAGGAATTTATTTGCAACCAATCAATGGAGATATATTTATATGAAAATATTTATATTGTCAATTGAATAGCTTAAAAATTAAAGATATAAAAATTTCCCAATTATTTGAAAACACGTTAGTGACTTATTTCACTAAAAGAAAACCCGATTACCGTTTTGTCTCCAGGTCAAGGAGAATAAGGGCGGCAATGGTAACTGACAGATCTGAATGGCGACAACATATTTTGACTATATTCAGCACACAGATCACTATTGGTATACATTGTCACACTTATTCCGCATCCTGAAGTGCAATAAATAAATAATAATATCGCCAACAGTCTTTCAGAATGACACGAGCTTTGCAAACATAAAAAAATGTCATTTTTATTTCTACTGTTAATAAAGGACTCCGTCGAGTGTGAATGTTTGTCGTCATATAGAGAGGGAGTTGGATTAAAGGCGTGTGTCAAAAATAAAATGGTTGTGATTAAACGAAAAAAATAGGTAGTCTTCCATTAATGTTAATACATATACCATAAATTCTTTTCACTGATTTGACCCTTTAAATTCCCATAATAAATGTAGTTTTTGGCGTAGTTATTGTTTGTATTATGGTAAATCCCTGTCCCTATTAAAATCCATGTATTTTAATATTTAATAAATATAACGCCATTTTTAGTTTTACAATCCAAACAATTATTATATTTAAATGAGAAATTCTTATAATCCTCAAGTTAACTATTTTCGTATCGATTTTTAATTGCTTACGCGCTTAAAAAGTAATAGGATTCTTATTGAACGCAGGAAACTTTCACATTAGGTAATTATCATGTAATTAGACAATAAGTATTGGGAAAAATAATTTTATTTTATGATTTTATTAGCAAAGTAATGACTATATCAATTATCACTTCGATAATACAGTTAGGAAGCCTCAGGTTATTAATCCTCTTCTTTATATTAATAACAACTGTTAGAACTTCGGTTTTCTGAGCTTTTTTCGAAGAGATGGATGATCAGAACTGGGTGATGCCTTGGTGGCTAACGGTTTTTGACAACGATGTGAGGAGTGGACATGCAATGTTGAATTATTCCATATCCACTTCCTTAACTGGAGTATATGGTCGTCAAAAGCTGCTGCCTCAAAGCTTTGTCAGTCGCCGTGGTCCTCGAATCTCCAGCTCTGCGTCCCAGATCTCGCCCGAGTATATTCTATGTATAGTTACAATATTAATAACTTCTTAGGTTTTAATGGCCAGATTTGATATTGTGGCTTTTGGGTTTAGCCCTGTGTGGCGAATTTCTTTTTACCAATATTTCGACCGACATTGCAGGGGTCTTCTTCAGGATTGATGATTTAGTTGTGAGTTGGTGTCAGATTATCTTTTTCACGGGCGTTATTGTTGTCTCCATGGCAACTACATACTAAAATAATAATATATAATATATAAATAAACCCAAAAGCCACAATATCAGTTACAATTTGTATTTTTATTTTACCATATCCGCTCCATACTTGAACTAAATGAATACCGTAAATTGCCATTTTTACAGTTCAGTAAGATCAGATTGTCTATACCTTGTCCCAGAACACCTGTATACACGAAGGTCCACATGAGAACATATAGTAGATGGTTCCCGGGAGCCTCCAGGGCCGGCGGCTATATCTCAATGCTCAAAGCGGTTGCTTTGCAAGCCAAAGGTCGTGTTTTCGATCCCCGACAGAGATTAAAAAAAAAAAACGATTTCTGACCTATAAAATACTCCCGGTTGGTGTGAATTTGATCCCTTACCCGTAAAATGCAAGTCATAGCCTATTAATTAAAATTGGTGGTAGACGAAAGTCGACCCGTGAAGACCACCCATTCATAGTAAATTCCTGTAATAATAAGTATGATCCGTGAATCTTGCGCTGTAGTCTATGACGTTGCCGGATCAACACTCCACATGCAGCGTTTAGCCATATGCACCATGGTAAGCGTCATAGAATTACACAGATGAGACTTCAGAATTTCTATCACCATCTGTTGGTATTCTCCTGTATGTGTTTACATAAAAAAAACAATAGGAAATTAATTAATTAAACTAACTACGCAGAAAATTATATTTAGGATGGGAATTTACAGGTACTTATTAGCATTATATTAGTGAATAGAATTTAAGGCTTAATAACATTGATGGAAAACTATTGGTCAATGTTATATTTTTGCGCCAAAGTTGTAATTTTTTTTTTCGTTCAATTATAACAATTTCATTTCTGATACACGTATTTAGGCTGACTCCCTATATGACGACAATCCTCACACTTGACGAAGAGTTTTTTGACATTAGGAGTAAAAAATAAATATATTGTACGTTTTTAGGCTCGTATCATGCTGAAAGACTGTTAACGATTCTATCGTCCCCTTTACTTAAGGTAGACGACTCCACGTCGACGGGATCGTTATAAGGACGCGTGGTGGACAGATGAGGAGCAGATGAGCAACACAGAAGTGTTGCTCATCATCAACAACAACAAGTACATATATTTTCGATAAACTTCGACTAACTTGCGGCCCGGGGCGGATATCAAGCTAATATCAGATACAAAATATACATACTTTGAATATATACTATAGCGACATCTATCATACGATGATAACAAAGACATAAATACTAGTTTCAACGTGAGTCGGTCCGGTCATAGCAATAGCCGAGTCGGCTGAGCGGTATGAATACCTGGGCATAGTTGGTTTCCAAGGTCCGCGGTTCGCATCCCGCTTCTGCCGTTATTTTTGTGCTTGGATTGACGCGTTGAAAAAAGAATTTTATGTATAGTATATGTATATTTAATTAATACTAATATCAGATGTTATTTATTTATTGTACTACGGTAAGCGGAAGAAGTGTGAAAAAGCATACTAGACGTATAGTGATCTGTGTGGTGAATATGGTCAAAACATGTTGTCGCCACTCAGTTCTCTCAGTTGCCATTGCCAATGCCGTGTCAAAAGTCATATTGCCACTATTAATTAAAATGTCTACTTATTATCGAGACTCAATAAAAAAATCTCAAGCAAACATAATTTAAGTTACAAATAAAAATAAAAGGTAAGGGATATAAAGGTAGACGACGATGATTCCTAGTTTCAAAGTAAACATTCGTTGACCGATGGTTTGCCATCGCAGTATATGCCATCCATGAAACTATATCAGGACACTTAGAAACTAAACGGTAATTGGGTTCGCAATTATTTCCGAGAAATCAGTCATTAATATGTATTTAAAGACATGGGAATTATTGAAATATTTAAATTGAAGTAAAAAATTTATATTAATTGTCAAGCAGAAAAAAGATTTCTCTATTGATACAGTGAAAATAAATTACTAGCGTATTACTTGATATTCTTATCATCGTCAGCCTTTAGAGTCCTTTCCTTAACAGACACTACCCACATGAGTCTCGTTCTTTATCATGTTCTGCCTTTTACATCCAGCCTCCTCCTGATGTTATTCCGAAATCTGTTGAATTTAGTACTTAGTCTGGATATGCCCTAACGCTAAAATAAACTAACATTTTCTGCATTAATTATACACTTGCATCTAACCTCCAATCATTGATAAACAGTAGTAATGTTGATTCTTTAGTTTTTTCAAGTGCTTTATATCCAAAACCGCTTCTCCTTTAAACTCATCCCTCCTGCTTCCACCCAAAAGCGACGGTTTCGTCTCGCACTTGCTGAAAACCCATACATGGCTAGATAAGTAAATTAATGAAATAAATAAACACATCGTATCAGGTTTTTTTTCTTAAGATTTTAAAAAATACTCAAATCTCTGATGTTTCGGAAAAAATATATAAAAAATCTACAATTGTAAAATTTAAAAATATATATTTTGAATTCGACTAAATTTTCTCATCAATAATACTAATACAAATCCATAACATTTAATCAAATTATAAGATTTTAATATTTATCGGGACTGTATATTAAAAATATACACGAATATAATTTTAGAAGGATCAAAAAAATAGTATATAAGTATAATAATATATTATAGAGAACCAATCCTCTGTCCCAAGAATCCAGACTTTAAGAGCGTTTATCATCCGATCTACTTAAAAAATCCGATTAACTAATCACTCAAAAATAAGCCTCTACTACAGTGCCATGTCTTCAAACCCTCTTTCTGCTTTGAAGGTTATCCGGAAACTATATACAGGTATGTTCCCAGGTCCATCTTCAGTTGCAGAGATGTTTTGGTACGAGCCATGGACAATAGCGACTGACATTACTGAGTGGCGGCAATTTGCGGTGACCATATGTGTCCAATAAAGAACGGATATGGAAAGAAAGTAAAAATAAAAAAATTAACATGCATATTGAAATAATAAATAACTGATTCCGCTGCATTTCGTTTCCAGACAATTCGTTCACCGGTTCATGGGTAATGACGTGGGGTGACCTAAGTTATTTCGTTAAAGAGACCTATGAATATCTGGACTCTACGATCACTGGACCAATCCATAGGTTAGGTTAGCGAGGCATCCAGTGCACCAGTTGTCCCGTGCACCAAATTCCCCGTGCACCAGATGTCAGTGCGCCGCACGTCGTTACCGATGAGTCGTTGAACGAATTCTCTGGGAACGATAGGTCGTGACACTGAAATAACTTTGTTATCGTTCAATAAATGTAGGATCTATACAATAATATCAAAGAAAATATGTCAACGAATGGATGTTTGTAAGATATTTAAGTAGATGCAAACTTGATCTATAACACTCTTAAGATTGAAAGCGTGTACATTTTATTGTAGATAATAATAAAAATTCGAATTTATTTGTTTAAAAGATTGGAATATAAAAGTACTACATAGGTATGAAAAAATATATTTAAATTAGTATTATAATATATATAATGTAACCTTTTTAAATGTAAATATTAAAATCAACAAATAAATTAGGGTTTTCAATTGAAATATCACGTACAAAAATATCTATCATTAAGTAATAAATAAATTAATTAAACAGTAAATATAATAATTTAGTATAAAATAAATTTATTTTAAACATAAAATTTGATTTAAATTGGTAGGGTTAGAAAAATCATGTAATATATTGTATATATTGTAGTATAGCAATCACAAAATAAAAATATCTATATGTTACATAGTAAAATAATTTTATATTATCGCTATAAACATATGAAAGTTATGAATTATCCCTTTCGCCCCGCCCCCAAGCACCTGTAGAGTATAAATAGCCGCCAGGGGATGCGCTTTAATCATTCTCTAAATCGTCCTTGTCCTGTTGACACCAGGTGAACTTTCTCTTGGAGCTCCCACCCACCAGTGATTAGTCAGACGTGATTTATCAATTTCTGCCACCGCTTTCGATATCCAGCATTTCTGAAAATGGACAATGTAAGTGCCCCTTCAATTATATATTACCTTCTATAAGTATTTTGATGCATTACGTGGCTTTTGAGTTCAGATTTATGCTGTAAAATGTATTTTTTTTTCCTTTATTTATACAACTGTTGACCAAATGATTTGTTTTTAAATTATTGCAAAAATATATAAACTCTCCGCACACAAATAAACCTAAAAGCCATCAAAATTTTATGTCTAATAACGATTGTTGGTTTGCTTGATAAACTTATGACAAATTTTTAATTTATCATATTAATAATTATTTTCTTCTCCAAGATGGCGATGCAGAACATCCTTCCTGTGCCTATACAATTTGCCGATCCATCAGAAATTCATGATTCATCATATGCTTCACCTGTAAGAATCTACCAAGATGCCAAGTTTAGAGTTCCTTGGTCGCCTAGATCTGAAGATTCGTGCAGCGACAGACTCGTCATCGATGAAGACCGCGACGAAGAAATGGAAGAGAAGGAATCAAATTGTCAATTCGTACGACCTTGGCTTCATACGCTCTCTCCATCTGTCTCGTCTCCATCTCTCTCGTCTCCATCTCCTCCACAGTCTTCTGGTTTGTCCGATTTGCAGAAAGAACCTCAAGACCTGCGGTTGACCGATATGCAGAAAGAACCTCTAGACCTGAGATTGTGTGTCGTTTTGAAACGATTACAAAGTCCACCCAATCTACCAAACAGCAGTGATGTTCCACAAGTTGCCAAAGAAGGAGAATGTTTATACAGTGCTCAAACTTCATTTAACAATGAAGAAGATATAGTGACAGTGTCCGAAGTATCACCAGTAATGCCTCCCAGCAGTAACGTTCCACAAGATGTTAAGGAAACAGAATGTTTTAACAGTGCTCAACCTTCGTCTAATAACCAAGAAGACATAGTTAAAGTGTCCAAAGTTTCACCAATGAGGCAATGCTTTTATGACGACGTCGAGTTAAAGTCTACCAGCAGTGATATTCCACAAAGTGCCAACGAAGCAGAATGTTTTGACAGTGCTCAAACTTCATATGACAATCAAGAAGATATAGTTAAAGTGGCCAGAGTGTCACCAAGGAGGCATGCCCTTTACGACGAGGTCGAGTTAATGTTTACTGGTGTTAAGACAGAAGATTCTACTCCTTCAACAAGCGGCGAAACTTCAAAAATCAATAGAGCTCAATCTTCATCATCGTCACATCGCCGCAAGTCATCTAACGTTGCTACCAAGTCAAGAAAGGCAGTCAAGCGACGCTTTCCTGATAGTGACGATGAATGGTGTCCAAACCAAGAGGAAGAAAAAGTAGAAGAGGAAGGGATCGCCATACCTATAACTGCTCAGGGGGTAACCAAAGAAGTTATTGTCGGGGGTATTAGTGAGGACCTAAAGGCTTTGGTATTAAAGTACAACCCGAGGATGGCTAGGAAGTTCCCGGCCGTTGTCCGGACGCCAGAAGAACAAAAGAAGAGGGAGAGGAACACCATCGCCAGTCGTCTTAGTCGGGCGAATGCCAAGTTGAAACGGGAAAAAGCAATGGAAGAGAGGGCAAGAAAATGACGCCGAGTGCATTTGCAGTACGGTTTTAATACCAGCATATGTAACGACTTATTGACGACAAAATCATCAATCTTGAAGGTGATCCCTGTCGAAATATTGGTGCAAGGATATTTGACACACACGGCTAAACTCAAAAGCCACAATACCAATTCCAGCATAATTCATACATCAACTATTGTACTACATCTGTTTTGAAATGCTTTAAGCATACTTATACTCTTATGAAATGTTTTAAACATACTTTACACTCTTATTTTTGGTTTAAGTAATGGTTCTAAAATTTTGAAGAAGATTTCTGTGTTAATTTGCCAAGTTTAAATGAAAAATCAACAATCCAATTTCGGCTAAAAATTTTATTATAAAAGTATCAGTACTATTTACAAACCATTATTTATTTATTTATTTCTGCTTTTATAATTATATTCGTTTACTATATGTTTTATGTAGAATTGGTAAATTCTTTATCATATTTATGTAAATAAAACTTTTCAAGCAAAAAAACCTCTATAATTATATTTATGACTCCATTAATTTTCGTCTTAACTTGAATTGTGACGGTGAATCTTCTGTTTGTCTTAAATTAAATATCCAAAAATTACACGAGAACAAGTCAACGTATTTTTGCTATATAATTTATGAGTAAAATTAAAATAATAATGCTAAATAAAGATATAACACAATTAATCAACTACATCATAATATACACACCTCACTGCTTAAATTATTTATTTATATACATTTTTTTTTTAAATAATCATGCTCATAAAAATTTTAGTTTAAATTTATTATTTTGAAAATATCGATTTCTTTTTAAAAAAAATAGTATTTACTTTTATATAAATTTATTCTATAAATTATTCATAATTAAAATATAATAATTGTTGGCGGCATTACAGGTCGGATTATTTAAAACCTTATATTTTCGCAATCAGCGGCCAACCGAGGAAATTATTATGTTTCCCGCAAAAAAAAAGACGGTTTGTATTTTTCCGGTCAAAATATTTTATTTTTTTTCAGAATATAAATAAATATGAAATAAAATCATTATAATGCATTATTGGAGGACATGAATTGTAGCGCTTATGCTGAGCTGAAAAGGGTTGCGGAGGACCGAGAGGAATGGAGAT
Organism: Glossosoma conforme; assembly: GCA_022606575.1. Lineage (NCBI taxonomy): Eukaryota > Metazoa > Arthropoda > Insecta > Trichoptera > Glossosomatidae > Glossosoma > Glossosoma conforme. The sequence continues at coordinate 555,163 of JAGTXR010000020.1, read as the reverse complement.
CAAGATGCAAGATTCTGTTGCTGCAAACCAATCCACCGGATTGATACTACGAAGAAGAATGCATTATTGAATATTTTCTCAGCCTAAACTCACCAAAACTGACTAACCTTATTAAACTTGCCTTAAATTAAAAATAATAATTAATTTCTTAATCTGACCAAAGGCTCATTTAAATTCTGCCAGATTTTTTTTAAATTTTATTTAATTTGTTGCCAAAATGAAATACGTGTGGTGGCTGCCATTTAGCGTCCGGTGGCTGCGAATAAAAAAGAAGAATCTAAAAAATTATCTCTCGTAATTTTAAACTCTATGCCCGGTAGGTATGATTTTTCCATTGTTGAAGTTCAAAAATTCAAAATGTCGTCAGCGTGGCCGGAGGTTATAAGCGCAAAAGCCGAGAAACGCCACGAAATAAAGCTCTCCGGGCCAATAATATCGGACAGGATCACCAAGGAGGGACTGGACAAAGAGCTGTTCAGCCTCGGCGGCCTCAATCTGCTGACCATCAGCGATACGCGACTAAAGAGCGTGCCCGATGACATCTGTCATCTGGCAAACCTCCAGTCTCTCCTGTTATTTTCCAACGAAATAGAATCGTTCAATGACAGAATATATAAACTGTTGAAATTAAAAGTTTTGGACTTTTCTAATAATTCTTTGGTAGAATTACCTATCGGCCTGAATAGTCTGTCTCAGTTGACTAGTATTAATTTCAGCTCCAACAAGTTGACAAGTTTTCCTTCTGTGAACAAATTAAGCTGTCTGATATCGCTGGACTTGTCTAATAACGCTCTGGAAACGTTCCCCGATGTTTGTTACGCGGATAATGCTCATTTGAGCGATATCAAAATCAACGGGAATAAGATCGTGGATATTCCTGGAACAATCAATGTTCTGCCAGTTTTGAAGAACTTCGACATAAGCTTGAACGAAATCAAAATTGTACCTCAAGAAGTCGCCGAAATACAGAAACTAAAAGGTATGTATTACACTAAAACGCATGTTGAAGAGTACACACAAGGGACTTGAGGCCTGTAGTGGATTCTCGGACTCAAAGAAAATAAATCAGCGACTAACCATTTCAGATAGACGTACGAAAAATTATCTGTAATATTAGTGCTTAATAAATCTCATTAAAATACATTTTTAAATCAACATTATGATATGAATGATATAAATAGTTTCAATCGCATTGTCTAATCCTCCCCTTGCTGTGTTAAAAAAATCCAAGAGCTCTGATTGATATGTATTTTCCACACCATATAAAATTGATATTTAAAAACCGAAAAAATGTGAATATTTCTAAATATTGCTTTGATTGACTATGCCTGAAGTTGAAATACATTTTTTTTTGTAATGTAAGTATCTGGAAAGAGAAAAAATAAAATTGTAATGAGCTGCTATAGCCTAACCAGCCAGCGCAGCTAACAAATTCGCGCGCATATTGACCTGTGCTTGGCCCGATTATTGCACAAATTATTTATTTTCTCTACAAATTAATAAACTTACATAATTATAATTTTATTTGAAAATTAATGTTAAATTAAACTATTATGGATGAACACAAAAATTCTGAGCTCAGTACATATTATAGTTTTTATGGATATTCTCATTGTTAGAGTCAAGTTGTAGTAAATACATATCATCGGAAAGCAAATGTTATTATCAGATTTATTGAAATTGTCATTTTAACACTACCTGCCCTTTTCTGATTATTATACGTACCTGCCGATTTCACCTCATATATGTTATATATTATTCCATTAAATCTATGTATATGGCTTGTCTATAAAGCATCTTATAAAGCTTGCCTCACAGTTAATATTAGGAAAATTTTACAGTCCATTGCCAAACAGATTATTCAGACCAACCCTTGCAGAGCATCCGGCTGACATAGGGCCTATGTTTTTAAAGAATAAAACAAGTAAAACTTTATATGAAACTGCTGAGAATTCATTTATTAACCACTGGTTTCGGTGACACATCACCATTGTCAGGAGCTACTTAAAACTAAACCTAAATAAAAAACAGTCAATTAAGGTTACCATAGAAGTTGATGGGAGAGGAGAAATGTTAGATATCTGTAAATGGTACGGTTGAACAGAGTGAATTTACTGGAAACATATTAAGTACCTGGCTATAAGTTAAAAGTATTAGATTATTAAAGACTTTTATATTATTATTGATGTTTTTTTTATTACTAATTAATCTAAATTATCAAGCCTCTTACCTTTATAATTTTTATGTAAAATATCCGGATTAAAATTATGCTTATTACTTTTTAAGTGATTCACGAATTCTGAAAAATTATTACATTTCGTATTTTTTTTTTTAGATTTAAATCTGAAGGGAAACCCCATCGCTGACAACCGCCTGTTAAAGCTCGTGAACCAGTGTCGCACCAAGCAGATAGTGGACTATGTCAAGCAGAACTGTTCCAAAGCAGGCGCTGCAGAGGCCCCGGTCAAGGGCGGTAAAAAGGGTGGCAAAAAGGGGCAAGGCAATAAGCGCGCTGAACCGGGTGAGGGTCCAGCCCCCGCAGAAGACCCCGTGGAGACACTCTGCCACAAGATGAATGTTATGCATTTCGCTGACGACACAGTTAACGTCAAAATCACAGAAGAGGTAAAAAATTAAAATTTATTCCATTTATATATAGCGTTCAGCATCATTTAAATTTTTACTTTTAGTTTATTATTTATGTTAAATCATCACACCAATGTCCGATGTCTTAACTGCAGCATATGGTTATTATGAACTGCCGCCGCAAAGGTCCTAGCTTCGTCCCTATTTCAGCTCTGCTCTTCGTTGCTCAGCCATGACCATTATATGGATAGTTTTCGACGGCCTACCAAGATGGCACACTCTGTGTTGAAGAAGAAAATTGTTTTATGCGGAAGTTTTGAGTGTGTTGGAAACTCTGAATAATATGCAGTATCCCATCCTGAAAAATTGAAGCATTTTGATTATTTTTTAAAAATGATTTTAAAAAATCACTATGTATCATCAATAATGAATGTTATAACAGGTGAAGTCGGTGCGGCCGCACATTGTCTGCTGCATTGTGAGCGGGCTGACCTTCAACGAGGAAAGCTTCAAGCGCTTCATCCAGCTGCAGACCAAGCTGCACGACTCCATCTGCGAGAAGAGGAACGCTGCCACCATCGCCACACACGACCTCGCTAAACTACCCCCAGGTGAGATCGCAATAATACATAACTTACCAAATATATATACAGTGGTACCTCGACAACCTTCAAAAAACAATCAACTAATCAAGGTTTATGTTTGTATGGCTGTCTCTTTACAATATTTAAGCAATCATGCAATTTGTAACACTCGTATTAGTGTCACTTATTTGAAAGTTTCATGTCTCAGGTGACCTCCTGTACACGGCCCGCCCCCCGCAGAGGATTGTCATCCGCCCGCTCACGAGGAACAAGAACTACACGGGGCAGCAGCTGTTCGCGCAACTTCAGCAGGAGGCTGAGAACCTGCGCAAGGAGAAGAAGAGAAACGTTTACTCTGGAATACACAAGTTTGTCTTCATTTACTGCTTGATCACTACGACAATGCTTTTTGACCTTATTGATGAGGCCAGAAAGTTTAAATTCACCCTAACCGGATGACAATGCAATATTAACGCATTGTTGTTAGAACACGGTTTTTTCCATGTTTTTGTTAAACTACTGTTAGATTGCGGGACCCATAAAAAACCGTTTTTGGAAAAAAATGCTGGTTACGGAATCCATAAAAAATAAAAATATATATTATGTGTATTTTGTGTGTGTATTTTATTTTCATCATTTATTGAGACGGATTAAGGAGCAGATGAACACATAAAGACGTTTTCAGAAGCACATATCTAGATAATATATATACATCTAGATAAACTTGACAAACTTTCGGCCCGGACCGAGTCCCATGCTTTCAGGCACCGGACCGGCCAAAACCCGAAACTCGTTGCGGTCGGCATACAACTGAGCTGGGCACCGGGCGCCAGTGTTCGGTGACACCCGGCGCCGCAAGTGGCGATCTACAGAATTAATGGCGCACCAATTACAGACAGCCACGTACAATACTAAAGACATTCCCGTGTACGGACTTGTCTAAAAACCAATATGGCGACACATGCATGTTCGACGAGCGAACAAAAGTAAGAGACGAAATATTGTATATCGAGGTTTTCGGCACCAGCCTGCAAGGGCTGTATCCAGCTGATATCAATTGTATATAATTTGAAAGCATACCACGTTTTTCGTTTTAAATCATACAAATGTTTTCACAGTTGTTAAAAAATACGAAAATTGGTCTTAAAAACTTGCTTAACACGTTGATCGCCAACACCGTTTTTTGTAAAGTGACAGAAAATGTTTTTGTGGTATTAGGTGTTAGGACCGCGTCGGACATTCTGAATAGCAGATTGTATGGAGCGCGACAGCGCAAAACAAAAAGTCAAATTTATGTTTGTCGTGTCGGCCACCGGTGGGCGTGATTGTAATGAATCAGTGTAGGTCACCGGTGGTTGACATAGCAATGAACGTGTTAAAATAAATACAATATAAAATTCTCCATTATAGCAATATCATTGAATGAATAGATAAAACTGTTTAGAATGTATTGTTTTCTAATATTATGTTATACATGTTTTTTTTAGATATTTATATTTGCTGGAAGGAAAGCAGCTCTACCCTTGCTTGTCGGATAGTGCACAGAATGTCATCAGCTTCCCTCCGATCACAAATAGTGAACTGACGAAGGTACTTTATAATTTGTTTATTTTCCCCGACATATTTTCCTAGCCATTGCCTATCAATTAAAATTAGTGGTAAACAAAAATCGACTCATGAACATCACGCATTCATAGTGAATTCTTGTAACAAATAGATGATGCATGAATGACAGGTTATAGTCTATGACGTTGGCAGATCAACACTCGACATGTAACGCTTAACTATATATAATATGCTAAACGTTATAGAATTCACAGGTGATATTTCTACATAAATAATCATCATTAGGAGTACCCCTAAAAGATGCAAAAGAATTTGTATCCCAGGTGATCGTACTTCCAAGGGGAAGTACGATCACCTGGGATGGCAGAACAAAAAGAGAAGTCAACAGTCGCATACATCAAGCAAGGCTAGCTTTCAATAAAAAAGCCAAAATTCTTGAGTCAAAGAATATTTCTTTAGGGCTCCGTAAAGCAACTTGCCAAAACACTTGTTTGGAGCATCTTAATGTATGGCTGTGAGACATGGTGCTTATCTGAAAGTGATAAAAAAAGACTAGAGGCCTTTGAGATGTGGTCGTACAGAAGAATTCTCGGAATTTCCTGGAGAGATCACGTCACGAACAATGAGGTTCACAGAATAATCAAGGAAGATAGGCAACTAATAAGAACCATCTCAGAGAGGCGAGCCCGATAGATCGGCCACATCATGCGCCACGATGGTCTTCTTCACGATATTGTGGAGGGGATGGTTGAGGGAAGAAACTGTAGAGGGCGCCCTAGACGGGAGTATTTGCACCAAGTATTCGAGGACATGAATTGTAGTGCTTATGCTGAGCTGAAAAGGGTTGCGGAGGACCGAGAGGAATGGAGATCGAGATGCAAGATTCTGTTGCTGCAAACCAATCCACCGGATTGATACTACGAAGAAGAATCATCATTTGTCGGTATTCTCATGTTTGTGTTTATGTAAAACAACAACAACAAAATGAATCATAAATATTTAACCCTTTAACTACGAGATGCCTATATATCGGTATAACACTTTATGCCTATCAACTACAATATACCGATATATAATATAAGCTGGGTCATAATTGATAGGTATTTACGATAATTATAATTAATAAATATATTGGCAAGTATTTTAGAAGTCTAATCATAAAGCATGTTCTTACCAAAATAAACAGATGTTTTTTATTTTTATGTCAAATTTACCTCATCTAAACCGTTTTTTTTCGCTAATTCCTCTATTTCTTCCACTATTTCATCCATATCGACAGATTGTCCAATGTCTTCGCTCTTACTTAGATCTAGCTGCGCACAATTTTGGGGAATCCCCGGGTTGAAATAAGAGAGCGCTAAACCAAGACAGCGTTAAGCAGGACCTCACTGTACTGTCAAAAATAAATATTTATTAAAAATTTGTAAAAATTAAAATTAGCTATTTTTTTTCCAAGTAATGAAAAATAATCTAAAAACTGATATGGGTGTGTATAAATGCATAAAATAATAAATTATCATTAAAAATATAAAATCAATACTTTATTTATTCATGGATTATTGATAATTTTTACAAGCATTTATTAAAACAATAATCGTAGTTAATGGGTTTAAATACTTAAAATATCCAAAATCTCTGGTCTATAATGTCTCTTCTTTATCCTAGCCGCTTCCCATCATCTGGGGTCGGCTCTCCTTGTGAACATTCGCCATGTCTGTCTGTCCTGCGTTGCATTCTCGGTCAAACCCAGGGTTTTCAGATCCTTGTTTACAGTTGCAGTCCAGGTTGCCTGTGGTCTTCCAGGTCTTCTTCTCAGCGTGGGTATGTTGCGGGCTCTCTTCACCATGTGGTCCTCATCTCTCCGTGTCACATGCCCATACCATCTTAGGCGGTTTTCCCTTATCTTTTCAGGTATAGGGCCACCCGAAATGAATATGCTCATTTCGAACTCTGTCCACTCTAGTCACACCGCCCGCCCACCTCAGCATCTTCATCTCTGCCATATGAATCCTATCCATGTCACGTTTCAGCGGGGTCCAACACTCTGATCCGTAGAGCATAACTGGCCTTACAGCAGTTTTGTAGATTTTACCTTTGGTCCTAACTGGAATCTTGGGGGCCACCCGAAATGAACCCTGAATATGCTCTGGTCTATAATGTGATGATATTTTTTTAGATGTCTCACGAAACGCAGACGATGCTCGTCGAGGTGACATCGGCCCAGTCGCAGACAGTCTGCCGCAAGGTCATGGACCAGTTCCTGTTGGAGCTTCTGGTGACAGGAGCCGGGGGCTGCGAGGCCGCTGCTGCCGAGGGCAAACCCGCTTACCACCGCCTCGACATACAGCAAGTCCGCATCGTGGACCTCGAGGGCAAGATGAGGGTCGTCTACCCGTCAAAGGTGGACCTCTTCTATGAGGACGAAAAGGACAACATCAGGATTGTCAGGACTTAAAATATCTCCGAGCGATCAACAGAATTTTCAACACTTTCCTTTATCTCTGAAAATACTACTTCCGTTGAATGCGTTGATCGTTGTTTTTATATATATAAATAATTGTCACTACATCTAAGGCAATTTAACCTTTAAACGCCCAGTGGTCCCATACGGAACCACAAATTTGCAACGTTCAATGCCCTAGCAGGCCAATCTTGTAATGTTTCGTCGCACAATAGATTCTTCCATATACTTAAATACAATTATTACAAATTAATGTAATCCGACTGTGAAATAAACCATAAGCACTCCTGTATGGGACCGTAGAGCATTGAACGACGCAAATATGCGGTCCCAGAAGGAAGCCACTCAACGGTTAAAGGTTAATAGGTAAAACGGAAAGAAATTACTTTTTTGTGGCGGGTCATTTTAAAATCAGTTGGTCAACAGTTGCATAAAATAGCGCAAATGTGTTTCTTCAATCTTAGGATTCTCCATTTTACACATCGGCAAAAAAAAAATATGTTGAAATGGAAAGAGTACACACAGCTTCATAATGATACCAACCACGACGTGCTAACTCAACGGCAACCGTTGACAAACTGATTTTAAAGTGACGCACTAGAAAAAATTACATTTCTTTCTGTTTTACCTAATGGGATGGTCACCGACTATTTAACTAAATAAATTGTATTCACTAGAATCCGGTCTTATATAAAAGTAAGAACCATCTCAGAGAGGCGAGCCCGATGGATCGGACACATTATGCGCCACGATGGTCTTCTTCACGATTTGCAGCAAGTGTTCGAGAACATGAGTTGTAGCTCTCATGCTAAGCTAAAGAGGGTTGCGGAGAATCGAGAAGAGTGGAGATCAAGATGTAAGATTTTTTGCTACAAACCAATCCACCGGATTGATACTATGAAGAAGAAGGTAATGGCTATAATATATTCGGAGAAAACATGTGAAACATTATAAATTCTAATAAATATAAATTATTTCAGTAAATTCTCAGGGATCGTCCTATATTGCCTTGGGTATAAAGGAAAAATAAAACACTTTTTAATACCAGTTGTACTAGTTACCATATTTGATAAATTATGTAATTTTGGTGTAAGAGTTGTGTACACAATCAAAATAAAAACTATGGTGTATGCAGTCTACAGGTGTGGCGTAACTTCCTTATTTTACCACATCCCTGTCGAGCGATTCCGCGTGTTGTCTGGTACCTGACGCGGGCTAAAAAATTGCCCGCGTCAGGTACCAGAACACTGCCCTGGTTCAGCCCAACCAGCACCACAGCAACAACAACCACAAGGCACACAACAAGGTGCTGATCAACAAAGACAACGTTGAAAACAGCAACATGATGCTGCCGTCCTTCAAGCAGCTGCGGCTCGACCAGGCCAAGCTGCTCTAGGAGCAACAAGTCAAGGGGCCCCCTGTGGCCCAGGCCCATCAAAGATGACCCCAGGCCGTTTCCTTTGAATCTGAAGACAGCTAATATTGCATTTGCACAAGCTGCGCAAATGCGGAAGCCATGTGGCAACACTACCCTGACGGAGCACCCCAACGCAGAACGACTAATAGAGAGCAGTCACGACTCAGCTCTCACAATGGCCTTACGAACGACTCACAAACTTAGACGCTATATCTCTTTTATCGAGGATTCGTTAGCAGAACTAACAAGTTTATTGATATCGTAGTGGAGCCAGACCAAAAAAGATGCTCGAAGACTAACATTCAGGAAGAATGTCGATCTCCAATCAGTCAGCCAAGTCATGGCAGTCATTTTAAAAAAGGAAGTTATGCTGCTGCACCCTGTATATCAGCTGCTATTGTATCTAGAGCGAAAAACCCTATCTTTCATGTATAATAGATGTGTTGCTTTCCTTGAGATATATTGCTCATTGTTGGACAATATTGAAAAGTGCATCTTTGAAAAAATTGCTCAATAATGAACGTATGCACTCCTCTTGACAGTTTCTGTATGAATATATTTTATTCTCATTTTCACTTTCTTTAAAAACTGTATTTAAATATTTGGGGGTTCTAAAAGGGTATTTTCAACTTGCCTATTTGTAAGAAAAGATAATAATTATCGATACATTAATACAACAAAATACAATTTTTGTCCATTTTTAATTCATTTGTATATTGAATTTTTGTAAAAAAATAATTATATTTAATATGTTAAAAAATATGCTTAAAAGATGGTCTTCATTCATTCCGTGAACTGTATAACACATAATGATGTTCCATGGAGGTCAAATAATAATGCTTTGTCTAATGCATTGCTTGAAATATCCTAATTTTCTGACTGCAAGTATATTTAAAAAATGGAACATTACTTATAAATAAGTCTTCTGATTCTATTTCAAAATGATTATAGGTATATTATCATTGTACAACCAGTGTGAAAATTGTGATAAGCTGTATTAACGCAGTATAATTTGTATTTTTTATATATTTGAATATATTTATTTAAATACTAAATTACATTTTCGTGTTTTATTTAATTATTGATTATACTAACAGCTTTATATCTCTTTTTCCGGAAGGATAATTCACCACAAATACAGAATTTTTTCAATGAATAATTCTTGATGAAATTCTATAATTACAATGTATGAATTAAGAAGATTGAGTTTAAATTGCACATATTTTTTATGACTATGATATGTGTCAACTGTGTCAAGAAGCCGTTTTCAAGTGGTGCATATAAAACAGGTATTTTTAGGATTTTTTCCTTTTAGTTTTTATTTGTGAAAATCAAATAAATTTAATGTTAATAATAAAACATTTGTACAAAAAAAAGCCCATCAAAAAAGTTTCCTGTATATTTTAGTATTGGTATCATAAAGAAGATAGCGCTAAGATACTGATCGCAATGCAGATTGGCCAACCGTATAATTTTGCAGTTAAATTTATATATATATTTTTTTCAAATCTTAATTTTGTCTTTGAAGAAATATATTATTTTATGTAAATATTAACTAATATTGTGAAACGAAAAGAATAACAACTAAAATATAAAAGTAAGTACAGTAAAAGAAAATAATATATTTTGTGTCTATTAAAATAAATAAAATGACAAACCCCAAAATAAATTGTACCCATGTAACTATTAATTGAGTGAAGTAAAGGCCTGATTTCTATGACGAATTTCTCATTGCATTTTTTATTTTGTTAAGTTGGCATTTTTAAATATCCCTCCAGAGGATTTAAGTGCCTAATATTTAGGTGACAACAGATATTAATCTTTGCACGTAATTACATGGGAGTACAATAACACAGGACTAATGAGATGACCTGATGAGCTTAACATGCTGACTTCCAATAAAGTGGCTCTAGTTCCGATCTTCAAACAATTAGTTTTAATCATGGTTTTACGCGTTAAATAGATACCCAGGAGATAAAATGTTTGTTTTCCAAAAATTGATAAATTTGATAACCTAACAAAGCAAAATAACTGACGGAATTGCACAAATAAAACATGGGGCTTGATTCTAAGCCATTGTGTAGTTAGTTCATGATGTTAAAACATTAAACTTTCAAAAGAAAGTGTTTATTTTGTACATTTTATTAAGTATAAAAGAATATTTAGATATATATGACTAGACAACAATTTGTTTAAGTCTTATCCCGTTGCACTTAACCCTTTCGCATCGGTTGTCGGCATATGCCGTCATAAGATTCCCCGACCGTTGACATCGGTTGACGTGATATATCGTTTTCCTAATTTCTTAGTATAGTTTTTTATGCATCATCTTATAGCTAAAGGATACAAGAACGATGTATGAAAGAAGAAAAATACACACGAAAATAGACGAATATAATAAGTACATTTATGCTTCAAATACTAGTTTTATAATTGACAGTATAATTTGTATTCAAACCGAGCCGTAATGAAAGTAGGAATGGCGGCTGAGTTCCAAAAATTATATAATACCTACAGGCTATAGGTGATGATGGTCTTTCACAAAATTAAAAAAATAATAAACAATATAAATTTATAAATATCAATTCTACGTTAGTTGTAAATCAATTATTATTAAATATTTAAATAAAATATTATGTATGTTATTATTTTAGTAAGTTGGCTGTGCTGGCTGGTGGTGTGTCCGTTGAATCTTGCTTGCATTACCAAATATGGCGTTGGTCGGTCTCTCGGCCCAGTCCGCTAGTTTCTCCAACAACAGTGAGTATTCTGTCAAACAATCCGAGCGCACCTCTCAAACAAACAATCCGCGAATGAAAACATCTCACTAACTCGCGCGTAGATTAGATAAGACCGCAAAGGTGAGCAGAGTGATCATTATTTAGCCCGCCGTTGGTTAAGCTGTCAATTCTATTTGGGTCAGGAAGCTTTCGCTTTTGAGGTTAGGATCTCTTAATCCAAAATTATCCTTCGGTAATGTGAAGTGTGAACCCGACCTAACTTAAAACGTTATTTCGAGCTTAAATTATGCAGCAGAATAAATCAAACATATAATAAAATATGTCTTCTTATTATTCTAAGATTTTATGACATTCTGTCAGTACTGCTGAAGTCTTCGTAGAGTTGTGATGTGATAGTGCAAGTGAAAATTAATATTCATTTAAAGAAATAAGTGTTAATCAATTCACTTCTTGAAGAGATTTGGGTGTAATATAAAAAGTAAACATTAATAATATTTTGTGAAGCTTTCGTTTAGTGTAACTTGTTGAATGTGTTAAATAAAATCAGATTTTTGTTACAATATATCAGAATGTCAGATTAACCAATAGATCACTGAAAAATCAGTTTTTCTCATTTTCTGCAAATTTTGACAGTTTTTCGGTTAAAGCTTTATAAAATCAACAAACGTCTTATTCAGTCAATTTATTTATATCAAATAATATTTTAAATGCGTCGAAGGTCACATAATTAAAGTGAATTATAGCCTATTTAAATATAAAAATTGTAATAAAAAATTAAAAAATCAATTTCTACTCTATTTGAAATTTTAGAATGCTTTCAAAAAGAAAAAGAGAAAAAAAATTCATGGCAATTTTTTTTTTTCCTTATGTCCAGGAAATAACTGTCAAAGGGATAATTTTTCGAATGTCATAGTTATTTTATCATTCAATTTTGAGGTTAGCTTTTTTTAATTCCAAAATTTTAACTATATATTTATGTAAATTCAATATTGTTAATACAATCTTACATTACATAACGTTACACTGACAAATGACAAGAGGGAATCAAAATATAACAAAGACAAATATTTAAACTAAATAGTCATTTTTCAGTAATGAATATAAATTAAAACTGTAAATAATATCTTAAATAAAAGATAAAAAAATAATGATTTAAAAGTTGTGATTTTCAGTTAAAGCAATTTACATTTTAAATTTATTCCAATTTTGTAAATTTAAATCTATGACAATTTTTTTTATAAAATATCCGTTTTCTATTTCTGTTATCTAAATAAATCATATTTTAAGCTGCGTTTTAAAATCATATTTATATCATAAATCTAGATTGCAGTGTTTTTTTAATGTAAACAAATATGTTGATTTTCACATAAAGTTTTCGACTCTAATTCAATATATAATATATTAATTACAATAGTAGAGTACATTGAATATGAGGCCCAATAATCCACTTAAAGCTTATAACTGCTAAACCTTCTGTGTACAAACCACGTTCAAGACTTAAATTTGTGTGATTTTACCTTTTTTTTAGTTTAAACTTGATATTATTTTTTTTCGTCGTTTGAGGGGTCCTAAAGGTTTTTTTTTGCTTTTTAGATGTCTTTTCGTGTAGTACGTAGTTCCAAGTTCCGCCACGTGTACGGCCAAGCGCTGAAGAGGGAGCAGTGCTATGACAACATTCGCGTATCCAAGAGTTCGTGGGACTCTACGTTCTGCGCCGTCAACCCCAAGTTTCTCGCCATCATCGTCGAGTCAGCTGGTGGAGGCGCCTTCATAGTCCTGCCACACAATCGGGTAAGTTCTAATCAACATCTCTCCCCTTCTTTGTGCCATAACCAGAGGTCCATAAAGTATCCCTGATGTTGCACACATTCAAATTATTATTAGTCCAGTGGATGTCGTCATAATCATCAGCCTGTGTCTGTCCACTATTAAGTTTAGGCTCAATCCTATCCTTCTCAACCCTAGACCCTCCATATGCAAGATACTCGTGCTAATCTTCTGATGTCGTAAATCCATCTCGCAGCGGGTTGGCCAATGCTCTTTTTAATCAGTCTGGTGGAAGTCATTATCAGCGTGTCTGACCACTGTTGAAAGTAGGCCTCCTGCTTGAATTTCCATCCTTCTCGATCCTCCGCCCTCCGCATCTAAGGTATTCCCGCTATTCTTCTGATATAGTCAGTCCATCTTGCATGAAGTCAGCCAATACTCCATTTATCAGTTCTTTGACACCACTCCAACACCTTTCTTCCCCATCAACCATCGTCTCTTTGACAGATATGTCCTACTCATTGCCAATTTTGTGTATACCTATTCGTTGGGTAATCTCCACTATTTGACTGCTTCTTCGGATATTATCGTTTCGGATTCTATCTTTTAAAGACAGTCCCTAGCATGGATCTCTCCATGTTAGGTGAGCTTTATTTTACAGGTAAGATTTGCTGTTAGATTCCACTTGTCTGCGTCATATGTTAATACTGGGAGAATGTAACGGTTTAACACATCACTTTTGAGATGTTCGGAATTTGTACTTTAAAAATGTACTTAATGATGGCCACTGCATTGAAGTGCAAAAGAGAAAAAACCTGTAAAAGAGTTTAGAATAAATAAATATGAAAAAATGTAGAAAAATTCTCTCATTTTCAATTAGTTCAGTGTGAAAACTCTCTAATTGAATTCTAAACAAAATCATCTCAATTTTGAAGACAAATTAATTACGCCTAATTATAAATAATTATTATATTATTTATAAAATTTTACGATACATAGAAATGACTTTTTTCAACTGATTACTATATTTTTAGCATTTGGAAACCTAAAGTACATTTTTAAAGCGAAAATTCCGCAGTGTCTTAAAACTAAGGCATTTAACCGATGCATCGTCCCTGTATTAACTTATGGCGCAGAGTCGTGGAATTTGACAGCAAGTCTTACCCATAAAATAAAAGTCACCCAGCGTTCTATGGAGAGATCTATGAGAGGAGTGTCCCTAAAAGATAGAATCAGAAACGAGGAAATACGCAGAAGAACTCAAGTAGTAGATGCTACCCAACGAATAGGCACACTCAAGTGGCAATGGGCAGGACATATCTGTCGAAGAGACGACGGTAGAAAAGTATTGGAATGGCGCCCAAGAACTGGCAGACGATGCATTGGCCGACTCCCTACAAAATGGACTGACGATATAAGAAGAATAGCGGGAGTGACCTGGATGCGGAAGGCGGAGAATCGAAAAGGATGAAGACTCATGCGGGAGGCCTACGTTCAACAGTGGACGGACACAGGCTGATGATGATGATGACTATAATTTAATTTTTCACCATGTAGTCTTCATTTTATTAATCTGTTATTTTAATTATATTGAAAAATTAATCTTTTATTTTATTCAGTAGGAGTCTTTTCATTTAAATTTTGCAATATATAATCATGACATTACATTCCATTTATCACTTTGATAATATAGCCAAATGTCCATTTAATAATATTTATATATATATATATATATTTATGTATATATTTTGGAGAATCTTTCCATTATGAATTCGCCTAATTGATTTTTTATAAACCCAGTCTATTGAATTGCAAAATTCTTTTGTGAATAATTTTGGCTTCTGAAAAATAAATAAACAAAAGTGGCTTCAATGCCAAGTGCTTTGAATAGCCATAAAACATCACATCTTTTGATCTCTATGGTAATGTTTTTTTTCTTATGTATTTATTCAACCATTATGGTCAGCAAACTCTAAACATTTGAACTGAATTTTTAGAATGAAATTTATTTTGTGATCCATCTGTAGATTTTAAAAATCGTTCGCTCGTGAAAGAGCGTTGTGGCACCAATAATTGCGTACAAGTATCATAACTATATAAACAACAAGATTATATAGGACAAGACGCACCTATTCTTTAGAAGCTTTAGAAAACAATATAAAAACGTAGTGCCTTTAGTTCAAACCATAGCCGGCATTAATGGCTTAGAGGTAGAAGTTTTTTTTTTTTTCTTAATTTAAATTAACTCTATAAATTCTCATGCTTGTTTTTAATTTGACGTATTACCTATTACTATGCCTATTATTCAAAATTATATGTAGAAGTAAGTCGTTCCGTAAACACCACCTGTTCATAGTAAGTCTCCCTTCTTCTGTGTAGTATCAATCTGGTGAATTAGTTTGCAGCAACAGAATCTTGCATCACGATCTCCATTCCTCTCGGTCCTCCACAACCCTCTTCAGCTCAGCATAAGAGCTACAATTCATGTCCTCGAACACTTGCTGCAAATATTCCCGTCTAGGGCGCCCTCTACAGTTTTTACCCTCAACCATCCCGTCCACAATGTCGTGAAGAAGACCACCGTGGCGCATGATGTGACCGATCCATCGAGCTTGCCTCTGAGATGGTTCTTATTATTTATTCTTAATAATAATTATTCATATTGAGTGCTCTGTGACACCAAAAAGTCTGTATAATTATGTATTACACATTAAAAAAATAATTGTGATGTCACTTTATAATATTACATACTCGTACATATGTAAACTTGGTATTAAGATAAGGTGATTTTTATCTTGTAATGTAGTAATTTTATCATATGATAGTACCTGTAGTTAAGTCTTAAAACACACCTTTATTACAACATCATAAATCAGAATTCAAAAATTTAAAAAATATATAATTGCGGGGCTTCGCAACTGGTCGCTTAAACGACCCAATAACGATTGTATTGTACTATTTTTTTTCTTATAAAAAACCATCCTTTTAAATATATATTTTTATGTAAACACATACTGGAGAATACCAACGGATGGTGATATTAATTCTGAAGTCTCATCTGTGGAACTCTATGACGCTTACTATAGTGCATATGGCTAAGCGCTGCATGTGGAGTGTTGATCTGCCAACTTCATGGACTACAGCCCGAGATTCACGCATCATCCTTATTATCACAGGAATTTACTATGAATGGGTGGTCTTCACGGGATGACTTTCGTCTACCACCAATTTTGATTAATAGGCTATGACTGGCATTTTACGCGTGAGGCATTGAATTCACACCGACCGGGGATATTTTGGAGCTCAGAAATCGATAAAAAAAAAATTATCTCCGTCGGAGATCGAACCCACGACCTTAGGCTTGCAAAGCAAACACTTTGACCATTGAGCTATACCCGCCGGCAAAAGAAGGATTTTAAAGAAATCGGATGATAAGCTTGACGCATCTGAGGCGTGGACCATATGGTTCTAAGGAGTGGCTCAACCCGACCCTTCAAACCGGAAGAGGGCATAAGAGAAACAAAAAACATCTGGATTACTTTTATCGATATCTGTGTAATACATACCAATATAAGTTAGAAAATCAAATTCTACAAATTATTTATTCGTGTCATGTACAACACTAATATTATTATTATATGATAACAGTCCCGTTTCCTGTTTTACGTTATCTATGAAAAAAATAGTGGAATGTTAACCATCCAATAAAAATGTTAATCTCTGTGGTTATCCGACATGCCATTGCATTACCCTTATCGGTTTTTAATAATTACCAACAGTAAAAATAGTAATACTAATTTGATCAATCTGCAAACCGCTAAATTTTAATACATGGCAATACTCCATCAACACAAGTTTATGTTTCACGTCATCTCTTGATGATTACCCACGCAATGACGATCGAAATATCAAAGATAAAATAATTTGCCACATTTTCGCTACACCCAAAAGACATGAATTCTTAGTTTAGTCTCCTGATGAATGTTGATATCAAAGAGTATTTAGGAGAAAAACACGGCATTAGATGTGACTCATTTATTTGAGATTAAAAAAAATACAAAAATTCGTTCCAATAGAATCACTCTTGGTCCCGACCATTGTTGGCGACTCACTGCCGAAATATCCGAAGAACGAAAATTTGGTAAACAATTGAACGCATATGAAAAAAAACAAAGATATTCGAAAAACGAATTTCAAATTTTGTTCCAAATTTGAATCTTAAATATTACGTCAATATTTTCACGGAGTTTTTGTTAAGGTAGGTTTAGCGAGACATCCAGTGCACCAGTTGTCCGGTGCACTAAACGTCCCGTGCACCAGACGTCCAGTGCGTCCCACGTCGTTGCCGATGAGTCGTTGAACGAATTGTCTTGGAACGATAGGTCGTGACACCAAATTGGACCGATGGAATCATTCCCTTTTATGGTCATTACAGGGCACGATTAAACTGACCGTTTATCCCACTTTGAACGAGAATATCCCCTTTTTTTATTATTAAAACAATTAAAATAAATATTATTCGCACATGATAAAAAAAACTCTTCAATTATTGTTATTTTATGAATCATTTACATATATTTTATAGTGTAAAACGAAGGCCAAATACAGCAAGTCTTACCCATAAAATAAAAGTCACCCAGCGTGCTATGGAGAGATCCATGCTCGGAGTGTCGCTAAAAGATAGAATCCGAAACGAGGAAATACGCAGAAGAACTCAAGTAGTGGATGCTACCCAACGGATAGGCACACTCAAGTGGCAATGGGCAGGACATATCTGTCGAAGAGACGACGGTCGATGGGGAAGAAAAGTATTGGAATGGCGCCCAAGAACTGGTAAACGAAGCATTGGTCGACCCCCTACAAGATGGACCGACGATATAAGAAGAATAGCGGGAATGACCTGGATGCGGAAGGCGGAGGATCGAAGAGGATGGAGACTCATGCGGGAGGCCTACGTTCAACAGTGGACGGACACAGGCTGATGATGATGATGATGAAATATAATTGTTTCAATCGTCATACCTCACAAAAGTCAAAACATCGTACCCCCAAGTCTTTTTATGTGTTGATAGGACATAGAGTAAAATTAAGAAAAACATTTTTTTTCTAAAATAACCATTTATTTCATAGTTTTATAAATCCGATTTATAAGTCCCGTCAGAGCACAACTGCAGCAAAATGCACGATCAATATTGGATTTTTTGGTGTGGGACTTATAAGTCCCGTCAGTAAATAATGGGTTAACCACTGGAATTTTTTTTTTTTTTTTTTTTTAAAAATCTTTATTCAATCTTGAGATACATGCACATAAAATTACAAATTAGGTATTTATACTAAGTTTACAGACTTTTTTAATCTTTTACTTAAGCTACATTTTTTTTTTTTTTTTTTTTTTTTAGTTAATATTACATGAAATTTTTTTTTTTTAATACACTGAGATTCTATAGAATCCTTGAAAAGGATTCTATTTTTTCCCTGAGCAAAAATTAAACCTAGTTAACATACTTAACACTAGACAATTCAGACACAAATAAGAAACAAAAAAGAAACAGTGAAAAATATAAGATAAAATAAAAAGAACACCATAAGTTGTGCCGCTTAGCGCTGATGATGGTGAGAGCTGCGCAAAGACATTGATTCCCCTAACCTTCTGATCAGGGGATTAGTGTGTGTTTTAGACTTGTAATGAAATTTCAGTGTTAGTTTTTGAAAATGTTGGTGGATAGTGGGGATTTTATTTTGGGTATGGAGGTGCTTGAGGTTAGCTCTAAAAGGAGTGTTGAAAATGATTTTAATGGCTTTGTTTTGTATGACCTGTAGTTTAGTAAAGTTAGATTTTGCGTTATCGATCCAGGTCGGTGCAGAGTATGTGATTATGGGTTTGATTAATGAGTTGTAAATTATTGTTTTATTATGACGTGAAAGGAGAGATTTTCGATTGAAAATTGGTGTCAGGGCTCCCAGTGCGGCCAGTCCTTTGCATTTGGCCACTTCTGTCTGTGAACCCCACCGAAGACGTGAATCGAGAATAAGTCCCAAATATTTAACTTCTTTGGACCATTCGATAGATCCAGAATTTGTTATAATATTGGGGGAAATTGCTTCGCCTTTTTCTCGTGAATATAATGGCCTCTGTTTTGTTGGAATTTACTTTTAATTTCCATTTTTCAAGGAAAGAAGTTAGTTGACTAAGTCCTTTTTGTAGACGTGACCTTATGTGGTCGAGTCTTTTGGAGGAAGTGAGAACGGCCGTGTCATCAGCATACAGCGCCAGTTCACATCGTGGGGGAGTGGGAAGATCATTTATATATAAATTGAATAAATAAGGACCGAGCAAGCTTCCTTGCGGAACACCAGCTGTGACGAGTTTGAGAGACGATTTGGAATCGTTAATGACGGTTGTAAATTTTCGGTCACAGAGGTAGGATTTTAATACATTGATTAAATATGAGGGTGTATTCAAAAGCAGGAGTTTATGAAGCAGACCATTGTGCCAGACTGTATCAAATGCCTTTTCTAGGTCGATTAGTATCATGCCTGTGGAGATTTTAGTATTAAGATTATTTGAGATGTTAGAGGCGATACGGGTTAGCTGATGGATAGTGGAATGTTTGGGTCTGAATCCAAATTGTTCATGAATTATAATTTTTTCATGGAATTTCGCTAATCTGCTGAGAATGGCTTTTTCTAGGATTTTACTAATTGCAGATAGCATGCTAATGGGCCGGTAGTTTATGGGATTGGAGTGGTCTTTCCCTGGTTTTTTTATTGGAATAACCAAAGCAATTTTCCAAGTTAATGGGACGTAGCCACTTATGAGACATCCATTATATATTTTTGTTAGGAGTATTATAGCTTTATGGGGAAGATTTTTAAGTGAATGTTTTTAATTTCATCTAGCCCAGGGGCTTTTAGAGGTTTAAGTTTTTTATTATAGAGGATATTTCAGTGGTGTGGATGAAGGAAATGGTGAAGTTTTTAAGGGAAGCATGCTGATTGTTTTGTTGACAGCTAACTCTATTTTTGGGTCAGGTTGTTTTTGAGACAGGGTAAAAGATTTTGAAAAAGAGTCGGCAAGGGAATTGGCTTTTTCTACATCAGAAACGGCTTTACCACCAGGAGAGTCTAAAGGAGGTATGGGAGATGACTTATGTCGAATGGATTTAACTGTCTTCCATAAGGAGTTGTTTGAAGGGGACAGAGACTTTAGTTTTTTTTGTCCATAAGTCATTTTTAATGTCGTTATTAGTGCTTGGATCTCTCGATTAAGTGAATTGATAATGGATTTGGAGAAACGGTCTTTGGTTTTTTGCCAATATTTCCTTAGTCTGTTTTTAAAGCTAATTAGTGACTTAATATCGGGACTGAGGACAAGAGAGTAAGGTTTGTAAGGTGTTTTGGGGATCGCAAGAATGTCCGCTTCTAATATTAATTTGGTTAAGTCACTCACTGCGTGATCAATAGATTCAGGCGAGTTTATGGTTTGAGATGATAAATGAATGTTTTGGTTAATATGGGATTTGAAGAGTTTCCAGTCAGCAAGGGAATAATTACTTTGAGTTCTAGGATCTCTGGAAAAGTACAACTCAGGGAAAAGGATACTGGGAGATGATCGGAAGAGAGTAATTGTTCGGTTGTAAGTGTTGAAATAGAGTATACATTATTTGTTAGGACCAGGTCGAGTGTTGAAGGGTGTATGCTATTATGTGGATAATGAGTAGGGGAGTCGGGATATAAAATGTTAAAATCTTTTTTTTGGAGGTGATGGTATAGGCTTTTTCCATTTTTGTTGCTTCGGCTGCAGTTCCACATTTGGTGTTTCGCATTGAAATCGCCACCTATGATAACCGACTTTCCTAGGCCTAGCAATATATCTATGTCAGATGGGAGGAGGCTTTTGTTGGGAGGGTTGTATGCAGAGATAATTGTGTATGTTGAGTTCTTGTGTGGTATTGTAATGGCAACTGTTTCCATGTTAAGAGTGACAGGCGTTAATAGTGTCTCGTGCTTAATTGAATTTTGTAAGAGTATGGCTACCCCACCGCCGTTGCCAGAGACACGGTCGTTGCGGTAGCAGTGATATCCAGGTATGTGAAATGATTTGTTTGGTTTGAGGTGTGTTTCTGTGATGAGTACTATGTCTATGTTTAGCTCTCTTACCATCTCAGCTAATTCGTCCCCCTTTTCAGGACACTTCTAGCGTTCCATAGGAATACTTTAAGTTCACCCATCGAGAGCGTCAAGGAGTTCAACGATCAGCATCGCCTTTTCTAGGTTGTCCTTACACAAGGCAAGCTTAGTGCGTACCGTGAGAAGGGCCTTCAGAATTGGTAGTAGCCCTGAAGAAGGGCCGCTGTTGGGGGGTAAGGCCTGAGGAGATGGCTCCTTGTGGCCTACAGCAGATGTGGGTGCCTCCGTGACATCAGAAACGCTTGCGGGCTGAGACGGCTTTAGCAGGACGACCAGGACCTGCCTTCCTCAACTTTTTTGAGTTGAATATTCTCGGG
The DNA here is from genome assembly GCA_022606575.1 of Glossosoma conforme. Classification (NCBI taxonomy): domain Eukaryota; kingdom Metazoa; phylum Arthropoda; class Insecta; order Trichoptera; family Glossosomatidae; genus Glossosoma; species Glossosoma conforme. Next base: position 533,534 of record JAGTXR010000020.1, on the reverse strand, counting down.
GCGGCAGGCCTTGCAGCTTTTTCCTTGTATCTTATCAGTTTGGATTCGTAATCCGTTCTTACGATACAGTTTTTGTAGTTGGCTGGATGGTCTCCACCGCAATTGCAGCATGTAGCAGGGGTAGTGCGGTCAGATTTAGTGCACTGAGAGGTGAGATGAGCGCCTGGACATTTTACACAGCGCGCTTTCAGGTTGCAATTGATGGCCGCATGACCAAATTGCTGGCACCGGAAACACTGCGTACTCCCTTTACTTTTATTCATTTTTCGATTTTAATTTTACAGTGACAGATGTGTTGTAGTTGTTTTTTTTTTTAATTCTGTGCTGCTCACGAAACTGACCATGTATATTGGGTTGCCCTGTGTTTTTAATTGCACGACTTTATTTGTATAAAGACCCTGGCAGTGAAGGTCAGCGATGATATCTTCTGTGTTCATTGCCGGGAGGCCTCGGATAACAGAATTTATTGGTTTCTCACTCGCGAGTGAGAAAGTGTGATAAGGCTGATTGATTTCTATTTTTGATAGATGAGCTTTTAGTGCCTTGAAATCGTTTAACGATGAGCACAGAACGGACACTGATTTATTTTTATAGTTTAAGGAGAAGGAGTCTTTAGTCGCGGATTTTAACAAGGCCAGAGTGGCCGCATGGGAGCCGCACGGGGTCATAACTATAGGAGGGATGCGCGATTTTATATTTTCACTTGTCACGGGGCCGGGCGCAGGTAAAAACACTTCTTTTAAGCCATCGTACTTATTCTTGGTAGCGGTTGGGTCTGCTGAGGCATTGTCCGAAAGCGGCCGCTTGGCCGATTTTTTGGGTACTTCCCACTCCATAATGGGGTGGGATAATCACTAACTAAAGGTAGCGTAGTAATTGCAGGCGTGTTGCTTCGACAAAGGTCACTGAAAGACTGACAAATTGTGAACCACTGGAATATGCAGCCCGGTAATCTATGGTTAGCGTCTCATTTTGTGTATCAAAAAAAAAAATGGTCACAAACTTATGATGCATGCTTGTGGAACTCTCGCTGCAGTGCGCGCTTAGTATTCCGCAGGTCTCCGGTTCCTCGCAAAACATAACACCTATATTCCCTGTCGTTATTGTGATAGCATTCGCGGAATGTTTGAATGGCAATGCTCGACTGTCGCACAGCATAATCATTACCTTCCAGTGCACATTGTTTTATGACGCTTGTTTAGTCCATTATTCAGCCGTGCACAAAAACTAATTATTGTTTTTTTTTTATGTAAACACATACAGGAGAATACCGACAGATGGTGATAGTGATTCTGAAGTTTCATATGTTGAATTCTATAACGCTCACCATGCTGCATATGGCTAAGCGCTGCAACGTCATACACTACAGCCCGACATTTACGCATCATCTTTATTATTACAGGAATTCACTAAGAATGGGTGGTCTTTACGAGACGACTTTCGTGTACCACTATTTTGATTAATAGGATAAGACAGGCGTTTTACGGGTGAGGGATCAAATTCACACAAACCAGAGATATTTTAGAGCTCTGAAATCGTTTTTTTTTTATTTCCGTCGGGGATCGAACCTACGACCTTCGGCTTGCCGAGCAAACGCTTTAACCACTGAGATATACCCTACGGCAGTGTTATTGTAGTGGTTATATGTATTTACATTCTAAAAATCCCTTTTTTTACCCTAAATGTGGAAAAAATCGGACGGATAATACTCATACATATCTTAATATTTTTTATTATTAATTATTTTTTTCATTTTCATTAACATACAAGTATAATTAAGCAGTTTCACTAAGTATTTCCATTTAAAACCCTTATAGTTTTTTGCTTATGCTCTTGCGTTTTTCTCTATACTTTTGTCATTTTTTCAACCCTCATAGACAAAAAAATGCCAAATAAACTATTGTATATCCTTTTCATAATTTCGTAAAAGTCTACGAATCTTGAAACTTCATATTAATTCATGTTGTCATGACATGTCGTCAAGAATTATCGTCAATATGTTTATTTTGGTTTTAATTTTTCAAATTATTTGGCGGTCTTTTGGATTCCGCGCCATTTTGAGTATCTCCGAGCACGTAAAAGGTTGACACTCCATTTCTCGTAATGAAAGATGAAAAACCTTAACATGTCTTTACAAAATGTATTATATTATTATATAGGCGTGTGTGTAGGGCTCGTGTAAAGACAATAACTAGGAAACATATATCTCTAGGGGCTCGTTATGTCCAAGCTTGATTAGACTAGTTTTTACTTATTTGAAAAATTCATTCACTATATACATATATTCATTTCCAGTGAGAAGTCGTTTTTCTCAACTCAATGGAATTCCAGCATTGACATAAAAACATCGTTTTGTATCGATAAGGTCAATCCACACGCTTAATTATCAGCAGGCCGATTGTGAAGCAAGTCCTTAAAGAAACAAGTCGTTATTACTTGTTTACAACAGACTAGTGTACAACGCGCCCAAATTCTGTCACATTACTCCGATACTATACCGACTGCATTGATTGAGAGTTCCTAGAATCCAGTACAATCTATGCCTCTTAGCTTATAGGGCACTCAACGGAACTGTTCCGGGCTATTTGACAGAACTGATCAAGCCATCGGAGATAAGCGCGCGTGGAAGGACACTCAGATTAGCCAGAGCAAATAGAAGCACCCTGCAGCTGACGGGAGGTAGTCATAGCACGGTCTTTGGCAATCTTGCTTTCAGCCACGCGGCACCAATGGCCTGGAACTCGCTGCCGGAAAGCATAAAAGAACGTAAAGCGGAGGCATCCTTCAGAAGCAGACTCAAGACCCACCTTTTTACTCAGAGAGGCAAATAAGCGCTTTTAGAATGACCATTCGGTCATAAAAAAACGCTATACAAATACTAATTTAATAATAATTATAATAATATTAAAACCTATGAAATTACACTAGTCCTTATGTTTCTCAAAAAATCTGCGTGAGACTGGTGATTTAGAATCGTGTTCTTTGGTTATAGATGCGTTGTTTTCACGCATTGCTGTGTGTATTTGTTGACTATGTTTCTATTTACCAATTCAATAAATTATACACTGATACCAAAATAGTGTAAATAAGAAGCCACTGCACTCGGGTAACTCTTATTTATTGGAGAAAATACAAAAATTAACTATAAACTATGAAATAAATTAGTAAAATTGCCATTAAAGTTAGTCCTCGATCAGGACGATCGCTGATGAAAAAGGTCGACGTCACACACTGCCCAAACGTTAGAAAACAATTGAACACGACTGAAAAAAAAAGACATTCGAAAAACAAAATTCGAAATTTATTCCAAATTTGAATGTTAATATTACGTCGAATATTTTTCAGGGCTTTTCGTTCCCATAGAATGAGTGTTTCTATCCCAACTTCACACACGTGATGTCTGGTATCAATATATATTTTCCAGAAACGGTAAATCTTGTAATAACGCCTGTATATATAATATGTAGCGTTATTTAGTGCCGCTTTTAGGGGGTGGCGAAGAGGGGCGGCTACCCAGGGCGCCGAATAAGCAAAGGGCACCGCGAACTGCCCAACTTACTTCAATATTATTAAATATATAAAAAATGCTCAAGTTTAAAGCTTGTACTGCGTTTTCCTTTGCATTTCATAAACCGAAATGCATTTTATCGTGTCCGCTTAAACGCATCATTATTGACCTTAAAACAATGATTTAATCGACGGCGTGTGTGACTTGCATTCATAATCGAGATACACAGACGCAGCATGCAACTATGTAAATGCATCACTGAGGCTGACACACTTGGTACTGCAATCACCTGCAGTACAAACGTTCGATTAGTAGAGCGAATAGGTGAGTTCTTCTCAGCATTCGCAGAGTATATAGCCTATCAATTGACATCAAAGACGATAATATCAACAATCGTTAGGATTTTCAATATTTTTTTTTGCAGTTAACGAAATTATGCAAGTTCTTGTTATTCTGCTTTATCTCGGACAGCATCCTGTTATAGCCGACTCTCTTTTAACGCACTGTTTTTTATTTGTAACATATATTAAATGCTACGATTTTTTATAAAACGTTCCCTTCTATTTTGTTATTTTAGGTTGAACCGCCTCTTGGCACTAAATTGTTTAACTCGGGAGCATCGGGCTAGTCATCTGATGCTCGAAAAACGTCTTATGATGGTAGATTGTATATGTTTCAGAGCCTGCTCCAGCTGTCTACCCATATTTTATGAGGTTTTCATGAAAGCTGGATTCCCGATGATTTCTCGTGGTATTCTTTAAGAACACATTCTTACTTTGAATCTTTATTTTTTCAGAATTTCTTATTTTGTCACAGTTGCAAGCCCTTCAATAGTTAGGAAAGTTGTTAATGTTTATTTTTATACTGGGACATTTTTATTTAAATTTGAAATTTTACTTTTTTTAGGTGAAAAGGCAAAAAAAAGTTGTTCTGCTTCTTCCCTGTTTTTTTCTTTTTTTATAAATAAAAAAAAAAAAAACAATATTAAAAAATTATCTCTTTAGATAAACTTTATATAGATAGCTTACGCGATAGAGAGCGTTAAACTTTTTAAAAATTAAAAACCACGGACGAGACTGATATAAGGGGGACATTGCACACATCATCGAACAACAGCATTGTTTTGTGGTGTCCCTTTCGCATGTTATCGTGAAAACTTTGCACGTTATCGTAATAAGCGATTTTGCCTCAAAATATCTGCACATTTAATCGTCCGCATTGTTTACAACTGTAAGAGCGATTTTACGATACACAATATTATTTTTGGAAGCTTGCCACTGCGTAATGTACTCGTATATCGATATGACATACGAGTTTCGATACAATAGTATCGATATCGATGCCTTAAAGATTAGGTTTCACATACAAGATGCAGGGTCATGAATCCAGATAATACAACATTTATTTAAATGTTGTATTATCTATAGAACCAACACTCAATGTACTAATAATTGACTTGAAAATGGTCACTCGACGTGGCCGAAACTGGTCACTCGACATTTATATGTTTTGCACCTAAAAAATAAAATATTCGTTATATTATTTAGTGAATTAAATTATATTTAAAACATACCTAAATTCAATTCAATTAAAATAAGATTCGATTCGATTTTTTAAAACATTGTTTTTTACTCAGTTACGTACATACAATTTTGGAATTTTTCCAATAATTGAAATACTGAAAATCAAATAAAATATTTTTTCTCATTCTCTTGACAATAAACATTGCAAATTGCAACTGTCACAGAGATCTAGCTATAATTTCTCGAGTATATTCTTCACGGGACGACTTTTGTCTACCACCAATTTTAATTAATAGGATATGACTGGTATTTTACGGGTGAGGGATCAAATTCACACCAATCGGGGGTATTTTAGAGCTCGGAAATCGTTTTTTTTTTTTTAATCTTCGTCGGGGATCGAACCTAAGATATAAGAATGTATAGAATGATGTATAGAATGTATAGGAGCCTAAGATATAAGAATGTATAGAAAGATGATGTATAGAATGATGTATAGAATGTATAGGAGCCTAAGATATAAGAATGTATAAAAAGATGATGTATGTATAGAATGATGTATAGAATGTATAGGAGCCTAAGATATAATAATATATAGAAAGATGTATAGAATGTATAGGAGCCGAAGATATTTTATGTAGATTTTTTATTTGTTTTATATTATTAAAATAATCTGTAATTCTCATTCTTGCGTTTATAATTGCTCCCAGCGCGGGCGATTCATTGCAAACCTTTTTTCGTGACCTGAATTTGAAATTTTGTTCGTTTTCTACTTTCACTTGTTTTGCTGATTCCATGACATACGAATCGTTATGCGGAGGATATGACTATCGCCGGATGATGTTTTTTTAAAAAGGAAACAGGAAAGGATAAGAGCTCGATACTATTGAACGATATAATATAACGTAACATCCTTTTAGTCAAGAAATTAATTAATTTTTTCGAGTTTTTTTTTCTAAATTAAATCGTCTATTGCGTATATTTTTAATAGTGGCAATACTGACGCATTGCCGCAGCTGAAAGATTTGTCATTTTAAATCGTCAATTCCAAGCTTTATTTTTAAGGGCTGTTATAAAAACAGACATCTCATTTGAAAGTTAGTATTTTACAATTACTATGTATTCAAATCGGAATTTTTCAGTAATATTTTCGGGAATATTCAGTTATTAGCGTATACGAAGGTTCTCTTGTAAATATCGCCATTACCTCTTTTCAGACTGTCGCTATAATGCACTGTCTCGATGCTCGCCTCATCCCGTGTTAGATCTGCCTTTCGAAGCCCCACTTAGTACAATTTATGTATAGTTACCGACGACCTACCATGAAGTAGAGCCCGGATGCCTTAATAAAGGGCAATTATACTATCTGAGGCATATTTTTTAATCGGATTTAAGGAGTTTGGATGATTAGTCCGACAATCTCAAAGTCTGGAACATTTGATTGTAGGGAGTGGCTCTGCCTTGAATGTTGTCGGGAGCCATCATTATCGTCATCAGTCTGTGTCAGTCCACTATCGAACGTAGGCCTCCCGCATAAGTCTCCATCCTCTTCGATCCTCTGCCTTCCGCATTCAGGCACCCCCGCTATTCTTCTTATGTCGTCAGTCCATCTTGCAGGGTGTCGGCTATATTAGCAGGTAGACATTCAGGTGCGTCTCTTGGGAGCAAAGAATGGTTACTGACAGAACCGAGTTGCGGTAAATTGTGGTGGCCATATGTTTCACACATGGGAAGAAAATAATTTTATTTATGAGCGTGTTGGCGATCGCTGTCGCGCAGCCGAATGCCACCGCGTCGCAGGTGGAGCGCCATTCCGGCGGCGTCCGCGCGGATTCCGCGCGGTTCGTGTCCCGACGCCCGAGAGATCGCTTTATCGCTTTCACTGCGCGATCCCAGACAAGCGACCGGTGACTCAGAGTGATCGGTGACGGTCTTAGGTGACTCACACCTCCGAGCAGGGTCAATGGCGGACCAGTGTGAATCACGTTCCGAATAACAATTGAAGAACGTGTATTCTATGACGCTTACCATGTTACATATGGTTAAGCGCTACATGTGGAGTGTTGATCCGCAAACATCATAGACTACAGCCCGAGATTCACGCATCAACCTTATTATTACAGAAATTTACTATGAAAGATATTCACGGGACGACTTTCGCCTACCACCAATTTTGATTAATAGGCTATGACTGGCAATTTACGGGTGAAGGATCAAATTAACACCAACGGGGGGTATTTTAGAGCTCATAAATCGATTAAAAATATTCTTTTTTAATCTCCGTCGGGGATCGAAACCACGACCTTTGGCTTGCCAAGCAAACGCTTTGACCATTGAGCTATACCCGCTGATATAAAAAAATACAGAAGAATTATCGGAATTTCCTGAAGATACCATGTTACGAATAATGAGGTTCTCAGCATAATCAAGGAAGATATGCACCTAATAAGAACCATCTCAGACAGCCGAGCCCGATGGACCGGTCACATCATGCGCCACGATGGTCTTCTTCACGACATTGTGGAAGGGATGGTTGAGGGTATAAACTGCAGAGGGTGCCCTAGACGGGAGTATTTACAGCGAGTGTTCGAGGACATGAGTTGTGGCTCTTATGCTGAGCTAAAGAGGCTCGCAGAGAATCGAGATGAGTGGAGATCGAGATTTAAGATATGATACTACGAAGAAGATTATCACTTCCCACGGTTGCACGGAAACATTTTCATGTTTTGTCTGCTTCAGGCTCTCAAACGAGCGCATATTTATTTTTATATTAGTGATGGCGCTTTATAGCAACACCGGCGGCGTCATCAACACACGGAGTTTGTTAGTTAAACAATCGCGTCGTGGGAGAGCCGAACATTCCTTGCGAAACGCTCCACATTCAATGCCACACTATTTCGGGACAAGTTTTTGGGTTATGCCCTCGGTGCTCCGACCGCAGATTCTAACCGAATGTTTGGTCGCGGTAATCTGTATTTTGATATCATTTTATACTTAATTATAGTATTTAAAACTTACGCAATTGTTTAGACTCTTTGAATATTTATATTTTTATCATTCTACTTGCAATCAATTTGAAATATTTTATTGATAAATACTTCCTAAATTGTTTTAATGTTCATTACGATTCGAAGGCGGCGTAATTCCGTTTGCTAGCAACAAGGTCCTGGTATTATCTGGACCTGATGTCGACCAAACCACTTTAAATAGTGCAATCCGAGCAAAGTTGTACAGCGGACAGTTACACAGGATTAGCACTATTAGCAGTTGATTATTGTCTATTCCATGTACTACAGTTCTCCTCACAGTCTATGCTTTGGTCTGGCTCCACCTGCGTAGCAGTGACAGCGGTATCCTGCGGAGAGCTGCCATCACATGGGCACTCTGCCTGGGATGTGGGTTCTAACTGTCAAAATATATCGAGATAGTTCTAGAAGAATACGTGCCCTATTACCGATGGATGCTTGGCTATCACAAGTACTACAGTTCTCCTCACATTCTCTGCTTGGGTCTGGCTCCACCTGCATGGCATTGATAGCGGTATCCTGGAGCGGAGAGCTGCCGTCACATGGGCACTCTGCCTGGGATGTGGGTTCTAACTGTCAAAATATATCGAGATAGTTCTAGAAGAATACGTGTCCTATTACCGATGGATGCTTGGCTATCACAAGTACTACAGTTCTCCTCACAGTCTCTGCTTAGGTCTGGCTCCACCTGCATGGAAGTGACAGCCGCCACAAGCCCCAGCGGTGAGCGCGCCGTGGATTCTTGTCTATTTGCGGCTAAACGGTCAATGCGGCACCCACTTGGACTATGTTTAGCCCAAACCAGAATGACACACCCGAGTATCGCGTGGCCCACAACTTGCAGAGCGCCTAATTTGTAAGCGCGGTGATGTACGTGCCACCAATCATTTATTCATCATTGCATTTTAATCATTTTTTCAAACATACGTGTATACCTTTGTTACCGACTATTATTAAATCATTAAATACAATGTCCTTTTTCGATTGAATCGTTTGTTATTTATATATTTTGGCATTCAGTTTGAGATTCTTTTTAAATGATAAATACATAATGATGATTTCTTTGAATGTGAATCACTCTGAGCAAGTCTAATAACAAAAATGATACCGCGGTTTCGCACTCAATGAACGCTTCGTCGAAACTGCGATTTTATTTCTGTGATCAACAGGTCTTGCTCAACGTGATTCATGTTAAAACAACGTTAACCTTTAAATGCCCAGTAGTTTCCTTACGGGACCGCAGATTTGCATCGTTCAATGCCCTACGGTCCCATACAGGAGTGCTTATGGTTCATTTCACAATCGGATTACATTAATTTGTAATAATTGTATTAAAGCAAGTTCATGGAAGAATCTATTGTGCGACGAAACATTACAAACATTGGCCTGCTAGGGCATTGAACGACACAAATTTGCGGTCCAGTTTGGAACGACTGGGCGTTTAAAGGTTAATATAGTATTTTCGTTATTTAAACATAACAATTTTTTAAATGTAATTGAAGACGTTTACAATAAAAAAAATCAAGTTAAAAGTCATATAAAACTATTTTCTATCGGTATAGACTCGTCAGGTTAATCTCTTTAAATATTAAAAACAAACATTGTTTTTGTCTCCATTTCAGTAGCTCGCAACGGTCCATCATTTTACTCGGTTATACAAGTACTCGACAAAATTTAGAACGATCCTTGACTATTTTACTAAATATACGAGCATTTACTCAATTTTGAGCTTATATAAAAGTTTAAATACTGAAAGTAATTTTAAGTATTTAAAAACAAATAAAAATATAAATTAAACAAATATCTAAAACATCAAAAAATCTAATAAACATCAATTATTTTAGGTACATACCTGTACGTAAGAATCGTGCTATATTTTATTTAGTAGTAGTCAACCGTTCATCATTTTCGGTGCTTAGTGTATCATTTCCGTATTGTAAATACCATATACTCCAACAAAGAAGCGGCTTTTTAGGATAGCGTAAACTGAGACCACTTCCCTTCAATCCTCGTATTTTTTTGTTTGATTATTGATAAAAATAATAATAATAGGTAAACACATACAGGTACAGAAGAATACCGACAGATGGTGATAGTAATTCTGAAGTTTCATCTGTGGAATTCTATGACGCTTACCATGGTGTATATGGCTAAACGCTGCATGTGGAGTGTTGATCCGCTAACGTCATAGCCTACAGCCCGAGATTCTCGCAACATACTTTATTATTACAGGAATTTACTATGAATGGGTGGTCTTCACGGGACGACTTTCGTCTACCACCAATTTTAATTAATATGCTATGACTGTCATTTTACGGGTGATGATCAAATTCACACCAACCGGGGGTATTTTAGAGCTGAGAAACCGATTAAAAATCTTTTTTACATTTTAATCTACGTCGGGGATCGAACCCACGACCTTTGGCTTGTAAAGCAAACGCTTGACCATTGAGCTATGACCGCCGGCGCATTTAATGTATTCTATGAAAATTTAGGACCCTTGACAATGAGCAACTCGACGTTGTTGTTCTTGCTTATTTGCCAAGATGACGGGACCATTAAATACTTTGATATCTGCCATTGTAAGTGATGCTGCCGTGCGGTGAATGGAGCAGCCGCATTGGCGCGTGCCGTCGTCTATAACTGTACCGCGCGTAATAACAATTGTGACGCGTATTTGCGTGGGCTCTGTAACGCTACACGCAACGTGGATAGACAACCTTCTGGTGCGTATTATAAAAGCATTTAACATTGCTCCAGTAATGTGCTATCACTACACACGTGTAAAATGATTATGTGAAGTCATAGCTAATCATTTAAATTTTATTCAACACTTTCGCATCGGTTGTCGGCATATGCCGTCAAAGATTCTTAGACCGTTAACATCGGTTGACTTGATATATCTTTTTGCTACTTTCAGTACTCATTGTGACAGCTACGGTATGAAATTGGAAGTGCAGTCATTCCCTTTATCAACCTACATGTATTTTTTATAGGAATTTGTAAAGCATGTAAATAAATATCGTTAGGTTTCGTCGCAGTAGCGATTTTTCTGTAAACCGCATGTGTCAATGCGACCACATGTATGGAGTTACATAATGAACGTTTGTCAAATGTAATAGTTTTTTATGCATCATCTGATAGCTAAATGATAGAAGAACCAATGTGATGTGTGAAAATATGTCAGATAAGTACATTTATGCTTCAAATACTAGTTTTAAACAAAAAAAATGGTTTGAAAAATTCACGCCGTATTGACAGTATAATTTGTATTCCACCGAGCCGTAACGAAAGGGTTAAAAAAAGTTATCTTTAATAAATGTCGTAGTTTGGTAGTAGCTACCTAGATGAGTTTGAAAAAATGGAACGCTTCGTTATTTGAAATGTTCGAATGTCATTTGTTGTTTCTTTATCTCGAATTTAAAATTAAGATGTTCACATACTTGTAATTACGCGATTAGATATTATTATTTAGATCAGAGCCGCATGCAGCTCCGGAGCCGCAGACTGACCAACGACTTTAGATGTATTTATTGTATCATCATCGTTTCTTTGTTCGTCACACCAACTGGAACATATGGTTGTCACGAATTGTCGCCACATAGCTCTGTAAGCCGTCATCTTCTTTGCCTCATCCCATTTCAGCTCTGCCTCTCGCAGAGCTCCGCTAAATACATTCTGTATAGTTCCCGATGGCCTTCCAGGAGCTTGAAGAATACGCAGGTGTAGTTTATGATGTCCTGCGGTATCCGAAGTACTTGTCCTAGCCATGTCTATTTTCGTCTCTTGGGCGACTATACGTTCCTCATGGCTGAGCGCTGCATGCGGGAAACGTGTTGCTTTTGTGTGTTGGATAGAGAGATTGCAAGAGTACATATTATATTGATCTGTTTCTTGAAGATATGCATTATTATATTGTAAAGGAGGAAACACAGATACTGGAAGAGCATTCCAGAGCTTACCGGTGGCATTTAGAAAGAATTTTGGAAACTGCCAGCTCTTGGCCGTCACACATTAACCGTGTATGGATGATTTTGAATTGATTCGCCAATTGTAAGACCTGTGACTGGACAAGTTTGAGGAAAAAATGTGAATCATTGAAAATTTAAATAAATATCGATTCATCATCATCAGCCTGTTTCCGTCCACTGTTGAACATAGGCCTCCCGCATGAGTCTCCATCCATTTCGATCCTCCTTCCTTCGCATCCAGGCTACTCCCGATATTCTTCTGATGACGTCAGTTCATCTTGCAGGGGGTCGGCCAACGCTCCATTTGCCAGTTTTTAGACGCCACTCCAGCACTTTTATTCCCCCAATATATATTATTACGGTAAATACCCGAAGGTCGTGCTATATTTTCGTGAGTATAGGCGTGATTATTCATTCATTTCTTTATAACCGCTTCCTCAATTGGAGCATATGGACATCACGAGTCGCTGTTATAAAGTTCCGTCAGTTGTCTTGGACCTCGCCTCATCCCATGTCAGTTCTGCCTACCGTAGCTTCGCCGAGTACATTATATATTGACATCCCCCGTCTTTAAAATACGTTATTCAATCGCGTGGTGGCAGGATGACGAGCAGATTAACAACACAAAGACTTTTCTGAAGCACATTGACATATGCGTTTCGATAACTTTACAAAATTCTGGCCCGGACCTAGTCACAGCATTCAGGCCGGGCCAACCCCAATCGGACACTTGTCACGGTCGGGGGACAACTACTGGCTCGGACACAGCGCCTTGGTCGGTGACACACAGCACTATAACTAACGTCACTCCCGTGACCGGACTTGTCCAAAATGCCAATTTGGCGACACATACATGTACTACAAGCGAACAGAAATAATAGACGAAAAATTGTATATCGAGGTTTTCGGTACCAGTCAGCAAGGGCTATATGCTGATATCAATATAATCCACATACCGACTCTTTTTCTACTAGGGATGCTTTCTTTCCATTCGTTAGAGTCCCGGAGGAAAATTGCTGCTCTCAAAAAATTAATTCCTTCTTCTTCGCGGTTCAATTCACAACCCTGGGATTCTTGAATGTTTTAACTTCTGTGTTCCAGATAAGTACACCCGTGCTCGTAGCCATCCATTGTTTTTGATCCCAGTTGATCAAAAACAATGGATGCTTGTCGAGCTTGTGGAGCTTCAAGCACTCAATTTGGTACAACGGCAATGGCGCTCCCTACACCAGCACACTTCGATCCTTTTGTTACATCATTTTCCTCTTTTGTCGATGGTATTGTTCTCCTAGATCTCTATGATCTTTGACACGTGTCACCTTCTTTTATGTTATTTTTATATTCTATTATCCTTTGTATGTATTGTGTATTTATGTATGCTCTGTTTCTCATTTTGTATCTTGGAACTTCGGTTCTGTGTAATAAATTAAATAAAAAATAAATATAAATAATTCCCGACGGCCTTCGAGGACAGCGAGAGCCCGGGGGCTTGAAGTATTTAAGAAATACGTGATTACTGTATATACATAATATTGATTGCCCCTCGTGTTTTGCGTGGGCCACCCTGCCATCTTGTGTAACGCTACACGCACGCACCTCAGCTGTCAACTTGACTATTTCTGAACTGTCGCCTCTATGCTAATGCCAAACCCGAGACATTGATTCGAGCATTTTAGCACGACCCTAATATAATTAGCACCCCACCCATTTCATAACACATTAATAACACCGTCATTCTATTTTAATATTAATGCATACACATTTATCAACCCTTTCATTACGGCTCGGCTTGAATACAAATTATACTGTCAATTATAAAACTAGTACTCGAAGCATAAATGTACTTATCTGGTCTCATTTCATACATCACATTGGTTCTTGTATCATTTAGCTATCGGATGATGCATAAAAAACTATTCTAAGAAAGTAGCTAAACGATATATCTCGTCAACCGATGTCAACGTTCGGGGAATCTTATGACGGCATATGCCGACAACCGATACGAAAGAGTTAACAGTTGGTAGGTAACAGCTTTTAAAAAATTAAAAATATTCTCCGGTTACCATAGCTACAATAACATCGAAAGAAAACAATCGAATCGCGAATGAACAATAACACAATTACGATTTGTCGAGAAAAACGCACAGGAATGCATTGTCATAAAAAACAAAGATATTTTTTTAAATAATAAGGTTTTAAAAAAAAACGCGTATTTGTCAAGACCGGCGGCAATGTTAATACAAGGTGTATTTTTTAAAATTAGCTCTCTCCTTCTAAATATTAAAATATGATGATCTTTCTTTTTGCGAATTAAAATTTGAACTCGTTTCGTGAAGCTTATAATTATTACGATCACTAGGTAAACTTACATGAGAAGATTAGGTTTGTTTTTTTTTTTCGCTGTCGTGAAAATTAGCTCTCGCGTCGTAAATAAAGATATTCTGTGTTCAAATTATCTTCCGTTTTTTGTATCCTTATCAAACCTTAAAGTTTGATTTGTCAATTAAATTTCGCAATGTAAAAAATGGTCTGAAGCCAATTTACTGGATTAGTTTTTAGCATACATGTGAAGAATAAAAGCTAAAAATAAGAAATTTATTTAACATTTAACACCTTTTTTAATTTCCGGTATTTAATGTATTTATGTGTTGTACATACGAGTATGTATATATAGAAATCAAGATTTGAAATCACTAACCTACACATGAATGTACTAAAGAAATAGTGTGTCTTATTTTTAAAATTATTCTTTTCCGCTTTTAAAAATTGTGAAATTTGAATTCGAAAAGTCGTTTATTTGATTAAAATGTGTCTTAAATATAAATCGATACACATATAACAGCTGTTAGTTTGACATCCCAATTAATTTACCGGACATAAATAGGTGCCAAATATTTTTTTCTGAATTTTAAGTCAATACGAGTATTTTTCGAGATTTTTTCCGCACTTATTCCTTTTTTGTATAATTGTAGACGACAGCTTTCAGTTCCGCTGACGATCCGCTCTACGGGCGTGTATCGGTTTTCCGCTCTTCACTAGACCATCTTCTCCCAGTTACTTGTAAGGTAACTAGTTACGCCATCAATCTGAAGTGGGCGGGCAGCCTCATTTCTCCAGATTTAGGGCAGCCGGCGCGGCTTTACAGGAGGGTGGGAGGTAGAAATGAAACGCAAGAGATTCAAGTCTAAACTGATTTATTTAACGTTCAAGTCGGTGCTTTTATACATTAATTTTCTGGTACCTACTTTTGCGGCCGTGAGAATAGTCACGTTCGCACGAGTCTGTATTCCTTTCTTAGGGTTTTATTATGAAATGTTCCTGGAGATAGGTAATCCTAGCCATAACATCGGTTTATGTTTTTATGGCTAAAACTGAAACGTATCCCAGGCTCGTTCGCACGCTTTACTACACAAAGGAACACTTTCTGAATATTTAATATTTATGACATTTTCCCGAGAATAGACGCATCTCACGCTGGCCAACAAAGGAACACTTTTTGGCTTATTTAATATTTATGACATCTTCTCGAGAATAGACGCATCTCACGCTGGCCAACAAAGGAACACTTTTTGGCTTATTTAATATTTATGACCCCCTTTCTAACAATCGGTCGGGGCTCACGGACTGTTTCTTTATTGAAGGTCCGCCCGATAATACTCGTGGGATGCAAAGTATAATAAACCATCGAATTCCTATATCATTACAAATAACATATAACTATCAACAGCTGTCGTCTTCAGCGTGAGACGTACGTAACACTCCCACCGTGCAGTCTCTGCTGTACTCTGCCTCGGACGTCTCGACTCGTTCTGTGTTGAAAACCGCCAGCTTCGCCGCTGGCCGCGTATAAGTCCCTGTTGCGGTCTTTATCTGAACCACGCGAACCTGCCCGTCGGCTGCTGGAGTCGCTCGCGTTACTCGTCCCCGTGGCCATGTGTTGCGCGGCAACTTCGGATCCGCAACGAGTACCAGGTCTCCTTCCTGAATCGGCTCCGTCGGGGTCCTCCACTTCGGGCGCCGCGCCAACGTTGGTAAGTACTCCCGTACCCACCGACGCCAGAAAGCATCTGCCATCTGTTGTGACGCCCGCCATTGTTTCTTGAGACACATCTTCTCCTCCTCCGTGTCGTACTGCACCAGGGTCGTCATGCCACCAGCTGATCCTGTGTAGTCTCTGCTGTGCACCGCACCGGATGTCCCACGTGAATGTCGGCGCGAATGCCCGCATGCGCCCGCCGGGCGGTGGCGGCTCCCCCGTAGCAGAACCTTCATCTCGTCGCCAGAGGCGCGCCTCTGGGAAGAACGCACACGTATCGCCTCGTCGTCGACGATCTTCTCTGCCCGGAGCTCACACTCTCCTTCGGGCTTCAGGCGTTGGGGATTCTGGCAGCGATCGACAAATCCCGTAGTCCGAGCGGTTGTCCTTGGCGGTCTCGTCCTCGATGAAAACCGCGGCACGCTCGGCGGTCCCTCCGTTACGCTGCAGTGCCCCACGAAGTGTCCAGCTTCATCGCCGCCTTTCGGTTGAGCGCACGTGCCGAACGCAACGTGGCCCAGCGGCGTATCACTCACAATTACGCCATCACGCCGGAATTGCGCAATCCTTCGCGGCACTATTAGCTCGGCACTGTCTAGACCTATGATAATTTCAGGCCTCACTTTCACACTGGTGACACAATTGTCGTTTAAACTGACCTTTAAGTCAATCCACCTCCATTGGAGGTAGCCGGGAAGCTTCGACGCCATCTCCGCGAGCAGCGCCGTCGAGACGAGATGCTGCGCGCCGTAACTCTCGAGTGACGGCACGGTATTTCTGATTAGAGTTGTGTAATCTACAACAGCAATCACACTTCTATCCGGGAGCTGCGGGACCCTGCTCACCCGATTAGTCAGCATGTTGACGATGACTCGAGGATTCCCGAACTCTTTGTCCAGGATCTGCATCACTTCCGGAACGTTTTCCGGATCTGACAGCATCTCGCTCACCATGTCAAAGGCTCGTCCGCTCAAGGCCTTTTTGTAGCCGGAGTCCATTTTCGATATTTTTCAGCTTGCACAATTTCGTCGATTGGATGAATTGTGTTTCAAAATTGCGCCACTCTAGCGGTTCCCCGAGAAGGGTGGTAGGTCTTGGACCCCTGTCCGCCTTGCCATCATCGACTGTATTTCGGCATCATCCAGCGTCCTAGGCTTCTGCATGTCTCTCAACCATTCGTGAGTATGACGGTCGAGGTCGGCAGCCATTCCCTCGATGCCGAGTTCTCGTACGCCGCGAATTCATCTCGATAGACGCCCGCGTCCCACTCGTGGGCTCGGTAGTTCAGCATCCTTGGTGCTGGCGGCTCCCGCCTCACCCAATGGTGAGCAGGATGTTCGGGCTCAGCGTCCGCCCTCCATGGCGGCGCTGGGCGCTCTCGAGCCGCGGCGACCGTATGCCCCGCGCGCTCTTCACGAGCAGTCTCGTAGCTCAGCTGCTGTTGCGCGGCTGGCTCCCGCCTCGCCCACTGGTGAGTAGGATGACCGGCCTCAGCGTCCGCCCTCCACGGCGGCGCTGGGCGCTCTCGAGCCGCGGCGACCGTATGCCCCGCGCGCTCTTCACGAGCAGTCTCGCAGTTCAGCTGCTGCCGTGCGGCTGGCTCCCGCCTCGCCCACTGGTGAGTAGGATGACCGGCCTCAGCGCCCGCCCTCCATGGCGGCGCTGGGCGCTCTCGAGCCGCGGCGACCGTATGCCCCGCGCACTCTTCACGAGCAGTCTCGCAGTTCAGCTGCTGCCGTGCGGCTGGCTCCCGCCTCGCCCACTGGTGAGTAGGATGACCGGCCTCAGCGTCCGCCCTCCATGGCGGCGCTGGGCGCTCTCGAGCCGCGGCGACCGTATGCCCCGCGCGCTCTTCACGACCAGTCATGGAGCTCAGCTGTTCTTGCGCGGCTGGCTCCTGCCTCACCCACTCGTAAGCGGGCTGCTCGGCCTCGGCTTCCGCGCCCGACCGACACGGCGCTGGGCGCTCTCGAACCGCGGCAGCCATATGCCCCGCGCGCTCTTCACGACCAGTCATGGAGCTCAGCTGTTCTTGCGCGGCTGGCTCCTGCCTCACCCACTCGTAAGCGGGCTGCTCGGCCTCGGCTTCCGCGCCCGACCGACACGGCGCTGGGCGCTCTCGAACCGCGGCAGCCATATGCCCCGCGCGCTCTTCACGACCAGTCATGGAGCTCAGCTGTTCTTGCGCGGCTGGCTCCTGCCTCACCCACTCGTAAGCGGGCTGCTCGGCCTCGGCTTCCGCGCCCGACCGACACGGCGCTGGGCGCTCTCGAACCGCGGCAGCCATATGCCCCGCGCGCTCTTCACGACCAGTCATGGAGCTCAGCTGTTCTTGCGCGGCTGGCTCCTGCCTCACCCACTCGTAAGCGGGCTGCTCGGCCTCGGCTTCCGCGCCCGACCGACACGGCGCTGGGCGCTCTCGAACCGCGGCAGCCATATGCCCCGCGCGCTCTTCACGACCAGTCATGGAGCTCAGCTGTTCTTGCGCGGCTGGCTCCTGCCTCACCCACTCGTAAGCGGGCTGCTCGGCCTCGGCTTCCGCGCCCGACCGACACGGCGCTGGGCGCTCTCGAACCGCGGCAGCCATATGCCCCGCGCGCTCTTCACGACTAGTCATGGAGCTCAGCTGTTCTTGCGCGGCTGGCTCCTGCCTCACCCACTCGTAAGCGGGCTGCTGCATCGGGGCGTGAGTTGCTTCGCCCGTACTGCGGGCCGCACGGCGGTCCGCTTCATGTGTGGGCGGGACTGACTCACCGGCGCTGCAGGCTGCACGGTAGTGGTCCTCCTCAGGCTCCCGTATGACTTGCACAGACCTCGGCGTGGCGGGCTGCTGCATCGGGGCGTGAGTTGCTTCGCCCGTACTGCGGGCCGCACGGCGGTCCGCTTCATGTGCGGGCGGGAGCTCCGTGGTCCGCTGAACTTGTAGGCTGGCGGCCAAGCTTGCGATGGCTGCGTTGGTTTGCGCTATGGCTGCGTTGGTTTGCGCGCTGCTTGTCGTCAAGGCTGCGACGGTTTGCGCGCTGCTTGTCGTCACGGCTGCGTTGGTTTGCGCCATGGCTGCGACGAGCTGGGCCATCATGTCGGTGAGAGCGTTCAGCGACTGGTCAGCCTTGCGGCGCGCCTCTCTGGAGTCCACGGACCTCATTGACTCCCCCGATTCTGATCGGGCGTCGTCCTCCTCCATGTTAGTTCCACGGTTGCTTCCTGATCGCGTTGCAATCGGTGATCGATTGGCAGGCATGATCAGGTCAGGAGATGATCTTCTTCACGAAGGCAGAATCCGGCTCGAAGGACCAAATGTAGACGACAGCTTCCAGTTCCGCTGACGATCCGCTCTACGGGCGTGTATCGGTTTTCCGCTCTTCACTAGACCATCTTCTCCCAGTTACTTGTAAGGTAACTAGTTACGCCATCAATCTGAAGTGGGCGGGCAGCCTCATTTCTCCAGATTTAGGGCAGCCGGCGCGGCTTTACAGGAGGGTGGGAGGTAGAAATGAAACGCAAGAGATTCAAGTCTAAACTGATTTATTTAACGTTCAAGTCGGTGCTTTTATACATTAATTTTCTGGTACCTACTTTTGCGGCCGTGAGAATAGTCACGTTCGCACGAGTCTGTATTCCTTTCTTAGGGTTTTATTATGAAATGTTCCTGGAGATAGGTAATCCTAGCCATAACATCGGTTTATGTTTTTATGGCTAAAACTGAAACGTATCCCAGGCTCGTTCGCACGCTTTACTACACAAAGGAACACTTTCTGAATATTTAATATTTATGACATTTTCCCGAGAATAGACGCATCTCACGCTGGCCAACAAAGGAACACTTTTTGGCTTATTTAATATTTATGACATCTTCTCGAGAATAGACGCATCTCACGCTGGCCAACAAAGGAACACTTTTTGGCTTATTTAATATTTATGACCCCCTTTCTAACAATCGGTCGGGGCTCACGGACTGTTTCTTTATTGAAGGTCCGCCCGATAATACTCGTGGGATGCAAAGTATAATAAACCATCGAATTCCTATATCATTACAAATAACATATAACTATCAACAGCTGTCGTCTTCAGCGTGAGACGTACGTAACAATAATTAATAAAATATTATAATATTGCTTATTTTTTTATTTTCTATTAACAAAACTTGTACTAGTAGTCCTCGTTTTTAATACTCGAATCAAATTTTCGTGTCATAAATATTGTAGGTATTTAAATAAATATTTAAAAAATATATTTTTCCGGAGAAGAATTTCTTTGAGTAGATGGCAACATTTATTATGTATGTCTTCTTAAATAGGTCAAATGTCTGTCATTTTATAAAAATACGCAAAAATGCTTTTTAATTTTTAAAATGTCACATTTTTATCACATTTAAAATAAAACTGAAAAAATCTCTGAAGCAATATATATAATATTTTAATTAATGTCAACATCAATATTATTTTAATAATGTAACATAATGCTTAAAAATACCTATTTTAATTTGATATCTGGGGGATTCACACATATTTACTTCATACTTGTCTTTTCATTTTTAATTAACCTTCTTAAACATATCATACACAGTTAATGTGTGTCGACCAAGAACTAGCAGTTTCCAAAGCTCCTTCCTTAATGCCACTGGTAAGCTATGGAATGCTCTTCCAGCGTCTGTGTTTCTTCCTTCCTACAATCTGGATCTCTTCAAGAAACAGATAAATATACACTTGCAATCTCCCCAACCCACACACAAACACGAAGACAACACACGTTTCCCGCATGCAGCGTCCAGCCTCCCTCGCTCAGCGTCATAGAGTGCATTGGTCTTGACCGGGTGTGCTCTCCTGCATGCGATTACATAAATATATATATATATAAAATAACACGCATACATAATGGAATACCTTTCGAGTTAACACATACATAATCTAAAAAAATCGTCGATTTTAAAAGCAGCTTCTTATTGGTCCATTTGAATTGATGGAATAATTTTCGAATGTTGGGGTTGCCAGTGTGAAAAAATAAAATGTAGATAATTTAAACTCAATAATTCTCAATGTCTTTGCTATCATATAAGTATAATAAATTATGATAATATAAAATGAATGAATATTTAACTGTGTACTTGGATTGATGGTAATATGAAAAAATATGTAGAAAATTAATAAATTGAAGTGAAATTGGCTTATTATAATGATAGATGATTAATGTTTGATTTTTTGTATTGCAGGTTGGGCGGATATCACCTGATCATCCACTGGTGGGCGGCCACAAAGGCCCAGTGCTAGACATCGCCTGGTGTCCGCACAATGACAATGTCATTGCCTCAGCATCCGAGGACTGCGTCGTCAAAGTAAGTACACCACCGTTACATTATCCGCTCTAACCGTAGCATAAAGATCTCACAAACTGCTGCCTCAAAGCTTTGTCGACCGCCATAGTCTTCACCTCATCTCATGATGAGTACATTCTATGTATTGTTATCGACGGCGACTGTGCGAGCTTGGGGGTTTTAAGAAAAAACAACTTTGGTTATATTGTCCTGCGGCATCTTTAGTATACGTTCCAAACATGTCCAACTTTGCCTCTTGACCGACGTCAATGGAAGGGCGGCCTTGCCTACTCTCTCATCTCGTCATTCCTTACAAAGTCATTGGACTATAGTAAATGACATTGGCGGATCACATTCAACATGCAGCCATTAGCCATATGCAAAATCGTAAGCGTCACAGAATCCACTGATGAAATTTCTCCACCACCATCTGTCGGTGTTCTTGATATGTGTTAACACTATTCAGTCCGCGCGTTACGCGATTAAACTTACGCTGGAGGCCGACTGTTTTTTTTAAAGAATTGCTAAATCTATCGTCATGTGTTCAAATAAAATTAAATGTGACCCTCACTGAAAAGGTTTGAGATCTTTGAATTATGGTCGAAAGCAAAAACGACATATGTTGTGTGATCGGCCACTAACGTTTGAAAAAACATCACAAGCTGTGTATAGTCGGCCACTAAGCGTTGACGAAACGATCGCACACATGTTGTGTGACCCGCCTTTAACGTTCGGCCTGGTGATTACACACACATTGTGTAATCGGACTTGATAGTGTTAATGTTTAACAAAAAAAACAGTCCAACACCTGGCAACATCAAGTCCTGTGAGGAGTAGCAAGTCGAGCTTGAGCAATTTAGAAGTTGGTCTCCACAGTCCTACAGCAGTGACTCTTCCTGTTGCAGCACTCCCAATTGGTTCAGGTTGTCTCGTGTCATCCGACTCCGTTCATTCTCACATATTTTTTGACTCTTGTGTTGATTCCAGGTATGGCAGATTCCTGAAGGTGGCCTGACCAGAACGCTGACAGAGCCTGTTGTGGACCTGGTGTTCCATCAGCGCCGTGTCGGTCTCGTAGTATGGCATCCCACGGCACAAAATGTGCTACTCACCGCCGGATCCGACAACCAGGTATAGTCTTCACATTATTCTTCTTCTTATATATCTTAGATCCTCAATAATAACAATTGTGCCCATGATTATAAAAAGGGTGGTGTGAGTAATGTTTCATTTGTTTTTTTATTTAGATATTTAAAAGTTGATGTTGGTTGAAAACCGATGAAAGTGACAACTTCATGTTGCATTAAACGCTATATTTATATTTTTTTAATTCATGTTGGATGAAAATTATATTAACTCACAACAATGTGAAATGAAATTATGAAAAAGTTTTTTTTTTTAATTTCTTGACCTACACCACTTTCATATTTATGGACACCATTGTTAGTATCAATATTGTGTAGTCATTTTAGATGATATCAATTAACCAACAGCCAAAATTAGTGTCAAAACAAATCATATTGTAATTTTTTCCATACCCGGTTCATAGACAAAGAAGATTGGATTGAGATTGAATAATAAGCCTGACGTTCCCAAGGTCTGGAATATTTTACATAGTGAATTGCTGTAATTATTGGATGATGCGTTAATGTCGGGCTGTGGTCTATGATGTTGGCAGGTCAACACTGCACATGTAACGCTTAGACAAATTTTGTATGGTAAGCGTCATAGAATTCAATCTGTTTTCTGTCTCCTGTTTGTGTTTATGTAGAAAAAAAAGGCCTAAAGAAGCTTGACCTAATCTATGACACGCGGTGTGTACTAAAATGGTCACCATGCAAGTACATTTCGCTTACAATGTTGTTTAACTTCGATGATTGAATAAGAGCCAGTGTCTCAACATGGTATTGTAGTCGATCAATTGTCACCTTACCTTTATAGAGTCTTTTTTAGACTCTAAGTACTTTTAAACTACCATTCTTTATATTCTATGAGATTTGAATGTTTTTGTAACAAGCTGGTGAACAATATAATACATTTGTATAAAATTAATATCCTTGATATATTAAAATTAAATGGGGATTTATTTTAGTGGTCACACACTTAGAAGTGCCAATTCTGGTGCAAATTACCATAAAATAAAAAACTCTTCTTTCATCAGTCTTCTATTATCAATAAATCAGAGAAAACGAATCGGTGAACGTGTGATTTGAACTGCGGACAATATGTATACCAAGTCTTGTTCATTGTTGACCAATATTAATACATACAGTGCTACCTACAAGCCGTCGAGCGAGCGATTTTTTGCTTTGAGATACGAGCAAAATTTTAGATAAGAGCAATCGGCTTACCGGGTCGGGCGGTTGCACACGAACCGTGCGTCACGCTTTCCCGCGCGAATCCTCCGGCCACAGTCAGAGAATCAGTTATCAGTGTGCTCTCGCTGTCAAAGCATCTTTTTGTTCAATTAATTTCAATGAGGAAATTTGCTTTGAGATGCGAGTAATTTGAAATACGAGCAAGGTTGCGGAACGAATTAAACTCTTATGTCGAGGTACCACTGTATAATATGCTTATAATTAATAAGTGATATACACATACAAATTCACAGCAAACATCATCTTATATGGCATTTTTCTCATCAACATCTTGCACTTCTTTATTATGTAATTTTCAACATTTGATAATAAACCATTTTAAATCTGTATCATATGTTTTCCATCCCAGCCGGACACAGGACTTCAGGATGACGACTCTCCAAAGTACGAGTATGATCTCTTTTATTTAAGTGCATCTGTTATTCTTCTTCTTCGTGTCAGCGACGTCAAATTATTGTTCTCAAATCTGTTATTTAAACTGGTTCTGCAATCAGAGTATCGCAAAAATATCTAGTATAATAATACATCACTGTAAAGATAAACTTATCATTTTAATCCAGAATTGATAAAGATTACGCAAGCTATAAGAATTACTGATTTTCTTGTAAAATTACAATGATTATTTAAATAAGAAAATTATAAAAATATTTTGTATTATTATTCTCTATATAAATAATATAAATTATGTTGCCATTATGGTGTTTTGCTAAATACAATAATGTTTATTATTGCATTTCAATTACTGTTTAATTATGCTTTATTGATATGTTATGGAACATGTAGCATTTCATTGAACTAAACATTTTCATTATTCAATTATAAATAATCATTGTTACATTTGTTATGTGATAACAATATAATGTAAAAATGCAAATATAATATTTAAGAATTTAATTTTCTCAGTCAGGGCATTATCAATAAAATATAATCAATGTTATCATTATTATTCAGTACCTGGTAGTAAAATATCAAGAACATGATTATTGAATAACATAAATATTGGATAATCAATTATATATATATATATATATATATATATATATATATATAATAAATTGTAATATCAACAAATATAATATCCTTTTAATGTAAACCTTAACACGTTTCATGGTAACCTACGCTGTTGTTAAAGAGGCGCTACGTAGGTCACCAGTGACCTACGTTTTTTTTCGAACAATCAGTCCCTGTACGCCAGCGGTTACATTTCAATGGAATTTTAACATTGAATGTGACTTATATGGCGCCTCTGAGCCGAATGCATTAAAAACATTACGTGGTGTTAAATGTGTTAAAAGATATGCATAAAATTTATTTTAGTCTCTTGACGCTTGTTTGCTATAATAAATTAACTAAAATTATCGATACAAGCAGTGGTGTAGTGGGGCCAGGTGTGCTACCTTACACTTGAAAATAATCTAGGTTCAACAAGTAACATTTTATTAGTGGAAATTCAAATTAAATTAGGATATGTATTTCTTTATGTATGAATATTAATTCAACAGGTATGTTAAAAACAGAAATAGCAAAGAAATCATTTACAGACCCGATACCTATTTATTTACCACGACACCACTGGATACAAGTAGTCAAGTATTCAAAGCATTTTTAATCGATTTTTGAGCTCTAAAATACCCCCGGTTGGTGTGAATTTGATCCCTCACCCGTGAAATGCCAGTCATAGCCTGTTAATTAAAATTGGTGGTAGACATAAGTCGTCCCGTGAAGACCACCCATTCATAGTAAATTCCTGTAATAATAAGGATTATGCGTGAATCTCGGGCCGTAGTCTATGACGTTGGGGGATCAACACTACATGCAGCGCTTAACCTTACGGACCATGGTAAGCGTCATAGAATTCCATAGATGAGACTTCAGCGTCACTATCACCATCTGTCGGTATTCTCCTGTATGTGTTTACATAAAAAAAAGTGAAACATACCATAACGTTCATATTATGTGACGTATTTATTATTTGCTATATTTCAGGCAACCTCTCTATTTGTACAGTACTTTATAAGTTCTTTAGAAACCATGTTTATTTGTGTGTTTTGTAAAAAAATATTATTTTTATTAATAATTTGGCTAAGCAGTTTTCCCGTGATGCGAGAGTAAATGCCAACCGAGCAACGTTTTTTCAACGCAGAGAAAATAAACATTGTTTTGGTGTTTGTTTGCAGTGCGTGATCTGGAATGTAGGCACCGGCGAGATACTGATCCAGCTGGAGCCGCACCCCGACCTGGTTTACTCCGCCTGCTTCAACTGGGACGGCTCCAAGCTCCTCACCACCTGCAAAGATAAAAAAATCAGGTACACATCAGTGTGATGACATTCTCATTCTCGTCGAAAGCCGTTGAGAATCATACAAATAGTGTTATTTTTGCTCTTGATGAAAGCTGTCGAGAATTATACAAAAAGTTTTATTTTCACTCTCGTTGAAAGCTGATAAGCATAATGCATAGGTTTCGGGATGCAATGTTGATACAATACAATGCGAGTATGATTGTGCATAAAAGGAAATTTGTCGTGGAAATTTAGGAAGAATGATTATCTCTACAGATATGGAAGAAAAGTAAGATTTCTTACATATGTACAAATTTATTAATTTTGTACTTTAATATTTGCTGGTTTCACAATTTTCTGATTGTCTAAAGCAGGTTGGATTTTTTTTACATAAAAGAAATATTAGTTTTTTTTTTTTCAAAAATATAAGTGATAAATAGGAAACGAAAAAAAAGTTTTTTATATATAATTGTTTAATTCAGTCAACCATCCGATTAATATATGCTTTAGTGTTTGTGGCGATTTTTCATATAACGGTCTCTTCTATTTTGTTATGTTGGGTTGAACAGCCTTTTAGGACTAAATAAAATGAAAAATTATGGTTACTAAACGTTAAGTGATTTTTACCTTGTTTTTAGTTGAATCAAGCTAGGCAATTATTAATCACAGATATTAAGACTCTGGTTTCGTACTCACTGTGGGCTTAGTCAGTCTGATATTCAGAAATTCGTAAGTCAGATGCTTCTGGTAGGGGCCATCACGAGAGTAATCGGGCCCTTGCCATGGCTAGATAGATTCTAAGTGATTAATGTGGACAACAGCGGGTAAAATGTAACCCAGAGTCTATCCGGATCCAGTGTGAGCTATTCCGACCATGATCTTGCCAGATATTGCTTTGGGTGATGACTGAGCTTGAATTGAAGTCATCCTGAATACGAAGTATCCCTGGATACATATATCAGGAACTTTGCTTCATCGAACCGCAGGTACAGGTTGGGAATGTTGGATCTGGTTATCATTTCTGACAGTCAGCAATATCCAATTTCAGTGTGGGTTTGTTTTTTCAGACTGATAGACCCCCGGACGGGAGAGGTGGAGGGCGAGGCCATCTGCCATGAAGGCACCAAGGCGTCCAGAGCAATCTTCCTTAGGCATGGTCTTGTATTCACCACAGGGTAAGCACAATATTGACTGCTTGTTTATCTGCACTAAATTCTATCTATAGAGTATCCCGGAAGGCGACAGCAAGCTATAAATGGATTGTTTAATTTTTAAATTACAGGCATTTATTAAAATTACAATATCTAAATCCATGACAGTTTTTTAACTCTCATAACTACAAATTTTTATTTATTTTCAATTTAATTTTTATTCTGTAATCCTGAATAAATTATCAATTGTAAATTTCTGTCTAAAATTCACATCCAACTGTTCCAGTTTGGATGAAAATGTATGTAAATGTAAATTTTGAAGAAAAAAAAGTGAGCCATAGCATGTGAGACAAAGTTACAATTAAGAATATATAAAAAATAATTAATGTTAATTCCCACTTATACCTGGAGTGTGATTTTAATAAAAATTAAAATACAATTTTTTTAAATTAGTTCATGTACATTTGTGTAATGAGATGGATTTATATATCATTTTGTCCAATATATTAATATATATTTTCTGATTCTTTCAAAGGGTAAATCTAAAGTATTTGTCAGATAGATAAGAATTTCATACATTGTTTTCACATGGATCATACTCAGTGTGATGTAAGGTATGAAATTCTTATCTTCTTAACATTAAATTGGATGTCAAAATTAATGCTAAAAACATAAATAAAGTATTTGCTTTTACTAAATTTTCAAATCGGACATTATTTAACTTTTCAGTTTTTTTCAACTGTCATTGTTTCGATATTATACATTCATGAATTCGGAATGCAGTGCAGTTAAAAAAATATGACAATGATAATTTGAATGTAATATATTTTGTCCTAACAGTTTCAGCAAAATGTCTGAGAGGCAATATTCCTTGCGAGCGCCGGATGCTCTGGCGGAACCCATCGTGATGGTGGAGCTAGACACGTCTAATGGAGTCATGTTCCCCCTCTACGACCCAGACACCAGCATGGTGTTCCTCTGCGGCAAGGGAGACTCAGTCATACGCTATTTTGAGGTTAGTTTCGTGTGCAGATAACAAAAGTATTGACTTAAATAAATTACACTATAACGGATATACCTTTGGGTTGGAAAATTGTTAGACTGCTTTATGTTGGAAAATTGTATGGTAGGTTCACAGCTATTACCCTGGCATATAAATAGAGCTGATATTATTATCATTTCCATGTACGCTCTCTCAACTCTCTCAACATAATTTATTTCATATTTTTAATGTTTTTATCACCTTATGATGTTTGTTTTGAAAGCCTAAAGTTAACTTCCCCTTTACTTAAGGAAGGATGACTTCACGTCACCAGGATCGTTATTAGGACACTTAATGGACGTTTGAGGAGCAGATGAACAACCTACAGTCTTTTTCAAGCACACGGAGATATATTCAAATTAAAAATTGACAAACTTTGGTATTCGGCTCAGGCCATGGACAATCAACTGTCTACATCAGTTGAGAGCCGAGTCAAACTGACCCGGAACGCTACGCAACACCGCAGCGCCCTTCTATCACCCGTCGGCCCTTTGACGAATTATCTTCTGTCAAAATAACCAAAATGGCGACACATGTCCGACGAGCGAACCAAAATAAGAGATGAAAGATTATATATCGAGGTTTCGACAGCGGCCTGCAATTCCTACATCGAGCTGGTATCAACGTATCCATATTATTTTAAAGATAAGATGTTTTTCACATTGTTTCAATATGAAGCATATAAACTTACATTCAACAACTGATGCTCAAATCAAAATTCTCAAAGTGAATTCTAAAAATGTGCTTTATTAATATTGCAGATTACTCCCGAGCCTCCATTTGTCCACTACATCAACACCTTCCAGACTCCAGATCCACAGAGAGGTATATATTCACACTTTTATATCCAAAGACTAATAAATATATTTATATTTTATCTTATTTGTAAATACATGGAATGTCAAAAATACAGTGAGCGCTAAGTGACGGATATTCACTTTTTTTAAAAAATATGTTTCTGGGTTGAAAAGATTGGCCGGAGGAGGAAGTCCGAGATTCCGTTTCCAGGGGGCACCGCGTGGAGGTTTTTTTTCATGCTCCCCACTCCAAAGGAAGGCCTCCCAACTGGCAAGATCCTTGACTGGCGGACCTGGAAATCCCTGAAAAGATTAAGAACCGGAGTCGGTAGAACAAAGGACAACCTCGAGCGGTGGGGAGTGCTAAAGAAGGGAGAGTCACTGTTGTGCGACTGTGGAGACCTGCAGACCGCCTCACACCTGGGATTCTGCCACATGTGCCTAACAAGCTGCACATATTGATTTTGCCAGATATTGGTCAGAAATAATTTGACGTCGCTGAAACGAAGAAGAAGATATTAATTATTATGATTTTCATTTAAAATGTTGTATTATTTAAATTAATGTTGATTTATTACAATTTCAGGTATTGGCATGATGCCAAAGAGGGGATGTGACGTCACCACCTGTGAAATCTCCAAATTCTACAGATTGAACAACTCGGGCTTGTGTCAGGTATGGTATATATATAAGTGGTAGTTTTTTAAACCTAGATAAAAAAAATTAAAGCATTATGTTATTTTACATTTAATTTTGTAAAATTTATCGATCAATTATTTTTGATGATATTTCCAAAGTCAATGCAACTTGACATCCCCCCGTCTTTAAAATGACGACAAGTCATGGGTTTGTCACGTGGCTGCGCGGAGGGAAGGATGCAGGAGCTGGTTCCCAATCTAAAGAACTTTTTTTTGGTTCACAATTCTTGATTGCTTTTACGTCCAACTGCCTATGGCTTTCGCCATACCGGTCGCGTGCAAGTTGCCAACTGACGGAGCACTATGACATCTATCGCCGCCTAGATAGTCGCGGCAAAAAAGCAAATTAAAGATGACAGTTGCACGAACACGAAATGGAGCAACTGTCATAACAAATAAAATGGCGCATGCCGTGTACTATTATATAATTAAAACTAACATTATTAGATGTGCATGTTAGGCGAGTGAACAAAAATAAGAGACAAAAGATTGTTTTTCTAGACTTAACGGTATCATCCTAAAAGAGATATATCAAGCTGCTATCAATCTAAATAAATATTTATTCCATAAAATTAAATAAATTACATATTTTTTACTTTGACTATGAAATCACTTTTCTTTTAAGTCGAATCATGTCACTTATAGCTAGCAAAGTCAAATATAATCTTATAAGAACAATATTTTTGAATTTTATTATAAATTATTTTATTTTTAAGTGACTGTTCATGTTTCGGACTAGTCCAGGTCTATTTTCACCAGTGTACAACTGTAAAAGTTACCCAGTAGTTCCACCAACAGAGACAGCAATCGAGCAAAGTACCACTCCCTACCATGCAAGGGGCGGGTCAAGGTTGAGTCTGTCCTGCTTTTGGATCGCTTGTCTTGCAGTAGCGCAGCCTCACAGCATTTGCGTTAACGCATGCCATTGTTTTAGGTCAAATTCTTGTATTTTTTGTATCAAATTTCAAATAAACGAGAGAGTAATATCAATGTTATGGTTTGTAGTCAATTTACCTTTTGTTATCAGTATAAGTCGCAGATAAAATGTATCAATTGTCGATTTCAGGTGGTTTCGATGACTGTGCCGCGTAAATCAGAGCTGTTCCAAGAGGACCTGTATCCTGACACGCTGAGCGACGTGGCTCCTCTGTCTGCCGAGGAATGGATGTCCGGCAAGGATGCGGACCCTCTCACCATCTCCCTCAAGGTAGCTTCGCTTGCCGCGCCCAGAGTCCCCCGCTTTACACAGAATAATATTTCCAGATTGCCACATTGAATATATATTTTTTCTCTTTGTGAAATGAGAGATTATCCTGCTTTGGGTTTGCCTATTGCAGATCATGCCCAAACCAACAACCTCTGATAGATTATTCGTTTTGAATTCCAAACTATCACCATTTACGTTCCGGAGTCTTTCAAGATGACCTTGGCTAAGAAGATTACAGACACAAAACATATTATATCAACAAAATAAATATAAGTTCATTTTTGAATAGTGAAAGTTTCTGTTCTGATGTAAAAAATCTTTTGTACTTGTGTACTTTAAGAGTTACTTTTAGGATCGCTTGGTGAAAATCCTCCCTGTCCCGTCCTGTTTTCGGAGACTCATATTCGGAGACCCGTTGCTGGACGCATGCAAAAAAGCTACTTGTTAGAGTGGCTGAAGGCCTTCTTTGGTAACACGTTGCTAACCACGAAATACGTGGGAATGGATAAGGAAATGGTGAGGTTGGGAAATAGATTCTGCAAATGGCAGACATCAGTTAGGAGTCATTACTTGCGTCTGCAACTCTTGCAGACGAACGCGCAGATGCGCTCAAAAGCAGCGTAATTTAGTTTGTTAGCAACGAAGTCCTGGTATCTGACCGGACCTGATGCCGGCCGGACCACTTCAAAACGGTACTTCGTACTTTTAGGATCATTCAATTTTGAAGAAATAAAAACTAGAAGGGGAAAATTACCATAAAAATCCTAAACAATAATAAATTCACAGAAGAAGGCGCCAGGGACTTAACCTAACCAACTCACGTATACAGAAAAAATCAAATTGGCGACACTGAATGCCTGTATAATAGTTTTTGCGATGTGGCAGTCGTGTGTTTCTAATAGACACACATAGAAACAACATAGCACTTCTCCGAGGGATGTCGATATGGCAATAATCTTACATATAAATGGATATAGAAGGGTTATTGTATCGAAGGATACATCATATTGCAATTTATGTGTCTCCCATATGTTTCCTTTTTGTCTACTTCACATTGACAAAATGCATCATTAGGGTAAGTTAAATGTTTTGCTTTATTTTTATTTACAAATTAACATGAATCGAGTCGATAAATTTGTTTTGTATTTTTTAAATGTGTTAACATAATCGTTTTTATTATTCTCTTATTTTATTAATTTTTCCTAATTTCCACCACATATATTTGTGATTAAACTAATAAAATTCATTGTGGTATCCATTTTTTAAAATTACTGGCAAATTTATAAAAAAACCAAACGACACAATTTTTTTAATGCATAGAAAATTGTGCTCAATCTTTTTCCTGTTTTCGAAGTCTACTCATATGTGCAATAAGAATTGCATGATTGCTCAACAATAAAAACGAAACAGCTATAAAGTGGTGTCATTTCAATGAGCAATACTTTACTCTGTTTTTTGTAAAAAAAAAAATGGCAATCATGTAATTTGTAGTGCCCTTGTGTGAAGCCTTTTGTGTTCAAGCTATCTTTTAAGTGTGCTTCTAAATAACAGTTTATGTAATGTTTATATAAAAATACTCGTCCTAATTAAGGCGCTAATTACTTCTAACTATAAACAGTTTATTTTGTTAATTATTCATAAACAAATATATTTTTTTAAGTTTATTGAATCATTAATTTTTCCAAAGTGTGAAGTTTTTTTTGAAAGTCTAATACATTAATATTGTATTTAGCAATTCAATAAATTGAAATTTAATAATAAAATTGTTTTTGGTACTTTGCGCCTTAATTAGTTAAGTATTGATATTTTGATTGTTTTTTTTTATGTGCTGCTACCGCCCAATTGTTTGCTTTTGTTTTTAGTATTGTTCAATTAACGCAACCAATAATTCATATTGTTTTTACTAACAACATCCGAAATGAACATCTCGCTTGTAAGATTCCATACAATAAGACCCGTGCAGACAAAACCTCAACTATTTGTCATACATAAGAAAATAAAAATATATTTTCGCTTTAAATTTATATCTATATAAAAGAAAGTTTTGTTAGTTACACCATATAACTTAAAAACGGCTGGAACGATTTTCATGATCTTTATCCATTTGATTCGTCTCAATCCGGAATAGAAAAATAACTTTTTAAACATCGGGAAAGAAATCATGGGAAAAAATTATGAAAGAATTATTTTTTCACACATTTTTTTTTCAATTTATGATGGCACACGGCATTGTATGCATTGTCATTTTGCATACAAAGCCATCTCTGTTTAAATATTTTTTAGTATTCACTTGAACTTAATAACTTAATTTAATTTAGCTAAAATAATTGAAAATAGCTTTTTTTTATTTTGAGGCAGTACAAAGTTCGCCAGGTCAGCTAGTAAAATGTAAAAATTCCTACTTTTACAGTTTTTAAATTAGCTTAGATGCGTATGTCAGTTAATTTATACATATTCATAAGACTTTTCACGTAATACAAATTAAATGAGACACGACTATTCAGATTGCGGAAAGAGACACCCGTATTAGTGTATTTACAACACAATTTTTTATTGCCTTTTATTTTTCTCAAATTTATTAATGAGAGACATGTCGTATAAGATAGTGATTGCTCTGGATTTGTATTCGTATCAGTTATTAAAAAATGTTATAAATATTAATTTGTTTATGAAGTATTAGAATTTTTAAAAATATTCTATGATCCATCAAAAAATAATTTAAAACGGTTCATTCTTACAATTCCCCTGTGTTTCTTTTCAATGTGTTTTTGTTAACAATTACTAATGTTATCGCTATCGCTCTTTACTTATAAATTAAACTTCAAAGCTTGCTTTTTCTATTTAACATTTTATTTTTGTCCTAATGTTTTAAATATTGTGTTTTTTTTTTTTTTGATAATCCGAATTTATATAGTTTAATTAATTATTGTGGTATTAAAATTTCTGAAATTGGTATTTAAATGACACGTCAAATTGTTTTCGCCCAATATCTGGCAACATTGATGGCCGGTGTGCTGCCCAGCATTAGGTCTTGATGTGCAACTAGTCGGGCATACAGGACAGGATCTTAGGTTTGAGACAATGCAGGTCTCTAAAGTCACATGTCAGTGACTCATCCGAAGCACTCCCCACTGCTCAAGGTTGTCCTTTGTTCTACCGAGTTCTGTTGTTAGACTGTTCAAAGATATTCAGATCTGCCAGTTGTGGTTCTTGCCAGTCGGATGGCTTTTATTTGACCCGATGAAATCATCTGATGCGATTTAGTTTGGTCTTGATGTGCAGCTAGTCAGGCACAGGGACTGGACCTTAGGTTTGAGACAGTGCAGGTCTCTACAGTCACATGTCAGTGACTCTCCTGCCGAAGCACTCCCCACTGCTCGAGGTTGTCCTTTGTTTTACCGAGTTCTGTTGTTAGACTGTTCAAAGATATTCAGGTCTGCCAGTTGTGGTTCTTACCATAGTAAAGAATAGTCATATATATTTTGAATTCTCACTCCGTCGAAAGACAAAAGCAAACAATTCTGGTGGCTAGAGGCAGATGCGATTACCCGGCTTCACGCGCAGGACCGTTGTGTTGTTGTACAGGGCGGGTACGTGTCCGGAGGGGGCGCCACGCAGCTGGTGGTAAAGAGACCCAACGCCCTGGACAGGAGAGCCAAACCCGGGCGCTCGCCCACGCCCAGCGACCCGGCCCCCGCCCCCGCTGCGGCCCCCGAAGCTTACGCTCCGGCCCCCGCTGCTGCCGCTCCACAACTGTCGGTAAGTGTCCGTGAATGATAATAGAAAGATCAGTAAAATTGACATCTTATTATCTTAGTATCCTATTATTACTTTATTTTACTAATATAATTCTAGTTATATTTAAGTGACGAGTAAAAATCGTCATTAGGAACTTCATCAATGTTAACTCTGCATAATGTTTAATTTGCCGACGGGTATAGCTCAATGGTCAAAGCGTTTATTTTGCAAGCAAAAGGTTGTGGGGTCAATCTTCGATGGAGATTAAAAAAAAAAGATTTTCAATCGATTTCTGAGCTCTAAAATACCCCTGGTTGGAGTGAATTTGATCCCTCATTCGTTAAATGTTATTCACAGCCTATTTATCAAAATTGGTGGTAGACGAAGGTCGTTCCGTGAAAACCACGCATTCCTAGTAAATTCCTGTAATAATAAAGGATTATGCGTGAATAGCGGGCTGTAGTCAATGACGCTGGCGGTTCAACACTCCACATGCAGCGCTTAGCCATATTCACCCATGGTAAGCGTCATAGAATTCCACAGATGAGACTTCAGAATTACTATCACCATCTGTCGGTATTCTCCTGTATGTGTTTGCATAAAAAAAAAAGTTAACTCTTTAAACATTTGATGTGTTATAGTCAGATGATGACAAAATGCAATACCGAGTTAAATTAAAAAAAAAAACAATTGCTTGAAAGAAATATTCTTTTTCAAGACGAGAATTTGGTCTAATTATTTTGATCAAGGAATAATAATTACTTTGGTAATGTTCCGATGGGTCAACATCCCCATTTTTTGTATGCCTTTTAAATTATCGTTATCATACACATTAATTGTTAAATATAATACATTGTCTTGTGATATTTCAGGATAAGCAGCTGCAAGAGTTCACCGAGGAGATCAGGCGGCTGAAGTCCATGATCGTGAAGCACGAGAACCGCATCAGAGCTCTGGAAGCTCGAGCCGCGCCCACCCCGCCCCCGGCCTCGCCCTCCCCGGCCCCGGCCCCCGCGGCCGAGGACGCCACCGACAACCACACGGACGCGCGCCTCGCGCCAGACGAAGTCTAACGCTCTCTAACGCAGTCTCTGAACAACCGCAACTCTCACAACATATTCAAATTTATTTTTGTATAATTTTTAATTTAGGTAGGATTGCACTTGCTAACTTCTATTGTAATATAAAGGACATACAGAAAGAACGTTTTATTATATCACATTTAGCATCTTTTTAGCCTTTTCATTACGGCTCGGTGGAATACAAATTATAGTGTCAATTATAAAACTAGTATTTGAAGCATAAATGTACTTATCTAGTCTATTTTCGTATATCACATTGTTTCTTGTATCCTTTAGCTGTCAGATGATGCATAAAAAACTATTCTAATAAAGTAGCAAAACGATATATCACGGCTACCGATGTCAACCTTAGGGGAATCTTACACGGCATATATCGGGTACCAATGCCGACAGGTTAATTTATCCTAGTGAATAACTCAGAAAATGATCATGTTGATCAATAATCATTCTAAACGATTCCTAACTTATTGTATGTCAGATATTGCAATAGAGGAAAGCGTGAGTAAACCTACCATTTATCTAAGGCATCGTTTCTTAACCTTTTTTAGTGTCGCGACCTCCTCAATTATTAATTAAATTAAGTAAAGGATGTTTCGTGCGTGGGTCTTACTTTTTAAACAGCTCGTAATCCCTTTTACACCTCAACGCGACCGAAAAGGTGATAAACGATGAATTAGTGTGTTCCTTAGTGTTATTTTTCTCATCAAAATCAATTAGAAGTATACGTTATCAGTATTTATTTAAATATAAATATTAAATTTGTGATAGTACGGATTACTTGAGCTGATATTGCGTCTTACTGATAAATTATCACTTTAAAAGTCAGTTTTTTAATGTAGCATCGATTGTAAAATTAACAAAGTTCATTTTAATGACTTTTTATAAATTTTTTTCATTATACTAAATCCATGACAGTTCCATCTTCGTTCATAAATTTGTCAATGATTATTTAGTGTATTATTGATGATATTGGTTTGCCTGAATGGAGTGGAACTCTTCGACTGTTGTGTTGTGAATTGAGGTGTTTGAGAGAAGCTGACTATTATTATTTGCCATTATGAATTAACAAGCCTTATAAGTATTTGTAAAAAACTTTTTTTATATATATATATTTTTAGTATTAAATGCAAATCACTACTGTGTAATATTCATCCTTCATGTCGGACTTTAAAATTTTAAAAGAGCAATATCGATGCATCGTTTGTCCATAGGTCAAAATTAACTTTATTTTTTACTAACTATATTGTCTTTTTATGCATGTAAATACTGTTCAATACTGTGCACATTTTTTTTTATTAGATTAGTTTTATAAAAATGCTTAAGTGAATCATGTTTTGTATCTTTTATAATTTTTATAGTATTGTGTTAAGGTGCTTTTTAAGCATAAATAATATGCTAATTAAATAGAGAGATAACTTTTTGTTTGACGCTGTCGACAATATGCCGGGGTGTCTCTTGACATTATATTTTATGATTATTATCGTCCTTCAATATTATGTCAAACTTATTGTTTTGATTTTCAATTTTGCAATATTTTCGGACAAATTACAGTGGAACCTTGACATACGAATTTTTTGAGATATGAGCCGTCGAGCGACCGATTTTTTGCTTTGAAATACGTGCAATCGGCTTAGCGTGTCGGCTGGTTGCACATGAACCGCGCGTCACGCTTTCCCCCGGCCACGGTCAGAGACTTATTTTTCAGTGTGGTCTCGCTGTCAAAGCATCTTTGATAAGTTGTGGTCGCGTTTTTTGACTTTTGTACATTTACACTTTGAGATACGAGTAATCTGAAATACGAGCAAGGTTGCGGAACAAATTAAACACGTATTTCGAGGTACCACTGTAGTTTATTTAACCTGTTAACCGAGTATGACGTAATATTCCGTCATTCCATGAAAGCAACTGTAGCGGGTATGACAATATATTCCGTCAAGACACTTCTGAAATAACACTCTAACGGGCGTGACGAGCTACAGCTTATTTTGTTTGTTCATCTTGTACCATGTACATCTAGGCATCGAGCTGCACAGACTCGCCGCGTGTTTTCTTTTTTAACATGAGCAAAATTAAATTCCTCGGTTAACAGGTTAATACTAAAGTTCTGTGAAGCTATTTCAATGGCCCTTGTAATGTAATGAATGGAGGATCTCAGTATTTCAAATTATTATTATTTATTTTAATGATTTCATTTATCAAAAACAAATATTTTTAGGAGCGTCATAATTTAAAAAAAATGTTATACTTTGTAAATGTTTCAGATTTTTACAGTTTTCACACTCTCTTACTCTATAGGTAATCTATGCCATTTATTTGAACATTTTTTTGCACATTAAAACAAATAAAAAGGAAAAAACGTATAGCTAATTTTTTGTCAATAATCGGCAAATAGACTACAAACGATAATTGCTGCAGCAGCAATAGTACTACTAGATTCATAAGTGCTACTAATATGTCAATAAGTGCTGCCGTAAAAGCATCTTTAATAACGTAATTTTATTACATTTATTTTAAAAAACGAATATCGAATATTACTTTAAAATAAATCCATGATGATATTGTGGCTTTTGGGTTTAGCCGTGTGTGACGAATTGCTAATTTCCAATATTTCGACCGCCATTGCAGGGGTCTTCTTTGGGGTCGATGACTTAGTGTAAGATTTGTGTACCACTAAGTCGTCGACCCCGAAGAAGACCCCTGCAGTAGCGGTCGAAATATTGGAAATTAGTAATTCGCCACAGACGGCTAAACCCAAAAGCCACAAAATCAATTCTGACCGTGAAAACCTAAGAAGTTATTTAAATCCGTGATGGTAAAAACATAGTTACTTATGGACTTGATTTTCTAGTATAAATTGTGCTAAATAGTGGAATTTCAGCATTAATTAATTGATTAAATAAATTGTTTTTACTTATTTTCATCTTCTTAAAACATGTATTTTAAATACACTTAAATTGTAACATCAAGAGCATTGTTTCGCAATGAACGTTGATTTTAGATGGTTTAATTACATAATTATTATGAGCAGGTGCTATGAAATGATGCAACTTATAAGATTATTTTAAAAATATTTTATGTGTTGTAAAAATTAATTCAAGGTGAAATATTTAATTTTGCGATAAATTAATAGAAGTTATATAAATATTTTGTTTGTCTGTCCAATTGTAAACTTTTTTTTTTTTACCAAATTACATTATTTTAATGAAAATCCTCAAAAAAAACATTTGTCAGAAAGGTGCGGTCCCTGTAAATCCCATGTACAGTTAACCTTCCAATAAGATTTTCATAAGAACGGATGTTTAGTACGATCAGAGGCCTGGACCATTAACCCTTTCGTTATGGCTCGGTGGAATACAAATTATACTGTCAATATGGAGTGAATTTTTCAGACCATTTTTTTGCTTAAAAGTAGTATTTGAAGCATAAATGTACTTATCTGGTCTATTTTCAAATATCACATTGCTTCTTGTATCCTTTAGCTATCAGATGATGCATAAAATACTATTATATATAACAAACATTCATTATGTAACTCTATACATGTGGTGGCATTGGCACATGCGGTTTACAGATCGCTCCTGTGACGAAACCTAAAGATATTTATTTACATGCTTTACAAATTCCTCTAAAGAATACATGTAGGTTGATAAAGAAATGGCTGCAGTTCCAAGTTCCTACCGTAGATGTCACAATGATAACTGAAAGTAGCAAAACGATATATCACGGCTACCGATGTCACAACGGTAGGGGAATCTTAGACGGCATATATCGACTACCGATGTGAAAGGGTTAAGTAAGAGACGGTTCAACACAAAATTACGATATCGAAGGGAAATTTAT
Source organism: Glossosoma conforme (assembly GCA_022606575.1). Classification (NCBI taxonomy): domain Eukaryota; kingdom Metazoa; phylum Arthropoda; class Insecta; order Trichoptera; family Glossosomatidae; genus Glossosoma; species Glossosoma conforme. The sequence continues at coordinate 493,948 of JAGTXR010000020.1, read as the reverse complement.
ATGAAAAATGCAGCATTCACTGAAAAATCTTTGTTAGAAATTAAAAAATGTGTGCATTGGGGGGTTGACGTGTATAAGCATTGCAAGCAGGTGTTATCCTCTTAGCTAGCAGTTAAAATACATAAATATATGTCTTACTGCTTGTTAATTGTTTGCCTAAATGTGCATTTAGACCAAACAAATATCTGCAACTTCTATTCCCTCGCCTTTAAAATTACTTGATGTTAAAATTGTGTTTTTTATGTCACTCTAATCTATTTTGGCTAAAAAAAATACGAATTTGAACAAACCTTAGGTTTGACAGTTCTTAGTTCTATGCTTAGTCTAAATGTATCCTAAAGTATGAATAAGCTCGTCGACTGCTCCCACTTCACATAGACCATAATGCATTGTAAAATTAATGGTAATATTATATATTTAATTATTTAGGTGAAAATTATGTTTTTTTTTTTTGGGAAAAATTATAGTTTTATAATATTTACAAATTAAGCTCAATAAATTTTTAATGAAATTTGATTTATATTTTATTTGAATAATTATTGTTTTATTAGTGAATTTAATTTATAATTATAAAATACTGTTTCGTTTATCGATTACCTGTTTCAAATACTGTGTTGTTGTAATTACAGCGGTGGTAATTATCCCAATGCTTTTATTTATTTTAAAAACAAATGTATTTATCTGGATTTTTTAAATCAAAATATTTGGTTTTAACCCTTTAGGTGCGGTTATTATATTTTTTATGTTTATGATGAAATACATGTCTTTATGAAGTTTCATATCGTTACATAGTGCGAGCAGTTTTATATGGCCTTGGCTATATATATCAGCACGCCGCACTCTAACCACATAAAGTATCATGCCGATATATAGGCATGCCGCATCTAAAGGGTTAAATTGTGATATTTATATTAACATAATAATAATCAATGTGCCCTAGCAAAGTTAATAATTTAAAATGTTTTTTTTTAAATTAAATATGAAAAAATTTAGCAATTTCAAATTTAAAGGGATTAATAAATAAACATTGAGATAAAATAAACATCCTGTTAAAAATATAATATTTTCAATACGTTCTTGTAATTATTGTATTTTTACGTACTGATACTAATATTGAGCTCAAAATACGTCTAAACTCATGTAAATAAACTTGATTGTTGATTGAATCGATATGAAAGTCGGCAGAGCATGGATAAGTTGTTATAAAATTAACTTTTTATATCAGTGTTAAGTTTGATTAGCATTACAGAGTTCTATTTTACTAAAAAAAAAACTTATTAGTTCAGTTTCATACGCTACGTTTTTTTTAAACTAATTAATACGCCTTGTTAGATAATTATAATAAGCTTGAGAGTGTATATTATGTATTTTTTATTTTGTTAATTTGTATTTAAATAGTATTTTTTTTATTTAAAAGAAAAAAAAAACATGTTCTACGTATAAATGTTCCAATCAGAATTATTATTGTTTCGTTGTGGATTTTTCAAGCCTTTTTAAATGTATGTTTATTCCTCATTGTATTGATAGTGATCGTCCACACACGTCCAGTGCCAAATACTACTCTTACTGTTTTCGCATTTCTACAACTTTTAAATCTAAAAATGGTTCTATATTTTGAATAATAAATGTGCCGTAAAATACAAAACTTCAGACTTTTATTTATTTATTTTTCCGTAGATAATATAGGCAATACCCAGATACTCTAATACATAGATGGGCAACCGCCGGCCCATGGGCCGGATCCGACCAGCGGAGCTATTTTGTCCGGCCCTGATTCATCTCGGCGAAGTTATTGAGAAATACATTAGTTAAAATAATGCAGATGACTCGGGCGCTTGCAGTGATTCGGGGAAGCTCGTATACGCACCGAAGGATTACGAGCGGGGCCCACCCCCTCCGCGCTACATAATATAATAATATATATTATTATCGCAATGTATCCGATGGTTTGTGTTTCGGCAAAGTTCGTAGGCAAGAAATATCCCGAGTGCAGCACACTAATTCCGTCCCCCTCCGCGCCGCATTCCCCTTATTTAGTGTTCACGCGACTTCTGGTCTGGTTTGTTCTGTTTACTGGTGCGTTCTGGCGTAGAAGACAGTTTTGTTTGTCAGTTCTGAATATTGTTTTTAAATTTGTGACAATGTCAGGGGTTATGTCGAAAAAAAGAAAAGTTGATGCAGAGTGTCGAAAATTTCAAGACAAGTGGACGGAGGATTATTTCTTTATCCTGAATAAAGGAATGCCCGTATGTTTGCTGTGTAAGGAGTCCGTATCCGTCAACAAAGAATTCAACTTAAAGAGACATTTTACTTCGAGGCATGCGGATCACCAACAAATAAATGAACAAATTCGAAAAGATATGATACAGAAGTTGAAGAAGAACTTGGATACCCAGCAACAAATGTTCAAAAAGCAAATAACGCAGCACGATAGCGTTGTTAAAGCCAGCTTTGTTGTAAGCGAAAAAATTGCAAAGCATTCTAAGTCATTTGGTGAAGGAGAATTTATTAAAGAGTGTCTGCTCGACGTTTCAAGTATAATCTGTCCTGAAAAGAAAAAAGACTTTGAGAGAATATCTTTGTCGAGACGTACTGTTGTCCGACGTATAGAAATGATGGCTGATGATATCAAAAAAAGTTTGAAAGAGGTGATTACTGGATTCGAAGCATTTTCAATTGCTTTGGATGAGAGCACAGATGCCTCTGATACAGCACAATTAGCAATATTTATCAGAGGAGTTGACGTGGACTTAGAAAATCACAGAAGAATTATTAGCTCTTCAGCCGTTAAAAGGAACGACTACCGGTGAAGATATATTTGAAGCAGTCAACATAGTCTTCGAAAGCTTTGGGATTAAATGGAGTGCACTATCTGGCATATGTACTGATGGTGCCCCTGCAATGGTTGGCTTACGGAAAGGATTTATTGGAGTTGTTAATGAAAGAGCAATAGAATTACAGATCCAGCCGGAAAATTTAACAAATTTTCATTGTATTATCCACCAGCAAAATTTGTGCGCAAAATCGATGAAATTCAAGAATGTTATGGATGTAGTAGTAGCAAGCATTAATTTTATTAAGTCACGTTCACTTAATCACCGCCAGTTTAAGGTGTTTTTAGAAGACCTATTTTCAGACTATGAAGATGTGTCTTATTACTGTGAAGTAAGGTGGTTGAGTAAAGGAAACATGTTGAAACGATTCTATGATTTGAGACAAGACATTGCAGATTTTATGGACATAAAAGGAAACACAATCAACCAAATAAAAGATAATCAATGGGTGTGTGATTTAGCATTCCTTGTAGATGTCACAGGATACCTAAATGATCTTAATTTAAAACTACAAAAACAGGGACAATTGGTTCATGAACTGCATAGCCATGTCAAAGTTTTTTGTAATAAGCTTAGATTTTTGAAAAATCAGATAAGAGGTAAAAATTGTTACCATTTTCCTAATCTATCAAGGCATACAAACATCACATATAATTCTTATGGAGATGAACTGAAGGCACTAATAGAGCAATTTGATACGAGGTTTGCCGACTTCCAAAACAAAGACTCAACATTCGCTATATTTGCTCGTCCGATGGATGCTGATGTAAATAATGTGCCAGCAAATTTACAAATGGAACTTATTGAGCTTCAGGGGGATTTAGCGCTAAAATCACAATTTGACAAAGTTACTTTGACGGATTTTTATAAATTATATTTGGTGGAAGAAAATTATACAAACTTACGTAGATTTGCAAGAAACATCATTTGTCTTTTTTGGCAGCACGTATACATGCGAACAATTTTTTTCGAGGATGAAGTACACCAAATCGAAAATTCGAACGAGGATAACAGATGAAAATCTCCAAAATTCGATGAGATTATCATTAAGCAATATCAACGCCAATATTGATAGTCTCGTAATTCAAGTACAAAGTCAATCGTCACATTAAATTTTATAAGCAATTAATGTCGTTCATTATATAAATAAATAAAATATGCAAGAAGTAGCAATGTGTTTTATTTAATTTAATATTACCTTAATATAGTTAATAATTTGGTCCGGCCCTTGACACGGAGACAGAATGATAATGTGGCCCCAGGCCTAGGAAAGGTTGCCCATGCCTGCTCTAATACAACATAAATTCGTCCAAAAAAAAAAACGACAAAGCAAACACAGTGCACCTTATTTTCTTCCTTTCTGAGTTATTGTAAGTCATGTAACCCAATATATGATGAAGATTCATTTTAGGTATTATCTGTGTGTTAATGTATCTTTGACAGGCGTATACAACTGGGATGTGCAGCATTTGGAAAACTAAAGTACATTTTTAAACCGAAAATTCTGCAATGTCTTAAAACTAAGGCGTTTAACCAATGCATCCTCCCTGTATTAACTTATGGCGCAGAGACGTGGAATCTGACAGCAAGTCTTACCCATAAAATAAAGGTGACCCAGCGTGCTATGGAGAGATCCATGCTCGGAGTGTCGCTAAAAGATAGTATCCGAAACAAGGAAATGTGCAGAAGAACTCGAGTGGTGGATGCTACCCAACAAATAGGCACACTCAAGTGGCAATGGGCTGAATATATCTGTCGAAGAGACGACGGTCGATGGGGAAGAAAAGTATTGGAATGGCGCCCAAGAACTGGCAAGCGAAGCATTGGCCGACCCCCTGCAAGATGGACTGACGACATAAGAAGAATAGCAGGAGTGACCTGGATGCGGAAGGCGGAGGATCAAAGAGGATGGAGACTCATGCGGTAGGCTTACGTTTAACAGTGGACGGATACAGGCTGATGATGATGATGAATGTATCTTAAAAAATAATAAATTTCTGCCAATTTGGTATTGTGGGTTTTAGCCGTGTGTGGCGAATTGTTTCGATCCAATAATTCGAACGCCATTGCAGGTGTCTTCTTCAGGGTTGACGGCATTGTAATGCTCAATACAGCATGGTTTCCACCTCTAGCACACACTCAAAAAACCTGCATAGACAAGCAATGATAACCACAGTCCGACGTGACGTTCGTGGAGGTATACTCCTTAGAAGATACTCATCATGACACTCGTGCAGGTACGCTAAGCTGACCGCTGAACTACCTCAAGACACTAACTCATCGCAAAGTCCTCAACCCTGAAGAAGATTTCTGCAATGGCGGTCGAAATATTGGATCAAAACAATTCGCCACACACAGTTAAACCCAAAAGCCACAATACCAAATCTGGTCGTGAAAACCTAAGAATTTATTTTCTGCCAATCTCTTCAGTATAAGTGTAAGTACCCTGCAGTTGACGTGAGGTAGTCCTAGCACAGTATTTGGCAATCGTGCTTTCAGTTTTGGGGCACCAATGTTGTAATAATTGCTGCCAGAAAGTATAAGAGAGATGAAAATGGAGGCATCCTTCAAAGGCAGACTCAAGGCACACCTTTTTACTCAGAGAGGCAAAGAATCGCTTTTGGAATGACTATTTGTTCATAAAAAAGCGCTATAAATAAATGCTGATTTAATATTAACAATATTACAAATTTCAAGTCATCAAAGTTGATAAAAAAAAATGGATGTTTAATGTGATTTTAACTAGTTTAAAGTGCATATTGTGAAAATATGAAGAAAAAAAAACTTCTGAAAATCTGGTGGGGATTTTTTTTTTGGACTTAAAAGGGTTACGAAACGAAAACTATTAATAACGCACAGTTTCCAGGGAAATGAGGATAACTGAACATTTATAAAAGGTTATGATAATAAAAAATACCAAAAAAAATATTTGATCTTAACAGGAGCTAAATAACATTCGAATATTTTAAATATTAAATCATTTTTATATTGCCCAGCAGAGGAAAACAATACTTCTGAAATAGCGAAGTAATAAGTGTGACAAAGAGTTGTATGGCACAAAAAAAAAGATTAACGAATGCTTATAAACTTAGATTTTCTTAACATTTATTTTTTAATTTAGACTATTTTAATTTCAAGGCTCTAAGGTTGTGTCCCTATAGAAACAATAGCTTAACAAAAAAATATTTACTTAAGCAATAATAAAAAATATATGTGACGCTATTTTTGTAGTAATAGGCATTTTAAAATATATATTTTTTCTATTTATTAATTTCATAATGTCAAAAAATTGTGCATATTTATTATTTATATATGTATCTAACAAACTACAAGTAGGTATTTTAAAAGAGCGAACGCAATTAGGTACAACAAACGTAGCTCCTCTTTGTGGCATTGTTCACAGCAGTTCTTCTGTTCAGTTTTTCGCCGTACATCAGGCGGTTGGCGTTGGGTGTTTTGTGCGTTGCTTTTAAATCTATTACCATCAACTGATCTGTGTTTTTGTTAAATATAATATCTATTTGTGCTTGAATCATATTAAACATGATTTACATATATTATTTGTGCAATGGTTTCCAAGATCGAGGAAGTTATTTCTTGCAGCATCAACACATGTAAACACAACTCAAATTACGCTTTGTAAACTTAATCAAATGATTATTAATTAAATATTATACCTGTTACGGACGTCCGACTATGTAGGATTAAGTTTATTATTTAATTATTGAGCTTCTAGGCGCCCGGTACTGTTAGGCGGTCTGTCGAGCCTGAATAAAGAAACATTCATGCTTAAGGCTCGACGACCGCCGTACCGCGCAGGCATCGAAATAGGTAAACTTGATAAATAGGATATATGTATACAATACGAATTGCGCTCTCGAAGTTGCGAGACGTGCGTTTGAGAGCTCCCGAGCCTCGACGCCTAGACCCCAGCAGAAGGGGGGCGGCGACGCGCTAAATCGGGGTGCGCTGATTGGTCCGCGTTCCTCGCCAGGGCGAGCCGCCCTGGGGGTGACATGGTATAAGTATACGTATTGAAAACCAAAATAAACAGAGTTGAAAATAAATACTTTCGAGTTTTACTCTCTCCCGCCTTGGACCCCCTGGACTTCTCGACGCTTCCGGCTCTCAGCGCTGGACGGATAACCTGCTTTGGGATAGCAGACTCCGTGCCGGCCAGCAGAGCGGAACAACAGCTGCCTTACAACCAGCTGTCCGGGACCTGAGCCAAATGAAGACGAGGACCCGCACCCACCGCCCGTAGAGCGGTTCAAACAGTCGAGGCTGACTGGTCGTCTACATTTGGTCCTTCGAACCGGATTCCTGTCTTCTGTGGTGAGCTCACTTCCTGCCCGATGCCCGTCAACCGCTCTCCGGTTTTGACTCGATCGGGAACTCGTCGTGAAGCAGAGGAGATGGACGAGCGTGCGCGCTCGCCGGGATCTGAGGCGGTGAATATGGAGTCGCCCACGGAGTCTCCTGCCAGGTCTTTGCAAGCCCTGCGCCGCGAGCTGTGCAGCGACTTCAAAGATATAATGGCGGAACTGATCCAGGCTCAACTCGATGCCGTACGCACTGCTATGGCGCAGGCCACGGAACGCCCACCTGGAGCTGACCTCTCTCGACAGCGACCCGCAGTGGCGGGCTTGAATGCTGTTGAGCGCGAAGAGCGCGCGGGGCATACGGTCGCCGCGGCTCGAGAGCACCCAGCGCCATGGAGGGCGGACGCTGAGGCTGGTCATCCTGCTCACCAGTGGGTGAGGCGGGAGACAGTCGCGCAAGAGCAGCTGAGTTACCAGACTGCTCGCGAAGAGCGCGCGGGGCATACGGTCGCCGCGGCTCGAGAGCACCCAGCGCCGTGGAGGTCGGACGACGAGGCTGGTCATCCTACTCACCAGTGGGGGAGGCGGGAGCCAGCCGCACGACAGCAGCTGAGTTACGAGACTGCTCGCGAAGAGCGCGCGGGGCATACGGTCGCCGCGGCTCGAGAGCACCCAGCGCCGTGGAGGTCGGACGATGAGGCTGGTCATCCTACTCACCAGTGGGGGAGGCGGGAGCCAGCCACACGACAGCAGCTGAACTGCCAGACTGCTCGCGAAGAGCGCGCGGGGCATACGGTCGCCGCGGCTCGAGAGCACCCAGCGCCATGGAGGGCGGACGCTGAGGCTGGTCATCCTACTCACCAGTGGGGGAGGCGGGAGCCAGCCGCACGACAGCAGCTGAACTGCCAGACTGCTCGCGAAGAGCGCGCGGGGCATACGGTCGCCGCGGCTCGAGAGCACCCAGCGCCATGGAGGGCGGACGCTGAGGCTGGTCATCCTACTCACCAGTGGGGGAGGCGGGAGCCAGCCGCACGACAGCAGCTGAGCTGCCAGACTGCTCGCGAAGAGCGCGCGGGGCATACGGTCGCCGCGGCTCGAGAGCACCCAGCGCCGTGGAGGGCGGACGCTGAGGCTGGTCATCCTACTCACCAGTGGGGGAGGCGGGAGCCAGCCGCACGACAGCAGCTGAACTGCCAGACTGCTCGCGAAGAGCGCGCGGGGCATACGGTCGCCGCGGCTCGAGAGCACCCAGCGCCGTGGAGGGCGGACGACGAGGCTGGTCATCCTACTCACCAGTGGGGGAGGCGGGAGCCAGCCGCACGACAGCAGCTGAACTGCCAGACTGCTCGCGAAGAGCGCGCGGGGCATACGGTCGCCGCGGCTCGAGAGCACCAGCGCCATGGAGGGCGGACGCTGAGGCTGGTCATCCTACTCACCAGTGGGGGAGGCGGGAGCCAGCCGCACGACAGCAGCTGAACTGCCAGACTGCTCGCGAAGAGCGCGCGGGGCATACGGTCGCCGCGGCTCGAGAGCACCCAGCGCCGTGGAGGGCGGACGCTGAGGCTGGTCATCCTACTCACCAGTGGGGGAGGCGGGAGCCAGCCGCACGACAGCAGCTGAACTGCCAGACTGCTCGCGAAGAGCGCGCGGGGCATACGGTCGCCGCGGCTCGAGAGCACCCAGCGCCATGGAGGGCGGACGCTGAGGCTGGTCATCCTACTCACCAGTGGGGGAGGCGGGAGCCAGCCGCACGACAGCAGCTGAACTGCCAGACTGCTCGTGAAGAGCGCGCGGGGCATACGGTCGCCGCGGCTCGAGAGCACCCAGCGCCGTCGAAGGCAGACGCTGAGCCCGAGCATCCTGCTCACCAGTGGGTGAGGCGGGAGCCAGCCGCGCAACAGCAGCTGAGCTACGAGACTGCTCGTGAAGAACGCGCGGGGCATACGGTCGCCGCGGCTCGAGAGCACCAGCGCCGTGGAAGGCGGACGCTGAGCCCGAGCATCCTGCTCACCAGTGGGTGAGGCGGGAGCCAACCGCGCAACAGCAGCTGAGCTACGAGACTGCTCGTGAAGAGCGCGCGGGGCATACGGTCGCCGCGGCTCGAGAGCACCCAGCGCCGTGGAAGGCGGACGCTGAGCCCGAGCATCCTACTCACGAGTGGGTGAGACGGGAGCCGCCAGCACCAAGGATGCCGAACTACCGAGCCCACGAGTGGGACGCGGGCGTCTATCGAGACGAATTCGCGGCGTACGAGAACTCGGCATCGAGGAGAATGGCTGCCGACCTCGACCGTCATACTCACGAATGGTTGAGAGACATGCAGAAGCCTAGGACGCTGGATGATGCCGACATGCAGTCGATGATGGCAAGGCGGACTGGGGTCCAAGACCTACCACCCTTCTCGGGGGAACCGCTAGAGTGGCGCAATTTTGAAACACAATTCATCCAGTCGACGAAATTGTGCAAGCTGAAAAATGTCGAAAATGGACTCCGGCTACAAAAGGCCTTGAGCGGACGAGCCTTTGACATGGTGAGCGAGATGCTGTCAGATCCGGAAAACGTTCCGGAAGTGATGCAGATCCTGGACAAAGAGTTCGGGAATCCTCGGGTCATCGTCAACATGCTGACTAATCGGGTGAGCAGGGTCCCGCAGCTCCCGGATAGAAGTGTGATTGCTGTTGTAGATTACACAACTCTAAACAGAAATACCGTGTCGTCACTCAAGAGTTACGGCGCGCAGCATCTCGTCTCGACGGCGCTGCTCGCGGAGATGGCGTCGAAGCTTCCCGGCTACCTCCAATGGAGGTGGATTGACTTAAAGGACAGTTTAAACGACAATTGTGTCACCAGTGTGAAAGTGAGGCCTGAAATTATCATAGGTCTAGACAGTGCCGAGCTAATAGTGCCGCGAAGGATTGCGCAATTCCGGCGTGATGGCGTAATTGTGAGTGATACGCCGCTGGGCCACGTTGCGTTCGGCACGTGCGCTCAACCGAAAGGCGGCGATGAAGCTGGACACTTCGTGGGGCACTGCAGCGTAACGGAGGGACCGCCGAGCGTGCCGCGGTTTTCATCGAGGACGAGACCGCCAAGGACAACCGCTCGGACTACGGGATTTGTCGATCGCTGCCAGGATCCCCAACGCCTGAAGCCCGAAGGAGAGTGTGAGCTCCGGGCGGAGAAGATCGTCGACGACGAGGCGATACGTGTGCGTTCTTCCCAGAGGCGCGCCTCCGGCGACGAGATGAAGGTTCTGCTACGGGGGGAGCCGCCACCGCCCGGCGGGCGCATGCGGGCATTCGCGCCGACATTCACGTGGGACATCCGGTGCGGTGCACAGCAGAGACTACACACGGCCAGCAGCGAAGCTGGCGGTCTTCGAGACAGAACGAGTCGAGACGTCCTAAGCAGAGTGCGGCAGAGCCCGCACTGGGGGAGTGTTACGGACGTCCGACTATGTAGAAATAAGTTTATTATTTAATTATTGAGCTTCTAGGCGCCCGGTACTGTTAGGCGGTCTGTCGAGCCTGAATAAAGAAACATTCATGGTTAAGGCTCGACGACCGCCGTACCGCGCAGGCATCGAAATAGGTAAACTTGATAAATGGGATATATGTATACAATACGAATTGCGCTCTCGAAGTTGCGAGACGTGCGTTTGAGAGCTCCCGAGCCTCGACGCCTAGACCCCAGGCAGAAGGGGGCGGCGACGCGCTAAATCAGGGAGTGCGCTGATTGGTCCGCGTTCCTCGCCAGGGCGAGCCGCCCTGGGGGTGACATGGTATAAGTATACGTATTGAAAACCAAAATAAACGGAGTTGAAAATAAATACTTTCGAGTTTTACAACTCTCCCGCCTTGGACCCCCTGGACTTCTCGACGCTTCCGGCTCTCAGCGCTGGACGGATAACCTGCTTTGGGATAGCAGACTCCGTGCCGGCCAGCAGAGCGGAACAACAGCTGCCTTACAACCAGCTGTCCGGGACCTGAGCCAAATGAAGACGAGGACCCGCACCCACCGCCCGTAGAGCGGTTCGAACAGTCGAGGCTGACTGGTCGTCTATGGGTGGCCAACCATTTCAGCAGGCGGGCCAAATTTTGGAAATGAGATTTCCTATCGGGCCGCACAACAAAATTTCTTCTATAGGGTCCGCCATCTAACGTTTTTTTTCAACTAGTGCTTATTTCGTGAATGGTAACACTTAGCTCATGTCTGATTTGACAGATAATTAGTTTTATCCTTCCGCTGAACGAATATGGTTCTGTAATGGTACCCTAAAATCTGTATAAATACAGATAAATTTGTGTGCGTATTGTTGCGGCGTGTTCGCTTTACCTACCATAGAAGAAATTGTCACGATAGTTGAATCAATGTACTGAGATACTTCCATAATATAGGATATGATACAAACTATGCACGATGGAATGTTCTTTTGGTGGTTTTATGTACACTATTAAATCACCCTTGAGGTATATTTATACGAAAACGGAGCTACATACATTATCCTTAATATATATATTTTTTCATAATATGCTCCGCGGGCCATAAGCAGACACCCCGCGGGCCGCATGCGGCCCGCAGGGTTTGGCCAGCCTTGGTGTACGCCATTGTCTTCGCCTCTTCTCACTGTTTGTATTTTCGTACTCTTAATTTCTTTTATAAACGTGTTTATTCTAATCCAAAATGAATTCTTTTATTTGGCTTAGGTTATGTTAAGTTCAATTAAATCATTAACAAAATGTTCCCTTATTTAAAACTATATTATCGTATGTTTGCTTTTGTCAGAAATGGCAAGACATGTGTGAAAAATAGCATTTTTATTCTCGAAATAGTGAATCTAACAACGAAAAATGATGCTACGTAATATTGTTTGTTAGTTATATTGCAATGTTTATTGTATAAAACAAGTATTTAAAACGTTTACAAGCTTGTTAAAGATAATTATGTATCACTAAAGTCAAGTTGCCTTTGAATAAAATGTTTAATTCTTCAGTATACGCTCTTTAACTGGAAGTATATGGTCGTCACAAATTGCTGAAATAAAGTTCTATCTGCCGCCATGGTCTTTGCCTCGTTCCTCCACATCAGCTTTTAAGAGTATTTTTCATACCATAATTAAAGTTGCCCAAATACTGCTCAAACGGCCTGTTGGACATCAACAAAGATGGAGTCATCTCGTTTGATGACTTCCAACTCCTGGCCAAGAGATTCGAGGACCTGGTCCATCTCGACAAAACATAAATCACTAAGTTCCACAACGTCATCAGGGTATGTGAAATGATTTTTTATAAAAGAAGACCTGAGAAAAAAAAACTAAAACTAGCTCTGATAGGAATCATTTGAGAAACTGTTGTGAATTTTTCTAGAGTTATGTATATATTTCACAGAATTAACGCTTTATAGTGCATAGACTGAAATTGGTTAGTACTCGTGTATTAACCAATCGCTTTAAATTCTACATCTCCAATGATTTTCACATAAATGTCAACTTTTGTCTTTTAACCCTTTATAGCAGAGCTCCGCAACCTTTTCTCATCTACGGCACACCAAAGTATTTCTTTGGATTCTACGGCACACCAAAGTTCTCACCTTGAATACCGCGGCACACCAAAAGCCAAAAATAGATATTAATTTGATCAATTACACTTTTTTTTATTTTCATTTAGAACTTAATAAAGCAAGTACCTCGTTGTATGTCTACATAAATAGGCGCTGGGAGCTTGAGGACCGTTGTAAAATTATTTATTTATAATATTGCCTTATTTGATCGCGGCACACCTGTATCGGCTTACGGCACACCAGTGTGCCGCGGCACGCTGGTGTGCCGCGGCACACTGATTATTAATTAATAAATAGAAGTTATTTTCTAAGTTTGAAATTATATAAGAATAGATGTATTTATAAAATAATTGTTTGTTATGTTTGTTGAACATCGCTTGCTTTTAATTTTCAGTTAAGTTGAAATTGGCAAACCAGCACTATTTTTCCGATGAGGGTACCAAGAAGGAAAACTGAACGAGACTGATACTCATAGTCAGCTCCACAATGCTGAGTCACGAGGGCCAGGATTTTGAAGATATATTTATGCTCTTCTATGATAACTCGAGAAATCAGCCATCACCTTCTAAGTAAGTAGATTCCTGCATATTTCTAAAATGGGATGTAAAGTAATACGCTTCCTCGCAGTGCATCCTGGGTAACGCTAAATGTATTACACCGCAACCGAGGTGACTCTCGGTTGCACTACTTGAATAGTCAGTTTGGTTTTGTGGGACATCTTCGCTCACGGAAGCTCCTGCCGTGGCGGCAACCGACGTGGACATGTGTGGCTAAGCGGGCAATCGTCAACTTCTAAGTTGTGGTGATGGCTCTGGAAATTTCCGGTAGTTTGGTTACTGGTACCATTCAAGCCGGTAGGTTTTTGACATACATGGCGAGAAAGCATTATGACCTCTGTCTGCGCATGCCCTCTGTGCGTAGCGGAGTAGCGCTGTACGAGGACCCAGTTTGTCCCTATTCAGAATAGGCCGGACCCTAGATACGAAGGGCGTGATGGATGTCCGTGATTTGCTCGAACGTCTGCCCTGGAAGCCAAAACTAATGGGGCCAAGTTAGCGAGCACTGTCTTACCAAGCCTAACTGACAATATTCACAGTAGTATTTAGTTATTAAGATATAGTTATAAGTATTTCATATGTTTTAGTTAATAAGATGTAGCGATAAGTCTATTTTATAAGTTATATGTAAAAAACTTGTATTTGGTTGTTTGTTTTTTTTTGGTATCATTATTGACGTGTTGTGTTTTTAATTGTACTATATTCTGGTTGTGTTTGTAACAATAACCATTTAATTATTTTTTTCAGCCTTACAGGTGTTGCATTAAATGCAATAAAATATTTTACTCGTTTCAAAAGAGTAAAAAATAGTCGTCAAAGAAGAAAAATCCTAATTATTTGTTTACTAATCATATTTTGTGTATTTCTTTCTTTTTGATTATATTGTCTTAATGTTAGGTGAGCAAGATTAATTGAACATTGAAGAGTATTATTGACTTGGTTTAATGTATTCTGTGAATAATACATTCATGAAGCAAAGAACTCTTCGTACTTCCAACATTACAGCAGAAGATAATTGTAGACGACAGCTCTCAGGCTGGTCGATCCCCTCTACGGGCGTGTTGCGGTCTTCTGCTCTTCTCTTCGATCGATCCCCTCCCAGCTGGTTGTAAGGCAGCTAGTTGGCCAGGTCTCCAGAGTAGGCGGGCAGGCTCATTCTCCAGAGTAGGCAGCAGGCGGGAAGTCCAGACGAGGGTTGGAGGTAGAAGTGAAACACAGGAGAGTCAAATCTATACTGATTTATTTTGGTTTTCAGGCTTATATTTATACAACAATCTCTCGGGAGGCGCGCGCGAGGGGGGAACGTCGACCAATCAGCGCGCTCCGCTCGCGGCTGAATTAGCGCATCGCCGTAAGGGTTCTGCGTGGGTCGACGCGTAAATGCTCGGGAGCTCCCAGACGCACGCCTCGCAACTTTGAGAGCGCATAGACCAAATTTACAATCTTTATTTATATATTTCAAACATTTAATAGATAGAGAGACAGACAATAACTTAATACTAATGACGTACGCAACACTCCCCCAGTACAGTCTCCGCTGCACTCATGCTACGTACGTCTCTTCTTGGGCTGTGGCGATCACCGCCAGCTTTGTTGTGGGTCGAGTGTAGACGCCGGTCTCTGTCTTGACTTGTACAGCGCCGACCTGCCCATCAGCTGCGGGGACGGCTCGAATCACCCGTCCTCGTGGCCAGGTGTTGCGCAGGAGCTTAGGGTCTACGATCAGGACTAGGTCGCCCTCTCCCAGAGGCTTCGTCGGGGTCCTCCACTTCGGACGTTGCGCCAGGGTCGGCAGGTATTCGCGTATCCACCGACGCCAAAACGCATCTGCCATCTGTTGGGACACCCGCCACCGCTTCTTGAGGTAGGCGTTCTCCTCCCCTTGGTCGTATCTTGCCAGGGTTATCATCTTGCCCACTGATCCCAACAGGAAATGGTTAGGAGTCAGCGGCTCCTCATCCTCGGCCGCGACGGATACATGTGTCAGCGGCCGGCTGTTTATCGTATATTCAGCCTCCGCTAGCACAGTCAGCAGCGTCTCCTCGCGCGGAGATCTTTGTTTCAAGGTTACTGCCAGGGCGCTCTTTACTGAGCGGATCAGTCGCTCCCAGGCTCCTCCGAAATGCGGCGACGACGGCGGGATAAATTTTCCAAAGTATTCTGCGCCCCGCCGTGTATTGAAGCAGGCCGGCGTCGCGGCTCAATTCTTTGATAGCCGCATTCATCTCCCGATCAGCTCCGACAAAGTTTGTTCCATTATCGGAATAAAGGACATTGGGGTGTCCGCGTCGCGCTGCCATTCTTCTGAGAGCCATTATGGCAGAGTCCGTAGACAGTGAACTCGCTAGCTCGATATGTACGGCTCGCGTCGTCATACATGTGAAGAGCGCCCCATACCGCTTCTCGGTACGTCTTCCTATTGTCACCGTCATGGGCCCAAAGAAGTCCAGTCGACAGTGGCTGAACGGACGTTCACCGCTGGCTAATCTCGCCGACAGTAATTGCCCCATGAGTGGCGGTTCGGGGGCACATTTCAAGAGTTTACACACTTTACAGCGTCTTATGAGTCCCCGCAAGGTAGTGCGGAGCCTCAGAATCATGAATCTTGCCCTCAAATCGCTGACAGTGCGTTTCGCGCCGGGATGTCCCGACGAGGCGTGTTGATGTCCTATCATTAGTTGGACATATACGTCCCCGCCGTCCAATATCGGCGGGGCCTCCTCCTCAGTTCCCTGCAGGCGCGTGTTCATCCGCAGGACGTCTTCTTCGTCGATGTACGGTGTGAAGGCTCTTAGTCGTCCGCCGGGTGGGGGGGTCTCCCCCCGTCTTAAGACCTCCAACTCGTCGCTGAAGGCGCGCCTCTGGGACAGGCGTATCCATATTTTCTCCGCGTTATCGATCTCCTCGGCTCGGAACTCGAAAGCTCCACCTGGCTCTCGTCGCATCGTCTCTGTACGACGACAACGAGTGATGAACCGCACGACCCATGCGGTTGTCCGGAGTAATCTCATCCATGAAGAGAATCGCGTCACGTCCGGCAGGGCTTCTGCAACACTGCAGTGCCCTACAAAGTAACGCGGGGGTTTTGTCTCTAATGTCTCGTCGGAAGGTGCTGATGTCTTCTTCTCCTGTGGCCATTCACTCTCTGGCCCGGAGAGGAAGGTCGGGCCCCGGAACCATATCCCTTCTGTTGACATATCGGGTGGCTGATGATCACGTGTCCCGGCGTCAGCTGGATTCATCTTGGTCGGCACCCAGCGCCATCCACTTGCGCCGGTTAACTCGTCGATCTCCCCGAGCCGGTTCGCGACGAACGTCAAGTACTTGAGCGGGTCCGACCATACCCAGCTCAATACCGTGCTGGAATCGGTCCAGTAGACGGTTCTCCGGATCCTCACCCCGGTCTCCCTTTTGATGTTCACCGCTAAGCGCGCGGCGAGCACGGCTGCTTGCAGCTCGAGGCGCGGCACAGAGAGTGGCTTCAGCGGCGCTACCTTAGTCTTGCTCATGATGAAGCTCGTGCCCGCCTCGTGAACAAAATATGCGACGGCACAACACGCCTGCTCGGATGCATCGCTGAACAGGTGAAGCGTCACCTCCTCCTTCCTGAGGTTGACAGTGCATCGCGGGATCCTGCAGACGTTTTCTTGCAGGAGGGTCTTCAGCGCCTTCCATCGCTGCGCGTGTTCTTCCGGCAGCGCCTCATCCCAGCCGATGTTGATGCACCATACCGCCTGCAGCAATATTCGGCCCCTTATTGTTATACAGGCGATGAAGATGGGCGAGTCGTTTCCTTCGCCCTCGAATTTGAAGGTGAATGTGTCCGAGCGAGGGATGGAAAAAAGCCCTTGTTCACCCAGTTCCAAAAAAAGGAGACCGAAGTGACCCCACAAACTATCGCCCAATAGCCATCACATCACTACTTTCCAAAGTGATGGAACGTTTAATTAACAGCCAACTTCTAAACTACTTAGAGAAGAATGATCTTCTGTGCGATCGGCAATATGGCTTCCGCCGTAGTCGATCGTGCGGCGATCTCTTGGCATATGTCACACATGTTTGGGGGAAATCCGTCGAATGCTATGGAGAAACGCAAGCTGTTGCCCTGGATATCTCCAAGGCGTTCGATAGAGTCTGGCATCGCGGTCTGGTGAATAAATTACCGTCTTATGGACTAACTCCCTCCCTGTGCTCCTGGATTGAAAACTTCTTGAGTGATCGAAGCATCATCACTGTCGTAGATGGCTTTTCTTCTTCCTGCCATAAAATCAACTCAGGAGTTCCACAGGGCTCTGTGCTGTCGCCCACTCTTTTCCTTCTGCATGTGAATGATCTGCTTCAATGCGCAAACATTCACTGTTATGACGACGACGGCACTGTCCATGAGAGTATAATCTTCCAAAAACCTCCGAAACATTCGGAGCTATCTGCTGCTAGGGAATCTCTGGTGAAGAAGATGAACATGTCTCTTGAAAGGGTTTCACGATGGGGCGACCTCAACCTCGTCAGTTTCAACATTTCAAAAACCCAATCATGTACTTTCTCCACCAAGAAGACTGCTATGGATCCTGTATCTTTCAACGGTTGTTCTCTTCCGAAAGCAAGCTCCATCAACATGCTTGGATTATCAATATCGAATAATGTCAAATATTACGAGTCAATTAAGTGTAAAGCCGGTCTCGCTTCCAAAAAACTAGGTGTATTATATGGATCGCGTCGGTGTTTCAACGATAAACAGATTCTTCTTCTATATAAAGGACAAATCCGACCTATCCTTGAATACTTTTTTTTTTTAATTTTTTTTTTTAATTACGACCAAAAGAATTGTATTGCGGTGCGCGTGTCAACCTGAGTCATGCGTAAACAAAAATGATGCAATAATGATGCCATAAAAACTTCCTTCCGGTCAGTAGATCACGGGACGTGCGCAAAGAATGTTGTTTATTTCTCACTTCTTCCCTTCGTTGTTTTAAAATTATGAATTAATATAAAAAAAATACATACATATACTTAATTCAGTTGACACAGTGTTTTTGAACACGGACATATATACAATTAATATAATAAGATATAAATATTACATATACCCATTTAATATCTGAAGTCAATATCAATAAATCGTGCCCATAATGACTGGCAAACGGAGTAGAAGTGACAAAAAAAAAGTGCTACAGATTTAGAAATAAAACTTAAAATAATTAAACAATATGAGATCTACACTTATTACATTCAACGATCTCTACAATTTTGAAGAATGAACTAAGTATCAGTGAAGCTGTTAAAGGAGAAATATCCATAAAATCTGCAATAATAACAAAAAAAAAACTTGGACCCATTTACGAAATGGAAAAACTATTAGTGATTTGGATGGAAGATTTAAAAAAAACGAATCCCCCTTAGCCTTGTGACCATAAAGACAAAGGCACTGAGTCTTTTTGAAAACCTAAAATTAAAGGAGCAAACTAACTACGAGCAATCATTTACTGCTAGTAATGATAGTAAAATAGTCCTCCAATCGGATCTCCGGGTGGGGACTGCTCGAGACAAAACAACCAAGACAAATAAGAAAAACCTTCAGCCAACAAGATATGCCACCTGGAATGTTCGAACATTACTGCAGAACGGCGCCCTAGACGGGAGTATTTGCAGCAAATATTCAAGGACATGAACTGTAGCGCTTATGCTGAGCTGAAAAGGGTTGCGGAGGACCGAGAGGAATGGAGATCGAGATGCAAGATTTTGTTGCTGCAAACCAATCCACCGGATTGATACTACGAAGAAGAATGGTTGGTTTGCGAGATTCAGAAAACGGGCGAATTATCAAAATGTGAAAATAAGCGGAGAGGCAGCTAGTGCCGATTACAAGGCTGCTGAAGATTTTATCCATACATTTGACGAAATGATTAGGAAAGAAGGATACATCAAGGAACAGTTTTTTAATGTTGACGAAACCGCGCTCTATTGGAAGAAAATGCCTCAAAGTACCTACATCAATAAGGAAGAAAAAAGTATGCCAGGCTTCAAGGCATTTAAGGATCGCTTTACACTTTTATTGGGTGGCAATATTGCTGGATATAAATTGAAACCATTAATGATTTATCACTCTAAAAATCCGAGAGCCCTCAAAAGAATCAATATCGATATGTTACCACTATATTACCGTTCAAACAAAAAAGCGTGGATGACACAATTTATTTTTGAAGACTGGTTTTTGAATTTATTTATTCCAGAAGTAAAACAATATTGTAATCAAAAAGGAATTCCATTCGATATACTTTTAATACTAGGCAATGCACCATGACATCCACCACATATTGGAAATTTACATCCTAACGTTAAAATCGTGTATTTACCCCCTAATACCACCAGTATTTTGCAACCCATGGACCAGGGAGCTATTGCCACATTTAAAGCTTATTATTTAAAAACTACATTTGCCCAAGCAATAGTAGCGCTTGACGAGGGAAAAACGTTTAAAGAGTTTTGGAAGAATTTTAATATTTACCAAGCAATTAAAAATATTGGTAAGGGATGGCAAGAGGTCACATCATCGTGCATGTATGGAATATGGAACAGCTTACTAAACGTTTTGAAAACATAACTCAGTCTCAATATGAAAAAGAAAATGAAATTGAACACACTACAAATCTCATTGTAGGGCTTTGCAAGAAACTTGATATTAATATTGATCGTGAAGACTTAGACCAACTTATAGAATATGATTCGGAAGATCTTACAAATGAAGAATTATTATGCATCGAAAATGAAAGGATTGAAGAAGAGACCAAAAAAAAAAAATTATCATGGAGTCTCCAAAAAAAATTGTATTGAAAGAAAAGGAAGCAGCGTTCCTTCAAATTAACCAAGCAATGCAAAAATTTGCAAAAATGGATTCGGATAGCGAAAGATTTTTGAGTATAAGCCGCCGTATTAACCTCTCCTCCCCTGTGATGTCTATCGACTACACATTGCTTGTAATAACTTAAATATCTCTGTAAATATAATACACACAGGGTTCAGATTTTAGGTATTCGTCCTTAATACATTTATGTATTGAAAAAATATATATATTTATAATAATAGGCACTCATCGGGAGCAGGAAATATTTTTCTAAAATCCGGAATAAATTCACCACTACAATCAAGACGCGTCAACTGTCATGAATCATTGCACCTGCCGGAATCGTGTGCGAAAATAAAATTAAAAAATACCCAGAGGAGGCGGCATCTATACTCCTCACTCTCGCTGACGTACTAATATGAGTGAGCGAGACGGGAAACCTCAGTGGGTCGCCTAGTTCGAAATGATATCGGCTCATCCATATGTCGACAGGCCAAGTAATGTTAGTATCTCTCGGAAGTTCAAGCGCGAAGGTGCGTCTGGCCGTTTGAGGCTTCGTCTGATGTTTTTCATGTTTTTAGCTATTAAATGTCAATTATTACTGCTTATTGACATCAACTATTGTAAAATTAAGCGATATCTTTGAATATTTTCATTTTTTCGAATTTCTACTCATTTTATTCACTTTAAATCAGAATGTGTAATGAGTTGACACCATTGGAACGCGCGGAAGTTTTTAGCATCGTAAGGCGAGGGTTAAGGAAGATCTTGCTTGCTACAAAGAAATACATATACGGGAAAAAAAACAACAAACAACTCAATTAATATTGGATATGTTTCTTAAAAAGACTACTACTGCTTCTTCTTCCACTACTGTTGATGAGCCAATGGATTGTACTTATATAAATCCAGATGACGAAACACTTTAAATATTAGTGAAGTAATTATTTTAAATATTGTTGATGTAAATATTTTAGATATTAATGAAGTAAATATTTTATTTTGTATTAATAAATAAGTATAAATATAACAATAAACAATATATAAATAAATACACATGTTTTATTTTAATATGTAATTATGTATATATGTACATATTTGTATGAAATTCGACTTACGACCAATTCGAATTACGACCAAAGTCCAGGAACGTATCTCGGTCGTAAGTCGAGGACAACCTGTATTGTATTTTTTATTTAATTATTATTGTACTTCAGAAATGAATTGAGTTGATAAAATTTGTAATGTTTCTGCAAGGAAAAAAATAAATAAAATTGAAATTGAAACTATAATATGTTTATATTATATAATACCCCCTAAAAGTACTGGAGGACTCTGCGAAATGCCTTAAGGTCACAGGTTCGATGAAAGGAAAATCCTGATCTATCTCCTCGTGGTGGGGGGTGAGCGACATCAGTCGGCCAATATAGACAGGGACCGAATGTTCGCCGGAATAAGCTAACACCCAGCTAACCTCATCAGGTCCTGGTTAGGGCATTCTATTGTCCTGGAGGGAGTAAATGCTCTCCTAAGGCGGATGAACCTTTATGGTCAACGGCATTAGGATGTGGAAATAAAGGGGAAAATACCACATTAAAGGTCTAAAAGACATCCCATGTATCAGCAAAAAAATGATTGCTTGGAGATCGAGATGCAAGATTCTGTTGCTGCAAACCAATCCACCGGATTGATACTACGAAGAAGATATAATAATAATCCAATAATAAAAATCCTAAAGTACAATAACAAATTTAAAAAAATGTATTGGAATTTTTGCCCTTTATAGGGCAAATAAAAATGGTTAGTATATTTACCACTCGCTTTATGGTCTATGTTTCATATTGCGCTAACAGAAACGTCTTTTTTTTAATACGTTGATGAGAATGTTCATTGTTTAATCCGTTTGAAATTTGCATTATTACCTGGTAAGATACACAATGATCAATGGTCAATTTTAACTAAAAACGTAGATCTCCAGGTATCAAAAGTAAATTTCACTCGGAAGAATAAATTAACCAAAAAATGTTCTCGGCAACATATTTAAATAGAAAAGTTGATATTTCTATGAAAGCAATTGGAAATATAGACCTTAAAGCGAATAGTAATTATTAACCGATATCTGTCTGCCCTATAATGGGTTAATCTTGTGAAATAAATAGATAACTCTTGAAAAAATTAAACAGTTTCCCAAATGATTCCTATCACAGCTGGACTAAGACATTTGTTTCTCAGGTCTACTTTTATTAAACAATAATTTAACATAACCTTATGACGTTGTGGAACTTGGTGAATTCTTTGCTGTTGAAATGACCCAAGTCTTCGAACCTCTTGGCCAGGAGTTGGAAATCATCAAACGAGATGACTTTATCTTTGTTGATGTCCAACAGGCCGTGAAAGGTACGCATCTTGTGGCATCAGAACTCGGACTGGAAAATAAAAACAAACAATGTAAAATTTACAATACTGACATACATATGTATTGTATACACCACACAATTTTTTCACTGGCGTTTTACAATTGGGATGGACAGCATTTGGAAAATTCAGTACATTTTTCAAGAGAAAATTGTGCAATGTCTACAATCTAAGACGTTTAACCAATGCTCGTACATTCTACCAGTACTATGCTGGTGCAAACATACAATCTTCCAAGGTCTCCCCAATAAAATTAGATACATGTGATTCATACTCAGTGTTTCAAAAATATTGTAAAATTATGATATAACTGATAAATAATAGCCATGAGTAGCATTTCTCATTGTAATATTTACTATTTCACAGGTAAAAAAGCCATATTTCACACACTCCTTGCCACTTTTGATGATGAAAACAGATGATAGAATACCTGATCATAAAATTCATACTGATGAAAAGTTTTAACCTCAATATATTTATACCAAAAGGTATGTTTAAAGAGATCACAGCACTAAGGTAACCCTTATTTACTGGTAACATAACAAGAATACAGTAATTGTGTTAAAACTATGTGATGAACTATTCATAGTGAAAAAAATTAAAGAAAAAACGTTGAGAAAACAATTGAACTGAACTATAGTCCATCCAATATATGAAGAACCCTATGACACATTTATTGCCCCTTGTAAAAGGGATGGGGCAAAAATATTTATTTCGATTAGGTCGATTTTTTTTCTCTTCTTCTTCGAAAAAAAATCGAATTTGAATTTGAAGTGAATCGTATATAAACATCTCTATTTCCGCATGTCGGCTTCATGGCGGATCAGTACAAATGTTTGACTTTCAGTAGAGTGTTGTTCTTCGATCGATTCGTGTTTTTTGTTGTTGTAATTATTATATTTATTGTTAGTATTGTTAAAGTTGTTTCATTGAATCATATTTTTGTGTTTTTACAATGCCGAAGAGACAGAAAAGAACTATTCTCAGCAGTGAATCACGTGAATTTGTCGTACGCTTGCGTGATTATTTTCATCAAGAAAAACAAAATGGTGGACCATTGCTGTCTGTTGAAAACATTCGAGATCGGGTCGCGGATGCCCTAGGAATCAGTAAATCTACAGTGTCTCCGACCACAGAGGAGAAATACGGTGAATCTTCATTAGAAGAGAAAAATTATTAACACCAAATAAGAAACGACAGAAGAAATGCTCAATAACAAAACCCGATAGCTTTGATTTGGCGGCAATTCGGAATCACGTGTATGCATACTATGACCGCAACGAAATACCAACACTTCTTAAACTGGTAGGTTCTCTAAAGTCAGTCGGATTATTTCAAGGCAGTGCGACGTCTCTTAGTAAGGTATTGAAAAACATTGGCTTCAAATATAAAAAATGTGAAAAAAGAAAGTTTATAATGGAGCGCACGGATATTTCCCTGAAAAGATGCGATTTTTTGAGGCAAATGAAGAGCATTAGGAATTGGGAGAAAGTCGTTTTTCTCGACGAAACTTGGCTCAATGCTAATCATACTGCTGGTAAAATATGGACCGACGACACGGCTAAATCCTCGACGAAAACTCCTGAAGGAAAAGGCCAGCGCCTTATTATTTGTCATGCCGGAACGTCAAAAGGTTTTGTGCCCAATTGTCTTCTGGCGTTTAAGTCAGTTAAAACGACAGAATATCACGAAGAGATGAATTTTGATAATTTCAGACAATGGTTTATGACCTTATTGTCAAATTTACATGAGCCTCACGCCATAGTAATGGACAACGCTTCGTACCATTCTGTCCAAATCAACAAAGTTCCTACTACGGCAAACAATAAAAATGAAATTATAAGTTGGCTTCCTGACAAAGGAGTGCCAAGTAATGAGGCAATGTTAAAAAATGAGCTGCTCCCATTGGTTAATTTGTATAAACCTCTAACACCAACATATGTATTGGACGAACTGGCCAAAACAAAAGGCCACACGGTAATCAGATTACCGCCATACCATTGCCAATATAATGCTATTGAAATGATATGGGCTCAAATAAAAGGTATATTAATATAATTTATCACTTCTACCTCATGCCATTTTAATCATTATTTCTTCTTCGTAGTATCAATCCGGTGGATTGGTTTGCAGCAACAGAATCTTGCATCTCGATCTCCATTCCTCTCGGTCCTCCGCAACCCTTTTCAGCTCAGCATAAGCGCTACGGTTCATGTCCTCGAATACTTGCTGCAAATACCCCGTCTAGGGCGCCGTTCTGCAGTAATGTTCGAACATTCCAGGTGGAATATCTTGTTGGCTGAAGGTTTTTCTTATTTGTCTTGGTTGTTTTGTCTCGAGCAGTCCCCACCCGGAGATCCGATTGGGGACTATTTTATCTCCGGAAAATTTTACTTGAGATGCAATCATTTTTTTGCTGATACGTGGGATGTCTTTAAGACCTTTAATGTGGTATTTTCCCCTTTATTTCCACATCCTAATGCCGTTGACCATAAAGGTTCATCCGCCTTAGGAGGGCATTTACTACCTCCAGGACAATAGAGTGCCCTAACCAGCTTGACCTGATGAGGTTAGCTGGGTGTTAGCTTATTCCGGCCAACATTCGGTCCAAAAAATCTGATCTTTCAAATTATCATCAACCACAACGCAAATTGTTTTTCTATTCATCTATTATTCTAATCATTATTTATGCAATGAATATCCTTTTTTACATTTAGGTTATGCGGCTAGAAATAACACGTCTCCACCATTCACAGCGAACAAGATGTTGACTCTATTGAACGAGGCATGTGACAATGTCACGGCAGAAGATTGGAAAAAAGTGGTGGACAAAACAAAAAGAGAATATTATGCAGATTGGGATCGCGATGTACGCTTTGACAATTTAAGTGAACAGAACCTGATTATAAATGTGTGTGAAAGTTGTAGTTCTGATTCCGATAGTGACGAAGACAATTTAGAATGTATTGCTTTATCGGATTCCGACTAAAATATGTGTTTTTAAGGTTATGTGCTAATATTTATCTCTACACTTGCTTTTCTTCATAATTTTCATATTACTAATATTATTATTTACAGTTTGTTTTACATGTCTCTTAAAACCTGTTAATATTCACTTATAATTGATAATAATTCTAATATTTAATTTTAGTAGGTATTTACAAAAACAATCGAAAATCCGATTATTTATACCCCAACACTGGTTTTCGCAGTAATGTGACATGGCCTTCTACGTGCGTCAGATATTATAGTATTTTAGTTACAAATTGCCGTATTTTTTCTAATTTGTAACAATATGCATATATATTTTATTATTTTGTTTTTATTGTGATATATTTACCTAAATAACTTATTATATATAAGAAGAGAGGCTTTTGTTTATGTTGATAAAATTAGTATAGGTAGCGAACGTTTTTACGTTATATCGGACGATATTTAGCACAGGGCAATAAATGTGTCATAGGGTTCTTCCTATATTGGATGGACTATAAAAAATTAACAAAGATATTCGAAAAAATAAAATTCAAATTTTATTCGAAATTTGAATCTTAATATAGTCTTAATTTTTTTTAAATTTAATATATATTAAATAATAATAAAAATATATAATATATAATAAAAATAATAAAAACATATAATAAAAATAATAAAATATTAAAATAATTTAATTTGAATCTTAATATAACTTAATATAGAGTATTGTCACAGGTCTTTTTGTTCCCGTTGGATAAGAAGTTCGATGTCAACTTCACACACATGCATATATATATTTTGGGAATATCAATCGCCATTCTGGTTTAACCTATCCTAAGCCAACATAAATAACTCACTATAAATAAGAATTATAGTCCATCCAATATAGGAAGAACCCTATGACACATTTATTGCCCTGTGCTAAATATCGTCCGATATAACGTTGTAAAAACGTTCGCTACCTATACTAATTTTATCAACATAAAGAAAAGCCTCTCTTCTTATATATAATAAGTTATTTAGGTAAATATATCACAATAAAAACAAAATAATAAAAAATATATACATATTGTTACAAATTAGAAATAATACGGCAATTTGTAACTATAATACTCTAATATCTGACGCACGTAGAAGGCCATGTCACATTACTGCGAAAACCAGTGTTGGGGTATAAATAATCGTATTTTCGATTGTTTTTGTAAATACCTACTAAAATTAAATATTAGAATTATTATCAATTATAAGTGAATATCAACAGGTTTTAAGAAACATGTAAGACAAAGTATGAAGAATAATATTAGTAATATGAAAATTATGAAGAAAAGCAAGTGTAGAGATAAATATTAGTACATAACCTTAAAAGCACATATTTTAGTCGGAATCCGATACAGCAGTACATTCTAAATTGTCTTCGTCACTATCGGAATCAGAACTACAACTTTCACACACATTTATAATCAGGTTCTGTTCACTTAAATTGTCAAAGCGTACATCGAGATCACAATCTGCATAATATTCTCTTTTTGTTTTGTCCACCACTTTTTTCCAATCTTCTGCCGTGACATTGTCACATGCCTCGTTCAATAGAGTCAACATCTTGTTCGCTGTGAATGGTGGAGCCGTGTTATTTCTAGCCGAAAAGACCAGAAAAACGACTTTCTCCCAATTCCTAATGCTCTTAATTTGCCTCAAAAAATCGCATCTTTTCAGGGAAATATCCGTGCGCTCCATTATAAACTTTCTTTTTTCACATTTTTTATATTTGAAGCCAATGTTTTTCAATACCTTTCTAAGAGACGTCGCACTGCCTTGAAATAATCCGACTGACTTTAGAGAACCTACCAGTTTAATTGTTGAAAAGAATTGCTGCCAAATCAAAGCTATCGGGTTTTGTTATTGAGCATTTCTTCTGTCGTTTCTTATTTGGTGTTAATATTTTTTTCTCTTCTAATGAAGATTCACCGTATTTCTCCTCTGTGATCCAAGACACTGTAGATTTACTGATTTCTAGGGAATCCGCGACCCGATCTCGAATGTTTTCAACCGACAGCAATGGTCCACCATTTTGTTTTTCTTGATGAAAATAATCACGCAAGCGTACGACAAATTCACGTGATTCACTGCTGAGAATAGTTCTTTTCTGTCTCTTCGGCATTGTAAAAACACAAAAATATGATTCAATGAAACAACTTTAACAATACTAACAATAAATATAATAATTACAACAACAAAAAACACGAATCGATAGAAGAACAACACGCTACTGAAAGTCAAACATTTGTACTGATCCGCCATGAAGCCGCCATGCGGAAATAGAGATGTTTATATACGATTCACTTCGAATTCAAATTCGATTTTTTTTCGAAGAAGAGAAAAAAAATCGACCTAATCGAAATAAATATTTTTGCCCCATCCCTTTTACAAGGGGCAATAAATGTGTCATAGGGTTCTTCATATATTGGATAGACTATAACACGTTTCCAATTAAAATAAGAGAACATACCAAAAATACGAAGAGCTCCGAGAAACAGAAATGTCTCGGATCGAGTTTAAGACCGTGGTAGTAATTTGTGGCGATCATATACCTCCAGTTTTACAATACGTTATATTTATTTTTATTATTAACGTAACATAAGCAAATTAGCGTTATTTAGATTCCTCTACGTATGTTTTAATTATATGAATAAAAGAGCATACAATTACAAAAAATTGATTGCATCATATTTAGTTGTTATTGATTAATCATATTAATTGCGCATCGACTAATAACTTTTAAGACAACAATTTTCATAACAGCACGGCAGTTTACTATTTAGTTATTTTATAACTTATTTTATATTTTAAAGCTAGAATATTACAGATATCAGCTAGCAGAAATAAACATACGTAAATTATATCAAAATAATGGTTTTATTAAGTTTATAAGGCGTAATTTCATTTTAGTTTACTTTTGCGATGTTGCAACTAACCAATTATGCGATCATAGAAACCATTGCTTAAATAATGTATGTAAAATAAAGTTAAGTATAATTAAAACAAAAATATGAGATTATACTTTGTATATATTAATTTATAAGAACAATTACCGATCATTGGATGATTTTGTATTTAAAAATCTTAACGAACTTTTGCAACACGCCGCGCACTCAAAGACTGACTGATTCCACAGACTGAGCGAGTCCACAGACAAGGCTACGTTTGTCGTAGGTATTCAGTTTGTATTTTAAAATACCTACTTTTGGTTTGGTAGGTACATGAAATAAAATGCACATTTAAAAAGCTACATGATACAGCTAAGCGAAACATTAAAAAATATTAAAACTAAATAATGGATTTACTTTGATGAGCCTATTACCACAATCAAATAAAATAAATGTTTTTCGAAAATGTACAAACCTTTTTTTTTCTGTCGTACATAAAAAAAAAATATGTTCATTTTAGAACATTGTAAAAAACATTTTTTATCGTTAAATAAATTAATTGAGTTCACCACGACAACGTTTTTAGGAGTCTAATAACAATAAGTATTTAATTATATACAATTTTCTTTTTATTGAAAGAGAAGCTTTTCGTTTTATAAGTAATATATATACGATTTTAAACGTTTATAGAATGTTTGTTATGAAAACAAAATCACGATTGTCTCAGAAAATAATTTTTAAAGTTAATTAACAAATTAAAATCCATTTGCCAAAATATTTGAGTCGTATTTCAAAATTGTTTCCTCCTTCTTTGAATTTATAATTTAAATTATGTTGAAATTAATTATGTTTATTTTATGATTTTCCAGACTTCGAGAGCATCGGGCTTATCATCCGACCTATTTTAAAAATCGCTGATTATTGAACACCCAAATATTTAACTGGTATTACAGCACATTTTACATTTTTTATTTTACATTTAGACCCCTATCACTCACACTACAAAGAGTTTATCTATGGTGGGAGGATTATTTATGTAAATACTCAGGGATTATACTATATTTTCTTGAGTATAGTTATTAGTAGTAAACATGTGAAATTTTAAAAAATAAATATCAATTATTTAAGTTAATACTCAGGAATCATTTTATTAATTTCACAATCAGTTAAAAGTTATGTATTTATTTCAATAACTTTATTTACACTAAAAATTTATCCTCCATGTTTGTCATTTTTTTGTATTACATTGTTTTAATTTCGTTTCTTTTTTATCTAATTTTCTATGTCTGTCTCTTTACTGCATTATATTACCTTTTATTATATCTTAATATTTGTATAATCTTTACATTGTTTGTAATTATTTGTCATGTCATATCAATATATATGATGTTTTAATGTTTGTACTGTACTGCATAAATTTGGAACATCTGTTCCGTAAAAAAAAAAAAACTGTGAAGCAGTAGCCGCAGGAGAATATGGCCCTAAGTACATACTTACCTCTTAAGTGTCGAGTGCTCATCCTATGGTACAAATATACATTACATGTTTAGGGAACTTCATGATGTACCATTAAGTTGAAAGTCCTAGCAGTCAGTAATTTAACCCTTACATTACGGCTCGGTGGAATACAAATTATACTGTCAATTATAAAACTAGTATTTGTAGCATAAATGTACTTATGTGGTATATTTTTATATATCACACTGGTTCTTGTATCCTTTAGCTATCAGATGATGCATAAAAAACTTTTCTGAGAAAGTAGTGAAACGATATATCACGGCTACCAATGTCAACGGTAGGATAATCTTGCACGGCGTATATCGAGTAACAGGTTAAATGTCGAGTGCTCATCCTATGGTACAAATATACATTAATATGGAACTTAATGATGTACCATTAAGTTGAAAGTCCTAGCAGTCGGTAATTTAAGAGTGGTGTGCTGCAAAGAATTAAAAGAGGTGGAATAAGAAGGTACAAAAGATGGAGTAAAGGAAAAAAATCGTTAAGAGGAATGAACAGAGGATTTAACACAAGAAGTGGGATAAGTAGAGAATGTTTCCATTCTCCTTTGGACCGAGAAGTGTTTCAATTACAAGAACATTGAAGTGTTATGTATAAATCATTTATTTTATAACTATTACAATATATTTCATATATATATATAATATTATATACAATAAAATATTCTCAGTGGTAGGGTAGAGGCACAATACATGTGAATTTTATTGAAAATTACTATCAAAAAAACTAAATAATAAAAAAAATTATCTTGAAATAAATATAAGACAAAAATATATAAACGGGTACATTTCAATTAATCGAATAATTTTTAATTTTGTATTATAAGACATATGATTTTTTTTCTACTTCTATAAAAAATACAATTAAAAATATTATATTTGAGTATGGGTCACATTGAATGGTTTTTGAATTAAAATTTCTACAAAAAATATGAAAACTTCTAAGTTTTAATTTTTTTTTTTTTTTGTTAATTTTGTCAAATATAATATTAATAATATATAGATAAATATAATAATAACAAATCCATAAATAATTATGGATAGTAAATTCAAAATCATTTCACACAGATTGAGATTCGGGTTAAAAATATAGAAGAATTATTATCACTAATATAAAATTAAAATAAATCTAATGACGTTAGGGAATTTAAAATCTAAAATCAGGAATGCTTAATTTAGCTCTGGTAAATGAAATATGATTAAAATGATAAATAAATATTTTTTACAAGTGTATAAGAAATAGAAATGCAGTCTGCAAAACATTACAGACATATTATGTGGTTTATTATGTTGGATCATTTATAGCTCCGCAAGCAACTTGCCAAAACATTTGTTTGGAGCATCTTGATGTATGGCTGTGAGACATGGTGCTTACCTGAAAGTGATAAAAAAAGACTACAGGCCTTTGAGATGTGGTCATACAGAAGAATTCTCGGAATTTCCTGAAGAGATCACGTCACGAACAATGAGGTTCTCAGCATAATCAAGGAAGATAGGCACTAAGTAAGAACCATCTCAGAGAGGAGAGCCCGATGGATCGGTCACATCATGCGCCATGATGGTTTTCTTCACGACATTGTGAAAGGGATGGTTGAGGGTAGAAACTGTAGAGGGAGCCCTAGATGGGAGTATTTGCAGCAACTGTTCGAGGACGTGAATTGTAGCTCTTATGCTGACCTGAAGAGTACTGCAAACCAATCCACCGGATTGATACTACGAAGAAAATATGTTGGTATATTTTTCAGATATTTCTTTTCAATGCTTCCTGTTATACACTTGTATTACGATGATATGCATTTACTACAATTCGACTCTAATAACGAGAATATCCATATAAAATATAATAGATACTAGGCTCACAATTTTTTGTATTCCTCTAATATTATTAAGTATTAATTAAAATTAAAATAGCGAAGGAAACAAATAATTTGTGGAATAAGCGGGGATAGAATCACGCGCCCGTTATATGCATCTGCGCGAGCGGCTGTGTAGACCGACAAATTTGTTAGAACCGGGCACATCCGCGTTCTTGCGAACGTTCCGTTAGTATGAATTCAGCTATGCACGGGTCAGCATATGCGCTGTATTAACTGTGCCAGCTATAGTGGGTAATTGAGATGTTTTTTCTCTTTTTAAGATACTTACATTACAAAAAATGGTACATTTCAACATCAACCATAGTCAATCAAAGCAATATTTAGGAACATTCACATTTTTACGGTTTTTAAATGACATTTTCAAATGGTATAGAAAATACATATCATCGGAGCTCACGGATGTTCTTAGCACAGTAAGGGGACGGTTAAAAAATAGTGAGCTATTTGATTAAAATTAATGCATTCCTGAAAATACAACTAATATTTAACACATTATAAAATATTATGCCACACATAATAAAAGCATAAAAATATATAAATACAGTACTTGTTTAAAACTCTTCAAAATTCATTATTCAATTTAAAAATAGCATGATTAATATTATTTACTTTTTAATAATTTCAAAGAATTGTTTAACACAAAAATAAAAGGATTGCTAATTTAAATGTTAAGTAAATAAAAAAAAATAAAAAATAAAAAAATTCACAATTTTCGTGATAAATTCAAAATATATCAATAGTCTGAATACTGTGATGAAATTGGTACCAATTTCACAGTATCAAAACATTAGTATGCGAAATGTTCCATCGCCTATATTGATCTAAAAAAGCTTGTTTCCATTTATTTGAAAGCATTTTTATTTATGGATATATTACATTGTTAAAAACCCTTTGAATTAAAAGTGATTGTTTTTTTTATTATTATTTTACCTAAGATATTACAAACCTATAATTGTAACATTTAATTAAAAAATATAATATATGCCAAAAATGACACGTTTTTTTGAGATCGTCTCGTTTCATTTTCCCATTTTAATTGTCTGATGGGAAGCATCTCATAAGATAGTCACACTGTGATGTGATTGAATCATTAATCAATATATTTCATATCGTAAAGTGCACATCAATAGTATTGTTAGACACCTGTTAATAAACAGTAAATATTCCAGTGAAATATGCAGAACCGTTCTTCATTATCTATGTATCAAAGTGAATTTACACAGAATAATAGATGACCAAACTGCATCTTGACAACCCTTTAGAGGAAACTATTTAAAAATATTAATTTTAACCTTGAGTTAACGTCTTCATATTTATCATTAGTTTCCATAAACTTTAAAAATTTAAAATAAAACAATTAAAATTTGATTATAGCCCACTTGATTTAGTTTATTTAGTAGTAGTAGACAATAAACTGTAGACCAAGTGGATATAAACAATTTTTAATTGTTTTATTTTTAATCATGTCTAACCACAAAGTTATTGCTTTTTATGAAAATATTAAAAAATTTACATAGCTTTGATATTGGGCGTAATATATTGGATGTAACTGTTTGTTTCAGTAAGGAATATGGCAAAAGAATAAAGAAATACATTAAAATATCCTCAAAATTCTCAAATGCAGTTTGGCCACTGCCTCTGCAATTTGATACACAGTTGCATTTTTTGTAAACATGTTTCATTGTCGTTGATTAGTTATTTTGAATATTTATAAATAACACTTTCAATAAGTGATCTTTAAGACAACTAACTACTTTCCTTAGCTTATAATTTAAGAAGCTCAAAGAACAGCCCGTAAATGTTGATTTACAATTACTATTGCATCAAATTATATTTATTTTTAGTAAAAACATGATCATTTTACAACATCTTTCAATGAAAAACACTCATTTTTACATTTTTTCTTTAGATTTACTTGTTATGCAGAGCATTTTTAATATACATTAAAAGATACAATAATTTTGAAAATCAAAATAAAAGATTATTTAGAAATTATTCTAATTTTTTTATATACGAATGACATGTTTCGGCCACGTTGGATAACCATTGTCGAGTCACTCTACAATGGCTAACAGATGTAGCCGAAACATGTCGTCCCATAATAAAAAAAATATGGAATAATTTCTAAATAATACTATTTTTATATTATGGAAACCAAGAATTAACGATTGTAAAAATATACATTTAAATAAAATTCATGAAAATGCCAACTTTGAAACTAAAATTGAATCAAAGATGGAAGACCAATGTTATATTTGGCTTGATTTTTTTTTTAATACCACATCCTATAACAATTTAAGTTTTCTGACAAAGTATTAGAAAATAATTATATGCGAATGGTTAGCTAAAAAAAAATTTACACTATGTATTGATGTTTTAAGCATTACAAGTATTAAATTAAAGTGTCCTTTCAATTATCAAAACTAAACCTTATCTGCGCTATGTCATGGCAAAGGCAAGGGAAGTAATTGCAGTCTTATTAACATTGATGTCAGTAGTTGAAATAAATAGTTTTCACAACCGTCGCACAAAATATAAGTTCCACGTGCAGAAACCTAATGATAATACATTTCAATAATAAGAAAAGCATCATTTCATATTTTTACATTGTCAATGTTTCTATGTTGAAGCAGAATTTTTGTCTTTGAAATTTAAATAAATATCCTCTTGAAAATCAAAAAAATATCAAATTTATATCATTTACACATTCAATGACAAAAAATTCATTTCAAAGTAAAAATAATTTCAAATTTAGAACAATAAATTTTAAAAAGACACTCATTTGTTTTATGTTGATTGTTTTCAAATTTTGACATGGAACTTTTCTGCATAAGCCAACTAATTCTGCTACTAATCTTATTTAAGCATAATTATTCAAAACCTAAATATAATAATGTCAACAATTTTGCTGAGCACAACACATCATTCTAATAGTCAATTTCATCCATATAAATGGCTAACCATCTATAAACAAATAGATCTTGTTGTCTTGGTAGACCCGGGATTAATAAAATTTGACGATATTCCACACTCAATGGATGAAATGTACAAATAATAAAAGCATTTCTCCAACTGATTTATAATTACTGAATAATATCTGCAAAATGTATGGAGTGGGGACGATCGGCCAATCTTACCTTTTATAGATAATTAAGATTATTTTTATGTTCTTCTTCTTCTTCGTGTATTTTTATGTTGGCAGCATTTTTATTACGTCGTTATGTAAACTGTTACGCTACATTGAAAGTACGAACATGACCAATTTATCAGACACTATATACAGTGGTACCTCGACATACGAGTTTAATTTGTTCATTAACCTTGCTCGTATTTCAAATTACTCGTATATCAAAGTGTCATAAAATAGCTCCGATGTACGACCAGTTACGACTTTTTTGGGTGATTCTTGCTAAGCCGATTGCTCGTATCTTAAATTTTGGTCGTATTTCAAAGCAAAAAATTGCTCGCTCGACGGCTCGTATCTCAAAACTCGTATGTTGGGACACTCGTATATCAAGATACCACTGTATTTGACTTTTATTTCATTTTATTCAAATTAATTTATTTATTGAACATTAAAAGAAGGCCTTCAAGATGGATGGAATAAAAATAAGTTTTTTTTTATCGGACAATTGATTTTTATAAAGTATCTATTCCGATGCAACCAAAGTCAAACAAGTACATTTTTTCCCGTCAAGCTTTTTATCCTTCGGCCTAAATCTAAAATAACTATCATTTATATTGATTCACTACTTAAATAAATACTCTTTTTATGATGTCTTCGCTTTATACTTGTATATAACTATATGAATATCTAACGTCAATTTAAAAAATGATTATTTTATAACTTTAACACATTAGTAAAATACATTAAGTTAGTTAACACATTTTATGATACAATATGTTATAGACAAAAAAAATGCACCATGTTTAGTATTTTTAAAAATCATTATGTATTTTATATCATAAGGTGGGTGTTGATATATTATATCTCTAGTATTAAAAATTATTACCTACCCAGAATTTTTCAAATTTATAATTTTACAAGTAGGTCAGTGTTATATGTATGTTATATAAGCCTTTAAATTATAATATAAAACCCACTACCGCAGTCTTATTATAGCAATGGCTTTTCAATTAAAATATGCCTTCACAATTAACAAATATATTTGTTGAAATATTATTTAAAATGACATAGATTTACACAAATATGAATTCTAAATTTCATAAAAAAAATCATGTAATAAATTCATGATCATTATATTTTATGTTAAATAAATTCAATAAGTATTTTTCTCACAAAAATTTCACTCAAAAACGATTTATTTTAATAGATAAACACATTTCAGTCGAAAAATTTGAAAATACAGAAATATTTTTCAAATTTTCAGTCAGGAAATATATTTTTAAGGTTAGCTTTTCTTTAGTATTTTTTTTAAAACTAGGTACGTTAACGAGGCTTGGGTTTTACAGTATATGATGAAACAATAAGCACAAGACTCTTGTTGAAAATGTAACTTTTGAGACTGTAGAAACAGTTAATTTTATGATACGCAGTACGTAAAAATGACTGGTGGAATCATTTATTTTTTATCTTGATTGTAGTTAGCCTTCCAGCCGGTGCGATGACATAAAATTGATGACAAATGCACCTCATCGCTTCCCCCACTTTTATCACTTAGTCGCAAGCATCGAGCTCCGAGCTATTCTAAGGACAGTGTCTCTCTAACCTACCATCCCAAAATAATTCTTACAAGACTAAAGCAATACTGTTGGATCCACTCTTTTTGGTTTCGAAACGGAAAAAAAATATGCTTTCCTATGTACCTCTGAAAAATGAATCTTTAATAAAACTGTCAACAATTACATGACGACAAAATGGATCCTGACACCAGAAAGCTTCAGGTTATACTGGACTACAACGAAAACCAAATGCGTAAATATTCATTCTGATTAACAGGTCGATAGAATATTTTATTTTGAAATATTTGGAGTGTTGTTTCGTTTTTTGTTTAAGTAAGTTATTTTTTGTTTTTTAAAGTACTGTCAATCATCATTTTCCATAACCTTACAGCAATTCCTTAACATCACTTAAAGAAAACGCCGTGTACATGGAGAAAACTCCATGATGTAAAATTTACGACAAGCTCAAGGGAAACTAGTTCAAGGGAAACAAGTCAGCGCACCCGCTGGAAGGTTAAAATCAAAAATATAATAAATTTAGATGTACGACTATACCAGAAAAAAGATGGATGACGTTTATAGACAAGTCGCTTCTCGGTTAATATGTATAGTAATTTTAAGTCGGAGATGGAAAAAAAAAATCACAAAAATATTCAATGCTATAATTATTTAATAAAAAAATATCATTTTCATCCTTTCCAAAAATTGGGCACAAATTTGATTGACTACGTTAATAAGTTTTTGGTGCCAAAAAAAAAATATTTGACATAAAACTAAATAAAACAACACCATGAGATGGCAACACTTAAGTTGCTGCTTTACACTGAGATCTGATATATTTGGTTTCGTATCAGGAATTAGAATTGAATTTATAAATGGTTTGAAAAAATCTGTAGTGTCCTTGGTATGCACCGCTACAGGGTTATTAAAGATATTTTATGTTAAAATAAAATATAATGTATTTTTTAATATTTAATAAAAAAAAGGTTAACTTTAATATATGAATAAAAATATATGTAAATTGTATAATTTTAAGAATTAATGATTTTTAAAAAAGAATCATATGAATATAATATAAGAAGTGATTTTGTATGTTTTTTTATAATAATAAAAACGAAAAAAAAAAATGTATAAAAAGAGACAATTATCGTTATAATTAAAAAAAGCTATTAATATTTTAACTCAAATATTTGTTTTTTTAGGAGAATATCAGTGTAAATATGTTAAATCTTTTCCAGGATTGATAACTGAAATTTTCTTAGCCAGCTCATACAAACTTCAATGTGTTTCAAAGCAGCATAAAAAAATGTTATTTGAATAACAAATAAGGGGACTAGTTAATAACAAAACTAATTTCACAAATCTGAAATTAACCATATGGATGCCATGAGCCAGTGCAGTGAGCACACCGGTGTGTTATAAAACTGTATATTTTTGGTCAATGTTATTATAGCTTGGGTCTATAGCGACATCTATCGTCTGCCCAAGAAAAAAAATAGTTAAAATTGGACACCATTTAGGGGTTCAAATCTTCGATAATCCACAAGGCGTTGCATAAATTCAGTCATGGCATCCATATGGTTAAAAGGGAGAATTTTCTAAGAAATTGGTAAAAGAATTTCAATTTTTGTCAGTCGCGATGAGCTAAGTGATCTTATGTACGAAAATTATTACAATATATACATACTAACAATGAGAATTAAAGTTTAATATCTTTTATGTGATAAATATTTTTTAATCGAAAATTATTGCTTTTATATTAATAAATGAAGCACAGACATTTAAAATTGATTTATTTAGCTACGGATTAGTAGCTCTTAGCATTGTATTTTTTTTAATAATCCAATTTTAAGAAAGAACTATCATTTGAAAAATTAAACAAGTGTTACTTGTTAAACTTGCAAATTTTTCACAAAATTTTAAAAGAAACATATATATTATATATATATATATATATTTAGATTTAGATATCCGGTTCTGTCCCGTACCGTATTCTTCAGTACAAATTCATATAATTATTTACAACACATAACAATAATGTGTTCAATGATTTCAAAATTTCGTTCTTTGTTATATTTATGAACAATGATTTCAGTTTTTCATATTTATTTTTTTATTGACTTCCGAAAAAAATTAAAATCATCATTTTAAAGACTGCACTACTATCAACTTATGGATAATTTAAAAATAAATATACATATTGGTTATTTTATTGCTATAATAAATTTCAACACCCATCAAGTTGTGTTAAAGTTAGATCAATGCATAGAAATCAATGATAAAAAGTATCTTGGTAAAATGGTATGCAGATTAATTACGTGATTACATTATTAATTAAATAAAGTGTTAAAAACAAGACATGATAATTCAAATCATATATAATAAACCGATATTAGGATAGAATACATAATTATTTTTTAATAATGTATGTTAGTTTTTAGTTTTGAATAAATGTTTCTATAAACATTTTTTTTTTTTATATAAACCCATACAGGAGAATACCGACAGATGGTGATATTAATTCTGAAGTCTCACCTGTGGAATTCTATGACGCTTACCATGGTGCATATGGGTAAGCGCTGCAAGTGGATTGTTGATCCGCCAATGTCATATACTACAGCCCGAGATTCACGCATCATCCTTATTATTACAGGAATTTACTATGAATGGGTGTGGTCTTAACGGGACGACTTTCATCTGCCACCAATTTTAATTAATAGACTATGACGGCATTTTACGGGTGAGGGATCAAATTCACACCAAACCCGCCAGTTATTTTAGATCTCAGAAATCGATAAAAAAAACATTTTTTTTAATCTCCGTCGAGGATCGAACCCACAACTTTTGGCTTGCAAAGCAAACGCTTTGACCATTGAGCTACACCCGCCGGTATTCATAGAAACATATACATCTATATACATAAAGAACTGTAGATAATCAGTCAAAGAAAACAATGCTACAAGCAAAATACCACTTTGAAATATAGTTTTGGCAAAATAGTCATGCTTTAAGTGTTCTTTGCTAAGATCAAAAATAATTAAGTCGGAGATCGATTACTTTTCGAGTACATTATTTAGACATATATTTTTATAAATCCAGTAAATCAATACTGCTGGTGAAATGGTTAATTTTTTGTGAAAAGTTAGTAAATATGTTAGTAAGCTCGACATAAACAAGATAATAATATCCGTTAATGACACATGTGTAGAATTAGTCAATAAATATTGCTGGTAAGTTGAAAGGTGACATGTTGTGTCGCTTCAACCTACAACATGTAGAAAATATGGTTAGAAACTGATAAGCCGTGATACCTTGACAGGTGATAACTTTAAAAGTGGAAAGGTGTACAGTTCACAGTTAATAAACTATTTTCTAACTTTTTTACTTTATTTTACGAAGCATAGATAAGTATCTTTTAAGGTCACACATCGCATTCTCTGAATTTAGTTGCAATGTAGGCCTCTGTTCCTTATATGTAAAAATGGATCGATAACAGTAAACAAGTATTAGACGCTTACTGACCTTAATTGTTTGATTTTATTTCATAGTTAATGTATTTTCGTGAAAACAATTTGATGTTTAAATTATCATAATAACACTCAGAAATAAATTAGATGTAATTTAGTAAAAGTACTCTAATAAGAAAATTGATCACTTTGTAAGAATGAATGTAGTCAGGAGGAGAATGACCAGATTCTATGTTTAATTATTCCACTGAAAAATACTTTGATATGGCATGCATAAGTAATATCCAGATTTACAGTCACATTTGTGAATAAAATTCAGATTGAAGTAAAAAGATGATAATACGCGACTTTTACCGTGATCGAGTATTGCAATTATGTGAGCAATCGATACATTATTTGTAAGTTACGTTGATGTAACACAAACAAACTATAATAAGTGTCCAGGGCGTCACTTTGCAAGAAATAAGTTACACAGATTACAGACTGTGTCGACGGTCGAATATTGAGTTATCGCAGTTACGTGAAGAGAGGCAAGTGATAGAAGTCGTAACCTCGACGCCCCCTCGCGGCGAGGCAGACGTAGACCACGTGGTAGGCGCCCGGGATGAAGCAGATGAGTCCCGCCAATAGGAAGACGGCCCCCTGAAGGCCTGAACTGGGTAGCGCAGCTGCTGCAGCCCCGAGTGCCAGCAAAGCACAGCCAGCCAGCAGCAGTGCGGTGGCAGCCAGGACTGTCCGCCAGTTCTCCCGCACTTTGGGGTGTTTCCAGCACGGAGCGTCTGCGGCTTCCGGAGCGGCCGCCGCATACTCATGTATCAGCGAATCGGAATCACGCGATGTCGTATCGTCAGTACATTTATATGTCCTGGAAAATTACACAAGAAAATATGTAATTTGGGAGAATACCGATGGACAGTAATTGATATACAGGCGGACTTCGACTTTCGTACATTCGACTTTCGTACAATTCGCTATTTCGTCATTTTTTTGTCGAAAATTCAAAAATGTTTTGTTTTCGTGCAGTTGTTTCCCTGTTGCACTATTTAATGAATATGAACGAGGTCCGTACTGTGAAAAATGATACGTTCTGTTCGCACATATGCATTAATGTACGAGCGCGAGCGAGTCCGAACGCGCGCTTGTATGTAATAATTTGTACACAATCCCGTTTGACCTCGATACGTTTAGTCTTGCGTATCGAGGTCAGACCAGCGCACGTACGGGTACACTGTTAAGCGAGTTTTTTTTTTAATATTTCCTACCCGTTTTAACATAAGTGAGAAACGAAGAAACTGCGAAGTAGATATTGCTAAAAAAAATCAAGAACCCATAAACTTCATACAATAGAAAAGAAGATGGATATAATAAAACGGTCTGAAAATGGAGTCTTATGCTTCAATCGGCCGTTCCTATGATATAAGAAGGTCTACGATATGTTCGATATTAAAGAATAAAGATAAAATTAAAGAATATTTTAAAAAAAATGGAACTATAACATCAAAAATTATTTCCAAAAGGCACGGCATAGTGATGGATGAAATGGAGAAATCTTTGTGTTATTGGATAAGTAATCAAAATCAAGAAAACATCCCTATGAGTACTTCAATGATTCAAGCTAAGGCACTTGGTTTGCATAAAGATTGGAAGGCTAGACTAAACGAAGATTCTAACACGGTGTTTCATGCAAGTAACGGCTGGTTTTCAAAATTTAAAACAAGGTATTCTTTACACAATTTTAAATTGAGATAAGAAATAGAATAATATATTAGAATATATATATAATAAAGAAATAGAGAATAAATCACTGGAGAATCAGCTGATGCGGGTGAAGATGCTGCAAAAGACTTTATTTCGTCATTGTCCAAAATTATTGAAGATGGAGAATATACCTCTAGTCAAATATTCAATGTAGATGAGACGGGTTTATTTTGGAAGAAGATGCCTAATCGTACATTCTTATCAACGGACGAATCAGTTGCCCCGGATCGTAAACCGCAGTAAAAACCGATTGACATTGCTTCTTAGTGGAAATTTAGCTGGTGATTTAAAATTGTAGCCAATGTTAGTTTATCAAGCAGAAAATCCTAGAGCATTGAAAGGGAAAGATAAAAAATTGCTTCCAGTCATTTGGAAATCCAATAAAAAAGCCTGGGTTACTGCTTTAATATTTAAAGATTGGTTCACTCCACATTTCGCACCAGCAGTAAAACATTATTGTGAAGTAAATAATTAACCATTTATAGCATTATTAATCTTAGATAATGCTCCAGGACACCCAAAATCTCTACAAAATTTATACCCAGAAATCAATGTTGTGTTTCTTCCCCCCAATACTACGTGTCTCATACAACCCATGGACCAAACGGTGATAGCTACGTTTAAACGATATTATATGCAGTTGATAATGAATCAGGCCATCAAGGCAACTGACATGGAAGGTGGGCCTACATTAAAACATTTCTGGAAGAATTATAACATATGGAACGCTATAAACAATATTGGAGACGCTTGGGCTGAAATAAAAGAGTCAGCAATGAAAGGTTCATGGAAGCAACTATGCCCACAAATGATGAGTGATTGACACACTTGAAATAGTTCACCTAATGAACGAACTAAACCTAGATGTTAACAGTGAAGATGTTAATGAGATAATTGAATCTCAAGAGAACGAAAATAATATATAAATTGAAAGTGAGGAAGAAGAACCAGAAAAAATCATCAAGACCTTAACACTAAAAAACACAAACGAAGCTTTTAAGCATCTCGAGACATTTTTGAATATTATGGAAAAATGTGATTCCAATGGAGAACGCATATCTCAAGTGCATAGGGCGATCCATAATAGTACTGCATGTTACAAAACTCTCTATGAAAAAAAGAAAAAAAGTAGTAAAATACAATTAACCCTTGACAAGTTTATTAAAAGAATATATTTTTTATTTAATATGTATTATACTTAGTTTGTAATTTTTGATAAATAAACATTTTAAAGTACAATTTTTGGAGTTTTTTTTTGTACATCCCTTTACTTATCAGCGCCCA
Organism: Glossosoma conforme; assembly: GCA_022606575.1. NCBI lineage: Eukaryota > Metazoa > Arthropoda > Insecta > Trichoptera > Glossosomatidae > Glossosoma > Glossosoma conforme. Next base: position 450,934 of record JAGTXR010000020.1, on the reverse strand, counting down.
AGAACTGGCAAACGAAGCATTGGCCAACCCTCTACAAGATGGACTGACGATATAAGAAGAATAGCGGGAGTGACCTGGATGCGGAAGGCGGAGGATCGAAGAGGATGGAGACTAATGCGGGAGGCCTACGTTCAACAGTGGACGGACACAGGCTGATGATGATGATGATCCCTCTACTTTCGGAAATTTAACTTTCGTACACATTTCAGGAACCAATCGTGTACGAAAGTCGAGGTCCGCCTGTATCTCTCTGTGGATTACATGATGATTGTCATTTTTGGCAATGACAATATACTGGAGAATGTTATATATTTGTATTATGGCAAGAATATATTGATTTTATGTGTCATATTCTTACACGCTACTAAAAATCAAAGGCATTCAAAATGGCACATGTCTACTCTAAATAAAGGGAAATCATATATATTTCTATCAACAATGAAAGTCACTATCCATAGCATTGAGGAAAATAATAAATAAGTTGTTATAGAACCTTTAGTTAAAGAGAATTTTATGAAAAGCATCCACCATAAACCTTGGTTAGTGTAATATCCTAAATAGTGTTAAATTTCATCTTCCTATTTTGTCTCAATCGAGGTTACACTGTAGAGATGTATGAATAAACAAAATTTGTAGTAAGGAGCGATATTTTAATTGAAAAACTTCAGAAAATGATTCTAATTTACCATAGATAAATATTAATCAATGTTTATTACCATATTTAGTGAAGTGTAATAAAACGATTAAAAATAAGATAATATCTGATTTTTTATGACAATACAGAATCGTAATACTGTATGAATGAAGCTTTTTTAAGTGTAACTCCTCTAGAATCTGATTGATGATGTTTTTATTCTGATTGTCCCAAGTTCAAATATCAAAAATAAATTAGTGGTACAAATAATACATCGCACAAAATATTTTTATGCTCTTTGAGTGATCAAGAATCAGATAAATGGGTGTCATCATTGGTATTTAACATTAGCAACAGATTCGAGAAGCTGAGCATACATCTTTAAGAGGAATCGCCGCATAGAATAGTGAGCTATAGAAGGGAATCTTGCAGACAGACAAAGAGACTTATGCGTTTATTTTGATGACGAAAATGCAGCTGCAAATGTGTAGATTATTCCTTGTAATTGTTGTTAGTCACCTGCACGCGCCATGGTCGCTGTCTCTGAACTTAGCCTTGATGGGCGAGCGGTCTCCCGTGGCGCCGTACACCTTGATGGCCTCGTCCGTCTCCTCCTCGAAGGCGTCGTCGATGGAGAAGCGCTTCTCGCGGCCGCTGCCGAAAGGCCTCGTCATGTTAGGGGCTCGCAGGCGCTCCTCAGGCCTCCGACTGGAGTCTTGTCTGGGCGCGAGTAAACAATGGTATCTGTCAGATGTGTTATTTACCTACTTATAGAAAATATTTGTGTCGCGGCCATTGGTAAGTTGGCAATTCTGCGCTGACCTACGTACTTGAAAATGTTCCTAAAGTCTTATCTATGAAATAGGGGATGTTCGGAATGCTAATCTGCCTAATACAATTTATGAATGGAGATAACATTTTTTTTAAATATAATTGCAATTGTAAGTTACTTTAGTTGGTCAAATTATATTGTTTGATATTTAATGTTATATTTACTTGCATTTGTATAAGGACTCGAATAGTAGGGGTGAGAGGTATTTATTTGTATTCAGAATGCTATATGCACCAACTGCAGAGTGATGGCTGTAGATGAATATTAAATAATAATACCTCTTCTTTAAGCCATTGGGTTCTTATCATCCTGAAATACTGTTGATTACAGAATAAATTTAATCGGACTTAACAAGGTAGACTTGGTTGCTGAATGTGAAGGTAATCTGATAATAATTATCGGCTGCGATATATTCTGAACTTATCCCCCGAATTAAAAATGTGGTATTGAAATAAATAATTATTATCCAATGCTAATTGAAAGTTTCTCCGAATATTACTAACACTGTGAAAATATTATATTACTCCAACAATCAATGCAAATCCTAAGATATTTTTGATGGGGTTGGTTTTTTAAATAATATTATGTAAATAATTCAATTATTTATATTCACATGCTTATTTAAATGTATATAAATATTTACAGAGCATTAAAAATATTTATTGCTGATGGATTAACTTATCTGAGATAATTATACATTCTGTGACAATCTGCGAGCAAAGTCCGATGAGTTTTCATAACCTCACAGCTGACGTTTGTTACCTGTTGTGTTTATATTATCGGCGGCAGTTTAACAAATAAATATAATTAAAAATGGCTTTGCGAATCTCCTTCAAATCATGCAGCTCCTTCATTGGCAGTGAGTATTATACGTATATTTTTAAATCAATTATTTAATGAATGTCTCCTTTAATTATTGCAATTCATACAACATTCCAAAGTTTATAGTTGTATGTCAACAATGATTTTTGATAAGCGAAATAACACTCTTAAAGTTAATTCATTAATTTATCATAATATTATTAAGTGTAATATTTCTATAATGCATACTGTAACAATGTCTCTAATTTTTGTAATATAGTAATTTTTTATCGAATTGATGTAATAAATGATTGAAGTATAATTATTAGGCTTTATTAAATGCAATAATAAAATTACTATTAAATAGCCTGTAGATGTGCAGTATATTAGTAATTTATAGTTGTAATTATAGATGGAACTAAAGAAACACATTTGGATCTCTAGGTAAAATGAATGATAGAAACACGTCTCTAATTGTTTAGTGTCTATTTTGCTCAATCCAAAATTGCAGCTTATAAATTAGCAGCAAAATTTCAAAACATAACTACAAACTATATCATACAAGAGCTTAAAATATTAAATAATATCTAGCAATACTCCGAGCAATATATGTTTGGGTTCACATCACATCCCGATAATGACCCTTGTGGCGGTTGTTGAAATATCGGAAAAAAGAGTTGTCTGCAAAAAGGTATGTATTGTCCATAAAACCCGTGTATAGGTAAGTACATTAAAATAAATTCCGCAAATAATTTATTTAAAATAATTTCAACTTGCATTAATATTCATTGAAGTTCATCATTGAAAGGTTACATATCCATTGATCGATATAAATTTAAATATCAATTGTAATACAGTTTATTCTAATGAAGTATATGATTCAAAATATCTATCATTGAAGTATACAATGTTCGAAATTTGTTTATACTAAATTTTTATGCATTTTCCACCATTTTTAAGTGTGATAATATTTAGACATTTATGTAGTCAATGTGTATTAAATTTATGTAGTAAAAATGCTTATGTATTCAGATCACAGAAAATAATTACGGATCATTAATTCATAGTAAATTCTTGATATCAGACATATCACTGTGTGATCAACGAGAACAAAAATCATTTTGAAAACACTGAACATTATACTAAGATTCTAATTTAGAATAAAATTAGTTTTTTTTTTTTTGAATAAGTTTGTTTTTTTTCAGTTGTGTTAAATTATTTTCCAACATTTGAGAAGTGTCGCCATCAATATTCTGAACCAAGAGTCATTCTCTTAGACCGCTGCTCACCTCGTAGTTTTAAGATAATTGTTGTATTATCATGTATTACAAATAAATAAGAGTAACGTCTTTGCTATAGCCTTCTCTTACTTACCCGTTGTTATCAAACTATTTCCATTAAATATGTGTTTTCGTGTGTAGGAATAGAGAATAAGATATATGTGCCAATTATTATATAAATTGCTTAAGTCATATTTCATTCATTCTGAGATATTTAAAGGTTTGTGTTTTGATGTTGGTAGAAAACTGATGGAAGTGACAACTTCATGTTGCATAAAATACTACATTTAGAGTTCTTAAATTTATGTAGGATGAAAATTATATTAATTCACAACATTGTGAACTGAAATAAATGAATAACTTTTTTTTTTACACCATTTTTATAATTATGGGCACATATATTGGAAACAATTTAGGGTTGTAATAACAAAATAGTTTGTATGAAGAGTTTCGATGAAGGCAAAATGTAGTCAAAAATAAAATTGTGGAATTTATTCTAAAAAATCATTTTGCTCGTTGACACACCGATCCCAAATGATGCAGACTCATGCTGGAGTTCTACATTAAGCAGTTGTCGAACGCTGATGATATAGAGCAAGATACATAAAAATATGTTAAATAAACGACAGTTAAATTAGAAAATTTTAGAATTTGTATTTTTATCATTTTAGAGAGTGGCTGTCGTGGTGTCGGCGGTCTCGCTGGCCACTCGGAGACTCACCAAATGCTGCAAAAAACTTGCCGAGACTTTGCTGAGGCCGAGCTGAAGCCGAACGCGGCTCGCTTCGACAAGGAGCATCTTTATCCGGCAGAGCAGATCCGCAAGATGGGGGAACTCGGATTGATGGCTATTGCGACTCCCGAGGAGTTTGGTGGCACCGGGCTGGACTATATGGCATACGCCATCGCATTGGAGGAGATTGCCAGGGGATGCGCATCTGCCGGAGTCATCATGTCTGTCAACAACTCCCTATATTTGGGGCCCATAATGGGATGGGGAACTGATAAACAAAAGGAGCAGTTTGTGAGGCCGTTTGTAGCTGGTTAGTTTAACAAATTAACTTACAAATGTTATTTATATCAAAAATATTGATTTTTGTAATCGGCACCTTGGTTTCTATTGAACTCAAGCACAATTATAATGGTATATTCATAATTAAAATATCATGTGTCTTTTTAAAAATGTCAGATTGGGTTGCAACAACCCACCAATAATTACAAATACCCACCACAAATATTTATATTATTATTACAACTTAATGCTTTAACCTGTTCGCATCGGTAGCTGATATATACCGTGTAAGATTCCCCTACTGTTGACATCGGTAGCCGCGATATATTGTTTTGCTACTTTCTTAGAATAGTTTTTTATGCATCATCTGTTAGCTAAAAGATACAAGAACCAATGTGATATATGAAAATAGACCAGATAAGTACATTTATGCTTCAAATACTAGTTTTATAATTGACAGTATAATTTTTATTCCACCGAGCCATAATGAAAGGGTTAAATATCTGAGACTGTTTCCTTGGTACATGGATTCTACATTTATTTATTCTTTGACCATGGATGATGTCTATAGCCCTCATAACTTTTTCACATATTTTTGAAATTTTATTTTACTACATTCTACTGTTGTATTTTTCAAAATTGGCTTTGTATATACAAATGGCTGAATATAAAATATATAGGATTTAGTCTCACATATATGGTTTTTTGAAAATACATTACCATCAATATTTGCATTTAAAAAAAAAAAAAAAAATCTACCTATAAAGTGCAACACACACATGGTGAAGGAATACTTTTCCATTTTTTTTAGCTGGATAATTATAGATGGAATTATATTTTACAAAATTAATAGATAATTAATGCATAATTTTAAAAGTTTATCCAATAATTTTATTCATATAATGTTTCAAATAACATGATCCAAAATTCAATCTTAATTTCACACGGAAGTCAAAATATTTTGTTCTTCAATAAAATCATAGAATAAATTCAAAATACATATATTTTATTTATTTGCATTTGAAAAATATACCCTTATCAACAATTCACTTGTATTGTGTAACATGTAACAGAATTCCTATGTTTTCTAATTAAGTATTTGAATTTAATAGATATTAGGATACTATTGAAAAAATGTTCCCAGTCAAGTAATCAAAACATTTTAATTTTAGGTGACAAAGTGGGCTGCTTCGCTTTATCAGAGCCCGGCAATGGTTCAGATGCCGGAGCTGCATCCACCACGGCCCGCCTCTCGGGTGACTCATGGAACATGAATGGAACTAAATGTTGGATCACCAATGGTTACGAGAGCGAGGCGGCCATTGTTTTCGCCACCACAGACAAAGCTCTCAAGCACAAAGGAATCTCGGCGTTTGTTATCCCCAAACCGATAGCGGGACTCTCGCTCGGAAAGAAGGAAGACAAACTAGGCATTAGGGCTTCCTCGACTTGCACGCTGACTTATGAAGACTGCAAAATACCAAAGGACAGCATTTTGGGAGAACCAGGCGCAGGATTTAAAATTGCAATGAAATCGCTGGACGCAGGAAGGATTGGAATTGCATCGCAAGCTCTTGGTATCGCTCAGGTATAATTCTGAATAATTTATAACCTCACATATCTTTTTTTTATGTAAACACATACAAAAGAATACTGACAGATGGGTGATAATAATTTTGATGTCTCATCTGTGGAATTCTATGACGCTTACTATGGTGCAAATTGCTAAGCGATGCATGTGGAGTGTTGATCCGCCAACGTCATATATAGCATGAGATTCATGCATCATCCTTATTATTACAGGAATTTACTATAAATGGGCGATCTTCACGGGACAACTTTCGTCTACCACCAATTTTTAATTAATAGGCTATGACTTATTTTACGGGTGAGGGATCAAATTCACACCAACCGTGGGTATTTTAGAGCTCAGAAATCGATTAAAATATTTTTTTTAATCTCCTTCGGGGATCGGTCTGACGACCTTTGGCTTGCAAAGCTTTGACCATTGAGCTATACCCGCCGACAACATTGACATTGATTTTATTAATGACTTTTATGCTTATTTTTTTATATCTACTTTTTTTTATATTTATTTTAAAAATAAAACTAATGCAGTCAATTCCATAATATACGCTTTTTTTATTAAAATGCCATACAAGCGTTGACTGGACTTTACCCGCCTCACACCCGCATCACACCGGAGGACAGTTAGTCTCCTTGATGATGCGCTCTTTCAGATTATGATCAATTAGCAACTCATTAGTCCAGTGGGAGTCCCATCTGGGGAGGGGACTGGAGGCTTGACTGTACTATGCTCACGTTATAGTTTGTGAAGTTGTTTATTTGATATTTCAGGCATCACTTGACGTGGCGATAGAGTACGCTTCGAAGCGAATGGCCTTCGGCAAGTCCATCTTGAAGCTGCAGGCGATCCAGCAGAAGCTGGCGGACATTGCTCTACAGCTGGAAGCAGCTCGGTTGCTCACGTGGCGCGCCGCGTGGCTCAAAGACCAGAATCTGCCCTACACCAAGCAAGCAGCAATGGCCAAGCTAGCCGCTTCGGAGGCAGCAACGTTTGCATCTCATCAGTGCATCCAGGTGACTATACAATGCTCAACCTCAATATACGAGTTTAATTAATTCGTCAGAATGGTCAGGAAATGAGTTAGGCACTAACCTGCCAGAGACTACGCCTCTTGGGAGAGTGATCAGACTGTTCAGGCGTATCGCCTCGAATATTGAAATATTCCACTTGTGAGAAGCCCAGTTTAGACATGATCTCCACGAATTTGTTTATCAAAGTAATTTCGTGGAGTCTTCTGTTTAGCGAGCTTCGGGACTTTTTAATAATTGTTGTTAATAATCATAAATACCTATATTTATAAATTGTTTCTCTTGTATTATATCTTATTTCAGGATCGTATTAAATAAAATTTGTAATGTTTCTGAAAGAAATAAAATAAATAAAATTGAAAAAATAAAAAAAGGGTCATTAACCACATCATGTTAATTTTTTTTTTGCTTTTTATATTTTTTAATCACAAATAAATGTTTTTTTTTAACCCATTACATCTCGCAGTTTTTTTTTCATTATAAATATAAAAAAATGAAAAACAGCGATTAAATAACCTTGTTTCATAATTTATGTGTCAAATATATATAAAAAATTAACTGTTTATTTCCTGCCAATTTATATCTTCATTCTAGATAAAATAAAAAATAAATTAATGAATTTCTATCTCAACAATTCACTTGAGTTTCAAACTGATAAATTAGTGTCTCTTTTTTAAACTTGAATGTCTCTGATTCCAGATTCTCGGCGGGATGGGATACGTTACAGACATGCCGGCCGAGCGCCATTACAGGGACGCTCGGATCACAGAGATCTACGAGGGAACCTCGGAGATCCAGCGCCTCGTCATTGCCGGTCAGCTCATCAAGGAATACGGACTCTAAACCACCTCCACACGCTCTAAATTCTTAGTTATTAAATATACACATACTATACATCAAATTCTTTATACGCATCAATTCATTCAGAAAAAATATCGGCAGAAGCAGGATGCAAACCGCAAGCCTTGGAACCAACCGTTGCTCTTGTTCATTACCCTAGACCACTCGACCATCCCCTGCCCGAACTGATGCGCTGAATAAGTTGTATTTACACCATTGTTACCATCATATAACGATAGATGTCTCTATAGAATATATTTAGAGTGTGTATATTATTATTTTATAACAATCTCCTGATTAACGCAGCTCAAAGTCACAATAATGTTTTTAGGTAACACTTTGTATATATATATATATATTTTTTAACCGTATGGATGCCATGAGCCCAAATATGGGTCCGCTGCCAGTGTCGTGAGCACAACGATGTGTTATAAAAACTGTATATTTTCGGTCAATGTTATAGCTTGGGTCTATAGCGACATCTATCGCCTGCCCAAGAAAAAATAAAGATTAAAATTGGACACCATTTAGGGGCTCAAATCGATAATCCACGAAGGGTTGCATATTCAGGGTCATGGCATCCATAGGGTTAAGAAAAGAGAATTCCATTTAGATAGGATTTTATTTTCTTAATGAGAAGAGCATTTAAAAACAATTTTACACACGGAAAGTTAAATCAATTTGTTAATTATATGTCATCATAATATTTTATCATTTATTTGAATATTCAATTTTTAAAGTGTTTTAAATGGTTCTGCCGCATTTTGTCCCTAGACAATGCATTCTCAGATTCATCGGTAATAACGTGGGGCGCACTAGATGTCTGTGGTGCACGGGACATTTGATCTTCGGACAACTGGTGCACTGGATGTCACGCTAACCTAACCTTATTTATTTTGTTAACAACACCTATAGATCTCTGGATTCTACGATCACTGGAAATCCTTAAGTTAGGTTAGCGGGACAACCAGTGCAACAGTTGTCCAGGGACCAAATGTCCCGAACACCAGATGTCCATTTCGCCCCACGTCATTACCGATGAGTCTGGGAACGAATTGTTTGGGGATGATAGGTCGTGACGCTCTTTTAAATATACCCGCATGTAATTCGAAAATGGAATTGAATTTTAAAAATGTATTTTTATATTGTAAGCATTTTTATTTTTTATACTGATGAAAGGACTTACTAATAAAAATGTATTAATACAAATAATTAGTTATAAAAATGCTTGTGTAAGTCACCCAATAAATATTTTTTATAAAATTTTACAGACCTATTATAGAATCTCAATTGCATTGATCATTGATTATTTTTTTCATTTTATTTATTCATTTATGTTTTAAAAATCAACTCCCTACTAAATGTTACATTGTTTAGAAGAAAAATAATTCAACAGCTTTGAAAAGTATATGCTCTTAATAACGTATAACCTATAATCTGAGGTATCAAAATCTTTTAAAACAAAGCCGGCGGGTGTAGCTCAATGGTCAAAGACTTTGATTGACAACCGAAATTGCTTTGCAAACCAAAGGTTGTGGGTTCGATCTCCAATGGAGATTGAAAAATAATATTTTTAATTGATTTATGAGCTCTAAAATACCCCGTTTGGTGTGAATTTGATCCCTACCCGTAAAATGCCAATCATAACCTATTAATTAAAATTGGTGGTAGAGAAAAGTCGTCCCGTAAAGACCGCCCATTCATAGTAAATTCCTGTAATAATAAGGATGATGCGTGAATGTTGGGCTGTATTGTATGACGTTGGCGGATCAACACTCCATGCAGCGCTTAACCATATGTAGCCTATGTAGCATATGTAGCATATGTAACCATATGTACGAACATAAGACGCAAAGTCATATGCGCCGAAGAAATGCGTAAGGCAATCAACCAACCGTCCCACTGCTTGTATAATCAGATACCCCCAACACCAAGATTGAAGTCTCGAAGCAGCTTTCTGAAATCCACACAACCTCTCACATCCGGCCCTGAAAATGAGAGACTCCAACTCTGGCAACAAATCGCACCAGAGGATTTCATTACTCCAAAGGAAGGCCTCCCAACTGGCAAGAGCCTTGACTGGCCGACCTGGAAATCCCTAAACAGATTAAGAACCGGAGTTGGTAGAACAAAGGACAACCTCGAGCGGTGGGGAATGCTTCGGCAGGGAGAGACACTATTGTGCGACTGTGGAGACCTGCAGACCGCCTCACACCTACGATGCTGCTCCATGTGCCCAACAAGTTGCACATCTCAGGACCTAATGCTGGGCAACACACGAGCTATCGATGTTGCCAGATATTGGGAAAAAATAATTTGACGTCGCTGACACGAAGAAGAAGAAGACCATATGTAACATGGTTAGCGTCGTAGATTCAATAGATGCGACTTTAGCATCACTATCACCATCTGTCGGTATTTTCCTGTATGTGTTTACATTTTACAAAAATTACAATAATTATAATAGAATTATCTGTAAGGGACAGTTGTACAAAATCAATCAACCTCAATCTCGTTGTTTTTTCCGGGTGTTTTTTTTTTCAATGTTTCATAAATACGAGGGTTATCCGTAATATAAGGTTCCCATGGCGCTACAGTCCTGAAAAGCGCTGTTATGGTGGATCACGCGATTCTGTAGTGTACCTTGGTTCCCCCACTCCAAATCTCTTCCCTAGTCTGCTGCCTGCGGAGCTCAGTCTTAGCTTGGCAGCCGTGCGTGATGGATCTCCCCCTCGCTTTGCCCGCCAGGTGTGAGTGAAACACTGGGTGGAATGCATTTCGGCGACAAAAAAGAGCTGGAAGAAGTGGTTCTCAGGTATCTGCGTGGCTTGGCGGCAGATTTTTTTACTCGGACATCAAAAGCTCGTATACTGCATACAAAAATGCGTTGAAGTCAGCGGCGACTTTGTAGAAAAATAGGTAAAAGTCTGAACTGAACAAAAATGAACGCATTCATGGAATTAAACATGTTTTACACGGTGAAGAATCACTGATTACGGATAACCCTCGTAGGTTAGGTTTTTTTTCAATATGGCTGCCGTACATTAATTTTATAATATGAAATTTGATGTATGGGAATAATAAAAATAGTTGTAAAATAAAAAATGTAATAAAAAAGCCTATTCGCAATATGTAAATGACGAGTCATCCAATCACTTTTTGCTGAGAACAGTTTAGAAAAATGAATACTCACTGGTAGCATAGAAGGCAAGCTCAAACTTACATCAAAAACCTACAGGAAGTCTGTTGATCATTGTCCAATTAACTGTGGAGAGAAATGGAGAAAACTCGTACAAGATCATTGGTGCCGCAAAGCTGCCCTGAGCTACCATTCATAACTGTGTCATAGATAATATAATACTCCACAATTTTTATTTTTGTGTTTTATAAAACATGTAAGAATATAAATAAATACTTGTACATACCATTTTTTGTAAATTATTTATTATTATTATTACATAAACTTTTTTATCCCTATAAAAACATCCCAAATAATCATTTCATACTAAACAGAATAAATTGAAAAAAAATCTTCCTTTAACCTTTTTCATACACTTATACAATATACTGATTAAATACATACTAAATATTGTTTGTTTCAGAGTTAACACATTCGCATCGGGAAAGGTATTAATACCCGTTACCTCGACTGACGATGAATTACGGGAAGGGTATTTTTACGTTTTACGCACTCTAATCTTTAAAGTCGGGTAGGATATTTATAGTTGGGTTTTTTTACAAGCATTTGACTTTTTCTTGCTTATGAGGGTCAACATTATCAGTTTTACGAAAGTAAACACATATTTAAGAAACAGGGTTACTACAAAATTATTTCATTTTTTAGAATAAATAATGTTTGCTTATTTTGTAAAATCAACATATATTTTAAATATTAATTATGATAATATCCTTTATAAGGGTTATTATTACCATGAATATCATACTCTAAATCTTAAAAAATATTTATAACTCTAAAAACCGTATCCTTAAAAGTTTTACTGTGTATTTTCAAGTTGTGAACATAATTAAAAATAAATGTAAGAAGTTCTATAGAACAATCATTTTTTATTTCAAATAAAATAAATATATACAAAATGTCAGCTACATAACAATATTGGTTGATTGATTTGATTTTCGGGAAGAAGACATAACAATTCATTCAAATAAGAGAAACGGAATACGGAATTTGGATTGCATGTTTCATAGAAGATTGCACAGTTTATCAGTAGTTCTCAGTAATTGATCAGTTTGTTTTATATCTCAGTTTATCGGTATTTATTGTTTGGTTTGAAAGTGACCGAATAAGAATAAAAATAAAAAATAATTAATTCTTTAAAAGTTGAATATACTAAAAAAGAATAATCAAGCAATAAAATAAAACGTAAATACGTTTTTTTCATTAAGCAATTAAAATGTGTGTAAAAATATATAAACGGAATGGGAAAAATACCGTATTTTTTTACAACAATGGCAAGCATTAAACCTAAATCTCAACATAAAACACACGTTATAAAAAAAAAACAATATTTTTTAAAATACCCCTAATCGAACTGTGAAATTTAAATGGCCCTAAGTCTAGTTTACAATGTAGGCATCTATAATACGGTGGTACCTCGACATACGAGTTTAATTTGTTCCGCGAGCTTGCTCGTATTTTAAATTACTCGTATCTTAAAGCAAATTTGTCACAAAATGCAAGCACAGCTTATCAAAGATGCTTTGACAGCGAGAGCACACTGATACTGATTCTCTGACCGTAGCCGGGAGATTCGTAGTTTGTGTGCAACTGGCCGACCTGCTAAGCCGATGGCTCGTATTTTAAATTTTGCTCGTATTTCAAAGCAAAATATCGCTCGCTCGACTGCTCTTATCTCAAAAAACTCGTATGATGGGGCACTCAATGGGTATGTCAATGTACCACGGTACATTTATATAAATTATCTGTTAAAATACATATTGTTTATTAGAGAAATCAAACTTCTTATTATATTTAATACAAGCTTCAAGTTCATTAAGAATAGCTAGCATACAGTTATGATTCAGTACACAAACAATTAGAATAATTGGCACCCGCTTTTTGACATATTTTGTTGCTGGTTTGCAGGTTAAACTCGTCATGTGCATTTTTGGCTGAAATGAATAGTTTTTTTTATTATTATGAAATTATTATATTTGTTGATATCCGTTCTATAGCAAGATCATTAGGCTGCCACAAATTCCCACTATAATTCATCAATCAGTTACATTTATTCATACCATATTCCCTCTGCACTCAGAGCATTCCCTGGATACATACATACATAGTCTTTGACAGCTTTCAGAGCTTAAGTTTTAACGAGAAGGAAGCTTTAGTATATCTTTTAAAGCGTTTATTAATCAACAATTAAAAAGAGATTAAATGACTAGACCGAGATTCCCAAAGCCTGGATTTAGTTAAATTACCATTTTAATTATGCAGTTTCAGAATTTACTGTCAAATACCGTAATCAATTATATTTTTTTATTCATTTTCATGTAAGCACATACAGGAGAAAACCGACAGATGGTGATAATAATTCTGAAGTCTCATCTGTGGAATTCTATAATGCATATGGCTAAGCGCTGCATGTGGAGTGTTGGTCCGCCAACGTCATAGACTACAGCCGGAGATTCACGCATCATACTTATTATTTCAGGAATTTATTATGAATGCGTGGTCTTCACGGGACGACTTTCGTCTACCACCAATTTTAATTAATAGGCTATGACTGACATTTGAGGGATCAAATAACGGGGTACTTTAGAGCTCAGAAATCGATTAAAAAACCAAAATACAGGGATATTCAGGAGCGGCAAAAAAACGGACAATTTTCATCGTTGTTTTGATTTAACACCATCAGCTTTTTTTGCCGCTCCCTGTATATCGTAATGTTATATTTTATTAAATTTGTTTTTGTTTTTGTAAAAAAAACTAACTTGCAAAACGATTATTTGAAAACAATTTATTCCAAATAATAGTGTTTAATACTTTTTAACTCATAATTGACAACATTTTCGATGGCGAGTTTCGACTTGCAAGCCAGTGAAATTTATAAATTATTTACAAATTCTACAAATACAACATTTATTTAGCTTTAAACATTAACAGTTTAAAAAACCATTTACTCCCATCAATTAGTCCCATCCCAATACCTACTAATAATACAAAACATGTGCTGTAATCAATCAATACCCTTTTTGTGTGTTTTTTAAGCTGTAACGTAAACATTGAAAATGGGTGATCCTCCGACGTCATTAGAATGTAGACTGGCATCTCAAGAGTCTATGAAACGAGTTTTAAATATTTGTATTATTCTCTTGAGATGCACTTAATTATATCTTTATTATATTTTTAAATGATTAATTTCATATGTTAAACTTCTAGACCTAATCAAATATGTCATATTTATAAAAGTACAATCCTCAAGATTAAAGCAATGGAACCCGATCCATATAATTATAATAATGTAAATGTTAATATCGTGGGTAATTAATTCTAGTTATGTAAATACAATAATGTATCTTTGTCAGACATTATAACCAAATAATTATTTGTTTATTTCGATTCATTGTTCACTCATTTATCTTTGGAGATTTTGGCTTAAAACTAGTTTATTTTTTTCAAATATGTACTGTACAGGTAGAATTCTTTTCAGTTTAATTATATACACACATTTCCCTAGCAACATTTTTATCAAAATATTTTTTTTTCTTTTTAAACACATATAGGAGAATACCGACAGATAGTAATTCTTAAGTCTCATCTGTGGAATTCTATGACGCTTAACATGTTACATATGGTTAAACGCTGCATGTGTTGATCCGCCAATGTCGTAGACTACAGCCTGAGATTCATGCATCATCCTTATAATTACAGGAATTTACTATGAATGGGTTGTTGAATTACGGGACGATTTTCGTCTACCACCAATTTTAATTAATAGGCTATGACTGGAATTTTACGGGTGAGGGATCGAATTCGCACCAACAGTATTTTAGAGCTCAGAAAAATTGATTAAACATGCTATTTTTTTTTAATCTCCATCTTACTTTATGTCACTAGAGTGCGGCATGCTGATAAATAGGCAAGGCCATTGAGTTTTATTAAAGATATATTTAATGTTTCAACAAATAAAATTAAAAAATGGATATAGGTGTGTACACGTGTATAAAATAACGATTCATCATAAAAATCAAAAATATCATTATTTTATTATTCCAAGGATTATCGACACTTCAAGGGTTAAATTAGACACTGGCTAATTTTAACCGTTTTAGTGCCAAGCTTTTTTTCATGTTTTAAAAAATTAACGATATTTTTTACAAAACTAATACGGAATATATATTTAAAAAAATAGTATAAACCATTCAAATCAAAAGAAACCTTCTATTCAAATATTTGTTTCAAAATAACAAAAAAAAAGTATATACTCGTATAATTCAATTTCGTATTTTAATTTGTATTTTAATATGTTACATTATTTGTTGGTTATAATATAACGTTACTCATTTTATAAGAATTTCATGTTAATGCTAAATGCCATGACTTCATAACCAACTGTATGATACCCAACCTAACCAACTCTTTTAGAGTAAAATCTTATCTACACATAACCTAACAAATGTTATATTAACCCTTTCAACGCGGTAAGCGAAAAAAAAAAGTTGTTCTGTAAAATGCAACTTTTACATGAAAAATAAAGTATTCTGTAAAACTCTTTTAACTTTTTTTTGAGAACATCATGATTTAATACACCAAAAAATAGTCGTCGAGTTTTATTTTCGGGGGAGGGGTGCTCAAAAAATTTATTTAAATATAAAAAATAAAAAAAACCTACAAAATTCGATAGTGATTTTACAATTATTAGTCATTATTTATGATTTTAGAATGGAGGGAAAGTCATAATACCCACCCCCAGGTATGTTTATGACATAACAGGGCTGTCAAAAAAAGATGTAGAAGGATGAAGAGGAAAAAAGTTTTAAAAAATATTTTTTTACTATAATTTTATTTATTACTAACAAAATTATATTAATTTACTAAAATATACTATAACAAACTTTTATACTGATGTATAAGAATCTTTTATGGAAATATTATGAAAAATAACAGAAAAAACTGAAAAATATAACATGGAGTATATGTCATTAATTATAGTCATGAAATGATGCTTACGGTCTCGATCGATTCGATCAAAATGTGAATTCTGAATGTTCAGCGTCAACACATGTGTCAAACATATAATAAAAACTAATATTACCCTCTTTAATGATGAAAAGAAAGATAGACATGTTTGGCCTCTCTTTCCCCCACCCCTGCACAATAAATGCGCAACAAAAAAAGGTCTGTATATAACAGACGATGTCGTAAATGCGAGGCGACAAAATTCGACTACCGCGTCCAAAGGTAACGTTTTTTACAAGCCATGGACTATAGTCAATTTCCGCGTCGAAGAGGAATAAAAATTCGGGCGACTATAGTCGCTTTCCGCGTCCAAAGGGTTAATAATGTATAAATGCTTAGAAAATGAGACGAATCTAAATCACAGTGATTTAATATAGTTTTGTTACTGGCAGCATAATTTATTAACGAGTTTTTTTTAATAAATGTAAACTCTCTGCTTTCATCACGATACAAGAAAAAATACTTCATAACCTACAAATGATACACATAGATTTTTATACATAAGCTTCCTATACTAATTACTGTGATTGTGGCCACGTTCTTTCGATAGTTGGCAAACTGGCACCACAGCCGGTGAGTCCACAGACACGACAGTATCCGGGTGTGTGAGTGGCGATAACATAAGGTAAAATTTCCATAATCACTGAAGTAATTAGCACATTGTTTGCGGGAGACGTATTAATACGTTTTTTACCTTCTGGTGGTGGACATCGGGTAACATAATAATATATGTTGCGTAATAACGGATTTTACTTACTTCAAACTACACATTTCACTCACAAATTTGTAATTATTATCCTTTACTTTTAATTTATTAAAAAATTATGAAAAGAAAAAAAAAGTATGAAAATATACAATTTTTTGTGTGCCCGAATAAGCCCCCCGAATAAACGCAGATCCCGTTGGCTTGATTTTTTTTGACCTTCAATGCGTAATAATAGTTTCCAACTTGTACGGAGAATTGGGGTTCTTTCTACCTGACCAAGGGATGAACGGTAGAAATGTTTTCTTCATATTTCTACAAAATATTTGTGTTTATGTGAAGTGTTACTTTAAAGAACGTTTTTTTTGTGTTTGTTTACCATCATTTTATCATTGCTGCACAATAAGGTAAACTACATTTAAAATTTCACTAAATTATCGCGAATATTTCAAAAGTTATAGACTTAGCATGAAACAATGCCCGCAAACAATGTGCTCATATTTTTGCCAGAAATTGTAAATGAAGTATCATTCAACCCTTTGGTTACTAAGAATTTTCTAAGCGAACTTGCGAAAAAAACTATGCGATTTTAGAGCATTTTTTAGTACTTTAAAAATTTAACATCATTTTAATCTTTTTACGTTAAGATTGTAAAAATAAAAATAGTGTTCATTCCAAACAGTTCACACCTCAGATTAAGCAAGTAAAAATTTAATCAATAATAATTATATTTGTCAATAAAAAAATATAAACGTCAAAAAATAAAATATCTAAACTGAAATTTTGATTTTCGTGCACCCCAGTCAGATATGTTATCGACGGTATTTGCTGTAAATTTGTTTATAAATAGATACTATGTGCAACTATATTGATGTGTTATAAGCCGTTTATCAATACATTCCAACTAACTTCATACAGGGTATGTTGGGGTACATTGAGTTGAGGACAAGAAGTGCTTAGGTATGCATTTCTTCCGACTGTTGCGTGGCGTGTTCGGGAATCCTGAAATTTTGATGAATATCGGTTTGTGTGTCCCCGATAGATATCTGAGAATAAGGAAGCATAGATTGTTCGCTCTCCCTAAGAGTAACACTAACCTGCCAGAGACTATGCCTCTTGGGAGAGGGATCAGACTGTTTAACCAAATCGCCTCGGATGTTGATATATTTCACGTAAGAGAGGCCCAATTCAGACAAGAACTCCAAGAGTTTCTTTGGAGGGATAATTGGTTGGCTTCGTCTGTCTGATAAGCATAGGGACCTTCTGTTGCTTTTCTTTATTGCTTTGTTCATAGTACTTAATCATAAGTACCTATTTTTGTATATATTGTATTTTTTATTTGTATTTTTATTGTACTTCAGAAATGAATTGAGTTAACATAATTTGTAATGTTTCTGAAAGGCAAAATAAACAAAATTGAAAATTAGTACAGAAATTCCTAAACTAATTAAGAGCTTTAAATTACTAATTTTTTGTCCATTTTATTATCCATATGAAAATTTGGCGTCATACACGTTGATTAATTAATAAATCTAATTATCATCATCATTAAGGGCTATTCCCGCACAAGCGACATTAGAGATATACATAAAAATTGCTTATTAAAATATATTTCCCCGACATATAATTATTTTAATTATTTTTTAACTGTTAAAATTGCTCATTTGTACATATGTGCAGATAGCTTCTGTTCACAAACAATCATGTTAACACGTTGTTTGTAAACATTTTTAAAGGCGTAAATATTCCATAAAGTCATGTACATTAAATTGGAAGCTTATTTCTTAAACGAAGACTTACAATCCTTATCACCACTAAATTGTCCCCATTTCTAGCTATCTATTTACAATTCAATATTAACCTCTTAACCTGGAAAGCATCTTTTTAATTTTACAACGAACATATCCGTCCCGCCGTTTCCAGGGCACAACATATATTCTGAGGACGTATCATGCGTCCTGCTTGTACCTGATATTGTTTACGTTTGACATATTTTTATATCTTGCCCGGTTAACAGGTTAAGACAATTTTATAAAATACTGCTACTTTTCAAACACATTTGATAGTATTATGTTCTATTGTTATTACTACCATTATAATGCTCTAAAAGCAGCAAATCGCCAATAATATCACTAAAAATAAAAATAAAATATACCAAAATTTTTTTATTATACGATGACATGTTTTTCGTCATTTTTATTTTGATATTATGAAATTCCACCAAGAATTATTGGTCGAAAACATTTTAAATGTAAAAATGTAAATAATGGCTACGAATGGATGTAATGTATGTAAAAAAATGATGTTATTACAACTAAAATATAAATTTACCACTATACGAAATACTAACATAATTTAGGATAAATGTTTTTAAAATTCACCAACTAAGAATTTCGTGTAATCAATATAGCATTTAAATTACTCAATATCCTAATTATCTACAGTTAATGGAAAATGACCATATATATGGCATTATTAGACACCATTTCTCTCTCAACTTGATTTGGTTACGTTCGATCACCTGACGCACACAAACACACGGTAGAACAGTGAAATAAAAATAAATAAATGCTACAGGTCGATGACATTAGTTACAGTGGAGGGGGGAAATAACAATGACGCTTTGTAGATGACAACTTTCAAACTCTCGCTTCAGCAATGGAACATTGTCACAAGTCGCAGTGTAATAATGTGTCAATAATTTAGCTCGAAGATCGCCGTAAGCCCACCCGTGGGCGCTTCGCAATATTCGAAAGATGTTTTCAAAATTAATTCCGATTTTCTCACAACGATATCTATGAATATTTTAAAATATTAACAAACCAAAAAGGATTTATATTTTTCGATAGTTTGGGAAATATTCATGAGATGGTGTCAAGCGCTGGCACTGAATAAAATTATAATAAAATTATTTTTCTTTTCGAAAACAATTATCAAATACATAGTATATATATCTTAAATATTTACAACAAACGTGATGCGTTGGAGGTACATACGATGTAGGGAGACAGTTTTGTAAGTCATTAGTCAAGGACAGTCGAAGCAAGCGGTCGAGTATTTGATCTATAATCTATTTTGTGGCAGCCCTAGTGAAAAAAAAGTGTTTTTTTTCGTGAAAACTTTAGTTCAATCGATTGCAGCTTACTGATAAAAATATTAAAATAATTATTTAGTCATTAGTAAAAGTAGTGTTTTTATTTTTTTGAAAACACGTGGCGATGAAGTGGTTATCATTTCTGACTAATGCGACTATTGACACTTGCGTGAATGTCCCACAGATGAAGCGTATTTCAATTAAAGTACATTGTTATAAAGTGACGCATATTATTGACTATAAACTATTTGAATCGTCTTGACAGTATTTAAATAAAGCGTATTTAATTTAATACTATAATAATAATATATATATATTTGGCCGAAAAGCTAAGTACTATATAATATTGCTTCTTGATTTCAGTAAATCAAAAGAAGCAGTGGGAGATGTTGTTCAATGTGAGCCGATATATGTCAATCGTATAGAGACGCTCGGAAACGGGTTCTATAGGTCTTCTATACATTAATGAATATGTGCAGGTGGGATTAATAGAGCAAGGTCGGAAGTGTCTATAATAGTAACGACAAAAAGGATTTGTGAACCGATTGAACGTATGTATTCCATAGATTGAAAGTAAGACGTTAGGATGCCATTGTTCATAAGAAACACTGCATTTCAATCAATTGAATCGATCGAATCCAACAAAGGTAGCTGCCGTATTCAATGAATACAGTTATATTATATTTTGTAAACATGTTTACTAGAATATCACCATGTAAATGACAAATCTATGGATTGTCGATCGTTAACCTTTAAACGCCCAGTGGTTTCCTTACGGGACCACAGATTTGCGTCGTTCAATGCCCTACTGTCTCATACAGGAGTGCTTATGGTTCATTTCACAATCGGATTACATTAATTTGTAATAATAGTATTAAAGTAAGTTCATGGAAGAATCTATTGTGCGACGAAACATTACAAACATTGGCCTGCTAGGGCATTGAACGACGAAAATTTGCGGTACCGTATGGGACCACTGGGCGTTTAAAGGTTAATGTTAATAAGATTACAGTGCGGCATTCACGCATCATGTACAAATAACATTGCTTGTATATATTGTGTATATGACACTTCCCCACAAGGTTGTGAACATTTCAAAACACCTCTCCTTGAAAAACACCTATCATATAATATATAGGTAGAGAAGTACAAGAGTCCACAGCCCACTATGTTTTCAACTATCAAATATTTTAGCAAATTATTATATGGCATTTTATTGTACTTTAGATTTAATTATATAAAATATAAATATTTTAGACATTAATTTTACATTTTCATATAACAAATTTATAAGTCGCCTTCTTTTTACTTGCTTAATTTTTAAAATTTCACTAAACAAAATGTGCCATGATCCCTGTCTATTAACCTAAAATACTTGCTAATTACTTAACTTGAGTTTTATATGAAATATTAATGAAAGCTTTCAAATAATCTTATTCATTATAACAGATGTAAGGTCATATATTGATAAGGTATTACAAAACACTGAAATATTTTAGTATCTTCCTCATCTTTCAGTTTATTCTGAAAGTAATATTGTTTTTTCTCAACAGACGACTTCATTATATTTTTTCACAGCCAACTTCACACTTACTACTAAGTTTTATTCAATTCACTTGTCTCTTGACAATGATGGATTGAGGAAGGCTACAAGTTAGTCAAAACTGCAGTCTCCTAAACAGAGGCCATATCTAATGTGATCCATGTAAGAACAAGGTAAATAAGTAAATATTTATTATTCCCGCTATTCTTCACTTCCTATGTCGTCGGTCCATCTTTCAAGGGGTCGGCCAATACGCCGTCTGCCAGTTCTTAGGTGCCACTCCAATACATTTCTTCTCCATCGATAGGTATGTTCTACCGATTGCCACTTGAGTGTGCCTATTCGTTGGGTAGCATCCACTACTTGAGTTCTTCTGCGTATTTCCTCATTTCGGATTCTATCTTTTAGCGACACTCCGAGCATGGATCTCTCCATAGCACGCTGGGTGACCTGTATTTTATGGGCAAGACTTGCTGTTAGATTCCACGTCTCCACGCCATAAGTAAATACAGGGAGGATGCGTTGGTAAAAGCCTTAGTTTTAAGACATCACTTTAATGTTCTTAAGTTTTCCAAATGCTGCCCGTCCCAGTTGTATACTCTACTTGAGCTTGGAAATTGATATGATACATAATAATTTTAAAATAATTTTAATGAAAAAATTAACAAATTAAAAATATTTATTTTTGATTCACATTTATTTTAAGCGATTACATGTTTCGACCTCCCTGGAGACCATCTTCAATAATGATTACATGTTTCGGCCTCCCTGGAGACCATCTTCAACAAGGCTGAAACATATAATTGTTTAAAATAAATGTGAATCAAAAATAAATATTTTTAATTTGTCAATTTTTTAATTAAAATTCATTTAAAATTATAATTATGCAGTTTCACCAAGTATTGTCAGTTGATAACCTAATTGATATGATACACGTTAACAATTAACTATAAAATAATGTGAATTTTGTATTTGACCCCTAGTTTTAAATTCCAACTTAAATTATTATACACGTAAAGTTTGCTGTAGTTGTTTTATGTAAGCGCTTAGAAAAGAATACCTTGGAGATATACATAGTGAAGATAAAATCTCACCTGTGGATTCTATGTAGCTTACCATTGATTTCGGAACACTGGATGTGAAGCGTCGATCAACGTCTCTCTTGCATCGCGCACAAAACACAGCCATTTTGATATAAATTTGATTTGCAATATTATAAAAACGTTATATTTTATAAATTAAATGGAGTTCATGATAGAATTTTAATGTAACAATAGTGTGATTAATATAATAATGACTGAAGTTTTACGCCACGTTCAACGTGTTAAAAATACTTTTTTGACAGTCGAATCGGGTAAATTGGTATGCGTCAGTGTCTTGTTTGTTTGGAATCGCACGGGTTGTCGTGCGGGTATTTCCCCGGTCAGAGATCCACGTTGTTGAGGTTGGATCCCGAGTGGACGGGGAGCTCCTCCTCGACCACCAGAGTGCCTATGGGGGTGACGGTGAGATCTCTTTCCCGCAGTTTTCCCATCTCGCTGCGCAGCTTGTCGAGAATGGCATAGTTGGGCTGGTTCTGTGCGACGCGCGACTGCAGCAGGGTTATCTCTTGCTCCTCTTGTTTCTTCTCCTTGAAGCTCTTGACGGACCGCGTGCCGTACAGCCGCAGCATGGAGCCCCACGACGTAATGTTTGGGTGAAGCGCCTGGAACATGTAAATAATATTACATATTTATAATATACCAAAAACAAACCTGTCAATGTTAAAATATATTTAATTATAAATGTTTTATTACTGGTATTTTTTTTTTTAAATATAGGTTAAGCTGCCCGCGGGTATAGATCACTGGGTAAAGCGTTTTTTTGGCAAGCCAAAAGTCTTGGCTTCGTTCCCCGATAGATTAAAAAAATAAATTTAATAGATTTCTGAGCACTTAAATAACCCCAGTTGGTGTGAATCTGATCCCTCACCCGTAAAATGCCTAGTAACATGTGAATTCCGGAAATATAAAATTGTGGGTCTACAATTTATTTTATTAATATTAAGTATATCCCATTCTTTTTTACGCAATAATTGGTTCCAGAGAGTGGCGCATAAAAAATATAGTACCAAATAAATTGCGTAAATAAATTAACGGAGCCGTAATGTAAAAAATGGAATGGATGGTTTGCAATAGTTATTTATCCAACCTGAAGTATTGCCTGCGAGGCTCTCTGCTTGCCGTCCCGCCTGTTCTTGCAGGCCACCGTGGCTGTGTGCTTGCCCACCGTCATGGTGAACTCATTCTTCTGGTGCTTCAATGTATTCATCTGTAAGCAACAAGTGGGAGAGATCCCTGTGTTATGTATGTTTAAAGATCATATAAATTTTAATTTATTTCATTATTAACCCTCCAGAGACGAGCGTGACCGTATGGTCACAGTGAACACTATTGTCTATTTATTCCTATTCCGGTCCCTTTTCTACCTGAACATTGTATCTTTCGCTCAGTTTCGGTTAAGAAGTGTCTCCACCACAGTTATTCTGCAGCCTCGGCAACGGAAACAGTTACCAAGTATCCTTGTGAGTTATTTTACTGTGGGTTAAAAAAAAATTCTACATAATGCATACTTCAAAAGAGTAAATACAATTTTCAATATTTTTAAAAATAATTTACATACTTTTTACTAACTCATTTCATATAACAATATGTTGATCTAAGAAGGTAATCTAATTAATCTAATTAAGCTAATCTAACCTCTAATTGAACACAGCGATCTGTCAAAACCCTTCTCAATGGCTGAACTGGAGTGTGCTATCAAAGCCGCTAAAGACAAAAAAGCGGCTGGATTGGATGATATATGCGTAGAACAGATAAAACACTTTGGCCCCCAGGCTAAACAATGGCTCCTTGAAATGTTTGATGCCTGCATGATCGGCAGTCAAATCCCAAAAATATGGAGAAAGTCCAAGGTCATAGCCATTTTAAAGCCAGGGAAAAACCCTGATGATGCTAAAAGCTACCGCCCAATATCTTTACTATGCCATATATTTAAGATCTTCGAACGGATACTACTCAACCGACTCACCCCCTTTATCGAACCTAAAATGATACCCCAGCAGGCGGGCTTCCGACCCGGAAAGTCATGCACTGGGCAAGTACTAAACCTGACCCAACATATCGAAAACGGGTTCGAACTAAGGAAAGTGACCGGAGTGGTATTCGTCGACCTAACCGCTGCATACGATACAGTGTCGCACAGCACACTCCTCAGTAAATTGTACAGAATGACAGGTGACTTCTCGCTAGTGCAGATGATCGCGGCTATGCTGCATAACAGGAGATTCGCTGTGGATTTTCAGGGGAAAACCAGCCGATGGCGTAACCAAAAGAACGGCTTACCACAAGGCAGTGTACTTGCTCCTATACTATTTAATATATATTCAAACGACCAACCCACCCCTAAAGACACAAAATCTTTCATATATGCGGATGACTTAGGTTTGGCAGCACAAGCAGTAACGTTTGAAGAAGTTGAGGACATCCTAAGCCAGGGACTCAACGAGATGTCCCATTACTACGAAACCAACCATCTCAAACCTAACCCATCAAAGACACAAGTCTGCTGTTTCCACCTTAGAAACAGGGAAGCTAACAGAAAGCTTAGTGTCACGTGGGATGGTAGAGTACTGGAACATAGCGACCATCCAAAATACCTCGGAGTCACTCTAGATCGCACCCTCACCTTCAGGCGTCATTGCAGCAACACCAAACAGAAAGTTGCAACAAGGAACAACCTCATCCGCAAACTGACCAACACTCACTGGGGAGCCCAACCACCCCTTCTTCGTACCTCAGCTTTAGCACTTTGTTTCTCAGCCGGAGAATATGCGGCACCAGTGTGGGGTCGATCAGCCCACTGTAATCAAGTGGATACTGCCCTGAATGATGCATGCAGAGTCGTCACAGGCTGCCTCAAACCAACACCCATTTCTAAACTATACCCCTTGGCTGGTATCGCACCACCGAACATAAGACGCAAAGTCATATGTGCCGAAGAAATGCGTAAGGCAATCAACCAACCGTCCCACTGCTTGTATAATCAGATACCCCCAACACCAAGATTGAAGTCTCGAAGCAGCTTTCTGAAATCCACACAACCTCTCACATCCGGCTCTGAAAATGAGAGACTCCAACTCTGGCAACAAATCGCACCAGAGGATTTCATTACTCCAAAGGAAGGCCTCCCAACTGGCAAGAGCCTTGACTGGCCGACCTGGAAATCCCTAAACAGATTAAGAACCGGAGTTGGTAGAACAAAGGACAACCTCGAGCGGTGGGGAATGCTTCGGCAGGGAGAGACACTATTGTGCGACTGTGGAGACCTGCAGACCGCCTCACACCTACGATGCTGCTCCATGTGCCCAACAAGTTGCACATCTCAGGACCTAATGCTGGGCAACACACGAGCTATCGATGTTGCCAGATATTGGGAAAAAATAATTTGACGTCGCTGACACGAAGAAGAAGAAGAAGGTAATATCATATTGATATCAGCTTGATATAGCTCCTTAAGGCTGATGCCGTAAAGCCTCAACAAGCGATCTTTTGTCTATTATTTTGGTTCGCTTGCGTGACATCTACATCGAATGTTAAGCGGTGTTTGCATACGCCAAAATAATTGTTATGACATTTGGCCTATTGTCGGTTGGTAGGACTGTCATATTGGCAGTTGGTACCGTGGAGATGTGAGATCGCGCCGTGGGCTGGCAGTTGAAGTTTGACTCGCGCCCGTCACAGTGCGCGCATCCTGTGCGTTCGCTGTGGCGGGCGACGTTTGTGACAATAAACAAATAATATGTGAAACAAGTGTTTATATTGTAAACCTGATCCTGCATCCTTCATCCAGTTAATCGATGTCCGTAAATGGAAGAGGAGGATATCAATATATATTTTTAAATATTTTCGGTGTAGCTGTATTTCAACCCCAAAGGCTAGCCAAGGTTAGAATCCATACAAAAAACTAAATAAAGAATAATGTTTCATACAAAATAAGTTGTCAATAGTAAAGACTAGCGTGATCATATGCTAACATAGCTTTTCTACAAGAAAGCATCGTGTATTTTTTTTAAAATTATTTTTGCTAGATGAAGAAGACTGAATGCTGATAAAATAAAGCTTAAAACTTTAGTTTTTATCAAAAAATCTTCCGTCTCTGGAGGGTTAAATTAGCATTGCTAAGGATTAAATTATTGTACCTGGTACTTGATTTCGCGGTCTCCGATGCCAAAGTTCCTGGCCAGGCAGGTCTGCAGCACCGTGTGTGGGGAGGGCTCCATGGTCTTGGCGCAGAAGTCAGCCACGCGGGGATCCTCAATCATGATATCATCAAAAAACTGAAAACATCAACAGAACATTACATACAGTAAATGTAACTTATATTTAATGCTATTTTAAGTTTATATATTAATATCAGCTTGATATAGCTCTTTTAGGCTGATGCCGTAAAGCCTCGAAATGATCTTTTGTCTTTTATTTTTGTTCGCTGGCCTGACATGCACATCTAATAACGTTAGTTTTAATTATATAATATTACACGGCGTTTGCATACTCCATTTTATTTGTTATGACAGTTGCTCCATTTTATGTTGGTGCAAGTCGGCAGAAGCGGGATGCGAACCGCGAGCCTTGGAACCAAACCTTTGCACAGGTCTTTATACATCGCATATATACATCAATTTAATTAAATAGATAAGTGTCTTACGGTGAGATCCTGATCTGAGGCCCTGCTCGCTGTGCCACTGAGCTCGCTGTCCTGCGTGATCTTGTGTCGCATCTCAGGGATAAGCACTTCGATGGAGGCTCTCGCCGCGGCCGCCTTGGCCTGGCGCTTGGACGTGCCGTAGCCAACGCCATAGCGCATGCTGTCGATGGAGACTGTCGCCGAATAGGGCGTGGCACCATTCTCTATAAAAACACAAGCAATTATTAAATAAATACTAAATTGAAGCTATGCGTATCACAGCGTTGACAATCAAAATGGGCCACATAAGTCTTTTTACAACATTAATAATTTATCTATGAACTCAAAAGAGGAAAATACGAGGGTTATCCGTAAAATAAAGTTCCCATGGCCCTACAGTCCTGAAAAGCGCTGTTATGGTGGATCCCGCGATTCTGTACCTTGTACTGTGTATCTTGGTTCCCCCACTCCAAATCCCTTCCCTAGCGAGCTACTTGCGGAGCTCAGTCTTGGCTTGGCAGCCGTAAGTGATAGATTTCCCCCTCGCTTTGCCCGCCTGGTGTAAGCTGTGCTCGGTGATCCGTTTCCCGTCTGCAAAAAACATTGCGCCGGTAGAAATCCATTCCCAGCTATGCGAAATCTATGGAGACAAGTGTATGAGCGTACAAAACGTACAAGAACGGGCGTACTGATGTCCATGATGAGGAGCATTCCAGACGGCCATCTGTTTTTGACGAAACAATCGCAAAAGTGGAGGCAGCGATGCTCTCAGATCAAAGGGTGACTGTTTTTAAGCTTTAATTTTAGTCCGAAATTATCCCTGATGACAGCAAAACCTCTATTGACAAGTTTGCGCGAGGTGGGTGCCAAGGATGTTGACCGAACGAGCTCATCGCAAAATTTGAATGGGGTATTATACTATAACACCCACCTTACAGCCCGGACTTAGCCCCAAGTAACTACCATCTCTTCCCTAACATAAAGAAACACCTGGGTGGAACACATTTCGGCGATAGAGAAGAGCTGGAAGAAGGGGTTCTCAGGTATCTGCGTGGCTTGACGGCATTATTTTTTTGACACGGGCATGCAAAAATGCATTGAACTCAGTGGCGAATATCTAGAAAAATACTGAACGTTTACCTAATTCTTTAAACTCATAAGTGGGTTGCTTCTTCAGAGCCCGCTGCACATACTCGTGCAGAATGCAGACGTAACTCTTTCCGTTAGGATTCATGAGACATTCTTTCTTTACAGTTTTGTTAACTGTTCCAAATGCACCTGAAATTAAAAAAACAAAATTAAAATATCCATCTCGACAGTTAAAGGCGCAAATCAAAGTATTAATTCCATGTGAAATGTAGACGAAGTCTTCCGGGGATTTGAGGTATCTTACCTTTGGTTTGAGGACTGGCCAAGGTTGTGGTGACTACAGGGAATGTGATGAACTTGGTGCCATCGGGAAGTGTCGGCCTCTGCAGAGCCTTTCTTGTTTTGGTGAATTTTCTTCGTTCAGACCAGGATCTAGAAACAATTATAAGCATACAGGTATATATATACAAACCTGTACAATGCAGTTAAGCAGATCATTACATTACAATTTCTGCATTGTTCAGTTCAATTAAAATGAATGTATTATTGATTGACAAAACGGCTCATAGTTTAGAAGAAAATTCGTTAACATCATAATTTTCTAACTGAATATTTTTTTAAACGAGTGAAAATCATAGATAGCATAGCGGTGGGGAATGCTTTGACTGGTGGACTCACTGCTGAGTGACTATGGAGACCTTCAGACCGCCAAACACCTTAGATCCTGCCCCTTGTACCCGATTAGCTGCACATCAAGACCTAATGGTGGGCAGCACAAGGTTCATCCATATTGACAAATATTGGGCAGAAACAATTTAACCCTTTGAGCGGTATGAACGTACCGGTACGTTCACACACCCTGGCGCATTATTTTAAATCTCACGCTTTCAATTTCAAATAAAATTTGATTACGTATTTTTTTATAAATTCTACATAGACTTATCAATGATAAGTGAAAATCATTAGAATTTTATCATATATTTTTAAATAAATAAAAACAAGTAAACACTGCGAAAAAAAATATTTAAACAACGGTTTTTTGACTTCAATACATATGTAGATATTTATTGTTGTAATCCTCACCAAACACTTTGTATGTATTGTCAGTCTGCCCGCGCTCTCTTTGGAATTAGATCGTGCTATTCAAATCGATTGATTTTATTGGTCAATAAAATATACATAATTGTGAACTTATTTAGATTTTTATAGTGTATTGTAAACAAACCCTTCAAAATGCCGCACAGACTAAGTGAAGAAGAAATAAATAATATATTTGTGGAAAGTGAGGATGAAGAGGTTATAGAAGATCTCAATGATTTGGTGTTTCATATGAATGATTCTTCGGAAGAAGATTCGGAAGAGGAAGAGGCATCTCAACTCACTCTCACGTCACGTATGCAACAAAATTAACTCACTAATCAAAGGGTTAAAGAACAACAACAAGGAGAAGAAGAATCATCAAAATACAACAACTCACTTGAATCTCATGATGTCGATGCATTTGAACTTGAAGAGTTTCTTGCAGTAGTCGGTGACTTCTTTATGCTTGAGATGATGTGTCTTCCAGTTCTCCTGGGCTGTCTCCACTTTAGTGCTGGGCATCAACGCCCCGGGAACCGTCTGCACGTCTTCCTTCCCGCCCATGTTTACCAACTTCCTCAACAGATCCGGATTAGCAATCTTTTTCGGCGCCGTTTTTTCTGTTTCTTTATCGCTCGGCTGACTCTCATTATCAAGAGATCCTTCCGAAACTTCACCGTTAACAGAAAATTCCTTTGAAACATCATCTTCGGTAATACATTTATCCGTACCGTTTGACAAATTATCTTTGGCGGCAGATTTCTTTAAATCATCTTCATTTGACAAATTACATTTAAAGGAACATTTATTCAAATCGTCTTTAGTTACAGAATTCATTGCTTCGTTATCATTTGACAAATCTTTGACGAAACATTTCTTCAAATTGTCTTTAACGACAGATTTAATTTCGAAATTATCATTTGACAAGTCGTCTTTAATGACACATTTAAAATCGTCATTATCATTTGACAAATCTATTTTGACCACACATTGCTTCACGTCATCGCCATTCGACAAATTATCTTCGTTGACACATTTATTTACATAATTTGAGAAATCAACTTTAATGTCAGATGACGCGATATCGTTACAATTTAATAAATCATTTTTAATGACACATTTCATTGCGTCATTATCATTAGACGTCGCATCTTTAACAATTGATTTTTTCAAATAATTATCATTTGTTTTAATGAATATTGTAACATCGCCACCGGATGCATCAATGTTGTCATTCAACAAATGTTTAACCTCCGTAACGGCTCCCAGATTCACGTTACATTTAATATTCACGACATTTCTACATTCACTATCGACACTTTTTGTTACTACATCATTACAATTGATAGACTCTGCTATTGCGTCTATTTTTCTTTTGCACGCCTCCCTGTCGCTAGAGGCGTTACTATTAAACGGACAGCCGTTTGCTGATCTTTGGTTCATTTCATTCTCCAGTCTTTCTTCTTCCGCGAGGGCTCTTCTGTAGTTGTAGCACGGTATTGCGCTAACAGGAATCTCATGTTTCTAAAACACACGAATACAAAAATTAAGCAAAACTGTAATAATTAGATACGGATGCATCAAATAATAACTGACAGCATATTACTATTATTATGATGGATCTGACCATTTGGAGATCATCTTCAATAATCTTATATATTCATATATTTGCCAGCGGTCATAGCTCAATGGTCAAAGCGTTTGCTTTGCAAGCCAAAGGTCGTGGATTCGATCCCCGACGGAGATTAAAAAAAAAGGATTTTTAATCGATTTCTGAGCTCTAAAACACCCCCGGGTGGTGTGAATTTGATCCATCACCCTTAAAATGTCAGTCATAACCAATTAATTAAAATTGGTGGTAGACGAAAGTCGTCCCGTGAAGACCACCCATTCATAGTAAATTCCTGTAATGCTACGTGAATGTCGGGCTGTAGTCTATGACGTTGGCAGATCAACACTCCACATGCAGCGCTTAACCATATGCAACATGGTAAGCGTCATAGAATAAGCAGTTAAGGGAGCAGACATGGAAATGATGATGGTGATAATGTTGATTATAAATGGGTAATTTGACTTACTCTCACACTGCCCGGCCCTAGGAAGTAAGGCTTGGCCAGCGTGCAGACTCGGGAGGGCTTGTGCAGGTAGAGCGGCATGCCGCTGTTGTGTGTCACCACCAGCCAGCCCAATGGGAGCACTTCGAAATGGTTTACTCCCTTTTCTAAAAAATAACTTGTAAGCATGAACGTACAATATGGGATTACAATATAATATATTGTGACATCGGCATGATAGCCCCTGCTGACTAATACCGAAAACCTTAATATACAATCTTTCGTCTCTTATTTCTGTTCACTTGTCATACATGTATGTGTCGCCATATTAGCATTTTGGACAAGTCCGGTAACGGGTGTGACGTTAGTTATAGAGATCGCCACTTGCGGCGCTGGGTGTGACCAACCACGGCGCGGGGCTCAGTCGGCGCATTGTAGTTGAAGTTTGTAAAGTTATCGAAATATATATGTCAATGTTCTTCAGAAAAAGTCTTTGTGTTGTTAATCTGCTTCTCATCCTGCCATTACGCGATCGAATAACGTATTTTTTAAAGACGGGGAATGTCAATATTGATACAAAAGAAGTTCTTTATTAGAAAGCCACGGAACTAGAGATTACTTTAATTTTTTTGATAATGAAAAAAAAAACAATTATTAAACCTTAAATTATGACACGCATTAATTTAATTCCCTTAAGGCTAAGGCACAGATTAAAAAGAGCAGTTATTTCTCATTGTTTACGGCGATTTTTAATATAACGGTCCTTTCTATGTTATTTTGGTTTGAAGATACTTTAACCCTTTGGTTACTAAGCGTCGAATATTCGACGGTCGTTTCTCGTGCGAAAAAGCAGAGCGTCGAATATTCGACGCTCATCCAAACACAAGTTGACAGTCATAAACATTTATTATTTACATCATATATAATCTCAAAATCAAAATCTGAGTTTGGATATTTTATTTTGTGATGTTTATATTTTTTTATGGGCAAATATAATTATTATTGATTAAATTTTTATTTGCTTAATCTGAAGTATGAACTGTTTGGAATGAACAATATTTTTATTTTTAAAATCTAGCGTAAAAAAGATAAAAATGATGTAAATTTTTAAAGTACTAAAAAATGCTCTAAAATCGCTTAGTTTTTTTCGCAAGTTCGCTAAGAAAATCCTTAGTAACCAAAGGGTTAAGGACTAAATGGTCTTGGCCTCAGGAGCATTGGGATAAATAACCGATTTTATGAAAAAGTTATAGGAAGGTTGACGTACTTAAAATATTGACAAAATCACCAATACAAATAATAAATTTATGCTGCAGTAGGAGACACTGAAGTAACTTAACGTAAGTAAATGTAAGTTAGTTCACCTTCTAGAACAATCTTTTGCCTTTGGTCATATGGCCGCTCCCTCTTCTTCATGGCCCCCTTGTAGTCCTCTGGCAGCCCTTCATCCAACATGGCTTCCACTTCATCGTCAGGTACATCTGAATCTTCTAAAATCATCACATTTACAGGTATTTAGCTGAAGACTTAACAGATGGTGCAGCGTTTATAATGTGTTCATTTAAGTTTCCTGCTTATTTATTATACGAGGGTTATCCGTAAAATAAGTTTCCCAGTGATTTTTCGCAGTGTAAAACATGTTTAATTCCATGAATGCGTACATTTTTAGAAAGTTCAGACTTTTACCTATTTTTCTACAAAGTCCCCACTGAGGTCAATGCATTTTTGCATGCGGTATACGAACTTTTGAATGCCCGAGTCAAAAAAATCCAAGCCACGCAGATACCTGAGAACCGCTACTTCCAACTCTATCGGCGAAATGCGTTCCACTTAGGTGTTTCTTCATGTCAGGGAAAAGATGGAAGTCACTTTAGGCTAAGTCCGGGCTGTAGGGTGGGTGTTTGACAATACCCCATCCAAATTTATCGTACGGTCAACATTCTTGGCACCCACCTCGCGCAAGCCTTAGCATACCCTAGATATTTTACGGATAACCCTCGTAGCATACCATTAACCCACTCATCTCCTATTATCTCTGAACAACAGTGCCATAGTTCAATTAAAAAAATTAAGAGTTTGCTTTAAAACAGGTTAGGTTAGGTTAGGTTTTAAGATATTATTGAATTTAAAGCTTATTATGTAATTTAATTAAGATACATGTCCTTATAATTAATTATTATAATATTTTTTCATTAACAAATAATTTAAATAATAAAACATGTACGAGACCGCTGAGTTTTAATTAATAGTCACTCTACCAGTTTTGGAGACATTGCACCATCGTCAGGAGCTACTAACAAATTAAACCCAAATACGGGATAATTTAGATTATTCAGAATTAATTAGAATAAGTAGAAAAATAATCAAAATAATAAAGTCAGTTGTTGATAATTGTTTTTGTCACCACTTGAAAAAATTAAATTATAAAATTTAATATTTTACATCTCTTAGGACCCAATGGTGCAGGTGTTTGGAGCCTTGAACTAATCACCCAATTTAATTAAAAATAAGCCGATTAATAAACACATAAATATGGATCGAATACTACAGTTGTTAACAAGATAGGAATCATAGCAGCTAACAAAGCTGTACATCAACAATTTGTGAGGACCAAACGCTCCAGTGGGAGCCGATATCAAAGAAGATGCAATAACCCTTTATTTACTGAATTATGAGATAGTGTAATTACTTTACTGATTCTTTTTATACGAATAAGTGTTGATAGGATATAGGTACAAATCAAGAAAAAAATTTTTTTTTTTAAAATAAGCATTTATTTCATAGTTTTATAAAAACTTGTACTTCCCATTAGGGCACAACTGCAGCAAATGCACGATCAATATTGGATTTTGTGGTATGGGACTTAGAAGTCCCGTCAGTAAATAAAGGGTTAACAAGTTATGTTCTCTTGTAGCTATCACTTGTATATAGTATAGCAAAAATTCTGTAAAGAGACTGCAATGGTGGGTATATCAATATTATATATTTTCAAAGACTATGCCGTTTAATTGACGATCCATACTTTGTGTATTCAAAAAAAATATCATTCAAAAAAAGGATTGTACATGATCTAAGTCTTACTCTCGTAATCACTTTCAGAGTCACTCAGCGACTCCTTATCACTCTCTTGCTGGTCCAGCTCGTCCAGAACCAAGAAGTTCTTCAACTGATGAGGATCCTCGTGTGCACCGAGCTTGCCGTCCCCCTCCCCCATAATGTACATGTCCATCTTCTCCGTGTCCCGGACACGTCCCGTTTCCAACTGTAGCTCGTCCAGCACCATAAAGTTCTTCATCTGTTGCGATTCCTCGTTGGCTCTGACTTCATCTTCCCCAACCCCCATAAAGTACGTGTCCATATCTTCCACATCCTGGACTTGCTCCGCTTCCAACTTCAGCCTCTTCGGGCAGCTCTCCATTTTGTTTATTCTTCGTTAAGGCGGTTTTGTACACTACTTTATTATTTATAACATACTTGCGATATTGCTTGATTTTTATTTGATTTGTAAACAGTATTTAGGCTAAGAAAAAACTGCATAATCATTCATAAAAATTAATACATATATTCTATATTATACATAAAATAAATAGCATTGAAAAATATGTGGTACCTTGTACTTCAATAATGAGATTAAAATTAATGAAATGTTTGATTAGTTAAATTGAATGTAAATACACGTTACTTGTACTGTCTTATTGTCCGATAATAAATGTATATGTAAAGTAATAAGTGAATAAATAAGTTGGGGCCTAAGATTCTTTTCGACAAATCAACAACATGATATATTGTAGCGAACATTTTGAATGAATTATAAAATAATGGATGATGATATTCTGGGGGTGACACCACAACTAGGAGCTGCACTCAAAATGAATTCTTTCATAAATATTATCATGCGTGGTTTAAGTTGCACCGTAGATAATGCAAGTCACGCTCTAACAAATATATAGAGGTTAACTAATACTTTGATATTCTATGAAAATTGATTTTGCTAAATTCAAATAACACCTCAGCATCTAATTTCAAATTTAAAAAATAAATCAAATGAGTACTTGAATAAGCAATGTTAAAGAAAATGTTTTTTTTTAATGTCTAAATTAAATAAAATATCACGTTATTAACACTATCCAGTCCGATTACAAAATGTGTGATTTCGTCAGGCCGAACGTTAAAAGCGGGTCACACAACTTGTGTGTGATCGTCCCATCAACGCTTAGTGGCTGACTATACACAGATTATGTTATGTTTTTTCAAATGTTAGTGGCCGATCACATAACATATGTGTTGTTTTTACGTTCGACCATAATTCAAAGATCTCAAACCTTTTCAGTGAGGGTCATATTTAATTTTATTTGAACACATGACTATAAAAAATTTAAAAGAGCATTTTCTGTAAAAAAAAAATGTGAGATTAGACTTTGTCTCGCTTGTTATAATTATTATTTTTAAATTGGAAAAACGTTGATCGTTTTTCTCGATCAATATTTCGATTGTATGCATTTAAATTTTATATGTTTGTTAGCAAAATAAGTATTTCCCAAAATATAAACTGTTTTTTATTTTTTTATTTTATATTCCAATGCAATATATTTTTGGTTAGAATTAGTCTCCTTATATACGCTGATGTTTTGTCCGATATTCCTGATGACGCCGAGGAGATCGAAGATTATGGGGAATGGATATATATAAACAAATAAATATAATAGTCCTGAGTATCATTTCTCATTGTTAGATACTATTTCAAGAGTAAACATGCCTTTTTTCACATTTTAATTTTGACAAAAGTGATTAATACTGACAAAATATTTTTAATATTGACAAACAATTTAGTAGTTTATATTGGTATTTCGTTAGTATATGTTGTAATATGAAGTCTTGTAGATTTAATTGACCCCAGTCTAAACCAATTGACATATCTCATTTTTGATTAGATAATTTTTTTTAAAAAATTGAGCTCATCTGTTGATATTTTTGTTGTTGTTCAAGTGCGATATGCGGTTTATATATATATATATATATATATAAACCGATATGTTATTCAAGATATGTTGTTCAAGATATGTTGTTCAAGTGCAATATGCGTTTTTTTTTGTAAGCAATTCTTTAAAAAAACAGTCGGCCTCCAGCGTAAGTTTAATCGCGTAACGCTCGGACTGGATAGTGTTAATAGGTAATATAAAATATATGTTTTTTATATAAAAACATAATGGTATACTGCCAGATGGTGAATGACAGAGCTGTGTGTGGACTGTAGATCCACCAACGACATAAGACTACAGCCTAGTATTTATGTATGATCCATTTTTAAAGAGACTCACTGTAAATAAGTGGTTGTTGTCCACTCTTTTTGAGACTATCCACAGTATGCTCGTTGTATATTGAGGGTAGGCTTTCGTCTGCCATTTAAGGATTCATCAGAAGTCTTACATCAATGGGGGGGGGGGGGTATTGATCAATATATGTGTATTTGAACAACATTATGAACTAATTCTTTTAATTTTTATTTTAACGAAATTTGATTTTTTTAAATACAAAATGTTAACACTTAACTATGTTATAAATGAAGGGGGGGTAATATTTATTGGCAACATTTTTCTTCTATCAGATTTTCTATTGCACTTACTTAAAAAAAACTTATTATGACAACTTGAACAACAACAAAAATATCAACAGATGAGCTCAATTTTAAAAAAAAAATTATCTAATCAAAAATGAGATATGTCAATTGGTTTAGACTGGGGTCAATTAAATCTACAAGACTTCATATTACAACATATACTAACGAAATACCAATATAAACTACTAAATTGTTTGTCAATATTAAAAATATTTTGTCAGTATTAATCACTTTTGTCAAAATTAAAATGTGAAAAAAGGCATGTTTACTCTTGAAATAGTATCTAACAATGAGAAATGATACTCAGGACTATTATCAGTAAGTTATTTAATTGTGTTGTGTTGTTTGTGTTTATTAAATTATTATTATTTAAAAATATAAATGTTTTGTAGTTTGATATTAGGTTAGTTGCGGTGACGACCCCGAGATAAATAAATATAATACGTATTTTATAATCGATACATATAAATATATATTCAGTTTATAAAGCAACGCAGGCAGAATTAGATCGTCTACAATATCCAATGGTTTAAAAATCCAACACGCGACCAACAAACAGATTGGACTTTTTCCATTAGAAATAGTAAATGAATCAACGAATAGAAAGTCAATGGGACAGTCTGTCTAGTGCGTTTGTGGGAAGCCCTCAGTCATTCATACGCGTCCCGCGCCGGGCGGCCCGGACTGCTACAGTGAAATCTGATTATCAAGCAACAGATCTACAGAGCAACAATTCCGAGTTTGACATTTGCCAAATGGCAAACATCCAGATGTATATTTTAACTCCTCTGCGGCTCGAACCTATAAAACTTCACTTGCATGTTGAAGCGTGACTATCGTAGCGTGATTGTTTATAGTAAATTATTATTTAAACTTATGTGATTGGCAATTTATTTAGAAATTGACGGCACAAGGAACGCCACCAATAATACACACGGATACAAGGTACATAAAGCACATACCAGGAGTTGCCATATTAGAATATTGTCCTACAATAAAGTTGGTATTGAAATTTATAATAGCGCTTTACTTTGAAAAATATTTAAAAATGAAAACTATACTTTAGTTGACAAATATTGATTCAATGTACCGTTCAGAATAAATATACAATTATTAACAAGAAGAATATTTGTATTTTGAAAAACTTTTTCTTTTAATTTTTACAGTTTATTATACCTATCGACAAAACGACGAAATATTTTTTTAGAAAGTCTGTCGTCACGCTAGTGTAATTGAACTTTAAAGAATTTGGCCAACCCAACTTAATAAATTCTTTTTAGAAACGAAAATACACGATTATTAATTAAATTCCATATGTAAGAGATATTTTCTTTTTATTAGTACATCAATCAAAATATATCAGTTTTAATTTAATAAAGCTTGATAGACTCAAGTTAAGTATTACTGTAATATATTATCCCTAAGTCTTTATAGTTATATGGCTCACAAATAAACATTGTGGCACAAATATATATTACATATTACTCTGGGAAAAATATAGGTTGATAATAATGTTGCTGTGAATGGTAAGTGTGGTAACCCCACCAGATAACTGTCAAGGTGAATAATCTTCGTTCCCACTAACGCGATATCATCTGTCATCCGCTCGGTGTTAGGTGTGGTTCCCTAGCACCAACTAGTCTCCTTTCTCGATGTCGGCGACGCTAAAGCCATACTTGAATGCCGTGCGCCACACGTTGGCCGCGGCCATGTGCCTGGACCACTTCTCGTCGCGGGTGGTCGAGCGCTACAACAAGCCGGAGGTTGAGGTTAGGTCCAGCCGAGAGCTGGTCCTCAATCCGGTCGTGATTTCAAGAAACGCAAACGAGAAAGTCTTAATCGAGTCTTCGATCAATTCTATACGAGTGAGCATCATGGTGAAGCAAGCGGACGAGATCGAGAAGATATTGTGTAAGAAGTTCACGCGATTCATGATGATGCGCGCTGAGAGCTTCGTCGTGCTGCGCAGGAAGCCCATCGAGGGATACAACATCAGTTTTCTCATCACTAACTTCCACACCGAGCAGATGTTCAAGCACAAATTGGTGGATTTTGTGATTTACTTCATGGAGGAGATCGACAAGGAAATCAGCGAAATGAAGTTGTCTGTGAACGCGCGCGCCAGGATATGCTCCGAGGAGTTCCTCAAGAGGTTCTAACGGCGTCCGGCTGATCACTGACAGCTGGCCGCTGACTGTTCGTTTTAGATAAACTCGCCAATTATAGAAAAAAAACATAAACACGTCAAAACCGATTAGGGATCACACTATGGAAGCTCAAATTATGTACAACAAATAGAAATACCTGAATATTTCGCTTTACTTTTTGACATGTTATTTATCTGAACAATTTTTATGTGTCATTTATTCAATATCATTTTTTTTTTGTTTACATCATTATTACAAATATTAATCAACCTCGTAGTAAGAATTGTCAAGTCATGAAAACTTGATTTGCATTTTTTTTTATATAATTCTAAATAGTTTTCCTTGCTCCCAGTTGTTTTAATTATGTATATATATATATATTTCTAAAGGAAGTGAAAGATTCAGGTTATCAACACTTTCGCGGACAAAACTTGCTTACAATTTAACGATTGTTTTTCACTGCCATGTTTATAGACTAAATGAGGTTTTGTTGCCTACATCTATTTATTTTATCGAGCCCTAGACATTATATCTAATGAAAATGAGCAAATTGTGACATTTTTAATGTAATTATTCACTTTTAAAAGCCGTTTCCTTAATCATTGGGCCTAACAAAGGTTATATAACATATAAATTGATATATTAGATGTTAAGTCTGCGAAAATGTTGTTCCAATAACTCAAATGTCAACTTTTTGATAAAATTAAATCAATAGATACATTATTTGTTCAAATTGTTACTTACATACTTTTCGAATTTTAATGATAATCATTTATCTAATAGTTTGTTTCTCATATTATGGCTCCCCAAAAATAAATCTAGACCCTCTAAAATTTGAAGCTTATAGCATTTTTTTAATATAATAAAATAATCGAGGCCTCTGTTTTGGGAAGCACTGAATTGTAGGTGAAAGTCAGGTGTCAATTTTTTTTTACATGAAATAATTACGTATGTAGTTTTATTTTCTATTATAACTAAATATTGCAAATAATATCTTATTATGGAATAGTTCTTCTGTAAAAAAACTTTTTAATTGTGTATTTTCAATATATGTGACAAATATAAAATAATAGGTTTAGGTATTAACCGTATATAAACCACATATTCCATTATAAAGTGGGATGTATTCAAATATAAAAGTTCTGAATTGAGTCAGGACTTTATTCCTTACAAGCGTTTGAATGTTTTAACTGCATTTTACTTCAAATAAATCTGCAATGTACGAGGGTCATCCGTATAATAAGTTTCCCAGTGATTTTTCGCAGTGTAAAACATGTTTAATTCCATGAATACGTACATTTTTGGAAAGTTCAGTCTTTTATCTATTTTTCTACATAGTCGCCACTGAGGTCAATGCATTTTTGCATGCGGCATACGAGCTTTTGAATGCCCGAGTCAAAAAATCTCCTGCCAAGCCATGCAGATACCTAAAAACCGCTTCTTCCAGCTCTTCTCTATCGCCGAAATGCGTTTCACCCAGTTGTTTATTTATGTCAGGGAAGAGATGATAGTTTGGCCGTCCGGAACGCTCCTCATCATGGACGTCAGTACGCCCGTTCTTGAACTCTCTGCACCATTTGCGCACGTGTTGTACGCTCATACACTTGTCTCGATAGATTTCGCATAACTGGGGATGGATTTCTACCGGCGCAATGTTTTTTGCAGACAGGAAGAACCTGGCGGGCGAAGCAAGGGGGAGATCCATCATGTACGGCTGCCAAGCCAAGACTGAGCTCCGTAAGCAGTTCGCTAGGAAAGGGATTTGAAGTGGAGGAACCAAGGTACACTACAGAATCGCGGGATCCACCATAACAGGGCTTTGGGAACCTTATTTTACGGACCACCCTCGTACATTAATCAAATATCAATGTAATTAGATATTTGTTTAAATAAATTTTACAAATTTACAAATGTATGTAGCTTTTGGGTTAGGGACTTTTGTGAATGTCAGTAACACTTCACTGCAGTGATAGTAATTACACAGTAATTACATCGAAAATTTTATACTTATATAAGTAATTTGAATCTTTGTATTGGAAGTCAAAATATTATTTACACATTTCTTAACCCAAAATCTAAAAATTATTCACAAATTTATTTTATTTTCCAAGTATATCGAAGACATTTTATACAAAGTTAAAATGTAATACTTTATTATTATTATTATATTAGTATTTGTATAGCGCTCTTTTATGACCGAATGATCATTCCAAAAGCGCTTCTTTGCCTCTCTGACTTTCTATGCTTCACTTCAATTTAAATACTAATTATCGTGTACCTATGTTTAAGAAGTAATAATTTGCCTCTCGGGGATATCACTCTACTATGGTGTACAAATTTTTAACACTTTATTATTTAGAAGTTAATTCTTAAGTGAAATTGTAAATTAAAAATAGATAGCTGAGGGATGATTTAACATAGTCGTTGGTAAACAGTCATCTTTTTTGTTTGTGACTAGCGGTAGACGCATTTAAGAATTCCAATAAAGCTGTGAGACTTACTAGAAGTTTGTATTTATATGACGGCTTAGTGTCTAGCTCATGGGTGTCCAACCTTTTGGATATAATGGACCATTTCACTGGACAGTAAAAAAATATTGGCTGATGCCCAAAAAATTGCATATATCGCATTTAATGCATGTAATGGAAATATCGGTAAAAGTTCACGGCCAAAATTATAAACAAATATTTATTGAATCTTCTATTTTAAAATTAAAGTTAACAAAAAAAGTAAAATTAAATTAAAGAGGATCTCATTTAGTAACTTTTATCCAGTGACTATTGTTTTTTGTATTTGTATAATTCTTCATCAGCTGTATGTGTGGTGGTGGATTGGATTGCAGCAACAAAATCTTGCATCTCTATCTCCACTCTCTTCATCCCTGCAATGATCCTCTGCAATCCTCTTTAGCTCAGCATAAGAGCTACAACTCATATCCTATTATAGATGGTTTATTGGTTAGTAGCTTATTATTGGTCTCCAAAAGATCCTCACTATAATTCATATAATGAGGTAAAATTTGATATTTTATTAGCTTTCACTCTTAATTGTAAAAAGATAAATATTTTAACCCTGTAATAACATGAATGGCTTTTAGTAATTTTTGACCACATAAATGAGACTGCGGCTTCAAGTACATTGTACACTCCATCAGTTCATCACTTGTAAATGTTCACTAAGTATAAAAATATACATTAATGATTTTAGCACTTGATGTATTATTTTTATTCTTTATATATTAGATATTGTCTTCATATGAAATACTGATGAAGCGTACAGTATATACAAAACCATAGTTGTATCTCTGTGATTAACAATT
Source organism: Glossosoma conforme (assembly GCA_022606575.1). Lineage (NCBI taxonomy): Eukaryota > Metazoa > Arthropoda > Insecta > Trichoptera > Glossosomatidae > Glossosoma > Glossosoma conforme. Next base: position 408,346 of record JAGTXR010000020.1, on the reverse strand, counting down.
ACTCATCCTGATCTGTAATAAAATAAGTAAAATTACATTATCTTATTAAAAAATATAAATTTTCTTGAAATAAATTATGAAATTGATCACAAATTACTACTTTCAGTAACACGACCGATAATTAATTTAGGTTTTAATAAGACTTCACCAGTCTTTGAGAAAAACATTAACGGTCACAGAATTTTAGTGTTGAGAATACTAAAATGTTAGAGAATGTAGAAGAAAAATATGAATAGAAACAAGACTCGCTTTTTCGAATGGGTTCGCACCTTGGGTTGGACATACTTGATCTAGCTAAATTAGTATCTAGCCGGGGACTTAGGAAAAACAAGTCATTATTACCTGGTAACATTTTTTTATAAATTATATAATATTATGATGAATGAGGGTTGCTCGTACGCCAGAAATGTGTGAAGCGTTCATTCTGACGCTTTGTGTTGCGGAAACCAACACTTCCAATCAAAATATCATTGCAACTCAATTGCTTAAAAAAATGTTGTATTTCATTTCTGTCCTTTCATTCTCAACATATATAAATAAAGGTTAATTCACATTATTAATTGTTATTTATTCTTTTCCGCAACTGGTTATGTATTTGTACAGGAAGAGTTTAGTATATTGCAGTTTTGACAATAGAAACAATGTGAATAATTCATATTCGGCTCTGAACCTAAAGTTAAATTAAATTTGCAACACAAATTGAGGGTGTAAAATAATAAAGAGGGAGTTGCATATTAGACAAATTATCGTAAAGGTAACAAAACCTTAAAAATATAATGTTTATTTGAAATATCAGATATAAATAAAATAATATTTAGAATTGAAATATAAATATATATTGTGGGATAAATTCTAAATATTATTTTATTCATATCTGATATTATGGATATGATATTATCAAAAAAAACGAAATAGTTTACTTGAAAATTGAATTGCTATGATATTTTTGGGGAGCACAATAATAAATTATAAATGTTGTTAAAACATTAATCTAATCGTTTAAATGGATTATCCTTAGTTAAATGTATTTAGATAGTTTTTTGCAATTCTTTTAATCTTAATACTATATACCTATTATACTATTATTGAGGAATAAATGTATGTCTGAGAACTAAGCCCTTTTTTTTTAAATTCAAATGTGAAACATTATATACTGTTTTGAAATTACAGAATCTTAAATGAAATGAATAGCAAAATAAGAATCTTCGGCCTATTGTAGTGGTGTATTGGACAAGTATGAATAACACAATTTTTTTAATATCAATGTCAAAAAAAGAACATAAAAAAAACATCATTCGTTCATCAGCTTCAAAATGAAATGGAAAATATTAAACATGAATTTAAAAAAATAATTAAAACTGCACGTTTATCATCAATATATGTGAAATCTTCAATGGTTGATTTAGTAATAAAGGATGTTAGAAAAAATCTTACTTTAATTTAAATTGATTTAGAATATTATCACATTTGTTTTTATTATTTCTTTCATCACGGAGTTGGTGTTGCTATTGGAAATGTTTTTTTATGTCTTTGCTGAATCATCAAATAAAAATTTATAAATATTATTAAAAAAGCCTATTCCAAAGCTTTTTATTGATGCTCATTTCGGACAAACTCTGGATTTACCAAAATCCAATTAAATTGTAAAATACCCACTAAATTATTTATGAATTTCGTTGTTTTTTCATTTTTATACATTTTTACTATATCAATTACCTGAAAGAAGATTTCTTATAAGTTTTCAGCTGCACAAATAAAAATACTAAAGAGATTCATTGATTCATTCTTATTTAAAAAATAAGTATTAAGTGAAATGGATTACTTGTCTAATGCGTCATAATAAATTATGCTATCATTTGACATTTGAAAAGGAAACCAGAACAATAACAAAATAGATGTTACTCATAATAATAATGGTATGTTTTTTATTTTAAAACATATAATTCTTATAATATTATAAATATTATCGTATTACAAAAATCTTGTCTACTTGCTAAACTTAAGTTTTTTTTGTAATATGCACTTTATACGAAAAGAAAGATGGAGTCACCATTTATATTGTATGATAAGAATTGGTTCTTTGATTTATATACATATGTTTTTTATTTAAGAAATTGTTTTAAATTTATTCTTGTTTATTTTTTTTATTAATACTTGTGGGTATGCATCTTTACTAAAGGTTTGTGGCTGCGCTACTTTTGAATGTATTACTATCAGTTGTCTTTACTTTATTTTTAATAAATAATTGATTTAAAACAAATATATTGATGTTATTTTTTGTATGATTATACTCACCTTATAGTGTTGTTACCCTGTACGATAAATGATTTTACTTGCCAGGATTATTTGGAGGCAAAAAACTTGAAGTCTACTTTAACAGTAGACAATCCTCCATGATGACCAGCCCTTGAAAAGGTATCATTCTCTTTTGCTAAAAAACAAATGCATTCTAATTTGAAATAGGTTACAATAAATAAAACGGATTATTTGAATTGTTTATTATTTTGTAAAAACAGGTATTATTTTAATATTCAATTTTTCATTTAAAAATATATTACACAGGATATTAATTTGAAAACTACAATAATAAATAATACAAGACACACCACAATATAATATTATTGAAATTTCTAGAACATTGACTTTGGCGTTTTTATTTGGAATCCCTCTCCTTTGAACGCCTCAAACTGATCTGCCACATCTTTTTCTGACTTGACGGGTTTTGAATTTCTCAAAAATTTGAGTGTTCCAATAACATAGTCATAATCTGGAATACCCCTGACGTAGGCCTGGAATTAAAAGAACAATATCAGTAAATTATACAAAAAAATTATGCCCAAATTGTTATTTAAAAAACGCTTCGTTGCCTTGTTCTAAAAAGATGGGTCTTAGTCTGCCTCTGAAGGATGTCTCTGTCTTCAGCTCTGCTTATAGTGTTAAACGTAACTGGCATTATATTGTTATTACTTCACCAGATTTAAAACTGCAGTTTGAGAATATAGAATTCAATTATTTTTAGTTTTTCTTTTAGAATGTATTTTAAAAATCTAATACTTTATAGATAATTGAAGATCTATATTCTATATCAAAAATTTTAACAAATTGATACACACATACAAATCTACAGCAATTTGAATCATAATAAAAATATACATGCAATTTACAACAAGTGCTATCTGTAATAATATTTATCAATACTACAAATATGTCTTAATTTCTCAACTCAGTATGCAGAAGCAATTGGCAAATGTAATTAACAAAATATGCGCAATTAACAAAATATGTGGCAACCAACAAGATAGGTTAATGACGGAAGCTCAACCTGAGGAATTTTCCGACTTTTTTGGTGAAAAAATTAGCAGAATCCGCGACAGAACTGGTTCCGCCGGCTACCAGGACTCACGGGGGACTGCTTACAGTTTTAACACTCTTGAAGAGACAACTGTTGCAGAACTTACCAAGCTTATTAACAGTGCTCCAAACAAACAATGCGCACTTGACCCAATCCCAACATGGCTCTTCAAAAAATGTGAGAAAGAACTTGTCCCGTGGCTTCTTGGAATTATTAATAAATCACTCACCAGCGGAAAAGTCCCCTCTTTATTAAAGGAGGCCTTAGTGACACCAGTTCTGAAAAAACCGCAACTAGACTCAAAGGATCTGTCAAATTTCCGACCAATCTCCAATTTGCCGTTCGTTTCCAAAGTAATAGAAAAAATTGTGGCTCTAAGACTCACAAAATACTTGGAATGCAACAATCTCTTTGCTAAGAAGCAATCGGCATACAGAAAATACCACTCCACAGAAACGGGCCTAGTGCGACTTCTTTCAGACCTGATAACAACTATAGAAAAGGGAAATATCGCAATGATGCCTCTTCTAGACATGAGTGCAGCGTTCGACACTGTAGACCATGCTATCCTTCTAAGGAAACTAAGAATACATTACGGTATATCTGGAAAGGCCCTAGACTGGTTTCAGTCATACCTAGAAAACCGTAAGCAAACCATCTATCTACAGAATAAAATTTCGAGACCATCTACTCTATCATGTGGTGTCCCACAAGGCTCAGTTCTCGGCCCATTATTCTTTATTCTATACCACCAAAGAAATCGAGGAGATTGCTGAGAGATGGAAAATAAAAGTACACTGCTACGCAGATGACTGCCAGCTCTACTCTTCTTGTGGACCCGAGGAAATTGGCAACATGAAAGAAAGGATGGTCGGCTGTATAGAGGAGATCGGACAGTGGATGTCAGCAAATAGGCTCGCTCTTAATCCGGAAAAGACGGAAATACTCTTTATGGCCACAGCTCGAAGACAACATCTATTGGACTTACAACCCTTGGCCATTTGTGGTAATGATGTCATCCCTTCTACAAGCGTCAAGCTGCTGGGAGTAGAAATTGACCAGTTCCTCAATCTTAGCGGTAATATCACAAAAACGGTGAAATCTGGATTTTTTAACCTGCGGCAGATACGGTCGGTAAAAAGATGCTTACCCAGAGACGCTACAAAGAGTTTGGTAAATGCGTTTATAGTCTCCAAAATGGACCACTGCAACGCACTGCACGCAGGCCAGCCAGCCAAACAATTAAATCGATTGCAGTCGTTACAAAACGCAGCGGCACGACTAGTCTACAACGCGCCCAAATTCTGTCACATTACTCCAATACTACACCGACTGCACTGGTTGAGAGTTTCGGCTAGAATCCAGTATAAATTATGCCTCTTAGCTTACAAGGCACTCAACGAAACTGCACCGGGCTATCTGACAGAACTTATTAAGCCTTCAGAAATAAGCGCGCGTGGAGAGACACTCAGATCGGCTAGAGCAAATAGAAGCACCCTGCAGCTGACGGGAGGTAGTCCTAGCACGGTCTTTGGCAATCGGGCTTTCAGCTACGCTGCACCAATGGCCTGAAACTCACTACCGGAAAGCATAAGAGAGCTTAAAGCGGAGGCATCCTTCAGAAGCAGACTCAAGACCCACCTTTTTACTCAGAGAGGCAAAGAAGCGCTTTTGGAATGATCATTCGGTCATAAAAGAGCGCTATACAAATACTAATATAATAATAATACCCAATGTACCAATTGAATAATAGTTCAAATAACAAAGTTCGTGGTTCGAATTCCAGCATCTGCCGTTTCTTTTTCTCCGATATTGATGAGATAAATGTCATAAAATATTACATTTGTAGTAGATTTATATGAGAGTGTATCAATTTGTTAAAAATAAAATGAAGCATTAAAATGATGAAATTTATAAAAAGTTAAACCTGTCTGGGTTTGGCATCGTCATCCTGTGCGAAGTCCTGTCCAGGTTTCTTCTTCTTGCCATCAAGTCGATTGCCCTCGCCTTTAAAGGCCACAAAGCCGCTCGGCTCTGGCATCATGGCCGCCAGATCCTCCTCGGGAGCCCCGGCCTTGGATCCTCCTGCGCGGCTTCCACCAAACATGTGATCCTCCTCTTTATAGCCGACAGGCGGCGCAAACTCCACCTGCGCGATAAGGAATCATGTTTCATTTAATCTTTTGAACGCGGTGCCTTTTTGGTTTATTTTCTTAATCGATATTTTGGCAATTAACCTTTATACGCCCAGTGATCCCATACGGAACCGCAAATTTGCGTCGTTCAATGCCCTAGCAGGCCAATGTTTGTAATGTTTCGTCGCACCTAACCTAACCTAACCGTTATACGCCCAGTGGTCCCATACGGGACCGCAAATTTGCGTCGTTCAATGCCCTAGCAGGCCAATGTTTGTAATGTTTCGTCGCACAATAGATTCTTCCATGAAATTACTTTAATACTATTATTACAAATTAATGTAATCCGATTGTGAAATGAACCATAAGCACTCCTGTATGGGACCGGAGAGCATTGAACGACGCAAATCTGCGGTCCCGTAAGGAAACCACTGGGCGTTTAAAGGTTAATATAGACTGTAATATATTGTAAATTAAACAAATATTGTAAAGTAAACAAAAACGCCACACACGGCTAAACCCAAAAGCCACAATATCTAATCAGGCCGTGAAAACCTAAGAAGTTATTTAAACAAATATATCAGAGATAATGCTTATAGTTTTTAACTGGAATTTAATATATTTTATATTCAGTTATATAGTAAGTTAATTTTCAACATTACAACAGTACATTAAAGCTGTAATATGAGGAAACAATTTCAATTCCACGTAAAGCTCATTACCGCTATAGACGTCATACGCAGTAAGTGAGTTAAAAACATTAAAAAGAACATTAAAAAATTCAAATTTTAAATTGAAATTTTAAAATGAATGTGTCAAATTTATGAAAAAAAAAAGTTAGGCCCTCAAAACATTTCACTTAGATACCATAGATCTATTTGTAGTAAGTATGTTTCGCAGAAGGTTGAGCCGCCCCATATGACAAAATCGGTCAGGCCTCGGGAGTGTCAGGCTAATCATTAGATTTCTTTAAGAAATCCAATTAACGATTATATCTTATATAACTGAAAAGGCTAATTTACTTACTCAAATATATATATTTATATTTTATTTAAATTTTTTAATTTACTATTCATGTGAGTTTTAACTATGTTAAAAAAGGGTAATATTGGTCAAATAAACAAGTACTTACATTCATATCACACTCAATAATGGTGACGGCGGATCCAGGTTTTGTTTCCAAGACGCACATTTCATAGACTTTAGAGTTGTACCTGATCGCGATGACGTCCCCACTTGTGAGGCAGGCAAAATTTCTGAGCCCATTTTCCAAAACTGAAATACAAAAAAATATATTTAACAATATGAGTAGACAATCCGTGACATTTAATTTATTTTTATAAGATTGCTGTGTCCACTACGGATAATAGACTGTAATTACTTATATGCTGCAATAGGGATTATCAATGCTAAAGACTTAGGAGATTAACTATGGACCTAATTATTTGCTGTGATTATTCAGAGTAAAGGTGCTGCAGTAATAAAATACTAAAGTCAAACCTGCTATTAAGTTTTCATAAGATCTGATGATTACATGATGATCCTGAGGCCTGGACCATTTAGTCCTAAGAGGGCTTTCAGGCCAAAAATAACAACATAAAAGGGTACGTTAATGAAAAAACGAAGCATTAAATATATGAAACATCAAAAAGCGTGAGTTATAGGAGGGTAGACTGTTTTTTGCAAGCATTGGTGAATAATTGAATCAATCAATATTAACACTGTATAACCAACTGTATAACCCCAAACTTAGTCTGCATTTAATTGCATATATTATTATATTTTAGTGTATCGTGGGTTGCTTTGGAGAGCTACTTCTTGGTGGTGACTTCTCGTCGTATGGGTGGTGGGGCGATGCCCGAGAGTTGATATAGCTTTGATATTGTGGTAGGTTTTAGGCACCCCGTAACCACCCGGCACGTTTCATTCAGAGCAATATCCACTTTCTTGGTATGGGCAGACCTCGCCCATACTGGGCACATATACCCTATGTTTGGGTACCAAAAGATAACTACACGGCTCAAATCAAGAAGTTTCCTACAGTCGACAACGGAACTGGTCATACCTGAGGCCACCCTGCAGCTGAACATGTGGAGAAGCGCAACTGAGGGGAATACTTGAATTGCCCCGAAAGAGGACCTAGCCCCTGGACACGACCAGGGGTGGAATATATGGAGGTCCCTTAACAGACTTCGAACCGGAGTACGCAAGACGAGGACACAAATGAAAGCTTGACGGTTTTACAGCGGACCGACTGAATGTGACTGCGGCGTGGAGCAGACCCTGTCACACCTTCTGGAGTGTGCGCTGTGCCCGAATAGCTGCACCCAGGAAGACCCGATGATGGCCGAGAGTAACGCCATCAACCACTTCTAGGCAGACAGGATCTGACCCTGTTGTTTCCGACACGATTATATATATATATTTTAGTAAGTACGTAGTAAAGTTATGTTTATAGACAGTCTTCAATTTTATATTTGAAGTAATTTTTGGCATCCTGGCAACCAAAAACTGGCAAACAAAGCATTAACCGACACCCTGCAAGATGGACTGACAACATCAAAAGAATAACGGAAGTAGCCTGGATGCAGAGGGCGGAAGATTGAGAAAGATGGAGACTCATGCGGGACGGACGCAGGCTGTTGATAATGTGTTTTTGCTAGTATTATACCGGCTTTAGGATTAGTGATGTCCAAGAAGTCTTCTGATAGCGGCTGGAATCTTGAGAATGTTGCGACTGGCAGAGAAACACTCTCAATAAGAATCATGGCTCCCTCCTCCAGCACCAGGTTGGTCATCATCTGTAATGTTATTGGACATGATTATGGCCAAATATTATAGGTTTTTTAATTTTATCCGCGAATCAATTTTTATGTTATATCTGTTCGCTACTTTAAGCATACCACAATTAGGAATTTTTACATGTTCATTAACACCATTCCAAGTTAATATAAACTAAACGTCAGCCAAATACATTCTAAATAAAATATCCACTTCCTTATTGATTACAGCAGTGGTCAGCAAGCTATGGCTTTATTCTGACCTGGCAGGGATTTTTATAAGGTCATGCTTACAATATTTTTTCTACTAATTATTTTCATGTTACGTTTCATAGTGCGTAAAACTGGGATAATTGCTCCAACAAATTTCATCAATGACCTCCCTTAAAAAAGTTGGTGAACGCTGGTTTACTGCATTACTGAAAATAAAATTGTACATATTGCCGGGACCGTCAGCCTGTTAATTGGATCTTTTCAACAAAGGTGATTAACAAACACTTAAATACTCATATGTGTTGGATACTACATCTGCCAAATTTTTAAGCCTACACAATGTCATCTTTGAGAGCAACTTAATAATATAAATAATAATACAGTTCAATTTAAAGCTAACGGGTATAGCTCAATGGTCAAAGTGTTTGCTTTGCAAGCCAAGAGTCATAGATTCGATTCCCGACAGAGATTAACCTTTAAACGCCCAGTGGTCCCTTACAGGACCGCAAATTTGCATCGTTCAATTCCCTAGCAGGCCAATGTTTGTAATGTTTCGTCGCACAATAGATTCTTCCATATAACTTACTTTAATACTATTATTACAAATTAATATAATACGATTGTGAAATGAACCATAAGCACTCCTGTATGGGACTGTAGGGCATTGAACGACGCAAATCTGCGGTCTCGTAAGGAAACCACTGGGCGTTTAAAGGTTAAAATAAAAAGGATTTTTAATAGATTTCTGAACTCTAAAATACCACCGATTGGTATGAATTCGATCCCTCACCCATAAAATGCCAGCTATAGCCTATTCATTAAAATTGGTGGTAGATGAAAGTCGTCCCATGAAGACAACCCATTCATAGTAAACTCCTGTAATAATGATGATGGGAATTTCGGGCTATAGTCATGACGTTGGCGGATCTACACTCCACATGCAGTGCTTAGCCATATGCAGCATGGTAAGCGTCATAGAACTCCACAGGTGAGACTTCAGAATTGTTATCACCATCTGTCGGTATTCTCCTGTATTTGTTTACATAAAAAGACAAATAAATCAATGAATAATATTAGACATAATTAAATTATTTATACACACACAGATGATCACAGAAACATCATTTCATATGACATTTTTAATCAGTTAAACATAGAAAAAGAAAAATACTTTCTTTTCCTTTGATTAACCCTTTCATTACGGCTCGGTGGAATACAAATTATACTGTTAATTATAAAACTAGTATTTGAAGCATAAATGTACTTATCTGGTCTATTTTCATACATCACATTGGTTCTTGTATTCTTTAGCTATCAGATGATGCATAAAAAACTATTTTAAGAAAGTAGCAAAACGATATATCACGGCTACCGATGTCAACGGTAGGGGAATCTTACACGGCATATATCGGGTACCGATACCAAAAGGTTAATTGATAAAATATGTCACACAGCATAGTTTTTGTATTTTTTATTTAATTGTTGCCATTGTAACATCATTCTATGAATAAATAAATATATTTTATTAAATAAATAAATTAACTGCAATATGGCATTGTTGGTTGGGGAGGAACATACCTGAATACTACCAACCCCATTAGAACTGTACAAAAACTTATCATCAAAGTGATACTGAAAAGGCCTCCCACCTACCCAACAGAAAGCCTATACAATAAATTCAAAGTGCCAACGGTAGATACACTATACCAAAAATACACTATTTTACAGACTATTAAAGAAAGGAGAATCGAAAACTGGTACACTTGTCATTCTGCTAGGTATATGTACAACTTATTAATACCAAAATTTAACACACAACATGCAAAAAATGGTTACAAATATAACGGAATAGTTAATTTTAACAATCTTCCTCGGGAAATAAAAGAGATCAGAGATATTAAAATATTATATAGAACCGACGTCACTGCATAACAAATTGAAATAATGAAATGTACCAAAAATGTATTATTAATTTATATATACTTTAGATTTAATTCAACTTATAGTGTATTAAATTTTTAATCATATAATGTTAGTTTTATATCAATATCATGTAAATGTATAAATGTGTGCATGTAAAATCTGTATAATTATATAAAACTGTAAAATAACATAGATGAATCTCACGCCACACACAAGATCTTATCTTTAAGTGGTGTGGTAAGCAAATGTAAAAAAGAAAAAAAAAAAAAAAAAAAAAAAAAAAGATTGGAATGTAAATTACTGTGTAAAAATGTATCTTTTATATTTGATTAAATAAAAAAATAAAAAAAATAAAAAAAATTTACCCAATGTGGTAGGTAGACATTGCCCTCATCCGCCACGAACTCCAACACACCGCAGTGGGTGATCCTCTTGGTCTTCTTGTTGGTCAACTTGAACAGCATGGGGTACTCGATGTTGAGGCGTGTCAGCTGCTCCAGAGCTGATGGAGGCATGATAACTGGCAATCCACAAAATTTTATAGAGTTATATGGATTAAATATTTATTATAATATTATTTTATTTTTTCAATATTCTAATCTTCCTTTATAGATCACTGACTATATTAAAATATTATTAGTAATTAAATATACACATAATATACATCAAATTCTTTATACACATCAATTCATTCAGAAAAATATCGGCAGAAGCGGGATGCGAACCGCGGGCCTTGGAACCAACCATCATTAGAGACATCTATCGTCATACGATGATAACAATGGTATAAATACAAGTTCTAACGCGTGTCAGCTCAGGCGGAGAAATAGCCGAGGGTATAGCAGTATATAAAGACCTGGGCAAAGGTTGGTTCCAAGGCCCGCGGTTCGCATCCCGCTTCTGCCGATATTTTTCTGAATGAATTGATGCGTATAAAGAATTTGATGTATAGTATGTGTATATTTAATTACTAATAATAGAGTTATGTTTTTGCACGGTGGTAAATCCATTTCAAAGAAGAAAAAAACCATGTATAAAAAGAGACAATTTATACTTTATATGTTGTGAGTTGGTAACTGAGTAATGGATTATTCCAATATTGTAAATTAACCACTAAGGTCAGGCAAGATGACCGTAAATGTTTTGTATGTAATCGCATGCAGGAGAGCACAGCCGGTCAAGACCAGTGCACTCTATGACGCTCAACCAGGGAGGCTGGACGCTGCATGCGGGAAACGTGTGTTGTGTTCATGTTATAATATGTCATTTATGAATGTCAGATGATCTATTTGCACAATTTATCCAACAACACACTTATGTATACATCCTTATGGTTCAATATAATATTACTACAATTTATTACAAAATACTATTTTTTAGTAAATGTATTATCAAAAATACTCTATTGTTCTTCCACATTATGTTTCTAATTGGAAATCATATATTTTTCCGTTTTATTAGTAACTTTGAAAAAAAAATGGTATAAAGTGGTTAAATACATTTTTAGTCAATTCCCCAATTTCATTTTTAATGTCATTTTTCTTAGTTGAGAAGCCATTCTCAAGTATGTATTTTTTTATGATATTTTCTAAGGAATTAATTGTGCATCATTATAATTTCATGTTTTTGCCTAAATAAATTACAATTTAATATGACCAAGGCCTATAATAATATTGATATAATAAATGAAAAAACTGAATATATTTTTAACACTGAACATAATTTGAAACGACACAGAAGCTTACAATTTAATTCATTCCGCAACCTTGCTCGTATTTCAAATTACTCGAATCTCAAAGCAAATTTATCCTTTGAAACTAATTGAACAAAAAGATGCTTTGACAGCGAGAGCACACTGATAACTGATTCTCTGACGTGCGGTTCGTGTGCAACCGGCCGACCCGCTAAGCCGATTGCTCGTATCTGAAATTTTGTTAGTATTTCAAAGCAAAAAATCACTCGGTCGACGGCTCGTATCTCAAAAAACTTGTATGTTGGGGCACACGTATGACAAGGTACCAACATAGTTATGTTTTTTTAAGGCAACAAGATAAGCTAATAATTGATTGTACCATGATTTCGAGTTTTATTTATTATCGTATATAAAATAATGGTTGCTCACTTTTTCCTCCTCTTTCCACGTCTTGTCTTTCATTAGGAAACATCGAGACTGAGAAACATCTGTAAGACATCTCAAATGGTCTTGTAATCTCGTGAAACATGTTGAACCCAAACTGAAACTGAAAACAATAATAAACTATAAGTGTACCTCAGTGCAAAACAAAAAAAACTCGCAATTTATTCGTTTTAAAATAATAAATAAATATTTTTTGACAACAAAGAAAAATTGTTTGGTAGGTTGACAACCACATTAAGCATTTGAAAAATATGAAAATACTGTTTTAATATATGTTTGTGAAATATTTCTTATGTTTATTTACCATTTTTAACGATTTTGTATAATCTTCTTGTTATTATGAGTCGTAATATTCGACTATTTTTCCCTACTTGATTTGACAGTTCTATTTGGTGTTGTCAAAATGCAAGTAATGCTGTAAATAAAAAAACATTCATAAACGGCGATCGACGTGTTTCGAGATAAATCTAAAATCGGATAATTTATAACTTTTGTTTATATCATTTTCACAGTCAACTGTCATTTTTTTGGCAAGTTGAAACAATAGATATGCAACAGTAATAAAATGAAAATTTAAGTAATATTTTTTTTAGTAAAAAAAAAACAAAATATTTTTACCTGCAGCAAGGCAAATCCAAATTCAATTTGAAAAATTTAGACAAGACAGACAAAAAAAAATCTTCCTCAACGAGTAAAAAATATTTTTGCATTTTATAGAAGAGGCGTTATGAATTGTTGAAGGACTAACCAAATTAAGAAATTGCAAATGCGGAAGACAATAATGTATATTTTAAATGTGAGAATATTAGCTTTTTTGTAAATTATATGCCAAGTGACTTGAGTGATGTCATGTCATATTATATCAAAATATGATTTGTCCAAAAAAATTAAAATATATAGAAACCTCTTTCATAAATTTTATTTTTAATAAATGTAATTATTTGTGTTAATAAATATATTAAAATCAAATTTATATAGTTATAGAAAGAAAACCTTATTTTAATTATTATAGTTTTTGCTTTATATTTCATGTGAATTTTATTAATCACTTTAACCTACCAAAATAGAACTACCTATTTGGATTTTCATATACGCAAACTGTTCAAAGTTTATAAACGCCAATTGAGTGAGCGTTTTTACAAAATATAATCTTACATTACACATAAAAGTCCCCACTTTAATAATTGTTTGCGCATATTAAACGTATTTTATTTGGATCAACATTATTTAAATATTATTTTCTCATGGCTATTTTTTTCGACAAAAACATTCATTAAAATTTGTTAATTTTTACAGGACCGATTGATTTTCGAACTTTTCAAATAAAGTGTGCAGATCGGCGGCCTCCTCCAGGCAGAAATGTACTGCGGCCATGCGTTATGTTCAATAACAATAACTGGCGGGGCGCTAATCAGGCTGCCTCATGGTTCTCTGCCCTGGCATACATTCTGATAGAAGTAGGTTCTTCAACCAACAGGTTGCACAGCCTCCCTCGACATTAAAAAAATAATATTGACAAGTTTATTGTAAGTGCGCATGCTCTGGCGCCCTTGACCGGGGGGCACCAACACACACTGATGGACAAAACATTTATAAATAAATTGTTATTGGACCATGTGGTACAATGAAAATACATAAAATTACTTAATTTTATGTATTTTCATTCCTCGCCGGCGGGTATAGCTCAATGGTCAAAGCGTTTGCTTTGCAACCTAAAGGTCGTGGGTTCGATCCCCGACGGAGATTAAAAAAAAACAGGATTTTAAATCGATTTCTGAGCTCTAAAATACCCCGGTTGGTGTAAATTTGATCCCTCACCTGTAAAATGCAAGTCATAACCTATTAATCAAAATTGAGTTGCAGACGAAAGTCGTCCCGTGAAAACTATCCTTTCATAGTAAATTCCTATAATAATAAGGATAATGGGTGAATCTCGGGCTGTAGTATATGACATTGGCGGATCAACACTTCACATGCAGCACTTAGTCATGTGCACCGTGGTAAGCGTCATAGAATTCCACAGATGAGACTTCAGCATCACTCTCACCATCGGTCGGTATTCTCCTGTATGTGTTTACATAAAAAAAATTAAGACTAATTTTAACTATATGCATTATTTTATTCATAACTCTCCCATTATCCGCTTTATACCTCCTACGACTCTAAATTTATTTTAGAACATTATTCATATCCCAACACATCACACAATTACTCGTACTATGCTGGCATTCCTAATACAGTCTGGTCATCAAATAGTAAATCCACTGGAACACTATAAAAAAGTTGATGTAGAATATATTTTTTTTAGAAAGATAGATGATAATACTGTAGCCTACTTGCTACATATATTGCTACAGAATATTAATTTAAGGATCCGTAAGCAACTTGACAAAACATTTGTTTGGAGCATCTTGATGTACGGTTGTGAGACATGGTGCTTATCTGAAAGTGATAAAAAAATACTAGAGGCCTTTGAGATGTGGTCATACAGAAGAATTCTCAGAATTTCCTGGAGAGACCACGTCACGAACAATGAGGTTCTCAGGATAATCAAGGAACATAGGCACCTAATAAGAACCATCTCAGAGAGGCAAGCCCGATGGATCGGTCACATCATGCGCCATGATGGTCTTCTTCACGACATTGTGGAGGGGATGGTTGAGGGTAGAAACTGTAGAGGGCACCCTAGACGAGAGTATTTGCAGCAAGTGTTCAAGGACATGAATTGTAGCTCTTATGCTGAGCTGAAGAGGGTTGCGGAGGACCGAGAAGAAGTGAGATTGAGATGCAAGATTCTGTTGCTGCTAACCAATCCACCGGATTGATACTACGAAGAAGATTTGCTACATTTAGTCCGGCTCAACCAAAAAAAAGAACAAATACAAACACAAAAAATAAAATATTTTTTTTTCATTTTCTTTATTCTTAATATTTTCAGAAGAAAAAAATATATTCAAGGAAGCAATAATTTATTTACACAAAACATACTTACACAAAAAATAAGGTTGATCACTCGTTGACTAAATATAAAATAGTTTTTTTATACCATCACACAGTAAAAAGTACAGAATGAAAAAGTGTTTATAAACGACACTAGTTTTATTGTTTGTCCATAGGCTCGATATACAAAATAAGGCGATAGTCATTAAAGTTCTGACTAAAATGCTTACAGTTAATTAATAATCATAACAATAGTGGTCGAGTGCATTGGTGAAAGAACGTCATAACTCATCCTTTTGAATTGTTTTTTGGCCCACATCGTCATTTTCACATCTACTACATTATTAGTAAGTAGCCTTCTGAGAAAAAAGCTTTTTGATTTCTCAGTATCTTTCATACAGAAGATTGGATTAAACGTATAAATCTTGACATCACAACATTAAACAGAGCCGAATTGTTCTTCTGACCAATATATTCAACGAATGCAGTCACGTATCAGTTCCAAGTAATAATAGTAAAGCTCACTTCACACTTTCTTTCACTGCTCGCTCGATTTTTATAAAACTTTGTAAATATCACAAGTATCACAAGCAATAAATGAAAAAAAAAACTCACTGCGCCATAAAATTCCGACAAATATTTTTCTATTCATTCATTAGAGCCCTAGAGTTTATATACACATAAAAGCAGTTATACATTACTTTACAAGATATGGTTATACACTGCTCCTGCCATAGCATATTCAGATGCTTTGAGGCTAAAAGAGATATGTTAACTAAAACGGTTTCCTCAAGAGAGCTTAGAAAACAGTTGCGTTTTGATTGTTGTCTTTCAATGACCTTCATTTTAGTATAATAATATATATTGGATGAAACTTGAGAAGATAGAACAAAGCAAGTGTTGCACAAGTCGGGTTATTGACTCAAATCCGATAGCCTAGCAGTTACATTGATTACATATGAATAATATGAATGGTTATAGCACAAATGAAGCGAGCAGTTGAAAGTGCAAATAACAACCGGTAAGGTACACTTTGATAATAATTATATCAAGACAATATATAATAATTTAATTATCAAATACACATTTTTTCAATAATGCCATCATTATGACAATTTTATTCCCAACTCGGCGGTTGGAAAAACATATGTAAATTTCAAAATGGCAGCAATCTGGAATCACCAAGTTCCCAAAACTGCATCACACGCTTTTTATCGCTACTCGCTTGTCATATAAATATAAAATATTTACATTTAAGTATACAAAGTTTATTTTAAAAAAGTCATAAATGTTTAGTTTGGAATATAAAATGCTACGATATGGATTACACTCAATTCTTTCTTTGCACAATTCAAAAAATAAAACAAAATGGACGCATTTTTTCCATTTAATACAGTATTATAAATTAATACTAGAATGCAAATATGTATGCACATATTTAACCCAAGTGCAAAAAAGAAATCAAGTGTGTATGAAATACTTGTATAAAATGTTTAAATACTAATATTTAATAATTAATATCAAATTCCTTTGAATTACAAGGCATAATAATGGATATTTTCTGGGTAGTATTAATTTTATAGATATTACCAGCCATCAAAACATTTGAAATATTGCGATATATTAATTAAATATTTTAAATTGTTAACTGGCAATTCCTGGTATAGTTTGTTTATACAAATATAATATGGTTTGATTAAAAATCTGTAATTATTTTTTGTTTTTGTTTTAATATTCAATTGGAAGGAATAATTTATTTCCTTTTTTTGAGGAGTATACTGCTAGAGGCAGTCTTCTTTCTTCTTTTTCCTGGCCCTATCCCATTTACTTGGGGTCGGCTCTCCTAATAACATTTTTCAAAGATGCTCGATCGAAGATAAGCTCTTTCAACTCGAAGACCTTCCATGTTCTTCTTGACTGTCTTGAGCCATGTTGCAGGAGGCCGACCCGGGCCCAGCCTTCCCGTATATTATACTGCTATAGGAAGTAATAGAATATTGTCATATGTGGATTATATGACAATTGCTGTTATTGCATGTATTATTATTGATCCCATTCACTCATCGCCCACAATTGATAGCAGTCCATTCATTTAAGGAACTTGTGAAATAATGGGTGTTTATGACATGAATTTCATCAGCCACAAACAATGGATGTTATTATTTGCGGATGAGGAACGAGTCTCACACTAACTGGGAACATTAAATATTAACTTATACATATTTAAATCAGTCCAAACATTTAAAAAATGCTATTCTACATATATCTTACGTAGTTAACCTAAAATTCAAATTATCTGCATGGAAAAAATTACGAATAATAAAAGTATGCATTAATTAATTAGTGAATGAGTAATTTCTACATTAATAGTAAAGAATGTATAATAACTATATTATTATAGTAATGAATGTATAGTTTCTACATTAAATAAGCCACTTATTCAATCACTGAATGAATTCTCTACTCATGGAATGAAAAAATAGTATTGTCTTTTGCTTTAATCAATTCTCCATTAGCATATTTGACACATACACAATAAATGCTGGATACACGGGTGCCAATTATATACAGAGAGAATGGGAGAAAGTCGTCATATCAGTTTCCCATGCAAGACTCTCATTATTTAGGAAACTAATTTCTCTCATTGTCTATGACGCAAACCCTTAGGAATACATAAAGTTTGTCATTTATATATGTATCTGTTCAAGATCTAGAGGAACTGTTTTTTATTCATCTTGTTCGATAGGAAAGCAGAAGTTTTAATTTACGCATTTCTCCATTAAATATTTAAACAGTATAATATTAATATTCTTTTTGCTGTACATGCGATGATTTACATAGTGTTTCGATTTCTGCATGTCATCAATCTTTTCCTCTGCAGAATGTTTAAGTCTCAAAGTGTTTGTAGATGGCAGTAACGTACGCCATAACCTGTTGCCAGTCCGGTCTCTCCAGCTGAATCATGTCTTGGATATTCTGAAAGAAAATAATAAATGTTTATTATTACTGTTTTGCAAGCAAGAAATGTTTTTATATTTTACGAATCCCAAAACTAGAAATAATTTGAAAAATTAGAAATATTTTGTAAGAATAAAATATTTTTTTCTATTAACCCATTCGACCACCATTTAATTATTTCAACTTCTATTTTAAAGAAACATTAACACTAAACTTTACATAAAATTAAAATGGTACAACATAGAACTATAATTATTTTTTTGTTACTGGGATATTTATTTAATCTTCATCTCCGGGCAGTTTTGGAAGGGTATGATATTTCTTGAAACATTCTGCCATGTGGAGAGCCACCAAGTATTTCTCACATTCCCATCGTGATTCACTTTTCTTTTTAAGTAATGAGCACATTTTACAAGGCCTGGACGGGTTTTGTTTGACAGGATTTGAAGGAATTTTTTCTAGGAAATGTGCCCATTGTACAGTCTGTAATCGTAAAGGGCATGCTCCTCCAGGTGCCCTTCCTCGCCTCTTATATGGTGGTAGCGTAATATTTTCTAATATAAAAATAATACATAAAAAACTTTAGTAATTTTATTTTTTCATCAAAATATAATTAGTAATTATTTTATCAACGATATTAACATGAATAAATTTGTTGTTAATGATTTTTTATGCATAAAATGATTACATAAAGACAGACCGGCAATTCGCCGGCTTCGTGTCTCAATGGGTTAATGTGTGTATATTTATAATTTACTCTTTGAAATATGGTGCTTATATATACAAATAAATCTATATGTGTATTAAAAGGGTACAAATAATAATATAGGCTTTCAACCATGTGTAACATTATATATTAAGAGAGTACCCCTCTTCTTGTGACACTTGTCCATATGATCCTGGAATACAGCAGACTATATGGCCACAGCTCGAAGACAACATCTATTGGACTTACAACCCTTGGCCATTTGTGGTAATGATGTCATCCCTTCTACAAGCGTCAAGCTGCTGGGAGTAGAAATTGACCAGTTCCTCAATCTTAGCGGTAATATTACAAAACCGGTGAAATCTGGATTTTTTAACCTGCGGCAGATACGGTCGGTAAAAAGATGCTTACCCAGAGACGCTACAAAGAGTTTGGTAAATGCGTTTATAGTCTCCAAAATGGACTACTGCAACGCACTGCACGCAGGCCAGCCAGCCAAACAACTAAAGCGATTGCAGTCGTTACAAAACGCAGCGGCACGACTAGTCTACAACGCGCCCAAATTCTGTCACATTACTCCAATACTACACCGACTGCACTGGTTGAGAGTTTCGGCTAGAATCCAGTATAAATTATGCCTCTTAGCTTACAAGGCACTCAACGGAACTGCACCGGCTATCTGACAGAACTTATTAAGCCTTCAGAAATAAGCACCGTGGAGAGACACTCAGATCGGCTAGAGCAAATAGAAGCACCCTGCAGCTGACGGGAGGTAGTCCTAGCACGGTCTTTGGCAATCGGGCTTTCAGCTACGCTGCGCCAATGGCCTGGAACTCACTACCGGAAAGCATAAGAGAGCTTAAAGCAGAGGCATCCTTCAGAAGCAGACTCAAGACCCACCTTTTTACTCAGAGAGGCAAAGAAGCGCTTTTGGAATGATCATTCGGTCATAAAAGAGCGCTATACAAATACTAATATAATAATATAGAACATTTTCTGATAGAGTGTATCATCCATGAGAACTGGAGAGGTGTTCTGTGTTGTCGGGATTTTCTGCCATTTCTTGGGAGGACCTATCTGAACTGCTGCTTAGTTCTGACGTTTCCTTGCTGTTAAACTACATCAAGGATATCATTGGATTACCGCGCGGGGTTAATGAGGCTGATATGGAATAGACTCCTATGTTTTTTTTACTTTTGGTCTCTTTGTTTGATCTAACCTTGTGTATAATTTGCAGGGTGCTACGATCAACATATGTATAATGTTATCTTTTGATTTCTAACTGTGATGCTTCTCTAATAATTGGATAGAGAAAACGGGAACCAAAACACTCACTTGACTTCCATCATTGACACAAACTTAGAAAGGGAGAGAGAACATTTTTTCTTGCACAATGTTTTAAAACTAAGTACATCATTTCAAAAGCACAAGAAAAAAAAACCATTTTAGAAAATATAAATTCCTTGCATATTGATCTAGAGAAGATGCTAACATATAAAAGTCGATGGTGAACCAGGTTGATGGATGCCACTGGGTTTTGAATTATAGATACTTGAAATAGATGAAAAATGATTCTCACAGATATCAGTACATTTGGTATCACAATCCTTAGTATTGAGATGACAATTAGTGATAAGTTGAATAGTGTGTGACTTGTAAGGATAATAGGTACGCCAACAAAATTGTTTTAATTAAAGGAGAAAGATCATCAAAACATTTCAGAGTTACACAATTGTCTAAAACTTACAAGTGTTGTGGGGATGCCGACGCTCTCGGCCGCCGCAAACGCCGTCGAGAAGTTGTGTTTCTTGTCTGAAGTTGGCAGCGAATCGTACGGCACGCGGGAGGGCAGGTAGGTGTGCAGCAGCGCACACAGCGCCAGACCATCGTTCCAAGAAGAGCTGTTACAATCAACAACAAATGACAAATTCAATAATACTATACAAGTGAAGATGGCATTGCTTTACCATCACAAAAATAAAATGTTTTGATTGTGAGTCTGGACATAAGAGTAGACGCCACTAAGCACCAGGGCTAACACTAGTCAGTCCCCAGAACCCAGCACGTCAGGACACGCTACAATCCTCGAAACCTTAAGGCCTCACTAACCGCCGACGAATCTCGACATTACATCGCTTCCATCGACAATTAGTTAGCAGAACTAGTTTTTATAATATCCACCCACCAGACATAATAAAATTTTATGCTATATTCAATCAACATATAGTCTTCATTCTACATCGAGTAAAAGTATTTTAAAAAAAAATCTCGATGCTTTCGTAACAAAATGTCCATGTTACCATACGGTCACGCTTGTCCTTACAAGACCGCATATAGTAAAATTTGATAAAAACCAATAAAATGCCAATTTTCATTAAATAATTTAACCAAAAATAAAATTAATTGGAAAGGTATTTGGTAGCTGTTTGCATTGCCATTGCCGCAGGCTAACTGTGGTAGAGACCCTTCTGAACCAAAATAAAATAATAGCTACAATATTCAGGTATAAAATAGACCAAATTAAGGGTAAGTACACAATAGGTCACGCTTGTCTCTAGAGGGTTAAATCATATTCTTTTTAACAACATAATTTATTTATGTTTTTAAATTTATGTATAAATAGTTAGTTCATACCTGAAGTTGGTGATGTCGATATTCCGATAGCCGACTGTTTTATTTTGGCACCACTTGAGCAGAGCGTTCCTCTTGGATCCGCCGTTCTTCACCAAACTGTTCAGCGGATCCTTGCGTTCACCTGAACATATAAAATGCATACTTGAAATGTATTGACATAAAATTACAAATCATGCAAAAGTGTTTGAAGGTTAAAAAAAACTCATTCACTCACTCACTATCACTCGTATGCAGAGACATTCCTTGATTCAAGATAGCCAACTTAACACCCGTTTGCAGACGTTTTTTTAAGTTTTAAGGTGAGTCATGGGCTGAGGCTTCCTCGCATTAATAATTCTAAAGGAAAGTAGCTATTAGAGGTTGGTTACCTTAAGCCAAAGATTGACTTTGCATATAGGCGTAAGCCCTATTTAAAGCTTGTTTGCATGTTAACCTCATGTTTACAATTTAAATCATATGGCCAATGTCTTATGTTCCAAATTGGAAACAAATGAACAATGCAATTTTAAAATCAGAATAAAATATATTTATTTAATATGAAAAATATAGTATAGTAAATAAACATCAGACATAGTATTACATTTACCTTCCTTTCCACCACCATTTACCATAACTAATAATTATTTCAAGTGATAAAACCATTGTCGATTGCATATGTTTAGTTTCTTAAGGTAAATTTGAGATCAAGCAAAATTAAACATTGATGGTTATTATAAAATGATTTTAACGATCCATGCATAACAATGTGAAGTTAGAAGATTACAAAAAAAAAAAAAGTGTGCAAAACTAATTGTGATGTGTGTTATTGTTTGGGGTTATGTTAGATCATATCAACCGGGATGACTTTGTGGTTTGTCATATAGAATAAAACAAATAAACTTCATAAAAAAAACACTGAGTCTTAATTTAATTTATCAGTCAACGATTAGCACCATCGTCACGACCCACTTAAAACTGTTTTAAGTGGGTCCTGACGATGGTGACATGTCACCGAAGCTGGTAAACTGATAAATTAAATAAAAATTCAGGGTTATTAACAAATATAATTTGATTTATTATTTAAAAAAAAACACTTATTTATTGATAAATCTGCTTGATTTTATCCCCTTGAAATGCATGTTTATGGGTTTTTCCGTTTCTATACGGTGTTAATATTTAACCGGTTCTATGCCATAAGCGTCTATAGACGCTCTACAATCCCGTTCACGGTAGGCCGCCCATACAAAATCGCGTCTAAAGACGCTCCAATTTAGCACTTAATATCTAACCAATTTTGACTATTTTTAATAATTAAATATTTTGAGCGTACAGTGACATCTCTTGCTGCCATGTTAAATAATAAGCTATTACGTATTGCCAAGAACTATCGATAATACATCGATTTTAAAAATAGCTTTTAATTTTACAAAAAAAAATCATGGCCCTCGGGGTCTCCCCATACAAAAAACCACTTGGCATAGAAAAGGTTAAAGTTATGTTACGACAACACCAAATATAAGGTTGTATATTTTCTAATGTTTAATGTAATGTTAGATTGTGCAAATCACCACGATGAGAAAAAATACTTTCTACGGACTCCCAATGGTCGCATATATGTTTTTAACATTTGTTGAGTAGTCGCAAAGATACAGATAGTTGGTCATGTCTATGGACTAACTAAGGTCGCCGTAGCTATTCCGGCGGGCCGCGAGCAGCGAGTGCACGCTGCAGGTCTGGTCGTCCGTGAGGTTGGGCGCGAGCTTGGTGGCCGCGGCCAGCGAGGCCAGCGGCCCCTTGGCCCCGGCTCCGTACTCGGACTTGTTTTGCTCTGCGGCCGTAACGCCAAGCAAATGGGGTGGAACAAGAAGAGAAAGTAAAATAAGTCAAAACCTTAATAAAATAACTTTTACTCTCAACATTTCTTTAGGTATAACAAACAATGTGTAATAGAAACTAAATATACACATACTATACATCAAATTCTTTATACGCATCAATTCATTCAGAAAAATATCGGCAGAAGCGGGATGCGAACCGCGGGCCTTGGAACCAACCGTTGCCCAGTCTCTTTTTCTGACGATATTTTTCTGAATGAATTGATGCGTATAAAGAATTTGATGTATAGTATGTGTATATTTAATTACTAATAATATAGTAATATAGTCAACGATCTATAAAAGTAGATTAGAATGTTGAAAAAATAAAATAATATTCTAATAAATATTTAATCCATAAAATATGTAAAACACATAAAAACAAGCCAAAAACAGCTCTTTCTTTATAGTTGTAACATGTATGTGTCATTTATGATACCATATGACTATGAATCTTCTGCAATCCTCTTAATTTGTGTTAACTTTAACCTTCACATCACAAATAGTGATATGTAATTTATAAGGTGTTCAAGGATGTTGCAATTATAAACATTACATTTATACACAACACTAGAAAATTTAAATAGGAACTCTTCCCATTTATATGACATTTTTTTTGTAAGTAGAATATTTAATTCTTACATTTGAAAGTAGCTTATTCGGCTATTTTTATTTATTTTTTAGGCATATTATGAATAACTGTCCCAACTGCATCAAAATAAACCTATTTGTTGATAAACAATACAAGCTTATAAAACAGAAATAGGAATGAGTGTTTCACTTATGTTTTATTATGTATTATTAACCTGTTGGCATCGGTACCCGATATATGCCGTGTAAGATTCCCCTACCGTTGACATCGGTAGCCGTTATATATCGTTTTGCTACTTTATTAGAATAGTTTTTTATGCATCATCTGATGGCTAAAGGATACAAGAACTAATGTGATATATGAAAATAGACCAGATAAGTACATTTATGCTTCAAATACTAGTTTTATAATTGACAGTATAATTTGTATTCCACCGAGCCGTAATGAAAGGGTTAAAAAAAACCAGTGAGGTTGGCTCGCAACACATTTCCAAAGCTGCTTTAAGGAGCGACTGACAAATTCTACTATGTTTTAATCTAGAAAATCGGCTTTTAGGTTAAGCCTAAAAGTTCAAAACCTTAGGGTTCAGTCAATATTATAATATATATAACCCTGATCATTGAACACCCAAATATTTCTCTGATACTACAGCTGCAGTCTAAGCAAGTTAGCGGGCTCTTGCCCTGAAGACACCCTGGAACCATCTATGTTCCCATGTGGACCTCCGAGGATACAGATGTTCTGGAACAAGGCATGGACAATCGAGCTTACAGAACTGTAAAATGGAATTTTCGGTATTCAAATGCTCCAAATATGGGACGGATATGGTAAAAAAAAAAAACATGTATATATCTTGGGCGAACCTATAGCTAAGTCACAAACATTAATTATGTTTGTAAAAATGTTCTTGAATAACCGTCTTTCTTTGTTGCGATATTATTTATTAATGAAAGCGTAAAATAATAGTGATAAGAAGAAGATACTGTTCTAGTTCAGTTACCGTTTGTGATGATGATGCTCCGGGGGCTCCTCGAGTTCAAGCCGGGGGAGGGCTTAGCCGCTGGGGAGGTCGCTCCATAACCATTATTGGTGGGGGAACCCACGCCCGGGCTGCCACCAACTGTCACCTGGGAGGGGGCGTCACCCTTTGACATCTGAAATAATCACACCATCGTCACGATTATAATTAAATATAAATTAATAATGTTAGCAAATTTCACTGATAGGAATGTAATGGTCGTCATTTATGTAAATTTCTACTGACATCCCCCGTCTTTAAATAAAGGCGACAAGTCGCGGGTTCGTCACGTGGCCGCGTGGACGAAGGATGCAGGAGCAGGTCACAAATCAAAGAACTTGTTTTTGAAGCACAATTCGCATTTATTTTTAATAAAGACTTGATTTCCTCGTCCGGCCGGCGAAACGTCATGTACCGGTGTTAACAGACGACTGCCGGAACACTGTGACATGCAGCGCCGCCAAGATAATCACAGCAAAAAACAAATTAAAGATGACAGTTGAACCAACATGAAATGGAGCAACTGTCATAACAAATAAAATGGCGTATGCAAACGCCGTGTAATTTTATATAATTAAAATAACATTATTAGATGTGCATGTCAGGCGAGCCAACAAAAATAAGAGTCAAAAGATTGTTTTTCGAGGCTTTTCGGCTTCGGCATAAAAGAGCTATATCAAGCTGATATCACTACGTAAGAACACAACAATTTTTCCTGGAAAGAAGGTAACTTTTCTCTATAGCCTTTTAACCCACAATGATGTTTTATTTAATTTTATTTTATTTTTCATACCCTTTTAATACATAACATATTTTTATACATAACATAATAGGTATTTCTATCTTTTTTTTTTTGTTTTTTTTTTAATTTATGTTTTTTGTTTATTTCGATGATTGTTGAATATTTTTTTTAATAATCTTTTATTTATATTTGTTTTTTTTTGTTTTTTTTGTTTTTGAAGTTATTTTTTACTCAACACAACACAAGAGAAAGATAAGGTGTGGCTTCAGCCAATTTACCACTTGGTATCAACCAAAGTAAGGGAATTCTGCCATAGGGAGTAAAAAATTTGCCTGTGGGGTCTATCTTCTTCTTCTTCGTGTCAGCGACGTCAAATTATTTTTTCTCAGTATCACCAGTCAAGGTTCTTGCCCAGCATTGGGGGATGCCACTTGTTGGGCAATGGAAATCCTAGGATGAGGCGTCTGCAGGTTCCACAGTCCAGAGCTGGAGTCTCATTTTCCCCAGGGCCTATTTGTTCTAAACTCCGGTTCTTAATCTGTTCCTGGATTTCCAGGTCCGCTCAGTCAAGGTTCTTGTCAGTTGGGAGGCCATTCTTTGGAGTAATGAAATCCTCTGATGCGATTTGTTACCAGAGCTGGAGTCTCATTTTCAGGGCCTATAATAAAATGATACAACATACCTGTGTCTCCAGCCCCTCAGCAGCCACTAAGCTGCTGACGCTGGATGTGGAGGATGTGAGGGAATTCCCCTGTCCGGCTTTAGCTTGCTTGGCCGCATTCTCCAAGCTCTCAATCAGAGACTTCACGCTGAGGCGAGAATCCTGCCGACTGACACATCATGCAAGTACATTTTGATAAATGAATATGATTACATCATTAGTTGTATTAATTAATATATATTTTATTACCAAAGAATATTCCTTTGAGGGATTTTTCTAATAGGTATTGTAATTTTTATTGATTTGTTTTGCATGATACAAATTACATTCACCCCGGCGGATATAGGTCAATGGTCAAAGCGTTTTCTTTGCAAGATAAAGGTCATGGCTTCGATCACCGACAGAGATTAAAAAAAAAGGATTTTTAAACGATTTCTGAGCTCTAAAATATCGCGATTGGTGTGGATTTGATCCCTCACCTGTAAAATGACAGTCATAGCCTATTAATCAAAATTGGTGGTAGACGAAAGTCGTCTTGTGAAGACCACCCATTCATAGTACGTTCCTGTAATAAGAAGGATGATGCGTGAATCTCGGACTGTAGTCTATGACGTTGGCGGATCAACACTCTACATGCAGCGCTTAGCCATATACTCATAGAATTCTACAGATGAGATTTCAGAATTAGTATCACCATCTGTCGGTATTCTCCTGTATGTCTACATACAAAAAAAAAAGTATTTTTGTTGTAGAGTGGCAAGCGATCGCAGGAGGAGATAAATTATAGTTTATTTCCTGTAACATTAGGAAAAAAATTAAATGAATAGTTCCAGAAAAATCTTATCACAAAATCACAAACTTATTGTTTAGTTTTTATATAAGACTAGCTGACCTTGCACACTTCATAACGTGTCAGAATCAATAAATGCTGTGTTCACTTGTATTAGCTGAATGCACACAACACAATCAACTAGAACCACCATGAATTTAAAAAGGCGTATTTTCCCGTGTTTTTTTCTCCGATGTTTCAATAATTCTTCTATTAGAAATCAAGACGAATCCAACAAATTAAAGATCATAAAAATCGGTCCAGCCGTTCTTGAGTTATATATGTTGTAACTAACACTACTTTCTTTTAAATGTATTCGTTACCTTTATTGTTTCTTCTCTGTGCCGACTGCGCAGACGCCATGATGTCTTGCAGCGACGCGCTTGTGATCAGCGGCGGAGGAGAGGGGCTGGGGGGGGGCTGCACCGGGGGGGCCTGAACCATCTGCAGGGTTGGCGGGGGCGCCTGGACCTGAGACTGGACTTGTGCCTGGATCTGAGGCTGGACCTGAACCTGGACCTGCACCGGTGAGGCGGGAAGAGGCGAGGGCTGAGGGGACGGAGGCGCAGCGGCCACTGGAGGCTCCTCACAAGCGGGGCTCGCGAAAACACCGGGCGCTGCAATACACGACATGTTTGTTAATAACGTAATATATCTAGAAGATTTGTTCCATTTCTTCAATGAACATTACTCAGTGAAAATCCATAATGCCAACGTTATAAATGAGAAGGGATTTTTACATATAATTTAGAACAAGAATGGATACAAGGACTTATCGACAGAGCTGAAACATGTCTTTAAAAATAAAAATTGTGCAATAAAAAAAAATAAAAAAAAACTGACATTTAGAAAATATCTAGAAGATTCCACAGTCATTCGATATATAGTAAGGTAAAGGTATACTTCAAATTTGAAACTAAAAAGAAAACCTAAAGTCACTAATTAAGCATTACTTTAACATTATTTGCTTAATTAAAATAGATATTACATCTGGAGGTTTAACATTACTTTATGAAGTATCTTAAAAGCATTATATCCCAATTAAAACATGAATAATGAATCCAAGAACATAATAATTCTAGCATGCAATATTTATTCCATAAAAAATATTAAATTGATAAATTAAGAATATTTTTCATTAACTCTTTGTGTAAATTTAAAATATTCTTATTTTTTTATGCATCTCTCTAATTTAATTAATCCAATTTAAATTTCAGAGTAATTCAATCATTAAATTGCACAATTCAATTGAGTAAACAAAATAACAAATAATATTGATTGAAACATAAAAAATACATAAATAATATATAGACACCTGATGAATGATGGAGTATTTAATGAAATAAACATATTCATAGCTTTTGGGTTAAGTTATAAAAATAAATCTGCCAGATGAGGCCTAAACATAAGACAAGACAAAATATTAGTAGCACAAAATATTTGTTCGATAGATGGTTAACAAGCCCCAACATTGCTAAAAAGCACAGACAATACAAATGTATTTTTTTTAGCAATGTGTGTGATGATTTGTCGCATTTATTCTCTTCCTGCGATGAAAAATAATGAAACAACATCACAATACAATAAAAATACTGAAGCTTATGAATATTATAACCCAGGTGAAGATCAAAGCACAAAAAACATCACAAACTGGACAAGACACATTTCTTTTCTGGACTCGGACAAAAAGCCTTACTATGTGTACATCTTTTAACTTACAAGGATGTTTGTTCAAATCTTGAACCGTAGAAGCTGCACCGGGTAACGAATGTAGTCTCATAATGGTCCTAACGTGTGGCTCTCGGTAGACTGTTTTGTATTGCAAATCTTTGTCAAATTTAATTGGACCGTCGAATCGGATCTTGCCGTAATGCGACTCCGCCTTTTGATCGTCAGATTTCTTGGCATACTGATCATCAGAAAAGCTCACAGGCGGCGGAAACGCAAAACTACCAACAGGCTCTGAGAGAGGTCGCTTTTTCAAAGAGCTAAAATTCTCGACCGGCAAATCTTTACAAGTTTCATCCGAATGATTTGCATTCAAATCAAAACTGACTCGTTTCTTCTCGTTCGCGCCGGGCGTTCTAGAAAGTTTCAATACGACCTTACGATCTGGCAAATCATCTAATAACGTATCCTCCGATGTCACATTCGATTCGGAATTTTCCGTTTTGCTAATCTCGCCGGAAGGCATTCCCGAAGTGTCTTTGCAGATGCTTTCAACTTCTTTCCTGATGCTTTTTACATCGTCTTCGAGATTGTTTAGATCGTAAGTGACTCTCGATAGATCACTCATGTTAGTGTCATCCAAATGAGAATCGCTCGTCGCATTCACGACAACCCAATCCTCTGAACTTTGATGAATTACAACTTCCGGAATATTCAATGCGGGCATATCGACTGTATCGTTAAAAGCCACCGGAGCATCTTTTAAAACATTCTCGATTTCATTACCGAAGACACTAATATCTGTGTTTGAATCAGCTGGAATAATCTTGTTGTTTCCAAAACTGACACGTTTCGCTGATTGTAAATGTATCAAAGAGCTCGGCCTTTTCGGGACAATCGGTTTTTCCCGTAACGACACGACTGCGCTTCTTCTCGGTAGAGGCACTGGAGTTTTAACCGGATCTGTAACTTCATCAGCTTTAGAGATGACCTCTTCTGATGGTTTTTCTTGCAAAATTTCAGCCAAATTTGAATAAACGACTCTATCATCGTAAACACTATCGTTATTCCTTTTTCCGAAATACGTTTTTGAATTACCGTATTAAAAACGTCATCCGAACCCGATTCAAATGTAGAGTCGCTCAAAACTATTCCGTCCTTCCACGGAGTGATGTGGTAGTAATCCATGTGAATAGCATCGTGACTCTTGGCCGTCACTAGATGATTTTTTTCTGAATTAAACGACCCATTTCTGCTCAAATTCTCATCGCTGTAAGACTTCAGTTTCCCGTTTAAATAATCAAACGAACTTCTCCTGAAAATTGTCCCGTTTCTTCTACCGACTTGGGAATTGTTGCTGCTATCGGTGTCGGAAAAAATTGTTTCACTTTTTACAATACTTTTATTCTTTTCGAATAAAGGTGTAAAAGTCTTCATTTTTGTGTCGTCGGTAAAAATGTTTTCGTGAGAATGCTCCAATGAAGATTCATCAATGATGCTTTGATCTTCGTAGTCATTTATAATCGGAGATTCAAAATCATTGACGCTTTTATCTGTAAGCAATTTCAGCGAATCATAGTACGTCAAGTCATCATAAGCTGTATCGTAATTAGAATGACTTTTGCCAGGTTCCGCCAGCTTGACAACGCTGTTGAGGTACTTGTCCTTGATTGCGTTGAAGACCTCCTCGTCGGACATGAACTCCTCCGAGGACGCCATGCTGGTGGGACGCAGAGCAGCCATGTTTGTATGGACGTCCTCGGTGCAGCCGGCATCACTATCGCTTCTGTCTAGCACAGAATCGTAGGAACCGGTCTCACCTCCTATTTATATATAAATATTTTAACAACACAATCTCAAGTATAATAAAATATATATTATCAATACGTATAGATATATTCCACAGAGTGCCATATAAAACAAGCCTGTATCAACATTATGTTTGATATTGTGGCTTTTGGGTTTAGCCATGACAAAGTCATCAACCCTGAAGAAAACTCCTACAATGGCGGTCGAAATATCGGATAGAAGAAATTCGCCACACACAGCTAAACCCAAAAGCCACAATATCAAATCTGGCCGTGAAAACCTAAGAAGTTACATTATGTTTAGTAAAATGAGTTATTTAAATAATAAAGCTACTAATTTTTTTGTAGGCATTTAATTAAATTAATGTTTTTAAAATGATCAGTAATGAATACATTAAAAAAAGGTCAGTAAAAAATAATAAATTTACAGTAGAAAAGTAATAAATTGGCAGTAAATAATGAATGAATGGTAAAATAATACATTAGGTCATATTTCAATTTTTTGTACCAATTATTCATAGGCCCGGTCATAAATTTGCAAGTTACGACCATCTATTCACTAGCTGTCAAGCTAAAACTAGCCATATATTTAATAAAACTTATCATTTAATTTAAATATCGTCAATTTTACACCAATTACCAGCAGTATTGAATATATTCCAAACTTAAATTTTTAATAAATTAATAATATTTAATTTTATAACTGACCACATTCGCACTGACACAATGGATATTGCCAATTTATTTAATCAACTGCCAGTTTTTTTTTAATTTACTGCGAAAGTCTTGAATTAGTTACTGAACAAATAAATACAGGCATTATTTATATATATACATAGTATACTTGAACTGCTCCAATTGAAGTAGCACATACTCATAATAATTTTATTATGGTTATGCTTTCTGAGTCATGTAAAAACAGAATTGTCTGTATTGCACACTTAATTATATTATACAAAATACAAAAATATTATTTATTTATTATGGCTAGAAAATATATTGTTCGTCAGCTATGAAATATGAATACTTCATTGAGTCATAGACGATAAATCAATAAATCATTAAAACCTTGAATATCATTATTTATCTATTACCAATGACCTAAAAATGTCATCTCACATACATCATAGAGGTTATATATTTAAAACAGCCAATGTCAAGGTCTGCTTCACACATAAAGAGGCTGCTAAATCCACTGCAAGTTGGGTTGCCAGATATTCATAGAAAAAATATGCTATTATGTTTACCCGGCTAGGAGATTAAGAAGAGAGAAGGCCGAGAAAAGGTAGGTAAAAAAATGCTTAGAAGTTTTGGAGATGGAACCTTTTTTGATAATAATTTGTGGTATTTTTTTCAACAAATCTGGCAAGCATATTTACAAGAGAGAAGGAAGCCCCCATCACGTTACCGAAAGGTCTTCCTATCAACTTTACATAAAAAAACAAAAACTCTACTGTAATTATCTGGTGTATAAATACCTTTTATTAATGATAAAATAACGTCACTGCATAAGAAATTGAAATAATAAAATGTACTAAAGATGTATTATTAATTTATATATACTTTAGATTTAATTCTATATATAGTATCTTAAAATTTTAATTATATAATGTTAGTATCATATCAAAATTATGACAATGTATAAATGTGTATATGTAAAATTCTGTATAAATATATAACTGTAAAATAACATGGATGAATCCCACGCCACACACAAGATCTTATCTTTAAATTTGGTACAATTTAAAAAAAAGAAAAAAGAAATTTAAAAAAGATGGAATGTAAATTACTGTGTAAAAATGTATCTTTTTATATTTGATTAAAAAAAAAAAAAATTACAAATTAAAATACTTTCCATTTGTGTGAAAGTTCGGTAATCTACACATCTTATTTTCCAGTGGAGGTCATATTCGGCCAGATCCAGTCCAGACAAAATTCAATGACAACATCTTAACCTGTTGGCATCGGTACCCGATATATGCCGTCTAAGATTCCCCTACCGTTGACATCAGTAGCTGATATATCGTTTTGCTACTTTCTTAGAATAGTGTTTTATGCATCATCTGATAGCTAAAGAATACAAGAATCAATGTGATATATGAAAATAGACCAGATAAGTACATTTGTGCTTCAAATACTAGTTTTATAATTGACAGTATAATTTGTATTCCACCGAGCCGTAATGAAAGGGTTAAAGAGTGGCTTTTCATCTATGTTAAGGCATTTATGATCTGGTCTTCCCCATACACATTTTAACTAACTTAACCACTGTCAACCGTCAGCATACAGACAGGGTTCATCATTGAGAATGTTTGATTGTAGTAGCATAACCTACATAACATACCTTTCAGTTGTTCTATTTGGTTCTCAAGGCTGCGTATCCTCTCCCTGTAGAGCTTGTTCTCTAGCACCAGTTTCTCCAACTCACGTTGAGCTTCAGTCTTGAAGTCATTGGCCACACGCACCGTCATAAGAAGGTCGGATTGAAACTGCTTCCATTCAGCAGCCTAAAACAAGTATAACACATTTGTTATACAGTACATTAGAAGTAACAGAAAATAATTAGGTTTTTTTTGTTATCGCTTTCGAGTGTTCAGTTGTGCTTCGGCAGTGCAACTCAACAATGTGTTTCGTGTTGTTTCCTTGACTACATTGACCTGAAGTGTGTTGGGACTTTTAAATAAAAAAATTACAATCCTGACTGTACAGCTTTACCGAATGAGGAATTTATTTGAAATATTATGCTTTACCATTTCATGAAGAAAGAAGGTGCAACACATGCTAACTGTCCCTTTGTTCTGTGTTGTTATTTTGGGTTACAGATGTTACACTAATACGCAACACCCAGACTGAAGTCGCGAAGCAGCTTCATGAGATCCACACAACCTCTCACATTCGGCCCTGAAAATGAGAGACTCTGGCAACAAGTCGCATCAGAAGATTTCATTACTCCAAAGGAAGGCCTCCCAACCGGCAAGAACCTTGACTGGCGGACCTGGAAATCCCTGAACAGATTAAGAACCGGAGTTGGTAGAACAAAGGACAACTTCGAGCGGTGGGAAATTCTTCGGCAGGGAGAGCCACTATTGTGCGACTGCATAGACCTGCAGACCGCCTCACACCTAAGATCCTGCTCCATGTGCCCAACAAGCTGCACACGTCAAGACCTAATGCTAGGCAACACACGGGCTATCGATGTTGCCAGATACTGGGCAGAAATAATTTGACGTCGCTGACACGAAGGAGAATTTAGGGTTGAAATGCCTCTTAGGACTAAATGTTGCAGGCCTCGGTAGCATCATCCAATCTTATTAAAACATTATAAGAGGGTTAACTGTATTTCGAAAATTGTAACACAATCTCTATGACAGTTGCATTCTTTTCTTTTCAAGGGATGGAGAACAGATATATTAGGGAAAGGACTTCAATTTTTTCACGTCTCGGATGGATTCTAAAAATTTAATGTAAGCCAATTTACATAAAATGTAATCAGCTGATATTCGAGTGAAGAGATTACATTGGACGAAACAAGGATCACGACAGCCGACAGAACTTAACAGTGACAATTTAGTGATTGTATCTAGAATTATTCACTTGGACATTCATTATAAAACAAAGTTTGTTAACCTTTTCAAATTAAAAATTCACTGCTTCAAAAAACAAGAATCCAATATATTGGTCACAGTTTTTTTTTCACAATTTTCAGTAAACAAAGTACACAAAAGTTGACGCAAGTTGACTGGTAGACAGTCAAGACTGTAGTGAGCATGTTTGTTACTCATCACTGGGGTGTATCTTAACGTGTTTGTGCGTGTCAAAACCATTAATGACAAATTAAAGACTTACACATACACACACACACTCACACAGCGGCTCGATAGTCCAGTGGTGTGAATGAAGAAATCACCCAGTGACATTAACACTCTCAGTGCCTCTGGTCACTTTAATTTGTAAATGAACAATAAATAATTAAAATGGCCTAAGTTGTCGCGTTGAGCCGCCCCTTAGGAGAAAATGGTCCATGCCACGGATTCTACAGTACTCTTTTTCAAACAGTCAGACTTCTGCTCTGGGAGTTGTCAGGAACCATATGTGTTCCCAAGTGGACCTTCAGGTGCAGATATGTCTTGGAACGAGGAATAGCAGCTGACAGAACTAAGTGGCGGCAGTTTGTGGTGACTATATGTTCCAGATATTGGAAGTTTTTTTTTTTTTTTGGGTTGGCCCTTTATAATAAAATGGTCAAGGCGAAAGCGTCAGCCTAATAATCCGATCTTCTTAAAGTTGCTTGTTAACAAACACCCAGTAAGGTGTCTCAGATACTACAACAGACGACAAGTCCCCGGACTTTCACTTATGAGGTCATTGTTAACCTAATATGTTCACAAGTAGATATTCATGGACAATAGAAAGTGACAGAACCGACTTTTTTTTTTTAAATATAAACACATACAGGAGAATAACGACAGATGGTGATAGTAATTCTGAAGTCTCATCTGTGGAATTCTATGACGCTTACCATGGTGCACATGGCTAAGTGCTGCATGTGGAGTGTTGATCCGCCAAAGTCATAGACCACAGCCCGAGATTCACGCATCATCCTTATTATTACAGGAATTTACTATGAATGGGTGGTCTTCACAGGACGGCTTTCGCCTACCACCTATTTTAATTAATAGGCTATGACTGGCATTTTACGTGTGAGGGATCAAATTCACACCAACCGGGGTTTTTATTTTTGAGCTCAGAAATCGATTCAAAATTTTTTTTTTAATCTCCGACAGGGACGGAAAACATGACATTTGGTTTACAAACGCTTTGACCATTGAGCTATATCCACCGGCAAAGGGTTCGACGGCAATTTGTGGTGACCATATGTTCCAGATATGGAAAGAAAATTACATTTAAATGATTCTGGTTTTTACGTTTTTAGTCTTCAAGTTAAAATTGTACAAACGAACCCTTTGCTACCCTTTGCCGGTAAATATACAGACAGCCCTAGACATAAAAAACCTTTAAAAATTTGATATTTAGGATGTTTGACATCCAAAAATAATAACAAAGATAAATCCATTTTAAACTAAAAAAAAAAAAAGTATTTTTTAAACAATATTTTATGTTTTTTTTTTAAACAGTTGTCTCTTCACAAGTGATGGATTGTGAGGAAGGCTACTAGTTAGTCGAAACTGCAGTCTCCTAAACAGAGACCATATCTTACGTAATACACGTTAAAACAAGGTAAATAAATAAATATTTATTATTTACAATGGATCTCAAAGTGAATGATGAATATTATATAATTGGTAATTATTTGTGAGTAAGATATATTTATCGATTGAGTTGTGGTGGCTGTGAGGTGTTAGTGGTCAGGCAACATGTTATGTGTGCGTGAGTCACCAAAGTAATAAACATTCATGAATCTTGTGGTCTGCGGCGTGAATCACAGCACCCAACATGGGATAATACCAAAAAAAGTTGCATAATTTAAGGGGCTTCTAAAACTTTAAGTCACCACGAAAAATGCAGTTTTTTTATGTAAGCACATACAGGAGAATGCCGACAGATGGTGTTAGTAATTCAGAAACCATACCATGCTACAAATGGCTAGCGCTGGATATGGAGATTTGATCCGCAAACATCATAGACTACAGTCCGACATTCACGCATCATTAAATTATCACAGTAATTCACTACGAATGGGTGGTGTTTATGGGACGAATTTCGTCTACCACGAATTTTGATTAATAAGCTATGACTGTCATTTTACAGGGAGTATTTATAAAGCTTGGAAATCTTTTTTTTTAACCTCTGTCGGGGTTCGAACCCACGACTTTTGGTTTGGCAAGCTTACGCTTTCACCACTAAGCCATACCTCCCGGCAGCTGTGCACTTCACAAACCTTACTGAAGTGGTCTTCTCATTTTCAATATATATTTTTTTATAATATTTCATTCAGGTGTTAAGCGTTTGTTTACCAAACTAAAGGTCGTGGATTTGTTCCCTGGCGGAAATTAAAAAAAAGATTTTTAAATTTATTTCTAAGCTCTTAGCTCTCTTTCTTTAAGTTGATACCTCACCCGTAAAGTGCCAGTCATGGCCCATTAATTAAAAATTTGTTCAGTTTTTCCTAATATAATATTACATTATCATTGTCATCAAAAAAGTTTCTAAAAGATGACATGTCAAGAGGAATCATTTTTTTTGTTTTTGAATTTAAAATATAGTTGCGGGATTACAACACGTATTTAAATGTTTGGAAGCGCTGGGTTCATTTAAATAATAGGTGCGGCAGATGCTTAACCTATGAAACCTGGTCCACTTCTGAACATTGTTTATATTAACCCATTCAGTGACATTACAAAAATATATCAAAAGTTTCTTAAAAAAATTGTGATACATTATCTGTTACATAATATCTTATGGCCTGCATTAAGCAGGTTAAATTTTGGTCAATATTCAATAAATCGTTAGTAAGTATTAAGTAATTAGCATTATGTATCGAGTAATTAGTTTCCCTAAAATAGTGTTTAGTAAAAGGGTTTCATTTTAACCGCTTCATCGCCACGTGTTTTCAAAAAAATAAAAACACTACCTTTACTAATGACTAAATTATTTTAATATTTTTAATATACATTATTGGTGAGCTGCAATCGATTGAACTGAAAAATTTTACGAAAAAAACACTTTCTTTTTCACTAGGGCTGCCACAAAATAGATTATAGATCAGATACTCCATTGCTTGCTTCGACTGTCCTTGACTAACTACTTACAAAACTGTCTCCCTACATCATATGTATCTCCAACGCATCACGTTTGTTGTAAATATTTAAGATATATATATGTACTATATAATTGATAAATGTTTTCGAAAAAAATAAAAAATAAATCAGTGCCAGCCCTTGACAACATCGGAAAATATCAATCCTTTTTGGCTTGTTAATATTATAAAATATTCATAGATATCGTTGTGAGAAAATCGGAATTAATTTTGAAATTTATCTTTCGAATATTGCGAAGCGCCCACGGGTGGGCTTAAGGCGATCTTCGAGTGAATTCTGTAACCATTTTTTAATTCATTCAAAGCTGTAAAACAAAACTACTTATTTCTGGGTCAAAATGTACTTATACATTTATCAGGACAAAAGAATAATGGTTTCATTTCCTTTCTACAGAAACCACATCCTATGATTATTATATAAATAATTTATAATGCATGTAATGATGAAGAATTTGCCTTTACATCAAAAACTAATTTCATCATCAGCTTGTATCCGTCCACTGTCGAACGTAAGCCTCCCGCATGAGTCTCCATCCTCTTCGATCATCTGCCTTCCTAATTTACTGATATCAGCTTGATCAATCTTTAATTTCGTATTTTAGTTTGCTCGTCGGACACGCCTGTGTCGCCATATTGTTTGTTTGACAATTCTGTGGATCGCCACTGGATGAATTTCAAATATAATTATTATTGATTAAATTTTTATTTGCTTAACCGGTTAACTGCCAAAAGCGTCTTAAGACGCATAATTTTCTATGAACGGAGCGCCGCTCATACAAAAATTACGTCTTAAGACCGCCGTTTTAAATGGGCTTATACTAAAGAAAATCAATTATTTAAAATGTACAAATATATTGAACACATAGTGACATCTATTGAGAATATCTTTGCATACTTAGAATTGAAACAGAATTTGTTTTTACCACTTTGAACGTAAATTAAAGAGAGCTTTGTCGTCGGAACAACTAATAGCGCTCAGGGTTGTGTAACATATTTTCACAGTTTATTAGCCGGGAATCCCCGAACTTCTATCGGTGTTTTGCGTATATAATTTTTCGTCTACAGAGTACAGTTTTATTTCGTGTTCCATGTATAGCGGTACATATTATATTGGAAACTTATTTCGCGGTAGAATATTCTGATTTTTATTTGTGTTGAATAAGTTTTATCATAATTTTATGATTATGGATAAATGACTGCACGACTGGCGCGCTCTTCATTTATTTGGTAAGTTTTATAAATAAACTTTATTACACTTTCAATAACGATATGTTTAGAAGGTTTTATTTTTGTCGTTAAATTCATGGCGTGCTGGGTACCGCCATACATGTACCTGCCGGCAGTTAACCGGTTAAAAGCTGAAAAAGCTGAAAAAAATGTATCGTAAAAAAGATAAAAATTATGTTAAATTGTCAAAGTACTAAAAAATGCTCTAAAATCGCTTCGTTTTTTTCGCAAGTTCGCTAATAAAATTCTTAGTAACCAAAGGGTTACGACAAAGATTGCTAATCCATCACTCTGTGATGACTTCATGTTTATTGCCACTCCCCCGGGCCAGGACCTCCGCTGTCATGTTTTATGTGCACATGAAAGTCTATATTGTAATTGTTAACTGTACTTTATGAATATTAAATTATAATCTTTACAGTTGTCTGATGAACTTGGCCTTATCCTTGCAACAAAGTTATAAACGCTGTCAAGAGTGATCCGAGTCCAGATTTTCAAGAATTTCTGGAAGAGCATTCCATAGCTTACCGGTGGCATTAAGGAAGGAGCTTTGGAAACTGCCAGTTCTTGGTCGACATACATTAACCGTGTATGGATGTTCGCAAGTATAAGACGAGTTTGTCGGTTGTGGGTGAGTGCATGAGGAATTAGTTCTTTAAGTTCCGAAGAGCAGCGACCATGGTAATAACGGTAGAAAAGACTAAGAGAACCAATCTTACGTCTGTGTTCCATTGATTGCAGGTTAGACATAAAAGTGTCATTGTTTATCAAACGAATTTCTCTTCTTTGAACTGAGTCAATTTAGTTTAGAAGATATTTTGGGGCTCCAATCCAAAGGTGACTGCCGTATTCAAGGATAGGTCGGATTTGTCCTTTATATAGATATAATATAGATTATATAGATAGCCTTGGAGGTGGTCGGGAATCATATATG
Source organism: Glossosoma conforme (assembly GCA_022606575.1). Lineage (NCBI taxonomy): Eukaryota > Metazoa > Arthropoda > Insecta > Trichoptera > Glossosomatidae > Glossosoma > Glossosoma conforme. The sequence goes on along the minus strand of JAGTXR010000020.1, from coordinate 368,458 downwards.
TTCCCATGTGAATCTCCGAGTATACAGATGTTCTGGGACAAGGCATAGACAATCTGAGCTTACAGATCTGTGAAACGGAAATGTGCAGTGTCCATATGCTCAACTGAAAGGAAGCTGCCGAATAAGAGATCTAGACGAATCTAAGTAGCGCACAGTGTTATTTTAATAAAACCCATACTTTTTTACTTGCTAATTCCAGTGGAAGGTTCCAGAAAGTGGCGTGTAAAACAACTAAATTTTCATATAATTCAATAAAATTGGTTCCAATATTCCCATGTAACAATGAATAAATCATGTAAAAAAAGTAATGGTGTCACCCAAAAAAATCACGAAAAAAAAAGGACTGGATGTAGTTGTAAGTCGGTGAATTATTGAGTAAACACTTAGTTGTTACTTACATCTCTCTCCCTCTCCACCAGCTGTGTGTTGAGTCGTGCCTGAACATCTCTGTGTCTCTGTTCAGCCGCGGCCGTGGCTCTCTGAGAGTCTGCCAGAGCTCCCTGGGAAGATCGCCTTTCCTCAGTCAAGCATTGGCACTGGACAAAGAAAAAATAATTGAAAAACAACTGATACAATACAATAAACCAATATCTATTTGGGTATTACCCTTTTGGCATCGGTACCCGATATATGGCGTGTTTCCCTTACCGTTGACATCAGTAGCCGTGATATATCGTTTTGCTACTTTCCCATAATAGTTTTTTATGCATCACCTGATAGCTAAAGGATACAAGAACCAATGTGATATATGAAAACAGACCAGATAAGTACATTTATGCTTCAAATACTAGTTTTATAATTGACAGTATAATTTGTATTCCACCGAGCCGTAATGAAAGGGTTAATAATAATAATAAGCTTTTTATTCCAGCAGGATTGGGTGGGTTGTGCAATACCCAATCTGCCATATTTTTAGATACATATATACATTTTAGATACAAAATAATAATTATATATATATATAATAATTCATTCATGGTGGTCGCTGCAACATCTCCATCCAGCGATGGCTCAGGGAGGAGTTAAGCCATTCAGAAACAGCCAGGATGATGGTGTTGTTGGACCTCCTTATCCTGCTCCAGAAGCCGGCAACACGGTGTCGCAATAATGCTGGAAATGAATTGACTCCGCCCTCCACAAACATGTCAGATGCGCTACAAAATCTAGGGAGTTGCATAAGTTGGCGATATGAATTATTATACGCAACTTTGAGGTTCTCCCACTCTTGTTTAGGATAGCTAGACCAGAGTTCTGATGTGTATAATGGCCATACAGTGTGCTTTGAATAGCACTTTTCTGACAGCATTACTACAGTGGTAGAACCTCCGAGAAAGCATACCGCTCCGAACGCTTATTGCTCTTCTTTGCCGCTCAATGTCTTCAATGTCACGTAGGTCATCTGTGAGGATATGACCCAAGTATTACTGAAGACACTGTCGCTAGATCCCTGCCCTCAAGACTCACTGTGGGTATGATCAGTGGTTCATTATTGTGTTTGAAGACACAAACGACTGATTTCATGGAGTTATATTTGAGGTCATGTGATTTAGCATATTTTTCACTAAGGTGAAGAAGGCATCGCAGTGCATTTATTGAGGGCGATAGAATGACCATGTCATCAGCGTAGCTAATATTGTTAGCACAGTAGCCACTTACATGACAACCTTTTCTGGAAACATTTAGTGATTGAATCAAGTCATCGATATAAACGTTGAAGAGAATAGGTGACATACTACCACCTTGCCGAACTCCGCTCTTCATATATAAAGGCGAGGACTCAGCTCCAGCCCATTGTACAACATTCTTTTGTTGAGCGTACCATACAGCCATAAGCAATGTCCAACAACACAGTATATTAGTAAAATAATAGAGCAAGCAATGGAAGAAAAGTGGGGTTTCTGACTATAAGTCAAAAAATAAACCATAAAATTTAATGTTTAATATATAATAACACTTCACTGCATATAATGTCTATTGTAATGAGCTTTATATTGATTTGTGAGACTTATATTACAGCCATACTGTTTGTAGAGTATAAAATTAGATGAGTATATTACTGGACCTATAATCTACTGGATTTGAGTCGAAAACTATAAGTAATGTCTGACTTATTAGGTATTTCGGAAAGAAATGACCTGTTTGGTTTTGGTCTGGCTTGGATTTCTGAAATGAATTTCAGTCCCTTATCAAACAAAAACAGCATGATATGGCTCAAATGTGTTTCTTCAACTTCAGGCTTCTGTATTTTTCTGCAGCGGCAAGTAAATCAAAAAAAAAACGTCAAAATAGAAAGAGTACTAATAGAGCTTTAAAATGATACTAATCACGACTAATTGACAAACTGACTTCAAAGTGACGCAAAAAAAAAGTTAATTTCTTTCCGAAATACCTATTATTTGGTTACTTGCAAATATATTATAATCTATCTATTAATAATAAATCTAGATTTAATTGACTCGAGCAATACAACAGATAAATAATGACATACTTACATCTAACCTGCAAACAATGCAACACAAACGTAAGATTGGTTCACTTAGTATTTTCTACCGTTATTACCACGGTCGTTGCTCTTCTGGACTTAAAGGATTAACTCCTCTTGCACCTACCCACAACCGGCAAACTCATCTTACACTTGCCGAACATCCACACACGGTTAATGTGTGTCGACAAGAACTTGCAGTTTTTAAAGTTCCGTAACACACAATGATTCAGCAATATTGATATTAAACCATTTTCAAAGCTTTATGTTTACCGATACATATAATGAAATGATTGTTTTTTTACCTGATGGTTTAGGTCGGCATTAGTTTCTTGAACGTTCTGAACCTCCGCCTGCAGCGCCGACCTCTCCAGCTTGAGTTGCTCGCACTGGTACTCCAGGTCAGATATTGTGGACTTGGCATTGTTTCTCGCAACCCACAAAAAAATCATCATTTGTTTTTATTTTATACGTAAACACGCATACGAGAATACCGACACATGGTGACAGTGATGCTAAAGTCTCATCCATGGATTTTATGAAGCTTATTATATATGTCTAACTAAGCATTACATCCTGAGCTCTAAAATACCCCTGATTGGTGTGAATTTGATCCATCACCCATAAAATGTCAGTCATAGCCTATTAATTAATATTAGTGGTAGACAAAAGTCGTCCCGTGACGACCACCCATTTATAGTAAATTCCTGTAGTAATAAGGATGATGCGTGAATCTCGGGCTGAAGTCTACGACGTTGACGGATCAACATTTCACATGCAGCGCTTATCCCATTTGCAGCATGGTAAGCGCCATAGAATTCCACATATGAGACTTCAGAATTTCTATCACCATCTGTTGGTATTCTCCTGTACGTGTTTACATAAAAAAAATATATATACAATAGTTATCACTGTGACCATATGTTTACGCTCGTCCTTAGAGGGACAACATCATCATCAGCAGTCAAAAACTGAACAATATAGTTAACACAAAGTGATAGCAAACCTTGGCTTCATCCTGCAGTTGCGAGCAGCGATGTGCCAAACGATCTTGTTGCCTCCGCCGCCGCTAGCTGCTCCTGCTGCGTCTCCACTTGCCGCTGAAGAGCCACCGCTTGTTGCCCACCACTGGCAGCCGGACCATTGCTCTCCAATACTCCGATCTATACAAAACAGTCAAATCAAAAACATACTCAGCCATGACATGTTATTTAGTGCTTATGTAATAGTATATATATATATAGAGTAGAATGTACTGGGCGGAGCTGCGGGAGGCGGAGCTGACCTGGAACAAGGCTAGGACTAAGGCAGCTGACAAAGCTTTGTGGCAGCGGCTCGTGATGTCCATATGCTCCAGTTGAGGAACATGGACAAATGAAAAATGAATATTTATTGTTATTACATCTCATATCATCATCATCAGCCAGTATCCGTCCACTGCTGAACGTAAGCCTCCCACATGAGTCTCCATCCTCTTCGATCCTCTGCCTTTCGCATCCAGGTCATTCCCGGTATTCTTCTTATGTCATCAGTCCATCTTGCAGGGGGTCGGCCAATGCTTTGCCAGTTCTTGGGTGCCATTTCAACACTTTTCTTCCCCATCGACCGTCGTCTCTTCGACAGATATGTCCCGCCGATTGCCACTTGAGTGTGCCTATTCGTTGGGTAGCCTCCACTACTCGAGTTCCTCTGCGTATTTCCTCGTTTCGGATTCTATCTTTTAGCGACACTCCGAGCATGGATCTCTCCATAGCACGCTGGGTGACCTTTATTTTATGGGTAAGACTTGCTGTCAGATTCCACGTCTCTGAGCCATAAGTTAATACAGGGAGGACGCATTGGTTAAACGCCTTAGTTTTAAGACATTACGGAATTTTCGCTTTGAAAAAGTACTTTAGTTTTCCAAATGCTGCCCATCCCAGGTGTATACGCCTGTCGATTTCTTTTGAGAAGGTACTTCGTCCTAGTTGTATTACTTGTCCCTGATAGATATAGTCGTTTACAACCTCTATATGTCATATATCTGTTTAAAAATATGTCAGATTGTGTATTTTACACAACCCACCTAATCATGCTGGAATGAATATATATTATTTTTATACTAATTTTTCACGCTATGACATGTTTGGGGAAAGAAACATTGATGACAGAAGAGCATTACCTTGGCATTGGCCGTGTCAAGGAGGTCTGAGACGTGCTGCAGCTGGGCGTGTCTGGCGCTGGCCAGATCTCTGGCGGCTGCCAGCTCCTGGTGCATGTTTTTCACGTCTGCAGCACCGTTCTCCATCGAACACTCGATAGTCCTGAAATAAAAATATACAGTATATAAATAATTACTCATACTCTACGTGTTAAGCTCCATTTATGGGGCTAAGCCAAAGCTAACAAAATAAGTTATACATATTTTATAACCATAGTTAACCTTTAAACGCCCAGTGGTCCCATACGGGACCGCAAATTTGCATCGTTCAATGCCCTAGCAGGCCAATGTTTGTAATGTTTCGTCGCACAATAGATTCTTTAATGAACTTACTTTAATACTATTATTACAAATTAATGTAATCCGATTGTGAAATGAACCATAAGCGCTCCTGTATGGGACCGTAGGGCATTGAACGACGCAAATCTGCGGTTCCGTAAGGAAACCACTGGGCCTTTAAAGGTTAATAAGATTGATCTTTGAACTCCTGAATCACAAAATATAAATAAATAGAGACCTGATATTGTGGCTTTTGGGTTTAGCCGTGTGTGACGAATTACTAATTTCCAACATTTCGACTTAGTGATGAGTTGATGCCTGGAGGTAGTTTAGACGTCAGCCTAACGGACCTCCACGAGCGTCATGTCAAAGAATCGTGTGCGGTGGGTATGTTCCAAGAAGCGAAGTACCTCCACGAGCGTCATAATGAGTATGTTCTAAAGAGCATACCTCCACGAACGTCATGTCGGACTGTGGTTGTCTTTAATTGTCTGTACAGGTATTCTTTTAGTATGTGAGGTGGAAGCCATGCTGTTTTGGGAATCAAACCGTCATCTCTATTGATGTTGATGGGATGTCTGTTGATTTCAGAAGACCCCTGCAATGGCGGTCGAAATATTGGAAATTAGTAATTCGCCACACGACTAAACCCAAAAGCCACAATATCAAATCTGGCCGTGAAAAGTTAAGAAGTTATTTAAATAGAGACCTGATTAATTAACATATATAATAATAATACTGTGATTTGAGAAATTTGGAATAAGCCACCCCTGGACAAAATGGTAAAGGCCACGGGAGATAGTCGTCTTATTTTAAAAAAAATTCAGTTAAACAAATCACCTACAAAAATATGCCTTAGTAGACTTGGACTGGTAATTGCAACTTAAATATTTCCATGACTCACATGACTCTCTCGTGCAGTCTCTCGTTCTCCTTCACGGTGGACTCCAGCGTCTCCCGGAGTTCCAGGTTCTCGGCCTTGAGTTCCTCTTGCTTGAGCAGCAGAAACTCACGTTCATCTTGACCACCCTGTTAATACCAAACATGAAAATTAATAATCCAATGATATCATAAATTATAGAATAAATAAGATTTTTTAACCACGAAATATAATCTTGAATCAATTAATATAATAATTAATTCAAAATGTCTGAAATTATATATATTTTATCTGAAGGTTTTGTTTGGGTTGGCCTATTTGATTAATACGCTAAGACTGGCATTTTACGGGTGAGGGATAAAATTCACACCAACCAAGAGTATTTTAAAGCTCTAGCATATAATTTCAGTCATTATTTGTGAGGATATATTCAAAACACACTAAGTTAAACACATAATGGGAAATTTGAACATCTACTAGGTTTCAATTAATTAGTTGGGCACTGTTAACTCTTTCACTACGGCTCGGTTTGAATACAAATTATACTGTCAATTACAAAACTAGTATTTGAAGCATAAATGAGCCTATCTGGTCCATTTTCATATATCACATTGGTTCTTGTATCCTTTAGCTATCAGATGATGCATAAAAAACTGTAAAGTAGAAAAACGATATATCACGTCAACCGATGTCAACGGTCGGGGAATCTTATGACAGCTTATATGCCGACAACCGATGCGAAAGGGTTATTAGTTTTCAATACATTAAAGAATTTTACCTTCAAGAGTTGAACCAGCTTCTGTTCTCTTTCTGTCGTGCAAGCTTCCTGTTCCCCTCCTTCTCTCAGCAGAAGATCCTGAAGAGTGTCAACCTGGAAACAAAACAATTAACAATTAGCTTTGCTACTAAACATAAACATACATTATTTCACCAAGTTTGAATTACATAATAAGAAAATATGTACAAAACATAATATTATTTAATAAAGAAGTAATTTAATATTTGAAAAATAATAATGCTGCTCCAATTTTGTAGATAAATATTTAGTACATTAGCACATACACACTTACATACAAAGAACTATCTATTCAATATTGAAATGGATCTCAAAGTGATTGCTTAACCCTTTATTTACTGAATTATTAAATAATGTATTTACTTTTTAGATTATTTTTATACAAATAAGTTTTGATAGGATATAGAGAAAAATTAATTTTACTAGATTTTTTTTTTTTCTAAATTAATCATTTATTTCATAGTTTTATAAATCTGACTTGTAAGTCCCGTCAGGGCACAACTGCAGTAAAATGCACGATCAATATTGGAATTTGTGGTATGGGACTTATAAGTCCCACATCAGTAAATAAAGGGTTAAACTATATATAACATCTAATTTTGTAATTTAAAATTAATTTGAATTCAAAAATTAAGAAATTAAGAATATTTACTTTTGATTCACTTTTATTTTTAATGATTACATGTTTCGAACTCCCTGGAGACAATCTTCAATAATAAACTATTAAAGATGGTGAAAGATTATAAGGTTATATTGCGTGGAGAACATTTCAAAGAATGACGAAAACCTTTGATTTGAACAAATAGAAGCACCCTGCAGCTGACGGGAGGTAGTCCTAGCACGGTCTTTGGTCGTGCTTTCATCTACGCGGCACTACTGGCCTGGAACTCGCTACCGGAAAGCATTAGAGAGCTTAAAGCGGAGGCATCCTTCAGAAGCAGACTCAAGACCCACCTTTTTACTCAGAGAGTCAAAGAAGCGCTTTTGGAATGACCATTCGATCATAAAAAAGCGCTATACAAATACTAATATAATAATAATACCTTGGTCCTGGAATCTTCTAGCTTCTCCGTCTGCCTGCACAGCGACTCCAGCAGCACCCCCTTCTCATCAGCCAGCCGATCGTTGTCCTGGTGGAGCTCCGTCAGCTGATTCTGCAGATCAGACAACTCCTGCAGCGTTGCTTGGAGCTCTTCGTTAGTGCTAAAAAAAATCATACGGTGATGAAACCTCATGATTTCATTTTACAAGGGCATTTTACTAAAAAATGAAGGTGCGGGAAACTACAAAAGTAAGAACCCTTCTTAGCCTAAGGCAATATAGATGTGATCCCTGAGAATTAAGTCAAATAATTTGATAACGGCATGATACAACCTTTCGCTGACTGGTACCGAAAACCTCGATATACAATCTTTCGTCTCTTATTTCTGTTTGCTTGTTGTACATGTATTTGTCGCCATATTGGTATTTTGGACATGTCCGGTCACGGGTGTGACGTTAGTTATATAGATTGCCACTTGCGGCGCTGGGCGACAGCCTGTCCCGGCCTGAATGCTGCGCCAGTCATGTTATCCGAAATATATGTGGCAGATCACTTTGTGTTGTGGCCCGGCCTGAATGCTGTGGTCCGGGTCAGAAGTTTGTAAAGTTATCGAAATATATGTGTCAATGAACTTCTGAAAAAGTCTTTGTGTTGTTAATCTGATCCTCATCCTGCCACCACGCAAGTAAATAACAACCTTAAATTAGAGAATACACACAACATACGCTACATCATACCAGAATCCCCCCCAACAACACAATATAGGGTGTGATACCCCACGTCTTTGTGATTAGAGCTGCGACATTTGTAATTTTTTATAATTTTTTAAAATTTTAAGAATATTAGTTTACCTGTAGTGGTTCTCTTCCATCTGCAGGATGCGATCCTGCAGACATGCCACCGACACCTCGCTGAGAGAACTGGAGGAGTGCTTGTCCCATTCCGGAGTCATGGCTTCTCCATCGGAATCCTGAAAAATACACGACCAACGTAATTCATAGGAAGTATAATGGTTTGACTTCTCGGTATACCTGGAGGTCCACATGGGAACATAGATGGTTCCCCGGAGCTTCCAGAGCAAGAGCCCGCAAACTTGCATATAATGCGTGTTTCTTTTCGTTTCTTAAGGGATGGCTCAACCCTACTACTGAGAGCATGTAAAAACTTAGATTTAATTAAATAAAGTTTTAAAAATCAAGCTTTCTCAGGTTTTGAGCTGACAGCGTCTGAATGACAAACAAACACCCTTACCACTGGACTATGCCATCCTCATTAGTTTAACTGCATGTATTACTCACTGTGGGCATTGAGCAAGGAGCCGAGCTGTGTCCTGCCTCCTGCAGCAGCTGCCTCTTCTCGCTGTCGCTGAGTGGAGAATGAGCCACGCCCCGCAGTCTTGCACGCAGAGCCACATTTTCAATGCCTGCGCGGTCGCTCGCCGCCTGGAAAGCCAAAAGCCAATTCGTTACATTAAGCAAATAAAGAGCATATAAAACACAGAGTTATATTGCTAAATTAATTGAATTATTTAAATTATTTGAAAGGACTCTAAAAGGAATAAAAGTAGTATTTCTTTTTACGGATAATAAGATAATAGGTCAACAAAATAAAAGTACAGGTTGGACCAATAAGCTCTTATCATTTAAAATGCCTATAAAAAATAAACATCATGTGTGAATAAAAAACTGTATATTGTAATAAAGTGCACAAATAAGGTTATATTTGAACGATAAAAATATATTCAATACAAATAGGAAAGCAATTTTTTTTTTTTTTATATGAAAGTAGAGTAAAGTAGTGATATTTTCTATGTATTTTCTCCTACATTGAATTTGTTTGTTCTCTCATTTTTAAATAAATAATTATTCTAAATAACAATGCCACATCTCCTCAATTGATGATTAGTTTGTTAACCTTTAAACGCCCAGTGGTCCCATACGGGACCGCAAATTTGCGTCCATCAATGCCCTAGCAGGCCAATGTTTGTAATGTTTCATCGCACAATAGATTCTTCCATGAACTTACTTCAATACTATTATTACAAATTAATGTATTCCGATTGTGAAATGAACCTTAAGCACTCCTGTATGGGACTGTAGGGCATTGAACGACGCAAATCTGCGGTCCCGTGAGGAAACAACTGGGCGTTTAAAGGTTATTATAACAAGTTCTTACCTTGACCTCGGCGAGCTCCTTGCGTAGGTTAGCCAGGTCCTGCGTGTGCGTCATTAGTTCTGCCACCTGCTTCTGCAGCGCCTCTCGCTCGCCGAGAACTTGCTCCAGCTCGCGCCTCACGACCTGCAGCTGCGCCCTCTCTGCGCGCTCCTGCTCAGCCAGTCTCTCCTGCTCCGCCAACCGCTCCTGCTCCAGCAGCCGCTGCTGTTCCAGCAGCCGCTGCTGCTCTGCCAGCTGCTCGGCTAGCTGCTCCACCTGCTGCACCTGCAGAGCTTGATGCTTCTCCCGCTTCGGCCGGACGACCACTTCACTGTCTGCGGGACTCACGATCTAAAAAAAATGGCAACAACTAAAATTAGAATTTTTCTAAATTAATCATTTTTTAAACTAATTGATACACACGGATACCGGTCGTTATCATCTTATTGATATATCGGCATCGCTAATCAATAGTGCCCCTGCTAACCGGAGGCTAACACGAGGGAACCGTGTGGTTCTTGGTGTCGACACGGTGACAGGACAGTCGACGTAGCGCCAATCAAAGGCATAGCCGCCAAGCAAGGTACTCCTCTCCACGTGGCCCCGCTTTGCAAGCTGGTCAAGGTTGAGTCGCTCCTTGTTTTGCATCGTTCTCCTATTCATGGCGCAACCTAACACAGTATTTGCATTAACGCACACCATAGTTTTAAGACAAACTCTTGTATTTTTGTTTTAGTTTAAGGAGAGTTATCTCAAAGTAATTTATTGCAGCGATTTTTCATCTAAGGGAACCGATCTACGTTTATTTTTTTTGGGTTGACTCTTAACCCTTTTGTTACGGCTCGGTGGAATCCAAATTATACTGTCAATACGGTGTGAATTTTTCAAGACATTTTTTTTGCTTAAAACTAGTATTTGAAGCATAAATGTACTTATTTGACATATTTTCATATATCACATTGGTTCTTCTATCTTTTAGCTATCAGATGATGCATAAAAAATTATTATATTTAACAAACGTGCATTATATATCTCTATACGTGTGGTGGCATTCACACATGTGGTTTACAGAAAAATCGCTCCTGTGACGAAACCTAACGATATTTTTTTACATGCTTTACAGATTCCTGTAAAGAATACATGTAGGTTGATAAAGAGAATGACTGCACTTCCAATTTCCTATCGTCGATGTCACAACGAGTACTGAAAGTAGCATAACGATATATCACGTCAACCGATGTCAACGGTCGGGAAAATTTGACGGCATGCATATGCCGACAACCGATGCGAAAGGGTTAAGAATAAATAATCCAGGCCTCAAATGAATCGGGCTAGTCAGCCAATCTTATGATAACATTATAGAAGGCTTGACTGTAGTATGTTTGACTTTGTGAGAAATAAGAATGTAAGGCAGTAGACAACGCAGCCTTCTGTCACAGTCATTTAAGAAACAAGGTGTGCTAGCAGAAACATGGTCCTCGGTTGCCACAAGTGAGCATAAACTACAGCTGACTTTTCTTCAGGCCCCAGTCTTTCTGCGCTTTCAGGAAAGATACTCGGCGGAACTCTGGAATGCAGAGCTGATATGGGATGAGTCTAAGCCACATCATTGTCATTCCGTTTTATTTATTTTTTGTAAGCGCATACAGGAGAGCACACCCGGTCAAGACCAGTGCACTCTAGGACGCTCAGCCAGGGAGGCTGGACGCTGCATCCGGGAAACTCGGGTTGTGTTCGTGTTTGTGTGTGGGTTGCGGAGATTGCAAGTGTATATATATCTGTTTCTTGAAGAGATACAGATTGTAGGAAGAAGGAAACACAGATGCTGGAAGAGCATTCCATAGCTTACCGGTGGCATTAAGGAAGAAGCTTTGGAAACTGCCAGTTCTCGGTCGACATATATTAACCGTGTATGGATGTTCGGCAAGTGTAAGACTAGTTTGTCGGTCGTGGGTGGGTGCAGGAGGAATTAGTTCTTTAAGTTCCAAAGAGCAGTAACCGTGGTAATAACGGTAGAAAAGACGAAAAGAACCAATCTTACGCCAGTATTCCATTGATTGCAGGTTAGACGTATGAGTGACATTGTTTATCAAACGAATTGCTCGTCTTTGAACTGAGTCAATTAAGTTTAGAAGATATTTTGGGGCTCCAATCCAAAGGTGACTGCCGTATTTAAGGACTTGACGATTGTGATGATGAATCTACTCACCTCCGTGCTCCCGTTGCAGTCACTCCCGGCCAGCATGAGTGGTGGTAGACTGGCGCACTGCGTCTCCTCGTGGGAGATAGAGGAGGAGGCGAGGCGGCAGGACCCGCTTAGTCCGCCCCGGGCTCGCGGCGCCTCCAAGAGACCGTCTGCTGAACCACCCAAAATCACCGCCCCAAGCTGAAACATATACAATACACATTTTAATTATGGGTTATACGTTACAAACAAAACTACAACAAATATTCTTATTGCATGGTTTCGGAATAGCACGGTCTTGAAAAAAGGAACTGATAAGTTATACTCGTAGAACGCAGTGACTTTGTGGTTTGTTTTTGGCCTTTAAACTTTGTGGTGGATTTAACACTCAGTGGTTTCATACAAATTTTTTATTGTGTTTTTGTTTGACCTGTTTTTTCTTCAATTTAACACTTTCGCATTCTCACATCTCAACTGTATCACATCAAATTGACATAGAAGGGTTAAAAGAAGGGGAATCTTATGATGGCATATGCCGACAACCGATGCGAAAGGGAACATATAAAGATATTAATATCAGAAAAAATTAATAACTGTTTATTGGAAGCATAGCTCTTAGTAATTTGTGGGGGTTTTAAATTACGTAAAAAATTATGTATTCTATCAAAATTAATACTTAAGTATCCAAATAACTGGTAACACAGTAATTTTTTAGAATAAATGAAATAGAAAGACATTCTTTAACACAGAAAACCAGACCATTCAGCCTTACTTAGCTGGCATAATAAGAAAATATCTTAAAAGAAAAAAAAAAACTCAAGTTGATGAAGAGGTGTATGTCGGATTCATTAAAAAATTTAAACAGGTCATACAGTTTTAGTAGTAACGATAAAATATACTTAATTACGATGATTTTACATATTATAATGATCTCTTCTATGCTGTTAGTTTGGGATGAAAACCTCTTAGGACTAAATCATCAAATCTTATGAAATAGGAGGGTTGGCTGTAAATCGAATAAATGTCTGTGTTCCATGGATTAGATATCAGACTTTAGTGTGACATTCTAGGTCGTTAGTTCCTCTGCACAGGGGAACTAGCGACACTAAGGACCGGAGTCGGCAGAACAACGGACAACATCGAGTGGTGAGGAATGCTTCAGGAGGAAGAGTCACTGCTGTGTGACTGTGGAGAGCTACAGACCACTTCACATATAAGATCCTACCCCGTTGTATAATCAGATACTCCTAACACTCTCTGACAACAAGTCGCATCAGAGGATTTCATTACCCCAAATAAAGGCCTCCCAACTGGCAAGAACTGGCGGACCTGGAAATCCCTGAACAGATTAAGAACCGGAGTTGGTAGAACAAAGGACAACTTCGAGCAGTGGGGAATTCTTCAGCAGGGAGAGTCACTGCTGTGTAACTGTGGAGACCTACAGACCGCTTCACATATAAGATCCTGCCCCATTTGCCCGACTAGCTGCACATCAAGACCTAGTGCTGGGCAGCACACATTCATGTTGCCAGATATTTTGCCAAAAAAAGATTGACGTCGCTGACACGAAGAAGAAGTGACATTAGAAAATCGATCATTAATGTTGTTAAAAATAATTGCTAAATTATGGTACTTGCCTTTGGTCCACGTAGTATATCCCCAGAGCTGTCTATCAGTTCTTCAGAACCTCCGATCAATTCTTGATTATTGTTCCTCGTTCTGGACTTCAGGCTTGCCACCTCTGGTCTCCGGAACTCTCCAACAGCGACCTCCATCTCTTCGGCTCCCCCTTCATCGAGAGCTTCATCACTCACAGGAAGCAGCTTTTCCTTCTTCTTAGACTGCTTATTCAGCTTGTCCTTGGACCCGAAGACCTTCGAACCCTTCTCCTTCACGCCGGGAACCTTCTGGTGCTCCGAGTCGAGGCTCGACACGGAAGTGGCCCCCTTCAGCCCCCCCGAGACCCCCTTGGCAGTCGGGCCTCCTTGACCCCTGCGAAACAGCGACTTGATTTTCATCATTTTGAAAATTTTCGACGACTCAACAAAAATCACTCGAATCCATCACCCGTCATGGAATAATTCAAAATTTATACACTCAAATTTAACATCATCACTAATTCGCAACATCTTAAAGACATGTACATACAACTATAACAAAAAAAAACACTGCATTACAATTTTTGATTCAACATTCCACACACGATTTTTCACAAAATTATAACCTTCATTTTGGAATACTCAAATTTAAATTTGAAAAAAAAAACACTTATAATTAAATTATTGTTTTTCAAACGTATTCATTGTGCACTTTGACTCATTGGTTTCACACAATAATTAACGTTCTTAGTAATAAGTAAAATTGCACGTTATTACGAGAATTTTAAAAAATCTGAAAAATACGATTCATTCGAATAAACAAAGCTAACTTTCCCACTAAGTACATCTGTTTTCTATGTTCTGAATCATTGTTATAATTGTATTTAGAATAGCAACTTCCTTATTCAGACTCTCATTCAAGTATTTAAAAAATATTTGCGTAAAATAAAGGCGCGTCTACATTATCCCGTATCGTAACAATGTTTGCATAAATGTGAACGACAAACTGTTGCATTATTGCGTGTCAAATTTAATACAAAAATACCTTAACCCTTTCATTACGGCTCGGTTTGAATACAAATTATACTGTCAATTATAAAACTAGTATTTGAAGCATAAATGTACTTATCTGGTCTATATTTATATATCACATTGGTTCTTGTATCCTTTATCTAACAGATGATGCATAAAAAACTATTCTAAGAAAGTAGCAAAACAATATATCACGTCAACCGATGTCAACGGTCGGGGAATCTTAAGACGGCATATGCCTACAACCGATGCGAAAGGGTTAATATTTAAGAAGCACTGGTTGAACCAGCGTTTGTGTAAGTAAATAAAAAAACTAATCTATAAAAACACAATATTCACATTATTTCATTATGGGCGAGGTCAAACGAAACCGAAGCGAGATAAATGACACTCGAATATTTCAAATAATAAAACGTTCCATTACATTTTCAAATTCATAAATGTACCTATTACTCGCGGAAAATTATTATGATCCCCGATTATTTCGGTAAATCAAATATTTTTACTAGAAAACGAAGTTTTATAATGTGAAAATATTAAAAATCACTGAAAGTAGGTACAAGCTATTACTTATTTGGAGCCAAAATTTTAAATAATAAAAATTGATATCAATTATTTAGTTAATTAAATAAGGATTATCCCAAGAAATCTCTGCATCCGAAGGTTATGGAATCATATATGGTTCCCGACGACCCCAAGGCCCAAATACTTGAAAGAGTCGGCTGCTGTAGTATTCGAGACAAATTTTTGGATGTTTTGTAAATCGTTTTTTAACCCTTTCGCATCGGTTGTCGATATATGCCGTCTAAGATTCCCCTACCCTTGACATCGGTAGCCGTGATATATTGTTTTGCTACTTTCAGTACTCATTGTGACATCTACGGTAGGAACTTGGAACTGCAGGCATTCCTTTTATTAACCTACATGTATTCTTTACAGGAATTTGTACAACATATAAATAAATATCGTTAGGTTTCGTCACAGGAGCGATTTTTCTGTAAACCACATGTGTCAATGCCACCGCATGTATTGAGTTACATAATGAACGTTTGTTAAATATAATAGTTTTTTATGCATCATCTGATAGCTAAAGGATAGAAGAACCAGTGTTATATATGAAAATAGGTCAGATAAGTATAGGGTCCGCCAAATAACTTTTTTTTTTTTTTAAAAGATGCAAAGATGAAAAGATTTAGCTTCGGCTGTGTGGCACGTAGCGCCGTCCTGTTGAAACCAAATGTTGCCAATATCCTCCTCTTTAATTTTTGTGAACAAAAATTTGTTCAACTTACTCATTTTCGAAGAAACATGGCCCAATTATGCCTCTGGACCAAAATCCGCACCAAACAGTGACTCGTTTTGGGTGCAACGTCTTTTCAATGTATGCGTGCGGGTTTTCTGTGCCCCAAATGCGACAATTTTGCTTGTTTACATACCCGCCAAGATCAAAATGGGCTACATCTGAAAAGATGATTTTTTTGGCAAATCGGCATCTTTTGTAAGTCGATCGCAGGCCCACTTAGCGAAGCGAAAACGCATTGGATGGTCAGTTGGCTTCAACTCCTGAACCAATTCGACTTTGTATGGCGTCATACCAAGGTCTTTATGCAAAATTCGTCTCAATGATGTCTCCGAAATGTTCAATTGTTGAGAACGACGGAGAATTGATGTTGATGGCGCTTCACGCACACTTTCTGCCACAGCAGCAATATTCTCGGGTGTACGCACTGTTTTTGACTTTTCACGCTTTGGTTTATCGATGAGGATGCCAGTTTCTTTGACTTGTTTCACAAGATAACGAACATACGGAGCTGACGGTGATTCTCTTCTTCCAAAATCCGTACGCAATTTTCGCACACATTCTGCAACATTACCATGATTTTCAAAGTAATGTAGCAATTTTTCTCAGCGTTGTTCAAGCGTATACACAACCATATTCGTTCAGCGGAAAGATAAAACTAATTATCTGTCAAATCAGACATGAGCTAAGTGTTACCGTTCACGAAATAAGCACTAGTTGAAAAAAAAAACGTTAGATGGCGGACCCTTTACATTTATGCTTCAAATACTAGTTTTAACCAAAAAAAATGTTTTGAAAAATTCACGCAGTATTGACAGTATAATTTGTATTCCACCGAGCCGTAATGAAAGGGTTAAGGAGATCGGATAATTAGCCCAACACTTCCAAAAGTACACTATCCATCATTAATATCATACCATCGATGTATTATATATAAAAACTTTTTTTTTCAATAATTTTTCCGTTCAATTTTTGACAACATGTTTCGGCTTCTTAGAGAAGCCATTATCATGCTTTTGCTCATTGAATTCATACAATTACACAAAATTTCATCGTTAAAATAACATGTTATTAAGTTTATAAGCCTTAACCCATCTCGGTTTGAACACAAATTGTATTGTCAATTATAAAACTAGTATCTGAAGCATAAATGTACTTATCTGGTCTATTTTCATGTATCACATTGATTATTGTATCCTTTAGCTGTCAGATGATGCATAAAAAACTATTTAAACTAAGAAAGTAGCAAAATGATATATCACGTCGATCGATGTCAAAGGTCGGAGAATCTTATGACGGCATATGCCGACAACCGATGCGAAAGGGTTAATGTACTTAAACGCAGTCTTATAAATTGAAAATGTCAATTTTTATTTCACTTTTTCACTTTCTGATAGGAGTATCGTAAGCAGGATGCACAAACTAACACAAAATGATAGTCGTTTTGACTGGAGGAGCGTTCTCACATGACTTGCTACATAATCAACCGAGACGGTGTTGGCTGGCTGTATGTACGTATGTCTGTGTACCTATGGGGGCATCAATTCAGCATAACCGAGCATGACGACAGGCAATCACATGTGTCGGAGACATCCACGACAAACAGCTGATACACACAATGAAGACGCCTGTCTTGGCTTATCATATGTGTGTGTTTTTATGTAAACACATACAGGAGAATACCGACAAATGGTGATAGTAATTCTGAAGTCTCATCTGTGGAATTCTATGACGCTTACCATGGTGTATATGGCTAAACGCTGCATGTGGAGTGTTGATCCGCCAACTTAATAGACTACAGCTCGAGATTCATGGATCATCCTTTATTATTACGGGAATTTACTATGAATTTGTGGTCTTCACGGGACGACTTTCATCTACCACCAACATAAATTAATAGGCCCCTACTTCAGGAATCAGAGCTGATACGGTACGAGGTAAAGACCATGGCAGATGACAAACTTTACGAAGGCAAATTATAAACATATGCTCCAGCTAGGGAGCCGATATGGAATGATAAATAATGATATTATATTCCTAAATAAACGTTGATGATTTATATTTACATTATTACATTGTTGGCATGCATACGATATACAACAAGGCTGTGTTTGCAGGTGTGTTCGTGGAATTGAATATTAGACGTAAGTGTTCCATCGGTATAAGATACGCTACTGCTTGTGTGGTGTGCATGGATTGAATATCGTTGATGTGAGTCAGATGCAGATATCGTATCTCGGTTCAATATTTACACAATTGTTGGGCAATAACAAATGGTAGTGGTTCTATTGGGGCGGGCGCCGCTTATCGCAAACAATGCATGGCCGATAACAAGATTAATAACAACACGCAGGCTCGGCGTTTCATTGACTGAACAAAACCATAATTATTGCCGATTGTTTCAAAGGAGCGCCCTAGACGCTAAGCTATATTGCATTATATTTACGATCTGCGCATATCTCTGGCATACAAAAAATATGCGCAGATCGAACTGACCATGCAAGTTCGTATTACATATTTCTGCGTTTCATTGACTGAAGAAAACCATAATTATTGCCGATTATTTCATAGGAGCGCCCTAGACACTGAGCTATATTGCATTATATTTACGATCTCGCTTGGTGAAAACCCTCCTTGACCCGTCCTGTTTTTGGAGACCCAGATGGGGACCCGTTACTGGGCGCACGCAAAAAGCTACATGTCAGAGAGTGGCTGAAGGCCTTCCCGTGATTATAGGTGCAAAAGTAAGATGTCAAAAAGACTTCAGTCTAAGGCTGCAAAGTTAGTATACTACAGCGAGTCTCGAAATGCCTTCTTTCGTAACACGTTGCTAACCACGAAATACGTGGGAATGGATAAGGAAAGGTTGGCATATGGATTCTGCAGAATGGCAGACATCAGTTAGGAGTCATTACTTGCGTCTGCATTCTTGCAGACGGACGCGCAGAAGCGCCCAAAAGCAGCGTAATTCCGTTTGTTAATAAGATGATATACGATCTGCGCATATCTCTGGCATACAAAAAAGATGCGCAGTTCAAACTGAGTATGTGCGTTGTGAGTGTTGATCCGCCAACGTCATAGACTACAGCCCGAGATTCACGCATCATCCTTGTTATTACAGGAATTTAATATGAATGGGTGGTCTTCACGGGACGACTTTCGTCTACCACCAATTTTAATTAATAGGCTATGACTGGCATATTACGGGTGAGGGATCAATTCACACCTACGGTATTTTAGAGCTCAGAAATCGATTACAAATCTTTTTTTTTATCTCCGTCGGGGATCGAACCTTGGCAATTGCCTTGCAAAGCAAACGCTTTGACCATTGAACTATACCCGCTGGCCATTGAAGAACTATGGCAACTGACAGCTTCATTACGTTTCGTGACGGGCATATGCTCCAATTAGAGGAACGGACATGGTGTGACGTTGATAAATTAATAATTAAATAACATTATTTTTAACAATCATGTTTAAACACAAGCTTCTACTTCATTGACTAATATTTAAGATGGCCAGAAGTAATGTTAATAATATTTATTTTGGTATCGCTACAGTGAGTACATATTTATAATGCAATGTTTGCACTCTGCTATAAATATGAAACATTTTAAGTGTGTGCGAATAATGAGAAACGATTTGTCACCAATTCACGCAGCTTTGTATTATTATGAATAATCAATATTAAATTGGTATTACTAATACTTCTAGAAAACTAGATTCTATACAAGCTGAATGGAATATTGATAAACCTTGAAACATATTAAATATACAATATATGTAATTATTTCATCATCTACAGTAGAGTTCCGTCAGACATTGATGACAACATTTCACATGTTGATTCTTCACATTCTGACGCTATATCACGGCATTCGCGGAACTTTTTGTTAATTAACTCCTTCGTCGCCATGTCAGCCACCGGTGGCCGACGCTGAGTCATTACAATCACGCCGCGTCGGCCACCGTTGGCCGACGCGACAAACATGAATTTAGCTTTTCATTTTGCGCTGTCAGCCATGCGCTTCAAACAAACTGCTATTCAGAATGTCTGACGCGGCCCTAGCATCCAAAAAGGATTTAAATTCAGTAAGGTAAGCTTTCATCATCACTATCATGTCCTTTCTCTCTTCTGGAGCATATGGGTGTCATGAACTGCCGCCACAAAGCTCTGTCAGCTGCCATGATCTTAGCCTCATACCATGTTTGCTCTATCTACCGCAGCTCCGCCGAGTATATGTATATTTTCCGACGGCGTTCCAGGACGACGCGCCCTCGGGGGCTTGACGAAAAAACAGCTGTAGTTTATGCTCTCCTGCGGCTTTCTTAGTACATGCCTCAACCAGGTTTACCTTCGCCTCTATACCGATTGTAGTATGGAAGGATGCCTTGTCACCTCGTCATTCTCACAAAGCCAAATCATCGTACCCCTAATATTCTATGCAGGCATCTACTCTCGAAACCCACTACACGGCTGCATTGGCTCTCGGTGAGATACCAAGATTCCCAGCCGTAAAAAATAATGTGGACGATACAGGCGCTGCATAGACGGCACTTTCTTTTTATTGAGTCCCAGATATTGCGCATAGAATTAAAAGACGCTACAGCGCGTTCTCGAGACGGTAAGCGAGCTGCTTCTGCAGGCCAGTCATTTTACACTTGCTGACTGGTACAGAAAACCACGATATACAATCCTTCGTCTCTTATTCGCTTGTTCGCTTGTCGACATGCATGTGTCGCCATATTGGCATTTGGGACTAGTTATATAGACCGCCGATTATGGCGCTGGGCGAGAGCCCATCACAAGCGTGGGAGTTGTATGCCGACCTTTGGCGAGATCGTATTGTTAAGTCCCGATCGATCGAGGCGAAAGTAACGCCATATTACGATCGATCGGGGGAAACCAAGTTTTATCGTAGGTATATGTCAATGTGCTTCAGAAAAAATATGTGTTATTAGTCTGCTCCTTTATCCTGCCAACACGCGACGGAATAACAACCTTTTAATGAGAGGAAGACGTTTTAATGTTTAAAAAAATAATCACAAAAAAAAATCTAGGCCTAAATTTTATATTCAGCATCTCATGATATCTTGAACATGCTCGTATTGAATGGATCCGTCACGTGATCATCTATCTATTCGCCATTGTGTCCGCTAGGCATTCGTGAAGATATCAAGTCTTGATTTCAATCGTCTGCTCTTTTTGTTGGACAGTCGTGATCTGTGATCATCAGAGCCTGGATCCAATACGACTAACTGTGGCAGTGAATACCGTTACCATCACAGACTGATGCATTTGCCTAAATAGCTAAGGCGATACACTGACGCAACCCAACATATACTTTATAATATAGCATACTTTTTTTATGTAATCGCATCCAGGAGAGCACAGCCGGTCAAGACCAGTGCACTTTATGACGCACAGCCAGGGAGGCTGGACGCTGCAAGCAGGAAACGTGTGTTGTGTTTGTGTGTGGGTTGGGGAGATTGCAGGTGTATATTTGTCTGTTTCTTGAAGAGATCCAGATTGTAGGAAGGAGGAAACACAGACACTGGAAGAGCATTCCAAAGCTTACCGGTGGCATTAAGGAAGGAACTTTGGAAACTGCCAGTTCTTGGTCGACACACATTAAGCATGTATGGATGTTCAAGTGTAAGACGAGTTTGTCGGTTATGGGTGGTTGCAGGAGGAATTAATTCTTTAAGTTCCGAAGATCAGCGACCGCGGTAATAACGGTAGAAAAGACTAAGTGAACCAATCTTACGCCTGTGTTCCATTGATTGCAGGTTAGTCGTAAGAGTGTCATAGTTTATCAAACGAATTGCTCTTCTTTGAACTGAGTCAATTATGTTTAGAAGGTATTTTGGGGCTCCAATCCAAAGGTGACTGCCGTATTCAAGGATAGGTCGGATCTTTCTATTAACTGGACCCGGCTAGCGTTGCAAAGCATTCTGTTTATACGAGTAGAAGTGCTTTTGTGTAATTTTGCTTACTATTGCTTTTGTAACATAAAGAAATATTGCACGCGAAGCCGTGGTATAGCTCAATGGTCAAAGCGTTTGCTTTGCAAGGTAAAGGTCGTGGGTTCGATCCGCGACGAAGATTAAAAAAAAAAAAAAACGATTTCTGAGGTCTTTAAACCCCCGGTTGGTGTGAATTTGATCGCTCGCCCGTAAAATGCCAGTCATAGACTATTAATTCAAATTGGTGGTAGACGAAAGTCGTCCCGTGAAGACCACCCATTCATAGTAAATTACTATAAATAATAAGGATGATGCGTGAATCTCTATGACGTTGGCGGATCAACACTCCACGCGCAGCGCTTAGCCATATGCTCCATGTTCAGCGTCATAGAATTCTATAGATGAGACTTCAGAATTACTATCACCATCTGACGGTATTCTCCTGTATATGTTTACATAAAAAAAAAATATCCGGAATTCGCAGCGCCTGTATCGTCGCCATTCTTCTTTAGGACTTCGTTAAAAGGCGAAGGTGGACCTGCTTGGGACATGTACTCAGGATGTCACAGGAGAGCATAAACTAATGTCGCCTTTTCTTCAACCCACCTTTCTATATATCCTAGGAGGATATATAGAAAATAGATGAATGAAAAACTAAATTCATTTTATGTTAACCACTGGGAATACATTTAAGTGTTAGAACATCTCTTGATAACGTCTTAGGTTTTCACGGCCAGATTTGATATTGTGGCTTTTGGGTTTAGCCGTGTGTTCCGAATTTCTTTTAACCAATATTTCAACCGATATTGCAGGGGTCTTCTTCAGGATTGATGATTTAGTTTTGATTTAGTTGTGACTTTGTGTAAGATTATTTTTTTATTACGAGCGTTATTGATATCTCCATGGCAACTAAATACTCAAATTCCACGATTCTCCGGACCAATGAATTCCACACACGGCTAAACCCAAAAGCCACAATATCATCTCTGTGATAATAAAAATTCAGAACGAAATAAATTTTAGAAGTTGTCTTGATCCAGTGGTTTTATTCGCCGGTTGCCGACTGTGACCGTGTCTTTATGATAATAAGGTTGGTTCTCCTGTGGCCAAAAGTGTCGGAAGTGGCACGCGTCGTGTCGGAGACCAGGTCAGGGGATTTCTCTCAGATAAGATGCGATCAGATATTAAAAAAACGAGCGCATTCGCTCTTTTACCGCTAATGTAAACTTAACATTGGACTAGTAATGATGCGCAGACTACCATGCGAGTATTTATATGTTCAAATTCTGACATAAAAAATCGTATACACCCATACCTTGGCTTTACGGCCTAGATACGTTCCACGAAACTTGGCCGTTATAGCTAAATGCCGTATGAAGAGCGGCCGTATAACGAGGTATGGGTGTAATAGTATTTTTTAAATGTTAAACATAAAGAAGACTATACCGCGGAAAAGGCAATATTTAATACAAAATAATATATAATTACATGGAGATTCCACATTCAAAGTAACCTTGAAAAACTCTAAGGACGACATGGTATCAAAAAACTTGAGGCAATCAACCAACCATCCCACTGCTTGTATAATCAAATACCCCCAAAACCCAGACTGAAGTCGCGAAGCAGCTTTCTGAGATCCACACAACCTCTCATCCGGCCCTATATATAATCGTGTCGGAAACAACAGGGTCAGATCCTGTCTGCCCAGAAGTGGGCGACGTCGATGGCGTTACTTCTGGCCATCATCAGGTCTTCCTGGGTGCAGCTATTCGGGCACAGCGCACACTCCAGAAGGTGTGACAGGGTCTGCTCCACGCCGCAGTCACATTCAGTCGGTCCGCTGTAAAACTGCCAGGCCCTCATTTGTGTCCTCGTCTTGCATACTCCGGTCCGAAGTCTGTTAAGGGACCTCCATATATTCCACCCTTGGTCATGTCCAGGGGCTAGGTCCTCTTTCGGGGCAATCCAAGTATTCCTCTCAGTTGCGCTTCTCCACATGTTCAGCCGCAGGGTGGCCTCAGGTATCCGGCCCTGAAAATGAGGGACTCCAGCTCTGGCAACAAGTAGCATCAAAGGATTTCATTACTCCAAAGGAAGGCCTCCCAACTGGCAAGAACTTTGACTGGCGGACCAGGAAATCCTTGAACAGATTAAGAACCGGAGTCGGTAGAACAAAGGATAACCTCGAGCGGTGGGGAATTCTTCAGCAGGGAGAGTCACTATTGTGCGCCTGTGGAGACCTGCAGTCCGCTTCACACCTAAGATCCTGCTCCATGTGCCCAAAAGCTGCACATCTCAAGACCTAATACTGGGCAACACACGGGCTATCAATGTTGCCAGATACTGGCCAAAAATAATTTGACATCGCTGACACGAAGAAAAAGAACACTTGAGTTTCATTGTTAAAAGCTTTCTAGCGAGGTATGTTTTTAGGAAAACACTTTCAAATTTCAATGCAAACGATCCTGGGTTCCAAAATTTGAATGATAAGGATATAATCAAAGAAATATCTGCCTCAAAGGAACACGATCAAGAATACGATTTTCACAACGAAATACAGAAGTACAAAAAATAAATTTACATCCGGCGATAATAAAAACATTAAAAAAGATAGTGAATCATATATTTTATAAGAAGTAATTAACTAATTATTGTAGTAATAAAATCAACGCCTCGCTAATTGCGTATTTTTATGATTATTTGGCAAATTGTTCGCATTCTCTAATTGATGTAACTGCAACAATTGTGACCTACTTAATCGTAAATAAAATATACCAAAAATTAGTCTAATTAAGACGCCATGTGGAATATGTGGAGTAGAAGCGTGGATTTAAATTTATTTTCAGAGATTTAAAACTGTGTTTTGCCTGTTATTAATTTTGTATTAAATTCAAAGCCATGAGTAATGAAATTTAAAGCAAAAGCCTCTCGTTTATAAATGTACAGTACATTTGTTGACATCAGCATGATGTAACCCTTGCTGACTGTTACCGAAAAACATCTATATACAATATTTCGTCTCTTATTTCTGTTCGCTTGTCATACATTTATGTGCCGCCATTTTTCATGTAAACACATACAGCAGAATACCGACAGATGGTTATAGTAATCCTGAAGTCTCATCTGTGAAATTCTGTGACGCTTACCATGATGCTAAGCGCTGCATGTGGAGTGTTGATCCGCCAACGTCATAGATTACAGCCCGAGATTCATGCATCATCCTTACTTATTACAGGAATTTACTATGAATGGGTGGTCTTCACTGGACGACTTTCGTCTACCACCAATTCTGATTAATAGGCTATGACTGGTGTTACGGACGTCCGACTATGTAGAAATAAGTTGATTATTTAATTATTTAGCTTCTAGGCGCCCGGTACTGTTAGGCGGTCTGTCGAGCCTGAATAAAGAAACATTCATGGTTAAGGCTCGACGACCGCCGTACCGCGCAGGCACCGAAATAGGATATAGGTAAACTTGATAAATTGGGTATATGTGCACAATACAAATTGCGCTCTCGAAGTTGCGAGACGTGCGTGTGAGAGCTCCCGAGCCTCGACGCGTAGACCCAGGCAGAAGGCGGCCGGCGACGCGCTAAATGGGAGTGCGCTGATTGGTCCGCGTTCCTCGCCGGGGCGAGCCGCCCCGGGTGGGTCATGGTATAAGTATACGTATTGAAAACCAAAATAAACAGAGCTGAAAATACTTTCGAGTTTTACTCTCTCCTTCCCTGGACCTCTGGACTTCTCGACGCTTCCGGCTCTCAGCGCTGGACGCATAATCTGCTTTGAGGTAGCAGACTTCGTGCCGGCCAGCAGAGCGGAACAACAGCTGCCTTACAACCAGCTGTCCGGGACCTGAGCCGAGAAGACAAGGACCCACACCCACCGCCCGTAGAGCGGTTCGAACAGTCGAGGCTGACTGGTCGTCTACAACTGGCATTTTACGGGTGAGGGATCAAATTCACACCAACCGGGGATATTCTAAAGCACAGAAATCGATTACAAATCTTATTTTCTTTTAATCTCCTTCGGGGAACCTACGACCTTTGGCTTGCAAAGCAAACGCTTTGACCACTAAGCTATACCCGCCGGCTTAGGATATTACGATGATTGATACTATTTTCCGCCGGAATTAAATCAGGAAACGTTTACAACAATACGCAAACCCACAAGTAATTTGTACGTTTTTTTTTATATAGATTACATTAGCAGGTACATTTCCATTAATGGCGTTATTTAATGTAATAGCCGATCTGTTTCATTTGATTGATGGATATTAATTTGACTCTGCATCACGAAGTCTCGGCTCGTCACGAGCTAGGAAGGAAGTGTCATGGAAGGCTGGCATTGTGCTCCCATCAGACCTTATGCTGTCAGGGATCAAGATTCTTAATGGAAAAGGGCTAGGTCCATAATATGCAATAGCTTTGATCAAAACGAACACTGTTCTATAATAGGCTCGGCATGATCGAGCCAGCACGCAAAATGATTTTGTAAATAAATTAATTTAAGTATGCATTCGTTTCTTCGAAGAAAAACACAGTACTTTTGTTATTCAAAACCTAACGAAAGAATATCTGTCATCAATCGTTAAGGTTTTAACTGCATTTATTCATAATTATAAATATTTGCTTATTTACCTTGTTTTTGCGTGGATTACGTAAGATAAGTTATATATTGGGAGAATGCAGTTTCGACTAACTCGTAGCCTTTCTCAATCCATCACTTGTTAAGAGATAACTGAGCTGCGATAGTTCTTTATAAGCGGTCAAACGCATTTTATGTAGGAGAGGGGGTAGGGGTCTATCAAGCAATGATAAGAGAGGGAAACAGATAGGTCTTATCTATCTATTTATATAAAAATGAATGTCTGTGTGTCCTTTATGCATTCCTATACCATTAATCCGACTGCGATAAAACTTTGTCGAATTATTGCTTAGACTAGCGGGAAGAAGATAGGATACTCAAAATTTGATTTGATTACAAAAGTTAATTAAATATTTACGTAAAACATGTTTTCATACAAGACTATTGTAATACAGAACGGCCATTTTAAAACATTGTATCCGTAGCAACGCTGGAAACAAAAATGACAAAAATCTGTCCTGTAGGTATTTTAAGTAGTTACTTACGTAAGGTTTTTTTAAGTGGCAAAGCAATGCATGCCAGGTTGACGCTAGTATTCAATAAAATAAAGCATGACTCCCGAGTATTGTAATTGTAAGTATAATAATAATTTAAAATATTAAAATGAACAAATTTTAAATATTTTATTTTATATATAAAAAATGTGAATTTAAAATTTTAATTCAATATTACTTACAATTATAATTATGTAGTTTCATCAAGAATTGTCATTCAAAACGTTTACGTAATAAATAATTTAGATGTATTATGATTTGTAATGTTTCACGTGTTTGCCCCTAAATAATTGATAACCTTGTACCTAATTTCAGTGATTTTAAGTATTTTAACTTTTATATTTGCCCGGAATCTAGTAAAAATAATTTATTTAGTCAAATATACTAACTATCGAAGTCTGTAAACTTTCCGGACTCTTTTTAGAAGTTTTCCAGTGCTAATCGCTAAAATGGGTTGAGCCCCCCCTTGGGATCAAACTGTCCGAGACTTGGGAGCGAAAATTCAAATTACAAAAAATATGTATAAATACGTGATAGAAACGGCGTTTTATAAGTTCTTATTTTTTCTTATTATTAAATGATTTCTTCAATCTGAAACACATGATTTGTTAGTGATTTTGATCTGCACTAAGTACATACGAGTACCTACCGCATACCGTTCAAGTCATTCCTGGGGTCAAAGTCTCTGGATCCCAGAAAGGATCTCGCTAAAGAAGCGTCTATAAAGCGTGGGTTGACGTCCCACGGTCAAGGGTCATTTCCACTGCAGCTCCATACAAGAAGAGATGACTTGATGCAGTGCTAAACCTTACAAGGAACATAAATACACAATACCTTTGTATTGATATCAGCTTGATATACCTCCTTTAGGCTGATGCCGAAAAGCCTCGAAAAACAATCTTTTGTCTCTTATTTTTGTTCGCTCGCCTGACGTGCACACCTAATAATGTTAGTTTTAATTGTATATAACATTACACGGCGTTTGCATACGCCATTTTATTTGTTATGACAGTTGCTCCATTTCATGTTGGTTCAACTGTCATCTTTAATTTGTTTTTTTGCCGTGATTATCTCTGCGGCGCTGCATGTCACAGTGCTCCGGCAGTCGTCAGATAGCTCTTGTCCGGCCTAACTGTATTTTTTTTTCATGGATTTTAAGTGTCTTATTTATCGTCAATAACAAAAACTATTAATCAAAATTATTAACCCTTTCATTACGGCTCGGTGGAATACAAATTTTACTGTCAATTATAAAACTAGTATTTGGAACATAAATGTACTTATCTGGTATATTTTCGTATATCACATTGGTTCTTGTATCCTTTAGCTATCAGGTGATGCATAAAAAACTATTCTAAGAAAGTAGCAAAACGATATATCACAGCTACCGATGTCAACGGCAGGGGAATCTTACACGGCATATATCGGGTACCGATGCGAACAGGTTAAACACGGCCAATAATGGTTAAGAACGTACGTCCTTGTATGTTATATTTATTTCCTTCCATTTCATTCAAAATATCACGCCTATTGTTATTTATATAAGCAATCTGATATAATAAGTATGCTTAAGGCATCGTGCCTGAACACTCCCAGACTTAGCATATACCTGGGCACCCAGGAATGTCTTATTATTATCAAGTACATGTGCCTACTTTTGAAATATGCCTAGACTTAATCAGCCGAGTGTCATGACATAGATATAGAGGAAGCGGCCGTTGTTAGCTCAGACCTTAACGCGTTCGTTGATTTCTTAATCAATTAACGTCTTCATTTGGCGCTTAATTTGTAAAGACATAAGTGGAGCAGTCACTAGGAAACAAGAGCCAAAAACAAAAAAAGAGTATTCTCAAAAAATGTATGTAAAGGGCCCGCCATCTAACGTTTTTTTTGTCAACTAGTGCTTGTTTCGTGAATGGTAACACTTAGCTCATGTCAGATTTGACAGATAATTAGTTTTATCCTTCCGCTGAACGAATATGGTTGTGTATACGCTTGAACAACGCTGGGAAATATTGCGACATTACTTTGAAAATCAGGCCATTTTTCTTCGAAAATGCGCAAGGAGTGGACGTTACAGTCAATGGCGATCGTTATCGGGCCATTTTTGTTCACAAAAATTGAAGAGGAGGATATTGGCAACATTTTGTTTCAACAGGACGGCGCTACGTGCCACACAGCCGAAGCTACACTCGATGTTTTGCGCCCTATTTTCAAAAGTCATTTGGCGGACCGCCTCAGAATAAATAAATGTTTACTTATTTTATTAAAAAACAAAATGTTTCGTCTATAGTCCACCTGTTTCTTATGTTCCTCCCAAACACAAAATATGATAAATATTGTTCATTATACATTAAATGCCATATCTGGAGCATACGGTCACCACTTATTACCGCCGTACAATTCTGCCAGTTGCCAATATCCACGCCTTGTCCTAAGGCATATCTGCACCCGAAGGTTCACCTGGGAACATACGAGTACATGGTCCCAGAAGGCTTCCAGGGTAGGAGACTACAGTGTCCGGCGCACAATGGATAAAATATCCTAACATATATGTTAGATTTTTATACTGCGTTCACAAGGACCGAAACGTTTATAAATAATGATGAGAGGTAATTTATTCATTGAATTATGAATCATACGTGTCTCTTATTGATAAATAATTTATATGCCTCAGTAAAGTATTCGTATGGAACGCGTCTTACAGGAATGTACAGGTATGTATCATCAACATAAGCAAGGCGGTCTCCATCCAATGTTGAACGCAAATCAGCCAACGGCATAGACTACAGCCCGAGATTCACGCATCATCCTTATTATTACAGGAATTAACTATCAATGGGTGGTCTTCACGGGACGACTTTCGTCTACCGCCAATAAAATTAATAGGCTATGACTGGCAATTTACGGGCGAGGGATTAAATTCACACCAACCGTGGGTATTTTAGAGCTCAGAAATCGATTGTTTTTTTTTTTAATCTTCTTTGGGGATCGAACCCACGACCTTTGGCTTGCAAAGCAAACGCTTTGACCATTGAACTTCACCCGCCAGCATCTGTAGTATATGTCTCAATCAGGTACACCCTCGCCTCTTGATTGACTGTATAGAAGACTGCCTAGTACGCAGCACTCTCACCTCGTCATTCCTCACAAAGACAAAACCATCATACGCTAAGTGTTTTGTAATTAAAAACCTATTTAGAACAATTCATCAGGTTATAAGTCACTACGACAGGCGTATACAACTGGGATGGGCAGCATTTGGAAAACCAAAGTACATTTTTAAAGCGAAAATTCCGCAATGTCTAAAAACTAAGGCGTTTAACCAATGCATCCTCCCTGTATTGACTTGGCGCAGAGACGTGGTATCTGACAGCAAGTCTTACCCATAAAAGAAAGGTAACCCGGCGTGCTATGGAGAGATCCATACTCGGAGTGTCGCTAAAATACGCAGAAGAACCCAAGTAGTGGATGCTACCCAACGAATACGCACACTCAAGTGGCAATGGGCAGGACATATCTGTCGAAGAGACGACGGTCGATGGGGAAGAAAAGTATTGGAATGGCGCCCAAGAACTGGCAAACGAAGCATTGGCCGACCCCCTGCAAGATGGACTGACGACGTAAGAAGAATAGCTGGAGTGACCTGGATGCGGAAGGCGGAGGATCGAAGAGGATGGAGACTCAAGCGGGAGGCTTACGTTCAACACTGGACATATACAGGCTGATGATGATGATGATGATACGTCACTGCTTTATATATCAGCACTTTGTGGATCAATTGAATTTGAAAAGCACTTGACTGTGCCAATTGTTCTCCGTCATTTTTAAATTGCGTGTTCATGTCTGAAGAGAAGTATTTTCATAGCAGACCGGTTCCTTGACCAAATAATACCAACGCGACAGGTTCATAATAATGATAGACGCCATTTATCAATAAAAATAAACCAGATTTTTTTCACATCCGTTGCTACATACCTAACATATTAATCGGAAATTTGTACGGTAAAAAAAATGTCTGGAATAGAATTAAAAGCATGTAATTACTGTAAGTAGATTTTTTTAAATATCACGTATTTGTCTGCTTAGGACGAAACGGTCAAGGCTTAAGGAGAGTCGGGCTATTCATTCGATTTCCTAAAAAAACTGATTTAAAAATTTGTGACAAATTACACAAAATACCGCTTAAATACCACACCACCTTTTTTTACGTAAATGTATTACTGAAGATATTAGAAGAATAGCGGGAGTGACCTGGATGCGGAAGGCGGAGGATCGAAGAGGATGGAGACTCATGCGGGAGGCATACGTTCAACAGTGGACGGACACAGGCGATGATGATGTATAACGCAAAGCGTTTGCTTGACAGCCAAAGGTCGTGGGTTCGATCCCCGACTGAGATCATTTTTTTTATATATTTTTTAATCGATTTCTGAACTCTAAAATACCCCGGTCGGTGTGAATTTGATCCTTCATCCGTAAAAATGCCAGTCATAGCCTATTAATCACAATTGATGGTACACGAATGTCGTCCTGCGAAGACCACACATTCATAGTAAATTCCTGTAATGATAAGGATGACGCATGAATCTCGGGCTGTAATCTATGACGTTTGCGGATCAACACTCCACACGCAGCGCTTAACCATATTTAAGCGTCATGGAATGCCACAGATGAGGCTTCAGCATAAATATCACCATCTGTCGGTATTCTCCTGTGTGTTTTTTTTATGTAATCGCATGCAGGAGAGCACCACAGCCGGTCAAGACCGGTGCACTCTATGACGCTCAGCCAGGGAGGCTGCACGCTGCATGCGGAAAACATGTGTTGTGTTTTTGTGCGGGTTGGGGAGATTGCAAGTGTATATTTATTTGTTTCATGAAGAGATCCAGATTTTATGAAGGAGGAAACAAACACTGGAAGAGCATACCAGAGTTTATTAGTGGCATTTAGGAAGTTACCCACCGTATCTTCAAATTCTCGAGCTCCTACACTAAACGTCATTGGGTGTAAAGATGTCTTTGGGACAAATCAAAGATAGTGGCAACTGAGAGAACTAAATAACGTCAATTGGTACTTCACATATGAAAAAAAGTTATTATATTGCTATATGCATAAGAAATTAAGGTATGTCACTCATTTTTCTATGCATAGGTAACAAAGAGAAGTATATATGATGTTAATGATTTTCTTTAGACGTCTAGGTATTTGCGTCATGACACAGCACAATGATTATGAGTTGAAAATAATTATTGCGAGACAAATATGGCGGCCATTATGCAAAAAAAAAAAACATTGTTGACTGAGATCAATAAAATAATATGACAAAGTTATATGAATTACAATCAATTTTTTTTTAATGTACAAGCAGTTATTTACTATTTTTGTAAATACATATGTGTAGCTGTAATGTTATACATACATATTTTGATATACATAAGCATGAAACATAATTTATTCTAATATAATATTAAATATATATAATTACGAGTTTATAAAACATTTTTTTCATATGAATCACGTTGAATCGTAGAAAAAATAACAAAATTAAGAGGCATTATCAATAGAAAGAAATAAAACAGTGTTATTTATGTAAACACATACAGGAGAATACCGCCAGATGGTGATAGTAATCCTGACGTCTCATCTGTGGAATTCTATGACGCTTACCATGATGCTAAACGCTGCATGTGGAGTGTTGATCCGCCAACGTCATAGACTACGGCCCGAGATTCACGCATCATCCTTAATTATTACAGGAATTTACTATGAATGGGTGTATGATGTCTTCACGGGACGACTTTCGTCTAACACCAATTTTGATTAATAGGCTATGACTGGCATTTTACGGGTGAGGGATCAAATTCAAAATCGATAAAAAAACTTTTTTTAATCTCCGTCGGGGATCTAACCCACGACCTTTGGCTTGCAAAGCAAACGCTTGGGGTGTTTGTGTGTACGTTTGGGGAGATTGCTCTGTTTATGTATTAATATGTTTCTTGAAGATATCCAGATTTTTTTTTTTTTTATGTAAACGCATGCAGGAGAGCACAACCGGTCAAGACCAGTGCACTCTATGACGCTCAGCCAGGGAGGCTGGACGCTGCATGCGGGAAACGTGTGTTGTGTTCGTGTTTGTGTGTGGGTTGGGGAGATTGCAAGTGTATATTTATCTGTTTCTTGAAGAGATCCAGATTGTAGGAAGGAGGAAACACAGACGCTGGAAGAGCATTCCATAGCTTACCGGTGGCATTAAGGAAGGAACTTTGGAAGCTGCCAGTTCTTGGTCGACATATATTAACCGTGTATGGATGTTCGGCAAGTGTAAGACGAGTTTGTCGGCTGTGAGTGGGTGCAGGAGGAATTAGATTGTATGAAAGAGGAAATATAGATATTGAAAAATAGTTTAGATGACATTTAGAAACGAATTTTGGAAGACCACAGTTCTTGGACGGCATACTTCAACAGTGTATAGATGTACAGCAATTGTTGATGTACAGCTAGAGGAAGTGATTCTTCGAGTTCATCGGAGCAGCGGGGTTACAAAGTGATTCAATATTACGCCTGCATTCCAAGGATTATAGAGGTTAGACTTAAGTGTGGTATTATATAGTGCAACGTCCATTTATAATTCCAATTATCGTTCAAAGGCAATAGAAAGTTAAGACTTTGGTGCGTATAACTGAGTTTTCTCACGCGGAAATGAAAAAAGGAAGCAACAGACGATGGCATAATCAATGCTCTGTACATTGTATGAATTGTATGTGCACTGTAATTACTAATGATGGGTATTGTCATAAGAACACATCATTTGAGGAACTGTTTCTATAACCTTACGTTGGAGACTCTTATTACCTAATAAGTTCAATGTGGGAACTGATTATTGCCATTAATTTTGTTATATCTTTACTAGGGTTGAGTTTAAGTAGTGTATCTTTCTGCAATACAAAGTTTTTTTTATAATGTTTTACCGCCATTTATCTTTAACAATGTTGAAATATGTAGGACGCTTCGAATTCAATATTTTCAGTATCATCTAATAAATAACCATACATTCGGGTATTAACCCTTTCGCATTGTCTATATATGCCGTCTGAGGTTCCCCTACCGTCGACATCGGTAGCCGTGATATATCGTTTTGCTACTTTCAGCACTCATTGTGATATCTACGGTAGGAAATTGGAATTGCAGTCATTCGCTTTATCAACCTACATGTATTCTTTACAGAAATCTGTAAAGCATGTAAACCACATGTGTCAATGCCACCACACGTATGGAGTTACATAATGAACGTTTGTTAAATGTAATAGTTTTTATGCACCATCTGATAGCTAAAGGATAGAAGAACCATGTGATATATGAAATAGGTCAGATAAGTATATTTATGCTTCAAATACTAATTTTAAGCAAAAAAAAAATGGTTTGCAAAATTCACGCTGTATTGACAGTATATTTTGTATTCCATCGAGCCGTAACGAAAGGGTTAAAGAGTAATTTATGGGGTAATATTTTTGTATTGCCAACACATGATACGACGACCATCTTGACTTTTACGTAAAATTTTGACTACGACAATATATTGATTTTATAAAATTTATACATTGAACTTAACTGTTATATATGGGATATATTTAACATAAAATATCTTTATTTGTGATGGCAATACTGTATTAGTCTAATAACAATTACATTCTCATAATCAGGTCTAACATAAATATTATAATATAATAATTCATATGTAATCACCATACGATGAATGTTAGTGATATAATAATCTAATTGTAATTACTATCGCATCCACAATACATTTACCTGCATTGCGTAATTAAACAACCTAACGACGCATTCCAAAGCAAAGAGACGCCTCTATATCTTAGGTATCTTGATAATACAACTAACACAAGAAACGTTTTATCGCAACGAAAAAGCAAATGAGTTAGAGAAACAAGAAAACTAACACACGCGCAACAAGTCACAGGTATACACGTACTTGAGTGGTTTGTGTGTGTTTGTGAGCAACACTAGAGAGAAAGAAAGTTGGAGTTTAATACCTACCATAAAAGGTGTTAATGTCTATGCGCGTCTATCTGCGATTATAAAAATTTATGATGCATTTTGCAGCAGATTTTTAGGTTATAAAATTGGAAAAAAGACATAAAGATATTTAATGAACGTGACGTAAATAGATTTATAGGAAAATAAAATGTGTAAATAATAAGGAATATATACATTCATGTGTGATGTACATATAAAACTAAATATATCACTGATATTGATCTTTCAAAATGCAATTATATTTTGAGAGTTGTTTTCAAAATTCAATAACAAGATTTAGAGGGATTGGGCAAGAAAAATAATATGCGTAAATTATGAGAAATATCATTTTTCATTTACTGTCAACTGATATCTATGAACGAAATATGAGGCTAGTCGTTATAAAAAATGTTCGATTTTTAAAATAATGGATCTTATACATAAATTCCACGATCTATGTGAACAATATCAATGTATATCGGTAACCGTAAGTGTTAATGAGTGGTATAAATATATTGATGAAGTTTGTACATACATATACTTTCTTCAAAGTACGTAGTATGTAGTGCGAGTTAATATTGAAGATTCCTTAGTAGACAATTGACACGTTTTTTTTATATAAACCGAAGGATTAAAGCGATGATTCACTTAATTATAAAACATATTATATTTTAGACTACAATATAATACTGTTTCATTTGAAAACGTTACAAAAATGTTAAAAACGCAGGACGAGTTCACTATTCGGGCGTTTTATTCTATAAAAACACATGTCTTTATTGTGTTTCTTTGGCAATATTGTTGTTTGTAGCATTAAAGTCTTAAACGACCAAAATATAATAGTATTAGGATGTTGAACTTATAAATGTGATAAGTAGCACGTAAACATACCTTCAAAACTCGAAAATGTACGTAAATGAAAGCAAAACTAATTGTAAAAAATACAAAAGACGATAATTCACATGATTAATATGAAGAAAAATGTGTATTTTGATCTCAGTTCAGAGCTACGCTTTTATGGCATTAATGATGTAAATTCAAAACGTATCTAAGAAAGTTCTTTTTTC
Organism: Glossosoma conforme; assembly: GCA_022606575.1. Classification (NCBI taxonomy): domain Eukaryota; kingdom Metazoa; phylum Arthropoda; class Insecta; order Trichoptera; family Glossosomatidae; genus Glossosoma; species Glossosoma conforme. The sequence goes on along the minus strand of JAGTXR010000020.1, from coordinate 332,299 downwards.
GAACATAAACAGATGTACAAGTTTGAACGTTTGGAATGCTGCCTTGCAACTTTTGACAGTTCAAAAACTCACAATGTGTCGCACGATATTTAAGGTTACACTTCACTTTTAACACTATAAATCATGGTCTTGCTGTTGTTGTTTTGTGTGTACCGTGCACGGCGGTTGGTTTTACTGTCTTATCGCGGTGAAGAAACGAGTTTCTGAGGTTATAAAACGGACGGATAATAATTTAACGTTGACTGTGCGAGCCGCGCGGGCAAACTGCTGTCATGCGAACGGTTCTAAAGAAGCCCAAACATAAACACAGAGCGGCCGGTAACAAAGAAAGCTGTATTACCTCAAGGGATGTTATGTTATGCAGATGGCGCGAGACAAAGAAAATAGAAAAAATGTACCCATTCAAATTTTTGAATTTTAAGCTTTGGACATTGATATATATCCTTAAAAAATATAGAATCCCTGAAATTATAAGTGAATAAATATCATTTACTTAAATGCAAGCTTTTATATTAAAGTTCAAATACAAGCATTATTAATTTCGAAACAAATAAGTGAATCATTAAATATACTAGTATTTTTTTATTTTTTTTTGTGCAAATAATTAGGGATCATTCCATATTTTATTGAATACAGAAAAAGATCTCTAGAAACCGACAAAATAAAAACATTATTTATGCGTCTTTTCCTTAAAAAATATATTCCTAATAAATATATATTTTAAATACGTATTACACACATACTTAGCTTGCATAAGGTACATGGAATATTTCGTCGCGGATGACGTCTATAGCCGTTTACGAACCTCATATTACAAATTTATCATACTGTTATAATTTACAAAATTAGTTGAGTATATTAGTTACTATATGATCTATTGGATATCAAGTCAAAAAATAACTGACTTTAATAGATATTATAATACTTTTTTTATTAAAAACTGTTTTGAAGCCTAACAATTGATTAATAAATCCACCACGGTCAAATATTTAAATAATTCCATTAACTCATTCAATGTAAGGAATGATATTTTCGAAATATTTACTAATATGAAGATTACAATATTTCATACAGTTTAAGCTGGAATTTATAATTTTATTGTATTAGTGAATTTATTTCAATTTATTTTATCATATTGTAATTATTGCTTCTATAAATAGCTAAAAAATAGTAAACTAGATGTTATTTCATTAAAGCATTTTTTTTTTCACATGTAAAATCACTTTTCACAATAAATTTTCAATACGTAATGTAATCGAAATGCAGCGTATCACTTATTTGAAAAATTGTTTTTTTATTATTCATCACAACAACAGCTTAGGAATATTATATATTTTATTTAAAAATTTATAATCGCATTATTAGAATCACAACTAAAAATATGTTTATACTTCACAAATCACTAATTTTCTCCGAAGATAAAAAACAAAATATGATTTCTATCTTAGAACATAAAAACATGTTATTTATCACTCAAAATGTTAAAAATTTGATAATAGGTATTTTATTACAAACTATTTATATTATATTACTGATTTATGGCTATTCAAAATGCCTAATTACCGGCCGGCCGATAAATAAAATATGGCCGCCGCGAACGCGTCCACACACCGCGATAGCGATTTTCAAACTAAACGGACGAAATGAAAATAATCGAGTTTGCTGGATGAGATGATGTGCATACATATTATTATTAGCGCTATACGATACTTGAATTTTTGCTTTCTTTAGGCTGTTCGTCCGCTTCTCGGCCGTACAACAGGTTATAGTTTTTTTTATTGGGTAGACGGCATGGCACAATTTTTACTTATTCAATTAACGATGTATTGGAATACTTATTCTACCGAATAAATACCCTCTTTGAGATGATAATTATTCATTGGATACCCTTAATTGTTTACCTTTAACATCTATGTTTTTAAACGAATTTTATATAGCGTATGCGTTAGAACAAAAAAATATTTGTAAAATATTGATTTTAAAATTGTAGTAAAATAATAAAAACATTGTCTTCGTGGTGTGATTTTAATTTTAAAAAATTCAGCTTGATGTCTGATTTTCAACTAAATAAATTATATTTAATAGAATCCGGGATAATATAAATTTTTAGATATTTAACCCTTTTGCATCGGTAGCCGATATATGGCGTCTAAGATTCCCCTACTGTTGACATCTGTAGCCGTGATATATCGTTTTGCTACTTTTTTAGAATAGTTTTTTATGCATCATCAAAGGATACTAGAACCAATGTGACATATGAAAATAGACCAGATAAGTACATTTATGCTTCAAATACTAGTTTTATAACTGACAGTTAAATTTGTATTCCACAGAGCCGTAATGAAAGTGTTTAATTACTGAAACTAAGTACAACTTATTAGTTATAAAACATTCAAAATGTGTGAAACATTACTAATTATAATTAATATAACTTATTTAGGCAAATACTTTCATCGAATCATTTTGTATTTTCTCGAGTATATTGACTATTATTTGGCAACAAGAACTCGATTGTTTCGAACCTGGTTACATCACAGCCTAAAATAAAAATTAAAAAAAAATCAACATTTTTAAAAATGTGTCCTCTTATTACCGAGTTTCTCGTTAACAGCTAAAAAAGTTGCCTCCTATTGGTTCGTTTGAATATGATGGGTGTACCATTCGAGTGCTAGTGTCGCCAGTCGACAGAAAATGGTATAGGTGAAAAATCGCATAATTCATTTTATTGCCGACTGTTTAGGATGTTAAATAAAATTTTTTTTTTAGTATGTACCCGCATTAAAAATCGTAAATAAAACTTAAATACCTAACATATAATATTTTTATTTTTTAATGATTAACAAACGCAAACTCGTCGTCGGGTTAGTGTAAAAATGTTGATTCGAAGAAATGGTATTTTATTATAATTTGAACTATTCTACGTTTATTTATTGTTCTCAATATTGAATAACAACTCATATTGACATGAGAAATGTTATAGAAGATGATGTTAGCTGTGAATTTTTGAGTGTGCATCAATTGTTGAATATTGGGATGGATCTTCAATAATTTATTAATATTATAATATTTAAATATATTCTAAAAATACAACAAAAAACATTTAATGTATTCATTGTTTCAAACAAAACTAAAATCGCTATTACGAACGTCCACATATATTATAGTAATTTAACTGCGTCATTTAGTAGAAAAGAGGGAAGGTTATTGGAATTAATCAGAGTGTCGAATGCAAACAAAGAATAGGTGGGGTATAAAAATAGTATTGGTGAGTCACCATCCCTTGAATGTCATCGCCGCACCCACGGAACACAACGGAATATAGAGGGATGGATGTTTCCTATATTACAACATCCATTCAGTGTTGCTAGCATTTAGATAGGTACCTACCGACAACCAAGGGAGACCATTGAATTGCGAACGTCGATTTTGAACGCAAATATAATTCGTAGAATCCATAATTGTAGAGGTGAAAAAAAAGGGATTCCGTCACGAATCTAAGTTACGATTTCGCTTTGAATAACTTTTCGGATATTCACAAACTACCTCCGATGTACCCGATAAATTCTGATTACTATTAACATTATTTTTTAAATGAATGCGTAAATATATTATGGAGGAATACCTAAAATCTTAATCTTGTATTTATTATATTTATAGAGATATTGATGGTTATTTAAAGCAATGTGTAGAAGATACACATCACAGGGAAGGAAAGGTTAATGTTGCATTACCTGTATGTAGTAGGTTTATGATATTATTAAATTGTTATGTACAATGTTGCTAGTACAATAATATATAAGTATGAAGTATCTTTCAAGTGAAATCATAAATTTAATGTCCTTGACCAACTTCACAGTGGTCAAAAATGTCATTTTATATCATTTATATCACTGTTAAAATGTATTATTTATGGATTAAGTATTGCATTTTAAGTAACATTAATCTGTTTGATAATAAAAAAAACATGCAGCTCAAAACATGTGGTCGGCAGATTTTATCGATGTTTTTTTTTTCTACGCGTGGGAGTAGCTTCGATTCAGAATGTGAAAATGTGGGACGAAAGACACAAGAACTTCGAAGGTACTTTTTATTCAAATTATAGAATATTCTCCGAGTAATTAATAAAAGCCATTATCGTTAATTACTGCCATGTCCATTAGCGTGAATGAAATGCTAATTATAACTAAAATAATTACGTAATGAACATGTTATAGTTTTTATGCAAATTCTTACCAATAATAAAAAAAAACTATATTAAATAAGACTTGGGAGATAAATATGCGTAGTATGCGTGAACATACTCGTTAATCTTAATACATATATGTTTATTATTTTTTTCTTTAAATATCCGTTCCAAACTGAAACACATGATATCACGCCGAATTGTCGTCATTCAGTTATTTCTGTCATTTGCCACTGTATATGCCTTGTCCCAAGACAGCTCTGCTCCTGAATATTAATTAGCCTGGAAAAATATATAGTTCTCGATGACATTCTGGACAGGAGCCCAGGGACTTGAAAAGTTAGAAAACGCATTTTTTGAGGCATTTTTTTTTTGGTGATTTATTATTAAGATTTTTAAGGAGACCAAATGATAAGCACGACGCTCTCTAGGCCTAAGCCATTTGGTATAAATGGGCGGCTCAACCCATCTAAATACACGTTGTAAGCAACAAGCGTTAACCCAACCAAATTTTATCTGCGTCCAAAGAAGACCAGTTTTATTATAGAAAAAAGTAAAATACAAAATTCAATGAAGAAGAAGATAATATAAAATATATGAAAGAAGTAGTAAATTAAAATGTTGGAATACTGTACATACTATGTGTTCAAATACTACATGCTATAAGCACTGGTTCACACTGGCGGTTGCGGTTACGTTTACGTTTGGAGAGCGGTTGCAGACGTTACTTGTACTAAAGTGTTCTATGCGTTCAAAACGCGTTTGAACGCATAGAACACATCAGTAAAACCGACATCGGCATGATATAGCCCTTGCTGACTGATACCGAAAACCTCGATGTACAATCTTTCGTCTCTTATTTCTGTTCGCGTGTCGTACATGTATGTGTCGCCATATAGGCATTTTGGACAAGTCCGATGTGAATCACACATTTTCTGACGGTATTATACCAGAGAATAATGAGTATGTACTCTTACATGGAGTATCATCTTCACAGTGTATCTTTTGTTCAGCGATCATCATGAGGTCATCTGGCATCTTCGCATCAATGCAAAATGGGTTACATACACACACATAGTGTTTCCTTTTGAATTTACATATTCTGACACTGTATATAATTGGAACAGTAGCCTATACTTTATATGTATTAAGACTCTCACACTCTAAAAAGTATTGATAAACAATCAAATAATTTTCTATATTTCATTTTAGATAGGCATTTTCTATTCATTCGTCAGTTTATTGTTTATTCAACAGATGGCGGCACGATTCTTAAAACCCGCCCTTTCTAAGCCGCGCATTCACTATATGTATATCCCGGCTACTCGAGTGTTTCAGTGGAGGTTCATGTCACTAGGTGAGCTGGTCGCGAGAGGCCAGTTGAAATCTCGCCATTCGTCTGTTCCTTGTTTTTTGTCGGACAGACGAATATCTCCTGTACATATATCGTGAGGAACTGTCATTACCACCAGTGAACAACTCTAACTTCCTATTTAAATTTTACATATTACATTCAACAATTTTATATCTAATGTGTGTCTTGCTCATGGTGCATAGACGTGGAATCTAACAGCAACTCTTACCCATAAAATAAAGGTCACCCAGCGTGCTAAGGAGAGATCCATGCTCGGAGTGTCGCTAAAAGATAGAATCAGAAACGAGAATATACGCAGAATAACTCAAGAAGTGGGGGCTGCCTAAAAAATAGGCACACTCAAGTGGCAATGGACAGGAAATATCTGTCGAAGAGACGACGGTCGATGGGAAAAAAACTCTTTAAGTGTCGCATAAGAACTGGCAAACGAAGCATTGGCCGAACTCCTAAAAGATTGACTGACGACATCAGAAAAATAGCGAGAGTAGTTTGGATGCGAAAGGCGGAGGATCGAAGAGGATGGAGATTCATACGGGAGGTCTACGTTCAAACAGTGGACGGACTGATAATAATGATTATTAATTAACATCATCCTCTCTTTCAAAGGGTTGTTATTCAGTCGCGTGAGGGCATGATGAGGAGCAGGTTACCAAAAGACTTTTTCTGAAGCACATTGACATATATTTACGATAAAACTTGGTTTCCCGATCGATCGTAATATGGCGTTACTTTCGCCGCGATCGATCGGGACTTAACAATGCGATCTCGCCGACGGACGACACACGACTCCCGCGCCCGTGATGGGCTGTCGCACAGCGCTACCAGTGACGATCTCCGTAACTAGTCAAAAATTCCAATATGGCGGACACATTCATGTCTGACAACCGAACAGAAATAAGAGTCGAAAGATTGTATATCGAGGTTTTCGGTACTAGTCAGCAAGGGTTAAATCATGCTGATGTCAATATGCATTGGCTTTTGGTAAGATATCAAGATTCATAGCCGTAAAAAATAATGGGGACGATACAGGCGCTGCATTGATATATCCAGATATTGTTATGAATTAAATTTTATTTTCAAAGCATTCTTATAGAAAATGTCAAACGTCAATGAACGAATGAGCTTTGAAATGTCAAAAAAAGCTACATAACTGAAGGACGAAAACCAGCTAGTAATCCCTATAGCCTTTTTTTAAAGGTTCTTTATTTAAGGTAAAGTTATACAAATTTACAATGATAATTACTCAATCTGAAATTACCAGACTTAATAGTCTCTTAACTTATTATATAATGTTTTAGATAATATGACATGAATTTTTGTTACTTAATATATTTTGATTATACATTACTTTGATTACACCTTCCTTGAAACGGAAGACATTTCTTTCATATTTATTTGGTTTTCTTAATACTTTTTTGTTTTTGATTAAAAAAAATTCACTAAAAAAAATGTAGAAAAAAATATATATAGTTGCGTATTGTACCCTGAAAGTTACACACAAGGTTAGAATATACGACTGAGAAATAGTTGAAGAACGTAGGGGCCTAATCCATGTCAGCCTCGTTAACCGCTCTTGTAGCCCCGACGATTTCCCTGATGAAGTTCAACAGCAAGGGACCGTCAGAACTAAGCAGCAATTCAGGAAAACCCGCACAAGAAATGGTAGAGACTCCCAGGCGACAACACAGAATGCGTCTCCTGTTCTCATGGATGATGCACTCCACGAGAGAGTGTCTCATCGTCTGTTGCATGCCTGGATCACATGGACATGCGTCGCAAGAAGAGAGGCCAAATCTTGAATACTATGAGTTAAAACTAGCCTATCCCTCTAGCCTAATTGGCATGATACTCAAAGGTAACCATGACCAATCCTTAATATTTTTAATAGTTTTTTGAATAACTAGATAATTGTTTATGGTCTTACAAACTGACAATTAGATTAAATGTTTTTTTATTATTTACGACTTGATGACTCCTTTAAACTACTTTTCGTACCCACACAAAGTTTATTTTTAATTGTAATTTATGCATTAGTTTATTAACATTTAAAATAAAATCTTGTACATATTTTTACATGCTTTATAAAGGTCTTATATACTGTGATTATAAATAACGAAGTTAATAGTTATTGGATGTACGGAGTGACCTTATATTCAAGAATCTCATTTTTTTATGTAATCGCATGCAGGAGAGTCACAGCCGTTCAAGACCAGTGCACTCTATGACGCTCAGTCAGGGAGGATGAACGCTGCATGCGGGAAACGTGTGTTGTGTTCGTGTTTGTGTGTGGGTTGGAGAGATTGCAAGTGTATATTTATCTGTTTCTTGAAGAGATCCAGATTGTAGGAAGGAGGAAACACAGACGCCGGAAGAGCATTCCAAATCTTACCGGTGGAACTTTGGAAACTGCCAGTTCTTGGTCAACATACATTAACCGTGTATGGATGTTCGGCAAGTGTAAGACGAGTTTGTCGGTTGTGGGTGGGTGCACAGGAATTATTTCTTTAAATTCCGAAGAGCAGCGACCGTGGTAATAACGGTAGAAAAGACTAAATGAACCAATCTTACGCCTGTGTTCCATTGATTGCAGGTTAGACGTAAGACTGCAATTGTTTATCAAACGAATTGCTCTTCTTTGAACTGAGTCAATTAAGTTTAGAAGGTATTTTGAGGCTCCAATCCAAAGGTGACTTCCGTATTCAAGGAAAGGTCGGATTTGTCCTTTATATAGAGAATAAGAAGTAATTTATCGTTGAAATACCTCAGTGATCTACCTGTATATAATACACCTAGTTTTTTGGAAGCGAGAACGGCTTAATACTTAATTGACTCGTAATATTTGATATTATTCGATATTGATACTCCAAGGTTTAGAAGGAAAGTATATACAATAATCTACAATAGCTAATTTAATTTAGAATGATTAAAGTGAGGAAACCTCAGTCCTCAGCCCACCTCAAATCTTAAGAAACGTCTGAGCATACGGGAGTAAATTTAATAATACATATTTCGTATAGATTATTGATCAATGACAATATCACAAGCGTGTTTTTGAACGATCACCAATGTTACGCAACATTGTACAAAGGCCGAAGAGTGGATGGGTTACCGCATTTCGTTTGTTGGGATGCCTCGACAGCGTCGGGCTAGTAATCCGATCTTATGAAAAAATCACATTATCAAATCACGCAAAAATACGCTTCGGATACTACATACCTTCCTATAAGTATCTAAGCTATTCAGTACGTTTATTTATACAAATCGGGAACTGACGAAGCTTTCATTCAAGGTGAAACCGCAGTATTCCAGCTAGTGAATAAACAGTTATCAGTGTGATCCATGTTTAAACATAATGACATCCTCATCTCTATAGGAAAACGACTTCACGTCGCCGGGATAATTATCGGATCGCGTGGTGGAAGTATGAGGAGCAGATTAACAACACACAGACTTTTTCCGAAGCACATTGACATATATTTTCGATAAAGACTTGGTTTCCCCGGTCGACCGTAACATGACGTTACTTTCGCCTCCGTCGAACGGGACTTAACTCACGACTAAGCGCGCTCGTGATGGGCTGTCGCCCACCGCCGCAAGTGGCAATCTACATAATCAATGGCGCACCAATTACAGCAGCTATGTACATACTAACGTCACACCCGTGACCAAAATGCCAATATAAGAAGAAATAAGAGACGAAAGATTGTACATCGAGGTTTTCGGTACCAGTCAGCAAGGGCTATATCATGCTGATGTCAATAAGTATATAACATGTGTACACTTAATAGTTACCATTCAAGCTATTAAGTAACTGTAAAATCCTCAGCAGACGCAAAGATGAACCAAACAGAAGGTTGGTTGGTATTTCAGAATGTGAAAGTAGTGCGGTGGTTGTTTTTTGTTTTTTGTTTCAGCGGGTCCCTCGTTCGCGTCCTGTTCTGGGCCTGAGAATTTTGAAATGAATTCGCGAATCAAAGCAAGACAAAAAAGAAGGACTCGGGCAATGTCGGCGGAAGGCCGCGCACGTCAATGACCACTACATACAGGGCGAAGAGACCTCGAACCTCTGACTATGTCAAATTGAAAGCGCAAAATTACCAATATATATAAAATATAAAAAAAACATTATTTTATGTGATGCTGCATTGTCGTCGTCTTCATTGGCATGTCATTAGCGCAGTTTTCCCTCGATCATCGAAGTTGTGGCAATACCACGCTCATAGAGCGCGCGAACGCAGCGCTGCCAAAGAACCACAGACACGCTCCAGAGTACGAGACGCAACGTCCTACACAAAACGCTCACGAACCACGATGCTACATTTAATTCATAAACAATTAGTTGTAAAATCTAACAGTGGTGACCCCGACATTATACATGTGGCTACACGTGTTGCCAAAAAGTAAAACAATGTTAGACGTGTACAAAAACATGACGGGATAGTCATCCTATCTACTTAAAAAAGTTAAAATAAACCAAATATCCAAATAATATAAGGCCATGGCCTCTCGCTCTTGAGGTATAAAATATTCGCAAGTTTTTTTTTTATGTAATCGCATGCAGGAGAGCACAGCCGGTCAAGACCAGTGCTGACGCTCAGAATCAGTCAAAAATACATTATTTATACACTTGAGGGTTTAAAATATTTATCAAGTATGTACTACAGATATAAGACATGAGTGTCTAATATAAACAAAGCCCTCAATGGCAACGGGAATGCCGTAAGCATTAATTTAATTGACTACTTAAAAAATACTGAAATGGCTTGGCGTGTCATAGTTGACAGAGTATATTGTTTGGGCAGCTAAAGGGTTAATGCTTCTAATAAATAACGTTTAGGTCGTTATTAATAAGAAAATATTATCATATAGACCAAATTCAAGTCAAACACTTGTACTAAAATAAAGAGTATCTCTTACTGTGATACTAATACTTGAAATATTAAAGGATGTCTTAAATGTATGTATTAATTCCATTCTAAACTGAAATAATTTATTACTTAAATATACATATACTACATATAAAATTCTTTTTTCAACGCGTCAATCCAAGCATAAAAATAACGGCAGAAGCGGGATGCGAACCGTGGACCTTGGAAACCAACTATGCCCAGGTATTCATACCGCTCGGCGAATCGCGCCATTGCTATGCCCAGACTGACTTGCGGTGAAACTAGTATTTATATCATTGTTAGCATCGTACGACAGATGTCGCCATAGTATATATTCAAAGTATGTATATTTTTTTATTATTATTCTATCAGTCTTCATTTATTCACAAGCTTAATATTATTACTTTCCGGCAGTCTATTTATTATAGTAAGTACCACTCGGGTCTCGAACCAAACTATAAACTGAATGGATGTGAAACGACTACTTATAGTTCCGACTCGGACTTTATAACCAATCATTTACCTGTGTTACTGATGGATAATTTTACCTTCTTGATATTGTCTCTAGGAGACATTATTAATTAATTTTTTTTAATTTTTATTAGAATATTACTTTAAAATAATATTCTAATAAAAATTAATTGAAATAATTTACCTTAAAATCTAACGTGGGTGGTGCAATTTTCCACAAAACGAAGTGATGATTCATTAGGTCTGAAAATTGATTAAATTTCGTTTCCTAAAATCGAAATAAGAAACTATATTCATTAATTATTATCCCCTTGAAATCGAGAGTAAAAATTTGTAACGCTTGAATCGTGAAAAATCTACAGGTAGAATAATGTTCCAGGGAAGCAAAAAATAACAGAATAATGCTAAGATGGTCGCCGAATCTCGGCCTTCTGCTTTTTGTTTCGCCAATTTTTTGTTCCAAACCTGGTCGAGTTTCGAATCTCGGATCAATCAATATTATCTGCGAGGTCGCTAACCGAATTTCAGCATTGAAAAAGATAAATATTTGTCGTATAATAAGAAAATTAATTAACACTACACACATGAAAATAAAGCATCATTTATTTAACTAAATAATTGATTTATTGTAAAGTGTAATATTTCACATACGAGTATATTTTCAAAATTAAATATCCTTGATTACAAATTAACCCTTTCGCATCGTTGTCGGCATATGCAGTCATAAGTTTCCCCGACCGTTGACATCGGTTGACGTGATATATCGTTTTACTACTTTCTTAGAATTAATTTTTATGCATCATCTGATAGCTAAAGGATACAAAAACCAATGTGATATATGAATATAGACCAGATAAGTACTTTTATGCTTCAAATACTAGTTTTATAATTGACAGTATAATTTGTATTCAAACAGAAAGGGTTAAATAAATTGTGTTAGATGTCATAGCGGTTAACGTAACGTATATCATTTATTCCACAGGCTTAACTACAACTTGTGTAGATTTACGACACAGTGAAATGTTCGCGAAACGATCGTATTTCAACGTAAATGTAACACTGTGAAACCAATTCGTCATATTTCTATTTTCTTGCACACCCAGTCATCAAAACAACATCCACGCCGGCATTCTTCTTCTCAGAAAACACGTGGCAATCATCACAACATTATTACAACAGCAAAAAAAACATAGAAATACAAAACAAAAAGACTCACCTCTTGACGAATCCCAGCAATGATGTTCTCGACGATTTTACAGTCAGCTTCGCAGAATCTGTCTCGTCACGTCTTTTTCCATAAGGAATATCATTGTTATTAATGTTCTTATTGAGATTCGAAAGCGATTTAGATGAAGCCAACGAAGGCTGGCTTGCAGGGACGCTTTTGAATCTAAAAAACCCTCGTTTTTGAGCATCCAAAGGTTTATCGACGACAGATGCGTTTCTCGAAAATGGCAATATGGATTTGCTTGATCTCTTTACTGGTTTATTCAATCCAATGTCTAAGCTTGTCGTTGCATTTTCTTTAGTAACTTCTGTATCTTGTGGTGTTTGTTTGGTGTTCTTTTTGGCTTCGGAGGACGCTGTATGTTTGATGGAAAACTGTGGAATCTGTTGCGGTTGGGAATAGTCTTTTATGGAGGATATCCTCTTGGGAGGAATGGGTTTAGGAAGCCTGGGTACCCTCGGTGCTGGGAGGACGCTGGTTGCTCTTGATTTGGAGCTGATAGTATCGTTGTATGCTGTGGTTCTTTGGATTTGTATGTGAAGGGTTTCCGGTTGGGGTTCGCTTAATTTAGCTTCCTTCAGGAGCGATGGAGCAGAACGTGTCTTCTTCCTAAAAGTCAAAAAGATAAACAAAATTTCTTATTAGTAATTAAATATACACATACAATTATGCATCAAATTTTTATACGCATCAATTCATTCAGAAAAATATCGGCAGACGTGGGATTCGAACCACGAGCCTTGGAACCAACCTTTGCTCTGTTCTTTTACACCGCCCAGTCCACTCGACTATTTCTCTGAACTGACACGCGGAAGATGATGTATTCATATTATTGTTACCATGGTATAATGATAGATGTCTCTATAGTAAAGTTCTTATTTTATTTCAATTGATAATTATTGTTGGAATTCCGCAATATATTTCATAATTTAAATATACATATGTATCTATATAAATATAAATAATATATGTTTGTGTGTTGCTTATAAATAGCTTTACTGCTTATTTAATAACGATGAAATTTTGAAAAAAATGCTAATTGTGGATTTAGGAAGTTTTCGGAATCATTAAAAACATTTTATAATTCGATCTAAGCTCATTTTAAGAAGAAAAAGAAAATAAGTAAACATCCTGAAGAAGACCCCTGCAATGGCAGTCGAAATATTAGTAAAAATAAATTCGCCACACACGGCTAAACGCAAAAGCAAAATATCAAATCTTGCCGTGAAAACCTAAGAAGTTATTTATAGAAAATAAGTACTAAAATAAAAATACTTGAATACAATTTGCATGAGATGTTTCTTAAGGTTTGAGGAGAGTCTAGGGCTGAGGCTTCCTCAAATTGATCATTCTAAAGGAAATTCGCTATTATTGGTTGGTTACCTCAAGAAATGTCTCTGAATACGGGTCTTAAGTTGGTTACCTCAAAAAAAGTAATAACACTACTTACGGGTGTAAGTCTTAAGAAACGCCGAATAAAAGTATTTCTTTATTATTTGATTTTATTTTTAAATAAATGATTATCTATTTTACTCACTGCAAATTATTAATTTATATGAGCGATACAAATTGCAAATATTACTCGACCACAGATTTATACATTCATAATCATTTCATTTTAATCACTAATGCGAATCTTATATAGGAGAATAAAAAATAGGGGTCATGATTCTTAGTCATGACGACTACAAACGAAGAAAAAAATAAAATCATTAAGGATATGTATTTATAGTAAGGCTGTATTTATTTTAAGTTACAAAAACATGTGTTTTTGATAAATTACTGATAAAATAAATGAATATAAATTTCATTAATGTTTTATTTAATGACATTGACATGATATAAGTAAAAAATTAACTGCCTATATAATAATAAACAATGTTTGTTATTACAATAATGTTTGACAAATTATTGTTTACTTGAGATAAAAAAAGTATCAAATATGTTAATTGAGAATATTAAATGAAAAATATTTTGTAAAAATTAAAAAAAAGTATACTGAGGGGACACCCGGGTTTGAACCGGGGACCTCTCGATCTGCAGTCGAATGCTCTACCACTGAGCTATATCCCCGATGCATCGTAGCGTCAAAAATGTTGTATTAAAACACTACTCACATTTAAAATATGTTTTTATTTTAATGACATCTGTTGGAAAACGCAAGAACTTTGTTTGTTACATTTATACAAACTAAGGATTTGTGTCTCTGCTAAAAAGTTGTACGACAGCGACATCTATTTTATTTAATACACGATAATATATATATTTTTATTTTATCGATATAAAATCTGAATTCAGAATATATATTATAATTCCAATTAAATAAAGGAATATTATAATTAAATAACGTAAAAGAGGACAGAATTTTAATGGGAAAAAAATTAATATATTTTAAAACTTTTTCATTGCATCAAAAGAGGGCCAGCCGATCTTAATAAAAACGTTTTTTTTAAATAAAAGTATTTATTTTAATAGACAATTAAATAATAATATTTTATAAAAATATATAAAGCGGCACCTTTAAATGAGATAAAATAATAATGGTATTATTAATTTTAATCAGAAAAATATTAATGTCATATATACCTACAATAATTAAATATATATAAATTAATTAACAAATATATATTTGATTACTTACCCTAACCGGGGTTGATCAGGTCCGCGCTGGGCAGGAAACCCATTTTTCATAACTTCTTGACGCTGCAAAAAAAGAAAAATAAATGAAAAATATAATTATATAAAAATATACCAGGATTTTATATTTATCAATTAATTGGTGTTGATATTTCGAACATCAGCAACATCAAAAAATATAACATTTTTAGATTATATTTTTAAAACAATATGTTTTTTTAATTAAAGAGAATAAATTATTATCCCTAATTAAATTATTAAAAGTAAATAAACAGTCGTTTATGGTATTTGTTTTTTTATATAAAAATTAATCAATATTAATGTAGACGGAAAACAGAATTGTATAGACAATATCGTTATTGGTTCAATCACTTGAAGTAGGCTGATAGACACTAATTTAAGAGGCGCTTAATAAATTAAATTAAATAAATTTGGTAGGTACGAGTATTTTGAATTTACCTAATGCACTTCACTCGAAATTTTTACGGGCGCTTCATAATAATTTTTAAAAAAGCTGAAGAAACAAATATTATTAAATATATTTTTAATTATTTTTATTTGCAAAATTATATAAACAATTTAGAAAAATCATTTAACCTGTTTCGTGTTTTATTTTTTTGATTCAGCATCAATGATATATGCCCATCGTTTGTAATATGCGACACATCTCAAGGCATTATATTCAGAGTGCCCTTTAATTACAATAAAATATTGTGAAAGGGAGTAAGATAATTAAAAATGCTAATTAATTTAAAAATGTATATATATATGTATTTATTCGAAAATAGCCATCTTCGCCGAAGGTTGCAGTAAAAATGGAGAATGCCCGGAAGCTAGTTTGCGCAGACAGGTAGCGGGTAACGTAATCAACAGGCTACAACTCACCTGAATAATGACATTGAGGAGATTTTTTTACTGAACGTTTATCAGGATTTACGGCTTATATATTTATATCTAACTAACCCGGCAATCTTCGATACGCCTCTGAACCATTAAATGTTTTGTTAATTTAATAGAATTTAGACGAAAGAGATTTAATTTAAAAATCTATTCCATTTTTTTTTTCTAGGAGACAAATTCAACAATTCAATAAATAAGTGATTTAACACTTAATTTGTTTATTTGATTTTCAATTACAATTAAATTACAAGCATAACAAATTAGTCTGGAATATAATTTTAAATTATTTTTAAATAAAAAAATTACAAATTAAAAATATTTACTTTTTATTCACATTTATTTTAAACGATTACATGTTTCGGCCTCCCTGAAGACCATCTTCTATAATTATTAAATTAAAAACTGACAGTGGCTCATATAGGTATGTATGAGTATTAGTTTCTACGTTAGTACACACGTATTTACAGATTGTATACGTGTGCGGGTAAAACCATTGAAAAAAGACATTTTAAAATCAAGGGGTATGTATTATCTTAGTCTGGAATGCTATAGTTGTCTTCAATTTAAGCCTTCGGGTTCTTATACGGAATACTTATCGGCAATTAAACAAAACATAATTGGGGGTGTTTTAGGTGCAGAGATGACTTAACCCTTTATTTACTGACGGGACTTATAAGTCCCATACCGCAAAATCCAATATTGATCGTGAGTTTTGCTGCAGAAGTGCCCTGACGGGACTTGTAAGTCGGATTTATAAAACTATGAAATAAATGCTTATTTTAGAAAAAACACAAAAAAAAAAAAATTTTTTTCTCTATATCCTATCAACACTTATTCGTATAAAAAGAATCAGAAAAGTAAATACATTATTTCGTAATTCAGTAAATAAAGGGTTAAAACAAGGTAAGGTGTGTTACGTTGCATTTTCTTGAGTTTGCTCACAAAAGTGCAGCATGATTCGTGAGTAATTACCTAAACAATTAATATTTATTAGAATTTTTAATATTGCACATGTTTGTCTCAACATTCTAATAGCTTGTAACTAATTTAATGATTTCAAGTATTTTAACTTTTATGTATACCTGGATTCTAGTAAAAAATATATAGCTAATAAATGAAAATCTAAAGCTCATACACTACATCAATATTACAATAGGTATTTTTATGTAATTATTAATTATATGCGTATAAATAAAAACAATAATTCTTACCTCCTTCGTTTCAATCGAATAGTGCTGCCAATTGAACAGCGAATGGAACGCTTTTCTCATTTGAAGGTATTATACCTATTCGCAGAGGGCCGTCCATATAACCCGAAACTGATAGCCTTAAAAACGATTTAAAAAAAAAAAACTCAACTTTCCAACGTTCTATTTTCACATTTCGCAACAACTAATTTCACTCTTTTTTATTTATTCACACAAAATCACAGCGGAACAATCGATGGCCGCCATTGAGAAATTTCCGTCACGACAGTTCGATAAAAAATGGACGCGCCAATCGTATTTTATAAAATTCAGATACAATAATTATGACGATGCAATTCTTTTTTCATGTTATATTTTATTTTTATCTTCTGTAGATTACAATCGTTGACACGATTATATTTTATTGGCACTTTGATACCTGCATAAATGAAAATACCTAGAGATTTTTATTACCTACACATTTATTTATATCTCAGACTGTTTTATTGTTTATTTATTTTATTAATACTTCATGGAATATTTTAAATTCAAATTGGTAACATTCGATTTTTTTTCTTACATTACTTGATTGTTTGCCATTTGACCGCTTTTCGACTTATACTATATTTATTAGGAGTTTGAAATATTGTACATGTTTTCCCCAAATAACAAATTGCTTGTACCTGCATTTAGCAATTATAAGTATTTTGAGATTTATGTAAGGTCAGATTCATGTAAATATAATTAATTTAGTAAAATAGTCAGGGTTCAAACTAAATTTTCTTGAGTTTAGTAGATCCTTGCCATGAGAAAGAAGTATACTTTGAAAAACTGCTCAATACTAGGTTCCGCCGCATTTCGTTCCCCGACAATTCGTTCAACGAATCATCGGTAACGATGTGGGGCGCACGGGACAACTGGTACACTGGATGTTTTGCTAACCTAACTTAACCTAAGTTATTTTGAGTTGTTTTGTTGTTATTACTATATACTTGTTATTAACGAGGCCTGGATGGATCTCTGGATTCTACGGTCACTGGACATATCCTTAGGTTAGGTTAGGTAAGGTTAGCGAGACAGCCAATGCACCAGTTGTACCGTGCGCCAAGTACCGTGGGGGTGTGTCTAGCTCAGTTATATCTTAACAAGAGAAGGATTAAGAAAAGCTACGAGTTGGTCGAAACTGCAGTCTCCTGATAGAGAACTTATCTTACGTGATCCATGTAAAAACAAGGTAAATAAATAAATATTTATGAACAGTAAGTATTTTTTTATTTATTTTTAAATTCACTGTTTCATTTAATTATTTTTTTACTTATTACGTCAAAAATTATGTCATATCTCAACTATAGATACGTTTCACTATTATATAATCGCATTATAAAGGTCAGTGGTGGAAGCTAAACACGTTATACTGGAAACTAAACTTATTTATAGAAGCATTGCTCGATATAGCGTCACCACCTTTCATCGCTAATCCTTATAAAGTGATACTTTACTTAATATTAGAGATTTAAAAGTACATATGTACTCATATTTAACCCTTTTGTTACGGCTCACAGCAGCAATTTTTCTGTAAACCTCATGAGTCAATGCTAACACGTGCTTGGAGTTATATAATAAACGTTTGTTAAATATTATAGTTTTTTATGCATCATCTGATAGCTAAAAGATACAATAATCAATGTAATATATGAAAATAGACCAGATAAGTACATTTATGCTTCAAATACTAGTTTTATAATTGACAGTATAATTTGTATTCCACCGAGCCGTAATGAAAGGGTTAAGAATGTGTACAGTAATTGTAATCCGTAACTAAATAGATAATATTATATATTAATAATATATTCAATAAGTGTAAGATGCAAATATGTAGATAGATTCTGTTTTTCACTTTATTGTGTTAATTGACAATCGATTTCCGGTGGTCAATGAACATTAGATTACCACAGTCAATAATGGCGCTGTCATTTATCTTTTTTAACAAATATTTACGAGCCCAGGTTTGCACTAGCAATTAGTGTTGGCGGCATACATGTAAGAGTAGGTGGAGGCTGTAGTTTCGTACCATATCCTCAGGCACCTGTTTCTGAGAAATGATCATGGTATCCAGTGGCTAACGTCACATTTCGCCCAGTCAAAGCATTAATTATTTACAAATACTGTAGATACATGGAGACTAAAACTTTGACATCGCCCGTCGCAATAAAGTGACTCCAGATATATATATATATTTATAATCGTGTCGGAAACAACAGGGTCAGATCCTGTCTGCTCAGAAGTGGGTGACGTCGATGGCGTTACCCTCGGCAATCATCAAGTCTTCCTGTGTGCAGCTACTCGGACACCGCGCACACTCCAGAAGGTGTGACAGGGTCTGCTGCACGCCGCAGTCACATTCAGTCGGTCCGCTGTAAAACTGGCAGGCTTTCATTTGCGTCCTCGACTTGCATACTCCAGTCCGAATCTGTTAAGGGACCTCCATTTTGGTCGTGTCTAGGGACTAGGTCCTCTTTCGGGGCAATCCGAGCATTCCCCTCAGTTGCACCTCTCCACATGCTCAGCCGCAGGGTGGCCTCAGGTATCACCAGTTACGTAGTCGACTGTAGGAAACTTCTTCTTGATTTGAGCCGTGTGGTTATCTTTTGATACCCAAACATAGGGTGGAGTGTGGGGTGGGTTGCTCTGGAGAACTCCTTCTTGGTGATGACTTCTCGCCGTATGTTTGGTGGGGCGATGCCCGAGAGTTGATATTGCTTCGATATTGGGGTACGTTTTAGGCACCCCGTAACCACCCGGCACGTTTTTACCACCGGGATCATCATTAGGACGCATGGTGAATGGATGAGAAGCATGTCGCTAAATCAAAGAACTCGTCGAGAAGCACATTTATTTTAAGTAAATATAAGAAGACTGACAAACTTCGGTCCTCTGCCCGGGACACAAACAAGGATCTGTACTTGGTAGTAGTAGTCCGATCTGCTTCAAAAATCAAATTAACAAATCACCAAAAAATATGCCTCTGATGTCATGTCCTCAGACTTCTGCTTTGGACGTTTTCGGGAACCATCTACTATATGTTCCCAGGTGAACCTTAAGGTGCAGAAATGTCTTAGGACGAGGCATTTACAATAGCAACTGACATCACTTTTTTTGTGTAAGCACATATAGGGAACACCAACAGATGGTGATAGTAATTCTGAAGTCTCATCTGTGGAATTCTATGACGCTAACGATGGTGCATATGGCTAAGCGCTGCACGTGGAGTTGTCGATCCCCCAACGTCATAGACTACAGCCCGCGATTCACGCATCATCCTTATTATTACAGAAATTTACTACGAATGGGTGGTCTTCATGGGACGACATTCGTCTACCACCAATTTTAACTAATAGGCTATGACTGGCATTTTAAGGGTGAGGAATCAAATTCACACCAACAGGGGGTTTTTTAGAGCTCAG
The DNA here is from genome assembly GCA_022606575.1 of Glossosoma conforme. Classification (NCBI taxonomy): domain Eukaryota; kingdom Metazoa; phylum Arthropoda; class Insecta; order Trichoptera; family Glossosomatidae; genus Glossosoma; species Glossosoma conforme. The sequence goes on along the minus strand of JAGTXR010000020.1, from coordinate 311,965 downwards.
AAATCGATTAATTTCTGTAAGTCTTCGTCGGGGATTGAACCCACGACCTTTGACATGCAAAGCAGATGCTTTGACCATTAAGCTATACCCACCTAATCAGTTAGGTATACAATTATTGAATGTAATATGTCAAATTAAAAACGGAAGTTAGAGTTGTCCACTGGTGGTAAGAGACATCATAAGATATATTACAGGGTGTATTCGTCTATCCGAGAAAAAACAAGGAGCAGACGAATGGCGAGATTTCAACTGGCCTCTCGCGACCAGCTCACCTAGTGACATGAACCTCCGCAGAAACACTGGAGTAGCCGGGATATATAGTAAATACGCGGGTTAGAAAGGGCGGGTTTTAAGAAACGTGCTGCCATCTGTTGAATTAACAACAAACTTTGACGAATAAATAAAAAATGCCTCTCTTAATTGAAATACAAAAAATTATGTGTTTTTTTTTTAATTTATAAATATTTATTTAAATACTTAAATTACTTATTAGATGCGTTGCAAAACAGTGTTTCATCCTAAAATATATCTTCCAACATTAATTGGGAAGTCGACAATTTTTTGGCCTGGATGCGGAATGCTGAGGATCGAAGAGGATGCAGACTCATGCGGGAGGCTTAAGCTCAAAGTGGACAGATATGCCAAATTTTGTCGAGTATAATATTAAGTATTTTGTCCGTTTTTTAGATTTATAATATTGTGAATTCACTGTCATAAAATGTAAGGCGGTTAGACTAAATTCCTTTTCAAAATGTTAAAACAACAAATCCTTTGACATCTTCCTCTCTTTCAAATGTTGTTCTTTAGTCGCATGAGGGCATGATGAGGAGGAGGTTAGTAAAATAAAGACTTTTCAGAAGCACATTGACATAAATTTACGATAAAACTTGGTTTCCCCGATCGATCGTAATATGGCGTTACTTTCGCCGCAATCGATCGGGTCTTAACAATGCGACCTCGCCGACGGTCGGCACACAACTGGTCGCGCTCGTCTGCGCTGAGGCTGTCGCCCAGCGCCTTAAGTGGCGATCTATGTAACTAGTCTAAGCTGCCAATATGACAACACATATATGTACGTCAAGCGAACAGAAATAAGAGACGAAATATTGTACATCGAGGTTTTCGGAACCAGTCAGTAAAGGCTATATATATCATGCTGATGTCATCTTATTAATATAAAATTATATATATTCTTCTAATTATGAAACAAGCTAGAAGCGTATTGTGTGTTCAGAAATGAGCAACCTGCACATTCCCCAAGGAGACACCTCACCGTATCAAATTACACCAAGAGATGTAAAACTAGTCCTTCAACAAGTTGCACCATGTCCTAGTCCAGGTATGCTTAACCTGATGGTACGCGAAATTATTCACATTAGTGGTTAATTAAATTTAATTTTGGTATTTATTAAAAACGGATTCAAATTCAAAAATTTGATGGTGGGTATAGCTTAATGGTCAAAGCGTTTGCTTTCCAAGCCAAAGGTCGTGGGTTCGATCCCCGACGGAGATTTAAAAAAAAAAAAACGATTTATGAGTTCTGAAATATCCCCGGTTGGTGTGAATTTGATCCATCACCCGTAAAATGTCAGTCATAGCCTATTAATTAAAATTGGTGGTAGACGAAAGTCGTCCCGTGAAGACCACCCATTCGTAGTTAATTCCTGTAATAATAAAGGATGATGCGTGTATCTCTGTCTATGACGTTGGCGGATCAACACTCCACATGCAGCGTTTAGCCATATACACCACGGTAAGCGTCATAGAATTCTACAGATGAGACTTCAGAATTATTATCACCATCTGTCGGTATTCTCCTGTATGTGTTTACAAAAAAAAAATACATTAAATCATGTTTTTTTTCTGCGATACATTTACCATAAATTTCATCTAGTTTGACATAACCCTTAAAAATTAATTTTTAAAATGTTCTAAAACAGGCTGTTAATGTCTATACAAGTAAATAAATTATTATTATTATATTAGTATTTGTATAGCGCTCTTTTATGACCGAGTGATCATTCCAAAAGCGCTTCTTTGCCTCTCTGACTAAAAAGGTGGGTCTTGAGTCTGCTTCTGAAGGATGCCTCCGCTTTAAGCTCTCTTATGCTTTCCGGTAGCGAGTTCCAGGCTATTGGTGCCGCGTAGCTGAAAGCCCGATTGCCAAAGACCGTGCTAGGACTACCTCCCGTCAGCTGCAGAGTGCTTCTATTTGCTCTAGCCGATCTGAGTGTCTCTCCACGCGCGCTTATTTCTGAAGGCTTGACAAGTTCTGTCAAATAGCCCGGTGCAGTTCCGTTGAGTGCCTTGTAAGCTAAGAGGCATAATTTGTACTGGGTTCTAGCCGAAACTCTCATCCAATGCAGTCGGTGTAGTATTGGAGTAATGTGACAGAATTTGGGTGCGTTGTAGACTAGTCGTGCCGCTGCGTTTTGTAACGACTGCAATCGATTTAATTGTTTGGCTGGCTGGCCTGCGTGCAGTGCGTTGCAGTAGTCCATTTTGGAGACTATAAACGCATTTACCAAACTTTTTGTAGCGTCTCTGGGTAAGCATCTTAAATAGAATAATTATTATAATAATAAATGTAAAAAAAAAAATGCTATCCACAGTGGACGCATACAGGCTGATGATAATGATACTAAGGTATTCTTTATATTTAATTTTAATATAAATACAGGTACTTAAAAGTTTAAACACCTCGTTAAATAGATCAAATAAATATTGCTTCCAGTACAATTTTTAAATACAACAAAATAATAATTATTTTTCATATCTTATCTTGCGGTTTTGTTTGGATTGCTATTATCGTGAAGCATTCTCCCGGCTTTGTAAAGACAAAAAACTTCTTATTATAAAAAATAACACGCGGTGATTCATAGACACAATGGAGTAATTAATATATTTAACTATTTAAGTGCTGGTCCATTGATAAATTAGATGCAATTAATACCACTGGATAGTCAGATAAAGTGGTTACGATTAGAAGGGCAATCAACAATGTACAATGACAATTATTGTAATAACAAGTACAGTGAGACCCCTGTTTCGGTTTAGCGCTCTTTTATTTCAACTCGGGGATTCCCCGAAATTGTGCGCAGCGCTAGGTTTCCAAATAAATATAAATTCATATAATACTAAAACGAATCATACAGCGACAAATATTATGATCTTTAGTTTTTATCGTGGGTGATAATGAAAAACAGGAAAAGAAAGCGATCATAAAAAGCATTTCACTGGAAACTAAAATGCAAGTGATTAGAAGATTAGATTCTGGTGAACGTCAATCTCAATTTGTTGAAAATGAACCAAATTTTTACAGGAGTTCAAAAGCAAGAAGTTTTAAAGATGCTTTATCCACTTATCTTCTTCTTCTTCGTGTCAGCGACGTCAAATTATTTTTTCCCAATATCTGGCAACATCGATAGCTCGTGTGTTGCCCAGCATTAGGTCCTGAGATGTGCAACTTGTTGGGCACATGGAGCAGCATCGTAGGTGTGAGGCGGTCTGCGGGTCTCCACAGTCGCACAATAGTGTCTCTCCCTGCCGAAGCATTCCCCACCGCTCGAGGTTGTCCTTTGTTCTACCAACTCCGGTTCTTAATCTGTTTAGGGATTTCCAGGTCGGCCAGTCAAGGCTCTTGCCAGTTGGGAGGCCTTCCTTTGGAGTAATGAAATCCTCTGGTGCGATTTGTTGCCAGAGTTGGAGTCTCTCATTTTCAGGGCCGGATGTGAGAGGTTGTGTGGATTTCAGAAAGCTGCTTCGAGACTTCAATCTTGGTGTTGGGGGTATCTGATTATACAAGCAGTGGGACGGTTGGTTGATTGCCTTACGCATTTCTTCGGCGCATATGACTTTGCGTCTTATGTTCGGTGGTGCGATACCAGCCAAGGGGTATAGTTTAGAAATGGGTGTTGGTTTGAGGCAGCCTGTGACGACTCTGCATGCATCATTCAGGGCAGTATCCACTTGATTACAGTGGGCTGATCGACCCCACACTGGTGCCGCATATTCTCCGGCTGAGAAACAAAGTGCTAAAGCTGAGGTACGAAGAAGGGGTGGTTGGGCTCCCCAGTGAGTGTTGGTCAGTTTGCGGATAAGGTTGTTCCTTGTTGCAACTTTCTGTTTGGTGTTGAAAGTGGTGAAGAAGTTGGTGGTGGGGGGAGCATGAAAAGAACCTCCACGCGGTGCCCCCTGGAAACGGAATCTCGGACTTCCTCTTCCGGCCAATCTTTTCAACCCAGCGACAACAAAAACAAAATCCACTTATCAACAACTTCTAACAGAACGCAAAAGCAAAAGCAAAACGCAAACTACATTAGATGCCTTCTTAACAAAAAGGCAGAAAACTGGAAACCCCATTATTTACATGTTAAGATAGCCTCGTTTAGCGGTGTTTCGCATTACGCTCAACTTTGATGGAACGTATCCCCCAAAGGGGTCTTACTGTAATGTTATTTCTAAATATAAATATTCGGAACTCTCTACCGCTAGTAAATCTCTAGTGGAGATGATGAACGTGTCTCTTGAAAGGGTTTCAAGATGGGGTGACCTCAACCTCGTCAGTTTCAATATTTCCAAAACCCAACCACGCACTTTGTCCACCAAAAAGACTGTTATGGATCCTGTATCTTTCAATGGTTGTTCTCTTCCAAAAGCAAGCTCCATCAACATCCTTGGAGTATCAATCTCGAATAATATCGAATATTACAAGTCAATTGAGTATAAAGCCGATCTCGCTTCCAAAAAAACTAGGTGTATTATATAGATTATTGAGGTATGTCAACGATAAACAACTTATTCTTCTATATAAATAACAAATCCGACCTATCCATGAATACGGCAGTCACCTTTGGATTGGAACCCTAAAATACCTTCTAAACTTAATTGACTCAGTTCAAAGAAGAGCATTTCGTTTGATAAACAATGACACTTTTACGTCTAACCTGCAATCAATGGAACACAGGCGTAGGATTGGTTCACTTAGTATTTTTTACCGTTATTACCACGGTCGCTACTCTTCGGAACTTTAAGAACTAATTCCTCCTGCATCCACCCACAACCGACAAACTCGTCTTACACTCGCCGAACATCGATACACGGTAAATGTGTGTCGACCAAGAACTAGTAGTTTCCAAGATCCCTTCTCCCTTAAACTATGGAATGCTCTTCCAGCATCTGTGTTCCCTCCTTCCTAAATCTGGATCTTTTCAAGAAACAGATAAATATACACTTGAAATCTCCCCAACCCACACACAAACACAACACATGTTTCCCGCATCCAGCGTCACAGAGTGCACTGGTCTTGACCGGCTGTAATCTCCTGCATGCGATTACATAAAAAAGTGTTACAAATCCATAATAATACGCAACACAATCAACGAATAATATGTAATCTCAAAATGTCTATCTATTTTTCATAAAATTAAATGGAATTATCGTTGCATACAGATTGCGTTGAAAAACAATTTACTGAAATATGTTTTAATTTTAATTTATATATTATTAAAGTAAGCTTATGACAAACTAGAAAGAATATAACTTTACTTTTAAAGTAATCTCAAAGACAGCGTTATTCGGAAAGTAATTACGTGTTTGACGACAAAAAAATAAAGTACGTTTTTAATTTTAGCATTCAAAAAAATAATGAACTATCGATTTTGAAAAATTCAATCTCTCAACGGTCTTACGAGTTTTTATTCGCCGATTTGCATCAATCGGTGCCTTTACTATGTCTTCATCAGATTCAACCGGCCTTCCAGAACGTGGTGCATTTGCAACATCAAAATGTCAAGAAATTTCGAAAGACAACTCGCGTTCTGTCAATTTTTGCTAACCGCTTTCAGAGTGAATGACAAAAATATAAATTTTCAATTTTTTTTTTTTAATTTTTTAATTTTTTTTTTCTTCCAGAAACATTACAAATATAAATATTTAATTCGATTAATAATCATCTTCCCGTAACCATTCTATATCACGGATCATATGGTCACCACAAATTGCCACCATTCAGTTCTCTCAGCCGCCAATGTACATGCATTATCTCAAGACATCGTTTCATGCAGAGGTCTACCTAGGAACATATAAAGTTCCCGACGAACTCCATTGAAATCGGCAGTCGTGATATCCGTGACATATTTTAATATCTCATGATTAGCCTAAGAGACCTTGACCAATTGGTCCAAAGAGGCGGCTCAACCCAATAAATGATGCATTTAGTAAATACATATTTATTGTAATTAACAATCTTAACGTTTCATTATAAAAAAAACACTTTATTTAAAAAATTCTTGTATTAATTTCATTGATACCACGATGCTCAATCTTGAGCGACACTACCACGAATATTATAATTAATATTTAATAATATAATTAATTATAAACACAGTTAATTAAATTTACAGTTTAAGGGCTGTTGTGTTACACAGTGGCGTAGAAAATTTTCAAAATATTTTTTAAACTTTTTTTTTAATGTTTAAGATTTGGTTCGTTCGCGGTTTCGTATTCGTATGAAGCGAGCGGTGCGCGTTCGCTCACTGTGACTGTCGCCAGTCGACTGCTCGCTCTGTACTGATTAGAGTGATTTATCGCGACTGTGTTCGAGATCGTGATAAGCATCGCGACTGGGCAATAATAACGATGTGGGCACAAACGAAAACACATAAAATTAATACACTTTTTATGGCAATCGATTATTGTGTTGACAACTTTATTGTTTACATTAATTTTAAATATTGATTAATTAAGTGACTTAATTGGTTGGCACCCCAGCATCCCATGCGCACCACTAAAATGAATTATTTAAACTATGTTTCAGACAGGTATACCACGTGCTCTTAGTCAATGTTAGAGAGCCGTATTTTTGGCATTTTGCAATGGATGCGAAATAGATGCTGCAATTCGGAATAGATGCTGACATCAGCATGCGAACAGGTCGTGTTGTTGTTGGCCCGGCCTGAATGCTGTGACTATCTCCGGGCCAGAAGTTTGTAAAGTCATCGAAATATATATGTCAATGTGCTTCAGAAAAAGTTTTTGTGTTGTTAATCTGCTCCTCAGATGCACATGCACATCTAATAATGTTAGTTTTAATTATATATAAAATTGCACGGCGTTTGCATACGCCATTTTATTTGTTTTGACAGTTGCTCCATTTCATGTTGGTGCAACTGTCTTCTTTAATTTTTTTTTGCCGTCATTATCTTGGCGGCGCTGGATTGCACAGTGTTCCGTCAGTCGTCAGTTAACCTCTCATCCGGCCGGCGAAATCTCATGTACCGGTCGGACAAACTAATCAAGTCTTTATTCAAAATAAATGCGAATTGTGCCTCAAAAACAAGTTTTTTGTGTTGTTAATCTGCTCCTGCATCCTTCCTCCACGCGGCCACGTGACGAACCCGCGACTTGTCGTCTTTTTAAAGACGGGGGATGTCAATACAAAAGACAAAGTGTAAGCATCTTATACACAGTTATGTACATTATGGTCTGCTTCCGACGAAGGAGATTTAATCGAGTGGTTAAATTGCAATACAGACAATCCTGAATTTCAAATTTCGAATGATGAGGAGATAATGAAAGAAATTCTGCCTCAAAAGGAACACGGTCAAGAAAAAGAAGAAGAGTTTTGCCAGGGGGAAATATTGGTCTTAACATTAAATATAAAAATGTGACGCCATGAAGAGGTTTGAGAGTCGAAAAGAGTGGCATTCAAGGCATCTTATGTGTCTCAAAGTATAGTGACATTAATCCAAGATATCTAAATAATTGATAAAGGGTCGGCCATCTAACGTTTTTTTTTCAATTAGTGCTTATTTCGTGAATGGTAACACTTATCTCATGTCTGATTTGACAGAAACTTAGTTTTATTTTTCCGCTGAACGAATATGGTATGAGAAATATTGCGACATTACTTTGAAAATCATGCTATTGTCCGCCATCTAACGTTTTTATTTCAACTAGTGCTTAGTTCGTGAATGGTAACACTTAGCTCGTGTCTGATTTGACAGATAATTAGTTTTATTCTTCCGCTGAACGAATATGGTTGTGTATACGCTTGAACAACGCTAAGAAATATTTCGACATTACTTTAAAAATCAGGCCATTTTTCTTCGAAAATGAGCAAGGAGTGACCGTTACAGTCAATGGCGATCGTTATCGGGCCATTTTTGTTCACAAAAATTGAAGAGGAGGATATTGGCAACATTTGGTTTCAACAGGACGGCGCTACGTGCCACACAGCCGAAGCTACACTCGATGTTTTGCGCCCCATTTTCAAAAAAAAAAGTTATTTGGCGGACCCTTTATTTTATTAGATTCAATTTACAACATGTGAAATCTATACAAATGCGTATAAATAATACAATACGTGTTAATTTATCGACTTAAGAGTACGGAGCAAATAGCCATGGGCCTGTGCTGAGCAATGAAATGAATATGATTCCAAGAGTTCGTGGTATACTAGTGCCTACCGTTTATTTATTGATTGAATTTGGGGATAGTATCACTATAACACAACAGTAGTTCAGCAACCTCCTACCTCACGTGAGGTTGATCCAAAGAAGCTTTGGCAATTATCAACTCAGTTACAACGTGTTGTAACAGATTTTTTTGCCTAAACATGATATTTTGCCAATCTGAATTAGACCATCATAAAGACTTCATTGTCCTTTGGTGTGATGTAAGTGTAAGGCAGAAAAACGTTCAGATAAGTGTATTTAACCCTTTCGTTACGGCTCGGTGGAATACAAATTATACTGTCAATACGGCGTGAATTTTTCAAACCATTTTTTACTTAAAACTAGTATTTGAAGCATAAATGTACTTATCTGACCTATTTTCATATATCACATTGGCTCTTGTATCCTTTAACTATCAGATAATACATAAAAAAAAACTAATATATTCACAAACGCTCATTATGTAACTCCATACATTTGGTGGCATTGACACATGTGGTTTACAGAAAAAACCACTCCTGTGACGAAACCTAACGATATTTATGTACATGCTTTACAGATTCCTGTAAAGGATACATGTCGGTTGATAAAGAGTATGACTGCACTTCCAATTTCCTACCGTAGATGTCACAATGAGTACTGAAAGTAGCAAAACAATATATGACGTCACCCGATGTCAACGGTCGGGGAATCTTTGACGGCATATGCCGACAACCAATGCGAAAGGGTTAACGCTTATATGAACTAACTATTATATGACTGAACATAGATGTCGTAAATCTCGACATAAAATTTTTAATCCGACGTAGAATAATTCATCTAAATTCTTAATTGATCTCGCTGATGAGGCCTCAGGCAGTGGAACATGAGCCGTTTGAAACGGCCTCTGCCCAAAATCTGAAAGACTAACGAATCGGTTCTGGTTAAAGAAGTGCCTGATAACGATAACCGAATGGTAATTTCCTATCGGTTATTAACAATAATTACAAGTTACACGGCTTGTAATTACTGACTGTAATGTATTATTAGTTATTATCAAAGCGTTGGCGATACTTTCAACACGGAATGTTGTGTAATGGCTGCTGACGACAATTGGCATCATTCTTGACAGATTATTACAGAACGTAACGGGATTATTTTTTAGGAAGAGGAATCGGAACTATCTGCTGCCACCGAAACATTCGGAACTATCTGCTGCTAGGGAATCTCTGGTGGAGAAGATGAACATGTCTCTTGAAAGGGTTTCACGATGGGGCGACCTCAACCACGTCAGTTTCAACATTTCCAAAACCCAATCATGTACTTTCTCCACAAAGAAGACTGCTATGGATCCTGTATCTTTCAACGGTTGTTCTCTTTCGAAAGCAAGCTCCATCAACATGCTTGGATTATCAATCTCGAATAATGTCAAATATTACGAGTCAATTAAGAGTAAAGCCGGTCTCGCTTCCAAAAAACTAGGTGTATTACATAGATCACGTCGGTACTTCAACGATAAACAGCTTCTTCTTCTATATAAAAGACAAATCCAACCTATCCTTGAAGAAGGCAGTCACCTTAGGATTGGAGCCCAAAAATATCTTCTAAACTTAATTGGCTCAGTTTAAAGAAGAGCAATTCGTTTGATAAACAATGACACTCTTACGTCTAACCTGAAATCAATGGAACACATGCGTAAGATTGGTTCTCTTAGTCTTTTCTACCGTTATTACCACGGTCGCTGCTCTTCGGAACTTAAAGAACTAATTCCTCCTGCACCCACTCACAACCGACAAACTCGTCTTGCACTTGCCGAAGATCCATACACGGTTAATGTATGTCGACCAAGAACTGGCAGCTTCCAAAGTTCCTTCCTTACTGCCACCAGTAAGCTATGGAATGCTCTTCCAACGTCTGTGTTTCCTCCTTCCTACAATCTGGATCTCCTCAAGAAACAGATAAATATACACTTGCGATCTCCCCAACCCACACACAAACACGAACACAACACACGTTTCCCGCATGCAGCATCCAGCCTCCCTGGCTGAGCGTCATAGAGTGCACTGGTCATGACCGGGTGTGCTCTCCTGCATGCGTTTACATAAAAAAAAAGGATCAGATGATTGTAGTTTCACGTCAAATATATTGACCGAAAACGTCGATATGCAATCTTACGTTTCTTATTTCTGTTCGCTTGTCGACATGCATGTATCGCCATATTGGCATTTAGGATTAGTTATATAGACCGCCGCTTGTGGCGCTGAGCAAGAGAATTTATATAAAAACATTAATTCAAATATATAATTATATTAATAATATTGTATTTTATCTTACCTTGCACTTACAGGAAAATACCAACAGATGGTGATAGTGATTCTGTGGAATTCTATGAAGCTTACCATGCTGCACATGGCTAAGCGCTGCACGTGGAGTGTTGATCCGTCAACGTCACAGACTACAGCCCGACATTCACGTATCATCCTAATTATTAAAAGAACTTACTTTGAATGGGTGGTCTTCACGGGACGACTTTCGTCTACCACCAATTTTGATTAATGGGCTATAACTGTCATCTTACGGGAGAGTGATCAAATTCACACCAACCCGGTGTATTACACATAAAAAGATTAAAAATTTTTTTTTTTAATCTCCGTCGGGGATCGAACCCACGACCTACGGCTTGCCAAGCAAACGCTTTAACCGTTGAGCTATACCCGCCGGCAAACTATAAATAACTATTATAAAATTGAAATACAAAGTATTTAAAAATTTACTACGTAAAAATATTTGTCGTCGGACAAACAATTTAGCTACAATGTATTGAGAGCGTTAAAATTAGAATAAAACCTTTACTAAAGACCGCTTGAATATGAAATTTCCCACTTGTCAAATTACATAATCTTTAAGAAAGATTTTTAAAAATGGTCGATCTCGTTAGAACAGTCGACTTGTACTAAAATTTCAATTAAGTTTGTTCATTCACTAAGAATAGTTATTGGTTCAGGACATGGCATCGTTTTAGAAATGTAATGAAAAATAAACAATTTCAATGTCAACAGACTTGACCATATTTTCCATGAACACAGATGTGAAATATAACGTCATAGACACAAAATACCATTTAACATAAGTCAACGTATCCCGTTCTGTTATGAGTACATGTGTTTTTGATACTGGTGACCTAAAAAAACGGGAACATTTTAGGAAACCAAGTGCTATGGATTAGAAGCATTCTATTTATCGCATTTGAGACCATAAAATTTCCCATTAAAGAAAAATTAAAGGATTTCTATTTAAATTACGTTCTTTAGATCCTGTTCTCATATTTATCAATCAAAAAAATTATTCACAATGATATCAGCATGATATAGCCATTGCTGACTCGAGCCGAAAACCTCGATGTACAATCTTTCGTCTCTTATTTCGGCTTGTCATACATGTATGTGTCGCCATATTGGCATTTTAGTCACGAGTGTGACGTTGGTATGTACATGGCTGCTGTAATTGGTGCGCCATTGATTCTGTAAATCGCCACTTGCGGCGCTAGGCGACAGCCCATTTACGATCGCCAGTTAGCTCTCGTCCGGCCCGGCGCAACGGCATGTAAGGTCGGATGAGGAAATCAAGTCTTTATTCAAAATAAATGTGAATTGTGCTTCAAAAACAAGTTCTTTTGCTTTGTGGTCCGCTCCTCATCCTGCCACCACGCAATTCAATAACTAGCCTAGAGAGGAGGATGTTAACAAGTATAACTTGTAGAAGTCGACATATTTACATACATATATCTTAGCTCTAAAATACCCCTGTTTGTGTGACATTGATCCCTCACCCGTAAAATACCAGTCATAGCCTATTAATCAAAATTGGTAGTATACGAAAGTCGTCCCGTAAAGACCACCCTTTCATAATGAATTCCTGTAATAATAAAGATGATGCGCGAATCTCAGCCTTTAGTCTATGACTTTGGCGGATCAACACTCCACATACAGCGCTTGACCATATGTAACATGGTAAGCGTCATACAATCCACAAATTAGACATCAGAATCACTATAACCATCTGTCGGTATTCTCCTATATATATCTCCTATCCCGAAATATTTTCGTTCACCAGACTATTGTTGAGTCTTCTCCTCTTAGACATCTATTCCTGCAGGTAATCGGCGATAGTCTGGTGGTTTCCTTGTCGTTCTTAGACCGCAGATTAGATACGTGGTAGGATACACTGAGCCGAGGTTTCGCACGCCGCCTTGCAAAATGCCCGCTTCCGGCAAGGGTACCACCGTGACCCGCTAAACCAAAACAGGGCTACCAACTGACAAAAACACAAATTTCGAATGCCTAAAACAAATAAAATCATTTAATACCTTAGCTGCCAGAACGTTTAGTTTATTCCAATGTTTCAGAGCATGATATAGCCCTTGCTGACTGGCACCGAAAACCTCAATATACAATCTTTCGTTTCTTATTTTCGTTCGTCCATCGGACACGCATGTGTAGTCATTTTGTAATACCGTTAGGAGGACTAGTTATATAGATCGCTACTTGCGGCGCTGGGTGTCACCGTCCACGGCGCCCGGTGCTCAGTCAGTTGTGTCTCGACCGCGAGAGGGTCGTATTATGGCCGGCATGTTATTCCGCTGGGCCGGAAGTTTGTAAAGTTATCGAAATATATATGTCAATGTGCTTCAGAAAAAGTGTTTGTGTTGTTAATCTGCTACTCATCCTGCCACCACGCAATTAAATAACTAAATTAGAGAGGAGGATGTCAGAAGCTTTAAGAAAAGTAGCTTAAATTTATGTCCTTTACTAGTCATCATCTAAGCATTCTTCAGTGGTAACTAATATGAGTATTAGCATTAGAATCATTAGAATATGTACATCGTAATTAGACGCATAATTTTGAACACACCACAACTTGATGATGACCACCAGTTCGGTTGTCGAAAAATCGGAAAATAAGGAAACATTCAAATAAAGAAGTACAAAATATATTCTCAATTAGCGTTTTTATTTATTTAATTCAGTTTTTGTACACTGTTCAATGGCCGGCGGCGGATATAGGTCAATGGTGAAAGGGTTTGCTTTACAAGCCAAAGGTCGTGGGTTCGATCCCCAAAGGAGATTTTTTTTTTTATGTAAACACATACAGGAGAATACCGACAGATGGTGATAGTAATTTTTTGAAGTCTCATCTGTGGAATTCTATGACGCTTACCATGGTGTATATGGCTAAACGCTGCATGTGGAGTGTTGATCCGCCAACGTCATAGACTACAGCCCGAGATTCACGCATCATCCTTTATTATTACAGGAATTTACTATGAATGGGTGCTCTTCACGGTACGACTTTCGTCTAACACCAATTTTAATTGATAGGCTATGACTGACATTTTACGGGTGATGGATCAAATTCACACCAACCGGGGTGTTTTAGAGCTCAGAAATCGATTAAGAATCCATATTTTTTTTAACCTCCGTCGGGGATCGAACCCACGACGTTTGGCTTGCAAAGCAAACGCTTTACCATTGAGCTATGACCGCCGGCGAAAATTTAAGAAGAAAAAGGGATTTTTAATCGGCTTCTGAGCTTTAAAATACCCCCGGTTGGTGTGAATTTTATCCCACGCGCGTAAAATGCCAGCCATAGCCTATAAATTAAAATTGGTGGTAGACGAAAGTCGTCACGTGAGCACCGCCCATTCATAGTACATTTAGGTAATAATTGTGTGATGCTTGAATGTCGGGCTGTATTCTATAAAATTGGCGGATGAACACTCCACGTGCAGCGCTTAAATTTTTTTTTTTTATGTAAACGCATGCAGGAGAGCACAACCGGTCAAGACCAGTGAACTCTATGACGCTCAGCCAGGGAGGTTGGACGCTGCATGCGGGAAACGTGTGTTGTGTTCGTGTTTGTGTGTGGGTTGGGGAGATTGCAAGTGTATATTTATCTGTTTCTTGAAGAGATCCAGATTGTAGGAAGGAGGAAACACAGACGCTGGAAGAGCATTCCATAGCTTACCGGTGGCATTAAGGAAGGAACTTTGGAAGCTGCCAGTTCTTGGTCGACATATATTAACCGTGTATGGATGTTCGGCAAGTGTAAGACGAGTTTGTCGGCTGTGGGTGGGTGCAGGAGGAATTAACATGATAAGCGTCATAGAATCCACAGATGAGACTTCAGCATCACTATCACCATCTGCCGGTATTCTCCTGTATGTCTTTATATAATATAAATGTATTTTAGAAGTTTAGCAATCATATCATAATAATAAGTAAATAAATGTTTGTTATCGATGTAATGTAATGGAATCACGGAAGGAATCCACCAGCTCTGCCCACTGGAGCAATAACCAACATGGCGCACTCCCGGGTCTATAATTTGTATCTGCATTAGTTTACATTTCGGCAAAAGCCTTCTTAATTTTGCGTGGACCAGTTCGCAGAATCATACAATTTGGTTGTTGTTTTTTTTTGATACCAGAGGCGAACGGGGCAAGTGGAATATCGGAATAGCATTTTTCTGTCGAATCTTTCAGTTATGTCGGGTAGTTATTATAGAGTGAATTAAATGGTCAAAATCTATTAATTCAAAGCTCCGCAAGCAACTTGCCAAAACATTTGCTTGGAGCATCTTGATGTACGGCCGTGAGACATGGTGCTTATCTGAAAGTGATAAAAAAGGACTAGAGGCCTTTGAGATGTGGTCATACAGAAGAATTTTGGAATTTCCTGGAGAGACCACGTTACGAATAATGAGGTTCTCAGCATAATCAAGGAAGATAGGCACCTAGTGAGAACCATCTCAGAGAGGCGATCGGTCACATCATGCGCCGCGGTGGTCTTCTTCACGACATCGTGGAAGGGATGGTTGATGGTAGACACTGGAGAGGGTGCCCTAGACGAGAGTATTTGCAGCAAGTATTCGAGGACATGAGTTGCAGCTCTTATGCTGAGCTAATGAGGATTGCAGTGGATCGAGAAGAGTGCAGATCGAGATGCAAGATTTTTTTGCTGCAAGCCAATCCACCGGATGGATACTACGAAGAAGAAATGGTAAGTGTACGAGTTTACATAATGTAAGGTGCAAGTGTGAGATAGTTTAGTAAGTAAAGTAAAATTTCAAGTAAATTTGAAAAAAAAAATGATATTTTCAGTGCGAATGGGATATACTAGTATTATTCATAGTCGTCAAGAAAATATAGTCTGATGCCGAAAATCTCGATATGCGATCTTTCGTCTCTTTTTGTTCGCTCATCGTAGATGTATGTGTCGCCATATTGGTTTTTTGACAAGTTCGGTCATGGGTATGTCATTAGTATTGTAAATGGCTGTTTGTCATTGGCGCCCATTATTTCTCAAGATCGCCACTTGCGGCGCTGGGTGTCACCGACCACGGCGCCCAGTCAGTTATCTGCCGACCGCGAGAAGGTCGAGAAGGTCGTATTATGGCCAGCCCGGCATGTTATTCCGCCCGGACCGGAAGGTTGTTAAGTTTATCGTGAGTATACATGTGCTTCTGAAAAAGTCTGTGTGTTGTCAATCTGCATCTGAATCACCACGCAATTCAAAAACTAACTTGTAGAGGGGATGATGTCAATAAATTATCCAGATAAATGAGGTACTTCGGTCGGATCGGAGGAATTAATTGATTGAGTTCAGAGGAGCAGCATCCGTGGTTACAACGGTTAATAATACTAAGTGATCAATGTGCGTCTGTGTTCCAAGGATTGGAGGTTGCCAGTGCACCCCTGACGCTTGCTAAAGTAATGAAAGCTAATCACTGCATTGTCACATACACGAGGAAAATGTGATCAATCAATCACCTGTCGAACGCCTCCTATAGCCCATTTATCCAAGTTAATAATAGGCAGCTTTTTTATGTTAAATGCAATTTGTTCCTACGTACATTAGTCTCACACCAATGCACTGTAATTTATTACGTACGAGTACATCCAACTGCGGTTCCGCCGCATTTCGTCCCTAGACAATTCGCTCAACTAGGTTTCACCTTAAATGAAAGCTTCGTCAGTTCTCGGCGTGTATTAACATACTATGGCATGTCGAATTCTCGTAATTAGCAGTTTATATGTAACAAATAAAAAGTCCCCAAATGTGAGATTATATAGATATATTTTTTTATGTAATCGCATGCAGGGGTGCACAGCCGGTCAATACCAGTGCACTCTACGACGCTCAGCCGGTGGAGGCTGGACGCTGCATTCGGGAAACGTGTGTTGTGTTCGTGTTTGTGTGTGGGTTGGGGAGATTGCAAGTGTAAATTTATCTGTTTGTTGAAGGAAACACAGACGCTGGAAGAGCATTCTAAAGCTTACCAGTGGCATTAAGGAAGGAGCTTTGGAAACTGCCAGTTCTTGGTCAACACACATTAACTGTTTACGGATGTTCGGCAAGTGTAAGATGAGTTTGTCGGTTGTGAGTGTGTGCAGGAGGAATTAGTTCTTTAAGTTCCGAAGAGCAGCGACCGTGGTAATAACGGTAGAAAAGACTAAGTGAACCAATCTTACGCCTGTGTTCCATTGATTGCAGGTTAGACGTAAGAGTTTTATTGTTTACCAAACGAATTGCTCTTCTTTGAACTGAGTCAATTAAGTTAAGAAGGTATTTTGGGGCTCCAATCCAAAGGTGACTGCCGTATTCAAGGATAGGTCGGATTTGTTCTTTATATAGAAGAATAAGTTGTTTATCGTTGAAATACCTCAATAATCTATATAATACACCTACTTTTTTGGAAGTGAGACCGGCTTTATACTAAATTGACTCTTAATATTTGACATTATTCGAGATTGATACTCTAAGGACGTTAATGGAGCATGTTTTTTGAAGAGAACAACCATTGAAAGATACAGGATCCAGATATACGAATATAATTTATTTTGAGCGTTTTTTTTAGATTTTAGGTTTTAGCAGTGGCAACCCCAATGTGACTTTATTGTATCTATAATAGATTCTATTAAATTCTTCTAAAAGTGAATGCTAATATTAATATTATTATTATTGTTAAAGTCTTCGTTACCATCTATTTGTTACAAGCAACGGCCATGTTGTTAACCCTTTCGCATCGGTTGTCGATATATGCCGTCCAAGATTCCCCTACCGTTGACATTGGGAGCCGTAATATATAGTTTTGCTACTTTCAGTACTCATTGTGATATATAAAGTAGGAAAATGGAACTGGAGTCATTCCCATTATCAAACTTCATGTATTATTTATAGGAATCTGTAAAGCATGTAAATAAATATCGTTAGGTTTCGTCACAGAAGCAATTTTTCTGTAAACCACATGTGTCAATGCCACCTCATGTATGGAGTTACATAATGAACGCTTGTTAAATATAATAGTTTTTTATGATTATCATCTGATAACTAAAGGATACAAGAACCAATGTGATATATGAAAATAGGTCAGATAAGTACATTTATGCTTCAAATACTAATTTTATGTATGGACAGTATAATTTATATTCGACCGAGCCGTAACGAAAGGGTTAACGAGCAAGATTTATATGAATAGAAGGAATTAAGGAGTGGTCATAGTTTGCGAAAGTCGCTGCCACGTACATTATTTACTGGAAATTATTATCTCATCGTTAAAATTGTAGTCAACTGCTTGTCAAACAAACCTGATTTGAATGAATGCAACGAGTTGAGGAGTGGCGGTGGTCTTCCATCCATTGCAAGACACTTGAAATATTTCCTGCTCGCAAAAATGCTAGAAAAATGTACAAAAAAATAATATATTCTGAGGGAAAAAAACGAAAAAAAAACACTTTCTACGGTATATATGTTCAGAAATTAATACAAGCAATCGCAAATAAATAAGCGCGCGAGGAGAGACACTCAGATTGGCTAGAGCAAATAGAAGCACCCTGCAGCTGACGGGAGGTAGTCCTGGCACGGTCTTTGGCAATCGGGCTTTCAGCTACGCGGCACCAATGGCCTGGAACTCGCTACCGGAAAGCATAAGAGAGCTTAAAGCGGAGGCATCCTTCAGAAGCAGAGTCAAGACCCACCTTTTTAGTCAGAGAGGCAAAGAAGCGCTTTTGGAATGATCATTCGGTCATAAAAGAGCGCTATACAAATACTAATATAATAATAATAATAATCATGCAGTAAAACGCGTATATCGCCCTTGCAGGCTGGTTACAACCCTCCATAGACGAGCGTGACCGTATGGTCACAGTGAACATTACTGTCTATTAATCACTACTCCAGTCCCTTTTCTACCTGAACATTGTATCTTTCGCTCAGTTTCGGTTAAGAAGTGTCTCCACCACAGTTATTCTGCAGCCGCGGCAACGGAAACAGTTACCAAGTACCCTTGTGAGTTATTTAATTTCGGGTTAAATACAATTTTTTAATTTAATTTTAATTTTAGAATTAGTAATTTTTACTAATTCATTTCGTATACCTATATGTAGATCTAAGAAGGTAATATCATAAATATTTTTAAATATTTTTGGTGTAGCTGTATTTCCATCCCAAAGGCTAGCCAAGGTTAGAATCCACACAAAAAACAAAATAAAGAATAATGTTTCATGCAAAATAAGTTATCAATAGTTAGAACTAGCGTGACCATACGGTCACATAGCTTTTCTACGAGAAAGCATCTTGTATTCAAAAAAAAAATGCTTATGAAGAAAACTACATGCTGATAAAGTATAGCTTAAGACTTTAGTTTTTATCAAAAAAAAAATTTTCGTCTCTGGAGGGTTAAGAAGAATAGAGGGAGTGACCTGGATACGAAAGGCGGAGGATCGAAGAGGATGGAGACTCATGCGCGAGGCTTACGTTCAACAGTGGTCTAAGTAACAGCCACAAAGTTCATATACAGAAAAATTAAGGAAACCCAGCGATAATCGAGTTTAATTAAGTTATTTTTTTATTGATATTAACCTTTCCCCTGCCAGACCAATTGTGCAAGAAAGACCCCCATAGGCCAGCCGTTTTCAATGTCAGAAAAGTCATTTAAGAAAATCAACAAGTGCTTAATGTAATGGTATTTAATTTAAACTTACCAAATTTGGATGTTTTTCCCCTTTTCCATTAGAATAGACACACTTAATTGATAAATAATGTTGTGATAATTTATACGAACAGGGATATCACAAATTGTGTAGTTTAATAATGATCTGGCGAGTTAACTCGTCCGTGGCCTGGCGGGACCTAACGAGTTTGGCGAGTTAACTCGTCCGTGGCAGGGAAAGGGTTAATCAGTCAAAATAATTAAAGTTGATTAAAATAGATATATAAAAAACATAAAATTTCGCAAATAATTATGATTTTATCAGATTTTGCAAATTTTATAAAATTCGCATTTATTAGCATGTATTCTGTATTTTAGCATCGATTTAGCATACATTGCAAAATGCTATTTTAATACGGGTCTCTTATAATATTCTTATTTTATTATTACTTATTATTGCTGAGCTGAAAAGGGTTGCGGAGGACCGAGAGGAATGGAGATCGAGATGCAAGATTCTGTTGCTACAAACCAATCCACCGGATTGATACTACGAAGAAGATAATATTCAAACCGACAGATTTGAAAAATTGACCAATTTATGTTCAAAGATATATTTTAGGATGAAACATTGTTTCAGAACGCATCTAATAAGTAA
This sequence comes from Glossosoma conforme, assembly GCA_022606575.1. Classification (NCBI taxonomy): domain Eukaryota; kingdom Metazoa; phylum Arthropoda; class Insecta; order Trichoptera; family Glossosomatidae; genus Glossosoma; species Glossosoma conforme. The sequence continues at coordinate 291,886 of JAGTXR010000020.1, read as the reverse complement.
TTTAAGTATATCAATAAATATTTATAGATTAAAAAAAAAACACTCTAAAAAATATTGATAAACAATCAAATAGTGTTCTATACATATTTCAATTTAGACAAGCATTTTTTATTTATTCGTCGAAGTTTGTTGTTTATTCAACAGATGGCGGCACGATTCTTATAACCCGCCCTTTCTAACCCGCGCATTCACTATATATGCCGGCTACTCGAGTGTTTCTGTGGAGGTTCATGTCACTAGGTGAGCTGGTCGCGAGAGGCCAGTTGAAATCTCGCCATTCGTCTGCTCCTTGTTTTTTCTCGGACAGACGAATACCCCCTTTACATACAACTCGAGAAACTTCACCACCAGTGAACAACTCTAACCTCCATTTTAAATTTTACATATTACATTCAACGGTTTTATATCTTTGAGTGTATTGCTTATGGCGCAGAGACGTGGAATCTAACAGCAAGTCTTACCCATAAAATAAAGGTCACCCAGCATGCTAACGAGAGATCTATGCTCGCGCGTGTCGCTAAAAGATAGAATCCGAAACGAGGAAATACGCAGAAGAACTCAAGTAGTGGATGCTACCCAACGAATAGGCACACTCAAGTGGCAATGGGCAGGACATATCTGTCGAAGAGACGACGGTCGATGGGGAAGAAAAGTATTGGAATGGCGCCCATGAACTGGCAAATGAAGCATTGGCCGACCCCCTGCAAGATGGACTGACGACATAAGAAGAATAGCGGGAGTGACCTGGATGCGGAAGGCGGAGGATCGAAGAGGGTGGAGACTCATGCGGGAGGCTTACGTTCAACAGTGGACGGATGCAGGCTAATGATGATATCAATACCAGAAAATATCGGCTGAGTTTATTGTGCGAAATTTTAATGAAAAATAGTAAAACGCTGTCAACTAAACAGAAAATAAACACGTGGCATTTAATATATTGCTTAAAGCTGTGTATAAAAAGGATCGTCCGGTTAATCACTTGGCCACCTTAAAAACAATGAAAAAAATTGGGTTACAAATCTAGACATATATGAAAAACATTTTCAATATTATATGAGAACTGCCGGCAAGTATAGGTCAATAATCAAAGCGTTTGCTTGACAAGCCAAAGGTCGTGTGTTCGATCCCCACACGCGTCCGTCTACAAGAATGCAGACGCAAGTAATGACTCCTAACTGATGTCTGCTATCTGCAGAATCCATTTCCCAACCTCACCATTTCCTTGTCCATTCCCACGTATTTCGTGGTTAGCAACGTGTCACCAAAAAAGGTAAATCGAGACTCGCTGTAGTATACTAACTTCACAGCCTTACACTGAGGTCTATTTGACATCTAACTGGTGAACCTAGAATCACGGGAAGGCCTTCAGCCACTCTCCAACAAGTAGTTTTTTGCGTGCGTCCAGTAACGGGTCCCCATCTAGGTCCTCAAAAACAGGACGGAACAGTGAGGGTTTTCACCAAGCGATGACCTGCTCCTCATCATGCCCTCACGCGACGGAATAACACCTTTTTGAAAGAGAGGAGGATGTTAGTACATATTTTAAATTGCTAAGTACGGTTTCAAACACGTTGTAATAACTTCTCACGACACGGTTAGTAGGAAATAAAATAATAATAGTTCGTATTGACAATTCTCGTTTGTGTGTTTGTTCATAGGCGGGTTCTGCTTCAAAATACAGGTAAATTCTCGTTTTGCTTGAGGTACCAAGAAGAGTGGGCGACTACATCTGAGTAAGAGCCTTTCTCCTAGGATTGCTAGTTCCTCATCTGTGACCCATATCTCTTTCATTTCATTGCCTAGCTTGAATCATCAACTTACATAACCGTACATAGCTGCCACATTTTTTTTTAACAGAACCGCAGTTCCAAGGTACAAAGAACAAGAAACATAGAATATACATAAACATACAAAAGAGAGAAAAAAGAAGAAGAATATGATGACAAGTGTCAAGGATCGAAGAGATCTAGGAGAACAATACCATCGACAAAAGAGGAAAAGGATGTAAGAAAATGATCGAGGTGTGCTGGTAAGCCATTTAGGAGCGCTATTTGCCGTTGTACTAAGTTGAGTGCTCGAAGCTCTACAAGTATCGACTGGGATCAAAAACAATGAAAGGTTACGAGCACGGCTGTACTTATCTGGAACGTAGAAGTTAAAACATTCATGAATTCCGGGGTTGTGAATTGCACCGCGAAGAAGAAGGAATGAATGTTTGAGAGCAGAAATTTTCCTCCGGGACTCTAACGAATGGAAAGAAAGCATCCCTAGAAGAAAAACAGTTGCGTAATGTTCGGAATTGATTGAATTGAATGGATAGTTACCAGAAATATAAAAATAGAGACGTCAGAGAATTTTTTTATGAATTTTTTCGAGAATGATAATGTATTTGTGATTTATTGGGTTTATTGAGTACTTCATCAAAAAATTAGACGATGCATGAACGCTGAGTTGTAGTCTTCTGACGTAAGGTAATCTGGACTTCACAAATAACGTTTAACAAGCAATATATAATTGACATATAAAAAGACATACGAATAATAAAACTGTCAAACATATAAGCAGTGACTTTTTTATGTAAGCACCTAAGCATGGTACCATGCTGCATATGGCTAAGCGCTGCATGTGGAGTGTTGATCCGCCAACGTCATAGACTACAGCCCGAGATTCACGCATCATCCTTTATTATTACAGGAATTTACTATGAATGGGTGCTCTTCACGGTACGACTTTCGTCTAACACCGATTTTAATTAATAGGCAATGACTGGCATTTTACGGGTGAGGGATCAAATTCACACCAACCGGGAGTGTTGTAGAGCTCAGAAATCGATCAAAAATCGTTTTTTATAATCTCCGTCGGGGTCGAACCCACGACCTTTGGCTTACAAAGCAAACGCTTTGACCACTAAGCTATACCCGCCGGTAGATATATACACGGTATTTCAATAATTATTTTTCTCCGTACAACAAGCAGCCAACAATTTCATTATAAACTCAATTTGCAGCCGAAATTTCAATTGTTCAACTAATCAATTTAATTGTTCATTTATTAGATGGCAATTAGATGATTATGCATAATTATCTCATTGAACCAATTCATTTTTTGCTCTAATTTATAGCCATAAAAGAATATTAGATAGTCAGGTTGTATGCAATGATTTCAGACAAGGCATTGTATTTTGATATCAGCTATGTACATGGCTGCTGTGATTGGTGCGCCATTAATTCTGTAGATCGCCACTTGCGGCGCTGGGCGACAGCCCATTACGAGCGCGCTTAGTCGTCAGTTAACTCTCGTCCGGCCGGTGAAACGTCATGTAAGGTCGGACGAGGAAATCAAGTCTTTTAGTAATAATACTCGTAAATGCGAATTGTGCTTCAAAAATAACTTACTTTGCTTTGTGATTTACTCAATGTGCATGATATTGACTATAAAAGGGTTTAGTGAACCAATATAACGTATGCGTTACAATCCATAAAACACAGACGTTTATTCAGTTTCTTTTTTACGATCAAGGAAATTGTGCATGGCATGATATAGTGATAACCATTTCGCATCGGTTGTCGGCATATGCCGTCAAAGATTCCCCGACCGTTGATATCGGTTGACGTGACATATCGTTTTGCTACTTTCAGTACTCATTGCGTCATTTACGGTAGGATTTTAGAAGTGCAGTCATTCCTTTTATCAACCTACCTGTATTCTTTTACAGGAATCTTTAAAGCATGTAAATAAATACCGTTAAGTTTCGTCGTCACAGGAGCGATTTTTCTGTTAACCACATGCGTCAATTCCACCACATGTATGGAGTTACATAATGAACGTTTGTTAAGTATAATAGTTTTTTATGCATCATCTGATAGCTAAGGATAGAAGAACCAATGTGATACATGAAAATAGGTCAGATAAGTACATTTATGCTTCAAATACTAGTTTTAAGCAAAAAAAATGGTTTGAAAAATTCACGCCGTGTTGACAGTATAATTTGTATTCCACCGAGCCGTAACGAAAGGGTTAAGCTACATTGGCGTATCGCTACAAGTCTACCCAGTGGCTCAGAGCTTCTCATATAATATATTTGATTGAGTAGATATAGTGTTGTTGTGATCAACAGTTCAATGGTTGATCTCGACTGTACTTGTGTGATTTGTTCCAGGAAGTGTTGCAGAAACAGTGAGCACTGACGTGTGGGCGATGCATTGTACTAACAGTATGGCGACCAAGCAATTGACTACGCGACAAATTAATTCATTTTTTATTTTTTTATTTAAATATATAATTTAAAACTATACCCCTTGGCTGGTATTGCACCACCAAACATAAGACGCAAAGTCATATGCGCCGAAGAAATGAGTAAGGCAATCAACCAACCGTCCCACTGCTTGTATAATCAGATACCCCCAACGCCCAGACTGAAGTCGCGAAGCAGCTTTCTGAGATGCACACAACCTCCCACATGCGGCCATGAAAATGAAAGGCCCCTGCTCTGGCAACAAGTTGCATCAGAGGATTTCATTACTCCAAAGGAAGGCCTCCCAACTGGCAAGAACCTTGACTGGCGGACCTGGAAATCCCTGAACAGATTAAGAACCAGAGTTGGTAGAAAAAAGGACAACCTCGAGTGGTGGGGAATGCTTCGGCAGGGATAGTCACTATTGTGCGACTGTGGAGACCTGAAAACCGCCTCACACCTAAGATTCTGCTCAATATGCCCAACAGCCTGCACATTTCAAGGCCTAACGCTGGGCATCACACGAGCTATCGATGTTGCCAGATACTGGAAAAAAATAATTTGACGTCGCTGACACAAAGAAGAAGAATATATTAATTCCCTTAACTAAGAGAGAACGACCTCACGTCGCCAGGATCATTATTAGGACACGTGGTGGACAGATGAGGAGCAGATGAGCAACACACAGATTTTTTAATTAGCACATGTATTTTCGATATACTTGAAGACTTTCGGGCCGGGGCGGAACTTGCTTGCTTCAGGGCCTGGGCCGATCACACTCGTAAGCTCGTCGCAGTCGGCGCACAACTGATTACTGGCCACCGGGCACCCGTGGTCGGTGACACCCATCGAAATTCATCCAGTGGCGATTTAGAGAAGTAATGGAGCGCCAATGACAGACAGCCATGTACAATACTAATGACACACCCGTGACCGGACTTGTCAAAAAACCATTATGAGCAATAAAAAAGAGACGAAAGATCGCATATCGAGGTTATCGGCACCAGCCTGCAAGGGCTATATCAAGCTGATTTTTGCATTCGTATCCAATCGATTAAATAAACATCATTCTACGTACGTTCCCTAGTATAAGCATGTGGTAGTCACAAACTTAAACTCTAAAGCCCTGACAGGATGCAGGAGCAGATTAATAACACAAGGAATGGTTTTCGACGCACAATTCGCGTTTATTTTAAATAAAGACTTGATTTCTACGCCCGACCGATATGGCATTTCGCCGGTCGAGCCGTCAAGTGACAACTGCCGGACACTGTGACATGCCGCGCTGCCAATGATCGCGGCAAAAAAGCGAATTAAAGATGACAGTTCCACCACCATGAAATGGAGCAACTGTCGTAACAAAAAAATGACGTATGCAAACGCAGTGTAATTTTATATATAATTAAAACTAACGTTATTAAATGTGCATGTCAGGCGAGCGAACAAAAATAGTAGACGAAAGATCGATTTCGAGGCTTTTCGGCATTAGCCTAAAAAAACTATATCCAGCTGATATCACAATACATGCGGCGATAATGTTATGCATGGAAAGTAAACTTCATGTAGTTATCAATAGGAGAAAACTGAGACGGGAGGATATCATGAAAGCAAGCATTAAAAATTGATCAAAATAACAGTTTTTTATGTAAGCATATACAGGGGAATACCGACAGATGGTGTTAGTGTTTCTTAAGTTTCATCTGTGGATTATGTGCTTACCATTCTACATATGGCTAAGCGCTGTATGTGGAGTGTTGATCCGTTAACGTTATAGACTACAGCCCGACATTCACGCATCATCCTTTGTTCGCTCGCCTGACATTCGAGCGAACAATAGATCGTTTTTCGAGGCTTTTCGGCATCAGCCTAAAATATCAAGCTGATATCAATATGTATACGAAAAAAAACGCAATAATTTAAAAAAAAATATGGTCACCCTGCGTTGGAGCTACACCTGTCAAAGTCGATTTTAAATTAATCCAGTGGAAGTCTATTTGCAAGAAATGTGTTTCGCGTGTTTTATGTTTTGGCTGCCGCAGATGTTACAAAACACTTCAGTAAAACTTTTTAAAAAAGCATTATAATATTGTACAAAAATCACACTGGATAATACTGGACTGGAATTTACCCGCCTCACACCCGCATCACACCGGAGGACAGTAAGGACTCCTTGACGCGCTCATTCAGATTATGATCAGTTAGCTACTGATCAGTGCAGTGGGAGAACAATTGTGGCCACTGCACAGAAGTGCTAAAAGAAAGTACCCGTGAAAGAGATTAGAATCGCATTCATGGGTTGTAAAGAGATGGAGATGCAAACTAAAGAGAAGGAGATGGAATGTACTATCTGGAAAATACTATCTTTTTTATGTAATCGCATGCAGGAGAACACACCCGGTCAAGATCAGTGCGCTCTATGACGCTCAGCCAGGGAGGCTAGACGCTGCATGCGGGAAACGTGTGCTGTGTTCGTGTTTGTGTGTGGGTTGGGGAGATTGCAAGTGTACATTTATTTGAAGGAGGAAACACAGACGCTGGAAGAGCATTCCAAAGCTTACCGGTGGCATTAAGGAAGGAACTTTGGAAACTGCCAGCTCTTGGTCGACATATACATAGAATGTACTCAACGGAAGCAGAGCTGACATGGCATAAGGTGACAACTATTGGGGCTGACAAAGCTTTGTGGCAGCTGTTCGTGATGATGATATGCTCCAGTTAGGTTAGGTTAGGTTGTAGAATGACATATGCTTCAGTTATTTGAGCGGACGTGGTGATGATGATGATAGTGTAGACCGCGGGCCGCGCTTGTCTGCCCCTGCGTGAAGCCCTGTACCCTGAGCTCGTCACGTCGCCTATAACCGGCCGGTCGCTCGCTTGTCTGTCTGTCTGTCCGTTTCAAGCTATCGATTAATCTAAGGCGGATTCCAGGTGTAGTCAACGCAGGGCCTGCGGTCTAGCTCAAGGCTCACCCCCTCATTTTATGTGAATGATGTCCAAATAATTGTAAAAAAGTTTCACGCATTAAAACAGCGGGAAAAGATAGCGACTTGCATCGGAACATATCAATACTAGAATTCTAAGGCGCGCGAAAGCTGACTTGGGATGGGCTCTTTAATACTGGTTTGTTTTATCAGGATACGCATTGTTTTCATTCAGTCAACATTTATGTGTACTAACGTAGTTATAAAAGGTGAATATTTTAATTAGGGACGTAAAACATGAAATTGCCAGGTCAAATCATCCTTCTAATAGAATGGCTCTAGAAGAAAAATATAAGAGCAAATCTTAATATTCGTGTTTGCATTATTTTTTGGGAAAAAGCACGTCTACCGACTATATTTAACAAAAAAATATTAGATAACTACATACCTTATAATTTTAGAATTAATTTTAATTAAAATTTTAATAAACTAAAAATATTTAGTTTTGATTCACAATTTATTTTGATGATTACATGTTTCGGCCTTCCTGAAGACCATCTTCAATAATGAAAAAAATAAAAACAGGCAAATATTTTTAATTTATCATTTTTTTAATTAAAATTAAATCTAAAATTATAATTATGCAGTTTCACCAAGTATTGTCAGTTGATAACCTTACTGTTACATACCTTATATCTGAAATAAACTTTTTGACGGGATATTATACCTGAAGTGGGCAAAAAAATGACCAAAAAGGAGGAAAATACGCACCTCAGAAAAAATGAGGATCAAAACCGGCTTGCAAAATATTTTCCATAGTCAACTCTTTTTACATCATCTTATAATTACACCACTTATGGAAACAAAGTAATCTGCTTTCGATTTACAAGAAAACTTGCCCTTCTTGACTGATATTACTTGTGTCACTTAAGTATGCGCATTTTTGTGCTTATTATAAAAAAAATGTTCAGGCACTTGGACATTGGCACTGCACACATCTGTTTAGCAAATTCTTCATTTGAAGGATTCGTACGGAAAAGTCCCCGCAGTTGATATCAACATTATACGGCTGCATTTTGGTGAGATAAAGCATGAAAAAACATTAAGGTTATCAAATGACAATACTTGGTGAAACTGCATAATTATAATTTTAAAATTAATTTTAATAAAAAAAATATATATTTTGATTCTCAATTTATTTTAAGCGATTACATGTTTCGGCCTTCCTGAAGACTAAGAATTATTAAAGATGGTCTTCAGGAAGGCCGAAACACGTAATCGTTTAAAATAAATTGTGAATCAAAACTAAATATTTTTAATTTATTATTTTTTTAATTAAAATTAATTTTAAAATTATAAAGCATTAAATAAAAATAGGCGGTAAAAATATATAAAAATAGTAAAGGCGTATATTCAGCACTTTGATTTGTTCGAGTATAGCTGCGTGGTTGTCGAGAGTCATACATGTTCCATCAAGTGGACCTTAAGATAACTCTAGAACGAGGAATGGACAGTGGCAGCTGACAGAACTAATTGGAGGCAATTTGCGGTGACCATATGTTCCATTTATTGAACGGATATAGGAAAACTAGCTGAGAGTCCCAGATATTGCTCATGGAATAAAAAGACGCTCCAGCGTTCTCAAGACAGTAAGCCTTTTAATCTGTTCGCATCGGTAGCCGATATATGCCGTGTAAGATTCCCCTACCGTTGACATCGGTAGCCGTGATATATCGTTTTGATAATTTCTTAGAAGTGTTTTTTATGCATCATCTGATAGCCAAAGGATACAAGAACCAATGTGATATACGAAAATATTACAGATAAGTACATTTATGCTTCAAATACTAGTTTTATAATTGACAGTATAATTTGTATTTCACCGAGCCGTAATGAAAGGGTTAATATCAGTCAGTTTTAATCTGTTTAAAATGAGAGGTATTGACCATTTTTGGTCCGCAGTCCGTTGGTTGGGTTCCCCTCGCCTGGGTTGAGTGACCCCCGTATGTTCCGGGTTGCTCCATGGTTCCCGGAGGCTATTATCGACGATTGCCGCACGTAGCGCCGACTGGGAACACAGACACCGCATACGATCCACCATTGGCGTAACTGGAGGGTGAAACTGTCGCCCGGGACAGCAAATTTGTGGAAACGACACAAAAAAAACATTAATAGAAACAACAAAAATATTCAATATACATATATATTAAATATTTTACCCGGCGGGCACAGCTCAATGGTCAAAGCGTTTGCTTTGCAAGCCAAAAGTCGTGGATTCGTTCTTCAACGGAGATTAAAAAAAAAAAAAAACGATTTCTAAGTTGGTGTGAATTTGATCCCTCACCCGTAAAATGCCAGTCAAAGCCTATTAATCAAAATTGGTGGTAGTACATTTTACGTTGTTTTAAATTATATCATTTTACATACATTTTACGTTATTTTAAAAATAACATCCCCTATCATTAAAAAAAGGACGACAAAAAGTCGCGGGGTCGCCATCGGCCTGCGTGGAGGAAGGATGCAGGTGCAGGTCGTAAAGCAAAGAACTTGTTTTGAAGCGTTTATTTCCAATATAAGACTTTCCACGCCCGTATGCAAGCGCCATGTATTTTTATATAAAATTAAGACTCACATTATTAGATGTGCATGTCCGGCGAGCGAACAAAAATAAGAGAGAAAAGTTGGTTTATCGAGGCTTTCGAACATCAGCTTAATACAGTTATATCAAGCTGATATCAAAATATATCAAGTAAGGCCATTTTTCATTCATTGTTTATGTGCAAAAAAAAATTAGAAAAAAAAGTTGTGTGGGATACCCTGCATAAACTCCAAGTACACAACACAGTTTGTTTTCTATTCTCACAAATGATGCATTATATCAGATTGTCTTCTGGTCAAGTGTTTTCTATGATCATACAGACAGGCGTCATAAGAAGAGAGGCCATACCATGCAAGTAACTCTCTAAATATACCGTATCTAAGGTTAGGTTATATAAGGTAAGGTATTGATATCCTCCTCTCTAAGTTGGTTATCAAATTACTGGGTGACAGGATTCAGGAGCAGATTAATAACATAAAGAACTTGTTTTCAAAGCACAATTCACGTTTATTTTAAATAAAGACTGGATTTCTACGCCCGACCGGTATGGCATATCGCCGGCCGGGCGCGAGTCAATTGACAACTACCGACACTGTGACATCTAGCGCCCCAAGACGGTCGCGACAAAAAAGTAAATTCAAGATGACAGTTGCACCAACATGAAATGGATCAACTGTCATAACAAATAAAATGGTGTATGCAAACGCCGTCTAATTTTATATAATTAAAACTAACATTATTAGATGTGTATGTCAGGCGTTGAAAACACTTGGCGATGAAGTGGTTAATGTTTGCCAAGATCACATTGGCAGGAGTCGCCATAAGACAAACCTAACTTATTGTGTAAGTCTTATGTTCTTTGAAAGGTTTTTACTGTGATGCGCCACTGTAATGTTACGCCACTGCAATTCACACTACACCGACTACCTGTAATACGTGTAAGTCTTGTGGCTTTGAGACTATCGCGATATCAAAGCATCAGGTGCAGATACAGGCCATCTCAAGTAACAAGCACTTCCGAGTGCGCCACAGGTGTTTTTTTACGTTGTTTACGATGGTTTCAGTTGCAAACGACAACACCATAAGATATTTAACGTTTCCTTTACGGTGCTAAAATAAAAACGCTCCGGTGTTGGGTAGTCAGTACACAATCAAAAATCAGCGATTTTAAATCGGAAATGCTCCTCATCCATCTACCACGCATCCCAATGACAATCTCGCGATCTGGAGTCGCTTTGGAAGCAAATTATACCTCACTTTTATATAATTGTGAAGTTCGCTGGTTATCTCGTGCAAAAATGATTCAAAGGGTATTTGAACTGAGGGTAGACATAGCAACCTTTCTCGAAGAAAACCAACATGAAGAAGCACATTTGTGGAAGAACAATATTTTTATTGTTAAACTTGCATATTTGTTTGAAGTTTTTGGAAAATTGAGCAGTTTAAATAAATCAATGCAGGGGTCAAACATGCATCCATTTGTTCAACAAGACAAAGTTACAGCTTCCATAAAAAAGTTAAAATTATGGAAATCAAATTTAGAAAAGAATGAGTTGGATATACCACAAACTATATCATACAGACAACTCCTTCGATTAGAAGACATCTGATAGAAAGAAAAAAAATCAACATTGGATACAACAGAGTCAACATTGAGGACTGCAACCCACTAATGCAGTGTTACCATTGTCAAAAATTTGGACACACAGCACTACGATGTCTGGCCAAGGATCAACCACCAACCTGCTTGCACTGTTCACAAAATCAGAACCACATAAACTGTAAATTTAAAGAGACACCAATTTGCATCAATTGTACCAATTCAAACAAATTTCACAAATCAAATATACCCACTAACCACAACCCCAGTAGCCACCAGTGCATGATAAGAGAGAAAATGCTTAAAATCGCAAACAGCCGGATTGATTTCGGCTGAATTCTGTATTTATTATCGAGGTTAATAATTTAAAGTATACCTACATGTATACCTACATCATTTACAATTCCTGTACTGTATTTACTATCGAGGTTAATAATTTAAAGCATACCTACATCATTTACAATTTATGTAATGTATTTACTATCGAGGTTAATAATATAAAGTATACCTACATCATTTACAATTTCAAAATTAATGCTTACCAATGAATGACTTTACATGCAACAGTATTAACAATAAAATTCAAATAAAAGAACTCATACATGACTCGATCAAAGATCTCAACCAATTAGTACAAAATTTTGAAAACACACTTACAACTTACCATATGAATAAATTTTAATGATATTATTTTATATTCTAAAAAATGTATATATGCAACACTTAAATCAAAGATAAATCCCACGCCACACACAAGATCTACCTTTAAGTGGCGTGGAAAGCGAAATTCCAAAAAAATAAATAATAAAAAAAAATGAATTTAATACTGTCAATAAAATCTTAAATGTATCCTATTATATTTGATTAAATAAAAAAATAAAAAATATGTTTTCACTTTCAAAAGATTGCTGGGCCACAGCCAATATTGAGGCAAGTACAAACCTATTTCTCGAACACTTGGATGGTTTAGTCATTAGTGCTTCATTTTGCCAATTATTCTAAAGACCTTGATTTCTCAAAATTTATGTGGGTACAGAATCCATTCAACTACAATGAAGAAGACGAATTTGAGTTGAAAACTTTCGAAAAAGAAAAATTGATAGAATTATCATGTGATAGCTCACTAAAACAAAGGTTTCAAAATAAAACTATGATTCAATTTTGGATGAATCTTAGTGGAGAGTACGAATCATTGTACATTTATTTTTTTTATGTAAACACATACAGGAGAATACCGACAGATAGTGATAGTATTTTTTTGTCTCATCTGTGGAATTCTATGACGCTTACCATGGTGTATATGGCTAAACGCTGCATGTGGAGTGTTGATCCGCCAACGTCATAGACTGCATCATCCTTTATTATTACAGGAATCTACTATGAATGGGTGGTCTTCACGGGACGACTTTTGTCTACCACCAATTTTAATTGATAGGCTATGACTGACATTTTACGGGTGATGGATCAAATTCACACCAACCGGGGTATTTTAGAGCTCAGAAATCGATTAAAAATCCTTTTTTTTTTAATCTCCGTCGGGGATCGAACCCACGACCTTTGGCTTGCAAAGCAAACGCTTTACCATTGAGCTATGACCGCCGGCTAAGCTTTATAAAGCAGAGCAAGTGCTTCTACCGTTTGTAACGTCATATTTATGCGAAATGGGCTTTTCAGCACTAGCTGCGATGAAAACGAAATATCGAGCCAGATTAATAGTCGAAAAGGAGCTACAAGTGGCACTCTCCACACTGCCCCCAAGATTTGAAAAACTTTGTGCCAATAAACAGCAACATCCTTCGCATTAAATTTTGGTGCGTTAGATTGGTTAGTAATTAAATATAAAAATAAATGTTCATATGTATGTACATGTTCGTACTTAGTTTGGTTTTGCTAAATCATGCAAAACCTTGTTATACTGTTAATTGTATAGAATTATAACAATATTTTTTTTGTAAATAAAGTTATTATTATTTAAATCGTGTCTATATTAGTATTAGTATATATATTTAAAAAATAAAAGTAGGGAGGAAGGGAGGCGCGAAAAAAATATTTTTTTTTAGGGAGGCGTGGTAGCATAAAGTTTGGAAGCCGTTGCCCTAAGGCAAATGGTATTGACAAATTTAAATAAAATATAATGTAAAAAATAAAGTACGAGTATGTACATTTTTTAGTCGCAGCGTACTGAATAGTTATTGTTATAACGTTATTATGATCCGAGTTGGCGTTACAGTCATCTGTTCAAATGTGTCACCAAAAATGAAGATTAGTTCACGCCCATAAAAGCCAAACGAGCCAAATTAGTGGACAAAACAGTTGAGCAAACTGAAGAGCTGGGAAAACAGAAGCCAAACAATGGCTGGCGTCTTAAAACGACTCTAGAATGGCAAACATTCGCATAAAAAAAAGACTAAGTGATGTTTTTGAATGTTGACCGAGTGGTGAACCTAACTGACCCGACTTAAATAATGTTGGATATTTATCAACTGATTAAACATTTCGCTTATTTATGATATTTCATGACAGTGATATTGGTGATATTATTATGTTCCGAAAAGCGAGTTTATCAATTTTCTTCAGGCACCTTAAAAAAGGTTTGGTTTCTAACTCTTGATGGAAGTGGATGAATCAAATTGAGGGACTCAATTTAAACTTTCCTTCCCCTCTTCTACACATTGCTTCTAATAACCATCAATATCTCTATAAATATAATAAATACAAGGTTAAGATTTTAGGTATTCCTCCATAATATATTTACGCATTGATTTAAAAAATAATATTAATAATAATCAGAATTTATGGGGTACATCGGAGGTATTTTGGGAAATTCGGAAACAAATTCGTGCCGTGAGTACCTCGACCTTGGGTCTTGACGATGTGCAGGAAGTGCGACACTATATTCGCATCTCACTCTTTCTACTTCACTGTGAAGGAAGAGGGGGTGTGCTCACTGTGAAGAGGAAGTGGGAGTGAGCCACCCGGTCACTTCCACGACTAGCGGCAGTAGCTGTCGAGCTTGAAACCAGAGTGTCTCGTTCCGTGAGCGTTGCCAGATGTTTTTTTTAATGTTTTCAGCCAATAAATCTCAATTAATATATTTTTTTACTTCAATTATAATTAATTAAGGGGATTAGATATGAATGTTCTTACTTTTCCGATTTAAAATGGCTGATATTTGATTGTGTACTGACTACCCAACACTGGAGCGCGCGTTTTTATTTTAGTGCCGTAAAGGAAAGGTTTAATATCTTATGGTGTTGTCGTATGAAACTGAAACTTATTATAGAAGAAGATGAAAGTCTAACATGAGATGTACAACCGAAGGATAATTACACCTTACGAGTGAAATTATGATAAGAACTGTATATTTTTATATATTAATTTTTAAAATTATGAACTCCATAATCGATGACTCAACATTATTGCAGGAAATTACGTTCAATGTTCCCTCCCGGTTCACTAGAGGCAGTGACCTGCTACATGTAAGGACATCCAAAACCAACTACGGATTCTATTCTCCTGTGTTAAGAATGTGTAGACTGGTTAACTCCTCTAGTGACTTGGACTTTTTCGGGGTGAACCTTCCAGCATTTCGCAGATCCCTCTACTAATGTACTAGATCTGTTTTTTTTTACTCATGTTCATGTTTTGTCTATATGTATTGTTTTAGCTATTATATTGTTCTGTTTTACCATTTCATTTATTGTATTTTCTATTTTAAAACCGTATGTATTGGCCTAGGCCGTTAATAAAATAAAAATAAAATAAAATATCCTTTAACATTGCTTTGCAGTTTTAAATAATTATTTGGCATTTTATAAAGCATTAAAATCCTAAGTGCGGTTACCAATCCAGTGTTTGTACTCCGTGTCTAATCGTAATCACGATCGATTCCAGTTTTACTCGCTCCTCCGCCACGGAGGCGATAATCATTATTTTAGGCCCGGCCTTGGATCTGATGGATGGGCGTGCTTGGGAGGGCACATGGCAGCAGACCGGTACCCTCGCTGATGCTACAGTGTTATGTCACCGCGCATTCCTCCGCCACGTGCTCGAGAGTCATCTCTCTTCATTAACACCTGCAGATAGTCAGTGCTACGAGTGTACTCCCTGATTATTTCACTAAATCCTTTTCCTCTTTTGTCGATGGTATTGTTCTCCTAGATCTATGTGATCTTTGACACGTGTCATCCTCTTCTTCTTTTATGTTACTTTTTATTTATTTTATTATCTTTTGTATCTATTGTATATTTATGTATACTCTGTTTCTTATTATTTTGTACCTAGGAACTTCGGTTCTGTGAAATAAATAAATCATATTAACATGAATCCGGGATTATTACCACAAATTGCGGCCATTTGCCGGCAAGTATAGCTCAATGGCCAAAGCGTTTGCTTTGAAAGCTAAAGGTAGTGGGTTTGATCCCCGACGGAGATTTAAAAAATAAAGGGATTTTTAATCGATTTCTGAGATGTAAAATTACTTTGGTTGGTGTGAATTTGATCCCTTACCCGTAAAACAAACGTTTAGCAAACATTCATTATGTAACTCCATTAATGTGGTGCCATTGACACATGTGGTTTACAGAAAAATTACTCATGTGACAAAACCTAACGATATTAATTTACATGCTAAACAGATTCCTGTAAATAATACATGTAGGTTGATAAAGGAAAGGACTGCACTTCAAATTTCTGACCGTAGATGACACAATAAGAACTGAAACTAGCAAAAAAAAAGCTGTCAACGGTCGGGGAATCTTTGACGGAATATGCCGACAACCGATGCGAAAGCGTTAAAAGTTTTATATTGATCGGATGAACGGTGTAGTAATGGATAAAGGACAAACACAAACATACGATTACATTCATTTTTATATATTTAGATTATCAATACATCACAAGAACAAAAAGCTTAAGAAAAAATAAGATTAAAATGTGTAAAAAAGTATGTTACAAAAAATATAACGTTCGTATCTCTCGGTCCATTTGGGCCTCTGGTGGTTTACTCTCGCGAGCCGAGGATGTCGGCGCTCCAACAGGTTTTGTTGATTAGCAATTGATTTGCTGAGGACCAGGTTTTTTTTTATTTTATTTTTTTATTGCGCCCGAAACCGAACCGAGGCGTGTCGGCGATTAGCATGCTGATGGGAGGATGTGGCGCTTAAACCGCTGACTCGCAGATAATTCTCATCCACTGAAGAAGGCACTATTTGCATACAGATTCGACTCTATTTTTGACTGTAATTCGCGGCTGACATCCGCATGATTTCAGAAGACATGTTTTTTTTAAATAAAGAAAATTCAAAACAATAATTTAGATCTTCTTCTTCATGGAATTTGCCCGGTATCTGGCAACATTGATAGCCCGTGTGTTGCCCAGCATTAGGTCTTGAGATGTGCAGCTTGTTGGGCAAATGGAGCAGGATCTTAGGTGTGAGGCGGTCTGCAGGTCTCCACAGTCGCACTATAGTGACTCTCCCTGCCGAAGCATTCCCCACCGCTCGAGGTTGTCCTGTGTTCTACAAACTCCGGTTCTTTAACTGTTCAGGGATTTCCAGGTCCGCCAGTCAAGGTTCTTGCTAGTTGGGAGGCCTTCCTTTGGAGGAATAATTTAGATAAAAAGGGAAGCCTTCGTTTTAAAATAAGTATACGGTAGTGCTGCTTAAATAATTTCGTAGGTCTCCACGGCTAGATCTGGGATTGTGGCTCGGCCTAATGCTGTGACTAGGTCGAGCCATAAATTTGTAAAGTAATCGTAAATATATGTCAATGAGCTACCGAAAAAGTCTGGCTTCATGTGCCCGAGTATTTCTTTTTTCTAGGAGTTATGTTAAGCAACACGCAGGCAATCGATGTTGCTAGATATTGGGCTGAATCAATTTGAAGTCGTTGACACAAAGAAGATGAATTGTCGTTATTATTGTCAGACATATTATTGTTCTGCATTAATTCTGTCTGGTACAGAACATGCGGGCTGTTAAATTAGTCTGTCTGCATAAAGCGATACTTGTATGACAAAAAGCGAGTCATATCAATGAAAACAAACCGTCCACAATTAGTGCAATTAAACACTAATTAGAAGCCGTCATAGCCAATTAAACTGAAGTGCACACGACATGTTATGTGCATTTTATGTATGTGTTTTTTGGAATGTAAAAAAATTAACGAATTTATTAAAAATAAGAAATTAAAATGATTATAAACTGTCGAATTACGTATTTTATATTTCAGAAGTATAATGCATTGTTTATTTGCCGGTTTGTATCAATGAATGCCTTTATAATGTCTTCGTCAGCCTTCTAGAACGTGGTCCATCTTCAGCATCAAAATTTTAGAGTCCAAATTTTGCAAAATAGCTTTTGCATTGTCATTCTGTCAAGCTGCACACCTCAAGACATAATGCTAGGCAACACACGGGCTATCGTTGTTGCCAGATACTGGGCAGAAATAATTTGACGTCGCTGACACGAAGAAAAAGAAAATTCTGTTAATATATTTTCAAATACATATTTGTTGGAAAAAAAACATAACATGCATAATTACCTAAAATAGTGGGGTTATATTTAATTTTGAGTCAAGTCATTTTGTTAAATATTTTTAACCCTTTCATTGGCCGGCGGTCATAGCTCAATGGTAAAGCGTTTGCTTTGCAAGCCAAAGGTTGTGGGTTCGATCCCCGACGGAGAAAAAAAAAAAGGATTTTTAATCGATTTCTGAGCTCTACAATACCCCGGTCGGTGTGAATTTGATCCATCACCCGTAAAATGTCAGTCATAGCCTATTAATTAAAATTGGTGCTAGACGAAAGTCGTACCGTGAAGAGCACCCATTCATAGTAAATTCCTGCAATAATAAAGGATGATGCGTGGACCTCGGGCTGTAGTCTATGACGTTGGCGGATCAACACTCCGCATGCAGCGTTTAGCCATATACACCATGGTAAGCGTCATAGAATTCAACAGATGAGACTTCAGAATTACTATCACCATCTGTCGGTATTCTCCTGTATGTGTTTACATAAAAAAAAAAAAATTGGGGCTCGAATACAAGCCGATATTTTTTCTGAATGAATTGATGCGTATACAATTTGATGTTTAATTAATTGTATGTTTGTATTTGATTACTAAATTATTTCAGTTTCATGTGTCATTGCCATACTATCATTTACAAAGATATAAGTTAAATATGTATATCAATATATTTTTAGAAGATCCTAACTATATTTAGGGCCGCTATAGGGCGGGTATAGCTCAAAATACTAAACTATACCCCTTGGCTGGTATCGCACCACCGAACATAAGTCGCAAAGTCATATGCGCCGAAGAAATACGTAAGGCAATCAACCAACCGTCCCACTGCTTGTATAATCAGATACCCCCAACACCAAGATTGAAGTCTCGAATCAGCTTTCTGAAATCCACACAACCTCTCACATCCAGCACTGAAAATGAGAGACTCCAACTCTGGCAACAAATCGCACCAGAGGATTTCATTACTCCAAAGGAAGCCCTCCCAACTGGCAAGAGCCTTGACTGGCCGACCTGGAAATCCCTAAACAGATTAAGAACCGGAGTTGGTAGAACAAAGGACAACCTCGAGCGGTGGGGAATGCTTCGGCAGGGAGAGACACTATTGTGCGACTGTGGAGACCTGCAAACCGCCTCACACCTACGATGCTGCTCCATGTGCCCAACAATTTGCACATCTCAGGACCTAATGCTGGGCAACACACGAGCTATCGATGTTGCCAGATATTGGGAAAAAATAATTTGACGTCGCTGACACGAAGAAGAAAGAAGCTCAAAATAGTTTTTTTTTGTATATACAATTTGCAAATTTTATGAAATTCGCATTCATTAGCATGGATTCTGAATTTTAGCATCGATTTCGCAACTATTTCAAAATACTATTATAATACACCTATCCCCCGATTTACACGGTAGATACGTTCCTGAGAAAAACGTGTAGATCGAAAATTAAAAATTTTCAAGTCAAAACCGTGTAAATCGAAAAGCTTGCAGAAAATTCATAATTTTGCTATTTAACAGTTGTGATTTTTTTCAATATTTTTAGGTGTACACAGAAATAAAAATAAAATGCATTGACAGGTTAAAATATGTAATATATTACGTAAACACTGTTTTTTTATTTAATTACAATACATACATTAAACAGAAGAACAAAAAATAAAACCAAAGGCGTTTTATTATCCTTCATCACTATCAGAAATTACTCTCATTCTTTTTTTCGGAATCGAAGGTTGGAATTCACTTTCATCACTCGAAGTTTTTGTTGTCGCTGGGTCCCTAAAGACACAAAATCTTTCATATATGCGGATGACTTAGGTTTGGCAGCACAAGCAGTAACGTTTGAAGAAGTTGAGGACATCCTAAGCCAGGGACTCAACGAGATGTCCCATTACTACGAAACCAACCATCTCAAACCTAACCCATCAAAGACACAAGTCTGCTGTTTCCACCTTAGAAACAGGGAAGCTAACAGAAAGCTTCGTGTCACGTGGGAAGGTAGAGTACTGGAACATAGCGACCATCCAAAATACCTCGGAGTCACTCTAAATCGCACCCTCACCTTCAGGCGTCATTGTAGCAACACCAAACAGAAAGTTGCAACAAGGAACAACCTCATCCGCAAACTGACCAACACTCACTGGGGAGCCCAACCACCCCTTCTTCGTACCTCAGCTTTAGCACTTTGTTTCTCAGCCGGAGAATATGCGGCACCAGTGTGGGGTCGATCAGCCCACTGTAATCAAGTGGATACTGCCCTGAATGATGCATGCAGAGTCGTCACAGGCTGCCTCAAACCAACACCCATTTCTAAACTATACCCCTTGGCTGGTATCGCACCACTGAACATAAGACGCAAAGTCATATGCGCCGAAGAAATGCGTAAGGCAATCAACCAACCGTCCCACTGCTTGTATAATCAGATACCCCCAACACCAAGATTGAAGTCTCGAAGCAGCTTTCTGAAATCCACACAACCTCTCACATCCGGCACTGAAAATGAGAGACTCCAACTCTGGCAACAAATCGCACCAGAGGATTTCATTACTCCAAAGGAAGGCCTCCCAACTGGCAAGAGCCTTGACTGGCCGACCTGGAAATCCCTAAAAAATTAAGAACCGGAGTTGGTAGAACAAAGGACAACCTCGAGCGGTGGGGAATGCTTCGGCAGGGAGAGACACTATTGTGCGACTGTGGAGACCTGCAAACCGCCTCACACCTACGATGCTGCTCCATGTGCCCAACAAGTTGCACATCTCAGGACCTAATGCTGGGCAACATACGAGCTATCGATGTTGCCAGATATTGGGAAAAAATAATTTGACGTCGCTGACACGAAGAAGAAAGAAGCTCAAAATAGTTTTTTTTTTGTATATACAATTTGCAAATTTTATGAAATTCGCATTCATTAGCATGGATTCTGAATTTTAGCATCGATTTCGCAACTATTTCAAAATACTAATATAATACTGGACTCTAATAATATTCAAACTAACAGACTTGAAAATTTGTCGACTTCCCAATTTATGTTGGAAGATGTATTTTAGGATGCAAAGCTGTTTTGGAACGCATCTAATAAGTAATTTAAATATTTAAATAAATATTTATATTAAAAAAAAAAAACTCTAAAAAATATTGATGAACAATCAAATAGTTTTCTATATTTCAATTTAGAGATGCATTTTTTATTTATTCGTCAAAGTTTGTTGTTTGTTCAACAGATGGCGGCACGGTTCTTATAACCCGCCCTTTCTAACCCGCGCATTCACTATATATGCCGGCTACTCGAGTGTTACTGCGGAGGTTCATGTCACTAGGTGAGCTGGTCGCGAGAGGCCAGTTGAAATCTCGCCATTCGTCTGCTCCTTGTTTTTTCTCGGACAGACGAATACCCCCTGTACATATATCATGTTTCAACTATAACCACCAGTGAACGACTCTAACTTCCGTTTTTAAATTTTACATCTTACATTCAACGATTCTATATCTAACCGATTAGGCGGGTATAGCTGAATGGTCAAAGCGTTTGCTTTGCAAGCCAAAGGTGGGTTCGATCCCCGACGAAGATTTAAAAAAAATAATCGTTTAAGTAGCTTTAAAATACCCGGTTGGTGTGAATTTGATCCCTCACCTGTAAAATGCCAGTCATAGCTTATTAATTCAAATTGGTGGTAAACGAAGGTCGTCCCATGAAGACCACCCATTCATAGTAAATTCCTGTAATAATAAGGATGATGCGTGAATCTCGGGCTGTAGTCACATGCAGCGCTTAGCTATATGCACTATGGTAAGCGTCATAGAATTCCACAGATGAGACTTCAGAATCACTGTCGGTTTATCCTGTATGTGTTTACATAAAAAAAGGTGTCATTGCTATACATATATACATAGATATAAGTAAAATATTTACGTCAATATATTTTTAGAAGATCCCAACAATATTCAGGGTGCTAAAGATCCAAGAAACTGTAGCGGGCGCCCTAGACGGGAGTATTAGCAGCAAGTGTTCGAGGACATGAATTGTAGCTCTTATGCTGAGCTGAGGAGGGTTGCGGAGGACCGAGAGGAATGGAGATCGACATGCAAGATTCTATTCCTGTAAACAGTGTAAACCAATCAACCGGATTGATACTACGAAGAAGAAAGGTCCATAAGCAACGTCTCTACTCGATGTATTATACATACGTTCCTTCTGAATACGAGTATCATAATATATAACATGAAACAATTAAATTCCATTTCCAACGCTAAGTAATTATCAGAACATTGACTCCAGCAATGAAGTATGTAACGAGATATGATATTCTTGACATGCCTCCAATAAGCAACATCTAATACATAATATATACACAAGCTGTGTTATATGTATACCTAATTGCGTGGTCGATAACTGTCACACCATTATGCATTCTGTTCACGTTTGAACTAGATTGTTGTATATTGCATTACTGAGAGAGAAAAAAGACTCTACGACACTCTAAGATCACAGTGGGAGACGATACACATTCATAGCTAACATAATCTTATATGACATTTCTCTAATACATTTTGATATCAGCTTGATATAGCTCTTTTAGGCCGATGCCGATAAGCCTCAAAAAACGATATTTTGCCTCTTATTTTTGTTCGCTCGCCTGACATGCACACTTGATACTGTTAGTTTTAATTATATATAAAATTACACGGCGTTTGCATACTATTTTATTTGTTATGACAGTTGCTCCATGTTGGTGCAACTGTCATCTTTTGCCGCGATCATTGGCGGCGCGACATAGCTGGCGCCCGGCCGGCGAAATTCCATACCGGTCGGGCGTAGAAATCAAGTCTTTATTTCAAATAAACGCGAATTATGCTTCTAAAACAAGTTCTTTGTGTCATTTATCTGCTCCTGAATCTTGTCACCCAGTAATTCGATAACCAACTTAGAGAGGAGGATATCAGTACATTTTTTGTATGACATGATAACAGCCTTAAATGCGAAGTGCATTTGGAACTATCATCATACTTCATAAAAGACGAAGGATGTAAGAGTTAAATACGTTTCAAAAATAATTGACAGAAGATTAGAATTTCGAATAATATTTGAATTCTTTTGTTTTACGATTGTCTCTATTTTTTTCAGTTGTTCAATTGTTTCACAACGATCATTCATCGAATATATTTTCAGTGTGACGTTAACATTACTCGACAGCGGTCGGGATCGAGAATGATTCTCTTAGACAGCACTTTCTGAACATATTAAAAATTCAAAGGCACTGACTTCAGCATGATATAGCCCTTGCTGACTGGTACCGAAAACCTCGATGTACAATATTTCGTCTCTTATTTCTGTTCGCTTGTCAGACATGAATGTGTCCGCCATATTGGCATTTTTGGACTAGTTATATAGACCACCGCTTGTCGCTCTGGTGCGACAGGCCATCACGGGCGCGCCAGTCGTGCGCCGCCAGTCGGCGAGAGCATATTGTATTATGGCTCGGTCTGAATTCTGTGACTAGGTCGAGCCTCAGGTTTGTAAAGTATATCGTAAATATATGTCAATGTGCTTCCGAAAAAGTCTGTATTATTAATCTGCTCCTAATCCTGCCATCATGCGACTGAATAACAACCTTTTGTAAGAGAGGATGATGTTAGCACTTACACTAACACAGGTTTTAAGTAGATTCGTGTATTTTCTTTTGAAATTTGTGTGTATATATCAATTTATAACTCTTAGGTTAGGTTAGGTGGCAGGTATGATTCGTATTGAGTCAACCTAACCTAACTTAAATCTAACCTAACCGTTTTAAAGTATATAGACATTGCTAAATATTTTTCTGAAATTGTTTCGATTAGAGCCCGGGATGGCTTGACAGTCGATCGTTTTGGTCTCTGGGACACACCACACCCCCGATACAGTGATGGAGACTTCATACATAACAAACACATCAAGTCTCAATGCTCACAATAGGTGGTTGACTCGACTTTCTATTACTAATCACAACAATTACCACTGACATTACTTGGCATCATATTATACGAGTATACGAGTATTAACCATTGAGTATACATGTACTTGGCATAATATTATACGATTGGGGCGCACTGAAGGTCTGGTGCACGGGACATTTGGTCCCCAGAAAACTGGTGCACTGGATGTCTCGCTAACCTAACCTAACCTAACCTAAGTTATTTCGCTAACGAGACCTATGGATCTCTGAACTCTACGATCACTGGACAAATCGTTAAGTTAAGTTAGGTTAGCGAGACAGCCAGTGCACCAGTTGTCTGGGTACTAAATGTCCCGAGCACCAGATGTCCAGTGCGCCCCACGTCGTTTTGATGAGTTTGGAACGAAATGTCTGTGAATGACAGGTCGTGACACCAGAAAAATAAATGCAAAATAATTTATTTCAAGCTCCATAATATTGCTCTAATTTTAAAATAAAATATATGTTTGTATTCTTTTTATACCTGATAATTGCGACATAGTACGTAGTATCAATCCGGTGGATTGGTTTGCAGCAACAAAATCTTGCATCTCGATCTCCACTCTTCTCGATCCTCTGCAACCCTCTTTAGCTCAGCATAACAGCTGCAACTCATGTCCTCGAACACTTGCTGCAAATACTAACGTCTAGGGCGCCCTCTACAGTTTCTACTCTCAACCATCCCTTCCACAATGTCGTGAAGAAGACCATCGTGGCGCATGATGTGACCGATCGCTGAGATGGTTCTTACTAGATGCCTATCTTCCTTGCTTATTAAATAATAATTAATAATAGTTATCCTCGTATTAATTAACAATATGAATATAACATCATGTGACATTCAGTTATCCTGGTTTGATATCGTAATAGGTTTTTCCTTTTTTCTGACTATTTCCTGTAAAATAGATAATCCTGGAATTATCCATTTGTTTGGTCATAAACTAGGATCTATTATTTGCTAATATACTACACAATAAAATACATAATTATAAAGCATTTTTTATGCTGACTGGCATGATATAGCCCTTGCTGACTGGTACCGATAACCTCGAAATACAATCTTTCGTCTCTTATTTTCTGTTCGCTTGTCATACATTTATGTGTCCACCATTTGGGACTAGTTATATAGACCGCCATTGAGCGCTGGGCGACAGCCTAAGAATTATTTTTTTTAGAGAGAGGAGGATGTCATTGCATACTTATTTAAATATATATAGGCATTCATGAGGTTTTAGTACATGAATATACGAGTATAAGATTAGGTTCCTTCTTCGGGAGCATCTTGCTAATAATCCGATCTTATGGTAACGTTACATGAGCAGTTGGCCGTTAAATTTACATTTCTCACCTCTAAGCTGCAATCTCGTTCATCTATTGTTTGCCACAAAAAAAACAACAAATCAAATTAAATCATTGAAGAAGAAAAAACATAATAAAAGAACTCACCCATGATTGATGTTCACGCGATGAAAAATCCCAATTTGAACAATGGCGTTCGAAAACACTGAGAATTTCGAACTGTTTACAGCTTCTCAAAACAAAACATTCGTGTTCTGCATTCTCAAAAATTCACACACTATCATCGACACTCACTGTGAATAATTATAATATTATTATCATTGGTTTGCTTTATTATTTATTGTCATTCTCATTGAGCATTCAAGCCCTGAGTGTTGGCGAATAAATTAAATATAACCAATTCGCGCTGTGGTGTAATGCAAATGTTGTTACGAAACTTGTAAAGATAAAGTGTTAATCATATGAAGTATGTACAGCTCGCTCGCGACCGTTATGGCGAACGCCATTAGGCGATGAAAAAGCAAGTGTTTGAGAAATAAACGCGAATTGTGAAACGAAAACAAGTTCTTTGCATTGTGAACCTGATCCTGCGTCCTGCCGCTTAGTAATTCGATATCTAACTAAGAGAGGAGGATATCGGTATGTTTCTGAATTAATAATTTCATTTACAAGTACGCTTCTGCCCATAAAATAAAGGTCACTCAACGTCGCCGTGGATAGGATCCATGAGAGGATTGTCTAAAATATTGAATCGGAAACAATGATATCCGAAAAAGAACTCAAGGAGGTGAAGCTACCTGACAAATAAGCACACTCAAGTGGCAATTTTTAGGACATATCTGTCAAGATATAATGGTCGATGGGGAAGAAAAGTATTGGAGTGGAGCCCAAGAATTAGCAAACAAAGCGTCGGCCCCCTTCAAGATGGACTGACGATATTAGAAGAATAGCGGTAGTGTCCTGTTTGCGGAAGGCGGAGGATCGCAGAGGATGCAGACTCATGTAGGAAGTCTACATTCAACAATGGACTGATACAAGCCGAGGATGATGTACGCTTCTAACTGGAGTATATGGCCGTCACAAACTGCCGCTACAAAACTCTGTGTGCCGCCATTGTTCTCGCCTCATTCTGGAGCTGCGCCGAATACATTCTGTATATAGTTCATCCATGACACCCGGGCAGCGACTGTCGCGGTGTCAGTGAATGTCATTGCGGCCGAACACTCATAGTGGCCGTCTATGAAACTAACCTCCCCACATGACTTGTCAAAATAAACAAAATGGCGCGTGCACGCCGCGTCTTATGGCAACCTAAATCAAAAACTCAGAATTACATTTTTATATTTTTCTTACATCCTTTTCCTCTTTTGTCGATGGTATTGTTCTACTTGATCTCTGTGATCTTTTGACACGTGTCATCTTCTTATTCTTTTGTGTTATTTTTATTTTTTATTTTTATTATTTTCTCTATTTATTGTATATTTATGTATACTCTATGTTACTGAATATTTGTAAAAAAAAATTGGAATTTCGATTCTGTATATAAATAAATATGCGCGTGTCAGACGAGCGAACGAAAATAAGATCTAAATGATCGCATATGCAGGCTTTTGGACACCAGCCTGAAAGGGCTATATCGAGCTGGTATCATATATGTATTATATCTCATTGCGCCTTTTGCCGGCGGGTGTAGCTCAATGGTCAAAGCGTTTGCTTTGCAAGCCAAAGGTCGTGGACTCGAACCCCGACGGAGATTAAAAATAAATAAAAAAATAATAATCGATTTCTGAGCTCTAAATTATGTTAATATCTAACGGTTGGTGTGAATTTGATCCCTCGCCCGTAAAATGACAGTCATAGCCTATTAATAAAAAATTGTGGTAGACGAAAGTCGTCCCGTAAAGACCACCCATTCATAGTAAATTCCTGTAATAATAAACGATGACGCGTGAATCTCGGGCTGTAGTCTATGACGTTGGCGGGTCAACACTCCAAATGCAGCGCATAGCCATATGCAGCATGGTAAGCGTCATAGAATTCCACAGACGAGACTTCAGAATTACTATCACCATCTGTCGGTATTGTCGAGTATGTGTTTGCATAAAAAAACTATATAATTTGTATTACTGCTTAGATGATTTGATTGAAACCAACGGGTAATTTGTGGTTCCTGACGAAACGTGGCTGCTATTTTTGAGAAACGGGAAAATTTAGACTATGCCACAGATCTTAAATATTCCTTTGTGTTATTAGAGTTGTATATAGTTATGTAAGACAGTGCTCCGCAACCGGTGTGCCGCGGCACACTGGTATGCCGTAAGCCGATACAGGTGTGCCGCGATCAAATAAGGCAATATTATAAATAAATAATTTTACAACGGTCCTCAAGCTCCCAGCGCCTATCGCCTATTTATGTAGACATACAACAACGTACTTGCTTTGTTAAGTTCTAAGTGAAATTAAAAAAAGTGAAATTGATCAAATTAATATAAATTTGTGGCTTTTGGTGTGCCGCGGTATTCAAGGTGAGAACTTTGGTGTGCCGTAGAATCCAAAGAAGTACTTTGGTGTGCCGTAGATGAGAAAAGGTTGCGGAGCTCTGATGTAAGATGTACCAGAGTTAGTACCCGTAGTTTGAAGGTAAGTGAAAAAACATCGTGCTTCAAAGAAAATGCTCAATTTTCTATTCGGTATTCTCCTGCACGTGCTTACATAAAAAATAAAATAACTTTCGTCTTACTGGGGAGTCTGTTACATTTTCGAATTCATTGCCGTGCTTCAAAGGCATTACTTCCCACCGCTCGAGGTTGTCCTTTGTTCTACAACTCCGGTTCTTAATCTGAGGTCCCAGAAATCATCTCATGATGTGACCCATCCATCGGGCTCGCCTCTCTGAGATGGTTCTTATTTCCCAAACAAGTGTTTTTGGCAAGTTGCTTGCGGAGCCCTAAAGAAATATTCTTTGACTCAAGAATTTTGGCTTTTTATTGAAAGCTAACTCTTGAATCCTGGACTATTCCTGGACGTCCGCTCCAACGAGGGGACTCGAGTCCTTCGCGTTTGTCACCGCAGTATGTAGAGTTAACATTTCAAACATTTCTATAAATAATACTTAATCTTTTTAAGTTCATTTCATGGCCACAGCGTTGCATCTGACGTTAAGCTTTCTGTTGTATGAAACATTACAGCTGCATTATCATTACTCCAGTTGTATGACTTCATTGCCTTATTGTCCATTGTCACATTTTTCATTATAAACAACTTTACTGTATAGTATGTACTACTGGGTAGCGAGGTATTATTTATCAATGATTTTTGTATTCAATAAACACTCGTATGCAGGAACATTCCTTAAGGTAAACAACCTATAAAGCCACTCTGCTCCCTCAAACCTTACCTCAAATCTTTAAAAAAACAGTCTTATGGGTGTGAATATATCGTTGTTATGTTTGAATTGAATAAAAATAACGATGCTACAAATCGCATATACTTTTTATTTTTATTATTTGAAAAAAATTAACGCACTTTAACGCATTAACATCTTCCTCTCTTTATAATTAATATCAGATAAGAAATTCGCCACACACGGCTAAGCCCAAAAGCCACATATCACCATAATGGCTGACAAAACTTTATGTTGGCGTTTCGTGACTGACGATTATGATATTCTAGTTGTATTTGCTTTCGGTTTGAATATACTCTGAGGTGTTATTACCAGTAGAGTTGTGTTTCAAAATTGAGAATAGCATTAATGCGGTGCTTTGCATGATTTGCAACGCGGGTTTGAGGAATGGCAATTGCAGACAAGAGCCATCGTCGCCTACGTGAGTGCAGTTATGTGGGTAAGGCGCAGGCGCGGGGGCAGCGCTGCTAGTGCACTTGCAAGTGCAAGTAACTGTGGTTCTGTAACTAGCAACTAGTGACTAGTGACTAGGGCCGCCCACCACCCACCACCCACCGGGGACATAAACCTGCGGCCGCCCCTGCCAGAGACAAGGGCGTCACCTAATCTAACCTAACCTAGGACAGAAAATTTAGAGAGTTCCTGACAAGGTTTGTCCTCTCCTTTATAAGGCCTCTCTATGTGATCCTGATAAACAGACAACTAAGGTAACCTTACCTAGCCACGAACAAAGAAAGGAACCTAACCTAACATAACCTAGGACACAGAATATTTAGAAAGTTCCTGACAAGGTTTGGCCTCTCTTTTATAAGGCCTCTATGTGATCCTGGTAAACAATCAACCAACGTAACCTAACCTAGTCATGAATAATGAAAGGAACCTAACTAACCTAACCTAACCTAACGTTAGGACACGGAATATTTAAAGAGTTCCTGACAAGGTTTGACATATTTTCTTATGACGCCTGTTCATGTGATCCTTGCAAATAGTAAACTAACCTAACCTAGCCACAGAGATAAGGGTGGAACCCAACCTAACCAAGGACACGCAATATTTAGAGAGTTCCTGACAAGGTTTGGTTTATCGTCTTATGACGCCTGTCCATGTGATCCTAGTCTACAACAGACAGTAAGACTTTCTCTGATGGAGTGCATCATCCATGAGAACAGGAGACGTATTCCGTCATGTCGTCTGGTAGTTTCTACCATTTTTAGGAGGGCTTTCCTGAACTTCTTCTTAGTTCTGACGATATATTGCTGTTGAACTACATCAAGGATATTGGAGATCCGGGGGCAGACATGAAATATGATGAGAGGAGGACCGTGGCGACCGACAAACCTTTGGCGGCAGTTCGTGACGTCTTTTAATTAGGTGAGCGGACATGAAAATGAACCAAATTTAAGCAATTCACTTTGCATAATTACGAATAAATTTATGGATTGAACCGTCTCCACCAAATGGTCTAGGCCTTGGGAGCTTCGGAATCCCAAAATCACAACATCCATATAAGAGATTTTTTCGTTTATTTATTACACAGAACCGAAGTTCCAAGGTACAAAATGATAAGAAACAGAGCATACATAAATATACAATACATACAAAATATACTAAAATATAAAAAATAACATAAAAGAAGAAAGAAGAGGACACGTGTCAAAGATCATAGAGATCTAGGAGAACAACACTATCGACAAGAGAGGAAAAGGATGTAAGAAAATGATCGAGGTGTGCTGGTAGGCCATTTAGGAGCGACATTGCCGTTGTACCAAATTGAGTGCTTGAAGCTCCACAAGCATCAACTGGGATCAAAAACAATGGATGGTTACGAGCACGGGTGTGCTTTATCTGGAACATAGAAGTTAAAACATTCAAGAATCCCAGGGTTGTGAATTGTACCGCGAAGAAGAAGGAATGAATGTTTGAGAACAACAATTTTCCTCCGGGACTCTAACGAATGGAAAGAAAGCATCCCTAGAAGAAAAATAGTTGGGTAATGTTCGGAATTGATTGAATTGAATGGATAGTTACCGTAAATTTAAAAATAGAGACGTTACCGTCTGTCGGTATTCTCCTGTATATATTTACGTAAAAAATGTCTATGTGATTGAAGTGTTGCCAACTAATGCCCAATAATTGATGGTTCAAGGTTCCGTCAATGGCGGTCGGTTTCCTGTTTTTCTTATATTGACGTCGCGTATCGGATTATCGACCGCAGCCATCGCATCGGTCACGTGACATAGACACCAAGAACTTCCACACGAGATTTCTGCAAGCACCTGTGCGAAGAGACATGTCCACTTGTAAACTATTACTACTGCAATAAGTCCAACCTGGGACATACGATATACATGAATAAAAACATTAAATGATTCACTGGATTATGATCTACTCAAAAAATAGCGTGATCCTTGCTAATGGAACAACATTAGGTTCTAAAGGAGCAGGCAGTCTGATATAAGGAGCAAAATGGTTGCGGGTATAGCTTAGTGATTAAAGTGTTTGCTGGCCAAACCAAATATCAATATTTTAAATATATATCTAAGCTTTAATTCTTCTAGTTGGTGTGAGTTGATCCCTCACTTGTAAAATGCCGGTCATAACCCATTAATTAGAATTGGTGATAGACGGAAGTCGTCCCTTGAATACTACCGATTCATAGTGTATTCTAGTAATAATTGAATGATGCGTGACTGTTCGGGCTGTAGTCTATGACGTTGGAGGATCAACACTCCACATGCAGCGCCATAGCAATGTAAGCCTCATAGAATCTACAGATGAGACTTCAGTATCACTATCACCATCTATCGGTATTCTCCTATGTGTGTTTACATAAAAAAACATCTGCTGTATCATTCTAAGGTTATTTTTTATTTATTTTTTTATTTTCTTAATTCGCTTTTAGTAAAAGAAGGACTTTTATGTAAGCATAATTATAAACTTTTTTTATGTAAACACATACAGACGAATACCAACAGATAGTGATGGTAATTGTGAAGATTCATCTGTGGAATTCTATGACGCTTACCATGGTGTGCATATGGCTAAGCGCTGAATGTGGAGTGTTGATCCGCTAACACCATGGACTACAGCCCGAGATTCACGCATCATCCTTATTATTACAGGAATTTACTATTCACGGGATGACTTTCGTCTACCACCAATTTTGATTAATAGGCTATGACTGGCATTTTGCGGGTGAGGGATCAAATTCACACCAACCGGGGGTATTTTAGACCTCAAAAAATCGATTTTTAATCTTCGTCGGGGATTGAACCCACGACCTTTGGCTTGCAAAGCAAACGCTTTGACCATTGAGCTATACCCGCCGGCATACTCGTATGTTGATTGTATTCATTTCTTTCTGACTCTTCACAATAAAACGTGAATTTAAAAAATTCTAAATCGCTTTTGTAGTTTGATAATTGAAGTTTGAAATGGATCATAAAAAATGAACTGTCTTATTCGAATTTTAAAATAAAAATCGTATAAAACTACCTACAAACCTAAAATTACATTCAATTTATTATAGGTAATTATAGAGATGCAAATGCATACAAACAACGAGCCACTTTACAATACCTAACAATCTTTTTCACAATCCCAACACTGTTAAAATGTGAACAACACTAATTATCAATGAATTATTATTATGTTGGTATTAATAATGTAAACGAATGAACAATTCAATGTGGCTTCTGTAATTTGTTTTTTAACAGTTGCGAAAAAATAATTACAAATTACAATAAGCTTGGTAACGGAATACTTTATACGACGACTAGTGAAGTGAAATTATTAAAAACATATAATTTTTACGACAATAAGACACGAGACATTTTTCCCGCGGTTTTGTTTTTAACCGCTCTCTATTCTTTTTTTTTTCAAATTTCACAAGAGAAAATAATAATTGCACTGTCGAGAATCAGAATGTCTTAAGTTGTATTGAGATATCAGAATTACTATATTTAAGATAATCTAATATGGAAACTATTTTTTTTTACAATCGAATTCAGTAATTGTTTATAAAAATGATCAGTAATAATCATTTGGCAACAGACTTCGGACCGGAGTATGCAAGACGAGGACACAAATGAGGGCCTGGCAGTTTTACAGCAGTAGAAAAAGCAAAAAAATGGCAGAAAATAATTATTGAATGGTAATCAATAATAGGTTAGGTTTCCATTTTATTAATTCATTTTACATAAATTTTTACCAATATTGAATATATTATTGCCATTTTAATTTTATAACTGACCACATTCATACTGGCATAGTGGATACTGACAATTTATTTAGTCTACTGTTGATTAATTGTATTTACTGTCAATGATTTTACTTACTGCCTAAACCTTGAATTAGTTACTGAACAAATAAATACAGGCCACCTAATATTTTGATGAATAAGCAACTTCGTTTTAAAATGTTAAATGATATTTCTTTGCCATAGTAGTTTATTCGGGTTTTTGTAGGAAATTCATAAATAATTGAATAAAACACTAGAAAATCTGAACCAATTGTGAGTGGTAGGATCTACTACAAGCAGTACCGACTTTAGACCCTGCGGCGCCCTAGGGCATTTTTTTTAGCGTCTCATATTGTTTATATTTTTAAAAAATATAAGAAGGATTAGTTGCCCTCGGCGCCCTTAGTTTATTCGACGCCCTGGGGCACTGACCCACTTTGCCACCCCCTAAAACCGGCACTGACTACAAGTAATGTTTTGCAATTAGCAGACCTTGATGCTACTAGCGATTTGGTATAACACACGTTCAATGAAAATATATATGTATACCTTTACTCAAGAAAATATAGCATGATCCATGAGTATTAAGGTAAATAATTGATGTCCTTTTAGAATTTGACTAATACGTATTATTTATAAATTTATTTTTGTAATGCACAATCAAAAATATGTATGCATACAGTTTATAACAAACCCCATCCATAAATAATGCGTATGACATATTTATTTAATACGCGTCAATTTCTCGAAACAATTAGCGACATAAGTGGCCGAGCGGTCAACGTGTTGAGTAAAGAAAAGGCTATGTTGTAAAAGACCGTGGTCTGTTATTTATTTCGCTAAGGTTTATTGATAAGAGAAGTATCATATAAGATGGTGTTTGCTGTGAATTTGTAAGTGTATCAGTTAATGAACATTGGTATAGGGTCCGCCATCTAACGTTTTTTTTTTCAACTAGTGCTTATTTCGTGAATGGTAACACTTAGCTCATGTCTGATTTGACATATAATTAGTTTTATCCTTCCGCTGAACGAATATGGTTGTGTTTACGCTTGAACAACGCTGGGAAATATTGCGACATTACTTTGAAAATCATGGTAATGTTGCAGAATGTGTGCGAAAAGTGCGTACGGATTTTGGAAGAAGAGAATCACCGTCAGCTCCGTATGTTCGTTATCTTGTGAAAAAAGTGAAAAAAACTGGCATCCTCATCGATAAACCAAAGCGTGAAAAGCCAAAAACAGTGCGTACACCCGAGAATATTGCTGCTGTGGCAGAAAGTGTGCGTGAAGCGCCATCAATGGCGCTTCCATGCGGCGCGGCCATGTTGAACGAATTTTTGTTCACAAAAATTGTAGAGGAGGATATTGGCAACATTTGGTTTCAACAGGACGGCGCTACGTGCCACACAGTTGAAGCTACACTCGATGTTTTGCGCCCTGTTTTAAAAAAAAAAGTTATTTGGCGGACCCTTTATATTAAAATATATTCTATACCCCAGAAAAAATAACTAGTATCTTGTTACGTATGATGTTACAAAAACGCAATAATACGTTGAATGGTTGTACCTTCCATCTGTTTTGTTGGCGGCCTGTTGCGCCTAATCGCCTCCCATTTCGACTTCCGCGAAAAAAAACGCAAAAAATCATATCAAAATGCTCTGAAACTTAACCGCCGGTCTTCGAACCCAACATCTATTGTGCCGGAGAATGCGGTCGAATGGCAAATAGCTTGTTTTCGAAGCAAGAAGTCTTGTAATCATTTTTTTTCTTATCAAAATACATTTTTAGGTTTTTTATACCTAGGTAAGTCTTTCTGTCCAATCCCTTGTTGTAATACAAATGCCATTCAATAGAAAATACTATTGTTGCTTAGCGCCAAAATTTTCGTTAACAGTTGCAGAAATTTGTAGGTCTTTTTCGCCACGATATCCGTTCTATACCTGGATATATGTTCACAAGAAATAGTCGCCTACAGTTCTGTCAGTTGTCATTGTCCAAGCCTTGTAACAAGACATCTCTTAACACCAAAGTACGTCTGGTAATATATATTGTCCCTGACAATATTCAGGCAGAAGCTCCAAGGACTTGAAGAGACACGTATTACATTTTTTAATAACCTTTTTAACCAAAATATATTTCGTCGCACTTTGTTTTTCAAACGGAGAATATGCGGCACCAGTCTGGGGTCGATCAGCCCATTGTAATCAAGTGGATATTGCCCTGAATGATGCATGCAGAGTCGTCACAGGCTGCCTTAAACCAACACCCATTTCAAAACTATACCCCTCGGCTGGTATCGCACCACCAAACATAAGACGCAAAGTCATATGTGCAGAAGAAATGCGTAAGGCAATCAACCAACCGTCCCACTGCTTGTATAATCAGATACCCCCAACACCCAGACTGAAGTCGCTAAGCAGCTTTTTGAGGTGCACACAACATCACACATCCGGCCCTGAAAATGAGAGACTCCAGCTCTGGCAACAAGTCGCATCACTGGCAAGAACCTTGACTGGCGGACCAGGAAATCCTTGAACAGATAAAGAAACGGAGTTGGTAGAACAAAGGACAACCTCGAGCGGTGGGGAATGCTTCGGCAGAGAGAGTCACTATTGTGCGACTGTGGAGACCTGCAGACCCCGTCACACCTAAGATCCTGCTCCATGTGCCCAACAAGCTGCACACCTTAAGACCTAAAGCTAGGCAACACACGGGCTATCCATGTTGCAAGATACTGGGCAAAAATAATTTGACTTCGCTGACACGAAGAAGAATAACATTTCGTTTAAATCGTATAAGAATATTAATAATTAAGTAAGATTTGCATTTTTTAAATAATTGAAAGTGTTATACGTGAATTGCAAATAATAAAAAATTGCCGTCATAACAATTAACCAACTATTTCCATCATACACATACTTGTACACGCCACCAATCATACTTTTCAAATGTAATGTATTTAAAAAATTATTTTTTAGGGGGCGGTTAAATCCGATTTTGCCCGGGCGATTTGGATGCTTGCTACGCCATCTTCTTTTCTTATCGCAAAATATTTCTAGAAAGGCAAAACTGTGGACGGCGAATTCGTTGTACGTACTCTGTAAATTTATTTTTAGTTTTTTTCCATCGTAGCCTATCCAATCCAACAAAACTACTACCGCTGGCTTCTTTGAAGACATGTTTTATAAAATCTAATCATTAGAAACCGCTTGGGCAATGTGATATGATGCGTAAAATAAACAGTCATTTACTGTGACGAAAATTTATTTTTTCGTAAACATACACAGGGGAATACCGACAGATGGTGCTAGATAAATCTTATCTCTGGATTATCTATATTTTACTCATGTATTATGATGATTTGTAAAAGTCAGCACGACATTCACGTACCGTTCATTTTAATTCACTATGTTAGTGTTTACTTTCGTCCACCACCAATTTTAATTAATAGGCTATGACTGGCGTCTTCCGGGTGAGGGATCAAATTCACACCAACCGGTGGTATTTATAGAGCTTAGAAATCAATTTAAAAAAAAACATTTTTTTTTCAATATGCATCGCGTATCGAACTCACGTCCTTTGGTATGGTAAGCAAACGCTTTATCACCAAACCATATCCGTCGCTAAGAATTATTTGACAATTGTAGCTAACCTAACCTAACTTTTGAAAAAATATTCTCACCAACAATTGTCATTATTTCGCATAGCGTTTGTTAAAAATGTGAAAAATATTTTAAATTAAATTTTGACATTTTAAATATTTGTATTTGTAGCATTTGATATAAAAAATGTGGAAATATTCACACAACAAACTATGATGTTTTTTAAAATACAATAAACATTGTTTTTTATGTATTTGTTATGAGAATGCGGACATTTTTAAGGTTAGGTCGTCAAAAATCGTTAAAAATGCATTAACAAATCAATTTAAATGATAAATAGAACACAAAGATCTGTTTAAATTTGAAAACTATATATTTCATTCTAAAAAACAAAACGATTGATCTTCATATTCACATTTAAGCCACGCCCCTAAAAAATACAAACGTATTTTTTACGTACAGAAGAAACAAGTAATGTGTTGTAATTTAAGTGATAAACGATCATCTAGTTTGAATACAAGTATGTTATCACTGAACCTTTCTGGTCAGTTATTCGTTCATTTCATTATATGCATTTTGATTGTTACTTTTAAGTCTACATGATTGAAAATAGTGAAATGAGAACATGCATAAATACAGCAGTTTGACAGAACATTGAGATTCATTAAAGAAAACACCAAGAAGTGAAATTTTGTCTATTAAAAAAGCGTCACTATTCACTGAAATTATATTTAAAATACCCGTGCCAAAATAAACCATAATGGAACATTCATTCACTGTAATATTGTCGTTACTTACACAAAATATTGGTTAAAACTCCAGCAACATACCGTGAAATGTCACAATTTCGTTTGAAAAAATAAACAACAAAAACCGGCGCGAAACTTTCGAGAGCGCTTGCTAAAAATTCACAGAGTAATTGCTGTTTTTTTTACGTGTTTTAAAGAGGATTCTGGGGCGTTTTTAGTGTGTTATTTTTGTGAGTTTTAAAAATGACATGAGCAACAAGTTACGACGCCGAATCGATACTAAACGAAAGCAACCTCACCCCAACCCCTAGCCGAGGCAAGCTGCAATGCGCAACGTATAATACACAAAAGTATATAGGTAGGTACAAGAAATGCTTGAACAAAGCATCTATGAGTAATATATGACAGCTATTCATAAAATACACGTTTTGGTTCTGTTTAAATGCTTGAATAAAAGTGTTTTGTTAATTTAGGTTTTTGAGTAATGGAATCATCGTTAGAAGCACATTGTTTAATTTTTGTCAGTGCAGAAAGGAACCAACTGACAAATAGGGATGCGCTCTAATACCTATGCAATCGAAATACCTAATACGAAACTGGAAAAATATTGTTTTTGAATATTGTTATTTATGTTTAATTGTTTGAATTTAATGTTGTTATATTTTTAATTTTTGATGATATATAGCAAGAACCGTCTGATATCAATATATAATAATTGTCATTTCTTTCCTAAATTAACCAGATAAAATAAATGCTTTAGGATTCGAACAGCAGGCAACAACAGTAAAATCTTGTCTTATCCATTGCACTCGACGTTGAGCACTGAGGCTATTTCTCTATTCATTCATTTGTATTTTAATAGATCGCATTTTTCAAATATATAATGTGCAGATTTCTTTGAGAGATGATAAATATTATTTAGTTTATATTAATAACCTCAATTTAAAATAAAATTAATATATCTGGTAAATAAAATTAATATAGATGGTTGAGGGGTAGAAACTTCAGAGGGTTCCCTAGACGGGAGTATTTGCAGCAAGTGTTCGAGGACGAGTTGTAGATATTGTGCTGAGATAAAGAGTGTTGCAGAGGATCGAGAAGAGTGGAGATCGAGATGCAAGATTTTGTTACTGCAAACCAATCCACCGGATACTACGAAGAAGAAGGGAATAAATTGTTGCAAATAATACCGTAGTAAAAATAAATAAATACCATATCATATAATATTTGCTTTAAATTTGTAAGTGTATTAATTCTTGAATGTGTCTTTAAATTGTATTGGTTTATTGAGTTATAATATTATAAGAAAAAATAGTTTACTATAAACAAAATAAAAAAATTGGTTTTAATTGAGGTAAGCTTATACAACCTGGATCTAATACAATCAAAAATAATTTTAAGAAGTTATTATTGTAAATATTTATGACCGAAATTTATATTTATCATCTAACAGACAAATCGGTAATGGCTGAGTGGATTTTATGACTTGTGCATGATACGTCGCTGCATGTAAAATATATTGAATTTGCCGGCGGGTATAGCTCAATAGTCAAAGCGTTTGCTTTGCTAGCCAAGTGTTGTGGGTTCGATCGCCGATGGATATAAAAATAAGGTTTTTTAATCAATTTCTGAGCTCTAAAATACCCCCGTTGGTTGGTGTGAATTTGATCCCTCACCCGTAAAATGCCGGTCACAGCATATTAATTAAAATCGGCGGTAGACGAAATTCGTCCCGTGAAGACCACCCATTCATAGTGAATTCCTATAATAATAAGGATGTAATAATAAGGAATAATAATAAGGATGATGTGAGAATCTAGGGTTGTAGTCTATGACGTTGGCGGATCAACACTCCACATGCAGCGCTTATCCATATGCAACGTGGTAAGCGTCATAGAATTCCACAGATGAGACTTCAGAATTAGTATCACCTTCTGTCAGTATTCTCCTGTATAAAAAACTGTATTCATAACAGTTAAAGTAATATATAATTCGTTTCACATCAATAATTATAATCATTTCCTCAATTATTGTGGATACAACAGGTGCCCATCAATCTGCTTCTTGAATAGATTCAGTAAAGCGTGAAACACGAATTAGGAAACTCCATTATGCACAGCAGAGACTGCATTTCAAAACGTATTGCAGACATCAAGGAAGGCATTCGTGAAGGTGCTCAATCTGGTGAATTTCAACCGTGTAGCGGTGCCTGGCGAGTGTCCAATGGGTCGGGCTTTACAGTTTAAACACGATAATTATTACTGACTTGGTTTAGTTTGTTTGTTCTTACGTGATTTGGATTTAAATTGCTTGTATTGACAGTTAGCAAAACACATAACTCTTTCTTCTTCGTAGTATCAATCCGGTGGATTGGTTTGCAGCAACAGAATCTTGCATCTCGATCTCCATTCCTCTCGGTCCTCCGCAACCCTTTTCAGCTCAACATAAGCGCTACAATTCATGTCCTCGAATACTTGCTGCAAATACTCCCGTCTAGGGCGCCCTCTACAGTTTCTACCCTCAACCATCCCCTCCACAATATCGTGAAGGAGACCATCGTGGCGCATGATGTGACCAATCCATCGGGCTCGCCTCTCTGAGATGGTTCGAGTGGTGAGCTCTTTAATACCAACTAAAAACAATAAAGACTAATAGTAAAATTTTACTGCAGTGTATTTTGTTAATATTATTTTACAACATCAAAACTATGTTAAAAGTAACAGATAATAATAACTAGCGTTGTTAATTGACATATTTATCAATAAAAATTATATGAAAGAAATGTCTTCCGTTTCAAGGAATGTGTAATTAAAGTCATTTATAATATCAAAATAAAGTAAGTAAGAAAAATTCATGTCATATTATCTAGAACATTATATAATAAGTTAAGAGATAATTAAGTCTGGTAATTTAAGATTGAGTAATTATCATTGTAAATTTGTATAATTTTACCTTAAATAAAAAACCTATATAAAAATTAAAAAAAACGTTGAATAGCACCGTAAAATTTAAACCGTGTAAGAAAATGTGGCGAATATTTCGGGATAGACAGAAGTCGTACTGTTTTATTTTTTTATGACCTAATTCAATTGAAACAATTCATTTTTATTAAATAAAAACGCGTTTTCTAAATTAAAGTACGCTCTCCGGTGGGTGTGTACTTTGTAATGGTAAAATGGTAAATCTGAAAAATATTAATTTATGTTGAATATTTTATAAACCTTAAAGGTAATAAATAACAACATATTTTTTAAAGAAATAATTATTAATTATTTTATTAAATTATATTTCACGCAACAGATGTCGCCAGTAGTGATTCTTAAAACACACACGTCGTAGCCTGCGCAGTTTCAGCATATATACAAAAACTAACTAATGTCACATAGGAGGTTCAGAGTCATTAGGTATACTGATAGCGAGAGGTCAGATGAATTCTCGCAATTTGTCTATGCAAGATTACTCTATTTCGCATAGACAAAACCCCCCCATTGCAAAATGGCTGAACACGTGCGCATTACCTACAATGAACAAATCAAACTTCCTTTTTGATATTTATTTTTATAAAATGTCCAGACACACGTCAATAAATCTATTACTTTTAGCTAGATGTATTGACTGCATCATAAGTACAGTGCAGCAGACGTCCAGTGCGCCCCACGTCGTTACCAATGAGTCGTTGAACGAATTGTCTGTGAACGAAATGCGGCGGAACCAGGAACGATGGAGACTCATGTGGGAGCTCAACTTTCAACAAGAACGGACACTAAGTAATAATTATGTAGTATAATAAATGCGAATTACCATTTTCAATACATTTAATAATTTGATTACATATACGCATAATTGTTTTACATTATCATATTTTTTTGTAAATATTATATCATAGATAGCTTTGAAAGTCGTCATTAAAATTCTGATACACGGAATTTGTAATGGAAATCTGACAGTGAGGATCGCTTCTAAAGCACACTATCTGTAAACAATATTTTTACTTCATTTATATATGTATATACTGAATTTTAAATTATATTAAGAACAATATAGATTTAAGCTATATAAATATATATTGAACTGAAGCTTCACTACCAACCTTATAATAATATATTTCTTGAAAATACTCGTGCTTTATAATGTTCAGCTAGATCTGTATGACACTGGATTTGAAAAAAATATGTAGATGTTGTGTTTGTATCTATTGATTGAATTGCACATATTTATTTCTGCTTCTTGAAGTGATTACAAGAATAAAGAAAGACGATCCTAATATAGAAAATATTTCAAAAACTACTTGATTTATCCACTTATCTAAATATCGATCCACAAAGTTTTCTTCCTGCAATTTGTTTTTAGAATAATTTAGTTAATCTAGCTCTCAGACATGTATTTCTCCTAAATAAAATAAAATACCTGAATATTTTTCGCAATTATTTCACGATTTATTGCTTGTTACTTGACCAGTTCCTTGGTGTTGTGAAATTGGCAATTTATAGACAGTCGTATTGCGTAATTGTTGTAAATTTATGACTAAAAAATGCTCACTGGTTTTGCAAATAATTTTTCAATAATTAGAACACAGTTAAGGTGTGCCGCCATTAATTTTAAAACACTAACTATATATTTCAAAAATGAGTCATTAATTATGAAATACAATATTTTAAGCGTTTCACTTTTAGACTTATAACAGAAGATCTTTTATATTTTATCTAAGCACATAATAAAGAAAATGCAAGACGGTGATGGCAAGATCTCATCTCTGGACTCTGACACTTCACATTTATTGTGGATAGTTGTATGTATTCGGAGTGTTCATATAATTTGATTATATATTGTTATTCACGCAATGTTTGCAAATTACATTATTAGGTTATTAAGGATTATTTTTAAATATGTTACGTTCACGGGACAACTTTCAACCATCATCAGTTTTAATTATATATATTCGTTTCGTAATCAGGATAAAATACATTTTTTTTTATAAAAACATTATACATCATATCACAAAATCATAACTCTCTGGATTGAAAAAAAAAATCACTGTACCGTCACATAAAAATAACCCCAAAACACAAAAACTGTTATTTTCGTTGTATTTTATCAGTGGTAGATAATGATATAAATACACCACAGAACGGAAATGCACACAAACACACAAAACAAAACATGTAACAACAAAAACAATTATTATTTATATATGTTTACGTTTTTTAAGTATAGCTTTTCGTGTTTATTTTTATGATGTGTCTACACAGATTGTAGAGAAAGTAATGGATTTATAAACTCAATCTTTAAAATATTGTGTGTTTCATTTTAGATTACGAATTTCAGTTTACATTTTTAAGTTTTTTATTTATTTTTGGCGGTTATTTCGGCGGTGTAGAGTCTCGGCGGAGATTCCCGCGAAACTGAGTTGTAAACAAAATAAGTAATTCAAAAAAGTTAGCGCCTGCGCACTCGCGACCGGCCGCCACGCGGGGACTAACGGAACTGAGCCAGAGGTCCGCAACTGCAACTGTTGTTTACTGGCAGGAGGCATGTACTTGTTAACTAACTACTCACTAGTAGCTATATAAGCAGGTATCCCCAGAGATGGCAGATATTGTCAACACAATCAAGCTTACCCTTTAGTAGGTATTAAGCCTTTTGGTTTCGGAAAGGATCAGCAGCAGTCACCTATATCTTATAAAATAATATTTTATGTAATGTTATATAACATCTGGGATGGCAATGGTGTATTTTTAAGCTTTCTGTGTATAACTTTTCAAAATTGGAAGGAGTGAGAGATTTACATCTAATTTAGCGTTTCTGACATCATATTTTATTTATTTTATGGGAACGATATCTATAACTTATAATTTTTATTAATTTATTTTCAGCTTATTTTGTATTGTTTTTTCAATACACAGTAATACCTTTATTTTATAAAACTTTTGATAACGCTTTAATAAAATATCTGAGGTGCGGAGCGCACTTAGAACTATAAGTCCCAAGGACTCCCGTTCTCAGCCGGGACGAATCATCGTTCGAGGAACTGGAGGACCTGAGTGCTTTCTCCGTGGATGTCCTCTCCTTCCCCCGAGCAATCTTTCCGGAGAAGTTCAACGTTCTAAGTTGAGTCGCGCCTCTCCGCATGCGGAAATGCAACAACATTCAGCACGTCTGATGATCCGTGGTTCTGCAGCTCCTTCAAAAACGTTACTGGAGTGAAGATGGCGTATCTTCACGCCAAGGGCCTCACCCAGATACATCGGCTGAGGACTTGCAGAGCTTCTTGGCAGCGACCGCTGCATTCAATCCTTCTTGGATGACCATCAGGAGGATTATCAGCAGGCGGACGCTGTCAACTTCTTTCAAAGTCGGGGTCATCGCGACTTCATGGAGCCTCAAGTGTGGCCTGAAAGGACCATCGTTCAACCCTGGATACGCATAAGACGAAAGAATCGCAGTGAACAGTGGTTGAAACCAACTTGAGTGAAGATATTGACATATTTAGTGTTATATTGCTTTAAATTCAGTACTGGTGTTTATGGAGGCGAAATGTTACACGTTTTATTTTGTGACAATAATGCCTTGTTATTTGTGAGTCAATCATGATATACTTATTACAGGGTTTTTGTTGTTACAAGTCAAACTGTTTATCTTGAGTCTCCTGACGCTAGTTCTGAGTGTGAGGTCAGTGATACTAAATGTGTCTATAAATTTACATCACCACATTTATGCTACCTATTGTATTTATATTTTATAGTATATTATTGTATTTATATTATTGTACTTCAGAAATGCATTGAATTGATAAAATTTGTAATGTTTCTGCAAGGAAAAAAATAAATAAAATTGAAATTGAAATAAGTGTATATAGTGAAAGGATCTGACAGAAACACTACAAATCTCTTATAATTAAGATTGTTTTATTATTTTCGGATGACTGAAATCAATTTCTAAGCTCTAAAACCTTGGTTCATGTTAATTTAATGCCTCATCCGTAAAACGTCAGCTTTAGCGAAGCCTATCATAAGCAAAATTGGTGGTAGACGTAAGTCTCAGT
Organism: Glossosoma conforme; assembly: GCA_022606575.1. Taxonomy (NCBI): domain Eukaryota; kingdom Metazoa; phylum Arthropoda; class Insecta; order Trichoptera; family Glossosomatidae; genus Glossosoma; species Glossosoma conforme. The sequence goes on along the minus strand of JAGTXR010000020.1, from coordinate 247,699 downwards.
GAACACCACACATTTATTGTGTATCCTCACAAAAAAATGATACGTCAATATCGAGATGTAGCATTTCTTTAGCATACTTAAAATAGCAAGCATCATAGAATCTACAGATGAGATTCATCTATCACCGTTTTTCAGTATTATCATGCTTAGATAAAAAATATCAATGTATATTTCAAATCGAAATTATACAATATTTATATGTACATCACAGATATTAAATGTTAGATCTATAATGAACATACTTTGTATAAATGAAGTCCCTCATCTCTACTGTGTTAGTACGACGGCGATTGCGCGGACAACGATTTTTTTAAATTCAAATTCGAATCGGGAAAGAAAACGTAAATACATAAAAACAAGTCTTACGCACGTAATAAAATAAGCAACTACAATTCAGAATATCTACATACTACGAAGCACTGTAGCGAGAAGAGACTTCTTGCAGGTAGTGCATATGACAATACCTGCCCATAATATTATTATTGCGACTATACAACTTGACTTTACTATTAGACTTGTATTGCGGGAAGTCACGGGGCGGAACGGCGTCCGTCATACAACGGTGCGCACGTGAATTTATAACAGGTGTTGTGAACCGCGATTAAAATATATATTAATTAATTCGACAATTATAATAAAACAATATCTTATAAAGTTCACCTATAAATGTGTAAATTTGTGAAACGATGTCCCTCGCCACTTTTGCGTTGAACCGTGTAAAATTTTATCTTTGGAGAATATTGGACTGAGTAAAATATAGAACCAATTAGTCAAGGCTTCATGAGCATCAATCAACTTAAAACTCTGACTAACAAACACCCAAATATGCTGCGGATACTAACGGTGTCGTATTTTTTAGTCTCCTGGCTTTTACCATGAAAAATAGTCAAAAGTGGGCGCTAGGCATAAAAAGGTTAAAGACTCCTGCACTAGTATGATGATTTGCCGAATCCATTATAATTAAATCTATTCTCAATTCCGGAATGAAAACACAAGTCCACGTTTCCGTCGAATATAAAAAAAACATTTGGAACCACACCACAGCAACGAAATATAAGCACCACGTGATATCCACAATAAAGCGGGACATTCAAATAAATACGTCAAGAAATCTGTAGACCTTTTTTGAATGCTGCTTTGCGTAATATAAACAATATAAATTATCATCTTTTACAAGAGATGTTATTGAGAAACAGTTCATAATATTTTGCAAAATAATATTTAGCCCCATTTACCGTTAGAACTTAGAAATATCATCCTCGAAACATTCATACTGGCGATTTACGTCTATGCACGTCAATGGCAGTTAAGGCACGGATTGCTTGTACGTCTATGCGCGTAAATGGCAGGATAAAGGTTAATACATATATTTTTAAAATAACATGATTTATTTTAACTCCTAGGAAACAATCCCTCAACCAAAAATCAATTTAAAAAGTTTAATGAAGAAACAAAAGTTCAGGTTCGCTAGTTTTCCATTTAAACCAATAACTTTGTTTATGAAATAGATAAGTATTTCATACATTTTTTAAATATGAATCACACTGAGCATTGTTTCACTTAATGGCATAATAAGTACGTGTTTACACATTGGAACTGATGAAGCTTTCATAGATCACGAAACTGCATTATTTCATCAAGTGAAACAGTGCTCAGTGTGATCCATATTAAAACAAGGTATGAAATTTTTATTTATTTCATATTAAAATGAATAGTTTTGTTAATCACTAGTTTGAGGTATTCTTGACGTATTTACGACGCGAAGGCAATTTTTATAAAACCCGTTTGTCTGATGCACAGTAAAAAATATATTTAAACTAAATATTTAATATGTCTTGAAGATTTTTGAGCTATTGATTATTTTACTAAAAATTTATAAATCAGAATAGGGCAAACACTTTGTGATACCTACCTGCCTGAGAGGGGCGTAATTTGGACAAATTGTTTATGACGTCCACTTCACGTCTTACGTATCAAATGATAATAATGAAGACTCAAAACAACAAACATAATATAAATAAAATATACATTAACAATAATTATAATAATATATCGTCAATATCTTTATTTTCAGTTGGCAATCAATTATATTAGCTGAATAGCCATTTAAAAGTGAAGTTAGCTACGTATGTCATTTCATTCGCACATGTTGTCGGTCTCCGTTTACATGTCAAAACAATTTTATTTTGAATTCTAATTTTAAGTTGTCTTCAGTTCAAAATGGTTAAAACAAGGCACGGGACGTACGCTGAGGTCAATACTATTCTGGAATCAATTAAGAAACCCAAGAAGGATGTGATCAAAGCTCCAGAAGAACCCAAAGAAGTAAATGAGCCAATCGTTGAAAGTAAACCGATAGTTGAAAAAAACCCGAACAGGACGTCGATGAGAGGAAACAACTACCTTTTGTACCGAGAGGAAAACCAAAGTCCGGCAAAATATGGAAAAACAAAAAAGAAAGGTTGGTACAACCATTTGATACTTGTGACTGAATAAGTTAGGTTATTTTGTTAAATGCTTTCAAAATTGTTGCTCCTAGTCGGCTTGGTCTTTAAAAGGCTGTTAATAATGAATGTTACATCTCTAGTACTACTGCTTATATTCTACTGAACACTTCAGATCATTGTAAAATCATGAAAACGTTTAATAAAATCAATCCATGCTGTATACAATCGAAACTACGAAATAACTGCAAAATTTTTCCCCTGCTATTTTAAACTGTAGTATTGTGGTACTTACGGTTAAAAATACGTTTCAATACTAACTCAAGCTTACAGAAACACAGCTGGTTTAATTAAACCTAACCGAACTTATAATTCTTTTTTGATAAGAAAAAAAATATTTTATATTAACACCACGAAACAAGTAAGCCGACTCCACAATACATATTTTGTGTCTTAATTCATTTTTAATGACGTCATCTTAAGAAGTGCCGAACCTTGTTATTAATAAAATGCTAAATCTAATAATTAAGAATTCATCAAATGACCAATACCTGTTAATATTTATATTATTTTGGCGGCATAATGCCTAATATAAAGCGTTTGTTTGTCATTCAGACGCTGTCCGTTCAAATCCCGACCAAGCTTGATTTTGTTAAATTTATTTAATCAAATGTAAGCCCTATACATACTCCCAGAAGGGTTGTGCCACCCCTTTAAGACAAAATAAAATTTGTCCAGGGAGTGACGAGCTGATCATCAAATCTCCTTAAAAACGCTGATTATTGTACACCCAAATATTTCTCTGTTACTACAGCCGCAGTCTATGCAAGTTTGCGGGCTCTTGCCTTGGAGGCTCCCGGGAACCATATTATATTCCCGTGTGGATCTCCGGGGCAAGTGTTCTGGGACAAGGCATAGACAACCTGAGCTTATAGAACTGAAATAACAATTTGTGGTGTCCAAATTCTCAACATATGGAGCGGATATGAAAAAATACATCAGCCCTTAACACGTTAACCGCCACGTAATGTTTTTAATGCATTCGAGGCGCCATATAGGTCACATTCAATGTTAAAATACCATTGAAATGTAACCACTGGCTTACAAGGACTGTTTGTTTGAAGAAAAAAACGTAGGTCACCGGTAACCTACATGGTGTGAAACGTGTTAAGATGACCCCCGTAATAGCGTTCCATCAACAATAACAAAAACATTCGCCACATGCTCAAATGCTAAAATTCCAAACATGACCATGAAAACCTATGAAATTAATGATAAACCTAATTACTAATTAGTTTCACCGAATGCTATATATTTATTTTACAGATTTTCTTCTATTGTAAAGACGAAAGGAATACGTAATTCTTTCGCCGAGAAGACGGCTCTGCGTATCTCGCTCAAGGCCATGAAGGAGACTTCTCGAGCGCTGCAAGAACAGAAGAAGCAGGAGAAGGAGGCCAACAAGGAGCGGCGGAGACTCAACATCAAGAGGACAGAAGAGAACAGACTCAAGTCCGAGATCGTTCAAGTCATCTCCAACTCGGCAAAGGTCAAACGCATGAAGAAGAAGCAGCTCAGGTTCATCGAGAAACGAGACACTTCACAAATTGTCAAATGATTTGTAATTTAATTTGAATTTATTCATGTAAATAGCGCCTTTTAATAAAAAAATATTTTAAGTGGTATTTTATTTTAATTTGACAATCTGTCCAAGTAGATATATTAAACAAATAAGGGTAGATTACTGGATGCAGTATATACGGAACTAGAAGCTTTACATAAAGCAGGTATACTATATGCAGTTGTATATACTCGTATATATATTCCACACAAGGGAAACCCAGTTCAGACACGAGCTTTCACTAATTTGTTCAGAGTAATCTGTTTAAATGAACATTGAGACTTTCTGTAGCTTGTTTTTATTCTTATCTATTTTTTCAGTACTTAATCATAAGTTCTATATTTAATATATTGTTTCTTCTTGTATTATCTTATTTCAGGAGCGTATCAAATAAAAATTATAACTTTACTGAAAGAAATAAATAAAATTGAAATGATCATTTCACAGTATCAAATAGGAAAAGTGGCATTAAATGGGACACATAAATATGTTTTAAGCGGATTATCATTCTAATACTTAAACTATGTTGATTGTCATCATTATTGTGTGGTTCATAATAGTATCAAGATCTTGTGCGAGAATACTCCTATAGAAAAAATTAAAATAATAAAAAATGTTTCCTAATATCCCATACACTGTCGTACATTAGTTCAATACTCTTTGTTTAAACATAACTCTGCTGGCGGTCATTATTTAATGGCGTAAAACAAAGATTGATTTACAAAGGAAAGGGATTGAATAGTAAATAAGACCATTTTAAATTAATTTTTGTACAATAAATGTATTTCTTTTACTCATAATATAGGAAAGAAAAAATAAAAAAAATCATATCACCTTAACCATACATCACTTAAACTTAAATGAGTGCATCATTATTTTCTTCTTCCTTTTCACTAAAAATACAAATTCTATTATACTCTAAACATACAATGTAATAATAATAAACTTTATTTGAAATAACACTGCAGAATATTATTAAAAACATAAGTAATAACGAAAGTAAAAGAAAATATCACCAATTTTTTGTTTGTTGTTCTTCTTCCAAATTGCCACAAAATAAGGTCGTAAACTAAATTAGAAAAGATTAGAAATAATAAAGTTTACATTTTTTTTAAATTATACAAGAAGTTTAGGATATCACAATTCTAAGTGTATATTATAACATTATGCTAAAACCATGATGCGTGATACATTTCAATGTCTTAAACCCTAATAATTGTTATGAAAATTTCATTTACAACAGAGAAAGAATTGTCGAAACATAGCCACCATATAAAAACCTATTTTAAATATGAATTTTAATTTTTATATCAAACTAGCTGACCTGGCAAACTTCGTACCGCCTCAGAATCGATAATCGCTGTGTTCACATTAGTGTTTATTTTAGCCGAATTAAATTAATTTTTTATTGAGTTCAAACATATACTAATAATTATTTGAAAATAAATAACGATGTATGCATACAGCATACAACACCATTTACAGGAAAAGGCATAAATTTAAATGGCTATTCCTTGCAAAATGTATGAAAAAAAGTAAAAACAAACACCCTTTCATATATTCTTTCAACTAAAAATAATATTAAGGATAAATGCAATTGTGTTTAACTTATATTAAACATTTTTATAGTTAACAACAAGTCAAGATTGGACAGCGTCATCTACAGCTCGAATTACTCAACACACGTTCAGCAGATTTACACATTTAAGTTTGTGTTTTTGTGTTAATGGCAACACTATCGATTGGCAGCAATGCGGAAAGGACGCTCGAAGGAACAATTCAAATGACGCGAGACGGAAAACACGTGCAAGGGGTGATTAGACATGACCAATCAGGCCACAGTTTTATTGTTTCTTGGTTTAAAATACTCCAGATATTTGCATAATGGGATTGACAGTAAAATATTTTTGTAATTTTAGACATTAGGCACATAGGCCCATGAGTGTCTGGCAATTATGGGCGAAATGCCACACACATAATTATTGTTGAAGAAGCGATATATAGTAACGTTACAGGCAATGAAAGTTTGAACATAAAATTTATATTTTAACATAGGTTATTAATGGTGGCAGTTTCTTTTTCCAGTAAGCAATGAAGTCGTGTGATTTGATGAATAATTGACGCTTTACTCCTATACACGTTGGTGATATACACAAACACAATACAAAAGTTGTTGTACAATATACGATGATTAGTTTAAATTATAATGTTTCACAGGTGAGTAACAGAATGGGAGTATTTCTGCTAATATTAGATGATTCATGTAACATTAAATGTTATTTACAATGCTTGATTGAGTGCCGACATATGTAAAATTCATTAAATTCATGGAATGAAAATATTAAAAAAAAAAATTAAAATAATTATTGCATTTTCTTATAAGCTGTTTTTATATCAAAAGTGAAACAATTTTTTATTCTTGTAATTTAAATTGAAGTATATTTTTCTAATATATATTTTTTAAATTACTAAATGAAGACTTATAAATGAAGATTTTCACTATGGATCAGTATACGTATAAATAATTTACAAATCATATTCCTTCTTTGCATCAAATTGTCATTTGTGTTCAAAATGTCTGTTTTTCCGTGTGAATCGTGTGAATCATGAGAAAAACTGAAGTTGTATTTTCATTCTTTGATATAAACTTCATGACTTAAATCTTCATCAAATGATTGCAAAAATTACAAACTCATGTGGATTAAAAAAGTTCATCCATCAACTTGACAAAATTTCCTCGGCCAGAATATAAGAAAGCAACACATTATTTTTTACAAGTCAATAAAGATTGTCACCAAAATTGAAATACACACGTTTAATGAAACTTTTTTGTATGTTGATTGATGTTACAGCACTAGAATATAATTAGTACACAGAAAAGTAAGCTAAATATAACAGAAAATAATTATAAAAGCTTTTTTACATGATTTCATATTTAAAATATAATTTATTTCAGTTTGTGTATAATTTATAAGTATTTTTGTAAAATGTATACAATAATAGATTGTAAAATCATAAATATAATATATATATATACAAAAAATGTATAATAATTTCATAAACATTATGAAGCTTTTATATTTAACATATCTCTGATAAAAAAAAACATTTGTCTTTATAATTGTTCATTTAGCTATATCAGCTTCTAATTCCAGCATATGGTAAACACAGATTTATGACCGTTCATAATTTTTTCCTTCGCCTTATTGCGCTGAGTTCTGCCAAACACGATACACCGTCCAGAAGAAAATATTTTATGTTCTCTTGTGATAATAATTTTGTAATTTGCGTAACATATAAATGTTGATTGAGTTTACTATATTTGTTGTGATGTTAACCCGATGCTCCACCTCAATGTACAAAAATTATAAAGAAAAAGGAATGATATCATCCATTGAAATATATAAATATTTTTGATAATAATAATAAATCATAAGAAATAATTATTTTATTTTTAATTTAAATGTGAAAGCATGATAGACTTAACATCAAAAAATATATGAATATGAGTTCTGTTATCTACCAAAATGTGTTCCTTCATATACTGCTTATATACATTTATTTACTTTTATCTACTATAATATAAATATATATATGTATATATAACACTGTAAATTTTACGTTTATACACAATGTTTTCAAAATATATTTTTTTAAGTAAAGTACAATGGTCACCATACATAATATACTGCGATTTAAATATACAGGGAGCGGCAAAAAAAGCTGACGATTTTTAATCAAAACAACGACGAAAGCCGTCAGCTTTTTTTGCCGCTCCCTGTACATCAAATATATAATTTTAAGATTTTATTTGATTAACAGAGTGTGATCGGTTCAAACCGGATAAGGTATATTCAAATAAAACATTTAAAAAATTAACAATGACTAAATTAAAAAGATAAAATTGTTTAAAAATAAATTGAAACAATAATCATTTACTTTAAAATCCCCTACAATCAAACAAAATGAAATGGTGCACTTTCCCGTGCGTAAATCAAGACATATTTTTTGCAACGCTCGCACAATGTTGGTCAATAATGTGGGAAGCTGACTTTGGGACAGTATAAATGGAAGAAGGCAGAGATTTCTGGCTGCGGTTGCCATATGCACACAGGCGTTGATTTATCTGCCTCCATCAACATTCTCTTAAATATGTTTACATAAAAGAATATACCTCACCTATTGCACCTTTTAAAAATATACATAATTATTTTTTTAAACAACTCAGTGCTGTATAGTACATGTTCCTTATAGGAAAAATTAGATCCATCGTAATTTATTATGTTTTTCGAGAGAATGTATTGTTTTTTTTTTTAATTCAAAAAGTATTTAAATTTTTCACAGTAATTTTTACAGATTTACATTAAAGTTATACATTTCTCCTTCTTTTTTTTTCATATAAAAAAGCTCTTTTGTAAATTTACTCTTAAACAAAGATTCATAGTGTGAAGGTACTTAACAGTATTACATTAGTTTACAAAATCTAGATTAAATCTTTAAATACACATACATTGTTTATCGATTAATGAGATTCAATATTTGAACGGCGAAAAAATATAAAGTTACACTTTTTAACATAAATGCCTATAAATTGATCTAAAATAAAATATAGAAAACAAAAAAAACCTTAATATAAGCCATTATTGTATACATAATCATAATATGGACTTTTTAACCATTAATATTCTAATTATTTGAATGTATTTTCAAATGGTATTTTGATACAGAAAAAAATGGCCATATATATTTTGTTTCAGAATATTTCTTGCCGTTTGTTTGTTGTACACAAGGTAAAATAACATCCAATTTATTTGACGCTTATTATTTTATTCATATCCAGTATTTTTTATGCATTTTGATGACTTTGATCATACTTCTTGCAAGTCACGATTCCCTCCACATGGAAGATTATAAAGGAATGCTTCCAAAATGCCGAATTAACTAAAAGGATCCGTGCAATGGTGGACGTTTAACTATTTCAGTCACAAAACGTCGCAGTGTTTCGATTTCAAACGATTAACATTATATTTAGCTAAAGAAATTAATGGAAGGAATAATTAATTAATTAATTAAAATTAAATTATTGGCAGTTGATTTATTCTCACCGAGCACATAACCATTATATCCAATGAATATTTTACAGAGAGCGGGAAATACTGTGGGAGATGTCAGAACATTTATCAAATTATTTATATCCGTGGCATTAAGGTTATGAACTGACAATACTTGGTGACACTGCATAGTTATAATTAAAATTAATTTTATAAAAATAAAATTAGTTTTGATTCACATTTATTTTGAACGATTACATGTTTTGGCCTCTTTGGAGACCGTCTTCAATAATGTAATCGTAATCGTGTAACCGAAACATATAATCGTTTAAAATAAATGTGAATCAAAACTAAATATTTTTAATTTTTTAATTAAAATTATAAATATAAATTAACTGCAAATATACTAAATTGTTTCAAGTGTGAAACTGATAGTAGAAGTACCCTTGACTCACCACATCTTTCTACATCATAAATGCCACGGAAGCTTGATGTTTCTAGACGAAGCCATTGATAATACAATAATAAATTAATGATTGCACAAAAAAGGCAACACCATTCAATAATAATAATATATATTATAATCAGAAAGCATATCTCAGGCTTTCTTAATCTCCTGCAATGGGTGAATAATTAGCACTCATTAGACTAAATTATTCCTCTGGAAATCACAGAAATGTGATAAATGTGGGTGTTGCTAGCGAAGAGAATTTGGTTCGCTACACTTCATTGCGTAAACAAAACAAAAAAACATTACCGATACAAAACAATAATAGTTGTAAGAAATGCACTTTTGAAATGCGTACATAAAAACTAAAAACAAAATATATGTTTTGAAAGAAACAATATGTCAAATATTTATAAACTGTATTAAAATCTTTATAAGTAATAAAATTATTTGGCAATAAATGTATTTTTTTAGGAAGGAGGACGTATTAGATTAATATTTTTCAAAAAACTAATTTGTCTTGCTATTATGTGCGTCTCATCCTACATGGCGCCCTGGTCAACAACAGCATAGGTCACCGGTGACCTACGTGGCGTTAAACTTGTTAAACAGAGATTTGAAATGTTAAATAACTAAAATGAAAACAGTAAATAAATACTTACATAATAATATATTTAGTAAATATATAACTGTTTTAATTTTTTAATTACCTGATCATTTCATAAATAGACATTTACAGGTACTATATAGTTACGTTACTGTTCATTTAATTTGTTCATAAATTGCTTACAAATAAACTTTTATTGAAACATAAAATAAAAATCTGACTTACAAATTAAGTGATCTTGAAATGTATTTTTCACTAAATAAATGATTATGTTTTAAACAAACTAAAAAAAACTTCAAAATTACAACATTCTTAAATTAAATTTAAAAAATTAAAGCGCATTATTGTTGTAAAGATGCATAATCGAATATTGACATTTGGGATATTTGCCGATTGAAAAATTAATCAGATCCAAATCCAAATATTCATGCCAAATAAAAACTATAGATATTTGTCATTAATATATATAATAACCAAAGTGTATGTATGATATTAGAGGTGTAGCTTAGAGGGCAGGGTTAAGGAAGTTTATAAATTGTCAGAAGGTTACAAAAAAATTATCTACTTGAAGTACTCGCAGAGTTTGATCGATGTTTGAAAATTTTGGTGCTAAAAACTAATTCATATTACCTCAAAAGTAAGAATAATAATGAATAAATTAAAAAACCGAAACAAACAAAAAAAATACTGTAGTACATAAAAATGAATACATGTTTTCGAAAGTTCGAAAATTTGAAATTTAAAAAAAATCATAGACTAATAATTAAATGCTGTTTGAATTCATCTCATTGAACCGCTTCACGAAATCAAACTGAACGGTTTTTGCTGTAAATCTAAAAATATGTAAGAACCAACAGGAAACTTATTTTGAGTATATGTATAATTATGTTAGTAAAAGTCTGCATGGACAATGCTTCATTTCAAGCACAGGTGACATTATACACACTCTAATCGTTTAACATTGATCTAATTACTCAACTTAATGAATATAAATAATGCAAGATATTTAGTAATATTTTATATTGCTTTATTTTTATTATTAATTCCAAATTTAAATCCTTGTAGCAAAATTATTGATCAATTTAGTGATAAATATTCCATATAAATATAACTTTGGGGATTCAATTTAACTGTCGTATTGCTTTATGGAATTCATGTCAAAAATTATTAACCCAAAAAATCAATATAAAATCAAATTTAACAACAGATACGCAGTTACAAATTCAAAGGAAACATCATCTTATGGCATTTCTCTTTTCAACAAATCGAGAAAAATAAACAACAGACGCTTGGATTCAAATCACAAAAATTTGCAACCATATTTACTTAAATACTCAGCAAAGAGAGCAATCCGTATTGTATTATTGGTAGGCTTTATTTATACATACCGCTTGTTGTAAACTGTAGGTATATTTATCAAGATTCAACAAATATATTATCATATTTGGTGTTAATTTGGATATGTATCAGTTGTTGAATATTGGTATAGATCTTCAGTGATTTATAAATATTGGAATATTGAAATATATTCTAAAAATCCATCAAAATCAAATTCAAAAATAAATTGTTATATTTATGATAAATTATATTTAATTCTGACTTACGTTTGCTTAACAAGTTTAACGCCACGTAATGTTTTTAATTAATTCGACTCGGAGGCACCATATAGATCACATTCAATGTTAAAATTCCATTGAAATGTAACCGCTGCTGTACAGGGACTGTTTGTTTGAAGAAAAAAAAACCTAGGTCACTGGTGACCTACGTGGCGCTCTTTTCAACAACAGCGTTGATCACCGGTGACCTACGTGGCGTGAATTGTGTCAAACAATATTAGAGTGTGTTTATAGAGGACCCGTTCATGATGACGCAGTCCGTTGTAAATAATATATGAGTATAATAATTGTATGCATATAAAACACAGAGAAATGTTCACATTGCAGAGTCGAACATATACATCTTTATAAACGTAACCATTTACTTACGAGCTAAGTGAATAATTAATTTAACTATTCCAATTTGTCACCACAAGAGAGTTCCTTAAGAACACGAATAACGTCTGATGTCCGCACTTGTAAACCGCAGTCCAAAGTGAATCTCATTTGCAAGAGAGTCCAATTCACAAAAATGCAAATTCATAATAGTTTGCGTTATCATAGTTACTTCAATCACTCCAAAAGAAATGAAATGTCCAAAGATTTATCACATGTATAATATTACATACTCAATAAGTTAATGTTTTTTATTTACGTTTAGTTTTTTTAGGTTAGTCGTTTACGCAAGACGTAGCGTTTTGTCCGGCGAGAGCAGCAATGGCCGCCCGGACAGAAGGCGTGCGATGTAGTTCTCCTTCGACAATCACACGTCGAAGTTGGAGCCGGTCTTGCTCGGGTTAGGGGGCAAGAAGGGCTCACTCCACATCCGCCGCAGGTCGCCCTGGAAATGAAAACAATTATTACTAATACTAATATAAATATATAAATACTATAACATCAAATTCTTTATACGCATCAATACATTCAGAAAAATATCGGCAGAAGCGGGATGCGAACCGCTGGCCTTGGAACCAACCTTTGCCCAGGTCTTTATATATCCCGCTTAGCCCTCTCGGATATTTCTCCGCCTGAGCTGACACGCGTTAGAACTTGTATTTATATCATTGTTATCATCGTATGACGATAGATGACTCTATACTATATATTCAGAGTATGTATATTATTATTTTTTACAACAATTATATTTTTAGAATAATTATCATTCTAAACTATATTGGAATGTTAAGTAGTACAATAAAATCAAAAGAAGCTTTTGCGATCTCGCCCGTCTTGAGATACAACTTGAAAAAATACATAAACGCCTTTCTGATTTGTATTTTAGATAATTTAATTCAATTATTTTTTATTACTTTCAATAAAATTCAACAAATTTTAGTTTTTGAAATAATATAAATATCAACACAGAAGTCAATAAATTAAAAATAGGTACTAAAATTAAATGTTTTTTTTTAACGATTTAGGAATAAAAAAACAATTTATAGACAAGTAACAGAAAGCCCCAAAGCTCACCAAACAGAGGACTTTAATAAATTATTTCTTCAAACAAATTTGTGGAGCTTGTGTCTGAGCTGGGTCTCCCTAAAATAAAATACTTACGCATGTCTTATGTAATTTTGTTAGTATTTTCTTGGGTAGACTAACCACTACTTATCAATTTAAGTAATAAGAAAATGAGATATTTCTATATCATGTGCAGCTGAGAAATTAAGATGTTTGTCTATAATGTAAGGGAGCACAGGTGGGATTCCTGAGAAGCTCTAAATAAAAAAGATTGTAAATTAATTTATTAAATTAATAATCTCTAAAACTGTTTTCAAAACAAATAAGCATTCCCAGGATGGTGTGAAAGTGATTGTTCAAAACTAAATATTGTCTGTCATAGCCTATCAATTGAATTAGCATTAAGACATTCCACATACAGGTACTTAATCATCTTCAAAATAAGACGTACACAAGTACAAGTGTCTCCATCACCATTTGTCAGTATTTAGCTGCAAGTATTAGCTTTAGTCATAAAAGTTACTTGGGACAAGTAAATAAATCAAAGATAAGCGTTTTCATTTTCTCATAATTATCAATAATGAAAGTGAGGCTCTACAGCAGTAACATGTAGAGTTTTATTATAATTTTGGTTTACAAACACACATAACAACCATTTTATTGTCGTTTTAAAAATACTACTTTCTAGTATAACCGGAAATTATTGTAATGTATGCCATAAATTAAAAACAGACAAAACAGTAAATTTTTCCTTGATAAATGTGTATTTTAATGCTCAATATATCCAACATGAAATGGAGATTAAAAAACCAACGTGAGTGTCACATGAAAGTAAATTATTTAACCTTTGGACTATCAACAACTATTTTTTTTCCATCATAATTAATATTACACTACAATTATCTACTGGAAATGTTAAATATTTAAAAAAAAACTTTTTTACATTACTGTTTTAATTGTTTAGCTCAGATATCAATATGTCTTATTGAGAAATCTTTGTTTTATGTGAACACACAAGAGGCCCTCTGTACACAGTGCTGGCACAATTGCTTCCACCGGCCGACTTGAGAATTAAGGCACTAAATGAATAGTTTGTCGGTAAGAAATAATACTTGTGAATAATTAAAAACTCTTTGAATCTTCATAAAAATATACATGCAATTTGCAGCGAGTGCCATCTGTAATAATTAACAATTCAGAGGATCGAAGAGGATGAGACTCATGCGGGAGGCTTACGTTCAACAGTGGACGGATTCAGACTGACGATGATGATGTGGAAGCAATTGGCAAATGGGCCGTTGTGTATAGAATATAACAAAAGTGCAAAGTTCGGGGTTGGAATCTTAGCATCTGCCGTTTCTTTTTCTCCGATATTGACGAGACAAATGTCATTGAGAATGATATTTGCTGTCGATATCTATACGTGTATCAATTTGTTAGTAAAAACTATGCTTGGGATCGCTCTACAGGTGTATTTAGAGCAAACGAAAACTCACACATCGATGGAATTGAAGGAGTGAATTTTAGAAGCTAGACTTTGATGAGGAGTTCTGACTAGTTGATGTTTACCTTGACATAAGCCATGGTGAGCAGCGGCAGCAGCGTGAAGGGCACCAGGTACAGCAGCGCCGGTTGCGCGGCCTTGAACACCTCGGAGCTGACGGTGGCCGTCAACAAGCCCAGGAAGTAGCCCAGCAGCGAGCAGTGGAAGTAAGTCAGTCGCGAACCCTGAAATTAGTAGTTTTGACTCAATGTGACGCAGCCGTTACCTTCAAAGTTAGTATTTTACGTGTATACTATTATATGTGTATACTTGTTATATCTATAAACGAAAGTTGTGTTAGTTGCGCCATTTATAACACAAGAACAGCTGGACCAACTTTTATGATTCTTGGTAAATAATTTTACTAAATAAATTATATTCATTTGAAACCTTTTATAAAATTTAAAATACTTAACACGTTGACCACCAACAATGTTTTTTGTAAATTGACAGAAAATGTTTTCGTGGTTTTAGGTATTAGGGCCGCGTCGGACATTCTGAATAGCAGTTTGTACCAAGCGCATGGCCGACAGTGCAAAATTAACAATTGAATAAATGTATGTCCCGGCAGCCACCGGTGGCCGACGCGGGGCGACTGTAATGACTCAGTGTCGGCCCATAGCGGCTGACAAGGCGGTTAACATGTTAAAACCGCTAAGAGTAAGTATAAACTGTTAGTTTTTTGGGGCAAACATTAAAAAATTCTCTCCTAAATTTGAGTATTGAAAACACAGAGAGATAATGTTGTATTATCTTGAATACAATGATCTTCATATAAAATTTCAATCGTCAAATATACCGATGATCAGGCTGATCATCTAAAATACATATTATCTTATATTGCCATATCATATATAACCATATTTGCACAGCAATACGGAAATGGTAACTAATAAATGGAATAAAATGAAATACAAAAGATAAAGTATCAGGAAAGCTGAGTTCTTCGGATAGATTCAGAGTGGTGTTTTTTATTTATTTAAATATATACAATAGAATACTGCGAGACATTGATGGAAAGATCTCATCAGTGGATTCTATGACATTTGCACATTTTGATGATAAAGCAGTTAAGGATGATTCAGTTACCATTGATCTGGGTCCTGGGACGCTGCCGACTTCGCAGACCAGAGAAGCTTTTTTGTAAGCGTCGTATCTCAGCACGAAGCACAACAGCAGGCCAGGCATCACAATGTCACCCAAGCCTGAAACAATTATACACATGTTATTTATATTTTTAGTATTCACTTTGAGATCCATTTTAATATTAAATAGGTAAGAATTTCATACGTTGCTGTCATCAGAGGTCGCATCAATTACACTCGCATCTATCAATGTGTGCGTGAGCAGGCCCTATATAAGAAGACTACCATATGGACCGAGCCCTTCATCTCTTTGCCGCATCTGCCTTCCCAAGTCTGATCATCACTCAACCGCCCGCTTGAAACCCATCAGTTGTGTTACGCTGCCAGAACTCGGTCTGACCAAATTTCAACTACATATGTAACATTTGAATATTTATAAAATCAATTCTAGAACCTTCCGAAGAATGAAATTAAAATAATTCATTAACTGAACTCAACCGCTCAAACCTGATTGAAAATAATTCCGCTAACCATTCTAAATTCAATATTATGTAAATATAAACTTTGCTTGTTTACCTGTAATTAAATTCTCCATGATACATCCATACAGTGTATTATTTCTTCTCATTATGTTCGGAATGTTTGTGTCTCCTGTCAGAGCAATTCCTTCTCACCAATCCAGTGATCAAGATGCACGCAACCACATTCCGACAGCATTTTATGCAACGTGAAGTTGTCTTTTAAATTGTTTGCCGTTTAAAAATATCTCAAAATGAATGAAACACGACATACACCACATTCTCCAAGTTGAATAAGTGAAAAATTTACGGAATGTTTATACGTAACCTCATCGTTAGTTTCTGTTGACTAGCTTACCCAGCATGCTGAAGTGTCCCTGGTGGTGCATGGAGGGGAACACCAACTTGGCCGGCAGAGACAGCTTGGGCACCACCTCCCCCCGCCCCACCCCGCCCAGCTGCAGGCGCCGAGCCACCACGTTCACCGGGTTCTCAGCAGGTCTGGGAATGTTAACACCATCATTACATATTCTAAAAAACATTTGCAAATCAACAATTAACAAATCACCTAATAATATGCCTCGGATACTACAGCTATCCCTCTTTTAAGCACTCGGGATTCTATTCTGGAGGTTGTCGAGAAACATATATATTCCCAAATAGACCTTCAGGTCCATGTTCTAAAACGAGGAATGTACAGTGGCAGCTGACTGAACTAAGTGGCGCAATCTTATGGTGACCATATGTCTATATTCTGATTTGGAATGGATAACTACAAACTATACAGGGAACTCAAAATAGAGTAACAAACAACCTTCTAGCTGTAAACGCTCAAAATAGGTCTAGCTGTCAAGTTTATTTGGCTTCGTGCACATTGTGGAGCATTGGGTAACGATAAAACGGTCTAAAAACGGATAAAACTCTGCTACAACTTAACTAAGTTGATACGCATATTGGGTATCAGCTTCCGGACGAATAACTAAGTCTTTCTTTCCATACATGGTTCATTTAGTGATGTAGAAAAATAAAAATTCCAAACATTTTCATCTCATTAGTTAACTGGACACAGAATATTTTGAGTTCTCGACGAGCATCTCTTCTTGCGACTCTTGTCCGTGTGATACTAGCATACAATAGACAATGAAACATTATCTGATGGATCATCTATGAGAACAGAACTTTATGGTAAGTTGGTATTAAAGATTTCATAATTTTATATTCGATAATCTCAAAATCGTAACAAATTTTCAAAAAGTAACAAAAATCACGTAAGCACAAAAAAAAATTACATTCCACATTAATCTGTTATGTTGTTAGTTACCTTGTGGCCACCTTGACCATGACGTTGGTGGTGAAGATGTAGGACGAGAAGAAGACCCAGAACACGTCGTAGAGCAGCAGCCCGGTCAGCAGCAGGGTGGAGACCTTGAGGGAGGGAAGCCTCACGAAGGCGATGAAGGTCACACAGAGACCCATGCCCATGGCTGCAAGCACACAGTTAAATATATATCAAGACACTTAGAGTGTTGATCCGCCAACGTCATAAACAACAGCTCGACACTCATGCATCATCCATTTATTACAGGAATTCACTGTGAACGGGTGGTGTTCACAGGACGACTTTCATCTATCACCAATCTTTGATTTACAGTCTATGGCTGGCATTTACACAGGTGAGGGATCAAATCCACACCAACTGAGGATATTTATAGACCATAGAAATCGATTGAAAACTTTTTTTTTAATCTCCGTCGGGTATCAAAGCCACGACCTTTAGTTTGGTAAGCAAATGCTTTAACCGGTAAGGTGCACCAGTGTAATGCCTATGTAAAATATCAATGAGTTTTTTTTTAAGTTTTGCCCAGTTATACAATGAGAACAAAGATATTCCTGGAGATTTTACCGTCCATGAGTAGCCAATGGCCGGTGAGGATCCAGACGGTCACGATGGCCAAGCTGAGGCCAAACGCGGTGAGCTCCGCTGCACTGTAGCGACCACAGCAGCCGCAGCTGACCTTCGCCGCCCCTCCGCCGCCTCCACAGATGTACTGGCACAGCGGGGTCAGCAAGAACGCCAGCGCCACACAAGCAATTACTGGAAATTACAAAAACACATTAAGAACAAGTTAATTTTTAATGTTCTGTCAAATTAATTATATAAGCGATAGTTATTCACAAAATGGGTATATATTTTTAAATACGGTTTGCTTTATATATTTTATTTCCTGTGCACAAGCATCTTTTTTTATGTAAACACATACAGGAGAATACCGACAGATGGTGATAGTAATTCTGTGATAGTAAGTGTCATCTGTGGAATTCTACGATCCTTACCATGGCGCATATGGCTAAGTGCTGTATTTGGAGTGTTGATCCGCCAACGTCATAGACTACAGCCCGAGATTCACGCATCATCCTTATTATTACAGGAATTTACTATGAATGGGTGGTCTTCACAACACTTTCGTCTACCACCAATTTTAATTAATAGGCTATGACTGGCATTTACGTGTGAGGAATCAAATTCACACCAACTGGGGGGGTATTTTAGAGCTCAGAAATCAATAAAAAAATTAAAATCCTTTTCTTTTAATCTCCGTCGGGGATCGAACCCACGACCTTTGGCTTGCAAAGCAAACGCGTTGACCATTGAACTATATGAGTGTTTAATGCTTTTTATTTGCTTTTAGTCCTAACTCCCTCCCTGTGCTCCTGGATTGAAAACTTCTTGAGTGATCGAAGCATCATCACTGTCGTAGATGGCTTTTCTTCTTCCTGCCATAAAATCAACTCAGGAGTTCCACAGGGCTCTGTGCTGTCGCCCACTCTTTTCCTTCTGCATGTGAATGATTTGCTTCAATGCGCAAACATTCACTGTTATGGCGACGACAGCACTGTCCATGAGAGTATAATCTTCCAAAAACCTCCGAAACATTCGGAACTATCTGCTGCTAGGGAATCTCTGGTGAAGAAGATGAACATGTCTCTTGAAAGGGTTTCACGATGGGGCGACCTCAACCTCGTCAGTTTCAACATTTCAAAAACCCAATCATGTACTTTCTCCACCAAGAAGACTGCTATGGATCCTATATCTTTCAACGGTTGTTCTCTTCCGAAAGCAAGCTCCATCAACATGCTTGGATTATCAATATCGAATAATGTCAAATATTACGAGTCAATTAAGTGTAAAGCCGGTCTCGCTTCCAAAAAACTAGGTGTATTATATAGATCACATCGGTATTTCAACGATAAACAACTTCTTCTTCTATATAAAGGAGAAATCCGACCTATCCTTGAATACGGCAGTCACCTTTGGATTGGAGCCCCAAAATACCCTCTAAACTTAATTGACTCAGTTCAAAGAAGAGCAATTCGTTTGATAAACAATGACACCCTTACGTCTAATCTACAATCAATGGAACACAGACGTAAGGTTGGTTCTCTTAGTCTTTTCTACCGTTATTACCACGGTCGCTGCTCTTCGGAACTTAAAGAACTAATTCCTCCCGCACCCACTCACAGCCGACAAACTCGTCTTACACTTGCCGAACATCCATACACGGTTAATATATGTCGACCAAGAACTGGCAGCTTCCAAAGTTCCTTCCTTAATGCCACCGGTAAGCTATGGAATGCTCTTCCAGCGTCTGTGTTTCCTCCTTCCTACAATCTGGATCTCTTCAAGAAACAGATAAATATACACTTGCAATCTCCCCAACCCACACACAAACACGAACACAACACACGTTTCCCGCATGCAGCGTCCAGCCTCCCTGGCTGAGCGTCATAGAGTGCACTGGTCTTGACCGGTTGTGCTCTCCTGCATGCGTTTACATAAAAAAAAAAAAATATGACTCACAATTATGATGCCTTCTCAGTATGATCGAAATGACAAAAATTATATGATGAAGATGTTTTGGACTCGATGACAGAATAAGGTGTTATGTTCTCATAACAAAATGATCAACACAAAAGATTTCGTAATATTGATTTTATCCTATTTGGCAGAGTGACCTTATTTCGGACAGTATCACCTTTATTCTGACATTTTTAATGTTTCTTTGCTCAATATCTTGCAATAAATAAACTTGAAAATATTTTTCATTTGCGGTTTCCGTCTGGGAATTAATGGGTTAAAATAATATATAATGGACTTACTGGCAGTGCAGATTGCAAACAGCATCTGCATGGAGTCGAAGAAGAAGAACATGACAAGCAGCGACACGGAGGCCCCCAGCGGCAGGCAGAGCGCCTGCATCGTGTCCAAGGTCTGCACATCTGGGAAACAATGTACGACATGTAATATTTGTTGTTACTGCAAAGTAAGTGGATAGGATTCATGCGGCAGAGATGAAGATGCTGAGGTGGGCGGGCAGTGTGACTAAAGTGGACAGAGTTCGAAATAAGCATATTCGGGTGGCCTCCATACCTGAAAAGATAAGGGAAAACCGCCTAAGATGGTATGGGCATGTGATACGGAGAGATGAGGACCACATGGTGAAGAGAGCCCTCAACATACCCACGCTGAGAAGAAGACCCGGAAGACCACAGGCAACCTGGACTGCAACTGTAAACAAGGATCTGAAAACCCTGGGTTTGGCCGAGAATGCAACGCAGAACAGACAGAGATGGCGGATGTGCACAAGGAGAGCCGACCCCAGATGATGGGAAATGGCTAGGATAAAGAAGAAGAGAGACTGTGAAGTAAGAACTATTCAAACTAGATTGGGAGTGAAGGCGAAAAGTGGAATTCATAAAATACAGAGTTTTATAGCAGGGCTGTAACCATATTCAACTCAATTTCCTTTTGGAATTTAAAAACACATTGTGACAGCTTTAGGATGCATTTATACCAAACGAATTTTTGTAACTCAATCGTGTCTTTAATGTAACTCTTGAATTACTATGAACTCCTTCTAATTTTCTTGCTGTAGGATGCATATCCATACTCAATATTACATTTAAGTCCCCACTAAAAGAGCATTTGCATCTTCAAATACGTTTTCGAGGCCACGGTAGATGTGCGCTCTAATTAGAACACAATCGCTACAAGAAAACATGGTAACACTTCACTTTAGTGTATAAGGCTTTATGAAATGAATAATCTGTTATAAATGACACCAAGTCTTCCTTGTTAGCATAGTCTGTTATCAGATTTACAGACATGTTACGCTGTTAACATTGATAGCAAAATCAAAAAAATATATTTTTTTGGGGTCCCTGGGACCCACGCTATATAAGTAATGGGTTTCAGTAAGCAACACCAAACGAAGGTGTAAAAGTAATAAACAGTCTTAGATGTTGAAATTCGTCATGTAATAGGAAACAAGCATGGTGGGAGGCATTCCAAAGCCTGCCTGCGATGTTAAAGAAAGGGCTGCAGAAACTGTTTATCCCGAGTCGACATGCGTCACCTATACACAGTAAATATTACCATTAATTTTCCTAAAAACAACATTTAACTTAGATATAATAAAATGACTGTCTTGCAACATCATCCATGGCAACTATTTTTCACACATGGATGATATTGAATGATAAAAAACGTATCTATTGACCTGAATCAATAAAAATGCATTATCATTATCATCATCATCAACCTGTGTCAGTTCACTGTTGAACTGAGGTCTCCCGAGTCAACTGCATTACATTGCACGTCAAATATTGACACCATCATCGTGGCCGCAACTAGCACGCCACCAATGCCGATATTTCTATCAAAAATCATGTTTTAAGAACACAATGTTTCGCAATTTTTTTTTTATATTCACCGTGAGCGCGATAATGACCTACAATGGCGGTTGTGCCTTATTTCGTCAAATTAGAATACAACGGAGCAGACAGAGAGCAAAAAACGCAAAACCAGCTTCCAAAATAATCAAGTTCCACAAAAACAATATTAAAGGTTTTTTATTCTATTTCAATTTAACCTGTTTTAACTTAACATTTTTAAAAAAGGCATTAAATAACTGAGTTATTTTTCATTGTATTAAATTCAATGCATATTTTATAAAGAGCTTCAATATAAGCGAGATCGAGCGATAAGTAAGAACATACAAGAAAAAAGATCAAAGACAAATTCTTCCACAATAATGAAATTAAAAACTATTTATTCAAGCACATTTGTTAGTGAAAAAACTCTAATTTCACACAAAAAAAAAAGAGTTAAAATTCCCTACCGTTCTCCTCCTGGAGTTATAATGCCGGAGGGTATAGCTTAATGGTCAAAGGGTTTTGGTTTGCAAGCCAAAGGTCGTGGGTTCAATCCCCGATGGAGATTAAAAAAAAGAAAGTTTAATCAATTTCTGAGCTCTAAAATACCCTCGGTTGGTGTGAATTCGATCTCTCACCCGTAAAATGCCAGTCATAGCCTATTAACTAAAATTGGTGGTAGACGAAAGTCGTCCCGTGAAGACCACCCATTCATAGTAAATTCCTGTAATAATAAGGATGATGCGTGAATCTCGGGCTTTAGTTTATGACGTTGGCGGATCAATCACTCCACATGCAGCACCATATGCAGCATGGTAAGTATCATAAAATTCCATAGGTGAGACTTCAGAATTACTATCACCATCTGTCGGTATTCTCCTGTATGTGTTTACATAAAATTAAAATTAAATCCTCCTAAGAACTTTCTCTCCTAAGAAGATCTAAAATTCTAAAATTCCTTCTAAGGCTTGGAACAACAGTTTTAAAAGGTATTGTAAAAAAAATAGTGGTAGGCAGAATCAAACCACAAATGCAGTTAGAGAACAAAGTCATTCCCAATTCCTCATTCTATATATGTGTATATAAACACCAATTTAAAGTAGGTATTAAACATGTTAAGCCTGGATTACAACTGTCGTGGGTATAACAGGGTTAGATGAATGGCAACACTGAATCGGATCCTTGAACTGAGGAGACGACATAATTTCTGTGAATCATCAGGATTGTGGTTTTGCGTACAAAAAAAATATGTGTTTTAAACAATATAATGTAACAAGCTCAGTGTAATTTGTGTGAACGGCTTCTTGTTGAAGCGTTCCAAATGGAGCAGTTTGATTTTTTTGTTGTACAGAGTGAACTCTGTAAATAAAACTGTGACCTTGTTATCAGAAGACATCATATATTTTTATTTAAACATAAGGAGGCACATTTAATTTGGTCTCAAATGAAAAATAATTGACCCAAATAAAGTGATATCGATGTATATGAGACATTGTAATTTTTTATAAATTATTTTTAACCCTTTACGTGCGAAACAAGATTTCATAAAAAGTCATGAAATAAGTCAATTAGTCAATGAAAAATAAAGTTGAATATCTAAGGACGACTTTTTTATGTGTTTTGATTGGTTAGTGCTGCATTTATATTCACCTTCAGAACTAAATTAAATAAATCCATTATTATTTTAAATAAAATACACAACTCAATACACAACTCAATACATATCGTAAAAGAAATTTTTGATGAAGGAATGTCGTAATACGAAAAAAATAAATATTCAATATAGTATTCAGATAAATATGCATCTCGCATTGAAGCGACGTGTTTTTTTCAGGGCATGGGATAAATCCGCACCTCGCACTTAAGAGCAGTGCAAGTTGTTGGTGCGGATATATCCAAACCTCGCATCTAAAGGGTTAAAGAAAACATGTGCTCCAAAGGATGTCATAACTTCATCATAGCATCATTGAATTACGTACTTCATATGAACATCAACAAAAAATTGTTTAATAAATTTAAGTTTGAAATATTATATTTAGTGTTTCAAAAAAATAGGTTTGACCTGACAACTCTAGAGTTTTACCAACAATTCTTGGTAAAACTACACAATTACAAGTGCAATTTAAATATATATATTATCTACATTTATTATCGTTAAAGTATTTCAATGGGGCGTATGGCTTAGAGGTAAGGCATTTGTTTAACATACCAAAAGTCGTAGATTCGATCCTAAACAAAGATTTTTTTTAAATAACTTTGATATCTAAGCTATATAAATAACCTGGTTTGTCTAAATTTGATCCATCACCTATAAAATGCCAGTCATAACCTACTATTCAGAATTGGTGTTAGATTGAAATCGTGCCGTGAATACTACACATTCAAAGTGAGTCCCTGGATGTAAAAATGAATGACATGCAAATGCAGGGCTGTAGACTAATGATGATGGCGGATCAACACTCCATATGCAGCGATTAATCAAAAATTATAATGGCAAGCATCTAGAAACCACAGATTAGATTTCTTCATCACCGTTTTTTAAGTATTCTCTTGTATGTGATTATATATATAAAAAAAGGGAGAAGATAGAAAGCTTTTAACACATTCACATTTCATGGATCTATCAACTTCACACGCATGATCTCCCATTTCAATTTCTACAAAAGATATTCAATATGATCCAAAAGATATTCAATGTGATCCAAAACTATTTAATAATAATATACTGTCATCCCTAGATCGAATAAATAGCCCTAAATGTTCTCGAGGTTTGGACCATTTAGTCCCAAGAGGGAGTTCAACCCAAAACAACAACATAAAGGGAGCGTTATATAAAAAATCTGAAAAACTGTAAAGTGTGCATTACAGGAGGGTTGAGTGAAGTAGCATCAGACTATATAACAACAATATTAATACAATTAAGATTATAAATATTAACAACGACTGAAAAATTCATAACAATGTTATCGAATAAACTGTCACGAAACTAATTTCACTTGATTGAAAGTGTGGACGTCCACGCCGACATGATGAATTGAAATTGGGTAAAAAAAAATCTCCACTTTCACGACAGCAAAAAAAAATGTATTGTCAGTAATGTTACACAAGAAAGTATTGCCGTAAAGAAAAACGAGATGAAAGTGATAACTGTAATAAATGTAATTATAAAATTATTCGATATTGTGAAGTGAGTGCAAGTGGTGGTGTGTGCCATGAACTGTGGCGGCTATGATTAATATTTTATGTTTTTTAGTTTGATTTGAAGAATATTGCATTGCAGGTATAATACATCAATCGGTTGAATGGCATTCTTACTGCATTCTAGTATGAAGTAAGTAGAGCATAGTGAATTGGATGAAAGTACATAACATAGAATATGAACGCCGTAGCTTTGTGCTTTCATAGAAATTTGATTTAGATACTGTGTAAAAAAGTATGTGATTATTTGACAAAAAAACAGGTGTCACTTATTTAAAGTGAATTTCATATAAAAGAGTCAAGATAATGTGTTGTTGAATTTTTTACTTCATTGCAAAATTGCTATTTAACCCTTTCATTACGGCTCGGTGGAATACAAATTATACTGTCAATTATAAAACTAGTATTTGAAGCATAAATGTACTTATCT
Source organism: Glossosoma conforme (assembly GCA_022606575.1). Lineage (NCBI taxonomy): Eukaryota > Metazoa > Arthropoda > Insecta > Trichoptera > Glossosomatidae > Glossosoma > Glossosoma conforme. The sequence continues at coordinate 221,986 of JAGTXR010000020.1, read as the reverse complement.
GGTCTATTTTCATATATCACATTGGTTCTTGTATCCTTTAGCTATCAGATGATGCATAAAAAACTATTCTAAGAAAGTAGCAAAACAATATATCACAGCTACCGATGTCAACGGTAGGGGAATCTTACAAGGCATATATCGGGTACCGATACCAACAGGTTAAACAGAAAAACTGCTAGGTAATAAAAGTCCATTAACCCATTCACTGCATATGATATCTAATATTGCAGCTTTATTATAGTGTTTTAATGTTATAAAATAGCTGAATTTAAAATATATTTGATTACTGTGAACAATGATACAATCAATATAAATGATTTAAAAATCTATTATAAAGTACACCCAAAAGGCGCCGCAAGCAAAAGGTTAAAAAATAATAATGATTAAATTATTTAAACATTATAAAAAACATTTATTGTTTAAAATGGATCCCGTCTATATTAAAAATAATAAAAATTAATAGAGAAAACAAACATATCATAAACAATTTGGACCTAGATACGAGTATGTAATATTTTCTACTAAAGATGCTAACGTATTAAGTTACCGGTTGATGCGACGAAAAAACATAGATCTAATTAAAGCGGAGACTCAAAAAAGTGTTGAAATACTAGTAGTGAGGTAGGATAAGCTGATAGCTCATATTTAACGTATCACAAATGCAAGGTTATATTCCTTTATAATGAAAGAACATAACATTATATGTGATAACAAGAACAAAGAAATCGAGACCCGGTCGAGTGTTGGAAGGAGCTGGTGTTATGGTCCAACAAGCAGAGCCCAAAATGTGAATATATTCGATATGCCAATGTCCTTGAGATAGAAAGGAAACAATATAAATTTTATACACACATGATGATAAACCGAGTCAATGTACTTCAATTTCTATTCTGGTTGCATTGCGGTTAACACACCACTCATTCTACAGAATACACCCGTAAAAGAGGTTGATACTTTTAAATATCTCGGCTCTGTGATATCCTTAGACGCCAAAACTGAATCCAACATGGAGCATAGAATAAACACAGGATGGCTGAAATGGAGGTCTCTCTCTGGGGTTTTGTGTGATAGCAAGATTCCAGTTGGGGCCAAAGATAAAATCTACAAAATTATTGTAACGACTGTACAAAACTGCTGAAACGCGACTTGGATAGGATTCATGTGGCAGAGATGAAGATGCTGAGGTGGGCGGACAGTGTGACCAGAGTGGACAGAGTTCCAAATGAGCATATTCGGGGTTCATTTCGAGTGGCCCCCACAACTGAAAAGATAAGGGAAAACCAGCAAAGATGGTATGGCATGTGACACGGAGAGATGAGGAGCACATGGTGAAGAAATCCCTCAACATACCCACGCTGAAGAGAAGACCTGGAAGACCACAGGCAACCTGGACTGCAACTGTGACAAGGATCTGAAAACTTTGGGCTGGACTAAGAATGCAGCGACAAGGAAAGCCGACCCCAGATGATGGGAAATGGCGAGGCTAAACAAGAAGATACACATGATGATAAAAGTGAAAAAAAATTGCCGAGTTAAGTCTTCAGTGTTTGAAAAAAATAATTTTAAGCTCTAGCAAGCCGAGTCCAAATTGCGAATATATTGAACAATATTCACGTCCTTGAGATCGAAATGGAACAATAAAAATTCTGTATTGTCATCACAATAGCGAAGAAATTGGGGCCCAGTTACGGCTCTATCAATAACAGTCTTCCAAGTGTTCCAAAATGCCAATGTTAAGGTCCAACAAGCAGGGACCAGAATGTCGCGCATGACCGAACACTAATCTCGGCTATTACAATTGTTTGGGGCAAAAAATGTGAGCCGTTTCTTCTGTTGGAAAAAAAAAATGTTTTCTCAATAATGTGTGGCGGTGGTAAGGCACTAAGGCATGGGAACATGGAATGTTGATCGACAAATATTTAAGTGAATGGAGGAGGAAAAATATATTTTATTATTTTATTGTTTGTCTTGATAATATGTTATAATGTTTAAATAAAAAAAAGCATCAACTCTTATGTCACATTTGTTATTGATAACTGTTGAAAATATATAAAAATAGCTTTCAACGATTAATCAACAAAAATGATAACTCCATGTGTTGATTTCCTAAAGAAAGTAATTTGATCAAACCTAACCTAACCTAAGCCACAGACTTGTAAGTTTGACATCTTCGGTGAATCAATCATTTTCCTGAACATTTTATCAAATCTGTTTATCGTATAATATGAATTTTATGCAGTAACGGACTTCATTATCAAATGAAGTTAAAAGGGCTTTATAAAATTGAAACTATATTATATCTAATGAATATTATTACCTGATAGAGTTGCACATTGTCTAATTTACCATTTAAAATGACAATTTAAAACATTCAAAGAACATCTGACACATTGTCGGTAGAAAAGTAATTATATATTGAGTATTGATAAAGAAAGCACAAGACAATCTGAAGCAATAGAAAGTACAGCTGCGGGCAGAATTATTACTACTCAACTGCAGACTCGTGGACTACAATATGAATAACCTCTATGTATGAATTGCTTCAGTATCTATAATACTATTACAGATAGGAAGAAGACCTTATCTATTATATATTAATTAGTTTATAATTACAATTAGATCAGAGAATATACACAGTTCAAATCGACACAACAGAATCGCAGTTCTGTGAATAAATTAATTGAGTTATTAAATACAACAATGCATGTCAAGAAAAACAAAGATGTTTGTAAATCTTTGGTAAAAAATATAAAATAATCCACATATTTCATAAGCTTTAATCAATCGATAAGATTGCAATAACGAAAACAATAAAGGTCACGACCTACAAATCAATATATAAATAAACATATTTATGCAGGATTTGGAAGATTAATTTCACTGTATTTTAAATGAGGCAACAAAACATGAACAAGAAATAAGCAAGCGTTTGCAAATGATAAGAGAAAGAAAAAAAAAAAAGACATAAAAATGTAAATTTTTAAAATTTCCTGTTTGTGATGTCACGAATCACGTTTGAATTGTCCTAATTTCAAACCCGTTTAATGAATCGACTTTGCAAATGGAGTCCCTAATCATATTTTAAAGCTTTTCTACAAACCTGATTGTGTGCTCACCTTGACACTGTAAAAGACCACTTTCTCACGACAAAATTATGCCAGATTTTTTGATTGATTAAAGCAAAAGCTGAATTTGAGATGGAAAAAAAACTTTCTCGAATTTTTCGGCAAAACAGAATGTCAATCGAGAGAGACACAAAAGCCCGAGGAGAAACTGTGTCAATCGAGAGAGACACAAAAGCCCGAGAAGAAACTGCGTCAGCGGTCTGCGCGGAAATTTAGATTTTTTGCACAGATCTGAAAGATTGTAGAATTGAGATAAAAATTGCATTGTGATGATTTAAATTCAGCACATTTTTAGGTCACACATTGAAAAGAAGTGCGGCATGGAAAATTTATCCGGAGGTCGAAAAAAAAACTTTTATTATTGCTGAAATCAATAGATAAACCGACTGTACAATAAACTTACAGATAGTATTTTCTCCTACTATACGCTTTGAAGTGTGTTTTCTTCGCTTATTGTTTTTAATTTTTTCTACATATATATATAAGCGTATCTATTAATTAATTAACCTCTCAAAGCAGGACACGTCCTTGCTACACCAAAAGATCTTTTTGGAATGTTTCCCGGAACACAGTAACACAATATGCTTCAATTAAGGAGCAATTTACCCTTAAGAACACAAGCCAAATGACCTATCTTCAAGACCCATGCTATCCCTGTGAAATCTGTAGAATTCTTAGCATGCTTAGACTTCAGACAAAAAGACAAATCTGGCAGTTGACAATTTCTTGCCAATGGTGGCCATTTTCTACAAATTGACAGCAGATAGGTCATAGAAGGAAAGAGAACAAACATGTTTAAAAAGGCACACAGCAAGGTACCCAGAATAAAACAAAATAATATACATATGTATCCTTATTTTTTTTAATCTAAAAACTTTTCCTAAATGCCAGTCTCTCTTCTTCAAATCAAATCTTTTGACGTATTTGATGCTGAAAGATTTAATGATACAAAAAGTACAGATTGCCTTGAATCCAGTTTGCTTTTGAATAATAGTACGAAGATGATTACAATGTTATATTCTAAACAATAAGTTATCCTCGGCAAATCACAATGATATCATCTCATTTGAACAGATCGAATATTGTTTTCATATAAAACAAATAAAAAACAACACTTTTCAAAACGCAAAGTTTCATAAAAATACTTTCTAAAAAACACCAATCTTCTTGATCACAGCAAATGCAAATTAAACAGTAAAATTTTGTATAAATAAAAAATTACGACAGCCTGTTTCGTTTTGTGACAAATCTTTTATGAAATTATGATAAGAGGAATAATGTAGGTTATTATAATATATAAATATTTATTATTTTTATTATTAACTAAAATCTCTCCTACAATAACTTCCAACATCTAACCGGTAGAGGAGTGAAAATATAAACATCCTCGGTATTGTTTAGCTTTCAAACTCGCTTCATACAATGTGTATAAACAGTTATTATAGTATATATATAATTGACTCTTATGAGACTATTTGACTTATTTACAAAAATTCAAGCTTGTTTACAACAAAAGTATAAAAAGTTTCTGCAACCTTATGAAGCTCAAAACGTAGTAAATCATCATTATCATACCATGTCCGCTTCTCTAACTGGAGTATATGGCATTCGCGAACTACCGCCACAAAGTTATGTCAGCCGCCAGTCTTTGCATCATCAAGTCAGCTATGCCCGCGCAGCTTTACAAACTACATTTTATATTATATAGTTCCCTATGGAAAAGGTAGCTTTAGTTTACGCTCTCCCGCGGCATTCTTAATATATATCCCAGCCAGGTCCACCTTCGCCTTGTGATTGAATGTATTATAAAAGGCTGTCTTGTCCGCTCTCTCACCTCGTCATTCCTCACAAAGTCAAACCATCGTACTCTCAGTATTCTACGCAGGCATCTGCTCTCAAATCCCATTATATGTCTGTATTGGCTCTTCGTGAGATGCCAAGATACACAGCCGTAAAGAAGAATAGGGACATAGAAAATATCATTTTAAATTATTAAATAAATAATTTGTTACAATATTGCAATTCACACCAGTGCTCTGCTGACTTTTAAATAACGTAGAAATAACCCCTGTTGCCGAATTACACAATACAATTATGTGATTCAAAGATTTGAAGGTGTTGAACTCACTGTTGGGTGGATGTGGAGGCGGAGGGTTTCCCAGCAGACTGGCGGCTTCTCTCTCCTTCTCCTGCCGCTCCTTGGCTTCCCCGCCCATGTTCAGGGATCGGAAACTGCCGTAGACAATCAGCAGCATGGATATCAGGAATGTGGATACCCTGACAAACAAAAATAAAACACTCTTCAAGATTAGACAGTCTTGATAAGGTGATCTAATGGCACAATAATAGACATAGAGAGTATGGACAGAACAGGGTATACTGCCTGACATTTCTGATGGTATTTGCTATAGATCTGTAAGTAAATAAATGATCTAGATATATATATTTTGATCCATGGATTTTTAAGCTTATAAATACCCCCCGCGTAGGTGAGTATTTGATCCCTCTAAAATGCCCGTCATAGGCTATTATTTAAAATTGATGGTAAACAAAAGTCTACCCGTAAACACCACCCACTCATGGCAAATTTCTATTAACACATTCGCATCGGGAAAGGTATTAATACCCGTTACGTCGATTGACGGTTAATTACGGGAAGGGTATTTTTACCTTTTACGCACTCTGATCTTTAAAGTCGGGTAGGATATTTATACTTGTTTTTTTTCTACAAGTATTTGACTTTTTCTTACTTATAATTACTTATATATTTTTTGTGATAATATCCTTTATAAGGGTTATTATTACCATGAATATCATACTTTAAATCTTAAAAAATATTTATAACCCTAAAAAACATACCCTTAAAAGTTATAATGTGTATTTTTAAGTTGTGGACATAATTTAAAATAATTTTTAGATGTTCTACAACTTTTCGATAATTTTACTGGTGGTGCTATAATTGGTAAGTATCATATTGAAAAAAATATGTAGTTATGTTGGATATTTTAAAAGTTATGGCAGTTTATGTAGAAACATATTTTTTACGCGCGACATTGATTTATCGCCCGTATTAAATTATCAGCCGAGCGCGAATGTCACCCGATGCGAATGTGTTAAAAATGAATGATGCGTAAATGCCGATCTGTAGTCAATGACGTTGGCGGATAACATTCCAAGTATAGTGTCTAGCCTTATGCAAAATGGTAAAAGTTGTAGAATCAACTGATGAGATTTCTTCACCACCACCAGTCGGTATTATCCTGTATATGTTTACATTAAAAAATATATTACAGAAGTAATTATAGGATGTGAGGTAATAATGAAATAGTGTAGATACATTTATATGAAGGTATCAAAGTAAATAGCCAAGGGTCCCTCCACAAATGTTAGAAGCTCTATCCAAAATATATATATATATATAAATTACAATGAGTTTCTTGGAAGGCTGTCGATTTTAAACAGGAACTGAGACAATAAAATAATTTGATCATTGATGATAATGCAATCAGCAGGGATGATGACAACATGGAGACGGGCTTCTCACCTTGAAGAGTCCATGATTGAGTATGCCCACTGATATTCTCTGTATTCGATGTTGCCCGGAGGCTGCGACATGATGAAGCGGTGGTGTTGCTATGCTCTCCTCTAATGGGGAGACTCGGACTCAGGAGAACCAGACTTCCAGCTTTATCACCACTGGCAACGACTGCAACAAAAGAGAAACAACCTTATTAATAACGTTAACACAAATATTGCCATTTGTGAGAAAATAAACGAGCTTTTAGACCAAGGGGTTGTTGGCCTGATGGAACCCAGGTGACAGGAAAAATGCTGCACATATAGAATGCAAAGAACTTGTAAACAAGAGAGGATGGTGACAGGTTTCGGAGACAACCATAGAAAAATTAAATGCTAACACTTCACCATGTTATGATGTTATTTATATTTTTAGCTTTCACTTTGAAATTCAGTCGGTCAACATATTTAACAAGTATTTTCGCGAAACTAATTATATATTAAAACAAAATTAAAAAACAATACACAACATTACAAAATTGTAGGAAAAAAAGAATAACATCAAATAAAAAAGCAGCTAAAGATCAATAATCTTGTTATTTATAAAAAAAATACACGTCAGTATGCACGTTACAACTGATGAAACCTTCATTAATGGCGAAACTGCAGTCTTCTAACATGTAAAACAGTGCTTAGTGTGATCCATGTTAAAACAAAGTATGAAATATTTATCTATTGAACTTCGCCATATTGTTTGAAGCATTATAAAATCAACACAGTCTTTATATGAAAGCTATGTTATACCCGAGAGATAGTAGTCTGCAGGAATCGTGCTGTTTTTCAGACTTTTACTTTAAATTTTAATAGTAATGATACTTACAGACGTAATATTTATATTATTTGGTTCTTGTGATAAATTTAAGCTCAATGGGATGATTTTAATAAAATAATTTACAAAAAATAAACAGCACATAAGCAATAATTGCAAAAAATCTCATTATCAAGTGGCAATAGATTATGCTTTATAATAAAATATAAGGCAAATGTGAATGATTATAAACACAACATGTAAATAAACAAAAAATCATGTAATTTCAAATCTTCCAATTTACAAAACAACCTTCGATTTTGCTTCAAAACCAGTTGCTGTTATCTTATTCATTCAAAAACTACAACATTAAATAAATTTTACAAATGATTATCTTATCACCTAATTCGAAAATTAATTTTGAAAATTTAAAAATACTGAGTTTAACATTTAAGCACTAATAAATGTTTATAGTATTATTGTTTATGAACATAAATCTGTTTGAATAGAAAGTGATATTAATTATTATTTATTATCATGAACTCTGCACTGAAATGTTTTCAAAACTTAAGTGTATAACTGGGAGATCAATAATGTTTTATTTTTGTTTTTATTGACATTTATATCCATTTTAAATTTAGATTATTAAATTAGCAATTTGGGTCGAGTTGCCTTTTAGACCAAATAGTTCACAAGCTTGGGGAACGTCCGAAGTATCATGTGATATTCTTAAAAATATACTAAATTCACTAACAAATCAACCAAAAAATTCAATGTAGGTGTTATCTCGTCCCACCTTAAGGTCGTCAGAAACCATGTATACTCCCACATGGACCTTCAGGTGCAGAGATGTTTTAGGACAAAACATGGACAATAACAACTCGCAGAACTTGTCTTCAATTTGTGCTGACCATATGCTTCATATCAAAAGATAACCACACGGCTCAAATCAAGAAGTAGCTTCCTACAGTGGACAACGGAACTGGTGATACCTGAGGCCACCTGCGGTTGAACATGTGGAGAAGCGCAACTGAGGCGAATACTTGGATTGTCCCGAAAGAGGGCCTAGCCCCTAGACACGACCAGGGGTGGAATATATGGAGGTCCCTAAACAGATTTCGGACCGGAGTATGCAAGATGAGGACACAAATGAATGCCAGGCAGTTTTACAGCGGGCCGACTGAATGTGACTGCGGAGTGGAGCAGACCCTGTCCCACCTTCTGGAGTGTGCGCTGTGTCCGAGTAGCTGCACCCAGGAGGACCTGATGATGGCCAGGAGTAATGCCATCTTCGACATCATCTTAGCCCACTTCTGCTCAGACAGGATCTGACCCTGATGTTTCCGATATGAATATATATATATAATTATACTCAATTTAATTGTGAGACTTTAGATAATAATTCATAGGACTTACGTAATAAGTTAACTAAGACCTGAATCCAAGAAGAAAAAAATGACCCGATTCTATTAAACTAAACATGATTTTTTAGCAAAAAAAATATACATCATTAAGACTCCTTTTAAAATAGGATGTTATGTAAAAGTTATGTGTAGAAGTGTATAATGTCTGCTCAATTTACAAACCTTCTTCTCCGTGTTAAAAAGATCCAAGAAATAGTAATTGTAGAACTATTTATAGCATAATTTACAAAATAAACACTTTGATTCTGACCTCAATTTGTTCGAGTTTTAAAAACTATTTTTGTAACGATATTAAATAAAAAGCTCAAAGCAATATAAAACAATGTTGAAGTGTGAATATTCACTATTCTAATGGAATTCAAATAATTTGGCCTTCAGTACAATTCAGTTGAAATGATCCAGTTATTCGGTGGAGTCGTAGGAAGTTGTGGTTTACCAAACCATTGGCAGTTTCTTTACCAAAATATACACAAAGAAGAATTGACTATCATGCTATTGACAAAGTATTGTTACGCCTACGAGATTATTACTTGTTATATCACACAAATGCTTTATCAAGAATTTATTTTCGGGTTGCCGGCGCTAATGGACGCTTCACAAGTGAAAATAAGAGATAATTAAGAGACAAATATTATATGCCAACATAAGATTTAATTGTACAAAACATATTACTTTGGTAACTTTATTTTTAATTATTTTATTAAGTATTTTTGCCTTGTTTTAACGATGATCACATAAAATAAATGAGACCTCGGTTTCTTAGATTTTATTATTATTATGGTAATTTAGATTAGAACTAAATAAGTTTTATTAATCTAACTGAAAAATTTCTAATGCAGAATTCAAAGGAAATATTAGATTATTTTATCATTGAAAGAAAATGTTAAAATATGGGATAACACCTCTCATTTTAGTGCACAAAGCGTTTTTTAGAAATCACTATATTTTTAATTACTATAGTTTTCTCTGTTAATGTCTCATTAAAATATTTATAATTTTGCAGATAAAACGACAGTTTTCATACTATTATGACTACTTTGATGGCAATCAAAGACTAAATACCAATTGATGAGCTAAATTTCGTTAAAAAATAAATTGATGTAGGTAGGTCCAATTAAACTAGCACAGAAACTGACTTAAATATGAAGTGTTTTTTTCATGGTAGATACCTACTGTCAATATTATCAAAAAAAGTACTAAAAACAACAATTTTATTGTTGCAATGATAAATCCAATAATGAGCAATTATCATCAGGACCACTATACATTACGTTATATCATAGCTCTGATTGCATGAAGAATATGTTGATTTTATAAAGCATGGCACAATACAGTGAATTGTTACCAAAATTAGATAAAGGTTAAAAGCTGGTTCACTTGATAACACTGACATTTTATAAGTTTTCGTTATAATTATATTACAATCAAAGAATAAATTTTATTGAGTAGCTAATGGTGTTGTCGAAGTCGAAAATAAAATAATTGTATTAAAAAGCTGCAGAGTGAAATCAGTGACCAAGAAGCGGAAAATTGGTCTGAGTATTTATCTCCGCAAGAATAATAGTTATTAATTTAATTGGTTATTTTATAAGTATAAAGCGTATTTTATCATAGTTAAGAAGTGAGAGTCGACAATAAAGGAAATACAAATGTTCGATATTTGAAAAGGGAATACTTTTTTATTATGGTTTGAAAAGGAGAACACATTTCGTTTTTATTCTGTGACAAGTTGTGAAGACTAATATTAATAATTTCGTGTCGCGTTACGTAAACGGTTGGCAAATTAATTTAGAAATTTGCGTGCGATAAAATCGCGGCCGAGAAAAAATTACGTACATCGTGAAAAATTACACTAAACATCGCTCGTATTAAGAACAATGAAGTGAAAGGCGAGCGACGCGGTTACGACAATTTGCAATGCTACTCGCAACGTAAACGTAAAATCTATACATAAAATATCAATTAAATATGATGGATATATTGAGAATATATGCATAGAGTACACACGATTCTAAGGGTGTGAAAATAAATAATAAATAATAGTGGTATAACTGCACCTGACACAATGTTTACAAAATAAGCTCACCTGGTGTATCGAGTCTAGCCCGCGCGCGGTGCGATCATCATCCATGCGTGTTCATGTTGTTTGCGTCCGCGGTGCAGGGGAGGCTTTCGTGGATGTGCATTTGCAAGGCCTCTTATAAACTAAAACACTGAGCGGTCGGTGCTCTCCTTGACGGATACACGGCGGCCATGTTTGATTGAATATATTTATAATGTTGCCAGCGGCGGAAAGTGGGGAGAGTGCCGCCAGTGGCTAAAATTGAAATCTCTCAAAATTATGTACGGGCCAGTAGTTTTTACTAGAGCCAACATTATACCTTTTTAATACCTACCTAGGGTAGTTTTAGTATGAAATATATATTCGTTTATAATTTATATGATTATTACGAAAGTAAAAAAAATACCTGGCGTATCATATTAGTCACTCAGTGTAATACATATATATATATTTTAATATAAATTCTTACACATTATATTTGAGGAAATATTTGTGGATTAGGAATGTAACTAAGTAGTTAAATTAATATTATCAGGTGAATAGCGGGAGGACACAGGATCCACGATCGAGAAATTTTAAAATTTATATGCGAGGCTTATATTTAACAATGAGTAAACGAACTAAGCTATAAAAATTGTGAAAATATTCATCCGGATTGAATTCTTTTATTTTCTTTAAGGATGTACCTTTTCGTAAATTTTCATTTTACCTGATGTGAATAACCCTATGAGACAGCAGTCTCATTTCAAAGGCAAATACCATAAACATACCCAGGTCCGAAGATGGGGGAAAACAGGGTAAATTACCAGGTGCACGTTATTTATAAGGCTATTTGGAGGCTGGAATTTTGAATGGAAAGCCATGAAAAATGGCAATTAATGGTGGCCGTATGCTCGAACCTTATTTCTAAATTTAAACGATGTCTCAAGCATTTAGTCAAGAGAAAATATGACAATTATTTAAGAAATATATATTTAGTGGTTTAATTGTTGTTTAACTTGTCCTTTAAAAAATAAAATTTTAATGTATCTGGTAGTTTTATTTTTCATGGCTAGAATAATGTACCTGTTTGTCTTGAATAAATCTATGGTTAAAATTTATGAACCCTTTCATTATGACACGGTGGTATACAAATTATAGTCAATTATAAAACTAGTATTTGAAGCATAAATGTACTCACCTGGTCTATTTTCATATATCACATTGGTTCTTGTATCCTCTAACTATCAGGTGACACATAAAAAACTATTCTATGAAAGTAACAAAACGATATATCACGGCTACCGATGTCAACAGCAGGGGAATCTTACAAGGCATATATCGGGTACTGATAAGAACATGTTAATACAGTTTTTTATTCCCAGAGTAATTTGCAGGTACTTATTTATTTGTTCTATTGGTTTTTACATTGAGATTTAGGAAGTTTAAAATTGAATGTATGCTTTTAGAGAACGAAATCATTATTTTCTTTACTATTTCTTTTATGTTTTTAGTTCACAAAAAACTGCAGTTTTGACATACTTTGGACATTGACAAAACAATAATAGAGGCTTTTAAAGATTTCATTGGTAAAAACGTTTAGCAGTCACTGGCCAGAAAAATGATATCCCTCGAAATCATTAATAGTTTTATCTATAATAAAATTAATACATATTTTTCATGAAAGCTATAGCAATGTACTTAGAGGGAGAACTGATTCTATTATTACTGCTACTTTTTGATAGTTTTTTTTTATCAATATTTTTGACTGAAGGCAACTTGTTTTTGACTGAAGGCATGCTTTTTTTTATATCAATATTTTTGACAGAAGGCAGCAGAATCTTTATACTCAATGGTAACATTTTAATTTTTTTTATCAATCTATTACATCATTTTTATGCATTTAATTTATATGTTATGCAAATAATATCTGCAATAAAATAATTTCTGAATATTCTTATATTATTGCCACTTCATTTGAAAAGAAATATTAATTACTTTAGACTGAACTCGATTTGTCAATTCCTTGTTATTATTTATTACTTCAATGGATAACCAGAAGTATGGTCCATACTTCTTAGCGGGCCAAAATATAAAGCAAAAATACAATATATTAAAAAAAATACATATTAGGTCCGTTTCCCAAGGAGTTTGTTGAATGCTGACATACAAGGATGAAAAAACTAAATTAATTCCTATAAAAAATACTTTACTTATTATTTTATTGCAATTAGGTTCAGGGAAATATATTCTTGAAAGATGTCTGCATGAAATTAAATTGCAATGGATGATCATTAAATGCAATGCATTTTTTTATAAAGCTAGAAAGGAAATGGTTTTCTACTTTAAGTTAATTGAAAAAATAATAATCTTACTGACATGTTTTGGAAAAACCTTTATTTGTATACGAAAATATTGAATGTCTTTTTTTTTTTTTAAATATCAACACTGATATCCCGATTGCAGACTGTCAGCAAGTAATAATATTTAAAAGCTTGTGAATAAATGTTGACTGATTGAATAATAAAAAATAATAATATACATACTCTGAATACATACCTACTATATAGACATCTATAGATATACGATGATAACAGTGGTATAAATACAACTTCTAACGCGTGTCAGTTCAGGCAGAGAAATAGCCGAGAGGGCTAGGCGGTATATAAAGACCTGGGCAAAGGTTGGTTCCAAGGCCCGCTTCTACCGATATTTTTCTGAATGAATTGATGCGTATAAAGAATTTGATGTATAGTATGTGCACATTTAATTACTAATGGTATCATTCCAGAATTTGGGACAATGCATGATAGATTTTTAAGGAATGGGCGGGAGTATGATGTAGAATGATAGATCAAGCACAGTAAATAAAGACGTGATAGTTTGTTTGTATTTTATTTATTAATTTAAGTGCGAATTTCAGAACAGAGGTAAAAGGAAAATACTGTATTCTACCATTTACAGCAACTTAACAAATGTTCAATTAATAAATAACGAGACCGCAGTCAGGGCCGCCGAGGGTTGGGGGGCGGCGGCCGCTCGACAAGAATCTCAACTTATTTTTTACTTTAAAAAATTTGCTCTTTTTTATTTTAAAAATGCATCGCCACTCAAACGGATGCAAGGATACCGGCGGCGGGGGGCTGGGGGCGGGAACCAGCCGGGCAGCCCGACTCTCCTTTGGGAACCTCGCGTCCCGAGCCTTCCCCGCCAGACTTCAGTATAAACGTGAAAAATGAGAGACTCTTGTTATTTATTACAATTGTTTATCCCCGACGAGAGTGAGTTTAGATCCTGAGCTGTCGAGCTGTTGTGTGATCATCGAGGGGAGGTGACCCGCTCGCACCCCTAACACATACACACACATACGTTCACATACAAACAAAGAGATGGCGCCGAGGCGCAAGCGACACCTTGATAAGTAAAGCTAATAATAATACAGTGTACACCAGTACTTATAGTTAAGTTTCACAAATAATCATTGATCCTGTAATTATTGGTGGTCGATGGAACACTTGTCAGTGCGGCGCTGCCACAGGGCGCAGGGAGGTGGCGGAATGTGAGGTCGGGCCCCGGCAGGCCAAGGTCACTGCACCGCAGCAAAAATAACGTTTTCAATATGTAAAAAAAAGTTTGTTTTTTTATTTTTATCATTAAGTTTAACACTATCAATTCACACATGTATTTTTTTATTAAGTTTCAGTATACACAAGTCCACATATTCTACAGGGAATGACTTCAATTAAAGTATGAGTTGATATGCTAGATACCTACACATGTATAACATAGCGCAAATGAACCTTCAACGTGTCTCTCGTGAACATTTCCTTCCTCCTGGTTGCTGTGGGGTAAGGTGGATAATGTCGGTTAAGCCGCCAGCTGTCTCGCTGTTCCAACTCTAATAAAAGGAGAGCATTCTCTAAATCCAAAACTAAAATGACAACGCCGGCGGACCCGTTTATTTTAGTTTAAAATTACAATGCGGTGCGATAATAAAACGGCAACGGATACATATATAAGTGAAATGTCCTCTCGTAAAACAATTCCATGTAAAAATAATCAAAGACAATTCTAAACATTTAAACATTACAATTGAAATAGTTTACTCTAATACTGGAAAATTGATACAATGTTTCCGCTTGTAGTGATGCGACTCCCCGACGGAAAGGAAAACAATCAAGCTTTAATCATTACATACTGAAAACATTTCTCACACGACGGATGTAGAAAATTGATAAGAACATTATCTCAGCTCGGCCGGCAAGCCCTCGGTCCTCGGCAGCAGTGCCGCTGGGGATGCGCTTGGGACATCTCCAACAATACATATTAAGAATAAGAATATATAATAAACATTATATATTTGTTATGTATATAGAACTATGGTTTTGCTTGCATGTTTTTATTCTTTTTTCCAAGTTTTCTCTTTGTTTTTGCCTCCGAGAGGTAAAGTCCATGTTGTAATATCTTTACACTGACACTGAGGGCTGGGCCTTAAACTACAAGTTTATGTTGCTGCATCGCATTACGACACGTCCTGGTCCTCCACGTCCTGCAACTGCTCCTTCTGCTCCGTCTCTCCTGCAACACAAACAAGACGAGCTTGAGATACACAGTGGGGGGTATGTGGGTGTGGCGAGTTAGCACATGTGCCTGGGGACTCACCATCTCCCTGCATGTCGGAGGTCCACAGGGTGAGGTTGTCCCTGAGCAGCTGCATGATGAGGGTGGAGTCCTTGTAGCTCTCCTCCGACAGAGTGTCGAGCTCAGCGATGGCGTCGTCAAACGCGGCCTTAGCCAGCCGGCAGGCGCGGTCGGGGCTGTTTAAGATCTCGTAATAGAATACCTGGAAACATCAACACATACATTATTTATACAGTATGTAGATTTATTATTTATGGCTTTTGTTTGGTGCTGTGTGAGACAGCACCTCCAAACATTGATATTAAGTTAATAAGTTAAAAAATATTTTCCAAATGTTCTATTTTTGTAAAATAATGTTTAAACACACAAAAGAGAGAAAAACAAGACATCTGAAAGGTTTAAGTACTTCATAAATACTAAACAAAATTTACAATATTTATTTTTTCAAACTTTTTTTTCGTATATTACACCACTTTATTTTTTGCAATATATATTTGTAAATTTTTATGATGCTTTTTATGACCCGTGCAAAAACAGGAAATAGTGGCAGGTACATAATTCAAGTCACGTACACAATTAATTATTTTACCACAGTCGCTTTAAATATGCATCTGTTTACACATTACTCGCTCTCTACCGCTGTTTACTAAAAAAAATGCATGTGTCTCCCGCTTTCTACTGGCAGTCGACTTTAACGCACCAATGCGTCTTCTGCTCCCCGACTGTTAATAAGCATAGATAGAATGAATGTATTCAAGACGCTAGTGATCGCTGTGATCATGAAGTGCACTCACGGAGAAGTTGAGTGCGAGGCCGAGGCGGATGGGGTGCGTGGGGGGCAGCTCGGTCATGGCGATCTCGCTGGCCGCCTTGTACGCCACCAGCGAGTTCTCCGCGGCCTCCTTCCGGTCGTTGCCCGTCGCAAACTCGGCTAGGTAGCGGTGGTAGTCTCCCTGGAAACATCACAAACACAACATTAGTCATCATATATTTTGCGGCATGCACTCACGAACTGATTCAGCTTAAATAAACTAATAACCCTATGAACTGATGTATTTGTATAAAAATATATTTATTTTTTTACAAATATAAGTAAAATTTAGTATTCATCAAGTTGTAATTTTTTTCCAATTCATTTCGATTAGTTAGTGACTGCTATGGGTTGAGATACGTTCTATGCAATGAGTGTCTAATATTCCATATATTATATTCACCAAAGAAATAAACCAAAATTTGATGTCGCTTACACGAAGAAGAAGTAGTAACAGTGAACTAGCAGAGTAACAGTGAACTAAAACACTGATTTTGATGATGTAACCGATTTACATTCTTCGAGAGCGTTTCTTCTTCTTGAAAGTTTTAAAGAACTGAATAAAAAAAATAGAAGAAGCACAGAATGTGTACATATAAAAGAAGAAATTTTATTTTTGCCTATAAAATTTTTTGGAGTTGAAAAACTCAAAGCAAACAAATAAATTAATAATTTACGAGTATAAGTTATAAAATAAAAAAATCACAACTTTAAAAAAGTGATTTTACTTTTTTTAAATATTCTTCAGTGTTACTTTCATTTTACAGCAATTATTCTATTTCCATTAGTATGCATTTTCAGTATAAATGTGATGATGGCACATTTTATGAGCTGTGATTCATTTCACTATGATGCATTGATGATTACATCAAGCAATCCGTGAGGAATCATCACACAGAGAATGTGCTGACACAGGCATGTGTCACTATAATCACTTATCAGAACACCTTTGCAATGAAATTCTAATAATTGAAGCAATTAAATAACAGCTTATTTTTTTCTAGCAAAATTAATTTACAAATGTGAAGTGCATTTATATACTTGTAGATAATATATTCGTATTATCAATATGTGGCCTTTGTATGTGGATGTTATTTTTGTTTTCTTATATTAAGACATAGGTTTTCTATTTTTGGATGTTTAAGTTGTAAAAATGAATGCAATTGTATCTTCATCACTTGCATTATGAATTTTCATATTAATTCAACAGGTCAAGAATAAGTATATTGTCGACGTAAACCTTTAAACGCCCAGTGGTCCCATACGGGACCGCAAATTTACATCGTTCAATGCCCTAGCAGGCCATGTTTGTAATGTTTCGTCGCACAATAGATTCTTCCATGAACTTACTTTAATACTATTATTACAAATGAATGTAATCTGATTGTGAAATGAACCATAAGCACTTGTCCTGTATGGCAGTGCTCCGCAACCGGTGTGCCGCGGCACACTGGTGTGACGTAAGCCGATACAGGTGTGCCGAGATGAAATAAGGCAATATTATAAATAAATAATTTTACAACGGTCATCAAGCTCCTAGCGCCTATTTATGTAGACATACAACGAGGTACTTGCTTTATTCAGTTCTAAATGAAATTAAAAAAAAGTGAAATTGATCAAATTAATGACTATTTTTGGCTTTTGGTGTGCCGCGGTATTCAAGGTGAGAACTTTGGTGTGCCATAGAATCCAAAGAAGTACTTTGGTGTGCCGTAGATGAGAAAAGGTTGCGGAGCTCTGCTGTATGGGACCGTAGGGCATTAAACGACACAAATCTGCAGTGCCATAAGGAAACCATTGGGCGTTTAAAGGTTAAATGAAAACTGTGTAACTCACATAAAAGATTTATCGAATCATGTAGAATAATTTAAAAAAAAGAAAGATATCAGATTTGATGTTATAACTAAGAAAGTTAAACTGTTGCCAAGTGTAATATCTCACTTATAGAGATATGATTTTTTCACTCAACGTGTTGTGAATTCTATAAAGTGATAATGGTAGATATGTATGACTGATCGCTCACCTTCATTTTGTAATAGAAAACTTTAGATTCTCCACTTGTGGCGCACTGGATGAGGTGTTTGTCCAATACGTTGAGGATGTCGGAGCAAATGTCTTTAAGTTCCTTTTCCACTTGACTGCGGTAGGCACGGATCATTGTGAGTTTTTCTTCCGCACCCTGGAAATGACAATATCATTATTAATAAACTTTATAAAAATGATACACAAAAATTAAAAAAATGCATACAAAATAGATTTTATAAATAATTAATATAAGATCACATCAAAATATTTTATTAATTAAAGTTATTATTATTAATTAAAAATAAATAATAAATAATATTAAATAAATAAAACCATTTAAAAAATGCTTTATCAGTTACAAAATGTGAAATTGGATCTGAAAAGGGTTTGACTGAATATATACAGAAATCTAACAATTTTCATAATCAGGAGCATATATTATCTTTTGTTCATTGACATCATAGAAACAGAAAGAAATTATACCTTACAATTGTCTAATAGCATAATATTCTTAAAATTTAAGCCAGCTCTAATAAATATCTTTAGAGATCAAATACAAAACTGACCAACACTCACTGGGGAGCCCAACCACCCCTTCTTCGTACCTCAGCTTTAGCACTTTGTTTCTCAGCCGGAGAATATGCGGCACCAGTGTGGGGTCGATCAGCCCACTGTAATCAAGTGGATACTGCCCTGAATGATGCATGCAGAGTCGTCACAGGCTGCCTCAAACTAACACCCATTTCTAAACTATACCCCTTGGCTGGTATCGCACCACCGAACATAAGACGCAAAGTCATATGTGCCGAAGAAATGCGTAAGGCAATCAACCAACCGTCCCACTGCTTGTATAATCAGATACCCCCAACACCAAGATTGAAGTCTCGAAGCAGCTTTCTGAAATCCACACAACCTCTCACATCCGGCTCTGAAAATGAGAGACTCCATCTCTGGCAACAAATCGCACCAGAGGATTTCATTACTCCAAAGGAAGGCCTCCCAACTGGCAAGAGCCTTGACTGGCCGACCTGGAAATCCCTAAATAGATTAAGAACCGGAGTTGGTAGAACAAAGGACAACCTCGAGCGGTGGGGAATGCTTCGGCAGGGAGAGACACTATTGTGCGACTGTGGAGACCTGCAGACCGCCTCACACCTACGATGCTGCTCCATGTGCCCAACAAGTTGCACATCTCAGGACCTAATGCTGGGCAACACACGAGCTATCGATGTTGCCAGATATTGGGAAAAAATAATTTGACGTCGCTGACACGAAGAAGAAGAGATCAAATATTGTTGTTAACACGTTTCACGCCCCGTAGGTCACCGGTGACCTACGCTGTCGCTGAAAAGGGCGCCACGTAGGTTACCAGGTTACCGGTGACCTACGTTTTTTTTTCGAACAAACAGTCCCTGTCCGCCAGCGGTTACATTTCAATGGAATTTTAACATTGAATGTGACCTAATGTGGCCTCTGAGTCGAATGCATTAAAAACATATGTGGCGTTAAGGGTTTAACAAAGATTGAATTGATTGTAGTAGTCAGTTACCTTGTTCTCCTCTTTCTGTTCGATTGAGGATATTATCCGCCAGGAGGCGCGGCGAGCCCCGATGACGTTCTTGTAGGCGACCGACAGCAAGTTCCTCTCCTCCACCGTCAGCTCCACGTCAAGTGACGCCACCTTCTTCATGGCCTCCACCATTTCTGCAAACAACAAAATATAACATTAATGTTTGGCATTTTCAAATATTATTCAAAACACAAATTTAAATATTTTTTACAAAAAAATGTACTATACTCAAGAAGATATGCCATAATCTCTCGAGTATTTACCAAAATAATTTATATTTAATATAGTTTTTAATGTATAACATGTTTTCCCCTAAATAACTAATAGCTTTATGTATTTTAACTAGTATACATATAATGTAAGTCTTCTGCCATGAGTCTCCATTCTTCTTGATCCTCCACCCTCTGCATACAAGCTACTCCCGCTATTCATTTGATGTCGGCAGTCCATTTTGCAGGGGTCGGTCAACGCACTTCTCGATCTTGGACACATCTCCATCATTTTTTTCCCCTATCAATCGTTATCTCTGACACATGCTTACTTCTTCAGATATCCTCATTTCGGATTCTATCTTTTAGAGTGACTTCTTCATATATATATACTTCATAAAATTAATTTAATTGAATAATCAGAATCATGCTAAATTTTCTCGAGTATCGGTCAAGCCAACTGGCACCCAAACCACAAGGAGTCACTTTGAAATTCCCCAGATAGTGGTCACATGATAATGAAATACATTTAGTGACATTTCATCACTCATTGATAACATGGGGACTTTGTGAGACCAATCTACAGAAAGTACAATATATTTATCAAAAAATATTATTTTCATCCCAAAATATATTTAAAAGTAATCCATTTCTGTGTGCTAACAAAAATGTAAATATAGTTGTGGGTCTATTTTGGGAAAATGTATGGTTAGTGATATTTACATCTGTTATCCACACCATTGATGGCTTATCACAAATGTTAGGTACTCTGTAAGTTTTTGTGTATCTTGTACACACACTATTAATATTATCACATGGAGATAAATAAACCTATCTGTGATTAATAAAAAGTGATAAGGAAAAGTGATAAGGAAAATTGATAATAAGTCCCTTCAGCAAAAAATGTTTCACTCTCACAATATTTTACTGAAGTATTGGAATAAATGTAGGCGCAGATTGAGTTTCTTGGATGATATATGTATAATATGGAGTAGGATTTACAAGTCTCGAAATATGCAATTGCTTATATACTCGGGTTGAGCCGCCACTTAAGACAAAATGGTCAAGGCCTCAAAAAACCAGATTAACAAATCCTCGAATACTACTTTCAGGTGTAAATACGTCCTAGAATGATGTATTAACAGTAGCAGCTGACAAAACTAAGTTGCGGAAATTTGTGGTGACCATATGTTCCATATATGAAACAGATATGGGAATAATAATGCATATCTTCATAGAAAACTGAAGACTTTTATGAATGAACAAGACAACTAAATCAATTGAGCTGAAAGAAATATGCATTAAAAATGTCAATGAACCAGTTATATTACTAGGAAATAAAGTTACCTAAGTCGTTAATAAGTGTAAATATAGTCCATCCAGCTTATGAAGAACCCTATGACACATTTATTGCCCCTTGTAAAAGGGATGGGGCAAAAATATTTATTTCGATTGGGTCGATTTTTTTTCTCTTCTTCTTCGAAAAAAAAATCGAATTTGAATTCGAAGTGAATCGTATATAAACATCTCTATTTAAAAATAATATAATTTAAAGTGCAGCGAATATTATATTTGGGAAGTTTTAGCTTGATATGTATGTCACTTTTATTGTTCTGTGTAAAAGAGATGGGGGAACATTTTTTATTCTATTATATCGATTTTTCTTCTCTTCTTCTTCGAAAATAATTATATTTTAGTATCATTTTTTCCCGCATGGCGCAGTGGAGCAGTACAAATGTCCGACTTTTAGTAGCGCGTTGTTCTTCGGTCGATTCGTGTTTTTTGTTGTTGTAATTATTAGATTTATTGTTAGTATTGTTAAAGTTGTTTCATTAAAGAAAACATTCGAGATCGGGTCGCGGATGCCCTAGGATTCGGTAAATCTACAGTATCTCGGATCACAGAGGAGAAATACGGTGAATCTTCATTAGAAGAGAAAAAAATATTAACACCAAATAAGAAACGACAGAGGAAATGCTCAATTACAAAACCCGATAGCTTTAATTTGGCGGCAATTTGGAATCACGTGTATGCATACTATGACTGCAACGAAATACCAACACTTCTTAAACTGGTAGGTTCTCTAAAGTCAGTCGGATTATTTCAAGGCAGTGCGACGTCTCTTAGTAAGTGCTAAGTTTAGCTTAGTTATGTGCTAATATTTATCTCTACACTCGCTTTTCTTAATAATTTTCATATTACTAATATTATTATTTATAGTTTGTTCTACGTGTCTCTTAAAACCTGTTAATATTCACTTATAATTGATAATAATTCTAATATTTCATTTTAGTAGGTATTTACAAAAACAATCGAAAATACGATTATCTATACCCCAACTCAAAACTCAAATCATCCTCATGCTTCTAGAATAAACGAAATAAGCCAGGTACAAATGGCGTGGAGACGGTGTTTGTCCAACGTTGGATAGCTACACATTGGCTGATGATATTATGATACTTGTACATGGAAATGGTCAATAAAAATGCGACGTGTGTATTATTATTATTCACAATTACATGAATGTAGACTTCACATTTGGGTTTCGAATGACACTAAACCCATTAGAGGTGAAGAGCGAATGGGGGCAAGTGTTATAGCTACCTAATTAGGTGGCAGATGGGCGGACATAACATGAAACATAATGCTTCAAGGCTAACATTATTATTTTCAATCCTTATAAAAAAAAGATATATTTTAAAAATATATATGAACTGTACTAAAAATTTCGTAAAAAAAATACGATTTGGGCCAGTCATCTTATACTAAAAATATGGTAAAAGTTTCGATGTCGAAAAATATATTTAATTTGTCAGATTTTTGAAAGCTGCCAAAATACTGGATGGTCTGGTAATTTTTCATCACGTTGTCCCCGATTCGCTAGAATTTATAATTTGTCACCATAACCGGGCGACAAAAGAAAGTGAGAATTATGAATGGATGTCTGCGAACGAAAAAACACGCGCGCATTCATTGTCGTAAAATACTAGTTTAGCGAGCTTTTCGATTGGTTCGACGTGTTGTGGTTCAACAGGCGATATAGATAGCTATACAAATTATAATTAGAAACAAATAAAAAAAACTGCATTTATACGTACATTCTAAATGAGCCCACAAATTTAAATAATTTGGAAGAGTTTATTAAGGAGACCCAATTAACCATCTTTTTTATTTCGTCCACTTTTCGCGGGGACAGCAAATTAATCCAACTTTGAGTCAAAAGATTCCCGGCGCCTTTACAGATCTAATTTTCCTTTCATCTTTTTTTCTCCTCCAGAAATAATATTTTCGCGTTTAAAAATATTCCCCATTTTTCGGGTTCCGCGGAGAGTCGCCCGTATTAGTTATCTAAAAATCCCTAAAAGGCGTTTCGCAATCCATTTTGCCGCGGAGTTTTCATTTCCTTTCAGGCGCCGTACATTCTCCATAGTAATAATGGACCTGCTTCAAATTTAATAAAAAAAAAATCACGGTGTTACTTTTTATAAAGTGGTGTCTATTCGTTTCTCGCCCACGCTTTCCAAGGTGTCGTCATTTTTTTGCAGATTAAATTTACTTTACAACAGCTGATTTAATAAATAGTATTTTCGCAAAGTTATTGTTAAAAATGGAGAAATGTGCGTGTAAAAATGTAATACGTTGTCATCGGCGTGTACAATTTTGTGAACAGTTATATCCTGCGTAGGAAATACAGATAGTAAGCTTATCAATGGCGCCGAATAAATAATATTCCGGTGGTTATGGTTGTCGAGGGGAATAGTGCCCAGCGACCGTTAACAATCATACATCTCTTAGAAATGTTAATTTAAATCGTTATTATACCGAAAAGTAATGGTAAAATCTCAAATGCTTTTAAAAACTTGCATTTTTTCAAAAAGAAGAAAATATCGTATCCACTCGTTACGAAAAATAAAATCCCAAAATCGTGATAAGCCGCCAGCGGGTTGAATGGAGATGATATTTTTAGACGGCGAGAGCATCATTAATTATGCACCTGTGTGCTTTGTTAACTCATTCACACCTCAGCACTAATTCACAGACAAAACTACAAGTTCTGGAGGTAAAGCATGCGGCATTACTACAATATAAATTTTCTATCGAGTAAAATTTTCCACGTATTATATAAACGCTGAATAATAATGTATGTAAGAAGACTGGGTATAAAGAACAATATTTAAAATTGGAAGTTGTTCCCCATGCAGCAAATAGTTTCTCGGAATGTTCCGATGGTTCTTGTTCTCGGTGAGCACTGGCAAGCACTCTCTCGTGTGTTGTGTGGTTGCGTCGCCAAAAATACCCTCGCATTTAGCGTAATTAAAACCTAATAAAAATAGCAGCGTATTTATTTTAGAATGTGTCAACACTCCAGATAATAAAGTAGCTCGGTCTTATCACTGCTTCTGGTTAATTATTAATGAGCACTTAGAGAAATGAAAAGGTTTCGCCGGTGTGCGATTATAATACAATGTGAGAGGGGACACTATCTTGCTTGAAAGTCATGTACATACCTTGATAATGAACCAACAATCAAGCATGAAATTTTAATTATATCACAATGTTGTAACGAAAATACTAAACAGTTCAGAACTATAACTGGGAGGCGTATAGCGGTGCCGAAAACTAAGGATATTTTACGGTTGGTTAATTATTTTTTCACACTTGATGGTGTATCTTAATAAATTTGAGACCTCTTTATCAATAAACCAAGTATACAAAGTATACCATTGTATACATAGCCCATGTCTCCAGAAAGGGTGAATTCATGAGCACCTTCGTGAGTTCTAAAAAACCCTACACATCAAGGCTATAGAGTGAGTTTAGCTAGTATAGCAAATTGCTACAATGGTTTTCTAATAGTCCATACATCAAGATAGCAGATCGATTACAAGAATACTCGATCTTGATAAAATAGAACATACTTTTGAATAGGTTTTGCTTTGATACAGGTTAGGGGTGATCAATAAATTCGTAATAAAACACTTCAAAATACCATTATTGATCAGGTGAAAACAGGGTTTGTCGCCGAGCTAATGATGAGGAATCAGTAAAGTACAGGCCCCGTGTAACAACAGGTAGCAGCGTCATTAGTGGAGCGCGCTACCTGCGGCTGCCAAATAGAGCGGAACAACCTCAGTAGCCTGTACAGCCTCGCCCGCGGAAATGCCAGGGACTCCCCCGGCCCCCCTTGTTGCTCACGTAACGACTTTACCGACGGCCAGTGTTCCACAGAGCAGTTCCGAGGCTAGATGGGAATATGATGAAAGACGCCGCAGATTTGATAAGCGAATTAGTGTCGGACATACTGCGAATTACGGAAACGCGATCCCAGTTTCGCAAATTTAATTACGATGTTCCGACCCGCTGGAGAAATTTCGACACAACAAATTAGGGGTTTTGCAGAATATTTTTTGTGGTGTATGCACCAAAAGAATGCATGTTCGAGTAGCAGACAGCAGACAACAGATTAGACGTTTTGCCGATTTTTCTTCTTAACGGTATCAATCCTGAGGATTGGTTCGCAGTGAAAGACTTTATATGTTTTCTCCGCTTCCCTATATCCTTCACAGGTCAATGGCGATAAATACGTGGTGACTATATGTTTCATATATGGAACGGATATGGGAAGAAGAATATTAAGTACATTTCATATCATTTGTTTGGGGGGCGCCCTTTGTAATTTGACTTGGTCAACATTTTATTGTATTATATCGTAAATCAGTCATGCCGCATAATATAACCATTACAGATTGTTATTAATATATATTAACTAGAAAATAAATTTTAAATTCCAACTAAAATAGTGAGCGTAAGGCAATTTTTTGCACTGCCAAACCCGTTGAGTACTTGGCGTGATGTAATGATAGACGATGGCATTAAAATACAAAATCTGAAAGCAACGCCTTTATGAAAAATGCTTTGCTCTAAAATTACATTAGCGAGAGAGTAAATAACGCGAAACTGCTTATTCTTGTTTTTCATCCCCTCGCGGGCAACAAGTCGCGAAGAAATCATTTCTCAGAGTCGATATTTTATGCGGCTCATTTGCAGGCGGTGTGTTTTTTATGGCCAAGGTGTGTCTGGAGTCTGCAGCAGTCTGTATAAGGACGGGAAGAGATGGAGGTGGGTCGGTGGCGGTGCGGTGCATGAAATATGTAACGGCGGAAGCGTCTCAATCCACTTTGCATGGGATGCGAGCCGCGAGCAAGGCGATGGCTGCCGTGATTTACATCGCGAGACGGGAGAGTAAGTCAGATATTGCGCAAAAGGGAAAACACGGATCACACAGAGAGCGCCGGTTTACTTCATTTTTAAATTAGCTAAACTAAAAAAGCTTATGTAAACACATTCAACGCACGCATTTTTATTACAGAGATTTTTCGTGTGATTTTTCATATACTTGGTTTTTTTATAAAACGGTCCCTTATAAGTTATTATTTAGGATTGAACCACCCAATAGGACTAGGCGTCGGGAACGGCGTGCTAATCGTACGATTAAAATATATATATGTGTATTATTGACTGTATATAGTATATACTATATACCATCTCAGAGAACGTAATACTAATTTATTAATGAAAATAAATGTTTTGTGGCATCAAGTTTACAACGTAAATTTATACTCGTGAAACGTGATTTCATCTATATAATTCTGATTATAAATTATTCTTAGTAATTATATATTGCACAAAAGTTGTTAATGAGTAATTATATAGTTATTTGTAAATGAATGCACAAGATCGAATACATTAATAAAAGATAAGCTTCATTATATTTATATCAATTTAAGTCCTTCGGCAATATGTGGTGACCATACGTTCAAGATATGGAATGGATATGGGAAGAAAACGTCCTTAGGCAGTGGTTCATAACCGGAGGTAATTCACTTCTAGAGTGAATTTGAGAGTTCCATGGAGGATGATGTGTTATAATTTTAAGTCTAAGCGAATACAATTTAAAGAATAGATTTGCAATATTTGATTTTAGCGAACAAGGACATCCAATATTCAGTGATCTTGACCAGTCGAGTAATACAAACAGCCAAGTACTATCGTGCTTCCTTTTGTTTCCGTCTCACAAGATCAATATTATACTCGGCAAATATAATTTTCATTGCTGAAAAAATAAGTCGTCATTCGGTACACGGAAGCGCCGGCAAGGCCAGTCAACACCGACAACAGAAGGACCAGTATACATTGTTACAGTGGTGACGTCTGAGAACCAAACTCAAACAAGAGGCTCTTCGCGTAGCAGAAGCTTTGGCTGGCAGTCGAAACAACCTAATAAGCCCGGAAATATTACTGAATATTTGCATATATACAAGTTGTAAAATAATAAACCAAGGAATTCACAGAATATTCATTATTGGAGGTTATCCACGTTAAAATATATAACACAGTTATTTAACACGATATATTGTAGTAAACATTTTTTCAATTTCGTACTAATAATTAATTTAACCAGAATTTGAAATCCACTTTTACACTAAAATTGTGTTGTCACAATCAAGTAAATCCTTTTTTACATCCTTATACATTGGAACACTCAACATTCGCACAAATTTTCGCGAACCAATAATGTGTTTAAATTGAAAACCGCCTGTGTTCTAAGAAATATTAAATTTAGAAAATTTAAATTTACACCTAAATGCCTACTCTTCTAGGCAAACTCTTCGGAGAGCTTAGCGTATTGATGCGAAACATCATCGATTTTGTCATTCCAGAAGCGGACATGACTCCTTAAATAAACAATAATTAGTTATGTTACACGATATGTGTATTAAATAAGGCAAGCGGAGACCTCCATTTGCTTATATGGACGCACAAGTACGTGTTCATTACAGCTTCAGTATTTTATTTATTTTTCATTTGCACGAGCCGTGACTTCATAACATGCGATAAACAAACTGATGTCACATCGGTAACTAAATGCTTTATACTACAATCAAACCATCTAATCGGAACATCATAAGAACTGCCTCGATGCGTTAGATAAAACGAAGCGTATTTGCATGCGATCTAAGGACAATGGATCACGTGTCGGAGCAAGAGAATATCGATCACGTTGCCCGCCTGCATTACTGCACCGATGCATCTGCGTACTTCATTACATGTCTAGTTACCCGCATCCGCGATGTAAGCAGCGAGATTAAGTGAAGCAAAGGTTCGAATTAGCAGATAATTAGTTCAAGCTGTCAATAGATATAAGGCACAGCGGTCAGATGTTGCACAAAATGGACGCGATTCTTATTATCATCCTCCCACACAAAATGTTTAGAGAATTCGCGTGTGCTTTGTATTCCTAGCAAACAGCTGACTGTAAGACATCTAATGAAGTGCATTAATTAAAATCTTAAAATTAAAAATTTAATAAAGAAGTATGTTAAAAGTTTTAAAAGAGAAGACTTTATTATTCCCGGTTTGAATAAGTAGCAGCAAATTTAAATTTGATAAAGTTTTCCTTACATTACCCGTGACTGAAGCGATACACGAGACACCATTCCATTGAGCTTAATTGAATTCCGACATCGTGACTTTTAGCACCCTTGCTTAAACCATCTTTCTTACATTGTTCATATTAAAATGTCAGAAAACTTGCGATTACGATTCATAATTATATTAAATCTTTAATCTAATACTAAGAGTAGCGCGATAATTTGTTCAAAGCGATTTCTATTCAAAAAGAGGTGAACAATCACGCCGCATCTTTAGAATCCTATAAGGTTTCATGAGATCTGATGGTTAGCCCGATGCTTCTGAAGCCTGGACCATTTTGTCGTAAGAGGCGGTTTAAACCAAAAAGGGGAAATGTTTTTTGACTGCAAATATTAAAAGAAAATCTCAGTCACAGACAAACAGAAAACTCGTGTCTTAGGATGGTTGACTTTACTGGGCAAAATGTTTTGCTGGCTGATGGTTAAACCATAATATGGAGATGGACGATGATGGAGAGATAGCCAACTACAAACAAGCTCTGATTTAGGTATAAGATAGTTGGAGCTGGAGTGAGTACTTTTTCGCTCAAGGATAGCTTACTCTAACAGGTCAGGTTAAGCAAAGTGTAAAGTTACAAGCAAGTTTACATTTTGGATAAATTAAATAAACATGGCGTATATTCTGTGTAGTTTAGATAATAACGAAGAGAAGTTAAGAAGATGTTATCACTACTAACAAAAATAGAGAGTTAGACAAAAGAAATATATATGTACGGATATATTTTTTAAATTTCGATGAAAATGAGACATTTTAGTTGCGTTTAATGTCATGTTGTTTTTCGAGGCTTGTAGATTGATTGTTAAATCAATTTATGAAACAATTTATTATGAAAATGTTTTTAAAGTTACAGCCCCGACGTGAGTTGTCGCTTGGCGTGATGGAACGAAAAAAATTAAATCCTTTAAAAATCAAAACAAGGGTAATCTTTTACATAGACTTTCAATACACCCGAGATATTCAGACATTTTAAAAGGATTTCGTCGTTCAGCGGGGGGTTCGTACTCGATATGAAACGTGCTCGCTCTCCTCCCGATAATATTTTGAGCTGTATAAAATAATTATTTACTATTCATATTTTAAAACCAATTTGGTTAATTATTTTTTAATTTAACATGTAAATTCGATGGAAAATTTAATGCTATTTACTTGGGTGCCATTAAAATAATAAATATTGAAATTTGCCTAAGAAATACAATTTGTATACTTTTAAAATAAATCTGAAAATTAAACAATTAATTATTCAGTTAGCGTGGTTCTCATTCGATCGTCGAAGTTAAGCAATATTGGAAACAGACCGAACGTGGATGATTTACCGCTCGTTGTCTAGTATTCTATCTTCGTCAGGTGGTATTTTTTTACAACCTGATTGCGCTTCATCCCAAGTGTTAGCTGCAACCAAAGGGCAAATCAACTAAGCCAACGACCTCATGATTATTCGCATTTATTCAGAAAACAATGGTACGCGTTAAAGCTGATGCTTCGAGTCTGCGCTACGGCCAGGAGAACAATCCAGAATCAGGAAACGACTCAAACTTGACCCGCTCATCACCCACGGCGAGACAGAGAACCATACGACTTTCTTGTTCGCCACCGGTCAGCAGGGGCGCGCCACTGGTTACCTCTTGCGATCAAGATCATGAAGCACGATCGTTAAATAAGATGGCGACGAACAGTATCAATATATATGAAACATTGTCTACAGTTCTCCGTAATAAGAGCCAAGGTATGTTCATTAATTGTGAATAATTTAATGATAACAAAATAATATTCGTATATTTAGTATAACAGCGACGTAATATAATACTCGTGCATGAAAAGAATTCGTTGTAAATCGCTTACCTAAGTATCTGAAATAGTTTGCGCTGAACTTCAGCATTCCCACTGGATATCTTCTCTCCGCGAAAGACCCTCGAGGGTAGAGTTACGCGAAAATGGCCGAAAGAGATGTGTGTACTTAAACCCGCTGAGAAAATGGCGGGGCCGCGACTTGGCGAGGCCGCGGGGATCACTCTGATCCGAGCATCAATATCGCAAACAAGACGAGAGGGCGCGGGCTGGAGGTCGTCCTCGAGAAGACCCTCACACTCTTAACTTTACCTAATCGAACATGATGTGATTTTGATGTCTCGAGTCCCCAAATGCTCGAGAATTATTCATTCCGTCTAGGGGGCGATTTAAAAAAAAAAAACGCATTTTTTAACTGTGCTTGATGAGATGGTCGGTGTCGATCATTTAAAAGTCATAATAATCATTTGATACCAACTCGATATAGCTCCTGCAAGCTGGAGCCGAAAAGCCTCGAGAGTCGAGATGCCATCCTTTGTGTCGCTCGTCTGACACGCACACATGCAGTCTATGTTTTAGTAGTAAGTTAAAATAGTTATAAGACGCAGCATTTGCATGCGCCATTTTGTTTATTTTGACAGTCGGTACCTGTCAAGTATAGAGGCATAGTTCGCCAGATGGCCTCTATGAGTGTTCAGAAAAGGGACTCAATGCCACCGGCCGTCCGGGGGCTGTATGTTTCTCTGTCAACGTGCTTATCGACGAGTTTTTTTTGCTTTAGCGACCTGCTTCTCATCCAACTAGTATACACTCACAGAAATTAAATTATCATTTGAAAACTAAAGTTCTCTTCCATCATAGAAGCGTCCTAATACTTATAAATGTTATTATCCCACAAGGTGTATAATATAATAATACGTAAGTGAGCATTTTCGACCGCGAAACAGTCCGCCTGGCAACAAACGCGGTCCGCGCAAAAAAATGACTCAGCTCGCTATCGATTTATGTGTAAAGAAATATGGGACAGTTGTGACGATTAAGAATAAATTCCATCCCACACGGGATCGGCTTCTTTTGGCTCGAGAGGTCGCGATAAAATATGTAATAATCATGCGCCAAGTGACACTGACAGTATGTATTTAAAAAAAATGCATCCACCAATGCGACCACTCGAGACATTTTGATTTACCAGTTTAAAAGAAGTTTTTTACTTAGCATTTTTTTTTAATTACAAGTAGTTTTGAAAGCACTTGGGTATATGATTGTGTAAAGATTAAAATTTATAATCTAACATAATACGCTAAATTCACGACGAGTTTGTAAATTTAAAACTATAAAAATGAATGCCTTACTGTAGCATCTAAGTTATTTATATCTACAAGTTATAATATCATAAAAAAATCAAAATAAAATATTTTATTAAAACATGTAACATACTTATTTGAGAGCAATATATTTTTATCTTTATTATTCGTGGTTTCTTTCTAATTATAAAGGTACATCTATCAGATTCGAAATTGGCATTAAAGTGGTCCACTAACATTGCGATGTTTATTATGATTATTTATGAATAATTATTTTTAGGTCGCGACGCAGTCTTGCAAGAAGCTACTAATAGTACGCACAATAAACCCTCCAATTATTTATATTGGTGATTTTGCAAAAAACGAACCCTTCTACTATGTCATTATTTAGGGTTGAATCGCTTCTTAGGAATAAATGGTCTAGGCCCCGGAAGCATCGGGCTAATCATCTGATCCTATAAAAACGCTATAAAAAGGTTTACTGTATATATAAAATACATCAATCGACAGCTATGAAAGTTAACATTGAAATAATTATTTCATCAGTTTTTATTTGATGAGCTCTCAGAAGTAAAAGATAAAATAATACTCTCTGAATGGCCCTCCCTTCTGTGGAGGCACAAAGCCAGGAGTTAGGTCCACGTCCGTATCAATAGACATAGGAAAACCTAATAATCTGTAGAAATCTCTGCTTGTGATGATGGAGCATTATATTCATGAGCTTCTATCGAAGACGTCCATTATTGGAAATGCCTTGAATGAGTTATTTACGCTACTTATTTGATCGTTACTCTATTCCTTATGGGTCCCGCCTGTAAATGTAACATAATATAAACTTTTTATTTATTTTCTTAGAACGGAGCTTACGAACAACAACAAAAGACCTTTCATCTCATGAAGTTAGTTCCATATATTATACTTATAGTCGATGATGCCCTCCAAGTTTGGGCGTTTACTAAGAAAACTAACTAATGTTTTTTTTTTCATCGATAATTCTCGGTGGAATTATCGATATCAACATCATATGTTCTGTCATCTTGAGGTAACCGCTAAGTTGCAATGGCGGTCTAAATAGTTAAAAGAAATTTACCGCACACGGTTCAACCCAAACGCCAAAATTCCAAATCTAGTCGTGAAAACCTATTAAGTTATTTAATAACACATTGGATAACACGGTTCGCATTCGGTCACCGAAGTAAAGCAAAATTCAACGCTAACCAATAATCGGATAGATCACCGCATGTGTCGCTCCTTCGACCAAATGGTGCAAACCTCGGAGAGCGTTTGGCTATCATCCGATCTCTTAAAAAAATGCTGATTGAAAACATCCAAATATGCCTCGGACACTACATATGGTATTCCGTTGGACTAAAATGAAACAAGCAAAAATAATTTTGATGAACACATAATTGAGAGAGAATTTTTCGGTCTGAAATAAGAAAACTCCTTTCGTCATGCTCTACAATGATCAAAAATGATTTATATCATTCAATCGCGCCAGTACATTTTGTGGTGTCGAAACACGTTTTGAGGGTGGGTGTGGAGCACGCATCGATTGTTGTCGATAAATCTATGAAACGGCGATCCGCCCTTCGTGCCCCCGTACATGGCGCGGCCGCCACACAGGTGGGGCACATAAATTTGTGTCATTGTTTATAAAATAATTGATTGATACGGTCAAAAGTGAAAAAACCTTGGGGCCGCCTCCGTAGCATATACATTACTCGTATGTAGAGACTCCATTATAAAGTGTTCGAGTGTCTCGACCTCAGCAATGATGAAAGGTAGGTCGCAGTCGGTTATACAACAATTTCAAATTATTACAAGGCACTGAGATAACAATAATAGCAAAAATAATTATCCAGCTAACTTAACACCATAAAACTATTTTTTAAATATCATAGCACGATACAGAACTCGTATTTACTGTCAGTAAAAATATACGTGTAATAATTATGAAATAAAAGTAATATTTTTTAATTTTAGGTAAAAATAAATTTAAATTATAAAACTACGTACTTGGTATATGTATTTACATAAATATGCATATCAAGCTTAGTAGAATAATTATTTTCATATAATAATAATTTGCATGCGGTAAAGTGTCAATTAAACGTACAATATATTTTTGTCTAGTATCTGGCAAGGTCGATCGACTATTTGTTAGCTAACATTAGGCCTTGAAAGGTGCAACCAGTCGTGCATGCGGGGAAGGATCTTAGATGCGATATGGGAGCATGCAAAAAACTTATCTTAAATTACGTACAATATATTTTTTATCAGAGTAAGAATAGAAAAAAGTGCCAATTCGGTACGAAACGTAATAATTGCGATTGGACGAAATCTTTATACACTCGTACATGTATTGTGATCGGTACGCGGAGTTATTATATTCCATTGGAATGGGATATGAAGTGAAAAGATTTTAAATGATTTATTACCTGCCTATTGTTGATTTTTAATGTGAGGGAGAATTTAAGCGATCAATGCAAAAAACGCTGTAAAAAATTTTTGAGAGAAATATTATTTCGTAGAATCGTATAAAAATTGCATTCGCACAAACTATTACTTTTTACAAAAGTCACATTTTTCATGGAATCATTAATTTTGATATAATAATTCTTACGTTTCACCGCAAATGTCGCCAGTCGGTTTAAGAAATAAATCATAAAAATTACCCGACTGTCATGCGACTGGGAAAGCATTTCGTAATGCCATGTCTCCACCCATTATTTTGTGATTATAGCTAGAGTATGTACTCATAATTGCATTAATGTTTAATGAATTATTTTATAAATAATAGCATTTTATATTTTAAAGATAAATAAAATGTATACATGACCACTTTCTACGCGATTTTTTTTTTAAAAGGATTAAATCTACAACGCCAATAAAATGGCAGTAATTTATTTGCACCACAAGCTGTGAAGAGGAATCGAGAAACCGCAAAAAACCATTCCAAATTTGTATTACGTATTCGAATATTCCCTTGTAAAATTTAAAATTCCAACAGACTAGAGAAGAGATATAAACTAAGCATTTCTAAATCGAGCGGAATCATATGTTTTTTTTTAATGGTAATATTTACGTAATTAATGGCGATTATGATTTCGTCGATCACGCGTACCTTTGGTTTTGTTGATTCATATCATTTAGTTGGTTGCGTAGTTCTAAGTGTGGGCCAGGGCGGGTCAGCCCACCTGCGATTCTCGAACAGACACCATTACTGCTGCTAGTCGCTATCTTGCATACGTGCTGTACTCGGTTTCATCGCGTGACCGCGGGCCGCAGATTTTTATCAAACAAGATCGATGCAGGACTCTACACACGACATCAAAGCAACGTACGATAAAAGTTTAATGCTCTCGTTTTCAAATCCATTTTTCGCAAACCATGGAAAGTCGCCTAATAAATAATAAACGAGGTTTCAGTAAATAAGACGATTAAAAAAGTAATGCGAAGGACATAAAATATAATATTGGCTATAATGTAAAGAAAGGAGAAGTTCAAATATGAAGAACTCTAAAATATCATTATAAATATTTATTTATTTATGTACCTTGTTTTCACATGGATCACGTAACAAAAGTTCTCTATTAGGAGACTGCAGTTTCGACTAACTCGTAGTCTTTCTCAATCCTTCTCTAGTTAAGAGATAACTGAGCTGCGTTGTACTTTTGTTGTTCTAAAATATCCTTTGTGATTGTACTGGGGGTTAGGAGTATTATATTTAATGTAGATTGCTTCCCTCAACGTTAGTTGCTATTGAACTACATCACACGGGCGCGGTTAACGGGTAAAGTAATAATATATAAATAATAAGTAAATACTGGGTATAGGACAAGGTTAAGTATACTGGGATGGCTGCTAGAGCCGGCGAGATGTATTCCGTCAATACGTTATCTGTTTCAATGTCAGGGACAGTTATCTAATGTCGAGCGGCACTTCCAAGCCAGTGAACAACATTATAATTAGCATCGTCATAATTTATTAACGTGAACGTTTAGAGACTCTTGCATTAATCTTTGACATTCACGCGTATTTAACGGGAAATATTAAAATTAGAATATTCTAAAATATATGCCATTTTACAAGGTAATATAATTCTCAATACGAAATGCACGAGTATACTACATATATGTTATGATAAATGGAAATAACTAAATACATAAAAAAAATGTGCGTAGAAAAGGAAAACAAGATACTCTGCAGGGAAATAAATATTAAACCTAGAGAAATTCACCTGTGGAAAAATATTTTTAATACAATATCAAATATCAACGCAGTACTTTTATTTCGGAGCCTAAGGCCCCTCAGGCCGGTTTTAGTGAGCGACACCAACAGTGTATGTAAAACTTATATTTCAGAAGTTAAAATGACGAGTTTTTGACTTCTTCGTCGAAAGTTGCCGTATATGTATATAGAAAAAGCACGGTAGATATATTCCGTAGCGATGAAGTCGACTTATCCAACCGGCCCAGGCCTCTATTGGATAACGCTTAAGAACCACTCCCTACTTAACTATTAATATTTGGCTATGCCGCGGAACTTGTTCAGCATCCTGCAAGGGGCTACCACATGGGCAGTCTGGATTATAAACTTGAAAACTTAAGAATTAAAATTGCCGTAAATTACATTGTTTGAATGGGGACTAATATACCATCAATTCTATCCATACTGAAACACCAGCTAACACACACGGCCGCTTGGACGCCTACGCATAAAGAGAATGGCAGTGCTAGATTCGTGATCCGTCGTTAGGGTGGTTTGTAGCACCTAGTAATAAATAAGGTGTATGCAAGCGAAATTGGCAGTGACATAGAATGTGACTGATTTCGTTCAATTAACGGTTTCAGCTCTACTCTTGACGTAGAGCTGTCGGCTCGAGGGTCGGGCGCACACACCTGACACACCTGTGACAATGTCATCTATCGGCACGGAGGAATATCGGTCACGAGGTTGTTTGTCGCGATCCGCAACAGCGGGCAGCCCGGTGTTTCATTCTCTTGAAGCTCGGAGAACATTCTCGTGTCGTCAGTTTATGGTAATGCGCTCACTCCGCCGAATTCATGAGTTGCGGGAAGCGAACTCGACGCGTTAGGTATCTAACACCGGACACTGTTTCTCAGCTGACTAAAGTGACATTGCAGTTAACTAAATGTTCAGTGCCAAAATTGACCCATTCGACTGGTTTACATTTTATTTAATCTATCGGAGTAAGAAATGTACCACGATATATTTGGAATTGTGGCCTTTGGGTTGAGAGCCGTGTGTGGCGAATGTCTTCTGAAAAGTATATCGACCGCCAATGCAGATTTCAAATTCAGGGTTGTCGATTTAAAAATATATAAAATCGTAAATATAAAACCTATTTTTTTACGTAAACATAAAAAGGAGAATACCGACAGTGATGCTGCAATCCAGTGAATTTTAAGTCGCTTACCATATTTCATATGGCTAAGAGCTGCATGTGGAGTGTTGATCCGCCAACGTCATAGACTACACAGACTGACATTCACGCATCATCCGTTTATTACAGAAATTAACTATGGATGGGTGGTTGGTGTTAGCGGGACGACTTTCGTCTACCACAAGCTATGACGCATTATACGGATAACTGATCATTCTCTCCAACTCTCCAATCTATAAACATATTTTATCTCTTCGGTTTGGTGAGTAAACGTTTTACCACTGAGCCAAACTCGCCGGCAATCTTAATGGAATCCCGATCAACTCCGTGGTTTGTAAAAACATGTTATCCCCAAATTTTGGTAAAATACTACAGAAAGATAATTAGAAAAATAAATAAACCCATCTTCATAT
Source organism: Glossosoma conforme (assembly GCA_022606575.1). NCBI lineage: Eukaryota > Metazoa > Arthropoda > Insecta > Trichoptera > Glossosomatidae > Glossosoma > Glossosoma conforme. The sequence goes on along the minus strand of JAGTXR010000020.1, from coordinate 184,411 downwards.
ACTCATAGTTAAGTCATATCAGTATATATTGAGAAAACTGAAGAAAATATTTATTCAGCAGTTGTTTAGTTCCATGAATGACATCACGTTTGCAACACACCACCCAGCCTCTTCTCTTTAGACATTATAGGAAGAATATTAAACATGAATAATCCGTAAAAGTACAAGTCGTAGGCGTGGCGATGCAAAGAGCGTAAAAAATAATACTAATTTCGCCTGTGACACTCTCTGCATAACATTGTGAAACAAACTCACTTTGAATGACAATTTGGCTGTAATAATTATTACTACGAGTATCTTGCCACTTTATTCAAAACACAATTGTATTTCTTTAATGTAAAAACATGCACGAGAACACTGACAGACGGTGATGAAGAATTATCATGTGCGGATTCAGTGACGCTTGCCATTTTTAAGCATGGCTAAGCGCTGCATATCAACTATTGGTACGCCAACTTTATAAACTACTCAAGTCCTCTCTACGACTCCTACCTACCACCTTCAATGCCTATGACATTTAAATGGTGAAGGAACAACTTAAAATAACGTTAAGGTTAACAACTGATAATACTTGGTAAAACAGCATAATTATATACATATTTTTAATTTAAAACATTTAGATTCATTTCGAATTTCTTTTCAAGTGATTACATGTTTCGGACTGCGTCTCATTTAAACGTGAATGAATGTGACATTCAGTAGAACCAAAAAATCTAAGCATGAATAAATTCAAGGTGGTTTATCCAAGTAAGTAATCGTACACGGTGGTGGTGGTATGTGACTACCTCAATACCGTGACCTATAATATTTATTGCGAGCGATATTTGCGTATGTGGAACATTAATTTTAACTCACCGCGTACAGACATTTTAAAATATATAAATACAGTAATGTCACACACAGCACGCAGCGGCAACTTTCCATCAGATTTATTTGTGGATCTATGAAATTCCTCCGGCGAATGCGCGCTCTGCGATAAATATCAAAAATTAAAACGTGTTAATTTTCCGCGACTCTCTGAACACGGTGAAGATATAAGATGTTATGTTTAAACGGAAATCATGCGAGAGATAAAGATAACGAATTGGAGTATCTTTAAATTAGATGGGGGATGTCAATGTAATTAATGCATTTCAAGTTTGATTTACTCTCCTATTCGAATTCCTTCAACAAGTGCCAGGCACGGATGAGGAATCTTTCAATGTATCGAGGTATTTAATATTTTTTAAGTCATCACTTATGAGAACCGAATAATAAAAAAATCCAACCTTACCACACACATTTAGGTCATTTTTTTATGAGCTAACAATGAACCTTAATTTTCATTAAACGTCATGTTTGTAGTGCGAGGTCTGAGCCGATTGAACTTATCGGACCTCTGTGTACTTACTCGTTCAGCCCGAGTATGATATACTCGTATATGGGGAGTGTGTTTGACGCTGGCAGCGGAAACCAATCTGCTCGCAATCATTTACGTCCCGATAGCGCGAAACAAAGAGCGTCCCCCAGAACTCAATAACGGAGCAGTCCGATCTAATGGCAGAAGAGGCTCTTGGGGAAAAGAACGATTATTGTGATTAGGACATGTTGCGCTCGTGTGGAATTCATGACTTTTCAGTCTAGACGTGTGCAGCGCGATTTAAAATCTTATCAGATGCTTTGGAATACGTCATTATAACATCATACAGTGTCACATTCTGACCGGCATCACACCTTTACGATGCTGACTTACCCCTGCAACGGTAACCGATACATCGAAGATGAAAACATATAACGCACATAATTCAGTAACGTTAAGGTTATTAACCAGACAATACTTGGTATAACAATATAGTTATAATTTATAGATGAATTTTAATAAAAAAAAGTTATAATAACAAATGTTAAAAACATATTTTTTAAACATTCATTTTTAAATGATTTTACATGTTTCGGACCTGAACCATTACATCCATAGCAAAAAACTAAATAATTTTAATTTGTTAAGTGTTAAGATAAATTATGTTTAGTTAAAATTAATTTAAAAATACAAATGCACATGCTTCATCATTATTTATGTCAAGAATTTTGAACCATGGACAAAATAATAAATAATTTAATTAAAAATATTGAAATGGTACAATCTATGTCTGTTAAATGGATTAGGAATATGTATTTGAGATAGGAGACGTTTTTTTCATGTCTTTTTTCTTTAAATGTCTTTTCTTATATATAATGTAATATCCCAAATCGTAACATTTATTTACATACGGTACTCGGTTGATCATTGGTGATTCTGAAGTCACACTCTTCAACATGTTTCAGTGAACTTACCTGTAAAAAAGAGAAAAAATAATTAATGGGTATTCATAAAAGCATGTTTGTTGTAGTCTGAGTAATAAAAATCACTGAACCACATTAAAAACACGTAACATACAATAAATAAAATCTTTTAATTTTAATTTTTTTACACGTGTGATTTATACAATTATCAAATATTGGTTCATACATTTGCATAGCTAAACGTGAGAAATACAGTAGTTTACTAACTACATTGTGGGTTTAACATGACCAAGGAGAATTAATGTATTATTGATATGTACCGAGGTTATCGGTAATGTACACGAGACAGGTCAGACTGCAATTGACAGCGTGTTCAATATTAATCCAAATTATTATTCATAATCGGTGTGGAGTACAGTATACTATATTGCACCATTCAACAAAACCATTAGACATTGGGCTATAATACGGATTCATGCGGAATAATACACAGCCGGTATTTTTATATTCATTCAATGTCATCGTAAAAATCGTCATTTATGAATGACTGGCCGATACATATTGCATGTATGTACTATACTTACTATCTAGCTAATAATCTAATCAATAAAATGATTCATTGAACTTAATATCAACAATTGAATGAGCTATTTTCAATCATAATGCAAAAGGGTTCGCAGTGATTTATTACGTAGATACTGAGTATACAATTATTTCATTACTGAATACAATAAAATAAACTATCGTGTATGTTAAGGTTATCAACTGACAATACTTGGTGAAACTGCATTATTATTATTATAATTTTATATTCATTTCAAATTATAAAAAAACAAATTAAAATATTTACTTTTGATTTCACATTTATTTTTGAGTGATTACATGTTTCGGACTCCCTGGAGTCCATCTTCTAGAGTTCAATTTAATAATCGACTCCTGGGAGTCCGAAACATGTAATCACTTACGAATAAATGTGAAATCAAAACCAAATATTTTTAAAGTGTTAATTTTTTAATTAATATAAATATTCTACATGTGACAAGATTTAACTACAATCGATGATTCAAGAACATAATACCAATGATTTTTTACCTGTTATCTTATTAAATAAATATATAATTAAATTTGTGTAGTATCATTAAACCACAGCATTTTCTATTCATATATGTGAAAGGAAAAACGTATGAAAGCCCTATACTAAAATATATTGAAACCAGCAATAACTAGAGACGGTGAAATATTCAGAGAGAAAGATATGCACGTAATAAGACAATGGACAGCTTTGAAAAGACGCATCACAAAAACGCAATCGCGACTGCTATACAACCATTAAAAAGCGCAGCGCTTTGGGGCTCATTTTTATAATAACGCATCGAGATGTATTCTAGTGTAGCTAGTAGCTATGCTGTGTGGTTTAGGATTTTGGGGGGGTCTCTTGATATAATGCATCGTGGTTTCTCCCCTTGCAGGCGAGACGGCGAGGCTCGCTGTGGGGGTGGTTGATGGGTGGTGGGTGGCAGTGTCCCCCACCCGTTAGAAAATCAATCCGCCTGGCTTGGGTTGGCCCCGCAACAAGTGATGCGCCCGGCTTGGCTGGTATCAATGCTCATGCTCGGCCTGTCTCTCTCTGTCTGGATGTCTGAACTGCGGTACAACTAATTTGCGAGGAGCTGACGTCTCAGACGATCGTTTGCAGATTTGCCGAATGTCAATGTTTCGCAAGTGTAAGCGACTAGATGTATATGTAGTGCATGTGCTTCGCATAAATATTAGTGATCTATCTATATTGAATTGTTTTAGGTGGATTTTTAGACTATACGAGTATGTCAATACTCAATATGTATAGATTATTGAGAAGATCCATAATAATATTCAACAATTGGTACGTATATATACATTCGCAGTAGACATCATCTTATTTCCTGTGAATTTGTATGTAAGGATCCATTGTTAATCTATATTGTACGTTTATCGCGATGTAGTTATCCAAAATTTAATGTAAATATTATTATTACATTGCAGGATTTACGGGCTAAGAAACCGATTGCACTAAATGAACATTTCTACTCATCTTCAAGTTCTATGTTAGTTTGTTCTAAGCGCTTCTTCAGACTGACACAAAATTACGGTTGAAATGATAAATTATTTAAATTTTTAAATTTATAATAACATTTAAATCAGTGTGAGATTTATTTTGCGTTTGTTCCACCACAATTTCATTAGCGTTATATAAGCAAAACCGCTGCTTTTGGGGTGATGTTTGCGAATAGCAAATGCAAACGTAAATTAATAATTAAATGCATCGGTTACCGTCCTGCGTGCGGTTTAATTTAATAAAGAATCGTTGCATTTATATGAGATGAGCGGCACGTGCCGACCTTCAGGCTGGCGGTGGGTGGTGTGGGGTGTTGGGCGTGCATCCAGACGGGCGATAGTCGAGATAAATATTCAACAATACAAAGACTCAATAGTCTACGACGACGGCGTTGTAGTATAAACAGGGCGGGCGTGTTGACCTTCACCCCTCCCTCGCCCCTTCCTCCAACTAGTGGGGGTTGTGGGTGGATGAGGTCTTTCTCGTTTGGTTATTCGCCAAAAAATATACGCAGCAACCTCTTGGTATCAAGGACAGTATTGTGCAGTTTTTAAGATTCAGATAACCGTATGTTCTTCCGCAGAACGGAATTAGCAAAACAACATAATTATATTAAAACTGCAATTTTATACAAAGCCCACAGAATCGCACTTTCTCTTTATTTTATTACATAAATCCATAGCTATGAATTAGTACTTTTATCTACCGCATCAATGCCCCCAAAAATGGCCAATACATGGCCCAATTGAAGGGTTGTAATGCTTTATATGTTTTACATTTTGTTATTGGGTAAATTCCAAACACGAGCATCATTCATAGTAAATATAATTACAGCTTGAGAATGATCGATGGTACACGAAAAATATTTTTTTGGTGCGTTCTTTAATAAATTTGATAAATTTTCATTTTAATACATTTTATTTAAAAGGTGTTATTCTGCTAATAAATAAATAGTGAAGTTACGCTTCTACAACACTTAGTTGTGTTTTATAAAAATTAGAGCCATACCTCATGCGAGTTTGATTATTACATTTGAGTAAATTTTTAGCACCTTACTTTTATTTACACCAAATGAGCTTCCCCTGGATTCGAACCCAAGACCGTTGAAATGACAGTCGACCTCGTTTTAACCGATCAGCCATGTCTACTTGTGCTTCTCCAGCCAGACTGCAGGGCGACGCAGTAGCCGCGGGCAATGCAGCCGGATAAATATTCAACAATGCAAAATGAAAACACTTAGAAAACTCTACTAGCTTTGTTAAAAAAGCGAGAATAAAAAATATGCAAAATAATTTGTTTATTAAATTTTCAGCGGAATCGGTGACGTATTGAAACAATTGTATTCGAATTATTGTATAATAAATGGCAATAAAAATGTATACAAACGATAATCATCCATTCGTTCACAAAGTTAAATTAAAAATATTGGTTAAAATTATTTATCGCAATACGCATTTAAAAATCACGCTCCCCTCCGGTTCTCTTTCCCTTTCGCGATCCTTTGTATAAACTCGCCAGCTACGTTTTTTCGCAGCAAAAAACCTTTTATTTCGTCGTTTTGACAAAGTTTTGTCTCTCAAATGAACAGAAAAAAAGACTCGCAGACATTCAAATTATCCAGATTCCATTGCACTATAAAAAAGATGATCATTTATCCAAATTTTAATTGATTCAAATCATTTTGTTTTTTTAATATTTTATGATGACCAACAGAAATGCTAAAGAATAGTAAATACCTGTATATACATATTCTAAATACAATTGCGAGATTATACCAATGCAAGATTTTGCAACGGATCGTAATGTCATACAGCAGTAAAACACTAGTAAATTATATTTTATGATACCCATATCATTCTGACTGCTGCCACTTAGCAACTGTCCAATCCTCATACTATGACATATTTGCACCTGAACATCCACTTGAAAATGTATGTTTCGCAACAACTTCTACGGCAGAAGTCCGAGTACTTGAAGAGCAGTAGTAATCAAGGCATATATGTTTGGGCGATTTATTAATCTGATGATTAGCTCGACGTTCTGATTTTGTCTCAAGAGGCGGCTTAATCCGAAAAGGTATATTTTGTGCTAATATTTTCGGGCTGCAAAAACCAATGAGAGAGTATGGTAATTATCTTTGATTAAAAAAGTGTCTGTCAAATGTTTAGCTCTGAATGTCGCTCTAGGTTGTGTTGGGGTCCGCAGGGCGGCGGCGCGGCGTCTCGATCAATACCACTGCCTCCCTGCCCCCGCATGCCTCCTCCCGCCCCCAGCAGACCAGGCCGCCCCAGCACGTGTTACAATATAGTAATTGTTATCCAATCAATCCGGCACGGGATTACTTTCTGGGTGCATGAGAAATCATCTTCGGTCTGGCGAAGCGAGACACGCGTGACAAAAAAACTTAAATTTCATATAAATATTTTTAAAAGTAGTGGTTCTCAGGGACAGATTTGTCCTAGACCGAGGAATAGAGTGACAACTGTTAGAACAGAGTGGCGGCTATTTGTGGCAAACATGTGTTCCAGATATGGAACTAGTATGGGGAGATGATGTATTAAAAACCCCGGTCGGTTTGAGAGTGATCACTAAACTTAAAATGTAAATTCTTCATAGAATATTAATCATGCCCGACGGTAGACTCGACATGGATAAAATGAAGACAAATTATAATTTTGGGGAAGCCTTTGATTTTAAAAAAGAAAAAAAACTTAAATCTAATTTGAAGTATTAAAAATGTGGTGGTTTTCAGGAGCAGCTATGTCCCTACAACGAGAAAATATAATCGGCGGCAATTTGTTGTGATCGTATATTCCAGATAAGGGAAGAATAAATATTTAAAATATCGGTCGGTGAGACTGATCGCTCAACCATAAAATGCACTTGTAGTATATAAATCATGCTCGATGGTAGAATAGACATGGTCATAATTAGGAGCGAATATAATTTTTGTGCGGCCTTCGTGGTATAATCTCATATTTTTGAAGAAAAAAAAACTACTTTTTGAAACATTAAAAAAAATACTTTTAGCCACTTACGAAAAATTATTCAGACTTTTATTAGAGTCAGCATCCCAAAGCTTCACCAGATTTATGAAGCACTGTTATATGAGTTGCATAAAAGTATTTTGACAATTGTTATTCAATCATTCCAGTAAATAAATACTCTGTAACCATGCGCGTGAAAAAATCATCATTTATTTGGCTAAGCTCGGCACGCGCGAGTCTGGTCAAATGATATGGCCGATACAAACATCACATATAGCGGGTACAAGAGTGTCTGGCGAGGGAATTAGTACAGCAAATACGGAGAAAAACAATAAATATTGTAATTCCACGTTGGGAGGAGTACTGTCTCTTACTGAAAGAAACGAAATAAATAATTCAACAATTTATTTGATGAGGTAAACTTGTAATAAAAATGTATGAGACAAAGTCTACAAGGAGAATTTAATTGGTCGAAAAAAATACTAGAGGAGAAATAATATATTATATGTACTCGTAGTTTGCGCGCCTTGATATTAGGCGTATTTAGAGTGTGTTCGAAAAGAATTGGAATACCGCATATTTCGTACAATCTTTTATAAAGTTAACATTGTCAACTCAGAATTAACAGTTTTTCAAGGACTTTTTTAACACCACGTGTAAGCTTGGAGTGCTCTTACAGCATGTGCTTCTTCGCTCATACAATCTTAATCAATCGATGAAGCAGATGAATAAAACCGTGTAATCACCAATAAATAGTACATAAAAAATCGGCAAAGCTGTGGGAGACAGTTGACATGGAATGAGGCGAGGACTATGGCGGCTGTAAGAGCTTTGTGGTGGTAGTTCGTGACTGCCATATGCTCTGATTGGATGAGCGGACATGGTGATGAAAAATCAACAGCAAATATCATCTTGTATGTCATTTATTTCAACAATTATTCAGAGACCAAGAAACAGTGGATGTGAGGATTAAATTGAGGAAATGTGTGAAATGTTCATAAACATACCATTAGTTTTTCGTTAAGTAATAAGAATATATTCCCAATATTCTTAGTAAAAATTAACTATTAGAGAGACTGCAGAAAAGGTTATGCAATTCAGATGGAATTTTCTCTTTAGAATAACTACTCAAGTTGCATGAAAAATGCAATAATGGTTTGCAGTCTTTTATTTATTTTATGGTGAAAAAATGTGAGACAATTAGTTTGTGACAGAGATGCTGGGAAGTTGGTTTAAATTATGCAATTGTAAAAAAATTACTCCCGACGGAAATGACGTCAAGGAAGCACAAGTCTTTAGGGAGGAGGAAGAAGATGGACGAGGAGCGCGGGGAACTGCGGCGCAGCCTCCATTTATCACGTGGGCAAATCTGCGCGGAAACCAGGAAAACGAAACCGGAAACGAAACGTGGTCAATTCGATTTTGAACGTGACTCTTTGCGATTGCGTATTTTCTTTTAAATTCGTCAACGAGAAGTAACGATAGCCCATTTGTTTACGTGAGAGCATAGAAAGAACTTTCAAGGGACATAGATTCCTGGTGACAGACTTGTTATGTGAGAGTTCTTTAACAACAGCGATTTTTAAAAGTACTATGATGGTTGATTAGTTAGCTGCATATTGATAATACCAAAAAAAATACGAAAGTTCGCGTTAAGTACGATAAAAAATGTTTTTATTCAAAGAAATTCTAAATATCAACGACATACGAAAAGGAAAAATTAAAGAGTAGCAAATCAAGCAAACTATAAAATAAAACGCTGAAATAAAAATATATTTAGATGAAAGAAAACATTTAATTACAAAAATATTGTTTAGTATAAAATTAAGTATTACAGAATCAATGTAATTTATAAATAATATATTTTAATATCATTGTACTTATTATTTGTAAAACTTGGTTAATCCCAAAGTTTTGTGGTGCGAAGTTGACAGTACTGAGCGCGGTTCAGGCTCTTCAGTTTTCCATTATTAGAAACATTAATCAAAGCAAACAATATTCGAGCGCGAATTTTAATGAATCCTCGGCGCTATTCATAAATGTCAAAATACCGTTTAAAGTACGATATTTTACAATCGTTCAATGTAAACACCGCCTCAAAGAAAACGAGGTTAATTCATTTTAAATGGATTTTTTATACGCAGCGGGGCTCTTTGCGAATTTGAATATAGGCTAAAGAACTTCTCCATAGTCACTGCTTCCAGAGTAAACATTGAATTTGACGTTGAAAAAATAATTAAAAACACGATTAAAGAAACAAGAAAAGCCGCATAAATATTATATATTAAAAAAAAGCTCGAATTTTTTCATGTATATTAACAGATGTTTTTTCACGTGTTTTTCATGCATAATAATTGGCATGTGCGAGTACAAAATGGAGTTACTTCTGGGCTGCTCACGCGAATTTCAAAAAAGCTCAACCTAACAAGGGTGAAAAAATTAATATTGTAAAATAAGATAATATATATTAGCATGCAAATGTAATCGGTACGATTTTCGTGAGAATCCGACAAATGATGTTTTAAAACACAAACAAAAAAATTTAAACCAACGTAAACGTCTATGATATCAACCAGTATCAAGAATATTTGTAGGTATATAAATATCATATATATGAATATCATTATATCAGGGGGACGATCATTCATTTACACTCGAAAAGCAACACATGAAATTAATGATAAAATCAGTGAAGTGACAAACGCTATTCAGAGTGTCGTCATCGGGTTCGGCAACAGTTACGTGCGACTGTAAACGAAAATAAACATTTAAAGGTTTTCAGCGCTCAGGTAAATAAAAAAAAGAGGAAACCTTTTTCGGGAAAATCGGGTATTTTGTCGTTGAGCGGAAACCAAATGAGCGAGTTTTTGTATGCGAGGCTAGGACTAGAGCCGGTGTCTGTTCTCGAGTGCCCTCCTCTTCCATCCTCGACGATATAGAGAACCCACTCGGCGGTCGCCATGCGATACGCAACATTTCACGAATTGAATTGTTTTATTGGGTGCTTACACGGTTCGTCGATTATCGCGCCGAGATAATGTTTTTGAATACAAAAAGTTGAAAATTTAGCATATTTGTTTACGTATGAAACTGTTATATTAGATTGTTGTTATTTTGATATATCCAGGATATCTATATATACATTCTTGAGCTGGAAATTAAGTAAGTTATTTTCTTATATTCGATAATCATGTGTAAACATAAAGCTTATATACTGTTGTATTATTATTTATATCATTCACTTTGAGATCTATTTCAAATATTAAATAAATACATCCAACATTGTCTTAAAAATGGATCACATTTAGCATGGTTTGTTCACATAAATTAAACAAAAGCTTTATTAGTTATCAACGTGTATAAACATATGTTTATGCTACATTTATGTGTTGTGACATTTTAGAGTGTCCTATTATTACTTCTTGGGACTAAATATATTTCAGTTCTACAGAAGTAATGTAATATTTTCAGAAAAATATATTAAAACAAATTTGTGTATTCATATAGTCACTCAATTCCTATTTTATCTAAATTTGATTAGAAAAATTAAGTAACTTGGTATAAGTAAATAAAATAATCCGTATGGTTAGTTATACAGTTTTCACGTTAAGCAAACGATATTCTTGTATGAATTTGACGTAAGAAAAGCTCTTCGTACGAGACTCTTTTCTTTAAGAAAGAAAACATCAATATATAAAAGCTTGTACGAGCAATGTAGAAGTGCTTGTTAAACATAATACAAAACGAAGATCTAATAGTACTCTTATACTGCCGTTCCAACATAAAGCTCTCGAATAATATCGTCTACGATAAAAAGGCAATGGAGACGTTAGGTTCAGGTAAGACTTGTTTGGTTGCGGCTTACGAATTGAACACTTATCGTATAAATATCAGATAATGTGGATCGGCCAATAAAGTTAACTCGGCACACATACACACACCTGAGGGTCCACCGCCTCCGCAAAACGTTTCGATCCAATTTCCGATGTAAATCACAAAGGTAAAACACAGGCAAAAAAACAGGTAAGTAGGTTTAACATGTCGTAATGCCCACCATTCTTACTAACAAATTATTTTTTTTTTTTTTTATAAAATTCCGAAGGATTACAATATAAAGTTTCGTAGAATTTATTGTGACAAGTGAAAGATGGTAGAAACGAAAAAAAAATGTTACGCAATGTTTTTTTCTATAAAAGTTACAGGAAAGAATAATATGTTTTTCTTGTCGCATTACACATCAATTTGCTAAGCTGAATATATTTTTTTTATTGCGTCATCAAAAAAATGTACAGAAAAATATCCCTTTCTTCTTCGCAGTATCAATCCGGTGGATTGGTTTGAAGCAACAAAATCTTGCATATCGATCTCCACTCTTCTCGATCCTCTGCAATACTCTTAAGCTCAGCATAAGAGCTGCAACTCATGTCCTCAAACACTTGCTGCAAATACTCCCGTGTAGGATGCCCTTTGCAGTTTCTACCCTCAACTATCCCTTCCACAATGTCGTGAAGACCATCGTGGCGCATGATGTGACCGATCCATCGGGCACGCCTCTCTGAGATGGTTCTTACTAGTCCTATCTTCGTTGATTATGCGATCGTTTTAGGCATCACATATCACATTCAAAATACTATCGATAATTTTATAAGTGTCAAGAGTTTTTGCACATTTCCATAAAAAGGGATTAGCCTGTGAAAGTGCATTAATTCTACGAGAGAGATAAAGGATGTTTAGAGATGCCTTTGACAAAAAGTCGAATAACAAACAACAAATCTTCAATTAAATTGTTATCAAGTTTGGAGACTGAATTGTGATGTTCATAATGTCGCTAGACAATTGACTTGATTATCATTTTTGTCAGGGCCAGTGATAACTATTTCATATTTACCATATGAACGTATTTAATTGATAGTGGTTAGTGTCTAACACTAATCCTCGACGTCTGAACCAGTGCGGGTCTAACGTTATTAATCAGTCCTGTGGGGTTTCCTCGATTGCGATTATTCTGCCTCCCAGGTTGAAACGAGACGGATTTACATAATGCGATAACTGTATGACGCGGATAGGACTGGGTTGCTGAAGAGAGAGGAGCGGCACAGTAATGAAAACGTTGCACGGATATTATGACCATAAGGCATACATATATCGTACATTAAATGAGTATATTGTGATATTTCTTCGATTTTGATATTATTATGACAAGTATGAGGCACACCTGTATTCCTGTCTAAATGATGAAATAATAATTTCTTAGGTTTTCACGACCAGATTGGTAATTGTGGCTTTTGAGTTGAGCCGTGTGTGGCGAATTTCTTATTTTCTTAAATTTATCGATAGCCTTTACAGGGGTGGGCATCCTCAGAGTTGATGATTTGTGTGCGCAAAGTCAAAAATCATTAACACTTAAGCAACCCTGTAATGGCATTTGGCGAATTCAATATCGGCTAAGAGAAGAAATTCGCCACACACGGCTCAACCTAAAAGCCACAATTCCGATGAAATAATGTACAAAAAAGAGATTCTAAGAGTGCATTGAGAGTCGACAAACTAAGAAAACCAATGCAATAAAGTATTGAGCAATTATTTAATAGATGGCCCAGAATTATACATTTATCGGACTTTTAACATGTATACGTAAGAATATTTATTAATTAATCAGCAACAAACCGCATCAGAGGATTTCATTACCGTAAGGGAAAGCCTCTCAACTAGCAATATCCTTGACTGGCGGACTTAGAAATCCCATAACAGATTAAGAACTGCAGTCGGAAGAACAATAGACAACCTTGAGCCGTGGAGAATGCATCGGCAGGGAGAGTCACTGCTATGTGATTGTGGAAACCTGCAGACCGCCTTACACCTAATATCTTGCTCCCTGTACCCAACTAGCTGCACATCTCAAGACCTTAAGCAGCACACAGGCCATCAAATGAGGCGGAAACAATTTGAAGTCGCTAACATGAAGAAGATCACACAGCGACGTACATCAGATTCCGGTGGCCAGGCACCCCTGCCTTACTGAATAATGTTCGTTCCTCAGATTTGTTACCTAATTTAACTATGTCACGTGTGTCTCCTCTCGAGCCGGTGTTTGCTCGGTGGCTACGCGCCGACATAAGGGCGGGGGTATTTTCGCAGCCCCCGCCAGGTTATTCTCCGCGCGTGGACAGGTGGAGACAATAGCCTGGGCTGGGTAAACCTTTCTACCTCCGCAAAAATATAATTTTGAATTAGAAAAATATATTCCTTTTGGACTTGCGACAAAGGAGTCGGGGGTAAAGTTCCACCAGGTGACGTCGACTTGTGACGCAATATCGTGAACGCTTCTAACTATGAAAATAATATATAATTGTTATTTTTAAAGCTAGACACTATTTATTGCGAATAACATGGTAAGATAATGAATGTATAAAACGCAAAGCGGTAATATCCACATATAGGGGACCCAAATAAAGTAAATAACTCAAATTTTTAATTTAACGTTCTTAAACGCCTAATATGATAAATCATCAGTAAATTAGTTAATGTTCGATTTCACTATATTATTTTTATTATATTTTTTCTTTAAACATTAATTTTTTTTTAAATAAGCAAACAAACATGTTTAAATTTTTCAATTACAAAAAATGCAAATTTGAACCAGAGAGCGTTCATTAAAAACATTAAAAAAACTCACTGTAAATTGAATTACCCATAACCCTACGAATGCGTATATAACATTTAATAAAAATGTCATAACAGGAACAATAACTTTACCAATTAAAAATGAATAGGGGTAATTGTACGGTTTACCAATTTAAAAAACCCAGACACAAATCATTGACATCGCTTACTAAACAATAAGTGACAAGTTATTTTACAGACATATGTAATTACACTTTACCAAGATATTATTAAACTAGGTAGTTTATTTTTGAAGGGTCGTACAACGCTCACTTCACATTCGATATCGCGATACATTGTATGTATGATACGAAAGTTGGTAAAAGTAATTAATTGGAACATTAGATTTAGACAAGATCGTTTTACTAACACCGCGGTAGTTATTGGCTATATGCTTAATAGCTTTTCGTTTTACGTATCTTCGCATTTTGTATACAGCTTGCGTGTTATCGTCTTTTTATAATCAACTTTTCCATCTAATGTATCGCAATTTAGAGCGGTCAATAGTTCATTCTCATTACTCTATAAAAAGCATTATCATTTTACAATATTTATTATGTCTCGTTTAGAAAAATAAATAAAAATATCTACGCGCGAAAAAAACACTAAAACAAACTTCAATATTTAATGAATTGCTCAGTCTCAGGTCCTCGGTCTGAGGTGCTCGTCTAGACGTCACCTAATTGGGCATGTATCTATCAACAACATTTATAAAATAATTCAAATTGCTGAGTAAAAAAATCGTCTGAAAATACTAAATAAATACATTGAAACTCCAATGAAATTCGTTGTAACTTTAGACATTTATACACTAGTTGTTGCGTTATAAACCAACAAAGTTCGTAGTATGGAATGATACAGGGAATCGTCAATTGTGGCACCTAATAGAAAAGTTTGCGTGCAAATGATGGCATCACGTTCAGAGAGAGAGCCTCGACTGCTATTCTAAAAGAAAGTTTTCATTTCCCGTGGGATCCCGTGTTGTAAAGATGCCTAACGGAATATTAAATGAACCTTTATACCGAAATAATGCGGTGCGTTAAAGGCCCTCTATGTTTGATCTCATTATTACTGCTGTACCCACATTATCGATACAAGTTGAAACTTAAATATATCATCAAACAAAGTTTGATATATACATAAGAGGTTGCGCTTTAATTAAAAATGTATTTAACCTCTTCATTACGGATAACGTATATAGCTGTGCTGCGTTACCCGGTTTAAAGACTAATTTTTGTTATATTATACAATGGCATTGCTCAAAGTTAATTATATTAAGTACTTAATATAAAATACATTTGATTCGAGTTAAAAACCTAAACTACAAGGCGTAAGAATGACGTCACAGCACCTATACAAATCTAAGCAAGGCAATTTATTAATACAAATATTTAGCGAAGCGGAATTGAAACGGTTAAATTAAAATAATTTTCTCCATGCAAACACACACATCATGCTTGGGCTCTAATATAAAACACATTAAAAAGTCTCTCAGGTATGATGAGCGATGAGCAATAAACGTCCCCGTTTAAATAACATGTATTTAATAAAAAGCTTCCTCTGCCTGTAATAATTATTACGTTATTGCCGTCTCTCTGTTCCTCGTCTTCCTGAGATCTGCCGGATGAATCCCGGGACTTAAAAACATCAAATAACAACTTCACAACCCAATAGCGACGTTTATGGAGACGCTTACACGGGCAGTTTACTAAAAAAAAGGGATATTTTCACTGACAAGACAATTTCACAACACTCTCTCACGATCTCAAAGCGAATGTTAAAAATATAAATAGCTTAACCTACTAATCTTTATAACACAAACAAGACAACTGCTGTGTGTTGTGACCAGATTGTAAATATGAAATAGTTAATAATATCTCGTCTGAACGTCAATGTCCATGAAAATGACATGTGACGTATGGGAAAATGGCAATCCTAAAGATTCGTCATCTAAAAAAAACAAATCTTAATACTCTTGAAACAAGTAGAACAAGGCAATACTAATTATTTCTCACATGATGTTAAAGTGAAGTTTTTTTTACAAAATTACACACTTAATGGTAAAGCACCACAGTCTGACATTTACATATCGAAACTAGTGCACACCCATCTGAACTCAAATGCCATCGTTATTTATCGCCCGTCTATTTTACACGATCGTTTAAAACTCGTGTGTCGGACGCCTGTGCATTTACGAGAACTGTTCAAGCATCAAGAGCAAACTCGTAAATGACTCTCGGTGCAAACTTAAGCAAGACGTATATAAATTTATGTTATGTATGATATATTTTCGATGAGGCTGGTTAGCTCGATGGTTTCCCTCAATACTTTACTCAAACTCTAGTGCGGCAACCCCCAGAGATGAGAAGGAAATTAAACGGAGTGCGTTAGCGCGACCTCATAGGCCGGATATTGAAAACAAAGTACATAATCATACAAATTGGATGTTCCAGGTTCCGGTAACAGGTGGCGGAGACCGTCCGCCGCATAGCCGGGGATTATTGACTGAAATAATAATAACACAGAAGTTCTTCGTAATTGGGATATTTTATGTAAATGTGTAACTACACGCGGGAGCATATTGGAAATTTCGTTTGGAATTCGGAGGCGCAAATTCCAGACAAAAATTCTTTCGCTGCGAAAATGTTCAGGTAAAATCGCGACGAAACGAATTGAAAACTAAATTTCAAAAATTTCGCAGATGAAATTTTTTAAGGGTTTTTCTACAACCGAGTTTAAAAAATTTGTAAAATTAGTTTTTTTCTAACCATATATTAGTACACCTTTTGTATCTTAACTTATAGGATGTCGTATCTCCTGCGTGACATTGTCATCGCTCATTAAGTCAAACCATCGTTCTTTCAATATTCTTCACCAGTACCTATTTTCAAAACCCACCATCCTGCAAAGGATGGGAATAATCCACGAGCTGTGTAGGCATCCATAATATACATACTATGTGGATATTGTGTAATAAAAAAATTGAAAAATAGCCTGCTGTCATCGTATCCTCTGCGCAACAATGAATAAAGCACGGTCATCATTTTATCTTACATAAAGTAAGAGGCTCGTTGGGAGAGGCCACGTGGCGATTTACGCAAGCTTTTCTCGTCGGGATGGCCGGGGTGAGGGCGAGGGTGCGCATGCAGACCCGCCCAGTGACGCACGCTGGTGGGAGCAGGAGACTGCGGTCGCTGGTCGCTGGTCGCGGCGACAAGCGGCCAATTAACTCGGTCAAAGGAGGGAAATTGATCGTTACCATTGTCGGTTACGATTGTTAACTTTTATATCCCGCAAACAATACGTCAAAGGGTTTATAATTTACATGAAGCCAAATTGTGATAATTTTTTGTTTAATGTCAAAGGACGGATTTTCTTTGTAAAAACAAATAGCTTACAAAATAATTAAACAATTGTTTCATAAACAGTCAACCCTCATATAACATAAACTTTTTCATTTGTTAGAGATTTTTCCTATATCGTTCACGGCGATTTTTTATACATATAAAGATCCTATACATGTTGTTATTTTAGGTTAAACATATTCTTGCGACTAAAGGGTGCAGGTCTGGGAGCATCGGGCTAATCAGATCTTATGAAAAAGTTATAGGAGGGTTGGCTGTGCGTTAAAGTTTAATAACTGTGAATTATTATTGAAACTGCATAATTATTATAATAGTTATTTAAATTTAATTTTAACAAAATATAGCATTCATTGTGCTATACATACATACGGGATACGTAATAAAATACGAGTACTATCTAGTATGATTTTAATATTTATTAATCAAATAATAAAAAACAGTGGCCAAACAATTAACGAAATAAATATCATGTAAAATAAATAACAGTTCATCAATCGATAATTTAGATACATACAGGTATAATGATTCGTATTTGTTACATGATTTTATTTGCTTATCATGCGCTTTATCGAGAGATAATTTACAAGTGATAGTGACTAAGTAAATTATATATTTTCAATGTTTTGAGCATTCACTTTGAGATCCATAAAAATGTGTTACACCACTTATAAGTACAACGCAGCTCAGTTATCTCTTAACTAGAGAAGGATTGAGAAAGACTACGAGTTAGTCGAAACTGCAGTCTCCTAATAGAGAACTTTTGTTACGTGATCCATGTGAAAACAAGGTAAATAAATAAATAAATATTTATAGGTAAATTATATTTTAATTGTACTTCGACAGAAAAGTTTGTCAATTATATTATTTCTCGCCAAATAAAGATTCTGGTGATTCCCAAATAAAAGACTAATATAACCCGCGACTAGTCCACTAGGTCGAGCTCAAGATTAATTGACATCGAGAAGACGGTCAGGAAGAGATCCGGTTAATTAGGTTCCGCTCCCGGCGGACTCATTGTGCGAGGATCAGGCGTCAGGCTACGAGAGATGCCGCGGTATGTGAGACGCGCCGCACAACATCGGGACGTAATCACATTATCGGGCTACGGTCAACAATGAAAGGATTTATTTGGAGAGAGATCAGGGAGAGTGAAGGCGCTGTATATTGGCGTTATTAACGCCTCTCTAAATGAAATCGGGATTGCTGGACGGATATCAAGTGATTTGATGAAATATCAATTTCGACGTCGATGTATAACACACTGTTGTGGTCTGTGGTACTAACGACAGTATTTCAGTAATGTTCATAGCAGCTTAGTGTGTAGTTTTATTTTTTCAATTTTTTTTTAAAAAAAACAACGTATTTTTTAAGTATACATATTTAAAAAATTAAGAGCAAAAATGAGTTTTTATTCTCAAGATAAAAACATCCACATTTAGTAAAAACTGCAACAAAAAAAATGTACAAAAATAAACATTGACAAATTTACTTCGAATAAAATATTTTATGTTCGATCGTGAGATAAATGGCTTAGGCGCTAAGGCAAGTTAAATTTAAACAAAAAAATATAAACTACACTGGAAACTGCTAAACGTGATATTATCTGGTGATTTGACATACGTATTAAGAATTTATGATAAATAACAATAAGGTTTTTTCATTATATATTGTAATAGTATACAATAAACAATAAAACATTCATTTTAATTTTTGATAATTTTAATTTATTATAATTACTCTACAAGAAAATCAAGCCCTATTATTTTTAGGATATTTTTTTACACGGCATGTTACGTGGAACATATCCGCCGTATAAATGTGAAGTCGAATGAAATTGATTTCATAACACATGAACGATTTACGTTGTTATTAGGAAAACGTGGAATAAAACAACAGTACATGTTGCTAGTTTGCATTTGATTAAGCCAGACTCGACGCCATACAAAAATAAAGCTTCATTTTCACTAAGAATATTGACCCTGGAAATTGTTTAACCGAAGAGTACGATTAAGATTTTTTTTTTCAATGTACGAGTATATTACATTCTGAGGCATTTAGACGTCCAAACAATAATAGCTATAGAAAAAGTAAAAATGGAAGATATTCTATGAAACGATAAAATGAATTATTTATTGAATTCATCGAGTAGAACTGAATGATATTAGACTTTTTTACGATCACTATGAGATTTTACACATCGCAATGATTTACAAACTGAGATAAATAATTATATTTCTGTACAATACCGGTATTAAAAAGCAGGTGTTAATTTTTAATTACTGCGAATGTTTCAAGTGTTCAGATGGCGCTATACAATAACCTGTATAAGTGGAAATGATGCACAATGAGTACTATACAATCAACATCAATGTAATTAGTGCTTTCAAACTTATAATCGTACATACTACACGCCCACATCAATGCTATACTCAATTTATTAACGAGAATTGCGAAATAGAGGGATGAGGGTATTACAATTAGCTAATGAAGTTGCAAACATTATGTGAAATAAACACATATTTTACTACTGTAGCAGCTAATCATTTTTATTATTATTTAATATTTCTGACTGGGTTTGACGTCATCAAAATTGATAATGTATAAAATAATATGAAATGGTTTAGTTAAAACTTACGACACATACTTAAATCAAGGGCAATTAACCCAATGATAATTCAATTAATTTATTTTTCCACTTTTAAGGACTCAAATTGGTTTTTAAAACAAATACATATATCAAAATAACGTGAATTTTTTACAAATAAATACATTTCAAATGAACGCATAAAGAAGAAAATTTTACAGAAATCAACCAGCAATATAATAGAAAGTCCCAAGGCTCGCTAAACAGAACAGACTCCACGAAATTACGTCTACAAATAAATTCGTGGAACTCATGTCTGAACTGGACTTCTCTTGAACAGTTTGATCATTCTCCCAAGAGGCATTATCTCTGGCAGGTTAGTAATACTCTTGTAAATGTATTTTTCATATTAGTCTAAAGTGAATATATTACTATTATTATGATTAAATTATGAAATTTGTAGTTTTTTTTTATGACTTCATATTTTGGGATCGCCGATTCATAAATTTTTGTTTCCACGATTATCAAAGGATGTTTTTTTTTATTTAGCGAAGCATTTTCATTCTAGATTGATCCATAAAAATGAATTTATCTCCGGGCGTGGGAGGCAACCGAGATAGAAACCAATCCAAGCATCGAACGCAAGGCGACACGCTAATAAAATACGGATTTTACATAAATGGTAAAACTGCGATTAACCTTATAATAATAATTACGTAAATACGAAAAGGTTGCATAAATTATGTTCCATGTGAGGATTGCAAAAGTTATCGAAGATTCGATTCGTGATTAAAAAGTAATACTTATTGCAAAAAAATAATGTTCTGCGGATGGTTTTGAAAAGCGAAAACCACGCAAGTGTTGTATTATTGTGGACCTTTATGTCATCACAAGTTTCGTCGATATGATTAAACATGGTATATTTAGTATTCGGCGGAACTTTAACGAGAGACAAGATAAAGGATAGTTTTGAAAGTCGGCGTCAATTTAATGTTTCACGAAGGAAGCGGGTACGACACATAGAAATAGGTAAATTAGTAAGAATTATTTACCAATAATATTAATTTTACATGATAAACCAATGAACATTTACAAACATTCAACATTATTTATACACCTGCAAATATACAGCAAATACCAAATAAAATAACGCTTCTCAAAGATTGTTAAATGGCGTAGTGGTCAACGTCGAGTATAATGGACTAAAAATAGATTTTTAAAAGTCGCCAGAAAATCATCCTTCCTTAAGACAAACTTCAAGCAGTTTTAAGGTTGTCCTGAGGAAG
The DNA here is from genome assembly GCA_022606575.1 of Glossosoma conforme. Classification (NCBI taxonomy): domain Eukaryota; kingdom Metazoa; phylum Arthropoda; class Insecta; order Trichoptera; family Glossosomatidae; genus Glossosoma; species Glossosoma conforme. The sequence goes on along the minus strand of JAGTXR010000020.1, from coordinate 163,169 downwards.
GAGGGTTGTCTCCAAAACCGGTAGACCAATAAAAAAAGTAAAACTAAGCGATTTTAGAAAGTGTATTATTGTATTATTTAATAAGACAAACCACAGAGGTACTTCGATCTACGAATATGTAAATATAGGTAGGTACATTGTGTGCGATTCTAATCTTACATTTTTCGTATTATACTATTCGATTACTTGTTGAAATAAAGTACATTTTTTTGATAGTTTTTACTATAAATTTGTATGTAATGCATCAATATCAATAACTAGAATAAAAAAGTTATTCAGTGATGAGGTGAGATAATGAAAAAATTAAATCCTAGAAAAGTTTCGATTGCACACGTTTTAAGAGCGATAGTATCTATTTCTAGCTACTATTTCCAAGTGGTAAAAATAACGTTTGTTGTGCTGCATAATACAATGTATAAGGACACGTCCAATATGCAGAGTTAGAGGATCGACGTGTGGGTGGGTTGCAGATTTCGCGGTAAGCGAATGTCGCGCGATCGCTTTGAAATTTACGTCGGTCGTAAAGCGGCGACGTCAAAATTGATAGGCGACCGCCATCCGCCATTATTGCGCGACGTATTCCTGCGAAACTGGATCCTGGCGAGAGTTTGCTTCCTAGGCAGCGGTAGCGAGTATTGTATTGCCGAGTGGACTTGTATTAGTTCGTGTGTAAGAATAGGCACAAAGAACTGCCAACACACAATGCTGGATGGTTAGAGTGGACGACGGTGTCGGTAGCCGGTGTTTGGTTACCACTGCCTTATTACTGCTCAATGCAACAGAGCTGCAGTCGAAATATGTTGAAAATCTTTTTTCGTTATATGTAATCAATTCAATACATATCACTGACGAAAGTCATCTATTTCTGCTATACTCAAAGAAGATATAGGTGATGAGTAGAGACCCGTATTTTTAGCATCTATTTTTTTTTCAAAATTAGCGCTATGGAGCATTTAAAAACATGGATTTTAGCATCTATTTTAGTATGACACAAATATCAAATAATTATCAATTCCACTAAGTTTTAACATTTTTTTATTAAAATATTGACAAACATGCATAAATATTATAAATAATAATGAAACGTACTGACACATTAAACAAAATAATTCAAAAATAGGGCAATAATCAAAATATTCATTAAATTATTGAAATTTTCGGGAATGAACTCTAACAGTCACCAATTCATTTATAGGAAATTTGAAGAGAAGCCGATAAGGGAGAGTTTAATCAAGTTGATTGTTTAGTCTCCATAATAGAAATAAAAAGGGGTTACAATGTTACACAATTGAATTTTATCTTACAAACAATAATATCTAACTAATATTTCTTAAAATTAATCATGGAGCATGTTTCAAAGGATGATTTTTTTTAGATTAGTTCGACGATTAGTTCGACGATCAGTTACTATTATATAATATTTTCTGAAGAATCTTTCAACATCAACACTATTTACTGTACACCAAATTGATTTGATAGCAGTACAACTAAAATATTTATACTTAATTTTGTGGCCAATAGTAGTTGTAAAATATCTAGTTTTGAATCACTTTTTAGAATTTCTAAAATTTTGATATCCTTCTACACATTTAGATTCTGTTAATAAATAAAATAATGGCAAGTTCTTGTTTAACATTAATGGTACAGTTTGAACCTGCTACTTATGGATTAAAAAGTTGACTCAAAGTCTCGTAATATAAATTGGTCTTATTTATCACTAAATGAGACTCAAGTGTAAGAAGGCTATTTTTAGCAGTTTCAGTTAAATAAAATTCCAGATTATTTTTATTGTTTCACTCGTGAATGAAATTATTTGTATTGTTTCAACAGATTTTTTTTCATTAATATGATTTTGTAGGCTCCGTTTTATGTCGTCAATTTCCTCCCATAATAAATGTGCGAAAGGATATGTATGGGCAATGTTAGCAGTGTACAAATATTGCCATAGGCGATGTAAAGTGTGTCCATATAAGATAGGTATGTAAAAATCTATCATTTTATATTTATATCGGTGAAATTAATTTCATAGAACAAGCAAATTGAGATTTTAGCATCTATTTGCATATTCTATATATTTATTAGCATATATTCCAAATTTCAGCATCTATTTCGCATCTATTTCAAAATGCTAAAAATACGGATCTCTAGTGATGAGTAATTAACTTTTTTTTACAAAATGGTCAACCCTTTAGATAACCTCTGTAACGGCGGTCGAAATATTGGTCCAGAGAAATTCTGCACACGTGGGCTAAACCTAAAAGCTACAATACCAAATCTGGCTGTGAAAACCTACGAAATTAATGTTAATGTCAATGTCAAATATCATATGTTTATCTGAAATAACTAATTCAACTACTTTCAATGAATTTATGTATGTATTCAAATTGTTATAAATATAAGCCCTAGTTTGGTAAATATATTTTTTAATTTAATTATATTGATTGTGGATGATTAAACTACGCTCTAATTTGATGTAAGAATATAGTGGCAGTAAAGAAATTACATTTCGATATGAAAGCGAAACGACTTATAATTTATGACTCCATTTTTTTTTCATGTTACGCACTATTACCATCTCGTTAAATGTTTTACGCTCAAGTGCGTAAAGACACCTCCGCTAATTGATAAACAAGCAAATCCGTCAGGCTTTTAATGGTTTGTCAACACGATCGCGTTTTATTATTAGTAAATACACATATGCGTAACATCGATACGGTGCGATTTGGCCGAGCTACGCAGTTAGGAACTGAAAAGACGCAGATTTGTAAAATAGATAACACGGCCATCGGAAGGTTTTTACATAATCGGCGAGATTCCACGCCTGGGCTCACGACCGGCACGCTGTCGCGTTATGTAGTCAAGTTTGGTAGTGTTGTGGTGGTTATAGCGTATCGAAAACACACACAAAAAGGCTAAGAACCCGACACCGCCGTGTGGGGGATTCGGTTACATACGGCAGCTGCCGCGACAACATTATGTAGAGGCGACGTTACTTATCTAACATGATTTATTTGAGCGAGTTACTTATCACAATACTTCAAGGGCCTTAGTGGACTAGTAAGTCACAGTAAGCTTAGGTATCTTGAAACAAATTGTCAAGGCATCGGGAGCGTCGGATTTATCAACCGTTTTCTTAAAAAATGATGATTAACAAACACCGAAATATGTCTCGGATATATGTCTCAAATCCTCGCAACATCAAGAGACAGTGCCTAACATTACATGTATGCAGGTAAATTTATGCAGATATGTCTTGGCGACAAGGCATTGACAAAAACTGAACTGAAAGAACACTATATCCCCTCCACACAGCTATGGTGTTTGGAAGTCAAATATTATGAAACTTTTCGGAAGCTAACACAAATAAAAGAAAGAAAAAGACGTATCCACTGGATATGACAGACATATATGTATACTTAATATAAATGCAGCGCATGCCCACAAAAAAGCAAAAAGCTATGTTGTTTTGCCAAGTTTTTGAAAACCCATATAAAGAAGAAAATTCATAAAAGAAATGCGCACTTCATTTTAACACGAACATTAATTAGTACGCATAAAAAAAACCCATCTAGTAAATAATGCGTTCGATAGACAATATCAGTGACAAACTTTTCGCTATATTATTTTACGATCGTTAATGTAGCATCAGATGTATTACATTATAAGAATTAATGCGAGAGTAAAGTGACATACTCGTATAATAATGAAGATAAATGAAAAGGTTAAGTTTAATGTTTTAATAGTCCTAATCGTAGAGTGGGCGAATGTTTAAATGTGATTGTCTGCAAACACAGTAAACTGCTCAAATAATATAATATTTATGCGCGCATGTGTGTATATATATATTATAATATAGCGAGAGAGAGAGAGTATCAAAGTGTGGTTTCGAAGTTGACGACTAAATAGTTTGCTCGGAGTTTGTCATGGCATGGCACGCCACGCTTCACAAATAAGTCTCTCCCAAGAGCCGGGAGCAATGAAAATCCTACGAATGCCATAATGAAATTACACTCCATAGTGAAATATGGTAATGTTCGCACGCTACTTATTTCTTAAAACTTCAGTCGGGGCCGCTCATTATTATTATTAATGTTGTAATAATCGGGCGAAATAAGCGGTAGGCAGATCGTCGGCAATTATGAATAAATGTTACGGAAACGCTGGTATTTGGTAACTAAGGAGATTTTTCTCTCTTAAACTGTAAACTGAGAACAATGTTTAAATAATATCTGCCCGGTGGGTATGTATATTATTACATACGATTACAATACAATCGAATTGTATTGTACTTGTATGGTGTATTAATGTAAGTATCACTATATGTAATTATTCATAGCCAGTAAAATATGACCTCATGTTGGAGAGAGTTCAAAAGAAATATCCGACGTTTCTTTACATGAGGCTGTATGGATATTATCCATGGCTGTACCCTTCTAACAGAGTATGTTGGGATACAATGAGCTAAGAACTAGAAGGGATGTGTGCTTGAGTATGCATTTCTTTCGGCTAGTGCGCGGTGTGTTCAGAAATCCTGATATTTTGTTGGAAATCGGATTGTTTGTCCCTGACAATTATTTAAGGATAAGGAGGCACAGATTGTTTGTTCTTCCTAGGATTAATACTAACCTGCCAGAGACTATGCCTCTTGGGAGAGTGATCAGACTCTTCAACCATATCATCGCCTCGAATATTGATATATTCCATATGAGAGAACCCCAGCTTGGACATGAGCTCCACGAATTTATTTTTCAAAGTAATTTCGTGGAGTCTTCTGTTTAGCGAGCTTTGTGACTTTTTTTATTATTTTTTGTAAATAGTTTTATTTTAAAGTTGATATCTATTTTAAAAAACGAAATAACCAATTGTAATGTTTTTAAGAGTTTAATAAAATAAATTGAATAAATAAAGTCATACTATTTACACTATGCACCTTCTTGCAAAATAAAATTTGTAAATGCATTAAGTATGTCAAGTAAAAAAGCAATAATCAAACTGAAACGTTTGAATTTTATATATTACGAAAGTATAAATTACAAAATTAATAATAGACATTAAAATGTATTATTGAATTATCCTTCATGTATCCATTAAACTATGACAGTTGACTGAGAAAAAAACAGTTTATTCACGTGCCGAAATATGCACATCTGATGAGCGATTAAAATGAGAAATCTCTAATTACTCACAATTATAAAAAACAAACAGGACCAAATAAATCCGCCGCATCACATTCTGGATTAGATAAGTGTGCATTAGATCGGACGTTCCGCCATTATGAAACAGATGATGGGTTTTTTGCCACCGCGTCCAAAAATGTAAAATTCCAAGTCTGCGCCAGTGTGTTGCTTGAAATATTAGTGAGCGGGAACATGTGGCGACTAAGTTTCATTAAGTGTCTCAACACAAGCAGTAGTAACTTTGTACAAATGCTAGAAGAATGCCCACAATTGGATATACTTTACGAACAAAGATAAAATGCGATAAAACCAATGAATTCTTTCTTGTGAGGACGAGTATTTCAGGTCCAACACAAACTTGTTAAGCCGAGTTGTTTTATATTCAATTTTTTCGATTTTAAATCTGGAATTCCAGTGGTTTTCCAATTTTCACAGATATAATCAATTTTATCATAAATTATTCTGATAAATCAGTTGTTTTGAGAGATAATCGAAACGCTATATATTTTCATGTCTTGTGAACGCATGTCAAGATGATGGAACTGCTACTTTACGTATTCCGCTATAAATCGCACGTTCACGGAGCATTGAACTAATCTTCTCACCGCGGCGTTGTTTTCTTGTAAGAACATCAAAGATTCTTTGGCAGAAGACGAGCGAGCAATGCCGAGCAATTGGTTTACTTTCGTGTCTAAACAATGCCGATTGTTGCGGCAATCAGACAACACGTCCATTAGAAACTCACTGGAAATATTTAATTTATTTTTGAAAATTCGATTTGCGCTACATAAATTTTGCAAATGGATTCAAATGCATTCGCGAGAATGCCAAAAAAATAAATTATTTGCAATGTTGATTTCGCGGCACTTAAAAACCAGAGTCAGATATACAATCATATAATATGATATCCAGTGATTGATTAAAGAAATTTAAGTGTTTCCTAATCCGGTAAAAAATAATATTTTTGCCATATGTTATTGAGAGAAAATACTGCTTTCTTCTGTGACTCCTTTCATTATTGCGTATCGCTATTTAACGATGCCCTTCTCTTGTATAATGAATGCAACACTTACCAAAACACGTTGATCAATCAAAAGTAATGGCTTTAGAAGTATTAAATAGTCCTTACCTAAAAAAACGAAAAAATATATTTAATACATTGTCCAATAAACACAAAATATATTTTTAAAAAAAGTCGAAGGAACACGTGGACCAAAAGAGATTGCTGCATTAGAAATGTCACTGCTCCCTAATAACTGCTCAAACCACGACCTTACATTATAGAAAATACATTAATGTTGTATCAATATTAGATGTCAAATACAGGGTTGCAATTAACATTTGAATGAAAACACAAAATATATAAACAGCCTCGAAGTAATGCCTCGATAAAACCATTACACATTGGTCAAGTACGTTGCTGGCAGTATAGACACATCCTGAGGGAGGCGGCAGACAGTCCTTGACATTTTATATGGACAGCCAATAGGAAACGAGGAAAGAAAAGCCTCTCACCGAGAGTCCTACCGGCCGAGGAAGAGAAGTTATCGACGGATGGAGTCCGCATTGTGTCTGTAATGAATACTCCCGGAACGATTCCATTTGTATGTAATGTGGACGTACGGAGGAACCCTAAGGCTTGTTTATCGCCGTGCAATTTTCTTTTTCCCGGAGCATTATTGGAAAATGATTTTTATCGTTTCACGCGCGTTATTTCTCGGGACGGTGAAATCATTGGGCGCCCACGAGAGTATTGGAATTTATTGATATAGGAATGGTTTTCGATTAATAATGTGTTGTGTGTGTCGACTAAAAATGCTGAAGGACCGATATCGTAATAACTGCCCACGGACCGTTTACTACTCAATTCGCTTTGGACGGTAATAAATTTTATACAGAGGATTATAAAATAACATACTTAGTCAATTTTATAGAAATTAAAAGAAACCTTGTCGAAAATGGAATAAAATAAACGATTGATTTAAAAAAAACACAAATCTAACATTTTTTAAAAAAATACAAGTTAGATTATTGATATGTTTTATGAGTTCAGTAATATACATACCACTACATTAGAAAAAATAAGTATTTAGCCTAAATACAATAAAATATTTTATATACGAGGGTATTTTTGTTATATATTTTAAATAATGCAATGTTGGCTTGGTTTCTGTTGGAGAATGGTTCGCGTCACTATAATTATTTGAAGACGAATGTGCTCGTAATTTTAAATCATCGTCCAGAAATAAAATCCTCTCCACAGAGCGATATATCCCTCAATGCTCGCCTCGAATTCTCTCGAAATGTAAATAATTCTAAATTCAACTATCGAGGGTTGCCAGCTTATACACTTTATTAAATTTAAAAAATGTTTTTTCCAAGGAAGGACTTTACAAAACATTATACTTTATTTTCCATATATATTTAACTCGCACCGCCAATATTTTTAAGAGTAAATTTGAAATGTAAAATATCATTGAAATTCGGGGTGATAAAAAAAAATGTTACAAATAAATAAACAATGCCAATCGTTCGAAACCTTATTTAAACATCCAACGATTGTTGTTGTTTGCAATAATTTATTAGCAAATATATAAATTAACGATAATTTATAATTTGACAGCTGCTGATGTATTATTTGTGAACAATATTTACCAGCAACAAACAAAGAATGCCAGCCCACAACAAACATTCAAACATAGTCCAAAACTGCGACCAATAATCAAAATCAGCGGCTCTCAACCTTTGTTGGCCCATTACGCCTTGACCAATTTTCGGAAATTAATTCCACTGCACAAATGAACGACAAGGAAATGTCTTGCTTTCATAATTTTTGACTATCGAAAATAATTTTCCAAAAACCCAAAAGCTTAAAAAAAACATGATACGTCTCAAAAAAAACATTATCTATGAAAAACACTGTATGTATTGGAATCACTACTTTAAGACAACGGCCTTTCAGAATGTTATTCTTTTATTTTTTATGTAAACACATACAGGAGAATACCGACAGATGGTGATAGTAATTCTGAAGTCTCGTCTGTGGAATTCTATGACGCGTACCATGGTGTATATGACTAAACGCTGCATGTGGATTGTAGATCCGCCAACGTCATAGACTACAGCCCGAGATTCACGCATCATCCTTTATTATTACAGGAATTTACTATGAATGGGTGGTCTTCAAGGGACGACTTTCGTCTACCACCAATTTTAATGAATAGGCTATGACTGTCATTTTACGGGTGAGGGATCAAATTCACACCAACCGGCGGTATTTTAGAGCTCATAAATCGATTAAAAATCATTATTTTTATTTTTTTTAGTCTCCGTCGGGGACCAAACCCACGACCTTTGGCTTGCAAAGCGAACGCTTTGACCATTGAGCTATGACCGCCGGCAAATTGATGTACAATGTATAGCATCAGATGATGCTATACATTGTTGTTTTGCAAACACCGAAGTTAAGCAAACGTATCTCACACTCATTATCACCATTCCCCTAACTGAAGCATATGGTCGACACGAGTTGCCGCCACAAAGCTCTTAGCCACCACAAGCCTCGCTTCACCCCATGTCAGTCTCTTATAAGGACTTAAGATTTATTTGAATACACGAATTTATAAATGTTAAATATGATACAACGATAAAATAGCTAAAGTACTCGTATGTGAATGAATGCCAATCATGTGACGATATTACGTTCCCGATTCTGATAAATTGATTCCGGAAATAAAATGATTGAAACAAAATTACATAATGGTTGGTACACAGGGTCGTATCAAATCACGCACGCCTGTGTCTATGTCTTTTTCTGTGTTATTGGATCGAAGCCGCGGATAAAAGAGAAAGAAATCGAGAGCTCTCTGATCATATCAGATGGAAAATTCAAAGCGAGAACGAATGGAAAAGTGGGATACGATGTTTCAATAAGAACGTGTAAAGCAATATAAGATATATTGTATTGTGAGAGATGAGAAAACAATGAAAGGTTATGTATTTTAAATTCGATCATGTTTATAAAAATACAACTACGTATTTATTCACAATATATACGAACAAAATTGTCCCACCTTCAATATCGTTAGCATTGTTAAAGTATCAATTATTGTATTGGCGCTAAGATCGCGTGAAGATTTCTTAGTGCCAATCGCGAAAAATTAAACGTCTTACAGAAAGTATGTAAAAAAAATAGTTAGTATATTTACAAGAATATATATATTATGAACATTTTTAGAAGTGTTGAGTGGCCATAAATAAAATCATGATCGGTCACATATCAAATTAACGCAACAGCCGCTTAACAACAGAGGAAGAAGAGAGATTTATGCGTTTATAATTTCCTAGTACGATGTTGCGTTGGCCACACTGCTGGCCCCGCACATCGGGACAGATCGTCGGCTATAACTCTTATAAATCATTCAAGTTTGTATGAACCATTTAATTATTATTAGCGTAGTAGAAGTTGAGGTAACATTACAGAGGTTTTACTATCGAACCAGCTGTACGAAACCCCCTTCGCGTAGCTTTCAATAGAACGACAAATTGTGGGAAATTAATAGAAACATTATTTTTAATAACATTAGACTTGTTCCATAAGAAAAGGGGAATCCTAAACACTACATCTTCTTGGAGATGTAAGAATGAAAAGGCATTGAAATTATTGTAAAAATATTATGCCATTGTCATTTTTACTCAATAAAGCAAAACATATTAAAATATATATAACTATGACTATATGGAATGGCACAGTTGTCAACGTGTATGCCGTGAACAATATTCACTGTTCTTGTATACTGTCAACAATTCGAATCTCTGGTTCACCGTTCTTTTATCTCTGATCTCATTGTTAAAAAAAATAATTTTTATGATTTGCTATGGATTTGTACGAGTGTAAATAATTTTAAAGTAAGTCTCCACATTGATGGAAAATGGGAAGTTTTCATAGAAAAATCTAATGAAAACAGAAGACTACGTGGCTGTTTTCCCTACCTGATGGTCATTAAATACACATTTAATTCCTGGGTATGATATTACAAACTGTGGTCACCCCGGCAACTACGCGGCGACTGGAGCGATTTGATCCACCGCCGATCAATCGGCCAAACTATTTGCTGAGGTATCGCATTGCAATTGCACATTATCCAACGTTGAAGAGTAATTCAATTAAAGCAATTACATTTGTTGAATCAATTCCGACCGCCGAACGCCAAATATATATTATTATTAAAGGTTTTCCGCTGCATTGTATTATAACTGCTGAAGTGTAATAATAATCATCAATATCGACGCTTAACGGAACGAATTAAAATGCGTTCATAACGGCGATTGATTGCTGTAATTTTTTGAAATTACAATGTGCATTTATTACGACGGAAATAATTGTATAAAACTATGATTGCCTTGACAAAGAAAAACCCATTAATACAAAGCACAAATAAAGTGTTGAAAAACAGTTATGTTTCATAAGTTGGAAGTTGCCTTCAATAACCATGGAAACCCTCGATGTCGAGTGGTGACCGCGACCACTTCCCGGCTGATACCAAGAAGCCGGTCTGTAACCTCAAAATGGCGACACGCACCGTTACTATATATCGCTATCTACATACCAATTGTTCTGAATGACTAATACACCAAAAATGCGTACTTAGGTATTGAAATTGCTCAGTTACAAAGCCGTGATATCAGCACAATTCTAGGTATTCCAAGAATGCGGGCTCAGTAAACGCAAAAAGGGCGCCCTAAACACACCGAAGATGTACTTGGTTTGAAATTAAAAAGCCTTTTTAAAACATTTTTTCATTCATAGAAGACTGAGAATAAAATGTTATTTTGGATTATTAAAAACATATTCAAATGTATATGTAATATATAATGTATTTATTGTAAAAAGTAGCAGTTTCAATTATTGTAAGTATTATAGGTACTAATTTGCAATCGGATGGTGAAATTGCAAAGATTCCTCGCAGAATTTCGGTGTGACCAAATTTGGCGAAATGTCGTGTTTGGGTTTTTGAAGGGGCGAGAGTGTAAACTGTGTGGTTTTTACGTCGCGACAATTCGGTGTGGAATAAAATAATTAGACACGAAATAATAAATAATGGAATTCCGACGAGACACAAGACAATGAGCCGGGCGACAATGAGATGTGGAGGTGAAGAGAAAGTTGGGTGGAAAATGGCTTGGCAAGTGCGATAATAGAGAATAAATATATTTAAAAAAAAGAGCTTGTTTCTTAATGTCACCTTCACCTTGCGCATCTCTTCGTTAGGTGAAATTCTGATGCATGTATTTTATATGGCAACAAAAATGAGTTTGATAACTTAAATTGGGACGTAATTACATTTTTGTTAAAATGGTAATTTGTTTAGTTTGCATTTGCCAAAAATGCCACCGCGTAAAATATTTAAGTCATTTGTAGTTTTGAAGTACAAAAGATAGTTTTTTAGAGGCGTTTTTCTGTAATAGAAGATTATGATAAAATATTGTAACAGTTATCGCGTCATTAGTGCTACTACGCCTCTGGTATGGCAATAACAATAAGATTGACTTATTGGTAAACTAATTGATTTCGCCCGCATTCCTAAGTTTCACCAATAATAAGAATGATATTAGATTTTTAATTACAAAACATCCGTTACAGTAAAAATATCATTGCCAATAAATTCACAGTAAAATACAATTGTGTTTTAATATTTAACACAAAGCGGTAAAAAAATGGGTGTAGTTTAGACTAATAATTCATTTTTGCGACGGTAGTATAAATAAGATTATTTGAAAACCTAAAAAAATATAAATATACAGTTATCTTCTATAACGCACGTTTCTTTTTAGAGTTTTATATTTATATCTGGAGCGATATTTCATACAACCTACCCTTCTTTAATGTTATTTTGGGTTGAAGGCCTCAGGACTAAATAGTCCAGTCCTCGAGAGCATCATACTAATTATCCATTCTTATGAAAACGTTTTGGGAGGGTTGACTGCATGTCTGCCGGTTTAAGCCAATGTTTCGATGATCTTATAATATAAGCATACAATCTCAACAAATAATTAAAACCTAGCACCTCCATCAAATTTCGCATGGCAAAAATATCTGCGAGAATGTTCAAGAGTGATTTAGTAGCACCCAAAACGATGTGGAACGAGTAAAAGCAGAGCAATTTTAATTGGAAGAAAACGGGCACACCTGATACCCACCCATGTCTATGGGGACCAAAGAAAACGCGGCTAAAATACAATATTTTATTGCCTTTAATGAGTTATCGTCTTCAAAAATGATTACAGCTATTAATTTTGTCCGTTGTATTATTATAAGTAGTATCTACTTTGGGAGAGCATTAATTTATATAGCACTCTGAAGACACAAGCAAGATTAATTAGCTTCATTTAGCACATACTTTGTACTTTTTAACGTATAAACTGTACATTAGCGTATGTGATGTGCTTTGATACGCGATAGCTAGTTACTCGATGATATATATCCTGCAGGTAAATAACACCTGAGCAAGAATATCATATTTTCATTTAACGACGCTCACATCATATATTATATATATACACACGTACTTATATTATATAAATCAATCTATAAACTATAATAAAGACATCACGAAGTGTGTACGCTGCTTTCCTTTCCGCCTCGTCGTACATATTTCATGATATATCTGTCACATTATTATTACATTACATTTATTCCTGCAGAGTTAGTCACAGCGGAAGATTTATATATTTTTATATAATATATTCAATAATAAACTGAAAAAAGTAGTAAAATTCAAAATATATATAATCTGCTCACTCATGTAATATCCGTCTGACATGAAAATTATTGACGAAAAAATGGTAACGTTACATCGGGCAATATTCATAATAAATCCGTAAGTAATATTTCAAACGATGTTTAATGAAAACCTTAATTTTTAAGAGGCTTTTGCGATAACAATTCGGACAATTAATATGTAACTATGTGGAAAAGTCGCTGTGAATGCGACTGTTATTCCAGACAAATAATGAAACCGTAATTCGGAAGTTATTGAAGGAGTTCTCAAAATGTTTATTAAGCCGTTCTGAATAGCGGCCGAGGAAGTAGTCGTTACACAAGAAACAAGAGCCTTCCCAAATGTTGTATATTTATATATCAGTATATTTAAAATTTCCTGCTTGAAACACTGTGGAACTGGACCACCGATATATTTCTGAATGAGTGTCGCCATAATATAAAACATGATGTGTAGGTATCGCGACCAGTGATGCGAAATTACAGTTCAATGAGTCACAATGTCCAACCCGAAAATTGTATGTTTTCCGTGTTATCTGATACCAAGTTATCTTTTATCTCAGCGATATACGTAAGCGAGATAGACGAGTAAAAATATAAATTAAAAATTAGGTTACCTTAACTTTCATCGGATTAAAAATATAATATTTGCATGATTTGTGTAAAACGGAACAACTCGATGATATTATAACATACCCGTCACGTTATTATCGCTTATATTTTTTATTATGCATATTTGAAGCGAATTTACTAAAATAATGTCAGAGCAGAATTTGAATAAGGATATAATTTTTGTAAAGTTTGAAAGCGCTGTACGACGTGCGTCATGAGCTCTTATCCCAGCTCCACGTATCGTCTGATTATTTAAAACAAAGCGGAAGGAAGACAATATAACAATTATCATTTGTACACTATTCAATTTCATTTATGAGGGTTACACGAATTAACTTACTTCTTTCAGAAGTATATACATCTATAACATTAATGAAAAAAAATGGTTCTGGAAGAATTTTACAATAAAATTCGCGTTCAAAATCATAAAAAGAATCCTACATGCGCATTAAAAGATGTATCATTTGAACCCATGTAATCTAAGGGATTAATATGGGTTCGAAACCTCCATTTAGAATTACAATATTACATTTATAAAGGACATTTTCAATCCTGAAAACCATTGTAATAGTATTACAAATGGTGATATTGTATTTACTATTCTAAATAATAATTGGACGATGATAATTTAATTTATTCAAGGAGTATAAAAATAGAATATTTAAAATAATATAATGTGAGAAAAGCATCTGAAGATTTAGTTGGGGGCTTTTAAAATAAAACTCTATTAAGAATACGAAAAAAATATAACATTTTACTCAAATCTAATTTCAAAAAAATCATTGGTCAAGATTCAGATGCAAAATTTTGTTGCTGCAAACCAATTCACCGGATTGCGGATTGATACTACGAAGAAGAATATTATGTTACAGATTGTCGATTCCTGGATTTCCGAGTGTTGCGCCCTCTTCCTTGCACGACATTACACACATACGATACCTTCTTCTTCGTAGTATCAATCCGGTGGATTGGTTTGCGGCAACAGAATCTTGCATCTCGATCTCCATTCCTCTCGGTCCTCCGCAACCCTTTTCAGCTCAGCATAAGCGCTACAATTCATGTCCTCGAATACTTGCTGCAAATACTCTCGTCTAGGGCGCCCTCTACAGTTTCTACCCTCAACCATCCCCTCCACAATATCGTGAAGGAGACCATACGATACCTATATATTTTTAAAAAATACATACAATTATTTTGTATAAATTTTAACTTACGACGGGGAGGTGGTTGACAAAAATAATATCTCGTCGTAACTCGAGGAAAGCCTGTACATGTGTAAATAAGTTTGAAGCAGTCTTGTTTTACGAATGAAACAGTCGATTAACATTATTTTAGGCGCAGTGTCCTTATAACGACATGCGCTCGTGACCTGAAAATTAGCCATTCGGAGCAATGCGCGGCGAGCTATTGAATGTCGATTAGGGTAATCTGCCGAAGGAGTGTCAGAGAAAGTGTTTTTCTTATTGTGTAAGCGGAATAAATTGTAATAAATTATAAACTACAATGAATACCAGTCTTCAAAAATAAACGAGCATATACAACAACAAAAAAATGATTATACATGATAAAAAAATCTGATATCAACAGAAAAAGGGTTCAAACTTACACATTAATTTAACATGAAAGCTTTAATAAGAATGTTGTAAAACTTATTTTCGAAAGCTTTTTAAATATAAGGGGATTTTGAACTGATGTATTGAAATACTAAATTCAATGTAATTTGTAAAATTAATATGCTACCATATAGTATTTTATTATGAAGCGATTTCCACTATATATATAATATTTGATTATTGGAATCAAAACATTAGTAAAGTTGTATTTTTGTAAAACTATGATTAATCATGTGAATAAGAGACTGAAAGCTGTAAGCAGATTAGCGAGAGGGATGGAGATGCGGTAGGACGAAGTATATTTTACATACACAGAGTTTTTGTGAAATTTGTAAGCATATTAACTCGATTTGTGATATTTTGGAACTATACTAAATAAATATTATTTGAAAAATACGTTAATTACGAGTGTGCCTCTTAACGTGCTTCAACTAAACCAAAATTTTACGTTTGGGTTGGGTTAGATTAAATTAAAGTACGTTAAAATTATGAAATCGTTATTTTAAAAGGGAAACATGTATGTCTGACATTGCGCAATGTTAATGAGAATTTATAATTCGATTTTTCTTATTCGTTCGTTATAATATAGTTTTATTTGTATAAGCTTTTTAGACTTCATTTGCTCGAGGGATTTGATAATACAGTCAATATGCTAATTGATTTTACACGCTTTTGACTTTTTTGCCGAATGGAAGTGTGTACATATAAATCAATTTCACAAATCTGACGAAACATATATTTTAGATATACTTTACAAGAAATAACAAAAATGTTATTAGTAACTGAACGTTTTCTGCTTTTCATTCGTATTTCTGTTAAACGAAAACTTACATACTCCGAAATAATACATGAAACATTTAAATTTGCAAGTTGATGAAAAATGTAAGCACAAAAAGAGCTATGTCGCTTATTTGGCCAAACGACCATATTCCTTTATACCTCATTTTCAGAACGTGCATATTACAGCGTAGCTAGTTGTTGTGTATATATAATGTGAAACATCCCATCTGCGAATTTATAACATTTCGCTATAGCGGCGACCGTTAACTCTTTTCCTCAATTAGCGAATAAAACACAATTGAGAATTTTGAATTGGCGAGAAGCGAGAGAAACAGAAGAAACCGGCGGCTTCTAGGGAAATATAGTTCATTTTGCAGGCAGCACCCCAAGTAATCGTAAATTCACAAGAGAAATTTACGAATTTATCTTGCGTTAAATTGTGAAAAAAAAAACAATAAATATTAAATGGTTGTGTATGTGGAAGCTAATTAAATGTATAGAATAATAATTTTTTGGCTACTAGACACACTTCCATACAAAAAATCCGTAAAGCAGCACCCTCTGTTGGTTGCAAACTGAATGGTTCAAAAACATCGTCGCAATGAGAAACTAGCCAGAATTAAAGCACTTTTTTGGCGACGATTGAAGGTGGCCATATGCACGTGACTTGTGAGAATGAAATCAAAATGAATTAATGACCTGAAAATACAATGCAAGATGTCGTTGGGAGTAATAAACGTTGCGATATTTACGAAATAATAGTCGTGATATGGAGATTGTTTAAAAAACGTGTTTGTGCGTAAAACCGGTTTTTGGTATTCAAAAATAATTTAAACTAGGTTTATATATATATAAAACTAGTTTCATAGAGAGTCTGGGCATGGATATTTTATGTATAAATTAAAAAAAAAGCATGGTGACAAAGGATATTCGACGCATAGGCCATGACCTCTGTAAAATTAAATTCTCGCAAATAATAATAATCGGCACTGTTCGGCAGGGTCACGACACCCCGGGTCAAGTTCAGGACAGAATAAATACCCCCAATCGAGAATGGGAGGACTGTTTTAACATCAAACGCTGTATTTTATACAATGATAATTTGTTTTAAGGGGTCACAGAGACCTGATAAGATAAAAAGTAAATAATGTAACATTTTAATGTACTCCTCAGCTGCTGCGGTAGCGCAGTGGATATAAAATATAATTATTACTTGGTTGTATGCAAATATTGATTCATTAGCATATATATTATTAGAGCGTTAGTGATTTAGTGATATTGTACGTACAATTTATTAGTATTTAAAATGGATGAAGATTCACGACCGATTACATCAAAGTGTATAAAAGTAATATGTAGAACATTAAAATAATAAATTTCAAATTGAGCATATATACATAATAATGCATATTTCATAGAATTACGTATAAAATGTATGTCGTCATATATGATCTGATTTCATTGCGATTTATCTAATACAATATAATTTTGTTTAAAAATCACAGGAAATAATCTCGTACCCAATTAAAATCACTAAATGTTGTATTATTTTTAAGATACGCCACTGAGAAGATCTGTAAGCATTTTATATTATTTTACAACAAAAATAAGTTTTATTATAAATATGGATTATAAATAATATTATTACGATGGCACTGTTACGGTAAATAATAACAATTGTCATTATTATATCGTATTGTTAGGTACTGTGAGAATATCACGAGAACGCTAGCTTAAGAAATGGGGATAAATGCATTTTTGCACATGGCGACACCGAGTTAGCATTGAAACAGCTCTTTTCAAGGCCAAGGATCAAAAAACTTAAAAAATGTAAGAGAATTACGAATGTTCTAGAAATTCACCATTACAAGGATAAAGCAATAAAGAAACCACTCATAAATGTGAACAAAAAATATGTATGGTGAAAATGATGCAATGATTTCAAGCATTTAATGTGTAAATTATGTACTGTACTGGGAGATGAGATTGTTTCACAATTATTATACACGAAGGCATTTATGTGAAATTACGTGATTTATAAGCTGAAAATTAGTTTTAGATAGCAAAATAATGCATGGCGTGGTATTTGTAGCGTTCCTTGTCTAACAATGTACATACTTTTTACTTTATACCGGAGGGTCCAGACTCGCGTGATGCGAGATTAGTCGTAGAATATACAAAAAAAAAAACATTTAAAATACTTTAGGATAGATTAAAACTGAGATATTTAAATGTTAATCGTGTTTAAGAAACGTAAACGAATCAGAATTATCCACAGACTTCAACAATGTTCACGCCTCATATAAGATGAATGCAATTGACAGATGACAAGCTTCTCATAGAATGCCGCATTTTAGGATAATAATGAATATATTTAAACTTAGAATAATATCAAATTCATTCTCGGAAACATTGCCAGGAAGATTCTAGAATAAATATCTAGTTTTGCATTCAGAATTGTGGAAATCGTCGCGAACCGGGTGATGACGCATCGATCGACGACCCAACCTAAAGCCAAACGCTGAATAAACACGACCCCATAAAACGGAAAGACACAAAATCTTAATATCACAATCTATAAAGGAGAAACATACAATCGAGGACGCCGGTTTGACACTTGTCCACTTTGTTGCAGAGCTTTGTCATCGGCTATGGACAGCGTCAAATCGCCCTTCAACTGTCGGCAAATTTCGACAAGAAATATCTCGGTAAATAATTACACAGGCAGATAAATATGTACATACCATCGTAGCGCTCGGCTTGTTCAGCCAGCTTTGCCTTATAAACGTTATCCTCCCTTTCCGACATTTTAGATGTTTTACGATTTATCACCAACTACACAAAATCGCCAGCTCACGATTTTACCAAGATGGCCGCGCCCGCCAACACAAGAATAGTTCGATCTTTAAACTGCTCAACTTGGCCGTGACGTAAATCCTGCTGCTAACTTCCGGTTTCACTTCTGCAGGTTGGCGAACGTGGAATTTAAAAACTCGTGCGCTCTGAAGCTTGTACGACCAATATAATATAAGTTTATCACTAAAAAATATATTTTTAATTTAATATTATTTATAAATCAACACTATATCTTTCCGTAATTGAATTTGATGAATCTACTCCATAAAACTGTTTAAATACAGGAATAAAGTAGACATATTTTTTTGTGATGACAATACTTGATTAAAATATATTATATCGCTTGGCAACTAATACGCGTTGTTTTTTTAATTATTGTTTTGTAAAATAGATATAATTTTTATCCTTTTCAGATACCTAAATTATAATATTTCTTGCAACGTTTAAAAATAATTTTATTATCACGTGAGCGCACTTATTAAACGCGATTTATTTTTGTCATGCTAGAGAACAATATTATTACAAAAAAAACTTATTTCTTACCAAAACATTACTCATTTTTAATAGGATGATGTAGGAATACACAAATTGATTTTTTAAAGGCATCTTTAACTTAAAAATGTTAAGCTTTCAAACTGATTTTATCCTGTTAAAAAATACAAGTTAACTTAAATCAGGATAAGAGAAAAATATATTTTTTTGTTTCCTTTAACTTCAACAAAGTTTATTTAATTTACAATAATGATTAATAGTCATTAAACCAATGAGGCCGTAGACATTGTTGTATCAGGTTTTTATGTTAAACAATAATAAAAGCGGCTGGCACCACATAAAAAAGGTCAGTTAATAACATCCACACAGTTTTAACTCAATAGCTTACGCTTTACAAAGTGTTATCACAATTTATTAATAAAATTAAAACAACTATAATCATTGATTGCGGCTTTCAGGATTTTTTCACAAACAATATTTACTAACAAAAGTACCGCGATTTGGTTTTTATTTTGCCCTGAATAAAATAACTTTTATTTTCATTCCTTTGTAGAATAAAATTTTATATGTTGAAATATATCATTATTTATAATGTATTAAATATATATTGCAATTTAACGGTAAAGCTTCATTTTTCTCAACCGTATTTCATATTTAAAGGGTAAAAATATACTCAAATTTGCTGGCCAAAAAACGATTGCCTTATATCGCAAAACTCTCAGATAATAAACGGAAGTATCTGAATAGCAATGGAACTTGGGTAGGCAATAAAAATAAATAAATAACAGAAGAAGTTAGTGAAATAAAGTGGCCACTAATATAATTTTTATGTAGATATGTTGGAAATATAAATTAAATATCTACGACAAATGAAAAAAATAAGGTTATTATGATTTTTCAGGAAAGGTTTTATTTACTTCTATATTTATACAAATTTTGTACAAATATAGAAGGCTCTCCGATTCAAATTCATCGCAAATTGGAAGAATGTATAGTCCTAAAGTGTCTATGTCAATTTCCAAAATTATGAATTTTTTGGCATTGGCTAATTTTATATTTAAAGCTTTATATTATAAAAGCAGTTTAGAAAGGCTAAAATATGCAATATTTACAAATGTACTAAATACCTAATCATAACATACATTTTTATATTTATGTCAATGGAGGAAAAATTGATATTTACGTTTGGCAGAACTGCTCCACGACCTGTCATAAAAGCCGATATCTGTCAACCGGGATTATTGTTTAGTAGAATTTGTTCAAGAAAAAGAAGGTAATTTGACTTAATTATATCAATACCTATGATCAAATACTCATCCAATAAAATTATCGTTTTAAAATTTAGCGGCACTGGATTTTAAGGTTTTTAAACATATTTTCTTTATAGGACGTATTCAATATGTCACATATTTTGATAATATTTTGATTTTTTACGGTTTGTGAAGCCCTTTTTACGGTCTTTGTTAGAGAATTAAAAAGTATATTATTAGTTAATGAACGTTCGATTTATATTTAGCTTAAAATACGGACATTATGGGATAATTAGAGGACAAATAAAATTTGCGTGGGTGTAACTCTTTTCACAAAGAAAATGTTCCATGTTTTGTAAAATTTGCTTTTATATATAAGAACTAATTTTTATACTATAAATGGGGATTGAAATCTATTTATAACTAAACAAATATCTATAATTTTCTATTCAATTAATTATATTTGACAGTTATATATATATGTACATAAAATATCGTTTTATAAATTTGTAGTTTTGTAATTAGGATGTATTACGAGTTAATTCCCCTCAAAACACTAGAACTTCGGTCTTGATTGGCGAGGATAGTGAAATGAAAAGGAAATACCTTTATTATATTTAACTCTATGTGTACTCCGAATTAAAAATGCTGAATTATCAGGTTTCAGGTGAGCTGTTGTCATGTCGGAGCTCGACAGCGGGCTGACGCTGGAGTTCGGGCCCTTCGAGACGGTACATCGCTGGAAGCGGCTGCTGGAGTGTGATGAATTTGTGGGGGCCAGGTATGTTTAGTGATTACCAAATAAGCCCTCGGTTATATAGAACCTATGTTTCTCGTGGCAATCCGATATTTTTTTGTAATTGCCTGAAATCAACCAATCACTGCTAATGTCGCAGCCAATCAATAGAAATTAAAATAAAATTTAAACATGTTTAATATATCTTTAAATATATAGAAATCTGCTTGTGTTTTTTGTTTTTTTAAGATGAGTCATCTATAAAAATCAATATTGTAATATAAAATGATATGGGTACACAGTCTGTGGTTTATATCTCATGGTCACAATTTAGTTTCTTCCGATTTATTGATCAATGAAATGGTGTATAAGATGGTATTTGGTATAGATTTGTGTTTACGCCAATTTCTCTTTTAACACGGAATATTTTAAAATGACAGGGTCTTGAGAGAATAAACATTTTTGTTTTCAATTTAACACGGTTTTGCAGTCTGGAGTTTGCAACCTCATGTTACAGCTTTATTCTACTGTTGTAATGTTCAAAATTAATTAACTATATAAAAGAATATAAAATATATTTCATTCTTGTCAATAACTATTAGCACTGTGTATTTGTTTACTATAAAATATATTCCAGTCTATACAATGTGCCGAATTTGAGAAAGTAAATAATTTTTCATTAGTTTATAAATGGAACATAATTTTAAAATCAAGGTTTTTCCACTTATTAGAACCTATACCATTTTTATATGAATAGTATTTTTTTTTACGCAATTTCTGTTTGGATGCTAATCTGGAACATATCTTCTATGCAAAAAGATAATTTGGTGTATTAATAATATTAAAAAATAAGAAAAATCACTGCGTATCAAGACAGATTGCATAATCATGCCAATCATCCCTTTTTCAATGTTTAATATTTATTTATACAACCATTTTACATTGTTATCCTGTACTATTTATAGGCGGAGCAAGCACACAGTGGTGTCCTATAAGGACTCCATCTATGTGTTTGGGGGAGACAACAGCAAGAACATGCTCAATGACCTAATCCGCTTTGACGTGAAGGAGAAATCCTGGGGCCGGGCCATCTCTATTGGAGTTCCACCAGCACCGAGGTATCATCACTCCGCTGTGGTAAGAAACTTATCATAATTATAATCCTATAAGCGCTCTTCCTAACAGCAAGTCTTACCAATAAAATAAAGGTCACTCAACGTGCTATTGATTAATCCGAAATGAGGATATTTGATGAAGAAGTCAAGAAGTAAAGGCTTTTCAACAAATAGGCACACTCAAGTGCCAGTGGTTAGGAAATATCTGTCGAAGAGATGATG
The DNA here is from genome assembly GCA_022606575.1 of Glossosoma conforme. Classification (NCBI taxonomy): domain Eukaryota; kingdom Metazoa; phylum Arthropoda; class Insecta; order Trichoptera; family Glossosomatidae; genus Glossosoma; species Glossosoma conforme. Next base: position 140,536 of record JAGTXR010000020.1, on the reverse strand, counting down.
GTCCATGGGGAAGAAAAGTATTAAAGTGGCGTCCAAGAACTGGCAAACAAAGCGTTGGCTGACCCCCTGCAAGATGGACTGATGACATCATAAGCCGGATGCGGAGGGCGGAGGATTGAAGAGGATAGAGACTCATGCGGGAGGTCTGTGTTCAACAGTGATCGGACACAGGCTGATGATGAACTGCCCTTTGTACATATACCTTCCGCACATGCCTGTATATATATAATTGTGCCGGAGACAACAGGGTCAGATCCTGTCTGCCAAGAAGTGGGTGACGTCGATGGCTTTTCTCCAGGCCATCATCAGGTCTTCTTGGGTGCAGCTACTCGGACACAGCGCACATTCCAGAAGGTGTGACAGGGTCTGCTCCATGCCACAGTCACATTCAGTCGGTCCGCTGTAAAACTGCCAGGCTTTCATTTGTGTTCTCATCTTGCATACTCGGGTTCGAATTCTGTTAAGGGACCTCCATATATTCCACCCCTGGTTGTGTCCAGGGGCTAGGTTCTCTTTTGGGGTAATCCAAGTATTCCCCTCAGTTCCGCTTCTCCACATGTTCAGCCGTAGGGTGGCCTCAGGTATCACTCTTCCGTTGTCGACGGTAGGAAACTTCTTCTTGATTTGAGCCGTGTGGTATGCCTGTGCTAATCACTTACAGTTTTATGTTGTTTTTTTATTAAAGTTTCATTTCACTTCTTGTGTGTTTCTTGAATACTTTTAAATTGATTAAACTGCCTGTTTGTTACATGTTCCTATATGATGTTTCCAGGTTCACGACTGCTCGATGTTTGTGTTTGGAGGCTACACCGGGGACATCCTGGCCAACTCCAACCTTACCAACAAGAATGATCTGTTCGAGTACAAGTTCCAGAATGGACAGTGGTTTGAATGGAAGTTCAATGGAAAGTGAGTATTCATTGTGATGCTACAATATTTATATATTATTCTTTAATAACTATCCACCACTAAGACTTTTACATTATTTTTTAAAGTGTAAAACAAAATAAATAATAATCATTTCATGTATGTGAATTCAAAACCGTATATGAGTCAAATTTCCGAAATACGTTTTTGTCGCTTTCAAATTTTGAAATTTACTTAGATTCTAAAAAATCATCTAGGAATATTTCTGATAGACTAGATTCTTCTGCGGCATTGGGCTTTCACCGATAATTTACCAATTCCTTATGATACAATATACACCTGTGAAATGAAACAAAATTTTAAGTTAAACTTTTATTGACCATATTTGTAATTTGTACCAGCCTTGAATCAGGCTGTCTTATACGCTGAATGCATACTAGTTTCTGCTGATATGAGTCTTCCATAATTTGATTGATCTTTTAATACTTGTTTGAATGCAACACCTAATATTTTAAAGATTTTTTTATAATTTTTGTAATATTAAAACAAACAAGTATACTAATTTTTATAAGTTTATAAGAACTCCTTTTTACATTGTTTTGTAAGTTTTTAAGGGTAATATATTTATAATCCATAAAACAATATTAATTTTCCAGGACTCCGGGAGCACGATCTGCCCACGGAGCCGCCGTGTATGACAACAAGCTGTGGATCTACGCTGGCTATGATGGAAATGCTCGCCTCAATGATATGTGGACCATCAATCTTACGGTTAATTTTTTATTATTAATACTTACATTGAACTAAATTTATAATTTAATGGAAATGGACGGTACACTTCTGATGGAGTGACTGTGGTGGGTGAGGAAGGAAGGTGTTGGAGTGGTGTTCAAGAACGTGTAAATAGACCCCTGCAAGATGTGTTCATGACGTCAAAATAATTGCACTAGTAGGTAGGATGCGAAAGGCAGAGAATGCAGAAGGATGATATAGGATAAGGATGACATTTTTTATTTTATGTTTTTATTTTAAACTCATAATGGATTTCACTTTTATAATCATATTTACCCTTGATTTGAAACATGTTTATGATTTTATATATATTTATTATCATTCAATTTATATTTTTAGTTAACAAATATGAGAGAATTTGTCTTACAAATTATATGAGGATATTTCGTTTAACAATTATAATATTTAATTTAAGATGAAAAATTGACATTTATTGTGTGTTATATTTCAGCACTGGTAAATACTCAAGGAAAGAATATAAAAATTATAAGTTAGACACTGCAATATATAAAAGGTTGTAGTAACAATGGATTCAATTAAAGATGTTAAAATTCTTCAAGATTGAATTGTGTTCACAGTTAATAATATAAATCTCGTAAATTTATTTTGTTGTTAGTAAAATTGATTACGATTACAATTATTAAAAATTGAATGGCGGATTAAGAGGAGCAACTACTGTAGCCAGTTCAATTTTTTTTTATAACCTTTATCATTAGTAAATATATCCAAGAAAATGATTTAAAAAAAATCAAGGTGATATTCAAAGTCCTTCATACATTACGAATGTGAACTGTCCGAATTTTAGAACAACATGTTTTATCAGCTTATAACTAGGACAATATCTGAGAAAAAGTTCTTAAAATATTTGATTATGTAGTTCACAATATACATAAAGGGTCCTCAAAGACTTGATCTCTTTTAATCATTCCTTCTCCTCGAAGAAAAATCTCAAAAAAGGTTAAAAAACTCCCTCATAAAGAGGTTGATCCCCTTAACCAGTAGGTGTCTTAAACTTACTTTTGTAACTTCCAGGGTGAAGGCAAGCAATGGGAGGAGGTGGAGCAGAAGGGTCAATGCCCTCCCACTTGCTGCAACTTCCCGGCGGCCGTGGCTCGCGGTCACATGTTTGTCTTCAGCGGTCAGAGCGGAGCCAAGATCACCAACACACTGTTCCAGTTCAGCTTTGCCGATAGAATGTGAGAAAATATTATTCTTACACACATTTGACATTTTTCTTTACAGATATTCTGTTATTTTTCTTCTTTTACTTCTGATCCTTAGCTGTAGAATATGATAGCCATAAATGCCCATCAAAAAGTTATGTTAGCAACAGGTCTTAGTCGTTAGCTCTGCATTTTAAAGCTCTATCTTATATTTATTTTATAATATCTATATATTCTTTTGTCCATTATTTTGTAGCCTCTCTATTACTTAGAACTAGATTCCATTAAAACCTAGGAAGTTATTTAGATTCCATTAATAAAAATATATATATGTAGCTTCTAACGTCCATCCAGGATGAATGGAGCGCAGTGGCAAAACTATGTAACTAGTCCGAAGGTAGTAAAGATATGGCAAACGACAAGAATATGAGACGAAAGATTGTTCATTGAGGTTTTCCGTACCAGTTAGCAAGGGCTACATCGTGCTGATGTCAATGCATAAATTTTCAGGTGGACTCGCATTTCTACGGAGCACATCCTGCGAGGGGCTCCCCCGGCCCCGGCGCGGCGCTACGGCCACACCATGCTGCCCCACGGGAGACATCTCTACGTGTTTGGAGGATCGGCCGACAGCACGCTGCCCAACGATCTGCACGCCTACGACCTGGACACGCAAACTTGGTTAGACCACCATCAACACTAATTTGTATCATGATTTTTCTACTTTTAGATGCCTACCTAATCTAACCTAACCTAACCTAACCTAACCGTAAACCACAAAATATAATCTTACAGAAGAGTGGTTAGTACTTAATGTTATACAAAATATTTCTATTGATCCCAAATTCATTGTTTACGTTAGGTTAGGTTAGGCTAAATTAAACTAGCCCGGTGACTGATATATTTATTAACGACAATCCTTAAGTGCCTTAACCTGTTGGCATCGGTACCCGATATATGCCGTGTAAGATTCCCCTGCCGTTGACATCGGTAGCTGTGATATATCGTTTTGCCACTTTCTTATGTTTGAATTGTTTTTAATGCATCATCTGATAGCTAGAGGATACAAGAACCAATGTGATATATGAAAATAGACCAGATAAGTACATTTATGCTTCGAATACTAGTTTTAGAATTGACAGTTTAATTTGTATTCCACCGTAATGAAAGGGTTAAAAAAGTCTTAAGACAACTGCCTTAAAAAAAAATTGAAAAATGGTTAATGTAACACAGCAGTCGGGGAACCGGGGTAAATTACCCCAAATGGGGTAAAAATATGTTTTTTGGGGTAATAAGGAAATTTTTCTAGTTTGCTATTTCATAAAACTTACTATTTTCATGTAACTTTTTTGCTATTTTCTGTGTAAATTAATTCAATAAATAATGTTTATTTTAAAAAACATTGATTGTCTTCTTTTCAAAGTGGGGGAAGGGGTAATATCGACTTACGCAAAAATATTTTGGGGTAATGGTTAAAAAAGTTCCCCGACCGCTGATCTAACAAATCTAATAATGCCAACAATCTTTTGACCAACAAGTGTCTTTCTTGCGTTCATAAATCGATTTTTAGATAATTAATATGGACTGTAATATTTTTTCCAGTAAACCAATATGTTAGATGTCACATACATTTTATTATTTATTATATCAGTATTTATTGACATCCCCCGACTTTAAAAAGGCGGACAAGTCGCGGGTTCGTCACGTGGCCGCGTGGAGGAAGGATGCAAGAGCAGATCACAAAGCAAAATAACTCGTTTTTGAAGCACAATTCGCATTTATTTTGAATAAAGACTTGATATCCTCGTCCGACTGCTACATGACGTATCGCCGGTGAGTCGAGACATGACTGACCACTGCCGGAACACTGTGACATGCAGCGCCGCCAAGATAATCACAGCAAAAAAACAAATTACAAATGGCAGTTGAATCAACGTTACATTGAGAAACTGTCATAACAAATAAAATGGCGTATTCAAACGCCGTGTAATTTTATATATAATTAAAACTATCATTATTAGGTGTGCATGTCAGGCGAGCGATCAAAAATAAAAGACAAAAGATCGTTTTTTGAGGCTTTTCGGCATCAGCCTAAAAGAGCTATATCAAGCTGATATCATTATATAGCTTTTTTTATATGACCAAATGGTTATTCCAAAAGTCCATCTTTGCCGCTCTGAGTAAAACGTGGGTCTTGAGGTTGCATATGAAAAATGCCTCCGTTTTCAGCTCTCTGATACTCTCCAGCAGGGAGTTGCTGCGAAGCTGAAAGCATGATTACCAAAGACCGTGCTAGGACTGCCTCTCTTATGTGCAGTGTCAGTTGAATATAATTATTTATTGGTGTTGTAGGTCTGTGGTTCACCCGTCGGCAGACTCGCAGGTGCCTTCAGGGCGGTTGTTCCATGCCGGAGCCGTTGTGGGGGACGCCATGTACATCTTTGGAGGGACAGTTGACAACAATGTCCGCAGCGGAGAAATGTTTCGCTTTCAGGTAACAATGCTATTATTATATATATTTTATATATACACAAAAGAAAGTTTTGTTAGTTACACCATTTATAACTCATGAACGGCTGGACAGATTTTTATGGTTCTTGATTATAGAAGGACTTATTAAAAAATTGTAAAGGAATATTTTTTTTCATACATTTTATTGTTTAAATTTATTTTTTCATCATAAATAGTTTACATAAGACATATATATATTTTATTTATATTAAGTTTACAGATTTTTCTTCTATCTTTTTACTTAAAAACTAATAAACATAAAAATAACAGGAATATTTAATTAATACCATATAATTTAATGCATGTGTCTTTTATTTTAACACTATTTATGCTTCGAAAAAATCTAAAAATACACTAAAATAAAAAAAATAACAATAAGAACTAATTTTAAACAAGACATAAGAAATAAATGATAAAAATAAATAATAAAAAATAAAAGAAACATGTTGTATGGAATTGCTTTTTAGATTGATGCTGGTTCCAGTAAATGGCGTTTTATTCTTTATCATTTTACACACAAGGCCATCTCTGTTTGAATATTTTTTAGTAATTATTTGAAGATAATAAAAAACAGAATTTAATTCAGATAAAATAAGTGAAAATGGCATTTATTTATTCTCAGGCGGTACGAAGTTTTCCAGGTCAGCTAGTCTTACATATAAAACTCAAATGGAGTTTGTTTGCTTGAATGCAATGTTGGTAAATATTATAGGTAGGTATGATAGGTAGGTATGTTAGGTAGTTATGATAGCAAAAAATTTTTTTTTTGAAAGCATTCTAATTTATCAAAAGTATACATTTTATTTTAGATTTTTATTTTATTTTATTATAGAAATTTGGCGCAAGGGATAACTGGTGCACTGGACAACTGGTGCACTGGATGTCTCGCTAACCTAACCTAAGTTTTTTTGTTAATGAGACCTATGGATCTCTGAACTCTATGATCACTAGACTAATCCATAGGTTAGGTTAGGTTGAACGGATTGTCTGTGAACGATAGGTCCGGTTGGTATGTGTATTTAATTATCGTTTTTAATTAATTTCCAGTTCTCGTCCTACCCCAAGTGTACGCTACACGAAGACTTTGGCCGCCTGCTGAAGTCGGGCCAATTCTGTGACGTGGAGTTCCTGGTCGGGGCCGAGGAGGCGCCCGTGGCCTGCCACCTGGCCATGGTGGCCGCGCGGTCTGCTTTCCTCAAGAAGAAGATTGTGTAAAATATGCTTTATATTTATTATTTTAACATTTAAAATAAATCACGCTCGCTGTGACTAGTTTGGTATTATTTTGGGGTTATAATTAGGGCAGGGTAAGTTAATAATCAGAGAAAAATCTGCGGAGGCTGGGATTTAAACTGGAACCGTTTAAAAACCCAATGTTCAGCCTTGTACACGGCGACCATTTGCTCCGCATGCTGACTTGAGAAATTAACGCATATTATATTATTGATGAGCATTATTTTTACAGATGGCGCTTGTTGTAAATTGTATGCATATTTATTATTAAGATTCAATCAATTAATTTTATTTACAAGTATTATTAATTCTTACCGATAATCTATTTATTTAGTATATATATCCTCTGGACCACTTTTAAACTATATACCTAATGGAAATAACTATTTTGTTAAACCTACATGAATATTACACAGCCAGTTATTTGCATGTTTTACTAATGAACCTTTACTTGATTTTGTTTTGTATTATATATTAATTAAATATAAATATTGGTAAAGATTTGAAATTTTCTATAAAGCATTTGAATATTGAAATGTATTCTAAAAAAAAACAAATACAAGATATAGCATACCTTTCTTGCCATCGTGAACTATACATAGTGTGTGTTTGATGTTGCTTTCAGATCTGCAATTGAGACTCGGGACAAAGAAATGGATGCTGATGGAGTGGACCGACTCTCAAGTCCACTGCAGGTGAAGTTGCCAGAAACTGAACCCGAGGCCTTCCGCATGGTGCTGAACTACATCTACACCGACCGTATCGACCCCACAGAGAAGGGTTATTACACATTTTTTTAACTGGCAAAATTTGTACATAAAATTAGTTGAAATAAAAAAGAACTGTTTAGAAATTTAATTGCTTTTCATAATTGCGACCAAATATAAAAATAACTGATTAAATAATAAAAAATATACACAAAATAAAATATATATAAATATATAGAGACATCTATCGTTATATGATGGTAACAATGGTATAAATATAACTTATTCCGCGCATCAGTTCGGGCAGGAGATGGTGGAGTGGATTATTAAATTAATTAATAATGGATTAATGAACAAGAGCAACGGTTGGTTCCAAGGCTCGCAGGTTCGTATCCCGCTTCTGCCGATATTTTTCTGAATGAATTGATGCGTATAAAGAATTTGATGTATAGTATGTGTATATTTAATTACTAAAAATAACTGGTGTAAGCATGTTCGGTTAGTGTAAGACGAGTTTGTCGGTCGTAGGTGGGTGGTGGAGGAATCAGTTGTTTACGTTATGAATGCTTGCAGTGGCCGAACCCTTCTGCCCGTGGATGGTGGAGCTGGTGATGGAGGTGTACGGGGCCGGGCTGCGCCTGTTGGTGCCGCGCCTGCAGCGCCTGTGTGCGCGCTACCTGCGCGCCGGCATCGGGCCCAACACCGTGCTGCACGCCCTGGCCGCCGCCCACACCAGACACCTGCCCGCTGTCAAAGAGTACTGCTTGAGGTGCCTCCCACTCACATATTAATTTTTTTTAAATGTTAATCGATATAATTTTATCAGATATGTCAATTCACTATAATGGTCCCTGTAATAGACCTGACGTTAGATCTTTTTTAATTTTTTTATTTTTGTATGTAAACACATACCGGAAAATACCGACAGATGGTGATAGTAATTTTGAAATCTCATATGTGGAATTCTATGACGCTTACCGTGCTGCGTATGACTAAGCGCTGCATATGTGGAGTGTTGATCCGCCAACGTCATAGACTACCGCCCGAGATTCACGCATCATCCTTATTATTGCAGGAATTGACTATGTATGGGTGGTCTTCACGGGACGACTTTCGTCTACCACCAATTTTAATTAATAGGCTATGACTGGTATTTTACGTGTAAGGGATCAACTTCACACCACCCGGGGTTATTTTAGAGCTCAGAAATCGAATAAAAATACTTTTTTTTATCTTCGTCGGGGATCAAACCCACGACCTTTGGCTTGCAAAGCAAACGATTTGACCATTGAGCTATACCTGCCGGCAGATCATAGGATCGTCATTGGGATGTGTGGTGGATGGATATGGAGTAAGTCGCCAAACCAAAGAACTCACTAAGAAGCACATTTGACATTTATTTTACGTTAAACAAAAATGACTGACTAAATTCGGTCCTCCGCCTAGGTCACATACAATGCTGTTTACCTAACAACGCCCGGGCGAAGACTGCCTGCCGGTGGCAGTGACAGTCACTGCTTCTACATGCTTGATTATGAAATGAATGTAATGTTTCTCATTGAAGGTTTATCGTGAAGGAGTCCAACTACAAGCAAATTGTGATGTCTGCAGAGTTTGAGACGCTGGAGCAGTCGCTGATGGTGGAGGTCATCCGCCGCAAGCAGCAGCCGGCGCTCAGGTCCGCTCCTGACCCGGCTGACGAAGGCTGCGAAGGTAACCTGATCCCATCTAGTTTAACAGAGGCGCAAATGGAGGGCTTCCAGGCCATTATAAGGAATCATTGTGTTTCTCTGCGGGCGCGCTTTCGCAGCAGTTCCAACACCATGTTCACTGTGTGGGCGGATAGGCGGAACTCTCGGTTACAGGGATACTGGATGTGCGCCTTCACGTAGCCTTTAAGCGGTGATCCAGTGCTCTACTCACTGAGAATCACTATAAACTTAAAGCTTATCCATAATGTAAAAAAAAAAGTTTTGTCATTATTACCTAAGAAAACATTGGTTTAATATATAAAATAAATATATTATCTATTGGATTCCAGCCGAAAATTATTGCATTTACATACTGGTCCTAAGGAGCGGCTCAAATCCGACCTACGACACGCTATAAGCACCAGGCGATGACTCATCCAAATTTAGGTTTGCGATGTTGCTAAGCTTTGTTGATGTAACGCGCTAACTCCCCAGGCACGACCCTGGAGCAGGACATGTGTGTGTTCCTGCAGAGCGGCGGGCGTGACCTGTGCGACCTGCTGCTGATGGTGGGCGGCTGTGCGGTGCCGGCACACAAGGCCGTGCTGGCCGCGCGCTGCACTTACTTTGAGGCCATGTTCCGCTCCTTCATGCCGCTCGATAAAACAGTCAACGTGAGTATGAATCACCAATACAACAATAATCCAAAATCTTCTAATAATTAATCTGTTTTGACTCCTCTTCAAGCGACTCTTGTCCAAATGATCCTGGCATACAACAGACAGTCAAACATTCTCTGGTGGAGTGCATCATCCATGAAAATGAAAAATGGAAAATGTGCTGTGTTGTCACCTGGGAGTCTCTGCCTTTTTTGGGAGGACCGTCCTGAACTACTACTTAGTTATGTTTTTTTTTATTTGTTGCTGTATTGAAAGTGGTGGAAAATGCTTCGGAAGAGAGAGTCGCTGTTGTGCGACTGTGAAGACCTGCAGGCTGCCTCACACCTAAAATCGTGCCCCACGTGCCCAACTAGGTACACATCCCAAGACCTATTTCTGGGCAACCGTATGCTAAGGTTTGCGCGAGGTAGGTGCCAAGAATGTTGACCGAAGACCACAAACGTCAACGCGTTGAAATTTTGGATGGGGTATTGTCAAACACCCACACTCCAGCCCGGACTTAGCCCCAAATGACTACCATCTCTTCCCTGACATGAAGAAACACCTGGGTGGAACGCATTTCGGCGACAGAGAAGAGCTGGAAGAAGCGGTTCACAGGTATCTGCGTGGCTTGGCGGCAGATTTTTTTGACTCGGGCATTTAAAAGCTCGTATACTGCATGCAAAAATGCATTGACCTCAGTGGCGACTATGTAGAAAAATAGGTAAAAGTCTGAACTTTCCAAAAATATACGCATTCATGGAAATTGACATGTTTTACTCTGAGAAAAATCACTGGGAACCTTATTTTACGGATAACCCTTGTATATTTCCAATATGTTTTTTATATGTTTATAAGCCATGTATAATAGTCTAAAAGTTTTGGGAGTGATAGAATGTGAAATGACGATATCCAAAGAAGACCTCAAGGAGTGAAGAGTACTGAAATAATAGGCTAGCTTGAAGTATGATAGTTGATTCAAAATTGCATTGAACACAATTGTACTACAACTGGCCGATATAACTAGATATGATTTATTTCATTTGGACATTGTTGCTAAGTAATAAATGTAGCTGCAGTTAGTTTTGATACGTTTTTGAAAGGTTATTTTATAATTTTCAGATCCAAATATGTGACGTCAGCCCCTCCAGAGAGTCGTTTGACTCTCTCATGCGCTACATCTACTACGGGGAGACCAAGATGCCCCCCGAGGACTCCCTCTATCTTTTCCAGGCGCCCTTCTTCTATGGTATCTAATTCAATTGATTTAATGCAATTCTAATATAAAATTTTCATTCATCCCTTCCATACAAAATCTTCACAATTGTGACTTACTGTGAGTTATCTAAACCCTTTACGTGCGAAATAAGATTTCTAAAAAAGTCACGAAATACAGGTAAGTCAATTAGTCAATGAAAAATAAATTGCATATTTAAGGACGATTATTTTTATGTGTTTTGATCAGTGCTGCATTTATATTCACCTTCAGAACTAAATTAAATAAATCCATTATTATTTTAAAAAAAAGGGCAAATTTTAAACATGTGTAGAATGACACACAACTCAATACAATGGCCTGGAACTCGCTACCGGAAAGCATAAGAGAGCTTAAAGCGGAGGCATCCTTCAGAAGCAGACTCAAGACCCACCTTTTTACTCAGAGAGGCAAAGAAGCGCTTTTGGAATGATCATTCGGTCATAAAAGAGCGCTATACAAGTACTAATATAATAATAATACATATCGTAAAAAAAAAATTGACGAAGGAATGTCGTAATACGAAACAAAATTATATTCAATATAGTATTTGTATAAATCCGCATCTCGCACTGAAGTGACGTGTTGTTTTCAGGGCGTGGGATAAATCAGCACCTCGCACTTAAAAGCAGTGCAAGATGGTGCGGATATATCTGCATCTCGCACTTAAAGGTTTAAAAATAATAAATTATAATACCTCATTCTTTCATACAGCTCCAAATCCAACTTAACAAAATTCAATTCAGCAAATGGATTTTAAGAACAGATGCCTCTATAATAAATTAATTTTAAATACTATTAACAATATTGTAATATTTAACTTAATTACCTTTTGATATCAGCTTGATATAGCTCCTTTAGGCTGATGCCTTAAACTTTTTCGAGACTTTAAGGCTTAAAGTCTCGAAAAAGAAAAAATATATAATTTTGACATTTTTTTTTTTTTTAATATGTTTTTTTTGTTTATGTTTTTTTACCACCTTTAAATAACAGCTGATTATTCCACTGTGCACCATAAAAATGACAAATACTTAAAAAGAAAACACTTACACATACGATGTAAACTGATCGTGAAAAAAATACTAAAAGTCAACTTTAATTTTTAATTAAAGTTAACTTATATAGTCATTTACACGTCATTACGTTTGTGCACGTTGCAACTGACGAAGCTTTCATTGATCGCGAAACTGCAGTCTTCCATCAAGTGAATCAGTGCTCAGTGTGATCCATGTTAAAACAACATATGAAATTCTTATCTATTTAAATTGTGGTGAATGTTATTTTCAGGTTTTACAAACAACCGCCTGCAGGCGTTCTGTAAACAGAACCTGGAGAGCAACGTGACGTACGAGAATGTGCTGCCCATCCTGCAGGCGGCTGACAAGATGCAGGTCACAGACATCAAGAACTACGCCCTCAGCATGATCACACACAACTTCTCCAAGGTTCGTTACATCAACCGTTGTACACTTGAGGAATTAAGCCTAATTACTATATCAATTGTATTGTTTTACATGGATTTAAATATTTATAAGAATATTATTTTATTTTTTCAATATTCTAATCTTCTTTTATATATCATTGACTATATAACAATATTATTAGTAATTAAATATACACATACTTTACATCAAATTCTTTACACGTATCAATTCATTCAGAAAAAATATTTGCAGAAGCGGGATGCCAACCTGCGAGCCTTGGAACCAACCGTTGCTCTTGTTCATTACAATGTTATAGTTCATGTATTGTTTTGTTTAAAAATTGTGGAGGAATTGCTTTGATTCAGTTTGATTGATTTTTTCAATTTCATTTTTATTTACTTATGTCGTAAAAGTCATTACATATTTTTAAAAATAAATCATATTTGAATTAATTATTGCTGTATTTAAATAGAATCATATTAACTATGCGTTGTTTGTTAATGATGATTTTTTTTATTAAGTGTATAAATTTTTGAATTTATAAACCTCGTCCCTGGCTTGACATGTTCACTGCCTTAAAAAAAGTGATTTCATAAAAATTCCGAGATTTTTTTTTCTCGTTTCCAGTAGTAATCTTCTTCGTAGTATCAATCCGGTAGATTGGTTTGCAGCAACAAAATCTTGCATCTTCATCTCCACTCTTCTTGATCCTAACTTGAGATGCAATCATTTTTGCTGATACATGGGATGTCTTTTAGACCTTTAATGTGGTATTTTCCCCTTTATTTCCACATCCTAATGCCGTTGACCAGTAGTAATAGTGTCTTTATTACCAATTTAATTCATTTTTTGTTTTTTTTTTTTTGTGGCATATTTGCCCATTTATATCATACATATATATATTTATATCATACATATAAAAAGTAAAATTCAAAATGTTTTTTTTTCTTAAACCTTTCACATCGGTGTCGGCATATGCCGTCAAAGATTGACATCGGTTGACGTGATATATCGTTTTGCTACTGACAGTACTAATTGTAACATCTATGGTAGGAAATTGGAATTGCAGTCATTCTCTTTATCAACCTACATGTATTCTTTACAGAAATCTGTAAAGCATGTAAATAAATATTGTTAGGTTTCGTCACAGGAACGATTATTTTGTAAACCACATGTGTCAATGCCACCACATGTATGGAGTTACATAATGAACGTTTGTTAAATAAAATAGTTTTGTATGCATCATCTGATAGCTAAAGGATACAAGAACCAATGTGATATATGAAAATAGGTCAGATAAGTACATGTATGCTTCAAATACTCGTTTTAAGCAAAAAAAAAAGGTTTGAAAAATTCACGCCGTATTGACAGTATAATTTGTATTCCACCAAGCGACAATGCAAGGGATAAAACTCTAGTGATGACTCCCTTTCAACAGTCAAATAAAGGTACTTTCGACGCACATTGACAAATAATTTGATTTTAAGTCATATTTTTTCTAATTTGTAACAATACGTATTAACTTGTCATTATTGTTACTATTATGTGATGTATTTATAGGAATAACTTCATGGTATTAACGGACAATTCTCAGTGTAAAAGCGTTATAGTCTTCTTCTTCATCTGAGCGACGTCAAATTATTTCTGCCCAGTATCTGGCAACATCGATAGCCCGTGTGTTGCCTAGCATTAGGTCTTGAAGTGTGCAGCTTGTTGGGCACATGGAGCAGGATCTTAGGAGTGAGGCGGTCTGCAGGTCTTCGCAGTCGCACAATAGTGTCTCTCCCTGCCTAACAATTTCCCACCGCTCGAGGTTGTCTTTTGTTCTACCGACTCCGGTTCTTAATCTGTTCAGGGATTTCCAGGTCCGCCAGTCAAGGTTCTTGCTAGTTGGGAGGCCTTCTTTGGAGTAATGAAATCCTCTAATGTGACTTGTTGCCAGAGCTGGAGTCTCTTATTTTCAGGGCCGGATGTGAGAGGTTGTGTGGATCTCAGAAAGCTGCTTCGCAACTTCAATCTTGGTGTTGGGGGTATCTGATTATACAAGCAGTGGGACGGTTGGTCGATTGCCTTACGCATTTCTTCGGCGCATATGACGGGGAGCATGAAAAGAGCCTCCATGCGGTGCCCCGTGGAAACGGAATCTCGGACTTCTCAACCCAGCGTCGAAAACAAAAGCGTTATTGTAATTCCTAATTAATTTTAATTTAATGAATTTTAATGTTTCAGGTGGCGAAGCTGCCGGAGATGCACAAGCTGTCCAAGGAGCTGCTGCTGGACGTCATTGCTGCGCTGGCGGACGAGATGAGCGAGACCCGCATCTGCCAGGACATGTCTTCGGCCAGCCTGCACAGCGACTCCTGAGGGCTGCTGCCCGGCCGCCACGCGCCCGACAAGTGATGGCAGCCGCATCTCAGATCTGTGCACAACGAGAGCCGACCCCAGATGATGGGAAGTGGCTAGGCTAAAGAAGAGTCAACAATCTTGTGTGTGACTGAAATTCGTGAATTAAAAAAAAACATGCGACACTGCAATCCACATAATAATAAATTAAAACAGTTTTATCGATTTGCATTGATATTTATTTAAGAGGGTTATTTATTTACAGTGTTTGTTTGTTTTTACAATGGATTTGTTTACTGAGTGAATATTCGAAGAAGACTCTCTTGTTATGAAAAATTGATACACACATACAAATCTATACCGATTATCATATTTTTTTACTTCTTTCTCATAATCGTCAGAGAAAAATAAACGGCAGATGCTGGGACTTCTGTTTATAGTTTAGAAGTTTTTAGTTTGTGCCGGCGGGTATAGTTGTTGGTAGCGTTTGCTTTGCAAGTCAAGGGTCGTGGGTTCGATCCCCGATGGAGATTAAAAAAATAAAAGATTTTTAATCGATTTCTGAGCTCTAAAATACCCCCGTGGTTGGTGTTAATTTGATCCCTCACCCGTAAAATGCCAGTCATTAAATATGAATTAAAATTGGTAGAAGACGAACGTCTTCCCTTGAAGACCACCCATTCATATTAAATTCCTGTAATAATAAGGATGATACGTGAATCTCGTGCTGAAGTCTATGACATTGGTGGTTCAACACTTCACATGCAGCACTAAGCCATATGCACCATGGTACGCGTCATATAATTCCACAGATGTGGCTTCAAAATTATTATCACCATCGGTATTCTCCTGTATTGTGTTTACATAAAAAATAAAATTAATCCGAAGGTTAACTAAATAAATATATTGGAAGTAAGAAATAATAATGCTTGTGAATAAATAAAGTTTGATTGAATTTTAATAATAAAAAATACGAATTTATCAATATTATATAAATACGTCGAAAATTCTCAACTCATAACGTGGAAGAGTAGGTCTTGGTGGACCGCACTGTGTATAGAATAGAACTAAGGTGCAAAGTTCGCGGTTCGAATCCCAGCATCTGCCGTTTCTTTTTCTCCGATATTGATGAGTGAAATGTCTTAAAAGATGATATTTGCCGTAGATTTGTATGTGTGAATCAATTTGTCTGATCTTCATTAGCTATAAAAGTACTGGAGTATTAAAACATATTCTATTAAAAAATTAAAAACAATTTCACTATGACAACTTGATTCACTTATGTAACTTAACACATTCATCGCTGCGTCAGCCACCGGTGGGCAACAAGACAATGATAAATTTGATTTTTCGTTTTGCGCTGTCAGCCACGCGCTCCATACAAACTGCTATTCAGAATGTCCGACGTGGCACCTAATACCACAAAAACATTTTCCCTTATTTACAAAAAACGGTGTTGGCGATGAATGTGTTAATAAATTGATTCCTCCAGAATTATTCAATTTTCATAATTATGCTGAATAAATTCTTTATATTATTATCTACAGAATTAAAGGCAAGAATAGATTGAACAAATGGCAGTTTAAGTTTATGCTCTCTTGTTTGACATCTGAAGAAGATGTCATATTTGTCTCTTCAGTGATTATTGAATGGATGGCTGCAGGGTCCTCTCCCTAACTCTATCATTCCTTTTTACAAACTCACCTCATTGTGTAAAATAATTGTACATTTTTGTGTGTTTGTTACCTTCCACGTTTTTGGATATGTGTGCCAAAAAGTGTAAAATGAAAGACATTTGAAAAAAAAACTATGACTATAAAAGACATCACAATCACAAGCTACCTAATAACTTTAAATATAAAAATGAATTTATAAATAAGGAAATGTAGTTTTAAAATGTATGTGTAATGCTATCAACATTAACCTTTAAACGCCCAGTGGTCCCATACGGGACCGCAGATTTACGTCGTTCAATGCCCTAGCAGGCCAATGTTTGTAATGTTTCGTCGCACAATAGATTCTTCCATGAACATACTTTAATATTATTATTACAAATTAATGTAATCCGATTGTGAAATGAACCATAAGCACTCCTGTATGGGACCGTAGGGCATTGAACTATGCAATTCAGTATGTGTGTTTTAACAGAAGTGTAGTGTAATAATGTAAAATATGTTTTATTGGAGGAATTACAGATTAAAATTGGCAGAGAAATCGTGCTACGAAATTCCATCATGACACATGCGTGATGGGTTTGGTTTATGTGTTATATTGAATAATAAAACATATTCTACTCATTTGATTCCCAACGTGAGGTCATTTAATAATTATAAAATTAAACATTTCGAAGACTCTGTTCCATAATGCTACAACTGAAAATTCATAATTAGATAAATGATTGATAAGTATCGCTGAGCTGAAAAGGGTTGCGGAGGACCGAGAAGAATGGAGATCGAGATGCAAGATTCTGTTGCTGCAAACCAATCCACCGGATTGATACTATGAAGAAGAAGTATCGTACTCTTAAAATGTGAGTAAAATGGTAAAACTCATGTTTACTATCTTAAAAGAAGAAATACGTAAGGCAATCAACCGACCGCCCCACTGCTTGTATAATCAGTTACCCCCAACACCCAGACTGAAGTCGCGAAGCAGCTTTCTGAGATCCACACAACCTCATCACACCTGAAAATGACAGACTCCAGCTCTGGCAACAAGTCGCATCAGAGGATCTCATTACTCCAAAGGAAGGCCTCCCAACTGGCAAGAACCATGACTAGCGGACTTGGAAATCCCTGAACAGATTAAGAACCGGAGTCGGTAGAACAAAGGGCAACCTCGAGCGGTGGGGAATGCTTTGGCAGAGAGAGTCACTATTGTGCGACTGTGGAAAACTGCAGACCGTGTGACACCTGAGATCCTGCTCCATGTGCCCAACAAGCTGCACATCTCAAGACCTAATGCTAGGCAACACACGGGCTATCGATGTTGCCAGATACTGGGCAGAAATAATTTGACGTCGCTGACATGAAGACGAAAACTATCTAAATAAAGAGATTTATTTTTTATCTTGTATCTTTGTGGAACTGAAAGAAGATAAATGCGAAAATATAAAGGTTTTTGCTTCTTATCTCAGCACAATGTAATATTTTACTTCTAATAGGTTTGTGATTATTTATGAAACTCATTACATTTAAATGTGAAAAGATATAAATGTTCCTTCTTTTTGATATTTTATAAATTAAATGTACATATAATTATTATACTCCAATTGTTATTATTAATACTGTATGGAAGGTATATATATTTCTATTGTAGTTTAAATGAATGTGTAGACTTTTATAGTACTAGGGTTATCTGTAAAATAAAGTTCCCAGTGATTTTTCACAGTGTAC
Source organism: Glossosoma conforme (assembly GCA_022606575.1). NCBI lineage: Eukaryota > Metazoa > Arthropoda > Insecta > Trichoptera > Glossosomatidae > Glossosoma > Glossosoma conforme. The sequence continues at coordinate 122,496 of JAGTXR010000020.1, read as the reverse complement.
ATGTTTAATTCCATGAATGCGTACATTTTTGGAAAGTTCAGACTTTTACCTATTTTTCTACATAGTCGCCACTGAGGCATTTTTGTATGCGGTATACGAGCTTTTGAATGCCCGAGTCAAAAAAATCTGCCGCCAAGCCACGCAGATACCTGAGAATCGCTTCTTCCAGCTCTTCTCTATTGCCGAAAAGCGTTCCACCCAGGTGTCAATAGAGGTTTTGCTGACATCAGGGATCATTTCGGAGAGCTTACGAACCGTCACTCTTCGATCTGAGAGCATCGTTTGCTCATTTCGAACTCTGTCCACTCTAGTCACACCGCCCGCCCACCTCAGCATCTTCATCTCTGACACATGAATCCTATAAGTCACGTTTCAGCGGGGTCTAACACTTTGATCCGTAGAGCTTAGCTGGCTTTACAGCAGTTTTGTAGATTTTACCTTTGGTCCTAACTGGAATCTTGCTATCACACAAAATCTCAGAGAGAGACCTTCATTTTAGCCATTCTGTGTTATTCTATGCTTCATATCGGATTCAGTTTTGGCGATTATTAATTTTATGATTAAGGTATTATATTATTTATTAAATGCCTTTCTGCATTTCTCTTTGACTATTTAAAAATATTGATTGAATTAATTTTAGCAATAAATTTTCTGAATAATATTGCACGACCTTCTTTACCAAAAACATTTGTATTTTTAAAAATATTTTACGTTTATATTTTTTTTATTTTATAAGCATTTACTGTTATACTTACATTACACTGTTAATTTCGCTTACCAATCATCAATGAAAGCGATTTAACGCCAATATTCGTCGGCGGTTTGTGTGGCCTTTAGGTATCGAGGACTATAGCGTCTCCTGATGTGCCGGGTTCTGGGGACTGACTCGTGTTAGCCCTCGTGCTTAGTGGCGTGTCCGTATAGTGTTGCCACAATACAAACTATCAATGTTTTTTTTTTAATTAATGTGTGTATTATAAGATAACACATAAATAACATTGTAATACTATTTTAATATTTAAGATTTATTTATAACATGGAAATGAACATTACTGTATTTATTAAATAGTATAATATTATGGAATTATTATTATTTAATTACATGACGTAGTATCTAATCTAATAAAGACCTAATATCTAAAAAAAATAATGTATAAATGAAATGTTGTGTTTATATAAATGTATAATAGTTATTGTATAGTTGGAATACCATAATCAAAATGTAGATGAGCCCACAGACAAAAAGGTAATGAACGTTCTTCTTCTTCTCTTATTACTTCATTCCAAATTGTTTTGACAATACTTTTCTGTTTATGTGGAGTTGTAGGGCCAAGAGTTTTATTTATCCACTAAATGTTTAATATCAAGCTTAACCCTTTAGGTGCGGCTATTGTTTTTATCATTGTTTCATAAAAAGTGGAAAAATAAAATAATGATTTTTATGATGAATTATTATTCTACACATGTTACCTTTAAATTAATTAACCTTCAATTAAAACAAACTATATCCTTTTTAATAATATTCTATAGCCTTACCGATATATAGGCACGCTGAATTGAATGAATAGCCAACAGGGACACGCATTCCCCATGTGTTTACCAAGTTTCGTAACTTACATACCACGAGCAGTTTTCTATGGCCTTGGCTATATATTGGGACACCGCACTCTAGCGACATAAAGTGTCATATCGATATATATAGGCACACCGCATCTAAAGGGTTCAAATAAATTGTTTTAAAAAATTTATAAATTCTCTCATCCCTTAAATTGTGTCAGTAAAGCTGTGTAGTATATTGACCAAAATTGGTCATAAATGAATGTCATCCGATGATGCTTGAAAACGCAGCTGTAGTCTAATGACGTTGGTGGATCAACACTACACTTACAGCATTATATATTATAAAATCCACAGATGAGAACTGATTGTCATCATCTGGCAGAATTTTGCTATTTTTTTTCCTGTTTACAAAAAAAATGTCTATTCAAAAAGCCTTACAATAAATAGCTGGTATCAATCTTTACCTATGTACTATCAAGTTGTGTCTCTGTTTGCGTCATTTAAACTTTCTACATTGTTAAACACCATTGATATTTCTATGTGGCTATATAATTCATATTTATATATAAAATATATTTTTGGTAGATCTTGTATTATCTGTATTGTATTAATATATATTTCTTATGAAGGTTTAGCGAATAATGTTATATACAAAATTAAATTATATATATATTTTTGTCATAATTATTGATTATGTAAGTTTGAGATTTCTATGAGACGGAATATTTTTTAATACTTGGAAATGATGAATAGTTTATAAAAGTTCTGTTTAGTCTATTTGAATATAAATAATGTATTATATTGAATGTTATTTGTAAATCAATGTTGAAAAGTATTTTATGGCTAATAAAATATAACCACAAATGTGTAGCACTTGTTTTTTTTATATGGCAACTAAGTCATTAAAGGAATATGAAATAATTTATCGTAAAAAAGTATCATCAAAAAATATATGTTACCCTTAGTTGAGGATTGTCTTGTAACATTAAAAAAAACAATACAATATTTTTTCGATTGATATTTCTTGGTGGAATTCCATAATATCAGATATAAAATAAAAGATTCTTTAGAATTTATTCCATATATTTTTATTTTTTTTGACGACATGTCGGATTTGACTTGAAAATGGCCATCCGACCTGGCTGAAACATGTCGTCAAAAATATATATATATATGTGGAATAAATTCTAAAGAATCTTTTATTTTATATCTGACAATACAATATCTTCATTATTATTCAAGCAAATGGTCAGTAATAAATAACTAAAAAGGTAAATAAAAAGTAATCAATTGGCAGTAAATAAAATTAATCAGCAGTAGAAAAAAAAATTGACAGGAAATAATTAATGAATGGTAATTAATAATAGGTTACGTTAGGTAAGGTTTCCACTTATGGGTTAATTGCCAATTAATTTTTCGAATATTGAATATATTACTGCCATATTAAATTTTATAACTGACCACATACATACTGAGAGAGTGGATAATGCCAATTTATTTAGTCTATTGCCGATTAATTTTATTTACTGCCAATTGTTTTAACTTACTGCAAAAACCTTGACTTAGTTAATAAACTGAAATACAGGTCTAAAATTAAGGCAACAAAATGGTCAGATTTTAAATGAATTTTTGGTCAGAATTTAAATAAACTTTTAGTCAAAATAAAAATACTAACGTCAGAATAAATTATTATATGGTCATAATAAAATGATTAAACAGTCATTATGAGGTTAGGTTAGTTTAGGTTGACCACATAATATAAAATAAGAGAAATGACATTTATTTTGCAACAATAAAAGCTTGTGTTATTTGTGATTCAAAGTTGATGTTCTAATAACATGGTTTTTATTGTTACAATTTTGACTCTCCAGCGCTCAGTTTTGTGTCTTCTTATTCTGGATGTGAATTTGTTCACAATAAAAATGTCAAATGTAGCATATGGTCGAAATAAGCAGCCGGCAAAAAGTCCAATCACCAACTGTGATCCTCGTAGCTGCAGTGTCCGATGCTTATAATAGTACTTCAAATATACTTCATTTAATAATTTAAAAAATCATTTCTTCACTGTTGCTTTTGTTTATTTTTATTACCACAAGAGGTCACTTGTGATGATGATGATTATAGTCATAATACATACCTTTATTTTTATCTCCATTGTTGTTTAAGAAAGTAATGGAAGCATAAAAAAAACTGTCAACCAAGAACTGTCAGTTTACAAAATTCCTTCCTAAATGCTATCGGTAAGCTTTGGAATGCTCTTCCAGCGTCTGTGTTTCTTCCTTCCTACAATCTGGATCTCTTCAAGAATCAGATAAACATACAATTGCAATCTCCCCAACCCACACACAAACACAACACACATTTCCGGCATGCAGCACCCAGATTCCTGGCTGTGCGTCAAAGAGTGCACTGGTCTCGACCGGTTGTGCTCTCCTGTATGTAATTACATAAAAATACAGTGTTTTGTTACCTCTTTCGCTATATTTCTCCTTTATACCATTTTTCACAATGAAAGAATATTATTTGTATTCCTTTTACTAAGTATATTAATTTTAAACTTATTCTTTTTACACAGAGTTCTCTATCAGAATACTTGTAGCTTGTGAAATTGTTGCAATTAATTGAAATCATATAAATTGAATAATTCCCTGAAAAAAATACTAGTGATTGCTTGTACTCAATCATACTGTAGACAAGCATTGAAGTCATACTGGAATTTGTATTGGTAATTTTGCATTTAATGATTTTTGGGATGTATAGGAAGAGGGTGGAATAACAAATCAGGCAGTTTGTTGTATTATTCCTTTATAAGACAAAAAGAACATACCGCATTATTATAAAGTCTTTACGGAATATTAATATAGATTATATTCTTACGAATGGTCTGTATCTTTAATAAATACAAAAATTATGGAGTTTTTATGAGAGTTTAAAACATGAAATCGCTACCTGAGGTCCTCTGTGAAACTATGATAGAGTCAATCAGACTGAAATAAATAATTCAATTTAATACGAATCCTCCAGAAATCATTCAGGATAACCAGAGCATTGGACGTGGATTATCGTCATCATATTCGGTTACCTCAATCAGCCATTTGTTAATTGCAAATAAATGTGATGTACACAGAAATGCATCCAAACAATAATTTATACAATCATTTTTTTGATTTATTCAAAGTAATATTCAGCAAACGAAAAGTACACAGAAAAAAAGACGACATTTGTTTTGTTTCTTAATATCTTTACTTATATTACAAATTATTGTATTAAATAGAATTTAAAGTTACATATTAATTTATATATTTTATAAATTTCATAGATCGATCTGACAAAGAGTCCATTTGGCCGAAAATGAAAAACATTTGCAAATAATACGATTTATTTTTTCATATAAAGACTAAGAGTTTTTTTTAGTATTTATTTTTTCACACAAAGATTAAAAACGGCATTCACTTTGCAATCTTTTGTACATTTAGGTATATATCTTAAATAATGAATACACTCGAATGCTTTATATACTTCAATAATAACGGATAGGCGGATCGATAGTGTTGCAAGTGTCCGCCATATTTAAACTCGTCAGTGACGCGGTGATGCGGTGACATTATTTTAATTATATCGACTACTCCTAGTCATTACACACCGAATACAATGAATCCTAACTCCAAAAGTGACAAATGTGGGAGCCGGGTGTGGCAAGTTCACATTTATCGCTAAATAAAAATCTGACGGCCACACGGCAATCAAGATGATTAAGTTCACATATATATATATAATATTATTTTACCATTTTTTATACAATAGAAAACTGAGGCCTCGACATTATGTTTTAAGAACTATCTATGTACTAAGGATCATTACGGCTAGTCAGATGCACACTCGGGAGCTGTTGAACCAGAGCTTGTCAAACTGCGTCGCACTGTGGCGGCCATCTTGTGCGCCAGCGCAGACATTACAGGTTACAAATGTTACGTATGATATTATACAATGAAAACAAATTTAAATTTAAACTCCCAAATTGTCATTAACAAGAAGTTTAAAATACATATTCAATACCGACATTAGACAGAATTTTACATAAAAATCAACACCTTCAACAAATATTGTAATGCATAACTTGAAATAAGCATAAAAAAACACATTATTTAAAAAATTATATAAAAAATAAAACAAACTAAAAACATATATTTTTCTAGTTTGTTTAATATGTTTATACAATTTAAAACTTAAAACATTTGCCGTCGAAGATTAAAAAAGGAAAAAAAATACAAATTACAGTGACATTTATTATTGTGTTGATTTACAGCGTTTTATAATTCGGACCGTCATTTAAAATATATTAAAAAGACCCAATAAAAACTTTGATCTCTCTAGGGGCTAGAGAGGAAACCACACACAGACGATGCATCTCTTCATTTTTGATGGACTCTAAAAACTATAAAAAAAATAAAAATATAATAACCATTCGATCGTCCATTCTTAACCGTGTTCAGTCGACACAACATACAGTTGACATACATTTCTCATTACAGCTATGTTACTTAAACTATTCTTCCTTTCATCTTCCTCCTTTAGTATGAAGCCCATACAGCCTGACAAAAGTCTATTCAATGCAAAATTCATTAAGTACAAAAATGGGATTCGATTTTATCAACATAACAATTTATTTTTATTTTTTAAACATTTTTTTAATGATAAATTTAAACAATTGCTTTTCGAATTTAAAAAAAATAGTTATTTTTTAAATAAAGCTTCAATATCTACTGGGAGTATTTTATGCAATGAAAGATATTTTTTACGCATAAATAATTTATAACTGTATACTTAATTACGCTGTTCTTTTAATTGTGCAAGAATCGCAAATGGTGTTTCAATTAAATGATGATTCCTAGATGAACAAACAATAATAAAAAATGAAAAAAAAAAAAGAAAATACAATCGAAAATATACATTAAAAAAGTTTACAAATGTTTCCATATTTATTGAAGGCATTACTGATTCAATTGATTATTTTATTTACTTTGAAATGATGGAAATTTTAGTAACAATAGAGATATAAATCAATTATTCGAATATTGAAATATTTCCAATGTTAAAAAATAATTTATCATCATTGTAAAAGAGTGTAATTGAATTTGCAAACTGAAGAGAAGTTATCAAACTGATATATTAAAAAAAAAATACACTTTTACAATTTGTACAACTTTTCAAAACAAACAATTATACAAAAGACTGTTTGGCAAGAATTGTGAAATATATATACTTTTACCGACAGTCAGATGATGATACATTACAATCAGGTCATGCAGATATATTGAAAACAGTACACGCACCACTAAAATGATAAAAAAATATACACAACACCATTTTCTCTTTGTAGACTGGAAGCTGGATCTCTACATACCAGCGATGTGTCCAGTTAAGATGATGTTCATTACCTTTTGTAATCAAATATTCTCATTTTTCTGTTTGATGCTTCAATTCACTTTTAAACAATACTCACAATGCAATTAAAATACGAGTTCATCAATAAAGAAGCGTGTAGCATTTATTAAGTGATTAAAATCCCAAAAAATGCTTAAATAAGGTGTTAAATACCACATTTTGAATGGAATTTCACTAAACAAGTATGAAAGTTAAATTACTTCTTAGGTTTTCATGGCCAGATTTGATATTATGGCTTTAACCATGTGTGGCGAACTTCCTTCACCATTGCAGGGGTCTTCTTCAGGATTGATATTGGTTGAAGGAAGTTCGCCACACACAGCGAAACCCAAAAGCCATAATATCAAGAATGAAAGTTGTTTTTTTTTGAGAATTTAGAGTGTGATTATATTCTTAATTTTTTTTAACACTTTAGTGGGGTGTGCACGTTTGGTACATCGAATAATACAGTAAAGAACGTAGAAAATAAAATTTGATTGACGAAATAAAAAATATATATTGGATGCAAAAAGAGACAAACAAACTGGTGTCGGGGTTCGGCTTCAGCGTCAGGACGGGCAGCTGCGGCAGCGGAGCTCAGCTGGTGGGGGATTGTAGACATGGTTGTTGGTTGTTGGGTGGTTCGTGTTGTTGAGATGTGGGTGAGATGGAAAGAGAGAGACAAGAGGACAGAGATTACGAGCTTGCAGACGGCCGAGCGCTAGACCCGGGCCGTGGACTGAGTCGGGAATGGCCGCGGTTGATGCGTGACCGGGTATTTTTTTTGAGCGTCGACCGATTCATCCAGAACTTTCTTTTATGTTACGATTCGTTACGATACAATAATACTAATGTTTCTTGTAGGCTGCACTATAATAGTTATTCAAATATTTTTTAAATAAAAAAATTATGCCACACATTAGCTGAATTGACCTGCTCAGACATTGTATTATCCACACAGCAAACTCTCATTTTAGAGTTTAAAAACAAGTGTTTCATGAAAACGAATTGAAGTCTGATGACGTTGGCGGATCAACACTTCAAGTACAGCATTTAGATCTTCTCTTAATGGCAAACAACGTAAAATACAAAGATGACATTTCTTCATTACCATGTACACTTTTCTGTGTTTACATAAAAAAATGTGACTTTCAAGACTTCACAAAATTAATATTTGAATAAATAATAAATTTGCGAGCATTAATACAAGATATTTTAACAAATAAATATTAATTTATTTGATTTATTTCCTTTCTTTTTTTTCTGATTTAGACATTGAATGACAAATTAATGATCATATCCAAGATTGACAATAAAAGCTGATGTAATAAGAGACAATGAATACATAAATATTAAAATTGATGAATTGATATTATTTTATGTAAACACATATAAAAAAATACCAAGAGAGAAGAATTCTCATCAGAAAATTCTACGATACCATTAAAAATGTCTAAACTCTGTAAGTGAGGCTTTACCTAGCAACATCAATATATAAGATAGGCGTAGACAAAACGTAATACCAAATGTTTTTATATCAAATGCATATTTGAATAACGTAGCTGTTTATTTTTGTTAAAAATAGACAAAAAATACATTTTGATATACTTGTATAATGTTTATTTAATTTACATTGGCTGAAAAGATGCGATATTTGCATTGAAAGAATTGTTTTCGTCGCCTTATACCTAAGATCCTGCTCCATGTGCCCAACAAGCTGCACATCTCAAGACCTAATGCTAGGCAATACACGGGCTATCGATGTTGCCACATACTGGGCAGAAATAATTTGACGTCGCTGACACGAAGAAGAAGATTGAAAGAATATTTAAAAATAATTTACAGCTAAAAATGGTCAAAATCTGAAATTGGCGTTACTTCGTTTTGGCTTCAGACACAATATTATTCTAACACATTTCTGAATCGGTGCAAAATATGTAAAAAGGTAAAATCAAAGAGTTCTGGATGGTCGTTCGACATAAATGTGGAAAATAATAATATTTTTGAAAAGGCATGCCACTGTGTGGGTTCTGTGCACAGTTTGCTTTAAGGTAAAACTGCAGGATCCCGTTTAACATTCACGTCCATCACAACATCGGATGCAAAAACCATAAACAAGACAAAAAAGGGGAAAAAACCAATCATATCACAGAGCAATACTTTTTTTCATTTAACAAATGAGAAAAAATTGTGCGTATAGATGACTTAATTTTTTTTATTAAATTAATTAAAATAATATTAATTTAAACAATTAATTTAGAAAGTAATACAAATATATATATATAGTTTTATATATATTTTTAATGTATTTTTAAAATAATGTAATAACTTCTATGAATGAGGATCCTGCTGCATAATGAAACTAGTGATTGGCAAATTATGCTCTCGTGCCCTAAGGTACTCCGCTACTGACTTGTACTCTAGTGAAGCATAATTCTCAAACTACAGGCCATACCTTTTCAGAAAAGTAAAACCTTTTCCTAAAATTAAACATTCACAAGGCAGTCCACTCCATAAGTCTAATAATAATAATAGACAACAACCAAAAAAAATATTTTTTTTTGTCGGTTGCCTATGATTGAAAACAATTGAATTAGATAAACAAAGATATTGAAATTAAACAATGACAATATTCGAAATATCTTCATATTTGAAAACATAAGGAACGTTATTGTCTTTGAAGCTAGTTTAACAGTTAAATATATGCATAAGAAATAATATTAATTTATGTTCAGCAAGTGTGTAACATTTTACATCAGACGAAATGCATTGGAATTATGTTTAATATGTTTTCTTATGCAAAAAAAGATGTGTTTATTTCATAGAATATAATAAAAGCAATAAAAGATTGACTCAATAGAAAAAATGGAGAGGTTTCAAAATTTTAAATGGAATAAAAGTGTTGGTAAAGTAAGTAAAATGTACTAGTATATATAAATATACAGTATTTGATAATATTGCTGAATAAAAATCAATTATAAATTATTATATAACAATGTACATTATTAATTTAAAAAAAAAGATATAAAATATTGACATTATCCATGAAAGTGATGTATCTTTATTAAATTCCATGAAATAAACATTACTTTGTAATAAAAAAACTCATCAAAAACATTCACAGTTGAATTTTGGTTACAATTAAACAAATGAACGAAAAAATATTTTTTAAAAATCAATAAATGATTAAATATCACTTTGTAAGCGAAATTCAACTGTCTTAACTGTATAAATGCCATGACCCTGAATAGATCTATGCAACGCCTCGTGGGTTACCAAAGGTTTGAACTCCTAAATAGTGTCCAATTTTAACCATTTTTTTTCTTGGGCAAACGTTAGACGTCGCTATAGACCCAAGCTATAACATTGAACGAAAATATACAGTTTTATAACACACCGGTGTGCTCACTGCACTGGCGGGCTTCCTTAGCGGACTCATATTTGGGCTCATGGCATCCATATGGTTAATACAAAAGTATCATTTGTCAAACTCGGGGTTATGCAGGATAGTAAATTAATAATTGTATCATAATAATGTGAAATTATTGAAGTTTAACAAGGAATAGAACCGAGTGATGTTATCCTGTGATATCTTATTTTGTTAAGATGTTTTAAATGTTGTTAATCGTGCAATAGTGTACAGAAAAATAAAACATAGAAATAAAAATAATAAAGTCATGCTTTCAATTTTACTGTCCAGTATAAAAAAAACGAAATTACTAAGTTTTTTTATTTATATTTGAGCATAGTTTTTACTATATTCTTGTATAATTTTATTACAATAGTTCTTTAAATTTGATAATCGTAAATATAGGTCAATATTTTGATCACTTGACATATTAAGAGATTTTTTGTAAGTTTTTATTTCTTTCGCAAATTATAATTTTGTTGTTATAATAGTCGGTAAAAAAAAAAGGTTAAAATTTAAAAATAATAATCTGGATTTTTGAATTTTTGGGTTGTTCACCATTTTTATTTCGCAAAGATCAAACTTCATGCATAACTTTTGGAAGATAGTCTTGCAAGGAACGTGGCTAAAAACTAAGTTATGAAACGAAATCAATTGTAATAATGTTTAATGTTAAACGTGTTCAAAGAGAGTGTGGTGTTGAGAGAAAGTGCGAGAAAAAAAGAAATAAAAAACATATTAATAATAATAAAAAAATAACAAGAGAAATGTAAATATTTAAGAAGCTAAACAAAAAAGGATCTACATACAAACATTATCACAACAAATAAATATATATTTATCTAAAGCCATTCATACTTAAGAAGCATTCTATGTGTAGTTTTTTCTGCTCTTAAGAAACGTATAATTAAATAATGATAAAAGATAAATAAAATAAAAATGTTGATGATATATTTTTTAAGCAGTGTATATATATTTATTTTTAATTACCAATTTATTAAATATATATAATTTTTAAACATTACATCATAATATTGTATTTGAGATCCCTTTAAGATTTGCCTCTTTCAATAAAGCTTATAAATAAACTAATGTTATAAATCAAATAATAAAAAGTGTGAATAAAATAAAATAAATATATATTAAAATGAGATAAATACTTTATGGAATTGTTAATTTTTAAATTGTCACCTTTAATTATTAATCACTAAATAAAACTAAAGAGTTTGTTATTATTTATATCAGATATACATATTATTAATAAACATAAATGAAAAAAAAAAGTGTTTTTAAAATTATTTTATCACATATTTGGCAATAGAATAAACACAAGTTTCAAATAGTGGTATTTCAGAACCTTTGCTCACTAAAATAAGAAGTCAATTTAAACTTGAGTTTTTTCAAATAATTTTACTATAAACTTATTTAACACATTGACCGCCAACACTGTTTTTTGTAAAGTGTCAGAAAATGTTTTTGTGGCTTTAGATATTAGGGCCGCGTCGGACATTCTGAATAGCAGTTTGTATGGGAGCGAACGCCTGGCTGACAGCGCAAAACGATCAAGTCCAATTTATATATGTCGTGTCAGCCACCGGTGGCGGACGCGGCATGATTGTAATGACCCAGTGTCGGCCACCTGTGGTTGACATGGCGATGAACGTGTTAAATGCAATATATTTTTTAAGATTGCCTAATTACGTAATAAATGGTACTTTTAAAAATATCAGTGTATTATGCCATTGATATAACAAATATATTTTTATATATCAGTTATTAATAATATGTATGCTTGTAATTAATGATGTAATTAGGGATTTGTGTGTGACTCATTTATTGTAACATATTACCTAAGTATATTCTGTACACGTAAAAATACATCTCACACTGTAACACCTATATCGATATATACTTTATATCGCTCTTTATATACCATAATATATCAAACTAAAGATGAATGAAAATATTTTGTTGTTCAATGAGTGTTTTATGTAATTTTTGTTAAAAAAAAAAACCATTTTAATTTTTGTGCTGTCCACACATTTGGGGTAATATGAATTGGAAAGCTTGGTTTTGCCGCATTTCGTTCAAAGACGATTCGTTGAACGACTCATCGGTAACGATTTGGGGCGCACTGGACGTCTGGTGCACTGGATGTCTCGCTAACCTAATATAAGTTATTTCATTAACGAGACCTATGGATCTCTAGACTCTACGTTAACTGGACAAATCCTTAGGTTAGGTTAGCGAGACAGCTAGTGCACCAGTTGTTCCGAGCGCTAAATGTCCCGGGCACAAGACGTCCAGTGCACCACACGTCATTACCGATGAGTCGTTGAACGATAGGGCGTGACACCGGCAAGCTCTTGTGATGATGTCGATATTAAAATTGTAGGGATAAAAATATTATTTTATTGACTGCGCTATATCATTAATAATGCATTAATTACCCTATATGATGTAATGATTATATTAACGCAAATAACAACTGTGTACCGTTTATATTATTATTAATTTGATGCTTATTGCATTTGGTTTATGATATTAAATTTCTAGACTTTTTTATTATAATTAATAGTTTCTCTCACTATGTTGTTAATTAAAAAAATGAATCAATAAATTTACTTTTGACACTTTGCTAGCATCAAAATTACATATCAGAAAATGATCATACATTTAACTTTTCAAAACCATGTGTAAAATGCAATTGAAAAAAAATCTACTAAGTTATCAATGCTTTAACATAGCAAATTAATTCTGATATCTCAATCAAGGGATGAGTAAAAGTAAAAAAAAAAATCGAGTGTTTTTTTCCAACTAAAAATTAAAAAATAATTCCCCTTAAGACAGTTTATTTTTAATAAAAATAAAAGTTTTTTTTTTAAATTTGATACTATTTAAGATTGGCCGATGCACACAAGCATCTTAACATAATTTACGCTTAATGAATCTAATTAATTGCTTTGTAATGTATATCAGGATATGGAGCAGCGACTCTGAATGTTACTCACTACACCTGTATCCTTAATTACGATAAAAGTTACACTTACATTATTAAATATTTGTAATTTTTCAATGCTACAGTAAATACGACCATTTATTCACAGTAATGAGAATAAAATAACAGATGGTGCATTACAATTAGCCCGTCTATCAATCAAATCCATCTTATTTTATTCTACAACGGTGATATCAGTATGATATCGCCCTTGCAGACTGGACACGCATATATATAAAAATGTTAGTAACATAAGACATAGCGCTTCTAAGTTCTATCATGTGGCGCGCCATAGTTCGCCAAGTTGTCACTAGAAGTGTTCGGCGCAACGACCGTGTACCACTGAGTCACTTTCTGCCCGGGCACCGTCAGGTACACTTCATTGTCAGTCAATAACTGACAATGGCAAGAACATTACTTATTTAATGTTATTTTCTTCTGAACACGTTTCACAGTTCACGGTTTTCCTTAATGATGAGAGGCTGGGGGCTTGAATTAAATGCATCCATCTGTTTTAGTTAGTTTTTTGGTCAGACATCCTTAACTGATGTATAAAATTCCCTGTGTGATCCTTGTGGAGGGAAATCACAAAACTATGACAAATAAACACGATTATCAAGGTAAATGGTTGGACTTTAATTATTATTTTCTATGCGTAGGACACGTGTGAGAGTGCGTCTATTACTTTCACTAGCGCTTAATTTTTACTACACAATATTATGGTTTCTGTAAAATAAACATTCCCAAAGAACATCAATGAATTATATCAAAATTTGAATAAAAAAACATTCATTATTTTAGAAACAAACTAAAGATTAATTTTGCTGTGATTTCTTTTAAATTTTATATTTCTAATCAATATTATTCATTATTTACGAAAAAAAAGATGTAACAATGTATCATATTGCCTTGTATTTAAGTGATATATATATAAGATTACTGTAACTTAAGTAATAAATTGCATTGATTTTCCTAGGGAGTATTTTGTTTTAGTAATTTTCAGTTTTTTTAAACCCATTTGTTAAAGTGCAAAGCTTTCATTATAGAAAAAGAATTTTTCATAGAAGGTACATAATTGTGTATATAAAAAACAAAGAATATATAATTTTTGTCAAGTGTGTATATTTTTGAAAGTATTAGTAAGCATAAATTATAAGTGACAGGTAAGGTGATATTACACAAGCATTACAGGTGACTCGGTGTCAAGTAATGGATATTTTTCATTCAAATTTCTGATCGGTGAGTTAATGCTTTCATATTTTGTCTATCGTTATGATAAACGGTAGTTGAATTTCATCCCGTGCTGCGAGGTCAATAAATAGAACACCATTATTTATTTTACTCTCCTACAAAAATAGTCATAAGACCTTTTGATAAAAAAAAATATCTATGGTCTCCCATGACAAGCAATTCAATAATAAAAATGAAGCCTTTCATTGTATGCTTATTTATTTATTGTAATAAATATAATATTATTTTATTAAAATACTATACACTACATATCTCCAATAACGTTTTCGTAAAATCAGATGATTAGTCCGATGCTTTTGAGGCCTGAACCGTTTAGTCCTAAGAGGCGGTTCAACTCAAAATAACATCATAGAAGCCACCGTTATATGAAGAATGGACGCAAAAATTATGACAAAAACTCTTCAATACAAATTTTAAAAAATATGCGTTATAAGAGCCTGTATTTATATATTTTTGGGATTACCAAGTCACCTATAATGTTTAGTAATGTGATAAGTTATTGGTGGTAATTTGATCACGCGTGAATATCTGATTATATTGAATATAGCATAACATGTGTGTGGACCAGTGAGCGAGATTGAAAACAATGAGAGAATTATTATTGAGGCGATAAGACAGGTCGTGTGTGAATCTTTCATATTATAAATAAATAAATATTACATCTATGTGTAATAATTACGTATCATCTAAGAAATAAACTAATAAATGCAAGATGTTTTGTGAAAAAAATAATTGTGAATACATTTTTTATGTGAGATTTTCAAGTAATAATTCAGTGTATATTGGTTATTATCCACAAAGCAAAAAAAAACAATAAACTGCACCTTTTATGTTATATTCAGATCGATATTCAATAAAAAGAAAATAACCATTAATTATTTTACATTAAATGTAATTGTGACAATGCAGTTTTTTATTTTTTTGTTGCGAGATGACGGAAATATATAATCTTTAAGTATAAATTGAATAACTTCATTTTTGGCGATAAAAAAAATGCTTTTGACGCCATTTTAAGTTCTACAACTAACGTTCCATCACTGTTCCAAAATAGGACATCACAGATTCAATCAATTATACAAATCAAAGTATTCATAAAATTAAGAATTAATAAAAAAAATCAAATAATAAAGAGTTATACAATTTATACTTGAAAAACATAAAATTGAATTAGTCATTATTTGAGTAGTTATTAGATTTGTTGTTATTGCTTCTTTTAAGCTGTGTTGCCGCGAGGCTTCGAAAAAAAAAGAGTAAAAATAAACGATAAGACAAGTTTAGTCGACTCTGCTGCGTAGTATATTATTATTTAAACTATTTAATAATTTGTTCCTCGACCAGCGTGGGAGGTATTTGTGTGGTTGGTTATTTCAGGGTTTCAATCAATGTCTTTGGGTTTTAAAAACATACAAATTTGTTTATATATGGTTTCGGTAAATCAGCATTCAAGTACTCGATACTCGAGTTTATGCCGGAAATAAATATAAATTATTACTCTTGGTTTTATAACCTGAAAGACATTGATTTTAATTTGGCTGTGAAAATGACTCACATTTCACTGGCTGGGAGTGCAAAACACACGGTCCATTAAAAATATAATATTTGTACTTAGATGTAATTTATAGTGTGACACTAAAAATATATTGAACTGTAAAAAGGAGTGAAGCTTTTCACTTTGTATCGTCATCTGGTCTTTTATCTGATAGTCAAGAGAATAAGTTTCACACTTAAGAGATGACCCGCTTTTGAAGATCTGAATAATCATTTATTTTTACTACCCAAAGATATATAATTTTAAATTAATTTGAAATAAAAAATTAACAAATTAAAAATATTTAGCTTTGATTCACATTTATTTTAACGATTACATGTTTTGGCCTCCCTGGAAAACATCCTTAATAATTCAGGGAGATCTCCAGGAATGGTTTGACCATTGAGCTATACCTGCCGGTATATCATCATTTACTTTGGGCTTTTTACCATCTAAGCATTTAGAATAATCCCCAATAAGTTTTTTACTTCATTAATGAAAAAGTCGTATCAATCAATTTATATTATAAAAAAAAATTTGTTGGACCTTTAAAAGCTGAACCACTTCAGTGCAAGCAGCTGAATATTAGCAGTCGTTTGCCTTTTCATTAAGATGCCATGCATCATGTTTCCGATGCCGCAAAATATCTATATAATTCACAAAACAAAAATAGTTTTGTTTTACATCTTTGTAGATGCAAAAAATAAAATAATTAATTATGACTGTAATTATTTAGAATGGACTTGTGTGTTGTGCCCGGCCAGTGGTAGGGGAGTGATTGGTTTACTTCTTCTTGCTCTTGTTGGTGGCGCCCCGCGGCGGGGTGACGGGGCGGTTGGCGTTGAGCTGCACGTAGGGCAGGTGGCGCTTGTCGGCCGGCTTCAGGATCTGGAAGGAGCACATCAGCGTCTCGTCCACCGACATCATGGCGCCTGAAACACACACAAGACACCACATTTAATATGATACTTCCATTTCTTCTTCGTAGTATCAATCCGGTGAACTGGTTTGCAGCAACAGAATCTTGCATCTCGTTCTCCATTCCTCTCGGTCCTCCGCTACCTTCTTCAGCTCAGCATAAGAGCTACAACTCATGTCCTCGAACACTTGCTGCAAATATTCCCGTCTAGGGCGCCCTCTACAGTTTCTACCCTTAACCATCCCCTCCACAATGTCGTGAAGAAGACCATCGTGGCGCATGATGTGACCGATCCATCGGGCTCGCCTCTCTGAGATGGTTCTTATTAGGTGCTTATTAATAAAATTATTTAATCTAAGCTCTATACATGCCCCTGTTAGGGTTGAGCTACCCCTTAAAGACAAAAATAATTGTCAAGACCTTGGAAGCGTCGGGTTCATCATCTGCAATTTGCAGTGTTGCTGCTACAAATATGCATCGGATATGGTAAAAAAGTGTTTTTATTACCTGCATTGTCGAACTCTCCGCAGTAGTTAGGCGCCGAGAAGAGCGTGACGAGCTGCCGCTTGGCAAAGAACTCGTAGCCGTCCTCCACCACCTGATGCGCTCGGCAGATCAGGTCAAAGTCATGCTTGTTCAGGAACTTTGCCACAATCTGGAAACACAAGTCCACAAACATTAAACTATTTTCCATCACCAAGAGGGATAGGCGTCAATTCGGCTGCTAAAAAATTACAAGAAAAATATACAATTGGACTCAAAACTATGGCATGCGGTTTGCACTAGTTATCAGGAACGTTACTGGTTAGCTTTGTCGCTTTGTGATGACCGGCATCAATATATATATATAAACCATTTATCGGCAGTAGAGTTTTTTTTCTATAAACAATTTTAACTTGTATGAATTTTTTAATTTTTATTAGAATATTATTTAATTATTTCAATATTCTAATCTACTTTTATAGATCATTGACTATATTACAATTTATTGACGCTAAATATACATATACTATACTGCCCTTTTTCACCCAATCAAGCGAAAAATAACAGAGAACCACACCAACTATGCCCAGGTTTCTACCGCGTTGGCCACTAGACTATCAGGAAACTAGTATTTATTCATTTTATCATCGCTTTGTGATGACCGGCATATATTTTTATTAAATTCATATCTTCGGCAGTATAGTTTTTATTTAAGTAAACAATTTTAACTTGTGATGGAGATTTTTTTATCGCACTCCTTGGGAGCACTTACCAAGGCATTGTTTATACAGAGCACTTTCTCATTATACAAGAAACAGGCTTTGGTGAAAAGCATGACAGTTAGACTCCATGGTCGACGTATTCAATCAGTCCAGACCTGTTGGATTTTGTTAATGAGCCCAGAGGGCAATGCCACAGAACGTGTTCATTGTCCTGCAAGAGGCTACCACATGACAGTCTGGACTATCAACGAGACAAAACTTGAAGAATTTAGCCTAAAAAATTCCGTGACCAGTCATAAATCGACTAGTCCAATGGTCTGGAATAAGATAAGTCACGGCATCTCCATTCTGTAGAGGACGGAGGAGGATACTCCTACCTACATCTATCAGTTGCTAATTGACAGTGATCACAATGAGAGCATCATCAAGAGGACTTCATTATCTTCCGGTGTCACAGTCAACACCATCGCAGTATGTTGAGTTACAAGTAATTTGCCTAAAGAAGTTGTTGGATTAAATAAAACACTTCGTATGCAGCATCCATAAACTTAAAACTAAGTGATGTTAATATTCAGATAATATCCTGAATATTGAACAAAAGTCTTAAGTTGAAAAAACATCCAAATAATGACCTGGTTCTTTTAAAATTAAATTCAAATGTGTTCAAATAACATCAGTTTCAAACAAGCTATTACACAACATTGAATTCAAATGAAATCATACAAGATTATAATTATACTCCCATAGTAAATATATAGTAAAGTGCTTTAAGATTATAAGCGGGTGAGATATTAATAGTAATGTGGAGATTAGAGTGAGTAACACTTCACCTCAGACAACACACAGCAGATATTGCTCGGCCAGCAAAATAAACTACACCAAGTGTCAATAAATCAATTATTATTAATACATGAAGCACACTTTTCGATATGAAATCAATTAATAATGATGATATGTCACTTATTAGTGACCGTAATTAGAATTGATAAATATATTATTAACAAAGAAGATTCAGGGATGCTTATTTTTACAATTTGAAGATACACTTGAAGCACATTTAAACTTAATTCATATTTACACATACTTCTTATTTATATGTCTCTAGTACTTTGTAGATCAACAAATATTCTTTGCAAGCTCGCTGTCATTACTCGTACCACCATTTCAATAGCATTGCTTTAGCTGCACTTCTACTAACTTTCTCTATTATATGTTATGCGTTAACACTAATGGTGTGCTGTATATTTATAAAAAAAATAGTTGATATGAACAATTGAAAATAAGTTTTAAAAAATGGTTGTAATGTTGCATTGACAATCGCCGCATACGAAAATACATAGCGGCTATATGGAGAACTATACCGCTCTCATATGAAACAAAATTGCACACACAGTGCCATGTCTTATAACTGTTTAAATCTTAAACTTAGGCTAAGATTTTTATGTGTGCGTGTCAGACGAGCAAACAAAAATAAAAGACAAAAGATTGCATATGGAGGCTTTTCGGTACTAGCCTGAAAGGGCTATATCGAGTTGATATCAATATCTTCAACCCTTACAGATTTGGTGAACATGAATCGATTGCCCGATGTTCACTTTGCTCGTTGCTGTCCTCACCTCGATGCCGAAGGTGAAGCTGACCTCGCGGTCGTTCTCCCCCCAGCCCATGGTGTCCTTGTCGGGGTCGGACCACAGCAGGTCGCACAGCAGCCCCTGGTCTGGCACGCCTGTGGGCCGCATGATGCGCCGGATCTGCTCCATGGACTGCAGGTCGGGGGACAGGCCTCCGTGGCAACAGAAGATCTTTTCGTCAACTGAAACAAACAAAAAGAAAATTTTTAATAATTATTTTTATGCAACCGCACGCAGAAGTGGACAACCGCTCGAATTATGACGTTCAGGCAGGATAGCTAGACGCTGCATGCGGGAAACTTTTGTTATGTTTGTGTGTGGGTTGAAGAGATTGCAAGTGTATATTTATGTTTCTTGAGAATGTTCACGATCCCTGAACTGTATGTAATCGAAAATGTTCACCATCCCTACAGTGTATGTAATCGAAAATGTTCACCATCCCTACACCGTAATCGAAAATGTTCACTATCCCTGCACTGTATGCAATCGAAAATGTTCACCATCCCTACAGTATATGTAATCGAAAATGTTCACCATCCCTGCACTGTATGTAATCGAAAATGTTCACCATCCCTACAGTATATGTAATCGAAAATGTACACCATCCCTACAGTGTATGTAATCGAAAATATTCACCATCCCTACACTGTGTGTAATCGAAAATGTTCACTATCCCTACACTGTATGTAATCGAAAATGTTCACCATCCATACATTTCATGTAATAGAAAATGTTCACTATTCTTACACTGTATGTAATCAAAAAAGTTCACCATCCCTACACTGTATGTAACATAAAATGTTCACCATCCCTTCACTGTATGTAATCGAAAAAGTTCACCATTCCTACACTGTATGTAATAGAAAATTTCGCACGCGTAACGAAATGTTATAGAATGTATTTATAACACTAGTGACTAGGGCGTGAGATGGCGTTTGGAAAATCCACACATTGCATAGCAAGTGAGACATATTCGGAAATATTTCGCGAAAATATTCAATTTACGTAAGTTTCGAAGCAAGCGATATCAAATTCGCGTACATCGTAATATCGCAGTCGGAAACGAGATAAGTTTCGAAAATTGCATACCAATATACAACACACTTTATAAAATTGAAAGTTTTAATATCAAATACTTCCCCAATACTCTTCAGTGAATAGTTAGAAGTATTATGTTTATGTAACGTCTATTTGAAGTATAAAAATGATAAAAGTTGTTTAATTTAAAAAAATAGGTTAGGGTATTAGCGGCCGCATATTTATGAAATCATAATATGTAAATCACAATTATAACAATGTTGGGTTGAGTCTTCCCTTTGAATCAAATGGTTCAGCACACGGGAGCGCCGATACTCCAACCGAATCATCAGACATTCTTAAAATGGTGGTTAATAGACACCCGAATATGCAACAGCAGCCTTTTCTTCAAGCCCCCGGGTTTCCGTCCTGGAGATCGCTGAGAGTCGCATACGCATGTTCCCAGATGGACCTCCTACAGGTGTAGAGATGTTTTGAGAAAAAGCACGAAATATGTCTGCAGCCAAAACTAATTTGTGGTGACGTTATACTTAAGAGCATCATCACCATGTCCGCTCTCATAACTCGATAATATGGTCGACACGAAATGCCGCTATACACCTCGCCTCATTCTATGTCAGCTCTGCCTTCCGCAGCTCCACCGAGTACATTCTAAGCATAGTTCCTGACCGCCTTTTAAGATGGCGCGAACCTGAAGGCTTACTTAGCGAGACATCCAGTGCACCAGTTGTCCCGTGCACCAGACGTCCAGCGGAGAAAGTTCTTAATTGGATGTCCATCGCGCTGCCCGTCTCTCATTAAGTGACGATGCTTTAATTACTCTTATATGATATTTTTGAAGGTGAACAAAAAATAAAATATTAATTATTCGTTGAAACGACAATTAGTAATGTCGCGAGATTCAATTATAATAATGCGTGACGCAAGCTCTGTGTTAGTCGTCAGGGTAGAGGTGACCTAATTGCTGTGCGGGATGGTCAGTGGTGTGTTGCGGTGTGTTATGGTGTGATGTGGCGTGTGTGGCGCCACCGCGGTGTGTGACAGTTCAACAATGTGATTGATGGCGGAAAGCGAGTCGCATGAGCGACAGGTGCGAGCTTTCCAGCAGTGAATCAGGGCACACCACCACTGTAATTATTACTTGGTTATTATTTTGTAATGAATTAAAAATAAATATGAATATGTAACATTCAAAGTAAAGATAAAATTGTTGCAAAAAATACGAAAACCACGAGGGGGTACGAAAGTGTTAAAATAATCTTTAAGTTGCAAAAAATTTCATTAAAAATAATAATCACTGATACGAAATCCGAAAACCAAAATAACAGTTCTTTGGGGTAATTTATCTACAAAAGTTAGTGATTTCATTAAAAATAACCCTATCACTGCAAAATACGAGGTATCTCTGTAAAACTAATAATTCGAAATAATTAGTAGGAAAATCACATCAGAGTTGTAATTTTAACCCGCGAATTGAAATTTTTCCGTAAGTATTTGATTGAATTTCCATTTTTATCATTTCCTGGTAACATATAGTAAATAAGTGTAAATATAATGTATTGTAAATACGAGTGTATATTTGAATAAATTTGATGTCAAACAAAGCATTGGCCGACTCCCTGCAAGATGGACCGACGACATAATAAGAGTAGCGGGAGTGGCCTGGATGCGGAAGGCAGAGGATCGAAGAGGATGGAGACTTATACGGGAGGTTTACGTTCCACAGTGGACGGATAAAGGCTGATGATAATGTATTGGGGGACAGCGAAAGTAGAAAATAAAATGGACGCCTTATGTCTGAAAACCAATACAATATCCGCTCTCCAAATAGAGCATATAGTCACCAGAAACAGCAGCCAGTTTTCTTTTAATGTTTGGTACTCTTACAAAAATACGGAAGAAATATATTATTATTTCATATCAGCTCTATTCCAAAATCAACTGTAATGGTGACTGAAGAAACAAACTGAAAAATACCGTCGATTTTGTATGGGGCTAGGTAATCGCAGATCTCATTAGTTTTATAAATGTTATTGCTTCAGAATTTAGATTGCAAAAAAAAAGTGGATCACTGGTTCACCCAAATGATACTTAGAGGTGTGCCATAAAAAAGGAAACACAAATTGCCAGTCAACGCGTTAACCTAAAAGCTGAACAATACGAAAAATCTAATATTTCACCAAATTTAGATTTTCAGAGCAAACCTTCCCATTCCACTGCAAATTGTCCAATTATTATAATGTAACGTGGAGCACTTCATCAGACGCAGAACTGTTAGGCGACCCAATTGCACGCCAAACGTCATAATTATTCGCATATTTAATTAGTGATAAAATAGTATTATTAAATTAAAAATAATATAAAATTGCAGACTTATTATTAGGCTTTGAACACAGAAGAATTAAAATAAATATAGGTACAGCGGTAACTTAACATACGAGTGTCCGAACATACGAGTTTTTTGAGATACGAGTCGTCGAGCGAGCGATTTTTTGCTTTTAAAGACGAGCAAAATTTGAGATACGAGCAATCGGCTTAGCGGGTCGGCCGGTTGCACACGAACCGCGCGTCACGCTTTTTAAAACTGAAATTCATAATTTGTTTAGTGGTTAATTTTATGGTTTGGAGAACTGGCAATCTCGCTGTGAGCTTGGCGTATTGTAATGATAAGTGATATTGAACATGGTTGAGTACGACGACGATCGCCAGCCATAAAATGTACGGAGGAAAGCCGCAAATGAATCAGTCGGACTGATACGAGTTTAATTTCGTTGCAACCAGTTTCTTCCGGAATTTCATTGGTAATATGGCCAGTGGCTAATGCAGGGCCGACACTACACGACTAATTGTTGAAAAAACTTTGATAATTTCTAAGCTCACTTTTCAATCGTCAAAAGACATAGGAACTCATAATATAGTCCAATGTTTTTTGGACATTCTCTTAGATGTCAGTTTAAGTACTTTTTGTTGGCTGAATTTTTAGTACTACCGACATATCTCGTACCTGACGTAGCGAACTAAGACCGTTTGACGAGATATCTCGTATCTGGCAGTGAATGGGTTAATTGTGTATTCTTTCGTGTTTTTCTATCGAAATTCATGGGACTCAAGTTTTAGTTGAATAATAAATATTGACATCAGCATGATGTAGTCCTTGCTTACTGTTGCCGAAAACCTCGATATACGATCTTTCGACTCTTTATTTCGGGTCGCTTGTCGTGCATTTAGGTGCGCCGTGCCGACGGTTCCGCTAACAGGTGTGTTAGTTGAGAACATCACGGCTCGTGGCGCCGAGCGAGATCCGTGGCGCCGGCGAGCACAAACGGCAGTTGGTCCCCACCCTTAGGCGAAGTAAGGTCCGCGTTGCGGCCGCGCGGGCATGTCATACCGCGTGGTCACAAACTTGCAATATTTTTAACGTAAATATAATCTGTGCTTCTAAAAGAACGTGTTTGTCTGCTGACCTGCTCCTCCTCCTGTCCTCACGCGACGTAATAACGCCCCTCTTTGAGAGAGGAGGATGTTAATATATTTTTCGCATAATTTCTCGTCTGCTCAATCTTCCTGGCGCGCTGTTTGTTTTGTTTATTATCGTATCGATACTCGACGATAACACTCTCATACACTCCGGTCGTAAATCCGTCTATATTTGTAATGTTCCCGCATAGCAGCGGGGAACTGATTTTACTGGCCGATTGATTTATGGCCAGGGCCGCATCGGACATTCAGACGTCAATCAAGCACTCGGCCCAATAACATTTCTACTTCACTATTATCACAATATTACTACGATAGTGTATTGTTAGAAGTGAGTGGCCCGTTTGCCTATTTTCTCTTTATATTTATGTGTACCACCATATTGTTTTATTTTGTTATTTAATTATAAACGTTCAGATTACGTCGATATATAGTTTAACCATAGATTTTTTCTTCAAATTAGCACCGTGTTTCATTAGTAGTATTATAACGTTAGTTCTTAAATCTCTCTGGGTTGAGCCGCCCCTTAGGACAAAATGACAAAGTAGTGAAGGCCTCGGGAACGTCGGGTTAATCATCAGATTCACTTAAAAAATAAAACAATTGACAATTCACCCAAAAATATGCCTCGGATTACTACAGCTACCCTTTCTTCGCAATATTGGTGCGAGATAAATTCGCCACACACGGCTAGACCCAAAAGCCACAATACCGACGAGATGCGAGATTTAAAAGCATTGACAGTCGCAGCATTAACGATGTTTGAAGGATAACTGTATGATAAGAGACTAATAAACCAAAACGACACATGTACTCCACAATGCACCTATTTACAAAATTTTAACTTCTACGTTCCAGATAGGTACACCCGTGCTCGTAGCCATCCATTGTTTTTTTTATCCCAGTTGATACTTTTGGAGCTTCGAGCATTCAATTTAGTACAACGGCAATGGCGCTCCTAAATGGCTCACCAGCACACCTCGATCCATTTTACATCTTTTTCCTATTTTGTCGATGTTATTGTTCTACTAGATCTCTGTGATCTTTGACACTTGAGATCTTCTTATTTTCTGTTTTTTTTTTGTATGTTTATGTATACTCTATGTTTCTTATTCTTTATTATTCGATGTACCTTGGAACTGTAAAATAAATAATACTACGATACTGCATTTCCAATGATATGCATATTGACTGAATTTCACATTATGAAACTGAATTGAATAATTGCATAGACGATGCGGTTATACAAGTTGGGTAATATCTAACGCGAAAATAACCAAATTATAACTCATCCAAGAGGTTTTGCGGTATAATGTAAAGTTCAAGATACGTCTTGTTCATTACGCGATGGAGCTTCTATGTAAAATTAGAATTTGCATACTGCGCTGTAACACTTAAATCGGATTAATTCAGTTTCAGAATATTGGTCGTCTTACGACATTTTCCATTATTCGTAGTTATTTTCGTCGCACAAAATGTAAGAGTATGTAATCAGCACATCTGTAAGAGAGAAAAAAACATTCTTTGTAAGGAGCATTCTGAATATTTTCTTATTTCGAGCATTTACGAACCATCTCAGAGAGGCGAGCCCGATAGGTCGGTCACATCATGCGCCACGATGGTCTTCATCACGACATTGTGAAAGGCATGGTTGAGGGTAGAAACAGCAGAGAGCGCCCTAGACGGGAGTATTTGTAGGAAGTGTTCGAGGATATGAGTTAAAGCTTTTTAAAGAAAAAGAAGCAAAGGAAAAATCATCGTCATCATCTGGACACTATATTTTAAGTGAGATTTTTTTAAAATAAATAAATATTTTATGAATAAAACTAAAAATACATTTTATTTGTAAATACGAACTTTCTTTTGGGTCCCCTATTATTATATATTTAAATGGTATGGAATATAGTATTTTATCCGCGTATTTGCCTTCCTTTATATGTTATCGATCGAAAACGTGTATGTCAATGCCACTTCATACATCTGAAGTGAAAATCAAATAAATCTCTTGTTATCACACTCCATCTGACGCATCTCGAACAAAGGGAGGAATAAAGTTTAAAGTTCCTCCCGGCCCCGCCCTCTTCCTCGCAGAGGTCGTGGATCCTCGGACAATGATCCTTAAACTGTGCGGAAAGAAGTAGCTGCCACCCCGCCATCATTTCAACCAGCGATCTTCAACGTGATTTGCGCGATACGTCCAGAGGGGCTTATTCAATCCATTGTTCCATTAAGTCAGGGGCTTGGTAATCCTGAGGTGCCTGCACATCCTCTCCAGGAAGTATTCTCTCAGCCTCAACCTATTTGCCATACATAATACTTTCCTTTCTAACAACACATCTTTCTTTATATAATCTGACCCACACGGTCGGGGTGAGCTACCCCTTAGGAATGAATGGTCCAGGCCTCGGGAGCATTACTCAATCTAGTTAAATAAATAGATTACTATAATTCATAACCAGCCTCGTAAGGCTAAGCCGTAATTTAATTCCGTGCGTAATATCTGGGACTAGCAGCTTTACTCGATCAAAACAAAGTGACGACTATACAGTGCCTACAACGTCCCCATTCTTTTTTACGACTGCGGATATTCAAGCCTCATTTAACAGTCATGTTCTATTGCGGTAACGTTAAAAATTAGCAGAATATACGACTATTACTGAATGTATAATTTATTGGACGAGAGTCAATAACTGTACGTAACAAAGTAATTACAATATGTAATGCATAATCTGAAGATCGATTGATAAATCCACTGAAATGTTGCTGCGTACAAAAAGTTCATTGAAACATATGACTATCACTATAGCATGGACAATCTCCCTAAACCCACAAAAAGTAACTTTAAGTAACTTTAGTAAGTTTACCGCCCGTCGTCGAGGGCATATTGTATTGTGGCTCGGCCTGAATGTTGTGACTAGGTTGGGACATAAGTTTGTAAAGTTTATCGTAAATATATGTTAATGTGCTTCTGAAAAAGTCTGTGTGTTATTAATCTGCTACTCATCATGCCCTCACGCGACTGAATAACAACATTTTGAAAGAGAGGAGGATGTTAGTATAAAGCATAAAATCAAGCAATCCACGTCATGGATACTCATCTGGATATCGTTTACAAAGAGATGGCTCGACAATCGGTAGCCTCAAAAGCAATCGCCATCTGAAGTAAAAAAAACATCAGACCTAGACAAGTTCTTCGTTCAGTGTTAGTCCTTGATATATTAAAGGTTGTGCAGCACTCCTTCACAGCTGGTCCTCCTGCGGGGTCGCGCCCTTGGGCCGGGTTCACCGACCCCGGGGGTGTCCCGCATTGCCACCACCCTTCCCTCCCTCCCAAGTACAATGTTTCCGGCAACACGTTTTTTGCGAGGCGATAACTCATTCCGTCTCTCTCACGCTGTTGTGTGTTCAAGCCGCACAAGGATACGACGATCGTAACAAATGGACAAGTAAAACGAATTGCTGGGCGTTTTTGACTCAGTCAGAAAAGTTGTGATATGCTAAGGCGGAGTTGACACTTCAGAAGAACTTGTTAAAAAGAGGCGTCCTTTTTAAGAAAAATCCTTCAGGACTTATCCTGTCGGATATGCGGACTTTGTGACTAAAATAAATTTCAACAATATTATATAAATATATATGTGACAGGGTCTGCTCCACGCCGCAGTCACATTCAGTCGGTCCGCTGTAAAGTGCCAGGCTTTCATTTGTGTCCTCGTCTTGCATACTCCGGTCCGAAGTCTGTTAAGGGACCTCCATATATCAACAATATTACTAAGTATCTTCTTTCTTTATATCCTTATAAGCTGTGACTGCAATTCGCATATCTTTGGGTGTGAGGCAGAACTGAAACTAATGATTAAAGATAATATAAGATTGGTATTAGTCAGAGATGATTTTGACATCTCACGAAAAGCCAATGCAGCCGTGTAGTGCGTTTCGACAGAAAATGTCCGTGTACAATTTTGAGGGTACGTTGGTTTGAGTATGTGAAGAATGAAAAGATGAGAGAGCAGAAAAGTAGCATTCCATAATACAGTTGGTTGAAAAAGCGTATGTGGACTTAGTTGGGGCATACACTTCGGATGTCGCAGGAAAGCATTAACAACTGAAACGTCGCATAAACTATTAAAAACGAGTAGAGGTTTCTACAACGTCCTGGAAGACCGTCGGGATTAAGTTATACCATATGCTCCAGTTAGGGAAGCGGACATGTTTTTTTTTATGTAAACATATATAGACCGGAGAATACCGATACATGGTGATAGTGAAGCTGAAGTACCATTCTATGACGCTTACTATGCTACATATGGCTACGTGGAGTGTTGATCCGCCAAAGTCGAAGATTACATCAAAAAAAATAATGGATGAAAAAAAGCGATGCTATCAGCCAAAACTGTTAAAATATGTCTGAAACTCTTTCTTCCCCTGCACTCACAAGAAATAAAATACGTATTGACTATTAGTGTTGACCTTGCCTAAAAGAAAATGAAAATAATCCAGTTTACACGGTTTCAACAAACTGTAATCATGAAAATTACAAAATTTTAGAATTACCTAAAAGTGTATCGACCAAAACAAATATTTATTATAACATCCTACAATTTGAAGGTTTCGCATAACACGTGAGTACTCTATACAAATCTGGCGGGCGATCCATCTAATGCTATATGTGCGGGTGGGTGGCGGTGTATATCATTATTATTCGACTTGCAAATGAATTTCCGCTAATGAGATTACATACGAAAGCAGCGGCAGTCGTATTTCAATTTACATGGCTAATAGGCGACTGGCACATGTGGAGCGCCAAGGTCGGAGGAGGCAATTTGAGGGTCGGGATTGGATCAATCCATCTACTTACCCGGTAGTATGGCAAGCGGAGAGATGTGCAAACAAGTCAATTCCGGTTACACCTGAGTTTTACTAACGATTTTCAATGGAATTGCCCGCCTATCTCAGATAAACGTAATATTACATATGATAGTAGTGACTTTTTGATTTTTCCGCGCAGTAACTTTAAATGCAGCACTGCTCCTTCTATTAATAGACTACTGTACAAGTTTGGGCAAGCTGCTTCATTTAGTTAGTGTTTGACAGCCATCGACAGCATATTTCTCTACTATTTAAGCTCTAAAAATGAGCATATGGCCACACATTAAATGCTAGATTCACGAACTTTCCTTTTTTTCGAAGTCAGCTCTGATTCTTTTAAAATTCACTGAATACTCTGTATACTAGTATGTAATCAACAGATCAGGATAATGAGAGATGGAAGTTTGAAAGTAAAACAACACCTCTCTAGTAATCATTCAAGTTACCAAAATTGAACATATGGCCGTCAAAATTCACGGTTTTAAAATGCCAGCTGTAACAACATTAACATTCCCTTTCTCGAAGTGAACTCAGAATCTTTAAGATCTACCATAAAGTCCTTGCTGACTGGTACCGAAAACCTCGACATACAATATTTCGTCTCTTATTTCTGGTCGCTGGTCGTGCATTTATGTGCGCCATGTTGTCATTTTGGACGGGCCGCTAACGGGTGTGTTAGTTGGAAACACCGCCGCTCATGGCACGGGCGAGAGCCCATACCGAGCGCGGAGATCAGCTGAGTGTGGACGACCGAGAAAGTCGCATTACGGCTGGCGGCATGTCATTCCGCCTGGCCGGAAGCTTGTAAAGTTTTAACGTAAATATATGTCAATGTGCTTCTGGAAAAGTCTGTGTTATCAATTGAAAGATTGATATTAATATATTTTTAGGTAACGCTTCGCTTTTGTGTATCAAGCTTTACAAAATCAATACAAACAATATTAAAAATGACGAGAAGCGTTTCTTATCTTTATTCTTTAGTATCAGATTAACCATTCATATAAAAGATTAGTAAATCATATTATAACATATATTCTGATTTATACTCGTTTTTGCATTGAGCGACAGGTCAATAACCTTGCTTTTGATTTACAAATTCATAGATTCGCCCACACAGCTATAATTTGTGCCCCGCTAAGGATGTGTGTAGTTTGCGCCTAACTAAGGAGCGTCTGCCGGAGGAAATCATAAATGATTACAACTGCCATTTAAGATGACTAGTTCTCGTCATCCTGGAGGATCCTTGACCGCGGTGAGGCGAAGAACTTGGAAACCGGATAAGGATTGAGTTATGGTACCTAAATCACTCACCCAGACACCACAATAAAGTGATGAAATTTTCGTCAATGCTAGATAAGAAGTTACAGAGCTGATAAGAGGGATGGGTAGCGATCAATCCACGTCGCTTTCGTCATGAGATTGATGACAGGTAGGTAAATAGCGAACCATCTGATCGAAATATTTCGTTAAATCTGTTCTAATAATAATGCTTCACCAAGGTGACGATGCACCCTTTCGGTGTTGAAAAAATAATCGATATTTTGTAAGACTTTACTGTTCCACGCCTCAATGCATAACAAATATTTTTATTTCAAAATAGCTTTCACATTTCATAGATGTGTTTAGTACAAAATATGAAATCATATCAATGCAAGCTTGTAGGGATGACATATTTAGAAAAACTTAAAAAAACGATGAGTCACGGTATATTTAAAATAATGAACACGATGTTTTCACAAGCTCAGGATTCACCCCAACTGTATTGTATGTCACAGTACATTAAGCACCCGGTGTGTGATAATGCTTCACCAAGGTGATGCACCCCGCCTGCGATGGACGAATCAATACTTCTTAAATACCCACCGACATTGGCCATACGAAACCAATATAATCCCTGAAGACTTCTCTGCTCCACTTGTACTTTTTCCGATATCTTCACTTGCGTCGTGTTCGCTACTATGACGTCTAAGTATACTATTATCTGCACATCGATCTAAAGCTGTTTTACTACAGTAAGATTAGTTACCATATCAACGATGCATATAACGCATATAAATTCATAGCAATTTTATACAATTCGAGTTTTTATTTCTTCAATTAATTACAGATAAGCAGATAGGATACTCGAGATCTAGAATAAGTAAAAAATAATGTATTTCATTACTTTTGTGAGGAATAAACTTTATTATTGTAACAATCCCTAAAAACAGTGCACAATATAAGCGTACTTCTTGTTAGATTAATTAAGTAAAGCAACATTGAACACAGACAATAACTTGATGGATTACCGCATGTTAACAATCGCGAATCGTTGGTTGGGTTGAGCTTTCAATTAGGAATCGAATAGTCTAGGTCTAGGCCTAGAGAAAGCATTGGTCTATTCAACCGACCTCCTTAAATATTCAATTTACAAAATCACTTAAAATACGCCTCGAATATTATAGCTGTAGATATTCAAGTCACTGAGCTCCTGCATTGAGGTTGTCGGAAACCGTATATGCTTGCAGATATAAGCTCCTTTGGGTGCAGAGATGTCTTGGAATAAAGCAACGACATTGGCCACAGACAAAAGTGAGAAACGGTAATTTGTGCAAACCATGTGTCATACATGGACCGGATATGTAAAACAAACTGTTTTTAAATCGCTCTCTTTCTTTTTCTTCATGTAAGCGACGTAAAATTGTTTCAGCCCAATATCTAACAATATCGATGGCCCGTGTGTTGCCCAGCATTAGATCTTGGGATGTGCAGCTAGTTGGGCACATGGAGCAAGATCTTAGGTGTGAGGCGGTCTGCAAGTCTCCACAATCGCACAGCAGTGACTCTCCCTGCCGAAGCATTCCCCCATCGCTTTCTTTATATAATATATATCGGTTCTTACGCTTAGTTTATTGAATGAACGTTGTGGTTGTGTCTTTGCGTACCACGTGTATATTTAAGTTTGTGTGTGTGTGTATTGAACGTTAATCGTGTGGGCGTGTGTGTCGAGTGCACG
This sequence comes from Glossosoma conforme, assembly GCA_022606575.1. Classification (NCBI taxonomy): domain Eukaryota; kingdom Metazoa; phylum Arthropoda; class Insecta; order Trichoptera; family Glossosomatidae; genus Glossosoma; species Glossosoma conforme. Next base: position 90,195 of record JAGTXR010000020.1, on the reverse strand, counting down.
TAAGAGATGAATGTGTTTATTTAATACGCGGATAAAGCAAATAATTGGCAAAGGCGACTTACGACCGACGCGACATAAAAATAAACGCAAACATCACGTCGCGTGCGAGCGATAACCGTACTACTATAAATGAGATACGGCATATCAAACTGTACTATAATATATTTTAATGTACATATATAATATATAGAGTATATACTGCCCGCATTTCCTCTCGAAACCTTTTCCAGCCTCCAATTATATCCTGAATCCTCGTAAGTCAGCTTCCATTACTAAATACAAACATTACGTAAACAATCGTCGTCAATATACGACTTGTGGTCGCCACTAATTTACGTCACATAGTTCTTTGAAGCTGTCATTATCCATGCCATGTCCCACGCCATGTCTTTAGTCCTAAAAGGCCGTTCAACCGATTTATGAAAAATTTGCCGCAATCAAAATAGCAAAAATCTCCCGTTACAAATAAAAAAAGCATTAAAGGAAGATTTACTGTATTTAGTGCTGAGACATCACCATGATATAGCTCTTGCTGACTGGTACCGAAAACCTCGATATACAATCTTTCGTCTCTTATTACTGTTCGCTTGTCAGACATGAATGTGTCCGCCATATTGACATTTTGGACAAGTCCGTTCATAGTTATATAGACCGCCGCTGGTGGCGCTGGGTGAAAGCCCATCTCGAGCGGGGAGCCAGTCGTGTTCCGCCCCTTCGGCGAGAGCGCATTGTATTGTGGCTCGGCCTAATGCTGTGACTAGGTCCGGGCCACAAGTTTATAAAGTTTATCGTAAATAAATGTCAATGTGCTTCAGAAAAAGTCTGTGTTATTAATCTGCTCCTAATCCTGCCATCACGCGACGGAATAACAACTTTTTTGAGAGAGATGAGGATGTTAGTAATAACATAGTAAAATTCCTCTTTCATACACAACATTAAAATATCTCTCATAAATACAATATTTGAATAAGCAAACACGAAATGTTTCATTTAAGAAGAATAAGTAACGTACATTTTTCAGAGCAGTCAAGAGGCGTATATCATTAATGGCAGCCGATAAAACTTTAACGGCAATTTAAAGCGGATGTAAAGAGGAAGATACACGCAGCCATTTTTGCAACCAGGTATTTCGCATTTCTCTGACATAAACATTAACGAATCTCTCTCACGTATTTTTTTTAAGCGAGCAAATTAAAAAAAAAACAAAGTGGATTGTCGTACTTGGACGGTCATCATCGCGGTACAAATCACTTCTTCGTTTTCCTATCCTGAACTACGACTACTTAGTTTTGTGATTTCGGTCGTAAGTTCGGGCCTTGGAGACTCGGAGCCCTTGCGATCGATCCAGGACAAACTTGGCCAGAAGCGCGAACGTCAGATTACCTACGTTACTGTTATATTATTCAGACTGCGCTATGATGGAATGATACAGCCCGAGACAGTTTTACTTCACCAAAGAACCTCGGAATATCTTTTATTTATTTATCAGAGGATTTAGTGGCGAAATTATTCGTATCTACTATCTGTAAGCCAAAAATGCAATCAATATCGAAGTGCTATCGAGGTGTTAAGTCGCTCGAGTTAAATCAAAGCACGAAATAAAAGTTTTCGTAAAACTAAATATTAGAGCAGAAATTATGGGATGCAGTGTATACAAAGAAGATTGATGTCTCTATTATAGATATTATACTGTGATATCAGCTTGATATAGCTCTTTTAGGCTGATGCCGTAAAGCCTCGAAAAACTATCTTTTGTCTCTTATTTTTGTTCGCTCGTCTGACATGTACATCTAATAATGTTAGTTGTAATTATAGAATATTACGCAGGCGTTTGCATATGCTATTTTATTTGTTTTGACAGTTGCTCCATTTCATGTTGGTGCAACTATCATCTTTAATTTGCTTTTTCGTCGCGATCATTGGCAGCGCGGCATGTCACAGTGTACGTCAGTTGTCAATGGACTCGCGCCCAGCCGGCGAAATGTCATGCCGGTTGGACGTAGAAATCAAGTCTAAAGACTTGTTAAATTTATTATAAATAATAAACGCGAATTGTGCTTCGAAAACAAGTTCTTAGTTTTATTAATCTGCTCCTGCATCCTGTCACCCAGTAATTCAATATTGAATTCCGAGAGAAGGATATCAACTGAAATGAAAGGACGATTGAAGTATAAACTGTTATGATAAGCTGTTTTGAGGACGCAGCTGCAGTTCAGGAAGTTCGTTCGTCAAAAAAAAAAAACAAAAACCTTTAACGTACATAATATTTTTTATCATTGTAGCAACATAACAAATACATTCGATGTAATGAAATAATTGGCCTAATACAAAATTGAACCACGAGACTTCTTCTTACACCTCAATTAGAAGCGCAGTGTCATTTTTGCCAATCCTAGTTAGCGAATTTTAAGGCGTTATCATTCAAAAGGTTTAGAATCACTGCGGCAAGAATATTAGGTTAGGAATTGGAGATAAGCACGCGATCCCTGTTTATTGATTTAGCAAAGACAGCGCTATACGAAGGAGAATGCAAATATTGTTATCGGGGAACATTGTTAAACGCAAGAACTCCCCTCCTCCTGGACCTTACGCATCTTCACCCACATTAGCTTGGATAAGACATCGATAAAATCCGTAAGAAAAATATTGTATAACATTTATATAAATATAAATAATATATAAATCGGGGTATTTTAGAGCTCAGAAATAGTTTTTTAATTTTTATCTCCGTAGGGGATCAAATCCACGACCTTTGGCTTGCAAAGCAAACGCTTTGACCATTGAGCTATACCCGCCGGCTAATACTTGAAAACCACAAAGAAAGTACGTTTATACAACTAATAAACTGAAGCTTTTATTGCAAGCGACACCGCAGTCTTCAAATAAATTAAAGAACAGTTCTTAAACGTGGTCCAACATTGAAGAAAGGCAAAAAGTATTTATACTTTTAATATAATAATAAATAATACGTGGGATCGGTTGCTAGGTGTGGCAATATATACAAAAGTTTCGCTTTTATATATTTTAGGCTTTATAAGAAGTGACCCCTCCCTTCTAGCATGACCTTGGGAATGCTCCCCTCCTCCTCGGCGTCGTTCACGAAGACTGAAAACACTTATCAAAGAGAGCTGAAGCGGCAGGTCTTGCAGTGAAAGAATCTCTACACTCCAACCCTGGAAATGCTAGAGAATATTTAAATATTTAAAAAAAAATGTCACTCTACGTGACATGTTACAGTTCATTACCAAAATGCCCCTAATATATCGAAAGATAATACTAATCCCCTGAAAAAATCTTTTGAGATCTTTAAGAAAATAATTTAATAATAAATAAAGAAGCTCCCGAGGCTGGACCAAATAATCACAATGGGTGGCTCAACACAACCAACGACATGCAGTAATCCATCAATTTTTTCGATCGATAATTCTTGGTGGAATTCCATAAGTACAATAATAATCGTGTCGGAAACATCAGGGTCAGATTCAGTCTGCCCAGAAGTGAGCGACGTCGATGGCATTACTCCCGGCCATCATCAGGTCCTCCTGGGTGCAGCTACTTGGACGCAGCGCACACTCCAGAAGGTGGAGAGGTCCGAGAGTTGATATAGCTTTGATATTGGTAGATTTTAGGTACCCCGTACCTACCCGGCACGTTTCATTCAGAGCAATATCCACTTCCTCGGTATGTGCAGACCTCGCCCATACTGGCGCGGCATACTCGCCAGCAAAGAAACAGAGGGCTAAAGCACTTGTGCGGATCAGGTTTGGTTGGGCTCCCCACTTCTAAGAAGTAGATTGTTTCTGGTGGACATATTTTGCTTAACATACTATAAGTACGAATGAGACGATTAAGTACAATGTCGAGAAGCTATTAACAAGACGAAGCTGAAACATGTCGTTAATAAAATTAAACGGGTAAAAAAATATATATATTTTAATCGGGTTGAAAGAAAAGCAAGGGGCAGAATAGGGTTAAAGCTCCACTTGCTTTCATTTCGACTGAAATAAAGTGTACTCGGCGAGTCGCGAGCAAAAAATTCGCAGGAATCTCCACTGACAAGACAGTGTTACTATCAAATTTATTTTCGGAGCTGTAGAAGTTTTGGATTTCAAAAACACAATGTTAATTGGATTACACTGCATCCATTAGGTCATAGGATATCTACGTAACATTTTAACATGTAAATAATGGCATGCAAAAGCATCCAAAGATTCATTACAACCAGTCTTCTTCGTAGTTATCAATCTGGTGGATTGGTTTGCAGCAACAAAATCATGCATCTCGATCTCCACTCTTCTGCAATCCTCTTTAGCTCAGCATAAGAGCTACAACTCATGTCCTCGAACACTTGCTGCAAATACTCCCGTCTAGGGCGCCCTTTACTGTTTAACCAGTAAGAATTCCATATCTAGAACACATGATCACAACAAATTGACGCCACTTAGTTGTCAGTTGCCATTGTCCATGGCTCGTCCTAAGATATATCAGCCCTCGAAGACCTACCTAATAGAAAGATATATGATTTCCGACGACCTCCGAGGTAGAAACGCATATTTTGGGTGATTTGTTAATCGATTTTTTATCGTTTCGGATGAGGTAGGATCATCAGCCTGACGCTTCCGACCATTGCAGGTGGAAAGAATGGTGAGACGCTGATTTGTGGCAACTATATGTTTGAACAGAAAGAAGGAATGCCTATGAAAAAAATATTTGTTAGAAAACATCGGATAACAAGAGTGATCCAAAGATTTTCAAACAAAAGCTCAAGTGTCAAATCATTCTCATACTATTATACAAGTCTGTTCTTGGTGTAAAATGGTCACCTAAAAAGTAAGCTAAATTGTGCTCTATGTTTCGAGGATCAGGATGTGGAGATAGTCGGGTGTGTGGCATAGAATCCATCATTGCGATGCGTGTTTTCGGGCGCCGCCCGGCAGCCGGGCTAAGTGCATATTGATTGGTCTCGCAGGACGGGGGCGGAGGGACAAGAGGCGGGCGGAATAATGTGACGCACGGCCAACAGGACTAAGGGAGTCTCGCTGTCTCTTCTTGGTTTCCATGCCAGTGGCGGAGAGTCTATGGAAGACTATGGAAAAGCAGCTAAAAAAACATTATTCTTAGTAATATAATATATATACATCCGTATTTATGTAATCAGCAAGGGTAAAACTATTGAGAGATGATGTCTTGGCGTACAGGTCACTGAGGGCTTGCATTCTGCCTTAGTTACGTTGGTCTCTTTTCAATTCCATGCACAATATTTGGGTTACGCGGGTAATATATTTGGAGAATATGGAAACCGCAAATTGCCGTTTCACAGCTCATATTGTCTATGCCTTGTCCTAGAACTCCTGTATACCCGGAGGTCCACATGGGAACATGAATGATTCCCGGTAGCCTCCAGGGCAAGAGAAGGCGAACTTGCATAGACTGCGGTTGTAGTCCCAGATAAATATTTGGAGGTTCTTTGTATTTGGTAAAGAATGGTTCAACCCTACCAGTAGCGTGCATATAGCTTATATAGAGATCGCTCGGGTTTTGAATCAATGACGTCTCAATGAGAAACAAACGTATGGGGGCTATACCGTCCCGCTTTTGATCACAGTCTCACAGGTATACTCGAACAAAATAAAAAACACCTTTACAGCACCTATATTGCCCAAATTCTTTTTAACGGTTGCGAATCTGGCATATTAATAAAATACAATGTAGTTGTATAAATATTATAGAGAATTGATGGTTTCGCTAACTATTGGAAATGGAAAAATGAGGGATCGGATACGGCAGTTCTTCATCCAACAGACAATTAAGAAACGATGGTCCCCCAATGCCACAGGAAAACAAATTACATTTGCCTTTTCGTTAGTCGACGCGATCTCGCAGTCCGGAACTATACAAATAATATACTCGGCTTAGATCCGGGCGGTAGAGCTGACATTTGACGAGATTCATTGACGGTCATATATGCCTCAGCAGGGAGAGGATATGGAATGAAGATCATGGCGAAAGTATAATGTCTAGTATAAATACGAGACGATTTTTTTTTAGATCGCGTTAATGAAATTTTAATCGGCAGAATGGGCATTGTAGATTATAACGTTTTAAAATTAAAATAAATAATGAAAATATCGTTTTCTTAACATACAAATCCGGCAACACTGATTGTTGGTTGCGTGGTCGGATGGTAGTGTGTTTTTATGTGTTAATATCCTCGCCGCACTTGACAGTGAACTTGAGTCCTGGGTGAGGGCCGTGCGTCACATTATGCCACACAATCAATATCGGGTACTTGTATACAAGTATACTCTAGATCTGTCGCAGAGGAACTTCTTCAGGAAAGAATTAATTTTGAGACTATGTTATTTGAAGGCTTTTTTAGTATATCTATATATATAAAAATCAATTGCTGTTCGTTAGTCTGGCTAAAACTCGAGAACGGCTGAACGGATTTATCTTATCTTGGTCTTAAAATGTTCGTGGAGGTCTAGGGAAGGTATAAAAGGTGAGAAAAAATCAAATAATTGCCGGGAAAACCTTAAAAACAGCCCTTTTTTTCCCCATATAAACAAGATCTATACACAATATCATCTTTCATGTGCTTTATTCATTTCACGCACCGCGTGTTATTATAAGAACGCGAAGTGTGTACATAATATTTACCGCGCGGTTGACATGACACGCATTAAATTATCACTATTTAAGATCCGCACACAAAATCAACTTTGATACAAACAATTTAATTTGTGCGGCGCGCTTTGTGAACGAATAACGTTGTCTTTTTTTTTTTTTTTTTTTTCTTGTACGAAATGTTACGCAGAAAAACAATTTGCGTTGTGGTTGATGCTAATTTGAAAGATCAGATTTTTTGGACCGAATGTTGGCCGAAATAAGCTAACACCCAGCTAACCTCATCAGGTCAAGCTGGTTAGGGCACTCTATTGTCCTGGAGGTAGTAAATGCCCTCCTAAGGCGGATGAACCTTTATGGTCAACGGCATTAGGATGTGGAAATAAAGGGGAAAATACCACATTAAAGGTCTTAAAGACATCCCACGTATCAGCAAAAAATGATTGAATCTCAAGTAAAATTTTCCGGTGATTAAAATAGTCCCCCAATCGGATCTCCGGGTGGGGACTGCTCGAGACAAAACAACCAAGACAAATAAGAAAAACCTTCAGCCAACAAGATATGCCACCTGGAATGTTCGAACATTACTGCAGAACGGCGCCCTAGACGGGAGTATTTGCAGCAAGTATTCGAGGACATGAACTGTAGCGCTTATGCTGAGCTGAAAAGGGTTGCGGAGGACCGAGAGGAATGGAGATCAAGATGCAAGATTCTGTTGCTGCAAACCAATCCACCGGATTGATACTACGAAGAAGAACGTTGTGTGCGCAGAGTGCTTACCGCGCACTTGACACAGTTTCTCGGTACGTATTATCCATATATCTATATAACTCGAGAACGGCTGAACGGATTTATCTTATCTTGGTCTTGAAATGTTCGTGAAGGTCTAAGGAAGGTATAAAAGGTGAGAAAAAATGAATAATTGCCGGGAAAACCCTAAAAACAGCCCTTTTCTTTTTCCCATAAAAACGTTTTCTAAATAAAATGTAGAATCAATTTGAACTTTATTGCTATTAAATAAAGTTCATATTAAATTATAATCACTCACTGTTGTCTAAGAAATGTAGGTGTGTTCCTAACTTCGAAGAGTTAATTTGCAATTTATTACCGCTGTACAAAGTTCAAATTCAATCGTATCTTTTAAAATAGTCTTCGCGTGCACGTTGGAGGATCTAATGTCGTGTTCCGAAACTCAAAAAAGTGATAATATCGCGAATGCGACCAAATTGTGTAGTCACAAAATGTCATTAGTCAATCAAAAGATCATTAGTAGTTCTGATTTTCAATTTGGTCGGCTTCGCGAAACTTAGTTTTAGCTAACTTCAGTTGTTAATCTATCAGATTATTTTGTTTTATAAATATTAAGTTTTGTCACAAATTAAATTTCTGAACGCAACAATAATATTTGACATTAGATTTGACAACCAACTAATAATAGTCAATCCATCCTGTCGCACACGGAAAAAAGTATTACGATATTGTGTTACGATATCTATGAGTGCACGAAAACTTTCTTTACTTTGGTGATCTGTAGTATATGGCAACACCATCGGTTGGTACCTCTGCGAAATGGACGCGCAAAGCGAACGAGTGAACTGTCAAAAGTGACGCGGTTCTTTTTGTTGTTGTTGATATTTTGTGATAGTGACACTTTACTGCTAAGTGAGCGAGAAATTTTCTCACTTTGATTAATTACAATTTACAATGCCGACGAGAAGACGACCTGACTTAGGTCGTCGCAGTCAATCAAATGTGCGAAGAGCTACCTCACATGCTAACCGCACTGATGACCAGAGAGAGACAGATCAAGAAAAAAGTCGTATTGCTATGTCAGAATTGCGTTATTTAGTGAGTGACAATGAAGTAGATAGACTTAGAATGCAACGAGTTCGTGCACATCAAACACAACAACAGCAAGCACGACATAATGAAATTGAGCGAATCCGCAGACGCAGTGCTCCTGTGATTCTTGAAGGAGCTGCATTCCACTATGATCCGGCAATTGATTATTGTGCCGACAAATCGGTAACAATTGGGGAAATGAAAATAATTTGTAAATATTGTAAGGCGTTTAAATACACTGGTGGATCTACTGGATTATGTTGTGCTGGTGGCAAAGTAAAATTGCCACAATTGGTCCCACCACCAGATCCTCTACGATCTTTAGTTTCTGGGATTGGAAATGATTCTAAACACTTCTTGGCCAACATTCAGAAATATAACAGCTGTTTCCAGATGACATCATTTGGCGCTACGCATATTATACAGGAAAATTTCATGCCCACTTTCAAGGTATTATACCATAATAATTTCTTATAATATTCAATATGTACTAAAATATATATATCTTAAAAAAATAATGGACAAATTTTTAAAAATTACAGATAAAAGGACAAATTTATCACTTACTGGGGGCACTGTTGCCACTACCTGATGCAGATTATCAATTTTTCAATCAACCTAAAATCATCGAATTTGTAGCAGAGTGTAGAGACACTCCAATTATCAACTAACATGCGAGTATTTTTGCAACAATATGAGACTACAAATGTGTTTGCAAAGCAATTGTTAGACATTGGAAATAATAAAGTTGCAGTGGACTCATCGACCGGATTCATCACATTACCCACAGATTTCTGTCACATCACAGACTCAAAAGAGCAGCTTATTCAGCGTGTTTTCCCAGATATAGCGCAAAAGTTCAATAACCATAATTGGCTGGGTGAACGAGCAATATTGGCGGCGAAAAATAAAGATGTCGAGGATCTCAATGCGACCATTCAGAATTTTTTTCCAGGACAGTTGGTTTCCTTCAAATCAGTCGACACCGTTATGAACCAGGATGATGTAGTCAACTATCCCACGGAGTTTTTAAATTCACTGGAATTGTCTGGATTACCACCTCACAATTTGCAGCTAAAAGTAGGATCAGTTGTCATCATGCTGCGTAACATTAATCAACCTCGACTGTGCAATGGAACAAGACTGGCTGTGAAAAAGCTGATGAATAACGTCATTGAGTCAACAATCATAAAAGGAAAATACAAAGGAGAGGATGTCTTGTCTTGATCCCGCGGATACCGATGATTCCAACGGATTTACCATTCGATTTTAAGCGCTTACAATTTCCAGTTCGCGCGTCAGAAAACCGTCTTCTTTGTTTATTTACGCACCACAAAACAAAACAAAAAATATATAAATTATAAATATTAATTTATTTTTTAATTTTTAAATTTTATTAGAATATTATTTTATTATTTCAATATTCTAATCTACTTTTATAGATCATTGACTATATTACAATATTATTATTACTTAAATATACATATACTAAACATAAAATTCTTTTTCAACGCGTCAATCAAAAGGACCTAACCAACTATGCCCATCAGTGCGGTGAAACTAGTATTTACAATCAGGATTCATTTATTCAAGACTGGCTGTGAAAAAGTAATTAAGCTAATGAATAACGTCATTTGAGGCAAACAATCATAAATACTAGTTTCACCGCAGGTCAGTCTGGGCATAGCAATGGCGTGATTCGCCGAGCGGTATGAATAGTTGAATATTACCTTGTTTTCACATGGATCACGTAACAATCGGATCGGAGGAACACACTTTTCTTCTTCTTTGTCAGGTTTCGTTTCGACGGCTTCCTCTTCGTCTTCGCTGTCATCGTCTTCGTCTTCGCTGTCATCGTCTTCGTTGGAGATCGCCAGGTTTTCAATGAGCAGGTTCACGTTCAAAATTGTACCATCCGACATTTTTAAATAGACGCCTTTACAGCTTTTTCGTTCCAAACACCGTTGTCTTCTGGCAATGGTAACAGGAATGTCTTTATCTGAATCTGTCGTCAAGGCTTCTGCAGCATCGGAGAGGATCGGAGGAACACACTTTTCTTCTTCTTTGTCAGGTTTCGTTTCGACGGCTTCCTCTTCGTCTTCGTTGGAGATCGCCAGGTTTTCAATGAGCAGGTTCACGTTCAAAATTGTACCATCCGACATTTTTAAATAGACGCCTAAAGATACAAAAATATAGTTTATGAGAAAGCTTTAAATTGATTAACATACTGTATAATAACAGTGTGTGTCTGTCAATATAAAATTTAAACCTTATAAATAGCCAGTATTTCAGGAAAACTCTGTTTTGTAAGTAAGCAACATGATGTGTCGAAAATAAGAATAAAACTTCATGCTTCATTCAAAAAATGTTTCTTCATTAAATACGGATTCGTTTTGTTTGTTTTAAGATTATTTTATACAAAAGTATAGGTCTTTTATTTATCGATTGAGGCAGTACGAAGTCTGCCGGGTCAGCTAGTTCTATATATATTTTGTATTATATTTCAGTACAACTTTTACACTTCCACTGTGTATTAGTTAATTACGCACTTGACAGTGAACTTGATGGGAGTTCCGGGCGTGCGTTGCGCGACAACTTTATTCCACACAATCAATATCAGCTGTTGCTTACCGCAGTGCATATAATACAGAAATAAGGTCTTCACTCTTAGGCACTGGGCAATGTATTTTTTTTAAATACCATATTCAAACGTGTTCTCAATAAATAATTTCAACTCTAATTACGAGAGAATATCAGGCTATGCTCTCAAAACAACGATTTTTCTATGTGGATTGTGGAACTTTTAATATATCATCTTAAAGTCCACATTTTTTATGTAAACACATACAGGAGAACACCGACATATGGTGATAGTAATTCTGAAGTCTCATCTGTGGAATTCTATGACGCTTACCATGCTGCATATGGCTAAGCGCTGCATGTGGAGTGTTGATCCGCCAATGTTATAGACTACAGCCCGAAATTCACGCATCATCCTTAATTATTACAGGAATTCACTATGAATAAGTGGTTTTCAATTTTTATTAATAGGGTATGACCGGCATTTTACGAGGGATCAAATTCACACCAACTAAATTTATTATAGAGCTCAGAAATCGATTAAAATTTTTTTTATAATCTCCGTCGGGGATCGAACCACGACCTTTGTCTTGCAAAGCAAACGCTTTAACCATTGAGCTATATCCGCGCGCGAACCTGACACCGATGAGCAACTAAGTCTCCTTGATGATGCGCTCATTCATTTGTCGTTCAGTTAGCAATTGATGACTCCAGTGTAAATACAATTGTAGCCACTGCATATTAGTGTAAAAGCGAAAGAACCCGCGAAAGAGATTAGAATCGCAGTCACGGGTAAAAAGGAGATGGAACATAGATTCTCGCACCGAAAATAATAAATGCGTAAAAAAATTTAGTGCCCATCAAACCAGCATGCCCAACAGAACCTTGAATTGCATCGATAAGGACGCGTCTTTCTAACAAGAGGAACTGACAGTCCTACAGTACATGCTCTGACGTCTAGAAAGAAGCGCCAAAGGGCAAGCAGGATTCGACACTAAACCAAATGAGTTTAATCTGTCGTTTAAAACGCAGTCACGAGCTGGGTAGACCAGTGATCAGGGTATATCTATTTAGAAGCGAGTCGTCAATGACAGACCTTCAACCTCTCGATTCGCAGATTTTGGATTGAAATATTCCGCTCTCGCGTCCTCTCCTCCGCGAGATGCACTCCCGCTGAAGTGTCGGGCACGCTGCCAGAGAGGATCGGGATAATTAATGTGGAGAAAGTTTCCGTCGGCACTCCAGACGATTGAGGAGGGAAGCCTGCCAAGACAACTCTCCAAGCCTCATCCACTGGAGCGTCAACACAAATGTAGACGCAAAAACCACAAACGGATTAATTTGGGGAGCCATAGCCGAAAGTCCGTTATATAAGAATACGTATATATTTTTCTTTTTTATGGCATATTGCTCATATATACAAGATGCAGATATTCCAAGCTCAAACTTTTGTGTAATTACTTACATTTTTTTATTGATCGTTTGATCTATTCATTCTCTTCCGTTTGAAATGATAAATTTATTTATTTAATTACACTAAACGTGTCCATTCACTTCCAGTAAACAAGTTAAGCTGTTGTAGAGTTGAGTGAATCCCCGGCCAGCGTGGCAAACGACAGTGTGCAGCGACGAAACCTACGCGTTATTTTATCAGGGAATCCCTTAATATCTATTGCTCCGGCTAGGTGCTGTCTACGAGCAGGACGGCATAATGTCTAAAATTCCAGTGCTAGACGTATTACGTTATTATCACAAACGTTAAAAATTGTTTACATGCGGCGACACTTTTAAGCATATATAATTGTAACATGACTTTTTATATTTGGCCAGATAGTTTGTCCGTTACATCAGAAGTCCGTTAAAAAGAGGTCCGTTGTATCGAGGTATTGTATTGTGTTAAAAGTGTAAAAGATTAAAAGGATTAGTCGATCGCTTGAATGGCAATGACCGTCACTGTGGCTTCCTTGTAATCCTCATTATATACATGCACGCCGTTTGGCAATGTTCGATATTGCAGATATTTTTATTGCCGACATCGGTCGATGGGGAAGAAAGGTATTGGAGCGGCGCCCAAGAACTGGCAAACGAAGCATCGGCCGACCCCCCGCAAGATGGACTGACGACGTAAGGAGAATAGCGGGAGTGACCTGGATGCGGAAGGCGGAGGATCGAAGAGGACGGAGACTCAAGCGGAAGGCTTACGTTCAACAGTGGACGGATTCAGACAAATGATTATAAGTATTTTGAAACTCAACTTAACACCAAATTGAAAATTAGTCCACTTCAAGATTTCTTTTATAAATCAAATTGTTTCTTCAAAGGCAAACTGGCGAAAGGATTCTTAGCAATGGAGGAATCTAAAAGTAAAATTACTTAATTTTCATTTATCCAGGAAGTTTGTTGTAAAGCGTGCATTTTGCACAGGTTTGACTAGTACTGCGCCAGCGATGACGTCACAGCAAGGTTGGGCGAACTGGGCGTGAAAATAAAGGTACATAAGTACTCATTTTTTACGCGTCGGAATTGTTCAACAATTGAATGTTTTCTACCAAACACAACAAAGCAGCAGCATACATATGAAAAGTGGGAATTTTCTGTGACGACTCGTCGCTTTAAATTATTAACGATTCTGAACTTCTGAAAGGTTTACGAATTATATTAATGTGATAGAAGTAGACATCTTGTCTTCTCACAGCCACAATGCTAATGTATTCCTTACATCGGTCTGGAATATAGTTTATGTGATGCAAATTTACATTGTCCAGGAAAAAAAACCACAGTGAATTTATTTTATTTCGATTTTTTCGATCGATAACTCTTGGTGGAATTCCATAATATCAAATATAAACAAAAGTTAATTTTATTACTTAAATATACATATACTAAACATCAAATTCTTTTTTCAACGCGTCAATCCAAGCACAAAAATAACGGCAGAAGCGGGATGCGAACCGCGGACCTTGGAAACCAACTATGCCCAGGTATTCATACCGCTCGGCGAATCGCGCCATTGCTATGCCCAGACTGACCCGCGATGAAACCAATATTTATATCATTGTTATTATCGTACGACAGATGTCGCCATAGTATATATTCAAAGTATGTATATTTTTATTATTATTCTATCAGTATTCATTTATTCACAAGCTTAATATTATTACTTTCCGGCAGTCTATTTATTTTAGTAAGTACCACTCGGTAAAAGTAAAAGTTAATTTTAATATTACACGCATACCTCGCTATACGGCCGCTTTTTATACGGCATTTCGCTATAACGGCCCCCCTCAATTAAGGCACGTTTTCTGATTTTCGGCCTCTAAAATGTTTGCCAAAAAATGAAATGAAAATATAAAATGCATTCCCATTGAATTTGTATTAGAATGTTTTATTCCTTATACGGCTTTTCGCTTTGCGGCCAAGTTTAATGGAACGTATCTAGGCCGTAAAGCGAGGTATGTGTGTATTTCATTTTTTTTATTACAGGAAATGTTTCGCCTACGTAGGGTAGCCATTGTTGAGTGTGATTAGACTTAAGCTTACGGACTGAAGGGTCACCTATAATAAGCATAATTTTCCAAATCATTACGTCGCAGCTGGAACACAAGATGGTTCATTCAGTGGTATGACGCCAACATTCGCAGCCGTGCATAAGAATAGAAGACGTAATTATAATTACAGTTCTCTGATCTCGGACTTGCGAAAGTTATTTTTGCTTCTTGTCGTTTTTCCTGGAGCGTTTCCTCGCTTTATCGGACAGTGGTGACTGCGTCCAAAACGCATAGGATAGTGAAAAGTGCTTTGGGGAGTAAGCATAGGAGATTGTGGCATTGCACTTTATCTGTTATTGAAGTATAATATGAAGTAAAAGTGACTTCATAAGTTAAAATCAAGTGCAAAGATTTTATATACGAGTATAAACAGCATATAACCACCAGATCCAACGACTTGGCACTTTTACGATGTGTCTAAATTGAACTAAACGAATCATGAAATAACTTCTTAGGTTTTCACGGCCAGATTTGATATTGTGGCTTTTGGGTTTAGCCGTGTGTGGCGAATTTATTTTAACCAATATTTCGACCGCCATTGCAGGTTTGCAATGTTTAATAATTAATATTGCTTCTTTAATCCTGAAGACCCCTGCAATGGCGGTCGAAATATTGATTAAAAGAAATTCGCCACACGGCTAAAGCCAAAAGCCACAATATTAAACGAATCATATTTGAACATTTAAAAAAATAAAATAGATGTTTTTAAATGTCTCTTAATTTTTATTTTTATAAAACAAAGGTTCAAGTAATAACTCCGTTACTATACGGAAAATAAATATGATTTTTAGATCGCTTTCAGATTCATTTTGCGAATCCCAGAGTGCACTTAGCAGCATATAACTAGTTCAATTTCCGAGAAAAACTACATAAAATATTTAATTATGTATTTCATAATATAAAAAAAAATACCTCGCAAGACTCAATTACTTGTCATCATTCCTTCCCCCCGAAAAATAATCACAAAAAGAGTAAAAAAAAAACAGCCTCCAAAAGTGGTTGAATGAACAGTAAAAACCTTAAAGTGCTATTTATTGGGGTAGAAAATTGAGGCGTGGCAGATTTCCAAAATTGATTTGGAAGACGTCGCCAAGATATCCTTGTTCTGTTCACGTAATGTATACAAGACGAATACGACTCTCTGTCCTAATTTGCGTGTCTCAATGGTCGACATTATCCCGCGACTGCCCCAGTGCTGCGTTGTTTCATCGATCGGTGTCCGCACGCAATGTTGTGCTGGCATTATGGTCCTGCTGTAGGTAGAATAATGGAGCGGAAACGTCGGTTGTAGAGGATATATGCATGAAGACGGCAGCTGCTTAGCTTGCGATCGGACACGCAGACCTTGTGGTTACGAAAACTAATTTCTAATACATTTGAACATTCAGTAATATAACTTCTTAGCTACACAAGATGCGTTGATAACTGATGGTGTTGAAGAAATCCTCACCGACATTCACGTATCATCCATTTTACGGGAAATTTTATTCACTAACAATATGAAGTATAACAAAAGGAGGCAGGATATGGAAAGTGAAAAGTCGAGAGGGATGTCCAGCCAACGGAGATACGTTGATGATGACGTTTGTTCAAAGTGTAGGTAGTTTAAATCTAAGGGGTTCTCACTGGAGTCAGGACGATGAGAAAGGTTCAATATCTCAATGATGTGATAGCACAATAGCCAGAGCATTGTGTTGTGAAGGTGTACAGGATTGTAAGAATCTCTCACATCTGGCCACGAAACTGAGAGACTCCAACTCTGGTAGCAGACTAAAGAACAGGAGTCTGTAAAACAAAGGACAACCTCGAGTGGCGGGGAGTCAATGCCGTCTGACTGTCTCCGGACCCCCTCACACCTAAGACCCTGCCTTGTATGCCCTAGTAGCTGCACATCATATGAACTAATGCCAGATATTGGGCCGTAACAATATGACGTCGGTGACTTGTCAGCTCATTTCTCCATGTGTTTTCAATGATAACCATTTGACTCATATATGTAGTTGATATTTAATCAGTTATACCTAGTCTTATACTCTATACAAGTGCGATAGTTTATCCACGATTTTTGTTATATAGATCTCTCCTGCGCAACATGGATCTAAGAGGTTCTGAATATATCTTTACATGAGAAAGGTGAGTTATTTGGTTTGTCAGCGGATGGCACTCACCGATGGCGGCTACCGGTAAGCAATTGAAGCAGTCGGTGAAGGTCTTCCACAGCTTGATGTTGTACCGCCGCTTGCACTCATCATAGAAGCTGCAACAAGAGAAATAAACACATCAGTTACGTTGTTACACAATCAAGGAATCACAAGTGATGAAGAACCAAGTACGCGAGGTATGATACTCGAAATGACTGGAAATGATAAATATAAAACATGCAGTAACGCATTTTTTTAACAAAAAAATAAATGGTTGCGCGTGGCACCCTCCCTGTAAGTTACACAAAAGGTTAAATTTTGCGCGTGAGAAGCAGTTAAATAACATGGGAGTCTATTCCATGTCGGCCTTGTTACCGCGTGCAAAAGATCGTCATATTTTAACAGCAAAAGATCGTCATAGGTAAGCAGCAGTCCATGAAGGTCCTGCCAAGAAACGGCAAAAACTCCCAGGTGATATCAAAGTACGCGTCTCCTGTTCTCATGGATGATGCACTCCATTAGAGAATGTTTAACTATTGGATGCTTCGATCACAAGGACAAGCGTGGCAAGAAGAGTGGTCAAATCTCTAAGTATTCCGTGTACTCACTCCTCCTCCGAATTTTTCTTCATTTTCCACCTCAATAAATAATCGATGGATGTAAAAGAAAGACTTACTTTATACCTCCGGAAGTTGATTCCCTAAAAGTACTAGTAGAGGTTTTAATATATTTGAATGATAGGACATCTTTTTCAAATGTCGTAGGAAAGCATTATCAACAGCTGCCTTTTTTCAAGCTCCAAGCATTAGTCGTCCTGAAATATAATGGACATGGCAGACGTGACCCCATGCTAGAGAGTGATACTGGACTCTATGACGTACATCCGTTTAGGCAAGGGTGTTTAATGGCTGTGTGTGCAGAGAGTTGGCATGTTTTTACTAATCTTAATAATGCATTTTGAAGATTATCATTAAATGAGAGAAGAAACATAGATGCTAGTGTTAAACTGCAAGATTGCAACCATACTGTTATATCAATAATTGTCACTAAAATGTTTCACTTAAATGAGAAATCGTAAGAAGTTCGAGAGTAAAAGTGGACGTGGGATCAGTAGAGAAATTTCAGTTATTCATGAAGATAGATAACATAAGGCATATACAAGTATGTACAATGCCGTTGTATGATGTTCTGTGACTTGATTAACATATTATCAGCTAGTAAACGAATGCTTTCACTTTTGCTGCATGTGTAGTTCACCGAGACATTGCCTCGCATGTGGATATTATCGACTCGGCGCATTTCAAGGTCCAGGGTCTCGGCAGTGACCTAGGCTGGTTAGTGGGAGGGTCATTAGGTGGGCGTGAGGAAGCAGACCGTGAAGCGCATCCTGCCGCGCCTGTTTGCGTCACTAGCCCTTCGCGAAACACGAGTACATCCCAGTAAAGAGGAATTATAAAGTTGAAACCAAATGCTTTTTTACCGCAGTGCCTTTTTGATTCGTTATCCGGTTTATTTTAGACAGTCAATATACTCGTATATTCTAATATATTTTAGAGTAAAAATAATTTTTAAAAACTCGGAAATATACTCCGCTAAATATTAACAACACAGCAGTAATACAGCTGTAATATAAAGCTTAAAATCCACGTAAAATTAATGAATTCTATAGGCGTCACACGCGGTAAATGAGTTTATTTTTTTTAGATCTTTAATATGTAATATCTACCTTATGTGATATCGATCTCACACCTGAAAAATGTCAGCCATAGCTTATTAATCAAAATTAGTTGTAGACGAAAGTCATCTTGTGAACATCATATCATCTTTCAGTCGTAAAGATGGATGATGCGTGAATGCAGAATTAGTATAAAATCCATGGGTGAGGATTGTAGTCTCTAAGACTTTTTTAACACTTTCAAATGTCATTTCAAGCAAAAAATACCAGTAAATGTGCTCGTAGTTGTGACCTTTTGTCCTGATTCAAACACAAAAGTCAAGAAATATTTGAGATTACTTATATATATCAAAACAAAGATTTATCCAATTTTACAGTTTGTTATTTTTCGAGGTATACGCTATCATCACTTCATTTGATTTAAACAAAAAATATTTAATATGATAAAAGAAGTGTCGAAGAATTATAATGTTTGTAAATTTCGTGTTAAAACCCGTGCGAACTGGTACAATCTAGTTTTTAATATTCTCAAGTACACAGAATCAGATTATCTAGCATGTGTGAAAAATGTGAGTATGAATACGACAGAATTAGTTAAATTTTAATTTATACGACCACCTTTTAAATTATTCTCCCAACATTTACATTTGAATAATTAACGCGTACATAGATGTGTCAGTAAATCATCTTTAGTAACTTGACTACAAGGCGTCCATGTTGAAAACAATCACTATTTTTTTAAAAACGAAAATATGAGATTAAACATAGAAGGAACTGATTCACCGATCTGACCTTGTGATAACAAAAGTAATATATTTGCGAAGACATAATTATAAATAAGGTATACATATTTTTTCGCACAACAATAAAAAATAAATACAATGTCGTCATGCCCTTTGATACAGATAACGTTCATGGTGTCAATTTGTACCTTTGTGGTTTGAAAACTATAGTTTGCGGTTGGAAGCCACAACGAGCAAGGATAAATCCTCAGTTTCCTACATACTCCTACTTAAATATGTGCCTTTGATTATCAAAGTGGTCGTTGATGAGCCAATGGATTGTATAGGGTCCGCCATCTAACGTTTTTTTTTCAACTAGTGCTTATTTCGTGAATGGTAACACTTAGCTCATGTCTGATTTGACAGATAGTTAGTTTTATCCTTCCGCTGAACGAATATGGTTGTGTATACGCTTGAACAACGCTGGGAAATATTGCGACATTACTTTGAAAATCATGGTAATGTTGCAGAATGTGTGCGAAAATTGCGTACGGATTTCGGAAGAAGAGAATCACCGTCAGCTCCGTATGTTCGTTATCTTGTGAAAAAAGTGAAAGAAACTGGCATCCTCATCGATAAACCAAAGCGTGAAAAGCCAAAAACAGTGCGTACACCCGAGAATATTGCTGCTGTGGCAGAAAGTGTGCGTGAAGCGCCATCAATGGCGCTTCCATGCGGCGCGGCCATGTTGAACGAATTTTTGTTCACAAAAATTGAAGAGGAGGATATTGGCAACATTTGGTCGATGTTTTGCGCCCTGTTTTAAAAAAAAAAAATATTTGGCGGACCCTTTACTTATATAAGTCCAGGTGACGAAAAGAAATGGAAGCAGTGTTCCTTTCAAATTAACCAAGCAATGCAAAAATTTGCAAAAATGGATTCGGATAACGAAAGATTTTCGAGTATAAACCGCCGTATTCAGGAAGATCTTGCTTGCTACAAAGAAATATACGGGAAAAAAACTACAAACAACTCAATTTAAATTGGATATGTTTTTTAAAAAGACTACTACTGCTTCTTCTTCCACTACTGTTGATGAGCCAATGGATTGTACTTATATAAGTCCAGATGACGAAATACTTTAAATATTAGGGAAGTAAATATTTGAAATATTAATGAAGTAAATATTATAGATATTAATGAAGTAACTATTTTATTTTGTATTAATAAATAAGTATAAATATAACAATAAAAATATAAATAAATAGAAATGTTTTATTTTAATACGTAATTACATACATATTTTGTATGAAATTCAACTTACGACCAATTCGAATTACGACCAAAGTCCAGGAACGTATCTCGGTCGTTAGTCGAGGACAACCTGTACATTTATCGATTTTTTAAATTTATATTGGATGAAGATTAAATTATTTTAAGACTGCAAGATATGCATTCACGGATTAATTTAGCAAATAAAGTATAAAATATTTTATGCTGTTCCTTAGTTTACAGATGCTATATTTTTAGCATTCACTTTGAAATCAATCGACCTTGTTTTGGACCGTATATGCCTTATATCACCCACTGTACCCAGTTTTTTTATAATATGTTTATTTGCTCAATATCTGAAAATAAATATTAATTTTCGTCTGTACTTTTCATTTGGGTGTTAATGGGTTAAAGAAGGATGATCGAGGCTTTGTTAGGGCTGCACCTAGATTAATTGTATATTAAATAAGGATCCGCCCACTGCAATTTAACGAGACGTAGATCTTTAAGTGTGTGTGCACTCACAGCACAGTTAAATGCAGTCAATCATTCGGTACTTGCAGTACGAGAACAGGTAAATGGATATAACCATAATAAAAGAGATGATAAATGAGGTCGGCGGAGCATTGATACAATGTAATGAAAGAATTGCGCGGGTTGCATCGGAACAACTTAATTGTGTGTTAATGTGAAAGTTTGTTAATTTTTTTGATATTATTATAGTTTGACGATGCGATTACAGAGTTTATAACCGGATAAAGAAAAGCCTTAACAGTCGGTAAAACATTGTAAAAAAATCATTAAATAAAATGAAGTACACAATAATAAAAATCCATAGAAAATATCTCTGCTATTGTTGGAGCATCTGGCCTCCACTAATTGCCCCCATACACTATTCGCAAGTCATCTCTGCACCGGGAACACCACTGAATATAAAAGTAAATAGTTCCCTACACTTTACAAGGCACAGGAGCATGACGAGAAGGCAGTTTTTGTATTCGAAGCATATTTAGATATTTCAACGGTCGATGGGGAAGAAAAGTATTGGAGTGGCGTCTAAGAACTGGCAAACGAAGCGTTGGCCGACCCCCTGCAAGATGGATAGTGTCTTGGATGCGGAAGGCAGAAGATCGAAGAGGATGGAGACTTATGCAGGAGGCCTACGTTCAACAGTAGACGGACAAAGCTGACGATGAAAGGATGTTACAGTCAACCACGATGCTCAGCAGCAAAAACAAGTCCAAATATTATTTTTGCTGTGTAAAGATAATAATTTAATTATTATGTTTGTACATACAAGCAAGATATTTTCAATTATTACTAAATAAAGAGATTATAGTCACAATCGAATCTACGCCGTAAGTACAAACGCGTTTAAAAATATTTGTTTATTTACTAGATAAAAAAGTGTGCCTTTGTAGTTTTAAGGAGATAAAAATGTTATGTGCAAGATTAAATAATCATCTTAAATAACAATAAACGGTAAACAATTTCTTCGCAGCAAAATATTATCAAAAGTGCAGGACGTTATTGACTTTTAATTGCAAAGATCTCCTTCGCCGTAAGGTTCGAGTAATCACGGTGGAAATTCATAATGTATATAATTTTAATTTTTCCGACGATTTTAAAAATCACCCTAATTGAGGTACCTCTCATCAATTATCTCTACACAAGTATCTTCGGAGGGATGGCGGTTATCTTGTGTAGGGATGACAGTGTACACAAAACAAACACCTGAACATTAGAAATTGATATACAAAGTGAATGCTTACGATATAAATGTTTATTTTTACTTGATTCATCTATTATTTCGGTTAAAACACCTGAACATTAGAAATTGATATACAAAGTGAATGCTTACGATATAAATGTTTATTTTTACTTGATTCATCTATTATTTCGGTTAAAACATAACGGTTAGTTACTTGGTAACCTACAATTATAACATTTCATACAATTCAATGAATTTATTTTCCACTTTTTCGTAGACATTAAAACTTGGCCAATACGTTTTAAAAATGATAAAAAATAAAAACATTTCAAATTAACGAATATAAGAAGAAACAATTTACGTAAAAGTACCAGAAATGTACCAGAAAGTCCCAAGGCACGCTAAACAGAAGACTCCACGAAATTACTTCTACAAACATATTCATGGAGTTCATAATTGAACTGAGATTCTCGCGTGGAAAGAGGTGGTTGATCACTCACCCAAGAGGCATAGAAAGGGCCCAAATAATAGATCTGCCCTCAAGTATGCCACGAACCAATGAATTGTACAATACAATCAATACGTGAATGCTCAAGAAGGCCCTTCAGTGCCCTTTACACACAGTTTCTATGTGAGGATGAAACATCAGCTTGCTTTCAAGGAATACGCCAAGGTCTCTGATGGATAATACTTGCGGGATGCCAATACCACCCATACGGTACCTGTGGTATAACATCACCACTCCATGCCCTGATGACTAATGTTAGTGGAAACGTTTAAGAAGAAAACTGTGTGCAATATGTGCACTTTGAGATCCGATTGCCGCGAATTCCAAATTTGGCCGTGAAAACCCGAGTAAATACATCATCAGTTCGGTTATAGGTCGGCCGGGACTTGACGGTTCTTAAAATACACGTGCGATCTGGTCAAAGCGAAAAATGGATCGCAAAGCCGATGCCAAGAAAATTATTATTTGCTGAACGCCCATGACGATCATTGATGACGTGGATGTATAATTAATATATCAGATAAAGATGACGCTTATTACACACAAGATGAGACATAACTGACAGATTTAATGTGCGATATAAACGTCGCATCGAAGAACACGTAAATGAATAATCAAGCGATACATTATAGATACAAAATATAAATTGCACGTATATATTTTATATTATTAATATTCGATCAAATTTATTGTTTGATTTTTTCCACAACTGTAATTGGAACATTGTTTCGTAAATAAATAAATATTTTAAAAAATACTGCAAGTATACAGATTTCAACTCTAAAAGATTAATATCGTGTTTCTTAGCGATACTACAGCAATTATAGGTAAGCGTTATAATTATGTATCCGTGCACTTCGTTTGAATCAATCACGCAGTCTGTATTAATTTCCTCCACAACGAGCAGTAGTAAGGCCCACAATGATTATAATGATGATTTACGAGCAGCTCAATTGCTGATCAGCGCGTAGGTTCATTGAAGCGAGTCTTGAGCATACTTGGATATGATACGCTCCATCGAGAGTATAACATTATCCTGGATAGAAAATGTAATGTTGTTGAATCGATGTTACGATTACGTATTACAAAAGTAGTCACTGATCCCGGAGGACCCACGCTCGTGCACTCGAAAGAGATGCCGCAGTGTTCAGTCACGTGTGAGACGATTATGACGACGTGAAATGGTGAGGAATGTTTATCTAAAAATGTAATTAGGATAAAACATTGGTAATTTTTTATTAATGCTTCGCGAGGATGATCCTGATGTATAGATTTGTAGATTTGGAATCGCGTTTTTTTAATGTTGATCCGTGTGTGGTGAATATATCTTTCTTTCAAATAATTCGACCGCCGTTCTCAAGGTAGATGAATAACATAGTTTATAATATCGTATCTGCCTCCCATATCTGAAACATATTGTCACTAAACCTTTACTCAGTTCCCAAAAGGCTATGAATTATTGGGCCATAGCTTAGATAGTATGCATCGTCCATTAATAACAGCGAACTGTTCTAAATACGGGTGACTTTCGTCTACCACCTGACCTGATTTAAGAAGCATTTTATCGATTAAGGATCAGTCGCAAACCAACTTATTATATGTATTAAGCTCCGCCAGGATACGAGTCTACTAGGACTGCTGGCATAACAGTCGAGAGCGTTAACCGCTAAAAACAATTAAACGCAAACGTTTTACGCACACCATGGATGTTTTCGCATAATATTGTTTGCCACGCGGGGGAAATGGCGCGGTAAGGCCACGTCCACATTGTGTGTTGTAGACTACTTCACTCGTTGTGCTTGTTCCGGACTATTTTACAAAGTGTATTGTCCATCCGGTGATTAGATATCAAGGTTTGTGTAATGTGCGTTAAGCATTGTTACATCTTAATAAAGGCAGCAGTCGGATCAGACAAAAAGCAGAAAGGACTATAATACTTGTAGCAACTAAATGGTCTTTCGGTAAGGTTGTGTGCGAGATATTCACACAATTTTACACCATTAAGTATACAATACAACGTCATTCAAATTGCTCTCCTTTAGGAGTATGGTAATCCCAGTTTCGTTTTGGAAGCAGTATAGTCCGATGGTACACTGAGAACAGTGAAGAAGGAACTCGCTGCCCGCCTTGGGAACGCTGGAGCGTCTTTTAATTGATACATGTATCCACAAAATCCGAGACTCGCAGCTTTACTTGATCAAAACAAAGCGTCATCTATACGGCGTCTGTATCGTCAGCATTCTTCTTTACGATGCAGATTTGCAGATGCCTGCGTAGAATACTGGGGGTACGATAGTTTGACTTTGTGAGGAATGCCTGGGTGAGAGAGCGGAAAAAGCAACCAACCAAAGTCGGTCAAGAGGCGAAGGTGGAACTGGTTGGGACGTGTGCGTTTTCATAACATCGGATGATAAGCCCAATGCTCCCGATGCCTGGGCCATTTAGTAATAAGATGAGGTTCAATCTAAAATAACAATATAGAAGCCAATGTTGTATGAAAAATCGCAGCAATCACTACAGGAAAAATTAGTTTCAAATTTATAAAAGCGTACGTTATATTAGGGTTGTAGTGCACGAGTACTCGGAAGAGCTTTTGATTTGATTTTTTTTTTTGTTGTAAAAACCTGTAGTACGAGTTAGTCGAAACTGCAGTCTCCTAAACAGATAACTTATCTTACGTGATGTGATGCATGCACAAGTTAAATACATATTTATTAAATAATTCATTGATCATTTTTTTTTTGCAACATGTTGTTGACCTACACTCGTACTAAATCGCCAGTATATAATACTCGCACCTAAAATTTGTGATTTAGAACTACGTTTACAATTTGAAATATCATAGACCAAGTTTTTTTTTGCTATTACTATTTATTCACAAGCGAAACGCCATTTCATTGTCAGATAATTCAAGTGACCGCATTTGTACTTACAAGGAAGATCACTCGGCTAATTTGCGAGTCACATTATCACAATGCACTTAAGGCGCTCTCGCACAAAGAGCATTACCATAATCGTCTATGTTCGATAGCCGACCTGCTTAAGGAGACGTTCAGGGCTGTCGACTTGTTTCATACAATATGTTGGCATTTCAACGTAAAACTACTTTAGAATCCTAGGGGTTTTATTTCCCCCCACCGCAGATAAACTCTATTCAGTTTGAGTGATTGGGGTTTAAAAAAATATATAAAGTAAATGTTTGGAAAAAAACGAACTACAAGAGTTTTTCGATTACACTCACGGACAGCGAGCGAGACGCCGCGCTACGGAAAGTTTGCAAGACGTTTCAAGTTGTCCATTGTGTCTGCGTTCTGAATATACGCCACACACAATACACGTTGCAATGCCATGTCTACTCGAATTTTACAACAATCAGGTTGTTTGTGTTTATTATAAATTTCAATATTTTTATAAAAAAAATATTTCATTGTTTGATCACCAAGCGCAGCTCCGAAAGCTTCCTCCTGGAAATCAATCACCCACGGCTGCCAAGCCAAGACTGAGCTTCGCAGGCAGCTCGCTAGAGAAGGGATTTGGAGTGAGGGAACCGAGGTACACTACAGAATCGCGGGATCCACCATAACAGCGCTTTTCAAGACTGTAGCGCCATGGGAAACTTATTTTACGGATAACCCTCGTAATAAGAGTTGAGGAATTAATGAAAAATAATGTATATATGCCTGCAGGTGAACTGTTTCACGTGTACCGTAAATCCATCACTATATTTCTTCAAGCGGCAACTGTATTTTACTTCTAGCTAGGGCTTAGAAACGGGTCGCGGCATCATAGAGTACGTGCGATACACAGCGGAAGATGATGCACGGTAGCAGCAGGTACCCTGCCTAGGTGTAAGTGGGAGTGTGTCTCGTTCAGGTAACATGTGCGCTGCCGGAGTGTCACGTGGGCCGTGACGTGACGACACGTCACACGTCACAAAGTACGGCCTCTGAGCGATGGCAACGGAGATTGAATCGTGTAAGAATAATAATATCTGAAGAGATCGCGGCTTAGAAGTGGACGTGGCTATGGGTCGAGGCGAAATGTGTACGGTTTTTGCGCATATGAAAGTTTGACATCACTATCGTTATTACGAGAATCAAGCTTTGTAGAATTATTATATACAATCGACTGTCCGTTTTAAGTTAAGCCATTGCTCCGGAGTCCTGATAAGGTCCGGGTCCGGGCGGCCGTTTGTGCGGTGCATACAGTCAAACGTTGGCTAGCGTCTGTGTATAAGAGCAATTAAAAATAATGAAATTGCAATAGGAAAATCTATTATTGATGGGACCAACATAAGTTCCAAATTATCATCATACACAAGAGATACGTTATTACAAAAAACTGAACAAGCGCTCAGAATCTTTATTGAAGATTTATCCAACAAAAAGAATCCCGATAAGTAGTTATTTACTTCCGAGAAAAAGCACGTTAATTTTATGAAGAAATTGAAAAATTTAAGCCATCTACTGATTCATTGTTCCGGGGGAAATATTTTTTTTTGTGCGTTTTTGGGTATATTTTATAAAGCAGTTTCAAAGTTATGCGGTTTTTAAAATTTATTATTTATTTATTTTTTAAAATCCATGGAACGCATCTTCCCTTTTTCTATGTAAATCATAGCTTTATTTGTGCGATTTACCACGGAACGCATCTATCGCACAAAAAAAGGTTTAGGTGTTGATATCAGCTTGATATAGCTCCTTAAGGCCGATGCCGTAAAGCCTCAACAAGTGATCTTTTGTCTATTATTTTGGTTCGCTTGCGTGACATCTACATCGAATGTTTGCATACGCCAAAAATAATTGTTATGACAGTTGGCCTATTGCCGGTTGGTAGGACTGTCATATTGGCAGTTGGTACCGTGGAGATGTGAGATCGCGCCGTGGGCTGGCAGTTGAAGTTTGACTAGCGACCGTCACAGTGCGCGCGTCCTGTGCGTTCGCTGTGGCGGGCGACGTTTGTGACAATAAACAAATAATATGTGAAACAAGTGTTTATATTGTAAACCTGATCCTGCATCCTTCATCCAGTAAACCGATGTCCATAAATTGAAGAGGAGGATATCAGTGTATACGTGTAAATTTGCGTATGAAATTCAATGTATGGAGAAAATATGACAATGCAAACTACTGTGCGAAACATGTCTTTTTATAAATGCAATATTGGTCCTAAGGAATAAATCACGAATCGTCTACGAATGAAATTGTATTTAATTGAACAACTTGATTTTGAATCACGCAAGAACGGCTGACTGATTTATGAACGTTTCGCATATTCGCGGACTACTGCCAGAAGTCATCAGGTTTAAAATGATAAGAGTTTATAAATGTAATAATTAACTGCTGGTTGGTATGCATAGACTAATCCACGAGGCAAAATGATATGTAACAAAACGGAATGTGAACACACTGACAGAGAAACTATCTTTCACACTTTTTTATATCGGTTTATTTAAGTCTTAAATAAACCGTACGATAAGGTAAACGTAAGTCGATATTACCCCTTCCCCCCATTTTGAAAAGAAGACAATCAATGTATATTTAAATAAACATTATTTATTGAATTAATTTACACGGAAAATAAAAAAAAGTTACATGAAAATAGTAAGTTTTATGAAATAGCAAACCCCAAAAAACACATTTTTACCCCATTTGGTGTAATTTACCCCGGTTCCCCGACCGCTGATTTAAGAGATCAAGATTGTATAAAGGAGGCAACGCAAATTGCAGGACGAGCATTTCAGAGCTTAGTGTTAGATTAATTAAAATGCCTCCTTGGAAAACATCTATAACATCCAACTAATAGCCATGCACCAGGTTCCTATATGATCGCTTAATCTTTGTCAAGGTGTGCTAAGGTGTCAATAGATGCCGCTATAAGTCTTATACTTTAAATAAATTTGACAGAACATTGATTATAAACACGGTCTGAATGTTCGGGCCACACTACTCTGAGCATTTTTTCTCATCGCCCGAATATTTGGGACACACTCTTAACAGGTTAAGGCGATTGTAAGCTTAAAACAATATCAAAAATATTAGCCGCCCCATTAGATTAAATGGTCCAGATTTCGATAATAGGTTAATAATTCGATCTCCTTCGTCAATTAAAAAATGTTGAGTATTTGGCAACATTGATTGCCTTTCATTAAAAAAATAACTAGAAAACTAGCCATTGAAAATCAAATGTCAAAATTTTACAAATGATTTTATATGGAAACAAAGTTATTTCTGTCAAGATTGGTAAATTTGTCACTGTATGTATAGTAAGAAAAAATCTCACTCAAAACAAGCCAACGCTGGATGTAATACTTGTACTTTGTAATGCATCGCATGAAGCATATAAAACATGATCGCATACAATTCGCGACAATGTATCAGATACTATACAAGACCTCAGTATTTCGGACCGCGAATACAAAGGAGCTGGGCGAGGAGATGCCATAAATAGATTGGCGATGATTGGTACGTGACCTGGACATCTGCAGCACCTGTGCGAGGACAGACGACTGCAGGAGGTTACCTGCCATGTCCCAGCGGATCTCATGTTGAGATAGCCAAGCACGGTATGAAAGCAATCGACGAAATACATCACTAAAGTCAACCTTCATGTATTTGCGATGGTTCGTACAAGTGCGTTACCTGCGA
Organism: Glossosoma conforme; assembly: GCA_022606575.1. Taxonomy (NCBI): domain Eukaryota; kingdom Metazoa; phylum Arthropoda; class Insecta; order Trichoptera; family Glossosomatidae; genus Glossosoma; species Glossosoma conforme. The sequence continues at coordinate 60,922 of JAGTXR010000020.1, read as the reverse complement.
CCTCATAAACCAAGTTTGAGTATCTCCACCTAGATATTTTTATCTGAAGGATGTAGCAAAATTTTGGTAGTTGGTAGTTTTGACTTCTTGTGCACAGTGTTCTAAAATCTAGTATATTTCCGGTATGAGCAGTTCGTTGGCTTGTGCTCCATGATTGTTTAACACATTCCACGCCACGAAGGTCACTGGTGACCTACGCTGTTGTTGAAAAGGGCGACCGGTGACATACGTTTTTTCTTCTTCGAACAAACTGTCCCTGTACGCCAGCGGTTACATTTCAATGGAATTTTAACATTGAATGTGACCTATATGGCGCCTCTGAGTCGAATGCATTAAAAACATTACGTTGGCGTTAAACGTGTTAACTCTAGAGATTGTAGAATGTCGCAGCGTCAGATCTTGTTTGATGACAGGTTCAGCAACACTTTACGCATGTATGTACTTGGATTTTGACAGCCTAAGCATACCACCCTATTAAATTAAATGGTTCAGACTATGGGAGCATCCTAGTCATCAAAACTAAATTATTAAATGTGTCTGGATGATTAAAGCTGCCTTTTCTTTCGAACCGAACTCTTTCCCTGGAAGCTTCGGATGCAGAGATGACTAGAGACAAAACATGTATAATAATGGTTTCTGATTTAATTGAATAGTAACAATTTGTATCAGATATATGCAATCAGTAGGTATGAAAAAATCCATATTTCATCCCTGATCATCTTGCGATATAGCAGAAAGCGTGATTCACAAATTTTTAAGCTAAATTTTCCAGAAATCTATTCATTCGAGTACATCTTTGAGTCAACTTGACTTTCTCATACAAAGACGCAGCGACATACAATGCACTTATGAATGGTGTCACGTACACCCAAGTGCATAAATTTGCACCATGGACAAGTCGCCATAAATGGTTGCAAGTGATTATCTGATGCGTTGTTACCATGAACCTTCAGCACAACATCGTGGAGCCTCCTGAGGTCGCGACCCAAGGCTTGGCATTGCATTGTCTCGACGAGATCGTGTAGAGGAATCTCCTTTTCACCAGGCAGTGGAACACAACTTGCAAAGCTTCGAATGATTGGAATTTCGCACGGTCAAAATAATGTCACTTGCTTTAACATTTAATTTTTGCACTGTCTGTAAATTTCCCTTACAGTATCTGTGTTTCTTTCTAAGGCCAATGTCTTAGGAAGAACCAATGCATCACCCCAGTATTAACTTGGCGAAGAGACTACGAACAGCAAGTCTTACACATAAAAAAACGTCACGACAAAATGTCATGGAGATATCCAAGCTTGGAGTGTCTCTAAAAGATAGAATCCAAAACATGGTTATCCGAAGAGGAACTCAAGTAGTGGAGGCTATACAATGAATAGGCACACTCAAGTGCCAATAGGCAGGACATATCTGTCGAAGAGACTGGCGCTATCAGAAAAATAGCGGGAGTAACCAGGATGCGATAGGCGGAGGATCGAATAAGATGGAGACTCATGCGAGAGACCTACGTTCAGTGGACGGCCAAAGTCTGATGACGAAATGCAACCAGCAGTGAACCGTTTTAAAGGTGTAAGATTTTACGTTTTTTTTAATCAAGGTTTAAAATGTTTCTGAGCACTGGTTTTAAATGGTGAAATCGACCAAAAGCAAAAAGATTAGCTGCCATATAAGGCCGCGGTGGACCAGACGGTCGGCAGAAGGACGTCAGCGAGGTCTTCGGCGACCTGCAGATATCAGTTCGGAGGTCAATGACGACACCAAAGGCATAACAAAACGAAAACTGAATAATAAGAACATTCAAAACCATAAACTATGCTGTGCGTTTGTTTATTGTGAATTATCATTTTTAGCGATGTCATTAGCATTTTGCGTTAACACACAATATACGAATACATTGTCGATTGAGTTGAGCCGCTTTAAGGATAAAATGGTACAGATCTCGGGAACGTCGGGCTATTCATCCAATTTATTTAAACAATCCGATTAACAAATCACCCAAAAATAACCCTCGGATACTAGATAACCCCTCTCGAAGGACTCGGACTTCTGCTCTGGAGGTTGTCGGGAACCATGTGTTCCCAAGTGGACCTTCAGGTGCAGATATGTCCTAGAATCTAGAACGAGTTATGCACAGTAGCAGCTGACAGTACTAAATGCCAGCAATTTGGATGGTCACATGTTCCAGTTATGGAATTAAGCAATACAACGTATTATACAGTCTAAGAATCTAATCATAATAGCATCATTTTAAACGGTTTAAAAAATGTAAACACATACAAATAGAATACCGTTAGACGGTGATCGATACATCTCATCTTTGGATTCTAACTCGCTAACCATTGTGAACATGGTTAAATGCTGAATGTGGAGTGTTGATTCTGACGATTGACTACATACAGCAAGGGCAGTATTAGTTTTATGTCTGACGTAAAAGATACATCACTTTATCGATATATCAATAAGGTAAAGATTAAAATGTATTTAATTTAACAAATCGCCATTCGTGATGGAATGAAATCAGTGATGGACGTTAAATATGATTATCAAAAATAAATTAAGGTCAATTCACACGGGTTTTTTTTCTTCAATAGAGAAGAAGATCAAGTGTTTTTATATCTATTTGAGATGTTTTCACATGGAGAGAGAGAGAGGTGCGGTTCAATTTAATTAGCGAGAGGTTCTATTAATAAATTAAATGTATGAAAAAAAGTGTCTAAATTGATATTGCTCCGGTGTGGGAGGCGCATGCGCGGTGGCCAAAGACAATGTGAACAGTTTTTCACTTTCCCAAGTCGTAGTGGCGGATGCGGGAATAAAGAGAATTCGAGAAATTCGCTGCTGGTTAAATTTAATTTGCGAAGAGCTGGAATAATTTTAAATTATAATAAAATAAAAGTCAAGCGGAATGCACAGAAAAAAAGTATTTGTTTTACTTCCAGCTTAAAAAAATGTTCCCGTATTCGTTCTAAATCTGCAACATATGGTCAACATGAATTTCCGCAGTTGCCTCTGGTTATGCCGCATCCCAAGACATCTACCGTAAGTCCTAAAGCCAGAATCCCGACGACTCAAAAAGCGCCGAAGTATCCGATTTATTAATAGATTTTTTTAAAAATAATATCGGACGATTTGCCCGATTCTTCCCTTCCTGGACTATTTTAATCTAAGTAGCAGTTCAACTCCTCCAGCGACGGGCGGTTAACACTGACTGACCTATCAAGCTTTGGTATGCTTCCAATGTTGCTCGGTGATCCGACGAGAACCGCGTTTACGATGTCCTGACTTGTGTGTTTAAACGTATTTAAAAAAAAAATACTAATCGATCATTCGTTTAATGTTTTAATATCAATTGGTAGAAGAAAGTGATGGGTGTGATTTGGGTGTTTTTCAAAAACTAAAACCCTAACAATTCTTTTATATTCTTTATAAGCTCATAACAATGACAAAAACTTGAAAATACTGCTATAAACAACGCTGTTGCTAGTAATATTCTATGGTTTATCAAACAAGTGTTATCAATGTATGATACCAGTAATCAGCAACATTATCGCGGTAGTAGTTAGTACACAGTCGGTTATATGACGGTTGCGCTTCTATGCACTTTCTCCGACCGCGAACTTGGCCGTGTGTGTTGATGGAGGGGATCTCTCGCCCATGTCCAGCCAACGGTAATCATCTGGCTGGTTTATAGCAATAGAACCATGATGATGAAGCCATATCGAGTCATCGTTTCATGTTTGCCCACGAAAGTGTAGAAAAATCTTATATATTGTATATACTCGTACTGTATCTTTATTTCGTAATAACGTGGAGAGCAAATTTTGCTTTGGTTTGATTATACAACATCACTCGATTCCTAACTTTGGGAGCATACGGCTATTACATACACCACATTACCTGATCGTGCGTTATAGCTTGGTCGAATACACAACAACGTCCGCTTCTTAACCCGAGTGTTGTTGGTCGGGTTGAGTCTCTCTTTAGGATCAAATGGTCTAGGCCTCGCGAACGTCGAGCTAATCATTCGATTGACAAATCACCTAAAATATGCTTAAGATACAGTTGCCGTCTCATCGAGTCGTGGAGGTCGTCCCTAACTATATATGTCTTAGAACGAGACGTAATACATTTGCAACTGATGTAGTTATATGGCGGAAATTTTTGGTGATCATAGTTCCAGATATGGAAAGTATATGGGAAGTAAAGTAAAAAAAGTGTCTTATTTCCTATACATTGAAAAAGAAGATCGAAGGGCTCTGAACCTTTTTTATCACAAATTTCGTCTGCAAACAAACTTACACGAATAGGGCGTTCCACGACCGTTAGTTTCTCCACAAAAACGATACCCTCAGCGCGGTGGTTTTGACATGGAAACTTAGTGTAGTAATGGATAGTCGAAAGGACCAGGAAGTGACCTTTTTAGGTTCAGACCCGGTGCCTGGTGCCGCTTCCCTCATTAGCATACGGGCGCCACAAACTGGGCCAAGTCGTGTTGTGTTGCTGCCTGCTATTGACGTTATCTCCGGCGCTTAAGCGAGCCGGTTAATTTGCATATAATTCTCCATGATATTAATTGGTATCGGGCTAATTACCGACGCGGCTTCGTGTGAACTCCGCCAGCCTACATAATTTATAATTAATACACGCCGAATAATAATGTATTCATAAATTGTGGCAATTGAAAAAAAAAACTTTAGTCAAAGCGTACTTTCTTTTTTAATAAAAAAATCTTTCATAGAATATTTGTAGATTAGAAAATATAAAAAAATAAGAAAGCACTTTACAGATAATAAAAACACACGCAGGAGACCAAGAGAAGAGGATTTCGGTTATACCCAGTCTCGATGACGTTCAATCAGTTCGGCTGGACATTGCGTGTAGGAAGAACGAGTAGTGTGAATGTGTAGTATGTAAGAATATTGAAGGAATTGTGCTTGAAGGATATGTAGTGGTTGTGTACGTGTAGCTATTGAAAGGATTGTAAGTGTTTATTGATACGCTTCTTGTAGAGATTTAGATTCCACATAGGAAGAAACATATACTGAAACAGCATTCCAAAGCCTGCCTGTGATGTACGATGGTGCTCCACGAACTTGTTCCTCGTGCTACACATAGCACAGCATCGAGTATTTTTTGCTTATTACCAATATCAAAGTAATACGAGTATAATGAAGATTTTGATGCTGCGCGAATTTACCGCATAACTAACTAAATAACAAGCATTTTGTTTTTACAAAAAAATTAAAAATCACTGCCTTAGATTGTTCTGTTTTTAAGATGTGATCTGCGGAGTCTGACCAAATTGACAACTTGTTAGGTGTTATTACTTGTTCTTAAAAAGTGAAAGTCCAATTAATATCAACTTTTAACTTACATTATTCGAGAGTCTAGTTCGGTATTGATATTGGCATTGGTACAAGCCCAATTTGATGGATTCATCTAGGTCAGAAATGCCATCAACTTATTATTTGTTTTAGTACATTTCAGAGAGATTTTTGTGGAGGCACGGTATTATTCAATAATAAAGTAAAGGCTACAAAAGGCATTCGTACGTATAATATGCATCTGCCGGCAGGTATAGCTCAATGATCAAAGCGTTTGCTTTGAAATCCGTGGGTTCGATCCCCGACGGAGTTTGATCCATCGCCCGTAAAATGACAGTCATAGCCTATTAATCAAAATTATTGGTAGACGAAAGTCGTCCCGTGAAGACCACCAATTCACAGTCAATTTCTGTAATAATAAAGGATGATGCGTGAACTCGGGCTGTAGTCTATGACGTTGGCGGATCAACACTCCACATGCAGCGCTTAGTCATATGCACCATGGTAAGCGTCATAGAATTCCGCAGATGAGACTTCAGAATTAGTATTACCGTCTGACGGTAGTGTCCTGTATGTGTTTACGTAAAAAATAAATACACTGTCAATTTTTGATAGTGGGTCAATTTCTATCGATCTGTTGTTTTGAAATAGAGCAACAAGCCGAATAAATTGAAAATGATTGCCGCCACTTTCGTTCAATAATGTTCAAATAGAAGTAATGAACATTAGAGGTCGGAGACCTTTCCAAACTAAATTTAGCAGCTAACGAATGGGGGCTGTTTTATACTAAGACTACGACGTAAATTTTCGTTTAAACACAATTACGGTAGGTGGAGTTTAATTAAATTTGCCGAGAATTTCATTAAAATTTTATACCCTTATTAAAATACTTTCAAGAATAGACGTTTTACATTATCGTTAATGTTTTTAATTTAAACGTCGATGAGTTAAGTGTATTTTTAAACGATGATAGACCTGCACACCGCTTACAGGAAAATTTATCATAGAAAAATATTTAAACGGAAAAATGTACTTGAATATACGAGTATATATAATAGTTGAATAACAATATTGATTTTATTAAGTGTATTAAAGCTTGATACACTACAGTTAAGTGTTCCTTCCTAGACTGGCTTTTACACCGGAGGACTAGTCTCCTTAATGATAAGCTCATTCAGATTAGATCTAGCCGAGTAGTTTTCTCTCGTGATGCTGTTAGGTGGCGGCGCTTTCTGCGGTGAAAGTGGCCGTCCGCCATTTGTCTGTCGGAGGTGCCACGATGCTCATCATTAATCAGCCTCTGACGTTACACAACGGGGGTTAGCTACGCTGGGATCACGCTTAGACGGTTAATTTGTATTCTTACGCAATAACAAAGTCAAGGTTGGCTGCGAGACTGGATTCATACCCGCATCGTACTGGAGGCTAATTAAGTCTCCTTGATCATGCGTTCATTCAGATTAAGTCCAGTGGGAGTCCCTTCTGAACAATTGTGGTCACTGTACAGAAGTGCTAAAGAAAAATAATGGAAGATTGATTCTCTCAGCGAAAAAATGAGCGAGATTGAAAAGAGCAGTCTCACAGGCAACCGTACCACAATATGTGCATAGAAAATGAGATCGTTTGTTGTGAATCTATGGTCCACGATGTATAGAACGAAGCGGTTATAGGTCGTTTTTTTCGCAGAATTACGATACATTCACAAAGTTCATATTCGATTCGATATCGACCGGCGTATAGAGAATACGTCGAATATCGACTCGGACATGATAAATGTTTACATTTACATAATATAATCTGTAAAAAAAATGTCACAAAGGGAGATATCGAGCGTGTAAAACGCTCACCAGAAATGAAGCAAGATTTTTTTTCAATATTGAAATTAGTGGCTTCGTTTATAGACGCTACGCGGCCTAATCACGAAAATATTAAGTCCAACCTCGCATATTTATGCATAAATTCAACACATTTATAGTAGAACGATGATATATGACGAATATATTTAAGTGTTACAAATAACATATATCATGAACCTATTTTCCTGTGATTTTTGGGTATTTCAACTTTTATGAGCCCGGATGTTAGTAAATACCGGCGGGTATAGCTCAATGGTTAAAGCTTTGCAAGCCAAAGGTCGTGGGTTCGATCTCCGACCGTGGTAAAAAAAATAATAATATTTTTAATCGATTTATGAACTCTAAAATACTCCCGGTTGGTGTGAATTTGATCCCTCATCCGTAAAATGCCAGTCATAGCCTATTAAACAAAATTGGTGGTAGACAGAGGTCAACCCGTGAAGACCACCCATTCATAGTAAATTCCTGTTATAATTAAGGATGATCGTGAATCCCGGGCTGTAGTCTATGATGTTGGCGGATCAAAACTCCACATGCACTATGGTAATAAGCGTCATAGAATTCCACAGATGAGACTTCAGAATTACTATTACTATCTGTCAGTATCCTCCTGTATGTTTTAAAAAAAATTCAATAGATTATGCTAAATTTTCTCGAGCACAGTTCATCAGACATCACTAGTATAATAAATATAATCATAGTAATCATTGAATTAATATCTGAAATATGACTTGTGTTTGAAATTAAAAGTGTCATTGAATGTCCTTGAAATTCACAAAACTGAAAAATAGAAAGGAGGCGTTCATTGACCTGTAAGTGCAAATTAACATCGTTACTATTAATCATTTATTATGAGTTCTAGTTGCAACAAGACCTTGGTGTTTTCACTTTTATTGCAATAAATAAGGAAGGAAATATCAACACCAGAAGTTTTCCCAAGTAATAATATGCAAGCCAACAACCTCCACAGTCAAGAAATATTTAATTAGCTTTAAAAAAAACTAATTAAATATGAGGTAATCATAAACACATCCTGAGTGCTTGTTGCTATCATAGATTAGATAAGTGTGGTGACTAAAAAAGATGGAGTAGTTATCACAATGCTGATATATCGGCAGTGAAATATTCAATTTTTACAGATAAGTTTAGTGTCAATTAATGGTGGATAATCAATGTTTTGATGAATATATTTTGAATGATAAATAATTGTTATGACTAAGCGATAACCTGCTTGTGAGATAGTGATTTGATCAATGAAGTAGGATTGTTATTTAATATATTACATAAATATTAAAAAAAAACTAAGAATTTCTTCATTATCATCATCAGCCTGTATCCGTTCAATGTTGAACGTAAGTCTACTGCACGAGTCTCCATCCTATTCGATTTCTCTGCCTTCCGCATCCAGGCCACTCCCGCTATTATGTTTTCAATTCTGCTTAACCAATGTATCCTCCCTGCATTAACTTATGGCGCAGAGATGTGGAAAATCTAACAGCAAGTCTTCATATAAAATAAATGTCACCCAGCGTGCTATGGAGAGATCCATGCTCGGAGTGTCGCTAAAAGATAGAATCCGAAACGAGGATATCCGCAGAAGAACTCAAGTAGTGGAGGCTACCCAACGAATAGGCAAATAAGAGTTTAGAGAATTAAAATTAGTGATGTGGCAATTACACAAGTCATGATTAATGTCATTTCCATTTTTTTTAACGTTAAGGTCGCTGTGTTTAAAAAGGGCTTCTGAGCAATAGGGTATGAGTTTGAATCTATCAAGGAAAAGTCTGGTAAAAGAAAACTAATATGCAATATAAATAAATATTTTCAGAGTGAAATTGGAGAATATACGGCACCAGTATGGGGTCGATCAGCTTATTGTAATCAAGTAGATACTGCCCTGAATGATGCATGCAGAGTCGTCACACGCTGCCTCAAACCAACACCCATTTCTAAACTATACCCCTTGGCTGGTATCGTACCACCAAACATAATACGCAAAGTCATATGCGCTGAAGAAATGCGTAAGGCAATCAACCAACCGTCCCACTGCTTGTATAATCAGATACCCCCAACACCCAGACTGTTTTTTTTTTAAGCCTCGTCAGCGATTGAACCCACAATCTTTGTCTTACCAAGCAAACGCTTATACCACTGAACTATACGCCGACAAACTGCTAACAAAATGAATGCGATATGAGATGACGATCATTTACAAGAGACTTTGAAAGAACTAGGAACGTAAGAAGTAAAACCATAAAATTCGCTGCCAATTTATAAACAAGAAAGTTATTACAAAAGTCACCTTATGTAATAGACAGCCACAAATGTAATTGAATTAAAACATAACTTTTAATACGTTATTCATATGTTTATAGTTTACTTGGTGATCCAGTTAAAAATATGTTATAATTTTGCATTGTTTTAAAATAGACCAAGTCGATCAATATTTTCACAGAAAACCGTGGTTTCGTGCACTCTGCACACGTCATCAGTCAATCGTTCAGAAACAATACAAAGATTAGGCCATAGAGCATGTAAAATCAGGAAATCATTAAAATTTCACATTTCAAAAAAAAAAAACTTGAAGGAACATAATAAACAAAAAAGTGAAACCTCTATCTATCGTTTTTAAAGGGACCTATTGAAATAAACTATGAATGCCGGAAAACAATGAATGCGGGATTAAGAGGATAAAACGCAAGGAGATATGATCGAGTAAAGATACCGTCCTCCCAATCTGCATAACCATTGGTAGATTAAAATTATAAGAAGAAAACAAGTTTTAGATGTAAAGAAATGTGTATTTATTTTAAAAAATACAAAGCTAAACAGAACCAAAAAAGATTAAAGTTTATTACTTTGTAAATAATCTTTCATCGACATTTGGTTTTTACTGTTTTATTTCCGCAAGTCAACAGTATATTTTCGGCTTTGCAAATGATATTCTTTTCGGCATCAGTTATTGAGTGTGTGTAGTAGAAAGTTTTTAATCTTTCAAAGAGGTTTTTTTTTTTCAATTTGATTTTGTTCGATGAAAAATTTCATTTTCAATGAAATTTTTCATCAAACGGCTCATTTCGTATTTAGTTTAAAAGCTCAAAAAGGATAACTGCACTATGTTCGGGTATCTGACGACAACTAGCGACCGCCTCCATCGGTGCGGGCTCTTATTCTCTCTTTCTCTCTCGAAAGTTTTGCGCATCATAACAAGTGCCGTCTGGCGCCGTTAAAACACAGACAAAATATAACAAATACATAGCGTAATTCAAACGATGAATGCGGTAAAATGGTGGATAGAGAAACAATCGATGCGATCTATTTTTCTATGAAATGAATTTGGACTAGAAGAAATAAACGACACATCCGGGAAAACGATTATTCGAGGAACGATAGATAGAGGTTTCACTGTACATGTAAAATAGCATAAAGCAAGTTAGAAAAAAAAGCATTTATGCAGACAAGTTTTTGGATTAAACTGGACAGTTCCTGATGATCAAATATATAAGATAACCAATGATGATTCTATGTATTGATTATTACGTGTAGAAGAAACATAACATGGGTCCGAAGGTGATTGTTCTGCACAGAAAAAGCGGCCTTGACCTGGAAGTTGCTCAAACAATCGCGATAACCAAGTAAAGAACAGTGTTTGGATAACTCTTCAGTAGCAAGCATACAAAAAATAAAACAGCTGTGGCGTTTTGTTGAAGTTTCTTCACAGATGCTGCACGGACACATATTTGACTATGTTTATAAGTGTCAAAAGACGTGTAGCGTAATTAAACAATTTTGATTGGCAATATGAGCTTATTGAATTTAGAATTTTCAAGTCTTGATTGTATGCATATTTTTATGGATTACCATGTATATTATTAGTGATTATGAATAAGATGATGATGATAACTCAATTAAACTGTCAAGACCATAAAAACTTAATGATTAATGTATTATCTCATTGTAATTATGTTATATCATAATAGTGTGGAATCTAATGACATAAAGAAAAATAAAATAAATAAAAAATAACTCCAATAGAAAAGAGCTTAATAACTTAAATAGGTACCAAAAAGGTCTAATCAAAGTTATATACAAAAAGCCATATTTGTGAATAATTATCCCCGATAGGGAAATTAATTTGAAACTTAATGCAAGTTTTAATAAAATAGTTTCGTAAAGCAAACTCACACTATAACACAATGACAAAGATGCAGATTACAGCCTAAAATAATTAGTACATAGGTGTTGTTTCCTCCCTCAATCTATTATTTCCGATTCCAAGATGGAGCGCCTGACCATCTCAGACACAAACTTGTGATCACAGCTGCCTGTACAGTTCTCCAAACAATTAAGCATGGATTTGCATCCCAGTTTTCATGATTTTATTACACGGCCGACAATCCTTCATGTCATGGCGACAGGAATTTTTGAGGAGAAAGGACAATTTTTAATTTTATTTTTAACAACCAAATTAAGATATTGTGTTGGGCACATAAAGCAAAGTGATAACGACATTATTTCTTATACATATAATTTTACATCACTTGCCTAACTTGGATACAAAATAGTTTCACTAGCGAAGATTCCATAAGAACCGGAGCCGGTAGAACAAAGGACAACCTTGCGCGGTGAGGAGTGCTTGACCTGCAGACGGTCTCACACCTAAGATCGTGTCCCATGTGCCCGACTAGCTGCAAATCAAGACCTAACTCTGGGCAGCACACGGACATCCATGTTGCCAGATATTGGGCCGAATCAATTTGACGTCGCCGACACGTACAGTGCAATCATCACTTGAGATGAACATATTGACATATTTGGTGTAACATTGCTTCGGATTCAGTGCTGGTGTGGACGGATACGAAGTGTTAGATGTTTGATTTTGTGACAATAATACCTTGAGTTATTTGTACGTCAAATACGATATACTCATGACATGGTTCTTGTTGTTACGATTCCTGACTATTGGCTTTGCATATTGCGACACCACTTGTGGTGAATATGAGGTTGTTGACACTAAATACATCAATACTCAAGCTTGATTTTTTAAGTAATTATTTTACAATAGTATTAAATACAATTAGTAACGTTTCTCAAAGAAATAAACAATTGAAATGAAATAATTGAGGTAATGACTCACCCATAGATTCTGTTGATGCTTGCGCACTCGTGGTTACCCCTGAGCAGGAAGAAGTTCTCTGGGTACTTGATCTTGTAGGCGAGCAGCAGGCAGATGGTCTCCAACGACTGCTTGCCGCGGTCCACGTAGTCGCCCAGGAACAGGTAGTTGGACTCGGGCGGGAAGCCTCCGTACTCAAACAGGCGCAGGAGGTCATAGTACTGCCCGTGAATATCACCTGAAATACACGGGACGATTTGAGAATATGGACCACAAATAGAGAAAACGTAATGTGTGCTAGAAGTTGATCTATTTAGTGTTGCCCTTAATTAAGAAGGCAATAAAAATTAGCGGTCACATTGTTAGGTAGGCTTAGTGACTTTGAAACATTTACTTTGGCAGTACTAAGATGGCCAATCCTAATTTCAATAATAATTTGGATTTTAAGATTTTGATAATAAATTTTCTCCGGATAATGATAGGAAAAGGATTATGATGACTAGAAACAACTAAGGTAGACATTGGAAATGGAAAGACCAAGTCATTACGGCGAGAAAAGCTTAGTGGTTAAAGCGTTTCTTACCAAACCGAAGATCGTGGGTTCGATCCTTGACGGAGATAATTTTTTTTTATCAATTTCTAAACTCTAAAAATACCCTCAGTTGGTGTGAATTTGATCCCTGACAATAGGCTATTCATCAAAATTGGTGGTCGACGAAAGACGTCCCATGAACACATTCATTCATAGTAAATTCCTGTAATAATTGGATGATGCGTGAATGTGGGGCTGTAATCTATGATGTTGTTGGATCAACACTTCGCATGCAGCGCTTAGCAACACCTGATGTGGTAAGCGTCCTAGAATCCACAGATAAGATTTCTACATTACCAAAATCATCAAACGTTCTAAGATTACGATTTTAAAAAATATTGAGAATTATTTTTGTTTATTGTAAAGATTTTGTTTTTGAAATACAGCAAGAAGGAAAATTAAAAAAAACAAATTTGACCTGCAGTGACTCTAATAACAAAAAAATATATGTTAATACAGTAGCGCAATAAATTGGCAATAGAAAATATGGAAAAACCCAACAACAATATTTGAATCTATATTCACATCTTGGAGGAATAACTACTTAACATTTCCTGTCACACAATTAATACAATGTCAAACAGTGTCTCTGGTACACTGCATTCATTACTTTGTAGCACAGTTGAATAAAAGCAATAAAATCATTTTTTATGTCTTCTAATAAAAATATCTTAAAAATACATGTAACTACTCGAGATTTAAAAAAATCCAGATTGTAACTGGGAAAACAATTTTCGTTTTCAGGGGACAGATATGTGAATTATATGGGTAGTGAACAAAAGTTAATTTTTAACTGTGTCACCTTTGCGGTGGTAGAAAATTCATAAAAAAATTGTAAAAGTAACAAATGTGTCATTTGTTTATCATAGTTTTCGAATTGATTCTAATAATTATACATTGAATTAATTTTGCACATTAGAATAGCACAATATAACCATAGCGTAAAAATAAAAAAATCTCTGCAAAAATCATAACTCTTTTTAAGATTAAATTGAGATTGAAGAGACTTTTTAAGATCGATAAGAGGTCAGAAATTAATGGGTTTATTAATATTACACTACTAAAGCTATTAAAAGCAATTTGTAATTATATATTATTAGATTTAACAACAATAAAGCACGGTGGACACTGCATGCAGAAAGGATGTGTGGTGTTTTATTGTGAAGAATACAGTAGTTGTATATTGATCTAATTTTTGAAGAGATCTAAGTTGTTCAAGGAAAAATCACTTGTTATTGGTCGTCAGATAGGCTTCGTATAAATTCAAATAATGTACTGCGTAAAATTGTCAATTATATATTGATTTGTTAGGGTTAAGAAATTGAAACTATAAAAATTAAATACTTAAACCCTTATCGATTTGTCCGAATACTATATTGAATACAATTTTGTTTCGTATTGCGACATTCCTTCCTATGTATTGAGTTGTGGGTCATTCTAAACTTGTTTCAAATTTGCCCTTTTTTAAAAATTAATAATGGATTTATTTAAGTTAGTTCTGAAGGTGAATATAAATGCAGCACTGACCACATAAAAAAATCCTCCTTAAATATTCAACTTGATTTTTCATTGACTCATTTCATGACTTTATATGAAATCTTAATTCGCACGTAAAGGGTTAAGGTTAAAAAAAATATTAAATCAATGGCTTAAAAATTACTATTGCGGACCTAATTTGATCAATAAGAATGATAAAAAAATATGTAAAAACTGTTGTTGAGAAAACATTAGACTACCATTAATGTGTGAACAAAATTCAATGGACTACTGCAGTGTGGAAGTACCTGAAAAATCACTACAGAGGTTTCTAAAAAAATCACCAAGTAAGAGGATCAGAGGAGAAATGTTTACCATTGACATATTTAGATCATTAGTGCTTATATATGCTACAAGTCTTGAAAGTATACTCGGTATCAGACATTAATCAATCTCTTTAAGCTCATTGTGTTATTATTTGTTGATTTTTAATTGCTCGGGTCCTGGGTATAATGCGCTCTCATGCCATGGGAAATATTCACAAATTGCTCTTTCAGTTAATGACGGGTTTCTTTAACACATAAAATGTTAACATGCTCGCATTTTTTTAATGGCATGTGAAATGTTATGCATTGGAATGAGAAAAGCGGAAGGATTTACTTCATCTTATGATTTTTTGTGAATGTTTCGTTATTTTTTTACCATATCCGCTTCATATTTGGATCATATGTTCTGTAAGATTAAATTGTCTATGCCTTTTCTCAGAACACCTGTATACCCGGAGGTCCACATAAGAACATACATGGTTCCTGAGCAAGAGCCTGCGAACTTGCATAGACTGCGGCTGTAGTACCAGAGAAATATTAAGGTGTTCATTAATTAGCGATTTTTAAGGAGATCGGATGATGAGCCTGACGCTCCCGAGGCATAGACAATTATTTTTATTTGTCCTTAAGGTGTGGCTCAACCCTAGAGGGGTCATGTATAGTTGCAGAGTTGACTTGGAACAAGGCGAAAACCATGGAGGCATAAGGAAAGATATACTTAATTTTGTATTAGCTTTTTGCTAGCAATGTGATCGCTAGACCAAAACTAGATATGAAAAAAACCTACATAAGAAGCCATGACATTTAAAATTATAATAATTTAATTAGGAGCAAAAACTCTAATAGACATTTAATAAAAAAAATAATTAGCCGTGTATGTTTTTGATGTAATTGTTCATGATTCAACATTAATTGTGTTTGTACCCACAACAAGTCTACATGAAAGCCTTCCAGATAAATCTGAGCAAACACAAGTATTTAAATAATAATTTGTATGCAAATGTGTTACACTTTGTGTTTCTGTTTGTCTTTATTGGAGCCAGGCATTGACATGTCATTGATATTTATTTGTTTGAACAGCGTACCTCTGCAGCCCAAATGTTATTATCGAGGCTTAAAATATTTATGACATCAAGAGGGAAATGAAAGCAAAATTAATATTTTAAAAATAATAAATTAAAATTCACAATTATATTCTAGTTATGTATATCTTTTAGCCAAGCTAGAGATGATCTGAATGTATTAACCCAGTCAATGATCTACCCAATTTGTAACTGGGTAATGTCGGCTTTACGGATCTGTTTGTTAGAAAGATTTTTTTAGCAGTTGTGTGCAATGGCTAAAGATATTCAGCATTATTAAAAACGTGGAAGTAAGATTACATACTTAAAATGGCATTACAAAAAGAGAAATCCTCAGTAGTGTAAACCAGTCAAGGATTAGACTTTACACAAAATCAAAGATTATTAAATAAAATATATATAAACCCCTGCAAGCAAATTGCTAAAATATATATTTGGAGCATCTTTATGTGTTGCTTGTAATATGTAACTTCAAATTCTGTGAGTTTTTTGAGATGTGGTGCTATAGATCACGAATGACAAGGTTCTAAATAGAATCAAAGAAGACATAAATAATTTACACATTATCATGGTTATGTACCATAAGTCTCCTGCACGACATGATAAAGGGTGAGGTTGAGGTCATAGATTACAGAGATTACTGAGGCATATTTCTAATGATTTGTTATCTTTTTTTTCGCAAGGAAAACATATGATTACTCCGATGCTCTCGAGGCCTGACAATTTGGTCCCTGATGAGTACTTGAAACAAGTATTTTAGGATAAGAAGTGCAACTCATACGGCGAGTTAAAGAAGCTGTTAAGGATAGAGCATAGTGGAGAACCAGATACAGGAATCTATGGCGAAATGTAGTGTATACACAGAAGACATCTCTCAGGAACGTTATTTAGTTAATTTTAAAAACCTCACTTCATCACCTCTTGCATATTATATTGTTTTCTCTTTATAACACAGTAATAGTAATTTCCTTAAACAATACTATTGCATATAATAATAGCAAACTTCTTTCTAAATAATTGTAAAAAAATAAAACAATCAATAATACTGTAAATATTCTTAAAGAATTAATAATTTATATTACACAATTTATTGTATCTAATTTTTGTGGGATAATCTTCTTTTAATTGACACATAAAAATGTGATGTTTTTGATATAATAAATAAATATTAATATTTTCGGTCATATTTAATGAATCAATGACTTTGATCAAGGGCAAAACTAATACAACACCTTCCTTCTGGAAACACCGTCATAAGAGATATTTCACACAATGAATGTTTATATTTATGGGTAAATTTTACCTTATTTCGATTGATAACTGATGAACTAAACCGCACAGTTATTGAACGTACGCCACGGCTTATTGGTGTGAACTTCATTATACATAAACTTTATTTATCAATATAAATTATGACTCATAGTATAGAAAATTTATTCCAGAGCAGAGCAATCAATTTATGTATTAGTCACTGGATAGAAATATAATCAATGATGATTTGAAATTCAAGAAGAGTTCTTCAGTACAAGTTCACAACTAAAGCTTTCTTAACAATAATAAATATATTAAAACTTGATTAAAAGTCAAGTTGTTGTAAGGTTTGGTTTTTACACTTTTATGGCTGACAACAAAAAGTAAAAAAACACATACTGACGAAATTAATTGATTATAAAAATATGTTTTTTCTTATCCTTAAGGAATTGCTTAAGTTGGTTTGGTTAAATTAGGTTCAATTATGACAGTTTCTAGTTATTCAAAATATATCAATTTGTATTAAAATGTTAATTCAATAGTATGATCAAGAAA
Organism: Glossosoma conforme; assembly: GCA_022606575.1. Classification (NCBI taxonomy): domain Eukaryota; kingdom Metazoa; phylum Arthropoda; class Insecta; order Trichoptera; family Glossosomatidae; genus Glossosoma; species Glossosoma conforme. Next base: position 43,347 of record JAGTXR010000020.1, on the reverse strand, counting down.
CCGGTTTGATACGTCGACCTTATTGCTATGGAGTCTATCCCTTTTCTGTATACAAGGCGATTTTCGGCGAAGAATTCAAAAAGTTTAAATTTAAACGTCTGAACTATAACTTTTACATTCACGTTTGGTGTTTCTCACCAAAACAATGCCTTGGTAAGTGCTCCATATGAGTTTTTTTCACTTTTGGGTTAAAAAATATAAAGCGGCTGGTCCGAGGAAAAATAAAATCAAGAAAATTAAGTATAATCTCTTACTAATTAACTAAATAAATTATATTTACTAGAATCTGAGCTTATATAAAATTTATATTATAAATACTTCATATTTATTATTATACATACTTATATTATAAACCACTGAAAGTAGGTACAAGCTATTACTTATTTGGGTCAAACATTTGAAAAATTAAAAATGATAAAAAAGTAACAAATAATTATAATAACATATAATAAATGTTAAATAAAACTAATTATGCAGTTTCGCTTAGAATAGACAGTTAATAACCTTAATGTATTTGAGTATAGGTATAGCTACTGTCAAAATTAGATGAAAAAGTGGGAAAAACAGCAATTTCTACCATAGAAATAGTCAATGTAATAATGAGCAATGATCAAGATTATCTGTCAGTTATCTCAGTTTTGATTACAAAAAGCATGTGTTGATTTTATAAAGCTTAATACACTACAGTGAAGTGTTACCATTATCGGTTGTCACATCAAAATTGACATTAGGTCACTAATTAAAACACCATTCACTCAATTTGTGAGGAACAAAAAGTGGGCAGTGCTAATTTAATAATACGATTTGTGACAAGGAAGTAAAATTATTGTAATAATTGAAGATAAGAATGGATAAATGATTTGGATAGTTTAAAACCTACTTTCAAATTATATTGTAAGTCTAGAGAATTTGATTATATTCACGATTACAAAATAAATATAAGACCTATGTTAGTATATATAATTTAAATACAAAATATTTACAATTTATACAAAACGTTGAATTTGAAACGTCAATTCTTTAACACTTCACACAAAGCGCTTAGTCATGAATAAAATGGCAAGCGTCATACAATTCACCGATAGAATTACATTATCTTCTTGGCAAATTAACTATGTTTACATAAAAAAAAGATGCCAGTATTTCTGATAAAATTTAGGTTTCCTTGAGTTTTAGATACATTTTGTAATCCATGTAAGATCTTGAGTATTAATAAATATGAGACGAAAATATTTAATACTTCCCTTTTAAAAATAAATAAATCACTATTATTTTTTAAAACAGAAACTAATGTATATAATTTTGAATAATTCAAATGAATAAAAACAAAACGTTGTAATGTGGACTAAGCTGAGAACAACAAAAGCCTTTTTATTTATGATATGAGTTTTTTGTTGTTTCGCGGCATTTTGGTCTTGCTAAGTATATACGAGACGCCAGCTTGACAATTGATCGCAATTTACGGATGGAAATAAGGAAATATGAAGGAGTCACTGATTGTAATGAGATAAAGGCACTTTTACTCACCGCATATTTTGAGTGGGGCTTCCAATTCTAATAAAATAGGCTGTGAAAGGAAGATTTCCCGGGACTTCAGGCAAAGAGCCCTGATTTCGTACTCCGTCAACTGAACATTCTTTCCTGGTTTGTGGCCGCGCACTGAAACAAACACACTAATAAATACCACGATCGAACGATTACCATAACGGACATGTTACACTGAAGTTATTTCGAAGGTGCAAGATAAAACAATCGCCATTTATGTCGGGCGTTGGCAGAACAAAATGACAGATCCGACCCTTGACAATATCAACAAAGTTTACCTTCCAATAATCTCGCGATTATGCTGTCGATATTGAATTTATCCTTTTCCGCCATCGCGATTCTTTTCCGGCAACGGAATGGAACACAGTCGCTTCACTTATTAAGTAAGATGACCGCGATTTCCGCCGATTTTCGAGCGTACGATGTTATTCACTTCTCGGCGAAAGAAACGATAATGGCGGACGACTTTGCATGGTGTGGCGAGCGCTGAAAACATAATATTCCAGCCTGTCACATAGCGGTCAAACGGGGGATTCATAAAATGACATAAGTTAACTAGTAGGTAACAAACTAATAAAATTATTTAATAATGTTAACTTTTGTTTTTTTCGAAATTCATTGTAATAATTTGGTTTCTTTAAATTGCTACAATTAGAATATGTATATTGTACAGATAAATTTGAAAATTCGTTACTTTTATGTTTTCAAGTTTTATTTTTAACAAACCTCCTAAAAATTTTTTTTATACATTTTGTTACAAAAATTACTATTATCATTACTTTTTTTAAAACATTTTAAAATTGAGAATTTTACCGATTAAGCAATACCTGTAAGAGCAAATTGTTATTTAAAAAATCATTTATGTTTTATTAATATCGTTTTAATTCTTAAACCATGTTTTTAAGTTAAATTTTGTATGATATTTTTTGTACAATTTTTTATCAGTTTTTAGTACAACTGCATATTTTTCAATCACATTTTGCGTATAATTTTATGTATTTAATCCGTATTTTACAATTTGATAAAAAGATTTAATGTGATATTTTGTAATAGCATAATAAACATAATTTAAATATCCTAGCGTCTGACATTTATTTTTCTCCGATATTGACGAGAGAAATATTATCATAAAATATGATGTTTGCCTTAAATTAATATGTGACTATCACATATTTCATTTAAATAATTACAATTAATATTTTCCCAGTACCTATAGATATAAAATAATGTTCAATTATATTTTATGCCTGGGTTATATGTTATTAAGTGTTATTATATTTATTTAAATTGCTTAGTTTATGTGAATATTTACATATCGTATTATTATATATTAATCAAGTAGGTTAAAAATTATACCTACATAAAAAAATAGAGTGGAGATCGAGATGCAAGATTTTGTTGCTGCAAACCAATCCACCGGATTGATACTACGAAGAAGCAAATTATTATTGTTACAATTTAGGTGACATCTGTGTGATTCATACAAAAGTAAATTCAAAGGTCTCGTATTCAGTAAGAAACTTGTCTTGAACCACGTTAGCAACGCAATGTTTAGTACGGAAACAAAAGTGGTCGGTTATTGTAATTTTAACGGTTAACGAAAGGATTTCCTTGAGTTCGTTGAGAATGTTTTATGTTTCAACTAAACCGGTTCGCCATTTAAAAAAATATTGATTTTTGATCACAGATGACGTCTTATCGTTTGGTTTGCGCCATAGCTACAAATAATATTTGAGAATTTATATTTGCGTTAAAAATCAGTAATAAACAATTATGCACATCTTATAATAAAAACAATGTGATCAGTGTTTTTCTAAAATAAGCGCCTTGTTAATTTTGTTTGTATTTTTTTAAACATTCTTAATAGTTCCTTGCTCGAATCTTACCAGTAAAATAGTTTCAGTTAAACATTTTCATTCAAGTCTTTTCTGCTTTAATATAACTATATTAGACAATATTATGTGAAACATTTGACATTTAATAAAATATTGGATCATTGTATCTCATGTCATCTGATTGCCGGTTTGATTATTGCGATATATATATATATTTTTAATTGGTTCTTTATTTTAGGTAATATTTTTTTTCTTAGAAGTTTACAAATAATAATAACTCTAACTTAAATAACCAGACTTAATTGTCTCTTAACTTATTACAATAATGTGTTAGATACTATAACAAGAACTTAATATATTTAATTATGAATGAATTTACACCTTCCTTGAATGGAAGGCATTTCTCACATGTGATTTTACTTAATACTAGGACTTAAAACTAGGATATATATATATTGAAAAAGTTATAAAGAAAGAAAGAAAGAAAGACAATATTGCGATAGTAATCGTATCAAAAACTATTAAAAGTATGACACAAACTACGGTAAAATTGTGAAATATTACTTTAAGCTTACTATTGATTCTGCAACATGGTGTTTTGTGCAAATCTGTTATTCCCGTGGTTGATTTGTTTTTGGTAATCTATTGTGTAAAAATATTGTGAAAAGTAAATATGTGAAGTGAATTGTGTTCTTAAACCATACATAATGGATTATTGCTGAACTTTTGTGAGTTTCAACGACAAAATGTAAGTAAAAACACATATTTTGAGTAGTAAAAATATGAAAATAATTCAGCGCTGGTTGAAAAAAGCAAGTACGTTACGTTTTTTAATTAGGCAGCGGGTATGGCTTTTAGAGGTAAAGCGTAAGCTTAACATACCAAATATTGTTAGTGCGACCCTCGACGACCATTAGAATAATTATATTATGATATAAAATCGTATAAGATCGTGTCGGAAACATCAGGGTCAGATCCTGTCTGCCCAGAAGTGGGCGACGTCGATGGCGTTACTCCCGGCCATCATCAGGTCTTCCTGGGTGCAGCTACTCGGACACAGGGCACACTCCAGAGGGTGAGACAGGGTCTGCTCCGCGCCGCAGTCACATTCAGTCGGTCCGCTGTAAAAATGCCAGGCTTTCATTTGTGTCCTCGTCTTGCATACTCTGGTCCGAAGTCTGTTAAGGGACCTCCATATATTCCACCCCTGGTTGTGTCCAGGGTTATTATGATAATATAATGGTAGATAAATGTTTTTAAATCAATTTTTAAGTTCTAAAGATACCCCCGGTTGGTGTGATATACCAGTCATAGAATATTAATCAAAATTGGATGTAGACGAAAGTCGTCCCGTGAACACTACACATTCATAGTGAATTCCTGTTAAAAATGGATGATGCGTGAACTATGATGTATTTTATTAATTTGAGAGATCAACACTCCACATGCAGCGTTTAACCATGTGTAAAACGGAAATCGTCAAAGCATATACAGATGAGATTTCTCCTTCACCATCTGTTGGTGAAAATATAAAAAAAAATGTGTAAAAAATAAGTAGGCATTTATGTAATAATTAAATAGAGCAATGTATAATAAGTTAATCTTATTGTTAGAAAAACAGTGTTTTAGTTTTGTTTTAAGTACTTGTGTGTTATTGGTCTATTTTGTGGTTAAAGGGTTAATGAAAACAAGGGTATATTTTTAAATACAGATATTTATCCTTTTATTTTATTTTAATAGCTTTAGAAATTGTTCAGAAAGAAGACAATATTATGATATGAACAATATTAATAAAGTTACTGTATAGCATTAGACTATGTACTGTCTAATAAATATTTACACTATAAGAATAACTTACGGTACTAAAATATTAACTACATAAAAAATTGCAGATATTCATAGAAGACTGGGACAAACATCATACTTTAGTTATATATTATTTAATAATTTTATTTATCCATTCAAGTCGTGGACTTGTGGTACTCCGGCAAGTTTATCCTCCTCGGAATGTTCGCAGCTACATAACAGAACGAAAGAATCGCTGACAAAACAAACAATAATTAGTACGTGTAGATGGAAACAAACAAATTTAACATCTTATAATATAATTAAAATAATTTGCTAAGTACAAAATGAAAACATATTCCACTTGATGTATCTAATTAAAATAATATCTTATAACCTAAATATAAATGAAGAGAAATAAAATTGATCGAATCATCATCATCGTTAAATAAAAACAAATGTAATATTATCATTAATTGTTAGGCATCCATAGAGTTTAATATGAAACGATTACGAATCTATGGAACAATGAAATGTTGCCAACGCGTAAAAAATATTTTATTAATTCCAGTTATTACATTCAAAATAATAATGTTGATTGGATACGTTTTAAATTATTTGTCTCTTCAGATATTGCTCGGTAAGCATTGCTTAAAGTTTATCCAAATTTATACAGATTCGTTATAAACCAAAGCATGTTCAGATTTATTCTAAAAATGGTTATTTATGACGTATTTTAAAAAACATATGATGATTATAGGGATAAAATATAGTGTTTTAAAATACAACATAATTACAGAAACGTATATTTAAAGTAAATGACAATAATTGAATTATTATTTTCATCTAAAATAAGAATAAAATAATAATTACTGAATTTTTTATAGGTTTTTCGTGAGGCGTACAAGTAAATTTATTATTATAGAAGGTTTAATGATATTTTTAAAGTTCTTATGTATAATATTTCTGTATGAATCTACATAATATTTGATGATAAATTTATTTGAATCAATGTGCCGTCTTTCTTACAAAGAAATTAATCGAAAACAGACGTGAAATGTGCCAAAAATCATTAAGTACTTAATGAATAATACCCCTTCTTAAATTTTGATTACAGAAATACAAGACAATACTTTGGCAATGAACGAGAAGATCCTTTTCTATTTAATATAATATTATAAGTATATTAAAAATAAAATGAACGCTTTTTAATGTCCTATATCCTATTTAAAATATTAATGTTTATTAAACATAATTAATGGCAAAAATAACAATTGTTTTTATCACAAGTTAATGCCAGTCATTAAACAGATCTCACAGGCGTAGATGGATCCCCTCACCTCTCGAGTGTTCATATTATTTACAGGTAAAACAGACGTGTAGAGGTCATCTTTTAAAACACATTTTCTTCGTTGCCCCATTAGGCCATTTCAGAACAGTTTCTTCCACTTTGTTTTATATAAGCGAACAATTTAATCAGATTTATCACTTTCTGTTTTTAAAAGCTGTTTTCTCTGAAAATACTCAGTTTATAGTAATGCTATCGGTGATATAGATTTTTAAAAGTAAATGTGTATTTTTTGTACAAAATTCAAATAATATTCGATTACTCCCTCAAATTTCAAAAGCTTTGCAGAAAAAAAACATTAAAATCACTTTTTGTTGTTGTTTAATCAACATCTAAAGTGCATCCAATAATCACTGGTAATTATACATTTTAAATATCAAACGAAGCTTTTTTTTGGTTAAAAAATCAATTTTAAACTTAATTATTTTACATTTTCAAAATACTGATTTTTGACAAGATGGTAATGTTTTTTTTTTTTGAAAATTTTGGTTTATTTTTTTATTATTATAAATACTTACAGTAATATTAAGAATCTAATTTATCTACGATTTAATTAATAATTACAGTTTTTGCAAGGAATACGGTTCCCCTCATTGGATTCTTAGATTACCTCGTGTTTGATGAAACACAATCTCATTACGCCTAGTGTAAGTTTCTTTGAATAATGTATTAAATACGTTTCAATTCAAATTTAAAAATTAATACTGATTTTAAAACTAAAACGACCGAAAAAATATTCAATTGACGAAAAAATCACAGGATACTGTTTTTTTTACAAAATCTTACCTACGTATATTATCTCTATTTTTTCTTATTGTATATTAATTTATATTGATCTAATCATCAATACTTTCTAAAGTATTTTGATACAATTTTTATTGAATGATCTTGATTGTGATCCAAGAAGAAAAATACTTAGAGATAACAAAAATTAAACGCTATTATTATAATAATATTTAATCGAGTTTATATTTCTTATAATAAATAATACAACTAAAAAATGCATTATAAAATAAAAATTAAACAATAAAATAATAATTAAACAATAAAATAAAAATAAAATTGTGTTTTTTCTCAATTGAATATTTTGTACGCAATTTAACAATCCCAATTAAATATTTTTTAATTTTGGGATATGATTACAGATTATTACTCGTATTTACATAACTCTCATGATAAATAACCCTTTTTTGAGTTTTTGCGTGATTCTGTACTATCATATACATTTTTAATTTTTGATAATAATTCATATTATAACGTTTGAATGTTTCTTAATTACTACCGATATGCTTTTGAATTAATTAAGTCGTTACAGATTTAATAATAATTTGTTTGGATACTGTGCTGTGTTTGGATTATGTGTTCTTAGTCTTAACTAACTCGGAAGTGATACATTTTTGTAATATAATATTATTTAATTAATATGTTACACTGGCAATGTTCACTGCGGATTATTATTTTTATAAATGGCAACAATCCTCTCGCGCTTCATTGTTCTTTACCTCTATTAACACTCCCGAATAGATATATGATAATAAAATGATGTTTCTTGTAAAAGACTCAAGTATTTACACTGAAATATTGATGAAGATATATAACATATTGACTAGGCAGTCTTTTTTTTATAGTTTTGTGCAGAAATGAAAATAAATCGTGAAAATAAATAAATAAAACACCCGTTTTCTAATAATGTTTGAGGCAAAATATTTATTTCTAAAAATAAAAATCATAATAAAATGTTGATAAGAAGAATAAAAATAACTTTTGTGACAAGTTTTAAAAGTAATAACAGATAAGTATAAAGCTAATTACAGTACCGGGCGTCTCTTATGGGAGACACCTCATTTATAATGACGGTCATTAAAGATAATTAAAAATAACTATAATCAAATAATCAAAGTGTTCAACTCATATAATTTAAAAACTAAAAAATAATCACATTACTTAATGAACTCATTGTTCGAAATGAATTACTTGGGGTTCGATTTGTTCGATGAATGATTGCACTTATTAACTTAATTTATTTAGCATATTTAATATAATATTTTAGAGGCGAGCGTTCACTAACTTTAACGATACAATGCTAAGTCAAAATATAATCACGAATTATTATTAAATCGATAAACAATATTGGGTCTTTGGCCATCACTTCTGGAACACGATAAATGTCTCATTAAATTATCTCTACATACAATAAGATTTTAATGTTACCATACGAAATCTATTTTTAATACAATGACATCGCATCATTAATTAATTATTTGTCCCGTACGGGAAATCTTCCCGACGGTGGCAACACCGACCGCCGATCTTCCGGTTCATCCAAGTATGCGCGGGACGCGACAAATGCAAAATCATACAATTCATTAATAATTATATACTGGCTGTTCGTTAAGACTAAGTGAAACACTAATACTATGAGATTCCCGAATCTTTGATATTTAAAATTTAAAAATATTCATATATTTGGACATTCTAATAATGTTTGTAAATAAAACAATCAACAGACGGCTCGCGCTAAAACCTCTACGGAATTCCACTATCATTATAAATATTACATTATCTCATTACAAGGTAAAGCGAGTACGTTTTATGTTTATCAGTACGTATCTGTGGGAAGTATTCATTTGCTAGCCTAGGTATTAGAATATAAAACAAAACAGAGTCTCTTTGATATTTTAACTAGATTTGTCTAACTTATGATACACGCCGTCCGTATTACACTGCGGCACTCTATATTACAGAACACTCGAACACCACCGGGTTTTTATTTAGTATTCCCATCTGTCTGTGTCCACTTCGGTTTTGATTTCTTCGTGGGGGATTTCCCTCGGAGGCTGCAGAGTGGGGGGACTGCTGGGGGCGGGTGGCGAGGGCGCGGGCGGCGTGCGCACGGCGGGAGCTCCTTCTGCTGCTCCCTCGGGGTCCACCTCGGCCCCTGAAGGCTCCACGTGCACGGTCCTCTCTGACGCCCTCCTCCCGTAGTCTTCAGTCTGCATCACGCAAACTCCATTGATGATTACTTCATCAGGGTTAGGCGGACGCTCCTTATCGTCTTGCCACTCAGGATTCACCCATTGAGGTGCTGCAGGCTTGCGTCGGCTGGATCTCGCTCCCGGAGCTACCGTCCTAGGCATCGAATCCGTTTTCCCATCTCCATCACCGTCACCTTCCGCATCGCCTTCCGCGTAGCTTCGCTCATCCATAGAATCCTCAGAACCCATGTTACTCTCTACGTCATCGTCTTCAAAATCATCGACATCAGGCTCTCTTTTAAGTGGCATGCTCAAATCTAATCCGCTGATTTGTTCTTTGACGGCGTTCAAAGCTATCTCGGCATCTCCCGGAGGAAGCAATCCTCTTCCTAGCAACGCCGCCAAGTTGGAATTAGCTGCAAAGTAAGGCGGGTAAGGTAGCGGCACTCCAGCTAAGCCCAATCGCTCTTTCTGCAGTTCCAGCAGTCTTTGATTGAGAAGCAGTCGGAACTGCACGGGGTCGAAAGGAGCTTGATTGCCGGATTGGTCGCGCGGAGGCACTTCTCCTGATGCGCCGTGCGGCACTTGTTGCTTCAAGCGCATGCGGTGGTTGTGGAACCAATTAGTGATCGTTCGCGTGGAAAGTCCCAACTCTGTTGCGAGGAATTCGATCGTCGCCATGTTCGGGTAAGGATCGAGGGCGAAAGCCAATCTCAGAGCTTCTTTTTGTTCTTCACTGAACAGAACTCGCTGCTTCTTAGCCGAGGGTGGACCGCCGGGATGCGGACTCGGCGAGGTCGAATGATAGAATTCTGCCGTGTCGTTTGACGACGTGTCGGAGCTGTTGTCTTGGCCACCCGGGCCGGTAGACCTTCGCCTTTTGTTTGCTTCTCTTCTCTCGTTCTTGAGCGCTTGGAGTCTGTCGATGTTGTGCGCGTCGCTCAGCCACAACTGCATGCGTATGAAGGGTTCTCTTCCTTTGATGCTGAGCATGTGCCAAGGCTTAGGTTTGGACAGCAGTTCACTGACGGATCCTTGCGATAGTCCGAGAACGGCTTCGCCAAAGATTTTCTGGCCGATGTTGTTGGCGAGAAGGGCTTCTTTGATTTTTGTTGTGATCGTTTGCGTGTCAAGATCTTGTGTGAGAGCGGCCATCTCGTAGACGCTCGGAGAGATGTGTTGGTGTAATGCTCGCATCACCGATCCTTGCGGGTGCGGTGGGAGTGGCGAATGATGATGAAGAACCGGCGGAGGCGGAGGCTTGTTGGCTTTAAGTTCTTGCGGGGGTTCCTGTTGTGCGCGCAGCTGCAGGGCGGCGTGCGGCGGGAACCCTGGCGGGGTGAGCAGCAGTGGGGGCTGGGGACCCCCGGGGCCGCTCATGAGCGCCTGCTGCTCTTGGTGCATCTTGCTGAACAACTGGGATGCGTCTGAGATCATCTTCTGCGTGGGCTGCATGGGCTTGCTGAGGTTTGCGGGGCATTCTGGAATTAAACGGTGACATATATTAGCAAACTATTCTGGTTATGTAAAATGAACTTAATATTTATACATAGGTAGCTGCCTACAAGCGGTGTACATTTTTTATACTTATTCAACTTACTATGGAAATATTTAAAATATTTTTTTGCATTACAGTAATACACAATTATGCCTTGTATTTGTCACAAAATTTTATAAATTTTTGAAGTAAAAATTTACATTAGTAATTAGTTTTTGGTATAAAACCAACAAAGTAAATGAGTAATTAAGAATTTATAAATGATAGGTTTGTAATATTTACTGTATTCCTTAAGAAATTCCTTATTGCTAATAAATAATAATTTCAAAAAATAAAAACAATCTGGATACATTTATGGTGGTGTTTCACCGAGTAACTTAATAAGTAAGAAGTAGCAAAATAGTATAATACTTACGAGGTATTCCGCCATAGCTGCCAGTCCTCATCAGCTTCTCGGGCGCGATCTTATACTGCGAAGCCACCAGTTTGTGTACCGCGTTGTCGTCTTCAAGGAACATCTTCATGCGAATGAAGGGCTCCCGTCCCTTCTGCGTCAGCATGTGCCACGGCTTGGGACGGGCGAGCAAGTCGCTAACGGAGCCCTGAGACAGCCCTAAGACGGACTCTCCGAACAGTCTCTGACTGATGGAGTATTGGCTCAAGGACTCCTTGACTCTGCGAACGATGTCTTCGGTGTTGAGATTGTTGAAGAGATCGAATTGCTGTTGCGTGATTGGAGGAAGAACGGCCTTTAAAGGTCGCTGCGACGGACTGTGATGCGACTGGCTGGATGGTTGTGAGATCAGACTGTTAGTGATGGAGGCCATGCGCTGCAGCGGGCTGGCAGCGGCCGCAGCGGAGAACTCTTCTCCTGGAGTGATGGCAGGAGGAAGAATGCTATTACCCAAAGGACTGGACGCTGAAGATCCAGTTGACGGTTGAGATCCAGGCTCTAGCTTCGGTCTGACGAGACTGAAAGCGCTGCCTGCGTGTCTGATAGCTTCCTCAGCGTCCATTTGTTTTTCCTTTTCGGCGTCTGTTACGCCGTTCATTTTCATCATTTTTTCTTTGGGTAAAGATAAATCTTGAACGCCACCTCCTCCTCCGTTGATGTGGGGGTTCTGGTGAGGGTGTTGCAGAGCTAGAAGTCCCGGGAAGCCGGGCGGTAGGTTCGGTGGTAGGTTTGGCGGCATGTTGGGAGGCATTCCTGGTGGCATGCCCGGGAGTCCCCCTTGCTGCAGCTTGGCTAGCTCCCTGTGGTAGGCCTCCAGCGCCATGCGGATGTTGTCGTCAGGGGGGCGCTGGTCCATGTGGCGCTCCATGGGTCCGCTGCTGTTGAGGTATTGGGGAAAGAAAAAACTGTTTGTTAGTTCTAGTTTGCTGTCCTCAATTCAATTGAAACATAATTTCTAGGCACATGCTATTGCAAAAACCGATTTCATAACCCAGGCGTTATCTTTTGTAAAATTTACAATTAGTCCTAATAGTGCCTGTAAGGGTCAATGATACAGTCGATATGTCTCAACTTATTGGATTGATCAGATTACGACTCCACCGTATAGTTGTTCATACTGTTAGAATTATGGATTTTTAAAGAGATTGACAGATAATCATTTTTAAAGGGTGTTTGATGTCATTATCCTTTGTAATTAATTGGGGAGATTTGTTTCTTCAAATATGCAATGCTTATTTAAGAGCTTTAATTAATTCCATATTACGCATAAATGAATGAAATCGACTGTACAATATTGTAAGTATTTAATTTGATATTACCTATACATTACTTAATGTTCATAATATTTCTTACATATTATCGTTTTATATATTAAATAGACTTAAATAAACATAATATTCCTCACGACAAAATATTCAATTCCTTACTTTTCATCTTTTAAAAAATTAACTTGTTACCAATATTTACGAAGATTTATTAGTTACGTTTGTATATTATAACCAAATGTTTGAGGATCAGAACAATTGTAGAATACTGCATAGATAGTTATTACTACTACACTCTTCTCTAACTGGTAAGTAAGTCTAAGACATCTTCAAAAGCATCGTCATCTTAAGTTGTAGATTTCCAAGTATTACTTAACAAATTTTCAACTTTCTTCTCCTTATTGGATGCCATCCCACAACCACAGTGTTCTGCTTAAGTTCTTCGAATGGGTACAATTCAAAGGATGTAGTTACCCAGGGAATCCATCTCGCTGTGGGCGCATGTCTTCCATACGTCTGCCCATCAGTTTTGCCAGCTCCTCCTGATAGATGCGGACCACCTTCTCTTGAGGAATATCGTCGTTCTCGTACTTCTTCAATCTGCGATTTTGGCTCGAATCCTGAAAACATAACAGAGAAAATTAACTTGATTATTAAGTTACTTAATTAGAGAAACGAGTATGGGTGAGATCAGTTTAGGTTAGGTGCAACTCTAAGTTAGGTTAGGTTAAGTTAGAACAGTCATATAAATAAGAATATGCTGATACTAGATTAGATTTGGAGAATTGATCAATAGTGGGAGAGGTAACCTTAGGTTAGGTGCTACTTTAAATGAGGGTAGGTTAGGTTAGATTAGATAATGTTAGATGAGGTTGGGTCAGGTTAGGATGTTTGGTTTTGAATGAGGTAGGAGTAGTATTTACGAACCTTGTTGGAGAAGGGAGACAAGCACTGTCCATGAGGGGACTTGGAGTCGTCGTTACTGCGAGAGTCTTCATTGGGCGCTGGAGTACGCATCATCTGCGAAGCTTCAGACAGGATGTGAGCTATCCGTTCCTCGTTGAGGTCCGCAGAATCCGCTCGACCGAAAGGAGGCATACCGCCTTCCTTTCCTGCTGCAAATCAACGAAGCAAGAAATTAGCTATGGTTGTCAAAAGCGGAAAATCTGGAAGAAAATTGTTTGAAATTAAGGTTATGTTAACGCATCTCTTTGACTGTTTTATAGTATCGAATGTAAGATTGTTAGTCTATCATATGCAGGATAAGTAATGAAATAATTTTAGAAGTACATAAAAAATGCTAGAAGCATTGAAATACTACATATAAAAGTATTTTTTGTATTCGCGTGTACAAGATAAGGATTGCTTAGTAGAGAAGAATGATAGTCATCAATGAGAGTCGACTTAGAATTCTATATTTAAAAAATTTACTTTGACATGTATTTAAAATATTTAATATATATCGTGTTTTTCTTGTTTTAACGTGGGTCACTTTGAAAAACTGCTATTCAATAAAATGAGACGGTGGTTTCGCGTGCACTGCAGTCTTTAGGTTGCACACAATCATTGATTGTTAACAACCTGATAAAAAAACAGTGTAAGTGAAATCGCGGTCGTATTTATGTGTAGAAATAGTTCGTTAAATGATCCATATATTCAAATAATGTAAAAATGATTTCATCTAGTCCTTTTTTATGCGATTTCGCTTTTACGCGTTTTTTTGGATAGCACCGTTATATTTTTACACGATTTAAGCTTTGTTACTCGGGACTTTTTAAAGCATGTTTTGATTATTGCAACCAATTCATTGAATTTTATAAAAGTTGTTTTTTTATGCGCCAATTTATGGAGTCAATGAATCGCATAAAAAGGAATATATTCTTTATGTATTTAATGTATTATATAATGTCTTGTTTAGTGAAGACCAATATTTGAAGCCATGAATGGGAATTAAAATATAATCAATTCTATCTAGATATTCATTTTGCAAAATATAATAGTCGTTTATAAAGTATAATAATTAGTATTTTTTAATGACAATTATTTTTTTGGAAAATCGTTATAATGTTCAATGAAGCAACGCTTCTCACGTTATATCTCGCTAGTGATCTAATTGGTTTTACTAAACACACAATGACTAATGTCTTATTTTTCATATTGCGCATGTGCATAATAAAATATAATAATTTATATTACAAATCGTTACATCCTGATCTTAAGAGCGACATAAATAACGAGCCGAATTAATAAAGATTAACGTAAATATATCACATGTTTAGAGATACACATCAGGAAGATTTATATTATTCTCAGCAACGGCAGACGACAACAAAAAAGACGTTTTCTGACGGCATCCATTTTGAATTCGAAGCGCATTCGAAATTCTCCCAATCTGTCACAGAACTGACGGCCAAACAAATTAAAGCCTCGACAAATAAAGCGGTGTCATTATTTCCGAGGCATCTTGGTCTCATTTTGTTTATTTATTCGCACTGCAACTCCCACGCCAAATTCAGATGGATCAAACGCGAACGTCGGTCTACCCAGTTTATGGCGTTTTTAATGCAAAATTAATTAATTCAATGTTCACACTTTGACCTTAATCACTCATTTGTTAATGCAAATAAGCCAGTATTTAAGCAAATATTTTTATTTCGTCTCGTGATTTTTTTTTATATATTCTTGCATCATCGAGAAATTTAAGATGTTCAAATTATCTCCGATATTTATTTATTTAAAATATTCTAACCGATAAAACTGTATAATTCTTTAATTTACAGAAAATAATCGCTTAAAAAAATAGTTACTCCCTTTCAATTCTACAAAAAAATAGCATAAAAAATACCTTAGAATGCTTTATTTTGTCAAAATGTAAGCAAACCATCGAATTAACGAACTGAAAATAAAACACGAGAATATCGATGAAGAGAAACAGGAGTTGGTTTAGTAGTATACCTGTAAGATATTATTGAAGCTACGATACCCGCTCTTTTAGCTGGAGCATCTTCACTTTTTTTCCATCCGAAACGTATCGTAATTGTTTTAATCAACATTGATTTAAGGTAATTGAGTGATTAACCCCATGATTTCGAGGCCTGGACCATTTAGGTCATTTATATGGTGTAGATGGATGTGTTGTTAAAAAGAAGTATGTATGTGAAGGAGTTTGAGGATGGGAGAACACTGCATGGATAGTATATGCGATGATATGCGGTTTAGGCAAGCCCTTGACTCAATGGTTTTGTAAACCACCTCCAATGCTCAGTCACGCGTACAACCAGAAACCTTTTGATGTCATCATCATCATCATCATCAGCCTGTGTCCGTCCACTGTTGAACGTAGGCCTCCCGCATGAGTCTCCATCCTCTTCTTGTTCTTCATCCTTTTGATATAATAATCGCAATTGAAATTATTACTTGAGAAGATACTGTAAACAAATACTGCTTAAGAGATTTTACTGTATTTTGGTGTGATGCGAGTGTTTGCAATGTCCAGTCCTTCCCACATGCAGAATATCATTGTTTTGAGCTCTGAAATAGACTCCTCGAGGTTTGTTCTCGTTACGAGTGCAACGAGTTTGGATCTTGGGGTCGATTAATGGCGGCCGTTGCTGGATTTATCTGCAGCTCCGTCAGCTGTTGTTGTATACGCTAATGCACTTGTGCGGGACACATCAAAACAACACAGTTTTATTCGCTGACGTTTTGACGACAATACTCGCTCAGGCGCTCGAAAAACCTCGAAGATTCCAGAAACGTTTTAAAATTACCCGCGTATAAAATCACGATGTTAATTGTAACAATGATAGGTTTAATATTGGAAAGATACACTCAACATTAGAGCCGAGAACGACAGAGTCAAATATTTGAATGTTTCGAAATGTCAAGATATTTACCTAACTTTCATTCTTTCAATACGGCTCGGTGGAATACAAATTATACTGTCAATTATAAAACTAGTATTTGAAGCATAAATGTACTTATCTGGTCTATTTTCATATATTACATTGATTCTTGTATCCTTTAGCTAACAGATGATGCATACAAAAATATTCTAAGAAAGTAGCAAAACGATATATCACGGCTACCGATGTCAACGGTAGGGGAATCTTACACGGCATATATCTGGTACTGATGCGAACAGGTTAAAGAAGGAAAATAAAGAGGCAATGACATATTTAGATATTTTATAAGGTAATCTGATGCGTCCAATCATCATCATCACAAAGTACGCTCCCTAACTAGAACATATGTTCTTCACGAGCTGCCACCACAAAGGTCTGTCAACCGCTATCGTCCTCGTCTTATCCTATGTAAGCTTTGCCTCCCATGAGTACATTATACATAGTTTATGCTTTCCTGCGGCATTCTAAGTATATGTCCTAATCAGTCCACCTTCGCTACTTGACCGACTGTAGTATGGAAGGCTGCCTTTATCTCACCTTGTTACTCCTCATAAAGTCAAACCATCGTACCCCCAGTATTCTACGCAGGCATCTTCTTTCAGAAATCTATTATACGGCTGCTTTGGCTTTTAATGATATGCCAAGATTTTTCAATACTGTGTTCCTAAATACTAACGTAAATATTGCTCAATGTTGTTAAAATATATAAATTTGAACATTTTTAGCGGAAGTAAAATGTTTAAAGTACGAGTTATTTATAATTCATTGAGAAAATATTTAATATGACACTCGTACACTAACTTGTAAGCTTACGGTCTAATATAATTGTTAATAAATTTTTGAAAATTCAAAATTGTTCCAATTTAAGAACATAGTAATTATCATGTTGGTATTAACGAATGTTGGGTTGCCAGATGGGAAAATAATTTCGGTCGGGTGTATAAACCATTCTCGGATGTCAATTGCTTCCCAGTTGACGAATGATCATAAAATTTAATTTTCTTTAATAATATTATTTACTACTGCGACCACACATCCAATTTGGGAGGACATTAAAATTAATACAATATAAAGCAATAATCCCCGGGTGTATTGACCGAACATGTACCTTCATAAAACATGATTTATTTACTCGGTGGGAAGACATATTAACCGGAGAAAGGATCTAGTTGTTAGCAGAAGAGTCCAGGGTTGGCAGCTACAAAGATGGCATCTCAAGAGATGGTCAGAAATTGAAGCTTTTATGTAATTAGTCACGAAAATGTCATAAAAAACCTTCATATATTATGTTGATTTGAAGAACGTCACCAAAGAATCGAATGAAATTTAAATTTAAAATGATGCAATTCTGTTCACGGCAGGAAATTTTAGTAAAATAATAAAAAACATATACTTATCGTTTTCGTATAAATAAATGTACATTTGCCGGCGGGTATGGTTTAGTGGTAAAGCGTTTGTATATCATGTCGAAAATCGTAGGTTTGATCCTCGATGAAGATTAAAATGAAAAAAAAACGAAACTTTAATCTATAAATATCTATAAACCCCCGGTTGGTGTGAATTTGTAACCTCGGCCGTAAAATGCAAGTCATAGCCTATTAATTACAATTGGTGGTAGACGAAAGTTGTCCCGTGAACATCAATTATTTATACTGAATTCCTGATAAAATTAATGCCGGGGTGTTGTCTGTGAGTTGGCATATCAATATTCCACATGCAGCGTTTAGTGATATTTAAAATGGCTAACGTCATAGAATAAACAGTTAAGATTTCTTCACCAAAATCTGTCGGTAGTGTATGTTAATGCAAAAAATACTAATCTACCGACACAAATGTGTAAAAAATGTTAATTTGAACATGGTAGAATAATTATATAAAATATGAAAATATTTTATAAAAGAAATATACAAAATATATTTGGTAAATTTTTGAAAAATAAATCTAAAATACGCCGGAACATTGCAGTATCTTGATGTGACTATAGATCATTGAAGCACGTATAGTAATTAACTTTGTTAGCATGAATTAAAAAAGCAATGAAAGGTCAAACTAATTTACCGCTTAGAAAATTAGCATTATCGATTAACAGGGTGGCCTTTTCAAAAGCCTCAATGCAGATTGCAAATTTAAATGCAAGCATAACATGTTCAAATGCACTTTTACCATAATGCCACTCGTAGAATGGATTAGTTTTACTTTTTCCTTCTCGAATGCACCGACCAATTGAAACGTTGTTTCCCCAAGGCGTAAGTCGCAGCCGGCTTGATACGAATGTAAAACTAATGTCCACCATTATAGATATCGATTTATGCAAATTTCCTTTAACACACTCGAAGTCGTTTACATAGAAACGTATCGTGAAAATCCAGAGTCGAACACAAAAAACGGCTTCACACGATTGAAACAATGTCATTCCATTTTTGATTTTTCGAATTATTTGAATTGTAAACCCATGAAAACAAAACAAAAAATACCTACATAAAAGTAGGTATTGCGACTTTAATGAATATTTAAATGTAACTTACAGTGAACTTTTTAAAACTAAAATTATATTTATTTTACACAGATAACGCATATAAGATAAGAATCGTTATATTTGATAAAACATATATGTTACATGATATATACCTATTGATATATATCATGTGTGTAGGAATGTAGGTATATTATTTAGAACTTACGAGCATTTCAAGTTTCTTACGTATTTTTTTTTAATTCGCAAGCTCACAGAAAATTATTTTAGTCAAAATTCGAATGTTTATTATCATTTAGTACCCCTTTGAAATATTTTTTATTTATTTAAAAAAGAAGAAAGGGATTTTTTTCTATAATATTACCGAAAATAAACAAGTACCTGTATGTACTGCTTTGCAAGACAAACTGACTGCTCGTAGAGTTAAGGTAGTATAGCTATTTTTTGGTAGAAAATCGCTGTTTTTAATTTTTTAGTACTTTTCTAATCCGTGCCTTGTTTAAGCCGGTGGCACATTGGTTAATGATTGAAGTCGCGTGTTTGGTAATCGCGGCCCAGGGGCGGCCAAGTTGGGGCCGGGCCCGAGCCACTGCATGTCATTGGGAAGACAGACATCGAAAACATTTAAAGCATTTTTAATCACCTTTTAATTATAGTGAAATCGGGAATATAAAAATACAATTTAATATTGAAAAACAGCGAATTTTATTTAAAAAAACCAACGGAGAAAACTGTCAGTCATCACCTGATTTACTTATTTTTTTATGGTTTACCCTGAGACTTGATTTGTAAGTGGATGTATACAGCACGTGAAGAATAATATTTAAATAATCAATTTGCTGTACTAAGTACTGGTAAAAAATGCTAAATACGAATATAACTGCTAAGCTGGTTTTGTGAGGGTTAAAACTGTTTTCAAAATTGTATTATCAATATAAAAAATCACTTTTCGATTGTTATAATATCCAACGTGATGTAAACTGCAATGTGATTGGCAGTAATAATTGTATGTGTTTTTTTAAATAAATTCTATTTGAAGTGGTTATTTTGGCGGCAACTGGATGTTGCAAGTAAAAAAAAATCAACGCCCAAACAAAGACCAGAAGTGCAGGGCTTAGTTGGTAGGTAGACTGGGGGGGTTGGTTAGCAACCGGGGGAGTATCGGTGGAAGGGGGCAAGGCTGCAATACCTCTACCCCCACCACTAGCTATGCTAAATCTAATGTAAATGCTACGATATGTTCGATAAATTTTTACATTATGACTGAGGTCATTATGGTGTATTTCTTGGTGTTTTTTTTTGTAATTAACGAACATACAATTTTGTTCATGACTATTCCGTTTTTATCGCTGTTTACGATAGGTTAACACATCTTTGTTATTATTTTAAATAAAACAGCATAGCCAAAAAAGAAATACCACGTATTTTTCAAGGATAGTTTTGTTGATTTTTGTAGTTTAGTACTCTTGACTGACAGATGAAATTAAATAACATTACGAACTGTAATTAAATTTAAAGAGTGGATATTTTACAAATACAAGATAATATTATAAAGAAACAAATTGAATTGTCTGAATTTAAATAAATTTTCGATCAGAATGTGAACAAACTTTACGTCAGATTTATTATAGGTTAAGTCAGGTTTAATGTGTTTAGTTAAGGTTAGATTAGGTTAGATTGGGTTGAGTTAATAGAAATATATTTAATAATTTAAAAAAAATCTAAAATTATTTTAAAATCTGACGATAAAGTCTCAATATATCGATAAAGCGGAAAAATACAAGACGTGTCTTAATTATTGAGAATAGCGTCTATCTATCAATTTTTTTTCTTTATTTTTTTAGCCTAATTACACAAAATACAATAAATGCAACATCTACACGCTTTAAAAGGGGCCAAGTCGAGTTTTGTGCGGGGTCGCTAAGCACCCCAGCAGACCCCGGGCCAAATTTTTTAACCCTTGCGTGACTGCAGGGGGCGAAACTTGAAAATGGACGTCAATCAATCCCCCGATCCATTACTCCCCCGGAGTGATATTTGCAATCAGGTAAATGTTTTCCCATTGATTAGAGCGACTGAGATTCCATGCAAGTTGGGGGCCAGAACCCAAGCGTCTGCAACAATGAAGACGATTCAAATTTCGATTCCAAAATCATTACCTAAAAATTTCTTCAGTAGGATGGCAACCCTGTCATTTGAAATTAGTAACCTCCCGTATTCAATGAAAGCGATTAATTTTAAGCAACCATTATTACTCCTTGTAGAAATAAATTTAGTTTCGTTTTTGGTTATTTTAATGAAAACCAAAACTTACTTATTGATTGGCATATATGCTTAAGAAATATTTGACTAACTAAAGTCAACACACTGACGCACGTTTAAAAAAAAAATTGAAACCAATATTCTTCCATAGTGTTGGCGCCAATTTAAATAAAAACAAATAAAAATAAAAATCTAAAAGGTCCCTTCTATGTTGTTATTTTGGGTTGAACCGCCTTTTAGGACTAAATGGCTCAGGCCTCGAGGCATAGAGCAAATATGATCTTATGAAGTGTTGATTGTATGTGTATTATACATGCAAATAATTTGAAGTCTTATTTCTTACATATGTACTCGTATGAGCATTTAATTTGATTTGTTAGCTGTTGAGATGGTATTATTATGTGTATAATATATTTAATTATGCATGTCGTTTTCGCAATATACAAAGCGTGTATTATTAAAATTAATTTAATGTGCAGGTTCGCTATTATATTTCCGGATTGATGATTTCTTCTTCGTGTTCGAAAATTATTCAAACAGGGAGATTATTCACAAACGAAATGTTGAAAAGGCGGCAAAGTGAAAAGCGAAGGTGTGGCCATCCGCCCGGTATCGGGAATCCAAATAATAAAGCTATTAGCCGTAAATAATTCGATTAATGGGCTCTTTCTTCGACACATTAATGAACTATCACCGCCGCTGCGCATCCATTTACGAATTACGATACGGGTGCGGTGGATCTGATACAAATCTGCTTGACCCAAAAGCCGATACACCCACCGGCCGTAAATTGATTTAATTTATAAGCCATAATAATAATTAAAAAATAGGGGGGTTACAAAACAGTAATATACCTACTCTAAATATGACAAAAGTCAATAATTATTTATTAATGTATTTAAAATGCATATCTAAATGTAATAAATTAAAGTCATGAAGGACTAATGTTTGCGCCATACGATAATTTATAATACCTACTTGTATTCGAATACCTAAACAAATTCGATTTATTTAAATTGAAAATAAAAGAAGGACACAATTTTGAACTTTTAAAAAATAGGCATCTGTTTTATTATAATAAATTTATGAAAATAGCGTAGAGATTTTCTACAAAATATTTTGATTTAAAATGATCGATGCATATTTTTATAATAAATGAAATTAATGGAAAAATTAAGTCGTTTGTTGATGTACAAAACAATTATTTAATGAATTATTGGAAAAAGGTAAATCGTTACACACTTGATATTTGTGGCTTTTGGGTTAGCCGTGTGTGGCGAATGTCTTTTAACCAATATTTCGACCACCATTGCAGGGGTCTTCTTCAAAATTTATGATTTAGTTGTGATTCACTGTGACAGCATTATTGATGCAACTTAATCATCAATCCTGAAGAAGACACCTGCAATGGCGGTCGAAATATTGGTTAAAAGAAATTCGCCACACACGGCTAAACCCAAAAGCCACAATATCAAATCTGGCCGTGAAAACCTAAGAAGTTATTTACGTTACACACTTCTCAGCCCATGAGCTTTGAATAAAATTATTTTCTATGAATTAATCGCTTGTTTGACTTGCATCCTGCTAATTTCACTTTTGTAATAGGTATACATCGGTGTTGTCAGCTTACAATGGCGGCATCATTTGCTGACATTCCGGGAAATATTTGGCAGCCGCGTCGGGGCCAATGGCCGCTTGATGTCCTCCGAGAGAGATGTGAGAGAAATATAAGACGGTTCCTCAGCAAAATCACGGTGCATAATAATAATAATCACTATTAGTATTATTGCAAGCTCCTCCCGCGAAACGATGCGCGCGTCCCCTAATTAGCCGAGTCCCGAGCCGTTTTATGGATGATTCGAGAATATGATTTTTTAAAATAAGAATTAACCCGGACAGTGTGACTAGAGTGGACAGAGTTCGAAATGAGCATTTTCGGGGTTCATTTCGGGTGGCCCCCATACCTGACAAGATAAGGGAAAACCGCCTAAGATGGTATAGACATGTGACACGGAGAGATGAGGACCACACGGTGAAGAAAGCCCTCAACATACCCACACTAAGAAGACCTGGAAGACCAAAGGCAACCTGGACTGTAACTGTAGACAAGGATCTGAAAACTCTGGGCTTGACCGAGAATACAACGCAGGACAGACAGACATGGCACATGAATGTGCACATGTATATAACTATTTGAATTGCTTGTATAATGTCTTAATGCCAAATTTATTTTATAAGAGCAATTAAAATTAATTAAAATTAGTAAAAAGAAGTGGCAACGATTGAAATACATAAATAGGTAAAATAATAACAAATAGGAAAATAAGTACATATAAAATTGGCATCTTAGATCTTTATTTATTTATATTCTGCTGTTACAAAACTATTTTTTTGGAAAAAGTATATCTACATACTCCTCGTCAAAAAAAAATATTGATGGGAGATACCTACCGATCTAAATGTATAATTTGAAGCAAAATTCATAAGTTTTTAACCAAGCGAGTATCTTATTATGTAAATAATAGTCATTATTAATTTAGAAGGTTTGAATTGACAGCTTGTTCCATTGGTAAAAAAGAAGAAAAGGTGATGTATTTTATTTGATGGCTGTAGGTAATTTTTCATGTAAAACGTTTACCCGCCACTTTACATTAGCATTGTTTATTTTCGGTTTGCGGTCCTCTAACTGAAGATAAACAATATTTGTCGAAAAACCGCGAGTTGATTATTGCGAAATTTGTGCATTCGGTCGCAAAGCTCCGCGACTCACTCTTCGAATAATGTCCAGAAAATTGCGGGGGTTGTAAGCTGCAAGTGGTCAAAAGCACAGGGCTACCACACCTATTATATAAATATGCACAATATTATTTTTGGTGGCGTGAATTTACGTATATCTTTATTCTATATCCGATACCAAATTAGGCACAATGCTACTAAAAATTACCGCTAAGCAGTATTTTATTATTAGTAAGCGAATTTATTATTCTTCTTCAATTTCACCGAATCTCTTCTCTAGTTGATTATTATTGAATCTCAAGAATGATTGATATTGTTTATACGACGGGGAATATAAAAAAATGATTAGATAGTGTATATACGCGTAAAAACAATATCTACTATGTTTTCAGTCCATTGTGGTGGAGTAAAGTATGTATAATCAATATTTTTTAAAATAAGCCAAGCGATTTAATTATGTTCCCATTTATACATACAAAATATAAGTGAATAACTACAAAATTAATAAAAAAATTAGGGGCATCCTTAATAGAATTTGCTTTGCTGGAAAGTTTTTGCGTATTAACGTAACTTATGAAAGATTGAAATTGACAATATTTCTTATACGATATAGATAAAACTATTTGTTTTACAACACTTGATATTAAAATAATAATATTTTGGTGTCGCTTTAGTGTAGAAAGGTGTTGGTGATTTTTATACAATAATTTTATCCATTTTGAATTGAATCCAAAACGAATTGCTCTTCAAAGAATGAAAGAGCAATTCGTTTGATAAACAATGACACTCTTACGTCTAACATGCAATCAACGGAACACAGGCGTAAGATTGGTTATCTTAGTCTTTTCTACCGTTATTACCACGGTCGCTGCTCTTCGTAACTTAAAGAACTAATTCCTCCTGCACACACCCACAACCGACAAACTCGTCTTACACTTGCCGAACATCCACACATGGTTAATAATGTCGACCAAGAACTGGCAGCTTCCAAAGCTCCTTCCTTAATGCCACCGGTAAGCTATAGAATGCTCCTCCAGCGTCAGTGTTTCCTCCTTCCTACAATCTGGATCTCTTCAAGAAACAGATAAATATACACTTGCAATCTCCCCAACCCACACACAAACACGAACACAACACACGTTTACCGCATGCAGCGTCCAGCCTCCCTGGCTGAGCGTCATAGTGCGCTGGTCTTGACCGGGTGTGCTCTACTGCATGCGTTTACATAAAAAAAACCATAGTGGCATCCCTGACAGTTTGTCTTGCCGGACGCGTGGGTGCGTGAGATGTATTAATGCGGCCCCAGCGAGAGACAAACGCACGCATTATTGTGACACTCGGAGTGCCGCTAATACAATTGATTCGTTGGAAATTCGGGATAATGTGCAGCGGACGGAGATCGAGGACGGGAAGATGGCGGCCGGCGTATTCTTAGGTGGTCCAACGCAGCGTCCGAAACGATAATCATTTGCGACGCCCTTCACAGAGTATAAACGTTTTATGGCTATCGAATATATTCGTTTACTAAGAACGATTAATACTTTTTAAATATATTTATGTCTTGCCGCATTTAATACGGATCATGTAGAGTAGTAAACATACGGCTCAAATCAAGAAGAAGTTTCCTACGTTTAACACGTGGAGAAGCGCAACTGAGGGGAATACTTAGATTGCCCCGAAAGAAGACCTAGCCCCTAGACATGATCAGGGGTGGAATATATGGAGGTCCCTTAACAGACTTCGGACCAGAGTATGCAAGACGAGGACACAAATGAAAGCTTGGCAGTCTTACAGCGGACCGACTGAATGTGACTGCAGCGTGGAGCAGATCCTGTCACACCTTCTGGAGTGTGCGCTGTGCCCGAATAGCTGCACCCAGGAAGACCTGATAATGGTCGGGAGTAACGCCATCGACGTCGCCCACTTCTGGGCAGACAGAATCTGATACTGTTGTTTCCGACACGATTATATACATATCACACAGTTTTTCTTTTTGTTGATCGGAGAAAATACTTCAATACTTAATAATATATTTCATTTATAATGAACATTTTATATTCAGTGCAATTCGTACAAAAATAAAGATACTTACATTTTTAATGAGTTTCCAAAGGAATAACACTAATATGAATAAATAGAATATTCCACATCCAATTTATTATGTTTTGATTGTCTGCTTTAATAGAGAGCTCTCTGTCTTTAAATATTTTCATTTCAAATATTTTTCGAATGTTTTGTAATATTGTTATGACTGCCTACTTATTTCACTATTGTGCGTTAAATAAGTTATATTTTAAAATACGCGTCATCCTTCGTCGTCTCATTCGTCACTCTCTCGCAATATGCTTTTTCTTTTCTAAAAAATAACACCGTTTTCTTTTAGCGCATTCAAAAGCATCAACATTTAAATCAAATTATAAATTGACATCGACAAAACGGCCTGTTTATTTCTAGCTCCTAAAAGTATACAAGCTCCTATAATTGAATGAATGATAGCGGACGGTAGACGACGTGTGATGTCGCACGTCCAGCGTTCCGATGTAAAAGAAGAAAAGTAATAAAAAACGATGTAAATAACATAATACGAGACAAAACAACATTGTGCGGACGTCAATGGGTCAAAGTATCGGAACTCGAAGAATGCTTTAGCAAAGATCAAAACCATCCAAACACGTTCAAAAGCTTTTCATCAAATACAACAGATGACAGTGAACTATTATTTAGTATCGTGGTAATGATAAATATCATTATAAATTTATATTAAAATGTCATGAATCGTTTGAATATATATTAAATCCATCCCGTTTTGCGACTTCCCTTCAGTAAAAAAAAATAGTACGATACAGAATTTTATTTTGAAAGAAAAATATTTTTTCTCCCATATCTAAGCAACGTCATTACTTTCTTTTATATTTTTCTATTTCATTTTATTATTTTTATTATTTCTTTAGCTTTTTGTAGTTTTTTAAAGATTTTAAAAATTTACTTCGTAACTTTTAATGAGTTATGCATTTACTTGATAATTAGTTTTAATAATACATCTTATATCAACAAATGTTCGTTATTTTTAAATGATTAACCCTGATTTCTAGTCGAGTATATCAATGAGCTACCGACAGAGCTCCATAGGCCGTTAAGTCCCGTCGGAATGTCTCGTTTTATTTTTATTTAATTTTATTTGCATACACTTTAGGAATGCGAGCGTCGAGTCTCTCCCTATGAACGTTGCGACTGACGTTTTATTTATTATTTTCTCCTTTTAGGTTATGTTTTGTGATTTTAAGTACGCGCGTCTGTTCCACTAACAATTTTCGTTTTGTACAAAAGCCCGCGTCAAACGAAGAAAAAGAAACATTACGAAAATTATTCGAAAATAAAACGACATCTGACAAATATATTTCAAATCGAATAAACAAAAAAATATATATTTTAATTAGAGAAGAGACAAAAAGACCCACGACCTAAAATAAAAAGAATGAAATGTAGAAAAATGTTTCTTTATTTATTATTATTATTAAATAATGTTTTTATATTTAAGTTTTGTTATTCAGCTTCTCATGAATCGAAAACAAGAAACAAATAAATGAATGAAAAAAACAAATATTGACAGTTAATTAACCGCCCAATTGAGGTGACCATATTGTTACAGATTAGGCAAAAATGTATTTGTATTCTTGATTTAGAAATGAAGAATAGGTTACGTTAGGTAAGGTTAGGTCGCGTTAGGTTAGATAAGGTTAGGTTAGGTTTGGTTATTTGTAGGTTTGATTAGATTGGGTATTTATATTCTTGATTTAGAAATGAAGAATAGCTTACGTTAGGTTACGTTAGGGAAGGTCAGGTTGCGTTAGGTTAGATAAGGTTAGGTTAGGTTAGGTTAGGTTTCTTGTAGTTTTGATTAGATTGGGTATTTATATTATTGATTTAGAAATGAAGAACAGTTTACGTTAGGTTACGTTAGGTAAGGTCAGGATGCGTTAGGTTAGATAAGTTTACTTTAATTAGATTGGGTATTTATATTATTGATTTAGAAATGACGAATCGTAATTCATAAGTTGGGTTAGCTTTATTTTAACGTCTCTTGTGACAATCCGGCGAGCAAATCCATGGACATTTTATTGGCAGGCACCCGGGCGGCGCTGAACGGGCCATTTTACTGCAGTGTTTAGTGTCTTAGGAATCGTAAAGTGAAGATGAGAAGACCGGTGAAGCGTCATCGAGAGCAATTAAATGCAACTGGTGCACCAAAGGGTTGCAATCGACCGAGGAGCATCGCAAACGATTAACTCTTCGATATTGACGTCTCCTCTCATTGAGTGTCAAAAACTTGCACTTTTTTGTATTAAAACCTATTCAAATACTTAATATTTATTGTATTTGCTTCAATAATTGAATAACTAAAAAACGAAGAGTAAACTGTATTTTCTTCATATTGATATTCAAAAGATACTATTTGCATATTAAAAGAACAATACAAAAAAAAATATGCACGGCGATTCGTTAAATGCGAAACATTCACAGAACGTTTGCTCGCATTAATTTTGAATTAACCGCGAGAACGAGATTACACAATAAAATAACAAAAAAACAAAACAAATATCGACACAGAGATTGAAAGGCGTAGTGCAGAGCAGATTACACGAGAGGGATTTTCAGTGGCTGAAAAGGAGAATGAGAGATTCTGAAAAAAAGAACGAAACAAAAACGTTCAAAGCTCACTCCCGTGCAGCGCGTTTTGAATTTCGAACAGAAGTCGAAAATCGTTTGTCATCGCATCTTTTTTTAAGTTTTTTTTATGTCGTACGATGGTTCGTCCGGCGCGTCGCTTGGACCGGTAACGGATATATTCAAGTGTAGGGTTTGGGTCGTGTTGTGTGTATGGACACGAGAATCGCCAGGAAAAATAGAGAGTCTAAAGGAAAAATTGCTTCCTGCGAAATGACTAGATTCGGATCGGTCAAAAGGAACGGCGAGAATGAAATATTATTACAATTAAAATTCTTGTTGCTTGCATTTTTGAAACCGTATCGTTGCGAACTTCAGACTGTATTATTTTACATATTTATTCACAACTTCAGTCTATATTGGAATAAAGTATTCCTGCGTGATTTGAATGTGAGATGTTTTATACAAATAAAAGTGCTTTTATACAATATTATTTATAAAAAAAAAGTTTTAACATGGATCACGTTGAGAACTTTTTATTCAGATGTTGGAAGAGCGCGGTTTCGCTTTTAATGATAGGTACGCCAGTTATTTATGTGCACAAATATTCACATGGATGAAGTATTTGTGTTCGAACCCCAACTGATTTATCAGTTAATGAGTCTAAATTGAAGGTTAAATGACATTTTAATTTTCATAACTTGAATAGTAATTTATGTATGACGGATTTTGCAAGACGAGGACACAAATAAAAGCCTGGCAGTTTTACAGCGGACCGACTGAATGTGGCCGCGGCGCGGAGCAGACCCTGTCACACATTCTAGAGTGTGCACTGTGTCCGAGTAACTGCACCCAGGAAGACCTGATGATGGCCAGGAGTAACGCCACCAACGTCGCCCACTTCTGGGCAGACAGGATCTGACCCTGTTGTTTCCGACGCGATTATACATAATAATAATTTTAAAATATATCACAATATTATTTTTTATAATATATTTTGATACATTCAAGTTCAATTATACATGAGAAAGCATTTTCAAAGAGATTCTTAACAATTCAAATGAGTTGATGGGTTAAAAATAAACAAATAATAAATAATACAGAATTTAAGAATTGATTTATGATTATTTTTATTGTTATTTTGTTTATTATTACACAATGAAGAATGTAATTTAATCGTATTTGAGTTGTATCTTGAAAATAATATTCGATAACATTTAAAAAAAAAAACAAAAATATATTTATATTTTACGATTATTATACACTGCCGTCCCTGCAGTTTGTGGAGGCATTCAAGTATTTATGAATGAAAAAAAAAAATGTATAATCTGTCGAAAACGTGATTTTTCTTGTTTTCCATTTTCTGATGCCAAGTACCCCACAACACGTGGACCGTGTTTACAATTCTGCGGCCCGCGTCCGTCCGGTGCGGTTTTTGTTCTCGAAGGTTCGATGGGAGGGTCGAAAGGCTGGCTGATGGGCCTTCCCGGGGGTCAAGGGTCGTCCCCCCGACCTCCTGGTTGTATCAATCGCGGGCCATTGTCTCGACAAGCGCGCGAATTTATAATTCTTCT
The DNA here is from genome assembly GCA_022606575.1 of Glossosoma conforme. Taxonomy (NCBI): domain Eukaryota; kingdom Metazoa; phylum Arthropoda; class Insecta; order Trichoptera; family Glossosomatidae; genus Glossosoma; species Glossosoma conforme. The sequence goes on along the minus strand of JAGTXR010000020.1, from coordinate 13,027 downwards.
TTGTTCCGGTCGGAAAGTTTCGAGCCGGATGCGCGTGGCGGACTCTGGCGGTCGTTTCGCGAAGCTCCGCCCGGACAAAGACAATTTTTTTCAAAGAGCCTCGTATTGTAATGAGTTTTTGTTTTAGAATGATATTTTGAATGTACAGCCAGTATGCGCTGTCTATAGAAAAAAATCTCGTTACTTGTCTGTTATAACAGAATCTCATTGATATTATACTTACTTGGAAACCGATTGAATTGCATTGATTGCCGGAATATAACCAAACTATCACTACTTTTACTGTATCAATCAATCATGGAAAAATAACCGGTGAACGTGAGATTCGTATTTCAAACAACATACTCAAATTAGTTCATTACACGCGTGTTGACAACTGCGCCATTTCAGCACATAATGGAGTGGAAAAATTAAAACATATTAAATGCAGATTTTATTATAATTTTAAATGAAATAAAATATATTTTTACAAATATTATTTAAGACGGAATTTATGTATAAAATGCAAAATAACTTTTATATAGCCTGTCATTTATTTTTTGCTTTACATCCGTATGTCTACACGTAATTTGATTACGTTAACAGAAAAAAGAAAATAAAAACGATCGATCATCTATTTGTCTGAGGCGGTTGTCGTTAATTTTTGACATTTCACATCATTGCGCTACCAGCATTACGGTGTACGAGAACAATTAATGTACCTGCGAGGTGAACGGCATGTACAACAAATGGCCGAACCACCCAACAAGATATATCGGATATTTGACACTTGTATAGTTAGAGTCGAGAATGTGAATAAATAAAAGCTTAGCGATAAATCTACGCGCCCGACCGCATGGAACGCTGTCATTAATTATTTGAATAAAAAACATCTGAATGCGACAGAAGAAATTTTGTCCGATATAGATTTTTGAGATTCGATCTTTGATTTTTATGGCGTATGCTAACAATCAGACGTACAGGTACATCTAATTCTCAATTATACGCAAATTAAATGATTGAGTTTGAAAACATTGTGATAATGGAATTCTTTCTAATCGTGCTTTCTAAAAGATTGTGCTTAAAACAACAATAAAAGTGTATTTTTTATTACTGAAACTTTCATATTGTCTTCAGAAGCTTAACTTAACTAATAAAGTTATTAACTCAATTTTACATTTTTTAGGCATTATAAAAGTAAAGTAGTGTTTTTGTTTTACTTCACGATTTTACGATTTTATAACATTACGCATTTGGTAATACGTAGGTAGCATATTTTAATGTATCTACAAACATTGCTTCAAAATATTAAATAACTGCACTCAAGAAAATATAGCAAGATTCCTAAAACTATAAAAATTATATTTATTTAATTTTTCAAGTTTTTACACGTTTGGTCGATTGAATAATAACTTTTAATTACTTTCAGTGATTTTAAGCTTTTAAATTCTTATATTTTCTTAAATTTTCCGAAATTAAGCTACATTTTTTAAGTACACAACAGTTATTTCGTTACATATTGTCATATATTCCACGCGAGGGAAGCCCAGTTCAAACTCGAGCTTCACGAATTTGTTTGGAGGATTAATTTGTTGGAGTTGTCTGCTTAATGAGGATTGGGAGTTTTTATTTAGTACTTTATCATATATACCTATACATATTTATAAACTGTTTATTTTTGTATAATTTTTTCCAAAATCGTATTAAATAATATTTGTAATGTTTCAGAAAGTATTATTAAAATATAATTAAATAACTCCGATGTTATTTGTGAATTTAAAGATGTACAGTTTTCACATTTTCAGTACAATCACACAGCTTCTTTTGAGCGTAAATATTTGCAATGTTTAAAGCATTTTACTGCTTTCAAAAGTACAACAAATGAAACGAAAAAAAGTATGATTTTGTAAGTTAAAATTGAACTTGTAAGATTTGTACTTTAATGTGTTTTGTATGCGAGTATTTTTTGTCTTGGACCTCGTTCAATGGACAGTCTACCTTGTTCGGCTCTCAAGTAGAGGTGTTCCTTTGTGTCGTGATTATTTATATGATACAGGTTTGTCGCTTTTCGAAAACGGCTTCTCTTCAATGAATGAACGGACGTATTTACGACCGTTCGGAACGGATATTTGATAAATTATCATTTCGCGGATAAATCATCCGTTCACGTATCACGGATATCTCGGCCTGCGTTAGGGCATTAATATCATCGGACCGATTGATTATCTACGGTAGCGAGCATTCAGATACTCTCCCAGTACATCACTGAGTATCTTTAAATGTTTTTTTTTTTTAAAACAAAGTAATTTATCACTTGGCGGGTATTCCCCGGATTTTGAGCACATATCAAACTCACATCTTGTGATTAATTCAATATTTTTGATTAACATAATAAAAGTTGAGTTATTAATGTTCAATTAATGAGACAGCTGGATGAGTAAAATTCTTAAATTCAAAAATACTCCTTTATGAATAATTTAAATCCTGAAAAGGATTGATTGAGTTAATTTGATTTCGAAAGCAATAATTAAATAAAGTTTAATAAATAATCTTGATATCCATCAATAAGTACATATGGTCATCACGAGCTGCCGCCAGAAAGCTCTAAGACTTCGGAGGCATCTGGCTAATCACTTGGTTGCCTTGAATCAACATTGATTTATAGCTGTCACGAACAGCTTTGGACGTTATCTTCATCGGTTTACGTTTATTGAACAGTGCCGAACCCTTTCATTAGGGCTCGGTGGAATACAAATTATACTGTCAATTATAAAACTAGTATTTGAAGCATAAATGTACTTATCTGGTGTATTTTCATTTATGACATTGGTTCTTGTATCCTTTAGCTATCAGATGATGCATAAAAAACTATTATATTTAACAAAAGTTATGTAATTCTATACATGTGGTGGCATTGACAATTGGGGTTTATATTTTCAGGTATGGGGGTCACCCGAAATGACTATAAACTATATTTTTCACTCGATCGGGTGGCTTCCTTTTGGAATGGCAATATGACAGAGATAAGTCAATAACTAGATACTTATTCAAGTTTCAGTTTCAATGCCATAAAGAAATTTCTCACCGCCTCGATTATGGACGGTTTTTCCAGCAAGATCGCTGATGATTAATGGCTTCTTACACCGTGGAGCAACGGTCGGCTTCTAAATCAACGCGGAGTCTCCAAGTGCCCCGGAAGACAGATTTATGTCCCGGGCTTCCACTTGGGTCTCTTATTCAACCGGTTTTGGAGATCTGAAACGATGATTGTTCATCCATCAGATGCATGGATATCACCCACAACCTTACGATGATGAACTCACATCACAAACATTATGTATATTTTGTCCTAATATTGCTGTATTATATATTTTGATCACTCTTTGATTTATTGTAAGTAGTACATTACACATTTTTAAGGTAGCACGATACTTGTAGGGCAGGGCTTCTTAAACATTTTTCATTAACGACCCCATTTATGATTGCGAGTTTCCTGGCGACTTCACATAAATATAAAAGAAAGATAAATAAATATTTTTTGACGATTTATTTATTAGGTAACAGAAATAAGAGACGAAATATTGTACATCGAGGTTTTTGGTTTTCGGGTGACATTTAACATCCTCCTCTGTTTCGAAATAATCAATCTCTCGCGACACCAAAATTTTGCTACGCGACCCCATTTGGGGTCGCGACCTATAGATCAAGAAGGCCTGATGTAGACTAATGTTATTCCAATCAAACATATATTCAGTGCAGATGAATGTATATATAAATAATAAGATTATCATAATGCTGCATAACGAAGAATAAAATTGTCGTAATTCTGATGTTTGAAAATTGACATGGAGACACATTGAAGTTCTTTATATTAAGCTCTTAGCTTATTTAATATATCTTTAAAACTGCTTATCGATCAAAACAGTGCCATCTGTTTGTTTTATAATACATTTTAAGATCAATTCGGTTCCCATGACTCATATAAAATGTTTTAGTTCATCGATTGCAAATGGTTTTCGGATATTATCTTGATTATCTTTATATTTATCGAGTAATCTGAGTTTGTATTGTTTAAAGCGATAACTTGAGCCGCATCTCGTAACAAATATAATGCTTTGAATAATCTTTTGATATTGCCGATTTTCGCGCTTTTTTCGTTGGGAAAATGGCGTAAACGAAAAGCGCGCCAAGCCAATTAGAAAATTCCATAATTTGACGGCGGCTTTTCCGGCGATTGACTAATGTTACCATTAATCAAAAATCGCGCGGGGAAAACGAAAAACACGCGGACGCCTTCAGAATAAAGTCGCAGAAGAAAGGCAGGGAAAATATCCCCCCCCCAATATTAATAATTCATGCCTTCCGATAATGATGCTATGGTTTGATTTCACGCCATTTTTCATTCCTTGTTTTTCTAAAGTAATATTGTTATTATTAATCTTGACGAATGTATTTTTTTGATAAAGATAAAAATGAAATAACAGTGTTGTCAATATTATTAAGACGTGTCTTTTTATCTGTAAATATATTTGCGAAATAAAATTGGTCCAATGACGTATTTTTTTAAAGTTTAAATATATTTATGAGGTGTTCTATAAACTAAAAAGTATTAATTAAGGATTATAACAATTAATTATTACTTTTAGTCCCCAAGCATTAATGATCTTGTCAAATTATTGATATGTATTTGAAGGTATTTTAAATACGATTGCCATTATAAAGTGTATATTTTCTTCCCATATCCGTTCCATACTCGGAAAATACGGTCATCACAAATTTCCGCCATCAAGTTATGTCAGTTATCACTGACAAGGTCTCAGTCATGTGTGCAAAATCCACCTGAAAACATATATAGTTCTCGACGACTCCCAAGGCTTGCAGAGACGACTGCTGTAGTATAGGCATATTTTTGTGTGCTTTATTTATTTGAATTTTATAATGATTTTGGATGATCAGCTCGACACTTCCGATGCCTAGAAGCTTTGATCCTTGGGAGTGGTTCGACCAGATCATCGACACGCAGTTAACAATAGACGATGACCCATCCAGTAGCAGTTCTCGTCCAATATTGCTTAACTTCGAACTGCGCTAATGATATGCCGTGTGACGCTGAACGTCTAGGTATAATAAATTAAATGTAGCTAAGTTACACATATAATCAATGTTTCTCGTGTCTGTTATGGCAACACCTTCCAGTGGTGTGGCCGGGGGCTTAAAGCTTAAATAATAAAATAAATAAATACATCGGGAGATTTCCTTTTGATCGGGGGGCAGACTTAAAGAGTACTAGACTTAAATAATAACAGGCCATTGTCTTTGGTCGCGCGGGGAGGTAAGCCGATTACTGGCAACACCAGCGCCGGCGGAACTCCCCTCTCACCGGAAACACCTCCCCCTCCACAAACCACCCCATAACACAATGGAATCGCCAGAAACGGGGCGCCGAGAACAATCGTCGTTAATTCGCAATAGTTATAGAAACAATGTTTTTTTTATTAAATAATTTTTCAGAGATTTGATAACGTCACAACTCACAAGGTTTGAACTCAAAGGGGATAGAACATTTAGTCCTAAAAGACGGATTAACTCAAACACATTGAAAGCACTATTATATGAAAAAACGCCGCATGAATACAGGAATAATCTCCGTTACATAAATGGAACGTTCATCTAGTTAACGTATTAATCAAATAATTCATGTTAATTTCTCGATTCGATTGGGCAGCGTAAGTGGCCAAGGAAGCCATTGTCTTTGCCAAAAAAATGGACATGGTCTAATTAAGTATTTGTGGTTAGCATCCTCGTATCCGTTAATTATTTACTTCCAATTTATTGATGTGAAAAATTCACAAAATATGGTATCTTGTACTGTATCAGTTGTGACTTTAAGCTAGTTGAATATTTCAAGATACAATGTTTTACAATTCTAAGTCATAATATTTTATGAATTGATTGAGGTTATTAGTTTTGATCTCGATCTCCGATAGTGTAAGTGTCCCAATATTTAAAACTGGATTAACCTTTTAAGCGACGGGACTGAAATGTGTTTTGTCCAATCTTATCTGCGATTCAATGAATTTAATGAGAGAGCTAAAGCCTGACCATCGATGCGGTGGGCCGCCATAAACACATAAATCTGCTTCAGATATTTATCGATAAGAGGCAATAGAGTCTGAATGAAGTTTTTTAAAAGGCATTGTCCGCCATGACTGGTTTCGCCTTTTTATACGAGTACGTACGTACATACTTTACAATAGATATCTACACGTTGTAAATGGTTTATGACGGTTCATGATATGGGCAGATTGAAGTAATTTTATACGAATATTATTATATACATATTGTGTTTTATAAAAATAATTTTGCGCAATTATGATTTAAAATTAATAATGTTACGTTGTTGGTATACTCAAGAAAACTTAACACGTTTCCTGACTATTTGACTAAATAATTTATATTTACATAATAGAATTTGGTCTTATATAAAAATATATTTTTAAAAAATCGCTGAAAAGAGGTACTACTTAATACTTATTTTACACTGTCGCGGCTGAGTTTGCACTTTTTTTAAACGAACTGGTAAAAAAAAGACACTTATATCTTGTAAAATATGAAAAAAAAAAACGCAATATTGAGGAGCACTGAATAACGCAGTCACCTGTACAACTGTCAGTGAGAGAATCCCTTAAACTATTTACAAAGAAATGTCCGTAAAAAATAGTAATCATGAATAAATAAATTGATTGAATGTTTCTAAATTCAAAATACATTATAAACAAGCGCCATCTGTAAATAATACACATTATTCGTTTAATATGTGTTAACTTTTCAATTCACGCGTTATGTAAAGAAATGAACATGTTGTAATGTTTGTGGTTCAAATCACGGCATCTGCTGTTCATTTTTCTTCGATTTATTGACGAGAAAAGTATCATATGAGAAAGTGTTGTGAATTTGTACGTAATTTGATAAAAATGTATTTTTTTCGACTGGTAACATTTTGCATTCCGTTGAGAATAGGTATTAGACGTATTAGAGTGTGTGCGTTATCTATTCTTTACCGTTCTATTATTTAATTAAATTTTAAATGGACGTTTCATTGACGTGATTATAAATATCGCGATTGTTTTTTTACGACGTGATTAATCACACATTAACATATTTTAATTGTCCATTGTCTCGATTGCCTCTAATTTAACATTATTAGCTGTATCGAGTGCTCGTTAATGCGATACTTCTCACACTTTGCGGTGTCGGAGGAGCTGTTTGTTGCCCGTAGGTTGGCTGCACTGATTTACGGCCGCGTAAATGCCTGAAAATATTTTCAAACAGAAATGCGCGCGAAAGGAAAAATTAGCAGATTTTTCGAATCGCTTTCATACAGAATACGCAGGGCAGAATTAGAACCGAGACATAAATAGGTAAATACGTAAAATTAATACTAATATTTAATTATGGGAAAAAATGAATTCTGTTTGAAATTTGTACAATATTTATTACATCATATATTATTTAATCTTCTTCTTTATACTAGCCATTTCCCATCATCTGGGGTCGGCTCTCCTTGTGCACATTCGTCATCTCTGTCTGTCCCGCGTTGCATTCTCGGTCAAACCCAAGTTTTTAGATCCTTGCTTACAGTTGCAGTCCAGGTTGCCTGTGGTCTTCCAGGTCCTCTTCTCAGCGTGGGTATGTTGAGGGCTCTCTTCACCATGTGGTCCTCATCTCTATTTCATATATTATTTAATATTATATTTTATCTGATTAGGTAATTCTGTTTCGTTAATCTTTAGGTTATTTTGAATAAGCTTATGATGTAATAATGTTTTTTTAACAAATCGAAAACCGCAAAGTGTCGCTGCTCGTTTATGTTAATTTCCATTGTCAATGTCTTGTCTCAAGACATTTCTGCACTCGATGGACCTACTAGGAACATTTATGTATAGTTCCTGATGAACTCTAGTCCAGGAGCCCATGGACTTAAAGAGACGGCAATTGTATTATTGGAAACTTATTTTTGTTAATCGTTTTTTAAGGAAATTGGATGAATAAAACGGTGCTCCCGTAATCTGGAGCATTTAGTACTTTAGTAATTCTAAAAGGCTAATCAACCCAACAAAATGGTTAAGATATAATTATTTAGTGAATTTTGTATGATTTACACTTGATCTTTGAGATATTGTTAAGCTAGGTTATGTAAGGTTAGGTTAGGTTAGGTTATTTTACATTTGTTAAGATATTGTTAAGTTACTCTATATTTAGATGAGGGTCGATTAGGAAAAGATACGTAAAATGTTGTACATACATTTGTTTATGTTAGTTTTATTGTGCGCTATATTTAATTACCACATAATTATAATGAAACATGTCCTTCACGGATCGGCTCTGATTCCATAGATTTGCTGTTCGTCGCAAGACAGGAACTCGAGCAATTAACCGTCAACAGTTATCAAGCGCCGCCGCCAGGAGCGCTGTGATTAATGGCCTTATTATTGCGAAAATGCCACTGAAAAATACCCATCTTCGACGTTATGAATTCCGTGTCTATGCGGCGCGTTTTGTACGAAGCAAAAAAAATCCCCGCCGTGGGAAGCGATATTCTCCTTTAGGACACATCCCCAACAATGGCGCCCGTGAGAGAAAAGGAAGAAGACGCGCGCACACACCTTCATTCATTGAAATTTATTATTTCAAAAGTACTGTCTGCTTTATTGCGATAAAGTTTAATTTATCGCACATGCGCGGCCGCACTTTTTGTTTATGTTTGTTTTCGTGTTGGTACCTCTGCTTGGTTTTGCTTTTAGTTGCAAAGCTCTTTTGTACTTTGATACCTATCATTGTTTATGAGGAAATTAAATAAAACGTTTAAGACCCTTATAAAACAATTATATGATAAAATTAATTAATTATGGCAGCAACATTTTATAAGAAAATCAGTTATAATGAATGTCATGTACTTTTAATTGTTGGGAAAGTTATTTGTTCATGACATTTATAATATGTGCACGAAAAATGCATTTATGTCGATTTAAAAAAATGGTACGTTTATAAATCTCTATTAATTTGATGAAGACATGAGAATGTTTTAATCGCCCTGCGAGAAAATATAATTGCTAGGTATTTAGTATTTCGAGCTGGCCGCAAACGTTTCGCGTCATTTAGCCTTCACAATAAAATCTCCGGTATTGCCATAGCGAAAAATTCACGTCAATCAAGGGACGGTTTTTCATTTCGAATAATTTATGAGAGAGCTCAGAAAGGAATAATCCAGAAAATGGTATTAATATGGTTATTACAATTACTGCAATTACTGAACTGGCGAGGTTGTGTAAAAAGTTGTGCGCGGTGTAAATGCCAACTTAGAGAAAAAGTTCATTCCAATTAGTCATAATCTACTGTCTAGTGTAGTCGTAATTGCCGTTTTAATAAGCTGCTCGGAATCCCATTTGATATCATTTTATTGTAATTGTCTCGTATGAAATGCTTGTTTTTTGAACCATCATAAGATGGCGTTATGCCCTTTTTTATACAGAGCCTTGAAATGACAAAGGGTTTGCCGACGCGAACGTGTACTTCATATTTTCAACGTGTTTCAGACCGTTTTATAATAATACACGCCATTAAATATTATTTACAATGTAAGCATTACTTATCATTTGCGTAAGTAATATGTGAAATCGACCAATGAGTATTTGTACGCGAACATATTTAAATAACATACTATTGAAACTAGATTAACTAATTTATTTTTCAAGTGTAAAAGCTCCTAATTCGCAGTAACAAATAATTATCATAGAATTATTAGTAAATTATTTATTAATTTTAATTAGTAAATGCAAAAAGATCTTTTTAATGATTAAATGCAATAAACAAAACTTTCTTGTTTATATTATTCAATATAATTTGCACCAAGAATTATGCATCGAAAGAGTCATTTTAAGAAAACTAAATGCCTACCAAACAATAAAAAATTTCAAGATGAACATATAAGCTTTTTAAAAAAATGGAATGTTCGTATTTCAGTTGTTTTTTTTTCATTCAAAAGTCAAATTGATTGGCAATGTTTGTAATTGAAGAAGGTTTTTAGTTTATTTTTTTTACAATTTTATATGCTTCTTGGTATTTCTACACTAGAGAACTTCGGTTTCTCGAAGAAGCCGAAACAAACTTAAGCCGATTATATATTATGATCAATGTGGGCCGTTAACTTTTCATCAAATCGTATTAAACGTCAAACCTTTCGTTTTGCTGCAATAAAGGCCGCCTCGAGCTTTCATTATAGGCAATGTATGTGAAGATATAAAGAGCTTCATTAATGTACGACCGCAATAATGTATTCATGTGTGAAGCTGCGATTCCGCGAAACATTTACGATTTTCCGCCATTAAATTTGTAATAGTTGCATTGGCAATATGTATGGAACACATCCAAGATGACGGAACCGGTCGTAAATTTCGACGTGCAAGAGAAACCTATCAAAATCGCAACGCGTGTTATTACGCTTTTGGATGTGCATTAGGGAGGCGGATGGAGAGGATCTAGTCGATTTGTCGACGCCCTCGTGTCATATGAGTCTATGAGATGAGGGAGGTTGCTCTTATGAGATTCGCGAGATTGACAAGCGTCTGGTGTGAAGTTGGTAAAGGAAGACTCGAGACGATAGGCTTAATGAGTCGGAAGCTGGTGTGTGAAGCAGAGACGGCTTAGAAAAATGAAATAAATAAAAGATTATTAATAATGTTTTGTCTAATCGAACTATAATAAACTTGTAATATTAAGAACAATGTATAATTTAAGTAGCTAAATTTAAAATGAATATTATAAATTAGGTTACCTTAGAAACAAGGTATGTGGTGCAGACAAGGTTTAAACAATGGAATAATTGAAAGATTATAAACAATTTTTCGTCTTATCGAAGTATAAAATTCTCGTAACAATGACAAATTAATGTGTCTTTATACATGATTAATGTTGTAAATTAGGTTTATTCTCAGCAGTAAGTTAAGGTTAGCAAAATTTTAAGAAAATTTTACATTGATGTTAATTGTTAAATAGTTTAAGACGAGAAATAAATGAATATCTTACAAATCATTTTGTTAAATAAATGAGCTTTGAGTTTATTAAATCAAATATTGGAATTGCATATTTGATGTATATCAAACGATCTTATGTTTAAAAGTCTGTCTAAGTATGTCAATTTAAGTTTAATCACTTAAAAAAAAAACAATCACTCTATAAGTGATAGAATAACAAAGCTTACAGTTTACACGAAACCGCAGTTTCATTTATGTGATTAACAGTACCTCACCTTGATACATGTATTAACAAGGTAAAATAGTATTGTTTATTAAAATATGTTTAAAAATGTATGCTAAAAGTATAAATAATGCTACAATTTAGCTTCATATATCTACGAGTATTGTTATAAAGCAAAATTGTGCATAATTTTAATATAAATAACTGTAATTGATGTGTAATACGAGTAATCTATCATCATTGGTATAGTGTCTTCTTTTCCAAAATAAAATACCTATTAATTATCAACTAAAAGGACTCCTATTGTAATTATTATAACGCCCTTCCCTAAATACAGCCCTTTCTTCGCTGATGTGTCGGGCTTGGTGCAGATTGCAGCACGTCCATAAAACAGCTGAGAGTGCCTTGAAGCGGCGTGAAGTTGACTACAGTATAATAGTATTAGTACACTCAACTAACGAGCATTCTAGTCGGCCGGACGTCAATGTGTTAAGGTGATAATTCACTCCACGAGCGATGAAAGATGATCAGAAAGTAATACGCTATCGAATGAGACTGTTGAAAGCACTGTATCACGATAATGGCTTCTTTACAGCGTACTCTTGTATCATAAACATGATAATATGAAGCTGCTTGCAAGATCACGTGAACCCTTTCAATAATATCTGAATGGTATCGTAAACAACAGACGATGTTACGCAATTGTTGCTGCAATGCACAATTGATTGTACTTGCAGTAACAAAAACAATCATCTAGAACGGTATTGGATATCAGGTATTGATAATGCGCTCATAACAATGTGATTGCATTGTTCTTCTGTGAAATGTTGTTTGCAATGGATGACAAAAGTTAAGAGCAAATTTGTAGATTTAAATACTGCAGAAAAAAACAATATATTACATATTGTACTGTGAATGATGAGTGTTTATCTAAAAAGTTTATATTTATTACAATGAATGATTCACACATTTGCGACAAATAACTAATAACTTGTAGCTGCTTTCAGTGATGTAAAGTATTTTAAAATTTAAATATTGCTGTATTCTAGTAATAAATAATCAATTATTTTAAATATCCAAAGATAATATAAGTTTTCTTGAGTATATATACGACTGTATAATGCATTGTCATTTAATACTAAAAATAATTCGTTATATATGTTTTTTGTTGTTGCAAAACACTTGTTTTTAACAACTGATATACATAAAAATTCATAGCAATTTAATTTTTTAAGATGATTTTGTGGTGCTGTATAAATATTCAGTGACTTATAAAGTATCACAATATTGAGATGTATTCCAAACACCTGTCAAAAACTTGTTTTTATTTAAAGGTACAGCTACCATTATAGAAGTTGGATAATTTCTTTCGGTTGTATTACAAAATGTAAACGAATACGTTCATCATTAAAAAGCAATGTAAATTTGAAGAAAAATTTACTTACCTTGTAATGACGATCACACCGCACAGCTCTGTAATACACTTTATTTAAATAATCATACTGATGCTTCAATATCAAAGACATATTCTAAATAAATTCATGCTTTAGAAAATTGTTCAGCACGAGTTGATAATTTTATGTTATAAAACAATCAGGATTTCCGATTGACAGACAATCGTCCTGATATCAACGGTTCACGTAGTATCATGAAATAAGCATTGTCTTTTTAGACAAACACTTGTTAGTATTCAGAAGTGTGAAGCAAAACATTTTAGTTATGATTAAATAGTATAAAGCAGCGTCCACAAGAGACGTGTGTCTCTCTCTCAGTTTATAAAAAAGCACAGGTC